>OU538829.1:5022500-10022500 GCA_912999785.1 Hydriomena furcata
TATAAGAATACTAACTGGTTTCCTCACGATCTTTTCCTTCACCGTTTTAAGCACGTGTTTTTGATGGGCATATAAATTTTTCGAACAGAAAAATACATTGATGCACGCCAGGATTCGAACCCACGACCTTCAGATTGAAAGTCGAGGTACCTCCCACTCAGCCAACAACACGGCTTTCCTCTTTATAATATTAATATACCAACTAAAATAACGCATAATGGTTCAGCAAGCGAACATAAATAATGGTCATGAACCGTGATAGCTAGATAGTTAAAATTTTCACAGATTATGTATTTCTGTTGCCGCTATAATAACAAATACTAAAAACAGAATAAAATAAATATTTTAGTGGGGCTCCCATACAACAAACGTGTTTTTTTTGCCGTTTTTTATAGATAATGGTACAGAACCCTTCGTGCGCGAGTCCGACTCGCACTTGGCCGGTTTTATTTTATTCCTTTTCTTTCGATTGTCGACAGTATGTTGACCTACTTTGCCTAAAGCAGTATATTAATATCTCTTATAGATTACCCAAACCCAGACCGCTATAGTTCCACATCTGGTATTCCGATCTTTCAAAATTAGTCTATAAGTTGCCTAGGACTAATAGCTATATAACAAAAAAAGTTTCATCAAAATCCGTTCAGTAGTTTTTGCGTGAAAGCCTGACAACAGACAGACAGACAGACAATAATTTCAAAATGTTTTTTTTGGCTTGTGTTACTTGTATGAAGACCCCTAGGAGTATTTTTTTTCGTTTTTATTCAATGTACAGAATTGAACTCTTCTACAGCTTTATTATATGTATAGATATAGATAGATATAGATTATTATATGTATAGAAGATAGATGTATAGATATAGATTTTACTTGATGTCACGTCATGCATGTCAAATTGCCAGCTTAAACAAAATGTACGAAACGAAAACGGACGAAATAAATACTAGGGATGTGAAAATAATACATGATTATATTCATCGATATTTAAAAAGCTATTTTTATACATCGATTTGTACATATGAAAAAGAAAGATTTTTAATAAATTGATTATATGTCGAAATTGCACATATAAATCGATTTTTGACAACAGAGCCATATAATTATGTAGTGTCAGCCATCATTATACTGTGATCATATCGATAGGAATCAAAAACGCACGTATAAGCACGTGTTATTGTGTAATGCACAAATTAAAACACGGATCACATTGCCAGATAGATCCTGCTTGGTACCAGAATATTTATGTACCTATATTCTGGTACCAAGCGGGATCTATCGTTCGGGTTGTCGATTCTGTTTATATCAAACTTAACTAAAAACTATTTTTACTTAATTAATGTTGCTGTCTCTTTTAATATTTATGAAAAAGAAAGAGATGATACATTTATCTTTAGTTTAGTCTGCAACTAAGAAACGTTAAGTACCTGTTGGTATGATGTCGTCGATAGCATCGGCCCATCCGCTGTCGATATCTGAGGAAATTCTGTTAGACCTGTCGCTAGTTCTGCCAACATCTGAGGATTGTTCGTCGGTTGTTCGATCAGATCTATTTGACGCGTCGTTATATTCTGAGTCTCTGTCGATATCTGGCGATTGTCGACAATTGGTGTGCTCGTCAGATCCACTGACTGGTTCTGACGGCTCTATACGAATAAAAAAACAGATTATCGCACAGATTACAAAGCCAAATAGATTCCGCTTAGAAGAGGACCCTATGTTGGAATATTTTTTAAAACTTATCAATGATATTACGAATCTATTTAGCTTTCTGTTCTGTGAGAAGTTACCCGGTGGAGAGGCTGGAGCCGAGTCATCGTCATGATTATCGTCGACGTCAAATCTGTCGACATCTGGTGAAATTCTTTCGGTGTCCGATTCACTCGGGATGTCGTCAGATCTATTGGATGACGATTCAATTGATTCCCAGTCGAATTGGTCGGATCTGTCGACATATGGCCAACTTCTGTCCGTAGCAGATTCATGGGTGGCGTCGTCAGATCCAGTGACTGAACCTGACAAACAAATACTTAAGATTACCGCACAGAACACATAGCCAAGTAGATTCTGCTCAGAATGTAAATAATTAACTGAATATTGGTGGTAATTTTGTTGTTACAATAAACAGACTAAAATTTAGTAAAATACGATCGATCTTATTATATTTACGTTATAGTCTAAATAAGAGTAACCTCAGAGTGACAGTTCTAAAACACAGGATAGTTTTGATAAAAAAATCGATTTTTGTAATTTTACTGAAACGTCAACATGTAATTTGGTGTTGATTAATAAGACAATTGTATGTGTAAAATATAATACGAAATAAGATTAAAAAATTACTGAACTATCCGTTTCAGAATTATCACTCTGAGGTTACGCTAATTTAGACTTTAACGTGATCAGAATAGGAACTTTCATATTTTACAAAAATTTTGCAAGTTTTGTCGAGACAACAGAATTGCCACCTTGTAGAAAACATTCCAACATTGAAATTTATAAAAGAGAAACGATTTCTATTTAGCTATCTGTTCCATGAGAGCTTACCTGAGAGGGAAGTTGCATCGTCGAAGACCTCTTCGTCGGAGTAGGGATCGTTAGATCCACTGTTGGTATCAGATCTACTACGGTGTGAATCTGCCTCATCGTCAGAGTCTCTGACTGTAACTGACGGCTCTATATAAAAAAAGCAGATTATGGCACAGATTGCAAAGCCAAATAGATACCGCATTAGAAATTGGTTCACATTTTGTTTAAGGCGCTCCCAGTCGACGATTTTTTTTGTTCGAAACGAAAAAAGAAATACTTCTGAACAAGCCACATCTCCTATTTTATAATGTGTAGTATAATATGTGAATAAAGATGTACCCATCTTTAATCACTTCGATAAATAATTCTACCGACCGCTGCAATGACGACAAACACACGTCGGCGCGTGGTCCGCCTTAGCTTTTCGAATAAATTAATGATATAAATTATGTATAATTACTTATCAAAAATCTATTCTAATAGAAATCTAGATCTACATATTACCTATCTTTAACAATAAATCACAAGTTGATTTTAATAGTAGGTATATAAAATATTTCGATCATAAATTCTAAAACGTATCATTTTGAAATAATATCTTTATCGTGAAAAGTTTCTGCTATTATGTTTTCAGCTTAATATAAATCTAGGTAGGAACCTGAAGTAATATACTTATAAAAATAGGAGATGTGGCTTGTTCAGAAGTATTTATTTTTTCGTTTCGAAAAAGAGCAATCGTCGACTGGGAGCCCCTTAATGTTTAGATACTTTATTAATAAATCAGGCAAATATTGAGTAGCGGTTACTATATTGCTTTTTGTTCTGTGACCAAGCACTATCACTAGCAAGCAGTATGGATGAAGCAGGAATCGGGAAGGGAGGGTTGCATCGAATATTTGGCTAACCCTCGTCAGCTCCCAACGATAATTGACTCGCTGTCGGTATCTACTAGTCAAATGTCGCTGTATGTATATTTGTTTACTAATAAAACATTTAAATTGTTACCAGTTACCGAATGGCGCGACTGAACTCTCTCGTCGCAATCGGTGCAGTTAGGTCTAACTAGAACAGCCTGCAACGGTTTGCAAGCTAAGAGGTAATCGTCAGAAGCTACGCATGCTTACCGAATGATGTGGATGTGCCAGCATTGCTATTTGTTCCTGTTCCAGCGGCAACAGAGGCGGTCGTTCTGTAGGATTCACCGGAAACGGAAGCAATGTCAGATCCACTGTCGGAGGACGAGGAGTCGTATTGCTGGCTGAAGGGGTGGGGCCAGAACGCTGTATAGAGGCTACGTTCGTGTAAACTGCTATGGAAAGGTAGGACAGCTGTTAATCTAGATATACTAGGTACATATATATTACTAGCTTCCGTCTAGGCTTCGCTCGCGTAGTACCTGGATAAAAAGTAGCCTATTTAGTATTCCAGGACATAAGCTATGTATATTCTAAATTGCATTCAAATCTGGTTGGTCGTTTGGGCGTGATTGAGGCTCAAACATCCGAACATCCTTACTAACTTTCGAGTTTATAATATTAATAGTAGGATTATAACACCGTCCTTCTGAACAAATGTTGTTTCAATTTTTTACGCTACGATTATGATACGATGTAACTATGGTTGACGCTAGATCGACCATAGAAACATGGTAGTCTAATCGATAAATGCGCCATGTACTTACTCATTCTCCCCATTCTCGTCGAAGTTTTCCGTCTCTTCCGCGCTATTGAACTCCGAACTTCCGCTGTCAACAAAACAATACCAATTTAAAACAAACGTGGACCAAATTGTAGTGAGTTCGTATGAAATTTTTACCCAAATTAATTATCCTCGTACAATAAAACATATTATACAGAGATAACAAGAAAAATCTGCCAAAAATTTTGAGCCAATGCAAATGTTTACTTGCGCTCCCTATTTTACGGCGTTTGTTGTTTGGGAGCCCCACTTAAATATTTTTTTTATTCTGTTTTTTATATTTGTTGTTGTAGCAACAACAGAAGTACATCATCTGTGAAACTTTCAACTGTCTAGCTATCACGGTTCATGAGATACAGCCCTGTGACAAACAGACGGACAGATAGACGGACAGACGGACAGACAGACGGACAGCGAAGTCTTAGTAATAGGGTCCCATTTTTACCCTTTGGGTACGGAACCCTAAAAAAAGAGATGCATGCACGGGCTTTTTAGATTGTTCATCTCTACTGAATAAAATGTTAACCCTTAGATCTCCAAACTACCGTACAAGGCACACACAATTATTTTTCGTGCCTACGCATCGCACAAACTATGCTGCCAACAGTGTCACCAGCCGGCTTCCGCAAATATACAAATGTATAATAAAAATTTCAGTGACATTGACATCTTTGACATCAGGTCAAAAAAAGTGTTTAAGTCCAGAGTATGTGCTTCTCTATTGAATAAATGAATAGATAATAACAATAATAACTAACTATTTTATACAATTAATACATGTATAAATATATCTATGTAGGTGCTTCTTCACGCACAACATTATTTATTATTCAAATTATTTTATTTGATCAATTACATATTTATATATTATATACGTTACGATACGTTTTAGAATTTATGATCGAAATATTTTATATACCTACTATTAAAATCAACTTGTGATTTATTGTTAAAGATAAGTAATATGTAGATCTAGATTTCTATTCTACTAGAATAGGTTTTTGATAAGTAATTATACATAATTTATATCATTAATTTATTACGCGCCGACGTGTGTTTGTCGTCATTGCAGCGGTCGGTAGGATTAAAGATCGAAGTGATTAAAGATGGGTACATCTTTATTCACATATACTATACATTAGATGTGGCTTGTTCAGAAGTATTTCTTTTTTCGTTTCGAAAAAGAGCATTCGTCGACATACAGGGCCTTAAAATGGCCTTAAAATAATACGCGTCAAATCAGATTAATACCATAACAAATAATACAAAACACAAAACTACACAACGTATAAAATGTGTATTGCATACCGGTTAGATCCTGCAGCATTAGAAGGCTGCAACACCGGTAGCGCCTCGAGCTCTGCGAACAACACAGCTTCATAAGTCTATCCATCCACTCGATAAACTTATAGAACGCGACGTTGTCTAGCACTTCACAAAATATTTGCACAAACATTTACCATGTTAATCACAAGTCTGGCAAAAGTAAGTTTAGCCTCGTTCGGATCAACGTTCTCTTTTTTTAATTGTATGAAAAAATGCAAACGATTTACCGGACTTATGAATAATGAGGTTGGCGGTGTTTGATCAAAATAGTATTAACCATGTTTACAGTACTGTCAGCGATTTTAGGCAAACGTGTTACCCTTTGAATGCGTTATTTATGCCTTTTTTTGGTTTTGTCCATCGAAACAGTTTTGTGCCTTTTCATGCTGAGCGTTTTTTGCACGTTTGCCTAGCTAGATTATATTGGTCACATAAAGCCAAGTTTGTGCAAAATATACACGTGACTTGCTAGATTAAGACTTGACGTGAACCACGGGACTGTCGCCAAATATTTTTAGCACCAAAAGTAATTTGCTCAGATCACGTGCCACACGTTTCAATTGCCGACCGTTGCGGATATGCCATGCCGTCTATACACTTAGTACAAACCATTATTATATACCCCCATTATATAATTACAACAAAACCTATATTAATTACATCTTAAACGGTGAATGTTACGAAGCTGCATTGTTCCTAGAGCTAGGATATAAAATAATTAAACAAACCTGCTCTGTAAGTCAGCATGTCTTCCCGTTTCTTCTTCATTTCGCTTGTCAAGTTCTCTACCATTTTTTCTATGAACGAGTCTACAACTAGGCTTTTGCATTCCGTTTTTATGGGCATCCTGGGAAAAGGAAAATTCTCATTTTTAAATAATTATTGGCCTCACAGCTCAATTGGTAGTAACCCTGTTACTGCGCTGTAGGTTGTGGATTCGATTCCCACCCAAAACAAACATTTGAGTTATGAACATAGATGTTTGCTCCGTGTCTGGCTGTTATATTGTACTAGCTTTAAACCGTGATTTCGTCGGCGTAGATTCACAAAATCATTTTTTGACGACGTTATCGTAAAGCATTAAAATTTCTGAAAATCAAAATTAACTTTTGGGAAAGTAGCCTATGTTTATCCCAAGGCTTTAAACTATCTCTATCCATATGAAATTTCATCGTAATTGGCCCAGCGATTTGTCCGTGATAACGTCACAGACATACAGACATACAGATCGCATTTATAATATTAGTACAGATGTAGATATTATAGATACAAGTTTACAAGTATTTACAAAAAAAAGTTTAATAATATTCTATCAGCAATCGGGATCCCATAGTACAAGCTTTTCCTTTTTGGAGCTAGATGGCACTGTGTGAAATATACACCAATATTTATTTTTATAATTATTCAATTGCAAGTTAACACATTTTTGTACGCACGATGCCGGTTGTTACGGTACTAGTACCTTGGTACAGTAATCATTTTAATTCATTATATTACCTGCAAATCGGACAATCCTTCTTTTTATTCTTCCACGTAGCGATGCAGTATTTACAAAACGTGTGAGAGCAATTCAGAGTGGTGGCTTCGACAAACAGTTCCGCGCAAATGCTGCACTGCAGTTCGCTTTCCATCAGCTCGCCGAACTCGTTCAAGGTGGCTTGTTTAGATGTACTTTCTTTGGGCTCATCCATGCAAATGTTCTCTAGGAGAGTATTCTTTTCTGTTTCGACTGTTTGCAGTTGACATTTCACCTGTACAAATGTTAAAAAAAATGTTCTTACATCGAGATATAGAAAGATGTTGATGTCTTGTTCTAAAAGATCGAAATTTCAAAGACAGCGGCAGTATGACGCAGTCGAAAATAGGTCTTACCTTTTCTAATTGCTCTTGAAGTGTTGAGATAACTTCACTAGATTGGTCCACCTGTTTCTGGATGCGTTCAGACGCGAGCGCTGCCAGTTCTGTTTCTCGCTCAATCACACGAGCCTGTTGAAAATTGTCATAACATTTTCGCTCTATTGTTTAATTTTAATAATTTTTAACTACCTTTCACATTCGTCCTCACTTACAGTTCAGTCGGTCGAGAAAATAAATTTCCGGCATAAAACATGAGGCAACTACAGTAATGTGGCCTTAATTTAGACAACATGTAAATTGGTGTAGATTTATATGATACTAAGGATGAGTAAAATATGCAAAATAAAATAGATACATATGGACTAAAATATCGTGAGTTTTATAACGGTTACTTTGATGTAACGCTAATTTAGACTTTAACGTTAACGGAATAAGATCGATCGTGTTTAACTAGATTTTTGTCAGTTTGTGGTAACAACCGAAATGCTACCTAAACCACCACCTGCTGAATATTCTGTCTTTATTTTAAATCGAGAAAATGGTCAATTATTATGAAAGAATTTTTGTTAAAGTCGGAGAGAGTTCATGTTTTGATAAAATGAAAAGTCTTGTTACCTGTATTTCTACCTTGGACTTTTCAGCATCAGTTAACTTCTTCAAAATTTCTTCTCTTTCTTTTTGCTGAAAATTTAATTTCACGATGTGTTTAAATATATATATTTAAATATAATACTAGCTTTCACCCGCGGCTTCGCTTGCGTAGTATCTGGATAAAAAGTAGCCTTTTGTTGTTCCAAGGGTTAGGCCTATCTTAATATATATAAATCTCCTGTCACGATGTTTGTCCGCGATGGATTCCTAAACTACATAACCGATTTTAAATTAAATTGGCACACCGTGAGCAGTCTGGTCCAACTTGAGATATAGGATAGCTTAGATCTTTAATTATAGTCGCAATTTTATTTTATTGCAAATTATCACTACATAGTATAAAGCAAAGTCGCTTTCCGCTTCCCGCGTATGTATGTTTGCTTATATCTTTAAAACTACACAACGGATTTTGATGCGGTTTTTTTAAATAGATAGAGTGATTCAGGAGGAAGGTTTATATGTATAATAACATGCTACCCGTGCGAAGCCGGGGCGGGTCGCTAGTGTTATTATAATATTATTAAGATATCTCTAACAGTGCCAACACGGCATAGTGAGAGATATCCTAAGATAATTTGATCTTCGTCGTTCGTGTTGTTGGAGGTCCAAGCCCCAGTTGTTGAAGGATATTTCTGTTTGAAGACATTATGTCAAATCACTACATAGTATAAAGCAAAGTCGCTTTCCGCTTCCCGCGTCTGTATGTATGTATGTATGTTTGCTTATATCTTTAAAACTACACAACGGATTTTGATGAGGTTTTTTTTAATAGATAGAGTGATTATTGAGGAAGGTTTATATGTATAATAAAATGCTACCCGTGCGAAGCCGGGGCGGGTCGCTAGTGATATATATATCAAATGTATAATAATGGTGAATCTCCATGTCTCCAACGACGAAGTGCACCAACAAGTATTTCTAAAGAGGGTTAACGTTAGGCAGGCAGCCGTTTGTATAACATAAGCCAAATCATCTTCGCAACTTCGCAACATGTTGTGCCGACCCCACATTAAGTGGGAAAAGGAGAAGAAAATTATGATTAAGAATGGTGAAGGAAAACATCTTGACCTGCAATCTGTCACATATTATGGAATTTACATTCACATCAATATTATAATGGGTATAATGTTTAATTGTAAAGTTGTTTGTAAATAACTTTAAGTGAACAAAGTAGCAGAGGTTTTCACTAAATAAAACATCTTACCAACTGCTCCATTTTAGCTTTCTCTACAGCCTGAAGCTTGTTCATCTCTACCATTTGTTGATTCAGTTCTTTTTCAGCTTTAATTCTCAGTTGCTCAGTCTGTTCAACTTGCTTTGCGAGGTTCTGTTTGATGCTGTTCAGCTCCTGTTCAAGCTCTTTTTCCTTTTGGTGCTTAAGCTCAGCCATCTCTTCAAGTTCCTGTAGGATTATTGAAAATGAAATAAATAAGCAATAAAAACATAATTATAACTTTTAAAATATATTGATTATTTTTTTTATTAGTTTTTCAGTCCATCTGCTGGGTAAAGGATTCCTCCGTTTCCTTCCATCTTTTTTAGTCTAGTGACATCTCATACCAATTATGCCTGATGGAAGTTTTCCAGGTTATCACACTAGCACTTTATTATTAGTAATTAATTACCTAATTATTATTATTAAATAGTAGTATGCAGATTGTACATATAGGTATCATGTATTATTATGAATAAGAGTGTTTTTTAAATTATATTCTTAACTTACAAGACCCGGAATTTAGTATAGATAAATTAGAGTGCAAAACAAGATAACTTTGCTAAACTCTTACCTTTTCCTTGGCCAATCTCAATAGCTCAGTTTCTTGTCTTAAAGTGTCCTCTAGCTCTTGTTTCTCTCTAAGACGGACTTCCTCTTGTTCTTGTATCTTGGCTTCCAGCTTGTTAAGCATGTCCTGCTTAGATGAACTTTCCCGATTCAGCTCAGAGAGGAAATCCTCACGTTCTTTCTTAAGTTTTTCTTTCAACAAGGTATTTTCATTAAGGAGTTCTGTCTCACTCTCATTTTGTTTACTGATCTGGTCCTTTAATAAGGAATGTGTCATTTGTAATTATAGTAATAACAATACATTTAATTTAAGGCAATACTCATATTAGAATAGATTCAAGAAAGAATTAAGAGCTTGCTTCATTCAATACCAAAATAACTAATTTCTAATTTCCCAAAAAGTCATCAATTGCAGCATCTAACTGTGTCACATGCCACATAAAGCATGGCAATCTGATCATTCTATCATGAAGTGGTATTAAAAATAAAAAACAATTAAGATGGAATAGGTATAGTTTGTGACGGGTAAGGCTACTTTTTATTTTTCAAACTATCGTGATTAGTTAAATAATAAAATAAATAAATAAAAGGCTAACTAAGGATAATTAAGGCTACTTTTTATTCTGATATAGATGAAGTTGGTTCATATAAAAAAAAAAAACACTTTATAGTTCATAACTGTAATTTATAAGTATAAATAAATAAAATAAATAAATATTGGTGGACATTTGACACAGCGCCATCTAGCCCCAAACTAAGCAAAGCTTGTACTATGGGAACCAGATAACTGATAGAATACTTATATACGTTTTTTGTTGTAAATACATACTTATTATACATATTAACACCCAGACACAGAACAAACAACTGTGTTCATCACACAAATGTTTATCCCGGGTGGGGATCGAACCCACAACCTACAGCGCAGAAGGCAAAGCTACTACCAACTGAGCTGTGAGGCCAGTCAAGTAGTATGGTAGATATCCTCTTAGAACTCCAGGTGCTCAGATCCTTCAAAATGTCTAAAGACTCACATTTTGCAGTAGTTAGCATTCCATATATGACAGGTTGCATGCAGGCAAGCCCATCGCTGCTGGTTGGTGAACAAGAAGGCTTTAGAAACTTACCATTAGATATGAAATCTTGCATTCCCTCTCTTCCTTTACTTTTGCCAATTGTGTGTCCCTCTCTTCAATGAGTGAGGCTTTCTGCCTTTCCACTTCATCCTTTTCTCCCTTCAAGTTTTCTATTTGAACAGAAAACACATTCTCTAGCTGTTGTATTTTTTTGTTCATATCATCTTGTAACTTTTTTTTATGTATTATTGTTTTGGTCTGAAGTTGCTTTGCATTTTGTATTTTATCTTCAATGTGTTGTATTTCACACTTCTGAGATTCTTCAAATTTCAATTTGACATTATTTATGATAGTGCTATCTTGACTATCGGTCATCCTCATACGTTTTCTTGGTGTTTCAAATGCATCAAGAGCTGGGAGTACAAATTTATAGTAAAGTTCATCAGCTTGCTCCAGTGAGATAAGGTCTTCATGCTCAAGCTTTTTACTAGACCCTTTGCCAAGAATAACATCATTTATTTTGATACCACAAGTGCTATGATCTTCAATACACCATTCATTCTCACGAATTTTTTTGAATGTGCAGTGGTATCTTGATACAGATAGGTGTGGGATGCAAACCGAGTTTGTCAGACTTCGACCTATTTTAAACTGAGGAGAAATAAGAAGGATGTGCTGTTAATATTCTTTAAAATATGTGATATCCTAAATAAATACCTATTTAAAACATTTAACCCTAGAATAATAATATAAATTTACCACAGCCTAATGATCAACTGCTGCCTTAAAGTAGCCTTTACTTAAAAAAAAAGTTTTGGTGATTTTTTTTATTTTTAATTATGTGGAAACTCACCCTTAGTGCAATTTTGATTTTTGGGTTTAGGCAGATTTTTTTCTATAAAATATAAAAATATGCTAATAAGTATTTATATCTAGGTTTTATTTGTGCAATGTTTTATAGTTTTATTTATAAACTAACTAAATTAATATCTTTGTAACTTTATTAATAGTAGATTGTAATTGATTCCGCGTGATTATGTGGAAATCCATTTTGAAATACTAAACGGACATAGATGGAATTTGTTCTTTCTAATCTTACCCTCATATTCAGGAACGACACTATGAGAACACTATGTGTTGAGCGACACTGCATAGTGTGACTAGAGGCACACTGTCATGTGCCTCTAGCCAAAGTTGAGCTCTAGAGGCACACGGTAGTGTGCGCCATAGTGTCGCTCAACACATAAAGTGATGTTTATGAAAAAAGATTTGTCCACTGTGGGTGCGTATTCTCATAGTGTCGTTCCTGAATACGCCCCCGTATTCAGGAACGACACTATAAGTCCGTTTAGTATTTTTAATAATAGATTGTTATGTACATAATATCTAAATTTTCACCAAGAAAATAGACGTAGACGAGGTACGTAGACTAGGTACCTGCTAAAGATGCCTAGGTGCGTAAAATGTCAATGAATATCTATACATATAATAAAACTGTAGAAGGGTTCAATTCTGTACATTGAATAAAAACTAAATAAAATACTCCTAGGGGCCTTCATACAAGTAACACAAGCCAAAATAAGACATTTTGAAATTTTTCTCAGTCTGTCTGTCTGTCTGTTTTCACGCAAAAACTACTGGACGGATTTTGATGAAACTTTTTTTGTTATGTAGCTATTAGTCCTCGGCAACATTATATGCTATAATTTATTTTGAAGATATCAGATGTGAAACTATCTGTCGCCAAGCGAAGCGGGCACGGGTCAGCTAGTCATTCTAAAGTGTTATTTTTTATCGTTGTTTTTGTTTTGTTTTTGTAGATAACGCCCAAGTTTAAATCAATAGTTGGGACGGAGCCCAATAATAATTGAGTTTGATCGGCATAGCTACAGGCCACTTACATCTCCAGAGGTAATTATAATTTTCTTTAGATGGGCGAATTTCGAGGTCAACGGAATGCACGCTAGAAGATATGGATGATTCTCATTCTCCTCCATATCGTTACAGACAGATTATCAGTACATTTAGTAAAAACTTGGTCACTACGTAAAGCAAACAAAAAACTACCAACGGTGAAACCACAGAGCCACAGAACACCTAAATCGTAAATCCTACGGAAAAACTATGCATGCTAGTAACTAGTATGCTCTGTGGGGAAAACCAAAACAAGACGAGAAAATCGAGAAATAAATCTGTCAATTTTGACATAACACTTGTCACTTATCTGACAGACACTGTCTGAGAGTAGGATATATGTGTTCTGTGGTCTGAGAAAATGCGTTTGATAAAAACGACGTAGTTGACGTTGTCTTGAGCGGATATTTTAAAAATTTCAAGAAAGAGAAAATTTTAAATGAATATTAGTGATCTTTGTCCGGATCATGATTATGGGCAAGATATTATTTCTGGCGATTTGTCAGGAGCAAAAAATAAATATGGAGCCAGTAGAGTGAGTTTACGAAGTTGTGAAAGTATCGGATCTGACATGGAAGGAATTGAGGAGAGAAAAGCGATTAAGAGGAGTAGAGATGTTGATGATACTTGGACTACAGTAAGTAGATCTGGTAAGCGCACTGCACGAGTGGAGACGTGGGCCCCGGGAGAAAAAATAGAAATTAATATAATTTGTCGTGGCATTTTGCCTAAGCAATTTCGGCTAGCTAAATATCTTAAGGAAGAGAACATTCAGGACGTAATTAAGGTTAAATATATTAACCAAGGAAAAGCTATGATCCAATTCAGTAATGAAAAGAGTGCGGTGAAATTACTTAACAACAGATATTTTAACGAAAATGGACTCAATTGCCAAAAGACCAATGAAGTAAACCAATCTTATGGAGTGATTAAAAACATCGATTTGGACCTAACAGAAGAAGAAATTATTGAAAACCTGAACAGCGACTTGGAAATCCTAGGAGTTAAAAGACTTAGACGGAAAAATAGATATAATGACGAATGGGAAAATAGTGAGGCAATCCGGATTTGCTTTCAGGGTCCATCACTGCCTCCTCACATCAAAATATTTGATATGATTTTTAGCATTAGTCCGTATATCTTCCCGGTGACTCAATGCTCGCAGTGCTGGAGATTTGGTCATAGTATTAAAATGTGTCCATCCAATAGAGTGATTTGTCCCAAATGTAGCCAAAATCACGTAAATTGCGAAACAACTTCTTTCAAATGCAATAACTGCGGAGGCAAACATATGGCTTTGGCTAAAATATGCCCTACCTACACAAAAGAGAAAAAGATTAGAGATCTGATGGCAGAATCGAATTGCTCTTACAAGAGAGCTAGTACTCTATGCTCACCTACTTCACCACCTGCTCCTCCACTAAGCGAACATGATTTCCCGACTTTACCAACAAAAAATGATCAACTCGAGCAGTCCGATTTCAGAGTATCCCCTTCCACCTCTGATACATTCGCACGAATTACACAAGGTAAATTAACGCCTAAAAAGAGACAAATTATAAAAAAGAAGAAGGATTCAAATAAAACAGACTCGGAATATAAAACACACTCAGATGATAGAGAACCTGAGAGTAAAAAACCGACGAGAAGAGCAGGAAATTCAGAACAATCCTCATCATGGTCAATTCTTTTTAAAAAATTAAAAGAAAAGATCTTTGAGAATAATTTATCACTAACAGAGAAGATAAGCGAGTGCCTAAACATTTTAGTAAAAGAAATTATATCCATAGCTGTGCAATATTGTTCTGACTTCCCCGGTTTCAGCTTTTTAACCAAGTATGGATAATAAAAAATCTCACACTACAGTAAACCTACTTCAGTGGAATGCTCAAAGTATTCGACCTAAGCTATCAGAACTTGAATGCCTTTTAAACCAAGAAAAGATCCATATTGCAATAATAAGTGAGACTTGGCTCGACCCGGACAATAGCTTTCATTTAAGTGGATATAACATCTTCCGGAAAGACCGTGATGATGGTCATGGCGGAGTTGCGATTCTGACCCATTGGTCCATAAAAGCACAAAGATGTCATTTTGAAATTTTCAACGATTATATTGAAATAGTCTACATTAAAATTCAAAATTGCAACAACCTGGAAAATATTATTTCTGTTTACTGCCCTCCAAATGGTAACACTTCAATAAGGGACTGGGATTATTTATTTTCTCAGTTCAGTCAGAAATCAGTCATTGCCGGAGACTTCAATGGACATCACACCAACTGGTCTTCTAAATTAGATATGAGAGGTAGACAATTATTTGACTCGGCTCTAGACAGTAGCTTTGTCACTTTAAATGATGGAAGTGCAACTCGGATCAAATTAGTTAATGGATCTATTCAAAAGACAGCACCTGACGTGACTTTCGTTTCTTCAGATATTGCACTTCATTTTAACTGGAGAACCATGAACGAATCTCTCGGTAGCGATCATGTAATGATAAAATTGAATATTGATGTAATCCCATTTAATAATGGTGAATCCCGAAGACAGTACAAGAAAGCTGATTGGTCTAAATACAAACAGAAAATAGAGGAAGATCTAAGGGGCTTTAATTTTTCATCAGACAACCAAACTGCGTATGACAACTTCATAGATATTATGAATCAGGCCGCTGACGAAAATATACCAGTTAGTAAGATAAATTCAAATCCTACAAAGCCATCTAAAGAACAATGCCCAAAAATGTATGGACACCGTCCCCACCCTTGTAGCACTTTAAAACCTATGTTAACCGAAGGGCCATGGTCATTTTATCATTTTATTGTATGACAGCGAAACAGAAATGTGCATCCGAAAAAAGTTATATCGACATGAAGAAACCGGAATCAGTCACAATAATAATTATGTTTCCGATCACGATGCTTTTCTTTTTACTGTGGGATGGTTTCGTTCGGAGTTTTCAAACAACTCTTTAGAATTAAATGCTGACTCCCGCTCGGGAACAACTCACGGAGCAGAAAAAAGTTCATAAATAATTCTGCTGAATATTGGTTTTGTAAGGTTACCATTGACGTTTTTTTTAGGAGATTTCAAATAAAATACCTTATTAATTACAAATAAAACCTTTATTCGGTATTTTGAGTATCTATTACAATATTGTCCCAGGCACTGGCTGGCCCAACGAAATTCTCTAAACGCCTTCCAATCCCAAAGTACCAAACGATGCTGACGACATGCGCGCAGGCACCAACTGTCCTCATACCCGTCAAACATGAGCAGTAATATGCCTGAATAGCGTTTATTCCCTGTGCGTTATTCAGTATTAAATACGTATAATAGGTCGCATTAGACCTATGTCTTGATAAAATTCGACCCCTTAGAAGAGTGCAATCTTCCGTGTCTATACCGTATTGATTCATAATTGGGCTTGGAGTTGCACAAACCTCTATGTTATAGACGCATGTCGAAAAAGTATAATAAACGGCACAATAAATTGTTACTGATTCCGTATTCTTCATGTCGATATAACTTTTTTCGGAAGCATATTTCAGTTTCGCCGTCGTACAATAAAATGATAAGATGGTTATGGCCCTTCGATTAACATAGGTTTTAAAGTGCTACAAGGGTGGGGACGTTTTGAACATTGTTCTTTAATCCGAAGCCGTATTGGTCTCAAGAGTTGTCTAAACATGTTGCTGAGAGAAGATTGGCTTTAGTAAAATTCAGAAGAAACCCTACCCCGGACAATCTTAGTATTTTACAAGAGAAAATAAGTTATGCGCAGTCAGCGATACGACGAGCGAAGAAAAAATCTTGGCAAAATTTTTGTGACAGCATTGACAACACGACTTCTTCAAGATTAGCTTTAAAAAATCATTGCATTTCGTTTCTAAATCAAATGTATAATACGTTTTATAAAATTTATACGGATGGTTCTAAGGATGAGTCTGGATCAGGGGCTGCGTTTTATGACCCTCAGGCAGAATTAAGTACTAAATTCCAAATAAAAAGCGATTGTATATCCGTGATGCATACGGAACTGGTAGCCATTTCGGAATCTTTATCATATGTTCTGTCAGTGAATCACAATAGATTTGTTATTTTATCAGACTCAAAAAGTGCACTCTTACATGTGTCTCGGTTGACCTCAAGTTGTCGGGATCTTCCGATAGCCTACACTATTTTAGATACCATATACAAAATTCTCGTGTCTAATAAATCTATTGTGATTCAGTGGATACCGTCTCACATTGGAATCATAGGCAACGAGGAGGCAGATCGAGCAGCGCGACAAGCCATATGCGACGGCATACCTTACAGTTACATACCATCTCATTCTGAAGTATTATATAAAGTCAAAAAGATATGCCGTCAAATATGGGACGAATATTTTAATGAACGCTCACGTATTATTAAAGGAATCTGGTACAAGACGATCCAATGCGAACCTCCTCGTCTCCCGTGGTTCGAGAGGCTAAGCGCAGAAAGGAAATTAATTGTTGGATTACTTCGACTGCGTGCCGGACACATTCCGTCAAATAAATTCAAATTTTTAATGAAAGTATCAAACACTCCAAATTGTATAGATTGCGGTATTTTGGAAGATGTACATCACGTCCTGACGGAATGTGTACGGAATGCGGCTCTACGACAAAATTCTCAGTTGGTTGGAAATAATATAGGCACATGTAATAGTATTTTGGCCTCGCCGCTATCTGTCGAGGCCAAAATACTATATAGATTATATATCTCATCGCTGGAACGGGATAGATAGGTTTGGATTTTATAAATATTTTTGTTATGTTATTAGGTAGGTTTTTTAATTAATGTACAATTACCTACGTAGTTAATAATAGAGTTGTGGTGTTTAGTTTGTTTTTACTGGGGTGACATAGTCGTTGTTGTCGACCAAAGCCCCATTAAATAAATAAAGATTAAAAAAAAAAAAAAAAAAAAAAAAAAAATATTTTTTTAAAGTTAATAAGGTAGGTTTTTATTGTACTTACCTACGTAGTTACTAATAGAGTTGTGTTGTTTAGCTTTTATACAGGGGTGCGGGTGACCCCTTTAAATAAATAAAGATTAAAAAAAAAATGCATAGGATATCTATTTCGTATAATGGAGAACACTAACATTTTTTTTTAACATGCCAAATAAATCTACAAAAAATTACGAGAAAAACTGTTTTTAATTTTTTCATATCTTAAAAAATGCCTGAGATATTTACGATCAAAGTGCGTATTTCCGGCCGAAGGTTTTTAAAAACGCGGGCGGGCGCTCTCTAGCCGATGACGTCACACCCCGTCGAGACCGCGACCGAGACGCGGGTCGCGGCGCTTAGTTTTGTTTCGATCGTAATATCTTCTGAATGGAATGTCCGATTTGAGTAATTCAAAAAGTTTTCTATTGGTATTGAAACAGTTTTGAATATGAAATGATTTATTTTCATAAGGATTAATACGAAGGTATAGTTATCATGGTCTGATATTGGTCAGCTTTTTTATTAACTTTTAAAATGTAAAAAGTGGTTATAGTTACATAACTACAATAGTTGGACATATAGTATCGCAATGTTTTTTGTAGATATTGATATGTTCTCTAATATTGTAGAACATTTTTTCATCTATCTTCAATAGTTTCCGCAGCGTATGCGATGAAAGACATTTTATGACAAAAAAATTTAACACCTTGGGTTACATTATTGTAGTTTTAGTAAGGATCCTTAATTTTTCCCATAATTATTATAGCCTACTATATTAATCATTTTCTTTAATATTCTTATATTAAAGAAAATATCACTATTTAGTACTATTTACCTATAATCCTATATTCCTATATTATACCTATATACAGAATACAAGTAAATAGTGACATTTTCTTTAAATTTATACTAATAAAACACATAAAATAATCATCGACCACTTCGAGATCTTGATTGCGATTTGCGAGTACATATTAGGTACGTACATATTAAGTACGTATTAGGTATTTTTTTAAATGAAACAAAAACTATCAGTTATGTTTAAGTTGGAACAAATACCTACCGAAGATTAGGTAATGCTTACTTAGAAACTTAGAACATACATACCTTCTCAAAGGCTACATTATTACTAATTAATATAGGCTATAATTATTACAAAAAAAATAAGGATTATTACTAAAACTACAATAATGTAACCCAAGGTGTTAAAAAAAATTGCTATAAAATTCCTTTCATCGTATAGTACAAAAGTACAAAATACGCGTTCAAACTGTGTCGTCATACCTGGTACGTATTTTTTATGCCTATACCAGGTTTATAAACCTGGTCGAGTAAATACGCACCACCTCTACTGCAAAGCATTTCCAATTCCAATGACGCGGAGCGGAGCAGGTAGCGTGTTTGAAATCGCTACAGTTCTGTACGATTTTTGCATCATTATTCATTAAACCTATATTCATTCAATGACAAGATTGAGGTAGGTATTGGGGATAATAATAATAATAATAATAGGCTTAGGCCCGTGAGCTTCACGTAAACCGAAATTCTATATTTCGAGAATTAATAACGTAATAAAAATAATAATAATAATAAAGCCATTTATTCAGACATAAAAGTGAAACGTAAGTACAAAATTGCTTTAAGGGCCGAAACACATAAGCGCGTTGCGGCGCCGCGCCGCTGAAATCGGCAGTGCGCTATAGCGGTGCGGCGCCGCAACGCACGACGTGAATTCCAGCGTTATGACGTCATACTTGTTGACAAGGATGCAGTTGTTTCTAACACTCTTTGCAAACAACACGTGTCAACCGAGAAGCAGTTTTAAAATTAAAATGTCTGACGTTGACGTCGATCTGTTTATATCTTCGGTTCAGGAACACCGTTGTTTGTGGGATACTAGTGACGAAACCTATAAAGACAAATTTATAAAACAAGAAGCATGGAAAAGCATTTGTGAGATCGTTTATGTTGATTACAAGGAAAAAAACTCAACCGAAAAATCAAAACTGGGTAAGTAGTAACATATAGTCTTAGGTTTACGCGATCACTATTCACAATAAAACTACAATTTTTACTGTAGTAAAAACGTAAAAATCTGATCCGCGGTTTAAATTGTAGTTTAATGTAAGTAGCATGTATCTTTTTTTTTTAATCATATGAAATACACCATTTATTTTAATGCCCTATGCAAAAGATTTTCTCTAAGTTAAAATTATATTTTTTTCTCGCGCTCTTATTCAAAAAGGTAAACAAATACTATAAATAAAACCAAATTGCCATTTAAATTGTTTATTCGCAGTTCACAACATGTTAAATAGTTTGAATCAAATGTATTAAGGTATTATTTGTATTTTGAACTGAGTAGGTATACGAACATTCATATTTTGTTTAATTGCCAACTTAGGGCGCCAACATCACTGGAAAAGTAATTACAAAAATCATTCCGTATTAGATGTGGGCTTAAATTATTTTCATTTGCTGTGGGCAAATGCAACATTTGCAGATCAGAATCATCAAAGATAATGTCATCGGTCGCTTGTACTCCATCTCGATTCAAAACAAAGTTGTGCATTACACAACATGCCTTGATAATGTCTGTCGCAAATTCGTATTGCACATTCATAGATCGATGAAATATGCGCCATTTATTGGCTAGGATGCCAAAAGCGCACTCGACATATCTTCGGGCACGACTCAGTCGATAATTGTAAACTCTTTGTTGTACCGACAAATGTTTTCCTGAGTAAGGGCGCATGACGTTATTCGAAATTGAGAATGCTTCATCTCCTACAAAAACAAATGGAGTTTCATTTTGAGAACCTGGTAAAGGCTTTGGTACAGGAATAGGTAATTTGCGTGTCATAATCAAATCATAAAGTTTAGAGTTCTGGAAAACGGTGGAGTCACTTTCCTTGCCATACGCTCCTATATCGACAAAAATGAATCTATATCTAGAATCTACAAGAGCTAATAAAACTATTGAATTATAGCCCTTATAATTGTAAAACAGTGATCCACTGTGCGCAGGACATGTAATACGGACATGTTTACCATCAAGAGCTCCTATGCAGTTAGGAAAATTTGCTTTCTTGTCAAACTCAATAGCGACATCTTCTAGAACCTGTTTTGTTATAGGAGGTATATTTTGACTTGATAGATGTTTCCATATGGCGCGACAAACTGTCCTTACAATTTTTGCTATTGTACTTGCTCCTCGGAAGTAATTCGTATGCATGGTTTTAAAGTCACTGCCGGTTGCTAGAAATCTAAAATGAAATAATAATTAGTAGGCAAATAATAAAATAATACAAATGTAGGTATAATCAAACTCAAACCGCGCAGGTAATAGTGTTGCTAAAGGAATAGATTTTCAAAGATAGACAGGTAGTTTTTCAAAGAAGTACTCAATAAATATTTTACATTATGGTTGTTCTAGGCAAAGTCAATCAGTTTTTAACTTGCCTAAGTCAAGAAAAAGCAGAAAATTATTCTTTTTCGGCGGCCAGCCATTTATATGAAATTGGATGGACCGAAAGTACTTATGAAAGTTATATCAAATTTTATATGTAGTATAAATGGAATCTAAGGAATTTTAGTCTTTATTACTATTTTTCACTTGTGAAGTTTTTTGTTGCAGGTAATGATTTAGTCAAGAAGTGGAAGGCCATAAAAGATAATTTTGCTAAATATCAAAAAAAACTAAAAGATGCCAATCGATCAGGAGCTGGAGCTGCAAAAATTAAAGAATATCACTTGAATAAACAATTACAGTTTTTGAAAAAGGTTTCACAAAATGCAACTGATTCCAGTTTATGCGTAGCGGAAGGAGATATTGAGAATGAAATAACGGCATTGCCTCGTTATAAAAGTCAACCACGAAAACGAAAGGCAGATGATAAGGATGATATTGAAGAAGATTTATTGGCAATATTAAAAACACCGGAGAATAGACATTTGCATTTTTTCAAGGGGATTTTACCATCTCTACAATCGTTAAATGAGAATCAAACATTGATATTTCAAAGTCGGGTGCTTCAAATATTAACCGACATTCTTCAACCTTCAATTCATCAAAATACACATCACGGCTATAATCAAGAATATCAGCATCAGGGTTACAATCAAGGATATTCAACTATGAGATACGATAATACGGTTCAGAGTGGCTACCACACTTCTACTCCTGGAAGTTCGATTACTGAACAGAGGACTACCTCATCATCAAACCAACAACGTCCAATAAATTCACCATTTTTACTGGACGAAACGTCAGCTACTTCCTATGTTTCACAAGATGAGGAGTTTGATTTTTCTTAAATTGATCATTACATTTTTTAAGGCCTATTAAAGTATTCTTAAAGTAAGAAAATTGTATAATGCAAAAAGCTTAATTTGATTCTGTCTTGTTTCATTTGAACCTGGCTTTGTACCACTAGGTACCCCCAAACCATGAACACTAGTGATGCAAAATTTTTATCGACACCCCGCTAGTACCACAGGTGTATAAAGCCAGGGGTACAAATAAAACTAAACATTTGATTCCGAGTGCCATAAACATCAATAAAAAAAAATAAGAAACCTATTTGTTTTACCTTAAAGTTAAGCCCAGCATTTCCAAAGCAGTAACTGGTTTCCTTCCTTTATTTTTTTTCTTCTGTATATATTTTGATAACTCGCTTAATAGCTCTTCAAATGATGATATACTCATTCTAAAGTAGGCAACAAATTTTTTTTCGTCTATCTTTAATGCTTCGTATTTTTTAGAAAAGAACTCGCCATTTGGATTCATACCCTTACTTAATGGATGTATCCAGTATCTTCTTTGCCGTATTTTTAAGATAGAATAATGTCTTCTTAATAACAAATAAGCAATAAGTTTATTACGATCCATCGCAGAGAGACGTCTATCCACACTCAAAAATCACGAGAAAATGGTTGCCCTACCATAATGCCCTGTTTCGCGACGCCGCAACGCGGCAACGCAACTGCCGATTTTGGCGTTGCGGCGCCGCAAAAATAAGCAGTTTGCGTTATGTGTTTCGGCCCTAATAGAATAGCCTACCATTAGTACTAAGGTGCTAATGGTAGACTATTCTTACAACATTTTATAAAACTAATTATTTAATACTAGCTGACCCGTGCCCGCTTCGCTGTGCGTCAGACATTTCTAATACCATCGTTGACTTTTTTGTAGACGTTTTTAAGGTGTACAATACTGTAGTACATTATTTTGATATATCTCGTGGGGTTCAGCCAGCATTTGCAATGTAAGCGCAAAAAAATGTGTTTATTTACGACATCACATTAGAAACCTCTAAAATTATCAATGTTTCTTATGCATGTATTATACATATAAACCTTCCTCTTGAATCACTATATTTATTAAAAAAAACCGCATCAAAATCCGTTGTGTAGTTTTAAAGATATAAGCAAACATACATACATACATACATATTACATACAGACGCGGGAAGCGGAAAGCGACTTTGCTTTATACTATGTAGTGATGATTTATTAGCTAATTAAAATGTTTTTTTTTAGTCTGTGTGCCCTTTGGCATAGGCCTCGTCCAATTCCTTCCACTTTCCTCTTTCGCTTGTGATTCTTGTCCATAGTTTTCCTCCAGTTTCCAGTTTCCTCAATATCGTCTTTCCATCGTCTCGACTCGTCGCTCAAGTGGTGTGGTGACACCACTGATCGAGGCATCGTCACCTTCGGCAGACCTTCCGCACTTCATCCATTCCCTTCCATACGGAGGCCTACAAGGCCTCACTACCTTCCAAATAACTGGCAGCTAGGCAAGTGCATCGCCCAAAACCACGATCCAGTCACCAAGCCGCCAGTCTGTGCCCCGTCGCGGGGCCCCTCCCTGGGTGGGATCAGCCGTGTAACTAATCGTGTACTAATCGGGCAATTGGCGTCAAAGCAAGTCAATCATGGCTCCCCGCCGCGATCAACAAGCCAAGACACGACACCTACACGATTTTCAGGAAGAGGACCCATTCCCTTATCTCTCACACCGTGGCCTCCCTCCCTACTAATCGTGCAATTGGTGCCAAGGCAAGTCAATCATGGCACTCAGTTCCACGATCAAGTCGCCAAGACACCTACCCGACTTTCAGGAAGAGGACCCATCCCTCATATCCTAGGGTAGCCTACCCTAGGATAACAAATAGGCTACTTTATAACCTGAAAAAGCATCAGCAAAATAATTAAAAAACCGCCCAAGTGCGTGTCGAGGCACGCGCAATGTTGTGGGTTTCGTAGTTTACACAGCTAACAACGGCATATTATGTAACATTCAATAGTACCTATTTGTACTAAAAAAAAAAAATACTTCTTACATTTTTAAGTTAGTCGACAAATACGTCGTAGGTACGCTTTTAGGGACGACGATACTCGACTAACAAAAATTAGCACTTCATAGCTTATTATTTCACAATTTGTTTTTACAAACACATAATATTTTTTAAATAACTATTCAACGACATCCATGGGGTACGCGAGAAATAAAAAACCGGCCAAGTGCGAGTCGGATTCGCGCACGAAGGGTTCCGTACTATTATCAAAACGGCAAAAAAATCGTTACTTAAAAATCGTTAAATAGGTAATTACTCGCGGTGCGAAAGTGACAACGCCATACGTGTTCATATACCTACTTAGCGTTGTCACTTTCGCTCTAAAACTCTAATACCTACCCCGTTTACACTCGCGTACGAGTGGCGAGACGAGGCGCGAGACGAGCCACGCCACGAGCCCTGAGTGTGAACAAACGCTAGCGGCGGTCTGGAGCGGTTTTTGGGCACGAGTCAAAGGACCTCGCGGCAGACGCGAGCGCGGTGTTTACACTCGCGTTCAGCGACGAGACACGAGACGAGACACGAGGCGAGGTACGAGGCGCGAGTGTAAACGGGGTATAAAGTAATACAGCTTTAGTCTTACTCTAGAGATTGTAGTACGGCCCTTGACCTTCAAAACGTCTTTCTTGGCGGGTCAGCTAGTAGGTGGTGGTAGGTAGGTAACCTACCTATAACTATCATTAAAATATCAATCTAATGATGGAAATGGAAAGACAAGACAACGGAACTTCATGATTTAATACAAAATACTTAATAAAAATGTGCGTGCTCAAAAAATTTTATGTATGCGACGGGCATCAAATTCGCGGAAAATATTATATATAGGTACCTAGGTAACGAAAACTATTTATTTAGGTTATTATTTAGATAACCTATCTGTCAGTAAGTCAGTCAGTAAACTCAAACGCGAGGATTTTCAAAATCAAGCGTACCTACCTATCTTTTATGGGGTAGCTAATTTGTTTGCCCCCCAATACGTGATGCCTTAAATCTAAGCAATTGCTTTATATTCTTGTGGGTTAATTCGGCACTGCCTTGTAAGGTTTCGTAGTCAGCCTGTAGTAGGTAGTGTGTTAGTTGTGTTGTGGTTTCAAGATCAAGCAGTTTAGAGAGAACAAAAGCGGACTAGATAAGTAGGTAAGTACAATGTAAACTGAGTTGTAATCTTGTTATACCTAATTGTAAATGCATTCATGCATCAATAATACTTCGAGCTTAGAACTTCGAGATTCGCCTAGCCTAGTTAGGTACCGATATAAAACAGTGTCTGCTGAGTGAGAGATATCTCGACTTCCGATGGTCGTGGATTGGAAGCCCGGCTGTGCATCAATGGATTTTTCTATTCAATAAATTTATATGCGCATTAACACGTGAGAGTTCCGAAATACGAGCTTGGACTAAATTGGTTACCAAAGCGATTCACAAGATGTTATGTCGTTCTTAGACGACTTCGCAAAAAAGGAGGCGGTTATGCTATACATTTTTTTCAGTTCTTATATTCCGTTTTTAATACTAAAGGGTAACAAAAAAATCTTGACTTTTCCTACAAGGCCTATCCCGGTTTGTATGCCATTTTCCTTCCACACTAATGGAGAAAAGGAAGAGAGGCTCTTACGGAATGAAGAGCCTACGAGAGTGAAAGCATATTTCTTGGTGGATAAAACGAATAGATAGAGGTCTTTAATATAAACGAAGCAGGCTTTAGTACTCTCGAAAAATGCAAGTTGCCGGGCGGGTTCATACTGAATTTTTAAAGCTTGTGTTGTGTGTAAGTTGTTATGTCTCCCGCCTTTTGCAGACTTTTCATCCGAGGACCAGTGCAGCGCACCCTCGTTTTATTACAATGTAGATTGAGATAGGATTTCTGCGCAGATTTGAAACAAGAATATTGTTGATATGTTTGTTTTGAGTAGGTGCTTACTTTATTGACCTAACTCTAAGTGGTTGTTGTAACTACGCTACGTAGAGACCTACTATGTGGGTAATACCTTCACAGAAACGGAGATAAATATATATATATATAGAGATAGCTTCACGGTAAATGTTGATCAGAGGCGACTTCATGCGAGCACTTTGTTGATCCGAAAACACATGTTGATCCCAGATCCTTTTGTTGATCTAATATGCATTTTCATTAACAAATGTGGCTCCAACCAGATCAAAATTTGGACCCTCGTCGCTCTGATATTACGTCACCGTTTGTTGATCAGATATACAAATCCCCCTTGCTACATGTTGATCCAATTCAAATGAACCAATGAGAATGCAGCAAACGTTTCTATTGGTCGAAAAAGATTGCAACGTTGCCGCTCTGTGCAGATGCTCCATGCTTCAATTCAACGCCAAATTCATCGCTCACGCGTATTATTAGGACGTATTATTTAATTGATGTACAAGTACTTTATTGTTTTAATAATAATTAATAAACAAGGTTTATTTTAAATCAGTAGGTAGGTATTATTTAAAATTGAAATTGTTTTTCATGATTAGCCATAATTGTTATTCTTGTGAGCGGCGATGGACTTGCAACCGTAGGTATGTGCCAAATATAATGTTTGGACTTGCTGCTGACTACACTTTTTAAGATCTGAGCACAAAGAGAGCAGAGAGGAATGAGAGAGATAGTGTTTTACGAAATTTAAGCTTTAGGTGAACACAACAGAATTGCTACCATTAACTGGTTTTCTCACTTATGATAATTATAGTTAGGAAGAAAAAAACGTTTGTTTAGCGATATTTATTTTTGCCACCACTAACTAGTTTCCTCATGAATGTTAATTATAGTTAAGAAAAAATAACTTTTATACCATACCTACTTTAAAAAGCTTATTTTATTCACGCAAAACAGTGAATAAAAAGGCCTTTTATTCACTGTTTTGTTTTTATTCACTATTTTGGTGTTTGAATTTGGAACACAAAATATATCCGGTCTCTATTTCAATGCTTACACAAACTCCTTGCGCTGAGATTCGAAATTCAAAACTCTTTGGTGCAAATAAATTCTCGAGATTTGATTGGTCGATATTTGCGACAAGGAGTTTGGCATTAGATTAAATAAATATTCTCGTAGTCATGGTATAAAGTATAGTATGCAACTCCTGAATAAAGTACGAATTTATATCGAGGGCCATGAATCACTCGCGTCGTTCAGGATTCTAACAGTTGAATCACTCGCTGCGCTCGTGATTCAATCATTAGAATCCTTCACTTGCTCGTGACTCATCTACGGCCCTCGCTTTAAATCCGTCCTTTATTCACTAGTTGCATAATATACTATTGTTTGGCGATGTTCATTTTTGTGAAAAAATCACGGTAATTGTTGATCCAGTACGAATCCTGAACTAATGTTGATCTATTTCACTTCAAAACTTTCGTGAGTTGTACTACACATTATTACAACAACGGGAAATTACTCACGTAAATGATAAATTGTCAATGAGGACACCGACAATGTTTCGATTCATCTAGAGAATCTTCTTCAGGGTGAGTCTCTAGATGAATCGAAACATTGTCGGTGTCCTCATTGACAATTTATCATTTACGTGAGTAATTTCCCGTTGTTGTAATAATGTAATGTTGATCTGCCTATTTCATGTGTACATTTGTCTCTTATTCCTTTTAAGTTAAAGTCTAAATTAGTGTAACCTCAAAATTTAAGAAATAAGAGCGATCGTATTTAACGACATTTTTGCTAGATAGTGGATACAACAGAATTGCCACTATTAACTGGTTTCCTCACGAATTATAATTTAACTAAGGAAAAAAACATTGGTAACAAAAATTATTAAACAATAATTATACGAATTACTTTTAACCCTTTTTGTCTTATGTTATAGGACAGAATAGAACGAAAGAGAAATAGGATCACGACTGAAACCCCTAAGTACGGTAGACATCATCTCAGATCTCCAAACGCTTTGATCATCAAAGATGTCTGAAGGGGTAGTCATAGGCACGTCTAAATGTTACATTTGGCACATTCCCACATTTTATAGTAGTTAACATTCCACATGTGACCGGTTGCAAATCCATCGCCACTCGTAAGAATATTGGAAGCAATTCTGTTGTGTCCACCATCTAGTTAATATGTCGTAAAATACGATCGCTCTTATTACTTCAATTTTTAGGTTACGCTAATTTAGACTTTAACATAAAAGGAATAAGAGTCAACTGTACACATGAAATAGGCCGATCAACATTAGTTCAAAATTTGTAGTGGATCAACAATTACCGTGAATATCTAGCAAAAATGAACATCGCCAAACAAAAGTTTTTTTTCTTCTAACTAACTAATTATAATTATCAGTCGTAAGGAACCAGTTAGTGGTGGTAATTCTGTTGTGTCACCCAAAGCTTAAACTTCGTTAAATACGATCGTTCTTATTCCTTCCATTTTGAGGTTACGCTAATTTAGACTTTAAATTGAAAGGAATAAGAGTCAAATGTACACATAACTAGCGAGATATTCACGGCAATTGTTGATCCAGTACGAATTCTGACCTAATATTGATCTGGCTATTTCATGTCTACATTTGACTCTAATTCCTTTTACATTAAAGTCTAAATTAGCGTAACCTCATTATGAGAGGAATAAGGGCGATCGTATTTTACGAAATTTTTGCTAGATGGTGAACACAACAGAATTGCTACCAATATTCTTGTAAGCGGCAATGGACTTGCAACCTGTCACATGTGGAATGCTAATTACTACAAAATATGGGCATGTACCAAATGTAATATTTGGACGTGCCTCTGACTACAGCTTTGGAAATCTCTAATGATCTGAGCGCTTGGAGATCTGAGATAATGTCTACCGTACTTGGGGTTCATTCCTTTATCAGCAGTCATCTTGTCACTCACTCCTTTCTTATCCACGTCGTCTTTTACACAGTCCATCCATTATTTTCTTTGGCTTACCTCTAGTTTTACATTCATTCTTAACATCCTTCTCGTTAAATTCCTTTTCTCATGCCCATACCACGCTGACCTATTATTCTGATTGCGAGATTCTGGTTAAATTATACCTATCCCTTAATTATTAACCTTAATTATTAATCAAGAATGAAAAATGATATTCATTATGCCTATTGAAATAAAATTTCAAAACACTCATGACCTGACATGACCTTCCGATAAATCTGCGGCCGGCCGGCCGATTTTTAAAACCAAAAACTATACTAACTCACCGCCATGTGCGGCGTTGCCGTTTTGAACATAAGAACCAACAGACACAATATTCATTTGTGGCTCCAGAATCTCTGGATCAACATTGTGTAAGTAAATGTTACGTATAAACCAACTATGTAGCGGATGCGAAAAGGACGTTTCTGTGTCATTTTTTTAGCCGTTGATGGATCAACAAAATTGGTATATTTCGATGGCGAGTATCTTGAAAACCATTTCACGCAGATCCAGCTATATATATATATAATGTCATATTCACGGTAATAGTTGATCCAGTACGAATTCTGAACTAATGTTGATCTACCTATTTCATGTGTACGTTTGACTCTACATCAAGAAAACAGATATACATTGATCCAAAGTTAGAGAGTACTTGGCGAAGCTGGATCTGCATGAAATGGTTTTCAGCGCGGATATATTTAATATATATATATATATATATAATAAATATATCCGCTTTTACTAAAACTACATATTATGCTCTATCATTTAAGCGAAACCTTAAATGCTCATTATATTTTTATCATCTATAAAAAACTCAACGAACTGTACTTGAACACCAACGTATATCTAAAAATATGTAGTATCGGAAGGCGGGTGTAAAAAGAGTTGCGTGGAGCTCTCTAATATAAAGGTTACTCTGTGGCGTAGAGGATGCGGAGCACGGCCGCGGCTCCACGCCACATCGCCATCCCCTCAATATATCAACACGGACAGGACGAAAATTGGACTGGACCCTTGTTAATGTCCCGTACTTAGGCCGTTTCGCCCTTGTTTCTTGATTATTTATTTAAGACTTTATTGATCAGCGGTGGATAACGGGTAACCGACAGCAAAAGTCATCATGTCGTCTGGAACTACAAACTATATTTTGGAGCACGTCCGTCTGCAAGCTTATTCCGTAAAAATCATCGATCTTCGTATTTTGATTTTCATAACCATAGCTTCACAGTAACTATTATAGCATAACCTGCATAACTCTATTCTAAGATTCTATAATGGTTACTATGAAAGTGGTGTTTTTTAAACTCGGAGCTATAGTAATGGAAATCGAAAAACGAAGATCGATCTTTACGGAATACGCCTGCTGGTTGATAAGTGGGTATCTAATAAAGATATATTTCAAGTAATGTGTGTAATCATGTTTTTAAACAATATTAGTCTACATTGTATAGGTTATGCCTGCCGCATATTAATAATAAACAATCGCTACGTTTTCGGTTAAGGCTAACATTTCTAATTATTATGTTTATCGAAGCAAAGGTCATATGGGTTGCAGACTTTGTGGCTTAGTAAACAGAAAGTCAATACACTTGGCTCTACTTTGCCCGACTATTCCTTTCGATATTTATCTTTTCACCTCAAACGACTACTACGGTGCTACGAGCTTCTACGAAAGCTACGATGCGTTTTAGTCACAGACAATAATTTTATGTTATGGTCAGTCTTCCTACGACAGCGAAATACATACATATAGGTATATAATTAATTATAACCGTAATCTTTAAATTCAGAATTCACTGCTTGGTATTGTAACTTAAATTAGTTGTACACACAATTATTTTTTTAAATTTTGCAATTCTGTTCAAACAATATTTTTGAGACCTTATTGTACAACTAGCTGACCCGTGTCCGCTTCGCTGGGCGACAGACATTTCTAAATGTGATTATTTTGAATAGGTATGGCTATGGTATAGCTTAAATGGCGATAGATATCCGCGGATATACGCAAGTGGTCCCGCTGCCGGCCCCGTGAGTATAGTCATTAGTAGCCACCGCCGTAGCCGATTTTAGTATCCCGCAACTTTTATATCAGTACTTATGACTTACCCATTAAGGAGTGAACCCGCTGCAGAGCATGCTGTGCATGGCACGCAACGCATCTTAGCTGAGTGGGTTAAGGCTCAGCATCAATCAAATTTGCAATGGTTGTAGCCCAAATAATTTTTATCGTGCTTGATGAATGAAATTGAAATTTATATCGAAGATTCTCAAGCATATAAGTGTCAATAATATCTTGTCTTAATTTTTTTTTTATAAAAAGTTCGTTAAGAAAAAATGCCAAACACATCTCTGAAAATCAAGAATTGCCCAAAAATATCCTAAACCATAAGGCAATTCAATATGATATTTATCATAAATATTGCTAAATAAATTATAAATTGAATAGTGTAGCAGTTTTTTTTTAAACCCATTTCTTTTACATAATTCTTTAGTCCTTTAGTATTCTGTGGTAATAATAAAATTTTATTTAGGTAGGTATACATTTTCTCTGTTTTCGTTGTAGGCAGATAAACAGACAAATAGGTGTACTAATATTAATATGGTCAACAGAATATTTATTAGGCACCTACAAATAGTGCGTCAAGCTACTTTATTTATTTTGTGGTAGAGCCGCATACAGCGCGAGCGGGCCGCGGCGCGCCGTGGCGGCCGGCGGCAGCTCGTGGTACTACGCGATGCGGGGGACGCAAGGGCGCGGGTGAAATCCAATTTTTTTCTACCTTATAGCCCCCTCTTAATTTGTTTGACAACGTGAGTCTACATTTCCACAGCTGCACACGCTATACAGGAATATTAACTCACAACTATGTACGACTAATAGCGCAGCACAGTTTATACCTCCTCGCAGACTTTCTTATGCGCAATAATGTATCATTATTTGTTTACGTACTATCAATATTTTGCAAAACACGCGAAAAATGCAAAAAAAATGAGTTTATCCATTACAAACATAAAACAAACAATACAGACAACAAAAAATCAAATCTTTCCTCTTTATAATATTAGTATACCAACTAAAATAACCCATAATAGTGTAGCAAGCCTACACAAATATAAATAACGTTTGCGCCTAATTCGTAATTCTTTTTTAGGGTTCCGTACCCATAGGGTAAAAACGGGACCCTATTACTAAGACTTCGCTGTCCGTCTGTCCGTCTGAGAGACAGAGCTGTATCTCATGAACCGTGATAGCTAGACAGCTGAAATTTTCATAAATGATGTATTTCTGTTGCCGCTATAACAACAAATACTAAAAACAGAATAAAATAAATATTTAAGTGGGGCTCCCATACAACAAACGTGTTTTTTTTTGCCGTTTTTAAAGATAATGGTACAGAACCCTTCGTGCGCGAGTCCGACTCGCACTTGGCCGGTTTTATTTTATTCCTTTTCTTTCGATTGTCGACAGCATGTTGACCAACTTTGCCTAAAGCAGTATATTAATATCTCTTATAGATTACCCCAACCCAGACCGCTATAGTTCCATATCTGGTATTCCGATCTTCCAAAATTATAGTCTATAAGTTGCCTAGGACTAATAGCTATATAACAAAAAAAGTTTCATTAAAATCCGTTCAGTAGTTTTTGCGTGAAAGCCTGACAACAGTTTTCGTTTTTATTCAATGTACAGAATTGAACTCTTCTACAGCTTTAGTATATGGGACACTGTTAAGCAGAAAGGCGTTAACCGACATACATACTGATTTTGAGTTATTGGTACCATTGGATTCTAGGCTCGATTCTGCACTAAATAAAAAAATAAAATATAAAATGTTTATATAGGTTTCGAAGATATTTAACAAAATTGGTTATGCATAATACAAAATCCAAAAGCATTAATTTTACAAAAAGGTGTTAAACACTTTGATTCCTTTTTACAGAAAAATTTAATACAAACACATCTGCAGAAAAGTGTCATATAATCACTTGATTCTCTTTTTCGATTTACGAATATGTGATATTGAATTAAAACAACGTAATTTAAAACCTGTATGCAAAAGTCCATCCGCCTTTTCTTTGGCCTACCTCTACTTATTCTACATTCATCAACTTTTATTCCTAACATTCTTCCCGTTACATAATTTTCTTACCTTTTCATGACATACCCATGCCACGCTATCCTATTGCTTCTCATCTTTTCTGTCACAGGCGCTACATTCAAACTTAATCTTATATACTGATTCCTTATTTTATCCATCACTCTTTCATCCATCCCTTTTGTCGCCCAACAAACAACAACTACAAACATTCTCGGATCGCATGACCGGTGACCTGTCGCCATTTCATCCATCCTGCATTTATTCTGTTCTTCACATCCCTATCAATTTCACCATGATTCTATGCTACTAAACCAAGATATCGAAGATCAGAACAGACTGGTAGGAATACACCGTCTAAGGCAATTGGAGTGAAGTAGGATGGAAAATCGAAGTCATAAATCAGATACTCTGTTTTGATTCTGCTGATCTTCAGTCCCACACTCTCCAATTCCGCTTACGATTTTCCCAGCCTGTTCTGAACCTCAGTTGCGTTTTCTCCGACAAGAACAATGTCGTTGGCGAACAGTATGCACCATGGTGCCTCTTTCTGTATGCCCAATGTCAGAGCATTCATTATCAGGAGAAACAAATAAGCCAAAATAAAATAAGATACAAATAAAGCCAATCCCTGGTGCAGGCCTACAGCTACTTTGAACTTGTCCGTAATGCCAGTTTCAGACCGGACATGTGTACAGTCTCGGCTGTACATGGCCTATATAAGTTGCAAGTACTTCCCAGGCATTTCCTTTTTCTTTCTATAGCCCACTATAAAACCTCACAGGGTATGTCTTCACCAGAGCAACAAACACCATGTGCAAGGTCTTATGTGCACGCTTGTTAGCGGACAGTTAGCGAAGTGCAAATACGGCATCTGTTGTCTCACGACCAGACATAAACCCAAACGGGCTCTGCGATATCTCACTCTAGTTTCTCATTCATCTCGCAATCACTTTCTCCCAGATTTTCATACTATGTGACATGAGCTTTAATTCTCTGTAGTTGTATAGTGTAGTCATACTATTGCACCACTTTACCTCATCGCCTCATAATGCCACTTCCATCCATCTGCTTTAAAAACTTCCATACTTCCACATGTATAAAACCCTTTTTGCTAGTATATCAAATTTACAAAATGGTGTTATTGCGACTTGACACCTTTTTGTGATTAGTTATGGCAAATAACCATTTTTTGTAAAAAGAAATCAAAATTATTTTTACGTATATCTGCTAAACTATGTAGTACTTGTCAAATTATTATGCACAAGAATAAACTTCACCCATATTTCTACCTACCCTATCAATTGTACCTAACAGATTTTTTTAGTTTAGGAGTTATGACAACAAATGTCACTCAAAACTTTGGAACGCGTTTTCTCGAAATGGTCAATCTGTTGGTTGACACCTTTCTGTTTTTTTTTTTTATTTTTTTATTTTTTATTTATTTACCATTTTAACATTTATTACATAATATTTGCTTATATAATAGCATCTAAAAACCACTAAGGTTTATGCAGTGCTACGCGAGATCACATCACTCAAGAAGTAAGTAAGAAAGTAGCTACAACTAAACAAGTAAACAAAAAATAAAAACAAAATAAAAATTGTTACGAATCTTGGGAGCTAGGCATTTAACTTATACCTAACCTACCTAACGTGTGTAATGTGTAAAATGAATCATGAGTTAAATCAAACTCATGAAATATCTTTTTAACTTAATTTTGATATTTTTAGGTGTCAAATTGTTACGTAAGTCGGAAGGCAACGTATTGATAAGTCGAGGGACAAGATAACTGGTTGTTCGCTCGCCATAGACATTGCCTGCGCGCGGCGTACAATACAGATTCCTAGAAATAGTCCGAGTGTATACCGGGTGTTCAATTATATTTAAAAGTGATTCGTTAAAAAATTGTTCTTTCATTAATAAATAATGAGTTTGAGTATGAACTGGCAAAATTTTACAATGTTTAAAGAGACCATTGTTGTTGTCATGAAACTGATTTTTGATTTTAGGCGAGACTAGTGTTTTAATAATTTTCAATTGTAGCTTATAAATGTCATCTAGGTAAGTTTTATAAGTTCGACCGTAACTACTGAGACCATACTGTATATAAGATTCTGCTAATGCGTTGTAAAGCATTAGTTTAACCTTGTAGGGAATGCGATTCCTGAGGATTGTTATATTCGCCAGGAATTGCCTGAGCTTATTACAGACGTGTTCAACGTGATAACTCCAGTTGAACTTGTGATCTATTATCAGACCAAGGTAAGTATGTTTTTCAACAATATCTATGGGTGGACAACTACAATTCAAATTACTAACAGCATGCAAGCATCCATGATCGTGGGCTACTATGTTTTGTATAGGGAAATTCTTGATATACGGAGATTTGATGATTAGTAGTTTAGTTTTGCTAGAATTAAGTACAAGGCCAGCATCGTGACACCATTTATTTAGAGCATCTAGGTCCAGTTGTAAAAGATCTCTGGCCAATTGAGGATTTTTATTAGAGATGACAAGGCAAGTGTCATCTGCAAACTGGTAGCAAGTACAGTTCTTAATGCAGTTGCTCATGTCGTTTACGTATGACAAAAAATGCAAGGGACCCAAAACTGAGCCTTGCGCCGTGCCCTCTGTTACCGATATTGGATTACTGCAGATGTTATCGATTTTAACTGTAAAGGTTCTATTATTTAGATAGTTTTCACACCAGGTCAACAGGGGACCACGTATTCCGCAGTTATTTAATCTGTTCACTAGTTGACTGTGTACTAGGGTATCAAACGCTCGTGAAAAGTCAATAAAAAGAGCGAGTACATGTTTTTTCTCATTTAAGTTTTTATTGACTTCATCAGTGAACTTAGATAAAAGACCCGAGGTACTTTTGCCTGATTGGAATCCAAACTGGTACTGATTTATTACATTGTGATTCCTATAAAAAGTGTGAATTTGCTCACAAACGTATTTTTCCACTATTTTATCTATTGAAGAAAGTAATGTTATTGGACGATAATTAGAAAAATCGTTTCGTTTACCCTTTTTATAAATCGGTCTCACACATCCAACTTTCAGCTCATCAGGGTACAAACCAGTCTTAACACTGGTGTTAATTAAGTCAGCAATAGCTGACGAAACATTTTCACCTATAATTTTAATATTAGAGACTTTAATATGGTCAGGACCTGGTGCTTTACTCGAGTTAAGGTTTTTTATTATTTTATGTACACTATCACTTGTTGCCTTTTGGAAAAAAATACTGGAGTCTAAAGGTTTACATGTGAAGTCGGTGTTAGTTAGTTTTACGTTACATCTAGGTATTATATCTTTAACTGCTTTATCAAAACTAGTCGCAAAGTTATTAGCAATATCTTCTGTTTTAAATCCTTGTGCATTAAAAGCTTTGAGTATAGCCTCATCCACTGTCAATGATACTCTTCCCATCATTTGGTTAACTACTTGATATATTTTTTTTGAATTTTTGAAATTATTATTAATTTGTTTCATATAATATTGGTTGCGTTTATTTTCTAAAACTTTATGAGTTTTACAGTGTCCATTGTATAGAATAGATATAGAATAGATGTACATGGCTCACAGATAATTTTTCGGATTATACGAATTTTTACAGTACTTACTTCAGCAAATACTTGGTCTGTAACTGCTGTCATATAGGAAATTGTATTACACTACCGCCTGGGGCTTGGTTCGCGTGATAGCGAAATAAAAGTAGCCTACATGATATTCCAGGTCACGTACTATATTTTTTCGAAGTTTTATTTTATTAATTCAGCCGTTGTGACGTGCCGAATCACTAGCATCCTGACAAACTTTCGCATGAGTACCTATATTATATTTGTATGAAGTAGGGTAAGATATCTAGTTTAATACTAGTAAATTATTACCTCCTACAATTCATCTTAAATATTTTAGGAAGAGTAGCTAACACAAAACATTCATTAGATTGATATATTCTTAAAGCCTAGGTACCTACCTCCCCGACAATACGTACAATAGATATTCTGATCCACGGTACTCTAGAGCTTATTGTGCGCCGCTGGGAAGGTCATCGAGGTTGAAATAAAAGAACATCGGGTTGTTTAGCGCCTGTAAGGGCTGAAGGTACAGTACCTGCCCAACGTAAGCTCTCTATCTGATCTTATTAAAAGCGGGGTGAATCCTCCATTCCGATCACGTAGACAATTATTCGACTAAAGTGTGCGGGCTTGAATCACTAACCTCAGCGAACGGCCAACTTTTACAATAAATCCATCCTGGTCTCGACACTTAATCAGTCCTCCGATAAAAGCTTTAATCGTGAGTTAGAGGTACCCACAAAAGCAACTGATTTTATTCCAGTGTAAGATGGACTAAATTATACACGGGAACTCAGAATGCATTGATTTTAGGTTATCCACCTATTTTTAGTCTACAATTTCGTGTTATGTTTTTTATCAAGCGTTTTTTATGCTGATCCTTAGACTATAAAGTTTATGTTTAGGAATTAATGACTGGTAAAATTTTAATAGTGTATATTTGTTACCCAAGTTGTTTTCTCATCCTATAATATTATTCTATGATATTATTTAATTTCTTATCTTTTTAGGTAATACAATTATTATCATACTAATTTTATAAATACTAAAGCTTGGATGTTTGTTTATTTGTCTCAATTACGTCGTTATAACTGAACAGGTTTCGATAGAAATACTCGTACCTAAGTCCTGATCTTAATTGTAGATAAATCTTACCATACCTATATTATTTAGGTATGTTTGTCATATATCTATACATTTAAAATGCTTTGTCCTAAATGACTGGCTGATTTTTTTAAACTTCCTCCTTTAGCGGTGTAGTTTAGGAGCAAACATTTTTTTAGGTGGCATTAGGAAGCCATCTGTAAAGTTATATAGAGCGCGTGTTTCGTTTTGTTTAATTCTGGGGTTTTTATGAAACATTTTCATCAAAGACTAATTGTTGTACTTTTGTGCACTGAAATAGGAATGAAAAATTGTAAAATTCTGAAAACAGAAAGTGTTTTTTTCTTTGCGGTTTTTGAAATTTGGACAGGACAATGTCTGTCGCAGGTCCAGCTAGTTTTTTATAACTTTATTACGTGACGTTAATTCACAGGTAAAAATCTAAAAACTTTAAGACTATAAATTATATATTATATAATTATTTTGAATTTGTGCTGAAGCTCTTTAGTTATTTTTTTTATTGCTGTACCTACGTACTTGAGTAGTAGGTACTTTTAATTATTATTCTTGTTTGAGCCTTCACCTTGTTCGATTGGCACCACACTGGAGCTCTACATAGCATTAAGGAAAGGATCATAAAAAAAAGGTAGACCCCAAGCCGTGTTTGTTGCCTGATTCTTCTAGGCTTGGTCGCGTGGAATCGGCGTAGCTTCACCTAGTTCCTAAGACGTTTCAAAGTGATCCTTGTGATTTTATTGAAATAAATGATTTTTGAATTTGAATTTGAATTTGAATTTATAATTATAATAGGTACTTACTTAAATATTATAATATGGTCTCAAAAACGAACAACTCAATTATTGACCTAATTTATAAGGAGGAATAGAAAATAAACAAATAAGTTATTAATTCAAGTCATAAGGTATTTTTTTAATAAAATCAGAAGGATCACTTAGAAATGTCTTAGGAGTTAGATGTAGTTACGCCTATTCCTTGCGTTGCGACCAAGCTTAGAATAATCAGGTGTAACAAGAAGGGGTTGATCATTGGTAGCAGGGGAAAGGAGTAAGAGACTTCAATACCTATACCTCATGTATGTTTATACTCAACCAAGTGCGAGTCGGACTCGCGCACGAAGAGTTTCGTACCATTATCTATAAATAACGTTTGTTGTATGGGAGCCTCCCTTAAATATTTATTTTATTCTGTTTTTAGTTTTTGTTGTTAAAGCGGCAACAGAAATACATCATCTGTGAAAATTTCAACTGTCTAGCTATCATGGTTCATGAGATACAGCCCTGTGACAGACAGACGGACAGACGGACAGACGGACAGACGGACAGCGAAGTCTTAGTAATAGGGTCTCGTTTTTACCCTTTGGGTACGGAACCCTAAAAACATACCCGTGCGCACCAAGGCAGGGCGGACAGCTAGTAGGAAATTATAGTACATAGGTATTTACTAGAGTTTGTATCCAAATAAGTTTAGACGTTGAGATTATGTTGAGTGTTCTTTGAGAAACGAGCATTCTAGATGGTCATCTTGTGAACATACTGCTCCGAAAAATAATGAATTTACTGCACTGGTCTATCTACCTATGTAATCAGTCTACGTGGATCTATGGCCGAATAAGAGCAGTTTATTGGTAGCTATGCCGAGGTAGCGCCGCAGTTAATTTCACTTAACCAAGATCAATTTGGCTTAGATGCTTCCTGATTTCTGCCTCTTAAAAAGGACTATCAATCTAATAAAGGAGCATGAGAGCTGAGAGAGTCGAGCAAAGTCCCCTATAAATAACAAAGGACTATTTATAATAACTACCCGATCCCTGACTCTACCATAAATAATTCAGTTTAAAGCAATACGAGTAATTTCATTGACGTTTTTTCACAAATAAATGCGTTATTCTCTCATTTATCCACCGCGTGTCAACGGAGAGCGTTTTGATTTTGGCTTTAGTTTAGTGTTTTAGTGTTTTGTTTATTCTCTTATTCCTATTTATTCAACCGCAATTCTCGACACAACTAATAAATAGCTGTCTACTTATTGGAACTGCATTCAGCGATCATAATCGCTATCCGAGGAAGTTCTCAGTCCATTTTTGAGTTTGAAAGTTTTATGGGAAACCTTGTCCGATGCACTTTGTTTACGAACAAAGCGAGCTGTGTTCGATAGCGAGGATCGAGTCCGCCATTCGCCTTCAAACTTATCCGTCTTTGTTTCGCCAACTACGGCGACGGTGCTTGATGAAACTTTGTCCTATTCCATTTATTCATACGTAGGTATTGATGGATTTTGCTATTTTCTATGCAAATTATAGTCTACTAGCTGTTTGTCCCGGCTTCGCACGGGTGTAAAATTACCTTATTTTACTTTATTGCAATTTTCGTATACCTAGATCTTTATTTTTTTAAATAAAATATAGCATATGTTACTCGTTGTTAATATAAGTTTAATACAAATACATGTTTATAATAGTAGTGTAGATAGGTAATTCCTAATTTACAATACTGGGTCTTAAAAAAAACCGGCCAAGTGCTAGTCGGACTCGCGCACGAAGGGTTCCGTACTATTATCTATACAAGACGGCAAAAAAATCACGTCTTTTCTTGTATGAGAGCCCTACTTAAATATTTATTTTATGCTGTTTTTAGTATTTGTTGTTATAGCGGCAACAGAAATGGGTGTATTTCTGCCTAAATAATACTGAAAGAGACCGGATTGGCGGTAATAGCCTATAAAAAAGTCAATTTGCTTTTAAAAGTAGCTGATTTCTTACCTTATTTACAATACCTATACTATTTCACCTATTTTCCATACATTTTATAATATAGCTTTCCTCCTATATCTTCAATGACATCTTTCTGTTGTCTTTTGTGTCTTTGTGTTGCCTTTCTCTGCTTCTTCTAGTAGTCTTTGGGTGCTGTGCCTAATTCTTCTAGTCCACTTGTCGATACCTCTTAGCATTGTATTGTCTCGTCTATTTCCATTTCAATTTTTAAGTTTTGGTGATCACATCTGCCGGGTTTGTCTCGCCCCGTATCTCTGTGCTTCTCATTCGACCTTGCCTCCTAACGCTCAACATGCTTCTCTCCATGACTCGTAGAATACCTACAAACAAAGTTGACAAGAATAACGAGCACGACCAAGGGGCAAACATTAATTTTATTCCGAATGAAAACGATATGCTGAGATTATTTTTTTTCAATAGAAAATCATTAAATTTTATCAAATGCCGATTCCATTTCACCTGTAAAATAACGAAATCCAAAAAATGAGACCATTACAATACAAAATCAAAATTTACTCATGTGCATTTACATAACACTCTGGCTGTAGACACGGGCCATAGCACCAGTTTGAATGGTTTGAAATCTCTTGCGAGTCTCTTCAGCATTGTTAAATGTTGAAATATGATTTTTGTATGGGTTTACTAATGTCGAACATTGTTACGTCATGTTTCAAGTTTATTGAAATTATTGGCGCCTCTACGTTATTTAGATGTAGAAGGTACATTACACGAATACCATATTATTATCAAGGCAACTTCGCGGTGTGCTCTGGTTTCGTGCTGCTTAGTCTTTGTTTTGCGACCAACTCCATGTTGTCCGTACTGGTGCTAAGGACCCAGTTTTATGTCCCGCATGAAGCGGGTTTTTCCGGAGAGACACCGTATGAGCAGATGAGAGACGTGATTCAATTTGCATGCTATGATGGACGGATTACTCGCTGTGCCTACTCGTCCCTTTGCACTCACAAATAGCGAGTGAAATAAAGCGATGTTGTAAAATAGTTAAATTTTGGAGTTCCGCCTACTAATAAAATACAAGATAGTAGACCAGTAATGTTAGTGTATTTCCATACAAAAACACCAACATTATGAACTTTTATCTTATTATCAACAAGCCTCGGGTCGCGGCAATGACCCTTTGACCAGTAGTGACCTTTTGACCGAAAGACTATTGGGTTACATAATAAAGTGCACCTACCTATGTACCTATTACCTTTTTACAAGAACACGGCTTTAACGTGGCCGACTTTATTGCAACGAACGAAATAAGCGATAGTATGTAGGTAAGGTATATATGTCAAAATTGTTTGCTCTTATTTATTTCGCACATAAGATACGGTTTTAATGAAGAATCCTTCACCATTGAAAGGAAACCTACGTAGTAGCCAACGAGTAGGTTGTATTTGAGGAGATTAAAAATCAATCCTGGACATATGTAGGTTTTTATGAAATTCTGAAAAACAAATAGAAAAGTTATTTCTTTCTTATTCATATTACCTACTTAGATTACTACTAGATCAGATCTGATACACTTTGAGGGAATGGTGTGCCGTTTATTTATTTAAATAGAGCACTGAAAATAGTTTTCTCGTATACTAAGCACTTCGTATAAAATGCGAAGATTCATGCTCTTAAATTTTGGTTGAAGGAAGTTCATTTTCGTGCAAGGACAAAAAATGTGGTTTATAGTTGAGTGAGTCCCCCCTCCCTCTATTCCACTAATGAAGGAGCTACTCCATGCTCGGGTCGAGTTACATTAAGGTAGTTTCTGTGACCTTTTTATTTAAATGGATAAATAATTTTGATATCCTCCTATAATTAGAAAAAAATAAGATCTGCATATATATATATCTCATTACTAGTGAGAAATATCAATAGGTACGTACCTAGTGGTGTCGAATTTAAGGTTTAGGTCTAGGTACTTCGGTTGAAGATATGAGTAGGTCTGGATACCCGGGCGGTTTGAGTTGCTGCAACCTAGCTCTGGCGTTGGATAAATGCAGGACGGCTCAATAATGGCTCCAGAGAGCGGTATAGAGACGAAAGGCTTAGGATTAGAGCTCATCAAGTTGCAATGATCTTTAAGGCAAGTCTGGTGGTCCTTCCTTCATGTGTTTGCTGCTTGTTCTTAGTCTATTTCCTTAAGAAATAGATATAAAATAAACCATCAGGCTCCGATGATGGTAGGGTAGGATTTGAGGATTGGATTTGAGGAGTTTGAAATTTGAAAACTGAGGTAGAAGAACTGAGTTGCGTTGCGAGACTTGGCTTTTTTTACAAGTTATGTTTTTGATGGCATTAATATGATTGCCTAAGGATAAAGCTCGCTATTACTCTCGTCTCGACATTGCACAAAGACGTTGCGAGACCGAGGTTAACAAACATGTAAAAGGTTATAGGGATATTGATTAAATCAGAAGGCCTGTCTTCCAGGGCTATAATTTATAATTTAAATTTGTATTGTATTTATCAATCACTAAGTAATAGGTCAAATTCGTTAATCAGCATAAATTAACAAAAACTTTGTTTCACGTAAATTTTAGAGACCATATTTCTCATCGATAACACTGGCAAATTTTGAATAAAGAAAATATTTGGCAGCAGCCATATAAACCTTGCTGTATCAGAGGCGCTAATGAACCGCGCGAAGAACATCGTACTAAAGATTTTGGAGTGATCTTGGGGTGGATTTTTTGAGCGCACCTTCTCTTGTTCATTAGTGTAATTAACTTATGCCGAAGGTTATTAAATTACTCTTTTTTTGAGCCAGCAACCATATTGTGAAGGGGAGCTTTAAAATATTTTACGAGAAAATCGTTAAGAATTATAGATTTTTTTAGTAGGTAACATGAAGTTACCGTACCAACACAATCTGATCAAAATAAACGTGTACCTCTACTTCTAAATATTTACACTAGGATTTCGTGTCGTGTAGCACTGAGAGTTATTATTGATAGAAGAATGGATTTAGGACTAAACACGCACATAGCATTTATAGATTTGGAAAAAGCTTTTGATAAAGTAGATTGGAAGAAAATGATGGTATCATTAAGAAATGTTGGCTTGGATTTTAGAGATAGAAGAATCATATATCAACTTTACAAATATCAAGAGACTACAATAGAGATAGGGAATGAAAGAGGAACAGCTAAGATCAGACAAGGGGTAAGACAAGGATGCTCACTCTCGCCACTCATATTTAACGTTTTTATAGAATCAGCAATACAGAAAATATCAGAAATAATAGACAAAGGAGTTAAATTCAACGGATAAGTTATAAAATTTGTAAGATTTGCTGACGACATAGCAGCAATTGCAGAAACACAGAATGATTTACAGATATTATTAAACACCATGGACTCAATTTTTAAAGAATTTTCGTTAATAATTAATATAAATAAAACTAAAATTCTAACCACATCCAAAACAGAAGAATTTGCAAGAAACACTATAACATTAAATAACATTCCCCTAGAAAGAGTAAGCACATTTAAATATTTAGGCAGCATTATAACATCAGACTCTAGATGCACACCGGATATAAAATGCAGAATAGCGATTGCAAAAAAGGCGTTCCACAATAAAAAACATTTACTTACGTCCAGAATATCAAAAAATGTCAAAAAGAATTTTATTAAAACATATATTTGGAGTATAGCGCTGTATGGGTGTGAGACCTGGACAATGACCCAGAGAGATAGGGAGATCCTAGAAGCTTTCGAAATGTGGTGCTGGAGAAGGATGGAAAGGATAAGCTGGACAGAAAAAATTACAAATATAGAGGTTTTACGTAGAATACAGGAAAAAAGGATCCTATTAACAACGATTGAGAACAGAAGAGGGAAGATGGTTGGCCACCTTATACGGCACGACAGTTTTATAAAGACTATAATGGAAGGGAAGATTGAAGGGAAGAGAGGAAGAGGAAGGCCACGAATAAGCTACATGAGCCAGATAAAGGAGAAAATAGCTGTCGTGTCGTATAAGGAAGTTAAAGAGACGGCACTGGAGAGAAATAGATGGAGAGAGCTGCATCAATTACACCGACAAGAGCACAGCTCTTAAGTTAGAAGAAGAAGAAATAAGAAACTACAAATACGGTACTACGACAATATCGGGTCTGGTTATAGTGGTAGCATTTGTTATTCGAACGTTTACCTATCTCTTCGTCTCTGCCAGGCCGTCTTCACTTGCCCGTCACGTGTCGTTAATTGTCGCTTACCTACGAAAAAGTTCCTGCGTAGGTATACGCAGGAACTTTTTCAATTTTATTTAACTGGATAAAGGAAGTCCAAACGCTATTCCAGGTCACGGTCTGTATATGTTCAAGTTCCATCCAAACCAGTTATGCCATTACGGCGTGATTGAAATAGAAACTTCCAAAAATCTTCACAAACTTTTCCATTTATAATTAGTACTAGCGACCCGCCCCGGCTTCGCACGGGTAGCATGTTATTATACATATAAAACTTCCTCCTGAATCACTTTATCTATTAAAAAAAACCGCATCAAAATCCGTTGTGTAGTTTTAAAGATATAAGCAAACATACATACAGACATACAGACGCGGGAAGCGGAGAGCGACTTTGCTTTATACTATGTAGTTAGTATAAATAGAATAGAAGGATAAGATTTACACGTAGACATTATATAGGTAGTAGGTACCTATACTACATTAGTTCATAACGGCATGAGTAAATCAATTCACTGAACCAACTTACTTAAAAGACCTTACCTCGTAAAAGATTTATAGCTTTATCAGTAGGTTACCTACCTACTGATAAAGCTGTCTAAAAACTAGCTAGCTAAAAACTATTTTCAGGCTAAAGGGTTACTTTACGAGGTCTCTTACTTTCCGATCGAATTCTTCGATATTTTTACACAATATTAATAATTATTATATTTTAATTACTCAATAATGGTGGCAATTCAGTTGTGCCCGCCTAAAGCTAAAATTTCGTAAATATACGATGGCTCTTATTCTTTTAACGTTAAAGTCTAAATAAGCGTAACTTCTACTAGTGACAGTTCTAAAACTTAGCATAGTTTTTTTGAATAAATTTACGATTTATGTGATTTAGAAACGACAAGCTAAATTTAATCAACAAATAAAATATGTAAAATAAAATAGAGAAATGACTAAAATATCCTAAGTTTTATGCCTGTCATTAAGATGTTACGCTAATTTAGACGTTAACATAAAATGAATAAGAGCGATCGTTTTTTAACCACTTTACCTTTAGCATGGAAACAACGGAATCGCTACTAATGAACAATCAATTTTGACATTATATATGTAGGTCCACCCGATCGTAGGTCGTATCAACTTCAAAGCGATGGAATATTAGTGATTCCAAAGCTTTGAAACTGCTCCTAAGGGGAATCTGGTAAAGATTGACATCTAAATAATATGTTTGTTCTTTAAAGCCTACTATGATTATTACTAACTATGATTCAATGGAATTTACCTACCATTATGCCACTTACCTACAGACTATAGCTCTTCTTGGACAAACTTGGCCAAGTACAACTAAGCGGTTCATTTATTAATTACGATACGACGAGTCCATTTGAACTGTGGAATGAGTTCCGAAGCTATTTCCATATTTTGTAGAACTGAGTTTTGTTTGAAATGTTTTAGTATCATAGGCGGTTTTGTTCAGTTTGTGGCGGTGTGCGGCGGTCGTTCGATGGTAATTGGCAAGCTGGATCGCACGCTCGCAGAAGTTGAATTAGTTTTTGTTGTGACGCAGCCTGCAGGGCTATTTTGTAAAAAAACATGAATATCATGTTATGATGTTGAATGCAATACCTAATGTTAGAGAATACCTAATCTGTACACTTTTCATAGTAACTATTCACAGTTTATGCACCTATACCTACGCTTCTGCGTAGGTATTGTATTGGAAGCGTAGGTATAGGTGCCTAAACAGCATAAAAAGCGTAGGTATTATGGCATTCAGTACCATAACATGATAATCATGTTTTTACAAAATAGCCCTGCTGGACGGTGATACGAGAGACGAGACGCAGCGCGAGCGGAACGCTCTCATCTAGCCTCAAATTAATTAAAATAATTCGCTGAAAGCGTCACGAAACCCCAGCTTGTTATCACGCTCTTGTTGCTTTGAAAACATTAAACTTGCTGCTACCTCACAATATGCTTTCGTAATAAATTCTGGCGAGGCGGCGTGTCATAGCATGTGACTCTTCAATACCGTCCTATTAAAATTTATTAGTGCCGTGTTTCGCCAGTTATACGGAAGGCGGCTGACTAAGTGAACAAGGTGCCTGGTGACTGGTGTGACCTCGAGATTTAAGACACCTACCTACTCTAGAATATAAATCTACAAAATTACTTACAAAAGTTTTTACGTAAACTGACAAGAAGTTTTTGATCGTAAACTAGGATCACAGAGGAGCAGAGAAATCAAAAACAAAGTTATTTTGTAATTTTGAATCTTTTATTTTTTTAACAATATTTGGGCTTGGAGTAATTATAAGAGTTTCTTTCTTCGTCAATGAGTGCCTGCTTTTTACCACAGTTGATCTTTCTATGTACTTTATGGATGTTCGTAGATTGTAGTTTTCAAAATAAATTTGTAAAACGCATTATACGACTAGTTATCGAAATACCTACTGGTCGTTATACTTTTTATAGGAACAAGCCATTAGAGTAGATATAGATATTTATGCTCGTGTTAATGTATTCATGCTCTCTTCTTTACGTAACTCTGTAGGTACCTAGTTAAAAATGCACAAAAGGCTGTGAAGTGCAATATGTGCCATTTCGAAAGCACTTGAGAAAATGTTGATGCTAGGTCACGCATTGCATGTCGGGGCACGCTTCCGGGCGCCCCCAACCGTGTGATGACCTAGACGTGCTTACTGATACAATGACAAAGGTGGTTAGGTTTAAAGATACTAGGTAGGTACTTAACTTACTTTGAACGTTAGTCACATCGGCGTTTTGAAATACTAATACCTAACCTTAGTTAGGTTAGTTAAGGGAGAAGTTCACAAGCTAAGTCATATTAAAATTAGCGATGTTTGTTTGCATGATCCTGCTTATACCTACCTATTGGCTAATTAGTAACTTACTAATTAGCCAATAGGTACATTCTTAATCTGGCAGAATGCAGCAAATCTTTAAAACTTTTACTTAGGACCATTATTTCTTATTTATATTATCTTGATTGAATTAAAATGTCTAAATATAAAGCATGACCATCAACATGCAGGTATGCTATGCCGAGAAAAGCCACAGATTAGACTAAAGTTTTATATAGGTTCGCTGTAAATAAAGGCACGTACACACACACGGCACGCTATCTTCGCCGGCGCGCGGCGCTGGCGTTGTCCAGCCACGACGTTTTTACGCCGGAACTCTGTATGAGTTAGTAGGACCGCCATCGTATCCGGTAGCGCCTGCCTTTTATTATTTAATCTAGCAACGAAACTGATATGGAGATGTCCATGCGATGCTTGGAATGCAATAAATATAGAGTATGGTGTATAGAAACGGAATAATTAATTTTACCTGAATACCGACCTTAATAGCAATCTTGGAAAATATAAATACCTACTTATGTACCTACCTAATACTACAGGAAATGAGCGGTGAAAACCGCAGTGACAGCCGCAAACACCGCACCGCGAAGTTACCTAATGTGTTACTTTAGTCTGTAATAAGGATAAACCCAAATTGAATAATTAATAAATACCGATATAAAAACAAGAACTGAAATTAATCGTTTTTGCAAAACAAACAGTCGTTAACTGAATTTCGGTTTTTGTTAGACAGAAATGATTCGGTACTGCATTTGGTTTAGCAACCGAATTATTTCGGTAATAGGTACTTAACCTTAACCGGTATACCTATGCATGTTCTGTAGGAACTGTTTGTGTTGCAACGGGCTCGAGTGCAGTCAGTGTAGTGATTTCTACTTTCCCTTACTTCAACTTACTTAAATACCTTTTGTATGGGAAGGACGAAGGCTATTCCTATGAAGCAATAGCGATTTACTGACCTCACAGCTGTTGATAGTAGCCATGCCTTCTGCGTAGTAGGTTGTGGTTTCGATTACTACCTATCCTGTATGAGCATATTGTGTGACTTACTACATAGATGTTTATTATGTGCCTGGGTGTATAAAGTATTTATTAAAATAAAAGTATTTACTTTACGTAGCATTCTGTCAGTTTACAGGGCTAGATAACGCTGTGTCCTCAATATTTATGTACAAATGACCACCGATATTTATTTATCAAGTAGCACTAACAATAAACAATGACAAACTTAAGCAGTCACATCTAGAAAAATATTTAGGTTTGTGGATAGACGATAAATTGACTTGGAAGCCACATATTGAGCATGTTAAGTCAAAATTAACGTCATTACTGGGAGCATTACGAAAAGTCACAAAATGCATTCCGAGAAAGGTTCGCTATGTTATTTACAATTCTTTGGTGAAATCACACCTTGAATACCTAATAGAGATATGGGGCACGGGTGCTGATACTAATATTAATCCTTTACAAAGAACCCAAAATAAAATAATAAAAGTCCTTTTCTGCTATCCATACCTATTTCCTACAAACGAATTGTACAACAAAACTAAACTCTTTAACTTAAAACAACTTTACATCTATAAAACTTGCATATTAATAAAAAACATAATTACAAAGTCTATACAATCTAATATAAGTTTACAGATAAAAGAAAACAAACACAATCTAAGAAACAAAATTAAACTACATTTAGCTAAAACACGCACAAAAAGCGGGCAAAAGACAATACTATCAGAGGGAGCTCAGTTATTTAATAATTTACCAAACAGTATAAAAGAGTGTGAAAACATAAATATATATAAAAATAAACTAAGGTCCCATATCTATTCGTTGTTATAATACATAAAAAAAAAATCCTTTAAAATTTTATAACATGGACCACACACCAATACTGACCTCAGCCGATTCTTTTGAATGATAGTTTAGCTAGTGTTTACCTACCCTCATCATATCTATTAATTTCTGTTATCTTGGTAACCACTCTATGTAGTATGTTACCTATTTTGTTTTGTTTTGTATATTTTATTGTTGTATTAGTGTTAATTGTATGCGTTTAACCTATCGATCTATTTAAAAATATACCAACTGTACTAGGCCCTTAGGTGTAATCATTTAAAACGCAATATTTATGTGTTATTTTTGTATCTCATTTTAAGTGAACTCTGTGTTTTTATGAGAAATAAAATTCTTTAAACCTAAGTATTTATTTTATAATTTGGATGTCGGTCTTGAAAGTATGAGCCGTGTTGACTGATTTATTTTAATATTTTATGCTTTATGCAAGGCGAAATATCAATAACAGAAAGTGGACAAGGAGAGAATGAACACGGAAGCAGCGGCGTTAAATGAACTCACTCGACACAAAAATACAGGCACAACAGGCACGACATTATTTTCTTCATAGGTTGCTCTATGTATTTTTTCTGAATCCGCAATTTTACTAAGGCCGTAACATGATGATTTATGTAAGCGATATTGCAAATTGTATTGGAAGAGGAAAAGATACCGCATAATTACATAATAACATACCATATTTGCTATGAATTTGCTTCCAGTGTCTACTTAATTTAATTTTCTCCGTTAAACTGAATTGATATTTAATTATTTTTAAAAGCTTTTTAATTGTCTTTTTAGTTACTTAGTTATTTTATTATGTCCCAAGATATAAAAACTGAATTTTAAAATATATACCCAACAAATACTATAACGTCATCATGGTGACTGCGTACTTGTCTATATTTACATAAAACAATTACGTTTAAAAAACTAAAAAGAAAACCGACGAAAAAGTATCGACCAATCGAAAAGTCAAGAGACGATATCAGTTTTTTTTTTAGGTTTTATGAAGGAACTGTTAGTCCTACATGATTAATTTTTAAAAGCGCTGCTTGTGCCCCAGCGTTTCGCCGCCGGTTGTCCGCCTCGACTCTAGCTCGTATGGGCGATGCGCCTTAGGAAAAATAGGTTTATGGCACCAATTATCCTTAAATAAAAATCCATGTCTGTTTGTATAGTTTGTATAAATTCGCGATTAAGTTTAGTAGTGGTAGTCATAGTTTACAAATCACTAGGAGCAGATGCATAAATTAGTTTATAACATAAACTTTTAATTGATAAAGGCGAGATTTTCTAGAAGTTCATTTTGCGATAAATATCTATCTACTGCAAAATGAGGACATGTGCTTATTTGTACCCAATGTTTCAACGTGCCTCTGAGTACCCTTTAGAAATCTTTAAAGATCTGAGTGCCTAAATATCTGAGAAAATATCTGACTTATGTAATCAGGAATAACAATCGTAATCCTTTTTATCTATTTATATATATATTTTAAATATCAAATTCTAATCCGCTAATCTGAGTGGAGATTAGCTGCGCGGCTCTTAGATTAACGGATTAGTACTATATTTGTGTGTATATTTTAATATCTTAAAAGTATACTGATTGTTTTATGTCTTGTAATATGAATATAAAAGTAGGTAATTTAGTCATTAGGTACTAGGTAAACCCAGATTAAATGAGACACCCTCCCCTAACACTACACACTAAAACACTACCATAATTATCTCTGTTCAAAATCCAATATCTTGTGTTAAAAGATTGTCATTAAAGGTCAAAGAAGCAGAAAGTCGACGTCTCCAGTCTCCATCCTACTAGTTTCTACTTTTACTTGCCTTTTGTAGCGAGAGAATACAGCGTACGTAGGTACTACTACACTACGGACACAGTAGGTATCTATAGTACTGTACAGTGTACACGTCTAGCTATATGAACACGTGTTTCTTCTGTTTGCACCTAAGGTGGCTCAAGCAAGTCGGGACCATAAAATTATTAGCATAAATGGCCCATTGTTCTACTGAGATCGTTACACTGGCAGCCATTTGTATAAATATCTGTGGCGGAAAAAGTCGTGGCCGGATTAAGTTGCTCGTCGTACATTATGAGAACATCCGCATTATATTTCACAGAGCGGCATGAATTATGTTCTGTTGGACCGCACAGTGTAAAGTTACTTTGAATCAGGCGATGGAAAATTCCGGAGATGCTACGAATTTTTCTCAAAATTTCCCACAATACAATATGGCGGTGGGGAAAGTACTTTGGTACAAGAATTATGTGGACTTAAGGTACTTACTCAATTTACTGAGGAATTTATGTATTTAGGGATACATGTAAGACTTATCCATTTGGTTTTTTTTGTTTTGTTCAAATTCACTTCATGCCGTGGAGCTAAGTGAAGATTGTCGCAGATTTGTTTGGCTGCCTCATTGTAGTGATTTAGGTAGCGCGGGTGGTAAAGTAGCCGGCACAAAGGGGCTAAGCTGCGATATAATCTTAAGAGTGACGTTAAGTTTGAATATTACAGCCACTATTATTCTTGAAGATAAGAGTACTACTGAATTGTTTAATTTAAATTATTAGAATCTTAAGAGAGGTGTCTGAACAATAGATAATAGTCTCGCGAACGTAATTGAATATCTTGTGGGATGAGCTTTGGAATTATACGACTGAATACGCTTTTTTGGTCCTTAATTAACTGCTTGTTAAGGAAAGACAGCTGTCGTGCATTTTAATTGTTTACCCTTATTAATTTTAGGGTAGGTTCATTAAAGTCCCATTTTGGTAAAGATCATTCTACTTACTTACGAGTAGAACCTACGGGAGGTAAAAACAACTATTTCATTATAGGCTTAGGTGGATTATTTAAAGTCGAAATATTATCAACATGTTAGATCCCGTAATATAAAAATAAGAACGTTATTCGTCTCATATACCTACCTACTTTTATTAAAAAAGAGAAAAAAATACGTAAGTTTTAGAGGCAAGAGAACAATATCGACAGTAGTAGTCGACAATCTCAGCTCTGGCTTATTCAGCGAGCGTTATTGCCTGTTTGCGACGAAACCCAGCAATTGCAACAAAGATTTTAGGGTTCCGCAGAATGGATTCTTCTTATCCAGCCAATGTACAGCAGAGAGAATAGATAATGTTATTGCTATGTAAACAGTGCTGTAAAACTTAGATAAATCTCACAATGTTGCGGGACGAAGGAAATGTTGGCATGAATGTTGTTACTTTGGGAAAGTAGAGGAAGTTGCGGGAAACATCTATCTGTTGAGTTGTGCCTTTATTTTGTGTTGGCTCATTCGCTTTAACAACTAAGTAAAACTTTTTTTTTATTTTCTTGTGTCAAATGATCTGAGATCGCAAAACACACGAAAAGGCTTTCGGTAGCAATTCTCGATTCTAAATGGTGACTTTACTTATATAGAAGACTTTAAGGTTCTAATTCTTAGTAGTTATGGTCACGACAAAGCCGAACTGATGTAATAACTATAGTTAGTAAAAAAAACTAGTAAAAAATTTTCTGAAAATAATTCTTCGAACCGGAATATAGGTACCTGTAAGTACGTATTCCACATCCCAATTCATAGAAAAAAATAATGAAACGCGACATTTTGCATCGTTCCTGCGCAATCCCCCGGGATTGGAGGAAGTTGGGATAATTAGTGGGAGCGCTAAACACGACGCTAATAGATCTGTAAGATTGATGGTTCGCACAAAGAAAAACACAAACTCATGCATCAATCTGACACGTACGACGTACCTACCTAACTACCTATTCCCAGAGTTTTGTTTATGTTTATATTTAATTTATCAACGGGAGTTCTGAATAATAATTCTCGATGCGGTTTGGTCATATCACAGATGACATAATACCTGCTAGGTACTAAGTTAGCTAGGCCCGGTAACGCAGGGTCTAGGCTGGCTAATTCTTCCGACACAATGATACAATCCCGACTTAAATGATTGTATCACTGACACGCAAGAAGAAGAAGTTAGCTTTATTGAGAATTTTTAAATGTTCTTTGAAATACAGAACAATTAAATGGATAAAAATAATTAAAATTATTATAATAAACAAAACCAGATTATGTAATGTTGGCAGGACGTGTGCCTAGTATGATACTAGGCATACTAGTAGTATCTATCTACCTACTACTTACCTATGGCAGCGTATGCAGAGCAGCAGGGCTATTTTGTAAAAACATGATTATCATGTTATGGTACTGAATGCCATAATACCTACGCTTTTTATGCTGTTAGGCACCCATACCCACGCTTCCAATACAATACCATGATAAATTGTTAATCATGTTTTTACAAAATAGCCCCACTGATATGAAGTGAGCTTTTTTCACGTAGGTACAATATAATAAATATAGACACCTAATCGTGAGCCTATGTATAAATGGTGCAGGTATCAACGTGCACACACACTATATGCCAATATTTGAAATTCCCCGCATGTATGGCTAACTTCCTGATTTTCCGTTTATCTTCCGATAATTTCCGGCACCTCGAGTCTCTTAGCACAGAATAAAATAGTAGGTACCTACTAACGTATGGAAGTTTCACTTCGATGATTGTATTATTAAAACATTACATTTTATTTCGGTAGGTAGCAAATTAAAAGTAATATTAATGAAAATATTGGTAGACCTACCTACTTACTTATAAATTTATTGAAAGTATGTTTGTAGAGTCGGTAGACAGTCTCACACACCAAAAGAAATCAGATCATTGAATATTTGTTACGTAACGAGCATTTTTTCATATCTAAACAAACATTATATCCCCGTGTGATAAAGGTATTTTTAAATTGAACGATAATTTGGTGTGACACAGGTCTGCGCGTGTAGTTCCGTTTCAACTATGCATTTTCTGGAAACTATTTCCTTTCTTTGCAGGATAGCGTGATCAGATCAAATTCAGGGAAAACATTCGTATTAGAGCACTCTTTGACGTATATCTTTGTATAGGCACTGTGTTTTCGAATCAATCATTGTAGCAAACGAAGAGAGCAGAAATAAATAATTAAGTACTAGTAGGTAAGTATTTACTATTTACCTACATATAATTATAATGACGGACGCCTTCCTGCCGTTGTAGGTAGGTAAATAAATTGTTCAACCACCGTAAGCGTTGTTTCAGATCAACGACCACACAACACAATTCAACACAGTTTTTGGCGTGTCCTAATAATATTTTAAATGATAAAAAAAATGCAAAAAGAATAAATAATTTTTAAAATTTTGGTATTGATGGCGCTGGTGTGCAACACATATTTATGACATCACAGACTAAAAATATTTAGTCTACTACTAACGAATGATACGCATTCTACCAAAATTCGTAATTTATTTGATCAGTACAAGGTTTGTAGGGAAAAAATTAGAAATAAATAGGATTACGACTGTAATCCCCAAGTACCGTAGACATCCTCTCAGATCTCCAGGCGCTTAGATCCTTTTAAAATTTGACAGGACGACGTCTGTCACGGGTCGGCTAGTCCTGCATAAACTAAAACTTCCTTAAACAAAATGTTCATAACGGAACATGTCATTATGTTATACAATGGAATTGGACAGTTAAACCGATTACGAACACCAGTTTCAGTAAGGCCATAGCCTATGTTGCGTCTGTTCACTGCCTCGCGCTGATCCATCAGATGGAGACCATTCTATTCTGTTACGGTTCATAAAGAAAACAAGAAAACCTTAAAAAAATATATTGGTCAATGTATGTGAAGCCACTATTATTTATTATGTATTTCTGCGTCTACTAATAAAACAATTTTTATTTTATTTTTAATATATTTATAACAAGATTAGGTACACGTAGTTATAACATAACCTAATTATTTAGAACTACACCTATACGTATAAGTATAAAGTATGTAGGTCCGTACATATCCCAAATATCTATCGTAGTATAATATCCTATCCATAGTAGATAAAAGTTATTTATCATGTACCTATGTAGATATTTACTTCTACAAGGTTTTCGTTAGTTTGGTCTATTCGATGCCAGAAACGAACGAAAATTGACAAAGTAATATTCTATTTACACACTGGCTTAAATAAATTAACGCAAATGTTCATTCGTGCAGGGTTTATTTAAACTAACAGTAAACGGAGCTTCTAATTAATAGAATGACAACATCGACAGAATACGTGCGGGGTAGCCAAGTAAGTGTTCATTAAATAATACTGAACATTTCCAAAGATCGTGCAGATCTGGGGCTTTTCTTGAATCTTGCTTTAGAGATTCAAGAAAAGCCCCAGATCTTCTTTCTGGTTTCATAGGCTTGTATTCTTAGTCATCGCGAGGAAAATATAAAAATAACATGACCAGTCAAGATTCGCCTAACGATATCTTGATTTTTTTTTCTATTAAAAGTCATCTTGGAGCCTTCATGTCATGTTAGTAGTTAGCCATGATTTGATCTGACCGGTCTATCGGGTGGGTGAACTTCCACGCGGTTTGGTGCCCGTCTACTCGTCTATGAGAGACAAGACGCTCATTGGAATCAGATTCAGTGTCTCACCGCGAAACATGTCTATGACTTCGCTATTTACTAAAATAATAATAAGTAGGTTATTTTTTTTTAATTTTAACTCACATATATTTTGATTGGCCTTATAAAATACAAGCTTACGCCCGCGGCTTCGCTCGCGTGTAACTTGGATAAAAATGAGGCACAAACATACAAACAAACTCTCGCAATTAAAATATTACTAAATTTATCTACATTAAATACTAAAAGCATATGTATCAATTTTGATAAGAATTTGAGAAATATTCTAAAATGTGCATTATAAAAATGTATCCAATTTTTTATTGTATTAATAACGGCTTTCACATAAAAGGTAGATGTTTGTATGCTGTCACTGACTTATATTTATAACTATTTAAGACAAACAATCCTACGATACATTATTTTTGTGTATCTCCAACAGTTTAGGCAGCGCACGCTAAGATAGCTATCTGAGGCAGTTTTTTTTTCCGACTTAGGTACAATACTTATCGCGTAAAAACATACCCTCTTTATATCGTAGTCGGTTAAAAAGTAGCCTATGTGTTATTCTGATGAATAAGCTATATTATTGTAAAGTTTCATTAAAATCCATTCAGTAGTTTTTACGTGTGTATCCATCCATCCATACTTACAAACTTTCGCGTTTATAATATTATTATATTACTATACTAGCCGACCCGTGACAAACGTTGTTCTGTCAATTTTTTTTGTAATAATCACATAGGATAAAGCAATTTCAGGCAGCTTCCAATTTTTTCCCTACAAACCTTGTACTGAAAAAATAAATTACGAATTTTGGTAAAATGCGTATCATTCATTAGTCACAACTGCGTTGCTATGACGACTAAATGTTTTTAGTCTGTGATGACAGATTTGTTGTACCTACACCAACGCCATCTATACCAAAATCATCCTTTTTGCGCTTTTTTATCATTTAGGGGTTGTTTTTCGGATTATAAGTTCCCCCTTTATTTATTCAGATTTTTTTGTCTTCAACTTCAACTCAACTTTCACATTTATAATATTACTAGCCGACCCGTGAAATTTAAATAGTCGAATAGAAAAGACTGAATGTTTTTAGTCTGTGATGTCAGATTTGTGGCACACAGCGCCATCTATACAGAAATCATTCCTTTTGCGTTTTTTATCGTTTTGGGGATGGTTTTCATACTTTAAAGTAGTATATTATTTATTCGGGCATTATATTATGTAGATACAGCAAATTTCAACTGAATCCGTTTTGTCGTTTAGGTCTAGTTTTTACTTACAGAGTTAAAAAATACTTGTGCAATCTATTCAAACGTATTTTTATTTATAGTAAAATTTTCGCGGTTTACGTTTTGATAAATAGCGCTTCAAAAATATTAGTATGGGTCTCAGAAAAACAGGGTTTCATTCTGCTGAAAAAAATATCAAGTACAAAAACCAGCTAACTAAATACTCCTCAAAAAATTTATTGCATTGCCGACTTCAAAGGGCTCATTTCGTTAAGAACGTATTGAGAAACATCGTTATCGAGAAAACAATAATTTTATCGCAAGATATTCGCAAATGAATTGACTGTAAATAAATAGAGATGACTAAAGAAAATTACCAAACAAGTCCAATTTTCATTCGGGCAACCTGATGAACATCCAGTTTTAGTTTTGGGCAGTGGGTTTAATATTTCCTATGATTTATAGCTATTCATTAGGACTTAGGTACCTATAAAGAATATAGAAAAAACTAAAGAGTCTATCGCATCCTTTATAGGTACATAATGTGCTTTATTTGTTTGTCTATGGCTTAGACGAACAAATAAAGCACATTCGTAAACAACTTGACACGAGCCAAACATTTGTAGGTCTCGCAAATAATTTCCTTGTTTAGCTATGATTTTTTTGTCGAGCCGGCCGGCCGATTTGTGCGATTTTTTTTGCCGATTTTGCGAATTTTTGCGGGTGGACGTGTAAGAACATAGTCGCGCGGGGAGGCTGGACGTTTCAGTGGCTAGGTGGGCTTCGAATGCGCGACCTCACTCATGGCTCGCAGGCGTGTTGACCACTATGCTGAGAAGGATATCAATTATGTTGTATTTAACTTTAAATATTGTTTTCTCAGTCTCAATAAAAATGCTCTTCGGCTTATGTTGAGTGAGTATACGAAGTATATCAGCATTGATTGCATAGGTGCTATAGTTAACATGGGTTAACATAGCACTAGCTCATAGTTAACAAGGGTTTATTCAAAAAGGAAAGCTAGGCATTTTATTCATCATACCTAGTATCATATTCCGTGGCAAATTAGAGTGGCATTCATCGTCGATCAAGAATGTTTCTTACTCAATGGGCCCAGGGAAAGATTTGTCAAAATTTGTCGGCATAATAAATTACTTCCCCATCCAATTATTTAGTTCGTGTCGGGTAGCAGATCCGCCTCCCGAGAACGTTTTAATTTATGTACACTTACACGTTGGGAATTGTTCTTTATGAATTTTTAACGAATCGGAATAGGTTTAATGGATAAAGGAATTAAATTACTTTCGTGTAAGTAGGAAGAGCACGTTTAGGCTTCTTTGCTAATTATTAAAGATCTTTCAATAATGGAGGTACAGAAAGAACAATAATAACGTTTGTTTGGAATAGAAATACATAATGTCCAACTTTCTGAAGCTTGGGAACGCTTATTAAGATCTGGATCAGTTAAGCTACCTTTAGACTGTTTGCAACGGTTTTTAGATAACTCAACTGGTTCTTGTGTATTTTGTAAAAAAATCTGTATTAATATTCATTCAGTATTAGATGTTAATTTCTGTAAATAAAGTTTAAACCCGTTTTATTTAGCATTTTATCTCTCATTTATTACGTGGCGTTATGAATTTTGTCATTTGGATTTTATCAGAAAACATCACTTGTCTAGTATATGTATAGGTAACTAGCTGACCCCTGCCCGCTTCGCTGTGCGTAAGACATTTCTAATACCATCGTTGACTTTTTTTAGACGTTTTTAACGTGTACAATACTGTAGTACATTATTTTGTGATATATCTCGTGGGGTTCAGCCAGCATTTGCAATGTAAGCGCAAAAAAATGTGTTTATTTACGACATCACATTAGAAACCTCTAAAATTATCAGTGTTTCTCTACTATATTATGCATGTATTATACATATAAACCTTCCTCTTGAATCACTCTGTTTATTAAAAAAAAACCGCATTAAAATCCGTTGTGTAGTTTTAAAGATATAAGCAAACATACCTACATACATACATACATATTACATACAGACGCGGGAAGCGGAAAGCGACTTTGCTTTATACTATGTAGTGATTAGGTATAATACATATAATAAAATCACACTATTGCATTTGCTTTATTCCTACTTAACTATTAAAATTACCAATTTACGTCACAATCGACATGATTTTAACAAACAACAATCTCTAACTAGCCTACTTTGTCAGCCAAACTAAATGGATGGTAGATATTTCACGCAGCGCGGTCTAACACTCCAAATCAAGCAAAGCTTGTAACCTTCTATTAACAACATTAACACCCAGAAACAGAACAAACATGTATCTAATGTTGATCACACAAATCTTTGTCCTGGGTGCGAAAGGAAAGGACTCACTACCCACAGCGTAGAAGTCAGAGCTGCGAGGCCAATCAAAATAGAGATGATTAATTTCCAAAACATACTCTAGTCGTTTATCTAACGCAAGTAATAATAATCCATTGTTTCCTCCGCGAGAGCAGCGGGCAGGCTCTTCCTTGTCTTCCTTAATCGCATCACTACATTCTATGGACAACCCGCGTAATGGCCTTTTTTGTTTCCCTTCATTTAGGCTCCAGGTGTGGAGCTTACTGGCGAAAAAACCGTTGCCTTGGACGGGTATCGTAGGTAACAGTGAATCACCGGCCTCACCACTGCAAGCCAAGGGCGCCCGTGCCCATGCGGTACTTCATCGTGAAATTATTACTTTGCTACGTGCCCGATATTTCGGATGAGATAAGAATACCGTTTTATGTGTATTCGCGTCGCAGAACACAAAATTACTGTGAATGATAAAGTTTATAGCGAACGAGTGAATGACCAATATTTCGTGCCTGTTTATCCCTCTTCTTTATTTACGTTTCTTCCCTTGTGCATAATTTGGTGCGTGCAGTGTTTTGCAACAATTTTTTACATCACATATATACATACACACTATCTATATATAATACATCACTAATATATATATATAGGAAATAATTGGGAATCTTTGAAGCAAAAAGTAGCATCGTCTAGTTTTGCAACGGAAAGTTAATAACAAGATACTGTTGCAAGGAATATTTTAAATAAAAGGCTGCTCCGAACGCTACCCTTCTCGCTTAAACCAGTCTTATCCCTACTCCGGGCTGCTCTTGAAATGTACAGCATTTTTAAGCAAGTGCATATTTGAATTTAAGTCGTGTTACGGAGAGTGGTATAATCCCAGTTTATAAGAGTTAGTGTTATTGCGGTCCGTAGAGACGGCGCGCTTACAGTTCGTAGAGGTTTTTAAAGGATTAAAAGCAGCCAGCGAGGTCTGACCTAATTGCGAGCACAAATAAAAATCTTATGATGGTAACTTTAAATAAACATGTTATTTGAGCTTTTGGCTGTAGGTGAATGTTTGAAAACAAGATACTGTTATTTGGCTCTACCACCTTTGGCGGACTTACACTTATATATCAGATTCAGCATTCTTTGAGTTAAGTTGTGATTATTCCTACAAAAATGGGTTTTAGTTTAGTTTAGTTTTTTCTTCTCACTAGTTCGATGATCGAAGTAATGAGCCAAACTAATGAGAACAAACGTATTTGAGCAATCTTAGCACCCTGGAAAGAGAAAAGCAGCCTCTTTAGTTTTAAAATTAATATGAAATTGTTTATAGATTAAAATAAATAAATAAATATTGGCGGAATTTACACACAACACCATCTAGCCCCAAACTAAGCGTTGTGTTAGGATGGTCAGGTTTTAATTGAACAACTCCGAGGTATGTTAGTAGAAAAGTCTTAATATAGACAAGACCTGGTTTAAAAAGACTAATAAAAATAATATATATATATATATGTAATATATATATATATAATGTATAAGTAAGTAATCCCTTTTCTAAGGAAGTATTAGCGATGTCAATCCGATACCATGAAGGTAACAACCGACCAGAATAGCTAAATAAATGGCTGGGCCCGTGGGAACATAGTCGTAGGCGGTGGTTTTTATCTCGTACCCGATCAAATCTTGCAAAGTTTCCATTACCTACGGCTGAAAAACGTTTAAGGGGAACGAAAGAATAATATAATTGGACCGAAACGTAAACGTATCGTAACGCGTGGAGTCACGTCTAGTGGTAGTAAATAAATATTAGAAGGGTAAGTTTTTATGTACCTACATACCTACATGCCATACTGAAAAGTAGCTTCACAGCTTTTAGTGACCAGTAACTAATTTTACAAATAACTGCACAACCAAATAATAAATAGTATCACGACTGTTATCCTCAAGTAGGTACTTAGTACGAAGGTACTTTTCTTTAGAAATTTACTTCGTTGAAATTTTCTCAGACCTCCAAGCGCTCAAAATTCTTGAAAATATCTAACTGGACGTCAGAGGCTAGTGCAAACATCACATTTGGACATGTAAACTTTTTGCAGCTTTATACAACTTTTGCGCCGCTTATTAGCATTGGTAAACTTATTGGTTTCCTCACAATGTTTTCCTTTACCGTTTTATATTGGGCGTATGTATTTTTAACTTGTGTTTATGACGCTTGTTGTAGAGGTGTCAAAATACGCGATAAAAATAGACAATGTGACAACCGAAAAAAATTTATCAACGGGTCTACTTGTAAGTATGAGCAACAAAGCATTATTAAGCTTAGGTACCTACTTAAGGCGCTACCAGTTCCTAAAACCGCGGCAGAAACGACTAAGACAGTTAACAACGGCAAGCTCTAGATGGCGTATGCGTATCGTAAATATTATCGACAGTTTTAATGAGATCGCGTTACTGGTACCTACGTAGGCAAGTAATAGGGGTAGCTTTACCCACCCCTCAATAACCATTTTCTCTTTGTCCGCCTTTGCTTTTCGAATAAATTAATGATATAAATTATGTATAATTACTTATCAAAAACCTATTCTAATAGAAATCTAGATCTACATATTACCTATCTTTAACAATAAATCACAAGTTGATTTTAATAGTAGGTATATAAAATATTTCGATCATAAATTCTAAAACGTATCATTTTGAAATAATATCTTTATCGTGAAAAGTTTCTGCTATTATGTTTTCAGCTTAATAGAAATCTAGGTAGGAACCTGAAGTAATATACTAAGAAAAATAGGAGATGTGGCTTGTTCAGAAGTATTACTTTTTTCGTTCCGAAAAAGAGCAATCGTCGACTGGCAGCGTCTTAATAGTAGGTATCAAAATATTTCGATCATAAATTCTAAAACGTATCATTTTGAAATAACATCTTTATCGTGAAAAGTTTCTGCTATTATGTTTTCAGCTTAATAGAAATCTAGGTAGGAACCTGAAGTAATATATTTATAAAAATAGGAGATGTGGCTTGTTCAGAAGTATTTCTTTTTTCGTTTCGAAAAAGAGCAATCGTCGACATACAGCCCCTTAAATAAAGTAAATGAGCTCAAGGAGTATATCGCGTAAAGCAGTATTTAAGTCGCAGGTATATAAAGTAAGTATAAAAGTAGTATATAAAGGTGGTTACTTAGTGGTTAGTGTTTATTTGGTAACTTTTGCTGCAAAACTACATTTGGTGTCGTATCTACCTACTTATTCCTAAACGGGACCATCCAATGCGGATTTACTGCTTCATGCAAACCATGCGGTATAAAAATCACAACCGCGCGCTTTTATATTGCTTTCCTTTTGGAACATACCTGATCATGGATAAACTATTATTAAGAACCAAAGGCCCTCCTATCAAAATATAATTTAAATGTGTTTGTTTTTAGAGTTCCGTAACCAAAGGGTAAAAACGGGACCCTATTACTAAGACTTCGCTGTCCGTCTGTCTGTCTGTCTGTCTGTCTGTCTGTCTGTCTGTCTGTCTGTCCGTCCGTCTGTCTGTCTGTCTGTCCGCCTGTCTGTCTGTCTGTCTGTCTGTCTGTCTGTCTGTCTGTCTGTCCGTCTGTCTGTCACAGGGAAAATTGCAACTGTCTAGCTATCACATGAACTGTGATAGCTAGACAGTTGCAATTTTCACAGCTTATGTATTTCCGTTGCTGCTATAACAACATATACTAAAAACAGATTAAAATAAATATTTAAGGGGGGCTCAACAACAAACGTGATTTTTTTGCCGTTTTTATAGATAATGGTACGGAACCCTTCGTGCGCGAGTCCGACTTGCACTTGGCCGGTTTTTTTTATTATACTCAATCAAGCCGTAACTGCTAAACCGATTTGGATGTAAGATTTCTTTTGAAGAGTTAATTCATGACCTATACGAGCTGACTTTATTTATTTTACAAATTTCAATTTCACCTTTCCTTTCCCGAGGTTCCTTAGAATAAGGGATCTTGTTGACAGTGACAGGAAACCACAACGGACAACAAAGTGAACTATAAGGTTTTGTTGATGGAAGGAGCTCTAACTTCGGTATTAGTAATGAGTAGATAGGTAGGTACTTGTACATGCTAGCATTCAACACATTACTAGATAAAAACTTATACCTACTGCTTAGATGCATGTAAATTTTGTATACAAATGGAAATTATTTGTACCTATTGCTATATTGCTCATCATCATTTCATCATTTTCCTGCCCTTATCCCACTCAGGTGGAGTCGGCTCTCTCTCTCTCTAACCATGTCATCTTTCACACAGTCCATCCATCTTTTCATTGGCCTATCTCTACTTCTACATCCATCCACTTTCATTCCTAACATTCTTCTCGTTACACGACCTTCTTCCCTCCTCATAACATGCCCATACCACGCTAACCTAAATGCTCCTTATCTTTTCCGTCACAGGCGCTTCTTTTAGATTTCCTCTCATTCTTATCTTATCCATTCTCGACACTCTACATATCATCCACTAACCCAACACTCAGATTCATTCAATACGACAGGTCTAAAGATCGTTTTATAGATTTTACCCGGGCATTCTCAAATCGCATATTGTTCCAATGAATTGTCGCCATTTTATCCATCGGGCATTTATTCTGTTCATTTCATCCCTCTATCAATCTCACTATCGATCTGAACTACCGAACCAAGGTAACGAAAATCGCTATATTGCTGTCTGATTAAATAGCTTATTGTTTGAGAGCTATAAAAGTGGCAACCCACTGGAAATATATTATTAATGAAGTATGTGCTCCTTCATCCTTGACACGATGAATTTAAAAAACCAGCCAAGTAGGCCACAAGCAATTTAGGATCCGTAGTTTACGGAGCTAACATCGTTACGGCACCCAAAATATGATTACCTTAATGATTAATTGGGTGTTTGCCAAAATTTAATTCAAGGATTATATACATATTTCGTTGCACACACAAGGGTACCGTGTAATCGCGAACTTCGACACGTATTTGACCGCTTTCCTCCCGGGATCGTAAGAACAAAAAATATTCATTAAAGTTGCACAGAACACCGCTTGTTTGCAGTTGGGCGAGACCGTGCTGATATTGCAATCCCCTTCGGTACCGGCCGGGTTAACACAATATCACTGTGCGATAGAATTGAATCTCCTTATTGGACCATAAAGGTAAAATAATTAAGTGTTTTCTTGTAAGAATATTTTTTTGGCGACTAGATTAACAGTTAAAACATTGAGAAGAAATAAAAAAATACATTTTGTTAGATTGATAGTTCGATTGATCTAATAATTCAGCGTGACTAATAGAGGAATAAGTATTTTTTTTGTACATATAGTTGAAATCCAAGCCATAATAATGTAGCTCCATCATCCATTAGACGTTTATGTATGATAAAATGCCATCAAAAACAAAACTTGTAAAAAAAGCCAAGTCTCGCAAAGAAACTCAGTTCTTCTACCGTAAAAAGTTGTGAGATCCATGTAATACCAAGTCGGTTAATTTATTCAGTCCCTACTTTAAAGGTTTTTCTACCACTAATTGTATTCTAAATTTGAAGCTTCTATGTCTGCTAGAAGTTTTGTTGATCGGTCCGTCAGTGAGTGAGTGAGGGAGTGAAAAAATAAGAAACTTTGACTAGTTATTATAATTCTTAAACTACTGGTTCAAATTGAATAAAATTTGAAATATACTGTTTTACATAATTCAGTTCAGCTTCTAGTTTTATCCACAACGAAGTTATAGGGGGTCGAAAATTACCTGAACTGCGCTTCGAGAAGGATGGTACGGCCGTGCCGCTTTTTTGCTTGACTTGGCACTGCCGTGCCCCCAGATATATAGGTATAATATAAATAATTACAAACTAACCCGGCGAACTTCGTATCGCTTTAGAATTAACAAATGTTGTGTTAAGTTCCCGTTCCCGTTAAAAAGTATCCTATGTCCGTCTCCTGGTTCTAAGCTACCTCCCCACCAATTTTCAGCCAAATCGGTTTAGCTGTTTTTGAGTCATAAATTAAATAGTGTAAAGAACACGACTTTCTTTTATATATATTAATTTTTATTTTTATATATTTAGGTAGGTAGGATGTGGGATGATGTAGGATAAGGATCTGGTTTGCAATTCAGTGGCAAATACGAGTAGGTAGTAGTAGACTTTATTTAACTTCAGTATGTACAGCTGAAGTTAAATAAAGTCTTGTACAAATAGCTTGTGATGACAATAATGACTTTATCCAATACCTACCTTTAATTAGTCTATAGGTTCTTCTTTAGACTTATCATAGGTATTAAGCCATAAAGTTATTTTTGTTTTTGTTGCTTATACACTGCCTTCCACTGTTACTTTGCTCACTACTTTCCATCCTCAGGTTGCTGGAAGAAATCGCTTTTTAGTGATAAGGCCGCCCATTGTACATATTTCGAAAATAATTTGTTTAATGTTTTGTTTGTTTAAATAAAAAAAAAATATTGGCGGACTTTACTCACAACACTATCTAGCCCCAAACTAAGCAAAGCTTGTACTATGGGAACCAGATAACTGATAGAATACTTATATATTTTTTTTTTGTAAATACTTACTTATTATACATACTTATTATATCTGGTGTACAAATAGTTATTTGTTATACAAGAGTGCAAAGTTGCTTTTTAACCGCGTGTTCAATTTTGATGACCGAGCAAGCGAAGGATTCTAAAATTGAATCGCGAGCGCAGCGAGTGATTCAAAATTAGAATCCTGAGCGTTAGCGAGGGAATCAAAAGAGCACGAGGTGAAAAATCTTTACACTGGAGTGCAACACGTAACTTTTCATTCCACCTCAGCGAGGAAATGACTAAATGCAAAAAAAAACGTTTACAATCACAAGATAGGTACTTTTATTTCAGTTTAGGTATTAACTACTACATTATGACAGGTAAGTATTACAGAACAATCTTAATAATGACGTGAAAAAATACCGCGTAAAGAACCGCGTACAAAGCAAATTGAAAAAAGAAAACACCAAGAAGGTTCCGAGTCTGAGTTTTTAACAAATTAAAGAAAAGTTGTATGATATATTCGGCACCATAGAAGTAGCAGTAAATAGGTTTAATGATTTTTTTAATTCACAAACTTAGTGCACACGACGTTCTAAATTCAATTTACTTTATCCTCTAGAGAATAAAAACGGCTTTTGCACTCAGATATTGAAGAGCAAAAATACTCTTTCCGAGATGGTGGGATGAAAAAAATATTATCTATCTACGAGTATCTATCTGATAAAATTTAAATCTCTCCTTACAATCAATTCGGGAATTAAAATCTTATAAAAGGATTCGATTGAGTGTGGAATTTCAGTGGGTGGCTGGATACCGGAAGTGCTTTCCGCAATCGAGGGGAAAAGTAGTGCTCCGTAGCTTTGACATTTCACTCGCAGACATGCCACAGTAGAAATTGTTAAAGTAACGCACTGTGTTTCACTTCCACAAGGAAATCCATTCATCATCAAGGAAACCTCGTATACTTACTACCTGCTACACAAAAACAATTAATAAATACTAGCGACCCGCCCCGGCTTCGCACGGGTAGCATGTTATTATACATATAAACCTTCCTCCTGAATCACTCTATCTATTAAAAAAAACCGCATCAAAATCCGTTGTGTAGTTTTAAAGATATAAGCAAACATACATACAGACATACATACGCGGGAAGCGGAAAGCGACTTTGCTTTATACTATGTAGTGATTAATATCAAGTTAGAGCTTTGCAAGTAGTTTTTCATATTACGCTTTTACGGTTTTCACGATCGCTACCTACTTTTCCAAGAATATAAAATATTTTTTGTCCCATATTTTAAAGACTTTGATGAGAAGATTTTGATGAATGCAGAATCGTTTTTTCTCGTTGGTTTTTTGTATAGTCTACCCAGATAAGACGGAAAGACACAGATCCGCTTATTGAATAGCCTAGATCTAGATTCGAAGTTGAAAACTTCTTAGTTGTAAACTTTGTAAGCTTAGAGACACTCACTAATTACCTACTATACCTACTACGGCAGTATTATATTGGGTATGTTTTAGAGTAAGAGAAAGCATTCATTTATTTATTTAATACGAACTAGCTGTGATTCGTTAAGGACATACATTTTAATTGTCATAACCTTAATAATAGATATTGTACGTAAATACGATTTTTTGTGAGGACGTTTGTGAGTTTTGATGTTTGTGGCTCAACAATGCTCAACAGACTAAACGGATTAGGATGAAACTAGAAATACAGATAGGTACCTACTTGTGTATAACTTATATCCTGCCCCTAACCTGTGAAATGTCCACCAATATTTATTATTATTATTTATTATTAGGGTTCCGTAACATAACAAAAGGTAAAAACGGGACTAAGACTACTAAGACTTCGCTGTCCGTCTGTCTGTCACAGGGCTGTATATCATGAACCGTGATAGCTAGACAGTTAAAATTTTCACAGATTGTGTATTTCTGTTACCGCTATAACAAATACTTAAAACAGAATAAAATAAATATTTAAAGGAGACTCCCATACAACAAACGTGATTTTTGCATTCCTAGCGACATCTAGTTTAATTTGATGTTACTACGTTATTATACTTTTATTTAAGACTAGCGACCCGCCCGGGCTTCGCACGGGTGCAATGCTGATACTAAATATACTACAGAATGTCTTTATATAAAACGTTTTTTTTCACAGCTTTTTTTGACCCCTTCTAGTACAATTGCTTTTTTTTGGAGTACAATTCGTACAATTCCATAGATTTGTAACTGCATTAAAATTAACCCTTATCCACGGTGGGTCCGGCTGCGTAGTATCACAAGATTTCTATGATTCTTTTTTTATGGAATAGTTAATAATGTTAACTTTTTTAATTAGGGATGACTGAAAGTGTTATAAACGTAAGAGTAGACAAATATAATCAGAAAGCTTCGAACTGCTAAGCTATCGGGAGTTAAACGTGTTATTGTAAGTCAACCATAAAAGATAGACATATGCTGTCGTGGGATATTTTTTATATAATTTTAAGGAGAACATTTCCGTCATACATGATTTTTGTGTAGCTTTAACCATTAAAGTTGCACACGCGACGGAAGCTTAAAAAATGGAGTAACTTCTCCCGTTTTCCCAACATTTCCCTTCACTGCTCTGCTCCTTTTGATTGTAGCGTGATGAAAAGTATACTATAACCAGCTCAGGAGTATGAAAAATAATTGTACCAAGTTTCGTTAAAATCCGTCGAGTAGTTTTTGTTTCTATAACGGTTATACAGACAGACAGACAGACAGACAGACAGACAGACAGACCCGACAAAAATTTTACTGATTGCATTTTTGGCATCAGTATCGATCCCTAATCACCCCCTGATAGTTATTTTGGAAATATATTTCATGTACAGAATTGACCTCTCTACAGATTTATTATAAGTATAGATAAAAGCTACATTTCCTTTTTAGGGGTTAGTAGTCTACAAGAAACTCTTATGTGTAGTTTCGCCATGTCCGTCCGTCTGTCTGCAGTTTAGCTCAGAGCCTCTTAGTATTACAAAGCTGTGATTCGGCATGAATATACGTATAAGTAAAAAAAAAAATTTGCTTACCTCCCAATATTGCGGGTTTAAAGACAAATTTTTGATTCAGGGTTCCGTTTGTGAAATATTAAGCTTTTAAGTGCCAATTTTTGTCTCCCCCCACCCTTATAAACTACAAAACCCAACATTGCGATACACACACTTGGTGCGACACACACTTGGCCGGTTTTTAAAGCTACGAGTAGGTATCTTTTGCCGAGGCAACTATGTTTCTTACGTACTTACGAGTACGTTATCTATATATACGTTACCTTTGTTTATTATTCTAGGTTTTTATGAATAAAAATTATTTGGGAAGTAAATGTTAACTCAAGTAACTCTTAACCAGCGATACCAAGTCGGGTATTTTATGGGTTCGGAAGTCCGTCCCTTATTAAAGCTAGATTTGTGTAGTCTAGTTTTGGATGGAGAAGTGGTTGACAAAATTAAAGATACCCTGTAGAAACCTACCTAAACCTACCTGGAAGTGAATCTTTTGTTAACTCATCCAGTAACAATAAGTTTCGCAACTAAGGGGCTTCTGCTTCATTAGCTCGCAGTTTATATTAGTTTTTGGATTGCTCCCAGCTTACTACTCCTAGAATGTTGTCTAGAATCTTTTAGCTGCTTGCTAGTAATTGTGTTGTCTAGAGAGCTAACTGGCAGTGACACAGGCCTTGCATGTCTACGGCTTTTCTATAGTAAAGATAAATGTTTTATCGCAAACCTTACTACTCTGGCATTATGTGACAAGAAATCCTAATACGTTATAAATACTAGTAGCTTTTGAAATTACTTATTTCTACTCGTAACTGGATTTAATTTCGAAATGTACAAAACGTGGACATGTGCTAAATGTAATGTTTGTACGTTTCTCTTACAGTTACAGACAAGACATCTTTAAGGATCTGAGCGCCTGGAGATCTGAGAAAATGTCTACCGTACGTACAAGTACAAGTATGATAGACACACCAAACATAACATTTGGGATTATACTTACATTTTACTATAAATGGCATTCCATGCGTAACATGTTGTAAGCCCATCGCCGCTTATAACAATACTAACTTTTTCTTACGATGGCATTACGTCGTGATTATCTATGAACCTAATGAAAATCAATATAAAAAAAATATGAAAATCCGTAAATTTGAAGTCGGTTCCAATAACAGATGAGTCAGAATTCCAGAACATCGTATGTTGACGGATATGATGGTAGAGGCGATGGCTCGTGCGGATTCCAATCTAGTAGCAAGCGGAACGAGACGCAAGCTTAGCTCACCCTTGGCTTCCTGGGCCCTAGTCGTAGAACATTTATTTTATTTTTAATATGTTTTTCAGCATTATGTAGTTCTTGAATTATTAAGTCTAGTGCATAGGGCATTTCATAGTATTTTTTGATTTGACATAACTTAATGTTCGATAGTAGTTAGGTAAAAGAATCTTCCAGATTCTTTTACCTTCTCGAACAACTTTTGTTTTAATTTATCTGTACCTAGTTAGGTAGGTACCTACGTGGCTTCCGAGATTTTAAAGACTGCACTCTCCAGTCTTACGACTATGTACTTCAGTTTAGACTTGGGTCGTTCTTCGAACGGGGTCCGGTTCTAAGAACCCCCCACTCTCCCCTCCGTCGGTTCATTATGCAGCCGCCCACGCCGCGCGCCAATCACATAGCATCGCAGCGATATTGCCGTTCCTCTAGAGATTCCAACGATGTTTGTCGATTACTTCGCCATCTTACTTAGTTTGTTTATTTCGCTGGAAACCAACTAAGTATAGATGTAAAGATGTAGATACCCAGAGTAGGGTATGTGAGCCCGTTCGCCGGCCCCTTTCTGTTTTCGGCCTTTACGCGTTCTCGGTGCCGTAAAATTGAGATACTATCGTTTTCACATACTATTTTCAAACGAAATATTTAATCGGACATCTGAAAATGTTAACCTTATATCTGATAATACTTCTAGTCGCGAAACATCTACGAGTGATTTATAGCGAATTGTTTAGTTTGACGACGGGTGTCGGAAGTCACGCCACGTGCAAAAAGTAAAAAAAAATTAGTGCCGCGCGTTTCACTCCAAGGTAAGTATTGCGTTGTTCTTCAAACTAAATAATGGTGATAGGTATGTAATTCACTTAAAATATGACGTATTATCATACTCATGATATGATTTTTGTGATATTATAAACAAAACCACTGTAATTTTAGGGGCCGGTATCTAAAATCTAAATTTTTAAAAAAGTTTGGTTTTCGGCCTAGGGGCCGATATGTGCTATATCAAGTCTTCTACGCTTTTGTCTTGTTTATTTATTTGGTTAAGGATATATCTAAAGATTCTTTCTATTACCATTGTACTTAATGTGAGTAATCTAGCCATTAATTTTCGGCCGTCAAATTACGTGGTATTCAGTTAAAAATTTACCTTTTAAATGACCATTTTCGGGGTGGCCGAAAATCACATCATAGATAAAATGGTACCGTAGTTTTCGGCATGACCTATAATTGTATGGAGAACATGGTGGTCGAAAATTGAATGTCACTGTTAGTTTTCGTCTACAAGATTCTAATAACATTTTAAACATTTTATTCTGCAGATAAATCTAAAGTTAGTTATTTTGATTAAGCGTTACATTCAACCGACTTTATAAAAAAGGAGGTTCTCTTTTCAACGCGTATATATTATATGTTTTTATTGCTTTTATAGGGTTTCATAGTCTACAATGTTGCTTCTGGGGCTTGGCGAAGAAAAGATAGATAAAAGAAAAGATACAATTGAAATGCGCCTTCTGTGAAGTCATTTTAATAAGCGACACAGAAGAAGATACGGAGAAGAATCTTGGCTGTAATTTTTGCACTAATTTAAGATAAACTGACTTTGTAGGACTGAAATATGAAGATGTTCAGGACAAATCATTTAAACGAAATGTTTGTTATACTGATTTCTGATCGCAAAATGTAAATTTCGTTCGTAAAAATGTGGTTGATTTTGAAATAGGTGTATAGATAATACATTTATTATAGCTTAATAAATCATTACGATTAATATTGGGTAGGGTAGTCAAATCCAAAGACTCATCATCTTCCTGCCCTCATCTTACTTAAGTAGGGTCGGCACAATATGTGTACTTCTTCCATTTCCCTCTATCAGCCGTCATCTTATCACTCACTCCTTTCTTACCTATGTCATCTTTCACACAGTCCATCATCTTTTTTTTTGCCAACCCCTACGTCTACATCCATCCATCTTCATTCATAATATTTCTTCCTCCTTATCGTTTCTGCCTCAGGTGCTACTTTTTTTTCAAGCATCTCTGATTATTATCCATCCTGATCTTATCCATCCTCGTCAATCTTCTTTCCGACACTCTCCAATTTCATTTGCCATTTTCCCAGTCTCAGTTGCGACCGTTCTCCTACAAGAACAATGTCGTCGGCGAACAACATGCACCAGGGTGCCTCCTCCTGTATTTGCGATGTCAGTGCATCCATTACCAGGAGAAACAAATAACAGCTTAAAGCCGATCTCTGGTGCAAGCCTACAACCACATTGAACTTGTCCGTAACGCCAGCTTCAGACCGGACATATGTACAGGCTCGGCTGTACATGGCCCGTATAAGCTGCAGGTCCTTTCCAGGCACTCCTTTCTTTTTCATAAAAGCCCACCACAAAACCTCACGGGGTACCCTGTCGTATGTGTTGATCTTCGCCAGGTCAGCACGTGCAAGTTCATATGTGCACACTGTGCACTCCTGTACTTTTCGCACAGTTTTCGAAGTGCAAATACGGCGTCTGTTCCCGAAACCCGAACTGGCTCTGCAATATCTCACTCTCGTCTCTCATTCATCTCGCAATCACTTTCTCCTAGATTTTCATATAGTATGTGACATGAGCTTTATATCTCTGTAGTTATTGAAGTCCTTTACGTCCCCTTTGTTTTTGAAAATGGGCACTAGCTAACTATTACACCACTCGTCCGTAATCGCCTCATCATGCAACAACTTGTTGAAGAACAAAGTCAGCCACTTCCATCCATCTGCTTTTAAAAACGTCCATACTTCTACAGGACGTAGGTATATCATCTGGTCCAACTACTTTCCTATTCTTCATATCTTGCACTGTTTTTTTTACCTTTATCCATACTAATCTCGTTTACAACAGAGAATAACGAAGAATAACTATTTTAATTAGAGAGACAAAATGTTTCTAAAATGTTAATTTTTATTATATTACTTGAATAATTTTGTTTGTGATTTTTAATAGCATTTGGATTTACAATATAAACAATATTTAACATACAAATAAAGCGTTTTTATGTTATTATATACTTATAAATTCATTTTAAAACCATCACAATGCAGTGGCCGAAAACTGAAAACCCTATGGCCGAAAACATAATTTTGGGGCCGAAAACTGAATTTTTGGCATTTTTCCGGATTAAAATTAATATAAAAATAACTAATAGCTTTATATACCTTATTGTATTTTTTAATCAAATTTGATTATATAGGCTATCATATGACATCATTAGAACAGGCATATTAAAGTTGCAACTATTTTTTATGATGTCCTAAAGTTGGAGGGAGCACTAAAAGGCCGATATCCGGCACATCGACCCTACCCACCTAACATTGTATTGTATTTTACAATCTTATTCTCAAATTAAACTTCTTGAAATAGGAACGTAGCTCATGCGCTTTTTGAACTCTTTTAATAACAATCAACTATTATGAGGAATTATTATAATGTTTAAAGGCGTCCTGGATCGCCATTGTTAAATTGTGGGAAATGGATTATGTAATTGTCAGCCGGCGTATTACATACCTAATGCTTCTCCAATGGTACTGTATCTAGTTTCCTTAATAAACAAAAAAATAATCCCCTTGGCCCTTAAACATCTCCAAGGATCTGAGCACTGGACCAAGAGTTATCTTTGCAATAACTGCACGTGATTTATGACTTGAGATAGTAGACTTGTACCTACTAGTAGACTTTGTACCTACACCAAAGTGCTTTCTGATGACAGTGTGTTTTTAGGGTTTCGTAGTCTACAGGAAACCTTTATAGTTTCGCCATAACCGTCCGTCAGTCCGTCCGTCCGTCCGCAGCTTAGCTCAGAGAGTTTTCTAAACGATTGGTTTTGGAGGTGTGAAAAAATTCACTGTAGTAACTAGTACATAAAGAATTTAAAAGGAAAACTATCACGGCTAAGTAGGCTGGCTTTACAAGTTGAGGCTTTACGAGTAATCATCGACCAACTAAGAAAATATATTTTCTAAGTTGCTCAACGATTACTCGTAAACTTTTTAGTACAAATATCGTTGAAAATTACTTATTCATGGTTGTTAGCTGTGTAAAGTTTATAAGTACAGTTTTTTTAAACATACTTTGGCTTGAATTTCGCACTTGACCGTGGTAGGTAAGTAGGTACTTATCATATAGGTAGGTATAACCTAGGTTAGGTTATGTACCTATACGATAAGTAGTTACTTTAAATAATAAGTATTAATTACAGTAAATTCTGGTCTTCTTCATTTTTATACAATTTACCTATAAAATATAATGAGATTCTTGAGTGCATAAATCCTAGATTTATCAAAACTACAAAGTGAATCGATAGCGATATGAATAACTTCTTCCCAGCACTCAGTATTACCTGTTCCTGGCATAAAGTATAATCCAGGTTGGTCGTCATTGTGTGTAGATACGGACGACAGAATGCCTCATTGCTTGTATAAGAAACGTCTACGAGGTTGGTAGTCAGCTGGATTTAAGTATTTTTATTGCTTACTAGATATATAGATACAATACAATACTGGATTAGAGGAAAAACAATGGTGCTCGCATACCTACCATTTAGTTTAGAGATTTGATTCTTTCTGAATCACCACAGACTTGACAAATTTCCGGTTGTTTAATTATTTGAATAATATAGTCTACTTACCTAGGTATATTATTACACTGCACAGACAAATAAAAAAAAGTACAATTCCTACAACATCTTGATTTGACTAACAGTAAGTAGTTAGATTAATAAGGAACGAATTGGTAGAGTTATTCATTTATCAAAAAATAAAGATAGGTAGGTAGGTAAGTATTATATTCAAGTTAAGTTAGGTTTTCGATTTTAAGTGATTATAGATGCCGAGAATGAAGCAATCAATAGCCTAGCCTAGCCTTTGATTGAGCTGCGTGCGATTGCCCAACTGCGTCGCAAAAGGTGCAGGTTCAACCACCACTTTGCGCCCGAGACAGTGTGGTGTAGTCGGTGAGGTCAGGACAGCTGGCTTATTTCGTAAAAAAATATGATTATCATATTAAATGCAGTTTAGGTATATCACTACATAGTATAAAGCAAAGTCGCTTCCCGCTTCCCGCGTCTGTATGTATGCTTATATCTTTAAAACTACACAACGGATTTTGATGCGATTTTTTTTTTATAGATAGAGTGATTCAGGAGGAAGGTTTATATGTATTAAATCCGTGCGAAGCCGGGGCGGGTCGCTAGTAGATTATATAATAGTTACTATGAAATTGGTATTCTCTAAAATCTATGATTTTCAAAGCTAATGCTATGGAGATACATAGATTCTAAAATAGTTACTATTTGATTCTATTGTATGAAATTGGTATTCTCTTAGTTCGACTGATATTCATAGCTAGATATGAATATGAAATACATAGATTTTAACGAAATATGCTAGTAAGACTATTCAGGACTATATGAATGTGACTGTTGGATTAATTTTACAGATTAAATTATTTTAGGAAAACTAAAGAAAAACCGGCCAAGTGCGAGTCGGACTTGCGCAAGATGTTCCGTACTATTTTCTATAAAAAACGGATTAAAAATCACGTTTGTTGTATGGGAGGGCTCCCATACAACAAACGTGATTTTTTTCAACACTTAATATATATTTTATTATGATTTTAGTATTTGTTGTTATAGTGGCAACAAAAATATATCATCTGTGAAAATGGCAATTGTTTAGCTATCACGGTTCATGAGATACAGCCTTGTGACAGACGGGCAGCTTAGTTTTAGTAATAGGGTCCTGATTTTACCCTTTGAGTACGGAACCTTAAAAAGATTATGCAATGTGTGTTGTTTAACAACCGTTGTTATCGTGGTTATAGCCTGAGTAGGACGCTGAATCATAAGAATGTTAGATGTTCATTCCACCAAAAGGTACCTGCTTAAGTATCTACTATGTACCGAAATGTAACTTAACAAACACAATAAGTATGTGATTTGCATAACAAGGCTCGTGAGAACAGGGCAGGCGCTGACGATATTCAATTGGAAGTGGGATTGTCATCATAATATTTCGGTGCAACTTAATAAGGGTTGCCACTCTGTCAATAGGTATATAGCTATATAGATTAGTACCTATAGATAGACATATTATCTACTACGCTATGATAATTTACCTGTCTAGATAGAGAAATGCAATTATACCTACAACACGCAAAGAAAAGCCCAAATTACTAGCAATGTGTGCGTGACGCTAGTGTACGTATTGTCGGAAAACTGTCAGTGTGCGTGTTTAGGGATCCCACCCTTTTTAAAATCCAAACGCAAAAGGGATGATTTGGGTATAGATGGAACTAGTGTGCGAATAAACTAAAATCTGTTTTGATGACTGCATGATACGCATTCTACCAAAACTTTGAACCTAGTAAGAAGGTTGGTATTTGTAATTTATTTTATCAGAAAAATGGGAGAAAAAAAAGTTCATTGAAATTTTTTAAAATTCGGATAGGTAAGTGAAAATGCATAAAGTTAATGTATTTTCGATACGATTATTGAAGTTTTGACAGGACAACGTCTGTCATGGGTCATCTAGTTAAAAATAAAAATTATTAGCAAAATGCCACTATGTAGGTAATTGATGTAAGTGCTTATTTTAACATTGACAGGATGATCAGTAGCATAATTGAGAGAAGGCCATTACCTACCTGACCGCCTTCCCAACTTCATCACATCTTAAATTCACTGCAAATAAACCACAAGTGCTTTTTCGAGGATTAAAGTAAAATAATATAGGTAATAGTAATTTAGTAATATTCATTTTATACTCAAAATGAAAGTTCACTATAAATTTAGCAAATTACCCAATTATTCACTGGCAATATCATTCAATGAAAGTAGTACGAGTAGGTCAAGTAGTTGAACAAAATATCGAAATTAATAATTAATCACTTTTCTTCTAACACTGAGTAACTTTTAAAACGTATCGATGGTAAGTAGGTATTGATCTTCTATTTTATTGTTAGGCTTTTCCGCATGGTTGCAAACTTGCGAAACAATATGACAGCCCAAACCGGGGCGGTGTATTATTCTTTCTTTGGCCTGAGGTGCGTTTAAGATCATAGCCCGAGGACTCTCGACGATACGCCCCGGACCTTTTACCAAAATAGGAGAATCTAGAGTAGTTACCTAGGTACACCTAAGTACGATATTATTATTATTCTATTCAATGTTTGTAAAATGATATGATATTTGAGGTCGGTTATTGAAGTCGGGGCGTGTACCAGCCCTAACGGCCACAGAGATTCTAAACACAATTTCCCTTTTAGCTCGGACTACGTATTTATCGATGACACGATCTCGAGGCCCACTCCTCGCACGGACCCAAGGAGTTTATTTATACGAAAATATTTTTATTGGATCGCTACACACCGACTAATTTATGTGTGGGTTTTTGTTTGTGGATGGAACATTAAGTATTATTGAAGAGCTGGTAGGTACCAACATATATATTAACCCTACGTTTGTTTTTGTAATGTAAATCATTAGGATATAAAACTCAATAAAAATGTTTGGTAAGTACCTAGAATAAGTAATAAATCACTACATAGTACAAAACAAAGTCGCTTCCCGCTATTCTTCTTCATACATAGGATAGGGACAGATCTTTAAAACTACGCAACGGATTATGATGCGGTTTTTTTAATAGATAGAGTGATTCAAGAGAAGTTTACATGTATGGTAGAGAAACACTGATCATTTTAGAGGTTTTAATGTGATGTTGTAAATAAACACATTTTTATGCGCTTAGGTACATTGCAAAATTGTACACGTCTACAAAAAAGTCCGCGATGGTATTAGAAATGTCTTACGAACAGCGAAACGGGCACGGGTCAGCTAGTAAGTAATAAATAAATAAATATTGATGGACATTAACACACAGCGTCATTTAGCCCCAAACTAAGTAAAGCTTGTACTATAGGAACTAGATAACTGCAAATTATATGCGAGTAAACAGAGAATTTCCAATTTAACCGGGTAATATAGTTTTTTTGTAATAACAAAGAGGTTTTATGCCGCTGAAAATCCATTTACATTTTTGGAATAAATAAATGTGTGTGTAAATAAAATTAATTAAATTAAGCCGAAAAAAACATTTAATATTTTTAATTTACAATAATTTGTTATAAAATATTTGCATTTTATCACTAAACTTATAATTTTCAAGTACAGCTTACTATAGTGTATACCTATGGCTATTATGTAATCACTAATCAGTCACCTTAAATTTGGCGCGAGCAAAAAAAAACAAAATTGCGCTCCATTTTGTTTGTATCGCATTTGTTCCTGTGTGGTAAAACGATTTTTATGCATTACATGTTTGTTTTTTTCTCGCAAGTGTGTTAAAAAAGTGCGTATGAAATTCGTGAGCAACTTGCTCATTAGAGACTCGGCAGTTTTACGCCCTCGCCAACGGCTCGGGCTACAAACAACAGACTCTTGTGTAATGAGCAACTTTACTCACTTAAGTACTATTAAGTAGGTACTATTAAGTACTATTACTATTATGTAGGTACGTCGGGTACTTAGGACTTAGTGCACTCAGTATTTTCAGTAGTTATTTGTAAAAATGTACCCTAAGTGGCGCTAAAATCTAATAGTTACTTCTACCTACGTACATAAGTACTTATCATGATTCATTGAGCATAGAGCTTTTGCGTGGTACGTCCTGTCCCGACCTGCAGGGCTATTTTGTAAAAACATGATTATCATGTTATGATGTTGAATGCAATAACCTAATGTTAGAGAATACCTAATCTGTACACTTTTCATAGTAACTATGCACAGTTTATACACCTATACCCTATACCTACGCTTCTGCGTAGGTATAGGTATTGTATTTATTGAAAGCGTAGGTAGAGGCCTAACCAGCATAAAAAGCGTAGGTATTATGGCATTCAGTACCAATAAATATTGGTATGAATATCATAACATGATAATCATGTTTTTACAAAATAACCCCACTGAGACGTGTCTCGTAGTGCTTGTGTGTGTGTGTGACAATAGAAGCTATCTATTATTATACCCACACGAGCATAGCTAAGACTTGTAATAACCTGTCGATTCAACCTTGTTCCTTGCAGCAGTATAACTATGCAAACGTGCTTTGCGATGATATCATCAACGCAGTGTATAAAAATAGGTAGGTAGATAGGCAGCTACTTTATTAACGTAAAACATAGTTATTGTGGCTTTGTAGGTAGGTACCAGTAGGTATAATATATTTATGTTTTTTTTTTATATTTCAACAAAATCTAATCCTTCAAAGCAGAATTTGACGTCCCCAGTCCCCAGGCCACATAGTAAATAATATCTATTTGAGTTCCTATAGAAATAGATGCGCATTACGTAACACAAACCGTGGCAAATTTGTAATTTCTATCAAGCCTTTCTTAATTTTGATTTCGATAGGTCTAAAACAGACTAGACGCAAGGGTGATCGACAGGATTTTTTTTTATGGAATGGAACTCTAAAAATTGATAGGAGGTAGGTATAATGTGTTACAAGGCCACATATTTGAAGTCGATCAAGGGAAATATTATATCTAACGTTAGTGTGATGACGTTACCTGTCATTTATCTTTCAACACTCTCTTCTCTGAATTAAGAAAGTATCTCACTACAATCGTGAAAGTGTAATTTTACACTTGGGCTATTCAGTGTAATTTGTGACTGCGTCACGTATGCATGACAGTGTCAGCAAACAATGACGTCAATATATCTCAAATTGCCCTAAACGGAGCTAGATTTAGGAGGTGCAATGGCTGAGAATGAGCATTTTTGCATGATTTCGCAAAGGCGAGGTCAACGAAAACGAATAAACGATCAAGTTGAAAAGCTGATTACCTACGCTACACATTATAGCTGACCATATAACTATTTAGTAGAGTTTTTTGAAATATATAATGGCTTCGTAACATTGTTTGTTCAGCCGGAGTAGAAGTGTGGCGATTGCGAAGCGCTCAGAATTAATCTGTATTTATCTCACTAGCGATTTTCATGCGCGTTTTTATGTTGTACGTACTTGAGTACCTAGTAGGTACTTTTAATTATTATTCTTGTTTGAGCCTTCACCTTGTTCGATTGGCACCACACTGGAGCTCTACATAGCATTAAGGAAAGGATCATTAAAAAAAAGGTAGACCCCAAGCCGTGTTTGTTGCCTGATTCTTCTACGCTTGGTCGCGTGGAATCGGCGTTTCAAAGGGATCCTTGTGATTTTATTGAAATAAATGATTTATGAATTTGAATTTGAATTTATGTTTGTGGCTCAATCACGCCCAAACCACCAACGGATTTGGATGAAGCCTGGAATATAGCTACATTGCTCTTGGAAGAGCATAATAAGTATAATATTTTTGATCCAGGTACCACAAGAGCAAAGTCGCTAGCAAAATCTAGATAAGTATATTTATGCGAAAGTGTCGAATTCCTTGTGGCGTGGGTATCAGAAACTACGAGTGGGTACCTAGGGGAGACTGAGTACGAAAGTAGCTTTTCTTGTTCCGCATTTGATATTTAATCAACAAAACGTGTTAGAGTTACATTAAATATGGGTTTAGATGGTCTTATTCAATAGCTATATACAATCAGACAACAGCAAGCAGTCATTTAAGATATCGAGTGTTTTTTTCACATGAGTCATTCGTTGTCACGATGTGGGGTCGAAAGTAACAAGTACCTTGTTATACTTTGGATCACAGTATAATGTCAATCACAGTAGATTTTTTTTATTTCCTGGCGTATAAACGCACATAAACGGACATGCCAAAACTAGAAGGGTTTCTTGTAGACTACGAAACCCTAAAAAATTTAGCCGCGGTACGTCGTGCATGGTGCTTTTTCGAGGCGCGGCGTCACACTTCTCACGGTCGCGACGCCGTTCCACGGCGCCTTACGCAGTGCATGTCGCCTTTCCGCGGCGCGGCGCGGCGCCTTCTGATAGTGCGGCGTCACACCTTTTCATGGTGGCCGGCGCAAACATGTTCCCACGGCCTTACTTTCATGACACTGTTACTTTCATGGCATCACAACCAGGAATTTGGCACAGACCAAAACCCAGACCTGGGACAAATATGTACTCATTTGCAGATCGTGCAAACATTTGTCAAGCTCGCCGTTGTCGAAGTATCGCCCCCACGCCACCAAGGTCGTCGAAAATTGTAGGTACTTACATTTTCAAATTGCCGACGCTAAACTGAACTAAAAACGCGTTTGCAAATCGCTAGTGGGATAATGTCCGGAGAATTTGCGAACTATCCTGCGCTGACCAGCGAGTAGACTATTTGTAAAATATGCACATTGTTTTAACTGGCATGCACTTAATAGGACGCTAAGAGCACTAATGCTCGCGGTCATGCGCCACTTACGAGTAATACATAAGCTTTTTCGCACTCCAGCGAAATGGAAAACGTATTTGGTAAAATGTTTTACTAGGTATCTCTGTAGAACAGAGTGCGTAGTGGGTGGCCATCAACAGGCCTCGTGTAGGGTGGAAATGGCGGTTTGATGATCTTGTTTGTCTGCGCAATCATCTATGAGTACAAAAGTATCTAGTCACCTTTATAAATGGTGAGGGGAAGCTTATTGTTGTATACGTTACAGATTATCAAAGACAAATTACCCTGCATTTTGCACTGGTTTTGATCGCATTTGGAATAAATAAATATAAACAAATATTGGTGATATTTTTTTACACAACGCTATCTAATCCCAAACTAAGCAAAGCTTGTAGTATGGGAACAAGATAACTGATAGAATACATATCACATCACACAAAAATGTTTATCGAGTTAGGGAATCGAACCCACAACCTACAGCGCAGAAGGTAGAGCTACTACCAACTGAGCTGTGAGGCCAGTCAAATTCACGAACGTTCTTATTCAGTTTAAATAAGCGTAAATTTTAGAGCGATACCATCAATACTTGGAATAAACATTAATGGAATACTTAGTATGAGATAAACTATAGGTAATATATCCTTCAGCATAAAACAAACTTGCATATTATAGTATTGTCTTTTAATTATAACATAACTTGCTTATTTATTATTGCTAGCCCTTCACTGCTTATAATATTACCTACTAACTGGCTTCCTCACGGTGCCGGTGTTTCCTTTACCGTTTTGATCATATGTTAATGCGCATATTAATCATTTTTCGAACAGTCGAATCCATCGATGCGTGGCCTGGATTCGAACCCACGACCTCTATAGGTACCTCCCACTCAGTCAATACAGCTTGTTTAATAAATGATTCTTGAGTAACAAATGAGGCAATTCCAGGTAAGTAATTTACGTATTTCATACTAATTTTGGAGTAATGCTAATATTTTTTAAATTTGCCATTCTTCTTCAGTCGCTACTTTCATTAGACTTCATGAACATTCTATGAACAATGAAAATTTACCTTCTAAAGTAAGCATTTACTTATCTAATGTCATGCCAAGCATCCGAACGGTTTCTTTGAAATATCTGAATTCCTTTACGAAATTCAACAAAAAGCAGGAAGCAAATGTGGGATTATAAATACGTGACGCGATGTGAAGGATGTCGGTTTTGTTCCCCTTGCCTCTCGTAGTCTAAGAGCCAGCGATGATGGTTTGCTGCCAATTTCACACGGGTGTATGTGAAATTGGCACATTGTGTTAATTATTATACAGTTCGCTACGTATATACTCTCTCGGGGAGTTATGTATTCTATGGAAACAAGTAAAACGAGGTGCAAAAGTATTAGGAAATCTCAACAAATAAAAAATATACCTACCTATTGCTACCTATTATAATATTATACCTACGAGTCTACATCATAAATAATATCTAGGTTTTTACGCTGCTTAAAAATTTTTGAAGTAGGTCTCTACTGTGATATTTTAATAGTATGACGTAAGAAAAATACCACTGTCACTGGGGATATCCGTTTGTACGCTGTACCCACTGGCTGTAGGTACCTATGCTTTGTTCGCAATGAGAATGGCAAACAACGCGGCGACGACGGCGTTCGGTTCAGCATGGTAGGTAATACAAAAATGCCTTCTATTCCTTGAGATCGAACAGAAAGCGTTCGTTTTCGTCTCGCTCAGGTAGGAATTTAGTTTTTTGCTTACCACTGCCACAATCCTCTTTCGTCCTGAATGATCGTTCGGCGCTTTTGACCATTCATTTAGTTTTTGTTTGCGTTAGGAGCGTATAAGTCGATCCATGATTGATAATGGTGATGACCCAACACGATTTGCAATCGCAGAAAAAACAATAATTTTCATAATTAAGAACTCTGAACAAGTAAATGACGTAATAATAAGACGTAAAGATAATATTAATATCACTTCATTGCCCAATGAAATGACCTAGGTAACGATAATAGGTAGAGCGAGGCACATTGGCTTAGATTGATTTAGTTTTTAAGGACCATAAAATATATTAAAGAATAGCGAAGTAAAAATAATAGATTTCAAAAGTTTGTACATAATAAGTAGGTAGGTAAATGGATTAGGACTTCTCCGTGAAAGTGGTTTGGTGGGTGGAGTTATCCATTAAAAAGCCAATTATGAGCTACCTACCTGCATAAATAGAAGGTCGGTCGATCTTTTACAATAACAATGAATCCAAAGGGCTATTTGATTTGACCTAAACTTAGTGGCGTAGTGGGCAAGTAACCAACTGAATGAAACGCCGAAAGATGCGCGTTCATTTCCGCTTGGGTCTATTAGCTAAAACCTTAATAATTACCACCGAAATATTATATACTAGCAGTCCGCCCCGGCTCCGCACGGGAGTAACGTATTACATTATCGAAGCTTTAAGGGGGGATCCCTTAAAGCTTCGATAATGTAATACGTATTTTTTTGAAACAATAAATTACTATTGCATATTTTAACATGAAAAAGTAGTTATTGTGACATAACTGTAATAGTTGGACATAATTATGGTATTGCTGACTTATTTGTTAATATTGATGTAATCTTTAAAACTGCAGTACATCACTTTGATCTATTGTCAATAATTTTTGCAGCGTACGTGATATAAGGATTTTTTTGCTTTTTATTCACATGTTGGGTTACATTATCGAAGTTTTCATACGGATCCCTAATAGTTAGACATATGGTATTCTTGACTTATTTGAAGATATTGATGTCCTCTTTAAAACTGCAGTACATAACTTTGATCTATTGTCAATAATTTTTGCAGCGTACGTGATATAAGGATTTTTTTGCTTTTTATTCACATGTTGGGTTACATTATCGAAGTTTTCATACGGATCCCTAATAGTTGCAGTGTACGCATATGTATGAGGATATATAAGGTGATGAGGTGTATAAGGATTTTTTTTGGTTTTTTTCTCACACCTTGGGTTACATTATCGAAGTTTTCATATGGAATAGCCTATGTTCATCAGGGATAATGTAGGATTCTAATGGTAAAATATTTTTTCAAATCGGTCCAGTAGTTTCGGAGCCTATTTGTTACAAACAAACAATCAAATCTTTCCTCTTTATAATATTAGTTTAGATATAAAGGCTGTCGCCAACCGGAGCGTTATATACAGGCGGTAGGTACCACCGCAATGTGCTCTAATAGCGTAGCAAATTAAAAAATACCTCAAGAACTTTCTGCCGTAGGATCCTTTAAAATGGTAGGTATAGGTATTCCAAAGCTTCTATATGGTAATAGGTTAGCATAGCAATATACCTACTAATAACCTAGTTACATACTGTTACATACTTTCAGTAATAAAAAGGTCTCGGGATATAAAATAATTCGATAAATTCTGAGAACCTACCTAATGTTATTTACCAAACGAATTACCCTAGCATAAAACCTTTTTTTATAAAATAATATAAAATTGTCTGTCGAATAAAATTCCCCTGCTTTCTGATATGAATGACATGTAAATATCAAATGGGTAGTTGAAATCGAAGTTTCACGCAAAAATGGTAAAACGTGACACTTATGGAATAACTTTGTGCTCATACTTGTTGGAAATAAGATCCAAAGAAAACTCAGCCGACATTGTTATTTGTTTGAAAGTATTGGGTGAGTTGAGTACATCTCCCGATTACTTTCTTGTGACAATGTTTCCTGGACATTCTTTGAACGGACGGAATATACTGTCATGATATAATAACTTTTTCAGATTTTTTAAGCATGTTTATTAAGATGAGGAATTAAATGGGTCGATGAATGCAGAATAGTTTTTTCTCAATAACCGCAAAACTTACAGTTTTGTTTTTTTATGAAAAAGATAACATAAGGATATAATCTAGATAAATTACAGACAGAATCACGATTGGTGAAACTTTTATCGATAGATTTATTTTCCAAAGTTGGCTCTTCAAAAACACGAGTTTCGTTTTTAATCAAAGCTATGAATAGCTAAACAGTTTATTTTTGGGGATTCGAAACCACGGCCTTAAAATTAAAAGTCGAGGTACCTCCTACTCGACCAACACCGCTTACTACACTTTTATTTATTTAGCTATTTGTAAAAAAACAAATTGACCATTTTATAAAAAAATGAAACATTTTTATTGGGTCAACCCTAAGGTAATCTAATACTGGCAGACGTCATCGCCCGCTGTGCACTTGAAACGCGCCGTTGAGTCAAAGCAGTTAAGCTCATATTTCCTTGCGTCGTTCGACATCTAGAAAGTTTAGGTAAATAAAGCGTAGGTACTTGTCGTTCTGCGGGTAAGTGATGTATCTATTACGTAGTAATATTATTAGTAATGCGCGGCGATGTCAGCACGGCGTGTGTCGCGATTTCGCGCCAAAACTTGGGATAGTCACGCCCATTATAGAGTTTATTTTTATTTATTACTCTCCTCTTAACATAAAAATACCGTTATTTTGCGAACATTGACTTCAGCACTGCAGTGTGTGTGCTGTAGATGCCTGCCTACATGCAAGTATCAAAACAATAATTATATTATAGTTAATAATAAATTTAGCTCGTACAAAGTGAAATTAGCATAATTGTAGGTAGCCTTGCGTTCAAAATAATTGTGTTGCAGAAAATGATGTGAAAGGAGATTGTGAAAACATTGTTTGTTTGAGCTGCAATTGTATTCTGAATAATACGATTTCATTTTTAATTGTTTCATAATTATTCAGATGTGTCTACCTAGGTCACGTTCCAATTTATAGGTAGATATTGCAGTCTAGTTGGTAAGAAGATCATGCTTTGCTTGGAACTCCAAAACTCCTAACAATGACTTTACTGAAAACACAAAAGATATTGCGTTCTTATAACCAAATTTTCGTAGGAGAAAAGTCCTTCCCTTTAAAATCGTTAATATCGAGTATGTGGGTGGCACCTAACATTTAATAGCTACTTTCATATAGGGAAAATGCAAATGGCCGGCACAATTCCACGAGCAACCGGGGCCGAAGTTGGACCATGCTTTTTAATTTACCGAATGCCGCCATTACTCGACCTTATCGTGCCAGTTGCCCTCAGATCTGAAATAGGGTGCTATAAAATTGCCTCCTTATTCAGGTTATCCATGCGCCAATGCTAAAATTTAGAAAGGTGTGAGCCGAACGGGACTTATTGAGCTTTAATGGATCCGGACAGGGGCGTCGATACTCTTTCGTTATCTACAACAATTAAATTAATTTCGAAAGGTAATGCAGTCATAAAGTTTAAGCTATCCGTTTCAGCATAAAGTTGCGTAATATATATATACTTATGTATGATTATATCCACTAAGCTAGCTTACACCTAGCTATGAGTAAGTAGAGCATAGCATTTTTAAGCTCGTTAGCCGCGACGCGACGGTAAAGTACTAACTTCTCAAAGAAGTGATAGAATTGGGTCGCGCGGCGGCAACTGTTACTGTCCCTCTTGCTAAACTTATTCATGATTGTGATTTCAAACATAAATTTATTAGGTATCCTTCGAAGTTCAAGTAACGGGGGGTTAACACCAGTTTGGACGGTATCAAATCGATTGCTTTATAAATATAATATACTTGTAGGCCAATATTTGACATTTACGACGACGACGGACGGTCTTGCTGGCAATTCTAAGTGTCATGTGTCAAGGTATATTTGGAGAATGTAACTAAAAATTCTTCTTGTGCAATGTGTAGGTAAGGCATTTAGAAAAAAAACAAAGCGTTCTCGTAGACAATTATCGGACGGCGGACCTGACCGATTACTTATTCTAAGTAATTTTACTCTAGTGTTAAACTCGGTATAACGACCTACATGATGTTTTTGCTGTATTTTTGATATTTATCATGTTCTTGCAGAGTAAAGTTATGATTGTGTTTCCTTTGGAAGGCTGAATTTTTATAATAAATTACTTATTACTAATATTAGATGCGTTCTTGCTTGGTGAGAATGCCTATTGTAACTATTTCGTCCTTTAAAACTATATACTGTAAGTATAACTAAATAAACTAAAATAAAACTATAGTATGTATAAACTGTCAGTAACGAAAGTAGCTGAACAAGAATTAATTTGAATGATCTGATGATCTGAATGATCTCTCAACACCCGAAAGACATTAACGTGGTGTTATTTTTCAAACTATCGTGATTAGTAAACATAACTATAGATTTTGACACGGGTCTTTATCACGTAATTACCTTTAATTTACTTTCCCGACGAAGACCCGTGTCAAAATCTATAGTTATATTAACGTGGTGAACCACTAATACCTACTAGCTTCAAACTCAACAAACTTTAACAATTATAATATTACTAAGTTTATATACATTAAATACTAAAAGCAATAGATGTATCAATTTTGATAAGAATTTGAGAAATATTCTATAATGTGCATTGTAAAATAAAAATGTATCCAACTTTTTATTGTATTAATAGCAAGGCTAAACAATCCTACATTACATTATTTTCGTGTATCTTCAACATTTTAGGCAGCGCACGCTCAGAGGCAGTTTTTTTCCAAATTAATATACTTATCGCGTAAAAACATACCCTCTTTTTATCGTAGTTGGTTAAAAAGTAGCCTATGTGTTATTCTGATGAATAAGCTATATTATTGTAAAGTTTCATTAAAATCCGTTTAGTAGTTTTTACATGAAAGAGTAACAAACATCTATCCATCCATACTTACAAACTTTCGTGTTTATACTTAAGGCCCTGTATGTCGACGATTACTCTTTTTCGAAACGAAAAAAGAAATAATAATAATAATCATTTATTTGTAACTAAATATTTTTGAAGTACAGTATTATACCTATATACACTATTAAAAAACAGGCGTAGGTATTTTAATTTTTTTTTTTTGCGGACAATTAGACATTGTTACAACATAAAAATAATTATTGGAACGAAGTTCCTTATCGCGCGTTGTGAAAGGGGGCTAGACGGAAAAAATTCTTACGAAAAGTTGTCACGAAAAGTTGACACAAAAAGTTGTCACGAAAAGTTGTCACGAAAAGTTGTCACGACACTTTTTTGCTATAGTATATCTATTAATATATAAATAATAATAATAATAATAAATAATAAATATTGGTGGACATTTTACACATCGCCATCTAGCCCCAAACTAAGCAAAGCTTGTACTATGGGAACTAGATAACTGATATAATACTTAAATACTTTTTGGAACGAAGTTCCTTATCGCGCGTTGTGAAAGGGTCGAGGTGGAGTCGAGGTGGGGTCGAGGTGGGGTCGAGGTGGGGTCGAGGTGGGGTCGAGGTGGGGTCGAGGTGGGGTCGAGGTGGGGTCGAGGTGGGGTCGAGGTGGGGTCGAGGTGGGGTCGAGGTGGGGTCGAGGTGGGGTCGAGGTGGGGTCGAGGTCGGGTCGAGGTCGGGTCGAGGTCGGGTCAAGGTCGGGTCGAGGTCGGGTCGAGGTCGGGTCGAGGTCGGGTCGAGGTCGGGTCGAGGTCGGGTCGAGGTCGAGGTCGAGGTCGAGGTCGAGGTCAAAGTTGATTCCCCTTCCCTTGTCCCACGTTATTTTGTGTTCAGTACAACATAACTGTAAACTAATAAACGACTTATTGTGCAAGTAGGAGATTACCAAAACATCATTAGTTGGTAGGTGGTATCTACTTAGGAAGGTAGGTACTTACCTATTTATTTGCTTTGCGTTTGTTTCTCATCTAACTAGCTAGATTGACAAAAATTGAGCCTACTGATTAAGTTTATATTACATTATATTTGATAATAATAAAAAACATATTATTTTAACTTAAAAGAAATAAAATTTTATTACAATTCCTTCACTAATTAATCGAAAAGAACTTCGTTCCATCCGGGTGTCCCTTGACACCTACATAATAATTATTATGTATATTAGTGGTTAACTAGCCCCCACACTAGGATACCCTGTGTTGTGAAGCTTGTTCAGAAGTATTTCTTTTTTCGTTTCGTAAAAGAGCAATCGTCGACATACAGGGCCTTAATACTAGCCGACCCGTGACAGACGTTGTCCTGTCAAATTTTAATAATCGAATAGAAAAGACTGAATGTTTTTAATCTGTGATGTCAGATTTGTTGCACACCAGCGCCATCTGTACAGAAATCATCCCTTTTGCGTTTTTTATCGTTTTGGGGATGTTTTTCATATTTTAAAGTAGTCTATTATTTATTCGGGCAATATATCTACAGCAAATTTCTACTTAATCCGTTTTGTCGTTTAGGCAGTTTCGGATTTACCACCAGACTGAGTAGGCTGGAGCCTAGGGTGGCAGATTTTAGGGGCGGCAAATTTAGGTGAATTTTTTCAAACATCTTATTTATTAGCCTTTATCGTTCCACTGCAGGAAAGATGCCTCCCTCCTTTCCTTCTTGGCCAATCACTTGATTTTGCCAAATGTCTTACAGGAATCACAACTTTTAACTAAATCGTTGGATTGTAAAAGTAATCTCTTGGGTGGTTAAATAGCCTACCGGCGGCAAATGTTTAAGTCCGCCACTGCGTTTAGGCCTGATTGAGGAACAAACATACATACAAACTCACAAACTTTCGCATTTATAATATTATTAGGATAGGATTAGTAGAAAGTATATCAGTATCAAACACTGACATTTCTGAACGACTCGCGACCGCGTTGCATTGCTATGAAAAGCACTGCGCTGACCACGACTTTCCCACGACCGACTGGGTGACGATAACGATATGCAGCAGATGATAGCCATCGTACAATGAAACATAAAGGTTTTGCAAATATCCGACAGCACCCAGCTCCAGTGGCTCTGAGCTCTGACCGCCGCCGCCGGAACTAGCTCATAATCATTAAATTGGGACGCTCTCATTTTACTGTTAATTATTGCCGGCCGACGACGACGACGCTGCGGTCATTAAGATCCTCCGGAAAAAATAAAGTGTACAGATGTGAATTCGAGCGATATTTTAAACGCAATTAGCTATTTAGCTAAGCGTTTAATACCCAACAAAACTCAAACGAGTTTAATGGTCTCATTAGGAATTTTCATTTCGGTACATAGACTGCTCGCAATCGCTTCTTTTGATGTTCTTTTATTCGGTTATTCCTTGAACCAGATGGAGTTTGGCATTTTACAAAAAATGTTGTACCTTTGTCCTTCATCGGCCTACAGGATTTTAGTACTTTGATGTGCTTGATGCCTAACGATGCCGACGAGGGGTCTCTTTTATACCTACCTAGTAGGTAAGGTAGGTATATCTCCAAATCTGCAAGCCACTCATTAAAAGCTTGAAGAAGTTTAGTCTGTTTGTGGTTATCACGAAGTGGCTTGCGGTCTCAGATTGTCTACACACGAACAGACAATGGAGATGCTTTGCAAGTGTGAATTGGCCCTAATTAATAGTGTCCTGTTCATCTATTTTCTGCGTACGCTCGCCTCTAGTCAGCAAAGGAACGGAATTCATTGGCGAACGCTAATTTATTCTACATTTTTAAATGCTTAGTGTAAGTCACAGTAAAAGCTAGAAGTTATGTAGCAGTAGCAAATTTTTGTTTCAGCACAGTCTATGCTGAAATAAAGGTTCCACTTATCATAAACTGAAAGTTCCTACCGTAACTTGAGACAACTTAACCTAACCTATAGCATTTTTATTGCGATGCTAACTTCATCAAGAGCAACATAAGATAAGAATTTCCGCATCATTGGTTGAAAAGTTAACTAGATTTGAGACTGTTTTTCTCTACAGTCTATTGATACTTTCGTCTCTTTAATTTCGCACAGATGTTTTTCATGCTTAAGAGGCTGCCAGTCGCTGATTGCTCTTTTTCGAAACGAAAAAAGAAATACTTCTGAACAAGCCACATCTCCTATTTTTATAAGTATATTACTTCAGGTTCCTACCTAGATTTCTATTAAGCTGAAAACATAATAGCAGAAACTTTTCACGATAAAAATATTATTTCAAAATGATACGTTTTAGAATTTATGATCGAAATATTATATATACTACTATTAAAATCAACTTGTGATTTATTGTTAAAGATATTTAATATGTAGATCTAGATTTCTATTAGGATAGATTTTTGATAAGTAATTATACATAATTTATATCATTAATTTATTCGAAAAGCCAAGGACCACGCGCGGACGTGTGTTTGTCATCATTGCAGCGGTCGGTAGGATTATTTATCGAAGTGATTAAAGATGGGTACATCTTTATTCACATATACTATACATTATAAAATAGGAGATGTGGCTTGTTCACAAGTATTTATTTTTTCGTTTCGAACAAAAACAATCATCGACTGGGAGGAGCGCCTTAAATAGTTTTGAAATAAAGACTTGGCGAAAATGTTTGCTTTTGATCTATTTTATAAACTAAACCCTATACAAAATTCTCCCGATTAAAAGTGATCATTTAATTACCACATTTTCGTATTAAAGTAGATACCACCCATAAAAGTAAAACGCAAGACTTCGCAGCTTTCAATGTGCGCTCCGATACGCGCTCGGTCGCAGCGAGTCACTCTATCAGTTCTATTCTACAATATCCCATTCCATGAAACACGCATTTAAAATAAAACGAAATCCACTTGGTACCTACGAGTCTACCTAGGGGAAATTTTAAACTGACACAAAGATTGAGTTTAGCTTTTATTTTATAACTTTGTAGACATTATGCGAAATTTTGGCATGGTATAAAACTAATACAAATAAAGCTAATTTGATAGTAAAAATAGAATACCTACAAACCAATCGAATGCGTATGCAATCGAAATTTAAAAATATATTTTCTTAAAGTAGAGTGAGAGCGCTGTTTGTGGGCATTTTAACGACCTTATAATTTTCAAATAAACGGTTTATATCGCAAAAATGATTAAAACGAAGATTTTTAAACAAAATAGAATAGAGTATTTATCTATCTTTTAGGTTAAGCAAAGGTTTTGTAAAAGGCGATATTTATTTATTAATTATTCATATGTAAATAGACAAAACGGGAAATATTTAGTTGTGGTAAATCAAGTAAAGGTATAACGCATCAGAACTGTTAGTAATCAAAATGGACCATAGACAAAAAATGTATTAACTATAGATATTAAACAAGTTTGTTTGCTATGCTTAGTTATTAACTGCCAAAATTTAAAATTACCAAAACCAGGGTAGGCACCACAACCGGGTCTTTGACCCTATGCCTCATTATTTTTCATAGCAAATGAAGCCATGGTTCGGGTGTAACAAATATTTAAAAGAATGGATTCATTGATGCTATATGTAGCTTCCGTTTACTTTTATTTCACTGAAATGTTATGATTTATCATAATACCAACTTTCAAAACTGTTTTGAAATCATCCAGATGTTTTAACTATGAAGGCGTTTAATAACATCTCACAGATTCCAGAATACTTGTTTGTACTTGTTATTCCAAGAAGTTAAATCAACCTGTCTAACTTAGGTACTTATGTATGCAAGATGTATTATAATTTTTAGCAGAATTTAATAAAAGCAAGATTTACTCGTATAGAGCCGTAGACCTCAAAAGCTATGCTGACATTCGCAGACGCGGAGAGAGAGCAAAATGAACAGATGGAATTGTGACAAAATGAAATCTTATCTACTTTTTTGAAAAACTTTCGTCAAACGATTAAGATTGTATTTTTAAAGACTATTGTAGTAAAATAATATAGTCACTAATAGGAATAAAGGAATTCATGACAGCTGTAAAATAAAACTTCATCAGTGGTTTTAAAAGTTACATAAAATAAACTTATCGATTGGCTAAATGTCAGGGGCATTTCCCAAATTACTGTTCAGCATTATCGACGTAATCGGATCATGCGATATTCTACGGTGCCTGGTTAAATTCTGTTACGAGCTCGCAGCTCGGTGAGTGGTTCTCATAATTTTATTAAAAGCTCGGAAGCCTTAGGTATGTACTCATGTAAGTGGCAAATGACCTGGTGACGGGTGCGCGTGTCGCAACACGCGTATACCCGACTACCCGTCACCAGGTGCTGTCACAGCTGACACCAAGTCGTTTGCACATGGCGAAGCGTGTCGGTGGTGCCGCCGTATGCCAACCTCATTACTAATATCAGTTTATTGGCTTCCTTTGAGACTTAACTTTTTTTAGGGTTTCGTAGTCTACAAGAAACCCTCATAGCTTCGCCATGTCCGCCTGTCCGTCCTCAGCTTAGCTCATAGACTCTTAGTGCTAGAAAGCTGTAATTTGGTATGAATATGAATACTTATTGGTCACGCTGACAAAGTGGTACATTAAAATCTTGAAAAAAAAATGTATTTATGGTACATTCCCTACTCGTAAAGTCGGGATGTTTTTAGGGTTTTGTACCCAAAGGGTAAAAACAGGACCCTATTACTAAGAGTCATTCAAGTCATTTACAGGTACTGATATGGCCTTGAAAATGAAGTGATTTTTTTGGATAAGGATTAATACCCAGGTACGAATAATTAAGTCTAGTTTGTTTTGTACCGTGGCGTTACTATTGCATATTTTAAAAGTAGTTATTGTGACATAACTGTAATAGTTAAACAAATGATATTAAGACGCTGCCAGTTGACGATTATTTTTGTTCGAAACGAAAAAAGAAATACTTGTGAACAAGCCACATCTCCTATTTTATAATGTATAGTATATGTGAATAAAGATGTACCCATCTTTAATCACTTCGATAAATAATCCTACCGACCGCTGCAATGATGACAAACACACGTCCGCGCGCTCCGCGTCTTAGCTTAGCTTTTCGAATAAATTAATGATATAAATTATGTATAATTACTTATCAAAAATCTATCCTAATAGAAATCTAGATCTACATATTACCTATCTTTAACAATAAATCACAAGTTGATTTTAATAGTAGGTATATAAAATATTTCGATCATAAATTCTAAAACGTATCATTTTGAAATAATATTTTTATCGTGAAAAGTTTCTGCTATTATGTTTTCAGCTTAATAGAAATCTAGGTAGGAACCTGAAGTAATATACTTATAAAAATAGGAGATGTGGCTTGTTCAGAAGTATTTCTTTTTTCGTTTCGAAAAAGAGCAATCAGCGACTGGCAGCCGACTTTGACTTTGACTTTTTTGTAATATTGATGTCCTCTATAAAACTGTAATACATCACTTTGCTCTATTGTCAATATTTTTTGCAGAGAACGCGATATAAGGATTTTTTTGCTATTTTTTTCACACGTAGGGTTACATTATCGAAGTTTTCATACGGATCCCTAACATTTTTGACAATATTCTATAGCCTATGTTCATCAGGGATAATGTAGGATTCTAATAGTGAAATAATTTTTGAAATCGGTTCTGTAGTTTCGGAGCCTATTCGATGCAAACAAACAAACAAACAAACAAATCAAATCTTTCCTCTTTATAATATTAGTATAGATTATGTATGTAGAAGTAATTAATGACATAAACCCGAAATTGTATTCCGTAAATTGAAAAATATGAATGAAATCATTATAGCTTTCTACGAACACATCCTGTTCTATTGTGTTATATTGACGCCATAAACTTATCTTCCTTTCTGTTCTGATAGTTTATTTACAATGAAATTAGTCGTCTACCTGACGCCCAGCCGATGAACGTGATCCTAACAAAAATACAGTGTATTATATAAAAAATCAGAGCGGTTTGTGTGGGACATCAACGTAGAGAGCACGTTATGTCGGCAAGGTACGTATATTATATACCCACCGCCGCTAGTCCAGGTATTCATGAATGAACGTGCCGGACTTGTAAGCCGGATGGTCGACTGCGGTCGCAGCCAGGTAGAAAATTACACTTTTGGAATTCTTACGACAGATCGGTTCGAGTAGTGTTCCTCGTCGCGGGTGATTCAGTCGCCTTGCTTGGGGCGCCGCAGAGCGGGGCGAGGGGCGACGCCGACACGCATGCGTGGAGCCCCGACCACTGAGAAGAGCCGACGATTCTTCCCTCTCAGTTCATTGAGGGCCGCCGCGGGTGTACGCCGTACCGTCATGTACCGTTTCTCAACTTTCTCGAGTAGTGATGTGATTCGATACCAACATATAAACTTGTTTTGTTACTGAAATTCTTTTGTAACTCTAAGTGATATTTCACGGAGCACATGTGAATCGTTTAGTGAAAGAAATGTTACAGTGACTGTACGTAAATTGGATTGGAACCAAAATGAGGTGGTTTATAGTGACGATGAGTGTTATGGTGTGGGAAACTATATTTGCCGGTGTCGCGCCACCCGGGTCTTGCCCGGCGGTGTGTGCGTGCAAGTGGAAAGGTGGTAAGCAGACCGTGGAGTGTGTAGACAAGACTCTTATCACGGTGCCGCAGCCCGTGGACCCAGCCACGCAAGTACTCGATCTTTCAGGAAATAATCTTCAGATTCTACCGCAAGAAGCGTTTGCTAAGACGGGACTCGTCAATCTACAGAGAGTATATTTGCGCAGTTGCAAAATAGGCCAAATACACGAAAGAGCCTTTAAAGGCTTGACTAATTTGGTAGAATTAGATCTCTCACATAATCTATTGACTCATATACCATCCGATAGTTTCATGGATGCCCCGTTCCTCAGAGATTTAACATTAGCTCAGAACCCCATTCTAAAAGTCCATTCAGACGCTTTGAGCAATCTCGGCAGCGTCGTTAAGCTGGATTTATCCAAATGTGACATTAGAGAGATAGCCACGGACGCTTTTAGAAGTTTACGGTCTATGGAATCTTTAAAGCTCAACCACAACAAACTCCGAGAGTTGCCTCTTAGATCACTGGAGAGATTAGAGAAGTTGCGAGCAATAGATTTATCGGATAATCCTTGGACATGTGATTGCCGACTGCGAGAGCTCAAGCTATGGCTGGCGAAACATAAACTGCTTTCGACTCCTAGTTGCTCGGCGCCGAGTCGACTGGCTAATCGACCCTTTTCGGAGCTACCAATAGAGGAATTTGCTTGTAAGCCAGAGATATTACCTGTCAGTCGACACGTTGAAGCTACTGTTGGTGAAAATGCTACGATAATTTGCAGAACAGAGGCTGTGCCAAGCGCTAATATCAATTGGTACTGGAATGGAAGACTACTTCAGAATGGGAGTAATTTCAACTCACATCAGAAAATTTACGTTTATGAAGATGGAGACGCAAAAAAGAAATCGACCCTCATAATTACGAATACGCAAGAATCTGATTCCAGTGAATTTTATTGTGTGGCTGAAAACAAGGGTGGAAATGCTGAAGCAAACTTCACGGTACACGTGACACAGATGGCGGCCGGAATGGCATCTTTGGGCAATGCTCAGATAGCGAGCCTAGGGGCTGCTTTGTTTTTAGTCATTGTTGTTATTTGCTTAGCTTTACTCATTACTTTTGTAAGATTTCGCCCCACGCCAGCTTGCGAAAGTAAAACTCCAAATACTCTAGACAGAGTCGTCTCTGGCAACGAAGTACATCCAACGGCAACGGATAGACCTCATGTGGCGGTTTTGGCTAGTAGAGAAGAATCACCTAACTACAGTGATCAAAAATGTAACCCTGTGTCCAAGCCACCAAGAATTAACGATATTCCTTACACAACCAATCATTACGAAGGTCGGGGCAGCGTTGTGACAGCCGGCGGGCCAGTAGTGGTCTCGCCCACGGTATCCGCTTCCATAGATCCCGATCTGATCAATGACACGCGGCCGGATAGCGCCGCACGACCTGGAAGCGGTGAATACGCACGCGAGGCTTCCGACTCCCTTTATCCGTCAGGTCTGTGGGAACAGATGAAATTGAGCCAGGCGAATCATCTTTCTCGAGCCGTGAGTTCTGCGATCCCGTCATACTACAATGATAGGACGCCTATTATTGAGAACAGCAGTGTTAACGGTTCTCAGGAGGAGCTGGGTTACATGAGCCGCACGTTTCCGCGATCACACGCGGCTGTGGCCGCAAGTCCGCTACCGGTGCCATCGGCTGGGGCTGGAGCGCCCTATCCGGCAGACTACGGCCTGCCGGTGGGCGGCGCGCGCACGCTTCGTGTATGGCAACGTGCTCCGCCGGTGCTGCCGCCGGTCTCGGCCCTGAAGCGCGTTCTGACCATCACGAGGCCTTCAAATGAGGACAACTTCCAAGATGGCTGTGCGACAGATGTATAAAATGTTGTATGAAATAAAAGATTATGTACGCATTGTTACATATCTAAAGACATGTCAGAATTTATTGTAAATTTGTATGTATTTTAAGCTAGGACTCGATCTATACGTAAGTGTATGTATACCTAAACAGGTTGTTAGTGTAATATTTTTTGTATCATATAATTTATTTAGAGTGTAAAAGAAGCGTTAGATACATTGGATCCGACCAATGATGGGTCCGCGACTGATTAGTTGAAGCATGTAAGTGTAATTCTCGTGATATGGAACGGTATTGACTATGATCGCCAAATAATTATAAACTGAATATAAATAAATGTATATCTTCATTGTTAAAAATCGTGTACGATGGTACGATGTAACATGACTTCTAGGTAAAGTTAATGTTTGTTTAACTAAGGTATAGACGAGTGAATCCAAAGATATATTCAAACCCTCTGAAATTAATATACTTTGACAAACTAAAGGCCGGTGTACATCAAAGATGAGCGGACAGATGAGTAAAATAAACCAATAGAATAGTGCCAAAAAGATATCACGCCACCGGCTTCTATTATTAATTGGTTTCTCATATCTTCACTCCGCCCATCTTAGTTATATACGCGCATTTATATAAATAAGTAATTAACTACTGTAATGCACGAAACACTGTTACTTGATGTATGTAAGTACAATAATAAATGTATAGGAAAGTTTTATGTTGAAGAATAATAAATGTTTAGCAGTACCTTATTAAAAATAAACGAGGCGATTGTAAGAAAGAACTTCATAGAATTTTATTTACTTCATTGTTAGTCCCATAAATTGGTTAATCATATTTTTACACTTTTCTTACAAAATTTTATTCTAATCCTAATACTCTTTGGATAATGGTTTGCACTGGCACCACAACGTTTTTTCTCTTAGAACTTAAAATGCGTAACTTAGCATTGTGTTTTTACAGTGTATCGATAAGAAAGGCAAGTTACAAGTCTAGACTTGTTTTTGACTTACCTATATCTTGCGCTCTAGGAATTTAAAAGAGCTTGTTTTGAAACAAGTAGGTAAGTATATATATTTTAAAATGAAGCTTATGCCGATAGCGATGAAGTCAGCAACATAGACTTCGGTAAATGAAAGAAAGAAAGAAAGAAAGAATAAATTTATTTTGTGTCAACATAATCTCTTAAAACTAAACAAAAACATACATATTGGGAACATTGACAACAAAATTGGTCACCACTCAGCTATATGCTGCAACAGCGAGAGTTGATGCAGCGCTGATTTTCAGTGGAGCCATAGTGCGTGTGGGACAGCATAGGTACTGTATAATCACACAGTGCATATATTTACATTAAGTACTTAAAATTCTAAAATACCTACTATTTAACATTCTATAAAAATATATACCTAAACTAGATAGCGAAAACAAAACTAAACAACAACGAAAACAATGCGCTATATAACATGGTATTACGTAGTTATGTAAGTATAAGTGGTGTACATGGTATTGAATAATCATTAACTTTGTAATACCTACTTAAAGGTTAGTTTAAAAACAAAGCATAAGTACATAGTTGACCTCAACTTATCTACTGAAGTTTTACGTAGCATTTAGGAAATTAATCATTGAAAAATATGATTGGCAGCCGTGTTTTTTGCCTGATTCTGGAGTTCAGGGGTGAGCTTCACCTAATTGTGTAATTTTAACCAAACTTTAAAAGTACCTAGGATAAGGTTTTCAATGAAGGAAAAGAACTTTTAATTTCGCATGTATTTTTATGTTTCTGTTTGCACATGATTCATGATAATAAAGTGTATTTTAAAAATTGTGTCACGCATAATATGTTCAGAGATAGAGCATCCTTAGAAGGTACCCGAATAACCTCAATGTTACACACCTATAAAAAAAACCTTTGTGATTTTGATTTATAATATATCAGTATTAGGTAGTTAGATTAGCTTTGGGATTCCCAATACTTGACACTTTTTAAGACATTCTGTATAAGACAAGAACTTCTGTTTTTCACGGCTAAACTCCTCAAACATAAATGTCTTTTTAGGGTTTCGAGTCTACAAGAAACCCTTAAAGTTTCGCCATGTCCTTTCGTCCGTCCGTTCGTCTGTCCGTCCGTCCGTCCGTCCGTCCGTCTGTCCGCAGCTTAGCTTAGAGACGCTTAGTGCTAGAAAGCTTGGCATGTAAGTATACATTTTAGTAATGTCAACAAAGTCGTAGAATAAAATCTTAAAAACACTTTTTTTTCCTCCCCTACACCTAAAGTGGGGATGTTTTTTTTTTCGCGTACCCCATGGTTCGGGGTGTCGTTAGATAGGGTTTGAAATAGGGTTTGTGAAAACAACTTTTCGAGTAAGAGATCCGTTTGTGAAATATTAAGCTTTATAGTGCCAAATTTGGTTAGAAACGAGTGTTTTAAAAGGGGTGGGTGGGGGGGGGGGGGCTCTTTAAAATGTATTGGGTTTGGAGGCGTGAAAAAATTCATGGTAGCAGTACATATAACGAACTTAAGGCCCTGTATGTCGACGATTGCTCTTTTTCGAAAAGAAAAAAGAAATACTTCTGAACAAGCCACATCTCCTATTTTTATAAATATATTACTTCAGGTTCCTACCTAGATTTCTATTAAGCTGAAAACATAATAGCAGAAACTTTTCACGATAAAGATATTATTTCAAAATGATACGTTTTAGAATTTATGATCGAAATACTTTGATACCTACTATTAAGATCAACTTGTGATTTATTGTTAAAGATAGGTAATATGTAGATCTAGATTTCTACTAGAATAGGTTTTTGATAAGTAATTATACATAATTTATATCATTAATTTATTCGAAAAGCAAAGGCGGAGCACGCGCCGCCCATGGTGCCCCGTGTGTTTGTCGTCATTGCAGCGGTTGGTAGGATTATTTATCGAAGTGATTAAATATGGGTACATCTTTATTCACATATACGAGTACTATACATTATAAAATAGGAGATGTGGCTTGTTCAGAAGTATTTCTTTTTTCGTTTCGAAAAAGAGCAATCGTCGACATATAGGGCCTTAAAAGGAAAACTATCACAACACAACGCTAAGTAGGCGTTACAAGTTTTCGAGTAATAGACGCAGTAGTCAACCAACTTATAAAATTTATTCAAAAAAGTTTTTTTTTTTTTAGTACAAATTCTATTAAAAATTAATTATTTGCTGTGTCAACTACGAAACTCTACATTGCGCGTGACCCGACACGCACATGGCCGTTTTTTTTTAGTTTTTTTATACCTCCGACATTTTGTATGATTGTGTATTGATTATAAGTATTGATTGTAAGTTCTTACGAAATGTACCTAAGTAAATGTAAGCAAATGTAAGTAAGTACTGTTTCAGTTTAAACATTCTCGTTCCGTTTTATGTTTTTAGAAAAATGTGAGGGCCAGAAAAATATAGTCGATTACTGGAGATCCAAGACTCTGTCAAAGCGACAAAAAAGAAATACACAACGAGCTCACCTCCGAAGCACCGAAGAAAAACCGGTTAGCGTTATTTCATTTCCGTTCAATTCAGTATTTTTTATTAGAGCCGAACCTTAAACGGGTTCAATGGAGTCGGGAATTTCAAGCCGACGATATTGTTGGACAGCCTTTTTTTGTAGACGTCATTACATCGGTCGGAACAAATGTGCATTGAGTTTATAATGATTCTGTACGTACTGTTCACATTAATCCGGAGTATATAAAATATCTGTTGTCCACTCACAGTAGGTATACAGATAGAAATATGCTGTAGCTTCTATGATAATACAGATACTGGAGCTACCTCGGTCACAGTATCATTATTCTGAGGTCAGTGTCCGAGCTCTAGATACACCTCAGTGGGATCCTACTAAAGTGATAAAACTTTATTATTTCTACTCGCAGTGTAAACCAGAGAACATAGTTTAAAGAAAGTAGCCCGTTATTTGTCTAAGTATTTTGCTATGATATTGATGTTTATACTGTAAGTTAGAGCATTTGTAGATTATTCTATAGTCTATATAGTCTAGTCTAAGTACCTACATGGAAAGAAAAACATACAAAATGCAGTAATTGCAGCTTGAATTTCATGATATCAAATACTATATAAGAGCATGGTGTCAAATACCGTGAGTAACCTATGAATCCTATTTAGTGAATTGTTATCTTATTTTTTAAAGGTTTTGAAGTATGCCAGATATGACATCATTAGCGTGGCGGACGAGTGCCAGGCTGAGACACATAATTAAGGTGTATCTACCTATGTTTGTATGATAATAACAAAAGGCCAAGTACGAGTTGGACTCGCGCACAAAGGGTTCCGTACCATTCTATAAAAAATGTTTTCACAACTTTTTAAAGACTATGTTTTTTTTCCCGCTTTACACACAACATTCAACATTGGGATACGCGAGAAAAAAAAAACATCCCTTCTTTAGGTGTCGGGGAGGTACCCTAAAAAAATGAATGCAAAAAAATCACGTTTGTTGTACAGGAGCCCCCACTTGAATATTTATTTTATTCTGTTGTTAGTATTTGTTGCTATTGCGGTGTCTGGGTGTTACGTATAATAAGTATGTATTCTATTAGTTATCTGGTTCCAATAGTACAAGCTTTGCTAAGTTTGGAGATAAATGGCGTTGTGTAAAATATCCATCAATTTTTTTTTTTATAAATCCATATTTGCGAATATAAAGCACTACCTCAAAAAATAAATCATTACGAACAGATCGCGAACAATATCACAAAGAACTAACTTGTAGAGTAGAAAAGTTTCATGTTAGAAAAAGAGTGAGCGACTAGCAATTCTCAAAAGCTGGTTCACAATTTAAATATTACTAGCGACCCGCCCCGGCTTCGCACGGGTTTAATACATATAAACCTTCCTCCTGAATCACTCTATCTATTAAAAAAAACCGCATCAAAATCCGTTGTGTAGTTTTAAAGATATAAGCAAACATACATACATACATACAGACGCGGGAAGCGGAAAGCGACTTTGCTTTATACCATGTAGTGATGATACTCTGAAATAGTATAATCGCTCCAGCCGAGTTTCCATTGTTTGTTGCTACCGTCAACACATCATTTTACCATCAGCGAAAGTCTGCTTTTACGAGCAGAAAGCGTAAAACCGTTTCAAAATACCTAAAATATGATCCAAAACTTGGCTTCATTCTGTTCTCATTATACTGTGTGTGACAACAGATACGAGTAGTCGAGTTTAATGCTGTTATTTATCAAGTCGCGATTTATCTGTCGACTAGACATCCTAACTTATCGAGCTTGTTCATGATTGTTGTCACTCGTCCATTGTTATGAAATGTTCCAACTTGTAGAAATTATACCTAACATTCGCTCTCTCTATCTAAGCTTGATCATTGGAGTTGAATGTGCCAATCAATAACAGATTCGGTGACTTTTACCTAATTGACCAGTAAAAACATGATTTGGATTTAATATAAATAAATAATACAGCGATGGTTTCCAACCTGTCACGTATAGAATTCCAACCTACTGCAAAACGTACGTACCAGATGTAATGTTGGATGTGTCCCTGATATAACTCTGTGATCTCAGAGATCGATCCCTAATCACCCCCTGTTAGTTATTTTGGAAATATATTTCATGTACAGAATTGACCTCTCTACAGATTTATTATAAGTATAGATAGATATAGATGATTTAACTAAACAGGATACGATATTAAACGACTATATTTCGAGCGAGCGTCCAAAAATGGCGGCTGACTGGCGACTGAGTGAGCGAGGTGCAGTTTACCGTGTACATTATAGTGGCAACGTCGCCAAACCGCCAGAGTATACAGAAGCCACGTAGAGAAATGTAGCTCGTGGCCACGCTTCCAATTTGGCGACGTTGCCAAACCGTCGCCAAGTGAGTTAGCTACCATACATTTCAATATTAACTGTTTGGATACGTAGCCGGCGACGTCGCCATGGCGTCTTAATGAGGCAGAGCTCTAAGAGTTTGATCTCCTGGCAAAACAAATATTTGAATAAGCTTCAAAAATTTGCTCACGTGCTAATCATAGTTTCTGATTATACCCATACCCATACCCATCATACCCAGAATCCTAGAGTGGGGTTTACACGTATAATGTTTATGGCTGTTAGGTGTTTCATTGTTTACTAGCTGAGCTGACAGAAACGTTGTCTTGTCCAAATATCAAATTTTATAGAAAAACTTTTTTCCCGAACTTTACTATTTTTCGGACAACTTTTCAATTGTTTCCAAACCCTGTAGATTGAAGATAAACCTATTATTATCTAATAAATCTTGCCACACTCTGCCAGTGACACATATTATACTTAGTAGCATACATCCTGATAATATTATAAATGCGAAAGTTTGTGATAAGGCTGCTATGTTTGTTCCCTAATCAAAAATAAACGACAACGGATTAAGATGAAATTGACTGTAGTACCTATGTAGATAAAAAATCAAAATAAATAAAGGGGAACTTATAATCCGAGAAACAACCCCTAAATGATAAAAAAACGCAAAAAGGATGATTTTGGTATAGATGGCGTTGGTGTGCAACAAATCTGACATCACAGACTAAAAACGTTTAGTCGTCTTAGCAACGCTGTTTTGACTAATGAATGATACGCATTCTACCAAAATACGGAATTTATTTTATCAGTAGGTACAAGGTTTGTAGGGAAAAAAATTGAATTTGCCTGATATTGCTTTTTCCTATGCGATTATTAAAATTTGCCAGGAAATAGTCTGTCACGGGTCGGCTAGTAAGTATATAAATATGTTTGTGTGTCCTAGTATTAGCTCGAAATAAACAATAATATCTGACATGAAATTATGACGTTTAATCTAAACTGAATGATGACAGCAGGAAGAAACTGAAACTGAATGTTGCTAAAAGTCTGCAGTTTATGTAAGTGCGAACAGTGTTTTAAACGAGTAAAAAATTTAAGTGATTTGGACGGAAATGCAGCTCGGCGCATGATGGCGCGGGTGCCAGCGGAATTCGATTTTGTTTCCGAATATTATTGACAGTTCCCGTTATTAAATCGAATATCGTCTGCGATTGATTCCCCGAAGCAATATTGAATAGGTTTTTAACCGACGACAAAAGTGGAGTTTCACATAGGAAGCGTACTATTTTTTTATGTAAGTACCTACACGTACCTACGTACCTAACATATTTTTTGTATAGTACTGTAATATTCTCGTTAGCTTTTCTGTGCTCTCATATCTCTCATCTCCAATTTAGGTAAATTAAATTCTGAAGCAATATACCTAGTTCATATTGTTTTTAGTGCGTAGGTTGTTTTTAGTGCGTTGAGATAGGTACTAAATGATTATTTAGGGAACAGTTCTTATAGCATGGACTATTATATAGCTAAACTAGGTGAAACTAGGTATGTAAATTTAGAAACAATTAGAATTAAGCGTTTATTATGGCAGGATAAAATCATCCACAATGGGCTATTTGACAAGATTTTGAAAGCCATTCTAGATTATTCAGTAGTGACTGTGGAACCCATAAAAAATATTATTTTCAATTCTTGGCCCTAAAAATGTAAATTAAATATTGTCAATTAAATAACCCGCAAAAACGATTCTTTAGCAAATGGCGTCGTACTAGTTTCTGAGACGTTACATGCTTGTCAACAAGTACACAAACTTCAAGTTTTTCAAGGCAGGCGATGACATATTGACAAACATGTTACGTCATTGTCGATTCGACCAATCCTGACCGTTTTGTGTCACGTGACTGGCGTTTAAAAATAGATAATTTTAATTATGGTTTTTTTAAATAAATCATTGTTTATTTTCAAGTTATTATATAGATTACTATCAACAACACCTTATTTTTCACTAGCGACCCGCCCGGCTTCGCACGGGTGCAAAGGTGATAACAAAATATATTACAGAATGTCTTTGTATACTCGTTAACAGCATTTAAAATTTAGAAAAAAAGTCTCGCTGATTAGAAATCTTAAAATTATCAGTGGTTCTCTAATATATTAAGCATGTTATTATACATATAAACCTTGCTCCTGAATCACTCTATCTATTAAAAAAAACTGCATCAAAATCCGTTGTGTAGTTTTAAAGATATAAGCATACATACATACAGACGCGGGAAGCGGAAAGCGACTTTGCTTTATACTATGTAGTGATTCTAGTGATACTGTCAAATAGCCTATTCCGTCTTGGTGGAATATGAGTCATTGAGTATACCTAATATGACCGTACACGTTAGCTCTGCTTGCTTGTTCAGTAATTTTACTAACGGTTTTTGCAGCGAGATGCGTAGTTGGTGTTTCGCACAAATTGTTCGAAAAAAATATTATAAATTTTCCCGTCCTAACTGGTACAAATATTTGTGTGATAACATAGTTGTCTGATTTGTGACTGGGTGTTATAATTTAAAATACGTATAAAATAAATAAAATCATCATATCAAATTATGCAAAGCTGTGAGGCTAGCCATCAGGTCTGTATGTGTTTACATGAAAAAAAGTATATACCTATGTAAGTAATCAGTAATCTGGTTCTTATAAAAATAATAAAAGTATTGGTGGATATTTCTACTAAATCAAGCTGTGCTGGATTTATTTAGGTTGTAGCTAGATAGTGTTGTGTGAAATATTCACCAATACGTATATTATTCTTATTTAGTATGTTTTGCAAAATCTATCAGGCTTTCCCCATTAAAAGAACGACTTATTTAAATTCTACTGAAAACTATATTTATTTAAATATTTATTATTTAAATTCTACTGCCTGTTTTTTTAGGCCACGGCCTAAAAAAACGAAAATGGAACGGCCTAAACGAATGGAATATGTTTCTTACGTTTGTACGAGTAAGTCCTTTAAGCCTTTGGCTGTGTTGTGTTTACCGCCCAGTCCAAGGGCTAGCTTAAGCACCTTAAGGCTAATACCGGGATTTCCTTATCCCTGGGTCCGGTCAGCTGGCTTCCATCTTTACATCAATTAGCACTGCGTCGGTCTTCATTACTCCCGCTGTTGGACTTTCGTTTCTGAGAAAAAAACCGGCTTTTAACGTAAGGAATCTGAACAGATTAATTTTATTGCACCGGTCGGTGGGTAGCGCGTTGGTGTCCATCAGTAATCAGTAATTCAGTAGGAACCTATTTAAATACACTAATATTATAAAACTCTGTCTGTCAGTCTGTGACGTTATCACGGCCAAACTGCTGGTGATTGGTGGCCGATTGTGATGAAATTTCATATAGAGATAGTTTGAAGTCTTAGGACGGATAGGCCTACAAAAGATGATTTGGGGGCACGGCAGTGCCCCCGCCAAGTCGAGCGCGAAGCAAACACTGCCGTACCATCCTTTACTGGAACCATTTCGCCGCATTTTCAGGCCCCTATTTGAGAACCTCTGGATAAGACCAGAACGCTGAAATTTTCGTCATCCAGTAAGCCATAATCACATACTTAAAATCCAAAATTTCAAGTCTGTAGGTCATTTAGTTACGAAGTTAAGCGAAAGCAAAGTTTCGCATTTTAGACAGACACTCACTCACTCACTCACTCACTCACTCACTCATGATCATCAGAATAGAACTAGTACTTCCCATAAACTCAGAGAGCTGAAATTTGGTACAGAGTTAGGGTTTAATGGCCACATAAAGGGAAAACCATAAAAACTAGGATAATCGAAGATCTGGAGTACCTGGTGACCCTGATAAGAAAACACAAGAGCCTAACCAAACTATTAGAGATCGACATACCGCCTTTACAAAAAATATTCAACTACTGGACCGATTTGAAAAATTCTTTCACCATTAGAATCCTACATTATCCCTGATGAACATAGGCTATTGTATATTTTCAAAAATATTAGGGATCCGTATGAAAACATCGATAATGTAATCCAAAGTGTGAAAAAAATAAAAAATAAATCCTTATATTGCGTTTGGTGCGGAAATTATTGACAATAGAGCAAAGTAATGTACTACAGTTTTAATGAGGACATCAATATCTACAAAAAGTATGTAATACCATGTCTAACTATTAGGGATCCGTATGAAAACTTCGATAATGTAACACAACGTGTGAAAAAAATCCAAAAAAATCCTTTTATCGCGTACTCTGCGGAAATTGTTGACGATAGAGCAAAGTGATGTACTACAGTTTTAAAGAGGACATCAATATCTACAAAAAAAGTCTGCGATACTAAATGTTTTATTAGGGATCCTTATGAAAAATTCGATAATGTAACCCAAGGTGTAAAAAAATTACCTATAATATCATTATTACATCCGTGCGACGCCGGGGCGGACTGCTAGTACGCAATAAAATTAAAGGAAAACTCTGGAAAACTCTGGATAAGACTAGACTGGCTTTTATACCTACATAACTTATACTTACAAGTTTACAAGAAGAAATAGTCGAACGATTAACTTTATTCTACTCGAACATTACACAAATTGAATAAACAAATTAACAAATTAAATAAACTAAAATATTAATTTCGCTCAAAATTTGATCAAAATATAATGCATTGGACTAAGAGTGGCGGTGATACCCGCACACGTCGCTAGATGGCGCTGACTGTATTTTAAACGCGCTTACGATTTGTTTTTATAATAAAAAAACTACTCATAAAAAGAAAAAAAACTGTGTCAAATAAGAAAATCTAATAAAATAAATCAATAAGCCCACGTTTCTACAAAAAGAAGTGAAATCCCACCAAAAACATTCTGTAAAAAACTAGCCAAGTCTCGATGGAGCTGCTTGTTTATCTCTAAAAAGTAATGAAATCTAGACAAAGTCGTGTCAAGTCTGAGGTTCTTTACTGCGATTTCTTTATTATTATAGAATGTTATGTGACTTGGCCGTTGAAGAGTACACAAGGGTATAAAACCAGGTGCTCCATGACACCATTGCACCAATCTGTCGCCAGAACCGCTACCCATTAACGATGGAAAATTGCCACTTAGAAAACGTTGATTCAATAACCAGTCAATTGTAGGCTTGATAAAGCTGCGTATTTCAATAACACTTATGTAAAGGCGAGCCTGAAACAAACAGTATAAAAAATACGTCTATTTTATGTTAGATCGGTGGTCGATTTGACGCTCCAAAAAGAAGACAGCAGAAGTCAGCATTGTCAATGCTGAATGCATGTGTTGCACGATCAACAACAGCCTAAAATAAGACACTAGCGTCCAATTACCAATACCTGTATTGGCTATTATCTCGCTTAACAAACATAGGTAGTTACAACAGATATAACATTACGTGTAAACAAAATTGACTTGTACCCACTAACGTATAAAGAATGTTCAACGGCCAAGTCACACAACATTCTATAATAATAAAGAAATCGCAGTAAAGAACCTCAGACTTGACACGACTTTGTCTAGATTTCATTACTTTTTAGAGATAAACAAGCAGCTCCATCGAGACTTGGCTAGTTTTTTACAGAATGTTTTTGGTGGGATAGGTTTTATAATTCCACGTTAAGGCGCTACCAGTTCCTAAAACCGCGGCAGAAACGACTAAGAGAGTTAACAACGGCAAGCTCTAGATGGCGTATGCGTATCGTAAATATTATCGAGTTTTTATGAGATCGCGTTGCTGGTACCTACGTAGGCAAGTAATAGGGGTAGCTTTACCCACCCCTCAATAACCATTTTCTCTTTGTCCGCCTTTGCTTTTCGAATAAATTAATGATATAAATTATGTATAATTACTTATCAAAAACCTATTCTAATTGAAATCTAGATCTACATATTACCTATCTTTAACAATAAATCACAAGTTGATCTTAATAGTAGGTATCAAAATATTTCGATCATAAATTCTAAAACGTATCATTTTGAAATAACATCTTTATCGTGAAAAGTTTCTGCTATTATGTTTTCAGCTTAATAGAAATCTAGGTAGGAACCTGAAGTAATATATTTATAAAAATAGGAGATGTGGCTTGTTCAGAAGTATTTCTTTTTTCGTTTCGAAAAAGAGCCCCAGCCAAATACAGCCCCTTAATTGATTGTAATTGTAATTTTTACCCGACTTAAAAAATAATCGAAGCCCGGCGTGAATAAATGGATTTTTCTGTTAGAAAAAATTATATGCGCCTCTAAAATATGTGCTCAAAATGGTGAAGGAAAACATCGTGAGGAAACCAGTTAGTATTCTTATAAGCGGCGATGGGCTTGCAACCTGTCACGTATGGAATACTAACTACTGCAAAATGTGGGCATGTGCCAATTGTAGGTAATGTTTGGACGTGCCTCTGATCACCCCCACTAGTCATCTTCGAAGGATCTTAGCGTCTGGAGATCTGAGAGGATGTCTACCGTACTTGGGGATTATAGTCGTCATCCTATTTATATTTATTTTTAATTCTACTAAGGGTAATTTATACTCCTGTAGGTATGTAGCGGGTGTGAATATTTCACGAGATTAATGATGGGAAAATTAAAATGCCGACGATACGCCCCAGGTTGTGTGAACGCACACGCGCCAACAAAATTAAACATCGATCACAAACGTTTTATTTACAAAAAAAACGGCACAAAAGAAACGTGTTGACACGAAAGTATCTTATTTATGTAGAGTCACTATAGCTCCCAATGATTGGTTCATCGATAAAATTTAATTTTAAATATATTTTGATATTGAAAGAGACCAAAGAGACTTACAGTTAAGTACCCCATGTACTTAGTACTAGTTATTATTTATTATATAAAGCATACTATTTTATGTTGAGGGGCAATGACAAGTTTTCACTTAGGTATATTGTAATTAAAATAAAGAAAAAGGTTGGATGCAAAAAAAGAACTACTCCTTTAAATTTAAAAAGGGATAAAGTTCTAGCAACGTACATACTATGAATATCTAGAGTTAATTGAGGTACTACTCAGTTATTGAAGTGGTACTTACATGAATATATACTAACTAGGTACGCACTTTTATTACCATGTTTGAGAGAATGTGAGTTTGAGGATCAATGACAGATTAATCGATTTGGCACGATTAAAGGTTTACAACGACTAAAGCAAAGCCGCGGGCGAAAGTTAGTGGAAATATTTCGTAAATACTCAAAACTACGAGTTACCTGATACTTTGTTTATACAAAGTATCAGGGCACGGTAGACCCTAATGATAATACTTAAATAAAGTTAGCTAAGATTGTATTTTATTTAAGTCTAGATTCTGAAGTTGAATGCTAGTTTGATAACCTAGCATTAGATCATTAGATATAAAATTGGAAGACACCGATTAATTACTTGCTGTATTCCTGTGTTGACATGAAACTATTGTTGTGTTTACCTAGGTACATAAGTTTAATTTATGTTTACATTTTCCTTGTAGTTTCATAATTATTTGTTAGTACCTGTAACCCTTTTTTAGGGTTCCGTACCCAAAGGTAAAAACGGGACCCTATAACTAAGACTTCGCTGTCCGTCTGTCTGTCTGTCCGTCTGTCCGTCTGTTTGTCATAGGGCTGTATCTCATGAACCGTGATAGCTAGACAGTTGAAATTTGCACAGATGAAGGTATTTCTGTTGCTGCTATACCAACAAATACTAAAAACAAATTAAATAAATATGTAGGGGGCTCCCATATAAAAAACGTCATTTTTTGCCGTTTTTTATAGATAATGGTACGGAACCCTTCGTGCGCAAGTCCAACTCGAACTTGGCCGGTTATTTTAAATAACTGTTTAATGTAAGAGGGGGTCGAGTCACAAATTACATGACCACACTCTGTATTGAAAACCAGCTACATCCGTTTTATCATAATGTTGACCTATACTACTCAGGTATTATAATGTAGCTTCCTATTAATGAAAGTCTTTTCACAATCGGATCGGAAGTTCCGGAGACAAACAAAATTTATCTACCACTTTATTATAATATTAGTATAGACTAGCTGTACCCCGCGGTTTCACTCGCGTATAACTTGAAGAATAAAATAAATATTCTATCTATCGGGAGTTACACGTGTTATTGTGAGTCAACCATAAAAGATAAACATATGCTGTCGTGGGATATTTTTTATATAATTTTAAGGAGAACATTTCCGTCATACATGATTTCTGTGTAGCTTTAACCATTAAGGTTGCACACGCGACGGAAGCTTAAGAAATGCAGTAACTACTCCCGTTTTCCCAACATTTTCCTTCACTGCTCTGCTCCTATTGATTGTAGCGTGATGAAAAGTATACTATAACCAGCTCAGGAGTATAAACAATAATTGTACCAAGTTTCATTAAAATCCGTCCAGTAGTTTTTGTTTCTATAACGGTTATACAGACAGACAGACAGACAGACAGACAGACAGACAGACAGACAAAAAATTTACTGATTGCATTTTTGGCATCAGTATCGATCCCTAATCATCCCCTGATAGTTATTTTGGAAATATATTTCATGTACAGAATTGACCTCTCTACAGATTTATTATAAGTATAGAAGATAGATAGATGTATAATTTGTGGTTCTGTTGTTTGTGACTTCTAACATTTACTAAATAATTTGTTGGTTCGGTTGTTTCTAGTGAAAAGTTTATTTAACTAACGATAACATAGTTAATCTAATTGATACGAGAATAATAACGTACGCAAAGTAATTCTAGGATAACAATGACAGACTTTTATGCATAGCGTCGGGCTATTGAATAATTTCAATTAAAGCTGGGTGTGACAGCGTAATGGATGTGAATTCATCAGGCTGCACGCCCCGCTCTGACGGCTGGTGGGAGAGGAAACGTTTGCATAAATAAACACGGATTCCGTCAAATGAACTCGATCAACTTTCATTCGTAAGTTGGTAGTAACTCTGCCTTCTGCGCTGTAGGTTGTGGGTTCGATCCCCACCCAGGGCAAATATTTGTGTGATAAACATAGATGTTTGTTCTGTGTCTGTATGTTAATATGTATAATAAGTATGTATTTACAAAAAAAAAAAGTATATAAGTATTCTATCAGTTATCTGGTTCCCATAGTACAAGCTTTGCTTAGTTTGGGGCTAGATGGCGCTGTGTGAAATGTCCACCAATATTTATTTATTATTTATTTATTTATATAATTCATAAAAGATAACTATAAGTATCCGCAGTAGTGTCTGCAGCTCAGCTGTTAAGCTGTTAGTATCTGTATCTACTTACATATTCGACGAATGAATATTTTTGCCATGGCCCTAAAATTAGCACCTCGGCGCGTGCAATTTCAAATTTCTGATCAAACTTTGGCTCTAGCTTCACCGTAGCGCTTATGACAGCCGCACGGTACAGCACAAAAAGCTAACATTAAAGTTGTTTTTTTATTATTGGAACAAAGTTTGGTAAAGAATACCATTTTATGAAAAAAATATCGAACCTAATGGGATTCTTGGACTTTCCAGAAGCGTGGTTGTGAGAAACTGACGTTCAAGAGTAAAGATATTTCAGAAAATACCCTGATCTATAATACTGGGCCTTAAGCTGAGAATAACATACATGTTAACTGGCTTACCTTCGATTGATTCAGGCGTGACTTTGCGGAAATCCATTTTAAAAAACTAAACGGACAAAGATATATAGCAACAAATTCCGCCAATCTGCTCCCAAAGAGTCCAACCCAATGTAAAATACTCCAGTAGAAAACTGTCCTGGAAAGAACCTGGAAAAGTACAGTAAATTGGTACAATAAAATAAGAATACAATAGATAAGAAATGAAAATAAAATTAAATAAAAACTGTAAATTTGTAGGTTCTCGTAGGGTCTCGTAGAATTTTGTAGGTTCTACGAGACCCTACGAGAACCTACAAAATTCTACGAGACCCTACGAGAACCTACAAATTTACAGTTTTTATTTAATTTTATTTTCATTTCTTATCTATTGTATTCTTATTTTATTGTACCAATTTACTGTACTTTTCCAGGTTCTTTCCAGGACAGTTTTCTACTGGAGTATTTTACATTGGGTTGGACTCTTTGGGAGCAGATTGGCGGAATTTGTTGCTATATATCTTTGTCCGTTTAGTTTTTTTTTTTTTTGGCTTACCTTCATTCATTGGCTAATTTTATATACCTACTAAACTTCTGATATAGAAAACCGACCGGTTCTTTAATACTCTGTAGAGAGGAATTACGATTTACTTAGTCTTCGTGGCGGCGTAAGTAGGTATCAACATAAATATGAATAAAAGTGCCTACACCTTTCTAAATTTCGAAGTCGGTCGAAAGAACTGCCTACGTTGGGTGCGTAGGCAGTTCTATATTTCTTCTATATTTAGGAATTCACTTATGGTGTTGTGTACAATCACCTTATTTCTGGGTTACTAACGGAGCTATTATGTAACGTTTCCTTACACCCAATCTCGGGGTAAAGTCGATACTAAATGAACGTTACAAAGAAAGCTGGTTTCATTTCAGTTTTAACTGGTAAGTACCTACCAAAGATTTAAAACTTTTGGTTTTAATAATTACGTAAGTACTCCTCTATTAGGGCATATGAAACTACTCTACTAGCTTATTTACGTATACCTACTTAAAAAGTATCAGGATGCTCATCTCATATAATTTTTAAAAAAAGAGTCACGGTAGCGCCGGCGCCGGCCCCTATAAGTAATAAACTAATAATTAATATTACAAGCACCGATTGATATAAAAATGGGCCAAGTGCGAGGCGGACTCGCGTACGAAGAACTCCGTACCATTATCTATAAAAAACTCCAAAAAAAACACGTTTGTTTTATGGGAGACCTTAAATATTTACTTAAATATATATTTTATTCTGTTTTCAGTATTTGTTGTTATAGCGGCAACAGAAATACATAATCTGTTAAAATTTCAACTGTCTAGCTATCACAGTTCATGAGATACAGCCCTGTGACAGACAGACGGACAGATAGACGGACAGCGAAGTCTTTTTCCCTTTTGGTACGCAACCCTTAAATTACCATTTTGTAGAATAGGCCATACACCTATATATTTATTTAAAAAAATTAGAGATCCCCCTTAAAATTTCATTAAGTACCTACTAGTTTCATACATTATTTCAATAGTACACCGTTGTAGTAATAAATATACCTAGAAGCCAATATTATATTCTCAAGAATAATTTATGCGATAGCAGTCGCCTGAAAAACATGAATGTGTCAGACAGTCGGCGGCAACCGGCTTGCATCTTTGACTTGAAGCATTCAGGCTTTTCGGTTGGCGTGCAGAAGGCCGTTAGCATGTATAATCGCCCTTGTACCTCGTTGCTCATTATTTAGCCCGGTATTATTATTTCTAAACTCCATCTATGCTAACCGTTATCAATCATGTTCACACTTGTTTCGCAGAATATTGGTGGGTTAATTACTAAGTAGATACCTACTTCCGTAAATCCGGTGATGGGTTATGATTATGTATTTAGCAATATGAGAGGATAAGCCGCCAACGAATACCTACCTTAATCAATAAAGAAATATAAGTGGACCTTAGGTCCACACAGCGACATGTAGCACCAAAGTAAGAAAAGCTTGTACTTATTTAAAAAATAACCTACTAAATTATACCTACTAAAACTTTAATAAAAAAAAAAACAATTATCCAATAACCAATACTTACCTACCTAGTTACTAAAGTCTTTGAACCATTTAGCTATGTTCAGTACCTTTAAAAATGTATTTTCAGTACCTAACTATAAATGTAAAAATTATGTTGTAGGTATCTGTAATGAGAACAAACTTTTTCTAGTTTTTTCTTCTCTTTTTCCTGCAGCTCATGCGATAAAAGACTTTTCAGCGTTCACTACATTCAGTTTTCTTTATTTTATTGTTGCATTTTACTTGCCTTTTATTTGACCCAGTTCTTGTTATCCGATTAACCCTGGTTTTCTAAGTCGTTACTCATCTTTTTCTTACTCGTACTGTACTGCAATGTTACCAAACTGACGTTGTTTTCATTGCAATTGTTGTCAAAGGGTAGTAAGATCTTGTGCACTAAACATAGGTACTAAATAAAATTTTAAATACTTACGTATAGGGGCATTAGGGGCATTTATAATTATATCCTAAAGCGTTAGGTAGGTACGTTTCCTTTCTGAAATAAAAGGTACTTACCAACAAACTAAGCACAACTATAATAGGTACTCGTATTTTTCTGCGCATTAGGTAGGTATATATGACTGATCCTAGTTCAGTTCAACTATGTAAGTAACTATGAGCATGCAGAAACTAACTGCCGTGTTGGTCGAGTGGAACGTAACTTTATTTCAAAACCGAAAATCGTGAGCCGTGCAATAATGGATTTTTTTATTCAATACAGGTGCTCAAAACAGTGAAGGAAAACATCGCAAGGAAACCAGTTAGTAGGTATTGTTATAGGCGGCGATGGTCTTTGAAACTGTCACGTATGGAATGCTAACTACTGCAAAATGAAATATGAAATGGATCTAAAAGCGCCTCGAGATCTAAGAGGATGCTAACCATGTTTTGGGATTACAGTACCAAGCCAATTTATTTGTTTACCTACATTACCATTAATTTTTAACCGACTTAAAAAAAGAAGGTGGTTCTTGATGTTTGTTACCTATGGACTCCTCCATATTTTATTAACTGATTTGGAAAAATATTTTTTTGATATTACATCCCGTTTAGGTTTTTATTACATCCCCGTTGACATTATAATCTAGTAGTGATGATGGAATCAATAGGGAATTGAGGGATTTCTTACGGCCAACAAACTTCTACAAACATTATAGAGTCGGTTTTATTTTTATTTTTTAACGTAATTAAGTAGGTATGTTATGTTGGTTTGGAGTGGGTGATTTATGTCAGTGATTGTACGAAGAGCAGCTTGGTAGATATTGTTGTTATGTTTTGGCGATTTATGGTGATTTATTAGAGTGACATCCACTTTGCCCTAAAACCCCATCGATCTTTTATATAGAGGTCAGGAAGGAGGGAGAGCGGCATGAGCATGAGTAAGCCTTTTTATTTCAAGGTGGATTTTACATTTTAAAACCGTCATTATATTTGTTTTGGAAATTGACGAATAAAATAAACGTTCAACGAAGACAGAAAAACAGGACAACTGCGTGCATCGAGGGTTCGTAGGTACAAACTTGTTTGCTGAAGGTTTGTCCTACACTGAATTCGGGTCTCAAACATCTCTGCCCGTTTTTAAGTTCATTTGTACCTTCGATGTTTTTAAGTTATCTCTCTATTTTGGTGGTGATTCTCTTGTGTCCACTCTAAAATTTAAAATCTAAATTTAACAAAACACAAATCACAAAACTTTTTCAGAGGATGTTGTGGGGAACTTGACATATTGCGGTGCTAGTTTATGTACTATCTCATTCGCTCGCTCTCATATGTCTAAACACCTGCTCATGGTAGGTTGGCTTAGCCCTAAGAAATTGTCCTGCCCAATAGTGGCCAATAGTGGCTTCCCTGGCCAAAAATATTATAAAGGCATGTTAGGTTATTACATGCGATAAAAATGCATCACCTGAAGGTAGGTAAATCATCATATCTGGTAGGCTAGGTTTACCTACCTTTATTGTTTTCGGAATACATCCATCCTCGAGGCGAGGATTATCCAGGATTTCGATAAGGTAGTGTGCTCCAGAAATGGGCACCAGAAATATCTTTTGGAATTTAGCCTCGGCCAACTCTAAAGGGTTAGAGGCGTCTCATAATCGATTTAAACGAATTCTTTCACTATAGTTCCTGAAAATGGGAATAGATTTTGTAATCACTACATAGTATAAAGCAAAGTCGCTTTCCGCTTCCCGCGTATGTACGTATGTTTGCTTATATCTTTAAAACTACACAACGGATTTTGATGCGGTTTTTTTTTAATAGATAGAGTGATTCAGGAGGAATTATCTCTACATTATCTCTGAGTAACATAGGCCATATTTATTGTTTGAAAAAAATAGGGATTCCTATTAAAACTTCGATAATGTAACCTGGGTAAAAAAATACCCATACAATCGTTATAATACGTTACTCCCGTGCGGAGCCGGGGCGGACTGCTAGTTAATTCATAAGGTGGTACCAAGTGAATAGGTTTGTATCTTATGTGGCCATGGCGGCCACATAAGATACAAACCTATTCTTTGGCGTTCAAGCGTTCCGACACACACGCTCATGCATACATGCACAAACTTGTTTGCACCGGTATACAGATCGTAGTTTTGATCTGCCTACCAGACTTGTGCAAGTCAGGAAACTTGTGCAAGTTTTGTCACACACACGCTTCGGTATACTTGCACAAGCCTTAAGTTCCGGTATACCGTTCAGGTATACCGCTACGTATGTGGCCGCCATTAAAAATATCTAAAGCTAATTTTAGCCCATTAAGCTAATTTTAGGTTAGCATGGTGCCAAGAGAATCGCCACCAGCTTCATAGCATTACGAGTTCGAAGCTTCGTCATTTTACGTAGGTGTTACTTAGCAAGTTTGTTTGTGTAGGTATCTATAAGTTCGAATACGTTCAACACATTCCACAAGTCGAATACAAAACAGTCATTGCATACCTATTTTAAAAGATTCGATAAAAAGGTATGATGAAGTTGTAGATACGATTAACTAACTATGTTCGTACTTGGCAATTTTTTTTTTTTATGTAATTACTAATTAGGTATTGTATTGTAAGCGTAGGTATATGTATAGATGCCTAAACAGCATGTAACAGTAAATACGTAGGTATTAAGGCATTCAGTAACAATGAATATTGCTATGAATATCCTAACATGATAAACATGTTTTTACAAAAGAGCCCCACAGGACTTTTGATAAGTAGGTATTACTTAAAGGTATATCAAAACAAATAATAACACAATAAATCAACAAGTACCTAGTAACCTGGGTAAGTAAGTAGTTAGGTAGGTACCTAAATATGTACTTATCTTCCAGTTAAGTTTCGATAAGCTGAGTCCAATCGGAATTCAGATCCGAGCCACTTCGTAGGTAGGTAGTACAGTACCTACCTACCTATCTGTCTGTTGGGTAGAACACAACACCAACTGTTAGGCAGGTAGGTATTATACCTATTAATTTTGACCTAATACCTGCTGAGTGACATTCGGTAGGTAAACAAGTGAATTCATCAATATCCTTTTATTAAATGTACCTATGTAAATTAGTCAAAGAAAAGCCTTCAGGATAGAAAAGCTTTCAGGAAATGTCCTATTTTGGCGAACACAAACTATTATATATGTTTCACATCTGACGGCTCATTTTTTTATGTTTTTATTAAAATCCACTAGAATCATTTAGAATCATCATACTTATAATTTAGTTGATCTAATACTAGCCGTCCCGTGTCAGACTTTATCCTGCCCAAACGTCAGTAATCGCATAGAAAAAAACACTTTCAATAAACTTCCAATTTTTTCCCGATAAAATAAATAACGAATTTGCGTATCATTCAGTAGTCAAAACTAATGTCAGTTTTTTTTTGATAAAATAAATTTTATTACGAATTTTGATAGAATGCGTATCATTCGGTAGTCAAATAAGTAAGTTTTAAATATTTTTAAAAACAAGCTTGTTTAATGCTAGAGCTTGTCAAGACAAATCCAACGAGCCCAAACACACATTCTTCAACACATATACCGTGTATAAAAGCAGCACACCTCTATTACTAAATACCATAGCCATAGCTTTGAAAATAGCTAAAGTAATAGTTATTACTTACTAGTCTAGCTACCCATATCAAAAGACATCTTATTGTCTGCGTATGCCGAAAGTTAAGTCACTTACCTGTAGTTGGGCCCCATATACCTAAGCTTATTATCTAAAGTTATACCTACGTATGCCAAAAATATAGTTGGACCCACGAGATCTCTCTTAGATAGTGTTCTATTAAATTAGGTTTTTAGGCAAATTCATCACTGCTTTCATTATTACTTTCGTATTATGGTTTTACGTAAGGTTTACATTCTCGAAGTAAGGTATAGCTGTATTTAGTGTGATAGGTGACAGAGACATCGCTCTACATAACCTTGTAGGTACAACATAATAGTATCTATCTATATCAGAGCTTATTTATTGGTGTTGCTCACGCAACACTTCACTTCAATGATGATGAAATAACTCATGTCCACTGCTCAAACTCATGTTTTTATCATGTGCCGTAGGACAATAGTTGAATTAAACCTTTTATCTTATATGTCAAAGGATTTAGACATATTATTTCGATTCCAAATGGTAATATAAACTGAATTGTTTGCACTATTTTATGAGTTTTAGTAAACATGTTGATAGTGTCAACACTCGTCGTGCAAAAAAAAACATGTATATAATACTCGAAAAAAATCACGCTTTAATAGAAAACAGAAACAATTTTTTTTTTAAATTACTTTTTTAAGTACTAATGTAAATTATTGTTAAAATACATACATACCAAGCGTATAAAAGCGTGTTAAAAAGTTTCAAGTCGACCTTGCATGAACGAGTAAGGTTTGCCATTGCATGGCCCATCAAGTCCCGAGTTCCAATTGTCATTACCTGCTGGTGTCATTATCGTTATAAAAAAGCTATCAATTTCCAATTCTCATTGCGGGTGTGCAACAAGGCTTCTCGCTGGACACATTAAATCGGGATTAACATAACTATTTACGACGAGATATTGTATGAAACTAATTGTTCGGATTAACACGTCAGCTCGGATTCTGTAACTTACTCGTAGGATGGTGTGGTATTGAACATGGATTAACGGGGATTCTGCATTTACCTTAACCTACTGGTAAAACCTAAAACCTACAAAAAAGTAGGTATTAGTAATAATTGGTAGTTAGAGTAGCATACAAAATATATCAACGCGCGGAATAACCCCCTTAATCCAAAAATAATGCCTTTATAGGTATACTATACAATTAGGTAATAAGAACTTTACACAAGTTTCTGACGCGCAGCAGTGCCTAAGTACCCTACAAACCTCTGAACAAAGCTTAATCGACCCACATCGGAGTGAGTAAATAAATGTATAATTGCCGTTTTACGATTCACGCTGTAATAAGTGATCCAGAAAAAAAATGTGGCTTTATACGATCATAATAACCTCAAATAAAAGCTGGAGCAACTCTGAACAAATTGTAGAAGCCAGTTCAATGTTTTTTTTGTGACATCGCTAATGCATTTAATTTTTTAATTTTCGAAAATTATCAGTCTTCTGCCTACATCTAAGCTTCAAATAAGTAGTAGCGTTAGTAATTTGGTTGCAGATAGAAACTGAGACAATCTTGGTCTTGTTAGTAGGAGCCAACAGACATATTTTTATTATATAAATCTACTAGCTGACCCGCAACAGACGTCCTGTCCAAAAATTTCATTAATAGCATAGAAAAAAGCGCTTTCAGTTTTCCGAATTTTACAATTTTTCGGAAACTTTTAATTTTTTTACTGTGTATAATAATTATGAATACCGACTTTCTTAGTAGGCTCAACATTTTTGGTAGAATTATACGAAATCGTATACGAACCTATATTATTAATGATAGATTTTTTTGAAGACACTGTCTGTGGTCACGCACTTGCGTACCACCCAAAAATGATACCTAATTCAAAATTAAAACGCTATGACGTACCTACTGAGCTGTCTCCGATCACTTTAATCTAGGGTCTACTCGCAAACCGATTAACGGTGACCATAATCGCTAAAGTTACATCGTTTCGGTTACCTATAGTTTGAAAGATGGAATAAGCGTCATTACATAAAATAATCATCGATGTTCGGAACCTTACTTATACTATCACTAAAAACTATGCCAGAACTTGAACTTAACAACGAAACAAAATCGCGATATATCGTTTATCGGTTTGCGTAGTAGACCCTGAGAGCTTATAATTACCTACTATTTCGTATTTTGTGACTCCGCAGTAGATGACCAGCATTTATTTAATCGTTACAGACTTCGCAGTCAATATTTTTCAGTCAAATAAAAAGTATCCTAAAGTGTCCAGCGGCCTCGGCGTGATGCGATTTCAAAAATAAATACATACATACATACAGAAAGATGCATTTCGGCATCTGAATCAAAAATAAAGCTACCCCTAATTTGAATTTTCAAAAAATATTCAATGTCGTACACATATTTCACTCAGTTACAGTTTTATCTATTCTCGTGTCACAGTGTTTGTAACCAAACATCTCTGAAACGGCTCGACCGATTTTTTTTTTTTTTTTTTGAGTATATTTGGTAGGTCTGAGAATAGGTCGTAGGGTATTTTTTATATCCCTAAGTGATAAGGGTGGCGTTAAATTCGGGAAACACTGGAAGTGTTTTTTTCTATGGGTTTATTGAAATTTGACAGAACAACGCCTGTCGTTCTCTCATACCTATCAAATATACACAAAATAAATCATAAAAATCGGTCAAGCCGTTTCGGAGGAGTTTGGTTACAAACACTGTGACACAAGAATTTTATATATTCGATAAATAGGGGTCTATTCATCATAATTTAGAATCCATACTCGTATTAGTCACGCGTTTTTCGACAGATGACTGTTATCCATTCACTAATCGCAGCATGCGATTTAAAAGTATTAGGTACCTACCTACTAACTTACTTGAGTGTAATATTACGTAGTAGGTACGTTAATTTAAGGACCGAACTAGGGAGTGAGTTAATGGAAATGTCATTCGTGGAAGAGGCCTCGTTTTCGGCAGTCACATGTCGTGTCTAACACGAGTTTCTCCAAATAAAAAAGTTGAAGCTGTTTGATTAAAATATTACAGCGACTCAGATGCTACCTTTTAACAGGCACTAGATTAGTGCATTTACTAGTTTTACTTGGTACAAAAAATGTAACGCCTACTTAGCTGTGATAGTTTTCCTTATAAGTTCGTTATATGTACCTACTGTGAATTTTTTCACACCTCCAAACCCAATAGTTTAGATTTTCCCCCCCCGGTCACTCCTTTCTAAGAATTAATTAATTAGCACTTTCAAAGTGCTAATTTGAAAGTGCTTAATATTTCACAAACGGACATTTTCACAAACCCTCCATGCTTTTTAAATACCTATCTAACGATAACCCACACTATAGGGTACGCAAGAGAAAAAAACATCCCCACCTTAGGAGTAGGGAAACCCTAAAATAAATAAAATAAATAAATATTGGTGGACATTTTACACATCGCCATCTAGCCCCAAACTAAGCAAAGCTTGTACTATGGGAATCAGATAACTGATAGAATACTAATATACTTTTTTTTTGTAAATACATACATATGATACATACTAATTACTAACACCCAGACACAGAGCAAACATCTATGTTCATCACACAAATATTTGCTCTGGGTGGGGATTGAACCTACAACCTACAGCGCTGAAGGCAGAGTTACTACAACTACTAAAAAAAATGTTTTTAAAGATTTTATTCTACGACTTTGTTGACATTACTAATGATGGTATGTATATACATACCAAATTACAGCTTTCTAGCACTGATAGTCTCAGAGCTAAGCTGCGGACAGACGAACGGACGGACATGGCGAAACTGGTTCACTAATGTTTCACCGACAAACGCTACGCAAATCTTCATTTCAAAACCAACGTTTCGTACACTATTAATTCCACAAATATATCATTCCGCAAATGTATCATTTCGAAACTCAACGAGTCGTATACTATTTATTTCAAATATGTATCGTTCCGCAAAAGCATCGTTTCATAAATCAACGCTTCGATTGATTTTATTTTGCAAACATTTTATTACGCAAATGTATAACATCACAACATTTTACTTCGCATATAGTTTATTCTACAAACATATTTTTTCACAAATGCGTTTTTTTACAAATGTATCATTTAATAACAAACAAACGTATAAAAAGACGTACGATACAATGTTTGAAATGATGGTGGAATACGGAGCAGAAAATAACATTTATTAGATTTTGAAAAAGCTGCCATAAATAGCTTGAAGTCAAATTTTGAGAATGTAATCCTGCACGGCTGTAATTTCCATCTTGGACAAATAATTTACAGGTAAGTTTTAATTCTATACATTTTATTATCTTACTAAATATTAAGAGGTAATGGTAAATGATTAAATGGCCTCTAAAGTTAATTACATTAAACTAGTAAAATAACAGCATTTCGATTCTGGCACTCGCCGGCCGCTACCGCGGCACGCTCGCTTCGCTCGCTCGGCTCGTGCGGCGGGTCACAGTTCTAACCTAACCTAACCGACAGTGTCGTTAGTGGTGGTGATGTTTTTTGCATAGGCACTACATTAATAAAAACTAGTTGATTCGAAATATTGTGCAATTTATTTTATTTTACCTCAATATTAAACCATGCATATCACATCTTTGTACTAGTAAATTAGCACGTAAATTAAGTTTTTTTTTAATAAAATATGTTTTCGAAACATTGGTTAGCGAAGTGTTGGTTTATGAATTGATATAGTTATGATATGAATTGTTTTTGAAATAATATGTTTTGAACTGAACATTTACGTGATGAATACTACGCGGTATGAATTATTTATGATGTGATGAGTTATGAAATTAATAGTTTTGTAATAATACGTTTGCCAAGTGAATTATTTATGTAGTGATGTAGTTGCGGAAAGTTGAGATGTGAAACGAAAGGGTTCCGAAACGTTGGTTTTGTAATGAAGAGTTTTGAAACGTTTGTCGGTAAAATGAACGGGTACCGGCGAAACTATAAGGGTTTCTTGTTGACTCAAAACCCTAAAAACGTGTAATCAAAGCAAATTGCAAAGTCGTTGTAGCAAAAGCGAGCTTTCACGTGCCGAATCTGTAAAAGCGTTTGCCATTTTACAAAGTTTTATTTAACTTGCAATGTATGTATGTAACTATGTTTGTTAAAGTCTTGCAACTAAATTTTTCAATATTGAAGCATTTATCCTCAACCGATTGAACTGAAATATTGCATACTTATCTTCAGTGACAATGCAATAATATGGTGACAGCGAACTGATTTGATGGTGGAGTTAGGAACTGTTCAACAGTCACTCACAACGGAACTCCTTAGTTAATAGGTACTTCGATTGAGTAAAAACTTTGCATTCTTGTTATGATCTTCCGATGACAATGTTATATGATGTGACAGGTGATAGCGCACTGGTGCTCGATGGTTTTAATGATTTTACAAAATCCTGTCATTGAAAAATGTTTTCCAATTGAAAACTTTTTTATGTCACATTGCAGTTTTTACCCCAGTCAGTGCCTAGAAGGATGGTAATGTTTTTCGATATCTGACGTTTGTATCTACGACTCTAGGAATTGGTATGTCCATGCTTTGCTTTATCCTGTACTAGCGTCCCGCCCCTGCTTCGCACGGGTGCAAAGCTGATACCAAAATATATTACAGAATGTCTTTGTATACTCGTTAAGGCGCTCCCAGTCGACGATTATTTTTGTTCGAAACGAAAAAAGAATTACTTGTGAACAAGCCACATCTCCTATTTTATAATGTTATAGTATATAAAATAAAATAAATAAAATAAATATTTATGGACATTTCACACAGCGCCATCTAGCCCCAAACTAAGCAAAGCTTCTAATATGGAAACCAGATAACTGATAGAATACTTATATACTTTTTTTTTTGTTCTCAATACATACTTATTATACATATAAACACCCAGACACAGAACAAACATCTATGTTCATCACAAAAATGTTTATCCCGGGTGGGGATCGAACCCACAACCTACAGCGCAGAAGGCAGAGCTACTACCAACTGAGCTATGAGGCCAGTCATAAAGATGTACCCATCTTTAATCACTTTGATAAATAATCCTACCGACCGCTGCAATGACGACAAACACACGCGCGCAAACAAACGGCGCGTGGTCCGCCTTAGCTTTTCGAATAAATTAATGATATAAATTATGTATAATTACTTATCAAAAATCTATTCTAATATAAATCTAGATCTACATATTACCTATCTTTAACAATAAATCACAAGTTGATTTTAATAGTAGGTATCACTACATAGTATAAAGCAAAGTCGCTTTCCGCTTCCCGCGTCTGTATGTATGTATGTATGTATGTTTGCTTATATCTTTAAACTACACAACGGATTTTGATGCGGTTTTTTTTTAATAAATAGAGTGATTCAAGAGGAAGGTTTATATGTATAATACATGCATAATATAGTAGAGAAACACTGATAATTTTAGAGGTTTCTAATGTGATGTCGAAAATAAACACATTTTTTTGCGCTTACATTGCAAATGCTGGCTGAACCCCACGAGATATATCAAAATAATGTACTACAGTATTGTACACCTTAAAAACGTCTACAAAAAAGTCAACGATGGTATTAGAAATGTCTTACGCACAGCGAAGCGGGCACGGGTCAGCTAGTATAATATATTTCGATCATAAATTCTAAAACGTATCATTTTGAAATAATATCTTTATCGTGAAAAGTTTCTGCTATTATGTTTTCAGCTTAATAGAAATCTAGGTAGGTACCTGAAGTAATGTACTTATAAAAATAGGAGATGTGGCTTATTCAGAAGTATGAATGAATGAATGAATGAAAAAAAAAAGTCGCGGTAAAAAGTTAAGTATAGAAATTGATTATTGTGGGTTATCCCTAAGAGATAAACATATACCATCCCGGACTTTTTTGTAGACCTTTTTAAGGTTTACAATATTTAGTACATTATTTTGATCTATCTCGTAGAGTTCAGCCAGCGTTTGCAATGTAAGCGCAAAAAAATGTGTTTATTTACGACATCATATTAGAAACCTCTAAAATTATCAGTGGTTCTCTAATATATTAAGCATGTAATTATACATATAAACCTTTCTCCTGAATCACTCTATCTATTAAAATAAACCGCATCAATCCGTTGCGTAGTTTTAAAGATATAAGCATACATACAGACATACATAGACGCGGGAAGCGGGAAGCGACTTTGCTTTATACTATGTAGTGATCAACTACTTTGGACCTAAATAGTAACAAGTAATGTGTTTTTCATGTAAGTTCCCGTGCGCTAATTAAAAGTCGCTAGTTATCTTAGTGAAATTTTAAATGCCTAGGTATTACTTATCTAACAAAAAGCCACGTACGCAAAGGTTAAGAGCTACCTAAGCTTTCATGATACTGAAAAATGGTAAGGTATTCGTTCTATACCCTACTCGTTCGTTATAGAAGCCCTGGATTAATTTGTAACGTAAATAGTGCTTTGATTTTGTGCGACCAGGCACATAATGAATTGAACCAAGTTGTAGGAAACGTGATTTAACACACATTATACCCGATGGTTCTTATTGACCCAAATAATTAAAACATGTTTGCCCACAGGGAGAACGGTGGTGGAGAATCCCGTGTTACGTATTTAAGGTTCTTTGTAACGTATGGAAATCCTTGCCCGCATTTGGTTAGATGGCAGCGGTAATTGGTACTACACAATCATAAAACACAACATACCATAACCAATAACCATTCTTGTAGTTCTTGTCTCATCTTTTGCAAGTTTCTACGTGGTACTTTAATAAAAAGTAGCCTATAGTAATGCTATTCTAGGGCGTGATTGAGACACAAACATTTAAACGTCTTCATAAACTTTCAGATTTATAATTTCAAGTAGGACTCAGCTAAGGTAAGTTGCGCGCTGTAAACGTCACAGATTCTTAGTCAGAGTTTTAGGGGTAGATAATACCTAAGACTCCAAGGCTATTTAAATTAGAATTCATGAATTAGTTAGACCATAAAAACTTTTATTAGAATACTCTTAAAAGATTTTTTGTGAAAATAATATTATGCAAAGAAATGTTGTAATGTACTTAGGTACCCATAGGTATACTCGTAATACGATGGAATATAAAGTTAATTATGTTGACTTTGAGGGCATCCAATATTGTTTGCGATCCCCGGAGGGAAGAATCTAAAGTCTCGGTGGTCAGCTTAAAACGTCGCCGCGCGAATCATCTAAATCCATGTAACATGCAAACGGAGAATTGATTTTAAAAATAATTTTGATGATTCACACTTGTTGCTCAACGCCAGTGATTCCATGATGATTTGCCATGCACTATTGAACTAGCTATAGGTAACTTATCAAATTTCAAGCGTCTAATTGAAACACCTCATTTATAAAGTAGCTTTGTTATCCCACAATAAGATAGCTGCGTCATCTAGTTATGATTACAAAGACAAATTAATTTAGTATGAAGGTGTTAATGAAACCTAAAGTCTTTTGAATGACCCATCCAACAATATCCCAAACGCAAATAAATAAAAAAAACCGGCCAAGTGCGTGTCAGGTCACGCGCAATGTAGGGTTTCGTAGTTGACACAGCTAATAAATAATTTTCAATAGTATTTGTACAAAAAAAAAATATTGTTTATTCGAATACATTTTATAAGTCGGTCGACTACGTCTATTACTCTAAAAAAATTTCACGCTTAAAAAATCAAAAGTTAAGATTTTAGAGGGGGGGGGGGGGGGGGTTGGGAGGTACACTCGTTTCTAACAAAAATTGGCACTTTAAAGCTTAAAACGTCACAAACGGAACTCTTCATCGAAAAGTCGTTTTCACAAACCCTCCATACTTTTTAAAGACCTATCTAACAATACCCCACACCATGGGGTACGCGAGTAACATCCCACCTTAAGAAGTGGTACCCCTAAAAAATGTTTTTCAAGATTTTATTTTACGACTTTGTTAACATTACTAATAACATTACTAATTTTGTTAACATACATGCCAAATTACAGCTTTCTAGCACTAAGCCTCTCTAAGCTAAGCTGCGGACAGACGGACGGACAGGACATGGCGAAACTATAACGGTTTCTTGTAGACTCGAAACCCTAAAAATCACGTTTGTTGTATGGGAGCCCCACTTAAATATTTATTTTATTCTGTTTTTTGTCGTTATGTAAATAGTACGGAACCTTTCGTGCGCAAGTCCGACTAACTCGTCGCCGGTTTTCATTGGTACTAAGGCAAAAAGTTTAAGTAAAACGGCTATGTTTACGGACATGCAGGGACACGGATATAACAAAACTGGGTTTTTAATAAACCTATTCAAACTGGAATCCGTTCTTTATAAATTGGATTTCGTTTAATCCTACAGCTTCTAAGTCGACATCCGTATATTGTTGCTGGGAAGCCCTGTTCCAAATATATTGATTTTATAACAAAAACGAGGGGTTGGTTGCACGCGGGGTGAATGCCCCTGTCACTGCAGATTCGCCCCAGCCATATTGGTTGGGGTTCCCGTATCACTAATGGAGTGGCGCCGGCTAAAATATGGGCTCGTTCTTCTCTTCGTACTTGTACGTTGAAAAACATTCGGATTTTGAGGAATCATTCCCAGAGTTAAATGTGCCTTACATCCTCCGAGATAAATGATGTACTGCCAACCGCGTCCTTTTTTAACCCTAGCGTGCATATATAGTCCTTTACTCATATGTGGGTTAAGGCTTTTAGAAGAGTCGGTATACTACTCGTATGTCTTGCTCCCATTTGATGGTCGGGAATGATTTAACGAAATGAGCATGAGTACAAATAAGCTCGGAAAAAAGCTTAGTACGTTCTAAATAATTCTATTTTCTAAACATTATATTAATTTTGAAATAATTTCAATTAGATTTTTTGAAATAAGAGTACCTACCTTATAAAGTCCGTCATAATTTAACCGGGCAATATTTAAAGACTCGCTTATACACATACCTAGGCCGGAGCTACTTCGGTCTCATGATACTGGTCTGTTATTGGTATTATACCTAGATAGATATTGTATATCGCAAGACTTTCCATTTTGAAATCCATTAAACTTTTCTGGTATAAAAATAAATTATTAATTGAAGTATCTATCCGGCTTGTTTCCCAATTTTTGGACTTTGATTGCTTGGGATCTGTGAAAGCCTTTCATTTTAAATAACGGCGATCCTTTCGATACGAAGGAGACTGGGCGAAAGTGGTCTATAAAAATTACGAAAGTTGTAAATTAATTAATACAGATACGGCAAATATTATTTCAAAGTACCTGCTTTACTAGATATAATCGAATACCATTATACGAGCCATTCTTGTATACATAATTTGAATCTCGGAAACGGCTCCAACGATTTTCATGAAATTTAGTATGGGGCGATAAATCGATCAAGCTACGGTTAATTTTTAGAAAACGTCGTTTTATCCGGATTTTCAATAAATGAAATACCGAGCAAAGCGCGGTCATCCAGGTACTCAAGTTATTATGCTGATAATATTCAAATTACGCTTACCTAATCCATTATAAAATTTGATTTATAATTTTTACAACTCTTTTGTAGTTCTGGTTCAATGAACTAATTAGGGACACGGTGTATGAAAACATAACAAACAACCAAACATATAACGATTATTAGACGTATTTTAATTGCTAATTAATAAATACTAATTTATTTTTGACTGGCCTTACAGCTCAGTTGGTAGTAACTCTGCCTCCGCCGCCGTAGTTTGTTGGGTCGATCCCCACCCATGGTAAATATTTGTGTGTGAAGAACATAGATGTTTGTTCTATGTCTGAGTGTATGTATGTATCATATGTAAGTATTTACAAAATTAAAAGTTTAACTACTAACAGTGCTGTAATGCGACCTTCTTCGTTCTGGACTGTTAGCGGGACAAGTACTGCATCAGATTATTTGCTAAAAAAAAATATATTGGAACGAAGTTCCTTATCGCGCGTTGTGAAAGGGGGCTAGACGGAAAAAATTCTTACGAAAAGTTGTCACGAAAAGTTGTCACGACACTTTTTTGCTATAGTATATCTATTAATATATATATCTATTAATTGTGTCGAGGTCGAGGTCGAGGTCGAGGTGGAAGTGGAGGTCGAGATGGAGGTGGAGGTCGAGGTCGAGGTCGAGGTCGAGGTCGAGGTCGAGGTCGAGTATGTTTCGGATCGTTGTCGTATTGAAGTCAATACTAAAGGCTTCGTACCTGTCGCATAGGGCAGCATGGTTTTCTCTGAGTCGATTCGATACTAATAACAAGTACGTAATATTTTTCTTAGAACTGGGTTGGTTTGTGTTATTTTAATGCCCCCTTTCTCGAAGGTATAAGTAATTGAGGTATCTCAGTGAAAGTCTTAATCCCTACCGTATCGATATTGGCTTCCTGTACAAATTTACCCAGTCTCCTTTAATTTTGTTTTATTGAACTTTGTTATTCATAAAATAAAGCCATCTCTTCGTCAAGTAAGCACTTGTACCTAAAGTGTAAATTTAGACGCAATTAGTTATAATATAATATAATAAATATAATATTTACCCACGGTAGATATCGCAATATACCTAACTTAATTTTGAATTGGTACCTAAATGATTACAATCGCAGATAACATATAATGACCATGCATAGGTACTAGTGTAGGTACCTTTCCTTTGCCGATATCTACCGAATAACACCAATTGAATCCTTCTTTGAACGTACGAGAAATAAAGTAGGTAAGTGATTCGTTTCACAAATTGTCTTTTAAATATCTACGTTCGTTTTACATATAGGGAATTTAGCAGGATATGGCCCCTCTCGTGAAAGTACAAGTCGAGTGCAAGCGTTCAGTAAAACGTTTCATATGTAAATGTACCTACCCGTAATCTGCAGAGTCCCGGCGAACAGACATCTATCGTCGATAGATCGGAGACTCAACTCCGGACTTTTCGTTTGTTCCTACATAATACGTATTTTTCCAGTAAACAGCAGTGAAACTTTGTGACACATTTTTATGGAAGAAAAAACTATAGACAACACTTTCGTCGTGGCGTTTGTGCCGCTGAATCTTTGAAGTTCTATGCTTTATTCATGAGTGCCTAAGTACCTAGGTACCTATATGGATAAAAGGAGATATACCCTTACCCACCTACGAGTACGTAAGTTATCTGTCTGTTACCAGCATAGCTTTGACTCTTGTATTTTTTCCTTCTTTATCTTCAATTGGCAATTATTTTAAGTTTTCTGTATTAAATATATTACTTTTCCCGTTCTAAAATATTAAGTAAGAAAGATTTAAAATCTTGCATGGCCGAAATATCTGGTCAAAATTTCAAAAAGTCGAGATTTTAGACAATCATGTCGGGACAAATAAATATTACGAAATAAAAAGTTATTTATCAGAATTTGTCGGGACAATTTGTAATTTTCGGGGCTCGTATGAAACGTTGGGACAATCCCGACGAATCCCAACCATCTGGCAACCCTTATGGTAATACAGGTTCCAGGTTTTAAATGGTGAAATAACTCACAAATAACTATGGGAGACATCCTTGCGATGCGCGATACAGGAAAAAATACAAGAGTCAAAGCTATGCTGGTAACAGACAGATAACTTACGTACAGGCTGGTTGAGTGAGTGATGATCTATGTATCTCAAATTAAATATAAAATTGTGGAAGAGAGAGAAAGAGAGAGAGAGATTAATGTTTTATTGTTTACAGACAGTTACAGTACAATTTCCCAAAGTATACGAATCTGATAAATTCTGAATCTGAATCTGAAATTGTAGGTACTTACTATTATTTATTCTGTGCCATTAGTTAGTAGGTAGTGATAAAAAACACCCGTCACCGAGGACTAGGTAAGATGGCCCCTTTTTGTTCCGTGGCTTCTCAAACGCGTGCACAAGGGTCCTCGAAGGCAATCGCTATGCCTTTCTATTTCACACCATTTTTGTACACCACGCGCCTTTTACCCTGATTTTGCCGACTAAAAGGAAATGGGTAAGTACGAGTGAGGAACAAGTTCGCGCCTTTGATTTGAAAATATATTTCGGGTAAAGAAAAGATCGAAAGATGTGTAGCAACACTCAAAGCGACATGGAAACGTGGTCAACCCTAGAAATAAACTTCATTAGATTTTTCAACCGACGAAAAAAGAGGAGGCTAGCAATTACTCTAGCAAAGTACTATAAACAAGTTTGTTGTTTGTTTTTTTTATTTTGGACCGCGCATAATTTCATACCTGGTGATCCGATTTCGATGTTATTTTTCTTTCTATTGTGTAGAGAATAGTCCCAAGTTGGGATTTAATTAGCTCGGGTTTGTTACAAAACTTATAACTCGAGAACTGTTGGACTGATTTTCATGGTTTTTGATTCGTTGGATTATAGTATTTGAACCCCATCACAATTAAAATAATAATGATCGTGTCCCATCAAATTGAAGGAAAAAGCTCATTAACAGCGTATTTTTCACGAATTGATCAGATTTCACGCTGAGAATAAAGAAATACTATTGAAATTCATAATGAGGAAATATAATAAAATAACGTAAGGATTATATTTCGATAATAAACTGTGTTCTCAATCATTTTATAACATGTCATAATTTCATAACTTTATTGGTTTAGTATAGGGTCCGGCATAGTTCGACAACATATATTATGTAAAAATCCGTTCGAAAAAAAGGATATGTTCCAGTAATATATCTTTATAACATTGTTTAGTGAGTCCTCTATTTGGTTGCTGTTGGTGTTTTGCATTTCTACCAAACAAATTGAATATAGTTATAATAGTCTCAGATCCTTCCAATAACCTTAACCCAAAATATATGTTAAGATGATAGAAGTATCTCTATCTAAGTACCTAAGTACTATATGAGGAATCGTGCAAGGTGTTATCTGTGTAGTTTTAGCGCTGCTCAAACTAACGCAGTGTCAATGAACAAAGTAAGGCAGGTGTTGTTTTATCAGACGGGCGGTGAAGCGGGAACATTGGCCTCACTTCCGCCCTTATCTGAGTTTACTTACCTTTGCTTGGGAATGAGCGACTCAGCCACAATCAGCTATGTGGTGAATGCCGCGAATGAATGGAGATTGCAGCGATAGATCGTTAAACATTTATTTATAGGTAACTAGCCGACCCGTGACAGATTTTGTCCTGCCCATATTTCAGTAAACGCAAAGAAAAAACACTTTTAAGAAACTTCCAATTTTTCCATATAAACCTTGACCTGATAAAATAAATTACGAATTTTGGTAGAATGCGTAGTAGTCAAAACTAATGTCAGATTTTTTTTATGAAATATTTTTTTATTAATTTTGTTAAAATGCGTATTCGGAAGTCAAATTGACAGATGTAAGAGAAAAAATCGAATCCCGACCTTAGTAGGATCCAACCTGTTTGGTAGAAAGCGTTGCTATGACAACTCAATGTTTTCTATAAAAAGCTATCGTAGCTAATTAAGACGGCATGACTGTTTGGCTCATCGACTACCACCAATATAAGACTACATAGCCCAATAGGCTATGTCTTAGCCTATTGGGCTATGTAGTCGATGGTTTGGCTAATGAGTACCTATTGGTGCTAGCATTGATTTGAAAAAAGCATCCATTAAAACGCCAGGTTGTTATTTTGACTTTCCACATTACAAAATATAATAGATTATTACCATTACCTGTATAATATATTTGCCATTAATTATTTTATTAGAGCGTTTCCATCAGCATTTAGTATAAGATACCTACTATCAATGAAGATAAGCAGAAACATTTATTAATTTATTATTTGTTTGTTTTAGATTATCATAAGCGCATTATAAAGGCTCTAAAAGGTAGCATATTTGCAGATGAGGCTCAGGGATGATAGCAATGAAGGGGTATAAAATAAAAATGAAGTGTTCGAACCTCCTTGCTTAGGTGTGAGAATGTGATATTCAAAAGCGGTTTTGATGTTCCTGAGTGCCGAAGAACCTTCTCAACGAGCCTACCTACATACATATTTACATATACCCACCGTTTTCGTTATTGTGGTAACATCGACGAGGGGCAAACTTTCATGAAAGGTTTCCGACATCAATACAAAACCTACGTTTCCGATAAAATGTGTTGATGTTCAGGGAATAGCGTGTGGGTTGATGAAATAATCAAAAACTTCGTGAACTTTAGAAGCTACCTGTGTAGTTGCTCTTGCTTTTCTGTGGTTACTTAGGTGAATTTTTTAATATCTGGCTGAAATTGGTAAATTCTCTTTGGCCAATTTATGATAATAGTTGATCATATTGGTAATTAAATAAGACTGAATAAACACCAGAGAACTCTTAAAATACATTTTGCAGGTGAGTGTTTGGTATATAAGTGAGCTCGGCAGGCGCCAAGTGAAGCTGTACAAAAGACAAAGCCCTAGGAGTATCAAGTTACCTACATTTATTTAAAACACACATTGGTTAATATTGCTATCTAGAGAGTCTGTAACAGGTGCTTTTAGCATCTTCCATTATTAAACAGACCCTCGGAACGTGCCTCAGGGTAGTCAGAGGCACGTCCAATAGTAGCAAAATAAACTTATTCACCCTTTTTAAATGCCACCTAAATATTCCAAAGAAAGCGTCAAATATAGAACAATAATTATTATTACTTGTCCCATTGATTTATATATCACCTACTTTACTAACTCAGTCACGGATTTTACAACTACACTGAGAAAAAAGACCTTCTGAAATACAGAAGGTATTTCCATCCCTTTTGACTCAGCAGGAAATTTACCTTTCAAACTGGACGGATTAAATTGAAAAAATTTACCGTCTAAAAATGTCCTAATTGGAAGATAAATAAAGGACGGTAAATTACGGACGGTAAGAGACTTGTTTCCTTCTAATATGTTTACCTTCCATTTTTTTCCTGCTGAGTCAAGATAGAAGGTAATATGAAAAGACGGTAATAATATGGAAGGTTAATGGGATTAATTTCCTCCTACATTTAGAAGACGTTATTGGTCGGAAAAATTTATTGACCTTCCACATCTAGAAGGTAAATACCGTAGGTATTCGGGTATAGTAGGAAGGTATTTCCAGAAATAAACTTCTAATTTATGAACTACCTACCTACGACGGAGGAAGAAGCGGTAGGTATATCAGCATTATCCTTCCAATTAAGAAGTGTTTACCTTCTGCGAATCGGAGGTCCACCCAATCTAGAAGGCTAATACTGTAGGTAATTGGGTATAATAGGTAGGTAATTCTAGTATTTTCCTTCCAATTTATGAAATACCTACCTACGACAGAGGAAGAAGCGGTAGGTATATCACAATTATCCTTCCAATTAAAAAGTGTTTACCTTCTGCGAATCGGAGGTCCACCCAATCTAGAAGGCTAATACTGTAGGTAACTGGGTATAATAGGTAGGTAATTCTAGTATTTTCCTTCTAAGTTATGAAATACCTACCTACGACAGAGGAAAAAGCGGTAGGTATATCACAATTATCCTTCCAATTAAGAAGTGTTTACCTTCTGCGAATCGGAGGTCCACCCAATCTAGAAGGCTAATACTGTAGGTAATTGGGTATAATAGGTAGGTAATTCCAGTATTTTCCTTCTACTTTATGAAATACCTACCTACGACGGAAGAAAAAGCGGTGGGTATATCAGCATTATCCTTCCAACTAAGAAGTGTTTACCTTCTGCGAATCGGAGATCCACCCAATCTAGAAGGCTAATACTGTAGGTAACTGGGTATAATAGGTAGGTAATTCTAGTATTTTCCTTCTAATTTATGAAATACCTACCTACGACAGAGGAAAAAGCGGTAGGTATATCACAATTATCCTTCCAATTAAGAAGTGTTTACCTTCTGCGAATCGGAGGTCCACCCAATCTAGAAGGCTAATACTGTAGGTAATTGGGTATAATAGGTAGGTAATTCCAGTATTTTCCTTCTACTTTATGAAATACCTACCTACGACGGAAGAAAAAGCGGTGGGTATATCAGCATTATCCTTCCAACTAAGAAGTGTTTACCTTCTGCGAATCGGAGATCTAACAATCTAGAAGGTAAATACCGAAGGTAATTGGGTATAATAGGAAGGAAATTCCAGCATTTTCCTTCCTATTTATGAACTACCTACCAACCTACGACAGAGGACAAAGCGGTAGGTACATCAGCATTATCCTTCCAATTTAGAAGGATAAAGGGTTGCCTTTCGTCATTGACGACACACAGCAGCGATAGGCGACTCTGTCACCTGTCGCTGCTGCGTGTCAACGGTGACCGAAGGCAAACTTAATGCTGATAATGCACACATAATTTTCCTCCGACGTAGTTAGTATTTCATAAATTAGAAGGAAAATACTTCAATTGCCTTTCTATTAAAATTACCTTCGATATTTACCTTCTGGACTAGGGGATTCACTGTGACTCTCAGAAGATAACACATCTAAATTGGAAATATTATAATGCTGATATAGCCACTGGTTATTCTTCCGTCGTAGTTGGGTAACTCATAAATTAGGAGGAAAATCTTTCAATTACCTTTGTGTATCACCCAATTATCTTTGGCATATACCTTCTTTATACGAGGTATTATGGACCAGAAGGAAGCAGACTTCTGAAATGGAAAAAAATGCTTACATACTGAAGTGATATAAGAATGGCATATTAATAAAAACAATGAATTGTTCATAAAGGTTTTTATTTAATGTTAATTTACCTTATCCTAACAAACTAACAAAATTAATGAACAAAATTAAAGTGCAAATTACTTGCAAAATCAAACAAACAGTAGAAAAGCGTCGCGGAGCGGGTGGCGGCCTGCCGGCGCACTGTGGGCTGTAAATCGAGCTTCATAGGCATTTAAATTGTTTTCGCTTTTTTTATTTTTTTTTATTATGATAAGCTTCTAATCCCTTCAGTAGTCATAAATATATATGAGGGATATCATTTCATAGGTAAACTAAATTATAAAAAAATAAATCTGAAAATTTTGTATGGCACCAAAGTAATAAATGCAAATATCTTCAAAACCGCTGTCTTAACCGTTATATCCTTACAGAATCTGTAAGGATATAACGGTTAAGACAGCGAGCGGTTTTCAGACAGAATCTGTAAGGATATAACGGTTAAGACAGCGGTTTTGAAGATATTTGCATTTATTACTTTGGCGCCATACAAAATTTTCAGATTTATTTTTTTATAATTTAGTTTACCTATGAAATAATATCCCTCATATATATTTATGACTACTGAAGAGATTAGAAGCTTATCATAATAAAAAAAATAAAAAAAGCGAAAACAATTTAAATGCCTATGAAGCTCCATTTACAGCCCACAGTGCGCCGGCAGGCCGCCACCCGCTCTATAATCTTGAAATAATCACATTTAGAGGAGGCACCCACTCCACTATACATTAATATTTTAGATGAGAAGATCTGTAACAGTGCTTATATCTAGTTAAACTAATTGTAGACGACACACGTAACATACGATTTACATTTATTTTGTGTACCTATTTACAGCTTTATGATATCTACAATTTCACCTTTATATAGATTTAGTTTGTGCATTTATACATGTAACGCCATCTGTTAGCAGCTTTTTATAACAATAAAAAAGATTAAGTTTGAGGGTGGAAGCAGTACTATAATAATTATTTTTTTTCTTGTAACTTCGGGTAGTCACGAGTTGGTTGCGAACATTACTGTGACACGACGCAGCTACGTAATTTAATTTATAAAAGGTTTTCGAAAATTGACTCAATCCTCTCTGCTTGCACCCCCAACTTTATTCTGACGTTCAACTTAAACGCGGTGGTTTCAATTCATATCCTACACTAATCATTAATTAAAATACAGTTTAATAAAATGAATTCCTTACAATAACGTACCACCAGTCATGAGGAGGCAGCTTAGTCAGATTGTTTGGTTTTAAAAAAGCTATACTGTCGTAAGAAATATACTTCTTAACACTAGTTTTACTGACACAATAAGCACAAACATGTGGATCAAAGAAATTATTTTCTAAAGACAGGCCCTCAAAAAACACTCGTTTCGTATTATTGTCATAATATATGTCAGAAATTTGTATGAAATCTGGTTCACCACTGTTTTTATCAATTTCCAATGCTAAGATGTGCTTAGGTTCATATCGTATACCATTTATGGTAATAAAGCTAATGGAAAATAGTTTTAAGTCACTTTGTCTAGTACAATGTGCGTTTGATTAATTTCGGTCCATGAAGTACCTACCGCGAGGACAAATGGCTGCAGGCGGATTGTATTCTTCCATTTTAACTTGTTTTGTACCTGTTCAAGGTGACAACGTAGTTTTTCGATTCCGTCTTCAACATCCGCTTCTTAGTCCGATTTGAAAATAAAAGCATCGAGCACATTGCTTTTTGTAGGCTTCCAATTTTTATTCACTTGGTACACTCCAGGGAACAAAAATGGCAGCAGCAGGAGTAATCCTGTAGTTTGTTGTTTTATATCATCTCCTAAAAAAATATAAGTAAGTAAGTAATTAAAATAAAAAAATAATACGACCTTATTATGGTCACATAATAAGGTTGTCACATTCGCCAAAAAGCAAAAAATCGTGTTTGGAAGAAACACAGAACATAACAAATCTCGGAAAGATCTCGAATCTGTAGGAGCAAAGTTTCATTTACGAAATGTTAAATAACAATTATTGGTAGAAGTGTTTAATAGTTTACAATTACGAATAAACATGTACAATTTGGATTTCATGACTTGTAAGTTAGTGCTCTGCATAATTTAATAGCACTTACCTTCTGCCAATGAGAGAAAAATTGATATTTTCTCTCTTTGCACAAGCGCAGTCAATTTATTTTGGGCTTCCTTAGCTAACTTTATCATTTCAGTTCTCTTTGAAATCATAAAATCTTGAAGTTTACTAGTTGGATCCGATTCTTTAAAGAGAAGTTTGAAGTCCGTTTTGATCTAAAAGAAAAAGAGAGGCAACTTTACTGTCCAGTCTTCTACACAATTGTCTAGTTCCGGAGTTGTATTGTAAGCATATAACATTGTTAAACTCACAAGAGATGGGCCAATATTAGGGGCTGGGAGAGCTTTATATGATTTAAAATAATCCCAAAGTGTTCCTTTCGTTTCCTTCAACTCTTTCATGCGATAACTATGAGTTTCTGTCCATTCCTGAATAAGTTCAGCAGACACATGTGTTGGTATATTGTTGCGCAAATTATCAAGTTGACTTTTAATTTCCTCGTCAGATTCTAGAAATAATAATAACATTAAATGAAAATTTAAAGATCGTTAATTATTATTGACATAAAATAACAACATAATATATGTTAATGAGAATGTCTGCAGCGCAGTGTACCTTACCTATCTTAACATTCACTGCGTATGTCAGACCGTTTCGGACATTCTCAGTAACATTTAAGTATATTATATATATATATATATATATATATATATATATATATATATATATATATATTTAGATTATATAAATATATTAAGCAAATATATACAACTATTTTAAAAAAATATACCTGGCGGAAAGTATCCTGATGTGCTCTCTTTAGCCAAAGATCTGTGACAAGACGCCCTTTTTATTTTCTGTGGAGTGCTTTTTTGGAGTGTTGATTTGATCTCGGGGGTATTAGCACTGGCACGCAACCTTGCTGTATCGTCACTAAGTAGCAGCTTTTTACGAAGTAAGCTTAGTTGTGTGTGCAAGGAACCAATTGGTCGTCCTATATATATAAAAATATTATTAATTATTTTAATATTAAAAATATTATTAATTGAATAAAAATATGTTCACGATTATAACAGTAGTTTCGGTACCTATTCAATGCAAACAAACAATTAAATCTTTCCTCATTATAATATTAGTATAGATATAGGTGTGTGTGCCAGTAATATTTGAAGAGTTCCTTGATTTCTTCAAGATTACACCATCAGATCCTGACCAGATGACAAAGGGACCACATCAAAAATATGCCCTTTCATATATAAAAGAATTTTCAATCACATGCACAGTTGAATAGAAAACTTCTTCCTTTTTTAAGTCGGTTAAAAGCTAATAGGACAAGCTCCTTACAGATTTGTATTATCATTTAGAAAGATATTAACTTACATGTAAGCATAATCCCACCAAAAACATTCTGTAAAAAACTAGCCAAGTCTCGATGGAGCTGCTTGTTTATCTCTAAAAAGTAATGAAATCTAGACAAAGTCGTGTCAAGTCTGAGGTTCTTTACTGCGATTTCTTTATTATTATAGAATGTTGTGTGACTTGGCCGTTGAACATTCTTTATACGTTAGTGGGTACAAGTCAATTTTGTTTACACGTAATGTTATATCTGTTGTAACTACCTATGTTTGTTAAGCGAGATAATAGCCAATACAGGTATTGGTAATTGGACGCTAGTGTCTTATTTTAGGCTGTTGTTGATCGTGCAACACATGCATTCAGCATTGACAATGCCGACTTCTGCTGTCTTCTTTTTGGAGCGTCAAATCGACCACCGATCCAACATAAAATAGATGTATTTTTTATACTGTTTGTTTCAGGCTCGCCTTTACATAAGTATTATTAAGCCTACAATTGACTGGTTATTGAATCAACGTTTTCTAAGTGGCAATTTTCCATCGTTAATGGGTAGCGGTTCTGGCGACAGATTGGTGCAATGGTGTCATGGAGCACCTGGTTTTGTACCCTTGTGTACTCTTCAACGGCCAAGTCACATAACATTCTATAATAATAAAGAAATCGCAGTAAAGAACCTCAGACTTGACACGACTTTGTCTAGATTTCATTACTTTTTAGAGATAAACAAGCAGCTCCATCGAGACTTGGCTAGTTTTTTACAGAATGTTTTTGGTGGGATTTCACTTCTTTTTGCAGAAACGTGGGCTTATTGATTTATTTTATTAGATTTTCTTATTTGACACAGTTTTTTTTCTTTTTATGAGTAGTTTTTTATTATATAAAACAAATCGTAAGCGCGTTTAAAATACAGTCAGCGCCATCTAGCGACGTGTGCGGGTATCATCACCACTCTTAATTTTGAGCGAAATTAATATTTTAGTTTATTTTAATTTGTTAATTTGTTTATTCAATTTGTGTAATGTTCGAGTAGAATAAAGTTAATCGTTCGACTATTTCTTCTTGTAAACTTGTAAGTATAAGTAAGTATAAAAGCCAGTCTAGTCTTATCCAGAGTTTTCCTTTAATTTTATTGCGTACTAGCAGTCGGCCCCGGCGTCGCGTCGCACGGATGTAATAATGATATTATAGGTATTTTTTTTACACCTTGGGTTACATTATCGAATTTTTCATAAGGATCCCTAATAAAACTTTTAGTATCGCAAACTTTTTTTGTAGATATTGATGTCCTCTTTAAAACTGTAGTACATCACTTTGCTCTATTGTCAACAATTTCCGCAGAGTACGCGATATAAGGATTTTTTTGGGTTTTTTTCACACGTTGGGTTACATTATCGAAGTTTTCATACGGATCCCTAATAGTTAGACATATAGTATTGCATACTTTTTTGTAGATATTGATGTCTTCTTTAAAACTGTAGTACATTACTTTGCTCTATTGTCAATAATTTCCGCAGCAAACGCAATATAAGGATTTTTTTTTAATTTTTTCACACTTTGGATTACATTATCGATGTTTTCATACGGATCCCTAATATTTTTGAAAATATATTATAGCCTATGTTCATCAGGGATAATGCAGGATTCTAATGGTGAAAGAATTTTTCAAATCGGTCCAGTAGTTGAATATTTTTTGTAAAGGCGGTATGTCGTTCTCTAATAGTTTGGTTAGGCTTTTGTGTTTTCTTATCAGGGTCACCAGGTACTCCAGATCTTCGATTATCCTAGTTTTTATGGTTTTCCCTTTATGTGGCCATTAAACCCTAACTCTGTACCAAATTTCAGCTCTCTGAGTTTATGGGAAGTACTAGTTCTATTCTGATGATCATGAGTGAGTGAGTGAGTGAGTGAGTGTCTGTCTAAAATGCGAAACTTTGCTTTCGCTTAACTTCGTAACTAAATGACCTACAGACTTGAAATTTTGGATTTTAAGTATGTGATTATGGCTTACTGGATGACGAAAATTTCAGCGTTCTGGTCTTATCCAGAGGTTCTCAAATAGGGGCCTGAAAATGCGGCGAAATGGTTCCAGTAAAGGATGGTACGGCAGTGTTTGCTTCGCGCTCGACTTGGCGGGGGCACTGCCGTGCCCCCAAATACCAACACCAAAAAATAAATAAAGGAGTCTTAACTTTATAAATCTATACTAATATTATCTATACTAATATAATAAAGCTGAAGAGTTTGTTTGTTTGCTTGAACGCGCTCAAAAATCTCAGGAACTACCGGACCGATTTAAAGATAAAAATATTATTAATTATTTTAATATTAAAAATATTATTAATTGAATAAAAATATGTTCACGATTATAACAGTAGTTTCGGTACCTATTCAATGCAAACAAACAATTAAATCTTTCCTCATTATAATATTAGTATAGATATAGGTGTGTGTGCCAGTAATATTTGAAGAGTTCCTTGATTTCTTCAAGATTACACCATCAGATCCTGACCAGATGACAAAGGGACCACATCAAAAATATGCCCTTTCATATATAAAAGAATTTTCAATCACATGCACAGTTGAATAGAAAACTTCTTCCTTTTTTAAGTCGGTTAAAAGCTAATAGGACAAGCTCCTTACAGATTTGTATTATCATTTAGAAAGATATTAACTTACATGTAAGCATAATACCAACACCAATATATACAAGTTAGTAAAAGGCACACACAATGGACTGAAACTGAACAGAATCAACAAAAATCAGCCCTACCAAAAGTAATAGCATGAACATTGAACACAAAACATACTCACACATCAAAATTTTAGTGACAATTAAAAAGCATTTGATTAGGTTTTTTTTATGTCAATGAATGACAAGACGAGAAAATCAGGTGCGAGTATGTTACCCACAGGTAACATACTCCATGTGGGTGCAGCCACGGGTAGGTCAGCTAGTACTATCTATATAAGTTATCTGTGTACCTTTTGTAGTGGTAGGCCTCTTTTGCAAGGGGCCGCCTCGGGAAGTATCGGTCAGTGGGTAGTCTTAGGGGCTCCACTGTTTCAGTATGCAATTTGGCAAAAAGTGTTAATAAGTGTTGCTTGTACGCATGGTTGATTTTGAGGAGTGACTACCCACTGACCGTGGAATGAGCTATCAGAATCAGTGATCAGTGTACCTATCTACAGTTTTTAAAATAGATGGGATGAACATGCAAAAGTGTAAAGGAGTATTATAAAATAACTTACCAATGAAACTTCCAACAATAACTTCAGTCGCGCCTAGTCGTTGGAGTAATTCTTTCAGTTCTTTTTGGGATGCCATAGCAAAAAGAATTTCTTGAGTACCAACAAAGTAACCAAAGCATTGAGTAGGTATTCCGCAGGCACACGCGGACAGAAGTCGATCAACACACGTAATTCAAACTAAACTTACACGCCGGAATGTTTGGTTTAGTTTTTCACGCCGGCCGGTCGGCGGCAAAGAGAATATAACCACTACCTACGTGGTCGGCGGTCGCACAAGAAAAGAATGAAATGAATTGAATCTCTCTGTGCTGCCAACCTCTGATTTTGATTTTCCCCGAACTCCTCGTAAAATCTCCCTAAATTAGACACTTTTCAAAATGTTTTCCCCTAAACATTTATTCTGAGAATAAGATAGTAATTGAGCCGAATTATTATGTATCTCTCGTATATATATCATCTACTCACTTTATTATTTGTACCTATATATTCTTAGAATGCACCTATTATTTGGGTTTCCAATTCCGGTTACGTTATTACTGGTCAGGTGGACTTAGGTTCCGAGAATCAAACGACTGTGGCCACGAATTGTGAGACGTTTACTGGGTTTTCAAGAACCACTAACTTAGATTAGGTACCAAATGACTTCGTTTCAGGAAGTCGAGAATATACCATCTGCGAAACCTCAGAAACCGGACGTTTTGGTGGAATTATAGTTCGCAAAGGACCATAGTCGTCATCCGAACACCGGTATATACACAGTTCATAACAATGATTGTGTAAGGTAGGTATTGTAGGCAGTGAGTTGTATTGTAGGTAACTAATTGATAAAACCTACTTGGTTCCAAATTATCTTATTTCAAATTACCTATTTTCCGTTTTTGTTTTATATTTAATGTGGATTGTCAAAATGGAAGAAAGCTTATGATAGGTAGGTACTTACGTTACAAACCGTATTTGTGACGGTTTTTACTACTACCTCAAATATGTCTAGCTAGCTACATTATTTTCTAAACTGCGATTATGTGTCTGAGAAGCTGGCAGCACTTCGATGTAAGCAAAATATCGGAAGGTAAATTCAGAAGGATATTTATTTTTTCCGTCTAAAAGCGTTCAAAATTATCTTCGCCATGTCACCCGGCCACCATGTACAATGAATTAGGATTGTTAAGTCCCCAAATTTTCACAGATTATGTATTTCTATCGCTGCTCTAACAACAAATACTAAAAACAGAATAAAATAAATATTTAAGGGGGGCTCCCATACAACAAACGTGATTTTCGCATTTTAGCGCCATCTAGTTTCATTTGATGTTACGTACGATGTTACGTTATTACAGGTACTTTTCGCGGTCTCATGCGACCGCTCGGGGTTTGAGAGGTAAGAAGATGAAAGAGGTTTGCAATTCCGCTGGCAGGTGGCGCTATTTTACCACTATCGGTAAAGTAAGTCGGTAAATATGTGGTAGGTTCACATGATCGACTAAAAAGTTTGGAATTGAATTATTGAATTCATGTTGTTAGGTAAATAGGTATCTAGGTAGATATTATTAATTTCAAATTAATTTCGAGTTCGAATCCTGGCCGTGCATCAATGGATATTTCTGTTCGAAAAATGTATAATGCGCGTTACACGTGTTTTATAACGGTGAAGGAAAACATCGTGAGGAAACCTGTTAGTATTCTTGAAAGCGGCGACGGGCTTGCAACCTGTCACGTGTGGAATGCTTACTACGTAGTTAGGTAAATAGGTAGGTTACGAGATAATATTATGAATTATTTTTTATGTTTTTAGGGTTCCGTACCTAAAGGGTAAAAAACGGGACTATTAAGACACCGCTGTCCGTCTGTCTGTCACCAGGCTGTATCTCGTGAACCGTAATTAGCTAGACAGTTGAAATTTTCACAAATTATGTATTTTTCTAAAAACAGCATAAAATAAATATTTAAGTACAACAAACGTGATTTTTTTGCCGTTTTGATAATAGTAAGGAACCCTTCGTGCGCGAGTCCGACTCGCACTTGGCCGGTTTTTATGGTAATTCTTTCCAGCAAGCCTGGCCAATCCTTTCTTTTTTAATGGAATAATAGTGCCACTTTATTTCCTACTAGTTAAGAGGGTAAATATTCTTCAATAAAAGAGGGTTAATCTGCGTTTTCCTTCCGACACTGTTCCTACTGAAAAATTATAATAGATTTGGGAGGATATTATCATCAAATTTAGGAGGATGTTCCTTGTGATATTCCTTTCAAATGTGATACATCTAATTTGGATAGTAATTCCTTTCAACAAACCTGGCAAATCCTTTCGTTTCTGATGGATTAGTAGTGGCACTTTGTTTCCCACTAGTTAAGAGTGTGAATATTCTTCAATATCAGAGGGTTAATCTGCGTTTTCCTTCTGACACTGTTTCTACCGAAAAATTATATTTGATCTGGGAGGATATTATCATCAAATTTAGGATGAAGTTCCTTGTGATATTCCTTTTAAATGTGATACATCTAATTTGGATAGTATTTTCTTTCAGTAAACCTGGCTAATCCTTTTGTTTCTGATGGAATAGTAGTGTCACTTTGTTTCCCACTAGTTATGAAGGTAAATATTTTTCAATATCAGAGGGTTAATCTGTGTTTTCCTTCTGATACTGTTCCTACCGAAAAATTGTGTTTGATTTGGGAGGATATTATCATCAAATTTAGGAGGATGTTCCTTGTGAAATTCCTTTCAAATGTGATACATCTAATTTGGATAGTATTTCCTTTCAGCAAACCTGGCTAATCCTTTCGTTTCTGATTGAGTAGTAGTGGCACTTTATTTCCCACTAGTTAAGAGGCTCAATATTCTTCAATATCAGAGAGTTAATCTGCGTTTTCCTTCTGACACTGCTCCTACCGAAAAATTATAATTGATTTGGGAGGATATTATTATCAAATCTAGTAGGATGTTCCTTGCGATATTCCTTTCAAATATGATACACCTAATTTGGATAGTAATTCCTTTCAACAAACCTGGCTAATCCTTTCGTTTCTGATGGAATAGTAGTGTCACTTTATTTCCCACTAGTTTAGAGGGTAAATATTATTTAATATAGGAAGGTTAACTGCGTTTTCCTTCTGACACCTTGTCTACATAAGAATTCCAATAAATTTGAAAGTACTTTATCATCCAATTTGGAAGGCTTTTGTTTATGATGTTCCATCCAAATTCTACACGTCTAACTTGGGTGGTAATTCCTTTTGACCCATTCATCTAATCCTTTTGTTTCCGACGGAATAGTAGTAATACTTTTCCCGCCAAATACTTCCCACTATTTTAAAAGGATGATTTTGGGAGGAATTATTATTATCCATCCTTATTTAGTAGGAATATTTAGCTGGATGGAAATTCCCTCTTCGTTAATGCCTTCCAACAAATTTCCTTTCTTTATGTTTTTCCGTATCAGATGGATAAAATACATTACCTTCTAAATTTCGGTAGGAATTTGGTAGTTCCCCGATTCGAAAGGTAAACGGTGGAAGGAAAAGGCCCAATTTTGGAAGGAATTGGTTTTGGAAGGCAAAAATCGGAAGGTATATAAGGAAATTTTTCTCAGTGTAACCAACATTTTTCTTATTACATTTTACTACGTAGTTAGAGTAGTACTTTTAATTATTATTCTTGTTTGAGTTTTACCTTGTTCGATCGGCACTACACTGGAGCTCTACATAGCATTAAGGAAAGGATCATTGAAATAAAAAGGTAGACCCCAAGCCGTGGTTGTTGCCTGATTCTTCTAGGCTTGGTCGCGAGGAATCGGCGTAGCTTCACCTAGTTTCTAAGACGTTTCAAAGTGATCCCTGTGATTTTATTGAAATAAATGATTTTTGAATTTGAATTTGAATTACGTTTTACAGCTTCAACATATATCTCTGCTCAAATTGAAATCAGTTTGTTAGGTCAGTTAGGTTAGAGCAGTTATCAACAACGCGCCAGACTAGCGAGCGGAGCGAGCTAGCGCAGCGCCAAAGTGATTTTTGATTTTCTGGTGGATACTTTTTTTAAAAATAATTAGGATCTGGACTGTAATCCCCAAGTACGGTAGACCTCCTCTCAAATCTCCAGACGCTTAGATCCTTTGAAGATGTCTAGTGGGGGTAGTCAGGGGCACGTCTGTCCAAACATTATATTTAGTACATGCCCACATTTTGCAGTCGTTAGCATTCCATACGTGACAGGTTGCAAGGCCATAAGCCCGCTTATAAGAATAGTGACTGGTTTTCCCACGATGATTTGCACGTGTTTTTGATGTTACAAATTTATAGATATACTAGCGACCCGCCCCGGCTTCGCACGTACTTTGCTTCTTTGTTCTAATTCATGGAAATGCATTGCTCAAATCACCAAGACCCAATAAGAATAAATGAAACTCAAGTTAAGTAGGGAATGTGTTATGTTAATCTCCCAACTGTAGACACAGAATTTAATAAAGAAATATGGAAATCAATGTTAATGATACTCTCTGTCTCACATCGCTATTTTACTTGCAAAACTCTTTATTCGTAACTTCTTTATACTACGCCATGTTCTCCGTAATATCAAGCTATAAAATCCTATCTTTTACTTTTTATAGCAAATTTTATGTCTGCTGTAACAGACTACAATCAACTACATTAAATAAAATTGTGTGACGTCAGATCGTGTTATTGTACTTAGTACCTAGTATAATAATATGATTATAAATATTCGCATACCTATCGAGTTGATTTATATAAAGTTTTAAATATAATCTTCATCTATACTTCTATATCTATATCTATACTAATCTAAACTAATCCTAATAATATTATAAATGTGAAAGTTTGTGATAAGGCTGCTATGTTTGTTCCCTAATCTATATCTATAATATTATAAAGAGGAAAGATTTGATTGTTTGTTTGTTTGCATCGAATAGGCTCCGAAACTACTGGACCGATTTGAAAATTTATTTCACCTTTAAATTCTACATTATCCCTGATGAACATAGGCTATAGAATATTTTCAAAAATGTTAGGGATCCGTATGAAAACTTCGATAATGTAACCCAACGTGTGAAAAAAAATCCGAAAAAAATCCTTATATCGCTTACGCTGCGGAAATTATTGACAATAGAGCAATGTACTAAACTAATACCATATGTCTAACTATTAGGGATCCGTATGAAAACTTCGATAATGCAACCCAAGGTGTAAAAAAATTACCCATAAAATCATTATTTCACCCGTGCGATGCCGGGGCGGACTGCTAGTCAAAAATAAACGACAAAACGGATTAAGATGAAATTTGCTGTATTTATAAAAAAAAAATAGTTTCTGCTATTATGTTTTCAGCTTAATAGAAATCTAGGTAGGAACCTGAAGTAATATATTTATAAAAATAGGAGATGTGGCTTGTTCAGAAAGGGCCTTTTTTTTGGTACAGAAAACAGGAAGTAAACATTTCGAATCCGATTTTCAGAAACTTCGACATATTTTATTTATTTATCCCCAAAAAAAATATAACGTGATCGTCATCAAGCCGTTGCACGGGGCGCCATATAACTCAGCTTGTTTATTCCGAAATATTTAGGTATAATTATAAATAAGAGGAACATAGTCACATACCTGCAGCCCTATTACGTAAGCTCACTGATAATCGTAATCGGCTTCAAATATTCCATAATCTTTTGACAGTTACACTGAGAATTTAACCATTAGCTTAATATTTCACAAACGGCTCCCTTAGTCGAAAAGTTGTTTTCACAAACTCGCAATATTTTTTAAAGACCTATCGAACGACACCCATGGTGTACCTACACGAGGAATAATAAAAACTTTACCAACTTTACATGTAGGATAGGTACCCTTAAAAAAATGATTTTTAAGAATTTATTCTACCACTTTGTCGGCGTGACTAATACGAGTATATGCAAAATTACAGCTTTTAAGTTGAGTACGGGAGGACGGACATGGCGAAACTACGAGTAATGGGTTTCTTGTCTTGTAGACTACTAAACCCTAAAAAATATGCCAAATGTGACTAAAAACAATTGAACGCCGAGATTATTTATTTTTGATAATCCCCAAGTAGGTAAGTAAGTAAAGTGAAAATGAATGAAGTAAAGTCTCTGAATTTTGATTTTTTGTAATGTCTAAGTTAGTAGAAGATACGAGGGTCTGTATAATGAGTAAAAATATTCGGTCCATAATTTTAATGAAAACAGGCTTTTGAAGAGGATATATGACGCCTGGCTTTTAAACAAAAATAAGACTTTTACTATAACGCGAAGAATGATTTCTGAAATAATAGTACCTATAACAACGTAAACAAATTTGCAACAATTGTAGTTACCTCCGCGATACAGTGTATCGCTTCTGCGTGTTGTAACTGTAATCTTGGATAACTTTAACCTAGTTTGTTTCGAAACGACCTCTTGATACTCCTTGAAAATGTTTCACCGAAATTATTTTATTTAACTTAGCAGACTAAGCTTGCTGGATTATGGATAAATAATGCATAGATTATCTTGGGTCTTGGTTTTGTTTTATGTTTGCAGTTCAATATCACTGTGTTGAGTCAGTAAAAAGTATTCTCTCACCTACCTACATTTACGAGTTGGTGGTACTGGTTGGTGGTTACTCTGGTGAGTAAGTAGTATTGCTGGAGTTTCAAATTTTGCGGATCATTGTATGCCTGGTTGTAATTAAAATGTCTTCAAGATAACATCGAAATTGATATATGTAGGCACAATTTGAAGCCATTAGGCTAACTCACGCAAGCAATCAATCTACCTTTAATGTAGGCGGCCGCAGATGGGATGTGTTGGGACAACTTCTGATTATGAATAAATCAATCCCCGGGCGAAAACCAGAATGTTGTTGATTCTATATCAACAACATTCTGGATTTCGCAGAACAGTAATTAGACCTGTAAGATAATATGCTAATATCTTACATTGGGTTTTGGCATTGTCGGCATATTTTGCGAGTTAAACGGTTTTACAGAAAAGTGACCAGAGCCAGAGTAAGGCTCTAAAAGAACATAACGTAACTCTAAAGAAAAATACGAGTACAAAAAATTATTAATAAAGATATAGTCAGATCGATCAATATTGTGAAATTGTAAAGGAAACGTAGTCAAATCGACACCGGTACGCAGAGTTTGCCGGGATTCCCACGATTTATGAGGCAATATGTTTAACGTCTACTACGGGAACCCTCTCGGAACATAACGGGGCTGTTACGTAAACAGATTGCTCGCGAGTGGTGGGCCGACGCCGACGTTCCAGATATTGGCCTACGAACGATTCCTACACTTACAACTTTTGTACCAAATCGACAGCGACATTTCGTTCTACGTAAACCTTTCGGCATGCGAAAGGCTCAAGCGGCGATTCGAGAACTATTTTCGAATAAACGACGTTTTGTTGAGATTTTGTACGATTCTATGATATTCGTAGGTATCTACGAGTAAGTGCGCTTCCGTAGGGTAGTATTTACTTTGACAACTGCTCTTTAGTATATTATGAGTATAAATGCGTGATCTAATGTAATCTGATGGTAGGTATTATTATATAGGTACTCACCTACGAGTATCTTTACCAACATATTTGATAAATTAGTAGGTAGGTAGTTATGTTGTCATAATTCTTTAATAGCTAAGGTAGTTAGTGCTTTAGTCAATTTCTATTCTTTGATACAAAAAGTGAGGAAAACTGTCGAGACTATGCTCAGTGACTATTTAAGTTTTATGGTTATGTAGATAGGATCACGACTGTAATTCTAAGTACGGTAGGCATACTCTTAGATGTCAAGGTGCTTAGATACTTGAAGATATATTTAGGGGTTAGACAGAGGCAGATACTAATATTACGTTTGGCACAATACCCACATTTTTGCAGTAGTTAGCAAGCCCATCGTCGTTTATAAGAATACTATACTGGTTTTCTCACGATGTTTTCTTTCACCGTTTTGAGCACGTGTTTGAGTGCATAATTATATATTTTACGAACAGAAAAACCCATTGATGCACGGCCGGGATTTGAACCCACGACCTTCAGATTGAAAGTCGAGGTACCTCCATATTAAAATTAAAGATATCTACTATTCTACAAATATTACAAATCCGAAAGTTTGTGAGGATGTTTATGTGTTTGGATGTTTTGTAGCTTAATCACGCCCAAACTATAAAACGGATTTTTTCACATACCTAATTAAGCACATACCTAAAACTTAAATAGCCAAATCTATAAGTGTCACACTTTGAGTACCTACTCGTCGTACACAATGAAATTCACGAAAGAAAACTCAATATTCGGCAGATCGCTTCAATAATAAAATAGCTAAAGCTCGCAAAGTGCCACATGTTGGTAAGCCTGTTTGCTCTCCTGATTCAATATACCTTCGGATTAGGATAGAGTAATGAAATGTTATGAGTTTTTGAACTGGATTAGTCACGAAGAATCGAGCCATTCTCAGTAAGCAAAACTGCTGCCCTTTTAGAATAGCTATGCTTAACAAACTTTATATATCTACTTACATTTTATGATTTTGCTACCTAAAACGTAAATCTACCTAACCAATTTATCAAATTCTTAATTTGATACTTTCAAATATATACCACTATAAAAAATCTTCATAAATTAGATAGGAACATTGAAGCGAAGATGTGCTAGAAGCTTTAAAGCCTTAGTGGTTGTTGAATATAACGTATTTAGGTATAATAGTCGAAGTATTCGATCCATCACTGCAAGTGGCATTGAGCTCGACCAAGTACCATGCATAAGTAATTTTATATCGATCTGAAAACTGTGGTGGACTTACCTAAGTATAGACTGTCGCTGGCACGGCATGCCTACTAAAAGCTCTTTCTGTTTCTATATTCGTTATACGGGCACCACAAGTAAAAAGATGGATCCAGAAATAATTTAGTTCGAGCTCTCGCCTTTCGCAACACTCGTGCATCTAACAATACACTATCGGCAAATTATATACTGTGCAGCTGTGTACGTAAATGACCATCATAAAGTAGGTACCGTATTTACAAATCAAACATCCAAACATACAAGCATCCTCACAAACTTTCAAATGTATAATATTAGTAAGATAAACACGTACCTACATAGGTATATATAAACTATCACCATTTTGGCGGAGTAGTAGTAGAGTTTGTAGAGTTGCCATCCAAAATGTAAACAAATAACAATACCCACAGTTCACGTAAGTACTAGGTACCTACCTACCTACCTAGGTAAGTAAATACCTGTATAAGTATAGTATTTTTAATTTACTATTCTCCAAATCAAAAAATATTTTTCAGTTTACTGTTAGTGACGAACCCTCGTATTCAGGAACGACACTATGAGAACACGCACCCACAGGGGACGAAATCTTTTTTCATAAAAATCACTTTATGTGTTGTGCGACACTGCATAGTGTGACTAGAGGCATTGTCGTGTGCCTCTAGCCAAAGTTGAGCTCTAAAGGCACACGGTAGCGTGCGCCATAGTGCCGCTCAACACATAAAGTGATATTAATGAAAAAAGATTTCGTCCACTGTGGATGCGTGTTCTCATAGTGTTGTTCTTGAGGGTTAGTGATTTAGTATCGGTGCCGGTGTAGGGAATAGTTATTTGTTATAAAAGAGTGCAAAGTTACTTTTTAACCGCGTGTTCAATTTTGATGACCGAGCAAGCGAAGAATTCTAAAATTGAATCACGAGCGCAGCGAGTGATTCAAAATTAGAATCCTGAGCGTTAGCGAGGGAATCAAAAGAGCACGAGGTGAAAAATCTTTGCACTCGAGTGCAACACGTAACTTTTCATTCCACCTCAGCGAGGAAATGACTAAATGCAAAAAAAAAACGTTTACAATCACAAGATAGGTACTTTTATTTCAGTTTAGGTATTAACTACTACATTATGACAGGTAAGTATTACAGAATAATCTTATTATTGACGTGAAAAAATGCCGCGTAAAGAACCGCGTACAAAGAAAATTGAAAAAAGAACACCAAGAAGGTTCCGAGTCTGAGTTTTTAACAAATTAAAAAAAAGTTGTATGATATATTCGGCACCATAGAGGTAGCAGTAAATAGGTTTAATGATTTTTTTAATTCACAAACTTAGTGCACACGATGTTCTAAATTCAATTTACTTTATCCTCTAGAGAATAAAAACGGCTTTTGCACTCAGAAAATGAAGAGCAAAAATATTCTTTCCGAGATGGTGGGATGAAATAGTATATTATGCAACTAGTGAATAAAGGACGGATTTAAAGCGAGGGCCGTAGATGAGTCACGAGCAAGTGAAGGATTCTAATGATTGAATCACGAGCGCAGCGAGTGATTCAACTGTTAGAATCCTGAACGACGCGAGTGATTCATGGCCCTCGATATAAATTCGTACTTTATTCAGGAGTTGCATACTATACTTTATACCATGACTACGAGAATATTTATTTAATCTAATGAAAAACTCCTTGTCGCAAATATCGACCAATCAAATCTCGAGAATTTATTTGCACCAAAGAGTTTTGAATTTCGAATCTCAGCGCAAGGAGTTTGTGTAAGCATTGAAATAGAGACCGGATATATTTTGTGTTCCAAATTCAAACACCAAAATAGTGAATAAAAACAAAACAGTGAATAAAAGGCCTTTTTATTCACTGTTTTGCGTGAATAAAATAAGCTTTTTAAAGTAGGTATGGTATAAATGTTATTGTGTCAAAAGTGTTGTGTATTGATATTATGAAATATGGCTTAATTATATGTTTTTACAAGAGGAAATAATTGAAAATGCCAGTTACCAACAATGTAAGTATATATTAATAACGATAATAATGCAATACAAGAAAAAACGTGGTAATTAGCCGTATAAATACGGCAATTAAAAGAAAATATCCGTCATGAAATGGCAGCCATCACGGAGACTACCTGCCGAGCTGTCATAGGCAATTTTAGTGCCCGACTAAATGAATGCCGAGAGCGCAACGGTTTACATTTGGACGATGTTATTTTTAAAAAATAAATTCCCAAACAGTGTACTTCAATATATAATAAACATTTTTTCAATAAAGCTAAGACTTTTCTTTTAAAAAAAGATTTAAATGTGAACTTACTTTTGAGACACCTTGTATTTAAAATACTAATTACCTATTACATGAAATCTGTAAAATCAAGTAAGTTATCGTCACATCAGAAAGCCACATGTCAGTATCGTACTATGTACTATGTACCTACTTTGTATGTGAGTGTAAACACATTGTATGGGCCTTCATTTTAAGATTAGACGGACGGACTCTACCTAACGAACAAACAAACTCTTTGTTAAAAGCAAATAGTCACATCATTTATTTAAAACGGTTTAAAACTGACAATATTACTTACCATTGTTAGAGAACTCGAAATAACCAGAGTATTTTAGATGATAACATAAACTTCTCTCAATGTCTGTCAACACAACTGCAGCCGTCGAAGTGAACAGTTAATTTAACGACGAATTAACTGAACATTTCATAGTCTATATATCTCTCAAGTATGAAGACTCTGACTCATTATCACATTGATTAAAATCATTTATCAACTATTATTAAACTCAAAAATAACCTTAACAAAACAGAGAAATAATCGGTACACTAATAGTTAGTAATAACACTGAAATGTCACATGTAATTATTATTTGTGTCATATCAGTGTAGCCTAACATTGAATATTGAACTTTATATTTTTAACCGACCATATTTGCTTATCCGGAGAAGTGATATTTTTCTATAACTAGTATAAAATCATAATGATTAAACAGGAATTTGAAACTATAAATTGTCTTTTGATCGTTTTTAAAATAATGCGCTTTATTACATTTTCCATCTTAACCAGTTTGACTGTCCATCCAAAAAATAAAATGGGCCAAGTGCATGTCGGGTCACGCGCATTATAGGGTTTCGTAGTTTGCAGAGCTAACAACCTTATATCATTTTTAAGAGGAGTGGGGGGGGGGGGGAGGGTGGACACTCTACGAGTACTCTAACAAAAATTGGCACTTTAAAGCTTAATATTTTACAAACGAATCCCTTAATCGAAAAGTTATTTTCACAAACCCTACTTTTAAAACACCTATCTTACGACGCTACGCCATCGGGTACGCGAGATTAAAAATAACATCCCCACATTAGGCGTAGAGGAGCCCTAAAATATAAAAAAAAATAGTTTTTCAAGATTTTATTCTACCACTTTGTTGACATTACTAATATATGTATGTACTACATGCCAAATTACAGCTTTCTAGCACTGATATTCTCTGAGCTAAGCTGTGGACAGACGGACGGACGGACATGGCGAAAATATAAGGGTTTCTTGTAGATTACGAAACCATTAAAACAATCTATAAGTACAACTATTTGGCCAATAGCATTGGGTGGGGTCACTGGACTCTAACAAATAGTACCATTTCAAAGCTTCATTCTGATTAAACGGGTCTCTGTTTTAATAGAAGTTTATCTGACGATATCCCACAATGTTTTTATTTCATTATTTCGCAGACGTCAAGAATGGGTGAATTTAGGTACCTACTTATACACTATTTTGTTATGATAAATTTTATTATTTGTAAAATATTTCAGCTTAATAGTAAAATGTATCATAACAAATAGTGTGCAAGTAAAGCGGCTCTAACAACGGACGAACAGACGATAAAACCACCGACTGACAAAAAAACAACCGATGACGACACACTTTTTTTTTGGAATCCCTTCTTTAAAAGAGCTTGCACTTTAACCTCATCATAAAGCCTAAAACGGGTACCCCACCCAAACGGATAAGCTTTTTAAATTTCGTGTTTGTGAGACTAGTTAGAATGTGTGTATGTCGAAAGATAGACTAGGTCATCGGTGGATAACACGGCTACATTGTAATTAGTAAACACAGATTTTTTCTGGTTTTCATAAAAAAATGGTGTTTTATGACTGCTGATTTGTCGTTTTTGCTAGTGATCTGTTCTTACTAGTTTAGTGATATTATTTTTATATGATTGTACTTTCTTATTAGAGAAGTAAATTGTCGCTTGTTGTGCTGATTTCGAAATTATAAATGTACAACAAAGAAACATGCAATTGGGCAAGTCGCATAGTGGGTCGGGTACCTTACTCGTATCCCGTATTGGACTGGTCTCCCCTATGGTAAAGGCAAATTCTGATATTATTTCCCGACAAAATGAAAATAGGCTTTTTATACCTGCGTGAGGTCGATTGGAAGATTATAATTTTGATTAGCTTGTTGCGTGGCCGGCATAGCCGTACATCGAATAAGTTACCCGCTGCTGCTGGTCCGTTCACGGTTTATTACGTCATGAAATATGCTGAAGGTGTAGTTTCCTTTATAGACGATTTATTATAGGTACCTACTTTATGGCTATAGATGCACAATATTTCTCGATAAACTCGACTGCAAATGAAACATCTTAATATAACAATGTTGGTCTCGGTTACAATGACATCAAGCATTTCAGTTGCTTTTCAGCATACTTCTATTCTTTAACTTTATTAAAATGTAGTGATTCGTGTTGATTCGTGGTTTCCTAATAAAAGTTTTAAAGACTTTATACTACACACAACTATACTAGATAAATAAAACTTAAATCTGAATTTGTGCACAAGTGAGATACACTTTAGAAATGAATCGCAGAGGCCAAACTCAGATCCGTTGGTGCAGTAATAAATACTAAAGCTGGCCGAACCCGCCGTAGTATTTGCTCTTAAAGTTCATCTTCCTATTTGCGATGCGAGATTTATCTCCCAAAAATAAACTGAAGCAGCGCAGCTAGTACCTAAGTATTAAAGTTTGCACATAGTGTGATATTTCCCTAAAGGACGGTATTAAAATAGGACATCACTGTATATTTTAGGAACCGTTTTTGTAAGTTTTAGTATTTTCATTTGTTTGAGTGTTTATACTACAAATGTTTTCCGCTGTTCCATAAAAGTTGAGAAGAATTTACCTACTTGTATTAACGTATGCTAATAAACGAATGCTAAGAAACCTTAACAGAAAACTAATATCTGCCTAACATACCATTTATATATCTTTCAAGACGTTAACGTTCTACTTGTACTTTATAACTTTAATTGTGTCCAGAGTTTTCAAAATAACTTTGTCTGTATTTCAAGCATTGATTCAGTAACGGTGTGATTGAATAATGGTCTGCAATGGAACAGTGCGGTCCAACTTTTCCAAAACTTGGTTGACCATTTGTGCGTATGACAGGATTCCAAACTTGGGCAAAAGAACACTGATTTTAGTTCAATGATTAGTAGGGAAACGCATATTAAGGCACCTTCTCATAAATCAATTATCTGACATTCTTTAGTTATATGTCTTACACATTAGAGATTTCTTCCATTCAGTCTTTTGGCTACTTGCTAAAAATCTTGTAGGTATTGTATAAATGTTCTCCAAGTTGGTCTAACGACTGGTTCACTTGGGGGCATTGGGCGTACCGATTACAGACTAGATCTTTGTGGTTAGAGTGGTCGATTAGGAAATAAAGCTTCTCCGCTCATCCCTTTGATTAGCAGGCAGAGGGTGCAGTAGATGAAACAGTGACGTGTTGGACGTGTGGCTTAACACCAGAGTGTGATGGGGCGGAGTACGCACTGAAGTGGCTAGGGGCCTACAGCTGCAGAGTAAGATTTCTGGTTACAGATATTATAACCCGTTACAAATAAATATCTAATCGTTTTTAATGCATTTTTCCACACTAGAAAACTATTTGACTGTTATCACGTCTTTTAAGACCCCACATTAGGGTTCGTGTGTGTCGTTGTGGGGCTTAGAAATGATAAGTAGATAATTTAACATAATTTAAGCCCAACCATTTCTGAAGTTTAAATCGAACTAATCAATCGAAATGAAAGACGGATTTGCTACAATAAGTAAATTAGGTCTCTCGAGCGCCCTTGGTACGCTTATCGCGCACGTATTTTTTGGATATTTGGATAATAATACAACCGCGAATGTTACCCACCGCGCTCGGAAAAACCATAAAGGGGGTAGTTAGATAAATAGATCACTAGACACAAAGCAGGCGCGGCCTCTAAACTACCCTTTAATAGAGAGTAATGTTCGCAGAAATCAACACCTAGTTTTATTATCATAGCCATAATCGTGACCAGGTTACCAAAAGGAAAAATGTTTCGCACGTCTGTGTGCACTAGGGATTTCTATTGAGTTTCTTGTCAATAATAATCATTGTGAACTTTTACCTTCATATAAAAATGTAGGTATATAGAACTGGTAGAGCTTTAATAAAAAGAAAATAAGTAGAGGTTACCTACCTAAGATTACCTGCCGACCTCTTTGGCGAGGCGGGCGAATACTCGACTGAGACTGAAATCGAACGGGACTTCTCAGCAGGACAAATTTTGCACGACCTTTTCATTTTTGGTTTCTGGGTAGTTGATTCAATTTAGAATTCGTGCAACTGATGAAAAAATTACGATTCTCAGTTTTTGCTTAATATGATGAGGTTTGGCCTATGTTACTCGGTGATATAATAGCTTTCGATAGTTGAATTTTTATATAATTGATCTAATAATTTTAGTTTATCCATTAGGTATGAACAAACATCTTCTAATATATGAAATTCTCGTGTCAGCGTGTTTGTAACCAAACTCCTCCGAAACGGCTTGACCGATTGTATTTGTGTATATTCACTAGGTCTGAGAAGGTCGTAGGGTATTTTTTAAACCTAGGGGTTGTGATAAGGGTGGCGTAAAGTTCGGGAAAAACAAAAAGTGTTTTTTTCTGCGGGATTATTGAAATTTGACAGGACAACGTCTGTCGGGAGAGCTAGAATATACATAAAATACAAAAATCCCTTTTTCTCTCTCTTTATAATATTAGCATAGATGTACTTGTAGATTGAAATACGCTTCGCTACGATCGCGCTAATATGCTACATATTTGGCCTACAGTACCAAGCTTTAGGATTCTCGTGGGTTATAACTACATAAATACGATGTCGTAGGTTTTACTCGCAATAGGTAGGAAATTGATTGAATGAGTATTTAACACAATATCCCAGTTGTTACTGAAACTATTTTTTGTCTCGTATCACAGTAATTTTTTGATACCTTGACCTCGATGCATATAGTAAACATAAAAAAACATTTAATGCATTTTTTTGATCTTTATAACGATCGGTCGCTGTAAATGGGATATTATCACAATGTATAAAAACATAAATTATATATTAAGTACTTAGAATGCTTGCACGCGTCTTCGCACGCGTTGAAATGTATTGTTATTGAAATGTATAATGTTTAACAATATAAATTGTAGCGTAGGTATCTTACTTTCCAGCTTATTCGTTACTCCATTGATGCAATTAAACAATCTTTTTCATTCGTATATATTTGCAATATTTTTACTAAATGTTTAAAAAAATCTCCAAAATGACGTTTATGTTCGAATCTATACATATAATAAAACTGTAGAAGAGTTCAATTCTGTACATTGAATAAAAACTAAAAAAAATACAGACGGACAGACAGACAGACGGACAGCGGAGTCTTAGTAATGGGGTCCCGTTTTTACCCTTTGGGTACGGAACCCTAAAAAAGGACGTTCTTACGACGCGCTTACAAGAATACTAACTATGTTTTCCTTCACAGTTGTAAGCACGTGTTAAATGGGTATATAAATTGTTCGAACAGAAAAATCGAATGTTACCTATATTAAGCATAGGAAGGCGATTTTTGTATTTACAGCATTATTTTGTATTTCGAGCATTTGCATTCAGAAAGCATCATTTAGTGAAGTGGAACTGATGAAAAAGACCACCTACAAGGATTTAGCCTTACTATCCACAAAAATTTTAAAGTTATTCCCTCCATTTAGATTTGGTAACAATCTTTTTTTTTTTTTAAATAGCAATCGTCCTTAATTGGACATTTCTGCCAGGAGGGTAAGTATCTATCTAAATTGAATCTGAAGGTAGTTAAAGTTGGTCTTTTGTTCTGTTAGTTGAGGTTATTTGGTTTTGATATGTAGGTAACAAAATATTTTTTAAATAGTTTCTGGACTGTTTTGATATAAAGTTTTCAAACTTCACATGATTGCCGATAGTTAAAAAACAGTTGCTTCTTAGCAAACCAAGCGTTTCCAGGAAGCGTGTGTTTTGATTACAAGTTTCAAGTAGGTTGTTTGTGGAAGCGCTGACTCCGTTTTTCACCGTATTCGGTAGCACGCTTCGTTTCACATTGTTGTCAAAGAAAGTTGATAGCAGCGTGATGTCTTCATCTTAGCTACTGTAATACATTTTCTTGATAATTTAGGAAAAGTAGGTACTATTGTGTAAAATAAATAATAATTATGTATCTAATGTATAATTATCTTTTTTAAAAGTACCTACCGGTATTACGTTAAAACGCTCGTGTCATTAAATAAAAGAAAGAAATAGGGTAACCAGAGGCATGTCTAAATATTACATAAGGCACATACATACGTATAAACATTTGAATAGATATAATTATATGTAATTCCTTACTGAGAATATTATAGCATGCGCCTAGGCTACACTTTTTATCAAGGTACCACGCGAGCGTATTATATAGGTATTACTAGCTGTCCCGACAGACGTTGTCCTGTCAAATGTCAATAATCCCACAGAAAAAAGCACTTTCCGTTTTTCCCGATGTTTACGCCATCCTTATCACAGGGGTATGAAAAATAGATAGTAGCCGATTCTCAGACCTACGAATATGCATATAAAATTTGGTAAAAATCGCTAAAGCCGTTTCTTAGGAGTAAGGTAACTAACATTGTGACACGATAATCACTACATAGTATAAAGCAAAGTCGCTCTCCGCTTCCCGCGTCTGTATGTCTGTATGTATGTTTGCTTATATCTTTAAAACTACACAACGGATTTTGATGCGGTTTTTTTTAATAGATAAAGTGATTCAGGAGGAAGGTTTATATGTATAATAACATGCTACCCGTGCGAAGCCGGGGCGGGTCGCTAGTTTTATATATAAGATATTATATTCTGCCTTTTGCAATAACACTTTTGATACCATGGGCCCCTTCCCCTGGGGGTATACTTTACGTAACTTCCAAATTTTATCTAACGCAGTGGTTCACCTGCCGTCTTTATTAGATTTCATGTCACTGTCACCATAATTTTGTATTAAATCAGAACTTTGAATCGCTCGTTTAGGTATACATAATATTCATATTAATTTATTAATTAAGGTGATATGTGAAATTTTTGACTTTTTGTATGGGCTGAGTCTACCCGGATAAGACGGAAAAAGTTATAAAACTGCATTATCTTGAAAACCATCGAATTTAAAAAGAAACCGTCTGTTATTTACTTAGCTAGTATGATTATCTAACGAATGATATAAAAATGAACTGTTTAGCTATTCATAGTTTTGATTAAAAACGAAAGTAGTGTTTTTGAAGAGCCAACTTTGGAAAATAAATCTATCGAAAAAAGTTTCAACAATCGTGTTTCTTCTGTCTGTAATTTATCTAGATTATATCCATAAGTTATCTTTGTCATAAAAAACAAAACTGTATGTTTTGCGGTTATTGAGAAAAAACGATTCTGCATTCATCAAAAACATTTATTACTCGTCTTAATAATTAAAATTGTGACTGAAATAATAACTTAGGAGGGGTTAACTAACTTAATGCAGTCGCGCTGTGTTCAAGATATAAACGTATGAGTGGCGATATAGACATTATCAGCGCGGATCCAATATTCCTATTGAAAAATTATAAAAAAAAAGGTGGGGAGGTATGTTTGTAAGTTTTTCTTTTATATATGCGTCAAATTTGTTTACTGGACGTCTAAAGTGGGAGAGTAAAACTGGTAATTTTTTGTGGTTTTAACGGTTCTTATTCTTATTATAACAAATTTATTTATTACTAGCGACCCGCCCGGGCTTCGCACGGGTGCAATGCTGATACTAAATATACTACAGAATGTCTTTATATAAAACGATTTTTTTTCACAGCTTTTTTTGACCCCTTCTAGTACAATTGCTGATTTTTGGAGTACAATTCGTACAATTCCATAGATTTGTAACTGCATTAAAATGAACCCTTATCCACGGTGGGTCCGGCTGCGTAGTATCACACGATTTCTATGATTCTTTTTTTATGGAATAGTTAATAATGTTAACTTTTTTATTGAGGGATGACTGAGAGTGTTATAAACGTAAGAGTAGACACATATAATCAGAAAGCTTCGAACTGCTAAGCTATCGGGAGTTACACGTGTTATTGTAAGTCAACCATAAAAGATAGACATATGCTGTCGTGGGATATTTTTTATATAATTTTAAGGAGAACATTTCCGTCATACATGATTTTTGTGTAGCTTTATTAACCCTTAAAGTTGCACACGCGACGGAAGCTTAAAAAATGGAGTAACTTCTCCCGTTTTCCCAACATTTCCCTTCACTGCTCTGCTCCTTTTGATTGTAGCGTGATGAAAAGTATACTATAACCAGCTCAGGAGTATGAAAAATAATTGTACCAAGTTTCGTTAAAATCCGTCGAGTAGTTTTTGTTTCTATAACGGTTATACAGACAGACAGACAGACAGACAGACAGACAGACAGACAGACAGACAAAAATTTTACTGATTGCATTTTTGGCATCAGTATCGATCCCTAATCACCCCCTGATAGTTATTTTGGAAATATTTTTCATGTACAGAATTGACCTCTCTACAGATTTATTATAAGTATATAGATAATAATAATGTTTTTATGAAAACCTCATAGATTGTTGATTGATCCAGGGAGGAAAAAGCTGAATACGTTTATATACAAAACCGCCTGCCTACCTGCCTAGGAATGCTCTTAAGGCTAACACAGTACCTAAAAACTGAATATATTATAAATTAATCAAAATGCTACATACCTACTTATATTAAAGTCCTATTCAATCAATTAGTAAAAAAATAATAAAAAAATAATAAAGGAAGACACACAAACAATTACACATTCTAATAACATTCTGACATTTTCTCTCCTAAAATTTCATTTATTGAGTAAAAGCATCCTTCCAGCAAAAAAAAAATCTTAGCATCGTTTTAAATGTATTAGACCTATCTATATCTGTATATAGCTTTCATATTCACAAGAAGAGAGCTAAACAACGCGCATTTAAGGCGCTGCGATGGTCTAAAATCGCGGCAGAAACGACTAAGAGAGTTAACAACGGCAAGCTCTAGCTCTAGCGTATCGTAAATATTATCGACAGTATTTATGAGATCGCGTTGCTGGTACCTGCGTAGGCTATAGGTAACATTACCCACCCTTAATAACCATTTTCTCATTTACAATATTTTTTTAGAGTATCTTTAGGCACTTCGATAAATAACTCTTGCTACCGACCGCTGCAATGACGTCAAACACACATCTGACGTTTGACAGTGGTCACAGCGGTACTGATTCATGGGCGGCGCGCGGTCCATCTTTGCTTTTCGAATAAATGAATGATTCATTAATTATTTCTTATCAAAAAACTATCTTAGTGAGAATATAGATCTAATTATTACCTATCTTGAAAAATAAATCACAAGTTGATCTTAATAGTAGGTATCAAAGTATTTCGATGATAAATTATAAAATCTATCATTTTGAAAAAATATCTTTATTGTGAAAAGTTTCTGCTATTATGTTTTCAGCTTAATAAAAGTCTAGGTAGGAACCTGTAGTAATATATTTATAGGAGGATATATTTGTAGTAATATATAAATAGGAGACGTGGCTTGTTCAGAAGTTTTTTTTTCTAATCGAAAAAAAAACAATCGTCGACATAGAGCGCCTTAATCCATGATAAATATAAACTTGTAAAAACTACTCTACATTACATTATATACTTAGGTAAAAATCTGCACCCAAAACCTGCTCGTTGCTGCACCGTAAATAAATCTCACTAAAATCTTGCTAAGGTTCTCTACTATTCCTGTCGCGTGTAGGTAATGCCCCTTACACACCTAGATCAATTAGGACATTAAATTTAATAAAGAAACAAAAAATCTTTCTTTCTAAATAAGTATAGACCACAAAGCTAATCGTTTGTTTAAGCCAACGTTTAGGACTATGGATTACACATTTGATTTTCCAATTGTCCAAACTGCCTAGCTCTAGTTCTACCTAGCATTTAGATATTTTTCACAACACTCACTAATTTTGTATTACAATTTTTACGATAATCGATTAATTATTGACCTAATTGTTCGGTAGGAGTAGTGTGCACAGGGCATAAGTAAGTCGCTACATAGTGCTGTGAGTTGCAGCGTGATAATCCGAACTAGCCGTTGACCGGCTTAGTGCTGAATCATTAAGACCCTGGATTTTCGTTCACATATTTTTTACCAAGTTCACGGTGGATTATTCGAGGAGAGCGGCGTGTTGTGTGATTATCGCTCATTATCGGCGACGGCGGACGGCACGGTACGGCGGACGCGCCGAACCGTGCCTACATTACAATTGAATTCGCCTTGACGACTCGTGATTCACGATCAAAATCCCATTGCGTATGATTCGATAATGTTTATATTTCAATAAAATATATTTTCGATGTAGCTACAGTTTACGGAGCCTTGATTTAGACGCTCCATAGGAGGTAGCACGACGGTATTCTTATAAGAAGCTAATACACTCAGTAGTGATATATACAGGGTGTAATAAGATGCTCCCGAAACTGAAGGAACATTAAGTACACCTCAACTAAATCCTTCAGATTTTCCACATGTGACTGTTTTTGTAAAAAAAAAAGGATCACGACTGTAATCCCCAAGTACGGTAGACATACTCTCGGATATCCAGGCACTTGGATCTGTAAACATGTCTAAAGGAGTTAATCAGAGGCACGTCCAAAAATTACATTTGTCACGTGCCAAAATTTAGCAGTAGTACACGTGACAGGTTCGTCGGCTCGTCGCTCGTCGCTGCTTAAAATAATACTAACTGGTTTCTTCACGATGTTTTTCTTCGATGCGCATATAAATTTTGAACAAACAAATCCATTGATGCCCGGCCGGAATTTGAACCCACGACCTTCAGATTGAAAGTAGGGGTACCTTCCACTCATCCAACATGGCTATTACTGTTTTTGTATCGATTAGAATAGAATAAAATTGTTTTTTTAGTTATCCTATGATATATATTGCAATGCTACAGAAAATAAAGAAGGCAATAATTTCCCCTAACAATTGAACCCAGAGTAAAAAAAATACTGTTTTCATTCGCGCAACCTGATTTTGGAAAAGTGCCAAATTATGAAATTGAATAATTAGCCACTTTTATTTTTATTTCTTCCACCGAAAATAGATCAAAATGCATGGTGTGAACATCTAGTTTCAGTTTTTGGGAGTGATAATAATAAACCGGAACCTTTAGGCGTTTCTTTGCTGTAAACAATAAAAGCAAAATAGTCAAATCAAATCAAATCAAATCATTTATTTGCAAGAATACAACATTATTTTACATGTCAGATCTTAAAACTATTATAGTAGATTGTATTCAGCCTGCAAGCAGGCGTGCAAATGTTTTGTGAGTCATATTATTAGAAGTATTAGTCATTAGGTATTATGTTACAATTCAATTTTCCAAATACTCTTTCACACTATAAAAACATTCTTCAATTAGCCAACCACTTAACTTTTTCCTAAATATATTTCCATTTAGTTCTTTTATTTCATCCGGTAATTTATTGTAGATTGTGATACACTTGTTATAAATATTTATCTTATAAATATCTTTATGGCACTGGTGGTTGTAGAGCAAATTTTTAAATTTAGGCCTTTTGTGTCGAGTAATCACATCGCAACGTTTTTTAAAGTAGGTTGGATGTGATTTTACAAATATACAAACGCAGGCGAGAGTCAAGATCCTACAGTTCTTGAAGAGATGAGTTGATTTAGAGTTTTGGCGGCGCGTGGCGGCAGTTCACGTCTGAAAGCTCTCTTATTACAGGTCGCTCGGTTCTGAGGCGGAGAGGCATTAATCGTCTAACGCGACGCGCATACATCACCTTGCCTAGCGAATGTGACACAGCACACTCCAGTTAACATAAATCACTCATTACAAGCGTAGTTAATGAGTCATCCACTGAATGCCTTTCTAATGACAATTTAATGCCGTTCATCGCTTAATTTTGCCTAGTAATCAAACTTTCGAGCGACGTAGCCGAGGTAAGCTCCGGATAATAGACAGCACCTTTGAAGATCGGAATACATTAGCGCAAGAGTGTTGTTTAATGATTTATAATTACAACGTCAGCCTCTTCAGCCTAAACTTATTATTGTGATTTCCTATCATTATGTTTGTTAGTTTACTCTCGTTGGAATTCTAGTCTAATTACTATTCTAGTAGGAACCTATCATAATATTTGTAGTTAAAATATCACAAGAAACAGTTGAGCTATATGAAAACCGCTGAAAGCGGTAGTGAAGAACAGTACCTACTTAGCTCAACTGATCTAGAACCTATTATTAACAAAACCTAACTACATGTCCCAAATAATAGCTTCATTTGCCAACTTAAACACAAAAGGAAAATTGGGTTTTTAATGTATCTATAGAAAACAGAGTTCATTGTTCGGTAACGAGTGTATTCAGACGGGAAAATGTAATTCATTTGATCTGTTCGAAGCTGGAACACAAGGGCCGCAGGCAACATTTTTTTAAGCTTTTAGTACCACACAATTTTGGAGAGATGTTTTCGCGTTTACTTAAAATGCGAATAAATTACGTTGAACAAATAAAACTTTATAGTTTTAATTAGACGCTTATAAGTAGTCGTCGTGTTGGCCTATTAGAAGTTGAGTCGACTTTCGTTCCGAATGTTATGAGTTCGCATCCCAGTCGTACGTACAACAATGGAGTTTTTTTACGAACATGTGTTTGTTATTAACAGGTGATAGAAATCATCATGAGGAAACCAGTAACAGTTATAAGACGATAGCCTTTCCAAATGTTAATGTTTGGATGTGCATCTGAACATACCTTCGACATCTTTTCTTAAAAAAATACCTACTAGAGCAGGGCAATTTTTAGTTAAATTTGCATTTCGATAACAGATATACGTTTAGAAAATTCCGACTGATGTAGGTAGTGCGAGAAGTTCTGGATTGGTACCTATAGTTGGCTTTCAAATTAATTCTAATCTTAGGGAAATTATTATTATATCAGCTTTAAACATACCAACTGGATCAATAAAAATATATGACACTAGCTGTCCCGTGCCCGCTTCGCTGGGCGACAGACATTTCTAATTGTGATCAATTTGGATGGCTCGAATGGAGATAGGTATCCGCGGAATATACGCAAGTTGTCCCGTTGATGGCTCCGTGAAGATGGTCATTGGTCGCCACGATTATATTGTTTCGCAACTCATTTATCAGTAGTCTTGACTTGTGCCTTTACCATTAAAGCGCAAACTCACCGCGGCGCATGCTGAACACGGGCACGCGACGCATTTGGGTCATTTTAGTTTGTAGACCCGCGTTGGTCTACATTTTCAGCATAGTTTTGAATTGTTTTTTTCATCATTTTGAAACATTTGCGTGTACCGCGTACACATCGTGCATAGCGTTAACAGCGTCGAGCTACGGGAGCACCATATTTGAGCGAGCCACGCGTGTACCATTGAAGTTAGTTCATGCGTAGAGTGTTCGTAGGTTGCCAAGGACACAATTACATACATTTTCTTGTAAAGTAAAGCTTGGCGTACGTGCATCGCCTCTCAGTGCGCCGCAGTGAAATTGTGCCTATTCACTACACGCATGTTTGGAGGGCAGGAGAAACCACATTACACTATAATTAATATAGGGACATAGCGGATTACTGGGAAATAACACTGCAGACGAACCGGCCAAGAGAGTCTCGGAAACACAAACGGAAGGCCCCATCCAATTCCTGCCCCTCCCCTGTTCCTGGATGCGGCGACAGACCCAGAGCAAAAACAACGAACGATGGGCACAGGTGACTGACTGCAGACAGTCACGAGCAGCGATACCAACCACCTCGCCGCGGTTGTGAACCTATAAAGACCAGACCTAAGAACCATCGTGTGGACGATCACACACATCGGAGTCACAGACAGCCCGCTCTGCAGGGGCTGCCTTACCAAAGAAGAATCAGCTGCCCGCGCATTCCAGGACTGCGTGGGCAGCTGATTCTTAGGGCGTAACAGCGCAACGTACACAAATCCTCGGCAACCCGAAGACTCTTCTCTAAGCCTGAGAAGACTCCAGGAGGCTTCTGTGCTTCTGGGAGGAGCTAGGTTGGATAAAGATGTAGCCGGCTCACTCCCTACGCATAACGGCCCAACCGAGAGTCTAAATGCTCGAGTTTCTTAACAGCATGATGGGAATATCGCGACAATTTTCATTTTGTTAAACTCATCATAACTTCAAAACGAATCGACTGATTTGAACCATTCAAAAAGTGATTTACTCCTAAATATACAACGTGTCCCAAAATTCAACGATAAGCGGGCACCGTAGGGTGGAACTGCTCATGACTACTCGAGAAAAAAAAATATATCTATGTTACTCAAGGATAATGTAGCTTGGTAACGGTGAAGAATTTTTGAAATCGGTTCAGTAGTTTTTGAGTTTATCCATTACAAACATACAAAAAAACAAAAAAACTAAACTTTTCTCTTTAAGTAATAAGTAAAGTATATAGAATATAGATATAGATAGATATAGATTGTTCGGCACAAGAGCGGCCACTGTCAGATGCTTATTAATGTTATTATAAATTTCATACAAATACGTACCATGTTTCCATTATGCTCGGTATAAGCAGCGGTGTGTGTAAGAACGATACGACGCTACATGCAAAAAATAAATATGATCACAAATGTATTGTAAGTAATCCTCAAGTACCAACGTAGAGTAGGTGCGGTAAACACCCCCTCAAATCTCCAGACACTCAGTTCCTTGAAGATGACTTAACGGGTTAGTCAGAGGAACATCCAAACATTCCATTTTGCGCTTGACTAGGTACATTTTGCAGTATAGTTAACATTGCATACATGACAGGTTGGAGTTTCATTGCCGCTTATAAGAATACTACCTGATTTAATTATTTCATTGTTTTGAAGATGCGTGCTAATAATGAGCATTATAAACTACTAGCTGTCCCGCGACAGATGTTGTCCTGTTTAAATTTCAATAATCGCATAGAAGAAATCATTTTTTATACAAACTTTAACACCCCATTAAGGGATGAAAATCAAAAACTCCTAAATCCCGCATTTCTTTAATTGTATTAAAGAGCATATATATATATATACCTACTAAATTTCAAGTAATTTCGAGAATAAACAATTTATTTTTTTATACAAACTTTGACGCCCTTTTTTACCATGTTAGGGGATGAAATTCAAAAATTCCTAAAATACGTGTATCTTTAATTGTATTATAGATACTAAATTTCAAATTATTTTGATAAAAAACACAGAACTTATCGAAGAATTAAAAAAAACTCTTAAATATATGTTTTATTATTATATACGTAAAATATTTAGAGGTAAACACCACAATTTAATTTATTTCAAATAAAAATGACAGAGTTTCATACAAACTTTTATCCCTTATTTCACCCCTTTAATTTGAATTTCAAAAAATCCTTTTCTAAATGATGAATTTCATTCTTAATTATTAATTATCCTCTCAAAATATCGGAGACATTGCCTATTATATATAGAAGATTCGAATAGAAAGATCTACATATTATTATTATTTATTATAGCTATATGTTATTCGACCCCACGGCCAATCGGAATGAAAATCAAGTTACATTCCACTCGGCCACCACGGTTTTTACATATCTACACATATTATACCTTAAAATTATTTATAAGTTTATGAAAATCGTGCTAAGTAGGTTTGATGACTTTATTCCATTAATGATTAATGGCAAAATGCCGCCTCAGACTTGGCTTTGTTTGTTCAATTTTGCAACGGTAACCACAGTCCATGAAGTAAAATTAAATTGAATTATATTTTGGGCCTTTCGCACTGACATTGATGACACACCAACCTAAACAAAACCGCTCAATCACAATCAATTACCTAAACTTTTGTATTAAATCGCATTTAAATGTTTCGCAACAAATCTTCAACTCTTTTCTTTTGCTTATCCGGTAGACATTTAATAGTCCTTTTTAACTATAAATACGACAAATTACCACGTTTTTTCTTGTATTTCTGACGTTTTGGAGTCCTTAACAAATAGTAGGTACATTAAGCAATTAAGCATACCTCTACAGATAATTAATTATATTTATTTTTTAACCTTCCAGTGAAATAAAAACAATAAATGTATGTATGGATTATGCATGTGGTATGACTTAAATGAATAATTGGTGCATGTATAGTATAATAGGTATCTAACCTGATATCGAGATGCCAAGCCATTCATAGCTCATTATTTAGGTTCCAATCACAGATGACGGATATATAGATATTCATATTCATCCATCTTCGGTACTCAATATGTTACAGGCTAAATGGCCGAATTATCAAAAACAATGAGATGTTGGTGCGGCCTGTTCGAGACGGAGGGCAGTGCCCGGCGTCATTGTCGCTAGCCAGCGGTGTGTGGCAGTCAGCCGACCACGAAATCGGTTCCAGCCGCGTACCGCATTCGCCTAACAACCAAAAATCATTCACGAAAACTCACCGGCTGTAAAAAGCTAATGTACCATCAATTCTCATGATTACACTTTACGAAATCTCTGCGTCATGAACGGACGATAATATAATTAATTGGCCACTAACTTATACAAACTTTACGTTTTTATATTAATAATTGTCAAAATGAGAATCAAGCTCTGCGTTGTATTCATGAATGAAACATTTAGCACCGGTTCGCCTAGAACCTTCGAAGACGACAGGTAGTCAGAATAAATAACGGAAACTCGAAAAATCACAAGGAAAAACACCCTACTTATGCGAAAAATAAGCAAGAATTTATTTTATTTGTATAATAAATTCATCCTAAGTAACAGCTCAGGTGTCCGTTACGATAAATAATGCTTAGTTTTTTTTTTTACAAAATATTTATCATTTTTATAAGGCTCTAAAATCTTTTTCTTTCGCAAAAGTGAATTATTTCAGTTAAGTCCAAAAAGGACGACTTATTGGAAACATTCATTCATGGATCATCCTATTAATACCTACTCCTTTTAAGAGCATTCTGCTATAAAGAAACAAGCTTAAAGAGTGTGCGTTTGTGAATCTCTGTAATAGGGTTTCGTCTCTAATAAAAACAGCTGAAGAGCTAGGTTACTAAGATATGTAATACCTAGTTATAATTATTAATAATGTTCAACGAGGTAATTTTGCCAGTCTTTTGGCCACAATGCCTGCGGTTAGTGATATGAAGTCTAGTTTTTACTTTACTTTACCTACCTAATTATTTCATATTAGATTAGATGTAGTAAATTTACGAATACCTACCCTAGTGTATGGGTGTTGATGTGATATTAAAAATAAAAGCTGCCAAATTCCTATTACCTTTGAATAAATTGGTACTTACCTAATATTGAATGCTTCATGTATTTCTGGCTGACACGCACTTTGCTAGCTAATAAATCAGTATAAGTAGAGTTACTTGCAACAGAACAGGATCTGCATTGAAGTTTTCAGAGTTTCATTTGGAACACGAAACCCTAAAAAGGGGATCATAATCGATCGAATATTTAATATACAATTTATTTTATCGGCAGTAACTTGTGTGTCGATGTCGACGTTGAAAGAGGGCTTGGAAAATTATTTTCGGGTCACCATCAAACAACTTGCCGTTCGCTACAGAAACTTCGCGTGACATAAAATAAGTTTTATAGACCGATTAAGACCTTTTCAAGGGTCGTCGGGAAAGAGCGAACCAACTTTCATTACAGTCTTAGCGAAGCGTAGGCACATACGTAGGTAGGTACTCGTACCTAAGTAGTCTAAAATTAAAATGGTCCTTACGATTAGGCATCAATATTATCAAGTACCTACCTACAAAAGGGTACCTTTAGAGGGAGAGTGTCCCTCTCCCTCTAAAATCTAAACTATTGGGTTTGGAAGCGTGAAAAAATTCACGGTAGTAGTAAGTACATCATAACGAACTTAAAAGGAAATCTATCACGGCTATGTAGGCGTTACAAGTTTTCTAGTAGTCGACGTAATAGTCGACCAACGCAATGTAATTTGGTATAGTCGAACTTTTCACAGATGATGTATTTATTATTTATATATGCATGCGTGTCGGGTCACGCGCAATGTAGGGTTTCGTAGTTGACACAGCTACAACGTAAGTAATTTTCAATGATATTTGTACTAAAAATAATGATTAATTCTTCTTCAAATACATTTTATAAGTTGGTCAACTATTACGTCTATTACTCGAAAACTTGTAACGCCTACTTAGCTGTGATTTTTTTCACGACTCTAAACTCAATGGTTTAGATTTTAGAGGGGGGGGGGGGACACTCGTTTCTAACAAAAATTGGCACTTTCACAAACGGAACTCTTAATCGAAAAGTTGATTTCACAAACCCCCCATACTTTTTTAAAACCTATCTAACGATACCCCACACCATGGGGTACGCGAGAAACATCCCCACTTTAGGAGTAGGGGAGGTAACCTAAATTTTTTTTCAAGATTTTATTCTACGATTTTGTTGACATTACTAATATGTATGTGTATATGTATATATACGTGTCAAATTACAGCTTTCTAGCACTAAGAGCCTCTGAGCTAAGCTGCGGACAGACGGACGTACGGTAGACTCGAATTTTGCACAAATAACATTGAAAATTACTTATATAATGTTGTTAGCTGTGTAAATTACGAAACCCTACATTGCGCGTGGTCCGACACGCACTTGGTCGGTTTTATTTTATAGTGTCATCGTATGTGGTTAGTATAATTTTAAATTAAACTTTATATTCCATGCGTTTAGGCCTCCGACGTTATTTTAACAAAACCCGTATCAGTTACCTAATCCAAGAGAATTATAATGCGAGCATGTTTGCGTCGAACCGCGAACAGTTCTCGTCTGGATAAACGGAGGCCTATTTGAAATTCCAATTAGAAAGTTTTCTCATTTACTTGATTCAGGGCGTGGAGTAGCGGAAGGGCAACAATCCGCGCTGATTAGTCCTGGTCTCCGTGCACCAGATTTAAAGGGTATGGGCTCACCGCATAAACTAATCCTTCATTGGGGACTTCTCCATTTGAATTATTTTTAAGTCGGCTTTAACGACGGCCCTTGACGTCCTTGACGCGAACGTAGCGCTTTGATTTGCGTATTCAAATACCTAATTGGCTGTTGGAAATTTAAAGTTCTTTTGACTGCTCCTTTTGAATAGGTTTTTGTGATTTATTGAACAATGATGGACCATTCCTATATTTTTGGGACTTTATGTAATTGTGTTCTGCTACCTGATTTTGTGGCTGTCGCATTGTCATCCGAAATATACAAATTTAGATTAGCAAATGTTATTGGGGATTTTATAGGGAATAGTTTACGCTTTTATAATAAAATTCCATAAGACGCTACGAAATTTCAAGAAGATTTAAAGCCTACATAAAGAGTTATCCCATAAAGAAATATATTTTACGGAAAGGATGTTCAAAAAAAATGATAGTCATCAAGCCGTGTTTGTTGCCTGATTCTTCAAGGCTTGGTCGCGAGGAACTGGCGTAGGTACGTAGCTTTATTTTTTTTCATTTAGTTTATGCATATTTAAAAGAAATTAATACCATTTATTCTCGGGCAATTCCGATCGGTAAAAGCGTGGTAAAAGTTATAAACTGCATGCAATATTCATTTTTTTTAAAGTGGGTAGGTACTGTGCAATAGTCAAAGCATTCAGATTGTTTAGCCTGTTTTACAGATAAAAGGTGCTTTACAGGATGAAACCATATATTTCAGAAGAGCTACGCCTCACAACCTACAGCGCAGAAGGCAGAGTTACTACCTAGGTATTAACTCATTAGATAAGAATTTATGTAGCCTACCTGATTACCTACTTTATCTGTATCTACCTACCTATTTCCACGAAATTCAAAGTTAGTAGAGTCATTGGTTTTGTCAAAACTAAACTACACTACTACACCGATGTTGTGTTTGGACCGCGACTTTTGAATAGAACGCAAAGAATCTTACAAAGGGTACAAAATGCGTGTGCCCATTTCTTAACACCCATTCCATTTTAAAGATGAAACATCGACAGAAGCTTCATTTGGCATGCCTTTTATTTGGGGTTATGAAGCACAACGCGCCCAAATACCTCTATGAAAAATGTATGAGGTTAACCCATAAGAGATCCTGCGACCCTCGTCAATGCTCGATGCAGCTTTCAACACAGCGGCATAGGTCTTCGGCATAGGAACTTCTTTTAGAGGTAGTTTCCACTATTCTGCATCGAAGTGTCAGAATAATATACCCTCACCGATCAGAAACCTGTACCTAACTATCGTTTTAGAAAAAATAATATTTCTTACTGACTGGCAGAAAGCGCAGGAAAGGAAAGCCTATTGTTGGACACAAGTGTTATATTAGTATAGTAATATAATATAATATAATACAATACATTAATTTAACTTATTTGATAGTTTGTTTTTATTTATTTTTTAATGGTATTTTATTTTGTTTTGGTTAATATTTAATTTTTAAGGGTTTCGTAGTTTACAAGAAACCCAGAGTTTAAGTGTTAGAAAACTGTAATATGGCATGTATATGTATACATATTAGTAATGTTAACAAAGGCGTAGAATAAAATCTAGAAAAACAATGTTTTTACAGTACCCACCCCCACACCTAAAGTGGGGATGATATTTTTTGTCTCGCATACCCTATGGTGTGGGGTGTCGTTGGATAGGACTTTAAAAATCATTATGAGTTTTTAAAGACAACTTTTCGATTAAGGGATCCTTTTGTGAAATATTAAGCTTTAAAGTGCTAAATTTTGTCAGAGTCTCTGACAAAATTTAGCCCACTTTAAGCCCCCTTTAGGCCCCCTCAGCTAAACGATTGGTTTTGGAGGTGTGAAAAAATTCGCGATAGTAGTACATATAACTAATTTAAAAGTAAAACTATCACGGCTAAGTAGGCTTTACAAGTTTACGAGTAAAGCAACTAAGTAAATGTATTTTCTAAGTTGCTCGACCATTAATCGTAAACTAGAAGAAAAAAATTCGTACAAATATCGTTGAAAATTAGTTAAATAACGTTGTTAGCTGTGTAACCTATGTAACCCTACATTGCGCGTGGTTAAACACGCACTTTTTTATTTTATTTTAGCTTGTTTGCACACTAATTTGTTATCTCTAATTATAATATGTATTTGTTTTCGCGTCCGCAAATCAAAATTTGGTCCTGACAGAAGACCAGCGTAGGTTGCTATTTTGCAGACTGCTGAGTTAGAGTCCTTTTTGCAACATGTGTACCTTTTTTATTATTATTCTTTTAGATAATTTTGTTGGTTTGTTATCTTTGTTGCTATTGTTTATAAAATTGAGCTAGTAATAAGTTGTTGCAAATAAAATATTTCTATTCTATTCTTTAATGTAGATATATGAAAGAGGTCGATTTAAAATGGTATATTATATTTTGAAAGAGAAATAGATAGTGCTTTAGAGAAGCCAAAAGGAGTGTCAGTAGATCTCAGGATACAATCTAGAAGGCAAGCGTCTAGAAGGCAAGAGGAATCAAAATTTCTTCCTTACAATCCCTGAGGTATTAGGGGGGAAATATAAGGCGTAAAATTCTTCTTATTTTCTTTAACGTATAGGCAACCGCTTCAATTTAGATCGAAACTCGTGAATGTGATTGTACTTACGGAGATTAAATAAACCTAAGTAATGCAAGTAGGTACTACCTACCTACCCATCTATTGAGTAAGCGATTAGTAATACTTTTTTATTCCTCTAAGAATAAAAATGTATACACTTAATTAAAATTACGAGTAGGTATAATCACTTAAATACCCATTTATATTCTGAATGGCAGTCGCTTTGAATAGAAGCCAATCAAGTTAATTAAAATAGGCTTTGAAAGAAATTGAGGGATGAAATCTAAATATAAACTATTATCGTCGGCGTAGAGTGAATACCTCGTATGTCAGTTAAAGTGAACTTTTTTGTTAATCAAGCTGTGAGAACGAGGTTTTCATTCCAAAATACAGCAAAAAATTAATTAACACTAAAATACTATCAATTTATATTTAAATGAACTTGTATGCCATTAAATAAACTTACCTACACCACGAGAACACACGTTAACGCCAAAACAACAACTTTTTCATTTAGACAGCTCGCTGGTTATGGAGACATTGCCAATGCAAAAATATACGGTCTATTTGTACTTAATCACTAAATAGGGCTTAGTATTATTTTATGTTCCGGTGCCGCTTTGGTCATGGTATGGAATCGAAGACCCATCATACAATACAGACACATACTTTAGATAAGACAAAAAATTTAGATAGGGGAGAGCGGGGCTGAAAGTGCCGGGGGTAAATTGTTCCGACGCGAATATCTCGAAAACAGAAATAGATAGATATACCATTTTGTTACGTCTCGTATTGCTTAACAGTCCGGCACACGCGGCTGCCATTTCAGTTGCGTCAGCGACGTGGACCGAGTGGCAGTGCATGGGGGGGTCCTCCAGCACCAAGTAAGTAAATATTTTCATTTAGATACTTTTTGGTCGCAAGTTAGCCTTTTTCGTGCTTTTAATATGGAAGTTTTACTAAAATGTTTTATTTTTATCCTAGTTTGTTATGCAGTGTAATTTTAATGCTTTAAATAGAGTGATTTTTAAATATGAGACAAAATATCACACTCTCATAAACGGGGTAAAATGTGCCGTTCCTGTGGGGCTGCTTGTGCCACGGCACAATTAACCCCAAAGCAACCTTTATCGTTCTAGAATTATTTGTGTTTTGGTTTTTACACTAGCACTTATGAAAGGAAAAAATACTTTTTGACATGATGTTTTATACTGCATTGATTGTCTTTTACAGAATGAGGAAATACAAGAGAAAAACGCAAAGAGAAACTACATCTCAGGATCTTTTACAAAGGGCTGGCCATGCAGACATCAAAGATGGGCTTAAATTAAAAACTGTTGCACGTGAATTAGAAGTTTGTCATATTTTTGACATAGCATTGTAGTGGACAATGCTATGTCAAAAAAATAAAAAGTATATGTACTTCTGTCGTAAAATAATAAAAAAAGAAGAAAGGAAGTGAAACTACAGAGGTAAAGGGTAAGAAGGTTAAAGAAAAAGGGAAAGGAAAAGGCAAGGAAAAAGCAAGGGAAAAGGTAAACAAATAAAAAAACATGCTAAGAACCTCGCTAAGAGAAGAGTTTTGCAAGATGACAGTTCTGATGACGAAGATGAAGAGAAGGAATGGCTAATAAAAAGAAGAAAGAAAGTGAAACTAAAAAGAAGGTTAAAGGAAAAGGCGGAAGGCAAAAGGCAAGAGAAAAAGCAACTATTGATTAAAAATATTCTTAAGAGTTTGAAATAATTACGAAAGTAACGGCAATTTCTTTTTTAATTATTATAATACGTAGTATTATAAATAACTAAAGTTTAAAAACTGTTGATTTGTAATTAAAAGTATGACGAATAAATTTATTATTATAAAATGTATGTTTTTTAAATTCTAAATAATTTTCATTTATGTTAAATACTTAACATTATCAACGGCACAACCGACCTCAGCTACGGCACAACTCGCCCCAAGAGGGGGTTGGTAGTGCCTTGCCGCCGCTGTATAAATAAATCAATTTTTCTTAAAAACCATTCAAAATGTACAAAATCTGTAAGTAAATTCATACAGCAGACTAAATTTGGCTAAGGATGAACTACTACTTTCAGACATAGTTCTTATTTTTATCCGATTAATATGAGGATTTCTCAAAATCGGCACTTTCAGCCCCGCTCTCCCCTACCTACAGTAATTACTTGATAGACACAAGTGAAGTACTTACATTTCACTTTTGTAATTCATAATACGTAGTTACCACAGATTAAAAAATTCATGTTTTTTAAAATCATTAATATAAGGAACGCTCAGGATCCTTAATCTTTGAGGGTAATTTATAACTTTAAGTCGTGTAACTTTTATTCTAATTAAGGGATGGTAAGTCAAAGGTGTTCTACTTCTGGACTTTATACAGCCTTTACACATAAAGCCAAGCCATATTTTTTTTATTTTCAGACCGGAAAGACAATGCATTTCATCGTGGAAGGAAAGCCGATGGAAGTTGAATATCATTGAAACGCCAAGAGTTTAGCTGACTAGCCTGACTGAATGCTGGAGGGAATATAAAAAGACTTTGTGGCAGCTAAATTAACGTTGGATTCATAGTTGATGAGAAATTGGTTTAGTGAAAAATAATGCAGCGTTGTTTTGTATTTTATAACATAGGTAAATCTTCTTCTTTAAGATTTGTGCAAGAAAAGAGACACAATAAAACCTCTAATTTCACAAAGGGGCACAGATATCCTATAAATTACTACTTAGAGTCATCATCCAAAGCTGAGTCGGACGGAGATGTACGAGTACCTATCTACCAATCGAACCGCGGTAAAGTAGTTCCGTAGTAGGTAAAAAAACCTTGACAAAGATCACAAGAAGATTATACTGAGTCTGTCTGTCACGTCTGTGACAAATATACTGTGTTCTTTAGGGCTATTTTTTTCGATTGATGTTCGGAACCCTTTAGCTTATTGACTCGAGTACCTATTTTATGAGTATGTAGATATACATGCTATTATTACCTTCTGTTTGACGATAAAGAAAAAATAAACTAATACACTTAGGTACGTGGCATACTTCAAAATTAAATATTTTATTCCTAACCACAAAAAGTTAATCTGAAGATTGTTTTAGTAATTTTCTTAACTGAGATGTAGGTCGTGGAGACGTAATAATCTGTATGTTTTTAACGTTTGAATTTAAGTAATGTACCTACAATTATCCTTTCATAATTTTTTTTATTTAATTATCTTTTAAATAATAATTACATTTAATAACTAAAAAAAAACCAACAAAAATGTTTTGACCAATCGAAAAGTAAAGAGACGATATTAGTTTTTTAAGGAACACTGCACTCCTGCATTCATACCTATACAATTTAAATGGGAACAAATTTGGACTCTCATTCTCTATAAGAAATCATCCAAATCGGATCACCAGGTAAAACGATATGTGAAACCATACATAAAAGAAACCGGCCAAGTGCGAGTCGGACTCGCGTACGAAGGGTTCCGTACCGTTATTTATAAAAAACGGCAAAAAATCACGTTTGTTGTATGGGAGCCACATTTAAATATTTATTATTTTATTCTGTTTTTAGTATTTGATGTTATAGCGGCAACATAAATACATCATTTCTGTGAAAATTTTAACATTCTAGCGGTGATAGACGGACAGACGAACAGCGGAGTCTTAGTAATAGGGTCTCGTTTTTACCCTTTGGGTACGGAACCCCAAAAAGCAGCAACAAAAAAAATACACCTACCTGTCAAAGTGAGAACCTCCTTTTTTCGTCTGTTGAAAATCCATCGTAAAGGCGATGCGAGAGTATTATTTATACAACACGCACCAAAACAGGAAGGTAGCCTAATAAAATCAAACGTAGCAAAATGTTCTACCTATACGAACAAAGACTTCCACACAAGAGAATCTTGGGCTCACAATAAGGAAGCGTGAAGATAAGGAACTATGTAATAAAAGGTTTCATTATAATCAAGGGCATGGGGTAGAGCCAGTGTCGCATTTAGTAGCAATTGAGCAAGGGGGCAGGAAAGCTTACACCATAATGCACTTGTCAAATTGACTGAATTGATTGTTGTAATTATCTAACGCACTCGATGTCCGTATCAAACTAACTCGCTTAATATATATTTTCTCAAACGAACTTTGCGATGTCAATACAATACAAATTGACCGTTATGTGTATCCTAAAGATATAGGCATGTATTCGAAGTTAAATGCAAACGAGTAGTCTAAAATTGTAAGATTAACGAAAATCAAGATATCTTAGTTAAATGTATACCTATAAATTGAGTGGTACATAAGTTAAAGAGTTTTGATATATAGGACAATATAGATGATAGATGATGATGATAGATAGGTTTTGATAAATATCAATAACTTTGTATAAACTCTGGTGACGGAGTTTTTAGATCGCACAAAGGTTTCCGTCATGGCTCTCTCAGCTGATAATGCCACTATCGATCACCCATCTATTTTGTGGACATACTGAAGGTTATGTATGCAACGACTTATACGATCTGTTGAGAACAACTAGAAAAGATATGGCACGAATGCTTTTAAAAATTGAGACCATTTAGTATACAAGTGTTTGTCTCCTATGAATCCGTCACTGGTAACTAAAGTACTAGCATAGGTAGGTAACTATTTGGGAGACTCGAGCTAATCACGGCGGTACTTAAAGCCTTTCCACGCCCAAACCGATGCAAACGAGGAAACTTCGCGATCACAAACGGTCTTGGCTCAGGTTTTAACTTTGATCGACACTTCAAAGTCGAAACTCAATTTACTACGTCATATTATGCGATGAACTAAATATGCATACCGTAATTCTTTCACTAGGATTTACCAAGCAAAAGTTTTAACCATTTTCAGTAAAATATTATATTATTGGGTTGTATTAATTACACATTTTATGAATTCCTCGTTGATTTCGATTGATTATAGTTGCAAAAAAAATATGATTACAAGCTTTTATTTAACTTGCAATGTATGTATCTGTTAAAGTTATATGTGAAATGTTTGTTTTTTTTGTATGGGCTGAGTCTCCCCGGATAAGACGGAAAAAGTGATAAAACTGCATTATGTTGAAAACCATCAAACTTAAAAAGAAACTGTATTTATCTTACTTAGCTAGTATGATTATCTAACAAATTGTTTAACAATGAACTGTTTAGCTATTCATAGTTTTGATTAGAAAAACCGTATTAAAACAGTATTCGCATAAAACAAGTTTGCCGCGTGGGTAGTTTAAACATAAAGGTAAATGTACGCGCGGCCGGCGTTCAATCATAGCGCGGCGCTCAAATGCCGCGCTATGTCACAACTTAACATTAATGCTAATGCCGGAAACACACTTACGTGTCGTGGCGTGGCGTGTCGCGCCACTAGCCAATCGCAAGATAGCGTTTGCGACACGACACGACACCCAAATATGTCTCTAACCATACTAAATGTATGAAAGCGATTAGCTAGTGGCGTGTCGCGCCACGACACGACACGTAAGTGTGTTTCCGGCTTAAATCTGTTCTTCGTTTATTATCTACTAGCAGTCCGCCCCGGCTCCGCACGGGAGTAACGTATTATAACGATTTTATGGGTATTTTTTTACCCAGGTTACATTATCGAAGTTTTAATAGGAATCCCTTTTTTAAGCTATTGCATAGCTTCTATCGCGGGCCTTGAGCGTGGAGACCGAATCCAGAAATTTCGTAACGAAATTTTACGAGACACTCACACTCACGCAATATGCGTGAGTGTGAGTGTTAGAGATTTCTCTTTTTGGATTTCAAAAAATCGATTTTTAAAAAATCGATTATGTAAATTACACATATAAATCGATTTTTGTAAACTAAGTTTTCCGAACGCGAACCGAATCGTTCGTTGGCCATTTTCCCGGACGTGAACCTACATATAGTCGCCTCCCAAACGGAAACCGACTCATCGGTCTTGTCTCCGAACGCAAACCGAACCATTGATCGTTTTTCCGAACGTGATCCGACCAATAGTCGCTTCACAAACGGGAACCGACCCATCGATCGTCTCTCCGAAAGCGATCCGAACCATATAATTCGATTTTTTGGAAAATCGATTTATTTGTAGGGACAAAAAATCGATTATTAATTAATAGATTTTTTTCAATCAATATTACATCCCTATGACTCATGTCATGCCTGCTTAGAGTCCTCGCCACCACTCATGTCCTGCGACGAAAACCAAAACTAAATTTGACAGCAACGCCATTTTATCTCATGTCAGAGTGCTCGATGAAATTAGCGTCCATGGTTTTTCCCAATATTTTCTTGAAATCTGCGTGAATATGTCGCGTAAAGTGGTGAAAAGTGCAGCTCGTGAAATGATTCCTAAAGTTAAAGAGTTTTGTGAGTTAGAGCAGAGGAATAAAGACGTTTTGATCCCTTTAAATAATATACAAAAAAGAGTCGCTGCCATGACAGGTAAATTTTAGGGATACCAGAGTATAAGTTTTTGTCTAACAATAGGTAAAATATGACTAAATTAAAACACTAATTAAATTATTTTGTATTTTAGGTGTTTCAGAGAAAATGGTATCTCGAATTACGAAAGAAGGAAGAGTGGCAGCAAGCACTTCAAAAAGAATTGTAATATTTCAAAAATGATGGACTGGTAGATGAAGAAATAGAAAGATTCATAATTCATAATATCAACAGCCAGTGATAGCGACACTGATTCTGATCATGGCAGTGAATTTCAAGAGACAAGTGACAGCGATATGTCTGGAATGCAAGTAATAAATGATGAAGACCATAATTATTGTATAAAAATAATTTAATAAAATTTACCTATATCGTGAAACTAGGTTGATTTCATTGTTTTCCTACATAACTACACTACTATTACAAAGAGATAAAATTTCTAGTTTTATATTTTTGTTTGTACCGGATAAACTGAAAAAATATAGGACCAATTTAAAAAAATATTTAATCTATCAAAAGCTTTATTAGGAGCGAATAACATCACTACATAGTATAAAACAAAGTCTCTTCCGTTGTCTGTCTAAAATTAATGTAAGTACAATAAATAAAAATAAATAGAGATCCCACGAAAATAGCAATAATGTAACCAAAAAAATAAAAAAATTGCCTATATTCTTCATTATTACAACTGTGCGAAGTCGAAGTGAACTGCTAGTAGTAAATAGTTTTAAAATGTAAACATTAGTTCGCTCTCCCTTTTAGTGTAAGGGGTAAATTATGGCTATCTTACTGGCATCATTATAATAGGCGATTGCGACGCCGCGTCTAGCGGACTTGAGTGGTGGCGCGGACTCTAGAGTGATTTTCGCATTCCAGCGCCATCTAGTTTCATTTGATGATACTACGTTATTATAGGTGCTTTTCGCGGTCTCATGCGAAAGCTCGGGGTTTGAGAGGTTCGCAATTCCGCTGGCAGGTGGCGCTATTTTACCACTATCGGTAAATAGGTGGTACTTCACAGACATGATCGACTAAAAAGTTTGAAATTGAATTATTGAATTCATGTAGTTAGGTAAATATCGAATCCTGGCCGTGCATCAATGGATATTTCTATTCGAAAAATGTATATGCGCGTTACACGTGCTTATAACGGTGAAGGAAAACATCGTGAGGAAACCTGTTAGTATTCTTGAAAGCGACGACGGGCTTGCAACCTGTTACGTGTGGAATGCTAACTACGTAGTTAGGTAAATAGGTAGGTTAAAGATTTTGACATCTATCGATGAATAGCAGAACTTTTAATGACTTTTTGAAATATCACGCTTGTCTCTTTAGTTTAGCAACTCGCCAATAGGTGGCATTGGTTGTATCGGCGTTACTGCGCATGCCTAATCCCCCTCTTCCCCAGCAATCTAGGGATGTAAAAAAAAAAAAAAAATTTTTTTTTCTTTCTTTTTCTTTTCTTATCGGTCACCACGCTCAAAAAGTTGAATATCAAAGAAAAACAAAGGAAAAAAGGATAAATAAAATAAATAAATAAATAATTATAAATACATAAGTTGATAAAAAATGTTATGCAATAGCTTTACCGCGGCAGTCTCCGAGTGCCACACGTCTTTTTTTTTTTCAAACAATAAATATGGCCTATGAGATAATGTAGCATTCTAAAAGTAAACGATTTTTTGAAATATATCCAGTAGTTTTTGTATTTATTCCATACAAATATACAAAACATCTTTACAAGGTATTATTAGTACCTATAGATTATTACACTCATAATAACTTTTGAATGGTATTGAATTTGGGAATGATATAATTAAAAAAGTAATTTACAGGTACTGATATGGCCTTGAAAATGAAGTAATTTTTTTGGATAAGGATTAATACCCAGGTACGAATAATGTGGCCTAGTTTGTACAGGCGGCGTTACCATTGCATATTTTAACATGAAAAAGTAGTTATTGTGACATAACTGTAATAGTTGGACATAATTATGGTATTGCTGACTTATTTGTTAATATTGATGTAATCTTTAAAACTGTATTACATTATTTTGCTCTATTGTCAATAATTTCCGCAGCATACGCGATAAAAAGATTTTTTTGGATTTTTTATCACACGTTGGGTTACATTATCGAAGTTTTCATACGGATCCCTAATAGTTAGACATATGGTATTGTTGACTTATTTGTAGATATTGATGTCCACTTTAAAACTGTAGTACATTACTTTGCTCTATTGTCAATAATTTTCGCAGCAAACGCGATATAAAGATTTTTTTAGGATTTTTTTCACACTTTGGGTTACATTTTCGAAGTTTTCATACGGATCCCTAACGTTTTTGAAAATATTCTATAGCCTATGTTCATCAGGGATAATGTAGAATTCTAATGGTAAAAGAATTATTTTTCAAATCGGTCCAGTAGTTTCGAAGCCTATTCATTACAAACAAACAAACAATCAAATCTTTCCTCTTTATAATATTATATAGATAGATGATTTTTTTTATCAAAGTAAATTATTATTAAGTATCTTTAATTATTTACCTTATACCTTACCTTATTACCTTTAAGTACCGTTATTTCCTTTATAATAATTTACTTATATAAAGATATAAGATTATATTTTTTAAATAAGATAAAGATATCAAAGTTTGTATAGAAAATAATCGAAAATAGGTACAGGGAAACGAAGTTGTCTTTTGATACTTGAACTTAGTCGTTTGATATGTTTCAAATGTAGCCTATCCTTTGTTCCATTGTGTCTGCCAAGGATTGTTGTGACAATCCTTGACAGTAAAATCTTTCATAAAATTTGCGGCCGCCGAGGGCAATCTCACTTGATTAATGTCAGACTCCTTGGAACTCAGACGGAAATTAAGCTTCCTTAAACGAAGTTTATTGCACTTTTTGTTAACTTGCTTCCTAATTAATTTTCAGCAACAAGTGCCTGTCCAGGATTACATCGAGGTTTGAATATGGTTACTTATGGAATTATGTCACAAACCGCCGGAATTTTTGGGTAAATGCCAGTACTTATACCAAAGATGGGAGCGGTTAGCATCTACATAGTTCGGACGGTTATAAAGAAACTTAGTCCTACATGAATATATTATTATTATTCAACATATATTTTTTTTAAGTAATACATGTTTTTGATGAATGCAGAATCGTTTTTTCTCAATAACCGCAAAACATACAGTTTTGTTTTTTATGATTAAGGTAACTTATGGATTTAATCTAGATAAATTACAGACAGAAGAAACACGATTGTTGAAACTTTTCTCGAAAGATTTATTTTCTAAAGTTTGCTCTTCAAAAACACTGTTTACTATTTTACTATTCATACTGTATTTACTATTCATAGTTTTGACTATGAATAGTAAATAGTTCATTTTTATATAATTCGTTAGATAATCATACTAGCTACCTAAATTAAAGACAATTTTTTTTTAATTTGATTGTTTTCAAGATAATGCAGTTTTATCACTTATTCCGTCTTATCCGCGTAGACTCAACCCATACAAAACGTCAAAAATTTCACTTAAAACAAAATGCGAAATCATCAAATCGATTTTTTTAATTGACTTCATAAAAGATTGTTTCAACTTTTTATTTATTTATTTTATTTATTTATTTATTTATTTTGAACTTAAATACACATGTACAAAATATAAAATTGAACACTGAAAATGCAGAAGTAAAAACTGTGTCGCAGTTTCCAGTGCCCGACCTAATGACGACAGGAGATCAGAGCATTCAAGAAAAAATAAATAAATAGTGAAGCTAATAAATAGTAAGGAAAACATAAAAAAAATATATGAAAATCAAAAACAATGAATATCAGATTACTTTTGGACTACATGCTTATTCAAAAACTAATAAACTAGGTTTCTCACTTTTAATGTGTCTATGTATGTGTGTATGTTACTCGAATAAAACTAATTCAATTGATCTTCACAAATCAAAGGAAATTTACGTTACTGCTTTTAAAGCTCTGTTTTGTCTTAAATCCTGTAATATTCATAGATTTTACTTCACAAAAGTAAAAAAGAAACTAAAAAGAGAATGAATAATAAATATGGTGTGCTGTGACGCTATTAGGTACTAGATCCGTCATAAAGGCGTCACAGTCTCAGACTGTATTTGTTATGATTTTTCTTTCAGAACTCGCAAAGTAGTCACACAGACTACCTGAAATAAATTTTAAAAGACATTTTCGACCATGGCCCACAAAACGTTACATGGTAACATTACTTACAAGCTTCGTTGATATTTTAGGAAGTAGGTATTTACATCGAGGGAAACTCGCTGCTCACTACATTCATTGGCGAGCTATAAGTATTTCACTATATATCTCCCAAACAGCTGATGAAGAAATATTAACCGATATCTAAAAATAGAAAGAATGACGTCGTTATACTTTTTCAATTTTGTAGTTCACCACTTGGTAGCAGAACTAGCTGGCTGCTTCGTAGGTCACGAATATTCAGAACGAGGTATCGACTGCCTTGCGACAGTTAACTTCAGATGTTATATAATATCTTCATGTGCCTGTATTTTCACAACACAGTAAATGCTGTTCGGCGGCAGAAGTAGGTTTGATTGTAGTACTTCCCCAGACGAACCCCTTTACGAGAAACTCTACGAATACCTACTAAGTACTATGTAGGTACTATAAGTTACAAAACCCTGCAAACTAAATAAGGATATGCGCAAACCAAAAATTAAGCTACATTTGGGAGGTGCTTAGCTGGCCACTACAATAGTGTATAGAAATGCTCAAGCCTCAGGACCATCAACTGTATATCCGAGCGGCTTTAGCAAAATCATCGATTTAAGTGATATCAAAGGAACGGATTGCGATGTCGACGCGGCGCGGCGGATCAAATATTTGCTCAACAACAAAGAACTTGCTTCGCGTATCGGTTGAGCCATTAATCACGCCATTATTGTGTTTTGCGGCATAAAGCACAATATTGCCCGTCGATCGTCTACTCGTAAACACACTGGCGGCCGTAATGACCTATTTGAGAAGAGTTAAATGAAAATCGATAGCTACTGAGTAGTTTCGATACAAAAAGTAGGCACTAGGCGCTCTAGCGATATTGCAATAAAAAAAGCGGCGATGGGCTTGCAACCTGTCACGTATGGAATGCTAACTACTGCAAAATGTGGGCATGTGCTAAGTATAATGTTTGGACGTACCTAAAATAAAACAACAAGGCGTCAGCGAGAATCAAAACGAACTGCATTTATTTCATGTAGAAACCACAGACATCTAAATAGGTACAATATAAGAAGTATCTATATTTTGATATTTACAACACTGCCACTCAAAATAGAGATTCTTTCAACTATTTAGATAAATCTATAATAAAAGAAATCACTTCACTTTAACAATTCCTAAAGCATTCAAATGTTTGTAATGTTTTACTGCACCTAAGCTTTTAGTGATGTGTTACACTCTTCTGTGCACATCAATCCATACCTTTCAGGTGGTCGTCTCTGCCGTTGAGGTAATGTTCTAATTATAACATCTGATCGCAACTGCTCTTCAGAATTCATCTCCTCCTCATGTGGTATATAGGTTTCATCCATGTCATCAGCACTTTCCATAGAAACAAATGAATCCACTCCACTGTTGTCTGATGAATCTCCCTCTGAAGAAATCTCAATAATACAATCTCTCTCTTTTGGTTTGTCATCCTTTTCTATTTGAATCATACTCTCTTGACACCCATACCAATAAACATGTTTTTTTGGCGTTTTATAGATAATGTTTTTAGGGTTTTTAGGGTTTCGTAGTCTACAAGACAAGAAACCGTTATAGTTTCGCCATGTCCGTCCGTCCGTCCGTCCGTCCATCTGTCCGCAGCTTAACACAGAGACTATCAGTGCTAGAGAGCTTTAATTTGGCATGGGTAATTTGGCACATATTAGTATAATGTCAACAAAGTCGTAGAATAACATCTTTAGAAACAATTTTTTTAGGGTCCTCCCCTACACCAAATTGTGAAAATAACTTTTCGATTAAGGGATTTGTTTGTGAAATATTACGTTTTAAAGTGCCAATTTTTGTTAGAGTCGAGTGTGTGTGTGTGTGTGTGTGTGTCCCTAAAAGCAAAACTATTGAGTTGGGGAGCGTGAAAAAATCACGGTAGTAGTACTTATACTGAAGTTAATGGCAAAACTATAACAGCTAAGTAGACTATACAAGTTTTCGAGTAAAAGACGTAATAGTCGACCAACTTATAAAATGTACTTGAAGAAGAAATAATCATTTTTTTTTTTGACAAATACCATTGAAAAATACTTATTTTAACGTTGTTAGCTGTGTAAACTACGAAACATTGCGCTTGACCCGACATGCACTTGGGCGGTTTTTTCCCTAAAATCCTGATAAAATAAATTACGAATACCGAACTTCTTAGTACGTTTGACATTTTAAATAGAAAGCGTTGTTATGACGACTGAATATTTTCAGACGTGATGTCAGATTTACTATACTAAAAACATTCCTTTTGCGTTTTTTGATTATTTTGGGGATGATTCTCGTATATAAAATTATCGTATTCAATTTATTATTATTTACTAGCCGACCCGGGACAGATTTTGTCCTGCACAAATTAACATAATCGCATAGTAAAAAACAGTTTTAGAGAACTTCAAATTTTTCCCTATTAACCTTGTCATGAAAAAATAAATTACGAATTTTGGTAGATTGCATATCGTTCAGTAGCATCGACTATGTTCAGTAGTCAAAACTAATGTCAGATTCTTTTGATAAAATAAATTAAGATTAATGAGCGACCTCAGTACTTTCAACCTTTTTGATAGAATGCATTGCTATGATAATTTTCGAGATCTCTAATTTTTTGCACACCAACGCCATCTATACCAAAATCATCCATTTTGCTTTTTTTATCATTTAGGGGTTGTTTTGCGGATTATAAGTTCCTCCTTTATTTATTCAGATTTTTTTTATCTACATACTACAGCAAACAACACAAGCCGTGTTGGCCGAGTGGGAGGTACCTCGACTTCCAATCTGAAGGTCGTGGGTTCGAATCCCAGCGTGAATCAATGAATTTTTCTGTTCGAGAAATTTATATGCGCATCAAAAACACGTCCTTAAAACGGTGAAGGAAAACATCGTGAGGAAACCAGTAAGTATTCTTATAAGCGGCGATGGGCTTGCAACCTGTCACGTATGGAATGCCATCTACTGCAAAATGTGGGCATGTGCTAAATATAATGTTTGGACGTGCCTCTGACTACCCCCACTAGACATCTTTAAAGGATCTAAGCGTCTGGAGATCTGAGAGGATGTCTACCGTACTTGGGGATTACAGTCGTGATCCTATTTATTTTATTTATTTTTACTACAGCAAATTTTATCTTAATCCGTTTTGTCGTATATTTTTGATAAGGGAACAAACATAGCAGCCTTATCACAAACTTTCGCATTTATAATATTATCAGGATGTTTGACCGTGATATCGTCACATACAGACAGACAGACGGAGTTACTTTCGCATTTATAATATTAGTATAAATTAGGATTAGGTACAGGATTATTATTATGTAACCAAAGAAAATAACAATAAAAAACAGGCTTACGACTGGAATATATGGTATATTCTTATATAGGTATTACAATTCGAGCGGAGATGAAAGGAATACCTCCCCTAAAAAAATTGTTTATCAAGATTTTATTGCACGACTTTGTTGCCATTACTAATATGTATAATATGTATATTCATGCCAAATTACAGCTTTCTAGCACTGATAGTCTCTGAGGTAAGCTGCGAACAGACAGACGGACGGACGGAGATGGTGTGAAGTTTGTACTTTGTACTTCAATCAAACTTTAACGACGGGTGATTTATAATCCAAAACGGGTTGTTTTAGATTATAAATCACCCGTCGTCAAGAAACAAAAAAGACGTAAAAGGCATGATTTGGGTATAGTAGGCAATGGTGTGCAAAAAATCTGACATTCAGTTTTGACAACTGCATGATACGCATTCTAACAAAAATGTCGAGAAACAGTAAGAGTTTTAAACCATACGATTATTGAAATTTGGACAGGACAACGTCTCGTGGGTAAGCCAGTATGTACTTTAAAAATTAAAAATACAAAAGACAAAACTTTTTGGAGCCGCTGAAATATTTTTGATAAACATTAGAATTATTATTAGAACTTTGGAATAATTGGGAATAAGTGCTAAGTTCGCTCTATCCCCAACAGCGATATACCTACGTTTGTATTATAACCTGTCCGTCAAATCCGGCCACAGAAACTATAATACTGAATAGGATAGGTCCCCAAAATAAAATCGACACGATGATGAGTCAGCAAATGAGTGTGTGCACATTGTATTAGGGGGTTTCATCGCAGCATTCGCGTTACATCAGAGACGTTGTAAAACTTGCCCGGCCGATGGTCGAGTAAGCTCGGAACGAAATTGCCAATCCTCTTTCACAATGGACCGTAAAATGGTTTTCCGTTTTTGCCCGACCGAGCGGAGCGCTACTCGTTGATTCACTGGACACGTCGCGCGGTGGCCTATCACTAGTTTGGAGAATTTGTGAAAATAACTCTTTATATTCTCGAACTTGCATGTCGCTCTGTCACTTTTAGCCGAAAATTGGAGGCTTGGAGTTACTTTTTGGGCTATAAACATTGCGCTAAACAATTGACTGGAGTTATTTGAATGAATTTTGCTTCAGTAAATACTCGTAGTTAACTCTAATCTCATCCGTATTGTGTCAGCAAACGTTAGAAACATATACCCATAAAAAAATGAAAGTATGAAAATACAAATTGTGTCTTCACGTATCTAGATACTGGAAATAAAATAATAACATTGCAGAGGCAACACATTTCAGAGCTGGGTCCGTGGAGTACAATGTGGCGAGACGACACAAGTGTATAAGCCAGTTGGAACTACTGGCGGTGACAGCTACAGGCAATATCTTTGCTCTACCAGACCAATATCTGTTGTTGTAAAAAATAATGAAATTTTCACTTTAAACATCCTAATGTAGGTATGAGTAACTTTGTCTTTTCTATACACACTTTAATTTAAGTTTCATGGCCAAGAACAATAAAAAACCGTTTTTAGTCGAGTTAGCTAATTGTTCAAACATGAATTACTGCTGTAATTAAAACTTAACATTTCATTTTGTGCTCTGAGACCTATTTCAAAGGTCACTTGGCTTAGATATCTACGAATAGGTGTATTGACTTTGGCGCCAGCTTGACCTTACCCTAATTACATGGACAAGGCGGCATTTGAAAATACGAATAGATGTACTCGTACATACCTAGATAAGTACATGATATGTTACAAACAAATTCTTCAGCGCCCATTTTCTATTTAGATCAGCACCGCGTCGTAATTAATCACAGACATCAAAATGTATTAATTTATTATAGTAATGAACATTACTTATCTATTTATTTGTTTTAAGAAAGACCAACAGCTAATTAAGGTAACTTAAAATAGGCATCGGATAAGCCAATTTACTGGCCTCACGTATAAAAAACAATGTGGGCAAACATTTTTCTTTTGTAGCAAAGAGAGTTACCTATCGTTAAATGATGGGAGTAACACAATAACACTAAGTATGTACGAACCAAAGCAAACATAATAAGATCAATAGAATGTTAATTACTGAAAAATGTAGGTATTGCGCCAAGCGTAGTGTTCGGACGTGCCTCTGACTACCCCCTTAAGACATCTTCAAGGGTCTGAGCGCCTTGATCTGAGATCGATCTGAGAGTATGCCTGCCGTACTTGGGGGTTAGAGTCGTGATCCTATTTTTTTTAAATAAGATCATTGACATAATGTAGGATGACCAGAAAACCTAGGTTGATCGACAATACAAGAATAAGTTACCACAATAACTTCAGGATCCTAATCCAGAGAATTTACCATTGTCTAATAAATATACCTACCTGCTTACTACGACCCCATCCCATCTTAATCTAATTCAAACCACGCATAAGCTTAGAGCATACATTGTTTGCAAGTTGTAACACAACTGCTGAAATACCAGTTATATAATGCATGCATGTTACAAAAAAAATATATATATCTACTAAGCTAGAAAGGCTTAAAATGAAATCAAACCACCACATAAAATCGAGTGGGTAGTTATCCAAGATTGTCAGGCTCTATAAATACTTTTAAACGATAAAGTTAACGCGATCGTATAGCTATTTACGCGTAGACTATGCTTTCTACGGAGGAAAAGATCGCGTATCGTAACGGAAACATTTCTGAAGTATCCCTGAACATTTGGGCGTACCCTATTCGGGTCACGTTCGAGTAACAACGGGAACGAGCCGAGCGCCCAGAGGTTTGTTGTGATATCGCCGGTTTTTTCACAATACCTGACCCTGCTGCCCGCCAGGAGAGATTCACGTAACGTTAGTTTGTACCCAGAGATAGCTTGTCGAACTTTATGGCGATGTTTTTGTTTTAGTGAGCACGCGCCAAGAATGTTTCTTTCATATCGGTGGTAAAGTTTATTAACAATAAAATATAATAAATACTACACTACATAGTCCTGACCAAAGAGTAAGATAACTATGTCTTTACCCTCACTAGGATTTTCTCTAGGATAATACCGCCCGCGGCTTCGCTCTCGTAGTACCTGGAAAAAGACAACGTATAATGCTATTTCAGGGCATATGCTAAGTATATTAGTAGACGGATTTATAATATTAGTAGGACTTATACATCAATTTGTAATAACAAAATAACGTTTTGGAATCGCGTTGTAATCGTTTTGACGCTATAGGCATTCTTAATATTTTATTGTGAAAGTACTTTGTTTTTTGTGAGTACAAAGTGTAAGACTTAATAAATGATGCAAAATACTTTAAAAGGGTAGACCTAAAATACCTCCTTAAGTTTAAATCGTGTCTAATCTACTCAGGCCTAACTTTCTCCGCGATGTTTTCGTAGCAGGGTGCTACAAACTTCTAAGGAAATTAACGTGTAGTGCCACGTCAGAGTATTTTAATTACTTTTACTTCTAATCATATTTATTTGATGAAGACTTATGGGAGCACTAAGCTTCAATAACTTTATATCTACCTACCTTTATGAATGTGCAGGGTAATGTTGGGTGTCATATTTAATTAATGTCATATTCGGCTTTTGTAGGTATTGTATGTATTACTCGTACTAAAAGTGTCTGGAATAATAATTAAATTGAACTTATGGAGGACGTTGTTATAACTTATTTTATTTTTTAATTAAAAAAAATTTACAGCTAGGTATACAAAAATATATTAATTAAATATAAGGGATAAATTGTATAATGGTGTCGATTCTGTTGGCACCGAGCTAATCTTAAAATTTCCTATAATATAATTAAAGCAATTTCGCAACTATTCCTTTGCGTTAAAGTCTAAATAAGAGTAAGTGGCAATTATATTGTGTCCATTTTACAATTTGGGAATAAGAGGATCGTCACGATCCTCTTATTCCTATTACGTTAAAGTCTCAATTCACGTAACCTCAGGATGACAGTTTTAAAACGTAGGCTAGATTTAAGTAATTTAACGGTTTTTTACGTGCTGACTAAAGTGAAATTTTGACTTTCTTATTTTTTTAGCACATCCGAAATATACGAAATTAAAAACGAAATTTAAAAATATTTTAAATTTAAGAATTCTTCCATTTATAGTTTACTCTAATTTATACTTTAACTTAAAGGAATAAGAGCGAAATTGTTTTAATTTTATTTTAGGAAATTTTAGGATTAGCTCTGTGCCAACAGAATCGACACCAATGTATGCTTATAGCCAAATACAATTTTCCACTGGTTGTTAAACTTTATTCTTATAGAACTAAGCCTATTTATACTCGGAAACCTTTACATTAATTCATAAATCTCAACATCAAAAGAATAATTAAATTAAATCGATTTGTCTACAATCAATGTACAATTATGTACTCGTACAACCTTGGTTCTTTCGAATTAAAAACCATATTTCATAGTAAACCAACACAATATTTCTATTTACACGTAGTATACTAATATAGGTTAATGAATTCAACATCATAGAGCTTAGCTTTCTTGTGAAATCAAATATTAGACGACGAATTAAACCGTTTTACATTTTTTTTTATAATAAATCAATTCTATATATACTACACATTTATTATTCTCTATGTCACGCAATACACTTGCTATTCTAGTTACCTTGTGTTGGGTTTAGTACTCTGCACCTGCACTACAAATGCTCAAGGAAACTTTCCAACTCTGCTTGTGTTTCATGCCACTTTAAAGTTATCTACAACTTTTTGAATACTTCAGCGTACGTAGTAATATGTAGTCATAAAGAGCAAGAAAATAAAATTATGAATAAAGGTGAGCGTTCCTATTCTTAAGACTGATCACACTGCAGATATTTTTTTAGGGTACGTCTACTTCTTCTACACGTAAAGTGGGAATGTTTTCTTTTCTCACGTACCCCATTTTGTGGGATGTCGTTGGATAGGTCTTTAAAAATGTTGCGGGATCGTGAAAACTACTTTTATTTTAAGGGATTCTTTGTTAAATATTAAGCTTTAAAGTGCTAATTTTTGTTAGAGTCAAGTTTTAGCTTAACTATTGGTTTCGGAGGTGTGGAAAAATTCACGGTAGTAGTACATATAACGAAGTTAAAAGTAAAACTATCACAGCTAAGTAGGCTGGCTTTACAAGTTTACGAGTTATAGTCGATCAACTTACAAAATGTACCTACTTATTAGCGTGTAAACTACGGAACCCTACATTTCGCGTGACCCGACACACACTTGGCCAGTTTTTTTTGCTTATTTATAGTCAATATATATATTTATATAAGAATCAATTCATGTTCGTTAGTCTCGCTAAAACTCGAGAACGGCTGAACGGATTTATCTTATCTTGGTCTTGAAATGTTTGTGGAGGTCTAGGGAAGGTTTAAAAGGTGAAAAATTTTGAATAATTGCCGGGAAAACCCTAAAAACAGCCCTTATCTTTTTCCCATACGAAAGTTTTCTAACTAAAACGTAGAGTCAGTTTGAGCTTTTGAGGTTTGATAATACGGTAACGGGAACGGGAACGGGAACGGGAACGGGAACGGGAACGGGAACGGGAACGGGAACGGGAACGGGAACGGGAACGTTCGAGGGGTCAGCTTGTAGTCAATATTTTTTTTTCAAAAAGTAACTTTAGTAGTTCATTTTAATTTTATACAGCTAATACTTACGACCTAAAAGTAGCTTTAGACATAGGTACCTAACTTAATATCTTTCTCGCATAAAATGTACCATATTCTTTGAGTCTATCTCCTTTGTACGCTCATTCGGGCGTAAAGGCTGCTAATGCTCGTAAGAAAATAAGCGCGTATACATACGTTAGATATAAGCAGTTATTATTTAAGATGCTGCCGAAACATGTTTATGTTCTTACTTTATGATTTTATTTCCAACTAGCTGACCCGACAGACTGCAATTAGTCTCAGTCTTGCCCAAATTTCAGTAATACCTTAAGAAAAACCCTTTTAAATTTTCCTGAATTTTAAAATTTTTCGGGCTATCTATATCTATCTATATCTATACATACCTATAATAAAACTGTAGAAGAGTTCAATTCTGTACATTGAATAATAAACTTTAAAAAATGCTTCTAGGGGCTTTTATACAAGTAACTCAAGCAAAAAAAAACATTAAGCAAGTAAGACTTAGTAACTTAGTAAGATTCAATCGTGAGGAAACCAGTTAGTATTCTTATAAGCGGCGATGGGCTTGTAACCTGTCACGTATGGAATACTAACTACTGCAAAATGTGGGCATGTGCCAAATATAATGTTTGGACGTGCCTTTGACTACCCCCACTAGACATCATCATAGGATCTAAGGGTCTGGAGATCTAAGAGGATATCTACCGTACTAGGGGATTAAAGTCGTGATCCTATTTTTATTTTTTTCGGATTTTAAGTTTCACTTTATCTGATTTTTTATCTTCATACTATTAGCAAATTTCATCATAACCAGTTTGGTCGTTTAGGTTAGATTGGGGTACAAACATTATTATATAATATACAAAATCATAACTTTCTCATTTAAAACATTATTAGGATTAGGATTAGAATTTCAATAGGATAAACCTGTAATACAACCGTAATGTCCAAATACAAGTGTAAAATGAAAATATACGTTAAATTAATAATTACAAATTGTTTTTTATTTAAAAATCACATTGATTTATGTAATAAAAACCAGCCAAGTGCGTGTTAGGTCACGCGCAATGTAGGGTTTCGTAATTTACACAGCTAACAACGTTATAATAAGTAATTTTCAATAGTTGTACTAAAAAAAAAATATTATAGTTAAAGTACATTTTATAAGTTGGTCGAATATTACGCCAAATCGGTTCAGCCGTTCTCGAGTTTTACGCTTAGCAACACATTTAGCAATTCATTTTTTCCAACATGTAAATCTAAAACAATACACTAAGGATTCAGGTTCATGGAAATAAATGTTGTTTTCCCTTCTGCTGAATAAATAATACGTAACTATTAATAGAAATTCAAAATTTCGTCCAAAATAAAATTATTCATTATGGATCACATAATGAATAATTTTACAGTTAAAAAAAAACGGGTAAATAAGATCACTATTATTGTACCCAATATTGCAGACTATAGAGAAAATTACAAAATACAATCAGTTCCAGCCAAACACACCCTGCGTGCGGCTACTTCGAGGGCACGCCTGAACTTTTAATGTTAGTTTTCGTATTTATTTTCTTAATCGGTACATACTTTCAACCTTGACATTTTCACAGGGCGTGTGGAAGGTAGCTCACATGAGAAATATTAAGGTTTAGCGATCGCCAACAGCTGACGCGGGCGCGCGTTCCTCGAGACGGAAAAATGCCTTGCGACCTCCTTCATCTTCAAAATATCTTTTATGTTGTGAATAAAAGTGATTGTTAAGATGTTAGCATCGAAATTTTCTGTTTTCCCTTCTTATTTTGTACTTGGACAATGTAGGGTAGTGAATTAGCTATAGACGTGCTTGCTACACACCATGCTACGTCGTAGACGTGCTACGATTTTTCGTTCGTAGCAAAGAATTTCACAAAACACTTCTGTTCCGATACTTTTTAATAAAAATTGTGAAAATCAAAGTAACTAAGCCATAAAATATCTAAGAGGGAACATTTGCTGAAAAAAACATATTTCGTTTCACGTCTGAGCTGAAGCTCGTTTGTCAAGTCGCGCGGCGAGGCGCGAGGGCTGAGCCCGGCGCCTCCAGCAATCTGTTTGTCCAGCTGCCACCTTCTTTCTTTTAACAAGAGCTTTACATGACATCCGGAAATATATACGTTTCAACATTTGCTACCACATGAGGCGGGTTCACTACACTCGTAGTAGGTACTTACTACGTATTAAATTTACTCGTCTGTGTTTAAAATTCAAACTAACTAATGAATACACAAACAAACAATGGACTTCCAAAATGTAACAATAGGTACGTCTAGTAAAATAACGTCTGCCATAAGAGAATCCATAAACTTGCAATCTGATAATCATTGTTTTTGCGTTGTGGCGTGAGCCGGTGGGATCACAAGATCGGGCCCTCATCAAACCCTCGGTTATACACATCTGACAAACTTTGACAACTCTATAGCACAAGTGCAAGCTTTACGAGCTCACGAATCATTAACTCATTGTTCCCCAGAAACTCAAAATACCTCGTTCGTGGCAACGTATTGTTCCTGAAAATTATGATCGCTCCCTCGGTTATCCTGAGCTATTAGTAACCTTATGTCCTCGGGTATCAGTTTACTATATCATAGCCCGTGTATGGTTCATCTGCCTAATTTTCTTATCTATGTTTTCGGACTAGATAAAAGTGGGATAGTTAACGACAACGTCGTCATTACTTTATTGAGTACTAGCGACCCGCCCGGCTTCGCACGGGTGCAAAGCTGATACCAAAATATATTACAGAATCTTTGTATACTCGTTAACAGCATTTATTTTTCACATTTCTACTTATTTATTTTACTTTTACAATTAACACAGAATCTCTCTATATATACAACGTTCATAGCTTTCTTTTCTTTAGACAATACAAACATGTTTTCTTTAGATGTTACTCTTGAAAGAGCGACATATAATTGTATTTAAGGTACTTAATTAGATAAGGATTGATGCTGTATTGCTTAAAATCGCTTCGTAAATAAGCCATTATTAAAACTAAAGGATAGAAATTGATTATTGTGGGTTATCCCTAAGAGATAAACATATACCATCGCGGACTTTTTTGTAGACCTTTTTAAGGTGTACAATATTTAGTACATTATTTTGATCTATCTCGTAGAGTTCAGCCAGCGTTTGCAATGTAAGCGCAAAAAATGTGTTTATTTACGACTTCATATTAGAAATCTTAAAATTATCAGTGGTTCTCTAATATATTAAGCATGTTATTATACATATAAACCTTTCTCCTGAATCACTCTATCTATTACAAAAAACCGCATCAAAATCCGTTGTGTAGTTTTAAAGATATAAGCATACATACAGACATTGTACATACAGACGCGGGAAGCGGTAAGCGACTTTGCTTTATACTATGTAGTGACTAATATAATATGTCACATAATGATTCAATATGAAGTAAAAGTGCTACATATTATCAGTTAGGTTTACAGCGATGCCGTCCGCGGCTTTGCTCACGTGCTACTTAGATAAAAAGAGTAGCATTTACGCTAATCTAGTTCACGAATTATAACTGTTCCAAGTTTCATCTAATTCTGTCCAGCCAGCGTGATTGAAACACAAATATCTAAACATGCTTACAAACTAAGATAATATTGGTAAGTAAGAATACAACAACAAAATATTAATTATTTAAATGGTTAGAAAATTTACAAATTAATTATTAATTTCATTTACGATACTTCTCCGCATTGTTTTATTCTTAGAATAACAAAAATCAAATAAGCAAATTATAGCTACCTCGGTGGCGTAATAAATAAGGTACACATATACACTGAAATGTTGGTGGGACAAATGTTTGCATAATATGTAAATATTTATTTAGGTAGTAGGTATGTACCTGTACTATGTAGTACCATGGTGCTCGTAGTTTCTGTTACCCACAATACATGGTTATGTATTTGACTGTTGAGTGTATCTGACCTTTAAACCAACATTTGATACCTTGCAAAAAGTACCGTGGGAAAGAGTAAAGTGGCTTTAGGTAGATGCTTGTTTACTTTTCCATGTAGGCAGGTAAGTAGGTAGATACGTAACATCTAAACATAAAAAGACCACATTAACATATTTCTTTTATCTGCGATTTTTATAACAGTAAAATGAACTCACAGCAATAAACCAAAAATGCGACCAAACTGTCTGATAATAAAACTCTCGCTTCGCAATTAAGCCTCAAATAAATTTATATGCAGCAGAGCTAATGATTTTATTGTTTATGGAGCAGCTTGTCTACATATAAATGCTGGTAGGTGACGCGTTGGATGGCCGGACGTTGGTAGGTAATCCACAGTGCATCCATCATTCTGTAATCCTGGCTCTAGCTCACCACCGCTCAAAATGGCTATAAAGGGACTTTAACGATTACGTTTGTAAGTGCTTCTTACTCTACCATCGACTGTTCATTATTACTTCATTATTGAATATTAAAAGTATGATAGTTAAACATTAAAAATTTTGCGGATAATTTGAAAATAAACCATTAAAATGATTTAGAATTAAGTAGACGATATGTCTGATGATTACAAACGAACAGATAACATTCGCCCTGACCGTCTTAGTTTTTATAAGTACATAAATCATCATCATTTTAGGGCATACGTCGTATGTAGATGTGGGCGGGCGTCCACATTGGCAAATGCGCTTGTTTTCAAGGGACACGTAAGCTGCGCGCATATTGCTCTTGATTTCCTGCAAAAAATACAGGGAGCTGTATATTATCGTCCAACATTATCCAAAGCAAAGCCACAACTGAGGTGTATATATGCTCGCAAACAGAATGGGGTAAGCACGCAAGCATCGTGAAAGCCTACTAGCCTTCGCCCTGCCTTGCCTTGCCTTGGTTTTTCATTTAAAGCGCGCGCGCAATTACAGTCGAACAGTGCCGGTGCTTTTTTGTATAGTAAATACTTATAACACCCAGACACAGAACAAACACACACATATTCATCACACTTATGTTTGTCTTGGGTGGAAATCGAAGCTGCAATCTAAAGCGCAGAAGGTATGACGGGCCTCATAGTTCAGTTGGTAGTAGCTCTGCCTTCTGCGCATTAGGTTGTGGGTTTGATATCCACCCAGGATAAATATTTGTGTGATGAACATTTATTTATTTATTTAGAATAAACATCATAATAGGTTTTTTATTAGCCCTAATGAATAATGAAATGAATTTAGCCTAGAATGAATAATAGGCAAAATTTCTACCAAAATTCGTAAATTATGTTATCAGTACAAGGTTTGTAGGAAAAAAATGAATTTGCCTGAAATTGCTTTTTCCTATGCAATTATTAAAATTTGACAGGAAAAAGTCTGTCACGGGTCGGCTAGTATAATTATCATAAATGTTACATACATTTACAAAAAAATAGTATTATATGCATTCTATCAGTTATCTAGTTTCTATAGTACAAGCCTTGTTTAGTTAGGGGCTAAATAGCGCGGAGTGATAATGTCCACCAATATTTATTTATTTAGATAGAGCTACTACCAACTGAGCAGTGAGGCCAGGCCAGTATAATTGATAATACGAGCCATGATCACCGCTGATTTTTTTTTGCGTCCTCAAAACCAGTGAAAACATTCTTCAGCCAGTAAATGAACGAAAGTGAACTTTACTAATGCGGATTCGTTGTTAAACATCCTCAAACCGGCAGGATTTTTGCTTGTTTTCAATCATAAATTATTATTTAATTTAACATTGAATTACTTCGTCAAAATTAAGGTTTAATTGAAAGTTAGTATAGTGATGTTTTTGGGGTTCGGGTTTTAGCTAATTGCAATTCTGAATGGGCTTCTAAAGTACTTAAACTGGTTTGGTTATGATGTCCGCCGTACCCGGAGCACGTACTCGCTCCCCGGGGTTCGCCTTCACGGATCCACTTGTTTTTGACATTTCATGGCCATAACTCTCTCACAGTAACCATTTGTTATCTTATAGTTAGCTTAGCCGCCGGGTTGTTTGTGTAGGCTATGGGTATTGTGAATTTATTATATCTAAAATTAACTAATAGATGTTTTATTTAAAACCTAGTATTTTCAACATGTAATTTTAATGAATTACATTAGAATTCCATACAGCCGTGTTGGCCGAGTGTGCGGTACTTCGACTTTCAAACTGAAGGTCGTGGGTTCAAATCCCGGACGTGCATTAAAGGATTATTCTGTCTGAAAAAAATATATGCGCATTAAAACACGTGCTCAAAACGGTGATGGAAAATATCGTGAAGTATCCAGCTAGTATTCTTATAAGCGGCGATGAGTTTGCAACCTGACATGTATGAAATACTAACTACTACAATACTATGTGCCAAACGCAATGTATGTACGTTCTTGACTTACCCCTTAGACATTTTTAGGGACCAAAACGCCTTGAGATTTTAGAGTATGTCTACCGTACTTAGGGTTTACAGTCGTGATATTATAATTTAAATTGCACTTTCGACTACTTTGATATATGTATACAGTTTGACGACTAATTAATATATCTCTATTAGACAATACAACGTATGGCTCGGTAAAATTTATTTTATTGCGGAACTCTAAAATAGAGATTGGGTCGAAGGTGATATGTATTCCCCAAAGAAACTTGCGAGAGAAGCACTTTTAGACCGAGTAAGCGATACATACTTTGATCCTCGATATTTGTATATTTATTCCTTTTAGTGAGACAAATTATACACGCGATTTGCTTTTAGTTTAGTTTGAGTACTTTAAATACAAAACCAACTCTTCATGGTGGTGACAACAGTAGACTAACGTTTGTGAGACATGCAGGCTCATGAATGTATCAAAAGCAAGTAAACTGTCCTGTAATTCTGTCCATTGTTTAGGCTCTCAAGAAACTGACCGAACTATACATCCGACATTATACTGATTACGTATACTGAATTAAAGTAATAAATGTTCACTTGGGTTCAATGCATTTGAGGCCATTATTGCCTATTCTATGGCCAGTGGACTGAGCACGAACCACTATCGTATCGATAGTATAAGTGTCAGTTTTGACGTTGTCGATACTGGTTCATGCTAACCCCCCAGTAGCCATTTTCATAGGAGGTCTAAAAAAACGATTATTCTTCGTTTCGGATCGATACAAGAACAGTCCTAAGTCAATAATCCTTCAGGATAAAGCACATTTTCTTTTAGTTATGGCATCGGTAGGGGCAGTGCTACTTATGTTTTATATTTATAGTTATTAATTATTAATTATTGACTGAATGATTACTCATTATGTAATGAATGACCCAGTTTTATGTAATATTTTGAATTTCAAAGCAATGTTTCGTAGAAAAAAATCCTTGAACGGTTTATGCAAATAAATAATATTGTTGCTTCAGCAATGAAGCTTAATAAACTTAGACAAAGAAAATAAAACATTGAAACTCAGATTGCTTTCGGTTGTTATGCTTGTATAATTTCAGAATAATAAAGCAACTTTAAAACTCCGTTTCGTGTGTTCTTATAAACTGACGAAGAAATTCTCTGAGCGGACGATCTGTTTTGCTGCATTAGAATAAAGTCGTTTTATCAAATAAGGAAAGAAAGTTCAGTATAATACAGAAAAAAAACCTTTTAAGTCCAGGATTTTCAAGCTGTTCTTTACTTGGTGCAAGATTGCAAACATAGACTATCTTAGCGAGAAACAAAAAGAACAAAATAACGTTCTTTTTTTAGAACTACATATTTAATTAATTTTTAATTAGGAATCTAAAAATAATTTTAATCTAAAAGTAAGTTTGTTAATTAACTTCTTCAAATTCAAAAATCATTTATTTCAATAAAATCACAAGGATCACTTTGAAACGTCTTAGGAACTAGGTGAAACTAAGCCGATTCCACGCGACCAAGCCTAGAAAAATCAGGCACCAAACACGGCTTGGGGTCTACCTTTAATGAACCTTTCCTTAATGCTATGTGCTATACATAGCATTAAGGAAAGGTTCATTTGTTCCAGTGTGGTGCCAATCGAACAAGGTGAAGGCTCAAACAACAATAATAATTAAAAGTATCTACTACTCAAGTACGTACAACAATAAGAAAATAACTAAAGAGCTTCAGCACAAATTCAAAAAGCAGCACACACTACACTTGATTTAGAAATAAAACCTAAAGATAAAAGAACTATTTGCTTAAAAATAATCTTGGGTTTATATATTTGGGAGTTCCATTCAACTATACATTCCTAGACTTAACTAAGTCAATATTTTAAAAAATCTGCAGTCTTTGGCGTGTGTTTTGAATCAGATTAAAAAAACACCCCTTAGAGTTTAGGTATATTACAGAATTATGAAAAAAATACTTTTTTTAAATATAAGTTCCAAACTGGACCTACTGTAGAAACAAAAGTTCCAAATTGAACTACGCTGTTAATTTCGGAACGCTTTTTAAACATTTTCAAGAGCCGTAATTTGTAATTGTAATTTGAAGCAAAGGGTCTTTGAAGTTAGAAGAAAATCTCACAAAGTTACGAGTAAAATACCATTTCTTAAGAAAGTGTTTTGTGATATTTTCGGGTTCGGGTCCCAACTCATATACTTACCTACATATATATCAATATGGCTTAGCTACATTTAATTATTTCGGTGGTTCTAAATGTTAGGTATATAAATTATTACTGGTATTTGGAGAACTCTACAAAAATAGGAAACGTTGGCGAGTGAGACTTAAAAAATAACATTGATATAAAAAAAACTCTAGATACTGTAGGCATCCTCTCAGATCCTTAGAGACATCTAAAACGGGTCGCCAGAGGCACGCTCAAACATTAAATGAAGTACCTAGAAATCATTCAATACGCGGCAGATTGCAAGCCCATCGCCGCATAAATAATAATACTTACTTACTTACTGATTGGTTTACTAAAATTGGTAGGTATTTATGATTTCAAGTAGCGAAACGCGAGAGGTGAAGAATAAAATTAAACGAACAATGGTGCATCATTGTGAAGAATGCGCAGTGCAATCGATTTTATCTGACTAAGAGCAATTATTCAAAGGAAACGCACGTGATTTAAAAGCTCCAATGAGCTCTTTAACCACTAATATTAAGCATGTTCTATACATACACCCTATATGGGGTGAGTGTGCTGGTTGTGGGCATTTTAACAACATTTTAATTTTCAAATAAACGGTTTATATAAAAAAAAAATTGAAACAACTTAGAATAGAGTATTTATCTATCTCTTAGGTTAAGCAAAGTTTTTGTAAGAGGCAATATTTATTTATTAATTAATAGACAAAACGGGAAATATTTAGTTGTGGTCAATCCAGTCTAGAGGTATAACGCATCACAACTGTCACTAATCAAAACGAACCGTAAATAAAGAATTGTATTATCTATAGTAGATTTTAAACAAGTTTGTTTGCTTTGCTTAGTTATTGACTGAAAAATTGAAAATGACCAAAACCGGGGTAGGCAACCCAACCGGGTCTTTGACCCTACTCGTAAATAACATGGTACATCTAGCTTAGTACATAATATTACACGTCCTCCACTCCAAGTATAGTACGTTCTAGTAGATAATTGAATCAAGTGTTACTTTACGGAAAGTTTCTTGCAAGGAGGTGCGATTATTATTGTAATTTGGCCAGGTTCTCTGCCTGTCTGGAATGTTTTCTGCTGAAAGGTGTGTGTAGTTTACCTAGGGTTGGACTCTATTGAAGCAATTTAGCAAAATTTGTTTTATAATAGTATTTACTTCACCTTATTAGCATAAACTTTTTTCATTTCATTTTGTTTTACAAGCTTTTTTTCATCTCACTTATAAGCAAAACAATCAGACGCTATGCTGGCAGGCAATAATCATCGCCTTTAGAATGTAAATCACTACATAGTATAAAGCAAAGTCGCTTTCCGCTTCCCGCGTCTGTATGTCTGTATGTATGTTTGCTTATATCTTTAAAACTACACAACGGATTTTGATGCGGTTTTTTTAATAGATAGAGTGATTCAGGAGGATGGTTTATATGTATAATAACATGCTACCCGTGCGAAGCCGGGGCGGGTCGCTAGTACTTCATAAGTCATAAATAATTAGAATGCAACCTACGATGTATCCGCCAACTTCAGGCATGCAGGTGCTAAATTATATGTAGGTAGTGTAGGTACCTGTAATTTCACCGGCATCTACACCATGTATGTAGTACCAAGCTACTATTAGATCTTCTGTGCCATATGTATCATGAAAATATAAAATAATTTGTATTTTTTAGATCTAGTACGTGCCAAATCAAATCTAATGTCTTACAGTGGCGGATTTGCAGTCCTAGCCGCTCTAGGCCCCAGGTCATGTGCCGCCCCTTTCTCAGCACTCATCATATAGACTAGATACATTTTATATAATAAAAAATCGGCCAAGTGCGAGTCGGACTCGCGCATGAAGGGTTCCGTACTATTTTCTATACAAAACGGCAAAAAAAACACATTTGTTGTACAGGAGCCCCACTTAAATATTTATTTTATGCTGTTTTCAGTATTTGTTGTTATAGCGGCAACAGAAATACATAATCTGTGAAAATTTCAACTGTCTAGCTATCACGGTACATGAGATACAGCCCTGTGACAGACAGACGGACAGCGAAGTCTTAGGGTCTTAGGGTCCCGTTTTTACCCTTTGTGTACGGAACCCTAAAAATTAATCGCTAAATGTGTTGCAAAGCGCGAACTCGACGGCTGAACCGATTTGGCTGATTTCTTTTTTGATGTGTTTGATGAAGTCTGAGGAAGGTTCTTATGAAGAGAAAAAACGAAAAAAAACCGGCCAAGTGCGAGTCGGACTCGCGCACGAAGGGTTCCGTACCATTATCTATAAAAACGGCAAAAAAATCATGTTTGTTGTATGGGAGCCCCCCTTAAATATTGATTTTATTCTGTTTTTAGTATTTGTTGTTAGAGCAGCAACAGAAATACATAATCTGTGAAAATTTCAACTGTCTAGCTATCACGGTTCATGAGATACAGCCCTGTGACAGACAGACGGACAGACAGACAGACGGACAGCGAAGTCTTAGTAATAGGGTTCCGATTTTACCCTTTGGGTACGGAACCCTAAAAATACGAGGAAAAAAGTAAAAACAATAATTTTCTTTTCACTTTTTTCTAAGCGATTATTGAAATTCGGGCAGGGCAAAGTCTGTCACGGGTCGGCTAGTAACTAATAAATTTACTTTATTGCTCACTTTTAACTGATTCAGAGAAAAAACTAAAAAGCCTTAGGTTTGTTACCATTTCAACAAAATGACTGCACTCTTTCGCTCCTCATATTTTATGCTGCAGTGAGAACGAAAATGAAGACATTCTTCTGTAAAATTGTCTTCTAAGTCAGTAGAATAAACCATATGCAAAGCCTTATCTTCGACTTCTAAAATGCTTAGATTCGTCAGGTTTTCAGTTCTTCTGACGATGTACCAATTACTACCAAAAAAGTATTTACCTAGACTAAATTACGACCATTCTTTTGTTGCATCTTTTTACCTGTATTTGTCTCGCCAGGAAGCAACTTACGCTTTCGATTGCATCGTTTTTTTTTCATATTCCTGTACGAAAGGCATTTTTTTTGCGAAAATTTAATAACAAAAACGTACGATTACGTTACATATATGTTACATGTACGAAATCTATACTAAATGATTTGTTTGTTTGTTTGCATTGAATAGAATCCGAAACTATTGGCGCGATTTGAAAAAAATATTTAACCATTAGAATGCTATATTATCTCTGAGTAACATAGGCTATATTTATTACTAGAAAAAAATAGGGACACGTTCAAATATATGAACTTTTAAAAGCGTAAACAACCGGTATTCAAGACAAACACTCTCATTAATATGTCCAAGAACCTACGGCACTTTCGGGTATAGTGTCCATCATTCGGGTTAAGACTAAATAGGACAGCGTTATAGAAACGGTTGTGCAATCCATCACGCGTAAGCGAGCCCCGACAGACCACTTAGCCACTGTCCGCCGCCAGCGGACGCGGCCTCCGCCAACATCCGCCTGCGCTGCTGACGTTACAACCCCAGCTTACAGTAGGACACCAGACTCACAACTGCTGCACAAGCTGGAAAAGGTCGTATGCGTTCAAAAGAAAAAAATATATATCCTAAAAATCATACAGACGGACAGACGGACAGACGGAGTAGTAGGGTTAGTAATAGGGTCCTGTGTTTACCCTTTTATTTTGTGTTTACTTTTTTTACGCTGTTTTTTGTACCGTTGTACTCAGGAGGGCACTTACTTACCTACAAATCAATTGTAGATACATCACGCGAATTTTGAAACTGAACATTTTTACAACAAAATATTCAACAGTTACAAATATCAAGCACGTAATAACATAAAAAAATATTTAAATTCTTCCAGACCACCTGGACGTCTATGATGCATAAATAGTTGGAAATTATAACTTTTCTAAAACACAATTATTTAATGCTTTGTTTATGTAAAATAATTTTCAAACAAACATCAACCACCGCTGCACAGTGTTCTGTGTCCGTTATTTGCTGTGTTTACCCAAAATTTGACACAAAATATGACAATCCGTTTCCCGGTGTCTGTTAAGGTTTTAATATTCTAACCATTTTTTAGGGTTCCGTACCCAAAGGGTAAAAACGGGACCCTATTACAAAGACTTCGCTGTCCGTCTGTCTGTCCGTCTGTCTGTCTGTCACAGGGCTGTATCTCATGAGCCATGATAGCTAGACAGTTGAAATTTTCACAGATTATGTATTTCTATTGCTGCTCAAACAACAAATACTAAAAACAGAATAAAATAAATATTTAAGGGGGGCTTGCATACAACAAACGTGATTTTCGCATTCCAGCGCCATCTAGTTTCATTTGATGTTACTACGTTATTATAGGTACTTTTCGCGGTCTCATGCGACCGCTCGGGGTTTGAGAGGTAAGATGAACGATGTTTGCAATTCCGCTGGCAGGTGGCGCTATTTTACCACTATCGGTAAAGTAAGTCGGTAAATAGGTGGTACTTCACATGATCGACTAAAAAGTTTGAAATTGAATTATTGAATTCATGTAGTTAGAAATAGGTACCTAGGTAGATATTATTAATTTCAAATTAATTTCGAGTTCGAATCCTGGCCATGCATCAATGGATATTTATTTTCGAAAAATGTATATATACGCCTGTTACACGTGTTTGTAACGGTGAAGGAAAACATCGTGAGGAAACCCGTTAGTATTCTTGAAAGCGGCGACGGGCTTGCAACCTGTCACGTTTGGAATGCTAACTACGTAGTTAGGTAAATAGGTAGGTTACAAGATAATATGAATTATTTTTTATGTTTTTAGGGTTCCGTACCTAAAGGGTAAAAAACGGGACTACTAAGACACCGCTGTCCGTCTGTCTGTCAACAGGCTGTATCTCGTGAACCGTGATAGCAAGACAGTTCAAATTTTCACAGATGATCTCTAAAAACAGCATCAAATAAATATTTAAGTAGAAAATCACGTGATTTTTTTGCCGTTTTGATAATAATAGTACGGAACCCTTCGTGCGCGAGTCCAACTCGCACTTGGCCGGTTTAATTATTTACTTTGAATATAGTTACCTATCTATTACATTTCAAAAATCCGTTCACGCCTCTACGCACCAAGACAAATTTCAAGTCTCTACGACAATCGGTTTTATAGTGTTGTCTTTATGCCAGTCACGGCTTTGATTTAAATATAGATAGATAAATAGATTAGCTCATACTTCATTATTATTTTTGTGGACTTAGGAAGTCAAAAATATGCATGCATTCCCTAAGCTAGTTTTATTCATTTGGTAATTTCTATGTATCATATACAATCAAAAATATGTTTATTTCATAAATCAGTGACAAAATTATGTATCTATACCAATATTATAAAGAAAAAAGATTTGATTTTTTGTTTTTTTGTATGTTTGTAATGGATAAAATCAAAAACAAATGAACCGATTTCAAAAATTATTTCACCATTACCAAGCTACATTATCCTTTAGGCTATTTTTTATTTTGAAAAAGTAATACATCACTACATAGTATAAAGCAAAGTCGCTTTCCGCTTCCCGCGTATGTATGTATGTTTGCTTATATCTTTAAAACTACACAACGGATTTTGATGCAGTTTTTTTTAATAGATAAAATGATTCAGGAGGAAGTTTATATGTATAATAACATGCTACCCGTGCGAAGCCGGGGCGGGTCGCTAGTTCTTTATAAGAATGACGATAGTTTGAAGCAAGGTGTAAAAAATTGCCAAAAATTTTGCTTTCTTCGTGTGCGCTACAAAAACTATTGATTGTACATAAACAAATGATACATATTGAATGTCCTTATCAATGCGCATAAGAAAGTCTGCAAGATGGTATGTCTCAATATTATATATGTATTAGGTATAATAACCGTTTGTTGTTGAAATTTGTTAATTAAAACATGGTTTGGAACAAAAAGTGATTCTATCCATATCATGATGTATCTATCTATATATATAAAAACTCGAGAACGGCTGAACGGATTTATCTTATCTTGGTCATGAAATGTTCGTGGAGGTCTAGGGAAAGTTTAAAAGGTGAGAAAAATTCGAATAATTGCCGGGAAAATCCTAAAAACAGCCCTTTTCTTTTTCCCATACAAAAGTTTTCTAACTAAAACGTAGAGTCAATTTGAGCTTTATTAGGTTTTTTAATACTGTAACGGGAACGGGAACGGGAACGGGAACGGGAACGGGAACGGGAACGGGAACGGGAACGGGAACGGGAACGGGAACGGGAACGGGAACGGGAACGGGAACGGGAACGGGAACGGGAACGGGAACGGGAACGGGAACGGGAACGGGAACTTAAGACAAAATTTGTCAATTCTAAAGCGATACGAAGTTCGCGGGGTCAGCTTGTAATAAAGGGTGTTTGGCACATGGACCGACATGATTTTTTGGGGGGTGGGGTACGAGAGCATTTAGACAATGCATTTCCAAACTCGTGGATTGGTAGAGCTGGCCCCATTCCATGGCCAGCACGGTCCCCAGATCTGACACCCCTGGATTTCTACGTATGGGGACGTGCAAAAAAGTTAGTGTATGCAACAGAGGTGCCCACAAAAGAAATTTTAGTGGAACGAATAAACACCGCATTCGTAAAAATGCAAGAGGAAATGCGACTTTTAACTACAACCTCAGCTATCAGAAAAAGGTGTCGTGCATGCATACGGTATGGAGGCGGCCAATTCGAGCAAACTTTGTAATTTTAATTTAATAAAAACAACTTAACATAAAAAACGTATTTTCATTATCTTGACCCTAGCAACAAAGTATCTCTTAGGTCGACCCCTGATGTATTATTTCTGCCATGTAGCATATCGTTGGAAAGGGTAATAAGTAAAGAACTTTTTAAAAGAAAGCTAAATTCAAAATGAATTTTAGTTTTTTTTTAAATGAATTTAGAAGTGGTCCCTTTTCATAACATTTACACCGATTTACCACTTTGAAAGCTCAGAAGTTTTTTTTTGGATATTAATTGTAACAAGTAATGATTTATTTAGAATAAAAAAACATTGTAGAATACAAGCATACTTCGTTTTGTGGTATTATAACCACAAACAAAAAAGTTAGGACGATTTCAAGGCAAGATTTCGGGTGGTTTTCAAAAAATTAAAAAAAAAACATATCTGGACTACAGTGAGACTTAGGATATTGGGTCTCACGGGGAAAAATAGCACATGACCCCCCCCCCACCCCCCAAAAAATCATGTCGGTCCATGTGCCAAACACCCTGTATATATATTGTTTTAATTGTGTTCGCCAGCTTTATAGATCACGAAACACGTCTAATGGATCAGCTATGCCCTATCTTCTCTGTGAGACAACTGTAACGAGCATTGGTTCGTCGGACAAAGGGAAATACTTAAATACCCTGCGTTTCGTCGACAAAGAGTTTTCCCGTGAGATTTTTATTAACATTATTTTTTTAACTTTGATCATATTCTCATACACTACCCGATATTATATAAAAAATTGCCTATTGTATAATCCATTATAAGAAAATATCTACATATCTTTGTCAAATAAAAAAATAACATTTACGAGACAAATTTTTACGAGACGTTAAAGTAGATCGATGCTCGTTTTATAATAATGTTTTATTCTGATACACAGAATAAACTGGAAATTTCACTAACAAGGTTGGACTTTCCAAATTGGCTTAGCTCCAATTTAATAACACTCGCGCGAAGGTATACAAATAAAAAAATCTCATGTAACATAATCAGAGCTTAACAAAAAATTATTAAGGTAGTAATGCTTTGGTCGCTAACATAGTTTTCACTTAGTTTGTTGAATTATAAACTACTGCATCTACGTTCATTTTGCTTTCAAAGCAGATTTTTCTCTCTAAGTGTTATTTTCTATGAAAACAAGTTGATGTTATTCAAAAAACTATGGTATAATGAGATATCTACCTATTCAACTATAAACAAAACCATTTGCAGATATATGGACATGCGTGTATCGAAACACGAGTTTCATGATGCGCTATAATAATAATTACAAATGGGAGCCAAATCACAAACATAATATTGCGTGACCCCGAAATGAGAACACAGGCCTTTCGGTCATTAGCGGTGTAAATACAAATGTTAACAAATTAAAAAGTAGCCTGTTCAGAGTTATTATGTAGGGTTTAATTGGGACATCGTTACTGATGCCTCTTTTATAACGTAGCAATCACTGGTTATTGCCAAGGGCGTTGCCAGCCCATGGTAGGTACTAGCTTTGCTTAGGTAGGGGCTAGATGGCACTGCGTGAAATGTCCACCAATATTTATTTGTGTATTTATATATAGGTATATACACTCGTAGATTATTTACTTTACTTGCTAATATCAAAAGGTATGAAAAACACGAATATAATCTAGGGGCACGGCAGTGCCCCCGCCAAGTCAAGCAATAAAGCGGCACGGCTGTACCATCCTTTTCTCGAAGCAGTTCAGGCCATTTTCGACCCCCTATAATTTCGTTGTGGATAAAACTAGAAGCCTGAATTTTCAGTAACCAAGCAGGCATTATATAAACACGGTATTTTTCAAATTTCATTCAATTTGAACTAGTAGTTTAAGAATTATAATATAACTAGTCAAAGTTAATTATTTTGTCACTCACTCACTCACTCTCTCGCTCACTCACTGACCGATCATCAAAAGTTTAAGGCACTTCTAGCAGACATACTAAGATTTAAATTTGGAATACAATTAGTGTTTAGTGTATGAATCCTAAAAAAACCTGCCAAGTGCGAGTCGGACTCGCGCACGAAGTGTTCCGTACCATTATCTATAAATCACGTTTTTTGTATATGAGCCCCGCTTAAATATCTTAAGTTATTACGTAAACGTTAGCTAATTACGTAATAACTTCAAAATTGAGTTGCAAGATTTCACCTTATCAAACATAGTTACATAGTTATATACATATATTGCAAGTTAAATAAAAGCTTTTAAAAAGGAAGTGAAACGCTATTTTTGAACACTTTATAAACAAACTTTTTTTGCAAATTTCCGGTTTTAATAAATGTTTGGTGCTATAATTGTAGTGAAATATGCTGTGTCAAATTGCAAACTGTAAGACGCTGAAAGAAGACAAAGAAAATTATCAATTAGTATTGTTTGTCTGTTTTTTTACCTTAAAATATGAAGCTGCAACTTTTTTTGTCTAGGTAAGCCTCGTTTTTAATTTTGGAATTATGTGGCGAAGTGGTAGATGGTCAGTCTGATTGCTGGTGAAATTACAGACACGCCACCTCTTGGTGGTAGCCGTGCCTGTAATTTGAGTCATACAGTACCACATGACACAGTTATGTACACATACACACACTCATCGTGTAAACGTGTTCCAAATGTTGTATTTGGACGTGTCTCTGACTACCCCTGTTAGACATCTTCAAGAATCTAATCACCTGGAAATCTGAGAGTCAATCTCAATTTATTTTGCAAGTGTGTATTACTTATGAGTAAGTATACGATAACGTGACCAAACAGTATCGCACTTAATATTCAAGGTTAACAGAAAACGAATATTATGTAATATCTTTATTTTCTGTACGGAAGCGAGGGATGGTTTACTCTTGCGGGAGAAATGTTCAATATTAACAGATTAACTCGGTCGGGGATCCGGCTTCATAAAAATAAATTCCAATATTCCCCTCGTTGCTCTCATAACTCGTAAGAAACGGCTCTCACTGGAAAGTTTAAGGCGGACGATTGGAGAATAAAAATTGCATTTATGCCATGCTAAATTAAGTTTTTATTGTCTAATTTATGAGGGTTCTGAAATTATGTTTGTTTATTGAATTCCGCGTGTTTTGTGTGAATGGGATGATACAGGTTGATGCGTTATCGAATACCAATTGTAAAACCTAGAGCGCAAAGATAAACTCTTGCCAATATTCTGTTTGCCTTGCATCGTTTGTATTGCATTGCACGTGAATGTTTTGTATGCGGAAGGACAGCCGGTTTGTGCATATTAAAGTATCTTGGCAGACGCATTCGGGAACAAAAAAAATATAAAACCATCAGCAATGGCGCTCGAACTGTCCTCAATGCAATTTGATGCTTTATTGCCTGGATTACAAAGCATAGATTGCATATAGCTTGCTGTGATATATATTTTTGGCTGATTATCTTCATAAGATTTAACTTAAACTTCTTATATCGAAATCTTATACAACGTGTTACAAAATACCCCGTAAAATATATAATTAATTTATCAAAGCCAAAAATATTGTCAACCCTAGTAAGCTGTCATGTCAGGGAACCAGATTATTTAACAGAAAGGCCTACGTACCTATTTTACCTAACAATTGTCTACTTTAATAGTTTTTCTATTTTTCATTCATAAATGTTCGCTACCTCAATACAAGCATGTCATTATACTCAAGCACTGGCTTCAAAAAATGTCAAGTTGGAAAAAAATATATGTTGTCAATTTCAAATCTTCTAATCGATATCCTACAACTGTTTCGAGTTTGAGGGGACCGATACTAAGGCCTGCTCGTTCTCCGGACCTCACACCCTTAGACTTCTTTTTGTGGGGTTATGTGAAGGACAGAGTGTATTTCTCCGATTGCCCAACGGTTGCCGAGATGGAACAGCGTGTTTGATCGGTTTTCGCATCAATAACACCGACGATAGTGCGAAATGCCACACGAGCTATATCCCGATGAGCGAGGTTGTGTATTGAGCAAGGTGGAGCACACTTTGAGCCGTTCCTGTAAATTTGACGTTTATTAATATAAAGTAAGTGTTCGTTTAACATCAACAGACCAACTCGCTAGTACCATAATTTTACATTGTCATTGGAACTTGACAGGTATGCAATGTACTCTTAACTCAATCGAACAAATTACTAAGGAGTACCGTTGAACAGCTCCTGACTCCATCATCAGATCAGCCCGCTGTCATCATATTATTGCATTGTCACCGAAATTACATAAAATTTCAAAATGCTGCTTCAAAATTGAGTTGCATGATTCCACCTTAACACACATAGTTACATACATTGCAAATTAAATAAAAGCTTATAAAATAGTTAATACTATCGTCATGAAACAAAAAAAATGGGTTGACACAACGCTTATCAAATTGTCTAGGTTTTTTTAATAATAGGTTTGGATTTTTGCGTTCCTACTACTTATACAATAAATGTAAAAAATATTAGGACAACAGTTAATTTTAAACTGTAGCCTTGTTGAGCCTAAATGTGTAAGTAAAATGTTTTTTTTTTACAGTGATATTCTGTTCTTCTTGTATGCAATAAAAGTAAGAATGAAATTGATATTTTATGTACCTTTAAACTTATCAATAACATATCAGTTAATCACAAAACTGAGCTCAATCTTATATGTAATATAAATAACATCATAATTACAGAACTCTTCTTAAGGCTCTGTATGTCGACGATTGCTCTTTTTCGAAACGAAAAAAGAAATACTTCTGAACATAGGTAATATGTAGATCTAGATTTCTACTAGAATAGGTTTTTGATAAGTAATTATACATAATTTATATCATTAATTTATTCGAAAAGCAAAGGCGGACCACGCGCCGACCATGGATCAGTAACACGTGCAGCGGTCGGTAGGATTATTTATCGAAGTGATTAAAGATGGGTTTTTCTTTATTCACATATACTATACATTATAAAAATAGAGATGTGGCTTGTTCAGAAGTATTTCTTTTTTCGTTTCGAAAAAGAGCAATCGTCGACATACAGGGCCTTAATTAAATTAGTTTTAAAGAGTTTAAGAAACATTTTTACATGACAGGTGTAAATAGCAATGACTAAATGAATAGGCTATTAACAATAAAAAAGCCAATTGTGTGTGGGTAGGTATGTACCTACATTTAACACCTGGCTCGAGTGAAACTCGTGCGGTAGCTCAACTCAAAGCTCTCAAGGACTTGTTCTTTTTAGATAAAATAAAACATAGTGAAGATTTCAATTCAACTAACTTTAGCAAAGTGCCCAAGTGAATACTAGTTTTCCAACTGTATATGGTATTTAGATAAATGTAAGAAAACGTGCTGCAGAAGACATTGATAGGTACTTACTAAAACTCTATCCAGTACTGTAAAATATCGGCTTGTGCCAAATTAACTGTTTGGACGTGCCTCTGACTACCATCTTTAGGCATGTTCAAGAATCTGAGCGCCTGGAGATTTGAGAGGAAGTCTACAGTATTTGGGGATTACAGTCGTGATCATATTTGATTTTGTAACATTACGTTTAAAAAATAAATTACCAAAAACCTTCGTGGTTTTGTTCACGTGAAGTTATTTTCAAACAGACTTCAACCGAATTTAGAGAATTAGTGTATTATAGTGTATTGTATGACATAGAGCACCTCTACACACCAAAAGTAATACTTATCAAGTTTCTTCTATATAAACCCATTAGTTTCAAGATAAATATAAGTTTTATTTAGGTAGATATTTTTTATACAGGTTATGATGCGTTTAAACCCAATACCTATTTTTAAGCAGCTGAACTCAAATAGGCAAAATACAGCTATAACATTTACCTACTTTTTAAAGCTCTTAATTAAGATGTTTACCTTAAGGCGCTCCGATTGCCTAAAACCGCGACAGAAACGACTAAGAGAGTCAACAACGGCAAGCTCTAGATGGCGTATGCGTATCGTAAAAATTATCGACAGTTTTTATGAGATCGCGTTGCTGGTACCTACGTAGGCAGGTTCTAGACTTTACTATAGGTAACATTACCCACCCCTCATAACCATTTTCTTATTTTCAATATTTTCTTAGAGTTATTATTCATCTTTAGGCACTTCGATAAATAACTCTTGCTACCGGTCGTTGCAATGACGTCAAACACACGTCTGACGTTGACAGTGGTCACAGCGGTACTGATTTCACAAGCATTCACGGGCGGCGCGCGGTCCGCCTTTGCTTTTCGAATAAATTAATGATTTAAATTAAATATAATTTCTTATCAAAAAAACTATCTTACCCATATTCAATTCTTATTTACAAGCTTGTCATTAGAAAGAGGATTTTGGACCATTATATAGTTGATAATATAGCTTCTGCTAACCTCGCGTACTTGGATAAAAGGTAGGCTATTTGCTATTCCATTGCATAGCATATGGCTATGTAAGTATTCCCAAGTTGCATCCAAATCCGTTTCGTCGTTGGGGTGTGGTTGAGGAGCAAATATCCTCACATACTTTCGCATAAAAATTAACCGACGAAAAAAGAGGAGATTGTTAATTCGACTTGATTCATATTTTTATATGTATGGCCGCGCATTCATCCGATTTGGATGTTATTTTATATTGTTTAGAGTATAGTCCCAAATTGATCCCATTTAAAATATATCAATGTATGACAAATAGTTCCTTCATAAAACTTAAAAAACGAATATCTTCCCTTGACTTTTGATTAATCGAAACTTTTTCGTCTCAAGTTGTTCACATTTTTATTATATTCATGTATTACTTAGTTCCTTCATTAAACTTAAAAAAAGAATATCTTCCCTTGACTTTTCAATTGGTCGAAACATTTTCGTCGGTTTTCTTTTTCATTTCTGAAACGTACATTACACAATTACAATTATATTTATTTTCAAATTTATAGTTTTTGTTAATTCCCTAGTTTTAATACCAGGCAAAACTCTTAACACAATTTGGAGTAGGTATATACTTTCCTAAATGTAGTTCGTGACCTAGAGTATAGCATGAAAATATTATTTTTATCAGTGTACCATGCAACTGAACTACGGTTGGCGGTTAGTTATAAAATAATCTAATATAGTCTTAACAGGGTTGAACTGATTGGCATTTCAAAGGTTGAAAAGTTGCAGTTTGCATATTTATCAGAGACGGCGTACGACTGTGAGTCTGCGACGAATAGACAATTTAAATATTGGAAAAGTCGATCGTTCGTGTTTATTTTCTTCGGGTGGTAGGTACGTGTTAATTGGGGACGCCGAGCACGTCGGCTTGTTGACTTGCGACAGAGCCATTAGGCCTGAGCAGTCTCCCCACCCCAAACCCCGACTCTCCCATTCTTTGTGGGTTTATCTGCATTATACGTACGTATATAAAGCAAAATACTTTTTCCGTTCTTTGAGTCTATGGAAACAAAAGGAAACCCTACTTTTATTTGTGGTCAATCACAGATCAAAGCTTAAGAGGTTGGTGTAGCTGCTTAGTGTTATGACGAAAATAACGCTTTTGTTTGTTATTATACGATTATTATTGACATACCTTAAGGATACTTTTAATTCTAATATTCAAATCATTAAGATCAATCAATTAAGATTTTCCAATAAAATTAGGTAGTTGTATCTTCACTGTGACACCACCAATGCACGTAAGTAAAAGATTGATTTAATGTTAAGTAGGGTGAGAGCGCTGGTCGTGGCCGCAACATTTTTGTTTTCAAATAAACAAACGGTTTTTATCAAAAAAAATTAGTATAACCACGATTTTTAAAGAACATAAAATAGAGTTATATCTCTTAGGATAAGCAAAGGTTTTGTAACAGGCGATATTTATTAATTAATTATTCATATTTAAATAGACAAAACGGGAAATATTTAGTTGTGGTCAATCAAGTCTAGAGGTATAACGCATCACAACTGTCACTAATCAAAATGGACCATAGACAAAGAATTGTATTAACTATAGATTTAAAACAAGTTTGTTTGCTATGCTTATTAACTGCAAAAAATGAGAATGAGCAAAAACGGGGTAGGCACCACAACCGGGTCTTTGACCCTAACTCTAATTAGAATTCATTATATTGATTTGTCGATGAAGTACCTACCATATCTTTACTGTAAAGATATGGTACTTCATCGGCTTACCATGAAAACCGCTCCTTATGTTCGATTTACTTATAGAGAGTTTCTCGCACGTTTGGGGTGCGATAATGGCAGTTATCGTAAACGATAATCTTCAGGTGACTTAAGCAATAAACAAAAACTCACTTACCATTTAGTCTTGATAACGTAGAAACTTTCAATATTCAAAGATAGGCGCTATTCGACTTGCGATGATCATTCGTACAGGTTACTGGAGTTAACTTTTTCATAATCCTTTTGAGAATGGCAAGTAGGTAGTAAGGTTTCATTGAATTGAGGCGAGCAACTATTTCCGTTTAAATGAGACAGAACTATGTGGTTCCATTTCATTAAAAAATTGTAGACTGTAATATCTTCTAACACAGAACCCTAGAATTTTAGTCGTTAAACAAGCAATCACTACATAGTATAAAGCAAAGTCGCTTTCCGCTTCCCGCGTCTGTATGTCTGTATGTATGTTTGCTTATATCTTTAAAACTACACAAAGGATTTTGATGCGGTTTTTTTTAATAGATAGAGTGATTCAGGAGGAAGGTTTATATGTATAATAACATGCTTAATATATTAGAGAACCACTGATAATTTTAAGATTTCAAATCAGCGCGACTTTTTTTTAAATAGACATTCTGTAATATATTTTGGTATCAGCTTTGCACCCGTGCGAAACCGGGGCTGGTCGCTAGTTTTAAGAATAAATTTAACGAAAATGTGATAAAAATCATTTTTGCTGAACTTCTACCAAATCCGATTTTAATCTATATCTATACATATAATAAAACTGTAGAAGAGTTAAATTCTGTACATTGAATAAAAACTAAAAAAAATACTCCTAGGGGTCTTCATACAAGTAACACAAGCCAAAAAATACAATTTTGGAATTTTTGTCTGTCTGTCTGTCTGTCTGTCTGTCTGTTGTCTGGCTTTCACGCAAAAACTACTGGACGGATTTTGATGAAACTTTTTTTGTTATGTAGCTATTAGTCCTCGGCAACATATGGGCTATAATTTATTTTGAAGATGGGAATACTAGATGTGAAACTCTCTGTCGACCAGCGAAGCGGGCACTGGTCAGCTAGTTTATTATAAGTAGCTAAAGTAAACCCGTTTTCACCAAACTGAAAACGGGTCCTATTGCTTAACATATTATATGCTAACGTACATAGTATCACGCATAAATACGGTAGTCAAGGCAATAATCACAAAGACAAAATACCTACTATTAATTAATTTAATTACCCCTTGTATAAAATCAACTTAAAATCCAAATCAATGCATTAGAATTGATTGAATTAATTTGCAGAGGCAAATTGAGACAACAGGTTGTTGGTTTTTTATTAACATAAAGAGAGATTACGTCTCATGTTTCATTTAATATTGTATCGCTGAAAGTACGGAAAGCATATTAAAAACAGAAAATATAAAGAGATGCATTATGTTTGTTAATAAAACATTGCCGATCAGTTACACTTACAGTAATCTTAGTCCAATTTATTACATTGATGTGCTCATACTAATCCGCATCGAAGTTAAACTTCGGAACCACAAATATTCGTGCCGGTGGAGTTGTCCAAACTAGGAATACCTTCATTTGAAGGCTTCATAAAATTATGATAGAACTTTGCGTACAGGTACAGCTGAGTTCTTTTAATCATTATCAATCAAGTATGAGCAACGCGGTAGTTGGTAGAAAGGAGATTCCGAATAGCATCCCTACATTGCACCTATACCTAGTCGTGTAAATACAAATTTAAAAGTGTTGGCGAGGCTATTTCGATGAAAGTAGAAGTTAAAATAGCAGGTCGTATAGTGAAAACGCAAGTCAGATAGCATGTTTTCTGGATTTGTTTTGTATATGTACCCAACATATCTTCGAATTTGATATACCTAATCTTTGCTTAGATTTGGGCTGAATGACGCTGTATGAAATGTTCAGCAATATAAAACCTCGAGTAGGTGTTTCCATGTCCAAAACATTCGTTCGTAAATGGGCTCGTTGATGGGTTAATATTGCGTTGCCACTCGACTGGGTCGACCACTAGACGTCACTCTAGTTCTGCTGACGGGCGTGAGGCTATGATGTCGGTAATTACTGCATCTCGTCACGGTAAAGGTATAAAAACAGAAGATAAAATTACCAAACACAAACGATAGCCTAACAATGTAAAAAAATGTTCTCCATTAGAGCCTACAGGGCTTATCTACGAGTAAAAATAAATAAGCAATAAATCTTTATTCATTTACCTACAAACCTAATAGAAAAAAAAATAAAGATTACAATTTACGCTATTTGCACTAAGGGAAACTCTCTATCTCAGGCAAAAATATGTAAGAAGTAAGTCAAAAATCCACAGATCATTTAGGTATATCGATTGTATTAAGTTAGATCAATGGCCAATGTGAAAACAAAATTGCAGCAGTTTAAGATTGTTTTTTCTATCTGCCTACTGCAAAATGTGTCCTAAATATATGGCATATGTCAAATGTACCTTATGTTTGGACAAACCTTTGAATACCCCTTAGACACGGATCAAGAATCTGAGCGCCTGAATTTGCACTTGGGGATTTTACAGTCGTCGTCGTTTTGTTTGTTTGTTAGGTAGGTAATCTTATGAAACCTTAGTAAAAACTAAAACAAATATGTAGACAAATTTATTTTATTTGCATCTTACTGATTCATGGTTTTATACTGTGATAAACTCGTAGGTTCAGCCGATTCAAACTGCGTCCATTTCAATTAAATTCCGACATGAGTGCGGCCGGTCGCAGTCGTGAGGACGGATCAAACTACTAGGTAAATAAAATATTCCAATTTCACGTTTTTAGAAACATGAAACTGTTCATGAAACGAACATGCGTTTCATGCTAGGTAAAAATGAAACCAGTAAAGCGAAACTTTATTGTCAAAAAAAAATCACGTTTGTTGAATAGGAACTTAAATATTTATTTTATTCTATTTTTAGTATTTGTTGTTAAAGCAGCAAAATAAATACATAATCTGTGCAAATTTCAACTGTCTAGCTATCACGGTTCATGAGATACAGCCCTGTGACAGACAGACGGACAGACGGACACGAAGTCTTAGTAATAGGGTCCCGTTTTTACCCTTTGGGTACGGAACCCTAAAAATGAACGTCTCTACTAACGGATCCAGTCGTCGGGCCATTACTTTCTTAACTCGTTTCACAAATTTTTGGACAACTCTATCTATGTGGGTAGCTTTTACATTTTGTTACAAGATACTACAAAGTAATAGTTAGTAAAAAGTTATTAGTACCTATAGGTACTGTCAATTTTTATACTTATATCTATAGATATTCCTCCATCGAGACGCACACTGAAAAGACTAAAGTTGTGTGTGTGTCCACTAACATATTCTTCATCTGGATATATTATTCTACCATAATTTTGATAACTCTACTTGTTAACGAACCCCTTTTGATGTGCGAGTCTAATTTACAGTTACTCAAATGTATTTCATGTATCAATGTAAGTCGAAGCTGCCATCGAGTTATTCAACCAAAATGTTTTATTTCACTCTCCAATGTAAATATTATTTTGGGGATTGGAATATGAAACATAGGAATACTCCGCAGCTATTGTTATTATTTAGCACAATATGCGTGGGGTGGCTCTGAATAAACAGTAAAAACGCGCTTTTTACATATTTTTAACCACACTTATCTAAATTTAGAGGCGTGAAACCCTAAGATAAATTGCTTGGTTAGGTTGTACCATCAAATGTAAAAGCACTTTAATACTCGAATAATTTAGGCCAAAGTACCTAACGATGCGATTTCCTTAAAAAGTCTTACGCGAACAAACGTTTTTAAGTAGGTACTTTTTTGCCTTCAATAGGATGTTTCATAGTTATCAAAATAATTTCACAATACATTCTTTAACATGTAAGGTATCCTACCTTAATTTTTACATATCCAACAAAACTATGGAATGTACCTAAAGCTACCTATACATACATCTTAGCGTAAGCGACTATAACACCTAGGGACACATCCACTATTTTTAGGTACAGCCATTTACATTTTTAGGACTCTAAGTAAGTTTAAGTAAAAATGGGGATTTTTATACGTTATTACGTAAAGGTTAGCTAATTACGTAATAACATAAGACAGAAGGACCCTTAAAGTAGGGACTGAATAAATTTACCGACTTGGTATTTCATGGATCTCACCACTTTTAACGGTAGAAGAACTGAGTTGCGTTGCGAGACTTGGCTTTTTTTACAAGTTATGTTTTTGATGGCATCACATTTATTTTTGTAGATACTTTTTAGGGTTCCGTACCTAAAGAGTAAAAACGGAACCCTGTTACTAAGACTCCACTGTCCGTCCGTCCGTCCGTCCGTCCGTCCGTCTGTCCGTCTGTCGGTCTGTCTGTCCGTCTGTCTATCACAGGGCTGTATCTCATGAACCATGATAGCTAGACAGTTGAAATTTTCACAGATGATGTAGTTCTGTTGTCGATATAACAACACATACTAAAAACAGAATAAAATAAATATTTAAGTGTGGCTCCCATACAACAAACGTGATTTATAGATATACTATATACGTGATAGATATATATATACGTGATTTATAGATATATTCTTCGTACGCGAGTCCGAATCGCACATGGCTGGTTTTTTTTTAGGATTCATACACAAAAACTAATTGTATTCCAACTGAAGAATGTCTTCTAGAATGTCTGCTAGAAGTGCCTTAAACTTTTGATGATCAGTCAGTCAGTCAGTGAGTGAGTGATAATTATATATTATAATTCTTAAACTACTGGTTCAAATTTAATGAAATTTGAAATATACTGTGTTTATATAATGCCTGCTTGGTTACTGAAAATTCAGGCTTCTAGTTTTATCCACAACGAAGTTATAGGGGGTCGAAAATGGCTTGAACTGCTTCGAGAAAAGGATGATACAGCTGTGCCGCTTTATTGCTTGACTTGGCGGGGCACCGCCGTGCCCCCAGATCCATTAAAGTTTTAAATAAACACATCATAATTACTAGGTAGTACTTATCGCGAGTAAATAAATTTTCTCCTACGAGCTTAATAGGTTTCGTTATTATATTAAACAGAATATGGGCCATTTAGTGTAGCCATAAAATCGATGTTTATGGTTTTAATTAAGCCTAATTAAATAAATAATTCCATAAGCTTTAATATGAGCATGAATAAAATTAATACGAATTAGTTACTGATTCACACCGCCCAAAATAGTGACACAAAAACCTGAAAAGTATGTCTGAAATACTTAGAATGCTAATATTATAAACGGATAGTCGTTATAGTATAGGCTAGTCTCCCGGCCGACTATTCCGGGGTAATAACAGAATGCCTTACGATATCCTAGCATGCTAAGTACTACCATAAGAGCTAAATACGTATCTATACTAGCAGAACATCGTTACACACTTCACTCGCACCAGGGTAATATTCCGGGGGAAATGGAATTGCTAACTTTGAGGACCTATTGTTGGGAAACCATTTTGTTAGTGATGTTAACTTTAGTTATATTTCTTATCATATTTCTATCATAAGTACTTCAATCAACAAAAAGTAGATTTAATGGACTTTTTAAAAAAACACGATTTTCCATCCTCCCGTGGTGTCTGAAAGTGATGGCCATAGGGCTAAAGGAGAGATGGCCAGTAGTTTTTTGTCCATTTTCTTGCCCTTAATTTATTTTTTCTTACTTGAACTATTATCACATTCAAAGACATAAATTATCGTAGGTGCTTACATAAATATACATTGTAGCAAGTCTTCAATTTTATTTGTAATATTTTGTACATTTTTAGGGTTCCGTACTCAAAGGGTAAAAACGGGACCCTATTACTAAGACTTCGCTGTCCGTCTGTCCGTCTGTCTGTCACTGGGCTGTATCTCATGAACCGTGATAGCTAGCCAGTTGAAATTTTCGCAGATGTATTTTTGTTGTCGATATAACAACAATTAGTATCAATATTTTTAGTAAAACAAATTAAAATAAATATTATTATTCCCATACAACAAACGTGTTATTTTGCCGTTTTTTTATAGACGTACGGAAACCTTCGTGCGCGAGTCCGACTTGCACTTGGCCGGTTTTTTCTATCTGACCTTCCGCCAATTTTTTTTTCAGGTATTCTTTATCCCAGTCACTTCGAGTAGATACAGCCTTCCGTTTGTTGTTGTTGTTTGACAACTGTATTCAATCATGAATCATGAAGTATTCTTGAATAACCACTCAAAAGTATATGGCCATGCCTATGCTCAAGCCGGGCATGAGGTGAAGCGAACTAGAGTGACATTAACACCTTCTTTATCTTAGAAGTTGTTTTTTCGATTGGCTATCTCTCCTGTGCGGCCATCTATCCCAGACTTATCCTATCTGCATGCGCTTAACTTAAGTGAGAAATGGAATCCAATCTAACTGAGGACCCATATCGCAGCATTTCTACCTACCTATTATACCAACTAGGTTCTAGGTACTTTTTATGCACCGTAATAATAATCATGCAATAATATATCTTCAAAATCCTATTGGAAACGAAGCACACGCTTTACGATCACTACTTTTGTTTACTGTAGCTAGAAAAATCTCAACCATTCAATAAAGACCCAGCTTTAAAAGAAAATAGGTACTCATTCCGTGCTACGGTTATTAAAGTAAACGGACACCATTTTGCTGAAAATACTCAGTGCATGTGAGCACAGGTTTTTATGCGTGCGCGGATTCGGACGTGAAAGTTGAACTTTCTAACATTTTTACGAGTTGTCGAGTCCAGTCACGCTTACGAGTTACGAGATCCGAGCCACGAGATTGCAAGAAACGGATATGAGCGTAGAATATAATAATATATATCCTTTGTCGGGTTTTATGTGTTTCTGATAATCTTATCCTACTAAAATTATAAATGCATAAAAATGATTTTCCATCATGGCAGAACCGTTTTGAATTGTTCATAGGTACAAAAATCGTGTCTTAGCATTCGCAGTCACTGGTAATAATCTGTCATCATCTACCACTAAAGGCTCGTTAGAATAAAAACATTAACATACCTAAACTAAATACCTATGTTAATTCTATATACTTTTTCATCGAGACTTGAATGTTTTCAGTAGTTCCTCTTAAGATCAGAGGAACATTTGCGACACAGTTTTCAAAGCTACTGCGGTTGTTGTCGTATTCAGTGGTTTTGTACCAATGATTTTGTTCCAAATAAAGACATTTTGAAATTAAATTTGAAGAAAATACCGATCCTACAGTAACATAGGTTGGTACATCAAACGACCGAAGTTGCGTGCGTATTGCGTAAGCTACGATAGCAATAACTAGAATAAAATAATCTTTAAAATACAAGTACATAGGTTCGAATATAAATTATCTTGACGCAGCAATATTTTACTCAGCTACGACAAAGTTATAGGGGAGTTGCGATTTAACAGTGTCAAAAGTCTACTATTTTTCATCACAAGACATCTTTGACATTACGTTTAGATATTATCACTACATAGTATAAAGCAAAGTCGCTTTCCGCTTCCCGCGTATGTATGTATGTATGTTCGCTTATATCTTAAAACTACACAACGGATTTTGATGCGGTTTTTTTTAATAAATAGAGTGATTCAATGGAAAGGTTTATATGTATAATACATGCATAATATAGTAGAGAAACACTGATAATTTTAGAGGTTTCTAATGTAATGTCGTAAATAAACACATTTTTTTGCGCTTACATTGCAAATGCTGGCTGAACCCCACGAGAATATCAAAATAATGTACTACATTGTACACCTTAAAAACGTCTACAAAAAAGTCAACGATGGTATTAGAAACGTCTTACGCACAGCGAAGCGGGCACGGGTCAGCTAGTATATATATAAATATATAATATATACCTACATATGGAGAAAATATTGAGGAAGAGTTCCATAATAATAAAAAAAACAATTCCCAACGAATGTATGCGCTCAAAAAAACATTCCCAGTTTATAATTAAGGAAAGGTTTGGTTTATTAATGATTGGATGATAATGATAAATAATATCTATAGAATTATGCAAAAAGATAGCCCATCCCTACACACGCGAGAAGTCTCGCTGAGAGAGAACACGAAATTATATCTGCTATTATTATTTAAAATAATGTTGCTGGAACATGCAGCCTGTCCTTGCACCTTAGCCCCTATAAACACCAAAACACGGGTTATATCATGCCACAACACGCTATTTCTCCTCTCCAACTTATTGGTAGCGAGTGTCTTGTCGCGGCATGACGATTCCATTTGTCTTCGACGGTCTCAAACAAGTGTATTCCCGGCGGAGTTTTCAGAGCAAGTTTACTGCGCCCGCGATAAGATAGAATAAGCCCTTTGCGCTCGTTCCTCATGAGTTCCGCCTGCAATCTAAAGCTCCGGATATTTGCATAAAAATGTATCGCTTTTGAACATTTGCTCTGAATAATTTGCGTCTATAGCACAGAAACTCTGATTTTTATGTAAATGGAAGTTACTTAGCTTTAACGGATTGCAGTCGCGATATTATAATATTTATTTGTATATTTGAGGAAAATTTCAATAAAAGCATCACATTTGGCATCAACGGAGATAAAAATAATGTCAGGCGAGAGAACAAATAGGAACAGTCTGCTAAAAATACGATGAATATATATGTGACAAAATACCTACATATTTCGTGAGCAAAACATCGTGGCTTGGTATGCCTTGAGCTGTTTTATTTTGAGCACAAATATTGAAAGTAAAGCAGGATTACCGCGGCAATATTAAAGGGCTCATAGGCATCCAAGTAAAACATAATTCCTTGGAGCAAAGCTGCGTCAAGGATATTTAGAGCAATAAATCAGCCCACTTTCGGGATTTCGCCTTTGTGCGATAATACGATCCTTTTCATCGTATCTTATTACCTGTTGAACATGGGTATTGTTTTATTACTTTTTGTAATGAGCTGGTGATATTTCTATCAAATGTTAAGGCGCTCCCAGTCGACGATAGTTTTTGTTCGAAACGAAAAAAGAAATACTTCTGAACAAGCCACATCTCCTATTTTATAATGTATAGTATATGTGAATAAAGATGTACCCATCTTTAATCACTTCGATAAATAATCCTACCGACCGCTGCAATGACGACAAACACACGTCGGCGCGTGGTCCGCCTTAGCTTTTCGAATAAATTAATGATATAAATTATGTATAATTACTTATCAAAAATCTATTCTAATAGAAATCTAGATCTACATATTACCTATCTTTAACAATAAATCACAAGTTGATTTTAATAGTAGGTATATAAAATATTTCGATCATAAATTCTAAAACGTATCATTTTGAAATAATATCTTTATCGTGAAAAGTTTCTGCTATTATGTTTTCAGCTTAATAGAAATCTAGGTAGGAACCTGAAGTAATATACTTATAAAAATAGGAGATGTGGCTTGTTCAGAAGTATTTCTTTTTTCGTTTCGAAAAAGAGCAATCGTCGACTGGGAGCCCCTTAAGTCATTATTGATACCTCGTTAGTTGGTAACGTTATGGCTGTGGATTCTAAATCAGTATAAATGACAAGAAAGCGAGCGGATACCTAATATATATCTTTATTTTTTACATCAAAAATACTTAGTATATTATCATTTCATTACTTCTTATACGGTCCCAAAAATCATTGTATATTTCACGTATCTAACGTCTGCAAACCTTGCATAACGTGAATGGAAAATAAATTAAGATTTCCAGACGAAACTTTGAGTATCATAAATATGGCAATTTGTTTCAAAAATATGAATCCAAGTTGCTAGAGAAAAATGTTTTGTAAAAGTCGAAGTGACACCCGCACCTGTGTTCGTTTTGGTACAACTTTAGATTTCCAATTTTATAAATTGCATAAAAATATTCTGTTACCACAATTGTTTCGCAAATTTTATAGGAAGAGGATGAATTCAACCGACTTTTAAGATGAGGTTATTATTTCGTTTTACTATTATCATAAGATTTTTTTTCCCATTTTTAATCTATTAGATTACCTACCTAAAAATTATCTGAAAGTTAAAGAAAAATTATCTATTAATTTTATATTTTGACGTAGGTATGTCGGATTAGCAGTTTTCCATACAACTTAAAAAAAACTACGATTAGTTACATCATTAGGATTATTTAAACGAAATTATGGAGTAAGTAAGTATACTTATACTTACTCCATATTTTCTTTTTGATAAGGGAATGAGTATGAAAAAGGCCAATTTCGTGTAACAAGTAGCAAACGCTACGTCATTAGAGCTATCGCTCTAAAAATAACAATTACTTGCTCCTAAAAAAAGTCGGTCTCGAAAATAAAAATAACAATAATTTATATAAAACAAGTTAAGAAGCAAATCAAAACCTTTAATCTTATTAAACGATGATAACTGCTTGATTATTTCCATAAATTGCGTGTTACTGGGACAATCAACCAAAATATGAGTACCAATGTAAATATGTGAATTGGCCAGGCAAAACTCAATTCGCATGGCAACCCTACCGGCAGGGCATAGTCTTCAATCCTTCCGCCGGTATACACAACACATAAAAGAAAATTTATAGACCGATTAAGACCCTTCGAAGGGTGGCCGCAAATGTTCTACGCCGTCATTTGCTAAGCCGCTAGTTCGCCAAAACTTCACATTCTGTATCTATTATGTGTATCTACAACGCCAATTATAATTTTATGGACTCTTCAACAAGGCGATAAGTTATTTTTAAATAATTTTCAATCATTTTTCCGCTATTTAAGGTGACTGTTAAATTTATGACAGCTCGCATTTTTTGTACTCGGTCGTATTCTGTGGCCGCACACTAAGAATAGTGCAAACGCACACATTGAAGCTACTTCACACTTCATTTACCAAGACTAAATAACTAGTCTTGATACTTGAAAATATTTAGTGCAATAGGTATGTCATATTTGTATAGGTAGGTATGTACTTAATAATTTTATAGGTTGCACTTGACAAAAAGAAAATAAATATAGAAAAAATTAATATATATTATAAGACAGGTTACAAATCGTAAAGTGCTACTACACAGTTACTAATATTTGACTGTGCAAAAAATATTTGTTAGTTACCTACTAATAAAATACATTATGACAAAACGGTAAGTATCGTTTTTTTACAAGCTCTTATTTAACTTGCAGTTTATGTACATATTTATGTATGTATGTTTGATAAGGTGGAATCTTGCAACTTAATTTTAAGCAGTTATCCCCAATCGATTGAGCTGAAATATTGCATACATAATATGGTGACAGCGAGTTGATCTGATGATGGAGTCAGGAGCTGTTCAACGGAACCCTTCACAAAATAGACGAATTGAGGCAAAACTTTGCATACCTATCAATCTCAATGACAATGTAAAATTATGGTACTAGCGAGCTGGTCTGATGATGGAGGTCGGATGTAGCCATCGGAACTCCTCAACTACACAACATAACCACGTCGCGTTTGGGCTCGTTATTTTTATCTTGACGAGAACTAGAGCAGAAGACATTACAAAAGCTTGATTTAAAAAATATATTTTTAATAAAAAAACTTATTGTCATCTAAAATCGATGACGGCACCGTCAACGTTTCGAGTACCACTCACAGAAAGTTTTGAAAGTGAAATACTGATAAAATATGTAGGTATGCTTTTGAATATTGTGTGCGAGCTATGATCTCGAAGATCCATAGACCGCGCGTAGCGAGGGTCAACAAGTTCTGGAATTAAACAGTAATTGTAAAACTTTACTAAATAACCCTCCATAATATTTTCTTTCCAGAAAAATCAAATATGAATTTGTAAAAAGAGATGACCAACTCTTTTTAAAAATTCATATTTTCCATTGTATTTGTACTAAATGACATCACAAACCTGCAATACTTTTTAAGACCTATCCAAAGACATGAGGAGTATGCGAGAAAAAAAAACATCTGAAAATATGTATTTATTTCTACCACATTGTCGGCGTGACTAACGTATATTCATGCCAAATTACAGCTTTCCAGTACTAAGAATATCTGAGCTAAGCTGCGGACGAATGGACGAAAATGGCAAAACTATAAGGGTTTTTTGTGAACTACGAAACACTAAAGAGCACTTTCAGTATTTAGAATTAAACAATTTTTCAGGACACTTTATTTTTTTTTAACTATTTAATTATTTGCATCATGTACTTAAACTTAAGTATATGCCATCAAAAACAACTTGTAAAAATAAAAATAAAAAGCCAATTCTCGCAACTCAGTTTCTTTTTTTGTCTTTTTTTTGTTGGAACTATGCTCGTGTGTAGTAAACTTAACTTGTGAGATATTGTATAAGTAGCCTAAGATGACCAGAGATAATCTGTCGATATCAGTCTCTCTTCCCTGTTCGCTTGTTACGGCTGGTCGTGTTCTATATCTCTACAATAAAGAATCCATATATATCACCCAGATCGTGTATATGTATAATTTAACCAAAAGCCCATCAGTTCTTCTATCGTAAAAAGTTGTGAGATTTCAATGTCTGTCTGTCTGTCTAAAAAATGGCCTGAACTGCTTCGAGAAAAGGATGGTACGACTGTGCCGCTTTTTTGCTTGACTTGGCGGGGGCACTACCGTGCCCCCAGATAAACCTTGCTTTGATAATAACAAATACCGACCTTTTTAGAAGGTTCAACATTTTTGGTTCAATGCGTATCGTATCATTCGTCAGTCATTCATCAGTCGTCAAAATTGATTAATGCTAGATTTGTTGCACACCAGCACTCGGAGTCTTTTTATAGTTTTGAGGATGTTTTTTAATTAAAAATAGCCTATTTATAAGGTAGAGGTATATTTACATCGACAGCAAATTTCAATTTCATCCGTTTAGTCGTTTAGGTCTGATTGAGGTACAAACATCCAAACATACTTAACATCCGCACAAACTTTTAGATTTATAATATTAAAGGTAGATAAATAATAATTATAAATTATATTCATAATCTGAAATTTATGTAATTTTTCTAAATCCAATTATAGATAAAGTATCATTTTTTTCCATCCATGTATAAAAAAACACGCTTGGTAATATAGGGTAGATCGGGTCAAAATGAATACAGGTAAGGATCATGGTACCTTAGAACTTTCATTTCAAAACAGAAATGTATCAAATCAACATTTATATTTATTTAATAGGACTAATTAGGGACACTTCAAAAACCACAGCAAAAGACGTTGTCCAGAAAGTATTATCACTAAAATGGAAATAGGCCGGGCACATACAAAGATTACAAAATGAGAGGTGATCTAAAACAATTATGAATTGGGACCCAATACATAAAAAACGAAGAAGAGGAAGGCCTGCTATGCGATGGGATGATGACATCGTGAAAGTAGCAGGCAAAACATGGAGCAGAGCCGCTAGAGATCGGGAAAAATGGATAGAGCTGGAGGAGGCTTTTACCGCTGAAAGCGGTCCTTACACATAATTTTATATACCTATGCATAGATACATATTTAAGTTAATTTTATATTGTGCAAGGAAATAAAAGCTTTTATTATTTATTATTAATTTGGGACACAACCAGGTTCACATTTTCCTGAAATTTAATATTTTTATTAAAATAACAATCAAATACGAAACATCGGCTTATTTCGATTTTGCTCCGACGCGACGTATGCAAAAAGGTAAAACCGTATACTATTATCATATTGTTTCGAAACCAAACTCTATGAAACGCATCTTCTACAAAATAAAACCATCCAACTCTTTCAACAAACCATGCATTGTACCTAACCTTCATCTGTGTGGCTTGCACTAAATTCTTCAAGGCAATATATTATACAAATGTTATCATTAGTTTTGCATGTCCAGTATTTTACCCCGGTATACCATTATGTAAGACCTCCTCTAAATTCGAAGAAAAATGTGACGTGGACGTGCTTCCCCGAGCGCGTCTGAGCGCTAACTGACGTGCCGACTTGAGGTGAATGTGAGTTTTGTATGGAAAAAATGTATGGAGAAGTTTTATTGCATTTTATATTGTTCATAAATGAAAAAGTAAATTATTTGAAAACAAGATAATGCCACGCGGTATAGAGAAATATAAAATCTACAATTTCGTATTATTTTCAAATAAAAATATGCTGTGGGTCTAAAGATATTGGTACCTAACCAGACCCCATTTTTCGACATTTTCAGCGGTTCTTGCGACGGTAAAAACGTATTTTTTTGAAAATGTTGTATAGAACTGGCCAGTTTTTATTATCTACTATTAAAGATGAATATATTATCAGTAATTTTGTATCATTATATCCTCACAACTGTGATTCCTGGTTTTTAAATCGGTACCTGAAAATCATTGAAATACGTGTGTGGGTGTGAGCCGGGCCTTAAGTGGAAAATAATGGTCACAGCCTCACGACTGTGGTGATTGTGTGATTAGATGAGGTACCTCGATTTTAATCCGAAGGTCGTGCGTTCGAATTTAGCCCGTGCATCTATACATTTTTTGTTAGAAAAAATAATAAACGGCAAATAAAAATATATTTGCTCTTATTTTTGCTTTCAATATAATGAAATACACAAAACAATTATCTTTACACAAGTACCAACATACATAATTGATTATATACAAGTATTTACAACACTGCAAAACTACTATTTTCTGGTTGATCACCAATCAATGGAACATACAATCGAAGCAGAGGAGTGAAGCTGTGGGATTTTCTTAGACTCGATTCGATTCCAAAAGACGACATGAGTCGTTTCAATTGATACTGGCTTTTACCGAATCCCAATTGCAAGCTTAGGCATTCAATTTAAGTTACAACAAACGAACAGAGATTTGTGATAGCTATGCATCCGACGCTGGCTCAACAATACTGTTATGAACTGTAATGAGTTCCTCTGAGCTTTTGTTTGAGCTTTTGCTGGCTGCGTAGCAAAACCAAGGAGTTATACTAGAATGTACATATGTTATTGTTTCTATTTTATGTCATATTGTTACCAGTTAAACATGTATTTATTTCAGTAACCTAGGATTTAGAGTTTTCATTGTAAAATATAATTTTGCTCTTAAACCAATTTGAATCTACATTATATATTCCACTCGTTTTAAATTTTTGCAAAGATTTAGGTAGGAAGCGGAACAGCAGAATAACTGTGGTAAATTAATTATCAACTTATTAACTTACTACTCTTAGGGTTTACATGGCTGATGATTTGAGGATTTATATAATAGCAGTTTTGTACATAAGTTTTTTTTTTCATTTGTAACTATTTTATTTTATTTCGAAAATGACAGTAGTGACAATTTCTACGCCCATGAAGTAGAACCATTTTGGGGTGTAACAGATTGTGACCATCAAATTAAACAACCCCAATATTGCGCGTCTAAATTGAGTCCATTATCATTTTAATGTACCTATTGGTGAGCATATTTATTAAATTATTGATTTTCATTATGTTCAGACGAAGTGAAAGCGATTGCAATTAATGTTTGGTCTCGACGAGTAGATGCCAGGATTTGCACGTTCCACAGGACAAAAGTAATGAGAATTGCCCCTAATTGGAATTGTAAATGAGTCTTGTGGCGCTTTCTTGTCGGTTGGACGCTCGCTTCGCTAACACAGTAGAATAGACTGTGATGATTTTATTTCATTAATTCTCAGTGCAAAGAGAGTTTTCCATTGAGACATCTCTCCGATTTGTACAATCTTCACGCTCATTTGAGACTCATGTCGTCTGCTACAATCAGCCTCATTAACGTTTCTTCGCCCAAAAAATCTCCTACAAGTATGAGTGAAAGCAAATTACCCTTTTGTTAAACAGAATAGAATTGAGGAGAAGAATTAGTTGTCTACATTTGGTGATTTGTTCAACTGAGAAGGGCAATTAGTGTTTTTTTTACTTTTTATTTGGGCTAATTATCTCCAATAAAATCATTATGTCGTTTCTACAAGTAATTGGTAACGCTATCCAGTTAACTTATTAGAACGCATTAGATAGCCTCATAGTTGAAGTGATATGAAACTAATTACAATAAACACCTTGGTTGTAAATTTTAATTGTAGAGCATAACAATAAAATAATATAAACCCCAACTGACCACAACATTGATTTGAAATTTATTTCGGTTGAATTCGTTACAAGGGTGCCGATACTGTTTATCCAGAGGGATACACCTGGTGCCCTCACCTTCGTCAAGGACTGACGGGGGTCAGGCACATTAGTAACAACTGTGTAAGACATGTAGTAGGTATCCGAATGGATCAAGAAAAAAGTTATAAACACCCCGGGCGGACCGATGCGACGCGACGCGACAAATACAAGTTTTAGATTAGATATAACAATACTGCCTCAGAGTCTTCAAAATACTGGTAGCATCTTGTAAAAAGAATAATATTCGTCGTAGAGAATCTCAGTTTTTATTGTGATATTATTGTAAAGTCACGTTGTAATCTTTACCTACGTACGCTGCATGTACCTACCTATAGGTAATAATAGCCCTTAAGGGCAATCAATCTTATAATCAAAGCAAATGATCTGAAATATTGGTTTCCCAGTTCAGTTGGTAGTTTGTCTGCGGTCTGCGACGTAGGTTGTGGATTAAGTTCTAACACAGGAATTTGTCTATTTTGTGTGATGATCATAGATGTTTTTTTCTGTCTGGGTAATATATTGTATACTCTGGTTCAGAATTCGAGACAATTTTTGTAAACAAAAGGGATACCAGAGTAAAAAAATATCTAGCCTTGTGGTAGTTCACTAAATTAAGCCAACAAACAAGCTAGTATTATTTTTAACAATAAAATAATAAATGTTTTGGCGTATATCTTTTTGAGTTATTTTGGTAACTAACAAAGTTATCAAACATATTATATTTTTAGTAGAAAAAAATTCATGTTACAGAGTACCCTATTTGTGTATGTTCGCCAGAAGTTTTGAACAATCGAATCGATTTCGGAAGCCGGTCGATATTATATATACCGGTCGACCACGAAAGGCAATGACTGGCACTGAGAAAGTAATGCAGATGAATGTTTACAAACAAACATACAATAAGTGGCCAGTTGGTGAATTACTTGTCGATTATTTGTTGGTTTAAATGGGTTTAATGGGTCAATTTAATGAGTTCGCTCCGCTCGCACCTTTATCATTTCAAATAGATAAACTTAAAAAATAATAAACTATGATAACACTAATTATTTTATAATTTTATTTTTGAACCTTACTCAATAATAAAATTTGGATATTTTATTTTATGATAGTTTTAAAGTACATAAAGTCTTATAAAGTTTACTATTAGCGGATATTAGTGAAATTTAATGCCAACATGGTAAACCGTAGGCGGAGCCGCGGGTCACGACTAGTAAAATTTGATCTACGCTAAAAAAATGATTTTATCTATGATTTTTCTCTTTGACAGTGACACAATCAGTGACATTTGTTTGTTTACAAAAATTGTCTCGAATTCTGAACCAGAGTATAGGTATGAGTTTAAGTACTTTACGTATGTATTTACAAAAAGTCTACAGATAGGGAAGTAATTTATCAGATAGCTAAATATATAGTAGTGTGATAATGTTGACCAATTTTTATTCATGATTATTTATTTTATACCTATTTGTTAATTTATAAAAAAGTGCCTAGTTCAAAACAATTAAATTTAGTACTTTGAATGGAACAAGCATCGAGATCAACATTAAGCATTGCATAATTTAAGGCAAACGTTTCAACACCACAGGATTTCGAAATGTTAGGTCGCCACTTCTGATTTTAGTGTCTGCATCGTTTAATATTAATAATATTTTAGCAAATTGGAGTAGCCGTGCTTAATAGCTTTTGGTTATCGAGAAGGTACTTTCAGCTCACACCAATAACAGCTTTTGGTATAAAACAAATTGTTATTGATACCTGATTAGGAACCTAGTAGAAAAAACCGCAAATGTTAAGATCACTTTTAACAGCACCCGGATCAAGGCATAAAAATGTTACAACGAAGTAATTTCATATTCATTACCTAAGGGTTCAGTTTACTTTCAACTTTTATTCTTGTGAAAATTACGTTAAAGCTTTATCTGCTATAAAAAGTCAAATTTAGCGAAGATATCCATGCTTTAATCCACTTTGTTTATAAATACAAAGTTCACGACCGGTTTTGTTGTGAGAGGTTTGTTTAACAAATACAAAGCAATCCATTACTTTCCAAATTTAAAAGAGGGAATAACAGCATCAAATTTATATTCGATGTTCAAGAATAAAATGACATACTTACCCAAAACAGAGGATGCCAACTTTTACTATGTTCTTAGACCGGCATTCTTATTTTACCGTGAAGAAATATTAAAAAAATGAATATTTACAGCAAGCAATGAAAGTAATGTCAGTCTGATTTCAGTATGAACAAAATACTCCACTAAAAATCTTATTTATGACTGAGATATCGCGATGTTCGCATTGTTGGGAATTGCCTCTGACTGAGAGATCGTCAAAGAATTACTGGATATTTGAGAATATGTCTACCGTGCTTGGCGACACAGTCGTGTGTTCACGTTTCTAAGATTCCGTACGTCTAAATGAAAAAACTGGCAAAGTGCGAGTCGGACTCGCGCGTGAAGGGTTCCGTACTATTATCAAAACGGCAAAAAAATCACGTTTGTTGTACAGGAGCCCCACTTAAATATTTATTTTATGCTGTTTTTAGAGAAATACATCATCTGTGAAAATGTAAACTGTCTAGCTATCATGGTTCATGAGATCAGCCCTGTGACAGACAGACGGACAGACAGACAGACAGACAGACAGATGGACAGCGAAGTCTTAGTAATAGGGTCCCGTTTTTACCCTTTGGTTACGGAACCCTAAAAACGAGTAATTGTCGAGCAACTTAGAAAATACATTTTCTTAGATGGTCGATGATGACTGACAAAATTTAGCACTTTAAAGCTTAATATTTTACAAACGGATCCCTAAATCGAAAAATTGTCTTCGTAAACCCTTAATGGTTTTTAAAGACCTATCCAACGACTCACCCCACCATAGGGTATGCGAGAAAAAAAAATAACATCCCTACATTAGGTGTAAGGAGGTACCTTAAAAAAAATGTATTTCTAGATTTTTTTCTACGACTTTGTTAACATTACTAATATTTATAAACATGCCATAATACAGCTTTCTAGCACTTAAGCTGTCTGAGCTAAGCTGCGGACGGACGGACGGACGGACGGACGGACGGACGGACGGACGGACGGACATGGCGAAACTATAAGGGTTTCTTGTAGACTCGAAACCCTAAAAACGGAACCCGTATGGAATCAATTGTAGGTGTCTGTCCGTCTGTCACAGCCAATTTGATCCAAATCTACGTCTAGTAGATTCGGACTTAGTCGGTTTAGTTACTAATTAGTAACTACCTACTAGTACTAGTGCCTACTAGACCGACCCAGTATAATTCTAAGACTAAGACTAAGACTAAGTTATTAAGAAATTAATACACATATGAATTTCTGTGAACAAACACGTAAGTAAAACGTAAATAAAAGATGTGTTGATCGCATATTTCAGGGGATAATTTAAAAAAAAAAGTTATTTTGCAATGTTATTGAAATCTGTGCAGCAGTTTAGGGAAGAGGTCGCCTTAATATATAAAGATTTAGGATTCAACAAGAAAAAAACCTAAAATCAAAAATCACTGTCAATGTTTGAGTTTTAATGATCTTTGAGATTAACTTTGCTGGTCGCATCAAAAGTGCGATTTAGCTTATAGAAGTAAACTTTACATAACCGCGAAGACATTTAAACTGTAATTGGAGCTTACGCTATATTGATGTCTTTTAATTTTTTTTTTCTCTTATAACTAAATAACTCCAAACCCTAGAAAATATAAGAAAAAAACATGTTAAAATGAATAACGGCTTGATCAATCATTTTGTTCTTATCTTTGAAAACTTGTATCAAGAATTTTATTTTCCAGCCGTTTCGACTATGCTACAATAGCCATGGTCATCATGATTGTCTGAAATCTATAGTTATGACTAATAAGCACGATAGTTCGAAAAATAATATGGTATCAAGAAGTAAGTTAAAGGCGTAAAACTAAAGACTTTTTCTGAAAACACTTTGTCCCAACCAAAGTTAAGTGGCTTGTCAAAACTTCTTCTCTTACGACATTCCCTTTTGATTTATGACTTCGATATGTCAATTTAACGTCACTCAGTATGATTTATAAGGTCATGTGAGTAACCTTTCGTGTGCCAGTATAACATGGTCTATTTATTTTGCTCAATTTCTGCTAAAATAAACAAGACGTGTGATTTTTCGGTAACAGGTCTCATATTAATAGTGTGTAAGGCCTAGATTCCTTCATTATTCCTCCATTATTCGGATACGATCCGACGATACGTGGTGTTAACGACACGGTCCAAATAGACGAGTAAAACGCAGATTTTCTACTTTAAAGGCAATTCCATGTACATTTGTGTAAGAAAACCTTCAATATATATGTTTACTAGCAGCACCGGCCACGCGTTGCTGTGTCAACAGATATCGCCATCTGTTAGCATCTGTTGGAGCTAACAGATAATTGTGACTGTCAGATAATAAACAAATAATTTGCAATAAAATAATATTGCGCCTATAAATTGAGATGTAAGCTATCCTATCTTTCAAGTGGGATCAAACTGCACACGGTGTGCAAAGTTTGATTAAAATCGGTTAAGTAGTTTAGGAGTCCATCGCAAGCAAACAACGTGACGCGTAATTTATATATATTAAGAAGAAAGATTATGATTAAATAATCAAGAGGAGACACCCTGCAAACATGACTTTTGCTGAATAATATAATGACAATACTGGTTCGATGAGTGCTGAATAAGCTGAATAAGCTCTTTTTCGAAACGAAAAAAGAAATACTTCTGATCAAGCCACATCTCCTATTTTTATAAGTATATTACTTCAGGTTCCTACCTAGATTTCTATTAAGCTGAAAACATAATAGCAGAAACTTTTCACGATAAAGATATTATTTAAAAATGATACGTTTTAGAATTTTTATATTTATTTTATATACCTACTATTAAAATCAACTTGTGATTTATTGTTAAAGATAGGTAATATGTAGATCTAGATTTCTATTAGAATCGATTTTTGATAAGTAATTATACATAATTTATATCATTAATTTATTCGAAAAGCTAAGGCAGACCACGCGCCGACGTGTGTTTGTCGTCATTGCAGCGGTCGGTAGCATTATTTATCGAAGTGATTAAAGATGGGTACATCTTTATTCACATAATAATATACTATACATTATAAAATAGGAGATGTGGCTTGTTCAGAAGTATTCCTTTTTTCGTTTCGAACAAAAACAATCGTCGACTGGGAGCGCCTTAACTGGCCTCACAGCTCAGTTGGTGTTGATCTGCCTTCTATACCTACTGTTGGTTGTGGGATCGATCCCAACCCAGGACAAATATTTGTATGACGAACATAGATGTTTGCTCTGTGTCTGGGTGTTTGTATCTTATGTATGTATTAGAAAAATAAGTATTCCATCAGTTATCCCATAGTACAATCTTTGCTAAATTTGGGGCTAGATGGCACTGTACAAAAAATGTAAAACTAAAAAAAATATTGTAAGGCATGCTGCAGCGTTATGAACATTTAACATATTTACGTCTTTGTGATATTTTGAGTTAATTTCGTTTTTTAGGGTTCCGTTCCAAAAGGGTAAAAACGGGACCCTATTACTAAGACTTCGCTGTCCATCTCTCCGTCTGTCTGTCACAAACCGTGATAGCTAGACAGTTGATTTTTTTACATATGATGTACCTATTTATGTTGCTACTATAACAACAAATACTAAAAACAGAATAAAATGAATATTTAAGTGAGGCTCCCATACAACAAAAGAGTTTTTTTGCGGTTTTTTGTAGATAATGGTACGGAACTCTTCGTGCGCGAGTCCGACTCGCACTTGGCCGGTTTTTTTTACATATTTTTAATTTTCACACTATTTAAGAAAATTATTACTGGTTATTTGCCTACATGAATATAACGTATCTTATAACTAGGGATTGCGTTAGGTTTGTTGTAATTTGTAAAGTCGTAGCCGCACGGCTTTATATACTTTATATTGTTTATAGTTTAAAGGTATACACGTATATTTCAAATGGAATGGAAATCTCATAATATCATAATTTGATAAGAGTCACCAGTTGAATTTGAGTCTTCGGAAAGATAGAGTCTTCGTGAAATAAAATATTATATGTGGTGCGTGTGAAGCTAAACAATATTTTCCATTAGCGTCATGAAAAGGTAGCATTTCGAAATAACCGCGAGACCGGAGCCATATCCACGTGTGATAATGCGCAGTAACATTTTATAAGGGATCATCTAAATGTGAGTAGGGATGCAACATCGCTCTTAAAAACATCGATGTATAATAACATCGATGTTCAAACAAAAACATCGATGTTAAAAAAACATCGGTCATAAGAACGATGCATCGATGTTTTATCGATGTTTTGTTTTTACCTTACGATTCATTGGTAACAAGAAATATGGTTATATAAATCTAAATTAATAAAATATAAATAAAAGTAAAAAAAAATTGAATTAATAAAATGTATAATTTTTTACAAGTTATTCCCTGTCAAACAAGAACAAAACATTTTAGTATGCAAAAATATTTATTTTAAAAACCAATTTAGTAATGTTACTTATTTTTTCAAGTTCAAAAATCTTGAAATTTCTGTCGGCAAATCGAAGTATGCGCATAAAACGACGTGTTATTAGCGTTACGTTCGCGAGCCGACTGAAAAGACAACGATTAACGATGTCGATGTTTATGCCGAACATGAACGATGTATCGGCGATACATCGCTGATAAATACATCGATGTTAACATCGATGTTTATTAACGATACCTCGATGTTTTTAAAACATCGATGTATCGTTTGCATCCCTAAATGTGAGCAGATGGCACAATGCGAATCGCTGGTAGTACTTCCCAGCACGGCCGCAATCTGCCATTACATTTTATGCAAACACTGTTGGAATCATTTTGTTTGTACAATCTCTAAAATAGAATACCTATTTATGAATGAAATATCCAAAATATCACTTATCGAGGCAATACCTACCTATAGTAAATAAATACGTTTAAAAAATTAAAAAGAAAACCGACTTCATGTTTATAGATAAAAATTGTAGTGCTTTAATAGTAGTTTATGTAACTGTCATATAAGGAAGGGTATTAAAACACGAGTGTGAGTTTATGAAACGAGCGAAGCGAGTTTCATAATAGTAACGAGTGTTTTAATACCCGTGTTATATGCAGTTACATACACTACTTTATCTTCACTAACGTCGCTATCCATTTTTAACTTTTAATTTGTATTTTAAAAACAAAACACATTGCGAAACATTAAATTCACGCGTACGTGTATTGTATTGTCACAGTGAACTTGCCGCCATTAAAATCTAACCAATAAGCAGCTGCGCGCGCAGGGCCAATCAGGAGCGAGCGCGCGCTGTTTTTTTTTTTATTTAATTGGCACAAGATCTTACCAAAGAGTTTTGTGTATGTAAGTTTAGTAGTTTCACGTATAACCCAACTGTTTTCAAAAGCCAGCCTAATATCAACATTTTATACAACTTGTATGAGGATTTTGACATAAGGCTCGCCAGGTTAATTGGTCGCGTTTTATTGATGTTATAAATGAGATTTTACGATATCGATGTGGATATTATACCATCATGTGAAATTGCTTAAATTGAGTGTTTTGTTGTCTGCGCTATAACAGTAGTAATTATAAGTCAAGTATTGGAAACATAAGTAGAATGTTACAACATTAGTGTAGATAAAATACATTATGAAATACCCAGGGGCCCTGTTATCTGTGCCTTGTAGGTGGTTCAAATTCGTGACGTTAACTCGAGATGTACATGATTTCTATTTCGAACGTATGGAGAGGCTCCCCCCTCCGCGAGATCTAGGGGCCTCTACCCCGGCTAGCCCTCCACTCGGTATATGCCAATGAAAGAAAGGCAAGGTCTATAGTTGAAAACCACTATCAATGCCCATAAATTTTGAAGGTTTCTCTAGATTTCCCTAGAATCCCATCATAAGATATGCTGACTTAGTGGTAATGGGACAACCTCGGAAGTATAGGCTTTCCAATAAAAAAATAATTTTGTAAATCCGTCCACAAACGCCAGAGCCAAAACATATACACAAAAAAAACATAAATTGAGAACCTCCTCCTTTTTGAAGTCGGTTAAAAATATGTGAAAGCTGAAACTTTGTGTGGAGTTCCAAGTACCCCGGGCAACGAACACGTAGGTAATGTTTCTTGAAATGAAAAGAGGTGAAGTCAACGTCGTTACCAAGAGAATTGAATAGTGAATCGATTTATTTATTGAACTCCTGGAAAATAACTCACATTGAAAAGCAACCTGGGCTATCTAGGTACTTTATCAGCCACATAAAAGCTCGCTTATTTCTTCTCATTTTGCCATCATCATATCAGCTGTCGGACGTCATCTACTAAACATACAATGCTATTAACAATACCATGATTATCTAGGTATCTATCTATAAAACAGGCCTTCATCATAGATTTCCAGAGCGACCGACCGACGACTCCCAGCAACTTTTAACAGGTCGTCTTTGCTCCGTCTAAAGCCGGGGTCCCACGGCGCGTAAAACGATGGGCCGCGCCGGATGACGCTCCGCCTGTGTGCGTCCGGCGCGTCGCGTACAGAGCGTTCCGAGCACGGGCCACCACGGATGCATCGTTCCCACGGCGCGTCCGTCCGCCTTGTTGCGGTCTGGCGCGTAAAAACGCGGGCCGTGGGACCCCGGCATTAGGGGCCGTCCTACGCTGCGCTTTCCGGAAAATGCTACGATACTTCCCGTTATCCTGTTAGAAGATTTAAAGCATACCTAACTTTACACCTCATTTTAAAAAATATACTTCATTTACAAGTTAATTTGTTAGTATTTTTATTATTTGGGCCTCCACCGTCTTTGATTGGCACCACACTGGATCTCTACATAGCATTTACGAAAATAATTATAGGCAAAAGGCCATATTTGCTGCCTGGTGCATGCCACAAAAATGACTACATAATAGACAGTTCATTTGGCTGTGAAAACTATACTTTGCCAAAATGTATTCCATCTAATATTTCATTTGCTCTGGTTCCTCTTTACTAATAAAAGACTATCATGATTATTTTTTCTTATTCTGTTTGCGATAAAATTATTTTGTTTGGATAATAATTATGGTATATTGGTGATGTCACGTGAGGGAATGGTCTAGAAAGCCGTGAGGGCGGCGGCGGCGGCGGCGCGCGGTAAAATGTAATCGAATGTCATACGCGGTCGGTAACCGACAGAACTATTCACGATCTGCCATCTGGCGCACTCCACGCCCTGATTTATATCCCTTTAGCTGTCCAACTTTCTGCACCTTGTTCCTGCAACATTTGTACATGACGTCTAAAATATGTATATACTTGTAGTAACAAAAGACGAAACTTGCAAGTATGTTACAATTTGTGTAACACTTGTTCGTGCACGAATCCACGCTCTCAAATTTTGTTGTAGAAGGTAGAAGTAATGTTATCTATACTATCTTTACTTATATATCACTACATAGTATAAAGCAAAGTCGCTTTCCGCTTCCCGCGTATGTATGTATGTTTGCTTATATCTTTAAAACTACACAACGGATTTTGCTGCGGTTTTTTTTAATAGATAGAGTGATTCAGGAGGAAGGTTTATATGTATAATAACATGCTACCCGTCCGAAGCCGGGGCGGGTCGCTAGTAAAATATATAATAATATTATAAAGAGAAAATTTTTGATTTTTTTGTTTTTTTGTATGATTGTAATGGATAAACTCAAAAACTACTGAATCGATTTCAAAAATTCTTTCACCATTACCAAGCTACATTATCCCTGAGTAACATAGGCTATTTTTTATTTTGAAAAAGTAATACATTCTTTATAAGAATGACGATAGTTTGAAGCAAGGTGTAAAAAATAGACAAAAATTTTGCTTTCTTCGTGTGCGCTACAAAAACTATTGATTGTACCTACATAAACAAATATGATACTTAATGAATGTCCTTATCAATGCGCATAAGAAAGTCTGCAAGATGGTATGTCTCAATATTATAACATTAGGTATAATAACCGTTTGTAGATGAAATTTGTTAATTAAAACATGGTTTGGAACAAAAAGTGATTCTTTCCATATCATGATGTATCTATATATACAAAAATCAATAGCTGTTCGTTAGTCTCGCTAAAACTCGAGAACGGCTGAACGGATTTATCTTATCTTGGTCTTGAAATGTTTGTGGAGATCTAGGGAACGTTTAAAAAGTGAGAAAAATTTGAATAATTGCCGGGAAAACCCTAAAAATAGCCCTTTTCTTTTTCCCATACAAAAGTTTTCTAACTAAAACGTAGAGTCAATTTGAGCTTTATTAGGTTTGATAATACGGGAACGGGAACGGGAACGGGAACGGGAACGGGAACGGGAACGGGAACGGGAACGGGAACTTAAGATAACATTTGTTAATTCTAAAGCGATACGAAGTTCGCGGGGTCAGCTTGTTCGAATATAATGTGAATATTTGATAAAATATAAGGATAAGTAAATTTGGGGGCACGGCAGTGCCCCCGCCAAGTCGAGCGCGAAGCAAACACTGCCGTACTACCTTTACTGGAACCATTTCGCCGCATTTTCAGGCCCCTATTTGAGAACCTCTGGATAAGACCAGAACGCAGAAATTATCGTCATCCAGTAAGCTATAATCACATACTTTCAAGTCTGTAGGTCATTTAGTTCCGAAGTTAAGCGAAAGCAAAGTTTCGCATTTTAGACACTCGCTCATGATCATCAGAATAAAACTAGTACTTCCCATGAACTCAGAGAGCTGAAATTTGGTACAGAGTTAGGGTTTAATGGCCACATAAAGGGAAAACCATAAAAACTAGAATAATCGAAGATCTGGAGTACCTGGTGACCCTGATTAAAAAACACAAGAGCCTAACCAAACTATTAGAGATCGACATACCGCCTTTACAAAAAATATTCAACTTGATAGGCCTAGGATTTGTAATAAAAAAAAAATATTTTCCGTACCCAAAGGGTAAAAACGGAACCCTATTACTAAGACTTCGCTGTCCGTCTATCTGTCCGTCTGTCCGTTTATCCGTCTGTCTGTCACAAGGCTGTATTTTATGAACCGTGATAGCTAGACAGTTGAAATTTTCACAGATTATGTATTTCGGTTAAGTTGCTATATCAACAAATACTAAAAACAGAATAAAATAATTTTTATTTTTTTTTAATATTTATTTTTAAAAAGGGCTTAAAATAAATATTTAAATATACACAACAAACGTGATTTTCGCATTCTAGCGCCATCTAGTTTCATTTGATATTACTACGTTATTATAGGTACTTTTCGCGGTCTCATGCGACCGCTCGAGGTTTGAGAGGTAAACCAATGATGAAAGATGTTTGCAATTCCGCTGGCAGGTGGCGCTATTTTACCACTATCTGTAAAGTAAGTCGGTAAATAGGTGGTACCTTACTTAAGCGACTAAAAAGTTTAAAATTGAATTATTTATGTAGTTAGGTAAATAGGTATATATTATTAATTTCGAGTTCGAATACCGGCCGTGCATCAATGGATATTTCTGTTCGAAAAATGTACCTACCTACTCCATCAGCAATATCCGGAACTTGTGCAGAAACACTGTCAGGATTCATTATTGTTATTATTTTCTATTATTTTTTATTATTTATTATGTACAAAAAACCTGTATAAACTTAACAAAACAAAAATAATCGTCGCGACACTACACTGCTCAAAGCAAAATAGAAAGACGAAACGAAAATAATTGGCTTGCTTTCTTTGAGAGAGAGAGAAACATGCGCACGCCGCACGTCTTACTACACTATAGCAAAACGTGTCGTGACAACTTTTCGTCTGATTTTTTTCCATCTAGCCTCCTTCGCAACGCGCCATAAGGAACTTCATTTCAAAAAAACTGTGTCTAATAAGAAAATCTAATAAAATAAATCAATAAGCCCACGTTTCTACAAAAAGAAGTGAAATCCCACCAAAAACATTCTGTAAAAAACTAGCCAAGTCTCGATGGAGCTGCTTGTTTATCTCTAAAAAGTAATGAAATCTAGACAAAGTCGTGTCAAGTCTGAGGTTCTTTACTGCGATTTCTTTATTATTATAGAATGTTGTGTGACTAGTTTTTTACAGAATGTTTTTGGTGGGATATCATTATTTTCTCCTTTTCCTACTTAATGTGGGGTCGGCACAATATTCTGATAAACATGTTGCGGAAGGATTTGGCTTATATTTCACAACCAGCCGCATGCCTGACATCAACCCTCTTTGGGAATTCTTGCTGGTGCATTAAGTACAAGTAAAAAGTAAACCAGTAGTAGTATAAGTATATATATATATACTACTGGTTTTAATATACTTTGACTAGAAATAACCAGAGTCATAGACATAATGAAGTTGTCATAGCTGTACGATTTCTGGCATGATTTATATTCACATTTAGAATTGGCCAGTACTATTTTGTTACAACTCATTTCATATTTCAATTCAAAGCTTCCCGGCTCTCGTTAGTATTCTAAATAATATATGTAAATGGAAACAAGCATCAAAACAATTATCATTCGGTCCGTAAAATGAATGCATTGTCCATTTCGTTTTGTTGGGTCTAATGACGTTAAATTAGGCTTTAGGGAATAAGTTCATCAAACACGCCGGAACGTAGCTAAAGGGGTACATACATCGCTGAAGGCACTCATAAACTCATTAAAAGTTGCCTCCATATACTAAAACGACTGGCCTTATCCATATAGACGGCAGTTTTAATCGAGACCGCTTTACGAACCATTAAATTCCACGGGCGGTTATTGTCGAGCTGGGACCGTTAAATGGAATTCTAGACATAGTAGCCGGTCACTCTGGTAATGGCACAAGGATTTGCTAAATTAACTTATAAATAACATATACAATCAGCGCTGAGGTAAGTGGAACCTACCTACTCAACGCAACCAAAATCGATAAGCTAACTGGGTTTTCTCTATTATGTAAACCTGAGCCAACCATTGACTCAAAGTTTGCATAAACTTTCCTGTAATAGCTAATGCGAGGAGAAAAGAATACCCATATTTATGGTAGAGTATATTTATGCACTTGCCTTAACTGACTTATGACTGACATTATTTTCAACGAAATGTCAAAGTTGATATTTTTTGGAAATTTCTCATCAAAATTCCACTCACGATGACTAAAAATACGAACCCTTGTCACATTTTACGATATTGCCTTTCAAGCGAGTCTTTGTTTCATCTAGTATGTAGGTAAACCAATGTTACGATTGTAAGTACCAACGATCGCTGCCTCGACAAAAAGGAAACTGCGCACAAAGAATGTAGCAGAGCAGCCTTGCCAGTCGGTTTAACCATATTGTAGGCACATAAATTGAAAATCGAAGGAAACGAATCGAAAGGATTGCTGAAAGTCAAACGAGCAGTAAGCTTATTCTTGACGCCAATTTATCGGTTCGAAGGTGCGCCGTCGTCTAAATGGTACTGTATAAACTCATCACCTTCTTAGCGCCGCCTCTTCCATGTAAGAGGGATTTCGCTCGTTCATTCACCTTAAATCGACGTCATTCCAAAAGGCGAAATAGAGCACTTCTGAAAGAGTTTCCGATAAAAGGGCCTATCAAATATTTTCAATATCCATTTATGGAGGAATAAGAAGGGATTATGCGCAAACCAAAACCCTTTAATCCGATTTATGGGTTATTGAAACATTGCGAGTGTCGACGAATTACTTCAGCCAATGTGCACCATTTACTGCTAATCTTTCTAGACCTTTTTTCCAATAACTGCAGAAGAGATTGAGATGTCACTGGGATTTAAGTTGAACACTTCATTCTGGGACTAAAAATAAAATCCTAAGAAAAATCTCTAAGGGCTCAGCTATTTCAATTGATATGAGACGGTTATTCGCAAGTTATTAAGTATTTTGATCATTGAAAATTATTCTTATGAGACGTATTTTTTTAACTATTCTTGACATAGTCGGTTCATGATGAGCTTCATAGATGTGTATTAAATGTATACGGAACCATATATTGTAGGTTACAAGCTATATACCTAAAGAAACAAAATATTTAGTTTTTAACGTATTTCACAGACAGCAATTTACGTCGAATATCGCGATCTTATCGTCGGCCGCGGCCGGATTGTTTTGTTACGCGCGGTCTCGACAGCGCACCGATCAGCGCATCTCCGCCGAGCGCACATTAACTAGGCGAGTAGTTTTTTTATGATGTACAATGGGTATGTCCGTAGATAACATATTTTTTTTTCCTAATTAGTATAATGGTTTGAATACCATATTTCAGTTTTTGGGAGTAGCTTTATACACCCTATAATATACATATCGACCATGAGAGAGATCCTGCAGTCACCGGCCGCCTGAGTGGAGCGCTGATCAAGTGAATGAAGAGCAGAAAAGCCCATTTTCTGCTCTCCATTCACTTGATTAGCGCGATTAATATTTCAGTTTTTTTATATAGATTACAAAACCCCCTTGTATTTACCAACTTATACATTAAGTTTATAGGTACCTACTCGTATAAATTTATTACCATGAATTATATCGATATTTATACAAATTAATGGTAGTCTGTATGCCCTTTATAGAATCGTAAACTATGCATTTGATCATGTGATGATATTTAGCAAAGTTGTTGTGCATGAGCCCACGAAGGTTTCTGAGTTGGTGGCGTAGCAACGCACGCAGTGTACAACTAGTAAATGATAAAAAATGTTCTTAAGTGAATTTGATTACCAGAACGTTATTTCTTTACTGAACTAGGTCAGAACGTCTCTGGTTGAGTAAAAGTGAGTTTAAGGCTTAACATTTACGTAAACATAAATTAATAATTAAACAATCAACGAGGCTTGAGCCCGGATTTGCCAAAAGTAAAGTAAAGGTAAAAAGTAAAGGTACACAGATAATCAGTAAAAAAATAAATTCGACCAACGCTGCCATTGAGCGCAATTTTCATTTGTTAAACAAAAGCAGTTGATGAAAACGGTGCCCCTTTTAACATTTAGCTCGATTAGATCTTGCGGCCTGCGCTTTGTATTAAGAAATAAAACAATAATAAAACCGGCCAAGTACGTATCGGGCCACGCGCAATGTTAGGTTTCGTTGTTTACACAGCTAACAACGTTATAATAAGTAATTCTCAATGGTATTTGTACTAATAAACCGGCCACGTGCTAGTCGGACTCGCACACGAAGGGTTCCATACTATTATCAAAACGGCATAAAAATCACGTTTGTTGTACGTCCTGTTGGGACGTCTGTTGGGAGTCCCACTTAAATATTTATTTTATGCTGTTTTAGAGAAATACATCATCTGTGAAAATTTCAACTGTCTAGCTATCACGGTTTATGAGATACAGCCCTGTGACAGACAGACGGACAGCGAAGTCTTAGTAATAGGGTCCCGTTTTTACCCTTTGGGTACGGAACCCTAAAAAATGATTATTAGTTGGTCGCCTATTACGTCTATTTCCCATAAGCGTGTATAGCCTACTTAGCTGTGATAATTTTTCTTTTAAATTATTTATAATACTACTACCGTGAATTTTTTCACGCCTCCATAACCAATAGTTTAGCTTTTATGTGGGGAGGGCCACTCGACTCTAACAAAACATTGCACTTTAAAGCTTAAATTTCACAAACGGCTCTCTTAATAGAAAAGTTGTTTTTACAAACCCACAATGGTTTAAAATACCTATCTAACGACACACCACATTATAGGCGACGCGAGAAATAAAAAAAATATCCCCACTATTCATGTAGGGTACCTCCCCTACATGAAAAGTGGGGATATTTTTTTAAAAATGTTTTTTTTCTTCAGATTTTATTCCAGCGCTTTGTCAGCGTGACTAATATGTGTATTCATGTCAAATTACAGCTTTCTAGCACTAAGCATCTCTGAGCTAAGCTGCGGACAGACGGACGGAATTACGGACGGACGGACGGACAAGGCGAAACTATAAGGGTTTCTTGTAGACTACGAAACCCTAAAAACTAGTCTGATAATGTAATCTAGTGATGTATGATAGATATCTATGATACCTATATCATATTGGTATAATCTGCTTTAAAATTGAATTGTAAAAGCTTTTACTAGAATCGGTCTGGGTTAAAGCAAAATGATTATTTATGGACGGTACTCGATGAAAAATGTTATTATAAATTAAATCTATATCTATATACTTATAATAAATCTGTAGAGAGGTCAATTCTGTACATGAAATATATTTCCAAAATAACTATCAGGGGGTGATTAGGGATCGATACTGATGCCAAAAATGCAATCAGTAAATTTTTTGTCTGTCTGTCTGTCTGTCTGTCTGTCTGTCTGTCTGTCTGTATAACCGTTATAGAAACAAAAACTACTCGACGGATTTTAACGAAACTTGGTACAATTATTTTTCAAACTCCTGAGCTGGTTATAGTATACTTTTTATCACGCTGCAATCAATAGGAGCAGAGCAGTGAAGGAAAATGTTGGGAAAACGGGAGAAGTTACTCCATTTTTTAAGCTTCCGTCGCGTGTGCAACCTTAATGGTTAAAGCTACACAGAAATCATGTATGACGGAAATGTTCTCCTTAAAATTATATAAAAAATATTCCAGGACAGCATATGTCTATCTTTTATGGTTGACTCACAATAACACGTGTAATTCCTGATAGCTTAGCAGTTCGAAGCTTTCTGATTATATTTGTCGTTTATATCTTACGTTTATAACACTCTCAGTCATCCCTAATTAAAAACGCGAACGCACAGGCAGGCGGCTTGCTTGGCACCTAGAGGCTAGCGAGTCACCTAGCGAGTAGCTTCGTAAAACGAACATTCTCGAACGTTCGCGACCGGCCTAGCAGCTAGGCGTCAAACGCGCAGTTCAGCCGGTCGCGAACGTTCGAGAAAAAAAGAAATCATCAATAATTGTCTAATGTCAAAAAAGCTGTGAAAAAAAAAACTTTTTATATAAAGACATTCTGTAGTATATTTAGTATCAGCATTGCACCCGTGCGAAGCCCGGGCGGGTCACTAGTTAGAAAATATAGCTTTATACATTATTATCTTCGAAATGCTTACTAAGATTTAACATAATTGTAGTTGAATAACCATAGAAATCCTTTAAAAACAATTGATTATGCACATTCAACGCGTTTTGGTTTCTTTTTCGAATTTAAGTAGATGTCAGATGCCAATTCATATAAATTTAAATGTTTCGAATCGAAGAAATTATGCATAAAATACAGATCCAATCCCATTCAAAGTCAAAGGACACGGTTAAGAAAGAAAGGAAAAAATCAAATTGTTTTCACGAAGATATCAAATCGTCGATATTTAAGGAAGAATTTAGGTCACGTCTCATGGATTACGGCTTATTTCCCGCGTCTCTTTTTCTTCGTTTGACGCTAATCCCGGCGGGCTTCGCTGAGATTTGACCTCCCAGAGTTCTCGAACCCCCGTTTCATCAATTTCAAGGTCAAAATATAATTCCATTCATCAGAAAATAACTATAAGATAGAATCCTTATCTTATCTAATTTATTAAATACTCGTGTCACGTGTCCTCCGAAACGGCTTGATTGATTTTTATGAAAAGTTTTGTACATGAGAATAGGTCATAGGGTATTTGTTATACCCCTCAGTGATATGGATGACATAAAGGTTAATTGAAAACTGCAAGTATTTTTTTCTGTGGGATTATTGAAATTGAGAGGATAACGTCTGTCGGGACAGCTAGTAATATTATAAATACGAAAGTTTTTGAAAATACATGTGTGTTTGTGCTTTATTCAGGCCAAAACGGATTAAAATGAAATTTTCTGTAGTATCTACCTAGATAAAAATAAAAAATAAAAATAAATAAAGGATACTTATAATCCAAAAAACAACCCTTAGATGATAAAAACCCGCAAAAAGGATGTTTTGGTATAGACAGCGCTGGTGTGCAAAAAATCAGACATCTGACTGAAAACATTCAGTTATCTTATCAACGCATTTTACCAAAAAGGTTGAACCTACTAAGGGCGATCGGTACTAAAATAAACAACGATTTTATCAAAAAAATCTGACATTCGTTTTGACTATTAAATGATACGCATTCTACCAAAATTCCTAATTTATTTTTTAAGGAAAAAATTTAAGTGCTTTTTTGTAAGCGATTATTGAAATTGGGACAGAACAAAGTCTGTCACGGGTCGGCTAGTAGTAGAATAAGATAGGATGGTATATCATACAATACATATCCTTCTGTTCACTGCCGGCGTCGCGCAATAGAACCCATTAGGTACGTTGCTTAGGTTGTAATAATATTGTTGCACGTGTTTGGATGCGTATATAAATTTTTCGAACAGAAAAATCTATTCTCACGTCTATTGATGCACGTCGAACTCACGACCTTCGAAGTAAAAGTCGGGGTACCTCCCACTCGGCCAACACGGTCGTTTTAAAAGGTCGAGTGTACGAAATGCGAATAACCCGTACGAAGTGAGAATCGATGTATGGGATTTCAAAATTATTTTTTATGTCGTTTTAAAAGGTCGAGTGTACGAAATGCGAATAACCCTTTTTAGCTTGCTCAAGACGGTGAAGGAAAACATCGTGACGAAACCAGTTAGCATTCTTATAAGCGACGATGGGCTTGCAACTGTCACGTATGGAATGCTAACTACTGCAAAATGTGGGCATGTGTTAAATGTATTGTTTGGACATGCCTCTGACTACCCCCTCTAGACATCTTTAAAGATTCTAAGCGCCTGAAGATCAGAGAGGATACTTGGGGAGGTACTTGGGGATTACAGCCGTGATCCTATTTCCATTTCTTTCTTTCTTATTGTTGCTATTTCAATTATGTTATTTACCTACAGAGTTAAATTATTATGCTACACTTAGTTTAGTTCTCTTCTCGCTCGTTCACTAGCTGCAAGTAAAGCGTTGAAGAGTTACTTCCTAAATAACGTTATTTGGCAAGTAAAAGTAATGATTCAATTTTATTTTATACAAACGAAAACTAGATACTCGTTGGCTAGTTGAATGATTTTTCTCAAAATCGTTCAATAAACGTAAAAGATATATTACGTATCTCTTTTTACAGACGTACAGCTAGACTAGTCTACTTTAACTCTTTCATAGTAGGTGTTATGGCAAATGGCATTTTTATGCGGGATAGCATAGTGCTACCGATATTCGAGCAATTTATAACATGAGTTCCAGAGAATCACTACAAATAAAGCTCCAAGCCAGTTAGTTACATTTATGACAATCTTATGTATGATCGTAAAAATATCAGCTTGCTTAAAAACATAGTGTTGATGTAAATAAAGATGAACTTTAACAATTTTAAATTAATCAAGTAAATTTAATGAATATACAAAAAATAAATTGCTTTTGTATTCAAGGTTTTAGTAGAATTGTATCAATTATATATTTACCTAATCGTAAGTATATCTGGTAGGTAATAAGAAGTGGATGGCGACCTTCGTCCTAATAATGTCTCCAAGGAGTGAACTTGAGCGCGCGCACCAAATCTGATTATCCGCTGAGTGACTGCGCAATTCCAACTGAATATTAATCGGGACATACGGTTTTTGGTCAGAAGTTTAATATAATCAGTATTTAATTTAAAAAATATATAAAAATCTTGCTTTACAACTGACTGACTGACTGATCTATCAACGCACAGTCTAAACCACAGGTCAATGAATCGTATGGGGGTTGAAGTTTGTTTAAAAATAATTGCGTGAACGAAGTCGCGAGGTTATGCACTAGTTACAAATAATTGTCTACTTTTGTATACCTACTCTTACTCATTCAAGAGTCGGCTTTGCCTTTCTCTTGAAATATTTTAATTATTAATGTTAATTACACAAGTAGATTTACATTTAAGCGTTGATATAAAAAGCAGCCATGCAAAAGTAACTGACTGACCCTCGTATTCAAGAACGACACTATGAGAACACGCACCCACAGTGGACGAAATCTTTTTTCATAAACATCACTTTATGTGTTGAGCGGCACTATGGCGCACGCTACATTGTGCCTTTAGAGCTCAACTTTGACTAGAGGCACACGACAATGTGCCTCTAGTCACACTATGCAGTGTCGCACAACACATAAAGTGATTTTTATGAAAAATGATTTCGTCCACTGTGGGTGCGTGTTCTCATAGTGTCGTTCTTGAATACGAGGGTGAGTGTAACTCGAACTCATACGTCCTTTAATTATTGCATTTCAACGCTTCGCTATCGCCTGTCAATATTTTTGTGATCTTTTTTAAATTTTTCTTAAAGTTTATAGGTACTTACCATACCTACTGTAAAATTACATAAATACTTTATTGTGATAACTTTTGATCAAACAACAGATCTTTACACTAATGATTAACGCGGACTTAGGGATATACCGGGAATCGTTTAACTTGCTAAATTATACAAATTAGCTCTAACTCGAAGAAAATGTCATCGTATATCATCGTGACCGGGTCCGGCCAACCGCTGTAAAAGGAGTTTAATTTGCATTAGTTCTAAAATAATGTAAACGGTTTCTAACAAAACCTGGACTGTTCACAATGGGTTCACGCGTTTTGTCAGGAGCGTTGTTAATAAACTTGATTTTAGTATGTAAGGTATTATACAACGGCTGTTTAATTTGCAAGAGGCTCAAAAGAATTAACCCCTTCTATTATAAACTAATTTTATTCAAATTTTGAAGTTGAAAAATGCGTAATTTTTGTATCGTTTTTTTTTATTTATAATAGGATGCATGGTCTGAACATCCAGCTTCAGTTTCCAGGGAGTAGTATACACCCTGTACATAAAACTCTTGCGTTACTAAATGACTAACTGGCTGTCTGTTCTATCAACGCACAGCACAGAAAATTTAAAATTACTCGTATTCCTTTTGGCGTGTAGGCTAAGCTAAGTGTGTACAACAAGAATGGAATTCCTGAAATTCTACCCCTAGTTCACGTGAACGAAGTCGCGAGGGTTTTCACTAGTATACCAACCATGTAAGTAAGTTTTACATATAGATACACATATACTTACATATATTACATTATACTCGAAAAAATATATGTTTTTGGCATAGCAAAATCTTGCGCTGTTGTGTCTAAAAAGGTAACCATAAAATCTTCTGCAGCTGAACTAGGCTGGCTGAATGTTGGTTACCTATATTTTGGTGCCAAAATGCAGCTACGCATATGTAACCACAACATTCCGAAACTACCGAAATGCAATTTAAACTCCGTAGCCACTGTTCCTGCGCTGTTATGTGACAAGTTAAAGCATTATGCAAATTCAGGTTAAATCTGGGCTACAAATGTACATGTTACCTAATAGTAAATCGTTGCGATGTGACATTACTTACTTTTAAATTATAACATAAAACTAGTATTAAATTAAGTACCTACTTGTACACATTCCAAATGTTCTTCGCATTAACTGGACCTGGAAAGTTCCTCAACAAGTAAAAAGAAGTAAGTCATGCCGTAAAATAAATAATCTCCTCTTAAAATACTACGCAAGTCGGCAGACAGAAGGAAGGTACTCGTAGGTACTATGTTACGTAATGCTCGCTCCAGCAGCTCTGCTAAGCGATTTTTCATGAGGTGTACCGCGTTAATGTGTACAAACGCTCTTGGCTTTTGAGGCAGACCTACTCTGCTTCTTTGCAAGAAATAAATTATGCTCAAAACTGCTGGCGGGGTTTCAGAAAATTCGCAAACAGATAAGATACATGACTTTTCGCATTCACTTTTTATTATCAAACGGCGAATGGATCATACGCGTTTTTATTGCCTAACTTGGGAGAGATGAGGAAAGGAATAACATCTAGAAGGGCTCTCGCAGCAATATGGGTACATGAAAACTGTTATAAAATCTATGCTTTGAGAGCTTTATATTACATCCATACAGCTGCAAGGAGTTTAATATTTATCCACATTCCATTCATTACCCCCACGTCTCGTCGCTACCGCTGGGATTGCAAATATTTACGATCGTAAATATTATGTAACGAATCATTTTACTGTACACGTATCACGCCAGTTTCATAATATTGGCGATCACGATGGTAAGGCGGGTGAGTGCCCGATTAAAACTTAAGAGGTTCGGGTTCTATACCCGCAACACAACGGCGTTGGCGACGGTGCGGGACAAGTGTTTGCATGATTTGCAAATAGGTATTTGTTTCGCGTCGAGATGTTGTGGAACCATGATTGTGTTGTGAAGCCGATAGGTATCTAGTAGGTAGTTACTGTTGGCTGTTTTCACTGATATAATAATTTCACGAATTATAACACAACCTAGATTAGGTGGTAGGAAACACTGTGCTTCAACTCTCTTTGTTATTGACGGATTCTATAATAATAATATATGCTTATATGCTAATAAGATCAGCAAACTTAGATAGGTGCTAATTATTTATTATTATAATATTTTACCAGCAAAAAAGATAAATGGCTATTTAAATAAAACAAGGTTATCAATATCGTACGATGTTCAATATCTACACTAATAATAAAGAGGTAAAGTTTGTTTATGAGTTTGGATGTAAAAGGTTATCTGTTGAACTGATTTTAAAAATCCTTTCACGGTTTGAGAACTGCATTGTCATGTGTCTAGGTATATTATATTATGATAAACTTTTTATTTAATACGAAATGACTCAGCGGGAGTTGATATTTAGGTATTTGAAAATAACTTCACGCAAACGAAGTTACGGAGGTTTCCACTAGTTATAAATATATTAAGACATTCCAAGAAATGAGATAAGTTTGTTTGTACCTATATACTCTTACTAGCTCATAAATACAGGTTTTAATCATGTTGGTACATTTTATATGCCTACTATAACGAATGATGTATTTTTCCAGTATTTTTAGTTTAATCTTTTTGTAAATAAATATACCTACCTAGAAACTTAAAAAAAATAGTACCTAATGATAATACCGTATCATTACTATTCTATATTTTGAGAACTGGTGCTTTAGATATTTTCTTCTTTTAACTCTATACAGGGTGTATTAAACTACTCCCGAAAACTGAAACTGAATGTTCAGGCAATGCATCTAGATCTATTATCACAGAAAAAACTAAAATAAAAGTGATGCGTTTTTCAACTTCATAATTTAGCTTTTTTCAAAATCAGGTTTCATGAATGTAAATCATATTTTTTTGTTTGTATTCAGTTCATTAGCTACCATTATTGCGTCCTCCATTACATGTAGCATTGCCATCACCATAGGATTTCCGAAAAGTTTTGTTTTTTCGAATTGATACAAGAACATTCACAAGTTGAACATCCTTCAGAATTAAGCATCGGTCTTTCTTGTGCCTTCAGCATTCGGGAGTCGCCTAATACATCCTGTATCGTAAGTTCCCTAATTCATAAACAAGAGGCCACATCTTATACTTTTTCACCTTGTTTGGTCGACAGTCGACACACATGGATTTAGGAAATGAATAGCTTGACTTCACTACATAGTATAAAGCAAAGTCGCTTTCCGCTTCCCGCGTCTGTATGTATGTATGTATGTATGTATGTTTGCTTATATCTTTAAAACTACACAACGGATTTTGATGCGGTTTTTTTTAATAGATAGAGTGATTCAAGAGGAAGGTTTATATGTATTAAACCCGTGCGAAGCCGGGGCGGGTCGCTAGTATATTATACGAGTATATCCTACTCCTACTAATATTATAATATTGTAATAATTACTTACCATATAAATAAATAAAAATATATTGGTGGACATTATAACACAATGCCATCAAGCCCCAAACTAAGCAAAGCTAGTACTGATAGATTACTATCAGTACTATATATATATATACTTTTGTTTAGTAAATACATACTTATTATGTATATTAACACCCAGACACAGAACAAACATCCATGTTCATCACACAAATGTTTGTCCCGGGTGGGAATCGAACCCACAACCTACAGTGCCGCAGAGTGCAGAGATACTATCAACTTGGCTGTGAGGCTAGTCGATAATACTCAATATACTCGTGAATTCCTGTTTAACGATGTAAGTAGTTAATAAAAGAGGCAAAGAACAAGATAACATCTAATGATTGGATGCATGCATGCATTGCATATACTTATATAAGTAGGTGTTTATTGCAAAATTCATTATTGCCTATTCAGTCATTTTAAAGCAGGGACCGAATAACCGAAAAATTAAGATACCTCTATTTATCGATATGACGTCATACCGATAAATTCCGGTATTCCATATATTTCAATACCTAAAAATGTAACGGTACCGAAAAGCTTCTACCGAAATTCATAGTGGTATACTAAAGGTTGAATAACGATACCGCAATTTCTACCCAAATATTATAGGTTTTCTCACTCCCCCGCGCGGCGGGGAGCGGCGGCGGCGGCGGTCGGTGCATCAAACGACTTACTACGTTTGTTTTGTTGTGTTGTGTCAGTTTCAGTTGTGTGTGATGCGACATACGAACTATACCTATAGCGAACTGCAAATTCAAAATCGAACTCAAAATTTCATTACTTAGATGATAGGTCTGTTCCCTACCTACGTAGTAGGTACTGTATCTACCTCTACCTAGTAGGTATTGTCGGCGGATCTTAGTTTAGTTAGGTAAGTATCTACCTACCTACGTAAAGATAGCTGTTTGGTTGCGCGGCAGACAATTTTTGACCTTATCCAGTGACACATAACCATTCTTGCTGTGACACGGCACGTAGGTAGGTAGGTACCTACTGACCTTACCTGCCTCACTATGTTTTGTACCTATTGAATGTAGGTACCTGCCTACCTCGGTACCTACCCACCTAGGTAGGTAGGTACCTACCTACAGTTCTGCCAGCGGGTCTAGGCATTCGTGTAGTTAGCTGTGTGTACGCAGAAATGGTTTTGTGTCAGTGACACAAAACCATGATAAGGTCGAAAATTGTCTGCCGCGCAACCAAACAGCTCACTTCACAGATGCCAAGATCCACCAACCCGGGTCAGCCGGCTTATTTCGTAAAAACTATGTTTATCATGTTATGGCTTTCAATGAAGTTTAGGTGGGACATATAAATTGGAATTCTCATAAATTTTAGAGAATACCTACCTACCTATTTCACCTAAACTGCATTGAAAGCCGTATAGAGTAGGTAGTACCTATGTACTTTACTTACTATTAAAGTATAAATATTATGTGGTATGTGGTAGGTAAGTATAGGTTACCTAATACCTACCTATAATTAAAAATTTATAATAGGTAGATATTTGTTTGACCCACCCACCTATGCACTGTTGCGTAGTGAAGGGTAAGACTAGGAATAGATGCCTCACTGTTGTGCGTGTGTAGTGAAGGGTAAGACTGGGAATAGATGCCTCACTTTTCGAAGTTTATATCGTATTTACTTACCTATCTACATATATAAAAATTTTGCTTTACCTACTGACTGACTGATCTATCAACACACAGCCTAAACCGAAACTTAAAATTTCTTCAGCGCTGTAGGTTGTGCGTTCAATCCCAACCCGGGGCAAATATTTGTGTGATGAACATAGATATTTGTTCTGTGTCTGGGTGTTAGTACCTAACTATATCTATCATAATTATTTATGTACCTACTTAAGTATAAAATTATTTACCTAAGTATTCTATCAGTTAACTAGTTCCCATAGTACAAGCTTTGCTTAGTTTAGGGCTAGATGGCGATGTGTAAAATGTCCAACAATATATATCTATTTATTTATTTATTTATTAGTTTAACATAAATCTATTTGTTATTATAATAACTGCCACAGATGACTAACTCCATCAAAATAAGTATAAATAAATATATGGACGGGCAGAAAACTGTATTAATTTGTGGGAAATGGTATGTGGGTTTTATTTATTTCTTCTCAATGTGTATAACCTTTTTTTAGGTAGAAAAAGACGTCTGTCATCAGATGTTTTTTGCGGCTTGGATGTTGGAATGTCGCAGAGTATTTTGCCGACAGTTAGCAAACGCAAAAAAGCAGATCATAGACGAGTTTCTAATTCATCTGATGAAGGATCGCCATCAGCCCCAGTGTCCCCTGTATATGAATCTGATTTACATTTGAAGAACTGTATGCCGTCGCCGAAAAAAGAAAAAGAGAAACCAGGAACTGAATGTGTTTTCGAATGCGATGATTGTGTCAGAGAAAATAAAATTGATAAGGGAAGTTATCATTTCTGTCACATGCTCTTGGATGAGCTACAATTTGTACGTCCATGTATGCGAAACATGGCTTAAAGGCATATCTTAAAGATTGTTGACGCAGTAAAAGGGCAACATAAAATGGGCGAAGAAATCCAAGTAACTTATCCACCTTTTAAACACTAGATGTACAACAAAATTGATTAAAAATAAAAAAACTATGCAAATTTTAAACATGTATTAATGTTATCTTTATTACTTATTTTATATTTCCTACTAATATTATAAATGCGAAAGTTTGTGTAGATGGATGGATGTTTGTTACTGTGCAGTCGGCGGATCTAGGCACTCGTGAAGTTAGCCGTAGAAACGCACAAATGGTTATTATGTCACTGTATAAAGTCGAAAATTGTCTGCCGCGCATCCAAACGGCTAACATCACCAGTGCCTAGATCCGCCGACTGCACAGTAACAAACATCCATCCTACAACTACTTCAACTACTAAACAGACAGATTTGGTTGAAATTTGGTTTATAGATAGACTATGACCGGGTATAGATAAAAATTGTCCTATATTTAAATACAGGTCATAATCTAATACGCTAATCAGTAATTAATTGTTCTGTTGGCAACGTTCTACAATTAGAATTTCCAAAAAAATAAACAATTAAAACAATTTCGCTCTTATTCCTTTACAATAAAGTCTAAATTTGAGTAATCTCAAAATTTTAAATTTGGAATTATTTTTTTTCGTTTATTTCTGATGAACGAAATAAATAAGAAAATCAAAATTTCACTTTACTTTTATTGACTAGATTTACGTAAAAAAATAGTTAAATTACTTAAAACTAGCCTACGTTTTAAAACTGTCATCCTGAGGTTACGCAAATTTAGACTTTAACGTAAAGGAATAAGAGCGATGGTGTTTTAGGATTCCGAAATTTTTTTATGGGCACAATAGAATCGCCACCTACTTTAATTTAAATTTTATCATAAAGAAATAAAAGAGAAGTTATGTGTATTTATTAGGTAATTACCTACCTGCCGGTAATTTATTTTCCCGACATTTCGATTATGTTACTTACCTACAAATAATTACAATAGCCATGGTCGCGAGCAGACGTCATAGTCGGGAAAATAAATTAAAGGTAGGTACTTAATTACGTGATAAAGACCCGTGTCAAAATCTATAGTTAAAGGTAGGTAGGTACCTACCTACTGTGCGTGAACGCGTGCGCAACAGAACAGAACAAACAAAGTTTTATTAACCTGTGTGTCGCTCGATTGACAAAGACGTGTGTGTGCGTTCACAACAAACGAACTCGCTCTGAGTTTTGCCCCTCACGCGCCCTCCCCCCCCCCTCCTCCCTTCTCTCATAGCCGACGAACGACACTCAAGATTTTTTCGATACCGTTATTCCATACCGGTATAATTTCGGTATGGCCCAACCGCTATCGAATAACGGTACCGTTATATTTTTGCGGTACCAATACCGTTAACCTCTACCGCTTTCAGTCCCTGTTTTAAAGTAAGGTTGACGCATGCATTTAGTAGCCGCATACTCATACTTTAACCTATTTTTTCCGGTTATTCCAGTTAAGGTAAACAAGTCAAGCTATCGCGGCCTTTGGCTGCTTTGTTTGATCAGTCGATCGGCGTCAACTGTTGTAGCATCACGTTACAAACCCGACAAGATGAAGGTCTCACCCGTTCTACTGATTGTGCTCCTCACATGTGTGTATGACTGCTACTCCAAAGACCTCATAGTGGGCACAAGCTTTAACAACAGGCTGCTCCATCAAGAGAAAGCGGAATACAACTCGATACCGTTCAAAAAGAGGGTAAAAGAAGTTTTTTTTACCGATCCGGGACAGCAAATCATAAAGGTAAATATTTTTTCTCATTTTATTATGAATAATATATATAGATTAGGAGAAAAATCACAAATTTACTATGCGATTACGCTCACCTCATTGAAAAAATAGCTGATTCTTACATTATAAGTTTTTAGCCATTATTATGAAAATGGCTTCAAGTTAATTAAATGCAGAATAAATATATATCATGATACTCGTAGCGTTGCCAATAAACTGCAATAGTATAAAAATAAATTAAACTTTTTTGTGATGTGAAAATAAGAAAACTATTTAAATTGTTTACGAGTTTTACGACCCTTAAACATAATCCTTATCAATCACTAGTCACTTATCATAACAGTTAATTTTGACAGATATAAGATCTTCCAACCATTAAGTACCCAGAACTACCTTTAGCTTAGGGGTAGAATTTTCAAAATTCCTTTTAAGTCCCCTTCATATTTCATGCTTCTAGATAGTCTAATCAGTCAGCAGCAGCGGTTTTTCGGATAAAAACACGAAAAAGTTGCGGCAAGTTCAGTTAAATACAATAAAGTAATATGTAAATAGCATAATTTAACTTTTACATATTTTAACTTTATGAAAAAAATACATACTTTTATAAACAATACTTTTATACCACACAATACAATAGCCAAAAAAAACTAGTCGTTGCGAATTAAAGATAAAAACATGAAGAACAATTTTTGGCTAAAACTACAAAAAAAATTGTGGTAATTAGCCGTATTTATAGTTAAAACTTTTTTTTTTCTTCCAGGCTGTAATAGCTCGTGATCTGGACCATACTGACGCGATAGCTAGTATCACAGCTGGAGGAGTTGGTTTCTCCTACGCCAATATCAGGCTGAAGAGCGAACGTGGTTCCGGGCTCAACTACCAAATCGAAATCTACAGCTAAAGTATGAACAGATGACACAAAATTACTTAATGTGCCTACCTAATGTTTATTTTCGATTTGTATGGTAGTTTTGAAAGACGGCAAGCGAATTTAATTTATAAACTACTTTCATAATAAATGTAACATTCATTAATAATCGCTTGATATTTCAAATTATGTAGTTATTAAACATTAATTACTTATTCATAGGTTCCGTATTCTTAGGTTTATAATATTTATACTCGTATTTTGGCAATGACCTCAATTCAAGGTCTGACTGTAATTAAAATATCTGATATATCTGAAGGTAATTAAAATATTATAAAAGTCAAAGTATGTATATTTTCAAAATACGAATTCCTTTGAAACGTCTTAGGAGCTAGGGCAAGCTACGCCTTTATTTCTGTTTTTCGCAAGCCTAGAAAAATGAGAACAAACATGGCTAATGTAATTATGGTGAATAATATTTTGTAATTATAACAATATCCTTTTGTAAATGCTATGTAGAGCTCCAGTTTAGTGCCGATCGATTAAGTTGAAGGCTCAGACAATAGCTACCTAATGTTTAAATAACTTACAAAATACTTAAAGTAAGCAAACAATAGTGCAGACATTATAAATTAAACTGTTAGCTGTCGAGGGGCAGAGCGACAGGGGCCACGCGGATCTGTCATTAATCAGTCGGTCATTTATAGTACCTACGTTTTCCTCATAAGATTTCTCTATAAATAGGTTTTAAATCTAAGGATAGGAAGTTTCGTAGCGTTTTCCTAACTTTGGAATTGTTTAAGTACAACAATAGTCGCTGCACTAGAGTTATCTACCTACGACACTAGCTACCTACTACCTGAATACTCTTACGAATAAATAATAAATAAAAGCAAAATCGTTCACAAAAATGTTTTGGCAAGTGGTGATTCCAAGAGATTGACGGTTTTTCGGGAAAAGGATAATCAGTGAGAAAATCATTAAAATTGGTTATCAACTTTAAAAATTAGAAATAAACAAACATATAAAAAAATATATAAACTAAAAATGCTGTAGTAGGTTACTAACCTAAAAATCTCCTTCAATAATGAGGTCGATTAAAAAAGTGACTCTTTTATTTCAGAGAAAGATACCAAAATACGCTACACTATATTATTTTGAATAATCACATTTTACAAGTTTATAAGATACCTACTCCTTTGTGAAATTGTGACAAATGACATGCAATTACTTAATCATAGGTTGGGTTAACAGTATACGTACAAAATCATTTGTTAAAAAGGTTCAGGCCAAACAGCCGTTCAATTGTGAATGCATATAAACTTAAGGTTTCGTAATCGTAAAGTTTTTCCCATTCCCAGTCACATACCACAAACCGCAACAAAAGAATCCTTGGTTAAGAAAAATAGGGGGAAATCGTCAAACACGCTCCAAGCGTGATGTCATTCAGTGCGATCAAGTGACCAAAACAACAGGAAACCTTCATTAAACGTGTCAAGTGGTGGTCGAGGACAATCTCATTGCTATTGTTTTACATTCTACTCTGTTTACCTACACCGGAGATTATTAACCAAGCTACTATAATAATTGATTTAGACACACCTACTGTGAATAATTGTGTGGTAGGATTACCTATAGCAAGTTTCCGAATTATGTAAGTACATAGTTAAGGTATTTACATAGAGAATACAGTTTTAATAAGATAATTTTACCCAATACATTTTACAAACTAGTAAAACTAATGAATAAACGTGTTCGTTTTTAGGGTTCCGTACCCAAAGGGTAAAACGGGACCCTATTACTAAGACTTCGCTGTCCGTCTGTCTGTCTGTCCGTCTGTCTGTCTGTCACAGGGCTGTATCTCATGAACCATGATAGCTAGACAGTTGAAATTTTCACAGATTATGTATTTCTATTGCTGCTCTAACAACAAATACTAAAAACAGAATAAAATAAATATTTAAGGGGGGCTCCCATACAACAAACGTGATTTTCGCATTCTAGCGCCATCTAGTTTAATTTGATGTTACTACGTTATTATAGGTACTTTTCGCGGTCTCATGCGACCGCTCAGGGTTTGAGAGGTAAACCAATGATTCCCAATTCCGCTGGCAGGTGGCGCTATTTTACCACTATCGGTAAAGAAAGTCGGTAAATAGGTGGTACTTCACATGATCGACTAAAAAGATTGAAATTGAATTATTGAATTCATGTAGTTAGGTAAATAGGTACCTAGGTAGATATTATTAATTTCAAATTAATGTCGAGTTCGAATCCTGGCCGTGCATCAATGGATATTTCTGTTCGAAAAATGTATATGCGCGTTACACGTGTTTATAACGGTAAAGGAAAACATCGTGAGGAAACCTGTTAGTATTCTTGAAAGCGGCGACGAGCTTGCAACCAGTCACATGTGGAATGCTAACTACGTAGTTAGGTAAATAGGTAGGTTACGAGATATTATGAATTATTTTTATGTTTTTAGGGTTCCGTACCTAAAGGGTAAAAAACGGGACTACTAAGACACTGCTGTCCGTCTGTCTGTCACCAGGCTGTATGTCGTGAACCGTGATAGCTAGACAGTTGAAATTTTCACAGATGATGTTTTGCTCTAAAAACGCATAAAATAAATATTTAAGTGGGACTTCCGTACAACAAACGTGATTTTTTTGCCGTTTTGATAATAGTACGGAACCCTTCGTGCGCGAGTCCGACTCGCACTTGGCCGGTTTTTTTTTATTAGGCGCCTATGCAATGCAGTCATCTTGCAAATTCAATAAATATGATGAAGCTCGTGACTACAAACAATAAAAAAAAGAACGCTAATTAAATTATCTACGTATCATTTTTAGGGTTTCGTAGTCTAAGACAAGAAACCCTTACAGTTTCGCCATGTCCGTCCGTCCGTTCGTCCGTCACTCTGTCCGCAGCTTATCTCAGAGACAATCGTGCTAGAAAGCTGTAATTTGGCATGTATTGTATATACATATTATTAATGTCAACAAAGTCGTACAATATATAAATTGTTAAAAACATTTTTTTAGGGTTCCTCCTCACCTCAAGTGTGGATGTTATTTTTTTTTCTCGGTACCCCATGGTGTGGGTTATCGTTGGATAGGTCTTTAAAAAGTATGGGGGGTTTGCGAAAACAACTTTTCGATTATGGAATTCGTTTGAAATATTTGTTAGAGTCGAGTGTAAAAAGCAAAACTATTGAGTTTGGGGGCATGAAAAAAATCAAGGTAATAGTACACATACTGAACTTAAGAGCAAAACTATCACAGCTAAGTAGGCTATTTATGTTTACGAGTACTAGACGTAATAGTCGACTAACTTCTAAAATGTACTTGAAGAAGAAATAATGGATTTTTTTAGTACAAATACCATTGTAAATTACTTATTTTAACGTTGTTAACTGTGTAAACTACGAAACACTACGTTGCACGTGACTCGACACGCACTTGGCTGGTTTTTTTTCGGATTTAAATTCCATCATCATTTAAACATGTATAACGTATGTTGATTGACAATGCGCTCTCATAAATTCTCTGGTCTTTTAGGGACACAAGGTCATTGCTCCATTATCTATATGTTATCCGGTTTGCGATAGTTTCTCTGCAAAATGTAATTGCGCAATATATTTCTTTTTCATATTATTTATAGGCAAATACCTACCGCGATAGCTTAACAATACTCTTGGCCGATTTAGCTACCAGAAAACTTTGACAGATCAACTGGTTGACATTTCTCTTCGGACATATTTAAACAAACGACGATATGTCCAAAGTGATTCATAATCAAAAACATGCCAACTTATAGTGGTCTCATAAGAGTTTCAGAAAGCTAAATTATAAAATTGAAAATAAAGTCACAGGAGCTGGCAAAACATTTCCTACATTAATTTTAGACTACACAAAAGAGACATATTAATACGACTAGGTAATTAATGTGGGTACGTGCGCCTAATTATCTGTAGGCGGCCGCTGTCATGGATATTTCTGTAATAAATTAGACGGGGAGACCGTTTATACAACCGAACAGTTTTCGGGATTTTGGTTAGAGGGCGATAATGGGATACCTGTCGTCATAGGTACACCTGAAATTTATGTCTTATTACCTGTTGAATGTGCTCATAACGCACATGGGATGCATGGCCCAAACAATATTGTTCTAACGAGTCCAACCTACATAATACAATATTAGCATTATGTTATATTTGGTACAATTCGTGCTACCACTTTATCTGGTAGTGGCAGAAAATGTTTGTTATCTATAATATAAAAATAAGTCGGGTTTTCCTTCCTGACGCTATAACTCCAGAACGCTCGAACCGATTTCCACGGTTTTGCATTCGTTGGAAAGGTCTCGGGCTCCGTGAAGTTTATAACAAAGAAAATTCAGGAAAAATTTCAAGAGAAAAGCAGGAACACAGGAATGGGAACGGGAACGGGAACGGGAACGGGAACGGGAACGGGAACGGGAACGGGAACGGGAACGGGAACGGGAACGGGAACGGGAACGGGAACGGGAACGGGAACGGGAACGGGAACGGGAACGGGAACGGGAACGGGCACGGGAACGGGAACGGGAACGGGAACGGGAACGGGAACGGGAACGGGAACGGGAACGGGAACGGGAACGGGAACGGGAACGGGAACGGGAACGGGAACGGGAACGGGAACGGGAACGGGAACGGGAACGGGAACGGGAACGGGAACGGGAACGGGAACGGGAACGGGAACGGGAACGGGAACGGGAACGGGAACGGGAACGGGAACGGGAACGGGAACGGGAACGGGAACGGGAACGGGAACGGGAACGGGAACGGGAACGGGAACGGGAACGGGAACGGGAACGGGAACTATGTCGCAAGTTCTTCCTTCTGCAAGAATCATAGTGTTTTATGTATTTTTTATATTCAATATAAAATATATAGCTTTGAAAAAAAAAATTTGAACATAATATTTTCGGCTAAATTCAAGTACAATTCAAGTCATATTTAAATGTGTACCTAAGATATCCCATTGACAAACCATTCTTTCCCACAATATACCTACTAAATGGTTCATGGTCGGTTTATTATCAAGTACACTTATAATAAACCGACCATGAACCACGAAATATTCCCTCATACTCGTAGCTAAGTATTTATAGACGAACGTGTATGTATTCCTACACCATAATTATAACTTATCGATCTCCTTTCGTTCCTCCTACGTTTGCAATACGAGTTCTGTTTCTATGTAATTTCCTGGAGTGGAAATTACAAATCTTCAATGAAACATAGAGTGTTTTACTCGCATTTCTCGGAACTGTGGGATTTTTTTACTATTTATTATTTATATAATATGTGAGTCTTACATCTTATTACAATTTCGAGTGTATTTTTGGATGCTGATATTTATTTCCGTTTATAACACCCAACAGTAACATTTTCTCGTACATCCTGACCCCAAACTAGATTTCCCTATCGGTTGGAGATATCCGAAACTACGAGTATTCCCAAGTACGGTAGTGTAGACCAGTTATATTTCCAGGTGCTTAGATCCCCAAGCTGTTTAAGCTGGTAGTCAGAGTCAGAGGCAAATACACACGAAACATTTGTGAATATCCATATTTTGCAGTAGTTAGCATAAGACAGGTAAGTAAGTAAATAAGACAATAATACTAACTGGTGAATAATCCATTGATGCACGGCTGCGATTAGAATCCACGACCTTCGTATTAAAAGTTGAAGACTCTCTAACCAGGTTAAAGCGGCAAATACTTAGTAGGTAGGTACTGCGGTAGTAATAAGGTACTTTATATTAAAATGCAAAAAAGAATTAAGATGATTTGGTCTTCGATACACAAACTTGGAAGAACATTTTTAAGAGTAGTAAAGCTCCTTGTGAAGGCGAGCGCTCGTCCTTCGCGCGCAGTTATATGTAGCATGTAGGCGTACTAATACCACCAAACATCATTGCTTTGTTCCAGTTTAAAGGGTATGGTTTCCTGTGAAATTACGACCTGCGAGATAGCGTTTTGATATGGGCAATTATTGATGTTCAGAAGAATAGCCATCTTTTTAGCGTAAATCTGCAATATTTTTTTACACACCGATGGACCATTTACTCCACCTGCTGCGGGCGGTGCAGTAAAACAAGAATATTGTACTGTATATGGTGATTCATCAAAGCTGTAGCTGTTAACTCCCTATTCTACCTGGAAGGGGTGAGGCTTTATGTCGCAGTATACTAGACATTGTGTCGACATATTTTGACCTCAAGTGTGAATACTATCAGGCACTCTCCTAATCCTCAATCCAGGCTACTCGATCCGGCTGACTTACCGATTAAACCAGAAAAATCTGAAAATATTATATAATGCTGGGTTAGCATTCTGCATTATATTTTCTGATTTTTACTGCAAAATGTGCCAAATGTAATGTTTGGACATGTTTCTACCCCCTTTAGATATCTTGGGATATAAGCACCTAAAGATTTGAGAGGATGTCTACCGTACTTGGGAATTAAAGTTGTGATCCTATTTCATTTTTTTTATTTTTTCCCTGCGAGACTACGCCCGTGTGGTGCCTGCATTAAAAAATATATGTGATAATCCAGGTCGAAATCGGTATGAATGTTTCAATCTTTCGAATTTGAAATATTCGTATTATTATTTACGTATCGGTTCATATCTAAATCAAACAAAATTCTGAAATGTGGTCATATTCAAAAATATGACCACATTTCAGAATATCGTGCTCAGCTGAAATGGCTTCCCATTCGTCTTCGCCGGAATACTCATATCCTTTCACTTCTTTTCAACATCTTCCGTAATCCTTCCACTCCTTGTTATTTGACGGACCGATTCGAGTTTCTTCATTCCTCAAATTCCCGTACTCTTCGATCCTCAGAAATCTCCTTCTCAAAACCCCAGTACATAGAACCGGTTTTTATGCTGATTCCTTTTCCGTCCAAGCAGTTCGTTTATGGAATGCGTTACCGTTATCTGTAAGGCAGTCTCCCTCACTAGCCACACTTAAAAATCGAACCAAATAATTTTATTTGTCTGAACAGTTGTCAAGCGTCGTTCATTCGTTTGTTGCGTCTTGCATCTTTTTTTAAAAGAAAAGTCTTAGCTTTATTGAAAAAATGTTTATTATATATTGAAGTACACTGTTTGGGAATTTATTTTTTAAAAATAACATCGTCCAAATGTAAACCGTTGCGCTCTCGGCATTCATTTAGTCGGGCACTAAAATTGCCTATGACAGCTCGGCAGGTAGTCTCCGTGATGGCTGCCATTTCATGACGGATATTTTCTTTTAATTGTGCCAGGGAAGTCGGTTTATTAGCGTAAACTTTTGATTTGACATAACCCCACAGGAAAAAATCCATAGGTGTTAAATCGGGACTCCGTGGAGGCCAATTTATGTCACCTCGTCTGGAGATTAATTTGTTCGGAAAAATTTATCGAACTCGACGCAGAGATCTGTTGGACGTGTGTGAAGTTGCTCCATCCTGCTGGAACCATGTTCTTTGGTTGTAACCAGGAAAGTTTTGCAGTTGGGGCACGAAAAACTCGTCTAACATCTCCACGTAACGCTCTGAATTCACTGTGAGCGTGCGTCCCCTTCCATCTTCAAAAAAGTAAGGGCCGATAATTCCTCGCGCCAACATCGCTGCTCATACGGTGACTTTGGGTGAATGCTTTGGTTTTGAAACTTTGGTTGCACTCCAGTAACGACAATTTTGCTTGTTTACATGCCCATTCAGGTGAAAATGGGCTTCATCGGAAAAAAAGATGTTGGTGAACGTTGGAAAGCGCTCAATCATCTGATTTACAAAGTCAAGCCTCTGACCAGCATCTTGAGGTTTCAGTTCTTGCACCAACTGAATTTTGTACGGGTGCAGCTTTAAATCTTTGTGTAAAATGCGGCATAATGAAGATCTGTGCACATTTAAAGCAACAGCACGCTTCCGAATCGAGAGGTTTGGATCATCTCGAATAGACTGAGTAACACTGTCCACGTTTTCGGCTGTTCTTGATGTTCTTGGCCGCCCAGATTTTGGTTTCTCCAGAGTTGACCCAGTCTCTTCAAACTTCTCAACCCATTTTGCAATGAGTCGAGTGCTAGGCGCATCATTTAAGTGACGAATATGTCGAATACTGCAGAATTTTCTACGCGCTACAGTCGCCGAATTACCGTTTTTGTAAAACTCACGTACGCACAACGCACGGTCCGCACCAGAGAAACGCTCCATAGCGACTAAATTCCCAAGAGCCAGACTGCCGACTGACATACCCCCCGCGCCCCTCAGAATAGTTGCTTTCGCGTAATAAGATAAGCAAATGTGAACTTACTTTTGAGACACCTTGTATAATTTATATTTTATATGAGTATTTAGTTATATAGGTATGTATTTATTTAAATTGTCTATATATATTATGAATTATGTATCACAGATTATATATTTATATAGGGATATAAGTAATATAAAAATTTATATATTCGTATGTTTTTAGCTAAAGAATTATTTATTTCATATTCAATATTTTTAGTAGTGCACCTCGACCAATCTTCCATTCATCGATATATTCATTCCATCCTAATGTTGTCTGGAAGAAATCGCTTTTTAGCGATAAGACCGCCCATAGTACCTGCAGTGTTTCTTCTAGTTTAAGTTTATCTCTTTATTATTTGTTTTAATGGTGTACAATAAAGCATTTGCATTCATTCAAACAGTCTCGAATCGGAAGGCAGGCTAATTTTATAGCTAAGGTTCAGACGCATTATTTATTCAGCATCATGTAGATACGTTCGGTGAAAGTTCTGATCGACTCACGCATATTGTGTTTGCATTATCTTACCTTCCACGAAAGCGTTTTTTGAATATTGTTATTTATTAGTGGAAACCCCCAAGATTCAGTTCATGTAAAGATATTTTTAAATAAACATCAACCCTGTCTGCACCAGACACACCTTTTTGCGTTGACTTTTGAAAAATCTTTTCCTAGTGCACTTCCTAACATAGGTACCAAAAAAAACAACATCCTTAATCCTTATATATAACCAACTACGGAAAAACTGGTTAGATGTTTCTAGAACCAGCAGTTTAGACTCTGCATTGTTTGTCAGTCAGCGAGTCAGTTACAGTTACTGAAATAGCATACTTTTACTTGAATTAATACATGGTTTTTTTTATGGGCCGAGTCTACCCGGATAAGACGGAAAAAACCGGCCAAGTGCGAGTCAGACTCGCGCACGAAGGGTTCCGTACCATTATCTATAAAAAACTGGCTAAGAGCGTGTCGGGTCACGCACAATGTAGGGTTTCGTAGTTGATACAGCTAACAACGTTATAATAAGTAATTTTCAATGGTATTTGTACTATAAAAATTGATTATTCCTTCTTCGAATACATTTTATAAGTTGGTCGACTATTACGTCTATTACTCGAAAACTTGTAAGGTCTACTTAGCTGTGATAGTTTTCCTTTTAAGTTCGTTATATGTACTACAACCCTGAATTTTTTCACGTTGGAGACGTGAAAAAATTCAGGGTACCCAATAGTTAAATTTGGGAAGGATTTTTTTTTTTTTTTAATTTTTTAGAGGGGGGGGACACTCGTTTCTTATAAAAATTGGCACTTTAAAGCTTAATATTTCACTAACGGATCTCTTAATCGAAAAATTGTTCCATACTTCTTGAAGACCTATCTAACGATACCCAACCATGGGGTACGCGAGAAAAAAAACATCCTTATTTCAGATGTAGGGGAGGTTCTTTTTCAAGATTTTATTCTACGACTTTGTTAAAACTACTAATATACATGCCAAATTACAGCTTTCTAGCATTAAGCGTCTCTGAGCTAAGCTGCGGACAGCGAACGGACGGACTGGCGAAACTATAAGGGTTTCTTGTAGACTCGAAACCCTAAAAACGGCAAAAAACACGTTTGTAGTATGAGTATAGGAGCGCCACTTAAAAATGTATTTTATTCTGTTTAAAATTTACTAAAAACTAAATTTAATTACGTACAATGGCTATAATAATTCGTTTATAATTGATTGGCCATGTCTCTTAATATGCCAAAGCTCTTTAATGTCCCCCTTGGTTTGTTTCACATGTTAGTGATTTTTAAATTATTATTTATAACCCTAAAAAAATTCTTTTTCAAGATTTTATTCTACGACTTTGTTAAAACTACTAATATACATGCCAAATTACAGCTTTCTAGCATTAAGCGTCTCTGAGCTAAGCTGCGGACAGCGAACGGACGGACTGGCGAAACTATAAGGGTTTCTTGTAGACTCGAAACCCTAAAAACGGAAAAAAACACGTTTGTAGTATGAGTATAGGAGCGCCACTTAAAAATGTATTTTATTCTGTTTAAAATTTACTAAAAACTAAATTTAATTACGTACAATGGCTATAATAATTCGTTTATAATTGATTGGCCGTGTCTCTTTCTAGCTCTTTAATATGCCAAAGCTCTTTAATGTCCCCCTTGGTTTGTTTCACATGTTAGTGATTTTTAAATTATTTTTTATATTAGAATATATATTATAGCTAATAGATTCGGTTTCATAAGACCCTAAGGTACTATTCTCATCTCAAAATAATCACCTTCCTGTAGGTATCTATACACTTCCCACTTATCCCGCCAGACCGTTACTTAAAATTGCATCGTTTTGTTACTGGCTAAGTAAAGTAAGTGCCATGCTTAGTGGTACTTGTATTTGGACAGAGTTGAGGAAGTTAAATGAAGTTCAGAGTAATTACTCTCGGAAGGCGGTTAGTCGGCTTCTGGTTATGGTGACAGCAGCCACACCGCTCTCTTGGGCTATAATTGAGCTCAAGATTATTCCACGTACTCGTAAATGAGATTGATAACTCCGAAGGAGACATTATTGTATTTTTAGGACTCCATACATTGAAAGGTAAAAACGGTTAATGATTACATAAAAGCTTTGTCATCAGTCAGTCATGGTTACTACAAAATTAATAATTATAGTTTTGGTATCGAAATTATTAATACAAACTTTTATTTAACATGCACTGTTCGTATGTTTGTTTGTTTGTTTATCCGTCAAAATTTGCAAACTATATTGTTATCCGATTGGGCTGAAATTTTGCATACGCCTTTAGTTTTGGTGACAATACAATAATATGGTGACAGCGAGCTGATCTGATGATGGTCATGATGGTAAAAAAATTACATAACTGTCAAGTTCCAATGTCCGTCCGTCTCGTCCGTTCCTTCTACTCGACCAACACGGTTCTTCTTCTACAGTTTGTGACAGTTGTCACAAACTGTAGAACGGTTATTATAACAAACCACACGATGATTTTACTAAACCACAGTCACTCATATTCAGTACCGCTTTTTCATAGTTTTGTTGTCTGTTTTTACAGCAACACTATAATATAGTTTTGGTTATTTCTATTGAGAACTGCAGGGCTATGTTGTAAAAACATGATTATCATGTTATGGTACTGAATGCCATAATACCTACGCTTTTTATGCTGTTTAGGCACCCATACCTACGCTTCCAATAAAATACCTACGCTGAAGCGTAGGTATAGGTGCATAAACTGTGAATAGTTACTATGAAAAGTGTACAGATTAGGTATTCTCTAACATTAGGTATTGCATTCAACATCATAACATGATATTCATGTTTTTTACAAAATAGCCCTGCTGGTCAGTCACAACAGATTCGTTTTGTAAAAAATACAACATACACAAGTAAATTATTGGCAAGAAATGTATAGGTCCTAATAATAATATTATAAATGCGAAAGTTTGTGAGTTTGTATGTATATTTGTTCCTCAATCAGGCCTTAACGACTAAACGGATTAAGTTGAAATTTGCTGTAGATGTAGATATAATGTCCGAATAATTTAAAATATAAAAAACTTATATCTTATCTTGGTCTTTAAATGTTCGTGGAGGTCTAGGGAAGGTTTAAAATGTGAGAAAAATTCGAATAATTGCCGGGGAAACCCTAAAAACAGCCCTTTTCTTTTTCCCATACAAAAGTTTTCTAAATAAAATTTAGAGTTAATTTCAACTAAAACTGATATTAATTTAAGTAATTTCTGGGAACGGGAACGGGAACTTAGCACAACATTTTTTTAATAAAGCGATACGAAGTTCTCCGTGTTGGCTTGTCATTTTATAAATAAACACAAAGTATTTTGTTATTTTTTATGCCAAAACTAATTTGAACTAGCAAAATAAACAGTAACGAGCAAGCAGGTCAATTAGCTACTGGTGGCGAGTCTGTTGTATCCAAGCTAAGTTTAAATTTTCGTAAAAAAAAAACTATCGCTCTTATTCTTTTTACTTTAAAGTCTAAATTAGCGAAAAAGGAATCGATCGTTTTTTACGAAAATTTAGGTAGCTTGACACAACAGAATCGCCACCATTGCTTCGTGCAAATCAGAATCTAAATAAATTATTCCTGATAACTTGTCGGTTTTTTTAGTGTCAAAAATGAAATTATTAAATCAAGCGTAGCGTGCCTTTAGTTAGAACCTTTGCAGAAGCTTATTTTATTATATATTAGAAGCTTTTTTTCATTATGCTATCACCTTATTTTAATGTAATTTTCTGAACTTTACCCTGTTTGTTCGGGACCACACTAGAGCTCTACTTATCATTTACGAGAAGGATCAACGAAAAAATTGTGTATGTGTTTGTTGCCTGATTCTTCTAGGTGTGCCACCTAGTTCAAGGAAAGGCCACCTAGGTCTCCTTTTATATTAGAACTAGGAATTTGTAATATTAATCGTGGCGCCTACCACTTAAAGAATTATTTTAGCAATCAGCATCTTAGCGATGCTATCAAAATAATAGCAGGCTTATTCATTTCAAATCTATCTTGAGTAAATATTACAGTAATCGACTCTCGGATACCTTATTATTTTTAAAAGTGGATATTGGTTTATTGCCATTTCACTAGTTTGTTCATCCTGCGTTAAGTTGATACCAGGTTCAGGTTTGATAGGTAGGTAGATTAATGAAATAGAGATAGACTAATGAAATATATTGTGATACAGCGATCGCCTGTTCAAATCCAATAAGCTACTACTTCTAATGGTTTTATTTTAGGATCTGTTTCTTGCCACGGGGTTTGCGTAATGAGTAAGGTGCGATAAATTTAGAACGTTTTGGTTTGTTTATGACATTAAATCAACATTTATTAGCATGCTTAAATCCACTCAATCTATTCATTTAATTATCAAATTAATATCTCTGTAATATTTAATCATGAATTCGAGTTGTTATGAATCAAACACTTCGTGTATTAAAAACCAACCCGGAAACTGAATTTGGTTTATTCTTGTTTTGATTCCATTCACGACTATATAAAACTACAGACTGCCTACATACCTATTTATCACAATTTCAATGGTTTTCAGAAAACAAAAAATCTGCCTAGTGCGTGTCAGGCCACGCGCAATGTAGGATTCCGTAGGTTATAACTATAGATTTTGACACGGGTCTTTATCACGTAATTACCTTTAATTTACTTTCCCGACGTTTCGGCTATGTTACAATAACCATGGTCGCGGGCAGACTCAAAATCTATAGTTATGTCTACTAATCACGATAGTTTGAAAAATAATATTCCGTAGGTTACACAGCTAACAACGTTATATAAGTAATTTTCCATGGTATTCGTACTGTTTTTTAAGGGGCTCTCAGTCGACGATTGCTCTTTTTCCAAACGAAAAATAAAATACTTCTGAACAAGCCACATCTCCTATTTTTATAAGTATATTACTTCAGGTTCCTACCTACATTTCTATTAAGCTGAAAACATAATAGCAGAAACTTTTCACGATAAAAATATTATTTCTAAATGATACGTTTTAGAATTTATGATCGAAATATTTTATATACCTACTATTCAAATCAACTTGTGATTTATTGTTAAAGATAGGTAATATGTAGATCTACAATTCTATTAGAATAGATTTTTGATAAGTAATTATACATAATTTATATCATTAATTTATTCGAAAAGCTAAGGCGGAGCACGCATCGCCCATAGCTCAGTCAGTAGTCAGTACCCCTGTGACTACTGTCAGAGACAGACGTGTGTTTGACGTCATTGCAGCGGTCGGAAAGGTTATTTACGAATTGAAAAAAGATGGGTAATATTTCTAAAAAAAAAAAACAAAAAGAGATAATGGTTACGTACCCTAAGAAAACATGCTAAAAATATAAGAGAAATAAAACAGTAAGTAAACCTTCCTATTTTATCAATTTTACCTATCTACGTTATCTTTGATAATCTTTTGAAAAATATTAGGCAAAGAAAACAGTAAGTACTTACATAACTACATACTTTATCATACATACATACATTTATACATAAAATCACGCCTGTTTCCCAAAGGGGTAGGCAGAGATCACGGCTTTTCACTTGCTACGATCCTGACATACTTCTTTAGCATTCACTCTCATCACATTCCTCATGCATGCTCGTCGGTTTAGAGTACTCTTGACCCGGCTTTTTTTCAAAACGTTTCCAATATGGTCCAGGAAAATACGCCGAGGTCTTCCTCTTCCAACGCTCCCTTTCACACTCGCCTTATATACCTGTTTTGTCAATATCTTTCTTCATTCATTCTCTCCACATGCCCAAACCATCTAATCATCCCTTTCTCAATCCTCTTTCACTTCACAACGTTTTCTTGGATAAATTGTAGGGAAAAATTCTGGAAAAAATCTGGAACGACCAGTCGGATTTGCGTATAACTTTCTCGAAGGATGATAGTTCAGCATCATCACTAACACTTCTAACCATAGCAAAACCCGCAGTTGAACAAAATAGGTACGTATGAATAATAATATATTCAGCGGGTTATATAAATCCCAAGATTTTAGTAAGAATCGGTTCAATGATCCTGTCATTTTTGTTACATAATGTTCAAAGAACATGGCGCATACATAACAGACTACGTTTTGGTGGCTGATTGTGTTCTAATAGGTATATTACCTATTACCCGCCACTCTGTGACACAGAGCAGAGTCCCGCCAAACGCCGAACACGCAAGTTTTTTAAAAAAATTACTTTGACAGACAAAGAGTTTTTACTTCCTATTCTACCAAGGAGTATTAATGCCACCTGCTTTATTACGTAGGGATAGTTCATCACTACATAGTACCTATAAAACAAAGTCGCTTTCTCTGTCCCTATATCCTTATGTATGCTTAAATCTTTAAAACTACGCAAAGGATTTTGATGCGGTTTTTTTTTATTGATAGAGTGATTCATGAGGAAGGTTTTTATGTATAATACATGCTTAATATAGTAGAGAAATACTGATAATTTTAGAGGTTTCTAATGTGATGTCGTAAATAAACACATTTTTTGCGCTTACATTGCAAACGCAGGCTGAACCCCGCGAGATATATCAAAATAATGTACCTACAATTCGCTGCTTAAATACTAAACGGTCATATTTCAAAATTTCTGTTTTTTCAGGAGAGCCAATCAAAGTTTTAAAAAAATATTTTTTTAATTTCTGAGAAATTTTTATTTTTATTAGTTATGAGTTTTGGATCACTAGAAGCGTAATTTTAAGCTGTATCTATCTATATTTTTCGTTTTGCTGTAACTTTAACCTATTGGCGTAAAATACCACATGTGTCCCTTTTGCATATAAAAAAATATTTAAACGTAAATTAAAGTTATCGATAAAAGGCCACATATTATACAAAAATAAGAGTTTTCTTTAGATTTTTCCTTCACTTCTTCGTCTGATGTAAAAAACCTATTAATAAAACAAATATTATACAATATCGAAAGCATGCTATTATTTTTTTTTGATAATACTAAAAATAATTCGCTATTTATTTAAAAAACCAAAAACTATTTTTATACAAAGTTATTGGGGCAAAATAAGAGGTAATTTAATGTTGATCTCTAAACTGAGTTCAACATTATTACTAGCTACACAAAAATAATAATAAAGTCACTATAAAGGCTTCATAAATCTATTTAACTACAAGTATATAAGTGTTTAATAATTAATAAAACTATATATTTTCTGCTAAATCTGTCTTTCTAAAAATCAATGAGTACCTAAATCACAACCCAGTTGTTATTAACTCAAACATATTAATCACTTCGTCATCTTTATAATTTCAGCCATAGAACATTCCATTGCTAAACATTAGCCTTCTTCGTAAAATCAATTCTAATGATCTATTTCGTGCAGTGTGCACCCAATGGGGATGGGATGACCTTTATCAGGTCATCTTTCCATTCATTCTACCCAACGACCATCAGTTCTTTAAGCCATGTACCTACCCCGCTCACAGCCGCGTCAACTAGCTACTCCTCTTGGGTATGTCGGTGACTTTAGTTCGTATACGGATATAATAACATCTCCGTCTAACGCTTCTCTTCAAAGAAATCGCTTTCGTACACTGCTCCTGCACCCGGACTGACACGGTGGCGTTGTTGTACAAGCATTTCAACACTACAATGTATTGGTAGTCAATACGGCACCGCTGGAATAACCATAGCTTTACACAGGTTTCCACTGAATTAAATTATTTTTCGTAGTCTACAAACGCTAAACATAACGACCGATTATTAGATAGATTATTATCTCTATTAATAAGCTTATAAATTTAGCGTATTACATCGCTTTAAATTATGTTAATATTTTCTTAATAAGTTCTTTGATTATTTCAAATTTGTTTTATCTTGAATAGTAGGTACAGTAATTTCCAACAGTAAGAGATTCCAAGTCAAAAATGTCGCCATGTTTAATTTTTTTGACATAATAACCAAGAAATGGCATTTATGTCTTATAAATTATATTAGAATTCACGTAAAAATAATATTCTACGCAAACGCATTTCGAAATGTGGTACTTATGTATAAAAAGCAATATTTTAACGAACTAAAATTATTATTCAAAACAAACGCATTTGAAATGTGTATAGAAAACAATATTTTACTAATATACATTTTATATTCAAAGCCGACGCATTCTAAAATGTGGCACCTTTGTTTAATAAATAGTATTATACATACGTTTATTTTATACTCGATACGGACACATTCTAAAAAATGGCACTTTTGAATATAAATTTTAATTAAAAAACCGGTAGTTTTTTGAAATGTGGCCCTTTTGCATATAAGCTATGCGCGCTTCTGTCAAAAATCAAGTCGCAATTGATAAAATGGCAGTTTAGCTCTGAAGTTTGCCTGCAAAGTGCAAAAATGCTAAACAGACACTTGTATGTTTTAGTTATTTATAGTGCTATAATTAAAAGGATCAAATTTTTATTATATAAAATGACCATTTTAGATCACGTTTTTGCACTAAAAACTATTTTCACATTTTTTGATTTGTGACACTTTAGTATTTAAGCAGCTACCTGTAGTACTACAGTAATTGTAAACGTCTACAAAAACGTCTGACTTCATCATCAGAACAGCTCGCTGTCACCATATTATTGTATTGTGACCAGAACTAAAAGATGCAAAATCTCAGCTCAATCGGAAATGGTCGAAAAATAACTTGCAATTATTGAAAGTTACAAAAAAACAAACAAACATTATACTAACAGTGCTAGTCGATAATAAAACTTGTACAAAAGGACAGTTTTTATTCTGGGAAAAATAAGTTGTGGATTTTTACCATCATATTAAAAATTATTCAAACGCTAGAGCTTGGGCTGCGACACAGATTGGAAAATAGTTATTACGAGCGGTGGACTACATGTTTCAAAGTGGCGTTGCCGCTCTGTGCTTTTGCGTCACGCGGCTACAGGCGACGTTGCCAGCTCTCCAAGCGGGAGAGAGCTTATGACAGTTATTGGGATTTCTGGATATATGCAATTTTCGTAAAATTGACTTCCCTTGACTTTTCGATTGGTCGATACATTTTTGGCGGTTTTTTTTTTAGTTTTTAACGTAGGGTGAGAGCGATGGTTGTGGGCACTATAACAACATTTTGAAATTCAAATAAACGGTTTATATTGAAAAACTCATTATAACGACGATTTTTAAACAACATCGAATAGCAAGGGTTTTTTAACAGCGATATTTATTTATTAATTATTCATATTTAAGTAAATAGACAAAACGGGAAATATTTAGTTGTGATCAATCAAATCTAGAGGTATAACGCATCACAACTATCACTAATCAAAACAAGCCATATACAAAGAATTGTATTAACTATAGATTTACTATATATATATATATACTACTATATACTATAGAGCCTACCCGGGCTGCGAGCGCCCGCACTGCGCCTGCGACAGTTACAGCCGCACCTTCAGCACCTGCATCTTTTCGCATGGACATTGGCCAAGAATACGATAACGTCACGCAACGCGCGAAGCCCCGAAGCCAATGCCACTGCCTCCCTGCTGACATTATCCGTGAAATTATAAGGGAGGAACTAGACAGGAAATTCACTTCACAAGTCAAAGACATTCAATCTAAATTGTCTATAATAGAAGTTTCTCTTCGATCTTACCCGTCGCGTACACCAGATGGAGCAGCTATCCCGTGCTGAAAATTTGGAGATACAGTACAGTGCATCCCAGATACAGTGCATCGCACTTTGATCGTAAATAAAAGTGCGTATTTCCGACCGAAGGTTTTTAAAAACGCGGGCGGGCGGTCTCTAGCCGATGACGTCACACCCCGTCACGACCGCGATCGCGACGCTCAGTTTTGTTTCGATCGTAATATCTTCTGAATGGAATGTCCGATTAATAAAAAAGCTGACCAATATCAGACATGATAACCATACCTTCGTATAAATCCTTATCCAAATAAATCATTTCATATTGAAAACTGTTTCAATACCAATATACCTATAACTTTTTGAATTACTCAAATCGGACATTCCATTCAGAAGATATTACGATCGACACAAAACTAAGCGCCGTGACCCGCGTCGCGGTCGCGGTCGTGACGATGTGACGTCATAGTGTAAGCGCTAATCTTAGAAATTCAAAAACCGGCCAAGTGCGAATCGGACTCGCGCACGAAGGGTTCCGTACCATTATCTATAAAAAACAGCAAATAAACACGTTTGTTGTATGGGAGCCCCATTTAGATATTTATTTTATTCTGTTTTTAGTATTTGTTGTTATAGCGGCAACCGAAATACATAATCTGTGAAAATTTCAACTGTCTAGCTATCACGGTTCATGAGATACAGCCCTGTGACAGACAGACAGACGGACAGACGGACAGCGAAGTCTTAGTAATAGGGTCCCGTTTTTACCCTTTGGGTACGGAACCCTAAAAAAGGGCTTCAACTTCTCGTCGTTATAAGTATAGGTACCGCCTATCATGTTTTACAATTCATTTTTGTTTGAGTTCCGGTGTAAAAACATGAAGATATGGTTTTGTTTAGGAAACAATCTAAAATAAATTTAAAACCAATATAGCATTGAATACTGACCATTAATTAAAAAATTTTAGGAGTGACTACAATATTCACTTCAGTCTGGGATGTTCCCAAAGATTCTCCGGAGAAAGCTGTGTTACTTATAAGGAAAACTGAAACTATTCAATGAAAACAAGCCTGGTGGAACAGCTGGATAATAGAAATTAGTTTGTAAACATGAAAATAAACCAGAATATTGATTATTAACACTTTATTACTTCATTTCCTTTCTAATCACATAAAGTTATCATCGCTTCTCATGGTTTTTTACAGCCAGCTAAGTAGGTAGGTATACCGGATTGAGACAATGTAGGTTGTAGGGTTTTTTTTATCCAATCTAAGTTATGTTTCAGAGTATAATAGAAGCACAATAATATAACAATATCATACATATTATAAAAACACAAAAAGTCAGAGCTCTTTTTTCTTGGTGCTTCCCTATGTAGACTATTTTTGTTCAAAAGCCCGATGAATACATCCATAAACATTCTATAGACCCGGAGCACATAATATGACTTGAAGTTTGTATGATTATAAATCGCAATAAAGTAAATTCCACTGCCTGCAAAGTGAACCCAGAAGACAGTGGAGCAGTACCACGCTGATTACGAGTTTCTTCTCCGCGACAGTGAATCCTTCGTCGACCTTCTGCGAGCCACGGGCTGCCCTCGACCGGCAGACAGTTAAGGCTGGCGGGACACCCAGCGCGTAACTCTTCTTCTGCTCGCTTGGCTTGTGAAACGGTCTCAATATTCGCGTCATTTATTTATGCTGACCGGTGTTGTATGTATGGCATTGGTTGACTCCGCCGCGCCAAGGATTTGCGTTTTGCACTGACTTTGACATAGGTACATATAAAATGCCGGCTCTGTTTACATAAACATTTGTTCTACTTTTTTTTTATGGAGTCTGTAGTCAGTGTTACCATATTTACCGTTCCGACTTGGCAAATAGAAAATAGAGTTGGACGAGATGCCCAGACAACATTTATTTGCTGTATTTATTTGGTTATTTCATTGATTGCATGTACACAAAGTTTTTGTCTTTGAAAACCCATAAAAAAACATCCTGATTTGCCGCGGCGCGCACCTGATTAACTGACATTGACATAACACATTCCAAGTTTTTATAGTTCATCTGTCAAATCGGCATGTACCTAGCGTACTGACCTCTATTGTATAATAGAGGTCAGTGACCTAGCGAGTTGAGTAGTCACGTATGGAATGCGTAACTACTGCAAAATGTGGGCATGTGCCAAATATAATGTTTGGCCGTGCCTCTAACTACCCCCACCAGATAGTAAAGCCTATTACCAGCCTACGTAGGTACCAGAAACGCGATCTCATAAAAACTGTCGATAATATTTACGATAAGCATACGCCATCTAGAGCTTGCCGTTGTCAACTGTCAGTGTCGTTTCGGCCGCGGTTTTCAGACCTTACCGCGCCTTAATGACTACTTCTCGAAGTAGATTTTATAAGTTTATAAACTTGTAAAGCCTACTTAGCTGTGATAGTTTTCCTTTTATATTCGTTATATGTGAATTGTCTATCGTGAATTTTTTCACATCTCCTAAACCAATAGTTTATCTAGTACACTTTATTCTCATCAAAAATAACACTTTAAGGGGCTCCCAGTCGCTGATTGCTCTTTTTCGAAACGAAAAAAGAAATACTTCTGAACAAGCCACATCTCCTATTTTTATAAGTATATTACTTCAGGTTCCTACCTAGATTTCTATTAAGCTGAAAACATAATAGCAGAAACTTTTCACGATAAAGATATTATTTCAAAATGATACGTTTTAGAATTTATGATCGAAATATTTTATATACCTACTATTAAAATCAACTTGTGATTTATTGTTAAAGATAGGTAATATGTAGATCTAGATTTCTATTAGAATAGATTTTTGATAATTATACATAATTTATATCATTAATTTATTCGAAAAGCTAAGGCGGACCACGCGCTGACGGGTGTTTGTCGTCATTGCAGCGGTCGGTAGGATTATTTATCGAAGTGATTAAAGATGGGTACATCTTTATTCACATATACTATACATTATAAAATAGGAGATATGGCTTGTTCACAAGTATTTATTTTTCAAACAAAAACAATCGTCGACTGGGAGCGCCTTAAAGCTTAATATTTCACAAACGGATTTGTTTTCACAAACTCGCTACAGGTATTATGTACTTTAAAGACCTATCGAACGACACCCCACACTGTTGGGTACGCGAGAAATAAAACAAAAAGCCCCATTTTACGTGTAGATGAGGTACCTACCATAATAAAATATTTTTCTAGATTTTATTGACTAATTAACTAATTATGTTTATTATTCATGCCAAATTACAGTTTTCTAGTACTAAGAGTCTCTGAGCTAAGCTGCGGACAGACAGACATATAATCTATAAGGGTTCCTTGTAGACTTCAGAACCCTAAAAGCTCATGGATACTGAGGATTGCATCTAAACGAATGTCAAACATTCAACAGCAGACGTTTAGAAGCACGAAAAATTGTGTGACCAAACTACATAAATATTCAGAATCTAGGTCGTTAGCCGAGAAATCCGGTTACACAAAAGACTTGGTCGGCTGCAGAGTATTTCGTAGTCCGCAAACGAATTGCAAATGCGGAGTTTGCACACTCGGTCGCCAAACACTGCCGATGCCGTTGCTGCCACGCTGAAGGCTGCATCCACGCAGAAAGCAGGTGGCCGGTGCAGGCGATGGTGTCATGCGCCACTCTCTGTCCACAATCCCCAGTAGTCAATCACTGGCAACCTGTTTTCTGCGTGAATGCGACCGAAGACCTCCCCCCGCCGCGTATGCTACCGGAATGACAACCGAACGAGCAATAAACACAATATTTGAAGACCTCAGAGCCACTATAATTGCCTTCAGCTGCGTATTGAGGTTAAGCCCCTAAGGCAGTGGATAAGTTTTGTTGTGACGTTTTCTGAGAAACTAATATGAAATGAAATGAAATGGAATATTCTAGCTTCACTAGGTCTCTTGATAACTTCGTAAAGTTCTTAAACTACCTATCTAAGTACACACTTTAGAGTTGAATAATACTGTTCATTTTAATACGTACCTACTTATTCAGTACGTCTTATTAAGAAAAACATGCTGAATATCCTCTGGATTTTCTTCTGTAATTTTATATTCATTTTGCTATGGAAATGCTGTTCAAAAGATGGTGAAACAATAGATACCTACTAACGAAGAACGGACGAACCGTCGCAGACGCGGGGCGTGTAGGAATCCCTACTGGTAAATAGGCTAACTTTAGACAACGAACAACATGCTGTTTTTAGCACTTGTTTTCCACGACGAATTTATAGTCAGTCAGTCGCAAATATAAAATCAGCAAAGTATTTTATAAATCGAACAATTACAAGATTATGATGATGAATGATAAAGAGAATGTCTTAAATGAGGTAAAGTTTGAAAATAATGTGTACGTACTCGTATAAGCAAAATAGTTTTCAACAGAATTTCCCTCGTTTTATATATAAGAGAGGAAATGAAAAAGTTTAGGAAGTTACCCGCGCTGAGAAATATCCGTTCTCAAATTCTTTGACTCGAGCTGGATCATATTTTTGCTAAATTTGTGGCAATGAATCTTTCCCAAGTTTTGATTGTACACATTCGTTACCTTCTACCATTCGTCAACGTTAAGAGTTTTATTTCACCCAACTTTGTGGCCCAAAGAGTTAACGCTTGAAATGTTCCTTCTGAATTTGTAGGTAATCATGTTTGCAACTTTTAAATAAAATTTCGAAATACGAATAGTACTAAACCTACTACTATTTAACAATATTCTGGGCCATGTTATTCGTATTTTCATATCCTTTGTATGTACCTTTTCTACATAGAAACGCGTACCAAAACTCGTGCGGAAGTAACCGTTTCGTGCGACTCAGATTATTTCGGTAGTCAGATTAGATACCTAAAATGTCACTATAAGACGCTTGTTATTTATATCTCTGTAAACTTGTCACATACAAAAAATTAAGCTATTGTCTATAAAAGCAAACGATACTCCGACTTTGATTAATGGTCCAAGGTATTAAATATCCGTTACTATCATAATGCCTGACTTAATACTTGGCAGTGAAATAATACTTTTGTGATTAGCGTAATAATCGTCATCATTAAACGGCTACTCAAGAAGATGAGCCTGGAACTTTGCAAAAGTTTAATTCGCTCTACAATCATGATTTAAATTTCTTTAAAGAGGTGCCTATTAAAACTTTTTTTGAGATTGCAACTCCTTTAACACTTTCAATTCTAAGTGCAATAAATCAGAGTAACCGCGGCAGCTTTCACGTTATGACTTCCTCGTAAAATTTACATTTAAAAGTTAATTTTCTCGTTTCTCGGCTTAGGGCAATTGTTAATCTTGGATTCTCTCGTGATACCCTCGGTGTAAAAATTATGAACATTATTCTAAGTTGGCCGCCTTGTTCCCTTGTTACGTATCTTCCTGGCTATAGGTATACTCGTAGCTAACTCGGTAGGTATAAATGTAGCTTGCTTGGAATACAGACTGGGAACCACTATCCCCGATCGAGGCGGGTTTATGATTATTTGCTTTTGTTTGATTCTGTATTTGTTTTTCTATTCATGAAAATAATAACTGTGGATGATGGAAAATATTAGAAGTACGAGTAGGTAATACGTACGAGTATCTTCGATCGAGTTTTCTTATGATTAAAAAAGTTTTTGCACACTTCAACAAAAGCACGTTAAAACTTGATCTACTGTTCTAATTCTAAGTAGTTGTTTGCTAATTTGTGTTTGATTGTTTGTAAACTTGTATAAATAATAAACAATGTTTTAGGGTTCGGAAGTCCAACAGTAAAACAACATAAAGTTTTGCTTTTCCCGCCCATCCATCGGTAGTTAGAACCATTTTACTGGCAGACTATATTAGCATTATCATGCTTTTTTACAATATGAGTGTGCCTTACCAGCGCTACGAAACAGATTTCATGCCCCCCTTCTCCTCACCTCACACAATTTCGCTGCATAGCTATAATTTAATCTGGGGGCACGGCAGTGCCCTCGCCAAGTCAAGCAATAAAGCGGCACGGCTGTACCATCCTTTTCTCGAAGCAGTTCAGGCCATTTGCGACCCCCTATAACTTCGTTGTGGATAAAACTAGAAGCCTGAATTTTCAGTAACCAAGCAGTCACTATATAAACACGGTATATTTCAAATTTCATTCAATTTGAACCAGTAGTTTAAGAAATATAACTAGTCAAAGTTTCCTATTTTGTCACTCACTCAATCACTCACTCACTCACTCACTCACTCACTGACTGACTGACTGACTGACTGACTGACTGACCGATCATCAAAAGTTTAAGGCACTTCTAGCAGACATAGAAGCTTCAAATTTAAAACACAATTAGTGTTTAGTATAAAAGTCCTAAAAAAACCTGGCAAGTGCGAGTCGAACTCGCGCACGTCGAGTTCTGTACCATTATCTATAAATCACGTTTGTTGTATGGGTGCCCCACTTAAATATTTATTTTATTCTGTTTTTAGTATTTGTTGTTATAGCGGCAACAGAAATACATCATCTGTGAAAATTTCAACTGTCTAGCTATCATGGTTCATGAGATATAGCCCTGTGATAGACAGACGGACAGACAGACCGACAGACAGACAGACGGACAGACGGACAGACGTGCAAATGGACAGACGGACGGACGAACAGTGGAGTATTAGTAACAGGGTTCCGTTTTTACTCTTTAGGTACGGAACCATAAAAAGTAGGGCTATCTACAAAAATAAATGAGATGCCATCAAAAACATAACTTGTAAAAAAAGCCAAGTCTCGCAACGCAACTCAGTTCTTCTTCCGTAAAAAGTTGTGAGATCCATGTAATACCAAGTCGGTTAATTTATTCAGTCCCTACTTTAAGGGTCCTTCTGACTTATGTTATTACGTAATTAGTTAACCTTTACGTAATAACTTAAGACAGAAAGACCCTTAAAGTAGGGACTGAATAAATTAACCGACTTGGTATTACATGGATCTCACAACTTTTTACGGTAGAAGAACTGAGTTGCGTTGCGAGACTTGGCTTTTTTTACAAGTTATGTTTTTGATGGCATATTATTAATGTTAGTACATACCTATATGACTGTTAAAGATTTAAGGTAAACTGCAGCTATTTTTGTCAGTAGATCTATACTAATATAATAATAATAATAATAATAATAATAATAATGATAATCATTTATTTGTAACTAAATATTTTTGAAGTACAGTATTATACTTAAATACACTATTCAAAAACAGTAGTAGGTATATTAGATTTTTTTTTCTTTTTGCGTACAATTAGACATGGTTACAACATAAAAATAATTATTAATTATATTAGTAGTGATTAACTAGCCCCCACACTAGGATACCCTGTGTTGTGGGATTATAAAGAGAAAAGTTTTGATTTTTTGTTTTTTTGTTTTTTTGTATGTTTATAATGGATAAACGCAAAAACTACTGAACCGATTTCAAAAATTCTTTCAATATTACCAAGCTACATTATCCTTGAGTAACAGAGGCTATTTTTATTTTGAAAAAGTAATAAATTCTTTATAAGAATGACGATAGTTTGAAGCAAGGTGTAAAAAATTGCTAAAAATTTTGCTTTCTTCGTGTGCGCTACAAAAATTATTGAACGGGAACGGGAACGGGAACGGGAACGGGAACGGGAACGGGAACGGAAGACAACATTTGTTAATTCTAAAGCGATACGAAGTTCGCGGGGTCAGCTTGTATCTTATATAGCTACTGTAATAATAAGCTACTGAATAAAATTTTATTTTAGTGTTGGTGCTGAACCCTGATTGTACGAGCCCAGTTAACACGTGGACGTTTACGTGCATATAATTTCGATAAGCAATCACCCTAGGTGAAACTTTAGCAAGTCCTATTGGCTGTTGTTCAATTCCTTTATTAATAAATAGTTTCATTTAACGAAGTTTTAGCTCTGTTTATTACCTCATGATTAGATACAAATATGTGTTTTTTTTATCTAGTGCAAAGTAGATACAATAAATACAATTGTAAGCAATACCAATATTAAATAAACGCTATACTAATAATAATGAAATACCGAGCAAAGCTCGGTCATCCAAGTACTTATAATTACGTCCTTAACTTCCAGTCCTTTCCAATATACAGTCTCGTTGTGGTGTATCTGAAAACCTGAAAGCTTGATATAATGGAGGGCTCTTACGAAAGCGGTGGCACTCAATTACGTTATAATCAAGGCATCCGGCTACGACTCTGCGCCGACGGAAGCATGAGTCACTTAAGCCCAGCAGCGCAATCTCACCGTTAACGCAAAGCCCATTCCTTACTAAAATACCTCTCATTAAAAAATATTATATTTTACATATGTATAATGTAATGTAGTCGTTTCGCGCGCGAGTCTACTTGCACTTGGCCAGTTGCTTTATTTTATTTTAAAACATAACAATGATGAAACGTTAGAAAGTCCTTGCAAAAGTCAGATAAGAAATATAAAATCAGATAAAATCAGATAAGCGTTATAATTAATGCCATATTTTATTTCTTGACCGATTTTTTTTTTATTTTCTGTACGAATTGTTTTTGATTGGGATGAGAAACAAAACGTGTGGAAGTACTTAGGTATTACTTTCTAAACACATTCCATAAATACAGTCCCCGGTCAGCAGTATTCGAATATATTTATTATGGACGAGACAGTAAAACGGGATAATAATAAGCACTGGATGCAATAAAATACGGCGCTTACGACCACACAACTCGATGACACCAATAAAATTGTGCTGCATCATCTATTCGCGTTTTTTATGTGACACTCGCAATTTATATACCTAAGAACTGTTTTTATTTTATTGCGAACTAAATAAAATTTATACTTTTGTCACTTTTAAATAAATCACGTAGTTTATCCCAATTAAACTAACAGCGTAAATTGTTGGTACCTAGTACTTGCTGATAAAAATTGCAAAGATTATCGTTAAAATAGTTTTTAGTTTGCTGAAAAACTTACAGTGAACTGATTAAAATGAGCTCAATAAGTTTACTACTTTCCAACTATAGTCTTGGCGGCACTAGTATGTTACAGGAGAAGGAATACATACGCACGCAGTTTCGTTACTTATGATTTGTCAAAAAAGCTGAAGGTTTTTTTTGACAATGTTTAGCTAGATCATCGAGCTAGATAGTCAGCTAGGCGTGTCTCTCCATCTTTTATTGGTTTTCATTTTATAGAACAAACTATAATTTTAGCTACTAAATACGTATAGTCTACGAATATGATTCATAAAAATCATGGTAAAACTAGGCGCGCCATTGTCATCCACATTTAACGGCTCCATATATTTTTCGTGAGACCTTTCTTTTATTCGCAAAAGCTGTTCTCGTCTTTATTGGTTAGTGCCTAACATATCAAATAGTAGTAAGCACCGTTCTTACCTAATAGTTTTTTACTGAGTAAAGTTTTGGGCCGCTTTGCAGAGGTTTCAATTTCTGCACAGTAGGTTTGTCAGAAAATAAAACCAGTGTAAAATTGAAAAAATGTAAATCCAACTACACATTTTTCTCTCATTGATTGTATGCATGCATTACAATTTTTATCAACTATTCTTATTTCTCATCTTGCATAGTCTGATTTCTCCTATAACTGGGTATGGGTCACTCTTATTTTTATAAATAAATACAATAAATATGTAATAAACTGGATTATATTTTCAGAAATGTTATAACGTTACGTTTAACACCTTTAAATCACACCTAATGCGACAAAAGTGTCGACTATTAAAATAGGCGGGATCGCCTAATGGTAGTTTCTGTACCAGTTTTGAACACAAATTACATCATCGATGTTACAATTAATATGCATCGTTACTTTGAAGTTTAGTTAGTGGAAGTGAGGCGGAGTAGGGCGGAGCGAGGCAAGTTTTAATAAGGGTCTCTCTGGGTCATTACAGGCTCCTAGCGGTAATTGTGACGGCGGCGGGTCCCAGCACTTAACGACACTCTGGTTCACGCAGCCAGCCACTTCTTACTGCCGTCTCGTTTGTATTTCAATGGCTTTGACAAATAAAATAAAGATGGTCGATAAAACTTTATGCCAATCATAAAAATTCTTATTAGTACGTTTGCAACGTGTGATACCTACTGAAACTCAAAAATGTTTTTATTCGTTACGTCGATAAATGCCTAAGTTCGAAGATTGTTTTGCTTTCAAATACTATTAGATTGTGCCACTGAGTCTTCATCCATACCCATATACATATAGAACGTGTTCCGTTTGAAGAAACTTAATTTATACTGAAAATTACGATTAATAAATTAAAAATACAACCAACTTCATGTTTGTAGGGGTTTGTTGGCCGGCGTTTATTGTAAAATGTGACTTAGTTAGGAGTTCCGGTGTCCATCTGTGGTCTTCTTTATCAGTTCCACATAATCAACTGATACCTTTTGAAGTTTCCGATTCCAAATGACTTGTTGGTATAAATATTAAAATCGCTACAGGTATATTCCATCATCAGAACTAAGTATATAACAATTGGACCAAACGGGATGTATTATATCCTTCCAACCGACTTGAGAACCTCCTCCTTTTTTTAAAGTCGGTTAAAAAGTAATAATACCGAGATATTCATTAAATTTTATCTTTTTTTTAGATATATTATCTCATCTTTTTAAATACATAATCATCTTAAGACGCTGCCAGTCGACGATTATTTTTGTTCGAAACTAAGATGAAACTAAAGATGGGTACATCTTTATTCACATATACTATACATTATAAAATAGGAGATGTGGCTTGTTCAGAAGTATTTCTTTTTTCGTTTCGAAAAAGAGCAATCAGCGACTGGCAGCCTCTTAAGTCTTACTGTTAAGTTCTTCTACTAAAAAATAATAAATTTAATTAATAGTTTGAACAAAATGTTGTTAACACCGGTCAATTGAGGTGAATGGCTCCCTTCGGAATACTTTACATGATGAGTCTGCATCATGTTGTTTTGTATCATTCGTCTAACAAAACCAATTCACATTTTAATTAAGTAATGATAAGCGTAGGTATACGAGATTTAACCAATTGAACACAATGATTCATCGTTTATTCAGCATCAAACAAATTGCGTGAAAACTGATGAAAATAAAATTCTGGCTTTACCCACCAAATATAGCCGGAGGTTGATATTGAACCTAGGAACTGTCACCAATCAAATAGGACCATTGATAAAGAATCATTGCATTAACTATAGATTTTAAACAAGTTGGTTTGCTATTCTTAGTTATTGACTGCCAAAATTGAAAATGACCAAAACCAAATATAGAAAAAACTTGAGAGGTGTCAAGGGACCCGGATGGAACGAAGTTCTCACAAAATAACGTGGGACAAGGGAAGAGGAATCAACTTTGACTTCGACTTCGACTTCGATCTCGACCTCGACCTCGACCTCGACCTCGACATCGACCTCGACCTCGAACTCGACCTCCACCTCGACCTCGACCTCGACCTCGACCTCGACCTCCACCTCGACCTCCATCTCGACCTCCACTTCCACCCCGACCTCGACCTCGACACAATTAATAGATATATATATTAATAGATATACTATAGCAAAAAAGTGTCGTGACAACTTTTCGTGACAACTTTTCGTAAGAATTTTTTCCATCTAGCCCCCTTCACAACGCGCGATAAGGAACTTCGTTCCAAAACGTAGAAAAGGTATAGAAGGTATAGAAAACGCCAGCAACCATTTAGTGTTATGATGTCAGAGGAAATTAGAGCTGTAGGAAGTACAGCACTAGGGAAGCGTTCGTAGCGGGTATCATCTACGAAACAAGAACTAGAACTAGCTATTATGTACCTACAAATCGTATAATGTCGATCGCGGGGGCGTGGTCGCCGACTGACACGCTAGGTTTGATTCCCTCAGCAGAGCAAATGTTTGCGTGATCTGCAGATATTTATTCCGGGTCTGGGTGTTGTGGTGGTAAACTCATAGTTTTTGATAACCACGCGGTCGTGGTCATTTGAAGTTGATTAAAAAATATTTTTGATGAAAACACGTAAACGTTGAGGAGACGAAGCAAACAAAATAACACCTAAAGTCACATACCTACATTACATACTCGTAGTTCTGATTCTGACCCCACATTAGGGTTTCCTATGTACCGACATACTCATAGTTTTTGATACCCACGACCGCGTTTACGTGTTTTCATCAAAAATATTTTTCAATCAACTTTAAATGACCACTCCACATTTCTATTTTGTATGAAGAATGCACATTTTTATTTTGCACTGTTCTACCTAGTAAGAGTATTTCTTACTGGAAAAGGATATTTTCGAGGAAGGTAAAGATACACTTTCCTTGGGGAATAAATCAAAAGAAAATGGTTTTCTATTGTTTTTTTTTTGGTGCTATAATATATTTTGATTAATATATTTACTATAAATTATATACCCTGTTTTAACGGACCTAACATTCGCATTTAAAATAAAACAAACCATGACTTTTACAAATACTTACTTAGCTAATAGATAAAATATTTTCTGGGAAAGTTAAACACGATATTTTTTTACTTATATATCAACCTTTCTATGTCCTAATAATAATAATAATAATAATAATAATAATCTTTATTTGGAACATTAAACAAAAGTGTACAGTTCAAAAATGGAAACGATGATACCTGTATGAGTTAAAAACTGTGTCGCAGATAGCAACGCCCTCCTACGCGTCAAAGAGACAGAGTTCCAGTGGAGGTGGTATGACAAAAGGTAAAAAGGAATAGGAAATACATTAAAAAACAAAACAAAAGAAAAAACTTACTAAAACAAACTATTATTAGAAGAAAGCTCAAGCCTGGTTTTTACTTGGCCCAATTCTGAACAGCCATTTCTCAGAAACTTAATAAGCTCCTATAGAAAAGTAATTAATCCTAAGAACATTATTCCATCACCAACTGCCGTTCCCCAACAAGTTTCATGTCACAAATGATTTTCAAAACACTCAGCTGACAACACAGGTAATTATTATTATTAACATCAATCAAAGTAGGTAATTAATAAGATGTGTTGGCTGAGTTATATTTAAATTCACTTTCAATCAGACGATTTTTTGAAATTTATATTCTTGAATAATATACCTATATGCGCTTATGCATTAGGGCGCCTTTAGATGAGACACTCGAGGAAGCGCCATAGAGCCAGCATACGTAAAAAATAGTTGCTAAAATCATTTATTCATTCATGAGGTATGAAGATTTTTTTGTAGCGACTCTGTGGCACTTCCTCGAGCGTCTAATCTAAAGGCACCCTTATACACTTGCTCAAAACTTATAAGCGGCGCGATGGGATTGTAATCTGTCACATATGGAATGCTAACTACTGAAAAATGTGGGGGGCTAAATGTCATGCTTGGTCGTGCTTCTGACTACTTATTTTAAACATCTTGTAAGATATAAGAGAGATCTGGAGATCTAGGAGGATGTCTAGCGTACTTGGGCATTACCTAATACCAACCTTTTTTTTATTGAAAATAGTTATGGTCTATTTGGGCTTTCAAATATGTAGGTTACAGGCTTTTAAATACTTTAACTTGATCATAATGATCGATGACTAACGTTTGTCTTGTTAGTCTGTTTTTTGTTTTCAAAAACTGTTTAGAACGAAACAGTCTTAAATTGTATTGTATTATCTTCGTTTCATTATAAAAGGTAGATAGATTCTACAGTATTTTAGGATAAAAATGTTTTCACCGTCCCCGGGCGCTTCTACGGTGGCCGACAACCAGTCCGCTGTCGGCAAGTAAGTATTGTGGAATGATTAATTGTTCTGTAAATTGAATTCACCGTGATAAATGAAATATCCGCACAATAGGTAATAAATTACGCTGACCCGTTTGGGCGTAAGATGAAACGATCTGAAAGTAGACATGGAGGGATGTAGCAGGATAATAGATATAAAACACAACACACGTTAAACACCTGCCCAGAGGTATTGTCGGCGTTTTAATTCGCATGCGGCACGAACCGCTTTTGTTCAACGCACTCGTACAGTAGGTTTTGCTTTGTGTACTTCGCGTGTTTACATCAATTACTATTTTGTTTATTTCTTCATCAAATTAGAATGCGGTTCAAAACTAGAAAGTAATTGAGTCGGCGCCTCGACTTCTTATGAACTCTAGTGTTTTCTTTCATCGCTTGTTTTATAAATAAAAATAATTGAATAAAATCACGAATGTATTTTTCAAAGTTCGGTAGACAGACAGGCTTTCAGATATCCGAGCGCTCTGATCCTGAATTATGTCTAATTAGGGCGTCAGAGGCACGTCCAAACATTATATTTGGCACATGCCCACATTTTGCAGTAGTTAGCATTCTATACGTGATAAGTTGCAAGCCCATCGCGCTTATAAGAATACTAACTGGTTTGGTCATGATGTTTTCCGTCACCATTTTTGAGCACGTGTTTTGAAATGTATCAAATATTACATGCACCTGAATACATTAGGTATATAACGGTATGTGGGTTCTTTTTCGAAGCCTACGAAAAAAAATTATGTCAAAATTTCTTCATGAAGGGGTAGAATTACGCTACGGACTTTTTGCATTTTTATATTAATACGAGTATCTACGACTTTATGATCTAAATAATAAAGATAGGTATTATACAATATTCTACCTACGACTCTAGGTTTGGTTAAAGTAGAGAGAATGCTTGACTTACAGGAATATGTAAAGTATGATTAGATGAAGTGGCGTGCAAAAGTATCTTGAGAAAAAAACAAAAAGCACACTAAAAGCAAAAAAGCTTGAATTCAAAAATAAATAGCCTTCTTAAACCAATTCAAATCGAGTAGATAAACCAATTAAAACTGTATAGTTTAAGAAATAACTTTACTAATATCTAAAGTATAGTGATACAATAGCCTCAGTTTTGATACCTGCGTAATCAAGTTAATTATTAGTAACTAGCCGACCCGTGACAGACTTTGTCCTGCCCAAATTTCAATAATAGCATAGAAAAAAGCAATTTCGGGCAACTTCAATCATCAACTTCAAAGCTGTTTCGGATTATAAGTTCCTTCTTTATTTATTCTGATTTTTTATCTACATACTACAGCAAATTTCATCTTAATCCGTTTTGTCGTTTATTTTTGATTAGGGAACAAACATAGCAGCCTTATCACAAACTTCGCATTTATAATATTACTAGCTGACCCGTGCCCGCTTCGCTGTGCGTAAGACATTTCTAATACCATCGTTGACTTTTTTGTAGACGTTTTTAAGGTGTACAATACTGTAGTACATTATTTTGATATATCTCGTGGGGTTCAGCCAGCATTTGCAATGTAAGCGCAATAAAATGTGTTTATTTACGACATCACATTAGAAACCTCTAAAATTATCAGTGTTTCTCTAATATATTATGCATGTATTATACATATAAACCTTTCTCTTGAATCACTCTATTTATTAAAAAAAACCGCATCAAAATCCGTTGTGTAGTTTTAAAGATATAAGCAAACATACATACAGACATACAGACGCGGGAAGCGGAAAGCGACTTTGCTTTATACTATGTAGTGATTAGGATAGGATAGACATAGACATAGACAATTATTAATATAATAGGATTAATCTGATAATACAGAGCAAGTGCCAGCGATGCATGTGTGCACTTTGAGTAATGTATTTGGCTAAAGACTGCAATTAGCTTAATTGGCTTAAGTGTCTTCACGACGACGTGCACATGAAGGAACGAGACTGAGGTAAAGTGGCAAGCTAATAGCTACTTAAGTGAGCCTACTCATCTAATATTTGACTTAATAGCTTTGCACAAGCCAAATTCCACTGTATAAACTATAAAACGTTCTTAATATGCAATTATGATTGTGTAATATGGGCCTAACATTGTGAGAAAGGTACTCGAGGCGCACATTTATTGAACAAAGCGGCAAGAAAAACGACGGCAACAAGCGGCGCCGAGTGTTCTAAATTGCCAACACTTCAGCTGTGAGCGTTTACTGGAGTTCTCTCTAGTTCATTATTTGTAACATTGCATCGATCCGAGATCTCGGGAAGGTGTGTAAAAATTGCCAATAAACCCAGTCAAATGGATTTGTGATGTTATATTTTTATTAGGGTTTCTAGCTTTCGTGCGGACGTGTGATTCTCTCCTGTTCATTTATTATTACGAATTCCGATTACCTAGGTAGTACTCGCTACTTGGGTATTTTTTTTTAATTATTACAACACACACACCCACACATGGGGTGGTTCGAGTAAGTTCACCTATTCGAATTAAGCTTCGATTGAACAAAGACAAATAGATTTTTCGTAGTAATGGTGCATTTTATTCTGTGGTTTGTGGCAGTAGCAAATAAATGAATAATTGTTAAAAATAAAAACTCGTTTGTGTATTAAAACAGTAAGAGGCAGTGCGAGAGTAACTTTTTAAAATTCCAAACCAACTCACTAAAGTAATTAGAATTTTTCCTACGGCCCCATTGTGCTACGAACTCCGCTCACGCAAACTTTTAATGCGACTTAAATTCAAATGCTATTTTACGGTTTCTCTTTCGGAAGTTGATTTTAATGAAATATCGGGTGAACGGATAACTTTGTATTGCTTTGTTGCTTTTGTATCTTCAAACGTGATTTGCAAAGGCATTCAGGTTCTGATTTCAGAGCGCTATGGAAGCGTAACCAATCGCACTATAGTCGTAATTTGTCCTACCTACCTATCCCCTCCCGGTACCCTGGTAAAATAGTGCCGTCATAGCAGTTTTAAATCAAGCCACTATTATTAAGGTACTTAATATTCAAATGATATTGTCTGAAGCGAAGCTAAAACTCATTGGGGAGACTGATCGCATTCCGCGCAAATAGGACCCATCACTCGGAGGGGCTTTCGATCAAAGACAAGGGACAAAGGGACGGTCGCAAGATATACCTGAAGAATTATTGCGCTAAGAACGTTCAGAAGAAACATAAGTCTTTATTTGGTCGTCAATGCTAGGAAAGTTCGGATGTTAAACTACAACTAGTTTTCGGTTTTTTAAATCTTTCGCCACCAAAAATAATCTAGACTAAAATCTAAGCAGGTACATAATGTTTTCTAAAACGGGATCAGCTTACTGATATCAAAATATTGGATAATTTAATTACATAAATACAACAAATCTGAAAACTTTCCGTCATAGCAACGCAGTTTTGACTAATTAATGATACGAATATTATATTTATTTTATGGAGAAAAGGTTTAAAGGAAAAAAAATGGAAGATACCTGAAAATACTTACTTCTATGCGATTATTGAAATTTGTACAGGACAAAGTCTGTCACGGATCGGCTGATAATACCTACATATAATAGAATAACGAAAAACTGCTTGCAAAACCTTTAATCATAATCGTTTATAAGTAAGTTTACGAAGATACCTACAAAGATCAGATGAATAAAATACTAACTGTAATATTTACGACGGCAATCGCAAATCAGATTATCAGTGCATTTCGAAATCCACTAGCGTAAGCTGAAAAGTACCTCTCAACCGAGCTTATCGAGTTACACACTGGACAGTGCAATTTACGGAAACTGTCCTATATTTATTTCCTATTTTAGTTTCGGAGCCAGTGCGATATTTAGCTTCATATTCATTTTATTTTTCTCTATTTCTGTGCGTTGTTATTTATTGTTTTCTGTGTCCTAGATAGAGTGGAGAGTGAGATATGGTATAGGAAAAAAAACTGTATTAGCTTTTGTCTGCGATTTGATTTTTAAAAGCTTTTATTTAACTTGCAATGTATACAATGTATGTATGTATGTAACTAACCCTCGTATTCAAGATCGACACTATGAGAACACGCACCCACAGTGGACGAAATCTTTTTTCATAAAAATCACTTTATGTGTTGTGCGACACTGCATAGTGTGACTAGAGGCACATTGTCGTGTGCCTCTAGCCAAAGTTGAGTTCTGAAGGCACACGGTAGCGTGCGCCATAGTGCCGCTCAACACATAAAGTGATGTTTATGAAAAAAGATTTCGGTCTCTCATAGTGTCGTTCTTGAATAAGAGGGTATGTTTGTTAAGGTGGAATCTTGCAACTCAATGTTGAAGCAGTTATGTTCAACGGATTGGCATACTTATGTAACTTCGGTGACAATGCAATAATATGGTGACAGCAAGCTGATCTGATGATGAAGTCAGGAGCTGTTCAACGGAACTCCTCAGTAAATAGTCTGATTGAGATAAAACTTAGCATACCTATCAATCTCCAATGACAATATAAAATTATGGTACTAGCGAGCTGGTCTGATGATGGAGCTCGAATGTAGCCATAGGAACTGCCTATATACACAACATAACCATGTCGTGTTTGGGCTCGTTGGATTTGTCTTGACGAGAACTAGAGCCCTAGAATTTATAAAAGCTTGATTTTAAAAATATATTTAAAAAAAACTTATATTACTGTTTTTACTATTCAAAAACATTATTAGACCAGAGTTGGTCATTGACTATACCAATTTACATTTACATTAATTTTATCTACCCTATCTATTGTTTTCACCAAATTTATTTCATTGACATCCACTCACTGGCGACGCGACACAGCGTTTCGGCGCGACGGCACGATACTTTTACGCCATACATTTTTGCTTCCCTGGCTACAGGATCGATGCCAGAGCTGGAGCCGTGCCGGCTAGTGAACAAACACTCATTCACCATGAAAATGTGAATTATGTCAGATCATCGTCATGATCGTATCCTGATTTCAAGCTCAGCTGGTTACAAGCCCTCTCTTTTTGTACCATTGACAAAGCAGGAGATTATCGAATCGGTAACTGTGTGTGTTGTGTGTAAATGTAACATGATAATGTTTTTATTATCATGTTTGTACATTTATCGCCTGTTTGTTAACGTTATTGTGTGAGGAATTATCCCGCAGTTCTAAGTATATTTTTCAGTTCTAGTATATATTCTATATATTTCATAAAAGAGAAATAAAAAGTATCATTTAAATCATTTATTTTATCTATTGTTTGTTAGATTGAAAGTGCTATTTTACTTCAGTATAAATCTGATAAAGATATTGAAAATTTAAACTTGAAACTTTATCATTGTAAGCTAAATCAATTACGCCTAGCATCAAACCCACACGTCTCGATCCCGAGATTGCGGCTGCAGCCGTCTGGATAACTCACGAGATTTATCCAATCCGACATTTCGGCCGTGGAAAGTTCCTAATGAAATAAGTTAGTAATCCTCGGTAATTCGTTAAGTGTTTGTGCGATAGATGCTTGTTCCGAGTCCGGAGTAGTTCGGCGTGTGGCCGGACGATAACAATGACGAGGAACATTTCATTAGGAGCTTTTGCTTGCTAAATCTTTGGCTGAAGGTCGTATTTTTAGCTGTTGTGGAGGGAATATTGAGGTAAAAATAAATCAAAGAATACTATTGAGATGAAAATAATGTCAGTCTGATACCAATGTAACGGGCACAATAAATACACTGAAATAATAATAAAACAAAACTGTAGTAAAAGTCAATTTAAGCTATTTCTCTTCTCTTATATCTACTATATTATACAAAGTCTGGTTTATTCAAACACTTGGAACTGATGGACCGATTTTTATGGTTTTTGATTTGTTGGATTCATCTCCGTCCTACATAACAGATTAACATTGTTAATCCTAAAGCGGTACGAAGTTTGCTAGAGATTTCTAAAAGTAGAAAAGCATACCAAGTCTACTCTAGGTAGGTAGGCACTATTTATCCTTTAAACATTAAACGCGAGTCAGGCTTCTAAAATCAAAAGTAATATAATTGTATTCAGTAACTATACTTACCTAATCCTGATAAAATAACTGCATTTTACCTGAAAGTAGGTCGTCTATCTTGATATATAATATTTTTAAGTTTGGGAACCACGAAGATGGTATTTTTCGATAAAAAAAATTAAGAAGATTTTTTTCATTTTCTTGATAGTTACGTAGATACCATTTGTGACATAGTTATTATATTCCGACATTGTTAATTGTGATCAATTCCAAAGCCCCGCTATAATTGCTCTCAGTTCATAATTAACGCTTAGTAGACTTCCGCCCGTAAATACAAATATTCGCATAATTGGCAGCACTGATTACCGAGATCATAATTATTGATATCTGTCCATCGCTAAAGTACTGTTCATAATCGTAATAATAGGTATCAATAACCATAAAGGCACCTACAACACTAATATTATAAAGTTAAACAATTTGTATTTTTGTTTTTTTAGTTGTATGTTTGTAATGTATAAACTACTTAACCCTTTTTAAAATATTCTTTCACTAAATAGCTACATTATTATCAAGTAACAGGCCAAATTTTATTTTCAAAAAATAAGAGGTAACAAAAAGTAAGATATTATAGGCAATTTTTTGATAATTCTTATAAAAAAATTGCCCATAATCTTACGGGTGTGCCGTGCAAAGCCGAGGCGGGCAGCTAGTTTGTCATACTTTACTAGCTCTTCTGATCTTGTCTTGAAAACATGATAATCAAAAGCGAATTCTTTATTAGAACGAGACAGGAGTTACAAAATGTTACCTAATTAACGACAGTTTTCAGTCAGTCGAAAAATGTAACCATAAAGTTTGTAATGAGAGCTTGTGTTTTATTCATCAACTTCTCTTTCTTTAAAATTATGTAATTAATTATCCCACGGGAGCCCCAAAGATACTTATTTATGGGTTGTTATTAATATAAAGCAAAAAAGAACAAAGCAAAAAAACACCTTAGTTCAATTGCAAGTTTATAGAGTAAAAAGTATTTGTAGATTCAAATGATAACACTAATAGTTTTTTGATATGTTGCGATATCAAGTAAATATTGATTTAGTTTTATATTTAAAATTATTTCAATAAATTAAATCAGGACCATTCTCTAAAAAATCCCAAAAAAAATACTCTAATTAGTAATCTAGCCGATAAGAAGTAATTATAAAAATACATGGTCGCCATATTGAAAACCTCTTATTATGGAGTCGGCTAAAATTAGAATACTGCTAATGCGCAAAAAAAAATATAACAAGCTACTTATGACGAATAATACTTTTTTTGTTGAATGCAGAATCGTTTTTTCTCAATAACCGCAAAACATAGAGTTTTGTTTTTTAGGGTTCCGTACCCAAAGGGTAAAAACAGGACCCTATTACTAAGACTTCGCTGTCCGTCTGTCCGTCTGTCCGTCTGTCTGTCAGTTGAGAGATTTAAACTAGACAGTTGAAATTTTCACAGATTATGTATTTCTGTTGCTGCTATAACAACAAATACAAACAGAATAAAATGAATATTTAAGGGGGGCTCCCATACAACAAACTGTTTTTTGCCGTTTTTTATAGATAATGGTACGCAACCCTTCGTGCGCGAGATTAACTCGCACTTAGCCGGTTTTTTGAAATTCTAGGTTCATAATGAAAAGAATGTTGAAGGGTAAAAATGAATCATATTTGAATAGCAATTTAGATGAAAATATTTTTAGTCTGGTGTCAGTTTCAGGAAAGTCTTGGGCACTGTTAAAATTGGATAGAAAATGAAATTGTAGACTGTTAAAATTATAATTCAAAAATGTGTTTGGTAGAATAAAATTGAACTAACCAGTAGCGGTCGGGCGCTGGTTATTTATATAAGTCATGTCTGACAGCGCCTCCGAACTGAAAGTTCACTCATATTTTTTGTTTGACAAATTGCCGTGGTAACGGGACTTGGCTAAAGTTTCACCTCCATTTAAGCCGCCATTAATACCTACCCGGTGCGCGTGACTCTTTTTACATTTTATGAACGTTCCAATAACGGTCCTGGCTACTTGTAGGTATAATAACAGTGATTTAGTGTCTGTTTTTTGTTTTGAGGATATCATTATATCTACTGTCAATAAATACGGCACGAGTCGATTATCTAATCAGATTGTCAAGTCAGTTGGATTGCGAACTTTTTCACGTGTCAACGTAGTTTTAAACAAATATATTTAAATAACTTTTAATATTTAAATTATTACTAACTTTTTAATATTTAAATTATTAAACTCACAATTCATTTCTTCGAAACGGTCTCAAAACGATAATCTACGATTATCCCGTTGGGTCCCACTTTTATGCAAATGCCTCGCTTTTATCATTCTTGTTACCTTGACCTTGTGCAAAATTAAACCTACCCTCGTGTCATGGTTAGAGATCATTTCGTCATCGCTTTTTGTTATTATCATGAATTTCATTGCATAGAATTTAGGTACTTGTCTCTTTAACTAGCAAAGAGCCTGTTGTGGCTTCTTTGCTGCTCTGCAAGGCATTGCCTGAAAGAATCGAATTACAATTTACAACAAAGTAATAATAAGCACGTGTTTTGTTTATTATAAAAATTAAATGTTATGTTATGAGAGCCGTGTTGGCCGAATGGGAGGTACCTCGACTTTCAATCTGAAGGACACACGAGGTTCAAATCCCGGCGTGCATCAATGGATTTTTGTGGGAAATGTAGGCATGTGCCAAATATAATGTTTGGACGTGCTTCTGACTACCCCCTCTAGACATATTCAACTGGAGATCTAAGAGGATGTCTATCGTACTTGGGGATTACAGTCGTGATCCTATTTATTTTATTTTTAACCAGTCAAAAAATTGTAAGTAAGTATTGATAATAAAGATTTATTGAAAAGCTTTGTTCTTGAGAAATGTATACTCCGTGGTAGCCCTAAGGATTTATATAAGGTGTACTTTGTAATGATCTTTAACATGATAGTGAGAACCTCCTATTTTTGAAGTTGATTTAAAATTATATTTTCAGATATTATATGTTCAGAAATATACATGTTAAAATATAATCTTTGTGTCTATTTTATTTAACCTACTATCTCAAAGTCAGCTTATAACTTTGCGCTATATTATAGGAACAAAGGAACATTTCATAAAATGTCAAAACTTTATCCAGAAAACCGCTATTACCAAATAATATGTAGGTAACTGAAATAAGATATGTACATATTTACAAGATTACTACATACGAAGTCTGAAATATTTTTATAGAGAATTCTTTCTTCTCAGGGAACATTTTTGTAGAGGTGCTACGAAGGTCTACGAAAACCGTAGCTGATATTATAAAATGTTGAGTTATTGAGTAAATTTTTTTACCAATATGTTTTTTAGATTATACCCGAAAAATAAAACTAATGTCCTAGTAAAGTTAAACAAACGTTTGTGCAGAATGTATGATAATGGCAATGCTACATGCTACAAATTTATCATTATCATCATATCAGAGGGGTTAGCATGAACCACTATCGTATCAACAACGTATCGTCCAAATGCCAAAACTGACACTTTTTGTATAGTAAAAGTGCCATTAGTGACGATAGGTTGTCGATACGATAGTGGTTCGTGCTCAGGCCACAGATGTAAGACGTTGAATATAGGCCTTGGAATTTCAGAGTGACCGATCCTCTTCAACCTGCACCCAATGGCTCCCAGCAACCTTTATCAAGTCATCTTTCCATTTAGTGAGGGTTCGGCATCCTACGCTGCACCTTTTGGTGTGTAGTCTCCACTCAAGAACCATTCTGCCTCGACGGCCGTCAGTTCTTCGGGTTCTGTGTCCGCTTACTTCCACATCAACTTGCTAATACTTTGGGCTATGTCTCCTCTATGATATCTTTATTTACGATTCAATCTCTTAAAAAAATGCAAACCATCTAGCTCTCTATGACTCATTGAGCGGCTCTAAGGGTGAGTATCCACCTAATTAGGATTTTTTTTTTTGCGCTGAAATATTCGTATTTCAATATCGAGCGCTGTGTTTGGTCCGCTCCGCACAACTCCGCACAGCTCCATGTAAGTGTAAACTCACCCTCATGTATGTATATGTCATTATTCTCATGTATCATCACTCATATCACACACACGATATGCAATTTCCCAAATGCAGCTCAGCCGAATTGGATTCGTCGACTAACCACTTTTTAGGGTTTCGTAGTGTACAAGAGAAGAACCCCCCCCCCCCCCCTCTAAAAGCAAAATTAGGTATTAGATTCTATAAGGTTCTGGGGCGTGAAAACATTTACGGAATAGTACATTTACTGAAATTAAAAGCAAAACTATCACAGCTAAGTCGGCTATACAAGTTTACGAGTAATACACGTAATAGTCGACCAACTTATAAAATGTACTTGAAAAAGATATAATGGATTTTTTTAGTACAAATACCATTGAAAATATCTTATTCTAACGTTGTTAGCTGTGTAAACTACGAAACCCTACATTGCGCGTGACCTGACACGCACTTGGCCGGTTTTTTTATTTTAAGTTATATCTACCAAACTGTGGTATTTGTTCCAGTTACCTACTTATCAACAACTGGTTTATATCCCGGTCGAAGCATAATTTGCGCTCTTCGAGATTGGCCGAATTTACCACTGCACCTAGCTTAATCTGAACTCGTCTCTTATTCAAATCAGTATTTTTTACCTAACCTTACGTCAAACGTTATATTTAATGAATTAAACAATTCAGCAAATAGTTATTGTATTCGGATGATCGAACTGTACATTAAAATTCAGCTTTTATGCTATCCGCAATACCGAAATCAATTAAATATTCATTCCAAGTCAGCGAGCTGAGAAATGCATAGGTGTGCACGCATCGAAATCTGGGGCCCGCGAACATTGAGTTGTGAAAATAAAAACGCTGCCTTACATAATAATTTTACAAACGTTTTTAACGCTTGTTTAAATTTTCTTAAAAATAAAGTCTAATATGAAAGTAACTGGAACAATTGTGACCCATGTCATGTAATTTGTGTATTAAATACACAATAAACTGACTTTTGTGTAAAACATTTTTCATCCCACCATCTCGGAAAGAGTATTTTTGCTCTTCAATATCTGAGTGCAAAAGCCGTTTTTATTCTCTAGAGGATAAAGTAAATTGAGGTGGAATGAAAAGTTACGTGTTGCACTCGAGTGCAAAGATTCTTCACCTCGTGCTCTTTTGATTCCCTCGCTAACGCTCTGGATTCTAATTTTGAATCACTCGCTGCGCTCGTGATTCAATTTTAGAATCATTCGCTTGCTCGGTCATCATAATTTAATAAGCGGTTAAAAAGCAACTTTGCACTCTTGTATAACAAATAACTATTGTTATCAACTCTACGAAATTATCTACTCATAAGACCCTAAATGACGTCTTCGGGAGGTTCAACTTGTGGGCCCACCCAAATGTGGGCATGAGCCAAATGTACCTAATATTTGGACGTGCCTCTGACTATCATAATATTTAGATAAGGAAAAATTAAAATAACATGTCCTAAGAATGGTATCATATCCTCAACCGCTAAAGGAAAACATTCGAAAATAAACAGTTAAGATTTTTGTCGTGAGCTCAAATGAATTTAACAAGAATCAACCCCTAAGAAGGTGAAAAGAGTAAAAAAGTTTGTGTAAAATCTTATAAAATAGTTATTTCCTGAACTAACTCTAACAAAATTAAGAATACACATAAAAACGAAACCAGTCAAGTGCGAGTCACTTGCGCACCGAGGAATCCATACTGAATTTATAACGTCAATGCCAAATAATTATAATATCAACCTATTCTACAATGTGAAATGAATTTAAACAATCATACATTGACACTTAAATTGGTGCGTCAAGATACCTACCCGAAAAGGGTGCATCGTGTTGTCAAAGTTTGTATATTATGAAATTGTTCATAGGTGCAACAGTTCTCATAAATAGGATTGGTAGTAGGTACCTACATATTAATGAGGTTGCGGCGGGGATAATATTTCATGAAAAGGCATACGTTCCTAGCAATGGGATTAGGCAAGGCATACTTGAACTATACTCGAGAGTTCAAATGTTTCTTGAATTCTCTTCTTGTAATTAAGAGAGTCAAATAAACCTCATAATATTTATGTCTCATCGTTTAAAATACTTTTATACTTAATATAATATTTACTACTAACGAACAAAACCCACACCAATCACAAAATAATCTCACAAAGTAAAGCTTGAACAAAACCAGATGCCCAAGTAAAAGTTATATCGTTATTTTAATGTAATTTATATACACTCGTACCTACACTAAAATGCTAAATTTTATATCCCCAAAGACACCAGCGTAAATTAATATAAAAAGTTTAAATATCAAACGGAGATAAGGATATATTTTAACCTCCGTCGGCACATAGAATGAGATGATAACAAGGCGTTTAGTATTCCAGTCACGAAGACTCGATCCACCTGCTTTTCATATCACGACAATTGCCGACCCCGAGGAGTCTGCTCTCCAGCGGAATGACAATTCTTGTCTATGAAAATCAATTGGAGGGAACGATGAGTACCGGCTCCGGCGACAATTCCAATTTCATTAATGGCTTCCGCCGCGTCGGCTCTTGCGGATTCCAAGCCTCTCAATCTGTTTGCGAGATCGCCGATACCGTCATGCCGTCCTCAGAGATACGATAAAATGTCACCGCGTTTAATATTCATTTATAAATTCTGGACATAACGCTCAAGGGCTCTTAATGAACCGCCAAACCGTGAGGGTAAATCGACTTAAAGTGAATATAAAACACGCTCTTTAAACGACACACTCGCTGGAAGTGGAAATATAACAGTAACTTTAGAAACCAATTTACCCATTAACAAATCAATATACGTTCGCGCTATGAACTCGCTCCAAATTTTCATATTGCCGCAATACAAATCTGGAGCAGAGTCGGAATGGCTTTGAATTTCCATTATCGCTTCGACCGTGTTATGGTTTCACTAGTAACAACATACCTATCTCGTAAGTTCGCGTGTGTTATGTATGGGTAACCAAGATTATGCGGATGGATTTGAATATTGGATCATTATAATCAGTAGGTGCCTATCTACTTATTCGGGGTTCTTGAATAAATTTGTATGAATAATCTCGACATGTCCCGAGATTAAATAACTCGAACTAGTTCAATAGTGGTATGGTATGAACGTCCACAACTACAGTCTATCTTGTAAACGCCATGCATCTGCAGAGGTACCACATCCTTTGGAGTCCGTAGCTGTCCAGCCACTTTTGATAATGGAGTGAACACTGACTTAATTGAGAACCTCCTCAACACATTTCCAATTTTATCTATCACCCCCTTCAAATATGTTAAAAAGGTGGACTGCTTGACAATGGCTTGTTCCTATTCTTGCGTCTCGGCTGCCATCGTCTTTTTACATATCCGTTGGATTTGAGAACTTCATGAACATGTACCAACTCACTCTCCAAATTTTCAGGGTCACACAGATCATAAGCTTTGTTAATCAAAGAGCTAACCATCGATTGTAAGTGACGAGGATGATGGTGTGAAGCAGTATTTAGATACCTATCAGTGTGCATCGTTTTACTATATACAGGAAAATATACAGGAGTGCGATAGAGACCTATTGGATTTCACCATCACTTTGACGTCAAGATAAGCTAAAACCTTCTCCGGTTATTCTCCATTTCGTAACAAATCTTCGGGTGAATTGAGTTTAGCTGCAAAATTAATTGTTCAACTTCCCGTTTGCCCCTCTTCATGATGCAAAAAACATCATCCACATACCTCTTCCATAACTTTATACCAATGGCTGCAAAATCTATGCCTCGTTCAAAATGTTCCATCTAGATATTGGCTAAAACTGGTGAATCTGAAGGTAATGTTGCCTCTGGTATAAAAAGAAGTTTCCGTCCAAAGAGTTTTCAAGGAGAACAATATACTGATCAGGCAGTCCGTTATCGTTTAGCTTCTCTCGTACAATCTCCAGGCAGTCCTTCATTGGATCGTTGGTGAAAAGCGACACCACATCAAAACTCACCATATTGGTTCCAATATCAAGCTTCTGGTTATGTCAACAAAATGACGGGAATCCATTACAAAAGATGGCGTACTTCCTACGAGGGGCTGTAAAATTGAGGCCACCTAATATATAAAGAATAAAAAGTAATAAAAAGTTCGATAAACTAATAGACTTTTTGAAACTACGGTAATCACTACATAGTATAAAGCAAAGTCGCTTCTCGCTTCCCGCGTCTGTATGTATGTATGCTTATATCTTTAAAACTACACAGCGGATTTTGATGCGGTTTATTTTAATAAATAGAGTGATTCAAGAGGAAGGTTTATATGTATAATACATGCATAATATAGTAGAGAAACACTGATAATTTTAGAGGTTTCTAATGTGATGTCGTAAATAAACACATTTTTTTGCGCTTACATTGCAAATGCTGGCTGAACCCCACGAGATATATCAAAATAATGTACTACAGTATTGTACACCTTAAAAACGTCTACAAAAAAGTCCACGATGGTATTAGAAATGTCTTACGCACAGCGAAGCGGGCACGGGTCAGCTAGTGTTATAATAAGTATGAGATTTAATCTATACTTAATTAATATTATAAATGCAAAAGTAACTCTGTACGTCTGTCTGTATGTCTGTGACGTTATCACGGCCAACCTGCTAGGCCGATTGTGATTAAATTTAATATAGATAGTTAGATACAGTTTAATACATTGGGACGGTCATAGAGGGTACTTTTTTTCTTAACATTTTCTTTTAATTTTTGGGAATATCAATGTTTTACGACAAAATCGTCAAAAATCTATTTTTTTAAACTACGCAGACGAAGTCGCGAGCAAAAACTAGTATATAATAAGTTAAAGATTTTTTTACCTACCTCGTTTTGCTGCTTATGTGTTAATATAAAACGCGTATATATAATTAGAGTTAACTTTTAAATAAATAATATTTTTTGATCAGGTAGCCTACAATCTGTAGTTTTATGCAAAAAAATATATGGAAACGCTAAGTAAAAAGAGTCCAAACATAGCCATTCTGCTTTTTCTCCAATCTAAGTTCCTGCAACTCCAACATCAAACCCTGGACAAAGCTTAGGGATATTGTACTTGTCAAGATACAACCAAGATTGTAAATCCAACGATACCAAATACGAAGGATATAATCTTTTTTAGTTATTATGGCCACCGACTTTATCATCAGGCCCTAACCAACACCAAGGTAATGTTGTCAAGTTGGAGAGTTGATGATGATTTTTAGGGTTCCGTACCAAAGGGTAAAAACGGGACCTTATTACTAAGACTTCGCTGTCCATCTGTCTGTCTGTCCGTCTGTCTGTCACAAGGCTGTATCTCATCAACTGTGATAGCTAGACAGTTGAAATTTTCACAGATTATGTATTTCTGTTTTTGCTATAACAACAAATACTAAAAACAGAATAAAATCAATATTTAAGGGGGGCTCCCATACAACAAACGTGATTTTTTTTTAGTTTTTTATAGATAATGGTACGGAACCCTTCGTGCGCGAGTCCGACTCGCACTTGGCCGGTTTTTATTCATAATCAGACCAGTTACATTGCACCATATTATTAATTGTTACTAAAATTTCAAGGACATGCCAATATTAAGCTTAGTCGTAAGTACTAGCAAGTGCTTGCAAAATTAATTACAAAAATGATAAATCGGAAATATATACGAATAAAAGCTTGTAAGAATCGCCAACAAAGAGGTTATAAAACGAACACTAAGATACTGAACAAGTGTCACAACTTCACAAAGGATGCTGCATTTATAAATTCGAATACGCTTTTGTATACTTAAGCACTGGTTGTTATATTGATTTGTTTTTATATTTTGATAACCACTTTTATTTCGTGTGTACCAGTATGTAAAGTGTTTTATTTTTTATATTAAAAGCCGTGCTGGCCGAGCGGGAGGTATCACGACTTTCAGTCAGAATGTCGAGGATTCAAATCTCGGCGTGCATCAATGGATTTTCTGTACGAAAAATGTATTGCTCGTCAAATACGTGCCTCACGATGTTTTCCTTTACCGTCTAGGTAAAGGAAAACATCGTGAGGAAACTAATTAGTATTCTTATAAGCGACGATGGGCTTGCAACCTGTCACGTATGGCATGCTAACTGCAGAGTGAAAAATTTGCCATGTGCCAAATATAACGTTTGGACGTGCCTCTGACTACCCCCTCTAAACATCTTCAAAGAATCTAAGTGCCTGGAGATCTGAGAGTCTGGAAGGATCTACCGTACTTGGAATTAGAGTCGTGATCCTATTTATTTACCTACTATTATTTTTTTAAAAGATGATAATTTAGATGGAGTAAATTTAGCCCAGAAATTTACTTCTTGTAAATCATCATCTTTAGCGGTGTATTTTTGTAACACACAATAAAACACAAGCAACACGATATAGACACTTTACACGAACCAAATAACTAATTCATAGCGGTATGTAACATCGCATCAGTGCATTGAGTAGGTAGTAGAGGCCTTCCGACAATTGTAATGTCTATATTGCATAGCATTAGGTACGAGAGTGTGCGGCGGATCATGAGACAATGCGGTTACTGATCAACTCGCAGAGAATTACTGTTGATTGGCAAATATAACGTTGTATTCCGAATCCACTTACGCTTTACTGACATCAGGAATAAGATATCACGATGATAAGAATAATATAAAAAATCCATATTTTGTTCCTTGCCTTATCAGATTTTGTTAATTATTCAATTAGGTACTAGCTTTTTCTATGGTAAACCAGATAACTGATATAATACTTATATACATTTTATTTGTAAATACATACTTATGATACAATATCACACCCAGATACAGAACAAACATCCATGTTCATCACAAAAATGTTTGTCCCGGGTGGGAATCAAATCCCACAACCTAAAGAGCAGAAGGCAAAGCTACTTAGTACCAACTGAGCTGTGAGGCCACTTTTCATGTTGACTGTACGTAGAAGTACAGTCGTATCTATTCATACATTTTACCACCGAGAACGACCGCGAGTAAAACAATCACATATTCGTGCGCATAGCTTCCATCCTCCAATTTGTCGTCCCTCTTCAGAACAAAAAGGAATCCGTCAATGTTTTGTCCGGAAATAATTAAGAGATTCAAATTGAAACAAAATGTTGGCTGTTGTTGCGAAACATTACGTGTCACAGCGTGCCTGCCTACTATAACCTGTTATTTGTGGTTTCCATAAAATAAGTTGTCAAATTCATATCTACAATAGAGGTTCCTAGTGGCTCGTGCCCAACTGAGATGTCGTGCGTCTAGGAACAAACTTTTTTATAAGTAAGTACTCGTAGGTATCTCATTTAACAGTCCGCATAGTTTTTTTAAAAGTTAGATAAACAATAGAACTGAAATAAATATAAAAAATGTTGATTTTAAAACCTGAATTAGAGCAGGTTCTTTATGGGATATACGATTGTGGAATGTGGTATAACCCAAAGACAGACGGGAAAAAAAATATTTAGCTTTGACGAAATATATTTTCTATGGTTAATAGATAGGTTTATAATTTAATACTAGATCCTACTCTTTCACGATTTTATTTTGCAACTTTCCGTATGTATGTATATTCATGGTCTTTACTGATTTTTAACGACTTCAAAACAAGGAGTGAGGTTATAGTGATCCCTCTTCTAGCAACCCTAACCAGGCCTGTTGCGTAGAGGCGCGGGTTTTACACGAATCTATCCTACGAGTAGCTGCGCGGATTAATACTTTGGTTTGGTTTAGCGTGGTGGCTTACAGGCCTACAATGTAATTAGTTCGGGTATAACGTGCTACGAACAAATCTCATCTAGATACCTAGTAAAATTTAAGTTATTAACACAATAATTCAATCCAGAGTAAAAAGCGTGGGGTGCATTTTACTGCGGTTCATAACTAGCCCTCTCATAAATAGTTGCCAATAAAATGATTGTAATATTTAAAAATATCACGCACCCCACTCTTTTTACTCTGAATTGAATTATTGTGTTAATAACTTAAATTTTACTAAAATTTTGTTTTGAGGTGATTCAATATGATTGATTGTTTCATCTTCTACTACAGTTATATTAAACTCTTTGTCATCAAAAATTATTTTTTAGTTTTTAGTTCGATTAGCAATAAAAGCGTGTTTTTTTAGTTTTTTTAAACTATATTTTATTTTTCATTTTTTAGTCTGTGTCAAACTCATAAATTGGGGAATGAATAAATTATTTAGATTTTTTTAGAAAGAACCACTCAGTTGTCCCCGAACGAAAGAGCAAGTCCGAAACGGCAGGCATGCGCAGATCGCGCGCTAGCTTTATCTTCCTCACTCTCCTACAGAGGATCTGTTTATTCTATCGTGAATAAATGAGGTTTATTTGTATTTTGTCAAATAAAATGCGATTTAGTACAATTAGGTAAAGATTTTAATAATTTGGACAAATATATATACAATTGAAGTGTGTTGTACAAGGGCGGTGGCGGTGAAAGTAATGACGTAGCTAGATAGTAATTAGCCATACTAGGTTTATTTAATTGGCAAGTTAATATTAAGTAGGCGTTGCGAGTAGAATTTCAGTAGGCGCTGCAACAGGATCTACAAAAGAATGTATTAATCCTGGCGGTCCTATTAAGGATAATGCGAAACTAATATCAAATTATTGCATTGTCATCGGTCCTTGATATGTATGCAAGTTTCAAATTAATCAGACTTCTGGAAATTGGTGAAAATTAAGCTCAAAGATTCCGTTACATACATAGATACAACCCGAGCTAATAAAAGCGTGTTAAAAATAGGATCACAACTGTAATCAGTAGACATCCTCTCAGATCTCCAGACGCTTAGATCCTTTAAAGATGTCTAGTGGGGGTAGTCAGAGGCACGTCCAAACATTATATTTGGCACATGCCCACATTTTGCAGTAGTTAACATTCCATACGTGACAGGTTGCAAGCCCATCGCCGCTTATAAGAATACTAACTGTTTAATACTAACCTCACGATGTTTTTCCTTCACCGTTTTAAGCACGTGTTTTTGATGCGCATATAAATTATTAGAACAGAAAAATTCATTGATGCACGCTGGGATTCGAACCCACGACCTTCTTCAGATTGAAGGTACCTCCCACTCAGCCAACATGGCTAAATATAATAATTGTTAAATATATTATTCAGTTTCTATAGGTAGGTTTCCATATACCTGCCTTGCTTAGTAGTATGTTCAAGTGTAGATACCACGATATTCGTCGTCCACTCAGCGCGTGGGCACTCATTCGGAAACAGTGACGAAAGAAATCGATCACCGCGAGTCTATTATACAAATGATATTGAAAAAATGAGGGCGACGGCTTCGCAATGTCACCTTGACATCGAACGCCCTTGACTTCGGTGAAAACGTTCGCCACCTCTCATCAGCTGATCTTTGCCTAGTAAAAACTGTTTGATTTTTGCAGACGGGCTTTTATAGAAAACTCAATTACTTTTTTTCGTTCTTATATCCAAACCGAATGAGTAATGATATCAGATAAATAGAATGACAGTAATATTGGATTTAAAAAAGTACTTAAACGTTACGATATTGTATTGTTTTCTCTTTATCTTTATATTATTATCTAAATATAATATAATTTAAATCATTTACACTTTAATATTAGTTATAGTCATTTCACTATGTAGAGTTCGTAGTTACAATGATGCTGTTTGTTTATATCTATAGGTACATCTACACTAATGTACACTAAATAGTATTAAAATATTGTTTGTGATTTTGTAAGTTTAGATGTGGGAGGTAATCTCCGAAAATACTGATTCGGTTCTGAAATCTAGTACTATTCAATAAATCTCCGAGTGGCATAAAGTAAAATTGTTTTATCGGTTGTAACCATGAGACGCAGCTAATGAATTTATTAGAAACTCCTAATAAATTTGTTAAATGTTTCCTGGTCCTACCTGGACTTATCTCGCACCACGCACACGTATCTACATGACGTCACGCGATCCTAGAACACGTTTTTAGCTTACTTTTAAGAAGGTCTTTACTATTGAATTCAGGTCAACTCAGCGTACCTGTGACCGCCACTCTTCACCCTGACATTAAATTCAATGATAACTAAGACAGTATTTTAGCAATACTATATAAACGAAGAGAAAACTGTAACAGGCATCATTTGGTAATCGTTGCCTAACAACACCAGGAGAGTTGAACAATATGGTAAAAATCGTGTTGCTTTGCTTGGCTGTGATTGTAGCGGTGGCCTGCGCTAGGAACGTACGGCAGAAAAGGGATTTGCTGGGAGCAGCATCCAACCACTGGGAGAAGGGTGAAGGTGGCGAGCACCACGGCGACCACCATCACGAAAACGGTGGACACGGCGAGAAGGGCTACAAAGGACACCACGAACATGAACACGGCAAGAAAGGACACTCCAATCACGAGGGCCATAAAGGTCATTACGACGAGCATGGAGGCCACAGAGAAGGCCACCACCACGACGATGGTTACTACGATGAACACCATCACGGCGAGAAAGGAGAAAAAGGACACGGTTTCGAGGAAAAGGGCCATTTCCATAAAGGGCATTCTACCAAAGGTCACCATGGTATCCACAAGATAGACGAGTTCAAAAAGGACAAGCATTTCCACGACAAGCATGGGGAATCAGGTTTTGAGGAAGGGTATGGCGGTCACCATCACGAAGGCGGGTACAAGAAGGGTGGGCATTTTGACAAGGGGCACAAGGAAGGTGGGTTCCATGAGAATGAGCACGGCGAGAAGGGACACCACGAAAAGGGCGGTCACCACCACGACGACAAGGGTTTCCACGATGAAGGCGGACACGATGAACACTGGCACCAGCATGCCGGACAGGGTAGTAAAGGCGGCCATGAGGACCACAAGGACTGGGGCTGGAAAGGACACTAAATTATAATTGTGATTATTTTATCTACCTAATGCTTGAGTTTTTGTTATTGTTAATATTTTGTAATACTGAAATAAATTATGGCTAAACATGGATGTTTTTGTAAAACTGCCCCAGCAGGAAAATCTAAAATAATGGCTGACCCATGTGTACGCAGTTTCTCATACAATTTTTTAGAAGTACAAATACTATCAAATGTGTATTTTCAAATCCTTTCCTATCGAGCACTTACCTCCTAAAATGCCTGTGCTAAACTTCTAACCAAACTTCTGTTATTTCGGACTTTGTAACACGCAAATGAACATTTTTACTTTTATAATACAGGTTAATTATTAAGGATCAATAGAAAGTAGATAACTATAAAAGTACGATTTATTAACTTACAGAAGAACCCCATAATCAATCAGGTAAACATCAATACCTCGTATTTTTGACAGTACTAGCCCACATATATATAGGAACGATAAAACGTTTCACAGCATAAAAGAAACACCGTTTCCAGTCTTGCATAAAATAAATCCCTCTTTATATTTTATTTTACCTTAAAACCATGTTCAAAGATAGCAGGTACGAGAAACGACATAAACGTATTGTTGGTGTTGGAGAGTAATCGAGATAATAATGAGCCCCATTTTTCCTTCGCATTTTCTCTTACATGAAGGAGGCTATCTGGCTAAGAACGGCACGGCTTAAGGTAATAGAAAAGAATCACTTTTAGTAACATCTCACTATTAGGTGTTTAGTATCTCTTGTATAATGTTAATTAAGGAATTAACAGACGGACAGACGGACAGCGAAGTCTTAGTAATAGGGTCCCGTTTTTAAACTTTGTGTACCCTAAATACACCAAAAATTTAGGGATAAATGTTTCGACAGATTGTAACAAAAAAATTATGAAGATTTTTAAGCTTTATGAAATTGATATGGGACCACTCTTGAGGAACGTAAACTCTTTTAAATAAAAAAAATACTAATATTAAAAAAGTTAGAATTAGGACCTCCTTTTTTCGGAATAAGGTTGAAAATGGGCATTCTGCGCAGAGTTTTACGCAATTTTAAAACAGCTTCAGGGGGTCTACTCTAACGAAATTACGATAAACGATACATCGTGACAAACGTCACATCGTTTCCGACTATTCAATTCAATTCTTGTTTATGGCTTCTATGACTTTTGTGGTCACAACTCTGCCAGTGTCCGTTTCATGATAGTTTCGTAAGCATTTAGATGGAGGGTGCGTATTTATTAGAATATGGTCGGTATTCTGAGGGAGACTCAACCAAAATTTTGAAAACCAAATTGATTTCTAAAAAACAAAAGACAACACAACACATATTACAACGGAGTTAGTAAAATAAATATTAATCTATAAAGTTAGTTATATATAAAAAAAAACCAAATACCTATAAAATATTTTACAACTTTATCTTATTTACATGCACATATTTACATAGAAAATAATTAATTTGAGGGGAAAAGATAAGGAATAGGAGACATTTAAGGGATAGAGGACGGGGGATTTCAGGAGGAAGGATATCGACATTACTTTTGTCAATTTTCATCATACATGCTACTACGACAGATGACGATTTATAAGAGAGAGATTTGGTTGACCAAGTCATAGGTATCGTCATAGTATCTACTAGCGACCCGCCCCGGCTTCGCACGGGTAGCATGTTATTATACATATAAACCTTCCTCCTGAATCACTCTATCTATTAAAAAAAACCGCAATAAAATCCGTTGTGTAGTTTTAAAGATATAAGCAAACATACATACAGACATACAGACGCGGGAAGCGGAAAGCGACTTTGCTTTATACTATGTAGTGATAGTGTGAGGGACAAACCTGGCATAATACTTTTTGTAGCAAAGGTTTTCATTAACGAAGAAGATCTCTTAAACAGCAAGCGAAGCCGTAGTTGCTGAAATACTTTGTAAATCACACGACCGTGGTTTACAAAGGTTTCTCGTTACATAGCAGTACTGAGAGAAGAGGTTGACCGCGAAAGTTGGAATCCAAACATATTAAAAAATAGCTTCAACTAGCGGTTTCTCTCGCAGTTTCCAGATAAAATGTAATTATAATACTATTATATATTATTTTCATTTAAATAAGTACTTCCATCGCAGCGTGACTATTCCACTAACGGAGCAACGAATTGACATGTTTTTTTTCCATAATGATAGTTTAAGGGCTGACATGGTCTACATTTAATCCAGATACCACGCGTTTCGGGTAGAAGCAACAGTAGGTATAATAAAACATCACCTTACAAATGTTATCGTACAAGTTCGAGTGGTATGCGTAATTATTTCTGTCAAATGTTCTTTATATAGTCACGCAAATATTCGTCAAAAATTGAATTTTATTTCAAGATTTATTATTTTTAAATTAAACCAAATTAGAAAACAGAAATTTAAAAATAAAGTAAAACAGTTTAGCATTAATACGATTAAGTCAAAATCAATAATTTAAATATTATTTAATGTCATAACTATAGATTTTGACACGGGTCTTTATCACGTAATTACCTTTAATTTACTTTCCCGTGATAAAGACCCGTGTCAAAATCTATAGTTATGTCTACTAATCACGATAGTTTGAAAAATATTATTTAATTTCAATAACTGACATCAAAAAGAACCTCCGTCTCCTCTGTTCCTCGAAATGAGCAATCGTACGTTGTTTGCCTCTGACTACCCTCTAAGAGGTCGTCAAAGAATAGCAAGTAGCTGGTTTTTTTTTCTGCACAGTCGTGAATCTGTTTACGATCGGATCTGTTTACCTTCAATGACCGGTGCTTATCTTACGTTTTGAATGTATCCAGACATGCGTGAATAAATATTATTTTTAATAATTATGTACACTTATTCTACTTATATTATAAATTTAAAAGTTTATACGTGTTCCATGTCTAAATAGAGTCTAACTAAATAGTGAAATAAATGTTTTCAAAAAAGCGCTAAACCATATTTTTTTCAATTTTGATTTTATTTAGGTTTATTTAGGTATATATATGGCTAATGGATATAGGTACTCGTAGTTTGAACCCTGTGGAAAAAACAGTCGCTTATATTCAACTCCTCACGGAATGCACTAAAGCTAGTCGCTAGTTATGAACATAATACAAACCGAAAATTATTAGCTACGGATCCCTACTAGTCTCTACGGCGTAGCAGCTACGCTACGCCACCGCTGGCGCCACCGCGCCGTAGCGCTTTCAGTGGTAGCGTTATCATACGAGTATTATAGAGTTACTAATAAGTTGCCATAATTCATAATATAGTCACATAAAGTGGATTCTGGTTATTTTATTTTGTGTCGCGTGCACTTTTTTTTTGCTTAATTCAATTACATACATTATTTGTGTTGAGATTTATAGCCTCGTAAATAATAATATGGGCACTACAATATTAAACAGCTAATTTTATCCGAATAAGGAAATCATAAAATAATTTAACACGAAGTAGTAGTAGAGAGCAAACCTTAAAAAAAATCCCTAATGAAATGTTAAAAAAAAACTTTTTAAAGTAATGAATATACTACTCGTTATATAAGTTGTTGTTATAATAATTACTAGCAGTCCGCCCCGGCGTCGCACGGGTGTAATAATGATATTATAGGTAATTTTTTTACACCTTGGGTTACATTATCGAATTTTTCATAAGGATCCCTAATAAAACATTTAGTATCGCAGACTTTTTTTGTAGATATTGATGTCCTCTTTAAAACTGTAGTACATCACTTTGCTCTATTGTCAACAATTTCAGCAGCGTACGCGATATAAGGATTTTATTGGATTTTTTTCACACGTTGGGTTACATTATCGAAGTTTTCATACGGATCCCTAATAGTTAGACATATGGTATTGCATACTGTTTTGTAGATATTGATGTCCTCTTTAAAACTGTAGTACATCACTTTGCTCTATTGTCAACAATTTCAGCAGCGTACGCGATATAAGGATTTTTTTCACACGTTGGGTTATATTATCGAAGTTTTCATACGGATCCCTAATAGTTAGACATATAGTATTGCATATTTTTTTGTAGATATTGATGTTTCCTTTAAAACTGTACTACATCACTTTGCTCTATTGTCAATAATTTCCGCAGCAAACGCAATATAAGGATTTTTTTGTTTTTTTTTACACTTTGGATTACATTATCGAAGTTTTCATACGGATCCCTAATATTTTTGAAAATCTTCTATAGCCTATGTTCATCAGGGATAATGTAGGATTCTAATGATGAAAGAATTTTTCAAATCGGTCCAGTAGTTTCGGAGCCTATTCGATACAAATAAACAAACAAACAAACAAACAAACAAACAATCACATCCTTCCTCTTTATAATATTAGTATAGAAGTATAGATAAGAGTGTTTTAAGTTAATTTATCTCTTGGAAGTAAGTAGAAAATCTCTCTCATTATCTTATTGAACCTTGACACTAACAAAGCAGCGAACTTACCTCACCGGTGTTTATTGTCGGTATATAAAATCACTGCCAGCGATGGAGCTATCATTCACAACTGCAGCAACCAAGCAACCATGAGAAGCTACCTGCTTGTAGCATTCGGCCTACTGGCTCTAGCGGCCGCCGTCTCCTGCCGGGAGATTCGGGACAAGCGAGAGGCTGATCTAGAAGTAGCCGCTTCTGGACATCATTGGGACAAAGGTGGTGGACACGACCACCATGCTCATCACCATCACGATCACGGTGACAAAGGCTCCAAAGGACATAAGGGCCATCATGAACATCACCACGGTAAAAAAGGGCACAGCCATCACGATGGTCATAAAGGACACCACGGCGAGCATGGTGGCCATAAAAAGCATCACCACCACGATGACGGCTACCATCACCACCACCACCATGGCGAGAAGGGCGAGCACGGACACGGTCACGAAGAGCACGGCCACTGGCATAAGGGACACGACACGAAAGGCCACCACGGAGTCGAGAAACACGACGAGTTCAAAAAGGACAAGCACTTCCATGACAAGCACGGAGAGAAGGGCCACAAGGAGCACCACGGTGGGCATCATCACGAGGACGGGTATAAAAAGGGCGGTCATTTCCATAAGGGACACAAACACGGCGGTCACCACGAGCACCACCACGGCAAGAAGGGTCATCATGAAGATGGCGGCCACCACCATCACCACAAGGGACACCATGGCGGCGGTGGCCATCACGAACACTGGGACCACCACCACGATCATGGCAAGAAGGGCGGTCACGAGGACCACAAGTCCTGGGGGCACAAGGGTCACTAACATATTGCACGATGAACTGAATTTGTTGTTTATTACGTTATTACAAATAAGTGTTTTTGTTATGTTTTATACGTCAAAGAATATTAAACTATAAAAAATATAACATATCACTCTCATTTACCTACTGGTTTATCATACAAAAGTACTTTAATTACTTAATCTAATGAACCCAAATCCCTGAAATACCCTATTAAATTAAAAGCAAAATCGGTACAAAGAATTAGTAGGTTGTCGGGTTATTCGATAAATGAATCAGAACCGAGTTCGACCACGTTGTTTTATTAGATAAATCTATCCTTTGCATAAACCTGGCCTATATTTTACACTAAGTATGTAAAATCATAGTAAACTACGAAGACAGAAGACGACAGAACGAATATCATGCCCGATCCTATTGTAAAAAGTAATAAGGTAGGACCATAATATTATGATGCATCTAAGTAATTTAATAGGCAATGAAACGCATGAAATAACGAGCTTATAGTATGTTTTATCAAACTAAGTTTGATCCTGGCCGTTTATTGTAAGTTTTTATACCTACTACTTTCCAAGCATAATACATAAATTGTTACTAGCTTATGCCCGCAGCTTCGTACACGTGGTATCTTTATAAAATGTAGCCTATGTCACTTTCCGGCCCATAAACTATTTCCATTACAAATAATAATGTCGAATCGATGCTACGTCACTGGGTGAAAGACGGACGTACCAACAAACACGCATTATAATCTATTTTGAGGATGTAGCTAAAAATAACAACAACTTGACAAGAACTAATGGTTCTTATGAAGAGATAGATAATATTTCCATTAGATCGTGACTATTTAAGGTATTCGTACGTTTATATCACAGTATCCGTATGAAGACACGTATCTACCCGTAGGTACGTAGATAAATAGCAGGTCGACGATAAAGTGAACGAGGCTCCAACTCCCAACGCTGAATTTTACGGTAACTAAATTGCGTGCGATGGTAGAACTAACCGGATACTGTACAAATCGGAAACCGCATAAAGTAATTTGGTTTTGTCCTGCCGCTGACTGTCACAATGTCACGCCCCGCGAGTGTTTATTGTAATTCGCGCTCTGTGGCTATTCTGGCTATACCGTACACACTGTCCTAGGTGTGGTTACTGATGCTTTGTTACACGAGAGACACAAAACCGTAATCACAAAGCTGTTTTTTTTATTTAGAAAAAATATTTGCAAGGAAATCCATGTCTATATTAAGGGGCTCCCAGTCGCTGATTGCTCTTATTCGAAACGAAAAAAGAAATACTTCTGAACAAGCCACATCTCCTATTTTTATAAGTATATTACTTCAGGTTCCTACCTAGATTTCTATTAAGCTGAAAACATAATAGCAGAAACTTTTCACGATAAAGATTTATTTCAAAATGATACGTTTTAGAATTTATGATCGAAATATTTTATATACCTACTATTAAAATCAACTTGTGATTTATTGTTAAAGATAGGTAATATGTAGATCTAGATTTCTATTAGAATAGATTTTTGATAAGTAATTATACATAATTTATATCATTAATTTATTCGAAAAGCTAAGGCGGACCACGCGCCGACGTGTGTTTGTCGTCATTGCAGCGGTCGGTAGGATTATTTATCGAAGTGATTAAAGATGGGTACATCTTTATTCACATATACTATACATTATAAAATAGGAGATGTGGCTTGTTCACAAGTATTTATTTTTTCGTTTCGAACAAAAACAATCGTCGACTGGGAGCGCCTTAACGAAAAATGCTATGACTCGCTTCTCTCGCCGCTGTAATCGCCTACGTAGAATGTGGTTTCAGTCACTGTAATCTGGCTACTAATCATCCAGTGTGCAAAACGTCCAATCAACCAACAAAATCATAAACAAAATCTTTCCTAGTTTTCCAACCAATCATTAATTTTACATCAATATGTGTTTGCATTTGCTATAATTAATGTGTTTCAATAGTTAGGCATTGAAAACACATTCATTGACCAAATAAATTAAAAAAAATAACCAACAGCAGTCTATACAGCAAAATTTAATCCGGGTCAGTAGGCAGGATAGAACCTAATCACAATATGTGGTTACGTTATGTGCTACGTACTTCTGGGACCATGCACCGATCTTAATTACTTCACTTTCGCTCAACCGCGCGACGGATATCGTCAAAATCCCATACTTAAACCAAATATAGAGGCTACGTAATGTGTTTAAAGTTGAGTTCTGAGCTCTGAACAAATATGTGAACATGTTGAAACAATAACAATTTTGCGTTTGTTATAATAAAATATCACAAACTCAAACAGTTAGTTTGCTAACGATTCTGGCTAGGGCATTTGACCTTGACAGTAGCACCGTATGTAAGTACCAGAGTTGAAGCGAAATCGTTACTCAACACCGATGCCGAGAAAATCAGAGCCACTGTCTATAAAACCTTGCTTTGAACGCAATTATTATCATAACAAAACAAGCCACAGAAACCAATAGTTGTCCTAAAGCTAATAGTCCGAAAGAAACAATGAAGGTGGCTCTACTTCTGAGCGTGGTTGCCTTCGTGGCTTTGGTAGAAGCAAGGAATTTGCGAGAGAAACGCGAGGTGGATCTAGAAGCCGCGGCGACACACCACGGATGGGACAAGGGAGGTGGTAAGGAACATCATGCTGATCACCACCATGAACACGGTGATAAAGGACATAAAGGCTACAAAGGCCACCACCATCATGAGCACGGGAAGAAAGGACACCACCACCACGAGGGACACAAGGGCCACCACGACGAACATGGTGGACACAAGAAGCATCATCATCACGACGACGGACACCACCACGAACATCACCACGGCGAGAAAGGCGAAAAGGGCCACGGCTTCGAAGAAAAGGGACACTACCACAAAGGTCATTCAACGAAGGGTCACCATGGCGTCCACAAAGTAGATGAATTCAAAAAGAACAAGCATTTCCACGACAAGCACGGAGAATCCGGTTTCGAAGAGGGTCATGGAGGACATCACCACGAACACGGCCACAAGAAGGGTGGACATTTCCACAAGGGCCACAAGCACGGAGGTCATCATGAACACCACCACGGCAAGAAGGGCCATCATGAAAAGGGAGGTCACCACCACGACCACAAGGGCCACCATGATGAAGGAGGCCACCATGAGCACCATCATCACCACTCCGGACACGGGAAGAAGGGCGGCCATGAGGACCACAAACACTGGGGTTTTAAGAAAGGACACTAAACCTTAGTAGAATAATGAGTTGTTATTACATACGTAAGAGTTTTTATATGGATTTGTAAATAAAGTATCGAGTTATTAAAACAATACTCGCTTACTTGAGGGATTAACCTTTACTACCTCTCGCTATAAAAAATACCTCGGTAGGTATATGTCATGCTCCTCCAAATTGCAGGAGAAAAAACTGTTCTGATATGTTTTCGCTAAATGTTTTATTATTATTATCTTGGTACGTTTCAAATCCACCACCTGCACCCGATAACCGTATCAAAGATGATGAGATAGCCATCAAACATAACGGTGGTAGAGGAAGGACCTTAATTATAATCCATTTTACAACCGGATGAAGAGTTGCGATGCTGCAGTAAGCTGGTGGTTAAGGTATCATATCCCTGTAAGGTATGTTGCAGCTTCTATCGTATGACAGTTGCAGCTACAGAAAAACTTTCTTCTCTTGGTGTTGTTGGCTTATGAAAAATACTTTTTTTATATCTAGATGTTGCCAAATCCATGGACAACATCTAGATGTTGTGCCGACCCCACGAGGACGTGGGATAAGGCAAAGAAGAAAAAAGAAGACTTTTAATATAAAATTTACCTACACTTTTTTCGATGACCGTAGATTATGTACCTATATGTCCCAGAAAGGGAACTAAATAGGCACACTCAAATACCTACCTATACCTACTAAATCCGTGCGTCTCGTTTCTGATACCATTATGTATACGAATTTACAACTAAAGGCTGTAAGCAAACTTAAAACACGATGAATTCTAACTTAAAAAAGTTAAATACATAGTACACCTGTACTGTGTATTTTATCAATAACATAATCATTAATACGTGGTGGGAGTGGGATAGAGGCATCAATTTTATAGAGTAAGTATGTAATACTATTTATTTATTTATTATGCTATTTAGTTCTCACTAAATAGCATAATAAATAGCTAGATTTTGCTTTATTTCTAGGTAGATTTTAATCTTATAGCAAAGAATTGACAGCAAGTATTTGTGCGCAATTTAATTATTTGATTCCCTACGCTGTCAATGTAATAGAGATGCCGAGGCGAGTCGCTGTGACCCCGCTACAGAGAGCCTAGAGCTGGGAAAAGATCTAATCAAGATTCACTAGTAGAGTGATTAATAATGTTAAAAACCTTGCCTAGTGTCTTTAGTTTTTTATGCGCCCGGTGAATTGAGTAATAATCTCCCGGGCCTTGGCACCCACACCTGTAAAAACCTCGGAGCCTTCCAATTTTGAGGACGCCCCTCATCATCAAAGGCTTGGCGGCACCCCTTTCTGATCATTTCTGCGCCCCTGCAAGATCTGCGCCCTGTGCCTGGGCACCGCTGGCACACCCCTATTCACATCACACCACCAGCACTATCGTACCCCAGATCATTGCTGTTTTGGAAGGTAATATTTTTTTTTATGTTTCATTTAATTTAATATCTTAGTTAAATTTCATTCATTGTTTGTGTTTTTTTTTAAATCTAAGTACCTAATTTTAATACAAAATTTATTATAATTATTATTGATAGAGCGAGTTGGAGCAGTCCCAGGCTTTTTTGTCGTCTAAATAATCAGTTACGTTATACTTAGTAAGCCTTTTTGCATAGTTGACGTTTAATTAAATTTTAAATTTGCTTATAGATAGCTTTTTCATATAATTTGGGACTTTGTTATAGAGCGTACACATTGCCCTTGAAATGATTTCTTAGTTTTAGTGAGCCTAGTCGTGGAAACAGCGAGTTTATCTTTATTTCTAGTATTTGCATCATGATTATCGCTATTATTGGTAAAAAAAAACTAATATTTTTACGATTAGGTAAATGTACTAGCTAGGTAAAGTCATTACATTTATTTCTTTAAACTTATTTTGCAGTGATTCTCTGGGTCCCTTGTTATAAATTGCTTGAACAGCTCTCTTCAGCAACACAAATACGGTGTTTACGTCTGCAGCACTCCCCCACAACAATACGCCATAAGACATAATGCTATGAAAGTAGCTGAAGTAGACTAGTCTAGCTGTATCTACGTCTGTAAAAAGACGTATCTTTTTGACTGCGTATGCTGCAGAGCTAACCCTCGTATTCAAGAACGACACTATGAGAACACGCACCCACAGTGGACGAAATCTTTTTTCATAAAAATCACTTTGTGTTGAGCGGCACTATGGCGCACACTACCGTGTGCCTTTAGAGCTCAACTTTGGCTAGAGGCACACGACAATGTGCCTCTAGTCACACTATGCAGTGTCGCACAACACATAAAGTGATTTTTATGAAAAAAGATTTCGTCCACTGTGGGTGCGTGTTCTCATAGTGTCGTTCTTGAATACGAGGGTAAGTCTCTTTGACAATTTATGAATGTGTTGAAGTTTATTATCTAAACTAAACTAATGCCTAATAATTACGTTTAAATACTAAAAACAAAACTAACTTCATGTTTATAAATAAAAATTTTAGTGCTTTAAAATACATAATGAAAAACCCAGGGACCCTGTTATCTGTGCCTGATAGGTGGTTCAAAATCGTGAAGTCACCTCGAGGTGTTCATAATATCTATTTCGAACGTATATCGGGAACACAAAAATAAAAACAAAAAAAAAACCTACAGGTGAATTGAGCACCTCCTCATTTTTAAAGTCGGTTGATAAAAACATCCACTATGTTTTTATCAACCGACTTCCACGAGATCTACATGTTCGATTTTGATTTTTAGATCAATATTTACTTGTGTAACATTCGGTAGTATAAACCGAATGCACAATTAGTATTGTTTTCATTTAATAATAGGTTATTGACATTGAACCAATTTACTCACTTTTTACATCTTATCCGGGTAGACTCGGCTCATACAAAACACGAAACATTTCAAGTATCACCCGGTTTTATTTATTTATTTATTAAGGCAGCGCCAACAGCACACATAATACACATTTTTTTTTTTTTTTTTTTTTTTTTTTTTATGGCAATCGTCCTTTTTTGGACATTTCTGCCAGCGTCACGTCATTTTAGATTTAAATCAAACGGTGGAACAGGAACAGCTGACCAGTATAGCTAAAACAAACGGATAATGTTAGTGGGGGTTAATAGACAAGTACACAACTACAATAGAATTATTAAGTTAAGATAATATAATATAATATAAAGCAATGATATATATAAAGACATAGAACGTTATTGAATTGTTTGTTGGATTCGAACTTATAATAACAGTTAGAGTTTAAGATTGTTAGAATTGATGAATTGAACTAAAATTTTGTAGATTTGGGGATTTCTGGAACTCAAAAGTTCCGGAACGTGAGTAGGGAGAAGAATTTTTGATTGAGTAATTGATTGAAAAAATTTTGAATGATCTAAGAGTGGACAGGAGAAAAATATGTGATTTAGGTTGCCTTCGTCAATACCACATTCACAAATGGAAGAGTCTTTGATATGCAGTTTATGTAGATGTACTGGTATGCAGCAGTGGTTCATTCTCATACGAATAATCATTGATGTAAAGCGTTTTCTCATTTTAAATTTTGAAAACCAGGGTTTACAGGGAATTTCAGGTTGAATTTTCGCATAAAAAGATCCTTTCGACTTGGAAGAATTTCTCCAGCAGGAGGACCAACTCTTGAGGAGACGGGATTTAGGAAGAGAGGAAAGATCGTGACAGTAATTTTTAAAGGGGACTTTATCACCACAGGAGACAGCATCTTTAGCGGTTTGGTCGACTCTTTCATTGCCTGTTATACCAGAATGGCCAGGAATCCATGCCAAAACTACTTCAAAACCTTTTGTGTTGCATTCAATTATATATTTTTTAATTTCAAAGATTATTATGTTATGATTTTTGGAAGAGAAAGGGTTTGATAAAAGTGCTTGAAGAGCACTGCGGGCATCCGAGAATATTACAGTACGGGAAAGTTTAAATAATAGAATGTATTTAATAGCTTCTAACAAGGCTAGACATTCACCTGTAAAGACAGAAGATTCTGGGGGACTTTTAATTTTTTGGACAATGTCATATTGAGCATGGAAGACTCCGTACCCAACACATCCTAAAGGGGACAGTTTAGAGGCGTCAGTGAAAATAGTGTGCCAGCCCCGCCATTCTCTACTAATAATTTGTCGGAATAATTCGTCCGCTTTATTGTCATCTTTACAGATACCAAAATCAAGAATTATGCGAGGGTGGAAAATTACAGTGTCGAAATCAAGTTCAAAAAGGGGCAGGTTAGGGAATCTGAATGTAGGGTCTTTTATTAATTTAAAGTCTCGAAAACTATTTACAAGAAGGGGGTCGTTTTTGGAGCGCCAATATGAGGAAGTTAGTGACAGTCGATCGAGAAGCTGTAATTTGGGTACAATAGGATGATGCAGAAATTGGAGAGCGCGGTAGAAGTAACGGTCAGCTAGAAACTGACGGCGTATATAGAGTGGAGGGTCTACGCATTCAACTTGTAAGGCATTTATAGGGGTTGATTTCATTGCTCCTGATATAATACGCAGCGCCTTTGATTGTATTAAGTCGAGTTTTCTGAGGCTAGCCTTGTTAGCTGGTTCTAATAAGAAGGTGCCATAGTCCAAGACACTACGTATTATAGCATTGTATAGGATTTTTAGTACAAATGGGTGAGCTCCCCACCACACACCAGAAAGGCATCTTATAATATTTAAATTTCTTTCGCATCTAAGGATGACATGATTGCAGTGATCCATTCCGTTTAATTTGCGATCAAGAATAAAGCCAAGGAATTTAACACTATCTTTAATAGGGATGGGGCTGTTGTTAATTTTGATCTCTATTGGGGGAGTGGTTCTTTTTCGGGTGAAGACTACGACATTGCTTTTACCAGCAGAGAGTTGCAAGCCATGGTTAACCATCCAGAGATGAAGTTTATCGAGAGATAGTGCAATGTTTTCTACAGCGATTTCGATGTTCTTGTGGGACGAGTATATTAAAATATCATCAGCGTATTGAAGAATGCGGCAATAACCAATAGACGTTTCTAGATCATAAGTGTAAAGATTATATAAGATAGGGCTGAGAACAGATCCTTGGGGTAAACCACGCCAAATTATTCTAGGTGAAGAGACAGAAGGGTCACAGCAGCGGAAAAATAAGAATCTTTCAGTTAAAAGGTTCATTATGAAATTGCTCAGCTTCTTTGGAATTCTCAGCTCGTGAAGTTTGTTCCTGAGAAGAGGAAGCTGTACGTTATCATATGCAGCTGTGATATCAAGGAATGCACCAACAACAGACTCATTACGGGAAAAAGATAACCTTATGTCAGTCGTTATGATGCTTAGGCTGTCCATTGTACTCTTGCCTTTTCTAAAACCATATTGAGATTTCGCGAGGAGGTTATTACTTTCTAGAAACCATTCTAGTCGATTTTTTATAAGATGTTCAGCTAGTTTGGTTAGGACTGAAGAGAGAGCTATAGGCCGATAAGATTTATAGTCTGACGGGTCTTTGTTAGGTTTAAGAATAGGGATTATAAATTGCGATTTCCAGGAGTCAGGGACAGATCCGGAATCAAATATAGTATTAACAAGATCAAGATAATATTTAAGAAGGACATCAGAAGCTCGAGTGAAAAAGGAATACGGGATGCCGTCCATCCCAGGGGCAGAATCTTTAACGGAGTTAAGGACATTTTTAAATTCTTGAAATGAAAAAGGTTTATCTAAATGGTCTGACGATGTTATTCGGGGGGATGAGGGCAATTCTGACGGCGAAGGGGAGTAAGCGGGTGCTAAGGAGTCCATGAATGAATCAGCCCATGACTGAGTTGGGCAGCAACGAGAGGAAGGAGGGATCCAGGAACGTCTATATCTATGGATTTTTTGCCATAAAACACAAGAGGGAGTATTAGGGTTAAGACTAGAACAGTAATTTTTCCAACCATTCGATTTCTTTGTTTTAAGCAGTCGCTTAGTTTGGGCAATTATTCTGTTAAGATCAATATAGTTTTCCTTAGTCATATTGGACGAGTATTTCAATTCTGCTGTTTTGCGGGCTTTTATAGCTTCAGTACAGTCTTTATCCCACCAAGGAGGCGAGGGAATATTTTTACGGGGGGACTTTTTTAAAGGAAAAGATAATTTAGCACATTCAACAAGTGTATTTGTAATGTCAGAAGAACATTGATTAATATTATCATGTGAGATAGGGCTTAAATTTGGAACTTTCTCATAAGAAAGGTTGCTAAATTTATCCCACAATGAACTGTGAACATTAAGATTAAATTTAAGAAGAGGGTTGCTAATAAAAGTTGGGCGGGTAAATTTATTTAATATTTGAATTAAGATCGGGAAGTGGTCGCTTCCATAGGAAGAAGAGAGCACCTCCCAGGAAGAAAGTGAGGCAAGTTCTGGGGAACATAAAGAGAGGTCTACAGCACTGACGGCTTCATCGGGGCGGCGCTTTCTGGTTGGAGAGCCGGAATTAAGTAGACAGAGGTTAAGGTTGTCTAATGAATCCAGAAGAAAAGCTCCCACTGAGTCTGTGACGTCACTCCCCCAAACAGGATGATGACAATTTAGATCTCCTAGAACCATGAGAGGTTTAGGAAGGGATTCCAGAACAGAAATAAGGTTACGAAGAATGGGTTTAGTAGGGTATGGGATGTATACTGATACCATGGTAATGTCCATAATACGAGCGGCGACGGCATCAAAGCCGTCGCCGCGAGAACTGATGGAAAGGTTGGAAAAGGCGATGTCATTTTTAATAAAAATGGCAACGCCACCGCGTGCGTCCTGTCTGTCCTTTCTGGTACAGATGTAGCCCGAAATCCTGAAATCAGAATTAGGGGCCAGCCATGTCTCAGAGACAGACAGGACGCACGGTTTATATTTATTAATTATGTAGATAAGATCAGATTTTTTATTTCTGATGCTACGACAATTCCATTGTAGGATCCTTTCTTCTGGATCCATTGGATAGGAGGGCGAGAAAATTACTTATCATTGAAGCAACGTTGTTCGGTTGGTTGGGGGAAGGGGAAGTAGAGTTATTGAAGAAGGAGGAGATAAGATTTAAAATTTTTATTAGTTCTGCAATCAATTCAGTATTAGAGAGGATATCCGGAGGGTTATTGAGAGCGCATCCGTTAGGCGCGCTTTCAGAGTGATCTTCTTTTGTTAGGTTATTGTGTGATTCACGGTCATAGCCAAATCTGCGAGGGGGCGGAGAACGAGAGCGACGAGGGATGGATTTCTTATATGAAGAGGAGGTTGATTGAGTAGGGGGGGGATTTCCAGTAGAAGAGGAGGGGGGAGGGGTTGATGTGACATCAGCAAATGATTTTTTTGAAGCAGAGAAAAGATTAGAGCATTCGGCATATGAGATACATTTCTCTGACATCATTTTTTTAATATTTTTCTGACGTTGTAGTTCAGGGCAGGCTTTGCTTGTAGCGAAGTGCTTTCCGTTGCAATGGAGACATATTGCTTCGAAATCTTCAACAGAACAAGAGTCCCCAGTATGGGCTTGGGTACACTTGTAACAACGGGGGTTCGATCTACACTGGGTCTTGGTGTGTCCGTACCGACAACAGTTGAAACATTGTATAGTTGGGTATGTGTATAATTCGATTGGGAATGAGCAATAGCATAGGAAGATCCTGGTAGGGAGGACCTGACCATCAAAGGTAAGTACAACTGTCTGAGTAGGTTTCCAGGTTGGAATACCATCTAAAATAACTTTGTAGTTGAGACGTCTCATCTTTAATATTGGGCCACATCCTTTCGGGACCTTTAAGTCTGCTAAAACTTCTTCATCCGTCATGTCTGTTGGGATGCCACGGACAATCCCCATTCTGGTGACATTGTAGGTTGGTATAAAAGCTTTATAATTATTGGAGCTTAAAGATGGGGATTGGAGGAACTTATTTGCAGAGTTGTCAGTATGGAAGTTTAATGTAATGCAGTTACGACCATTACTTTTTACAGAGCCATCTACAAGTCCTGTAAACTCTTGGGATCGGCTATACAGGAACTTGCCAAAAGTAACAGGGTGGAGGGTGGTACCTGATGTCTGAGTTGCTTCGATTCTTTGGACATGGACAGTGAAAGGACCCTTGTCCATCGAACTGTACAATTGTCGTGCTACCTGGGTGTTGGGGCTACTTTGGGTTGGTTGAGGTTGGGATTGTTGAGTTGGTTCAACAGGGACTGGACTAGGATTATTGATTGGGGCAGTTGAAAAGGAGTTAGGAGGAGTTGATTGGCCTGCCTGTGGAGGTTCTTCTCTGCTATCAGAGGAAGATTGCGAAGAACGCGAACGTGATCTTTTCAATGATTTTGGACGTTTTGCCTTTCGTCGGTCTTTACGAGAACGATGGACGGTCTCGAAGTCGTTTTCAATGGCCGGGATTGTAACGTACTGGCTTGGGGACGGGGGCTGCGTTACGTCAGTCTCCATCCCCAAACCAGCATGCACCGCGGCGGTCATGCTAAGATCTGGGGGTTCGTTCATGTCGACACAAATACATTTAGCTTTCACTAATTCACACACACAAAGTTTACTCACCACCAAACAAACACAAAAAACACTAAACTGATCTGGCGTAAATAAACAATAAAAGAAAATAAAATGAAAATCCACTGAACGTAAACAAGTTATCGCGAATGACGCTCAGCCGGAAGTCCAAAATACACATTGAATACGTAAACATTTATGAAAAAGTATTATAGAATGTGAGCCAATTACAGGCATGCACAGCATCACTACATAGTATAAAGCAAAGTCGCTAGGTAACTACCAATTTTTATCGACGCTTATAATTACTTTGTTGCCCGTGATGCACTGATTGGAGTTTAAGGAATTGTTGCGCTTTGTTATAAACCAAAATATATTATGACAGGTAAGTACCAACAAAATATACCTTATGTAGGTATCTATTATCGAACTATATCACTGGTAAAGATAATTTTAATAAAAAGTTCTCCGCCACTATGTACCATATTATATTTATATTACCTACCTATGTTAGTGTATTTAAATTATTTTAAATAAAAATAAAATAAAATTCAGTTATGTTACCAAAATGACAAAGTTAAACCAAAGTTATTTTATAAAAGTAAATTGGACGGCAAAAACCCTGAGAGTGCCAAGTTTTTGTAATCTTACTAAGAGCTAGAAAATTGCATTTCGCAAAGAGATCCAGCTTAATGCAAGTAGGTTAGGAACTAATTACACAGCAACTTAGCCAAAAGAATAGATTTCAGAATCATGTACCTTTATAAAAAAGATATCGACTTTTTTACTCAGCTAACCTTTGGGAAGGTACGTACCTATTTGACCTACTCGAACCCTATCCAATTTAATGTTATTTGCGTCTTATTAGGTACTGAGCAATAGAAATAGAACTTAGTTTTTATATGTTTTGGTTTTAGTAAGATATCACGTTTATTTATTTTTTTCGACAAACGCGCGATTATTATTATTATTAAATAGATAGATAAGTAAATACAGTACATAGACTATACATAAACAATGAAGACTTTGCAGTCTGAATTTTACAGCATTTCCGTCAAGCTTTTCCAATAAAGTCAATAAACTGCCACCCCCCAAGCCCAATAGACGAACTGTGGCCGTACCAAAATCTTAAAACTAATATCAATATTATCTAAATCAATATTAAATACTTAGGTACGGTGCGAAAGTTACAACGCTAACGAGTTCGTATTGCGTTGTCACTTTCACACGTAGCATGTTCCGGTACCTGTCCTAGCGTAAGTAAGCGATATGTGCTAAATATGGAGGTGGCTTAAACTAAATCTAGTCGATTACGAATACGATACTTAGGTTCCTACTTATAATTAGCGCTTCACGAGTAGAGGCAGGTACCTACAACAGCTAAACACATAGCCCTCTTAGACAAATTAAGTAGGTATATTTATCTTATATACTTACTTATAAAAATTAATCCCTATTGCCCTAGGTCACGGCATCACGTGTAAACGGCTGGTGCGATTTTGCTAATTTTTTTTTGTTCCAATCTTTAGTGTCTGGAGAAGGCTCTTATGGAAAAAATAAAAACTGACCAAGTGCGTGTCGAGCCACGCCCAAGGGTTTCGTAGTTTACACAGCTAACAACGTTATTTAAGTAATTTTCAATGATATTTGCACTAAAAAGTTTACTTCTAGTTTACGAGTAATCGTAGGTATATCTAGCATTAGCTATCTTACTAATTGAACCTATACACAAATTATGATATGGCGATAGTGATAACAATTCTGTTGTTCTAATATTCTAAATCATAAAACCGTCTTAAAATTAAGTAAGTTATGAATTATGATAATATTAATGTGATTTAGAAACGTCAACTTTAATTCAGTCACCATTTCAGTTAGTTAAAAGTTTTAAAACGTTCGAACGTTATATTAACCATATATTAATTTTTACTTTGATAGGTATGTAGGTAGATATATTAGAGTAACATTAAATATGATCTATATAGCTATTATAAAATTAAATTAAAATTACTCTGAGTGTGTTTGTCACCTAACTCTTCCTAGCTGGACAGCTGGATCAAATTGGTTGAAATTTCATATGTACCTATATTAGAATAATAGTACCTATATTACAATGGGTTCCTGGATGGTTTAAAAACACAATTGGACCCGGTAGGTGGCGCTGCTGTCGGTATGTCACCAATCTTGATTTGCTGTAGGTACTCCTTATAAACAGGCGGTACGAAATTCGCCGGATTAGCTAGTTTAAAATAAATGACGAAGTTTGTTGTCGTTTCCATTCTCACCAGGTTAGTTCCCAATAAAATAGTAGCCTGACCGTATTTCACAGTCTGAGCGCATGGTCGCGTGCTTTTAGTTCGCGTTAGGCGTTTCACCAGATTTTTTTTTATCGTGAAAATAAAATGTTGTGCAAACAAACTTTGATTCTATGAATAAATTAGCATCAGGTTTGTGGTTTCAACCAGTTGCATGCGACTTTTGTTCTTTGCATTATTTTAAGTATACCTAGCTAGGTGGGTTTAAATTTTACCTTTCTTATAAAAAGTTTTTATGTGAAAGGTAAACTTTCAATCTGAAGGTCGCGGGTTCGAATCCCGGCGTGCATCAATGGATTTTTATGTTCGAAAAATGATATGCGTTAGAGACATATTTGGGTGTCGTGTCGTGTCGCAAACGCTATCTTGCGATTGGCTAGTGGCGCGACACGCCACGCCACGACACGTAAGTGTGTTTCCGGGATTACTCGCTGAAGGTTCTTAGTTAAGTACTTGACAACATTGTAATAATTGTAACAATGTTTATCATACCACGACAAAGTGTCGTAAGGCAAAGCGCAAAAAAATATAAGAAAGATCTAACCCAAAATACCTAGGTATTACCTATACGCCTATACCGTTTTAAGAATTAAAGACTACCTGATATTCCTGATAACTGAAACTGGATGTTTAGACCTTGCATCTTGATCGATAATCACTACATAGTATAAAGCAAAGTCGCTTTCCGCTTCCCGCGTCTGTATGTATGTATGTTTGCTTATATCTTTAAAACTACACAACGGATTTTGATGCGGTTTTTTTTAATAGATAGAGTGATTCAGGAGGAAGGTTTATATGTATAATAACATGCTACCCGTGCGAAGCCGGGGCGGGTAGCGGGGCGCTAGTAACAATATATTATTATTTGAAAAAAATAAACAAACGTGACGAGTTATTCAATTTCATAATTTGGCACTTTTTCAAAATCAGGTAGTATTTATTTAGGTACCTAAATAGCCTTTTTTTTGGATTGAGTTCATCAGCGATCAATATTCCATTGCCATTATCATATTTTTGAAAAATCATTCTTTTGAATCGACGCAAAACAGTCACTATTTCGTCGAAACCTGTATATAAATTATTTAATTTAATTAATTTATTAATCAAAGTGTTTGCGTACAAAACTTAATAGATATATAATACTTATAATAATTGTTTTCGGATAATACAAGAGTATTTATTTTCAAAATAATTTTAATGCTATTAGAGGAGAGCGGGGTTGAAAGTGCCGATTTTGACAAATCCTCATATTAATCGGATAAAAATAAGAACTATGTGTCTGAAAGTAGTAATGTAGTTCATCCTTAGCCAAATTTAGTCTGCAGTATTAATTTATTTACAGATTTGGTACATTTTTAATAGTTTTTAGAAAAAAAATATTTATTTATACAGCGGTGGCAAGGCACTAGCAACCCCCTCTTGGGGCGAGATGTGCCGTAGCTGAAGTTGGTTGTGCCGTTGATAATGTTAGATATTGAACATTTAATGAAAATTATTCTGAATTTAAAAGACATCAATTTTATAATAATATATTTATTCGCCATACTTTTTATTACAAATCAACAGTTTTTAATCATTAGTTAATAAAAAAAAAGAAATTTCCGTTACTTTTGTAATTATTTCAAACTCTAAGAATATTTTTAATCAATAGTTGCTTTTTCTCTTGCCTTTTGCCTTCCCTTTTCCTTTATCCTTCTTTTTAGTTTCACTTTCTTTCTTCCTTTTATTAGCCACTAGCGACCCGCCCCGGCTTCGCACGGGTAGCATGTTATTATACACTAGCAGTCCGCCCCGGCGTCGCACGGGTGTAATAATGATTTTATGGGTAATTTTTTTACACTTTGGGTTACATTATTGAAGTTTTCATACGGATCCCTAACGTTTTTGAAAATAATCTATAGCCTATGTTCATCAGGGATAATGTAGGATTCTAATGGTGAAAGAATTTTTCAAATCGGTCCAGTAGTTTCGGAGCCTATTCAATACAAACAAACAAACAAACAAACAAACAATCAAATCCTTCCTGTTTATAATATTAGTATAGATATAGATATAAACCTTCCTCCTGAATCACTCTATCTATTAAAAAAAACCGCATCAAAATCCGTTGTGTAGTTTTAAAGATATAAGCAAACATACATACATACATACATACAGACGCGGGAAGCGGAAAGCGACTTTACTTTATACTATGTAGTGATTCCTGCTCTTCATCTTCGTCATCAGAACTGTCATCTTGAAAAACTCTTCTCTTAGCGGGGTTCTTAGCATGTTTTTTTGTTTGTTTACCTTTTCCCTTGCCTTTATCTTTAACCTTCTTACTCTCTACCTCTGTAGTTTCATTATTTTACGACAGAAATAAATTAAAACTGAAAAAAGCACTCAGTTTTTAAATTTTTTCAATTTTTCGTTCCGATTTCTGTGCATAAAAGTACAAAGTTCGATAATAAACTTTAACGCAGCTTTTTACCCCGTTAAGGGATGAAAATCCAAAAACCATAAAATATGATTTTTTTTAATTGCATTGATGAGAAATAATACTCTGTTTTAAGTAATTTTGATAATAGTTTATTATCAAAATAAACTTGAACTTTAACACCCCTTTTTACCCGTTATGGAATGAAATTCAAAAACCTTTTAAGTCATGTTTAATTTTTTTATATTTTGAAATTAAATACCCCATTTCATTTGTTTCAAATAAAAAATGGTAGAGTGTCATACAAACTTCATCCCCTATCCCACCCCCTTAAAGGTAGAATTTCGGAAAATCCGTTCTTATCGTATGCCTACGTAATACAAAAAACACACCCTCCATGTTTCAGGTATCTGCAATTGTCTTTCAACTGTCTAGCTATCACGGTTCATGAGATACAGCCCTGTGACAGACAGACAGACGGACAGACAGACAGACGGACAGCGAAGTCTTAGTAATAGGGTTCCGTTTTTGCCCTTTGGGTACGGAACCCTAAAAACGATCTTATTTAAATCAAAATTAACACAGAATCAGCCCTAATTACCTAGGTACTAATTGATAGTAAGTAGTTTTTTTTACAAAAAATGCTTTAAATCATCACGTCATTAAAATTCGAACAATGCCATCATCCCTAATTCCATCCATCGCAGTCACATCACATCTTATCTGTATCTACCGCTTTAACAATAACTGACCCAAAACTGAAATGGCACAGACTATTTTACTATTCCATGGTATGGCAACACATGTGGAATACAACACCAATATGGGCCAGATAGATTTACGAGTATAGATACCTCCGACCGCACGCCACAACATCGTGTTCGTTATACAGCAAGTACAATAGTGGTTATAGGATTCTGAAAAGCCTCCCTCTACTGTACCTCTACATAGAGTTCTAATAAAATTTATCTGTTGGTATACATTACTTTGCTGGAGACTGGAGGATCCAATAATGGGTAGGTACTTTACTTTAGTATCTACCGTTATTTTGGGGAATAAGTAAACATAATTTTGTCAGGCCGATTTCCGGTAAAATAACATGAAGGGTAAGCAATAAACTTACCTACATACAAGGCTGATAAGTGTACGCAATAAAAAAAAATAACATCATAATAAACATTTTTAATAATTTAAGTCGTTCTACCTACGATAAGCAAATGCCTGGCGTAATTCCAGAAATAAATAAATTGCTAACAAACATTCATGGCTTGGTCCTAAACAAACATAACAGGATAAAATAATGTGACGCAAATCAACCAGAAATAATCAGTGTCCTTTTTTATAACCGTATTTTTTGTGGTGCGCGTGTTCGCCCTTCTTGCCGTGATCATGATGATGCTTGTGGTGAGAATCATGGCCTCCAGAGGTCTTATGTCCTTTGTGCTCATGATGGTGTCCGCCTTTTTCATGATGGCCTTTCTCGCCATGTTCGTGCTCATGGTGATCCCCGTGATGATGGCCCTTATGATATTTCCCACCCTTTTTATGTCCATGCTCCTCATGAAAGCCTCCATGTTTCTCCTCGTGTCCAGAATCACCCTCTTCGTCAAAGAACTTCTTATCCTTTTTGAACTCGTCCAACTTATGAATTTCGTGATGGCCTTTAGTGGAATGTCCTTTATTGTAATGCCCCTTTTCTGCGTATTTATGCCCCTTCTCTCCTTTCTCACCTTTATGGTGCTCGTCATAGTGGCCATCTTCGTGATGATGATCGTTTTTGTGACCTCCATGATCGTCATATTCACCTTTATGTTTTTCCTCCACATGGTGGCCTTTCTTACCCTTTTCATGGTGATGATGACCTTTATAGCCCTTGTGACCTTTCTCATCGTGATCATTATCATGATGTGCATGATGTTCTTTGCCACCACCTTTCTTGTGCTCCTGATTGTGATGCTCTGCTTTTTTGTGGCCGGTCGCAGCGATGTCCTGATCGACTAGACTTTGAGTTTCCTTTTCATCGCGGTTAGCAGGAAGGCGGCGGGCTTGTATCACAGCAAGGAAAGCCAGAATCACTAACGTAAAAGCAACCCTCATGTTACGAGGTCGGCGATAGCACAGTGCACAGCTGCAGTGTCCTCTTGTCCCAAAATTGGCAACATCATTGATGGTGCAGCAGGTTTTATATAAATAGTTGAGTAAGGTGTGGTAATCGTCGCGTCTCGAACAGATTAGCGCAGCAGGCACATTTCGGCAGACCTTCTCTTATTTATCTGTAGGTATCTAACTAAAAAAACTGTAACACGATTCAGGTACACGATCTAGGTAAATTGTATTAGGTAGATATGTAAATTTCATTAAACAAGGTCAAAGGCATTTACCTATTTAATTTCTCATGATAAATCTACTTAATACCTAGAAATAATTGAACACGAAAGATCTACCTGACAGGTTAGCGTAAAGCACTAATTTATCGATTATGACTCTAACAATCGTTCACCTTAACATCGATGATAGATGCTAATCGCCTCTCCTCCAATTGACTTTATAATACCTGCCCCATTATTCATTCTTTGTCAATGACAAAGCTTCGAGGATGGATAATTAAGTATATTCAAAGGAATAGTAACGTTCTAATTATGAAGTTCAAGCAGCAAAGGAGAGTCAGAATAATTAATAACACAAAGCCGGTTCAATTATATAATATTAACATATAGGTATAACTAACACGGCAACTTTTCCAAAATAAACTATTTAGAATGTGAAACAAATTAGGTAATCCTTCTTAATTTTGCAGGATTTGCATGGTCCATATCCTCATTTCCATTTGAACACTGCATCATAACCACAAAACATTGTTATGTTACATTCCAGCATTCAATATTACATGCCTCATCACGGGATCGTGTGGTTGTCCGCACGCCTTAAGACTAACCCACTTGTTGCGTGAGAACGCAACCACCGGACCACATTTGGGTCACTCACTTCGCATAGTTACGTAGGTACTTTACGTAGGTAGGTACATACACACCATTATAAATGATAAATTAGAAAGATCAATTAAACACTCGTTCGGACCGACTCAACTAGAGCTTGACTAAAACTAAACCCTATCATTAGGAGCTTGTCCATATGGCACGGAGCCAGCAGCGCAAACTACAACTTCTTGTCACGAGCGACGACACCCGCTATAAAAATCGTTCCAATAAACGAAGAACTTTACATTTACCATTTAGAATTTAGATCAACAGAACGTAGGTATTATGAACGTACCTATTAGAATATTTAGAATTATGTTATACCTAAGTATGACTCTGTATGACACAACATTCATAAATATTATACCTACTTACCTACCACCGTTGGCGTTGTTGCGATGCGTTGAGAAAGTCCTTTTACTAGACTTTTCCGTTCTCACATTCGGACCATGATCATGCCCCGTCCACCCAATTAAAATCTCGTACACATTTACTTGTTTTCTAACATCATGGAACTTCCACTCGAATCCTATAAAGTTTATCAAAGAGCGTAACGCAAAAGTAGATTATATTAGAAAAAGTATTTATGCAGGTAGTTACTTAAGTACTTAATGTTTTTATGCAAATTCAAAGAAATAAATAAGTGATAGAAGCTGTCGCGCTACGGCAGTACTAAGATTCTTAGCACTTTTCGTATTTAAGAGGAGTAATAAATGTTTTTGAAGAATGCAGAATCGTTTTTCTCAATAACCGTAAAACATACAGTTTTGATTTTTACGACAAAGATAACTTCAGGATTTAATCTAGATAAATTACAGACGGAATTGGTGAAACTTTTCTCGATAGATTTATTTTCCAAAGTTGGCTCTTCAAAAACCCTAGTTTCGTTTTTGATCAAAACTATGAATAGCTAAACTGTTCATTTTTATATAATTCGTTAGAAAATCATACTAGCTAAGCAAATTACAGATAGTTTCTTTTTAAATTTGATGGTTTTTAAGATAATGCAGTTTTATCACATTTTCCGTCTTATTCAACCTGGTAGATTCAGCCCATACAAAAAGTCAAAAATTTCAAGTATCGCCTTAAGTTACTTCTCTTTCCAGAATATTTAAATAGCTTCAAGTAGAACTTTCTATTCACGGAACGCTGTAGTGCTTGGGACATATTTTAAGTGGAGTAGGCTGGCCTAGCACTTATTAAGGAGGTTTACCTCCTACCATTCTTTCAGCTTCGTTCCTCTCATCCACAGGAAATACATGGTTAACACTTGCGGAGCTGCGGGTTTCCTCACAATGTTTTCCTTCATAATTTTGAGCACAATATATTTAATTATTTTATTTATTTTTACCTTAGGTACTTGTATCCCTCCCGAGAAAAAAGTTGTAATATCAAAGACTTCGACAAAACTCAATATAATCAGTGATAGCTATTGTTCATTTCTTTCCAGATGCCCGGAAAATGTGGAAATTAGAAAAGTTGTTCCAATCAGCTTTGTTTTCCAAACAAACAATTGAGAAATGTTATCAATTTCAATGACAAGCAGTTCTGTAGTAAACGGTCGATTGCATCCACGACCAATTCGTTGACCATTATGTAGGCCAATCTCGGGCAGCGCTCTAGTTTCTCAACGCAGAGTTACTTATCTGGCCGGGAGCCGTTGCCAACGGTCCACCGCCAACAATTTTATGTAACTTTGTTGTCGAAACGTGCTGTGAAATTGATAAGTTTGTTTTGTGCTTGGGTTTAATTGTTAGCGAGCATTTTTGCAGTCGGTGGCTCGTGAAAGATAACGTCGAGGCCGTATATTAGCAGACTAATGTGAACAATGGAGTTGATTTTGATGTTGCATTATCCTAAACTAGCCTGAATTTACTACACTAAAACTGTGTAAAGTAAGTTCAAAATGCAACAACAGAAGCTATAACGATATACTACTATTTTTTTTATAATAAGCATTATGAATCGGTTAAATTAAAACTGTTTGAAAGAGAACCGAACGTCTTTACCAGCGATGTCAATTTATAATGTAAATGACAATTTGTTTAAAAATGTTATAGCTAAGCGCGATCTAAAGTACTCTTTAGGGCGCGATTAGCTACGACATTTTTGCTTTAATGCTTAAAAAATAAAATGAATGTAGGTACAAACACGATGTTGCATTGCATTTTGCTTAGACATGAACTAGAAGTTAAGTGCATAAGACGGGCATAAGTTAGTTAAGGCTCTAAATGAGGTATGCACTGTTCATAGGCATAAATGAGCATTAGACAAAGGAGGGAAAATAATCAAGAATAATTTTGGTAACGTATTTTATAATAACAAAACATCACAGTCAACAACTTAACAAAACATTATGTTTAGCTTATAATTATTAACCTAGCGAACGGTAAGAAGAGTGAGAGAAGGATGAAGTTGCATTTAGTGTCCCTTCTTATGGCCCCAGCTCTTGTGGTGTTCGTGGCCTCCCTTGTCTCCATGGTCATGGTGATGGTGGTGGTGCTCGTGATGGCCGCCATCTTCGTGGTGTCCCTTATGGTCGTGATGGTGTCCGCCCTTCTCGTGGTGGCCCTTCTTGCCGTGATGGTGTTCATGGTGACCGCCGTGCTTGTGTCCCTTGTGGAATTCACCGCCCTTCTTGTGTCCGTGCTCATCGTGATGCCCACCGTGGTGCTCGTGGTGGCCACCTTCGTGATGCTTATCGTGGAAGTGCTTCTCCTTCTTGAATTCATCATGCTTGTGAACGCCGTGATGGCCTTTAGTAGAATGTCCCTTGTGGTAGTGTCCGTCTTCGTGGTGACCGTGTCCTTTGTGCCCCTTCTCGCCGTGATGATGCTCATGGTGATGGCCGTCACCGTGGTGATGGTGCTTCTTGTGACCGCCGTGTTCGTCATGGTGGCCCTTGTGTCCCTCGTGATGGTGATGTCCCTTCTTGCCGTGCTCGTCGTGGTGGTGGCCCTTGTATCCCTTATGTCCTTTCTCTCCGTGGTCGTGATGATGATCAGCATGGTGCTCGTGGCCACCGCCTTTGTCCCATTTGCCGCCCCCCTTGTGGGTGGCCGCTACTTCTAGGTCGGCATCTCGCTTCTCCCGAGTGGAGCGGCAGCTGACGGTCGCCAGCGCCGCCAAAGCAAGGCAGCACACTACATACACCCTCATGCTTCCAAGAGTACACAAGTTGAATGATAACTTTGCCGGTGGTTGACAAGGTTTTATACAGATAGTCTGGTTCGTATTGTATGAAAATTGTGTAAAGCCCCAAGGTTGTACTTGCACTATGTACCGTTATTGGAAGTACGTTGCGGAACCCGGTGTCTCAATAAGAAATCCAGTGGTACCTAACTATCTATTGAATAATTAAATTAAAAAGTGACAACGACCATTTAGGTATATATTCATTACTTTAATTACGAGCTGAAAAGAAATATTTAATACTGTTGAGCAAATTGATTGAAATGTGATCAGGACGCCCTAACGCACCGACACCAATGATTCATTCTAGGTACTGCCAATATGTCTATTTATGATCCATCGTATCCACATTTTATGTAAAATAGAGAACCCATTCAATTAATTCCACCGTAAAATCTCATAAGTAACGGTTCATATTTATTCAGTTTGTTTGCATAATTTTCTTATGTAATGGATGAATAGGAAAATGTTACCTACTTATAGTGATGTCAAAGGTGTAATTGAGTCTTTTCACCATTTTGAGGGTTTCGTAGTCTACAAGAAACCCATAAAGTATCGCCATGTCTGTCCGTCTGTCCGCTAGAAAGCTGTAATTTGGAATGTATATACAATATATTAGTAATGGGGCTTTGTGAAAACTACTTTTCGATTTAAAGTGCCATTTTTTTTTCGATTTTTGACGTCTATTGAGTTTACGTCTCCAAAGTTCTATTGAGTTTGGAGACGTGAAAAAAATCACGTTAGTAGTAACTGAAGTTAAAAGCAAACCTATCATAGCTAAGAAGGCGTTACAAGTTTAAGAGTAATAGACGTAATAGTCGACCAACTTATATAATGTACTTAAAAAAGAAATAATCAATGTTTTAAGTACAAATACGATTGAGCTGACGTTGTGAGCTGTGTAAACTACGAAACCCTACATTTCGGCCCGACACGCACTTGGCCGGTTTTTATTTATAAATATTTTTCTACCTTAGACTACACATTGTGATTTTTAGGGAACGTAAACAAAAACGCGGATGTGTATTTCTTAATTTATTGATATAATTCATCAATGAATACAACGAACAATATAATTCAAGTTACATGAAACTACAAGATGAGATAGTTATTTAAATCTACATATCTAACGAATTTAAACTAATAATAATATATTCGTAAGGTTATTTATTTTTATAATAAATCACAATTTACCAACTTTAAGTTGACAAAAATATTCAAATAATAAAGGAACATAGCTAAAAATAATTATTAAGAAACGCATATTAGTGTTTCACACCCTGAATTATTTTTACTAAATATGCTATATATGATTAAGCTGCATTCATTATACACTTGAAATCAATCACCCGATTTTTTTATAATATTATATTGCATATTTTTTGTTAAGAGCGAATGCAAAGGAATAGGCAGCAGTTTTCAGAAGGAAAGAATTTCAATAATTTTTGTTTGTTGTAACAAATAAACTGCGTATATCAAGGTGTGAACAAGTAAGGTAACAATTTTAAAAACGTTTAAAAAAGCCAAACTTTGTTTTTTATTAAAAATAGCCCAAATTGCCCACCTAAATGATATACAAAAATACATTTCCAAGTTAAACATTTGTGAAGTAGCTACTTTAAGTTAATGTCGAAAGAAAATAATGTAACCGCCCAAGTAGTATGTATACTTTGGATAAAACACAAAGAGGGCACACACTAACCTAGCTTCTCATAACACCACCACTGTATACAATACATAATCAGTACACAAACGAAAAAGTATGAAATAATCTTTATATGAGTTAGCCATAGCAGGATTCTCGACATAAACACATTTATACATTGGTGTTTCGTGACAAATCTCTACTTAATAAGCAATACTATAATATAAACGAACGTCCACGCTTATTTCACATTCCGACACCTTGTAAACCGAATCAGAGTCTGTTATTCTCATAGACAGCGTTATCATCAACGCACAATGAGATGAATAGATTTCATAAAAGTGTAGTTTATTTACTAATAGGTGCATAATGTGCATATGCATTTCACTTAAAAACGTTGTAGTTATACAATAGACAAAACAAACGAACGAAGCCAGGCTAATTTGTTTCTTACCCTCAATCACGCTATAGCCGTAATCGGCCTCTTATTCTCTACACACACACACTATCCCAAGCCATATTCAATCTGAAAGCCAATTTAAAGTGAGCAGCCAGTTCGTCCCTCGTGCTGCCGGCATTCATTACATAATGTAATGTAAGTACAAAGTTCAAATCGGCTATTGCAATAGCGCTATATGATCCGCAATAGCTCTCAATCTCAAATCTTTGGTCACCTTCGTTCATACAGAAAATAAATCAATCTTTCAGTTACCAAACAGGGTATTGAAGAATACCGATAATACTTTAAGTTTCTAGTTGAGATGGAAACCACGTTCGTTAGTTGCGGCGAGTAACCGCTCGCGAAGCACCTCTTTACAGGAATATTCTGGAAGTTTCAGGTAATGCACGCATGTGTTCACTGAGGGGTACGAACCGTCGCCGGCGTCCACCTGTAACAAAAACATTACTTCGTTATGTCTAATACTACTAATACAATAGGCTATTTGACAGTATGAAAAATAAAGTGTTGTTGATAGTATCTATGTAAATTATGCCTTCGAAAAGCGTTATGGAGTAAAATAACTTGAAAATAAACAATAATTTATTATAAAACCCATAATTAAAATTATCAATTTTTCAACGCCAGTCACGTGACACAAAACGGTCAGGATGGTGGTAAACGGTGGTCGAATAGACGATGACGTAGCATGCTTGTCAATATGTCTTCGCCTGCCTTGAAAATTTCACGTTTATTTACTTGTTGACAAACATTGTGACGTCACAGAAACTAGTGCGACGCCATTTTGCTTAGAGAAGCGTTTTTGCGGGTTATTTAAATTGACGATATTTAAATTAAATTTTTAGGCACAATACTTATCAGAATTTTAAATAATATTGTTTTATGGGTTCCATAGTCACTACTGAATAATCTAAAATAGTTTTTAAAATCTTGTCAAATAGCCCATTGAGGTGTTCAAGCACCACAATTCTCGTCCTATCTTCTCAATGAAACATAAAATTATTAAAATCCCGTAAACAAGGGATCGAAAGGGATGTAAAAGTTTGCAAAACAAAAACCACACGAAGTATTTACAGTTATTACCTTTCTGACGACGGTAAGCCTAGGATGTAAGTTGGCCAGTCCACCAGGCGGCAGGCTGCTGCAGCCAGTCGCAAACTGAAGGAACGCCTTGCGCTCACGCATCGTCATCTCCACCAGCACGTCCACTAGCCGGAGAAAACCGGGACTAAAAGGGGGAAATACATGTTAGATTATAAATACCGAGGCAGCATTAAAATGGTACACAATAATAAAAGCTAAATATGACGCCGAGCATCCCAGTGGTTTAAAAAAGAGAAAAACTCGGCACTATAAATGCATACGTAGGTAATTAATAATAGTAAAGGTATCCTACTTTATCCTAATAATATTGTAAATGCGGAAGTTTGTGAGTTTGTATATATATGTTTGTGCCCTAAGAAATCCTAAACGACAAAACGGATTAAGATGAAATTTGCTCTAGTATGTAGATCAAAAATCAGAAAATCAATAGGGGGAACTTATAATCCGAAAAACCACCCCTAAATGATAAAAATAATGCAATAAGGATGATTTTGGTATAGATGGCCTGGTGTGCATGAAATCTGACATCATAGACTAAAACCATTCAGTCGATCATCATACCATACCAGTTTTGACTACATAATGAATGATACGCATTTTACCAAAATTCGTAATTTATTTTCTCAGTACAAGGTTTGAAGGGAAAAAATTGGAAGTTGGCTAAGAATGCTTTTTCCTATGCGACTATTAAAATTTGACAGGACAACGTATGTTACGAGTCGGCTAGTAATTAATATTGCCGTTGGGCCGCTGAGTAGGCGTATGATAGAGTTGGCGCCGCAGAAGCGGTCCCGCACTGTAATCCTCTAGAAACGGAATTTATAGCATGTATTTAAGTCGCAGTCGCAGCTGCGACGCGGCACGCACACATACCTGTCCCGCGTGTAGCCGAGCTTCGGCTCCGTGTACTGCAGCAGATGGTCGCGCGTCCATACAGGCCCGCGCTCGCCGCACACTAGCAGCCGCAGCTCTGCAGGCGAGAAAGCGCGAAGGCGTCGCGCAGGGAACACGGCGCCGAAGCCACCGCGGAACGCCGCTGTTTGCCGTCGAATGCCCTCGCGTACCATCCAACGCGCGCTGGATTCTGCGTAAGCTCGCGCGTTTGACGGTCCAACCTAGAAATGATAACGTTCACAAATCCGTCAGTTATGTCGCATTGGTTTTGAATTTTGGTGAAAATTTGCACACTCTAAAAAATTAAGTATATTAGTTTTTTACCTCGATATTTTCGCCACTATCACACAGCGGCTGAACAGACACGGCCGGGTTAGCGTTGGCCGCCACGTGTGTCATGGTGAGTGAAAGTGCGTCAAATGTGGCGCCCTCCACTGTCAGTGCATTTGCATTCTCCTCCCGTTCTGCAGCCTCTAGTGATGTGTCTTTGATTATGCTATCGTACTCAGCTGCCGCAGTTAGCACGTTTGTTAGGAACCTGTGAAATAAACTACATCTAGTATCCTTCTAAATAAAAATACGGTGACGATATGTTATTGCAACCAGACTATAATTGGCCAATTGTGATGAATCTGTTCGTTTTTTTGTAGTTTTTAGCAAAATCACACACAAGCAACAAGGACGTTTTAAAGTGATCCTTGTGATTTTATTGAATTTGACTTTGGCTTTGATCTAAAATTCTGCTATGCCACCAATTACCTGTGTCGAATCGGATCAATTTCTTCCAATATTTCAGTCGTTAGCTCCTCACCGCACATAATACGTAGGAAAGGTTCTGATAATGGTAAGTCGACCAGACGCCCGTCTTGAAGGACCTGCAAATGAAAATAATGTATTAGATTATTCTTTTACTAAACAGTGGGATTTTTATTTTATTTTATTAAACAGTGGGAAATTGGGGACGACATCCACCAACGCGGAGACAAAATCCGATAGAGATTTAATTGTTACATTTTTTTTTCAGCTTTTGTCTATCCCAGATAAGACAATGTCGAGAGATGTAAGTACCTTTGCTAAGAATACTCCGAGGAACCAGAAATATTTGCAAACTTTATCACAGATGGGAGAGTCTTGGGGCAGCGGCGCCGGGAAGAGACCGCCCGTTCGCGTCACGTAGTATCCCGGGGGCTTTTCTGTAAAACAAGACCAGACGTATTGCCAAATTCAAGATAAAACAACTAAATACGTAGAAATATTTGAATAAAAACTAAATTAGCTTAATAGAATAAAAATTCAATTAGTTACACCTATTATTAAAAACACCAGATGGTAGTTACCGACAAAATGTTTGCGATATGGAGATAAGTATACCACTAAGGTATGCCGAAATATTTGAAGTTTTTACCATCAGGTGTGACGAGATGGTTGGGTGCATCGTCTACATCACGGTGCGTAGGCTCGTGTAGCCACATATCCAAATCCGCCCGTTGTAACTCCGCGGCGACGAGTGCGTAGAACTCAAGTGTGGGACCGAGACCAGTTCCCTCTTCGCCCGCGAATTCTACTTCGAGCACGGATTTGCGGCCAGCATGGACACGCATAACCTACAAATATAGCAAAGTAGTTCAATGTTACACTCACTTTATACATCTTCAAAAAGGTTTTGTTGGTTCATACTACCGTTTTTCTAAGTGCAATTTGCCTAAGGTGATAAGTGAAATTTTTTGAAGAGCCAACTTTGGAAAATAAATCTGTCGAGAAAAGTTTCATCAATCGTGTTTCTGTCTTTAATTTATCTAGATTAAATCCTTAAGTTATCTTTGTCATAAAAAACAAAACTGTATGTTTTGCGGTTATTGAGAAAAACGATTCTGCATTTATCAAAAACATTTTTACTCGTCTTAACATAGTCTTAATGGCTTCATTTCTCCAACCAAAAAATTTGCCAATTTGCAAAAGATTGGCCGGTTCAATGTCACAGCAGTGGTTTACACAGGATTTGTAGACCATATGTGTTGTCTGACACTGTTCGCCTTGCGTAAAGAGTCTAGGCTGTATGGTCGTGACGTTAACATGTCAAGGTCTGCCATGAATGATGCAAATTACAGTCACTTGTGCATAAAATACTTTAGGAATCTACGAAATATTCTCATACAGAGCAACTGCAAAATATATTTTTAGAGCAGTAAAAAAACTACTAACCTGCATGGCGGACCGCAGCAAATCAGGTTCTCTTGGGATCCGCACGCGCTCGTGACGCAGACGTCCCATTCGAAATTCCGTAGCCTCTATGTCAGCACGACGCGGGGACACTGCATTTCCAGCCCTAAAATACAAAATAATATACATATACTATATTTTCGAGCAATAGGAATACAAAGCATGCTCCTATTTCAGCATGAGTTACGCTTGATGCATATTACTTACTACTACCTATTCTCTTTTAGAATAGTACATTACAAAGACATATAGATAATTGTGCTTAGGTTTGAAGTGGTCATCAGTTTTGCCATTCTGTTGTTCCAAACGAAGGCAGTATTTATACATACCTTTGCCTGTCGACAGCGCGATCCCTTTGTGCCTGCAACCAGACGATAGTTCGCGAAGTTCCGAACGCGGTGCACGCGAAGAACATTTGTCGCGTCTCTAGCGGGAACAGGAAAGGACACCAGTCGTTTAACTGTTGACACCTATGGGGAAAAATAACACATAACGTAAGGCATTATAATTCCTTTGTTGTATCTTATTCATAATCATCTTTTATTAATTATCATGTTCAAGCGGGAGAGAGTATTTGTATAAGTATAAAGCGTTATTAAAATAAACGCTATACTATTTAAGTTACGAGATCGGGTAGAAGGCAATAGGTATTATGGCATTAAGGGGCTGTATGTCGACGATTGCTCTTTTTCGAAACGAAAAAAGAAATACTTCTGAACAAAGCCACATCTCCTATTTTTATAAGTATATTACTTCAGGTTCCTACCTAGATTTCTATTAAGCTGAAAACATAATAGCAGAAACTTTTCACGATAAAGATATTATTTCAAAATTATACGTTTTAGAATTTATGATCGAAATATTTTGATACCTACTATTTGTATCATTAATTTATTCGAAAAGCAAAGGCGGACCACGCGCCGACGTGTGTTTGTCGTCATTGCAGCGGTCGGTAGGATTATTTATCGAAGTGATTAAAGATGGGTACATCTTTATTCACATATACTATACATTATAAAATAGGAGATGTGGCTTGTTCAGAAGTATTTCTTTTTTCGTTTCGAACAAAAACAATCGTCGACAGGGAGCGCCTTAAATGAGAGTTGTTACCATGGCGGCGTGGCGCTGGCGGCCAGCGTCAGCGGCTCTTGCAGCTGCTGATGCAGCTTGTTGGTGAGCTTGGTGGAAAGGAAGGCGTCAGCGGGTAGCGATGGCGCGGCAGCACGAAGACGACGTAGTACTCGCACGCAGCATGTCGCCATAGTGCCTTCGCTGCCGTTCGCGCCTACTATTCCACGCTCTAGGAACATAGTAGAAAAAATAGTACGGTTGGTGAAACAATAAAAACTCAAAAGTCCTAAGTATTGTAAAGTAAAGCCGATTTAGTAGTATACATTAATCCAATTTATAATACCTGGATCATTTGGCTCGTCGTCTTCACTGTCACTCGATGAAGCAAATGTCTCCATGCCGTCTATTTCTTTGTAAGTTAACCTGGAAATGATAAGCAATGTAAATAACAATAATTTAATAAATATTTACTAATCGTCTTATCTTCTAAGTCTTATCCAGATCACATTGAAGGCCCTAATGATTAACCCCACATTTTACTTACGTCTATATAAGTAATAGCGTCGCCACTATCATGAGTTTGACAAACAGTATAGACGAATAACAAGTCCAAGTCGGACGATCCGACGTCAATAAGGCCCCTCCCCCGCAGAATACAAGTCGGCAGTAAATAATAATGACGTTACTTACGTGTACGTTGCGTCGCGGTGCATATCATGCGGAGGCATTCGCGCGTTGAGAGCCAGAATAGCGCGGTACACAGTCCAAGCAGGCCGCTCTAATGTCAATGATGCCCCTCCGCCACTTAGCACAAGTCGCAAGGCTGGCAGCCTGGCACTAGACGCGCTCGCCGCAGCTGCCGCACTGGCCGCGGCCGCCGCACTGGCTGCAGCCGTCGCACTGCACACTGCATTGTTTTCTTCACCCGTTTCGCCGGTTGGTGATTCTTCCTCCGCATCTGTATCGCCGTCCTCTTCTTCCGATGCCTCGTTTAGGGAAATTTCGAGATCTGTTTTTTTTTTTTAAGGAATAGTTAGATTATTCGAATCAAATTATTTGGCGTAGCCGGTGGAATTAAGTCCATGTTCTTTGGAATTCCTACTCTTCGAAGTAGTTATGCCAATGACCAAGTTGAGGTGTGTGTGTAGGGCTTAAAAAGGTTAAGACTAAAAGAACCTGTGCGATGAAAGTGCGACCCTGTCTCCTGTCCCGCACAGTACAGTGATACTCACCGACAGTTTGGTTAAGATTGGTACGTCCAGGGCGCGGGTCGAATGCCGGTATAAGCGCAGAGAACTGCCGCTTCAATACGAAATCATCGTCCCACGGACGTCGGGCGCGCGTCGCCCCTCCTATACCTCCGCGAACCGCTTCGAGGGCTTCTTCCTCCATCAGAGAAAGAAGGTTACGGGACACCTAAGTAACAGATTATTTCGAATGTTAAATATAAATTACTGACCATCTGCGTGTCACTTCACGCATAGTACTCACTTCAGAATCATGTAGCCATATTTTTACCTTAACACCAGTGGCTGTTTTTATGAGTTGTGTGGTAATTAGTGAGAGAGTAAAAGCGGTATAAATATATCACTACATAGTATAAAGCAAAGTCGCTTTCCGCTTCCCGCGTCTGTATGTATGTTTGCTTATATCTTTAAAACTACACAACGGATTTTGATGCGGTTTTTTTTAATAGATAGACTGATTCAGGTTTATATGTATAATAACATGCTACCCGTGCGAAGCCGGGGCGGGTCGCTAGTATTTAAATAAAATAATAAACAAAATCATGCTTATTCTGTTACATACAATACTAACCACATCTTGATAAGATGGTTCGTTTTCTTTATCGCTATCGAGCGCGTCTTCGCCATCGTCGTCGTCCTCCATCTCGGTGAGCAGCGCCGGCGCTCGGCATGACTCCAGGAAATCTTCCAAAGATACCTGATGAAATTACTTGCACATAAAGTCAAACGTATAGGATTAGGTATTATAGTCGTAAACCTATTTCATTATTTTTTGTACTAATAGTGGAGCTCCTGTGTGGTGCAATTGAAGGACTAGAGATACATCAATATTATTATACAATCTACCATCTATCTATCAAAGCTGCTGAAATGGGTGAGAATGCGTTGCTGAATTTTCGAACACATTTCAAACTATTTCATGGCAGATTATCACTTTGTAGTTTCTAGGCGAAGTACGGGATGGTTGGTCCGAAAGAAGACCTAAAACCGTTCATCGATGCATTTCAATTAGAGAAGCACGTTTCTAGCACTAGCTATGATGAAAATGATAATAATTAGTAACCTGAAATTTGAAAATGTTGAAATAAGCTTACTTGTTCGCTCTCGCTTGATGTCGACGTCAGAGATAGCGTTAAAGCGTTTTGGGCGTTCGGCGCTAGTGATGGATAGCTCTGCGCAGCGGATAATAACCCGCCTGGGAAGTTGCTAGATAGCGCTAAGCGTACAAGGCTGAAACGAAAAAAAATGTTTAGTTCTGCTGGAAGGCTAGTTTTTATTCGAATTCGTTTTGTTTTAAATTTGTAGATTTCTTATAAAAGCTCCGCAATTGGCTTATTAGTAAAAAAAAATCTACACAGAGTTATGTGTAAGAGTATGTTGTGTATGTTTACCTTGGGAATAAACTGGCTGCATTATTGGTGCGGTTTGCGCGTTGTGGATTACTTCCGCGACCGGCGCCACGCCCCATTCCAAGAGATTCCAGGAGACGCGTTGCACCCTGTATTTATAAAAAAACTTAGTAGAATATCCAGACAAAATTTGGTACCACATTCAAACAACTTCCATCAATTAGAAAAAGTTTTTTTATGTATTATTATAAAGTTATTAAATAAACATTAACACGTAAACAATACTAGCTTCTGCCGTAGTTTAACTGGTATCTAAATAGGTTCAATAAGGATACAAATATTATTCCAATTTGTATCCTAATCTAATCTTTTAATCAACCGATAAAAAGTGACCTAGCATATAGGCTATATATATCTCACACTTCATCCAAATCCTTTTGGTCGTTTCCTCACAAACTTTTGGATTTATAATATACTAGGGTAGTAGGATTTCCAGACATAATGATGATTCATGAAAATAACAACCAAATTTGTATTCGAGACTGAACTACTGGATCCAAACTATTTGATCCATTTCTATGTAACTCTACAGGGTTTGATTGAATGAGTTTACCTGATTCGTCAGATCCGGTTCACTAGCACTCATCGTTCCGGATCCGCCACCGGAGTTATTATCCTTTTTGTGGTCGTCATATTGGGCGTCAGCTCGGTCGTCTCTCTCAATACACTGTTAACAAAAAAACGTACTAATCATAATTTGAAGCACTATTAAAGTGAATATTTCTTCAACTTCACTTCTAAACTTGAAGTGAAACATTCAAGTTGAATTGTCCAACTTTCCCTATTTATTAAAATGACCCTAAGTTTCACTTTCCTTCATTGTTTAGAGCGAGTGCAAATGTGCATATTCATTTTTCAAATACAAAATCCATTGATGCCTGGCTGAGATTCGAACCCACGACCTTCGGATTGAAAGCCAAGATACATATCACTAAGCCAAAACCGCTTGTCTTTATTATTTATACTTTTACACCAATGATTTGATGACTAGATAGTAGTAGACTGGACTCTAGACTCCAGAGTCCAGACTTTTACTTTAATGAGTTTATGCCATTCCACAGGGAGAGGGCGCTACTGTCCTAGTGTTTACATCGGCTCTGCGATTTCTCTGTATTTAAAAATAAAATAAGTGCGTAATAACTTGCGAAAAAACGACGAAGTGAACAAATAACAGTTAATTTACAACATACATTGCGGACAAAGTGAAATAATAAGTGATTAAACAATAAACAGTGAAAAAAACAAAGTGCAAATAACTGTGATTGTGCATAAATTGCTGACATTTACGAAATAAGTATCCCGAAAACTTAACGATCTACCATGAAGTTATGAACTGTGATCATCAAATGAAGAATTTGCAACCTTTTACAAACATCTAGAAATAAATAACCTAATCACACTAGATGAATTAGCAAAATTTGCATGTCCATGAAGAAACTAGCGCTACCTGTTGACACTTGGTGATACCACGCATCTAAGCACGAATCTAAACCTACTACCCAGGCCGGTCGAATATAATTAGTTCCAAAAAAAAACTACAGAGGACACCAGGACAATACAAAACATAACAATCTCACTTCGAGTTTTATTCTAGAGAAAAGCTCAATAACATGGAGGAAATTATGAACGCACTCCGAAATATCCAAAAAGAGCTCGACGAACAAAAAACGACGATAAGGGAAAGCAGCGATAAGGTGACTAAACAAGTAACGCTAAATATAAACGAAATGCTTGAAAAAAAGTTCAAAACACTAGAAGAAAAATATGATAATCTCAAGATAAAAGAAGAGAATCTGGAGAAAAGAGTGTACTACCTGGAGAAACAAGAAAGAAGAAGGAACATTGTGTTTTTCGGGATAGAGGAAGCCGAAACATCATACTCAAACCTGGAGTACAACATGGTCAATTTCATAAAAAAATACTTCGATCTAGATATTGAACGAAGGGATATACAAGAAATCAAGAGAATAGGAAGAAAAGGGGAGAGACCTAGACCAATTACAGTTACTTTTTCCACCCTCGGCATAAAAATAGACATATTTAAACAGAAAAAAACACTACTAAATACCGTGTATTACATAAAAGAAGATTACCCTCTACATATACTAGAAAAAAGAAAAGAACTACAAGAGAAAGTAAAGATTGAGAAAGAGAAAGGAAACACTGCAATTATAAAATACGATAAACTTATAATATTAGACAGAAATACGAATACAGCTAGCAACAATAAAAGAACGCTTCCAGTATCTCCGGAAAATAGTCACCCCGCTCACGCTGGAAAAAGTGCACAGGCTAACAAGAAAAACAAAACGCAGGCACCTATAAAAAGAACTTCCAGCTTTTCAGAGGGAGTCCTGAAACCGGGAATGCTGAACTTTTTAACTACCAAGAACTCGACAAAACAGCAGGCCAACAAGAACGATAATATATAGCAACTACCGCCCCCCTCTCACGCGGATAACGAACAAAAACAATTAACAAAAACTAAAATAAATCTTCCAAGCCGGTTGGTCGCCGTGGAAGATTATGACCAAAACCCTCCAAAGAAAGAAACAAAACCACCATCAAAAAAACTCTACATAATCACATATAATGTCAAAACACTCTCTTCATACGAGCGTCTACTGGAACTAAATGAAGCACTGAAAGAAATCAATTACGACATAATTGGACTGGCTGAAACAAGGCGCTTGGGAAATAAAATACAGGAATACGAAAACTTCATATTTTGTCATACAGGCCACACACCCGGCATGTATGGAGTGGGTTTTATAATAAATAAACGACACAAAGCCAATATTGATAGCTATATCGGACTTACAGAAAGAGTAGCAATACTAAATATCACAATAGAGGGCTCCCGTTTATCTATCATACAGGTCTACGCTCCTACAGAAAAAGCAAGCGATGAGGAGATTGAACTTTTCTACAAGACTATCCAAAAAGCATTAGAAAAAGCACACAAAAACTACATACTGATGGGCGATTTCAATGCGAAGATAGGCGAACCCAAAAAAGAAGAATACTTAGTTACGAAACAAAATGGTTATGGCAAAAGAAACGGAAGAGGACAAAGACTAATAGACTTCGCTATCGAAAATAAGCTGTCAATTTTAAACACATTTTACAAGAAAAAATCAACAAAAAAATGGACTTGGAGATCGCCGGATTGGAAATATAAAAACGAAATAGATTTTGTGTTATCAAACCGACCACTTATGTTTCAAAACATAGAAGTATTAAACATAAACTATCCGTCTGACCACAGGCCGGTCAGAGCCACAGTAACACTTGCATATTCAAAGAAGAGTAGAGCTAACTACAACCAATACCAAACCACTCCTTTAAAAAATGACCACATAATCGCGAAATACAAAGAATGTCTTTTGGCCTGCGTATCAGAAGGCCAATTGGACATGAATGAAAGTACATCAATACAGAAATACTACAATAACTTAATCTCAATCATAACAAGAAGCATACAGGCTGCTCGTAGCACAAACAATATAAATAAAACTCATAATATATTATCAGAACGCACATTAAGACTTCTAAAAAGAAGACAAGAGCTACAAAAAACAAAAAATAAGAATAGAGCAATCAAAAACGAAATCTCTGCCCTGTACAAGTTGGTTAGCAAACTCATCAAGAACGACTATGCTACTCACAGATATAAGACTATTGAAAAACACCTAACCCAAACCGGAAGTACAAAAAAAGCTCATAAAGATCTAAGAACTAATAAAATATGGATTGATGGGCTGAAACGAAAAGGAAAAGCACTATACGACCGCAGCGAAATCATTACCGTAGCAACAGAGTTCTACAGAGAGTTATACAGTTCTAAAAAATCCATCAATAGAAGTAACAGAAATGAAAGCCTTACCGAAGCGAGTAGTATGATAAATGTACCCCAGATTGAAGTATGCGAAGTCATAAGGGAATTGAAAAAACTAAAAGCAGACAAGAGTCCAGGTGCGGACAATATCACGAACGAAATACTGAAAACAGCTGAAACCACACTTGCAGTACCTCTAGCAAACCTTTATAACCGCATCCTAAAAACTGGAGAAACACCCACTCAGTGGTCAGAATCCGACATCATCCTAATATACAAAAAAGGCGACCCAAATGATATAGGGAATTATAGACCAATCAGCCTACTACCCTGCATATACAAGCTCTTCTCCGGCATTATAAACTTAAGACTAAGCACGACACTGGATGCAAAACAGCCGGTAGAACAAGCTGTCTTTAGAAAAGGATACTCTACAATCGATCACATTCACACGTTAGAGCTCATCATCGAGAAATATCAAGAAAAAAGAAGACCACTCTACATTGCATTTATTGATTATCAAAAGGCATTTGATACAATTTCACACGAGAGCCTTTGGGATACACTAACAACACAAAATGTAGAAAAAGCGTACATACAAGTTATACAAAGCATTTATAAAAATAGCAAGAGCAGAGTAAAGCTGGAGACAGCCGGCCCATGGTTCCCTGTTGAAAGAGGTGTAAGACAAGGAGATCCAATATCTCCAAAGCTTTTTATCGCTACGCTAGAGGGTATAATTAGTCAGCTAGACTGGAGTCGATTTGGAATAAATATTGATAAAACATACCTACACCACTTACGATTTGCAGACGATCTGGTGCTCTTATCAGAAACGGGTTCACAACTTCAATGTATGATGGAGTCATTAAACAAGGCTAGTAAACAAGTAGGCCTAGAAATGAACCACTCAAAAACAATGTTGATGACCAATAGCACTAAGAGAGAAATAGCTATTGATGGAAAAACACTTGAGTACATAGATCAATATATATACCTTGGCAAACAAATAAGTATAGACCGACAAAGCAATGAACGGGAAGTCGACCGCAGGACACAGCTGACATGGAATAAATATTGGAGTTTGAAGGAGTTGTTCAAGAGCAACCTGCCCGTAAACATCAAAACCAAATTACTGAACTCCTGCCTCATCCCTTGTCTAACCTACGCGTGCCAGACTTGGAAGTTCAGTAACAAGGTAAAAAATAAGTTAATAACATGTCAAAGAGGAATAGAGCGCAGCATGTTGAACATAAAGAAAACACAAAAAATAAGACACACTAAAATAAGGCAAACTACCAAAGCGACGGACGGATTAACACAGGCTCTGTCATTAAAATGGAAGTGGGCAGGACACGTAGCACGTCTTCAAGACCAGAGATGGGCGAAAAAAGTGACTGCTTGGAAGGGACCTTTAGGAAAGCGAAAAATAGGCAGACCTTACGCTAGATGGGAAGACGAAATTATAAAGACAGCCGATGTACACTGGCTAAAAACAGCCCAGTCCAGAGAGGACTGGATATCTTTGGAGGAGGCCTTCACCCGGAGAGGGGTTCTTGCAGATGTTATATGAAATTAATCAAATTATACCTACTCACTCTTAAATTTAAACATAAGTTAATTATAGTTAGAATAAGATTATTACTATTTTTTTATCTGCATAGAAATAAAGGCTTTTTTATTTTTTTATTTTATTTTTATTATGCCATTAGATAGTGTGGAAAATTATCTCACCTGTATCTGTATTCGATTAGCGTTGTTCCTTAGCGTGTGTAGTAGTGAGGCGGGCAGGGCGAGTAGTTCACTCAGCGAATTCGTGCTGTTGCGAACAGCGTCGTTTTCGTTGTTCCGAGCCTCGCCGTCCTAAATTACATAATAGTGTCAAGCCACACAAAAACACCTCTAGGCGTGATAAACAGCTTCCAAATTCAAAGTTAATATTATTTCACTAATATATAAAAGCACATCTAAATATTAGCCCAGTCAAACACTGCAGTTTTATTAGTACTTATACACACATTTATAATTTTTTGTCTACTTGTCCACTATATTAATGAAAGCTACTGACCTCTTGTGAATTCGTTTCGGGCACTGGTTCCTTGGCTGGGTAAGGTTTGGTGATGTCTGTGATGCTAGTCGGTCCCATTTCCATGTTTGTGAATGATGTGTTGCCCAAATCGGCCATGCAATTGTTGCTCTCAGCACCGAGGGTCAATGATTCTACTATTGTGGCGAGATCTGTAAATGAAACTTTTGATAACACCAAAATTCTAACTCTCAGCAAAAAGTAGCTATCATTTTTCCTCTTCGATTTGAGTGTGTCTAGTCAATTGGGAAGCAGCATCAATAACATAGCTTGTAGATTGATATTTTTAATATGCAACATGGAGTAAATGTGAGGAGTTACAATTATAATTTTAGTAATACATATTTATATTACATACCTACAGGTTTTCACAAGTGAAAAAAAATTGAGAATTACTGGAATTACACTTGACATTGACTTTTCTTGACTTTACTTTGTTTACAAAAAATATTAGATTATGAAATGGATTATAGTCTAAAATCAGAATGTATAAAGAATATCTAACCTGTGTTAATATGATGCGTAGAATTGTTGATAGCAGAGAGATCCGTAGCGTGTGTACGCGGTCGAGACATATTACTAGCCATTTCTTCGCCAGAAATATTGTCCGCTGATGAGGCCTGTTCCGTTGACGCTACCGAAACCTAGACACGATCGATATTTTAATGACAGTTCTAAAAAACTACGTTTTATTTTATATCATAGTTTCTACTAACTCGCATTTATAATAAAAATTGGTTGTAATGATTCTATAAATACCAAACATTCAACAATGTTAAAGTTTATCTATACTAAAATTATAAAGAGAAAAGTTTTGATTTTTTGTTTTCTTGTTTTTTTGTTTTTTTTTTGTATGTTTGTAATGGATAAACTCAAAAACTACTGAACCGATTTAAAAAATTCTTTCACCATTACCAAGCTACATTATCCCTGAGTAACATAGGCTAATAATAACATAGTAATAAATTCTTTACAAGAATAACGATGGTTGGAAGCAAGGTGTAAAAAATTGCTAAAAATTTTGCTTTCTTCGTGTGCGCTACAAAAACTATTGAACGGGAATTGTAACGGGAACGGGAACGGGAACGGAAGACAACATATGTTAATTCTAAAGCGATACGAAGTTCGCGGGGTCAGCTTGTATTAAATAAATCGAAACCCGTTGAAAGATATTTACAGCTAAACTTACTAGCTACAGGAATTTATGTATCAGAAAATTGTTATGGTTGATTAATTAATTAGTTACCTGATTCTCAGCGCCTGTAGCATCAGGTAAACTTGGAGTGGAGTGGCTCTTTCTGCCTGGCTTAGCGCCCTCTGTTGCGCCACCGCTTACAACTTTGAGATCAAATTTGCCCTCAGCGCCCATGCGGTACGAGTTGCGACCACCGTGGTCCCACCTGCGTAGAAAAATGAGTTTGTTGTTTTCATACGTGTAACTATAACATTTCCGAATTACATCAGACCAGCCGCGGTGAACTTTTATTTGGCATTTCGGAGAGCTTTGACTTTTAATAGCTTTTAGATATGAGCTCTTTGTTAATTACCGTGAAGATCAAACAATATCTTATCATGCTAGGGCCGACCTACGGATTTGTCGACGGAAGAGTACACATTTTTTTAGTTTCGGAATCAGCGACTGCTAAGCAAAAATGTTCCTTCACTTCACGTCCACGGCGCTAAGGTCCACTACATCCAAACCTGCCGGCAAACATACCTGACATCAACCCATCCGTTATGCAGATCCGAAGTGACCGTCCCCAGCGCCGGATGCGGTCCATCCTGATCGCGCCACTTCCAATCAGCGCCGCGCAATACCCTCGCGCCTGCGCACACGCCTCGCGTTCCCCTGGACCAACGCCGTGCACGCGCGCCTCCTCCCACCGCAGCTGTTGCGGCGGCGGCGGTAGCACCACTTCCGCACTGCCGTGGCGGTGAGTCTACTACGCTTACCACCTGGGAAGAGCGTTACCTATAGGATCTTTGTTACATTACATTATTTCATTGTTCCACTATTTGCGTTCATCTCTTTCTTGTACTATGAACTGTGCTCTTAAACGTTTTGGTTTGACTACTGCAAGTTTTTGAGTCAAAGTCAATCAAGCACACCACACCTTATCACTTTCAGCATAAAGCTTAATCTCTCGACGAAATAACGATTTGATTATAGCGACTACTAGACTCCTTACCTTGCCGTATAATTCCATCCCCGACAGCGAGAGGTAGTGACTCTGTCCACTCGCGTTTTTGCCGTTTTGCTGTATGCGTAGATAGCGGTAAGGTGCGTCGCAACGAACCCGCCAAGTCGCGGTACTACCCGGTTCTTGTAAAGCTTGTTCATCGCTGTGAGCGAGTAACGTCGTCCACGCTACGCCGTCCATTGACATCTAAAGATGAACAAGATATTTTTATGAAAATTGAATTACAAAATATCAGTCCTAAGTAAGATGGAGACCATCCATCATCACAAATATTTTTGCGGTAGGTATGTACATTACAGTCGAAGTTTGAAATAAAATGCGTTAACACTTTCCTATTTTACAATATGGGTACTTTCGTATACATTGCTTCGACTCTGACAAGAGTTATTAAGTTACTAGCTTCCGCCAGCGGCTTTGCCCGCGTGGTATCTGGATAAAAAGTAGCCTTAGTGTTATTCTGATGTATAAGCTATATTACTATAAAGTTTAAATCCGTTCAGTAGTTTTTGCGTGAAAGAGTAACAAACACACACAACCACTCAAAAACTTACGCATTTATAATATTAGTAAGATTAAGAAATAAATAAGGTGAATACTAACCTGGAACAGCCAATTCCTCAACGCCGATCTTCCGTACCCTCTAGCATGTCGCAAAGTATATGCAGAAGGAACGATATGAAGACCCAAATCCACAGCTATGAACGCTCGTCTATCGTCATTGGTATGAACGTTCAAAGGTTCGGGGGAGCGAGATAGCGCATCTTCGGCGCGACCGTAGGGTAGTTGGCGACCATCTGAAGACCAGACGCAGACTAGGCCATGAGCGCCCGGGTTCACCCACTCGCAGGTATTTGCGTTTGTGCCGATGTAGTATAACACGCCGTTCTCGTCGAAATCATGCTAAAAAGATAAATATTTAAAACAGCAATCAGAAAAAAAACAATAGGTCATAATTAAATCAAATAATGTAATATTCTGTGTGAAATCAAACATAGCATAACACAATCCCTCTAGTATTGGCGACTAATTTGTTATTTTATATCTTTGTGTAAGTAATGTAAATTTACAAATTGAATAGACTCAATCAAAAAGTGGTCAAGCATAGCACCATGGTACTTCCACGTTGAGATTATAATTGAAAAGCATAATCTAACTTACATCATATGCAAAGTTGATGGGTCCATCCGTCCTAATCTTCTGCATGAAATGGAACGTAGTGCGTTCCATATCGTACCACTGTCTAGCTACCGATTTGGCCAAGAACCGTTCGAGTTGGCGCACCGTAGTGAGCGCTTCCACCTTGAGGTTGCGTCCATTGTTGTTGCCAACTGGGTTCGCGTTTGGATCTTCTACTGAATCGTCTTGAGCGCGTTCCACACGTATCCTAATAAATTAAAGTATAAATCAGATGCCAGTCATGATTTTTTTTTTCCATCGTTCATAACAACATACTTGATCGGCACGTCGTATTAACCTACTAGATCATAAGGCCTATTTCGTGTTCATTTGGCGTTTATTTGGCCCTCAATTGGTTTAAAATATAACTATTAGTAATTCTATTGCGAATATACCTGATACGCTTTGTAAGAAGATGTAGTGAGGCAGCGGGTGCGGGGGGCGGGGCATCGCCCGCGGGCGTTATGACCGGCAATCGCTCCACACTTTCAAGCACGGCTACAAGTCGGGTAGCCACCGCGTCTCCGCTGCGTGCCGCCCAATCGCCCACTACGCGCGCTCGCTCGCTGGCCTGCCCTGGACTATCTGTACAAACCAAATAATCATCGTTAACAAACTTTTTATGCAGACGTGTATTGCGCAAAACGCTATCCCGAAAAAATACATAACAGTAATTTTTTGTTGTTGGAGAACTCTCATCTCCTTCAGATTAAAAAAGTTACAATAGACGTAGCAAGTAAAAGATAATTATGAAGGTTTGTGAAAATCAATAAGAAAATATACTAGTATGTAATTTGTACATCTTGTAACACATACCATTCGCTTGGGGCGATAGCACTTGTAGTAAGGCGGGCGCCAACCCTGATGATTGTAGTTCATACGCCGATAGATGCTCGTCACCGCACAGAAGCTTCGTGAGTTGATCCAGCGATTCAAGCAGCTCTTCTTGCCAATCTCCTGATAAAAAAGAATTCAATTAGATTATTACAAGGTGTTTTTTCAAACAACATAGTTTATCGTTGAAACTTGCACGTTCAAGATATTCAGTAACTATGGGAATCAAACGACTGAACTTCTGATCCGACTAGTAAAATGTAAACAGCAATGATAAGACCATAGATTCACTGATGCAATAGACCAGAGATAAGTAGCTCGTTACTACAAAAAAAACTAACCTGTAGGCTGAGTGGCAATTCGTTGCAATCTCGCCAATAACGCCCGCAGACGAGCGACCGGCGGTCGCGGCTGTTGCGTCGCCGCACTAGCTAAGTGGCGCGAATATAGATTTCGGGCCCGCTCACAAACCTGGTAAAAAATAAAAATGGATTACAAAGAATTATAATAGCACTATTGAATCAAGGCCCTGAACTTCAATAATCAATGATCATCGTCATTTGCAAAGTAAGTTATTCTGACGTAGTATCACTACTACCCACTACAGAAAAATAAGTCAAACTTTAATGAATTACCTGAGCTTTGACAGTTTCTGTCTTTGTAGCCGCACGAGATCTGCTTGGGTTCACCGCAGTGGCAGCCGCCGCTGCCGTTTTACGATCGTTCCATCCACTTCCCAGTTCTGAAACTACACTATCAGTATTTAAATTGAAACAGGCAAAGTTATAAAACGAATATATAAAATCAGCACACATACCAAGGAAGGTTTCAGCGGTGAACGCGTGTCTTGTACCTCTGTTGGACTCGAATATAAAACCGGCCAATTCTTCCCTCAGTATAGTGGATTGCTGTTGTCCATCTGTATTGTGAATGTGTAGTTCTTTTTCTCTGTAAAATATGAGAGATATTAGTCACAAGCAGGTTTATTATTTTAGTTTATTGTTTAAAATAACAGAGAACAACACATACTTCTTGCAAGTTAACGCCCAGTTGCCAATAATCAGTTTGCTAGGACCGGGTTTAGAGAGGATAGGTTGAGGCACTGTGTTCTTGACTGAAGCTCTCGCCCTTTGCAGCTTATCGATAAATTCACCTCGGTTTTCTGCAAACAAAAAAACAGGTTATATATTAAGTTTTTTCCTTAAAGTTTCTCTTGAGTTCAAGAGCCCTCAATGATTAGTGTCACATACCAGTGTTGTCAGTCTGATGCTCAGGACTGCCGCTAGAGTACATAGTCGCGAGCTTGCCATCCAGCAAGTAGCGGAACCAGCCATTGCTTCCAGTACTAAGCTCCAAGGCTGCTACGTCACTCCACAAGTAGAGAGCATCGCGACCGCGGCAAAGCGCCCATTCACGCCATGAGTATACCACGCCACTTGAGAGGCAGGATGCATCTTCGCTGCTACTGACGGCCACACTTGAAACACTTGCAGTTGCGCCTGATACAAATAGGTCCGATTTAGTTTCAGTGAATTGTAGTAAAACTAGCTTCCGCCCGCGGCTTCGCTCGCACGGTACCTGGATAAAAAGCCTATAAGCTATTCCAGAGCATAGGCTATGTGTATTCAAAGTTTCATCAAATCTGTTTGGTTGTTTAGGCGTGGTTAAGCCACAAACATTCTCGGAAACATTCGGATTTATAATATTAGTAAGATATTGGACACTAATTAGAATTGAATTAATATTTCTTAATAAAAATGTGTGAAAGTAAATTTTCTAGAATTGCAAACATTGTATTCACCTGCAGTCGAAGTGGTGGAATCAGTAACGGGCACGGCCGAAGAGGCCAGTGACTCGACTTTGCTGAAGACGCCGAGTCGTGCGAACTGCTCTAGATAGATATCGGAAGCCTTCAGCATCAACTCCTCGGCGATTACGAGCACGACTAAGTGACCGTCATCATCATCCTGTGATAATAAAATAATAGTATGAAACGAATATAATTGTTTCTATGTTTCATGGTGTGTAAAACTTATAACTTATACATGACTAGCTGACCCGTGCCCGCTTCGCTGTGCGTAAGACATTTCTAATACCATCGTTGACTTTTTTGTAGACGTTTTTAAGGTGTACAATACTGTAGTACATTATTCTGATATATCTCGTGGGGTTCAGCCAGCATTTGCAATATCATGAGCTACAATTAAAGGCATATTTTGGCTATTTGTTGGATTGCAATTTCACGTTAAGGGGCTCCCAGTCGCTGATTGCTCTTTTTCGAAACGAAAAAAGAAATACTTCTGAACAAGCCACATCTCCTATTTTTATAGGTATATTACTTCAGGTTCCTACCTAGATTTCTATTAAGCTGAAAACCTAATAGCAGAAACTTTTCACGATAAAGATATTATTTCAAAATGATACGTTTTAGAATTTATGATCGAATTATTTCATATACCTACTATTAAAATCAACTTGTGATTTATTGTTAAAGATAGGTAATATGTAGATCTAGATTTCTATTAGAATAGATTTTTGATAAGTAATAATTTATATCATTAATATATCATAAATTATACATAATTTATATCATTAATTTATTCGAAAAGCTAAGGCGGACCACGCGCCGACGTGTGTTTGTCGTCATTGCAGCGGTCGGTAGGATTATTTATCGAAGTGATTAAAGATGGGTACATCTTTATTCACATATACTATCACTACATAGTATAAAGCAAAGTCGCTTTCCGCTTCCCGCGTCTGTATGTATGTATGTATGTATGTTTGCTTATATCTTTAAAACTACACAACGGATTTTGATGTGGTTTTTTTTTAATAGATAGAGTGATTCAGGAGGAAGGTTTATATGTATTAAACCCGTGCGAAGCCGGGGCGGGTCGCTAGTACATTATAAAATAGGAGATGTGGCTTGTTCACAAGTATTTCTTTTTTCGTTTCGAACAAAAACAATCGTCGACTGGGAGCGCCTTAAAAAAGCCTGCTGAACAGTAAATTGCCTAAGCTTTATACGCTAAAAATTATAAGGCACCGAAAGTAATTATTCTGTCTCTGCTTAAAAAATTAGTTATGTTGTAACAAAAATAAATAAACAAAAAAAAACAACACAAACAGATATAAATTACAAAAGTCAAAACATTACATCTAATGCAAGTAAGTTTCGATGGTGTGATGTTTTTACAATGTGGATGCATTTAGACAATACAAGATAGTGAACTGCGGAAGTTTATGTAACAGTTCAACCGTTTATTAGTATTTGAAAGTAATGGGTTTCATGGCTACATAAAATCAATGTACTTGTAATCATAAAAAGCTAAGTTGGAACGTCATCATATGGATTATCATCATCAATCATTATCAAAACTAACATAAAAAATCGAAAATCCATACGACGTTTTCGTAAGCGAATATGACATTGCGGCTCTAAAATATTGAAACAACGCACACACTGCTGATTCACAAGAAAATATTTTCTGGTATTGAGTTTTACTTGTTACGAACTATTATTAATTCGTTCCCAACATTGAATGCAGTCTAGAATAGGCGCTTCATCAATAATTTTAGAACCAGCCAGCATCATAAAGCTATATGAATCAGTGCACAGGTCATCACACCATCGGAACATTACCGCTGGCGGGCGGATATAGCGGCTGCGAAGGATGCGCGGCTGCGCTCGCCGTACTGTCACCTCACCCTGATCATTATGGACAAGCATTTTCATCTTGTTATGATAGACAATTATCAATAACTTAAAACAGCGCCATCGTAATCAATAAATAATCAGTCACACTATGAATTAACGAAGGATCGTACGCTGTGTTCTCGGGTCATGATAGCAATGTTTTGCGGACATATTGTGCCCGCGATATCGAGAACTTCCACGTGCTTGCTCTTGCCTGACAAGTCCCTTCTCAACAAAGATTCATCATCTAGATAAATGCGGAACCGCTCTCATTTCTACAAGACGATATGACGATAGTTTTTGAACACCAGGGGCTATACCACAAGCTCCATGTAATTATCAAAACAATATTACTCGCGGTGCGAAAGTTACAATGATATACAAGTTCGTATTTTGTTGTCACTTTCGCACCGCGAGTAGTATTGTATAATATTACTTTTGAGCTTGTGCTACAACCCTGGATAATACGTACCACGTTGTCCAGCACAGCGGCGACGAGCTGCGTGAGTAGCGCGGCGGTGTTAGGGGAGCGCGCGCGCGACATGTCGCGCAACAGCCGCGCAGGAGCGTAGTGTACCATCTTGCGCACTAAGGAGAGACACGCGCGCCGCACGCCCGCTGCACCTGCGCCTAAGTATCGCAAGCAGAACGCCGGCACTAGACGACTGAAGCAATAAACGGTGCCGGTTAGACTAGTAATCATCCTCTTAATCAGTTGATAGATGACAAATTTTCTAAGCAGATAATTTATACATTACTAATCACACCTGTTTCTCATTCGGGGTCCATTAGGCAGGTCCCACTTATTTCTACTTGCTACGAACCCTTAATATCATGTAAGCATACTCACTCAAGGTAAACAGCAGCCATTTCCTTGTCTCCCGTTTCAGGGAAATCATCTTCGTTGCCTGATAAGGGTGAGTCTTGATTGCCTACCACCAACCATTCTCCGGGACATTGCAGTATTGCCGCCACCTCCCTGTGACCTGTAAATACATTGTAAAATGATAATGTATCGTGGTTGGGGATCGCAAAGACATCGACTTGAGTGATACCCTTTTCCAAAGTATCAAAATTATATCATAACGTTCAAAACTGGACACCGATATCTGCAACTAATATTTGCAGGTCATGCAAATATTTGTTCCATCGCGGTGATCGAACCCGCATCTATTGCATTTCATCTGGTAAATCTACTGGTCACACAAAATTGATAATTCTGTTTACCTTGATCATGTCTTTCTCTTGCCTTATCAAGAGGAGTCTTGCCGTCCTCATCACGCAAATCTGAGTTAGCACCAAACCGCAGCAAAACTTTAGCGATCGCCGGCCGGCCGAAACAAGCAGCGTAGTGGAGCGATGAACTACGTTGACCACGGTTCACATCCGCTCCTAGAAATATGCAAATTTAATTTTGTTTCACAAAATCATCATTTGTATAAACGTTACTCATCAATTATTGAATAAACTTTCGTGCACATAATTAAGGAATAAAAAAATCCATCCACTTCCGAAGTGGTATGACAAAATGAATCACGTATGTATATACAAATACTACTGAATGGGTGAAAAAAACCATATTTTCAGTATTTCAGCGGGCACGTTAAGATGTCAGTTCCGACTATAACAGTTTCTAACCCATGAGGCCTTTGTCAGGCCAAAATACTTCGCACGGTTGAGTACTAGCTGAAACAAACTTGCTGGAGATGTACTAACCTTTTTCACAGAGAAACTCGACCATTTCCTTGGTGCCAAACGCCGCGGCCCAGTTGAGGAGCGTCTGTCCAACGTCATCCGTAAAGTTCACATCAACGGCACCACTAGATACAGACGCCAGTAGTGCTTCTGTATCTTTTCCTCTGATGCAATCTGCGAAATGAAATATTTGCTATGAACAACAAATCTTTACTCTCTGATCAAGATGAGAAATTGATTTTGGACACTAAATAGTTTTTTTAGGCAGTGTAAATGAACACATCCAAATACAAGAGAAGTTAACATTTGTCAAAAGGGCCTAAATCGGCGCACTAAATCCAATTACACCCTCGGTCACAAGGTCCTATTTCAAGTCACCATACCTTTACCTGGTTGGTAACCTAACACAGGATGACCAAGAACCCTCAGCAAAAAATACCGTTCAAATACAAAAAAAAAACGGCTAAGTGCGAGTCGGACTCGCGCACGAAGGGTTCCGTAATATTATCAAACCGGCAAAAAATATCACGTTTGTTGTACGGGAGCCTTACTTAAATATTTATTTTATGCTGTTTTTAGTATTTGTTGTTATAACGGCAACAGAAATACATAACCTGTGAAAATTTCAACTGTCTAGCTATCACGGTTCATGAGATGCAGCCCTGTGACAGACAGACAGACAGATGGACAGCAAAGTCTTAGTAATAAGGTCCCGTTTTTACCCTTTGGGTACGGAACCCTAAAAAAACATTGTAATATATGTGAATAAGTTGTGTAATTATAATTAATTACCTATAAGTTGCCTGTGTGACTTGTCGCCGCGTGGACCGCTTACACCGCTAGAGCCCTCACCACTGGCGCCGCTGCTGGTCCCCGCCGCTGTATTACCGTTACGAGGCGCACCACTGAAACACACAAATCACATAAGTAGTAGAAAAAACGGTTGCGAAAAGAGTGTTAAAATATTATTATCCCCTCGGGTTCTAAAGATAACTTTGACATAAAGATAATAATGGACTACAGGAAAACTGCATCATTTTTCTTCCGTCTTCCGGGCCGAATGAGTGTAGCCCGTCCATTTTGTATATAATCTACTCATATAATCTCTGTGCTGATTTTGCTAAAACGGCTTAATTCGAGATTATTACTTTTATATACACTTTCATTATGACAAAAAACATACTCCGTGAAAATTCTTGAACTACAGTGGAAACTGAGGTCATGGACTGCAAATGGCCAAAACAAAACCTGGTTATATGATATTTAACTAAATTGGCTTTATTTTGTAAAATTATGATGACATTTAAAAAAAGTCTAATAAAAAAATATGGCATTTGCAGGATACAGAACAATAGTCAATTTTCGAAATAGATGAAACATTATCGTGCGGTCGATTAACCATGACACAAATATCAACGTGTGGAGACCTCATGTGACCTCAACCCAAAGTCAAGTTTTCACAATTTAAATGTAACAGACTACCATGAATACACTATTTTTATTCCATTTCCCGCTTTAGCCACCTTCGTGCGTGACGGACGTCTATCATGCGTAGCGAGTTTTTATTTTTGTATCTTTTTTCAACTAATTGATCTGTCTGCACAGTTTTAGCAGCTTTCTTCAGCCTTATCACAACAGCATAAATAGTAAATCTACTTGCTGGCAAACATCTGCCTGCACCAACGAAATTAGTAGCTCTATTATTACCTAACTGCGGAGAGTATATTTGTGAGATTTCTTAACTACAGTCGCTATCATAATACTCGCGGACTAGGACAACGAGTCTTGGAACAACACTTACGTCTGTATAGCATGTCTTCCTTCGCACAACAGCACAAGTAGTAAGTCCACAAGGCGCATGCACTCGAGACACCACCGCTCGTCCGCTTGCACCGCCGCCTCTACCGCCGAACACAATTCCGCACGGACTAGATCCTGTAATTTTTTTTTAAATAGGATTACGATTGTAATTCCCAAGTATGGTAGACAGTAGACATCCTCTCAGATCTCCAGGCGTTCAGATCCTAGAAGATGTCTAAAGGGGTTAGTCAGCACGTCCAAACATTATATTTGGCACATGCACATGTAAAAACATCAACTATCACCATCAGTAATGCCGCTAGTTCTTTTTTGGATAAATCGCGAGGCCGGCTAACTGGCCTCAGACCAATCATTCATAATACCACTTTACCTTATTTATAATCCATAGGTACAAAAATTATAAAATCGAATTATAATATACTATCGAATCGAATTATAATATGCTGTCCCGTGCCCGCTTCGCTGGGCGACATTTCTAATTGTGATCAATTTAAATGGATATGGCTCGAATGGAGATAGGTATCCGCGGAATAAACGCAAGTTGTCCCGTTGCTGGCTCCGTGAAGATGGTCATTGGTTGCCACGATTATATCGTCCAGCAACGCTTTATCAGAAGTGTTGACTTGTGCCTTTACCATTAAAACGCAAACCCACCGCGGCGCATGCTGTTAATTAGTTTATTTGAATATGTACTAACATCATGATATGGATAGAATCACTTTTTGTTCCGAACCATGTTTTAATTAATTAATTTCAACAATAAACGGTTATTATACCTAATGTATAATAACAAAATAAAAAATAACCTATGTTACTCAGGGATAATGTAGCTAGAGGTGAAAGAATTTTTGAAATCGGTTCAGTAGTTTTTGAGTTTATCCATTACAAACTTTATAATATTATTATTAAGTTTAAGTATAAGTATATAAGTATATAGATAAATATATGTATATTTCGAAAGAAATATCAAAGTGTAATAGAATAGTTTTTCATATCTAACTACTGGGTTGGTTGAAGAAGTAAGTTGATAAAAGGACCCTGAACAAGTTCAGATTAGATGCGTTTTGCTGTTGAAGGGCATTTTAATCAGCAATGGCTTTGGTACTTAAATGACAATTTTACAAATTCCAGGTACATGGTGAAGCATAATTATAAGACTCACGTGTGTAATTTGCGCTGATCCGCGACAAAGAGTTGAGAGGAGACTAACAGTGGTGGAAACCGATGGTGCAAGGCATTTGTCGTCACCACTCTCAGTGCTGCCTAGGCGGCGAATCAACTCTTCTATTAGACCTGCAAACATAAACAAATAAGTACAATGCTTATGAACTATTCAAAGAGTGGGTAAAGCTTATATGTAAAGGTGTTTATAAGTACATAGGTGGTACATCGTTATGGTTATGAAATATAACGTCTGCAGAAACAGATATTAAACGACTTTTTATTCCTCCAAATTTATCCACTCTGTCTGCGTTCTTTGTTTACAAACGAATTATAAAGAAATTTATGTAAAAAAACTATTCCTTATTCCTTATTAGAATGTTTTCAATAAAAACTCTCATACTCCAACACACTTACCATGTTCAGCCAGGGGCGCTGGGTCAGCGTGAGCGCGCGCAAACCTATCAGCTAGTGACGCGAAGCATCGTAACGCGGCATCAGCTACGCGTGCGTCACTATGCCTCAGCAACGCCGACAGTGAAGACACCGCATCACCCACGCGGGCATCGCCGGGCTCCATTTTACCGCATACTCTACAAAACAACAAAATACTTTTACAAACATATCACATCTTTTTTTTACATTAGCAGTAGATATAAAGAATTTCTAATTTTAATGAGAGAAGTGTTCAACCTCGCAATTTACTTTCTATCAGAGATTATTTTATTAACTGTAGGTTGATTTCAAATTAATGAACAAACATCAACCTTACTCATACTTTTGCAAGCTGTGATGCAAGCATTGCAATAATCGGTATAGTAGGTACCTACATATTAATGAGTATGTATCATAAATATAAAATTACTTTCAATTTTTTTTACCTAGAAACCACCGCCATGGCTGAATGGAGTGTGTCCTTGTGCACAGAGGTGCCATGATGAGTGATGAAATGCAACACTGAAGGCAGGCCACCACCTTCCCACACAGCACCAGCCTCTCGCGTGCAAACCAACTCTAATACCTAAACAAAACAAGATTGTATCTTCTAACAATTTATGGATCATTCAAATTGTAGACTTTATGTACCATAGTTTACTGTTTAAGGTCAACAGTCTATCTAGAATCTAAAGAGAGTAAAAAATTGTAAAAAACCAGTCTGCATTTTTTATCAAGCCAGTTCAAGGTTATACTAATAAATTTAGGAGCTTACTTTGATGCACTGCTCAGCTAAATCCTTGCTTGTGCGGTTATTAGGATCTACTGTGAACAGCCGGCTGCAAATCGCTTTAACCGCACCTTCAATAGCCACTATTCTTCTTGTGCATTCAGCTGTGAATATATACATTGGATAATCAAATAAACTTTTACTATGATAAATATTAATGAGAAGAATATTAATAATACAAACCGGAAACATCCAAGTAGTATGTGATGGCTCTTGCAGTTACCTCTAAAACATTGTCTGGAGCATACTCATCCAGGAATATTTTGCAAAGAGCTGGCAAAAATGTTCTTGGAGGACAGCTAAAATTTAAAAATTATTCAGAGTGAAAAACAAGTAGGTACAATAAATATTATATCATGATATAATAAGGAAAACGCAGGCATTGAGTGTTTGTGGTACATAATTGACCCAATTATTTGATAAATTGAATCCTACATCATGAGAATAATCCAAACATTATGTTACCTTTCAAAACATCTGTCAACATTGTCAGACATAAGAAGCAGCATACACAGTTGTTCAAGAGCAATGAGCTGCATATCGCGCTCATCACCCTGCCCTGTCAATAGCCACTCCAGCAGTGTCTCTGGATCCACTTCTGCCATCTGATGATGCAATTAACCAAAAAGTTTAACAATGAGCAAATGTTGATTGTAGAGATTGATTAGCATGTAGAATAAGAGTAATGTTTACCTTTTTAAGAAGTGTGGTGCACCTGACCTAAAAAATAAGGTAATTTTAATTTTAAAATTTCACAAATTTTAAGTTGATTAGGATAGTTTAACTCATTTAATTTAAAAATTATATTAGCGCTTGTTATTGTTGGTAATCGGGGTAATAACATTGAAATTCCCAAGCATTTCAATGAACTTTGCATTTTTTACTACTTTATTATTAGTGTTGTTAAAAATATGTATCTATCATCTTTACCTACTTTATAAACAGATAGTAAAGATTGAATACAAAAAGTAGGTTATGGTTCACAATCTTAGCAACAATGTAGGTACTAGGTATATGAGCAATGCACCTTTCTCTTCCTGGTTACAATGGTATGAAAGTAATGCACATATTCATTGTTTGTAGCTTTGTAACAACTGTATTTGTATGAAAATCAACTAAACACAGTCAAATCAGAAGAAATTTATCATGGTAAAATAACAACAAATAAATAAATTTAAGTTTGAGGACAAAGTGTGAAGGTGACAATAAATAAAGCTTACCACTTAGCACTACTAGAGTTAAATCATCGATATATTTCACAAAACACAACAATGGTTGAAATAAAATAGTAACAAACACATAAACTGGGCTAGAACGCAATTACACAATGATTTTCAATAGAAAGCAAGAAATAAACTATGCTCTTTGCTTCTGCTGTCTGACGGAAGAAATCTCTTTACTCTTTTCTTTTCGCTAAACCAAAAACTATCAATTTAAATGTTTCCAGCTGATAACAAAAAATACCCATCAATATAACCAAAGAGATATAACAACCAACCATGCTGTACTGTAATCTGCGATTGAAATCTCTTGTCATTAGATTGTACTTTGTTACTATCTAATAAATGTGATAACAAATAATTCTAATACATCATCTTTTAATTTGCCCAAGTTTACTCACCACTTTTTTTAGACATTATGAATTATTACTAATGAATAAAAGATAATCGAATTCATGCTAGAGGTGCAAGTTAGGTACGCTCTTTGGTACACTCGTTCAGAAAATAAAGGTGGTGTGGTATTGTTCAAAATGTGAAGTGTGGTTCTTGCTTTTTTATGAGAGCTACGTACGTACGATGCGCGCGACTGTGCTTTATTGATAGTACTACTTATATGCTCTTTGGATAGTACTGTACTAGAGTACTAGTACATAAACATACAACAATCAATGGCTTCGTCTTCGTTTCCTCAAGTACCTATTATTGATTTCGGACATTTCGGTCTCGTTTCGTTCGACATTCGCCATTTTTCAATGGTCGTCTGAAGTGTTTTTTCGTACTGCATTAAATATGTACCTAGTACGAGGATAAGTGGCTTTATTTCTTCATTTCGTTGATCTCGTTTTCTAGGACGAGACCACTGTCTGGACTGGAAGAGAAAAGTTCGGCATCACACAATTTTTACGTTGAAAAAAAAAACTAGCAAATCAAGTGGATACTTCAAGTGAAGATCCAATAGCAGGTCAATTATGGAGCCTCATAAAAAAATTAACATTCCAAGGGATAAGAAAGATCTCGACTATCCTGTTGAGTTAGAGACCCAATTCATTTTGAGAATGCCAGAAGAACCAGCAAAAAGTCTTAGAGAAGTTCTGAGACTGGGAGAGAATTTCAAAAATAGACTTTCAATCCAAATGGAAAATGACATGCGCCATGGTGAAGTCCGCTTTGATGACTGGCTACTGCATGCTAAAGTAGTAGACCTTCCAACTATTGTGGAATCACTGAAAACAGTTGATAGAAAAAGTGTATACAAATCTGCTGATATATGTCAGATGATGATTTGCAAAGATGAAATGGATCCAGCTTCTACTGAAGAGGAGTCGCCTGCGAAAAATAAGAAGAAAGATCCATACAAGGTAGATAAAAAGTTCTTGCATCCTCATGGCCTTACACCACCAACAAAAAACGTGAGGAAAAGGCGTTTCAGAAAAACTCTGAAAAAGAAAAGCGTAGAAGCTCCAGAAATTGAGAAAGAAGTGAAGAGGCTCCTAAGAGCTGACAATGAAGCTGTCAGTATCACATGGGAAATCATTGATGAAGCTGTTAAAGAAGAGGATGCTAGTGCTAAGCCTGAACCTAGTGTGTCTATGAAACCAGAAAAAGTAAAAACTAAGAAAGAACACATCAAAAATGAGGGGGCAAAACAATCATCTTCTAAAGTAGAAGATATATTTGGTGGAACTTTAAGCGACAGCGATTTGGAAGATGAAAATGTAAATGTGGACATTGAAGATAGCAGGCTGTCTACATATGAAGATACATATTCTGAAACTTCTATGCAAGCACCAGACTTCAGTAAGAAACCTTTTGCTACAGAGTTTAGTTCTGAAATGTTTTACTATCCGCAGACTAGTGTGAAGAATCCAGAACCTGGCCCATCAAAGGGAAGAAAGAAGCAACCAAAGCCATCAACATCCACAGCTGACCCATATGCTCTTGGGGACTACTCTCACACCACTGACATTGACTACAAGTTGCAGCAGCTTGCTTTAGAACTGGAGGAGCTCAAGCAGAGGAAGCAGAAGACCCAGCAAGAAATATCTGGGCTGGAGAATATGACCTTGCGACAAAGGTTCCAGGAAATATTGCAGTCTATCAATAAGGATATTACGTTCAAGGAAATTGAATATCAGAGGCTTTTGTCTTATAAGTAAAAAAAAATCTCAGCTTCATTTTGATGTCATGGGTGGCATGGTGTCATGGTGGGTGCTGTAGCCCCCGACAATCACCACTGGCACCCAGGTATTTTAAAAATACATGAACTAGTAAAAGTGTGCCCATTTTACCCACAATAGTGGATCATCATTTTATAGATTTTAGTGAATGTGTAGTATGTAGCATTTTAAAGTTATTCTCTACATAGGTACAGTTAACATCAGAAGTAGATGATGACCAGACTATGTTTCAACAGGGTTTCACGAATAAAAATGTACCGATTACTTTTGTCTAACCATTAAAAAGTGTCCTGAATACATTACATGTGGATTAGCAATTAAATTAATTCTAAACCTGAATCAGCTAGGTACTGAAATGGTTATTATTTTTCAAGTTTCCAAAATTCATCAACTTCTGCAGCTGACTTTACCCATAGTTATTTTTATTTTAGTATTATACAGGTTACCTAGTGCACATTTAATTATATGTTTTATTTAAGGCTTATTTATTGTGATCAATTGTATAATTATGTAACTTCCTTTAGTATGTTATGACTATGAAGTGTGTAATGTATATTTAGTATTAATTTGATTTTGACATCTTATCTAAATTTGTCTGTAGGCTTATACTAAACAATGTAATCATTAACTTTACAAAGTTACCAAAATAAAAAAAAAACATGTATCATCAAATTATTTCATCATTAAATTCTTAGAATAAAATCTTGAAAATCATTTTTTTAGCGTACCTACCTCCCTACACCTAAAGTGTTGTGTAAAAACAATTAAGAGATTAAGATATCTGTTTGTGAAATATTAAGCTTTAAAGTTCCAATTTTTGTTATAAACTATTGGGTTTGGAGGTATGAAAAAATTCACGGTAGTAGTAGGTACATCCTACTGTAATAATAATAGAAATGCGAAAGTTTTTGAGTGATTAATACAATAACAAAATTGGATAGGTACATTTTTATATACAATCCTAATCCTAATAATATTATAAATGCGAAAGTTTGTGATAAGGCTGCTATGTTTGTTCCCTAATCAAAAATAAAAAACAAAACGGATTAAGATGAAATTTGCTGTAGTAGGTATGTAGATAAAAAATCAGAATAAATAAAGGGGGAACTTATAATCCGAGAAACAACCCCTAAATGATAAAGTATTGCAAAAAGGATGATTTTGGTATAGAAGGCGCTAATGTGCAAAAAATTTGACATCTCAGACCGAAAACATTAAGTTGTCATAGCAACGCATTCTACCAAAAAGGTTGAATCCTACTAAGGTCAGTATTGGATTTTTTTATCTGACAATTTGACTACTGTATGATAAGTATTCTACCAAATTTCGTTATTTATTTTATCAGGATAAGGTTTATAGGGAAAAATTTGAAGTTTCCTAAAAGTGTTTTTAGGGTTCCGTACCCAAAGGGTAAAAACGGGACCCTATTACTAAGACTTCGCTGTCCGTCTGTCTGTCTGACTGTCTGTCCGTCCGTCCTTCTGTCTGTCACAGGGCTGTATCTCATGAACCGTGATAGCTAGACAGTTGGCTCGGTTGACCTCAAGTTTTCGAGGTCTTCCGATAGCCTACACTATTTTAGATACCATATACAAAATTCTCGCGTCTAATAAATCTATTGTGATTCAGTGGATACCAACTTATATGCTCTTTGGGATACCATCTCACATTGGAATCACAGGCAACGAGGAGGCAGATCGAGCAGCGCGACAAGCCATATGCGACGGCATACCTTACAGTTACATACCAATTCATTCTGAAGTATTATATAAAGTCAAAAAGATATGCCATCAAAAATGGGACGAATATTTTAATGAACGCTCGCGTATTAAAGGAATTTGGTACAAGACGATCCAATGCGAACCTCCTCGTCTCCCGTGGTTCGAGAGGCTAAGCGCTGAGAGGAAATTAATTGTTGGGTTACTTCGACTGCGTGCCAGACACATTCCGTCAAATAAATTCAAATTTTTAATGAAAGTATCAAACACTCCAAATTGTTTAGATTGCGGTATTTTGGAAGACGTACATCACGTCCTGACGGAATGCGGCTCTATGACAAAATTCTCAAATGGTACGGAACCCTTCGTGCGCGAGTCTGCTAGCACTTGGCCGGTGTTTTATTTTTCTATGCGATTACTTAAGGGCAGGACAAAGTCTGTCACAGGTCGGCTAGTTTAGAATATTTCTTAAATTCTTATGTATCAAAATTGATACATTTATTGTTCTAGTAGGTATATATAATGTATATAAACTTAGTCCCACTAATATTATAAATGCGAAAGTTTGTGAGTGGGTGGGTGTGTGTGTGTGTCGCTGTTACTCTTTCAAGCAAAAATTGGTTGCCTGTAAAGTCGGTTTTACGGGCGAAGATTTTACGTGACAAAATGTAAATGGTCCGGCGGGCCTCTCTCTCGTTCGGTGACTCATCGTAATCTGTTACGATGAGTCACCGAACGAGAGAGAGGCGAACGAGCGGGCGTTACACTTTTTCATGAGTGACTCCGAGCCGCAAACTAATTTAAGACGTTGTCACGTCAAAAATTGGTTGCCTGTAAAGTCGGTTTTACGGGCGAAGATTTTACGTGACAAAATGTAAATGGTCCGAAGGGCCTCTCTCTCGTTCGGTGACTCATCGTAACAGACGTGACACGTGAGCGGGCGTTACACTTTTTCATGAGTGACTCCGAGCCGCAACCTAATTTAAGACGTTGTCACGTCAAAACGTTGTTAGCTTTGTAAATGATGAAACCCTACATTGCAAGTGGTCGGACACGCATTTGGCCGGTTTTTAGGGTTTCGAGTCAACAAGGAACCCTTAAAATATCTCGCCATGTCCGTCCGTCCGTCTGTCCGCAGCTTAGCTCAGAGACTATCAGTGCTAGAAAGCTGTAATTAGGTATGTATACCTATACAACATTTATGCAATGCCAACAATGTCGTAGAATAAAATCTTCAAAAACATTTTTTTAGGGTACTCTTAAAGTGGGTATGTTTTTTTTTTTCTCGCGTACCCTATAGTGTGAGATAACATTAGATAGGTCTTTAAAAAGTATGAAGGGTTTGTGAAAACAACTTTTTGAATATGAGATACTTACGTTTGTGAAATATTAAGCAATTTTTTGTTAGAAACGAGTGTCCCCCCCTCCTCTAAAATCTAAACTATTAGGTTTGGAGGCGTGAAAAAATTTACAGTAGTACCTACCTACCTAGAAGTAGTATTAGGTTCATTAATGAACTTAAAAGGAAAACTATCACGGCTAAGTAGGCGTTACCTACAAGTTTTCGAGTAGGTACCTAATAGAAGTATGTAATAGTCGACCAACTTATAAAATTTATTTGAAGATAAAATAATATATTTTTTTTAGTACAAATACCATTGAAAATTACTTAATAGAACGTTGTTAGCTGTGTCAACTACGAAACCCTACATTGCGCGTCCCGACACGCTTTTTAGGGTTCCGTACCCAAAGGGTAAAATCGGAACCCTATTACTAAGACTTCGCTGTCCGTCTGTCCGTCTGTCCGTCTGTCCGTCTGTCCGTCTGTCTGTCTGTCACAGGGCTGTATCTAATGAACCATGATAGCTAGACAGTTGAAATTTTCACAGATTATGTATTTCTATTGCTGCTCGAACAACAAATACTAAAAACAGAATAAAATAAATATTTAAGGGGGGCTTCCCATACAACAAACTTGATTTTTGCATTCCAGCGCCATCTAGTTTCATTTGATGTTACTACGTATTATAGGTACTTTTCGCGGTCTCATGCGACCGCTCGGGGTTTGAGAGGTAAGATGAAAGGGGTTTGCGATTCCGCTGGCAGGTGGCGCTATTTTACCACTATCGGTAAAGTAAGTCGGTAAATAGGTGGTACTTCACATGATCGAATAAAAAGTTTGAAATTTAATTATTGAATTCATGTAGTTAGGTAAATAGGTACCTAGGTAGATATTATTAATTTCCAATTAATTTCGAGAATCCTGGCCGTGCATCAATGGATATTTCTGTTCGAAAAATGTACCTATATGCGCGTTACACGTGTTTATAACAGTGAAGGAAAACATCGTGAGGAAACCTGTTAGTATTCTTGAAAGCGGCGACGGGATTGCAACCTGTCACGTGTGGAATGCTAACTACGTAGTTAGGTAAATAGGTAGGTTACGAGATATTATGAATTATTTTTTATGTTTCTAGGGTTCCGTATCTAAAGGGTAAAAAACGGGACTACTAAGACACCGCTGTCCGTCTGTCTGTTGGCCATACCAGGCTGTATCTCGTGAACCGTGATAGCTAGACAGTTGAAATTTTCACAGATGATGTATTTCTCTAAAATCAGCATAAAATAAATATTTAAGTGAGACTCCCGTACAACAAACGTGATTTTTTTGCCGTTTTGATAATAGTACGGAACCCTTCGTGCGCGAGTCCGACTCGCACTTGGCCGGTTTTTTTAATAATTGTATGGTTAAGTAGGTAGGTAGGTACTTCGATCAACAATAGCGACGATAAAGTAGAATGGCAGTGGTGTAGGTGTGGCGTTGCTTAGTTACCCCGGATTCGGGTTAAACAACAATACTACCTACCCAGACAATGACAAATTGTCATTAGATTTTTTTCTGTTTTATTCCCCTAGAAAAGAAAACACTTAGAAGTCGGCAATTCGGCATCGATAGTGGGCATTAGGCATGTCATCTTTGCCTGAAATAGCAACAAAGCTGGTTGATAAAACACTTTCTCAAGGTAATGAAGAGAACGCTCGCACTGTGGTTTTAGCTGGCAGCAAAGAAGTGGTAAGTTTTATATTTTTTTCCCTTAAAAAAGTTAATTATTGTGTAGATAGGTACCTAATCAAGTCTACCATCATGCTATTCAGCATATTAGAGCCATTTATTACCATGTCTCATAAAAGGAGTAGGTAGGTACCTATACCTACCTATTTAGTGGGTACTCCTATTTATCATAATAGCTTGTTTGTATACAAGGATAAGTAGGTACCTACCTACTTAGTACTCCTGTTTATCATACTAACTGGTTTTTTCACAATGCCGTTCTATTCTAAGCACGTGTTACTTTAAGTTTTCGAAACAGTCTCAGATATAAGAAGTTATTTTTTACAGGGAAAATCGACGCTTCTTAGTACATTTTTGGATAAAACAGAAACTCCTCGAGAGACATTGGCCCTGGAATATTCCTTTGCCAGACGATCCAGTCAAAAACAGAGCATTGAGAAGACCACTTGCCACATTTGGGAATACGGCGGCAAATTAGAAGCTATAAAAGATGTTTTACCTTCTATTCCTGTAAAAGGAAATTATTACTTCTACATTATGGTCGATTTGAGTAAAATAAAGCGGATATGGGAAACAATAGAAACATGTATTCAGGCGATTCAAGAAACATTCTCAGAATCTGAAAAAAAAACTGAATTAGTCATATTAGGAGGAAAATATGACATCTTCAAAAACTATGGTAAGTAGGTAACTAAATACTCAATTGAACTACCTAAGTAGGTACCTACTTTCTTAATTTACTACCGTCTCGCGTTTCTTATTTATGAAATCCTTTATTTCCAGATAGTGAAATCAAGAAAATCATATGCACAACCATCAGAGGTATTGCAATGATATACAAAGCTCACATTCTGTTCTACTCCTCTATCGAGGCTTCCTTAGTCAGGCGTGCAAAGGAAACCCTACAAAACTCGGCCTTTGGAAATGGCATAGTATACAAAGAGAAGAATACAAACTTTAGTAAACCGTTAGTCATTCCAATTGGCTCTGATTCATGGGAGAGTATTGGTGTTGCGGCTACTTCTAATATAGAGCAGGTAGACAACTTTCTAACTTCTGTCATGTTTCGGTTCCCAAGTACCTAAATCCTTTGGGTGACTACACGCGAAAATAAATAAACAAACGAAAATCAGACTTTTCGAACGAAACTGTTTTATACCAAAATCACTAAAGATTTCTCGAAATATAAAATCGTGAAAAAATATTGTGATTTTCCTATGACCTACGAGACAGTGTTTTGTCAGCATCTGCTTGTTCTGTTGTACTATGGATACCAGATTACTGATAGAACAATATTTATATTTGTAAATACCTGCATACCTAATACATTAGAACACCCAGACCAGTGGCGGATTTACCACCAGGCTGAGTAGGCTGGAGCCTAGGGCAGCAGATTTAAAAGGCGGCAAATTTAGGTTAATTTTTTCAAACATCTTATTTATTTTAGTCTTTATCGTCCCACTGCAGGACAGATGCCTCCCTCCCTTCCTTCTTGGCCAATCACTTGATGTTGCCAAATGTCTTATCAACGCTTTTAACTAAATCGTTGGATTGTTAAAATTAACTCGGGGGGTGGGGGAGGGGGGGGGGGGGTTCAATAGCCTACTGGCGGCAAATATGTAAATCCCCCACTGACCCAGACACAGAACAATCTATGTGCATCATTAATGTTTTTCCTGGTGGTAATCGAACCCACAACCTACAGAAACAATCCATGTGATGTTGAGGTCAGGTAGTAGGGTCTTGTACATAAAGCCCTTTTTACTCGGAATCGTGTTATCGTAAAACAAAAAAAAGTTTAAATATAATGAAAAAGTTTTGAAAAGAAACGACTTAACGGAACGGAAAACGTGACCGATGAAAGAAGGCTTTTATTAATTTTATTTTTTGTTTGTTACTTTGTTCGGCTCTCGAATTTGACTTTGTATGGTTTCCATCAAAACATTATTTTCCAAAATATTATTGCAATAGTTCCCTTCATAACTTTTACCCAAGATGAGATCGTAGTCTATTAAACGCGAACGGTACCTACCTACCGTCTATCGAAGCTCATAACATGCTTGTATTATGTGCGAGGGTTGCGTTTAACTTTCCACTGTTGCGGAGCGGACCGTAAATTGGTCAATCACAGTGATCGAAATATATTAAGACCCAAAAACGAGCGGTCCGCTCCGCACAGCTCTGCGTCAGTGGAAACCATCGACTACATAGCATACATGCCGGAAACCCACCCATATGATAACACTAAGCATAGTTTCTGCTTATTTGGCATCGCACACTGCATTTTAGTCGTTTTTGCTATCTATTGGCGAGTAGATATCACAGCAGAACACTGATAGTATCTCAAAAGAAAATGATAATTATACATTTTAATTTATTTCAGCTCAAAATCAGACATTTCTCACACATCCCACCGGAGCTCGTAGTATCAGAAACCAGCGGTATAATTGGCACTCAGCTGGCTGCGCAGACGCATCCAGAACCAACCCTAGACAAAGTGGCCGCGCTAAAGTATGAGGAGCTTCGAAACATGGATTCACTTGATATTTCCATAAGTGATTATTTGATGAGTGTCAGTAAATAAATTAAGTACCATTTATTACCTACTAGCTGACCCGTGCCCGCTTCGCTGTGCGTAAGACATTTCTAATACCATCGCGGACTTTATTGTAGAAAAAAAAATGTGTTTATTTACGACATCACATTAGAAACCTCTAAAATTATCAGTGTTTCTCTACTATATTATGCATGTATTATACATATAAACCTTCCTCTTGAATCACTCTATCTATTAAAAAAAACCGCATCAAAATCCGTTGTGTAGTTTTAAAGATATAAGCATACATACATACAGACGCGGGAAGCGGAAAGCGACTTTGCTATATACTATGTAGTGATTATCATTATTTTAAAAAAGTTTTGAATTTATTATCTGGTTACACAATTTGGGGGCACGGCAGTGCCCCCGCCAAGTCGAGCGCGAAGCAAACACTGCCGTACCATCCTTTACTGGAACCATTTCGCCGCATTTTCAGGCCCCTATTTGAGAACCTCTGGATAAGACCAGAACGCTGAAATTTTCGTCATCCAGTAAGCCATAATCACATACTTAAAATCCAAAATTTCAAGTCTGTAGGTCATTTAGTTACGAAGTTAAGCGAAAGCAAAGTTTCGCATTTTAGACAGACACTCACTCACTCACTCACTCACTCACTCACTCACTCACTCACTCACTCACTCACTCACTCACTCATGATCATCAGAATAGAACTAGTACTTCCCATAAACTCAGAGAGCTGAAATTTGGTACAGAGTTAGGGTTTAATGGCCACATAAAGGGAAAACCTTAAAAACTAGGATAATCGAAGATCTGGAGTACCTGGTGACCCTGATAAGAAAACACAAAAGCCTGGGTTATTCGCACTTAGTACACTCTATTGTTATGCAAATTTTTTCAACTTTACCGCAGTTAGTACACCGGCTTTCAAGACAGTCAAGATAAAAAGTGTTTTACCTCATGATTGATAAAATAGTATAATCAACTAAGTACTTGTATGACAAAGTCGGAAAACTACCCAAAAAAAATTAAAATAGTTGTCTCTTTTGTCGTCACTCTTGTTTTGCATAACTCGTAGGTAAGACTTAATTTTTGATAAAATTAATGAAGAATATATATAAAAAAAATAGGATCACTACTTTAATCCCCAAGTTCGGTACACATCCTCTCAGATCTCCAGGCGCTTAGGTCAGGTCGCAGGTTCGCAGGTCCAAACATTATATTTAGCGCATGCTCACATTTTTTAGTAGTTATCATTCCATACGAAACAGGTTGCAAGCCCATCGCCGCCCACCACCCAAGATTAACTAGGATCACGACTGTGATTCCCAAGTACGGTATACATACTCTCAGATCTCAAGGCGTGTACATCCTTGAAGAGTGTCTAAAGAGGGTAGTCAGAGGCAAGTCCTAACATTACGTTTGGTACAATACCCACATTTTGCAATAGTTTTGCGAGCTAATCAATGATGTATTAAAAACTATAGATACGTTGTCCGCACTCTAAAATGGCAACATGAAATGAAGCCTTTTGAAGATGTTTGTTTTTAACTATTTTGACTATTACTTATCCTGTGGCGTAACTGAAGATGTTTATTTATCTCCCTCTAGCAACAGGCATCCCGCCGTACGGTGTCATATTTTCTTTCACTTTCTTTACGCGTATAAGTAGTTATCTAGTATTTTCGCCGTTTTTAAGCGTTTTTAAGTACTATACTAACAACGCCGATACAATCTTGATTGGTATGTAATATGTATGTTATAAAAATTGCTAAAACTTTTATCATTCACTGTACTTAACTCTAAATTTTTCTATGCTAATTTCAACCTTATAGAAAGAGTGTACGAAGTGAGAATCGTTGTATGGGATTTCAAAATTATTTTTTATGTCGTTTTAAAAGGTCGAGTGTACGAAATGCGAATAACCCAAAGCCTAACCAAACTATTAGAGATCGACATACCGCCTTTACAAAAAATATTCAACTACTGGACCGATTTGAAAAATTCTTTCACCATTAGAATCCTACATTATCCCTGATGAACATAGGCTATAGTATATTTTCAAAAATATTAGGGATCCGTATGAAAACATCGATAATGTAATCCAAAGTGTGAAAAAATTAAAAAAAAATCCTTATATTGCGTTTGCTGCGGAAATTATTGACAATAGAGCAAAGTAATGTACTACAGTTTTAAAGAAGACATCAATATCTACAAAAAAGTATGCAATACTATATGTCTAACTATTAGGGATCCGTATGAAAACTTCGATAATGTAACCCAACGTGTGAAAAAAACCCAAAAAAATCCTTATATCGCGTACTCTGCGGAAATTGTTGACAATAGAGCAAAGTGATGTACTACAGTTTTAAAGAGGACATCAATATCTACAAAAAAAGTCTGCGATACTAAAAGTTTTATTAGGGATCCTTATGAAAAATTCGATAATGTAACCCAAGGTGTAAAAAAATTACCTATAATATCATTATTACATCCGTGCGACGCCGCGCCGCACTGTGGATCGAAAATCGACTTTCAAAGACATAGGCGAAAAAAAAAAATTTGGTCGGTTTTTTGCTTGAAACGGCTTCCATTAATCATTAATATGCCTAAATATATCATGATATACAATTTGGTGGGAAAATTGTCGAGTTATAATTTTTTTTACGAAAAAAATGTATGAAAAGCATATAAAAAATCCAGATATCTCCGGAAGTGCAAAGATAACCGTTATATCCTTGCATACAGTTATAGTACCAACTATTATTGATTTTTTGGCATACAACATGTAACTCGAACTACTGCACATTTTGAAAAAAAAATTATCAAAAAATTTAATTTATTTTTGATCTCTCTCAAGTGAAGACTTAAGGAAATCGGTTAAAAAAAGGTCCCCATCGGCAAATTGTATGCTATAAATAATAACAGACACGTGTTTTCTTGTTTGGCTGACGTTGAAATACCAAAAACAAAGCTCAATAGCAAATTTAATTTAGGAACTATTTTTAATGTTATTTAACTACCTAATTAGGCAAGATTAGGTTTTGTCAGACCGCTTATTGTTCAAATTTCAAGGAATGTATTAACAATGATCGGTAGTTAGCAAAAGACAGGTAGCTTATGTACAAAGTTACAAACATACCTTACTTAGATTATTTATTACCTACCTAAATGCATAAACCTGCACCGGAAATATTTAACAATGAGCGGTAGTTAACAAAAGACAGGTAGCTTAGGTACAAAAATACCTTACTTAGGTTATTTATTACCTAATTAAGTGCATACAACTGCACCGGTAATATTTAACAATGAGTGGTAGTTAACAAAAGACAGGTACCTACAACTTCATATTTACCTATACCTACCTGATGATGTTTATGCGGTTTATAGTTATTATCATAAATAAACTAATAGGAAGGAAATCGATGTAAAGTCAAAACTAAATGGTTACTATATAAATAATTTATTTACATATCATAAAAGAGACATAATTTACGAAACATGCAAAATTACAAACATTAAATTAAAAGGTATGATAAAATTATTATAGTATAATTTATTTTAGTTTGTACCACAGTATAAGTAAAAACAGCTATTCTAGGGTTAGTATTAGTACAAGCAATATACAAACAAATAAAATAATAGTTCAAATAAATAAGTAACATGGCCACTAAAAATACAAATAAAAATACATTAAATCTACAAATTTTCAATATCGCTCTCTTCAGATTCCATTTCAGAATCAGTTTCTAAGTTGGATACGTCAACAAAATCCATTTGATTTTCTTGAAACTTAATTATTTCAAGAGTTTCAGCGAAGAAAGCATGTCGTTTTTTGGTATCCAAACTAGGTCTCATTGCACTGATAACGGGATCTGAAGTAAGAATAAGCATATTGAGGATATCCTCGTTACAGGCTTGCCTGCTCCTTTTGCGGGAATGATGTTCCCGAAACCTTCTGAAATCTTTATTGCGGGCCTCTGAAGCTTCTTCTGAGAGGCTTCCAATTGGCACAATTGCATTATTGGCAATAATGTCTGCTCCATGTATAAGAAGCTTGTGTACAGTGGATGACATGTAGTACCAATTGTACATTTCAACGTACCTTTCTGCTGTTTTCAAAGCGAAATCTTTAAATTTGATTACATCAATCAGTTCCCCTGATGTTATTGCCTGCAGAATTACAGCAAATCTGCGGACTAACTCTTCGTCCAGCCCACAGATGGCTGCAGTTTTGTCTGGAAACTCAAAAAATCTTCTTGCCGTGTTTCCGTCATTTGTGGTTCCAGATCCTTGCTTAACAATATCGATAAGAAGATTGAGCTCGTTTTTAAATTTGTCCTGGATATGTTTTTTTCTTGCTTCCAACATTTCTTTGTGCTCATTTCCTCTCGCAGCCCACTTTTTAAAATCGAGTCGGTATGATATATGAAGAAGGCATTCCATACAATTAATACGTGCATGCAATGTAGATAACCCTAATTCTAATGCATCAGAGGATACAGGCTTCAATGAAACTGTACCTAAATTATTCATTTCAGTGGGCTTAGCTAAGCACAGATAGCACGCAGCGTGTGACTTAGCTTCAGAAAGATAAGTACATACTTTGCCATCAATCATCGTCATCATCAGTTTATGATTCACCATATTTTTTTTACATTCTGTGGGGAGTAAAGCCTTAATTTCGTCATCCATGTTTGCCTTTTTTTCAATGACTAATTCTTCACTTTCTTTCACAAAACTAAACTCCACTGGACGACAATATGATGTTGAGCAGGGCTTTGGATTTTTCCATAGGGTTTCATCACCGTTTGTTAGCTTTAGAGGGACGAGAGATGTCATAAATATGCTTGAGTCATCTTGCTCACTGTCTATTTTCTGCTTGTACCGGCTTTGGTTAGATGCACCATCAAATCCCCACTTCGATATCAATGTCAACTGTTGGTCCTGTATTTTGTTTGGGAAACTTTCAAGGATCCTCCTTACTGTTAAATCCAGTAATCCTTGTAAAGTAATCTTTGCTGAGGAATCTGTCACTGTTATCAATTGCTTCGGAGGATAACATTGTAATTTTGCCTGTTGCACCTTGTAGTAAGACGGGTAAATATCAATAGCACCTTCTTGAATGGCCGATTCCCTTAAAGTTATGTACTGCCACTTTGTAAGCTTTAAAGACAGGAGCAACCCCAAAGATTTTTCTGCCGTAAATGAAACATGACATTTCGGTCTTTTTATGAAGTCACTGATTTTCGCAGCAGCTTCTGGGGTTTTCAACATATATTCGATGACGGATGCAATGTCCTCACGACCATTTTCTTTTAAGAGTACTGCAGCTGAATTCGTCAACTCAATGGGGTCCATACCTGTGTACTCTTCCGACCTCCTTTTCTTCTGCTTGTTGCCTAGATCTTCGAAAGGTTTCCGAGGTCTTTTAGTCATCGTTCCAACTGATGATGACGATGAAGGTTCCGCGGTGGTAAAGTCTTCGGTAATCGATCTTTCTTCACTTGGTCCCTGGGTGAGAAGACTAGTTTGAACGCAGCTTGGCCAATCAACATTTGCTTGAAGCCAATCTTCATGATCTTTTCTGAATGCTCTTGTGTTTCTGCCGCAATTTTTCCATCTCTGTGAAGCAGCTCGTGAAAATCTTCGACAAAACTCTTCCAGAGTAACCTTATCTTCATTAGAAAGGTGATCACCTAGACGAGATAATACTGCCTCGTACAGAACTTCATGATTTTGTAGCGAACCTGCACCTTGAAGAACAACAACCAAATCTAAGTTAGTGCTTAAACTTTCCATTTTAATGATTAAAAAACTGAGAGATGTTCACTAGTAAATAGTTCAGAATAAACTGAAGTAAAAAATATTTCCGGTGCAGTTTTATGCACTTAATTAGGTAATAAATAACCTAAGTAAGGTATTTTTGTACCTAAGCTACCTGTCTTTTGTTAACTACCGCTCATTGTTAAATATTTCCGGTGCAGGTTTATGCATTTAGGTAGGTAATAAATAATCTAAGTAAGGTATGTTTGTAACTTTGTACATAAGCTACCTGTCTTTTGCTAACTACCGATCATTGTTAATACATTCCTTGAAATTTGAACAATAAGCGGTCTGACAAAACCTAATCTTGCCTAATTAGGTAGTTAAATAACATTAAAAATAGTTCCTAAATTAAATTTGCTATTGAGCTTTGTTTTTGGTATTTCAACGTCAGCCAAACAAGAAAACACGTGTCTGTTATTATTTATAGCATACAATTTGCCGATGGGGACCTTTTTTTAACCGATTTCCTTAAGTCTTCACTTGAGAGAGATCAAAAATAAATTAAATTTTTTGATAATTTTTTTTTCAAAATGTGCAGTAGTTCGAGTTACATGTTGTATGCCAAAAAATCAATAATAGTTGGTACTATAACTGTATGCAAGGATATAACGGTTATCTTTGCACTTCCGGAGATATCTGGATTTTTTATATGCTTTTCATACATTTTTTTCGTAAAAAAAATTATAACTCGACAATTTTCCCACCAAATTGTATATCATGATATATTTAGGCATATTAATGATTAATGGAAGCCGTTTCAAGCAAAAAACCGACCAAATTTTTTTTTTTCGCCTATGTCTTTGAAAGTCGATTTTCGATCCACAGTGCGCCGCCCGGGGCGGACTGCTAGTACGCAATAAAATTAAAGGAACACTCTGGATAAGACTAGACTGGCTTTTATACTTACTTATACTTACAAGTTTACAAGAAGAAATAGTCGAACGATTAACTTTATTCTACTCGAACATTACACAAATTGAATAAACAAATTAACAAATTAAATAAACTAAAATATTAATTTCGCTCAAAATTAAGAGTGGCGGTGATACCCGCACACGTCGCTGGATGGCGCTGACTGTATTTTAAACGCGCTTACGATTTGTTTTTATAATAAAAAAACTACTCATATAAAGAAAAAAAACTGTGTCAAATAAGAAAATCTAATAAAATAAATCAAAAAGCCCACGTTTCTACAAAAAGAAGTGAAATCCCACCAAAAACATTCTGTAAAAAACTAGCCAAGTCTCGATGGAGCTGCTTGTTTATCTCTAAAAAGTAATGAAATCTAGACAAAGTCGTGTCAAGTCTGAGGTTCTTTACTGCGATTTCTTTATTATTATAGAATGTTATGTGACTTGGCCGTTGAAGAGTACACAAGGGTACAAAACCAGGTGTTCCATGACACCATTGCACAATCTGTCGCCAGAACCGCTACCCATTAACGATGGAAAATTGCCACTTAGAAAACGTTGATTCAATAACCAGTCAATTGTAGGCTTAATAATACTTATGTAAAGGCGAGCCTGAAACAAACAGTATAAAAAATACGTCTATTTTATGTTAGATCGGTGGTCGATTTGACGCTCCAAAAAGAAGACAGCAGAAGTCAGCATTGTCAATGCTGAATGCATGTGTTGCACGATCAACAACAGCCTAAAATAAGACACTAGCGTCCAATTACCAATACCTGTATTGGCTATTATCTCGCTTAACAAACATAGGTAGTTACAACAGATATAACATTACGTGTAAACAAAATTGACTTGTACCCACTAACGTATAAAGAATGTTCAACGGCCAAGTCACACAACATTCTATAATAATAAAGAAATCGCAGTAAAGAACCTCAGACTTGACACGACTTTGTCTAGATTTCATTACTTTTTAGAGATAAACAAGCAGCTCCATCGAGACTTGGCTAGTTTTTTACAGAATGTTTTTGGTGGGTTTAGTTTATACCTACCTATTTAATTGCCTAAAGTAGCTTTGCCTTTTGCGTTGTAGGTTGTGGGTTCGATTCTCATTTAGGACAGACTTTTGTGTAAGTAGGTACATAGATTTTTTTAATGTTTTTATGTTTTAGGTATTATATAATGTAGCGTACCGGTAACATCCCTAGGTATATAAAAGGTAGGTACCTACCTCTACTTAAATTTTATAGGTATATCTATATCTCAATACATTCTAGGTAGGTACTTTGGGCAAACAGTAGGTATGTTTGTTAGGTTAGTTAGGTACCTAATAACTACTTTAGCTATTTTAAAATAGGTATCTAAGCATGTATCTATCTACCTATATAGGATTTTTATCATGAAGACCCGATTTTGAGCATGGTTTCACGGGATTTGAAATAACATTCAAAGACAAATTTAAAAGGTAGGTAAGAATTTTAGATTGACGAACGCATTAAGCAAGTTCACATTTTTCTAGCAAGCAATCGTGCGTTCAGTGCTCGTATCGCGTCCCTTACGCCGTCGTTCTCCGAGTTGGTGGCAATGCTCACTTGCAAACAGCGCCGAGCCAGGGTCATGTCACCTGTTGACTGAAAATGAAATCAAACGATCATACATAATGTTTATAAAAAAAATGCACGCAGATATTTGATTTTTAGGTAGGTACTCTTAGACTACCTACTGGTGGAAATTCTGTAGTCTGAAACAAACTGTCAATTATATTATGAACTAGCGACCCGCCCCGGCTTCGCACGGGTAGCATGTTATTATACATATAAACCTTCCTCCTGAATCACTCTATCTATTAAAAAAAACCGCATCAAAATCCGTTGTGTAGTTTTAAAGATATAAGCAAACATACATACATACGCGGGAAGCGGAAAGCGACTTTGCTTTATACTAGGGTTCAGAACCGGGAAATCCCGGTACCGAAAGTACCGGGAATTCCCGGTTCTTTTGTCAGTAAAAAGGAACCGGGAAATCTAATTTGATTCCCGGTTCTTTCGGTACTTTCGGGAATTTTATTTTTATAACTCGGCGGGCCTCGCAGGACTCGCCACGTGCGAAAAGTAAGAAAAAAGTGTCGCGCGTTTGACTCCAAGGTAAGTATTACGTTGTTCCTCATACCAAACAATGGTGACAGAATGTAATTTACTTCAAATACGACGTATTATCATACTCCTAATATGGTTTTTGTGATATTATAAACAAAACCACAGTAATTTTAGGGGCCGGTATCTTATCTTAGCCTATATCGTCCCACTGCAGGGCAAAGGCCTCCCTCCCTTCTTTTTACACCTTTCGATCTCCAGCTAAGTTGCGCCAGTCATTTAAATGACTGTCGAGATCGTCCTGCCATCTCCTCCGGAGTCTGCCTGGAAGGCGTGTAGTTTGTGGGGACCAATCGTTTGTTATTTTGGCCCAAAGATCGTCCGGCATGTGAGCGACATGCCCTGCTCAATCCCATTTGAGTTTGGCCGCTTTATGGGTGACGTCAACTATTTTTGTTTTGAAGCGTAGTATCGTGTTTCGTATGCGGTCTGTGAGTCTGACTCCTAAGATACTACGCTCCATGGCTCTTTGGCAAACCTCGAGTTGGTATCTCTCATGAGCTGTCGGGAACCAAGTCTGTGCACCGTACGTTAGAATTGGGAGAATGCACATGTCCATAAGTCTGCGCTTATTGCAGAGTAGCAGTTCGCCATTCATAAGATGTTTCATCGACCAGAAGCTTCTCCAGGCGTTTTCGGTGCGTCGAGCAACTTCGTTTTGTTGTGCCTGGAATGAAACTATCTGGCCGAGATACACATACTCATGGACATACTCAATCTCCACATTCTCCTCTTCGTGCCATTGGCTGCTTGGTCTTGCTCATATTCATTCGGAGTCCCACATCTTGGTCGGCTTGCTTGGTTCAGTCCTTGAAGCATATCGCCTAGTTCTGCAGCTGTGGGGGAGAAAAGGACAATGTCGTCGGCGAAGCGCTGGTTTGTTAGCCTGCTATCTCCGACGACGATGCCCTTCTCAGCCCATTTGGGCTTCAATCGCTTGAACACTTCTTCCAAAGTTGTAAACTGTTTAGCTAAAAAGCTGTAAACAATTTAGGAGAAAGCGAGTCTCCCTGTTTCACGCCTTTTACAATTTGGAAAGAGAGCCCCGTGAGAGAGGTTTTTATGGATGCTGTACTATTGCTATAGATATTACGGATAAGTTGAATGTACGTTTAATTTATGTTCTGATTAGAAAGTGCCTCGAATAATGGTTTATGTTTTATGCTATCAAAAGCTTTTGAGTAATCTACAAATGCAAGATAAAGTGGGATATTTAATTCTACATGTTTTTTTAAGAGCTGGTTAAAGGAATGGAAATAATCCGTCGTGGAGAGGCCACGGCGGAAACCCGCTTGTTCTGGTGGTTGATGTAAATCGAGCTCACCGGATATTCGATTTTCGATAATTTTCATGAATAGTTTAAAAAGGTGTGAGATAAAACTGATGGGACGATAATTGCCAATGTCGGACTTTTCACCCTTTTTATGTATGAGTATAATGGTGGAGTGGCAGAAATTATGTGGAAAAGACCCGGTCTGAAGAATGTCAAAGGTTCGTAAGGTGTGGGAGTGGTACTGGTTCTCCGATTTTTAAGGCTTCGGTGGTAACACCATCTGTACCTGGGCTCTTGCTATATTTCATGCTGCAAAGCGCGCGATGAACCTCTGGTCCTGTTATCGGCTCTATATCATTTTTCTGATATATATTCATTCCTAATGTTATCTATTCTCGTCGATCTTAATTGTAGTTGACTTTTGAACCTTATCACTTGTTTTATAAATCAAAAACTGCCAAGAACCGAAAATACCGAAAGAACCGGGAAATCCCGGTACCGATTTAAAAAAGTACCGAAATTCCCGGTTCTTACAAAGAATACCGGTTCCGGAAACACTACTTTATACTATGTAGTGATATGATATTTATATGTACCTACTGTATTTTACTTTTAAGTTAGATTGTGGTGACAATAGAATTGTCACCTGTCGTATTTTAGCGAAAAACTTTTATAAATAAATAATTAAATCACTTACGAGAGCCACATGGGCGAGGTTAAACCAAATGTTCGCTCTAGTTTCCGGGTCAGTTGAAAAGTACAAGGCTTGTCGGAAACAAGGCAAAATAAGATCCCATTGATTGCAATACAAACAGCATAAACCCATGTTGTTATAAATCTCAGGGCCAGGGGGATTGGTAGCTAGCAACCGCCTGAAAGTAAACAACATTAGGTTAACCCAGAATGGAAAGATACAATTATGTACCTAAGTACCTAGTACCTACCTAAGCCATGTGTAACATAAAAAAAACTAGTTAATACCTACCTGTAGTATCGTAAAGAAATTTCAGGTTGATCATTGTAGAAGTTATACAAAGCTATATTTGCGATGGCTTCTATATTTGAGGGATCTTCAAGAGCCACCATACGGTACTCCTTGACAGCGAGTGCCGAGTTACCCATTTGGTCGTGTATCCGAGCTTGCTCCAGTAATAATGGGGTATACTCGTGAAATACCGATAGCCCCTGCTTACACACTTCTAAAGCAGAAAGGGGCTGATTCAAACCCACATACATGGCCACCAGTCGAAGATAAATAGATATATGTTTGTGCTGTTTGAGAGCTAGTCGCAGGCATTCTTCGGTATTTCTGAACATGCCAAGCGCATAATAACATCTTGCTAGCGAAAAATTCCACCACCAGTCTGATGTGTCGCTTAATTTCTGCGATTGAAATGCAACTTCCATAGCCTGTCAAGCAACAACGTACACATTAAATATTAGCATAATAACTAGACTAGACTTGACTAGAAGCTCTTCATCTCTTTACCTACCTTCCGCACATCACCTTCGCAGTAATAAATATATTCGAATAAAGTTTTGGCAGCCGGATTGAACAGTTTGTCCTCCTTACTCAAAAATCTCAAAGATAAGGGCACACTAGAATTAAAGGCCCCTCCACAAGAGAGAGCCGTGGCTGCTCTGGAAGCTCTTGAAGCTGTGTGGAGCGCCGTCATGGCGCTACGCCGCACGTACGCAGAATTGGTGCCCCCACGAGACCGGGTAGTTGCTGTACTAGTATATCTCTAAAAAAGAAATATAATTTTAAGACTGAATAGTACATATAGTATATACTTATACCAGTACCTAAACACTATCAAGTATCTGTTTCAAATGACTTATGGCTCACCTTCGACAATTCAAAATTTTGCGCAGTTTTACTAACTTGCCGCTGAAAAGACGTTCCTGGTCTCGGTGTTTTAGCCACTGCGGTGGACGTCAAACTATCTTGCTGAGGGAAATACTCTACTTCTTCATACCCATTGCCAGCAACTTTGGCCTGGATCGTCATAGCTCGCATTCTGATGAACTCCACCATACGATCATCCTTCTCCTGCAGCGCAACTGCACACAGCTTAAGACATTCGTCGTACTTCTTTGTTTTATAAAGGTTTAATATTTTGTATTCGATTTCCATTTTGGTTTAGAACTTTGCTAGATTATTTTCCAGTCACTGTGGTTATAAATCTAAAACTGACGACGTCGCGGGGTTGTTGCTATGCAACCTATGAAGACAACAAGCGTATTAGGTAAGTAACCTACCATACTTACCTATAGGTAGTACCTGGCGTTTTACGTGGAGTGGGTTAAATCCTTCCAACTCTATCCATCAAGGACTCCCACCATGCTCTCTCGATGGCGTCAAGTTCATCTTTCCCATCTACTTATATATAGGTACATACTAAAAAACGTACTACGTAGGTACGAAAAAAACAAGATAGGCTATCTTGTTGTTAGATATTAATTCCCATTTGCAGTTCGCTTCGTTCGTTCGCTACCCTTGCTACCCGTTCGCCTCATAAAACTTTATCGCTGTACATTACTTACGTCAACGCAATGGGTTGAAAATTAAATCTCCTCATTTGTAGACATTTTTTGCAGGAATTAAAAACATTTTTTCATCGTATTAATCATGTGCCAATATAGTAGCAAAGTGGAACCGGCTTAAGGTAGGCATCGCAGCATCCACGAACCTCTAGGAATGGAGTTCCTACAGGTGCAGAGGTGATACTGCGACGTGGCGCGTCCCCGGGCTGCGGATAGGTAACCGGTGTGCCAACAGCGCTCGTGCGAGCGATGTTGGCACACCGGCGCGGACAAAACACGAAGATAGGGAGGTTGAGGGAAGGAGGGCTTCTCCGCGCGTCCCTTTGACTGAGCAAAGGGCGCAGTGGATGAAGTCGGGTAGAGGAAAGGAGTTCCTACTCTGCCGGGAGGGTGGGCAGGCTTAAGTAGCCGCCCAACACCGCTCTTTTAAGAGCGGTGAAGACGTGGGGGTAGGGGACCCATTTGGGCCTGCCCTGACAGGTAGGTATCGGGTTGTCGTCGACTTCCCGACATCACCTGCCCCTATTTTAGGGGCGTAGAGAGGAGAGGCGGACTTGCCCGTCGAGGAGACCGGAGCGCCACGCCGGTCAGGCCCCGTGCGGGTGAGGGAGAGGAAGAAAACCTCTTTAAAAAATTACACCTGGGGGAGATCGGTGTCGCCACGCCGATCTGGACCCGTGGGGGCGGTGAGGCCTCGGCCCCGCTCTGACAGGTGGGTGCTGGGTTGTGGGACAACCCGGCGACACCTGCCCTCCTAGCGGGGGCGGAGAGAGGAAGAAAACCTCTATAAAAAAATTACGGGATGGAGGCGGCGGTTTGGCTGCCGTTACTAGCGACCTTCCTTAGTAGCGGCAGACTTCCGCGGCCTGCCCCAGGAGGGGCGAGAGGAAGAAAACCTCTGATAAAAAATAACGGGATGGAGGCTGCGGTTTGGCTGCCGATACGAGCGACCTTCGTTGGTAGCGGCAGACTTCCGCGGCCTGCCCCATGAGGGGCGAGAGGTAGCCCCTACCAAAGGGGACTTTCGGGTCCGTGGGTGGTCGGAACAGGGGTTCTCGTAAGCGGCTGCTCGTAAGCGGATCCGGGATGGCGGCGGTACTTTTTGGCAAGTATCGTCGTGAGCCCCGCGTACGCATGCGCGTATGCGGGTTCCGGGCGTGGCTGTGGGTGCCATTGCCGGGACTGTGCTCTTGGCAAAATGCGAGAGGGGCACCGGTGCGTTCCGTAGGAGATCCCGGAGCCCCTTGACATGCATTGAGGCCGGCCAACGTGGTGGTTTTAGTCGGTACGAGTCCGACATACCCTTCTTTTTCCCCTGAAAAAGAAGGGACCCATGAGGGTTTCCCCACAAAAAAAAAAAAAAAAAAAAAAAAAAAAAAGGCATCGCAGCATAATATTAAGTAAATATAGGTATCTAAATGAGCTAATGACCAATAAGTCAAAACACCAATCATTTTTTTAGCTTTATTTTTAAGTTGGTGAAGGTTGAGTACCCCTGTTATCACTCCCTGAATAAAAAGAAGAGACTGAATTAATATTTTCATTCGGAACTAGAAAACAGTGCAGATCAAACATGCTTTTAAGGTGTGTCTTGTTGATTTTATCCATTAGTCAAATTTTTGCTACGGAATCATGGAGGAAACCTGGATGCCATAGAATAGGTACGTCACTACCTATTCATAAATTTGCTATGTCAATAACCATCTACTTTTAATTCATTTAATTTTTACATACCTACCTACTATTATAATCCCTTATGTAGGTAAGTTGGCAGAACTTTAAATGTTCTGTGACTGTGAAAGAACTTTACATCCACCATTTCAGATAGGTAGGTACTTGAGCCAAATGATACCTTATGTTTCTAGGGCATACCCGAAACATCAGCATACCAGACTGCGTGGAATTCAAAATAACTACAAATGCGTGCCGCGGCTACTGCGAGTCGTGGTCTCTACCGAGCATCATGCTGGGCTTCAAACGGCACCCCGTCACCTCGCTGGGCCAATGCTGCAATATTATGGAATCTGAAGATGTAAGTGAGCAACTTAAATATCTACTACTACCTATATACCTATATTATGTTTCTAAATAACATCTTAAATGCTGAAAACAAGTAAACAAAGTACCTACTTACCTATATAAAATAAATGACCTATTCATTTATTTTATTTAGGTAAGTAGGTACCTACTTTGTATTCTATTTCTGGTATTCTGTAAATTCTCAAGGTGCGGTGCGATAGTAGGTACCTACAAGCTCTTAGTTAGCTTAGTTTGGGGCTAGATGGCAGTGAGATGGCTGAGTGAAATAACCACCAATATTTTATTTAGAAACTAGGTAGGTTGGGTACCTACCTTCTAACTAACAAAGTTTTCATTTCATATTGTTTCAGGTACCGGTGAAAGTGTTATGTCTGGATGGCGAAAGAAACTTAATTTTCAAGTCTGCGGTGTCATGTGCTTGCTATCATTGCCAAAAAGAATAACTCATATTATGAATTGTGTGAACCTATTCGTACCTATACCTACTTTACTTACCAATGTAAAAAAATATATCAATTAATTTTTCGTAGGTAGGTAGGTATATACTTACCTAACTACCTACCTACCTAAAAATAGAAAGTGTAACTTGTAAAATAATTTAGGTAGGTAGTCTATTTTCCGATAATTTAATAACTATTTAGCTTTAGGAAAGTATAGGTAATAGGTACCTACTGTGTGTTAACTTTTATTGCATCTCAGTAAAATAATAATAAATAGGTAAGATTCGCGAGTAGAACTTGGATTCTGGATGAAGATGATATTCTATTTACTTACTTGTCTTTAAAAAAGTTTGATTAAATACCTAGCTAACCATACAAACAATTTTTGTATTTATTTATCCGGTTTCTATAGTTGGTAGGTACATACTTACGTACTGACCGGTATCGGTTTATTTTATCGGCAGTTTATTTTTATTGTAGGTATTTTTTTTTTAATTCAGTTACTTATTGATAGATGGCGCTGTAATGCAGAAAAAGGTTTAAAATTTTTGTTCTATACCTACTAGCTGACCCAGCGAACTTCTTAACGCTTTATAATTAACAAATTTTGTGTTAAAATTCGCGGAATAATTTCGGATCCCTATTTTATTACGTTCTTCAATTTTACCCGAGTCTACCTTCGTACCAAACCCTGCAGCCAAGCCCTGCAGGACGAATATCAAAATGTTTGACAGGTAGACACTAGACAGTTATAGTCCTCGCATTTTTTCCGTATTTTCTAACCATTTACCTTTTACCTGAACTTTCAAGAATATTTTAAAACCAAAATTAACCGAATCCGTTCAGCCGTTTTTGAGTAAAAACCAGACTCAGCCAGACTAGCGAACAGCAATTCATTTGAATGAATGAATGAAGGAATTGCGGCTCTACGACAAAATTCTCAGTTGGTTGGAAACATCGACTACATGTCGATGGTTGGAAATAATATAGGCACATTCGTGAGATATTTTTTATATAATTTTAAGGAGAACATTTCCGTCATACATGATTTCTGTGTAGCTTTAACCATTACGGTTGCACATTACGACGGAAGCTTAAAAAATGGAGTAACTTCTCCCGTTTTCTCAACATTTCCCTTCACTGCTCTGCTCCTACTGATTGTAGCGTGATGAAAAGTATACTATAACCAGCTCAGGAGTATGAAAAATAATTGTACCAAGTTTCGTTAAAATCCGTCGAGTAGTTTTTGTTTCTATAACGGTTATACAGACAGACAGACAGACAGACAAAAAATTTATTGATTGCATTTTTGGCATCAGTATCGATCCCTAATCACCTCCTGATAGTTATTTTGGAAATATATTTAATGTACAGAATTGACCTCTACAGATTTATTATAAGTATAGATTAATTAGATTTTAGTTAATGTGTGACTATATAATAATAAAGAAATCGTAGTAAGGAACCTCAGACTTGGTACGACTTTGTCTAGATTTCATTACTTTTTAGAGATAAACAAGCACCTCCATCGAGACTTGGCTAGTTTTTTACAGAATGTTTTTGGTGGGATTTCACTTCTTTTTGTAGAAACGTGGGCTTATTGATTTATTTTTAACTAGCGACCCGCCCGGGCTTCGCACGGGTGCAATGCTGATACTAATCCTCGTATTCAAGAACGACACTATGAGAACACGCACCCACAGTGGACGAAATCTTTTTTCATAAACATCACTTTATGTGTCAAAACGTTTTTTTTTCACAGCTTTTTTGTCATTAGATTGATGATTTCTTTTTTTCTCGAACTTTCGCGACCGGCCGAACTGCGCGTTTGACGCCTAGCTGCTAGGCCGGTCGCGAACGTTCGAGAATGTTCGTTTTACGAAGCTACTCGCTCACCTAGCCTCTAGGTGCCAAGCAAGCCGCCTATCTGAGCGTTCGCGTTTTTAATTAGGGATGACTGAGAGTGTTATAAACGTAAGAGTAGACAAATATAATCAGAAAGGTTCGAACTGCTAAGCTATCGGGAGTTACACGTGTTATTGTGAGTCAACCATAAAAGATAGACATATGCTGTCGTGGAATATTTTTTATATAATTTTAAGGAGAACATTTCCGTCATACATGAATTCTGTGTAGCTTTAACCAATAAGGTTGCACACGCGACGGAAGCTTAAAAAATCGAGTAACTTCTCCCGTTTTCCCAACATTTTCCTTCACTGCTCTGCTCCTATTGATTGCAGCGTGATAAAAAGTATACTATAACCAGCTCAGGAGTATGAAAAATAATTGTACCAAGTTTCGTTAAAATCCGTCGAGTAGTTTTTGTTTCTATAACGGTTATACAGACAGACAGACAGACAGACAGACAGACAGACAGACAGACAGACAGACAGACAGACAGACAGACAGACAGACAGACAGACAGACAGACAGACAGACAGACAGACAAAAATTTTACTGATTGCATTTTTGGCATCAGTATCGATCCCTAATCACCCCCTGATAGTTATTTTGGAAATATATTTCATGTACAGAATTGACCTCTCTACAGATTTATTATAAGTACTAGCGACCCGCCCGGGCTTCGCACGGGTGTAATGCTGATACTAAATATACTACAGAATGTCTTTATATAAAACGTTTTTTTTTCACAGCTTTTTTGTCATTAGACAATTATTGATGATTTTTTTTTCTCGAACGTTCGCGACCGGCCGAACTGCGCGTTTGACGCCTAGCTGCTAGGCCGGTCGCGAACGTTCGAGAATGTTCGTTCACAGAACACATATATATGTTCGTTTTACGAAGCTACTCGCTAGGTGACTCGCTAGCCTCTAGGTGCCAAGCAAGCCGCCTGCCTGTGCGTTCGCGTTTTTATTTAGGGATGACTGAGAGTGTTATAAACGTAAGAGTAGACAAATAATAATCAGAAAGCTTCGAACTGCTAAGCTATCGGGAGTTACACGTGTTATTGTGAGTCAACCATAAAAGATAGACATAAATATGCTGTCGTGGGATATTTTTTATATAATTTTAAGGAGAACATTTCCGTCATACATGATTTCTGTGTAGCTTTAACCTTTAAGGTTGCACACGCGACGGAAGCTTAAAAAATGGAGTAACTTCTCCCGTTTTCCCAACATTTTCCTTCACTGCTCTGCTCCTATTGATTGCAGCGTGATAAAAAGTATAAGTACTATAACCAGCTCGGGAGTATGAAAAATAATTGTACCAAGTTTCGTTATAATCCGTCGAGTAGTTTTTGTTTCTATAACGGTTATACAGACAGACAGACAGACAGACAGACAGACAGACAGACAGACAGACAGACAGACAAAAATTTTACTGATTGCATTTTTGGCATCAGTATCGATCCCTAATCAACCCCTGATAGTTATTTTGGAAATATATTTCATGTACAGAATTGACCTCTCTACAGATTTATTATAAGTATAGATAGATTTTCTTATTTGACATAGTTTTTTGCAATGACAGTCGATATTTTTATGTACCAATAGTAAAAGGGGGCATTACCATATCTCTAATACAGCTGAGACCAGCTGAGGGTTCTTCATCAGATACTTCAGACCTTCGACTTTTGACATCAAATGAAGCGGCCTATCAAGTTGAATATTTTTTGTAAAGGCGGTATGTCGATCTCTAATAGTTTGGTTAAGCTCTTGTGTTTTCTAATCAGGGTCACCAGGTACTCCAGATCTTCGATTATCCTAGTTTTTAGGGTTCCGTACCCAAAGGGTAAAATCGGAACCCTATTACTAAGACTTCGCTGTCCGTCTGTTTGTCTGTCTGTCCGTCCGTCTGTCCGTCCGTCTGTCTGTCACAGGTATCGACTACATAAGTCGATGGTCACAGGGCTGCATCTCATGAACCGTGATAGCTAGACAGTTGAAATTTTCACAGATTATGTATTTCGGTTGCTGCTATAACAACAAATACTAAAAACAATATTTAAGGGGGGTTCCCATACAACAAACGTGATTTTTTTGCCGTTTTTATAGATAATGGTCCGATCCGACTCGCACTTGGCCGGTTTTTATAGTTTTCCCTTAATGTGGCAATTAAACCATAACTCTGTACCAAATTTCAGCTCTGAGTACTAGTTCTATTCTGATGATCATGAGTGAGTGAGTGAGTGTCTAAAATGCGAAACTTTGCTTTCGCTTAACTTCGAAACTAAATGACCTACAGACTTGAAATTTTGGATTTTAAGTATGTGATTATAGCTTACTGGATGACGAAAATTTCTGCGTTCTGGTATTATCCAGAGGTTCTCAAATAGGGACCTGAAAATGCGGCGACAAGATACGACACGTAAGTGTGTCTCCGGCATTAGGTAGGTTTTTTAACTAATGTACAATTACCTACGTAGTTACTAATAGAGCTGTGGTGTTTAACTTTTATACTGGGGTGACATAGTCGTTGTCGACCAAAGCCCAATTAAATAAATAAAGATTAAAAAAAAAAAAAAACAATTGTAAAGAATTTGTCTCTGTTTGTCAATGTCATGACATGAAATGTCATCGCAGACGTGCGTGGAACGTTGCTTTGCTGAACTCTTACCGAAACCGTACTTTTACTGAAAATTACGGAATAATGCCTAATTCTTGACCTCGGGCGCTTAAAAGATGACATTTAATATTGCTTAGATAGTAGTCGTGCCTTAAAAAAACCTTGCACGAAGATGTTATGGAGGAAGAAGCCGCTCCTAGTAAGAAGCCTATCTGGCAAAACTGTGTCCACTGTCCAAGGCTGTTGTTTTCTACCACAACCGATTTCGAGAGGTAAGAGAGGAAGAACCTTCTCATTAGAAAATAATCTACCGAAATCACCTGAGTTAACATATAATTTTTCATAATTTACAGACATATAAAAGAGAAGCACAGTATCAAAGAAGGATCCATTATTCTTTGTCAATATGGGCTAAATGGAATGTGCTCAGCATTACAGTTTGGAGATTTGCGAAAAGCCGGCTTCAAGTACCATGTAAGAGAGTACCACTTGTATTCAAATGATGAGAACAGTGATTGGACCTTTTATTCTTCATCACAAAACCTCCCAGCAGTATTAAATGACCCCAATAGAGGTAAACAAAGCAACTTCCTTACCAAAACATGGGGAGATAGTTTTGTTGACAAAGTGGAAATATTTCCTAGTCCTTATCTACCTGACATCACACTTGCACACTTTGAATCATACTGTAAAAGAATAGCAAGAAAATACCGGCGTCATTGCAGACTCAAAGAAAATGTCCCTGTCAAAGCTAAAATACAGACTGTGACTGAAAATGTATGTGAAGTTCCTGAAATATTTTATGAGCAGTCATTGCCACTAAATGATTCCATTGTTTTTAGTAAAGTGTTCCCTAGTCTTAGTGATTCTGAAGACTCTAATGTTGCTATAAGATCTCTTCAAGAAACATTGAGCACTTATCTTGATGTTGTGGAAATGAAGATTTCCAAGCAAGTAGCTCTAAAGTCCGATGCATTCTTCCATGCAATGTTGTCTCATGACACAATAATGGAGCAAATGGCTAAAGCAGTCAGTACTGTTAGAAATACTAGGCAAAATATCCAACAAGTGAAAGGAAATTTAACAGAATGTCCATTGAAGTTAGTAAGTCTAACCAGAATAAATCAAAACCTAGGAAATGTGCATGAGCTTCTTAAACTAATAGCTACAGTCCAGCAAACACAGCCTATGATACAGTTGCTTTTAAGTACTTCGGACTATGTTGCTGCTCTTGATTTGATAAGTTCCACTCAAAAGGTACTATCTACACGGCTATCTGGCATACAAGCTTTTAGACACCTATCACCTCAGCTCACAGAAATGAAACGACTCATTCATAAAATGCTAAGTAATGAATTCCAGAGATTCATTGTGTCAGATTTAAACAGGCCACCTAAAGACTCTTCAGAAACACAAGAAAGGGATAACATAGTTTCAATTGTATCAGGGATTCTACGCTTAAAAGAGTTTGATTTCATAGATACTTTTAAATCAGAAGCCATGACTTCAGTTCAGGCAACAATCAAACAAAGTGTCATAGAAATAATTTCAGAGAGGGATGGAAGTTCCGAGATTGTGTTAAGAGGATCCAATGCAGATAGCATGTGGCTTCTATGCAATGAAGGAATCACATTTCTTCAAAAGGTAACTCCAAGTTTAATGAATTTGTTCAAAAGGATTTCATTTTTGACAAACCTTATTATTGAAGTTTGCCAAATGGAAGATGTAAGCAGTAATGAAAGTGAAGAGGCATGGACATGTGAAGAACTAGCATCTGCTGAAGAGAAGCTAAAAAAAATGATAATTTCACTTTCTGACTACTGCAATGAGAGATGTGCCAATCTTATTGTGACTAAAACTGATAAAGATTATGTATTCTCTGATCTGAGCCATCTATCAACACTTTCTAAATTAATAGAAAGTTTTTGCGAAGAGTGTGAAAGAATAACTGGTCACCACAGCAATGCAATGAACTTAGCATTAAGAAGCTTTGCAATGAAATATATTCAGACTTTGCACTCAGAGCGTAGAGCCCACCTCACAGCAACACTAAACACAGAGAGGTGGAAAGTAGCAGAGGTCCCTTACGAGTTGCAAAGTGCTGTCAATAAGATTTGTGAGGAAGGTGAAATACCCAACAAAATAGTGTATGAGACTGGAAAACCAGATGGTAAATTTTTAGTTATCAATAAAGAAAATTACACAGTTGTGGGGACTGTCCAGCTCCTGATAAAAATCTTACTAGAATATTGTGATGCTACTAAACAGTCTCCTGTCATAGTTCAGTACTTATTGCATTGCATGCTTGAGCTTATTAGAATGTTCAATTCAAGATGTTGCCAACTGGTTTTAGGAGCTGGTGCGATTCAGAGTGCTGGCTTGAAAACTATATCAACCTCCAATTTAGCACTAGTTTCTAGGTCATTACAGGTGATCATGTGGTTCCTCCCTATGATCAGAAGTTTGCTTGAGAAGCATCACCCTAAAGAAATAACATTGAATGGCTTTGGTAATATTGAAAGTGATATTGTTAGTCATAAGAAAGAAATAGAAAATAAGATAAGCACTATAGTTAGCAATATGTTGTGTTCTCAGTTGACAGGGTGGGATGCAAAACCTCCTGTACCATCTCAAACATTCCGAAATATATCGAAACATTTAGTGAAATTACATGAAGCTCTTATTGATATTTTGCCGACTGAACAAATACAGTTTATTTATAAAAGAGTACATGATAACTTCAAAGATAAACTAAGAGAACAATTAGTAAAGATGAATATTGTAGCTAATGGCAGTCCACAGCATGGAGTAGTCACTTCAGAATTAACTTTTTATTTGCAAACTCTAAAGACTCTCAGAGTGATAAATGAAACTGATAACGAGGACAATATACTATATGATGTTTGGCTTAATTAAATTATTTAAACTATGAAATGATTTATGATAAAATATTATTAAAAACTATCTATGTATAGGTGTGATATTTTTATTTTTATGCTAAATTCGTGTGCATCAGAATGGCGGGTGTAATGTTGCAAATCAGCATAAAACAAATATGGGTCAAATCTACCTTAATTCTACCTAAATCTACCAATAATAATAATGAAAGTACCTCTTTGAATGCAGAGTTATTATAAAAATAAAGTGAGCCGCCAACCTGACGTCAAGATGGCGGGTGTATTTCTGTTTCTGAATGAAAAACCAATTGTTTGTGTATGGATTCATTGTCATATAAATCTACCTGTTTAGTACCTTACAATACCATAATCAAAACTTAAATCCAACGTTTGGATAATGAGTAATTTGAAAATAAATATTTGAATTTTTTTAGCGCCTGTCAAATTGGTATAGCAAGTATGTACTACAATTAATTTGCTATTTAGAAAAGACTCCCTGTGATTATGTTTAAAGGTATTATTGAATTTTTACCTTCAGGACCAAAAGACGATCTGAATAGCATTGGACATTACAGAGCGCATTGCTATAGACAAAATAAATGGACGTGCTATGATGATTTAAGCAATCTTGACGTCAGGTTGGCGGCTCACTTTATTTTTATAATAACTCTGCATTCAAAGAGGTACTTTCATTATTATTATTGGTAGATTTAGGTAGATTTGACCCATATTTGTTTTATGCTGATTTGCAACATTACACCCGCCATTCTAATGCACACCTAAATTCTAATATAATTTATAGGGATTGCTTCCAGTCACTTTAATTAAATGCAAATAAATGAGACCAAAGATAGCAGTTTTATTATAACAAACTAGCAGTACTTTGTGTTTTTGAAGAATGAAAAAATAAATCTTCAAATTTGATTGTGTTATATTTTATTTGTATTCAATTTTAGTCTTAATGTACTTTACATTATTATCACAATACTAACTGATTTGGTTAGGTTTATAAATAATATATTTTTATATGATATTATCAACAGATCTTGGCCTAGTAAGATGGGTAGGTAAAGTATAGAGCTGTAAAAAGTTTATGGACATTTACAAATTTTATGAATAAACCATGTTCATGATTTTTGCATTAAAAGAGTTTGAAAAACATTGTTGATTCATAATTTCAAATGAAATGAGGAGAAACATAAGTTACACTATTTATAAAATGAGGCACTATAAAACTCTTTGGTTTTCTTAAAAATACCAGATAAAAATTAACACTTATTAATAGTAGTAATAATTTATATAAATGATATGTTACATATCATAAAAATAAGCTGCCATAGGATATCTTATCAGAAAGGCACAACAACTACAAAAGATTTGGAATGTCATAAGTGCTTTAGTCAACCGAACTTCAGACATAGGTCCAAGTTTTATCAAAAAGAAATTCAATAATGTTAAGTTATTTATGACTATGCTTTCGTTATCTTCAATTCGATCAACCAATCTTAACAAAGTCAGTATGGAAAGAAATAGCTTTGTCAGAACATTCATATCTTTTTTGACAATAACAGTTCTGCTGGCATGAAGTAAATCGGTTTCAGCACTGTACTTCGGTAAGCGATGTCTTGGGCATGGAATAAAATGGAACAATTGAGGCACTGAATACAGGAAATTGATAATTTGTGGCAAGAAAAATAGTAAAACTGTTTTACTGAAGTGACTGAGGATCCCCACAACAGCAAATGTCATTCCAGAAACATAGCAAAATGTATCTCCAACAAATACTTTTGAAGGATACCTGAAAATAAGTAGTTTGTTATTTGCTACTATAATAATAATCAATCAATCGAAACTGCATGCAAGTTAACTTAGACTATGCATGTCTTCATTTTGTTCTTGAACTACATCAAGCTTTTAATTTTATAATTATGTAATTCTTACCAGTTATGTTTCAACAGAGCCAATGTTGTAGCCAGGTATGGAATCATGATATTCAAAGAAAAGCTGTGAGCCTTAAACTGGTCTCCCCTCAGCTCCAAAATATCAAAAACTATGATAGATAGGGCAATGACTACCGATTGGCCAACTTCTAATCCATTGATACCAGCTAGAATATTTATAGCATTTGTACAAAACACTGCAAGCATTCCCATGTACACATAATAAAGGAACCCTGAAAAATTACATCGGCATGTGGTAAATATTATTTTTATACATTACCTATTAAGGAAAGTATACTGATATTATATAGACATAAGTTTGTTTGTGATTTTCGATGTTATACAATTAGAGTTTAGATGTAAGAGGTAAGTGACTACAGATTTTTATTATTCTTATAAAATCATGTTCATGGGTGAAACTGTGGGATGCAGCTAGTAAGCTATACTTTTGAGACTACTTTAGGGAATAGATTTGAAACTGCGTTACTAGTCTAGTTTCTAGTTCTAAAACTAGTACTTACCAATGTTTACAGAAACTCCCAACCAATATCTAAGTGGTAGAGGTACAACAAAGGTTGTTGAGTTGAAATTGACATAGTACACAACAAGCAGGGGTAATGATGCTACTGTTGGAAGTAGCAGCTTGTATCTCCAACGCAGGTCCAACACATCATCAGCAAATCCCAGCAACAGCATACAACAAATAGACAGTAAGGCTGCGAGTAACTCTGCAAACTGGATATGATTTTTTTTTAGTTATGTTGCGGTACATAAATGTCCAACTATAATTCACACAAAGATTTTTTTACCTCGTTATGTGGGAAACGTTCCGTGTTCATGAGACCATACCCAAAATTGATGGGAATAAACAAAAAACATGTTACAAGAAAAACACATCCCGAGACGACCCCTAATGCCTCAGGTCTGTAACAAATAATATTCACAGTTGCAGAAATTAACGATTAAACGTACCATACGTAACCATAACAATAGTAGGTGTTACATTTTACTCCTATTGTTTTTACAAAGGTCAATTCCAAATAGACCGGCTTTGATAAACAGTTCTTTGAGTTTCGGTATTAGTTCATCAGTTGTAATATAGGCGATTGCGGAGAGAATCAATAGTATGATAATTGACCACATTTCTACAATACAAATAAATGCCTTTGCATGCGGCCTATGTATGTAGCGAGAAATAAACAAACAAGCGTTTTGTACAAAATTTGTACAAAACTTCAAAATAATTACTTTTATAGACTAAAGAAATGGTTATTTTTTTTGAATGACGACTTGACGTGTTCGTGTTGACCTATCTTGACATTGACACAATAGTAAATTTTTAGATGTATCTGTCAGTCTCATATGTCATAATATGACAGTTGTGAAAAAAAACGTCTGCTGCTGCTGGAATTGTGACAATCAGTCACAGCAGACAGCAGCCAGGAAATTGAATTGAATTGAGTCTGCCAAACTGCCAATGCCAACTTCAACACCAATTTGCAAAGAGGCCAGAGCTTAGAGCTTACCAATTTGCTTGGAATTTCATCGAGAATTTATTTTGCGTTTTTATAAACAAATAATTTAAATGAATTTATTTTCAACATTTCAACGATAGGTTGAAAACTTTTATTGTGTATCTACGTGTAGTAAAAATCGAAATGAGCACTATGGATGAAATAGAAGAAGAAGCGAAGGCAGCAGCTGAAAAGATGGTGATGAATATGATGCAGAGGCCTGGACAACTAGAAAAAGTATGTAAGAAATACATTACATTCAAACGGTAAAGACAAGCAAACATTTATCAATTTATGATTCAAAATAACCATGTATGATGGTTATCTCAGTATTCGGATTAGAATTAAATCTCCGCCCCCTTGGTGTAAGGAAAATCCAAGTCACTTGCTAAGGCCATCATGTTCACATGCATAGAAACAACAGAATTCCCTAAATAAAATTACATATTTGGCTTAATGTTTACAGGTAGAACAATATAAAAAAAGAATAACACACAAGAAAGCCTCGATAGAAGCACAGCTCAAGTCAGCTGTTCAGGGCAAGCTTGATGGAGTCAGTGTTGGCCTCAAGCAGCTGCAAGAGTGCCTTGATGATGTTCAACAAATTGATATCAAGTATGCTAATTAATTATTTATTACATACTTACAACTTATTAATCTTAGAGGTGACCTGCTACATTCAGAATTAAATATGACCAATTATCAATTGTAATGAGAGAATAAAAATAGATTTGTTTTTAATTGCTGTTATTGTAATAAAACCTATATACTCTCAGAATGGATGAGCTTGAAGATTTACTAAAAGGAGTTCCACCGTTAGTAGCTACACTCCAGTATGTGCGCGAGGAGGATTCTCGGCATTCCCAGTATGTTACAGCAATGGACAGCTTAAAACACATATTCACTGTGCCAGAGAGTGTAGCTAAGACAAAACAGTGGATAGGAGAAGGAAAACTATTACATGCACATCAGGTAAGAAGAAAAAATACTAAGTTTGTGTTTGCCAACTCTTAGGATGAAATTTTAAGGCAGCCTAGTGCCTACCTATTAAAAGGATTTTCAAAACCGGTTTGTTCAAATATCATATTAGAAAATGGTCTGAATTGGTTCGGTGATAACCTGAAGTTAGCCTGAAGGTAGTGCTATTCACTACCTGATGGCTGGCTAAATGGTGCCCATACTTGAGCCTATAGTAGAAAGAGAGAGTGAAATATAGGAGTCTTGAGTATTTTAAAATGGCAATTTGCCTCAAACCTCTATCAACATGTTTAGCATTTTTAAAGAAAAACAAGATAACACTTTTACTTGTGAGCCCATATGCCAGATGACTAGTAAGAGCATAGAGCAACAATGTGGCATATTTCCCAAACTTTTATTTTCCAGGAAGTTTCTATAGATATAGACGTGAAAGGTCTGCCTGTCCAGATTCGGACTTCCAACACTCTATCTACAGTTTTACAAAATGACTATAACATAATATAATAATCTCCTGTTCCAGTGTCTCAACGATTTGGAGAACTCCAGAGATGATCTGCTATATGAACTGCACCGTCTGCCCAACCAATCTTCACATGACAAAATCATGTTGAAAGCATACTTTGAGGATGTGGAAATGGTTTCTAATTTACTTGAGAAACAAATTAAACTAATATTGGCACGAACATTGAACACAGTCCGCAAGGAGCCTACAGTTATTGTTACTGCTTTGAGGATTATTGAGAGAGAAGAAAAGAGAGACCAAATGGCATTGCAGGTGAACCACTACTTATTTTTACTGTTTTTACTTATATGTAGATAAATGGTTGAGTTTATTTTTGTCTGACTGTGATGTTCTTTTTATCCTAATATCCTAATAATGTTATAAATGCGAAATAATAATAAATAATAAATACATTTATTCACACAGATAGGTTTACAAAGTAGGTACTTACAATGTATTTCATAACAAAATGTATCTATTTTAACTTTCTTTGTAAGAAAGTTTGTGATAAGGCTGCTAAGTTTGTACCCTATCAAAAATAAACGACATAACGGATTAGGATGAAATTTGCTGTAGTATGTAGATAAAAAATCTGAATGGTGGAAAAAAAGGTTGAATCCTACTAAGGTCCGTATTCGAAATTAATTTTGACACTGACCGATCAAGGTCTAATACAGGTAAAAAATTGGAAATTGTCTGAAACTGCTTTTTCTATGCAATTGTTAAAATTTAGGCAAGACAAAGTCTGTCACGGGTCGGCTAGTATCATATATTTAAAAAAAAATTTGGCTATACATTCAAAATCAGTAATGTGCAGATAAGTCAACCACGATTTAGAAAAGATACAAACATAATATCTGTTTGTCTAACTCTAATGGAAGCTTCTGTTTTTCTATGTGATTGCATTTTTTCAGGTCAAGAGTACAGACAAATCGCTAACATAATGTGTTAAGCTTGCTTATAGTGTAACAAAATTCTCAGTTCCATAATCATCAAACAATTTGTATGACATTGCAGCAACAAAGCCAGTCCGGCTTCATGCCTCCTGGCCGACCTAAGAACTGGCGGAAAAAGGCATTCGAAGTCCTAGAACGTGCGGTTGCACAACGCGTCGAAGGAACCCGCGTGGACGAACGGGAAGACAACAAACTATGGCTTATCCGTTACCTGGAGCTCACCAGACAATTGATTCTGGAAGATTTGAGAGTTGTGAAAACGCTGTGTGTTCCTTGCTTCCCGCCTCACTATGATATTGTTGACAAATACGTCAATATGTACCACACCAGTCTTTCTACTAGCGTGAGTGAACTTTACCTCTGTAGTTTTCTAAATCTAGTTTGTGCTATTGAAAGAACGAGATGAAAACTGATAGACCTACTACTACCTACTTGCTGAACTGATTAATATACTGATTAGATAATTTATTTCAGAAGGCTTGATACATTTCAGCTTTTGTATGTATTCCTTGGTTTCAAATGCGTGTTGTACTTATTGAAATATGTAATTAAACTTTCCCGCTGACAGAAAGTATCTGTTAGTTTGTTGGGACTCATCTATACTTATAATAAATCTGTAGAGAGGTCAATTCTGTACATGAAATATATTTCCAAAATAACTATCAGGGGGTGATTAGGGTTCGATACTGATGCCAAAAATGCAATCAGTAAATTTTTTGTCTGTCTGTCTGTCTGTCTGTCTGTCTGTCTGTCTGTCTGTCTGTATAACCGTTATAGAAACAAAAACTACTCGACGGATTTTAACGAAACTTAATACAATTATTTTTCATACTCCTGAGCTGGTTATAGTATACTTTTCATCACTCTACAATCAATAGGAGCAGAGCAGTAAAAGGAAATGTTGGGAAAACGGGAGAAGTTACTCCATTTTTTAAGCTTCCGTCGCGTGAGCAACCTTAATGGTTAAAGCTACACAGAAATGATGTATGAGGGAAATGTTCTCCTTAAAATTATATAAAAAATATCCCACGACAGCATATGTCTATCTTTTATGGTTGACTCACAATAACAAGTGTAACTCGAACATTCTCCAACGTTCGCGACCGGCCTAGCAGCTAGGCGTCAAACGCGCAGTTCGGCCGGTCGCGAACGTTCGAGAAAAACAGAAATCATCTAATGTAAGCTGTGAAAAAAAAAACGTTTTATATAAAGACATTCTGTAGTATATTTAGTACCTATCAGCATTGCACCCGTGCGAAGCCCGGGCGGGTCGCTAGTTTTGAATAAGAGTAAGCTCTCCTACCTCTTCTTGTGTGTTGAGGGGCTCGTTCGGGGCATATAGTTTTGTCGATTTTATATGAATGACCTTGTTTCCTTTAGCTTCAAGACGTCTTTCTCAGTGGGATAGAAGGCAATGAGTATGTCACACTTCTTTCGTGGACCCTGAACACATACCCTGGGGAGGAGCTAATGGGTAGTTCAGAGCTCAACATAGATGTCTCTACACTACCGCCTCTGCTCAATGATGAGATGATGAAGAAACTACAAAATGAGTATTTGCAGGTAAGTTAAACTAGGAAATAAAATACCTACAAAATTATTGGTTTTATTAAAATAAATTTAAACGGAACTATATCTAAAAATTTATAATAATTACAAGGAAATAAATAACACACGAAAGTGATAAAAAACAGCAATGATTGCATACTAGTTGTGTGTAAGTAGATATTACAAAAGGAAGATATAATATACAGTCCTTTATAAATAATATTGTGGTGTCCCAGGGGTCGATGTTGTGAAAAGATAATTACTTAAAATAAAAACCTAAAATTAAAATCTTAAATGATCCTTCCTTCTCAGAAAATGGAGTCAAACTACATGGAATGGATGGAGAAGACTCTAGAATCAGAACAAGCAGAGTGGGCTGGACAACGCGCGCCCGACGTTGAGCCGCACACTAATGCGTTTCACACACACGCACCCGTTATTATCTTCCAGATGATAGACCAGAACCTGCAGGTTTGCGAGATCAGAATCTCTCTTCCAATAGATCCTACATTTTCATTTATTCACTTACTCAACCTGCAGTTTGTTGTGTAAGCTTACTGGTAATTGTAATCCGCTTAAACTTGAGGGTTAAAGCCGATTAGGTACGGTTGTCAGTTAGCTTAAGCAATAGGGCTGCAGAACCTACGATATCGTTACTCTACAAAAACTGCGGGTTAGTTTAGTCACTGAATGCATCAAAATATACAAGTTCTCTTAATTTTGTCATTGGTTCTTTATTCATCCTGTGTACTAATGAAAGAACATATTATGTAGGTAATATATTTATTTTTTGTTGTGTTGTAAATTTATACTTATATTACATTATGTATAACACCCAGACGCAGAACAAACGTTTATATATATCACACAAATGTTTATAGTGTGTGGGAATCGAACCCACAACTGAGCTGTAAGTTCAGTGAAATTTGAGGTTGGGTTGAATTAAAGTTGGCTGTGTGAAATATATGGAAAATATCCTGTGTTGCTCTCTTAATAAAAGTAATTTTTCATTACAGGTTACAGAAACTATTAGCAAAGAAATCACATTCAAGGCGTTGCTGCTGAGTATTGATCAGGTCACGCGCTACGGAAATATGTACCGTGATGGGGTCATCCAATTCAAGGTACATACATAGTACATACCAAGGCTATTTTATCCCTTAAGTATGCTAAATATCTGAATTTTCTACATTATTCAGCTCTAAAGCTATGTTAGATTTGAGAGTATAACAGAATCCTTTTTGTTAACCCCGTGTACAGTTACATACATGTGTGTTATTAGCCACATCAGCAGTTTACTTAACAGAATGAGTGCAACCTAAGCCACCGCGCTACAAAGACGTGAGCGGATCGTTTTCCCATACTTTACTTACTCTGAATTGAATTATTGTGTTAATAACTTAAATTTTACAAAAATTTTGTTTTGAGGTGATTCAATATGATTGATTGTTTCATCTTCTACTACAGTTATATTAAACTCTTTGTCATCAAAAATTATTTTCTAGTTTTTAGTTCGATTAGCAATAAAAGCGTGTTTTTTTAGTTTTTTTTTTAACTATATTTTATTATATATAAGACTAGCTGACCAGTGCCCGCTTCGCTGGTCGACAGATAGTTTCACATCTGGTATTCCCATCTTCAAAATAAATTATAGCCTATATGTTGCCGAGGACTAATAGCTACATAACAAAAAAAGTTTCATCAAAATCCGTCCAGTAGTTTTTGCGTGAAAGCCAGACAACAGACAGACAGACAGACAAAAATTTCAAAATGTAATTTTTTGGCTTGTGTTACTTGTATGAAGACCCCTAGGAGTATTTTTTTTAGTTTTTATTCAATGTACAGAATTGAACACTTCTACAGTTTTATTATATGTATAGATAAGATTGTATTACGGTTTCTTTGCTTCCAGAACTCTCACTTTGCGGATCGGTCCCGCGTGGCTTACTTCACTCACCACATGATCACTATTGTGAACAACAGCGAGCAGATGGTGAAGCTGACGCAGCAAACGCAGGCGCGTCATTGGCCACCTGCGAGGCACGATCCGCCCGCTGAGGCCAAGTTCGAGAAGTGCCTTTCTACCTTCCAGGTAACTTATATTATGTTAGTATTATAAAAAGGCACTATGGCCAACTCTAGTGTAGCCTAACGACTGTAGTTGGTCACATAGACAGTCATCTTCTGCCATTTATAATACAAGAAGCCAGTTACCGCACGCGCTTTCTTAATTCGAATTATGGATAATTCTTGGTGCGTGTCAATGCGCGCTGTGTAACATCAAACTCTTAAAATAATGATTATATTTTTGTTACAGAACCTAAGAGACGAAGCGGCACAATTCCTCCTTGAAGAAGCATTCTTAGACCTAGGAGTTCATTTCGACGATCTATTCACGATCAAATGGGTCTCTTCGACTATCCCTGTCGACACAATCTGTATCACCCTCGACGATTACTTCCAAGACTACAACCACTTACGGGACAAGAACTTCGAATACGTTATAAACGAAGCGCAGAATCTGGTGTACAAAAAGTATATAACGGCCATGTTGTCAAAGAAAATTACTTTTAAAACGGTAGAAGAGGCCCAACAAGCTGCGACGAAAATCGTGAAGGAAGCAAATCAGATCAGATCTTTCTTCAGAAAAATAGCAGCGGAGGGAGTCAACGTGGACTATCCATTTGAAGTTATCAGCATGCTGGCTGAGGTAAGCAATTACTAATTTGTTTTATGTTGCCATATCTAGAGTTGTTAATACACCTGAACACCTACTTTAATCATTCTTAAGAGGACATTTTTGCTTCGATCATTTCATTATGTCATTGGGTGAAACTAAGACTACGCACACTATCATTCATTACACATATGGTTGGTGATAATAAAGATTTTGATTGGTTCAAATATGCTTAATGCCATGGGGGTGATATCGACAGGTGTGGTCCAAATGCTTGAAATTCGCCGTTTTTGCGAACAGGTGCTGCGCTGCCAAGACATTGAGATGCTCTCCCTCGACTTACACTCCGTGGTCGCCAAATGCCCCGACATGACTGAGGAGCAACTGGCTCGGTTGGTGAGCCTCCGCGGTGACGTCACACGCGCGCGCCTGCGCGACACAGTCTCCATAGCTCTCGCTTCGCGGCCGCCGCAACGCTCCAGCTCACATCCATCTCTCTTCAAACACATCACCTTCAGTGACCGCCTGCTGTCTCACTTCAACCTGTAGCATGCCGTCTCGCTCATCCCTGTAGCCGCCTGCGCTGTGACGTCACGCACGTCTTTAGCGCACCGTTGTACAGTGTTATTTAACCAGCCTGGCGGCGCCCTCTTTAACATACAACAATGCAGCCTTTCTAGTCGACGAGCATTGAGTGAAAAAATCTTTGGAGAGAAAAAAATACATGTAAAAGGTGATCTTTGGATTTCTTTGCATGATCAGTGAAAGTTTTGTAAGTACCTACTCTTTATTATGTTCAGGTATATATCAAGCTGTAAACATATAAAACCATGAGGAAGTACGTGAAGACGTAAGATTACTATGATTCTGTTTAAATTTATATTATTATTATTATTTTATAATTTTGTTTACTTACAATTAAACGCTAAGGTGAGATAATTGGCTGATTAACATACGAAAAGAAAACACGAGTTGCAAGTAAGTCGATGACAGTCTAAAATATCATGTAGGTAAGCTTCTTTTTATCCGAGTACCACACAAGTGAAACCGCGGGAGAAAACTACTGTTTCATAGAGTAAGACACTTTACATTTGATTTGTTTATTTAAATTTTTAAATATTATTTACTCTATACAATTGTGTTAGGTAGTTATAATAGATCTTTTATTTATTTACCTTGTAAAATATATGTATGGTTACCTACTCCATCTAATATATTTTTTTTCATAACACCCAAACGCTTTTCGCTTCAATTATAGAAACAAGCGAAAGTTAATACCGTTTGCGTCTGCCGCCTACACTGCACTGCACACGTAGGTACACAGTAAACATACTGGCGTAATAAATACGCGTAAATATAACACTCCTGAAACTTCCATCATAAGCGTAGTATAAAAACACGTTATCTTTGATTTAGTATAAATCACTGTACCGTTTGGCATAATTTGGTGTGGTTACCTCGCGGCGATCAAGGCCAATTTAGTTCGAAGGGCGGGCGGCGGCCGGACAGTCAGTTGTACGACGCGCTCCGTCCGTACCATCGCGATGACTAGCGGCACTTTCCTCCCCAAGCTTTGGCTTCTCCTGTGCTGTGTCGCAGGTGAGACAACCACGAAAACGAATATATCCAACGTCCTAGATTCTCATTTGCGAAACACGAGGATCTCAGTGCCAGTGAAGGAGAGATTGATATTCTTTTAACGTGATCGTGAATTATATTGTCGCTGAAAAGACGAGTGTTTCCGGCGGTTTTGTGGTGACTATACAATGGAAGATGATGGACAGATTTGAGCTGCACCGATTGTCTAATCAAATTATGCCCGTTCATTTCGTTACAAGTGTATTTTTATGTACAGGGCATTTGGTCTATAAATATTTTATGTTCTCTAGTTTTAAACTTCATCAGTGTATTAACGAATGTTGCAGTCATACATGTATTTTTGTACCATGTAGGTTTCTATTCAGCTAGGTATTTCTATAAATCTATTTAACTAGCGGCTTATTGTTTGTTTATTTATGTATTTTTTTAATAATTGTGTACATAGCGGGACAATGGCAGGGAGAGATCTCAAAGCAGTCCACTTGTCCAACGTTCAGATTACATTGTGAGGGCATACTACATAATATACATTGTGATTGTTATGATCCCGCTGCTGGTCGAATTTCTACAGATAGATATATAACTAACTGTTTATTCTAAGAAACATGTTTTCGTAAAGGAAGACGTCAGCTGCTATTGCTGGATTTAATTTCTTACAGTAAATAGCAGGTCTTTTTATTCGTTTCTACGTGAATATCTCCTGAATTTTCATTTCATACCAATTACATATTCAGACTCGAGCATTTTGTGTGTGTAACTTCATTGCGGTTTCAGTATCACTAGAAGCAAATTATTTGATAGCAATAACATACTAAAAACATGAAATTTGGACAACACTTCATTTGATCCACCTATATAATCCAACTCGCATCCTATTAGTCCGGCTGTTTGCTAGGGCAAAATAAGAATAAAAAAGACAACTTATACATAATAGAGTTAAAACCTATCGTCCTGTCACCTATCGTCGAGTCATCAGCGGATCTCGCAACCGGCCGTACTCAATGGACAGGCATTTAATCGAATAGTTCGAATATCCAGTGTTCGACCCACACGGCGTCCGCTCCGCGGTGGTATTTTTAACATACCGCTACAAGGTTAGCCAAGACAGTCGCTTATTCATTGGAATATGACCTAATTTTCTCTAAACACTCGTAGAATCCTAAATACATACAATTTTAATAGGAATATACCACTATGGTATGTAGTGGCGGATTTGCCCTAAGGCCCGGTAGGCTCGGGCCTAGGGCGGCCAAATATAAGGGGCGGCAAATCGTGCCAAAAAAAAAATCACTGATGATAACAAGATTAACAAGAAATAATTCAAATACAAAGTATCTTAATATATTGAATCCTCGCGTACTTTATGATTATAATTCTTCTAAATCACTCTCTGAATAATGTGGCCTAGTTAGTACGCGGCGCGGCGTTACTTATGCATATTTTAACATGAAAAACCGGCCAAGTGCGTGTCGTACCACGCGCAATGTAGGGTTTCGTAATTTACACACCTGACGGCGTTATATATGTAATTGTCGATGATATTTCTGCAAAATTTCTAACATTACTTGATATTTGCATAAATTTTAATTTTCTAAGTTGGTCGATGATTACTTGTAAACTTGTAAAGCTCACTTAGCCGTGATAGTTTTGCTTTTAACTTGAGTATTTGTACTACAACCGTAAATTTTTTCACGCCCCCAAACCCAATAGTTTAGCTTCTAGGGGGGAGGGGGACTCTAACAAAAAGAACAATGCCCAAAAATGTATGGACACCGTCCCCACCCTTGTAGCACTTTAAAACCTATGCTAACCGAAGGGCCATGGTCATTTTATCATTTTATTGTATGACAGCGAAACAGAAATGTGCATCCGAAAAAAGTTATATCGACATGAAGAAACCGGAATCAGTCACTAAATAAAAAATGTTTTGGACTGATTTGAAAAAAATATTTTACCATTAGAATCCTACATTATCTCTGATGAACATAGGTATACGTTATTTTCAAAAACAATAGGGATCCGTATGAAAACTTCGATAATGTAACCCAATGTGGGAAAAAAATACCAAAATAAAAACCTTAAATCGGACATAAATATCTACAAAAAAATCTGCGATACCATATTATGTCTAACTATTACAGATAAATCACAATAACTACTTTTTAAGGTTTCGTAGACTACAAGAAACCCTTATAGTTTCGCCATGTCCGTCCGTCCGTCCGTCTATCCGCAGCTTAGCTCAGAGACTATCAGTGCTAGAAAGCTATTATTTTGCATACATATTAGTAATGTTAACAAAGTCGTAGAATAAAATCCGGAAAAACAATTTTATTTAGGGTATCTCCCCTACACCTAAAGGGGGGATGTTATTTTTTTCTCGCATACCCTAAGGTGTGGGGTGTCGTTAGATAGTAGGTCTTTAAAAACATTATGGGTTTGTGAAAACAACTTTTCGATTAAAGGATCCGTTTGTGAAATATGAAGCTTTAAATTGCAAAATTTTGTTAAGAGTCAAGTGTGTACCCCCCTCCCCCCTACCAGTTTTATACCACGATTAGTTTTGAGGTGTGAAAAAATTCACGGTGTACCACTACCGTGAATTTTTTCACATAACGAATTTAAAAGGAAAATTATCACGGCTATGTAGGATTTACAAATTTACGAGTAATCATCGACAAACTAAGAAAATGTATTTTCTAAGTTGCTCGACGATTACTCGTAAACTAGAAGTAAACTTATTAGTCCAAGTATTGTAGAAAGTTACCGATGTAACGTTGTTAGCTGTGTAAACTACGAAACCCTGCATTGAGCGTGGCACGCACTTGGCCAGTTTTTTTTCGGCAGTTAAAAGTGGGCAATAAAGTAAATTCATTAATTATGTATCTAGTCTATATGATGAGTGCTAAGAAAGGGGCGGCACATGACCCGGGGCCTAGAGCGGCTAGGACTGCAAATCCGCCTCTGATGGTATGTACCTATATTAACCTGATATTTTGATTATGGTCAGTATAAACATATCGCTCTTTTCCAGTATTAATCACAAAAGAACCGGCAAAGTGCGAGTCGGACTCACTCACGAAAGGTCCCGTACTATTATCTATCCGTCCTAATTAGTTATTTTATTCAGTGTTTAGTATTTGTTGTTATAGCTGCAACAGAAATAAAATAGTGAAAATTTCAACTGTCTAGCTATCACGATTCAGAGATACAGCCCTGTGACAGATAGACGGACAGCGAAGTCTTAGAAATAGGGTCCCGTTTTTACCCTTTGGGTACGGAACCCTAAAAAACAAGTTTCAATTTCAAACATACGAAGTGCGATTTTAGAATTTACATCACGGACATGGATTTATATCTATCTACCTACTATTATGACTGTGGTTTACATGAATACAATTTCGCTACATAAATGATTTAGGTTTGTCTGTATAATTGATTTGGTATTTCACACAATTATTATTAGAGATTAGATAATTAAACCGATTGGGTCGAAACGATGTTTGTGGCATAAATAGATACAGTAATGCGTTGGCATCACCGAAAACGAGGTAACTGGTGCCGGCCGGTTCGGTGCCCGATTGTTTAAAGGGCGTGTTGGATACTGCCATTTATATGTATTTTAAACGATTGTAAAGCTCGCACCATTAAAAAAGTTCGGAAATATAAAAAATGTATTAGTTTTTTCATTAATAAACAATCCTATTCGTTCGTGGGATGTACCTATTCTAGTGATGATACTTAAATAGCAGCCAAGTTGATCCCTGCTGTAGATCCACGTGATAAAGATGCGCAGAACGTTGATAAATTCATTGTGCGCAGCTTAGTCAGTGGCTACATAAATACATAAAATAAATACCAAAGCAAAAACCGCAGGCTACGTGCCCTACTGTGGAAATTATTTTGTAGCACCTACTTTAGTTACGAATTCTAACCAAATAAAAAATAATATTCACTCTAGTTCTAGGTAAATAAAGTAGGTTATTATGAGCTCATGAATAGGTATATACTAACATAAAGCAAGACTAGGAAGTACCCCTAGGACCTAATATAAAAATTACTAACGTGGGTGCTGCGGATTACAACATAAAATGATATCAGCCGCGCGAGCTCTTTGTCATTCATTCATCTTCCTATTCCTAATGATCGCAATCCTCATAACCGTGGCACATTCAGATTTATTGCAGTTTTGTTATATAATAAAACGATCCCGGTACCAAAAGGGCGTAATGTTTTAGGTTTTGCTCATAATCTCTAAAATTGTTAGTTTAAAACGCTGAAACTATTAAATCTGAAGTCTACTCCGACGTAGGTAAACAGTACTTAGATAAGCTAATAACCTAACTAAGATAACCTGAATGAAAATAGTAATTCTTTACTTTGGATTCTGTTTATTAAAAATAATAATTACCTAGTAACCTCTCTACTAAGAAGGAGTTCATATAGATTATTCACATCACGAATTTCGTAATGTACGTAATGTAGGTATAAAGTCACCGGCTTATTTTAACTAATTACGACGGTGCGTGCTCAGAAATGATCGCAAACTTCTTGATTCGTAGCCAGGTTGTAAACACCCGAACTATTGAACCGCTCATCTAGTAGGTACCTAATGTTACCTACAATAAATTAACAACACTATATGTCTATAGTTATTGTTTAGGACATCACCTAAGACGCAGTGAAAATACTTAGGTACCTACCTAAGCACCGATTTAGCTTCTACTAACGAAACTTTTTAGTATAAAATCATTTGATAGGAGGAGACTTCGCCATCCATAAAGGATGTATTAAAACCAGTTCCAAAAGAAATTGAATATTCAGACCATGCAACTTGTTCAATTTTCGCCGAAAAATCGAAAACAAAAGAGGCAAATTTTCCTACTTGATAATTTGGCACTTATCCTAAATCAGACTGCTTTAATGAAAATAGGTATTATTTACTTTGATTCAGTTCATTAGCGGTCATTATTGCCAAACCTATTTCCATTCACCATAGGATTTCTGAAAAATCTCTTTTTCGTCAATTCGAATCGATAAAAAAAAACTTGAGCCTCCAATTTTCTGGAGTCGTCATAAATACAACCTGTAACCTATGCTATAAATTAACCTCCACCTTGGATATAAATTAAATAAACTACAATTCAAATAAAAAGATCAAAGAGAGAACAGACTTGACTAATAAAATTCTACAAAAAACAGATTTAACTTATAATAATTTGCTTCCAGCAAGTCGCCAATCTTCCGTATCGATAACAGGATTGGAGGTGCCTCAAGCAGTACACTATGGGGAAAACGTGGAGTTGAAATGTAGTTACGAGTTGGGCGACGAGATCGAAAAGGATCTTTACGTCAAATGGTGGATGATAACACTGCATGATGATAATAGAACGCAGCTGTACCAGCGGATAGCTAACGTGTCTGTCGCTATACCACATAACGTTGGTAAGTAAAAGATTTTACCTTTTCTAGATTAACCCTAAAATAAAACAGGTAAGGTACCTACAGATGCAGCGAGGATTTTGTTATTAGAGAATAACTATTAGAATGTTTAAAATCAGATCATGGTATATTTTAAAGAAGAGAGACGAGAATAACATACATATTCATAAATATAAATTTAACTGTATTTCAGCGTTGAAGGAGAACGAGCTAGATACCATCGTGCTGAGTAATGTGACGCCAGCCGACTCTGGGACCTACGAGTGTGAGGTCGCCAACATAGCTGAAGACAGGAAACACCAGATAATGATAGTGTTCAGTGAGTATAACAACATATTTTAACTTCTATCGCGATCAGAGCACTTACGTACTTTTACAAAATCAATTACTCGTAATCTTACTAGTATTATGGTGATAAGTGAAATATTATATGGGCTGAGTCTTCTATCTTGAAATCCATCATATTTAAAAAAAATTGTTTTTAATTTAGGTAGCTAGTATGATTATCTAACGAATTATATAAAAATGAACTATTTAGCTATTCATAGTTTTTTTCAGTGTTTTTGAAGAACTTTGGAAAATAAATCTATCGAGAAAAGTTTCATCAATCGTGTTTATGTCTATAATTTATCTAGATTAAATTATTAAGTTATCTTTGTCATAAAAAACAAAACTGTATGTTTTGCGGTTATTGAGAAAAACGATTCTGCATTCATCAAAAACATTTATTACTCGTCTTAAGTACAAATCTGAAAGTTTGTTGGGATGTTTATGGCTCAATCACGCGATCAAACGGATTTCGATGAAACTTGGAATATAGGTACATAGTTTATCTCCTGGAATAGCATAGGTACAGGTACAAAGGATTATTATCGTCACTTATAAAATGGTTTCCTTCCTTACCTTATCGGGTTCGGAATTCGAACCCGATTCTTCTTTCGATTTTCTTGTTGCCAACCACCAATTTCTACTAAGATTTAGGTTAGCTGGTAGATAATGTCATTAAGTCCACCTTTTTGTATTAATAAATAACTGCTCACAGCTCAAGGTACCGGCCCTCAGTTGAACGTGACGACGGTGCCCGATGGACCAGATGACGACGAAGAGGAAGATGTACTCATCGAGTGCGAGGCGAGTGGAGTCGCACCTATGCCCGACTTCGCAGTTACTGTGGACGGGTTAGTCCATCATTATGTCGTGATGTGATTCACAGAAAATCTTTTCATCCTATTTTAGATGCGATGCACCGCGACTCTCTGCAAAATATAATCTCTTTCTTAAAGCCTAAAGGTACCTACTTAGGCGAGCCGTAACTGTACCTAACAGTTCGTCGAGAGAGGTTTTGAAATAAAATATTTTCCTCATTATCCATCTTACCTATATTATTATTCAGATCACAATATACCGAATCAGTTTTATGGAAATCGGTTGTGAATGAGAAGTTTTCATGAATGTTTGTTACTCAATCACGTCGCGACGTGAAAATGAAATGAGATATGAAATAGGAACACGACTGTAATCCCAAGTACCTACGGTAGTCATTTACTACGGTCTCCGGGCGCTCAGGTCCTTAACGATTAAAGCAGTAGTCAAAGGTACGTCCAAACATTACATTTGGCACACGCTCACATTTTGCAGCAAGGTCGCGACGTGTGTTTATTTATAATAATATTGTGATTTCAGACTAGAAGTGAACTTCACCGAGATCGTAACGGGTCCGGACGAGAAGGGCTTCTACGAGATCTATGGGAACACGACCATCAGTAAGGAAGACGCGAACGGCGCGGACATTCGCTGCGAACTCGTCTACCTGAATCCCAACATAACGCATCAGCAGTACTTCGCCGCCGAACTTTATTCTGGTAAATGGAATGTTTTGACCTTAAGGTCTTTTACTTATCTAGTTTTGAGTGCGTGGCCTAGCCCGCGCTTGGTACCCGGATAAAAAGTAGCCTACAATCATACCTTTCAAACGGTGAAAGAACTTTTCAAATGGTTACTATTTATCCGCATACATACAAACTCACAAAATCCGCACTCTCTCTCTCTTTATAATTATTTGTTAGATTTCCGAAATAGCCAAAGCATACTTGTAGCTGTTAAGGGGCTACCAGTCGACTATTGCTCTTTTTCGAAACGAAAAAAGAAATACTTCTGAACAAGCCACATCTCCTATTTTTATAAGTATATTACTTCAGGTTCCTACCTAGATTTCTATTAATCTGAAAACATAATAACAGAAACTTTTCACGATAAAGATATTATTTCAAAATGTTACGTTTTAGAATTTATGATCGAAATATTTTATATACCTACTATTAAAATCAACTTGTGATTTATTGTTAAAGATAGGTAATATGTAAATCTAGATTTCTATTAGAATAGATTTTTGATAAGTAATTATACATAATTTATATCATTAATTTATTCGAAAAGCTAAGGCGGACCACGCGCCGACGTGTGTTTGTCGTCATTGCAGCGGTCGGTAGGATTATTTATCGAAGTGATTAAAGATGGGTACATCTTTATTCACATATACTATACATTATAAAATAGGAGATGTGGCTTGTTCAGAAGTATTTCTTTTTTCGTTTCGAACAAAAAAAATCGTCGACTGGGAGCGCCTTAATAAGAACATTAACACGTGTTAAAATCATTATGGTGAAAACATAGTGAGAAAGCCAGTTAGTATTGAAGCTGCGATGGGCATCTGGCAAATTTAAAGTTTGGATGATGCCTCTACTTTAGACTTGAGCGCATGGAGAAATAGAGGATGTCTAGAGTACTTATTTTAGCATTATTTTGGCTTTATTTCATTTCGTATTTTTATTTATTTCGTATCTTTCTTTCATTTAAGAAAATAGAGAGAACGCAAAATATAATAAAACGATATAATAGTGGATTTGTGCAGTTTACGGGAGTTTTTCTCAAGCAAAAAAATATTGCAAAATTGAATTATAAACATAAAGTCAATTTTAAATGACTTACAAGAAAGTTGACTAATTCTCACTCTTGTTTTCGTACCTACCTACTTATTTTATGCCGAAAGCATGTTTATATTGATATTATGTTAATCAAAATAACAATGTTACAAATCGGATAAATACTACTTATTACAACAAAATAATCTATAACCTACCGTACTTAATCAGAATTAAATAAGTGTTTGAATGTCAATAGGTACTTACTACTTCTGCCGCACTAAGCAAGCGGAATGATTCGTTTTCGCATGTGTTAGTATGTTTAAAGTGAGTTTGCATACCGAAGCCAAATTAACATAACGGCTGGGAAATGTCTTGGTATTTAGATATTGTTGGTTCTTTAACTTGCATATTTGAGACATATCGCATCGAGCCGAGTACAAATGGTGAGCTATATGACATCTAAATGTTTAAAAGTTTAAATAAAGGCAAATTAGAGCTTGACTTTAAGGTGATATCGATAAATAAGTGTTACCTTAAAATTGACTTATATCCAAAGTAAGCGTAATTTTGAAATATTTTAATTGACATATCGCACACCATCTGAACGCGGCTACAGGGAGCGGAAACGATCAGTGCGATGCAAAGATACACCTACTAGTCTGGTATCATAAACGTTGGCCTCCACTACATCGTAAATTCTTTCTCAATTTGTTGTTCAATACTAAAATAATTGTTATCCAATATTTATTTTATTATTTGTTTTTAGAGTTGCATTGACTTACCGAATTGAGTAAATGAATGGCCCAATAGGCCAATAGTAGGTATCATGTGGAATGTTGAAGCTAGCGTTTGCAATCTTTGCGTATCGTTTCCGACCTCTGGCGGTCTAATTAGACTTGCGTTTGCACACTCGCCTAGCTTATAGTGTGCCGCTGTATGTTACTAACTCAGCGGTTGTACGGAGCAGGCTCGGGCTTCACCGCTGAGGCGCCGGAGGACATCACGGAAATGGACACGACGCCGAACTCTTTGCAAGTTAACAGTAAGTGTTAGAAAGAGTCCTTTAACCTCTGCCTACACCTCACTTACGAGTACTTCCATCCTATTCCTACATTAGATTGTTAGATAGCTGTAAGGGAACAATGCGTCGATTCTGTTGTTACATTTTGCTAAACTTAAGAGCATCACTGGGCAGGCGTTTTTCTATACAATTAAATTCCCCTGTTTCATCCCTGGATGATGACACTAGAGCAAGTATTATCTCCATAAATTAGTTAAGTATTATAAGAATTAGGCCTCGTATACAATCAAAAAAATTTACCACTTTTAACCGCCCTCTTTACTTTAGACATCCAGTAAACAAATTTGACGAAAAATTTGTCTGCATAGTCAGATATATTCTTAGTTATAATCAGTTCTCAAAACGACGCTACGCCTGGTTTTTGCAAACTACCATTTAAATATTAGCCTACACCTCACTTCTTTTAATACATCTATACCTACGACTACATGATCAATTGTCAGCCTGCAGCCGCTTGCGTAAGTTCACTGGTAACGGTAATTGTTTTCATCTGTTAAATGTCCACTGGTGATCGTAATTTATTGATTACGATCACCAGTTCAGTTTGGCAATAGCTCCTTTCCAAGTCAAAGCTGTGTGTGTTGGCAGGAAACTTATGTAGGTATTTATTTATTTTATAGATTTTGTTACTATTTCTACTCCGAATATTTTCTTAATATATTTATAATAAATATAATATTTTATAACAGGTATTTCATTTCTAGATAAAAATCGTAGGTAGGTACTATGTCTATCTTTATTGTACTTATTTATTAGATCGTGTATTGAATCCAGTATTTTATGTAGTGTATAATTTGCAACTTGTGTAAGTTTTATTATTATCATGGATTACATACTCATAATCAATGTTTACACTTAACACAACAAAATAAAACACATAAAAAGTTGCATACTCTGCGTTGCTTTCTACTAAACTTTTATTGATTTATTTTAACAAATGTTTTCTAGTTTTCATAATACCATTTTAATCTCATTTTGTCTACTATTATACTACCAAGTACCAGAGTTTTATACTAAGCTTTGATTTCTAGAATGCTAGGTTATATAACAATTAAAGCGTATTTCCTCCTAATTCAGGTAGGTAGGTATCTACCTAGTCATGGTTTTGAGCTTTAACCACGTTAGCTTCGTTATATCATAACTACCTACATAAAATCTAATCATATACTCTGCACTTTCCGGATATATTTATTGCTAGTTTTCGCCCTGGATAAAAAGTATCCTATGTGTTATTTCAGGACAGGACATAAGCTATGTATCTATGTACTTACGCCAAGTTTCATCCAAAATCTGTTTGGTCGTTTGGGCGTGAATGAGGCACAAATACAAACATCTTCGCAAACTTTTACATTAATTATAAGTAGAATATTGACAAATTAATAATCTCTCATCGCATCGTCGTCGTCATCGTGAATCCAGATCATGACGTGGACGCATAATGATACGCGCTTTTCGCATCTAAATTAGCGGTCATGATGATAGACATCATCGCGTTGCGCAGCGACGTCGCATCGTGTAGGTACAATGTACACACATCGGATAGATATGACACACCAAAGTGTTTCAAATACCTACCCTGCTTCAGAGTGCAACCTTATTAGACTAGGATTATATGAAATAGGTCCTGAAATAAATCTAATGATTTCAGGAGGCTGTTACCAGCAGGCGTCCAAGTTCCTGCTCGCCGTGCCGGTGATAATTCGTTTAACCTCGCTAGTTTGTTTCATGTGATACTAATGTTATGTTTATCTAAGTGTTGATTTGATTATGTGGTTATTAAATAAATGTTTTTATAATATAAACTTATACCTGCTGTAGATAAAACATTTAATTTTTTTATACTTATATTTTATACTATACTTAAATTCGGGTTTAGGTCACACAGTCCTGTGTGACCTAAACACGCATATAAGACAATTTTTACACCGTGAGAAAATGAATTTACTCATTTCACAAATGCTAAACAAGAGAAAATACTTTCAAATGTTCTTTGACACAGACACAATGAGGGGCCTGACCACACGCCTGCGGATGTGGCCAGGCCCCTAGTTATCAAGAGTTATGTTCTAGGTTACCAGAGAACTAAGGGCACAAATAACCAACACGAAAGTCAGCCTTGAAAGAAGAGCAAGAGCTCCATTTTTTGCTTTTCCTGAAACAAAAAAAAAACGTTAAAAAACGTTAAAAACGGTAGGTACCTAGTAATCAGCAAAAATTACAATTTTTATTTGATCTGAACTCGCAAAGCCTTTATAGGCAGTGGCGGACTTACACATTTGCCGCCAGTAGGCTATTGAACCACCCCCAGAGATTATTTTTACAATCCAACGATTAAGTGTTAAAAGTGGTGATTCCTGTAAGACATTTGGCAAAATCAAGTGATTGGCCAAGAAGGAAGGGAGGGAGGCATCTGTCCTGCAGTGGGACGATAAAGGCTAATAAATAAGATGTTTGAAAAAATTAACCTAAATTTGCCGCCCCTAAAATCTTACGCCCTAGGCTCCAGCCTACTCAGCCTGGTGGTAAATCCGCCACTGTTTATAGGTATAATCTATCACTAGAAACACCTGCAGCATACAGTACAATGTAATAGCAGCTTACCTATGTCGATGACTTTCTTAGTTATAACCGTATAGTCCACTTGAGGGATTTGCAGCCGGCAAGCTACCTCCATATGCCCGCCCAAATACCGAGCTGATAAAACCGCTGTACATTCGGCATCATAGAAAGAGCCGAATCGCCAAATACGCTGTTGCTGCTGCGATATAGCTATCCTGAAATAAATAAACATTGATACGAAGAAATACTTTGCATCAGCTTCTCGACAAAATAGTTGAATAATAGAGTACCTATCTGGGACGACGAAAATTCAGCGTAACAGCGATTGTACAATCGCTGTTACACTTTTAGATAGTACCTAAACTCTGTTTGGGTAGGTACTAGGTACTATCTAAAAGTGGCAGGTTGTTATTCTAAAAGCCGGTTTACCATAGATGTACCTACTATAGGAACGTCTACACTCTACACAAAGATTGCACCTGCAAGGTTGTTTTTTTTTTTTTGAAAAGGCTTATGCCGGAAACACACTTACGTGTCGTGGCGTGGCGTGTCGCGCCACTAGCCAATCGCAAGATAGCGTTTGCGACACGACACGACACCCAAATATGTCTCTAACCATACTAAATGTATGAAAGCGATTAGCTAGTGGCGTGTTGCGCCACGACACGACACGTAGGTACCTAAGTGTGTTTCCGACTTAAGAGGCTCCCAGTCGCTGATTGCTCTTTTTCGAAACGAAAAAAGAAATACTTCTGAACAAGCCACATCTCCTATTTTGATAAGTATATTACTTCAGGTTCCTACCTAGATTTCTATTAAGCTGAAAACATAATAACAGAAACTTTTCACGATAAAGATATTATTTCAAAATGATACGTTTTAGAATTTATGATCGAAATATATTATATACCTACTATTAAAATCAACTTGTGATTTATTGTTAAAGATAGGTAATATGTAGATCTAGATTTCTATTAGAATAGATTTTTGATAAGTAATTATAAATAATTTATATCATTAATTTATTTAAAACGCTAAGGCGGACCACGCGCCGACGTGTGTTTGTCTTCATTGCAGCGGTCGGTAGGATTATTTATCGAAGTGATTAAAGATGGGTAGGTACATCTTTATTCACATAAACTATACATTATAAAATAGGAGATGTGGCTTGTTCACAAGTATTTATTTTTTCGTTTCGGACAAAAACAATCGTATACGATAATCTACAATACGATTCTTTTTAGGTGGAATAAGTAGTTAGTAATTCTTACTTGTTAAATTCAATCATCAAATCTGGTTGTGGGTATAGATGTTTGGCGATGCACGTTATGTTTAGAGCGTCCGGTGTTAGTCTTGTTATCGTTAGCTCGAAGTCGTGCTCGGGACCTGGAACATTTATGTCGATAGTCTTGTACTTTCAACGCTAATTTTGATAATAATTACTGAATCTTAATCATGTAGGTATTCCTCTACTCATTATTGCTCATTATAGCAGTTAAAAAGACCAGTCAATCAATAATGCTCATCTTTAACCAACTTCCAAGAAAGGAAGAGATTCCCAATTCGGTTGTATTCAATTCTATATTGTTTTTCTAATTAATAGTTACCTATGCATTAATGTAATAGTTAATTACATACCTCGTAGCAAAGATCGTAGGTAGGTAGTACTTACTGAAAACAATCATAGTTTTAGTTTTTCGCGCCTCTTGGCTTCGACTTTGAACCACGCATGTGTAGTCGCCACTCATTTCTGGTGCTAGTTCTATGACGCGGAGAGTTCGCTGCTGCGGTGGATTAGAAACTGAAAACAAAATAAATTATACCCTTAAAATTCTTTATGCATAAGACAGGTCCGTTAACCGGCATGGAGCAGCAAACAGCAGATACCTGGCATGACCAAATAGAAAATAACTCCGATAGAAAATAATGTTAATATTACAACTTACAACATGAGGTCCTACTCAATTATTGACATCAATTACCGAAAAGCGCACTCCGACGAGGGCACAGAGACTTCAGATGCCTCCTTGCAACTTACTGGACGTCTTATATGATAGGTCGATCCGACCGGTAAGCACTCCACTGGCTGTCGACTCCGTCCCATTGCTCCACTCGTACACTTGAGCTCCATTATGCAGCCACCGCACAGTGACGTCATCACCAGCTCCAGAGTAAACACACTCTAACGCTGCACTCCGGCAATCGCTTGCAATCATTTCTGGCACTACCAACTTGTCTATTCGAACTGTGCTCAGAATATCTGCGGGAAAAATGTAGTTTAATCGTACATCTACCTAATAATTAATAAACTATTTGTTGAATAAATAGGTAGGTAGGTACCTAGATAAATTGGCAAAACCAACAGGGCTATTTTGTAAAAACATGCATACATTAGGTATTGCATTCAACATCATAAATGTTGAATGCAATACCTAATGTAATGTTAGAGAATACCTAATCCGTGCACGTTTCATAGTAAAGGCGGAAACACATTTACGTGTCGTGGCGTGTCGTGATGCTTGCTGTCGTGACGGTGAGTGTGCACACTAACGTGTCGTGTCGTGTCGCGCTCTGTGCGTTTTTTCTGAACAGAACATAACGAACCTTTGCAGGGTTCAAACATACATAATGTTTTCTCCTGATTTGGATAGTAATTTTGATGAAAACCTTCAATTTCTCTTAGCAATGAAACTCCTAGAGGGCAAAAAAAATTTTCGTTGACGTACAAGTTCAATAAGGTCGTCAATCATTATGCTGCAAATTAAATTAAATATGTCTGCTAGGTGTTCGCGCCACGAGGCACGCGCCAGTATAGAAACACATTTGCCTGTTGTGTCGTGTCGCGTCATAACCCCCACCACCGCTCTGGCGCAATCGATGGCGAGCAGTCGGCGCCACGACAGATAGCGTTGCGACACGACACGACACGCAAATATGTCTCTAACCATACTAAATGTATGAAAGCGATTAGCTAGTGGCGTGTCGCGCCACGACACGACACGTAAGTGTGTTTCCGGCATAACTATTCACTGTTTATGTACCTATACCTACGCTTCTCCGTAGGTATTGTATAAGCGTAGGTATAGGTGCCTAAACAGCATAAAAAGCGTAGGTATTAGAGCATTCAGTATCAGTACCAATAAGTTTTGGTATGAATATCATGATAATCATGTTTTTACAAAATAGCCCCACAACTTTTATAGAATTACATAGGTGTGTGAACATCAAGGTAATATAAACAAAACTGCTTAACACAATTTAGGTAAGGAGGTAGATACTGTATTCATGATACTGACTTCATCAGACCAGCTCGCTGTCACCGTAATAGTTTATTGAAATCGGAACGAAACAATTACCTCAACCTACCTAAGTTTCATCCAGGATTGACAAAAATGTAATAAAAAAGATACGTCTGTATCCTCAACGCGTCTACTCGGAGGTCTACTAGGTACCTACTCAAAGAACCTTAAAATGTCAGACCACCTAGCTAGCTAGACATCTGAGGCATGAACCAATCAAGTTTAATGCATTGTTTGGTAGGTACCTACCATACCTTTTTAATTATTAAACTTACTAGTCATGAGCAAGAATCCTTTGGCGACTGGATCCATAAAAGTTTTGACCATTTCAAGGACAACAGATTTAAAGATAAGTAATATTCGCGGAGACTTGCTCGTCACTATACTTTCATGGATGGACGGAGATTTGTATCGAGCGACGCGAAAGTTGCTTACATTACATTCCATCTAATGTATATCATGCTATGATAAAATAAAAACAATTTGAAGTCACATAACAACTTCGTTTAATCACAACAGATATTTCCATCATCATTGCAGTATTTGCAGTGCATGTAATTAGTATTAATAATAATTTGGTTTTATTTATGGCTAGAAACTTATGTAATTAAATTAAAATGAACATACCTAGTATTTATATATGTACTTACATATAATAAACGATGTATAAATAGTATCTATCACTGAGATACGTGCAGATCAACTCGACATGAACATTCTTAGGAATTGCGACAGAAGTGCACTATATTTTTGCTACAACTAATATATCTATAGGTAGGTAGATACATATCTAATGTTGGTAAATGCTACACAACACAACATAATAACAATTGCGGCCGTTAAAAATAATAAGTATACAAAAATCAGATCAGGTAAAATTGAATGATATCTCGTATAGTTACCTACTTATTCCATATTCACTCTATTGTCCATTTATCAGATTGGAAAAGCCTAATAGCCATTAATTTTTTGAAAATGGCCTTTGGAATATCTTTGATTAAAAACGCTGAATATTAGTGTCATGCTAATTCAATTAAAAATACTTATTACATTTTATATTTCTTACTTTCACTATGGCTACAGTCTTTGGTAAATAAATAAGATTTCTATTAAAATAACTTACTTTAAAAATATAAAGCTAAACATTACGCCACAACTTTTTGTATTTATGTTTGATCGTCAGATAAATGCGTAAGGTTTTTAGAGATGTAAGCAAATAGATACCTACGAGTATGTGGCTTATAAGGCTCAATACATAGAGCCTATGTCATACGTAGCTTTAGTACATGAACCGCCAAAAACAAAGTCAAGTTTCACGTGACACTGCTGGTGGTGTTGAAAACACACGTATTATTTTTTCGAGCGGTTAATATATATGTGCTACGCGTTTTTTTATATTGAACATATCTATAAATCAAATCCTACATATATCTAGCTACTTAAAACTAACACGAGCATCTATACTATCTATACTTCTATACTAATATTATAAAGAGGAAAGATTTGATTGTTTGTTTGTTTGTTTGTAACGAATAGGCTCCGAAACTACTGAACCGATTTGAAAAATTCTTTTACCATTAGAATCCTACATTATTCCTGATGAACATAGGCTATAGAATATTTTCAAAAACGTTAGGGATCCGTATGAAAACTTCGATAATGTAATCCAAGGTGTGAAAAAAAATCCAAAAAAATCCTTATATCGCGTACTCTGCAGAAATTATTGACAATAGAGCAAAGTGATGTAAGTACTACAGTTTTAAAGAAGACATCAATATCTACAAATAAGTGAACAATACCATTTATGTCTAACTATTAGGGATCCGTATGAAAACTTCGATAATGTAACCCAACATGTGAATAAAAAGCAAAAAAATCCTTATATCACGTACGCTGCAAAAATTATTGACAATAGATCAAAGTGATGTACTGAAGTTTTAAAGATTACATCAATATTAACAAATAAGTCAGCAATACCTTAAGGCGCTCCCAGTCGACGATTATTTTTGTTCGAAACGAAAAAAGAAATACTTGTGAACAAGCCACATCTACTATTTTATAATGTATAGTATATGTGAATAAAGATGTACCCATCTTTAATCACTTCGATAAATAATCCTACCGACCGCTGCAATGACGACAAACACACGTCGGCGCGTGGTCCGCCTTAGCTTTTCGAATAAATTAATGATATAAATTATGTATAATTACACAACAAACAAAAACATACATAACAAAAATATATTCTAATATATATATAATATATATATAATAATATATATATATAATATATATATAATAATATATATATATCTAATATATATAATCTAGATCTACATATCTTTAACCATAAATCACAAGTTGATTTTAATAGTAGGTATATAAAATATTTCGATCATAAATTCTAAAACGTATCATTTTGAAATAATATCTTTATCGTGAAAAGTTTCTGCTATTATGTTTTCAGTTTAATATAAATCTAGGTAGGAACCTGAAGTAATATACTGATAAAAATAGGAGATGTGGCTTGTTCAGAAGTATTTCTTTTTTCGTTTCGAAAAAGAGCAATCGTCGACTGGGAGCCCCTTAATTATGTCCAACTATTACAGTTATGTCACAATAACTACTTTTTCATGTTAAAATATGTAATAGTAACGCCGCCTGTACAAACTAGGCCACATTATTCGTACCTGGGTATTAACCCTTATCCAAAAAAATCACTTCATTTTCAAGGCCATATCAGTACCTGTAAATTTCTTTTTTACCATTCCCAAATTCCATACCATTCAAAAGTTATTATGAGTGTACAGTGTAATAATCTATAGGTAAGTACTAATATTATTATGAGGAAAGATGTTTTGTTTATTTGTATGGAATAAATCCAAATATATAATTTTTGTTTATTTGTATGGAAAAAAAATATCTACTACTGGATCGATTTCAAAAAATCGTTTACCATTAGAATGGTACATTATCTCTGAGTAACATAGTTAGGCTATATTTAATGTTTGAAAAAAATAGGGATCCCTATTAAAACTTCGATAATGTCTTGGGTAAAAACATACCCATAAAATCGTTATAATACGTTACTCCCGTGCGGAGCCGGGGCGGACTGCTAGTTATATATATAAACCAACAAGCTATCTAAAAATCAGACTAATAAAGTTACAAAAAAATTTGGCCATTAAACTTCTTACTTGATATTTTAGATTAAATATTATACCACATTATCATATTTTACAAAGCCACCCATAGTTTTACCTACTTTTTAAATATCCGATTAAATAACGTAAAGATGCTTTCATAGGCGCGGTGTCATTAATATACCCTTTCATTTTACAACTTCCTCAAGAGATGACCATTACACTAATATTATGCCACAGTTACTACTGCCTACTAATAAGAAAATATTGTAATAGAGAGCAGTACCTTTTTTCAATACTATCTGAATTAGTTAGGAATCATATACTCTTAGAATCTAGACCTCAAGCTAGAAATCATATTAGGTACCTATACAGTTATAACATTTAGCTTCATAATTTATTTGGTTCTACAGTTTAATATACCATAAACTATTACTTATCACGACATGTATTACATTATGTAAATGCAATCATAACAACAAATACACAACTGATTTTATACAAGTATTTGGCATGTTATTATTATATTATACTTTGGCAATTAAAGTATCACTATAACATTTTAAACCATAGTCATCTTAACGACAAGCATTCAATTTTGCTGCAATCTTACTACTTAGAAGTTTCAGAACAATATACTTATTTTAACAATAAAATGTTCAGTTCTACACAATAATCGCTACACTACATAACATATTTGTTATATGTTATTTATTTACAATGGCAATCTAGCTGGACGCATCAGAACAATCTCACTAATCAATATTAGTAAGTAATTGGTATAGTAGCTGCTTGGTAAAATGTGATAGTAACACCATATTTAACATATTTGGTATTTATGTCTAATTATGACTAGCTTCTGCCCGAGAGGAGATGCCCGCAAAACAAGAAAAAATTTAAATTTTATCTGAATTGGCATAATTAAATGACAACCTTACAAACATCTTCCTCAACCTTACCTTACAACCTTCCTCATATTGTAGAATATGATAAGCACACATGGAACACTTCATAAGTGCTCTATAAATGAAAATATAAGATAATACATAACTTAATAAGCCTTATTTTTATATGACATCCATTAATCAATTAGCTCTTATTGTAATTGAAAATTGAACTACATTAATTATTATTTTTGTGTTTTTCTCCATTATTTGGGCTGCCACAGACTATGTTACAAGAATTATGTCTCATCTTGCGGGGACCATCAGAATCAACATCAGCATCTGCAGCAACTGATGTTAAAGCAACTGTTTTGTCAAAGTCAATTGTAGTGTAACCATTTTTAGCAATAGGTACATTCTCATTTAATGTGGTAGTGTTATCCACACTGCTTTGAGACACAAGATAGCTGCGTCTTTGCTGTGATGAATACGAAGCAGAAGCAACACTTTCATTCTGACTACTGCATGACTGGCTGGGTGGCGAGACCATTTCTCTAGGTATCTTTGCAATTTCTTTATTTGAGTCAATATCGAGAACAGCATAATTTACTTCCAGCTCCTCTACAGGTGACATTGAAGTAAATGTGTCTGATTCAGAGAACTTTTGGTTGTGATCAGATGAGAAGCTGAGTATTGGTTTACCACTTTTAAAGCTATCTCCTAGTTCACCAAGTGATAAATTGGCATATGTGTTGACTTCTTGTTTAGGGCCTAGTGACAAGTTACAGTAGTCCACTTGTTTGCCACCAGGTGTAGGTGGTGTTGAGGGAACCATTTCCATCCTTTTCATATCTTGCAAGTTTTTATCTGTCAGTTTGATATTGATGTAATACCTTGCTGATTCTTGTTGCTCTAAGCTAAGTTGTGCATAATGCTCGCTGGTAGAGCTTATTGTAGGTGACAAGGGACTTTTGGGTTGGTTGCTGGCAGTATTAGTATTAGCATACCTGCTTTCTTTAAAGTAAGATTCATCTTCATCATCTCTTATTTGAAACAAACCAGCCTCTTGTTTAAATGTGTTTCTGAGCATAGCAAGATCTCTGTTGAAATCATTTGAGTACACATGAACAGGGTCAGTAGCTGTATCTCCTTGATTATTATTATGTTCTCTTTTAAAATCTCTCAACTGATACACATTGCTTGCATGATTGGTGCTGGATTGAAAACGGGGATAAAGGGGCATGACCTCCAAAATATCTGCACTAGAAGGTGACCGTAAAGTTTGATTTGCATTTCTTTCAACCCCTGCAGTTGGTCCATTGGTTGATATATTTCCATTGGTAATTGGCCTTAAATTGTCTGGCTGACCATTATCAACTGAAGACCGATGAACTACACTTGCCTGCAATGTTTGTCTGCCTTGAGGAGATGGATTCATACGAGAGGCTGGATATGGTGTTGAGTCATGAGTTACATTTCTCAATTGAATCTGATTTTGCAAAGCACGAAATAATAAAGAAGCTCTTCTACACTTGAATGCATATATCCCTTCACCAGTCTCACATCTTCGGCCTGTAATCAACAATAGCTTTATTAGAATAAGTCTCAAGTGTAGCTGTTTATAAATACTAGGACATAAAAAAATAAAATTAATAGAAGTATCTACCTAATATTGTCTTACCTGATTCAAAACTGAATACTTCATCTTCAAACCCATATCTTCTGAGGGAGTGCAAAGGCCACACAGTTGATTCCCTTCCCTCTCTGTATAAGACAATGTTGGTGTCTGTAATCTCGAGTTGACCTGAACATAGATCTACCCCGTGCTCATCGATGTTGATAACGCGGAACACATTAGGGTGCAAATCCGAAGAGTCTTTTTTACTGTGTAAGCAACCCATTACATGACCGAAATCTTATCAGATAAATATCAGACTTCTTTCACGACTATTGGTGGCCAACATCACACATTTCTATGGGCCATTTAAAAGGGATTTAAAATGGATGCAGATTTGAATATTTTTCATCAAATAAACATGATAGAAGATTATGAAAGGGAAAAGACGAACGAACCAACCAAAATCAAACAAACAAGAAACCTAGAAATCAAAAACACAAAATTACTGTAATGATGGTGATGGTAGGATGACAATGACATGTCAGAAACAAACAAACAAACATTTATGACACCTTTGACTTTGACGGTGACTGACATGTTATTTTTCTTTTGGGTCGATGTGTTGACTAGGGTTGGGTAATATAACTTTTTCTAAAAATCGTATCTGAATCAGTAAATTCTGCTGATAACGTAGACCAAAACATCAATGGACTGATTTCTAACTTTATTCAAGGCACAGAATATTTCATGCTCCAGGTGGATGTATTTGCTCCAGTGTTCCGCAATCCGAAGAATATTCATCTCAAAAGCTTTTATGTTATTGTCCCACCTTTAACTTTGAACTTTGTTGAACACATGATTTTATCAAAAGATAAAATGTCTAAGGAAAATAAAGTAGGCGCTGCATTTACTGATGAAGGCTTCGCCATGGGAATTGCCTACATAACTTCATATTGAGATTACTTGATCAGGTAAAACTCGAAATCTGATTCGATTTCGAGTTTCAATATCCGGATATCAAAACCATAAATTTTATTATATAGATATTGTGCGTATCGCATATTTTCATACGGTATCTTAATGTAACATAACACCGATTCGTACCGAAGTTAATTCATAATATAACTTTCTTATTTACAAGTGTTTTTTTTTTGTATATTATTGGTTTACTGTTAACACAAACCGGATTTTTCACCAACATAATGAAAATTATGGAGACCAGTCTATCGCGTTGGTATAAAAGTGTGACCAGACATTGCACGGCAGCCGCGCGCCGCAACTTGCGGCGCGCGGCTGCTTTTCTTTATAAACAAGACCAAAATGCTGGCCCATTACTAAGAAAAATTCATTGATGCACGTCCGGGATTCGAACCCACGACATTCAGATTGAAAGTCGCAGTACCTCCCTTCCACTCGGCCAACAGAATGCAAAATACATGTATCAAATGTATGTAGGTACTAATAAAAAAAAATATAAAATAAAATTCATGAAATCAAATTATTTCTATTAATATAAAATTACACAGATATTCAACAAAAAAACCACTAACACATTAATAAATAAACAATGCATTAATATTAAGGTGATATGATAAGTGATTTTTTTACATTTTGTATGGGCTGAGTCTACTCGGATAAGACGGAAAAAGTGATAAAACTGCATTATATCGAAAACCATCAAATTTAAAAAGAAACTGTTGCAATTTATTTAGCTAGTATGATTATTTAACGAATTATATAAAAATTAACTGTTTAGCTATTCATAGTTTTGATTAAAAACGAAACTAGTGTTTTTGAAGAGCCAACTTTGGAAAATAAATCTATCGAGAAAAGTTTCACCAATCGTGATTCTGTCTGTAATTTATCTAGATTATATCCTTGCCACCTTCATTTTTCGAGCCTTTCCACCCCGGCCCTATACAACATTCAATGACGCGCAAGTCGCGTCATTGGCCCACCTGAATGATGACGCTCCTAGCGCGTCGTTGGCCCCCGGTAATGTTATTACGCTATTTTAAGCAATTTCAATGAGACCTGATACTGCGTGTTTTGTTTTACTAATTAGCTAAGAATGTTAAAGTGACTATCTAGCTATCTACGTGTTTTATAGGAGATGGTAGGTAAGTTACAGATTTCCACCAGGTGTTGTAAATTAATCGCAAATCAAAAAAGGTTGGAGTGTCGGCTTTAGTAAGCGACTTTTCAAAAATATTTTAATACAGCTAAGAAAATCGATGTCATGGTTCCTAAGAACAGAACACAAGCATCCTAAGCACAACAGAAGTGAGGGTAGTTTCGTCAACTGTCTCCGCTTCTCGACGGTAGCACCGTGTTCTCCAATCTGCCCGCGACCATGGCTATTGTTACATACTTAGCCGAAACGTCGGGAAAATAAATTAAAGGTAATTACGTGATAAACACCCGTGTTAAAATCTATAGTTACAACAGAGCGCAAGTTCTTTTTACGCCAAAATAAACCCTATATAGAAGATCATACGGTGCTAATTAGCAAAAGACTCCTCATTCATGAACCGGCACATCCGACCGACCAGAAAACAATAGACGGTACTTGTTTTATGCGATTGTTACGCAAAGCTAACGTATGGATATAGCTGAGCTAGGCTCGACCTGTCCCAAGCGCGGTACAAGGTGCATCGGACTCACGAGGCGCATCGTCAGCGGGAACGTGGTGGTGGTATTAATATTTTGCAAAATATAAACCTTATGTCTATTAATATAGGGTATTTTCTAAGTCCGCGCGGCCATTTGTTTGTACTAAGACGAAGATGAGTGTGTGACCATCTACTAGGTTTTTATTTGGACAGGTTTCCTAATGACGCGCTATATGCGTCATAGGCCATGAATGATGGATTAATAAACAATTAAACCTGTGGTTGACGACCCCTGATAATTTAATTTTTCAAAAAAATCTATTTGCCACTGATATTAGTGTCTATAATGTGTACATTTTTATTTATAAAACAAGGATTTTCGGTTTAAATTGAATAAAAATCGAAATTTCAACATTTTTCTAATGACGCGCTTGTCGCGTCATTGGCCTCACTGAAGGTTTCCTCATGACGCGCTAGGTGCGTCATAGGCAATGAATCGGTAGTTATCTTTGTCATAAAAAAACAAAACTGTATGTTTTACGGTTATTGAGAAAAAACGATTCTGCATTCATCAAACACATTAATTACTTGCCTTACATAATGACAATAAAATTTAATTAATATATTTTTAACATAATTAATTATGATAATATAGGGTAAACCATGCAGTAACAGACTTAACTTTTGTTACCTATTTTCCAAATAACTAAGTTATAATATTTTAAAGCAAATAAAGTAAATAGGTAGGTACTATTATAGTGATAAATCAGCAGTTACTAAAAGTAAATAAATAAGAGCTAATTATGAAAACCAATCTTCAAAACAATATCATTGTATCAAAATAATAACGTGTGAATGGACAGTTACTGCATGTTTTATTCTATGTCGTCTAACAGTTTAAATTATATACAATCCATAATGAGTTAATATAATGCTAACATGGTAGTTAGCATGCATGGCGTTGCCATTTGTGGAATGTTTGATTCTATAACATACGCTTATCAGGGATAGTCATGACAATTTGTTTACAAGCTATATGTTATACTACTGTCTAAAAAATATTCTTGCACTGCTAAGGCTATAGTAGAGAAGTTTGTATTCTTCTTCTAAGATTCTAATCTTTTTCTCAGTTAGTGCCAGGGCTTGTTGCAACTGTGCAGATCCTTTCACCTTCTGCTCTTCAAGAGTATTCCTTTCGTCCTGAATATGTTTCCAAATAGAATCAAACCAATGAAGTGCTTCAAAGTTGGTGTCCTAAAATAACAAAACAATGTTATAAACATACTAGCTGACCCGTGCCCGCTTCGCTGGGGGACAGATAGTTTGACGACTTCATATTAGAAATCTTAAAATTATCAGTGGTTCTCTAATATATTAAGCATGTTATTATACATATAAACCTTCCTCCTGAATCACTCTATCTATTAAAAAAACCGCATCAAAATCCGTTGTGTAGTTTTAAAGATATAAGCATACATACAGACGCGGGAAGCGACTTTGCTTTATACTATGTAGTGATAGCGCCATCTATTTCAGGACCAGTTAAAACTTGGAGGACATAGAAAAACATTTAATTCGATATTTCTGAAATAATTTCGCTTTCTGTTTGTAAGTAGACGTGGTATTTCAAAATGTGTACCATGCACTTAGAACTTAGGTAGGTAGGTACTTTGAATTTAAACAAAGTAAGTATTTTGAATTAAAACATACCTGATCAAGTAATCTCAATATGTAGGCAATTCCCATGGCGAAGCCGTCATCAGTAAATGCAGCGCCTACTTTATTTTTCTTAGACATTTTATCTTTTGATAAAATCATGTGTTCAACAAAGTTCAAAGTTAAAGGTGGGACAATAACATAAAAGCTTTTGAGATGAATATTCTTCGGATTGCGGAACACTGGAGCAAATACATCCACCAGGAGCATGAAATATTCTGTGCCTTGGATAAAGTTAGAAATCAGTCCATTGATGTTTTGGTCTAAGTTATCAGCAGAATTTACGGTTATTGACCCTAAATTATTTTCTTCACTCAATTCCTTGAAGGAGACATTGTTATCGAGAGTAGGCAGAAACATGGTGGCGTCGGAACAACAGTGGCGGCCCCCAGATCTTACCATGCGGACATATCCCATAGCATTCCCAATTTGACTAATCAGATCTCTAAACAGATCCAGATAACTTTGACCATTCTCATTTAAGCCCAGGGTCCTTATGCCTTTATTGAATTTCTCGGCGCTATTGTATGGGTACATGCTTCCATTATTAGCAACATTCTCTTTGAAATTCCTCAAATCCTTGATCAATCTAGATTTTATATGTTCATCATACATAAACTGAGAAAAAGTAAAAAATTTCTTTTTCAAGAATTGGTAAGTGAAATTGACGGTTGTGTTCATTATTCCTGTACCATGGGTTCGTATTGAGTTTGCAATGTGCCTGATATTTATTGAATTCAAATGTTTGTTATTACTACTCTTTTCAATGAAGATCTGATTGTTAAGATTGTATAGATATTTTGATACGAAAATGTGTATATTCCTCATTATTTCCAGAACATCCAATCCTTGTTCCAGAGTTTGAGTGGGTAGATTGTTCTGGACAGTTGATAAACTGAATTTAAATTTTGCCATTTGGCGCATCTCTCCATAGGTTTTCCAATCTGATAGCACAACTGTTGTTAAGTTATAATACATCACAGAAAGGTAATGTTCAACAGATGGCACAACAGACATATACAGGCAAAGTATCCTGAAATCATTAGTCATCAGTAGTATTTTCTTGGTCATATCAAAAGTAAATGGATTTACGACATCCAACTGTAGGTGAGAATGTATGTGCAGACGTAAATTTGTTTCAATATTCTGACTGACAGATGTCAGCACTTTATCCACAATCATATCTTTTGCACTTTTCAGAAATAGTTCAGACTTCTTTGCTTGATAAAGAGTATCGGTGTTATGCAATAAAACAGCAACATCCTCCAAAACCATGACAAAATATTTTAGTTTCAAAGCATTCAGTTGTACACTAAAATTCTGTTCAAAATAAATGGGTATGATGTTTTGGTGCCACAATAACCAGGAGCAGTTGCAATATTTCTCCATGTTCATAATGTAGTTAGCCAGGGTTTGTATTTTTTCAAGCAGCATACCCAGTTTCACATAGCTATCTTCTAAATAGGTGCAGTCAGGGACAAAACTTAGTGCCACGTTAGCCGCCACATCGCGCTCCACTGTTGCTGCACCTTTCAAGGCTCGCTCGGCGATCACAATGCATGTCAGCTCATCCAGACGTTTGTTTGCGTAATTCTTATCAGTCATCAAAGTTCTCTTTACTTCCGACATTGATGCTGTAGCTTGAAATATGAGGTGCTGAATTATCATATTGATAGATGTTATTATCTGATTTCTATGGCGACTTATCACGTTTTTTAAGCTCTTCAATAAGTCTATGGTGTTAAAAATTGATATCAACATACTTTTAGGCAGCGGTATACCCAGAGAGAGATGCAAGTTGATAAGAGTCAATATTGAAAAATTTATGCTAGATACAATATCAAGCCCATCTAAGAGAGTTTTGGTGTGCAAATTCATTTCTGCAGCACTAAGTTTATGATGGTTAGGTGCAAATATACTTTCCATGTTGAGAACCCACTCAATGCCCACCATTTCTAAGTTGACTATGTCTTTGGCTAAACCAGACTTGTAAGCAGCAATGAAAGATTGACGAGCTTTTACCATAGTTTGATTAATCTTTTCATGCCTTGCACACAATGTAGGCACATGTCTTTGGAGGAATTGTTCTGGAAACCAAAGGGTAGTCCCAATAACATAAATGCTGTGGGCCTGCAAAAGAAAATATGTATAGTTATTTATTTTAAGAACTGCCCCATTTAAATAATGTTTTTTAGATAAAAGTAAGTACCTTTGTATTCAAGTCAATCAAATTTTTAAAAACTCTCTTGTCATTCATCCCAAATAAATGTGCATTCAACACAAATAAACCATTAACTTTGATACACTTGTACATAATATCCACATTGGTTTGTTCTTGGACCAGCTTATCTAGGTTTATAATAGCCTGCCTCAGGTAGAAAGTGAACTCACTGGTCAGCATAGAACTGTTCTGCCCAACTAAATGTTGCCTAAGAGAAGTTATACTTCTGAGTGATGTCTGTACAATATCATCGCTCATAATTTTTCCATTTATGATATGCACGGCACCAAGCAATGCTTTAAACTTGTCTGCTGTCAAATTGAGGGTTTCCGGTGTATTGCTATATGATTTCAACTTCTTGATGTATTTACTCCAATTTGCTGGTATTGATGTGTTTGATATTAACATTTCTAATAGTATAAGAACTGTAAACATTTCTCCAATGTGATTTATAAGGTAGTGCAGTTGAATCCCATCTGTAATAATAAACATCTATAAAAAAACAAAATAATACTAGGTAATTGCTTATAAACTAATGTACATTTTCAATGTAAGTACTATAAAACACAAAACAGATTTGAAATATTCTTAGATTCTTACCAAGATTGACCACTTCCTGACTAAAAATAGTAAGAACTTGAGTGCAGAGGTTCCGCATGGTATCCTCACAGCGAGTGGTGAACGCATTCAGTGCACAGATTGCTTCCATCTGATAACTCACATCTTTGTTGCAGTAATCTTCATATACAGATAGAAACATAAAATGTCTGAAACATTGGGTTTATAAATTGCAGGTATATAAAACATAGTTAACTAAACATATTATGCTAAACACATCAATACAAATAGAGATTTGGGTCCGACTATATTGTTCCTATAAATAGGTAAGTACAAACCTTTCAAATGCCTCTTGTTTGAGAAGTTTCACTTCAACACATAGTGCAGTAAGAACACTAAGAACTTTAGTCATCATAGTATTATCTGACGATACCAGCTCGATGACCGGCACATGTTCGACTGGTGCGTAATTGAGTTCAATGGGCATAAAAGTTTTATTTTCATCCCACTCTGCACCATCAGAGACGGATAGTAGTTCGTGAAGCTGATTTTTAAAAAAATACCCATATTTTCTTAGTAAATTTGTACTGGCTTCTTTCTCTACGTCGTCGTCGGTGTCCATGATAATTTCAGCACCAATTCAATGAGGATATGAAACGCACTAAATAATATTAATTGCACTGAAACAATCACAGGAGATGAGGAGACACAAAACTCAAACAAAACCAGAAATCAAATTTGTGGTATGGTAGGTACTGGGGGTACTGCTACTGGTACTGGGTATCGTATCGCCATCGATGTCGATTGGTGAACGCCATGGACAGTGACTTACCTACATCTTACATGACAATCATGACATTTGTTTGTTTACTTTTTTGGAACCGAAACTTGGTTCTTTCTTGGTAATAGCATCAACCTATATAAATTTCCGTGATTCCGATTCCGCTGAGAATAGAATTGGAATTGGTCAATTTATTTTCGCAAGTGTTTGTTGAATGATTTTGAATTTATTTCCAAGTGAGCTTGAAGTGTAATCTGTACAAAATAAACGCGTTAAAATATGCATACACGATGCTGTCGGTATAGAATCTACTTACACTCCATAAATCACACATTATCAGTATCACTATCAGTAAATATACAGAATTAATCTTAGCTGACTAACGCATCACATCAGACCTAGTACCACCTACATTACAATAGTAATTAATTAGCTATTTACTTAGTAGGAACATTGATTAGAAAACTTAATAACTCGCACATTTTATCAAAACAAAATGAAAACGGAAAATTTACTTGTGGATGGGAAAGAATACGACAATGTTTCTTTTATGATTGGACTGAGTCTCGCAATATCATCCAGTTTCTTCATTGGATCCAGCTTTATAATAAAAAAAATTGCACTGAAAAAGATTGATGCATCAGGCAGTGTGAGAGCCTCAGCTGGAGGGTTTGCTTATCTGAAGCAATGGTTGTGGTGGCTCGGACTTATTACAAGTATGTTTTTATTATTGATTTTTTATCTGTTTAGAAGCTTCACACTGATATTAATTAAGAACACATCTGCCAGATTCCACATTTATCTGATTTATAAACTAGTGGAACTTCTTCAATGCGGATTCTCTTAAATTTTTTTACATCTTTTTTCAATCTTGGTTTTAATCTATAACAACTGATGTTTATTGTTTAATCAATCACATTGTAACATCAAAAACCATTTCAATGAAATTTTGTTGTAAATAGATTATTGTCTAGATTGAATCATAGAATACTTTTATCTGGGATAAAATGCAAGCAATAATGCCATGGGCAGAAGCTAGTTCCAAAATAATTATCATGCTACAAAAATAAAATGACTTTGTTTCAGTGGGCATTGGGGAGGCAGCTAATCTTCTGGCATATGCCTTTGCGCCTGCTGCATTAGTGACACCTCTAGGTGCATTGAGTGTTTTAATTGCAGCTGTACTTGCTTCAAAATTTCTCAATGAAAAACTAAACATCATAGGAAAGGTATAATTTTAAAATCCAAAATTTGTTTAGGATGAGTATCTACTTTAAAAAAATATATGACTACTATAACATCAACTTTTTTTCAGATTGGTTGCTTCTTGTGCATTATCGGATCTATAATTTTTGTTTTACATTCACCAAAATCAGAAGAAATCAGAACATTTTCAGAATTAGTGAAAATGTTGAGTGACTACATGTTTTTATCATATGTAGGAAGCATAGTTCTAATGAGTTCTATTCTTAAAATTGTATTTGTACCTAGATTTGGAAACTCAAACATTGCCATTTATTTATTACTATGTTCAGCAATAGGAAGCTTAACGGTTGTATTTTGTAAAGCAGTTGCATTAGGAGTAAAAGAATCATTTTCTGGACCTGTAAACAATTTTGCAAACTATCTATTTTGGTTACTGTTTGCAGGAGCAGTGTTGTGCATAATGACTCAAATGAATTATTTGAACAAGTCCCTTGACATTTTCAACACTAGTGTTGTGACTCCAGTTTACTATGTTATGTTTACTGTTTTAGTTATAATTTCTTCTGGTATACTATTCAAGGAATGGAATAGTATGCCATTCCAAGATATATTAGGATGTTTATGTGGTTTCTTGGTTGTTATAACTGCAGTTATTATGTTAAATGCTTTTCGAGATGTGGAAATTTCATTTAAAGATTTGAACTTTAACAGAAGAAATAGAAGAAGTACTCATAATATTGAAGCACAAGAAACAAACAGACTTCGAATAAGATGAGGTTTTAAAAAGTCTATCTTTTAAACACAATTTTAGTACATGGTGAATTGGCACATTGTATGTAGTGTTGTGTTGGTATAGTTGTGATTTTGTGACATTGCAAATACTACAAATACTTAATATAAGAGTAATTGCAAAGCTTTCTTTTTGTATGTACAATGTTTAATATCAATGTACCAACATTTTTCATGTTTTTCAGGGTTATTAAGTTGTGGTGTAAGTAGATGACATACATTCTTCACTGTTAATTTGTTATAATTTAGATTTCTAAGAACTTAGGCAACCCTTCATACCTATTTAGTTTGTATTTAAATTATGAAGAGTTTCAACAGTACCTGAAATAAAACAAATCATTGTTATAAACCATTTTAATAAATCCCTTCATGCATGATACATACCACCAATAGTTTCATTATAAAAATGAAAGGCCTATTCTAAAATAAATAATGACTACTGTGCTTAAGTACACAAACATCATCCGTAAAATTTACATGAAACAAAGTAAAACATTATTCAATCCAGGATCATAAATGCTTATAAGAATGTGGGTTAAAAGTCTACCAATAGCAAGATACTATACTAAACTATTATCATATTGTTCATTGTTACTATTCTGTTATTGGCATACCATAGTCATAGTAGATAAAACTCTTTGCACAAGTATGTATGTTTTCCAGTCATGGTAAACCACATTTCAGCTTAAGGAAAATGTTAACTGTCCTGTCATATGTATACAGTAACAGATTGGTAAATAAATGTGCGGCAAATAGGACAAGTGCGCTGGTAGCCATACAGTCTTCTGCAACACTCTGTGCACAGACAGATGTGGCGGCAGGGCAGAGTGAGAACACATTTCTGCCTTTCCTGACAGATGACACAGAGCACATCAGCACCATTGTTGTGGTCATCCGTATCCACTGTTTCATAGGTGTCATGCAAGACATCACCATCAGTAAATATTTGCATTTCTGGATTTGTTATGTAATTGTAACAAAAATGGTATAGGTACATAATATTTCTTACTAGAGTCCAATATAAATTCACAGCTTTTATCACAATAGTATTTTTGAAATGCACACACAATCTCACTATAATAATGGCACTTATTATACCTAAAAAAGATTCTAAAGGCACTTCTGTTAGATAATTTGTGAAAGTCAATAGTTTCATATAAGCATCCACCACTACATTAATGAAAATGTTCAGTATATGCTTTATTGTTGATTTCATTAATTGAGGAAGGTGAACAGGAATAAATGTAATAATTAGCCAAGTAGTTTCTCCCAATAATAGAACTATACTTATCAACAGTTTAAAAACTTCAGTCACTATGAGAAACAGGCTATTTGTAAAAAACTTCAAAGAGGAAAATACAGTCTCAACTTTGTGGTATATGCTTAAATATAGTGTTTCTAGTCCATTCTGAACAACCAAAAATTGTTTATACGCTGCAAATACCAAGTCTTTAGTAACATTTGGTATTTCAGTAAATACAAATACATTGTCTTCATAAACAATATGAAAAAAGCTTAAGATATTGTAAATTATATTCATAATCACAGTGCATACCCATATTACTACTGTTAATATGATCTCTCCTGTAAATGATGTGATATAAATTACACTCTGTAATGTTGAGGCTATCAAGCTTATTGCTCTGGCTACATAGGAAATCATTATTAGTTCATACTTTTTATTAGATGATACAGCATTCGCAACGTCTTATTCAAATTTGCTTATCTGCAAAAACTTGGTTCAACATCCACAGCCAAAATGATGATCTTTTGAGCACCACTAACCAACTAAATGAGAACCTTTCAGCAGTTTCAGAAATTCTTTAAGCTATTTTCATTTCATACGGAAGGCTTTGTTGAGATAACATGAAAACAACATAGTATAAAAGGTTTATAGAAACCTTTTTTTAAAAGTTTTCAAGAAACGACCGAGGCCCGGTGAAGTGAACGGACGGAATCACAACAAAGCTACTAACTAAAGCTTCTACTTTGGAAGAAGCATTTATTTTGAAGCTTTACAGAGTCAAAACATCTCGTATCGTTTGTAAATGTAAAAGTTTTACTGTTTTTACTTTTTATTTTGTATTTTTTTATGACTTCTGTCATGTAGGAGTAGGACAAATTGCCAATGTCTGTCAGTATTTTTTTTTTGTTTATTGCCATGCCATCCCAGTAAAGAAAACAAACATTTATAGATAAGTACACAAATCATCCAAGATAAAAACAAAATAAAATTTAATTTATTATTTTTAAGTAAATAATTAATTTGTTATTTAATAAGATGATTAATTTTAAAAGTAAAATAAATTGGATAAACTAAAGACTACGTCGGACGAGGCGGTATGGGCCAAGATTATAAATGCACTATAATTCTTCTATCAAATAAAAGTAAATTATGTAAAAGTAAACAAAAGGATAAAGTTTACAACTTGTATTTTTTTTATTAAATGATGAGTTTTGAGTTTGAGTTTGAGTAATGAGTGAAAGAATGTGAAATTATAATGTAGATAACCCAAAATGATCAATTATGATGTTAAATTTATTACATGCGATGAAACATTAGATAAAAAAAACAATGATGTTAAAGTTTGCAAGTGAGTTCCCGAGTTCTGTAGCTTAGCTGTAGTTTTGTAACTTTCTACTACGTATTTGCGTACATAATTACTAAACTAGAATGTTTTTTTTAGATATGAAACGAAGAAACGATCTGACGAATCGGTTTTTGATTATGCGAAGAGGGATTATTATGTCCGTCGCGGCGGTCACTGGCGAACACCGCATCCACGACACCTTAGACAACTGGAGTCAAAACTACACGACAAAACCGTAGTGAAATCCACATGGGTGACAGAAAACCTCATCTCTTTAGTGTTTTCTTCCGGAGCCATTGCCTACCTCACTGTAAAATTAGAAACCTTAGATGTAACCCATATACTGTTTGATAGATACTTTGTTGGAAAGTTAGCAGGCCAGTTGATCACCAATGGTAAAATACAATAATTTAATTTTTAAAACTTAAAAAAAAAATTAAGGCTTTTGAGATACACAATGCACACCCTTGGTAAGTGTATATTTGTAATTTGTAATTAAATCTTTTTAGTGGCACTCTGTAAATCTCACATGCTGTTTGTACACAATGATAGAATAGCGACACTTGTTAGCTTTGGGAAGAATACTTCTACTATACCATGCCGCATCACTGATCAAGATCCAAGTTTACATGTAAGTTCTATTAAAATATATTTTGTATACATTAAACTAATTTAAAATTACAGCAGTTTTTTTAACAGAGTTTAGAACTTGGGGGTGGATCTCGTCGCATTGAAAGGCATCTATCATCCTGTGATACACTCAATGGTGCTAAAATATTAGTATGGAGTGTAACTGCTGCTGAACCTGCACCATGGAGCCCCATAAGCGCCATCGAAGACCTTGCCAATTTGCACCTCTACCAGATCACAGGGTAAAATTAAATTTTGAATAATAATTGCTTATTATAATTATTAAGTATCTCACTCAGTAGTATCTGATGTGGATATTTTATTTTGCAGGAATAATATTTCTTTAGTGGCATACCTCCAATTAGAAAGTGAAACGCTTTGTGCTGAAATATCACAGAATCAAGAAAATATCATCCATATTGTTGAGCAGGTGGCATGTCAAAAGGTAATTATTGCAGTACCTGCTTACAAAATCATACCTCTATTTTGTGAGTTACTTACATACTTTTAGTCAACTTTAAAAAGTATCACAAAAGGTGATTTTAATGGTTGTTTTTCTCCTATGGTGAGTAAATCACCTGACATTCATAATTTAGTGAGAAACTTGGAATTATTTTTGTATATTCCTATCAGTGGTGCAAGCTTTGCTTAGCTTAGGGGTAGATGGCGCTGTGTGAAATATCTAGCAAAAAACGGACAGATAAATATTATAATAATCCATGAAAATCCACAATTAATAATGTAGTGTAGGGCATGATGCCTACGGGGAATATTTAACGGAGAGAAACAACTCGTACGAACTCAGAAACTGGAATGATTTATTAATTTAAACAACAAATATATATACAAAACACTAGACAATTTTAACCAATAAGAAACCTTAAAACTAAACACAATATTGTTACACACTTTGCGCGCGAGCCAATAGTCACTGCACCCGAGAAGTTATAAATATAAGCTGCGCGCGGGCGCACGCGACGTCACTCGATCATCCGGCTCCGTTGCGTACGGAGCTCTTGATCTCGTAGATGTATGCAGCTACATGACTCCTTCCCTAGCGAAAGCGTACCGGAAGCTTGACTGTGCGTCCATGCGAAGTGGTCTTCAATATCGATGATGACGACAGTACTTGGCTCGGAGGTGACGTGATGCACGGTGCTTTCTGGCTTGCTGGCAGAGGTGGTGATGTAGCCGAGTCAGGTTGCTGGCTTACTGACTGAGATGTAGATAGGTAGTCGTCGTAGGTACTTTCATCGATCGTGTAGGCAGGTTTTAGTCGATCGATCGTAACGACGGCAGATTGTCGCTCGGGCAGCTGTAGCTTGAATGTCTTGCTATTCCTTTCTATCACTTTGTAGGGTCCATTGTAGGTAGGTTGTAGTGGTTTTTTCATAGCGTCGTTTCGTATGAAAACATAATCGCAGGCTTGCAAATCTTTGTGAACGAAAATCGATCGATTGTTGCTGTGTACTGTAGCTTGTCTCGGTCTTGCGGAGTTGATTGATGCGCGTAGTCGGCTGACATAATCGAAGTCCATGTCCGGGTCGTGTGCTGGTTGTGTGGTGAAGAAATCACATGGTAGGCGTAAGTTGTATCCGTAGGTAAGTTCGGCAGCGCTCACGCCAGTGTCAGTGCGTGCGGCGGCGCGTAGTCCCATGAGAACTGTAGGTAGTTCGTCGATCCACGTTGTATGTTGTGATAGACGAGTCTTCAGGGCTGTCTTGAGAGAACGATGCCAGCGCTCAACCATTCCGTTCGCCTGTGGGTGGTAAGCAGTAGTTCGGGTTTTCTGTGTTCCGACGGTGTGCAGTAGTTTTGCGAAAAGACGACTTTCAAAATTTCTTCCTTGGTCAGAGGTCATTAACCTTGGTGAACCGAAACGAGTAATCCAATGTTCATAGACTATTTTCGCTACGGCCTCAGCTGATGTGTCATCTGTAGGTATTGCTTCGGGCCATCTCGTCGCTCTGTCGATCATGGTGACAAGATATTGATGTCCTTGGGGTGAAGTAGGTAGCGGACCGACGATGTCGATGTGTACATGTTGGAATCGATCTGAAGGTGCGAATGTAGATAGGCTGCTCATCGTGTGCCGTTGAACTTTGCATTTTTGACATTGTATGCATTGTTTAGCCCATTTTCCTGCGTCTCTATTCATCGACGGCCAGAAAAACTTTTCACTGATGAGCTTGCGGGTCGTTCGGATTCCAGGGTGACTGATGCTATGTAGCGCGTCGAATGCGGGTTTTCGAAATTCTTCAGGTAGGTATGGTCGTATGTAGGAAGTTGAAGTTTCACAGTAGATAGGTTTTCTTGATGTAGGTATAGTAACTTGTTTGAGTGTTAAGTTTTTTTGACTTGCAAGTAGGTCGATTGTAGATTTATCTTTTTCTTGAGCTTCTGCGATCTTTTCGTAGTCGATTGAAGTTGGGCAAGTTATGCTGTCGATAGGTATGCGACTCAGTGCGTCTGCGACTACATTTTGGCTTCCACTGACGTGACGTATATCGGTAGTGAATTCGCTGATGAAAATGAGTTGTCTTTCGCGCCGTGGTGTTTCAGATGCGGATGGTGGCTTCCGTAGTACGTAGGTAAGTGGCTTGTGATCGGTGAAAACGATAAGGTTACGCCCCTCGAACGTTTTTCGAAAATGCTTGATCGCCAGGTAGATAGCTAGTAGCTCACGGTCGAATGTGCTGTAGTTGCGTTGTGCGTCGGAAAATTTCTTAGAAAAGTAGCCAAGAGGTTGCCATTTTCCATCGATGAATTGTTGAAGTACAGCTCCAGCTGATAGGTCGGATGCGTCACTGAAGATGGCTAGTGTTGCGTGGTGAGATGGATGGGCAAGCATAGCGGCGTTTTGGATAGCTACTTTGCTTGCTTCAAATGACTTCGTTGCTTCGTCGTTCCATTCAATTTTCGATCGGTCTTTTTTCTTCGCATTGTGTAGGTAGGCATGAAGTGGGGCTTGAAGTTCCGCAGCTTTCGGTATATGTTCACGGTAGAAATTCACCATTCCAAGAAAACGTCGTAATTCATCTATCGTTTTCGGTTGCGGATAATTGCAGATTGCGGCGACTTTTTCGACAGGCGGTTTGATTCCATCTTTGTTCACGGTGAAACCCAAAAACTTCAGTTCACTTTGGCCGAAAACACATTTGGAAGGATTGATTGTGATGCCATTGTCTTCTAGTCTTCGTAGTACTGCGCGAAGGTGTTCTTTGTGTGTAATTTCGTCGGTACTTGCCACAAGTAGATCGTCGATGAATGCGTAGACGAAGTCGAGTCCGTGCAAAACTTCGTGAATGAACCGTTGGAAGGTCTGTCCAGCATTCTTCAATCCTGGGGTCATCTGTGGGAAATCGAAGAGGCCCATCGGAGTGATGATGGCTGTCTTCTCTATGTCCTCCTCGCGTACTTTAATTTGTTGGTAAGCTCGGTTGAGATCGATGGTGCTGAAGATAACTTTGTTTGCCAGCTGGAATGTGAAATCCTTTATTCTTGGTATTGGGTAGCGGTCTGGTGTAGTGATGGCATTGAGTCTTCTGTAGTCTCCGCATACACGTAGATCCCCATTTTTCTTAGGTACAATGTGTAGTGGTGAAGACCATGGGCTCTTGCTCGGACGACATAATCCTTGTTCAATCATGTTCTCGAATTCTTTTCGTACTTGCTCGTAACGGTGCGGTGCGATTGGTCGAGCTCTGCAGTGCAGTGGTTGTCCAGAAGTTTCGATGAAATGTTCGACGCTGTGTTTCGGAGTTAATTGCATCGCGGTTAACCTTGTAGTTCCAGGAAAATCCGCCAGGATGTCGTGATAAGATTTATGTACATCGATGCTTCGAATTGTAGGTATGTTTGTTGCTCGGACGAATGAGTTTGAAGACAAATTGGTTACCGAGTCGATCAGTCTTCGGTTTTTCAGGTCAACGATGAGTTGGTGGTGTTCCAGGAAATCCGCGCCGATGATAGGTTTGCTGACTTTGGCCACAATGAAGTTCCATTTGAATGGGCGTCGTAGATGAAGATCCAGTTCCATTGTTTTTTCACCGTAGGTCGGTATTATGGTATTGTTCGCTGCGTAGAGTTGGAAATTCAATGGCTTTGGCGTCTGTCCCTTGCTTGGTGGTAGCACTGAGATATTTGCTCCTGTGTCGATCAAAAATTGCAATCTGGATTTCTTGTCTGTGATGAATAGGCGGTATGATTTTTCAGTTACGCCGGAGTCCGCCTCGTCCAGCGTAGTTTCTAGTTTTCCTGTTTTTCACTGTTGAATGTACACGGCGTCGTGCAGTTTCTCGCATCTTTTCCAAATCGTCGATGGTAGTAACAGTAGGGCGATGGTGTTTCACTGCGCGATCGGTTCCTCGAATCTCCTCGACTTGTAGATCGGTTGTTGCGCTGATACGGACGTCGGTACTGATAATGTTGGTTGGCATTCTGTGCTTTTAGAGCGGCGACTTCGAATGAAAGTTTTCGTATTTCTTCGACTAGAAATTGCGTGTCGGACGTAGATTGGGCTCGTGCTGAAGTAGATGCGACTGCGGAGATTTGGGTGTTTGAGCTAGTTTCCAACATCTTGTCTGCTAGAAGTGCGAGTTCGTCTAATGCTGTTTTCGTGCTGAAGGTTTCACTGACTGCCAGGACGGATCGGACGTGCGGAGGTAGGTGGTTGGTCCACATCATACGTAAAGTAGAGTCTGGTACCTTATCGAGTGCGAGGCTTCTCATTTTTCGTAGCAACTGAGTAGGCTTCTGATCTCCAAGTTCAACTTCGGATAATAACTTCTGTAGTTGGCGATTGTCGGATTCTTCGTATGCAGACATAAGACGATTCTTCAATGCGTCGTACTGATTCGTGGCAGGTGGATTGTGCAGTAAGTCGGCGATTTGCTCGATGTCCTGCTTCTCCAGTTTGGCGATGACCATCTGCGCGAGTTGGGATTGTCCTTTGTGGAGCTCGTTCGTAGCAGCTTCAAAACTAATAAACCATAATCGTGGCTTGTCTCTCCAAAATGGTGGTATTCTCATTGATAGTGCGATTCCTGCGAGTTCGTGAGGTATGATGGATGCTTCTAATACATCTACATGGGATATCTTCGGTTCCATGGTAGTGTGGTCTTCTGCTTGGTGCAGGGCTGCGCTTGCTTGAGGCTTGTGTTCTTGATTGGGGTCACCAGTGTAGGGCATGATGCCTACGGGGAATATTTAACGGAGAGAAACAACTCGTACGAACTCAGAAACTGGAATGATTTATTAATTTAAACAACAAATATATATACAAAACACTAGACAATTTTAACCAATAAGAAACCTTAAAACTAAACACAATATTGTTACACACTTTGCGCGCGAGCCAATAGTCACTGCACCCGAGAAGTTATAAATATAAGCTGCGCGCGGGCGCACGCGACGTCACTCGATCATCCGGCTCCGTTGCGTACGGAGCTCTTGATCTCGTAGATGTATGCAGCTACAGTAGTTATTTCTGAAGAGGGTTGACATCAGGCAAGCGGCCGGTTGTAAAACATAAGGCCAAATCCTCTTCGCATTATGTTGTGCCGACCCCCTACTTTTAGTGGGGAAAGGAAAAGAAAGTGATGAGTTATTTCCCTTACGGTTATAGAATGGAGTTAGCATAGACTGGATACGATACGACATTCCGAGTGCAAACCGCGCGACCAAGCTTTCGACACGCGAGAGTGCGACACGTGTATCCCTCCCTGCGCCCGTCAGGATCGCGCGGCGATCTCCTTGCGATGTCCGACTTTTAGTAGCGTGTATCGACGGATCATTACACGTTGTTCATCAGGTCGCCGGATTGACGCGTTCGATCAAAGCTGGGTTTGTAAGTAATTTAATACATTAACTTACAGGACAATCAACATCTTTATAAAGGAAACGGATTATGCACTCTACGCGTAACTATTCCTTAAGGAATATGACTGATTTAAGATTCGCTTAAAACAGGACACGGTCCGATTCCTCGAGTTTACAAGCCGGCCTAGATAAAATTATTGCTAGACGTTTTTTTTCTTTTTGATTACGTTGTAAATATTGTGATAAAGTTAAAGGTTTTTTTTTATGATATGAAATAATCTGAAATTAAAAAAACCGGCCAAGTGCGAGTCGGACTCGCGCACGAAGGGTTCCGTGCCATTAGCTATAAAAAACGGCAAATTAATCACGTTTGTTGTATGGGAGCCATACTTAAATATTTATTTTATTCTGTTTTTAGTATTTGTTGTTAAGCGGCAACAGAAATACATCATCTGAAAATTTCAACTGTCTAGCTATCTCGGTTCATGAAATAGCCCTGCGACAGACAGACGGCCAATGAAGTCTTAGTAATAGGGTCCTATTTTTACCCTTTTGGTACGGAACTCTATAAATGGCTGGTGTTCAATTGGCTCAGCTTCAATGAACAATGCACAGGATGGATGCAATTATGTTTTTTTATCACGTGACAGATAGCAACCGATATACATTGGGTGGACGAGTTGATTGTGGCCGCGGAAGAAGGCCGTATACAATGCTACGACCGCGCGTTGTCTCTACTCCATCATCATACGAAATGCTTCGATTTGACGTCCTATATACGGTAAAATATTCAAACTCATATGAATTCATTCTACTTTATATTATTACAAGCTGCCGGCGAACTTTGTATGAATTCGTATCGCTTTAGAATTAACAAATGTTTCGGATCCTATGTCCGTCTCCTGGTTCTAAGCTACCTTCCCACCCATTTTCAGCCAAATCGTTTTAGGCTGAGAATAGACGTCCGATTTTTTCATCCGACAGTCCGATCCGATAGTCTGATCAGACTATCGGAAGGCGCTCGTGCCATACTTTTTGTTTGAACAGCAATACACGTCCGATCCGATAGTCGGATCGTTTACGATTTTATTGCCGATCCGATAGTCTGAAGGTGCGGTCTGCATACATTTGTACATAGACCAAATAGACTTTAACATGCGTCATACATTGCTCGTTATAGAAATAAAGCTAATTTCGATCTGCCAAGTAAAATGGCAATGTATAATTTTTCATGTTTTTGATTCAGAAAAATCCATTGATGCATGCCGGGATTCGAACCCACGAACGGCTTATTATGGCCTTAGAAAAACGGACATGCCTATGGGATACGGGCATTGAAGCGTATCACGATCGGCAAATGAAGGATTTGGCTTGGGAGGACGTGTGTGCATCACAGCGCAGCTCGAGAACGACTGAGCTTAAAAAATGTCTGACGCAAAAATCGTGTATTGAGTGAATGCGATCCGATAGTCTGATCAGACAATCGGAAGCAAAATCGGACGTCTATTCCCAGCCTTAGCCGTTCTTGAGTTATAAATAGATAAATCCGAAAGTTTATGAGGATGTTTATAAGTTTATGTGTGTAAGTAAATCACACCCAAACGACCGAACGGATTTGGATGAAACTTGGAATATACACAGCTAATGTCCAGGAATAACAAATAGGATATTTTTATAGTTTTTATTAGGGTACCAAGCGAGCGAAGCCGCGGGCGGAAGTTAGTTTTATATAAACCTGAATTTTAAATTTTCATTTCCAAATTCAACAAATAACTGTAAAATATTAAGTATATATTTATATATTAGGTATATAAAAGTATTTTACGATTTCAGTGACGGCCGCCGAATGCAGATTTTATGTTCGCAACGTGCGAGGGGCGGCCCCGTGATACTGACATTATTCATTGGAGGCCCTCTAACGTTACTCCGCATCACACATCCTCGATTGTTGACGGTATTCACGAAATTATAAAAGATAAATTAACATTTAATAAACTGAAATAGAATAAACAAATACAATACATAGGCAGTAACTATTGCAAGAGCGCTGGTCTTCCAAAATAAAAAAAAAATTATGTTCTACTTACCCAGTTTCCCCGTAATTTTACCTACACTGTTGTGGAATAAAAATATATGTGATATTTGCCGCGACCACCCCCCCCCCCCTCTCCCCTACATGGGATTGGCTGAGTGAAGAGATTCCTCTCGACCGCCCCTCCTCTCCCCCCATTAATGGACGCCTCTTAAAGGTCGCTTCTTATGGCAGAGACACACTACCGTGTCGTGTCGTGGCGCGACACGCCACTCGCGTGGGGTGGGTGTGCACACTACTGTGTCGTGTCGTGGCTCCACAGAGTATACGGGCGCGCTCCACAGAGTACTATACGGGCGCGCTCCACAGAGTATACGGGCGCGCTCTTTGCAGGGTATAGTAATTTTGATGAAAACCTTCAATTTCTCTTAGCAATGAAACTCCTAGAGGGCAAAAAAAAATTTTCGTTGACGTTTAAGTTCATTATGGTCGTCAATCACTATGCTGCAAATTAAATTAAATATGTCTGCTAGGTGTTCGCGCCATAGATATAAGAGCGAACCATCCTAAATCTATGGTTCGCGCCACGAGGCACGCCGTGTCGCGTCATAAAAGCATTTTCATTCATTCATTCATTCATTCAACCCCCACCACCGCTCTGGCGCAATCGGTAGCGAGCTGTCGCGCCACGACAGATAGCGCCACGACACCCAAATGTGTCTCTAACCATACTAAATGTATGAAAGCGATAGGCTCGTGGCGTGTCGCGCCACGACACGACACGGAAGTGTGGCTCTGCCGTTATTCGGTACCACGCGTTAGGAACGAACGTAATAGGTTAAAATATAATTCCAGTCGTGGATCAGAGGTCGGCGCATGTCGAGCGCAGTGGCATTGCTGCGAGCTATGGATTGGGAACTAGAAGGCACAGAATGCTTGTGGGCGGTCAATAGAATAGTTTGCGCGGCTTTGCGTAGTGGCTCGGGTATGTAATGTGCCTAATAAACAAGTAATAATGTATTTGGTGTCTATCTTGTTAATTTACGTAAATAAATACTTAATAACATAGAACAATAATAAACTGCCATTCATATTTTCATAATTATCACCTGTTTTCTATACGTTAGTTTACATGTTTTTATGATTATTTTAAAGGGCCTCTTAACTGTTGATTGGTTAAAAGCTGTGTTGGCCGAGTGGGAAAGAAGGAATTTTTAAAATTCATATTTTAAATGGATGGATATGTTTCTATGAAGTATCTGATTCTTTGGACTTGTAAACATGTGATTGAGATAAAGCCTTATAAACTTTATTATTGAATGAATATCTCACTGAGTTTAGAGGCTGTAGCGGAGGAGTGGTCGGCGCAAGCTGCCCTAGGGGCTTATTTGGCGCCTCCGGCTGCGCACGGCCCGTCTGCGCAGCGCTTCGCACCGCCCGTGCACGATTTGGCTAGGAAGTTCTTTCACCATTTACTAAGGTAAAGCATCCTTCTTCTCAGTAGCGGATTTACACACTTTGCCGCCAGTAGGCTATAACACCCCCTCCCCCCCCAAATCAAGGCAAAATCCCCCCTTAGCAAAATCAAGTGATTGGCCAAATTTAGCTAGTAATCGAGATGTGTGGAAGGGAGAGAGGCATCTGTCCTGCAGTGGGACGATAAAGGCTAACATAAGATGTTTGTAACAATTTACCCAAATTCGCCGCCCCCTAAAATCTGCCGCCCTAGGCCTAAATGGTGGTACCTAAATCCGTCACTGCTTCTTCTACATCTACACTCATATTATAAGGTAATGATTGTTAGTGATATTGTGAGTTTGGATGTGGGAGATAATCTATGAAACCACTGATTGGATTCTGAAAATTAATTCACTAATAAAAAGCTACACTATCCCTGGTTGCTATTTCTTATTCTGATAAAAAATTGATATTATTCGCGGGAAAAGGTGTGATATCCCAATTCAGGTGATTATGACCTGAGGTACGAGGTACATATTTTTATAACAAATTTCATCGAAATCGGCTCGGTTGCAACGAGCCCGGAGACGGATAAGGGGCGCATACTAGGAACATTCAATTACACCATTAGCAACTCCACCGTCAGCAATAAATGATAGGTAGGTAATTCAAAGTGTAAATTAAATACGATATTTTGTACACAGACGCGGACGCATAGAGAAGGCTCTAAGCCTGGGCGTAGACTTGGCAGCATGGGATCTGTTTGCGGACGCGCGCTGGGCGGCCGTCGCAAGAGGCAGCGCCGCGCTGGCGGATGAGGCTGCGTTGCAGGCCGGACATTACGCACACATGGACAAACAAGGTACCTTATTTACTCTGGAGAGGGCTGCGTTGCAGGCCGGTTATTACGCATACATGGACAAATACGTACAGTGCAGTCGGTGGATCTTGGCATTTGAAGCGAAATTAGTCGTGGTAACAAAAACATGATTTTGTGTCCCTGCATAACCAACCTTACCATCGCATCGGTGGGGGCTGCGCTAAAGGCCGGGTGTTACGCACACATTCACAAACAAGGTATAAACAATCCTGCTTGGGTGTGCAAAAGAGGAAAAGTGGAAGTTTGGCCATACAAACTATTTTGCAATTGAATTGCTTAGAGGGGGATTTATTTAATTAGGACACCCAACGCAAGTTCAAAACTACACATATACTTAGTTCGCTCATTTGAAATATCATCTTGTTTCTCATTTCCAGACTCAGACTGCTCCGACTCTTGTTCTGACTGCAGTTCGAGCTCATACTCCAACTACGACGCAACAAGCCTCTCATCAGAAATCACTAAAACAAAACCTCCGCCGCTACCAAGAGTAGCTCTACTACCCACGTTGCTCCCTGTCCCCATATTATCTCAACCCGAACCTTTATCGACCAACAGCATCAGGCCGAATTTACACCAATACCTAGAAAGAGACAATACGATATGGAAAACAGAAGCGAACAGAAACACCCACTCGAGCCACGATCTGAAGCCTATTCTAAGCGCACAGAGTGTTAAGTGGCATGAAAACGGACTTCCTTACAAAGCCCCAACAAAAAGCGTGCAAATAAGCGAGCCGAATAAGACAGTTATTGACATCATACCACGTGGCCACGAGGGTTCGCACTTCAAGCATGTTTTCCAAACTGAGTTGAGAGAAGACGCGCCGAACACATTGTACAGATATCATAATTATCCGACTGCAAAGGAAAGGACGTATAGAAATGAACACAGTTCTGGGAATCGGATGGAGAAGAATAAAGTAAAATTCTCGGATACTGTCACGATTGCCGTCGTCTCGGTAAGTTGTTTTAAGTTTTTTGTTGTATGACGATTCACTATCAACTATTAGACAGGCATGTCATATTAAATGTATTGTAACGTTCGGACTCGCCTCTGAGTACCCTCTAGAATTCCTTCAAGGTTTTAAGCGCCTGTAGATCTCAGAGTTGGTCTACCATGCTTGGGGATTACTTTTATCAGATAGGAACATTACGCGATGATTTTGCAACCTGTCACATGCAAAATGTGCGCATATGCCAAATGTATTGTTTAGACGTGCCTTGGTCCTTACGACATTTCCAAGGATCTGAGCGCCTGGATATTTGAGAGGATGTCTAAATTGTCTAACCCACTTGGGAATTACAATTGTGATGTTATTTTTATTATTAATTAGCTAACCCGGCGAACTTCGTACCACTTTTGAATTAAAAAATGTTATTATCTCAAAATAAACTATTGTACCTTCACCGTTAGACAAAATTTTACCGTTACAAAATCTTACATATTTTTTTTTGTCGAAGTTTAAATACTTATTCTGTTTATGTTATCTGTAATCCAACAAATCAAAAAAATCACGAAAATCAGTCCAGCCGTACATAAGTTACAAATGGTACAACTAACACGATTTGCGAGTTTGTTTTTTATATGACCAACCAAATCACTTATTTAATTAGTATATGCTTTTGTCATGCTAAATAAATGTTTTCCATTTAATCTATAATATAAAAATGAATCGCAAAATGTGTTGGTAAGCGCATAACTCAACAACGCCTGGACCAATTTGGCCAATTCTTTTTTTTAAATGTTCCTTGATGTTCAGGGATGGTTTTTACGGCGAGAAAAATTCGAATAATTGCCTGAAAAACCCTAAAAACAGCCCTTTTCTTTTTCCCATACAAAAGTTTTCTAACTAAAACGTAGAGTCAATTTGAGCTTTATTGCTATTGTATAAAGTTCACTGTTGTCTAAGCAGTGTAGGTGTGGACGGGAACGGGAATTTCAAACAACATAATATGTCAATTGCGATACGAAGTTCGCCGGGTCAGCTTGTTTCATATAAATATATATAGCGCTATAATTTTTATTCCAGCAAGAGTCCCGGCCCTCGATACAGTCTGACGCAGCACGCGAGCTAGCCGACAGCTTGCCGCTGTGTGCGCCGCACAAGTACCTCGCCGCCTTCGCGCCTCACCCCGCACCCGTCTCCGCACCCGCATCCGCAACTGCATCCGCACCAGCCGGTACTATACTCGACTATGTCGAAGTTTGACGCATGAACGCATGTTGTAAGCACCGCTGTTTTATGTGAAACTCATTAAAATTGATGTAAATCAGTGACCAAATACAACGCGACAGCATAGAAGACAGATGGAAGCAATATTAAATGTTGTTTTATACCATCCCAAAAGTTATAGACCAATCGTACTCGAACCACTTTGGTCAGGTACCTAAGAGGCTTTGATAGTACTACGTCATACTTATTAACGTTATGTCTTGTTACATTCAAACTGTTAGGGAGTACGACTAGGCCCGCCATTTGTGTTTATACACCTTGAAACAAGTAAATAGGAATATTTATAACCAACAAAAGCTGGTGTTGCGCTATATTTGGGCATGCCCTAAGGGTGAGTTTCCACCAAAGCGAAGCTGCGCTAAGCTGTGCGGAGCGGACCAAACACAGCGTTAGACATATTGAAACTCGAATATTAGAGCGCTGTCATTGGTCCGCTCGTCATAGCGTAGCTCCGCGTAGGTGGAAACTCACCCTTAAGACCACCTACCAACTTGACTGCTCCCTATATGATATGCACTAATGTCAATAATTGATAGAATCTCCATCCACATAGTTGCAAAAGATGAAGTTGGTTTGACCGTGCAAAATTTCAGCATGATATTACTATAGTCTATGTAAAACGGCTCTGATTACGGACGGAAATACAGGCATGGTGAAACTATAACGTCGCCTTACCGAATTTGGAATCCCAAATAGCAAACAATATCTTGTACGACCTACGCGGAGCTGTGCGGAGCGGACGAATGTCGAGCGCTGTCTTTGGTCCGCTCCATACAGCATTGCATAGCTCCGCAAGGGTTGAAACTCCCCCTAAACCACAGATCCTAGAAACTTGACACTACAATTGAAAAAGAAAAAAAAATACTGCACCTTGAAGTGTAACCACCCCATTACACCTCCGGTAATTGCTTTATATAAACGTACGTTTATTTATAGTACGAAGGCATTACAGGCACTACAATACAATTTTTGTTATTGTTTGCTATCTCAACAAATTTATGTGACTGATTTTTTGTCTAATCTAAATAAAATATTGTAACCTAATTAGATGTTGCACGGGAAGCTTGTAGCATGTTTGTGTCAATCAATTGTGATGGTTGTTGTAATTGTGAATGTATTATGATCAGAATTGTCATACCCCGTTTACACTCGCGCCTCGTACCTCGCCTCGTGTCTCGTCTCGTGTCTCGTCGCTGAACGCGAGTGTAAACACCGCGCTCGCGTCTGCCGCGAGGTCCTTTGACTCGTGCCCAAAAACCGCTCCGGACGCGAGCGCCGCGAGTGGCGAGACGAGGCGCGAGGCGAGCCGCTAGCGTCTGTTCACACTCAGGGCTCGTGGCTCGTCTCGCGCCTCGTCTCGCCACTCGTACGCGAGTGTAAACGGGGTATCAAAAAACATTTGGTTACTTTTCAGAGAGTACATCGAAAAAACAACCCAAAATCAAAGTGATTCAGCTCGGAATGGTATGATGAAAAATGTATATTTTGTTTCGTTGATTTTATTCATTTCATGTGATGGATGGAAAAATCGATGAATTGCAGTGATATCCATATAAAATAGATTTTATATTCTTGTTAATTATATTTTGTTTAATAGTTTGTTTATTATTTTGTCAAGTTGCATCATAATCCGTCCAGTAGGTAGTTGAATGCAGACTAAGGCTGGGAATAGACGTCCGATTTTTTCATCCGACAGTCCGATCCGACTATCGGATCGGACTGTCGGATGAAAAAATCAAAGCAATAAAATCGGAAACAGCGCCAACGCGTTTTACGATTTTATTGCCGATCCGATAGTCTGAAGGTGCGGTCTGCATACATTTGTACAAAGACCAAATAGACGTCCGATTAATCCTTCAGATTTGCTACCTGTCTCGCTCTTTTGTACTAAAATAATTTTCCGTTTCACTTACTCAAACATTATCTCACGCGAAATTGCTCATTAAAGAAAGAAAGCTAATTTCGATCTGCAAGTAAAATGGCAATGTATAATTCTTTTTTGTAAATACATACTAACATCCAGACACTCTTGTCTCTAATACTAACTGCCGGGATTCGAACCCACGAACGGCTTATTATGGCCGTAGAAAAACGGACATGCCTATGGGATACGGGCATTGAAGCTTAACACGATCGGCAAATGAAGATTTGGCTTGGGAGGACGTGTGCGCATCACAGCGCAACTCGAGAACGACTGAGTTCAAAAAATGTCTGACGCAAAAATCGGACGTGTATGGAGTGAATCCGATCCGATAGTCTGATCAGACAATCGGAAGCAAAATCGGACGTCTATTCCCAGCCTAATACGTTCAATTACTGCTTCCATATAATTATAATAAAAAATATAATAAACGTAAGTACAGAAATATGGTCAGTTTTATTTACCTACCTTACTACCTAAATAGAAGGTAAAATGGATATCTCTTTAAAACCTTTATATCCTTTATCTATAGAGGTAATTGTATTATATTATAGGGCCCATGTATAGACGTCTGCCGAGGCGCTAAAAAGAAAACACGTACAGAAAGCAGTGTCTGAAGTGAGGCCACATTAGACTGGCCTCACAACTTAGTTGGTACTTTCTAGGTCGTGGGTTTGATCTCTACCCAAAGGACAAATATTTGTGTGATGAACATTATAGATGTTTTGTGTTTGGATGTCATCATTATAATTCAAGGGCTTTATGTAAATAATCAACATACATTTGGCGCATTCAAAATAAAAAAACTTACGCGCCAGTTTCCATAATTTTCATATTTTGTTTGTATCGCTTTTGGTAAAATAATGAAACGATTGCTGTTGCTGTGTGGTAAAATAATGAAACGATTTATGCTGTGTGTAATGTTATTATGCACGCGTATGTTATAGATCGGTTTATGGCCCTAAGAACGATGTAATAAGGCTCACTTTACGAGCAAGTGTGTTGAATTGAAATAGTATATGACATCCTGACACAAAACAAACATCTATGTTCATGTTCATCACACAAATATTTGTATTGTGGGTAGAGATCGAACCCACGACCTACCAACTAAGCTGTGATACCAGTCTGATGTGGAAACCTCAATTTCACGTGCTCAGCTTATGCAAGCATACCTACTTAGAAAATTATTTAAACTATATCTAGATAGGTAGGTAAATCTAATTTACAGGCAGAATAAATAAATATTTGTTGGCATTTCACAGTGTTACCTAACCCCAAACTAAACAAAGTTTATAAAACATGCCAGTAGTTTACTATAGACTTTTTACACTAACTCTTGTGTAGTATAAAAAGTTCATTTATTGTATCAAAGCAAAGTAGGTATCTAAAAGTTACATAAAATTACCTACCAAAATGTTATAAAAATATAGAATTACAAACAATTAACTCCCACCCTAGGAAAATTCTAGGTATGCCTATATCTTATAACAACACTAATGAGGGAAGAGTATAAATAAAACAAATAGGTCCTGAATGTTTTCACATTTAATTTGGTTTTCTTATTTTTAACATGATAAAGAAAAATTAATCCTTCAGCTTCTTCTTAGGGCGGAGATTGTTGGTGTGTCCACACTTGGTCTTGCGGCAATTGGTGGCACGAGGGTGGAGTCGTGCATAGCACTTGCGGCAGATCATCTTGTCACAGTTGTACTTCATGGCCAAGATACGCAAAGAAGGCTCAATCGTACCTGAAAATATTCACATTTAGAAATACAGGAACTTGTATTAAATGAATAAGTTATACATTTAAGGTAAAATTAAATGTATAACTGTACAACAACACACTGTAGCACAGTTTCAAGGATTTATAATAATAATAAATCCTACCAGATCCATAACAACCTAATTACATGTGTTTATTCCGATTTTTTATGTGAATGGTACTAAAATTGATGTTTTCAGGGAACAAAAGGATTCCCTGTAAACTTGTGTTGATTTAGAAAGTAATGATTAAAATTAAAGCTTACCTCCTCTAAGCCTAAGAACCAAGTGAAGAGTTGATTCCTTTTGAATATTGTAATCAGAGAGAGTGCGGCCATCTTCCAGCTGTTTGCCAGCGAAAATGAGACGCTGCTGGTCCGGAGGAATACCTTCCTTATCCTGAATCTTAGCTTTCACGTTCTCAATGGTATCCGAGGCCTCCACCTCAAGGGTGATGGTCTTCCCGGTGAGGGTTTTGACAAATATCTGCATTTTGTTTCTGTAATAAAATGTATTTTATATTTTTTTTGGTTATTAGCAGCGAGTTTTATTCCATGGCTAGAAAAACAGGATAAAACAAAATGACATTCCATGTCACACAACGCCACACGCGTAGTCAACTTTGAATTTCGAATAGGTTGTATGAAAGAAAGATAAAATAATTACAAAACTTAGATCTCTGCAGATACATGCCTTTAAACGTTGTTTTTAGTAAATTAGTACAGCTATTTCATAAAACTTATTTTCTCGAATTAAATTATTTTGGAAACTAACCTTTTCCCAGGAACGTGTTACGAAAAGGAATCTTGTTTGAGTGAACGTGACAGAGTGACATTGACTGACAAATCAACGAACTAAAGAATTAAAAAATCAACCGCTGTCACTGTCAGTTACAATTCTATCATCACTGGCCAAATATTTTAGTTCATGATTGGTCCACAGCCCATCTTGGTCATTGGTGTAGAATATGCTCTTTATATGTACACTTCAAACCTCTTTGATTGTTTTCGTTCAAAAACTTGGTTAATTTTTTTTGTGTTTTGTAATTTTGTATTGCCTGGCAAATTAAGTATTGACTGAGATACAGTTTCCGAACGTTACTTGTTTCGTAATAGCTCGAATCGAATTTTCAGGCACTTGTCCTTTTCTGTAATTTTCTGGTTATCCTTACTACCTGTAAATATGTACCATCAGCTAAGCAAAGTCACTGGCCGGCTCGTCGCTGCAACCAACTTACAAAGTCCACTGTTTCCAGTTGTGAGTTACTATTAATTTTCATGTTAACCTAAACCTAGGTTCATCAGAGTAGTGTTTGAAACCTTTTAATCTCAACCAGGTACCAATCGCTCTGCAACGGGTGGAGCAGCCTTCGATCAAGTACACTGCCTCGCTCTCTACTGTGGCTGAGGCTTGCCCAGCACCTGGTAGGAGGAACCTTATTCCAGGCACTAGCACTCCATACCCTGATGTCTCTGAGAAAATTCGTCAAAAGCAACAGCAATTCCAGGTAAGTCAATTAGCTATATAATGATAGTTTCATCTATCATTATTTTATCATGCCATTCAGTTTGGTCCAAATTGATAAAAAAATGATAACAGAGGTAGGTGTAGGTAACTATTTATTATAATGATGATTGAATGAAACCATTTCTTACATTGTATCTACACTTTCTGAACTCCATGTGTAGTGAGTAAATCTATATAATCTAAAAGCTTGGCTTATAAAGAGACAGTGGACAATCACTTTTGAAAGGTATGTTATTTCAGATGGACATAGGCTACTTGTTATTTAAGTACCACATGGATGAAGTTGCGTATGTAAGTTTGATTTTAACAAATATACAAGTTTAATACTTTTTTCAGACGGAAGATGATGTCCCAGTATTTTTGAAGGGTGGCCCAGTTGATGGGATTCTGTATCGCCTGACAATGGCGCTTTGCATCGTTGGTGTGATTGGAGTTGGACACACCATCTACTCTCATGCTTTCCCTAAGAAGCAGTAAATTGATAAATCAATCATTAAATTATGTATTGTATTAGTCGCCGTTTTAAGTTCCAGCACTGTGATTAGAAATAAAGAAAAGTGCAAAAGATATTTTGGTTGTATCAGTTATACAATGGTACCTAACTATATAAATAGTTTAAATGGGTAAGTAAAACACATAAACAACATTAATTTTAACTATATTGTTTGTTATAAATATGTATGTAACTTGCATATGTACGAGTAGGCAAGTAGGTAACACTAAATATTGTAACACTGGCCTTTTCTTAAGATACTACCAATTATGTTGGTAAGCAAATAATATAAGTACATACTACCTTTATGTTTGTACCTACCTACTCAATTTTCAACAGTTATAAAGTTCTACACAAAACACTCATTAAATGGCAATCGCCAGGTACGATAAACATACAAATCACAAAAATAAACACAATAATTGTAGGTTCATAGCAATTTTGATTTACGCCAAAGCGCTACTATGTTTTTGAAATACAGGCAAAAGTGTAATACTCCGTAGGCATACCTATTAGTAAATTACTAAACTTGAGAGAATTATGCATTTGGCTTTAACCAGTAAATTTATTTTATTGAAATGACAGCACTTATTTTACATCACCTCTTCAATAAAAACCCTTAGTAACATTATGTTTCTACTCAATTTAAAAACAAAATAGGTGTCCTATCTTGAAATTCATTAGGATGAAAGTCCATAAACTGAATAACCAGTTCTTTCATTGGAAAGCAAATCTTTAAAAAAAATGCCTCTTTAATATACCTTTAGGTGAACAATGATTAGCTTAGCTATAAATAATTCGTTTTTATAGTTAATATGTAGATACCTTAATGTACACATATAATTTTATGTAATGCTAGATTTACACTCTCGCCTCGTGTCTCGGCCAGCACCTCGCGTGATCGATAGTAAAGTAGAGGCGCGAGGCGGGCCACGAGCGTCTATTCACACTCTCGTCTCGTGGTTCGCCTCGCATCTCGTCTCGCGACTCGTATGCGAGTGTAAATCTAGTTTATTCATATCACTGTTATAAAATGATTACAAACACGCTATCTAGTAAAACTAATAGGTACCTACCCCAATATAACGTAAAAACATCAATAGATCTAAATATAATGTACCTACAGCAGGTATTATTATTATAGTTTAAGCGCCTCTGCAATTTATCGATTTAGTACGAAATTGCGATCAATGTCCGGTCTTCCTGCGACTCGTCAATCACTAACGAGCTCAGGGGCAATTTTTTTAAAAACTATGAATATTGTAATTTATGATATTCATAGGTACTGAATGCCATAATACCGACGCTTTTTATACAGTTTAGGCACCTATTGATATTGGAAGCGTAGGTATAATGGCATTTAGTACCAATAATATTGGTATGAATATCATAACATGATAATAATCATAGTTTTTACAAAATAGCCCCCAGGGAATGTTTAGGTAACATATCTCTAGATTCAATATCGAATTTGTGTGTGTATCATAAATAGACAAAAGTAGCTGAAGCGAATAACTTTAATCGTAATACCTACCTACCTACTGTAGGTAGAGGACAGAAGCGTGACTTACCTACCTGGGAATTTAAGTTTTTTCATTCACCCAATCATTTGCAGGTGGCAAAGGATGAATCGGTGTGTCAAAAATTCTATATATATTTATATATTATATATACGTACATACACAACGTTTGCAAAAATAATTCAGTAGGTAAATTGTAACAGGGCTTGCTAGTTTTTATGCTATACTAACTGACACAATATTAGATACACCTTTAACTAACTAAACACGCCGGATTCCATTTTTATGAAGTATAAAAAAACTATATAAAATTTCGTAAAAAAAGAAAATACACATGGAACCTATGTACTACGTAACAGTAAGTAAATATAAAATAAATTAAGTTATGTAGTTTAGAAAAAAGATCATTATTATAGTCATTAATCGATAAATACCTTATTAGCTTATTACATAAGAATTAAGGATCGAGTTCATAAAAAATGCTCAACACAGCCATAGTTAATTCAAAGCAGTAAATTCGAATGCATATAAAATAAAATAGAACTTAAAAATAGATTTTCAGATTTTTGTTCAACACTATTAGCTACCTACTTCTACAATTTTTGTTAAATACTACAAAGGTACGTAAACTTCTAATTTATGCATAATACATGACGTATATTTTAAGCTTTTTCGTGAAAACCTAGAGACATTTACCTATTAGGAAAGACATTTCCGAATGACGCTGTTTCAGTCATTTTATAACGGCTGGTGTAACGTAAATGAAACTAGTAAAACTAATCACTAGCATCCACGGCTACACTAGAGTATTTTTCTTATAAATCTTAACATTTCCATATGTTATGAGCGTATGCTTTTAATTATAAACCAAATGTCTCATGCATTTGGTTTATAATTAAAAGCATACTTAGGAGCGTCATCTGAAAATTATTTTTTATAAGTATATCGTGCGTGGGTAATTAATGAATTACAAATAAAATGCATTGTTTAATGAGGTATGTCGCCGTGAAATTATAATAGGTATTAAATAGTTAGTGCCCAAGTTATTTGTTTTAGGTACGACTTTGGCATACCTAACGTAACGCCACGCCACCTATTGAAACTGATGACCGTAACGTGCCATCCTAACCAAAAGTTATTAAACTCATTATAATTCTCATGGATACACCATATCGGATACATGTATGTATTGTATACACAAACATAAGCCAGGTTTACACAATACCGGCAAGTTAATACATCTACGATTACTTGCAAGTTATTGTAAAATTAATAGTACCTACAATTGTCGCAAATCCAAAAATTGCCAAGGAATTGGTTTTCACGATAGTGCTTATCTACCGAGCTGGACAAACACAAAAATATTTGATTGATTGTGATCGTACTAAGCTAATGATAATTTTATACATACCTTATTATCTAACTATAATAATAACATTTTCCGAACGAATCGTTGCAAAAGCATCTACTCTGATTATTTTTGGTCTGAGTATAAATAAGTTGGTAGGCGTATGCGCCACCCACCTTTGCTGCAGATTATGATAAGCGGTTCTTTTCAGGTCGGAGGTAACAGGCTCGCAGGTTAATGTAACCGTTTACGACGGTCGAGGACGAGCGGGGAGCGGAGGCGGCGCTCCCTGCCTGGCGGGTACGGGCGGCGGTGGCCCGGAAGCAGGCGCGGCTTCGGGCGGCGGAGGAGGTGCGCACGAAGGCGGCGCACTGTCAGTAGGCGACGTCGGCCCAACAGGCGAAGACGCCGCAGGAGGAGGTGTCTTAGCAGGAGAAGATGCCGTCGCAGGCGGAGAAGCGACACCTTGCGGAGACGCCATTGCAGAGGACGGCGGCGATACACTTTTGAGAGAGTCAGGGGCGAGAGGCGCAGGTCGAGGCGGAGGCGGGCGCGCGGGGCTGGCGGCAGGCGCCCGAGACGGCACCAGAGGCGTCGGAGACGGAGCCGGGGGACGACTGGGCTGCTGCCGACGCGGCGTCGGTGGCGCCGAACGCAGAGGTCGCTCCTGCTGAACCTCTCCGAACAGCGGAATCGTATTGTTCGTGCATAAACTGATTTCCGATCGGACTATCTCGACCCAATCCGGAGATTTCAACGTGATGCTGAACGGTATTGAGCAGACGTTTATTTCACCTTTCTGTGCTGCTGCTAAAGCGTGTTGCCCTTCTCTAAATGTGATGCTCAGCGATTGATCGTCGATGAATCTCACGAGAGTCACTTCGCCGATAGTAGCCAATTTTTGCAGTACCGCTGCCATGACGGTATCGTCAAATACGGATTCGTCACTGCTAGTATCATCGAAGGGCTGCACTATTATACTAGCATCAGGAGGTCCGAGATCTTTTACTACTTCGTAGAACACTTCCATGCATTTGGTGTAACTGACTTGCAATACTTCAATTTCCAGGATTGCTATCACCGGTCTATGATCGCTTTGCTTCAGGTCAGCGCGACCATAATGAAGCAGCTTCCCTTTCGCCAATTCTGAAGTGTGTTCCGGGTCTACAGTGTGCTTTCTGCTTCTCCATAGTACGCGGTCGGTCCAAGCAGGAGCCCTGCATTTCTCGCTGGTATCGTAATCGTCACTAAACAAGTCATATTTATAAGTGGGAGGAAAAGTTATATCCCCTTCAAAACAGTTCTTGAAAACTAAATCTTGTGCCTTTTGATGCAGGAGCTGATCTTGTTCCAAAACTCTGTGTAAGTGGTTCTGCGCCACTAATAGACGTATTTCATCTTTGTCTAGGTCCACGCGATAATTGAAATCGCCACACCAAAATACGTAATCGTGGGAGTAAAGGGATCTGCCCATTGGGAAAGCCATTTTCCTTGTTATTTCAGTGTAATCTGCATTGCGCTCTGTAACTTGTGACTGCCCAGCAGCAAAGTGCGCGCACACAAAGCAAATAGATGTGCCATAAATGACCATTCGAATGCCTACTGCTCCTTTATTTCCGGTAGCACCTCCAAGTCCTGTTTTAACTGAATCAAGGGCAACATCTCTGATATGAGGAATGAGATCTTTTCTTACAAATATAAAGAGACACACTCCAACCAACTGATAACTTGAAAGTAATGTATATAGTGCATCTCTGCACAAAACCTTTTCCAGCTCATCACTCCATGCTTTAGCATTATCAGAACTGGCTGCCATAATATTACTGGCGTTTAAGTCTACAATCTCTTCAAATCCAATAGCAAATATATCTGAAGGATGCTCTTTTAGATTGACAGTGTTTATCAGAGAGGAGTTAGGACTGTCCAAAAGCCAATCAGCAAGAGACACCTCTTTATAAGCAAGACTTCTGAAGTGCTTGCCTCCATTTACATTGTACGTGCCAATGGTAATACGAATACTGGATGGCTGAGTAAACTCATTAGATCTGCGACACATCTCCCTCAGCACTGGAGTTGATGTATGTAATATGTTAGAGGGCAGCAATATTCTTGTCCGATCTGCAAGTTCAGAGTTTAATGTTGAACCTAGCAAGAGTATGTCAATAGCTTCTTGTTTTGAATTATCAAGCAGGTTATTTTGTATAGTGCGTGCAGCAGATCTAGCACCATCAATCAACTTTGAACCTCCTTGGATTGCACCAGTGCCTGCATATATTTTTGATACTTCATTACCATTATTCACCCACATTTGTTTGAAAACTTCTTCAAATCTGTTTACATTTTGCTTTTTATCAATACATTGCAACAACATTAGCTGAATGGCCAGCATATCTAAACCAATAAAGGTCTGTATTGAATTTGTTCTATCCAAGCAGTCTAGGCAGTTAGTGCGGATAACCCCTTTCTGTATGTTGTAGATATCTAAACCCTTGGCACTGAAAATACTGATATTATCATAATGTTTCTCAACAATCTTCTTGAATTTTGTCAAAGCTACTTCAGCTGAAGCCCCTCTCACTTCCTGATGATAGTCAAATATTATTTGAATCACATCACTATGAGCAGATTCATTAAGATGCTTCTGAAAAGCATTGCTCAAAGTTGCTTCACCTTCACTGCCTCCAATTAAGCTTGAGCCCAATAGGTTAACAACAACCAAGGAACCATAGTTGCGCTTCAATAGTGAAAAATGTCTATCACATGCACTGGTAGATGCATCATATCCCCTGGACATCTTTACCTTATGTGAGCCCACTTGGACTCCTGGTTGCTCCCAGAACAGAGGGACTGATCCTCTAGTCTGTATGTAAGAAGATACAGAGTCATCTATATAAATGGCTTGCTCAGTTTCCACAAAGTTTGCTACATTACCATCATCATTGCAGCCTCTAACATTGAATCTAGTTCCTGCTCTTTCACAGCTCAGACGAGACACCAATACTGCACGAGCTTGACGATGTCCAACATATATTGTGCGGATTTCAACAGATCCACACATAGCTCTTGTTAGCCAGTCATTACAATCAATCCCAAATCTAATTAAATGTATAAAAAGAGTTCTATTCCAGAAGAATCTATTATCAGAATCCGCTCCCTTGCCTTTTCTTTGAGAGCACAAAGTAAGATCAAAAAGATTCTCAGCAGTTTTGCTAGAGCTCCATGAGAAGTAAAATGTCCCTGAATTAAGCAATTTTCTCAACTCGGATACTTTGTCATCACCTTGGGATTGATGAAACAGAGGTAGAAATTGTGTCTGCGTTATCTTGAAAACTTCAACATCTCCTACTTTGCCGACGGAACAGCAGCCTGTGACGAGGACGAGGTACAGCAGGCAGTTCTCTCCAGAGTTCAGTTGAAGAACACCCAGGCAACCATAGGCGTCGGCAATCTTATGATATTGTTTTCGTAATGTGTCTGTTTCTTGAGGTGATAGAGAAACCACAGCTTGAGATTCAAATAGGAGTGAAGAATCTTTGTTTCTGTGTTGCAAAATTATGCTGTACGGACTTGGTGGTACTGATTTTTCCAGGACTTTGAAGCCCTTAGACATAGCCATGGTTCTTGCTATAAGTACTCACATGCAAATCGAACTCAATACCATTTGATCCGCCCCCTCCGTATACAATTACACTAAGTTTTCGTCACAGATATAGTTTACAAAATATCTACTTTACTTTGCGACGAGATGACTAAATGCAAGACGGCACCAACTAACGAACGAACGAGATTCCATTATATTTTATCAGATGGGATGCTTAAAGTTTGCCATTGAATTCCTTCACTTCAAACCATAAAACCCTTCCTTCATTATCAATACACAGACTGACAAGGACGGGAAATAGAAAATCCTGGCCCTCCCTGGCAGGTAGGTACTTAGCTGCAATATCATATCAACTATCAACTGTCAGAACAGAAAAGGGTAGTAGTTGTTCAACACCTACACTCCAGTAGTGAAATATATATGCATAATAGTGAGTATCTTAAAATGGTTGTTTGGTGCAATGATTGTAGTTGTTAATTTCATTCTAAGGTTTTATTTGTAAATCTAGGGTAGCGTGTGCTGCTTTTTAAGGTTCCGTACCCAAAGGGTAAAAACGGGACCCTATTACTAAGACTTCGCTGTCCGTCTGTCTGTCACAGGGCTGTATCTCATAAACCGTGATAGCTAGACAGTTGAAATTTTCACCGATTATGTATTTCTGTTGCTGCTATAACAACAAATACTAAAAACAGAATAAAATAAATATTTAAGGGGGGCTCCCATACAACAAACGTGATTTTCGCATTCTAGCGCCATCTAGTTTCATTTGATGTTACTACGACCGCTCGGGGTTTGAGAGGTAAGATGAAAGATGTTTGCAATTCCGCTGTCAGGTGGCGCTATTTTACCAATATCGGTAAAGTAAGTCGGTAAATAGGTGGTAGGTAGATATTATTAATTTCAAATTAATTTCTTTTTCGAATCCTGGCGTATGTATATGAAAAATGTATATGCGCGTTACACGTGTTTATAACGGTGAAGGAAAACATCGTGAGGAAACCTGTTAGTATTCTTGAAAGCGGCGACGGGCTTGCAACCTGTCACGTGTGACATGCTAACTACGTAGTTAGGTAAATAGGTAGGTTACGAGATATTATGAATTATTTTTTATGTTTTAAGGGTTCCGTACCTAAAGGGTAAAAACGGAACTACTAAGACACCGCTGTCCGTCTGTCTGTCACCAGGCTGTATCTCGTGTACCGTGATAGCTAGACAGTTGAAATTTTCACAGATGATGTATTTCAGATGATGGGGACTCCCGTACCTACAACAAACGTGATTTTTTTGCGTAATACCCCACATAAATATTTTTATGTGTTTTTTTGTATTTGTTGTTATAGCGGCAACAGAAATAGGTACATCATCTGTGAAAATTTCAACTGTCTAGCTATCACGGTTCATGAGATACAGCCCTGTGACAGACAGATGGACAGACGGACAGACTGACAGCGAAGTCTTAGTAATAGGGTTTAACATTTTTACTCTTTGGGTACGGAACACTAAAAATGAACTGTTTAGCTATTCATAGTTATAAGTAAAAACTAAATTAGTGTTTTGGAAAAACCAACTTTGGAAAATAAATTTATCGAGAAAAGTTTCACCAATCGTGTTTCTGTCTATAATTTATCTTGATTAAATTCATAGGTTATCTTTGTAATACTAAATAAAACTGTATGTTTTGCGGTTATTGACAAAAAGCGAATCTGAATTCACCAAAAAAAAATATTTTTCTACATAGATTAGCTTCCCTATTTCTTAGTAGATAGGTAGGTACGTGATCTTATGCCTGGCTATGTAACTATTTATTAAACCTAGAAAGAAGCCGCAGGCATCAGTTCCAAGATATTATTAAACTGCTTCTAATAAAACAACACTGAAAGACTAATAATTAGTGCAAAATGTGGGTATTGCGCCAAACGTAATATTTGGACGTGCCTCTGACTAGGTACCCCCTTTAGACAATCTTCAAGGATCTAAGCGTTTTGAGATCTGAGAGTAGGTATATGTCTATCATACTTTGGGATAACAGTTGTGATGTGATCCTATTTATTTTGTTTTTTTTAATAAAAAACACATCTAATTTAATATACCTAATATAATTTAAATATAAAACAGATAAGATTACGAATTCGATAAGTAGCTTCACATGTAGGTATGATGTACTATCATCATTATTATTGTGTACTGTCTGTTTTGCTAAGCCACCTGTTTATTTATATAAAACTAGCCGATCAGTGACAGACGTTGTCCTGTCAAATTTTAATAATCCCACAGAAAAAAAGCATTTTCAGTTTTTCCCGAACTTTATGCCTTCGCCTGCCATCACTTAGGGGTAGGTATAAAAAATACATACCAACCAAAAATACCCAAAAAAAAAAAACAAAAAATCGGTCAAGCCGTTTCGGGTGAGTTTGTTTACAAACACTGTGACACGAGAATGGGCTATTTGACAAGATTTTGAAAACCATTCTAGATTATTCAGTAGTGAAAACTCATAAAACAATATTATTTTCAATGCATGTAAATTTAATATTGAAATGTAAATAACCCGCAAAAACGCTTCTTTATGCAAATGCCGTCGCACTAGTTTCTGTGACGTTACAGGCTTGTCAACAAATAAACAAACGTCAAGTTTTTCGGCAGGCGATGACATATTGACAAGCATGTTACGTCATCGTCGATTCGACCAATCCTGACCGTTTTGTGTCACGTGACTGGCGTTTAAAAATAGATAATGTTAATGGAGAACACAAATGGGTCAAAATATTACTATCAAATACACCTAAAATCGGAGCGTAGATCATGTACATTACATGAGTTTTTATTTCACTTTAATACATGCAGTATTTCCGAAGTTATAGACGAGAAGTTGAAGCCCTTTTTTGAATTTCTAAGATTACGCACGCTCACACTATGACGTCACACCCCGTCACGACCGCGACCGCGACGCGGGTCGCAGCTCTCAGTTTTGTTTCGATCGTAAATCTTCTGAATGGAATGTCCGATTTGAGTAATTCAAAAAGTTTTCTATTGAAACAAAACTAAGCGCCGCGACCCGCGTCGCGGTCGCGGTCGTGACGGGGTGTGACGTCATAGGCTAGAGAGCGCCCGCCCGCGTTTTTAAAAACCTTCGGCCGAAAATACGCACTTTGATCGTAAATATCTCAGGCATTTTAAGATGTGAAAAAACTAAAAACACAGTTTTTCTCGTAATTTTTTGTAGATTGATTTGGCATGTTAAAAAAAAATGTTGGTGTTCTCCATTATGGGTTTTTTAATAAATCATTGTTTATTTTCAAGTTATTTTACTCCAATAAAGCTTTATGAAGGCATAATTTACATAGATTACTATCAACAACACTTTATTTTTCATACTGTCAAATAGAATATAATATAAGAAAGATGTTCGGTCTGATTTCTCGAGTGTTTCACATAAGTAGGTACTTATTTCATATGGTTAGGTTATGCTCATACACAATAAAATATTATCCCCTATATACCATTATCTGCGTCATACCATATTGAACTAGAATAGTCCACCGCTAGGTTCAACCTACGACCGGGATCAGAAGGCTAAAGGAGGTACCTACTACTGCCTACCAATGTTAGTTTACAATACCAGTCTACAAAGTACAGCTAACATATTTGTTGTACAATAATAGAGACGCACTAGGCACAGGCACGTGCCCCGTTTTCCGTTGCAAGTATTCATGGTATATCTCCCTCGAGGCACGGGAGACGGTGGGCGGGATGACGTCGACGGAACTGTCGATTGTAAGAGCGCTGCTCACCGTCATAACGATGTGAATGTCTGGGTTGTAGCGGGGGTTCGATCTACGCTCGAAGTTTACATAGCGTCTGTACCTGTTGGAATAATAATTTAAAATATACCACAGTCCACACACTATTACCACACAGCAACAAATGCGATACCTACAAACAAAGTGGGAAAAACGGGACCCTATTACTAAGGCTTCGCTGTCCATCTGTCCGTCTTTCTATCCGTCTGTTTGTCACAGGGCTGTAACTTATGAATAAATAAATATTTAGGTGGGGCAACAAAAATACAACAAAAATTTTGTTTTGGCGTTTTTTATAGATAATGGTACGGAACCCTTCGTGCGCGAGTCCAACTCGCACTTAGCCGGTTTTTTTTTGCTCGCGCCATTTGTAAGGTGATTGATTACTTATTTATTAGCCATATACAGATACAGTCTACTTGAAAATTATAATTTATTGATAAACTGCAAATATTTTATAACAAATTATTCTGAATTAAAAATAATTTGATAATAAATGTTATTTCGGCTTAATTTATTTACACACACATTTAATTATTCCAAAAATGTAAGTAAATGAATTTTCAGCGGATAAAACCTCTTTGTTGTTACAAAAAAAAACTGTATTACCCGGTTAAATTGAAAATGCTCTGTTTTCTCTAAAACAATTTGCAGTTTAGTACTAACCTAACTTTGTAGACATATTCGTTCTAATATGCACTATAGTATGTAATATTATTATGCACGAGTGTGTTATAGCTCGGTTTATGGCCCTAAGAGCGATGCAATAAGGCTCACTTTACGAGCAAGTGTGTTGAAAAACTATTTATGAAATACATGTTTGTTTTATCCTCGCAAGTGTGTTGAATAAGTGAGAAACTTGCTCATTGGACACTCGGCTGTGTAATAAGCAACTTTACTCACTTGTATCATATACTATATTATCTTTTTTACTTGGAACATAGAGTATAGGTACAGTACAAAAATGGAAACGATGATACGAGTAATAAAACTGTGTCGCAGGTAGCAACGCCTTCCTCCGCGTCTAAAGTGACGAGAGTTTCAGTGGAAAATAATAGGAACTAGGTATGTACATCACAAAATAGGGATAATTAAATAGGTACTTAACACAAACTTTATAAACGGAAATTAAGTAAAGTAAGCAGAGTTTTGGGGAGATAGGTAGTAAAGTTACTTACATGATCATGTCTCGCTTGCTTGGTTCATTGAGAAGCACCCGGTTGGACCGTTTTACTGCCTTGAATAAGGCTTTCTCCTCCATAGGTTGTGAGGAGAGGATCTTGGCGACTTGTGCGAGTGGGGAAGGGTTGAGACGCGCGCTCGGCGTCGACGTCGTCAGGTCGTCGTCGCTGGATGAGTCGCTGTTTGAACTGAAAACCATTTTTTTTATAAGTTTTAGGTACAACATCTCATAACATCAGATATTACCTACGTTTATTACGGAAAAAATCGTAATTGCCCAATCGTTGATCTTGTTAAGATCTGTGTTTAAGTGTGTATATCTGTGTATACAGGGATCCTCACTCGCTAGAGTTGTTAGAGGCGGTGCTGGAGCGGCCGCTGATGACTGGGTTCTTGGACGCGGGTCCCTTGCCTGGGCCAAGCGCGCGCCCACGTACCACGAACGGACTGTAGTTTTCCGTCAGTGCTGGGGCCAAGTCGCGTCGGCTGTGACACATCTGGAATCAAGATTTTTGTATGTTGAAACTGTTGAATTAGAAGTATCAAAGTGCTCTCTGTACTCAAAATAAACAGGTAGGCTTCCTTCTATTTCTATTAAAGGCATATTTGCACTTCAACAAGTACCTAAAGCTGTGTTGGCCGAGTGGGAGGTACCTTGACTTTCAATGTGGAGGTCGTGGGTTCGAATATGCGTGCATCAATGGATTTTACTGTTCGAAAAGTTTATATGCGCATGAAAAACACGTGCTCAAAACGGTGAAGAAAAACATCATGAGGAAACCAGTTAGCATTCTTATGAGCGGCGATGGGCTTGCAACCTGTCAAGTATGGAATAACTACTACAAAATGTGGGCATGTGCCAAATATAATGTTTGGTCGTGCCTCTGACTACCCCCACTAGACATCTTCTAAGGATCTAAGCGCCTGGAGATCTGAGAAGATGTCTACCGTACTTGGGGATTACAGTCGTGATTCTATAAAATAAATAAAAATATAAAAAAGTACATTATCTTCCAATAGAAAAATTATATGCTAGAAAGTTCTGTCTAACGATTCGCTTAAGACGCTGCCAGTCGACGATTATTTTTGTTCGAAACGAAAAAAGAAATACTTGTGAACAAGCCACATATCCTATTTTATAATGTATAGTATATGTGAATAAAGATGTACCCATCTTTAATCACTTTGATAAATAATCCTACCGACCGCTGCAATGATGACAAACACACGTCTGCGCGTGGTCCGCCTTAGCTTTTCGAATAAATTAATGATATAAATTATGTATAATTACTTATCAAAAATCTATCCTAATAGAAATCTAGATCTACATATTACCTATCTTTAACAATAAATCACAAGTTGATTTTAATAGTAGGTATATAAAATATTTCGATCATAAATTCTAAAACGTATCATTTTGAAATAATATTTTTATCGTGAAAAGTTTCTGCTATTATGTTTTCAGATTAATAGAAATCTAGGTAGGAACCTGAAGTAATATACTTATAAAAATAGGAGATGTGGCTTGTTCAGAAGTATTTCTTTTTTCGTTTCGAAAAAGAGCAATCAGCGACTGGCAGCCTCTTAAGGACAAGAATGCATGTATGACGTTGGTCACGCGGTCTAAGACCCTTTTCTTATAAATCAATAGTCAATCCTAATAATATTATAATTTAGGTATGCGAAAGTTTGTTCCCTAATCAAACCTAAACGACCAAACGAATTAAGATGAAATTTGCTGTAAACAGAAGGGGGAACTTATAATCCAAAAAGAAACCCCTAAATAATAAAAAAATAGTAAAAATAAATAGTAAAAAAATTGGTATAGATGGCGCTGGTGTGCAAAAAATTAAAAATTAGATTGCTATGACAACTTAATGTTTTCGGAAGATTCTCAGACCGAAAACATTGAGTTGTCGTAGCAACCAAAAAGGTTGAATCATAGTCGGTATTGGTATTTTGTCAAAAAAATCTGACATTAGCTTTGACTACTAAATGATACGCATTCTACCAAAATTCGTAATTAATTTTATCAGGACACAAGTTTATAGGAAAAAAAATTGAAAGCTTCCTGAAAATGATTTTTTCTATGCGATTACTGAAATATGGACAGGCCAAAGTCTGTCACGGTTCGGCTAGTGTTAAATATTTGTCGTACCTGAAACTCAAAGCAGTCTTGAAAGGAGGTGTATTCAAAGGGACGGTTATAGTCGTGATAGGGGTCCACCATTTCCGCGGCGGCGTCGCCTTGCATGCCGATTATCTCGCAGCAAAGCTTGCGCATTTCGTTGCACGGGACCGGAAGATAGCGGAGTACCATATCATCCCACCATTTTGTGAGTGACCTGGAAATTAACGTGTAATTCATTACAACACGACCACAGAAGATATTCCCTATTTTATTACACCTACATTTTAAATTTAAAAATCTAAGAGCTACTCTTCCACTATATTAGTCATGGTCGTGCTTTATGGGACAAATATGCAAGTCTTAGGATAAATAATTAGTTACGACACACAAAAGCAGTTTATGACGTTTTCAGAGATTCCCCGAATTGAAATATCAAATGGCCCATGTTACAAAAGGAGCATTTTTAGTCTACCTACCTAACCTACCTATTGCAACTGATACATAATTTTTTTTAAACTATATCCAAAACTGACCTAAAAATAACCATTATGTACGATAAAAATTAAACATAATAAAAAAAACTGTCACAGTTTATAACCAAGCATTGTAGATATCCTCAGACCTGCCCTGGCGCTTTGAAATATAATATTTTTAAATATACGAGTACAAGTCTGGTTTGTTACAACACTTAAAACTCGAGAACTGCTGGACCGATTTTAATGATTTTAAATTTTTTTAATTTGTCTTTGCCCCGAATAACAGAATAACTATTAAAACATTCAAGATTTTGTGGTGAGTTCAGTTTGATGTTGTATCAAACTGAACTCACAACGGGAACATAACACGGCATTTGTTTAATTCCAAAGCGGTACGCAGTTCGCTGAGTCAGCTTAAATGAAGTAGACAGCGGCACGACACCTCTTAAATACGGATGAAATAAGTTCCAAACCTTCTATGCGGAATGTAGACCATAGCTTCGGGATGATGCAAGTGATAATCGGTCGGGTAGTCCCAAATCGCCGGCTTATACGGATCCGGGACAAAAAGACCCAGGAACAGGTTCATAGTGTTCTGTTTCTCCGCGTCCGAGAACGTGTTGGAGTAGTACCGACTGAGGGTTTGCATTATGTCGTTACCATGCGACGACCACGGCGCTGTTTTTCGGTACGTTTTTATTCTGTAAAAATATACATGCTGCGTTTAAAATACATGAGTCCCAAAATTATATTGAATAAATAATCAAATAGACTTTTCTGTCGTCCGTATGTGAAAACACATTCGAAGATAAGGGTGTCTGAAAAGATCACTTTGCATTAATCCTACTAAAATTCACGTGCGATTCGTATTTAGCAATAATTGGTAAAGATTATTGCTTGGTCCAAACCGGTTTTATTTGCCTAAGCAACGTATTGCTTGCCATGAGACGCTATGATCGCGTCTGATTTTAATGGCAAAAGGCAGCCGCATTGCTTCGCAAACGCTGAGGCAACGCACCTGTGAACTAGCTGAGAACCGCCATACTGTAGCGCCAAAGTGTCTCCGTGATCTTCGTATAAACCTTCCAAGAGTCTGGCGCAGTCTGAATCGAACTCTATGTTCGGTTTTCCAATGAGCCCAAGTGCGTACAGCTGCAAAAGAAAAAGCATGTACCTAACAAAAAAATAGGCCTTCCTTTTATTTGGATTGTAGGTGTAGGTTCTTCTAGGTTTGGTCGCGAGGAATACACGTAGGTTACTTAGCTCCTAAAACGTTTCAAAGTGATCCTTGTGATTCGATTTAAATAAATATCTTGACTTTGGTCCATCTACACAGTAGACTCGCGTTGACCTATTACGTCGAAACTATGCTCATTGTCATAGTAAACTCACCTGATGCGCCAAAACACATTTGCCGATAGCGAACTGCGCTGTGTTGGTTCTATCAAGACAGTCCACACAGTTGACCCGCACTAAGCCTGTTTGTAGACGTCCATCTTGGTGACCCTCCACGCCTGTTACTTCGCCGTATCCGCGGGAGTTTAGGAATATTCCCGTTTTGCGTATCGCAGCACGAGCTATAGCTGATAATCTAAATAAATATGTTATATGAGTTTATAATTCGAAAGTTCATCTGAACAAATGTAGTTTGTGACTTGGAAAAGCATTATAATAAAGGAAACTAGTTAAATATGCCCATAGAATGAGGTACACACCCTTATGTTAATAATGCCATTGGCATGTCATGTATGCATAAAAAACTATTTATTTATTACTATTTTGTTGGTAAGATATCATAATCACATTAATCACCATTCCACTAGTCACAGACAATGTACCTACTACCATAAGAACAGACCTGGGCTGCGTAGGTTTTTAGAGATTTAATTTATTTTTCCAAGTCATACCTAAATGAAAAAAGCTCGGCTTACTTGTCTAAAACCTTGGCATCGGCCCCCTTATTCATTCTCGCCATATCTAAGTGGTAATACTGCACAGCATGTTCAGGGGGCAAGAACTGATTCAGATATTTTATGGAGTTGTTTATCACATCAGTCAGTAGAGATTCATGTTTCTTCTTTTCCCGTTTCTTGACTAGATTCAGGAACATTATGGGTGAGCCATAACGAAGCATGAGATTGTTCAAGTGTTTAGCAGGTATTTCGGCAAAAGGATCACTCAGATCTATGGCGATGGCAGGTTTGGGGACCATTTTCACAACATCTTGCGACCAATAGCTTGGGATTGAACCTCTCATTTGAACAAATGAACTAAACCTAAAATCAAAGCAAATAATGTATTTAATATTCATGCAATAAATTGTTCATAAGTACTCATAGTGTAAGTGTAACAAGGAAAACTCTTACTTGCCAGCAGCAAATGAAGACACCATAGAATCATGTACAATCTGCTCTGTCTCAACCTCATTGGCCACATCTCCATGCATATTGGCCCCTCTCTTAAGGAACCTGGTGCCTGCATACCTGTTGCTCCTCCTCGCAATAAGTGTCAGGTATATGGGCCTTCCAAATATGTTTAAATTGCTCTGTTCAATGAACCCATGGACAATGTACAAGATCCAGTCTGGGTGCAAGTGTGCGTGGACTGGAGAGAGCAGGTGACTGTTCCAGACAAATCTCCATTCAGGTACTGTTCGCATGCCAAAGTCTAGTCTCTGTTTTTGCCTGAAAATCAACAACTAGTACAGATGTATTAATAAATTAACATTATTAGTGTATCATTTATTAACTATGGTGTGTAGTGTATTTTTAAGCCAATATAAATGAAAGGAATTTTATTTAAATGAATAGCAACATGCTAATGCTGGGAAATTAATAAATTAATGTTTATGAATATACTGTACATAATGAAGAACTAACAAAAATGCAACAGTAATATATTTAGATTTAATTTTATTCTATTATAAAACTGTACATTGGAACTATATGATGGATAGATATGGAAGTAGGTATAAATAACATAATTAAATTGTGAATGTCTACCTCGTTTTAATCTAGGATTAGGTAAAACTGTACTATGAATATAAATCACTAATCTATATATATAAAAGAAAGTCGTGTCATCATTGGTTTTGTTGCAAGTACACTGTTTTCCATCCTCAGTTGTCTTCAACTTGGATTGGTAAACTGTAGCAGTGACTTTCGGAAATAATGCTGGTGCTAGTTTCCTTGGTGGAGCCATGTTCATTTGCAGTGTATGTGTTATGTCATAGTTGTGTTGTTGTGTTGTGTTGTGTTAGCTGTAGTAGAAATTAGTAGAAAGGTCTATAGCTAGGAACATCTTCAGATATCTCTGCTCATCAGGATGAGGTGGCTTATTGCTTTCATTTGGAATGTAGATTGTAGCTGTGTCTTCTATCACTACATAGTATAAAGCAAAGTCGCTTTCCGCTTCCCGCGTCTGTATGTATGTTTGCTTATATCTTTAAAATTACACAACGGATTTTGATGCGGTATAGATAGATAGAGGTAATAGATAGAGTGATTCAGGAGGAAGGTTTATATGTATAATAACATGCTACCCGTGCGAAGCCGGGGCGCTCAAGAACGGCTTAACTGATTTGGCTGAAAATTGGTGGGGAGGTAGCTTAGAACCAGAAGACGGACATAGGATATTTTTTATAACGGGAACGGGAACGAAATCGGAATCGGAATCGGAATTGGAATCGGAATCGGCAACGGCAACAGCAACGGGAACGGGAACTTAACACAACATTTGTTCATTCTAAAGCGATACGAAGTTCGCCGGGTTAGCTTGTAAATAAATAAAAATATAATTATTTAGAGCCACCATTCCTCATGAGAGTGAGAGGAAGAAAATATTAAAGAAGTATTTGTAAAATTACCCTGTTTTTTCCTCTCTTTCAAGTAACTGCCTCTTCCAAGTCTCAAATATATCCTCATCATCATTAGTTTTGTTGCAAGTACACTGTTTTCCATCCTCAGTTGTCTTCAACTTGGATTGGTAAACTGTAGCAGTGACTGGTTTGGGAAATAATGCTGGTGCTAGTTTCCTTGGTGGAGCCATGTTCATTTGCAGTGTATGTGTGATGTCATAGCTGTAGCTGTAGTAGAAATTAGTAGAAAGGTCTATAGCTAGGAACATCTTCAGATATCTCTGCTCATCAGGATGAGGTGGCTTATTGCTCTCATTTGGAATGTAGATTGTAGCTGTGTCTTCTATTTTATAAATAGAATGTGAACCTATAGCAGCTATTTTCCTTCGTTTTCTGACAAGGATTATGTAATAACCTTCAAGAAATCTGATGAAACCTGAAAAAATATATAAAAGTGAAGGAACTACCTTTGCTTCAATCTAAATGCATTTTAGGTAGATAGCTCCAAGCAGTTGTAATTAAAACATTAATCAAAACTTATTAAAATAAAATAAAAAAAATGAGAGGAAACCAGTTAGTATTCTTATAAGCGGTGATGAGATCGCAACCTGTCACATATGGAATGCTAACTGCTGCAAAATGTTGGGATGTGCCTCTGACTACCCTTTTTAGTCACCCACAAGGATCTGAGTAGAGGTCTACCAGACTTGGGAATTACAGTTGTGTTTCTATTTCATTGTATAAAAAAATATAATTACCAACAATTCCAAAAGCGGACACTAGTTTGTTAAACCCAGCTGTCCTCCCAGTTCTATTTCCGAAACCAATCATATTCAGCAGCTGATGAATCTCTTGTTTATTGTACTCCACTTTATCATCAACAAGGATCAGCTCACGAGGGTCTGTTCTGTCTATTTTTAGAACACGAAACCGGGTCTCGGTATTGTTAGAGCCAATTAAATAAAATCTCTGTAAAGAAAATGCAACATTTTAATGTAGGTAGATAGGTACTTAATATAATATTTATGTACCTGTTGCTAACATACAGTAAAAATGTATCAGATTGGTAATAGAAAATAATAAAGAAAATTAAGAGATAAACAAGCCAGATTTGGTATGAAAAGGCATCTGGCTTTTTGGAATGGGAGCAGATAAAACTTGTACACATTATTCTGTAGTTTGAATTTTATCTGATGTTTGTTCCATTCTGATAATACTCACCGCCTTAGTTTCATAAAGAGCTATTCTTTGTATGGAACTTATAATGGGATGAAACATTACACTTTGTTTGGACATGATTAGAAAATTACAATGCAAAAATTAAATTATCACTGCTCCGTCTGATTCTCAATCTCAAGTCAAACTTTAGAATGTAACTTATTTGATTGAATGAAACAAAACAAACAAAATTAAATTTCTAGTTTGGCTTTTTTCAAATTGTATGTCGGTCGTCTGTCATTTATGACATTATTGCATATGTCAAAAAACCGTATCGAAAGCATGTTCAACACCTACGCTTAGTTAATAATAATAATAATAATAATATATAAATATTGACGGACTTTACACTACAACAGGAATGCATTGGAATGTAATGTAATCCAATAGTACTACGAAAACAATAGGAATTAGGCGTAGCTTGAGCTTCACCTCTTTATATTGGTAGTGCTAGTGCATATAAACGTTTCCAAAAGATCTGTAAAACCAATGAGTATCAAAAATCTATGACATCTACAGAAGTATTATATAGAAGTCCCTTCGAAACTTTCGAAAGTAGGATCTTAATATAAAAATATGTATCAAAAACATAACTTGTAAAAAAAGCCAAGTCTCGCAACGCAACTCAGTTCTTCTACCGTAAAAAGTTGTGAGATCCATGTAATACCAAGTCGGTTAATTTATTCAGTCCCTACTTTAAGGGTCCTTCCGTCTTAATTAGGGGTTTGATGGCATCTCATTTATTTTTGTAGATAGCCCTACTTTTAAGGGTTCTGTACCTAAAAAGTAAAAACGGAACCCTGTTACTAATACTCCACTGTCCGTCCGTCCGTCTATCCGTCTGTCCGTCTGTCCGTCTGTCCGTCTGTCCGTGTAATGGTACGGAACTCGACGTGCACGAGTCCGACTCGCACTTGGCAGGTTTTTTTAGGATTTTTACACTAAACACTATTAATTGTGTTTCAAATTTGTTTGTCTGCTAGAAGTGCCTTAAACTTTTGATGATCGGTCAGTCAGTCAGTCAGTGAGTGAGTGAGTGACAAATATTACTAAGACTTCGCTGTCCGTCTGTCCGTCTGTCTGTCACAGGGCTGTATCTCATGAACCGTGATAGCTAGACAGTTGACATTTTTACCGATTATGTATTTATGTTGCTGCTATAACAACAAATACTAAAAACAGAATAAAATAAATATATAAGGGAGGCTCCCATACAACAAACGTGATTTTTGCATATTTAGTGCCATCTAGTATAATTTGATGTTACTACGTTACTTTTAGTTTAAAAACCAATGGAAGATGTGATTTTTTGCCGTTTTGTATAGATAATAGCAAAGAGCATATAAGGATAATAGTAGGGAACCTTTCATGCGCGAGTCCAACTCGCACTTGGCTGGTTTTTTAAGTTTACTTACTTCATCCTTCATCGTAGGTAGGTAGGTAGGTACATTACATTTTATAGCTCCTAGATTCTAAATTCTAAATCAAAAGTATTTCTAATCATACATGATTCAGAAATACTACATATGCCTGAAGGAGCCTACCTGAGCCTGAAGGATTATTCTTCTCTAGTACGTGGGTCGCTGAACCGCCCTGAAAGGAATGAAAGTCTCGTAAAAAGTACGCTACATAAAGCAAAGGAAGCGCGAACAATAAGTTACCTGCCTGGCTCTTGTGTTATGAATTGTGATATCTACCTATGTAAGTAAGTAGTGTACCTACATACGAAACATATTGTTACGTTTTGGTGCCACTCCCAAGCTCACTCAAATATTAGTGCGGAACGAACGAAAACTGGGTCACACTCACAACCTCGGCTATTAGACGTGATCCTGCGAATCATAATCGTGCGGTTTGGGTGCCAAGAATCCCCTGTGCCATCGTCGGGGTTTCGAATCTAAATAACTTTCTGGACTGCAAGGAGTATATATATCATTATCGTATGAGTTGATGTGAGTAAACGAGGTTCCGTTCTTCCGGGGTTTCGGCGCCGATACGGAGTCCGATCGGAGGAAGGCAAGGGCGCATGCGCGCGGAGGCGCTGGTGTCGCGAACTCGCGACTCGAGCTCGTTCGTATCGTACAGCTACAGCGTGGCGCGGCAGTCCCGTGCGCGTCCCCGACCGAGTCTGTCGTAGCCCGCCGCGTCTGCTTCGCTTGACGCATCGCTCGCTATCGAACTCTATGAAATAACAATGATTACACCTCCAGACACTTGCCTCCCAGTGTCCTAGAACTTGTTTCTGTGATAAAACTACCTCGAGTAGCCCCGAGGCGTTCCTGCGACCGGTCCAGTGAGGGAAGCTGCGCCGGTCTCACGCCCGTCTACAGTGGAATGCGGCAATTTTAACTACTGCGGGCCCGGGAACGATTTAAGAAATAAGGATCGCGCGGTCACTGTTCATGCAATAAGGTAGGTACCTACTAGTACTAGAGCCGAGTACCTACCTACTACAATAATTAGTAGGTAGACGAAAACGCTCTATTTAATTATATCAGAACTGAAAGTAATGTCTGGTAAAATCTATAACGTTTAAAATTAAATGGTAGGCATCTACTTACAATTGCAACACCAAAAAAATCCGTTAGGTTAGTAGGTAGGTACCTACCTACTTGGTAGGTATGTATATTGTGTGTGTATAAATGTTTTACTAACTAACTAGTTAGTTACTATCTTGAACTGCAGCTCCAGCTCTATGGCGCATAGTAAAAATACCTATTAGATTAGCTACTTGTCTTTTTCTCCGGTAGCAGCACTGTACTCTTCGTAGGATGAGGCATGCATGCATACCGCAAGGTAGCGTTCTTGGATGCATATTATTTCTGATATACATAAATGATTTACCAAAACTTATATATAGCCCATGCACCCTATTTGCGGATGATATACCTATCAATCGTAGTCCCTAGCAAATCCATTTCAAATCTAGATGTCGAACTAGACAAAATTCTTTTGAAAATTGTAAATTGGCTCGAAGAACATAACTTACAATTAAATTTCAAAAAGACAAAGCTCATGCAGTTTCATCCCTATCAAAAAAAAACCACTTTACATTCAATACTCCTTTCAAAATACGGCACTTGAATGTGTAATGTAAACACCTATCCTCTTCTAGGAATAAATATTGACTCTAACATAAACTGGAAAATACATATTAATAAAATAACAGCTAAACTTTCAAGATTCACGTACCTATGCTTTATATGAACTAAAAAAATCTATAGATGTTAAAACAGCAACTTGTGCATACTATGCTTATGCACATGCTTGGCTTCATTACGGTATTTTACTATGGGGAAATAGCATGGATACACCAAAACTGTTTATTCTGCAAAAAAGATGTCTACGCATTATCCTCAACTTGGGTGTAATGGAGAGCTGTAAGCCTTATTTTAAACAGGAAAAAATCTTAACTTTAGTATGTATAGGTATATATTATGGAAGTAAGTATGTTCGTGAAAAATAACATGCATTTATTTCAAAAATATGCTCGTCCACAAAACCTAAGGCCCCAAAATAGATTAGCTTTTCCTTTTACTAAATTACAAATGTTTCATTTAGGTCCACACGCAATGTCCGTCAAAATTTATAATAACATACCTACCCTAATACAAAATGAAAATTACCTACCCAGATTCAAAACCCTTCTTAAAAAAATATTTAATTGAAAATAGTTTTTACACTGCACTTTTTTTGTGAAACCCCAAAAATAGTTAGTATAAATAATTAGTTTAGGTAGTTTATGTACCTTGATAACTAATATTAGGTAATATTTTTTAGTTTTAGAATTTTATTTTATTTTGTTTCATTTTATAATTTTATAGGCTAAGTAATCTTTTGCAATGCCCTACCCGTACCCGGGCTCATGTTGAAACCATACCTATTTAAAACCTTAATGTACACATGAAAGCAATAAAAACTTTGAACTTTGAACTTTGAAACGAAGCACATAAGAGAAAGGACGGCGGCAGTTTTATATTCATAAATTTTGCAGATTTCTAGACGCTTAAAGATATCTTGAAAAGTCGTCAGAGACACGTCCAAAAATGGTAGGTACCTACTTAGTTAGAATGGTACGTTTGATCGCGTTCGTGGTAGGTAGGTAGGTACCTACCTATTATACTAACCTGTACTTTTACCACAATAGGTACTTACAGGTTATTTAATTTCTTTCAGAATATTAATATCGTAAGCACCTACTTACTTACTAGGTCTTACTTACTCTATTCGTTTCTATACATTTTAACTCTTTCATTGGCATAGATAGATAGATACCTAGGTGGGTAAAGAAATGAAAAGAATTGTGAAAACCACCATGATGTCAGCATACAAAGGATTAAGATAGATCACTTTCGTTTCGACCGGCAATGGCTCCTCGGTTAGGGCTGCGATGCGGCGTCTGATAAAAATTAATATGATCACAACTGTAATCTATACTTATAATAAATCTGTAGAGAGGTCAATTCTGTACATGAAATATATTTCCAAAATAACTATCAGGGGATGATTAGGGATCGATACTGATGCCAAAAATGCAATCAGTAAAATTTTTGTCTGTCTGTCTGTCTGTCTGTCTGTCTGTATAACCGTTATAGAAACAAAAACTACTGGACGGATTTTAATGAAACTTGGTACAATTATTTTTCATACTCCTGAGCTGGTTATAGTATACTTTTCATCACGCTACAATCAATAGGAGCAGAGCAGTGAAGGGAAATGTTGGGAAAACGGGAGTAGTTACTGCATTTCTTAAGCTTCCATCGCGTGTGCAACCTTCATGGTTAAAGCTACACAGAAATCATGTATGACAGAAATGTTCTCCTTAAAATTATATAAAAAATATTCCACGACAGCATATGTTTATCTTTTATGGTTGACTCACAATAACACGTGTAACTCCCGATAGCTTAGCAGTTCGAAGCTTTCTGATTATAGTTGTCTACTCTTACGTTTATAACACTCTTAGTCATCCCTAATTAAAAAAGTTTACATTATTAACTATTCCATAAAAAATAATCATAGAAATCGGTAAAGAAACACCAAAGTTATACATATTAAAATTTTGACAGGATTATTTTTTTTCTGTCGCGGGTCTGCTATAGGCAATACGCTAAAAAGTTCTTATTTCTTCAAGTTATACGCGAGTGAAACCGCGGGGTACAGCTAGTCCCTAATAACTACGCTAGACTCCTCGGAGAACCAATACATATATTTTATAGCACATAAATGTTCTGTTTCTTCCCACATTCTAAAACGAAATGTTACATTTTACCATGGACGCAATTTTGGACAAAATTAAACGATAAACTTGGTTTGTTTAGTAGACTGGTTTAACCTACGTGCCTGTAGCAAAGCAGCTTCGCATAAATTAATTATGAATGCAATGATGAGGTTGTTTTATAGATTTTATATCATTTCCACGTAGTCTTCGCCGTGAGTGCGCAGCACAACACCTGAGCAGGCGTGGCGTGGCTCGTGTTTTTGATCTTGACACACTTAACTTGTATGAGGAAGGTATTAGTGGCTATAAATAAAATTAAATATAATGTTACAAATAGGTAGGTGAGAGTAGGTACCTACTCAAAAACACATCATTTCGGAGGTCTAATTTGTAGGTAACGTTTTTACGGTTTTTGTACCCGGTTTGATAGGTCTTTAAAAGTATGGAGGGTTTGTGAAAACAACTTTCGATTAAGATATCCGTTTCTGAAATATTAATTAAGCTTTAAAGTGCCAATTTTTGTTAGAACGAGTGTTCTAACACTCCCCCCCACCCCCTCTAAAATCTAAACTATTGGGTGAAAAAAATCACGGTAGTTGTACATAATAACGAACTTAAAAGGAAAACTATCACGGCTACGCAGGCGTAACAAGTTTTCGTTTAATAGACGTAATAATCGACCAACTTATAAAATGTAATCGAAGAAAAAATAATCAATTTTTTTTGTACAAATACCATTGTAAAATATTTATTATAATGTTTTTAGCTGTGTAAACTACGAAAAACTTCATTTCGATTGAGACCTTTGCATACTTGACAAGTTCCGATGACAATGTTAAATGATGTGACAGGTGATTAGCGCGCTGGTGCTCGATGGCGTAGATGATTTTACAAAATCGTGTCATTGAAAAATATTTTTTCAACAGAAAACTTATTGCATTCCTAAAACTATAAACATAATAGCTCGTTTGTTTCCGTGAATGGACCACAGATAATACATTTTGGGTGTCCAAAGGGTTCCTGTGAGTCAGGGGCAAATTTTGCAATGTTTGTTATGGGGACGACTAACTGCCCGTGCCGAGCCAAGCATGTAATGTAGGTAGACGTCGTAAAGGGTACGCTGCATTTCCCATGGCAGAGACGTAGTCAGGTATCCGCTTGGGGTTGTAAAGTTTGCGTAATTGAGTCTATTGACTGTTGTGTCCTGTGACGGAAGCGATCGTGGCGTAGTTTACCTAGTATTTGTAACAGATCGGCTAAGTTAAGCAAACTTTAGCGCGGTTACTAAATGAGAGCAAACGTTTCCGTGTTTCGGGATATCGGTCCCGGCTATAACAGTGGCTTAGTCCTGTTGAAGGTGAAGGTCTTTGGGCGGCCTAAAAAGTCAAAATAACTCAAAAACGGCACTACTAATTTGATTACCTACATAGCGGGTTTTGCAAAGTAAAGCTCACAAAAATAAAGAATGCAACATAAATAAAGTAAATATCATGGAAAAAAGTATCCTTTAGGCTATTCCAGCTTTATATATTCCAAATTTCATCCAGGTCCAATCAGTCGTTTGGGCGAGAATAAGCCACAAAATATACAAACACCCGAACATCCTCACAAACTTTCAGATTTTTATAGTAAGATTTATTTATTATTTTCGTGTCCGACATACACTTGTCCAGTTTATTTTTACCTGTCCTCAACCTTCCTTACAAGTGTCAATGAATAAGCTAGAAGAATTGTCTCATAAATCAAGATAATGAAAACCGAAAACACTTTTTTTGTCCACAGTTGAAACGCAAGGTTCATTTTACAGATTTTACGTGAGAAATTTAAATAAACCATCTCATTATTTTCTTGCTTACGAATACAATTTGAGTTTATGAATCTTTCTACAAATATTGGTTTAGGAACTACTTGTATAGAATGGTGAATGCTAGAGTAGAGACTACGCAGACGCACTGATGCTATAACAGAGTGTAATAATATTTGTTCATAATAAGGTGTATATAATATGCAACTTCTTATACAATTTCATATTTATTTATTTAAACTATGAATATAAACTCAAAAATAAAAAAAAACTCAAATGATGGCTTCACCGCTTTTCAATATCCAAAAAAAAACCACCCCACTTTTTCAAAAACACGTTCGATATTAAATTATTTACTTATTTACCTTTAGGTATAGTACCTACACCGGTGTCGTGTTCACATGCCATCATCATTAATTAAATTATGGTGTGAAAGTACGATTATTATTTTTTCACAATACCTTTGGCCTGCGGCATGTGTGTGGGTGTTCTTCAATTCAAATCTAGTTTCAGGTCAACTACACATCATCGCACTCCTCATTACTGCACTTTGTCATCAGAATCATACATGTATATATATAACACAAATACTAACTTTTATATAGTATTAATATGTGCTCTAGTAACGAGTTTTATTATAGGGTGATAGAGATGCTATATAAAACAGACTTTTACCTATTATAGAAGCAATGCTGAAGCATGCGATCATGGCTTGACCCTTAGATGTTGAATGGTGCAGGACGTAGGAGGGTCAAGAATGCACTCAAGCAGTGAAAAAAATACAAAATGTTAGCTTCGTTTGAGTGTCTTCCCGGGAAAATTAGTTTGTTATTTGAATACCCACACATTGTTTGCGATACTGTAGCGTAAACATTATTCTGGGCCCATAGCCGGCTCTTGAGGCTCTAAGACCTTTAGGCTGTATGCATATTTATAGTGGAGTGTATCATTTATCTTCTCTCGCACTAAAATATATGCTGACTATGATGTCAATCTGACTTCAGTGTGAAACAATACCAGATTCACAAAAAGCAGTGCGACATCTAGTCGTTTAGCTGTAATAACTTCGGTTAGCAGAGAGGCTTTGATGATACTTCGTGCCGTTTTCTTGCATTTTACATTTTTTCTTCGACGGTGTGAGACTGATGCGAAGAGGTGAACTGAACGCATCCTCGTTCGTCTGTCAATAACTTGATACTCCCCCAGAGTTGGCTCGATCATTTTAAAAACAAATAAACGTCAAAAGCTTCTTATTAGTTAGATATTAGTTGATTAATAGTTATTTGTTATACAAGAGTGCAAAGTTGCTTTTTAACCGCGTGTTCTATTTTGATGACTGAGCAAGCGAAGGATTCTAAAATTGAATCACGAGCGAATAAAATTGAATTAGAATCCTGAGCGTTAGCGGGGGAATCAAAAGAGCACGAGGTGAAAAATCTTTGCACTCAAGTGCAACACGTAACTTTTCATTCCAACTCAGCGAGGAAATGACTAAATGCAAAAAAAAAAAACGTTTACAATCACAAGATAGGTACTTTTATTTCAGTTTAGGTATTAACTACTACATTATGACAGGTAAGTATTACAGAATAATCATAATAATGACGTGAAAAAATGCCGCGTAAAGAACCGCGTACAAAGCAAATTGAAAAAAGAACACCAAGAAGGTTCCGAGACTGAGTTTTTAACAAATTAAAAAAAAGTTGTATGATATATTCGGCACCATAGAGGTAGCAGTAAATAGGTTTAATGATTTTTTTAATTCACAAACTTAGTGCACACGATGTTCTAAATTCAATTTACTTTATCCTCTAGAGAATAAAAACGGCTTTTGCACTCAGATATTGAAGAGCAAAAATATTCTTTCCGAGATGGTGGGATGAAAATTATTTATTCATTCGAATCACGTCCTCTTGGCGTAGGCAGGCATGTGATAAACTCAAATCAACTTAATTTTTATATTTGGCTTCGAGGAGGTTGCAATGCAACAACGCAGCACAATTGAGAATTATACATAATATATTGTTTAAAGATCAAAAGACTTCAACGCGCTCTTCTTCAAAATTAAAATAATTGCTACTTTTCTTTAAATTATGTATTTATATTTATGAGTATATATTCTACTAATATTATAAACGCGAAAGTTTGTAAGTATGGATGGATGGATGTTTGTTACTCTTTCACATAAAAACTACTGAATGGATTTTAATAAAACTTTACAATAATATAGCTTATTCATCAGAATAACACATAAGCTGCTTTTTAATCGACTACGATAAAAAAGGGTATGTTTTTACGCGATAAGTATTATAAGTCGGAAAAAAAACTGCCTCTGAGAGCTATCTTAGCGTTCGCTGCCTAAAATGTTGGAGATACACAAAAATTATGTACTTATCGTAGAATTGTTTGTCTTATTAAATAGTGAGCTATTATTAATACCTACAATAAAACATAGGATACATTTTTACAATGCACATTTTAGAATATTTCTTAAATTCTTATCAAAATTGATACATATATATTGCTTTTAGTATTTAATGTAGATAAACTTAGTAATATTATAATTGCGAGAGTTTGTTTGTATGTTTGTGCCTCAATCACGCCAAAACGACATTACGGATTTAGATGAAACTTAGAACATGCATAGCCCTGGAATAGCATATAGGGCACTTTTTATCCAGGTTACACGCGAGCGAAGCCGCGGGCGGAAGCTTGTATTATAATAAAACATGAATTTGTAGTAGAATTTGTAGGTATAACATAAGGTAGTTAATTAGTTTATCGTTGCGCTATGAACCTAGGTACTAGTAGCTCCCGGTGTAAAGACTTCGTACGGTGTGGGCTAGTAACTAGTCAATAGAATTATATATTTTCAAACACGCGAATTCCGTGAAAGGGCTGCATTAGAAGTTACGGATGATTATGAAAGAGTTATGGTCTTTGCATGTGGAAGTGACATGGCCACGCCTCGTGACCCACTATCCGCTGCGTCTCTAAAGCTTCGTCCATTTACTTTTGAGTAATTACATGTTTGAATGTTATGTAAGTATTTAAATAATTCATGATAATTCCAAATCGGTCTAAGAGAAGTCTTTTGATAACTGCCACCTTGACAAACGGTAAAAAAACTAAAAAACAAAAAGTACTTTGAAAATAATGTCTGTTGATATTGTCAAAGACATGTTTTATTTGCCCTACGTGCCATTGCATTGCGTTGCGCTCATCAACATACTACATGTTACATGTGATGTGCAAATACCTGTAATTTAATAGGAATCATTGAAGCCGGAACACAGCCCGTTATAACAACAATGACGTGTTTTTTGTACAAGTTATTTGAATGAGAAGTAGATTGCGAAACAATTTTAATGTGCAGTGCATTTTAATGTGCAGCTATAAATTTGTCCGTTCAAGTCAGTGAGAGAAGGGAACGCAGAGCATAGATAAACGTGCTCAGAATAACAAGAGGGCGGGAGAAGGCATCAGTGCTCAAAGGTGAGTATGCAAGGCTGCGGCTTCTGTGGTTGCTCCCCTCTCGAGCACTTTCACCGATTCCCTCATTAGCGATGCCACAGCGACTCTTCTGTAAACACTTGGCGCCTACGAATGGTTGTTTCTCGCCCCGCATAACGTTCGCACACGTGCTCTCGAGCAATCTTCGAAGAAACGATGCGGTGTTTTAGCGATACCTTTTCATGTAGGTAGCCTTTTCTGTGGTTTTTTAGAAAGGATATAGACGATAGTTGGATTCAGAGATCGGATCAGGTAACCACATGTACCCGCATCGCTCTTTTAATGCAGTCATTCCACTACATGATGTAAAATAAATGATGGCCTAGCGCATCCCGTTCCACGTCCGTTTTTGGTACTAATGTTGCCGTATAAACTTCTAATTAACTAAAAGCAGAAGCTTGTCCAAGTGGCGTAGTGTCCGTTACATAATTGCAGTTGATGCGAAGATATGGATGCGAGCCCAGATGCCGACGAGTTCGGCCTACTCTGAAACTACTTGCCAACTCTGAATTAAGCCTTTATTAGTTCGGAAGTTTTTCCACTCATAAAAGAAAAATACGGGTTAGGAACTCGCATGTATTAAACTTCCACAGATTATACCTACTTAGCCGTGATTAATTTAGCCGGTAAAACTTTGAAAACTACAAACAATACAATAATAATATTTCACAAAAATCGTTTTAGTTAGGTTACTTACTACTGTTGGTGCAATGCGACTTCGCTGACACCGATAGAGTTATGCAGTTCTGTGATAATTCTCGATTTCACGCTTCGTAATGGTGTAGGTAAAAAGGAACGAACTTTAAAATTGTAATACTAGTAACTAGGTAATCTGAGAATCGAAATATGGCGTGTTCGTGACTTGGCGGGGGCACGGCAGTGCCCCCGCCAAGTCAAGCAATAAAGCGGCACGGCTGTACCATCCTTTTCTCGAAGCAGTTCAGGCCATTTTCGACCCCCTATATTCGTTGTGATAAAACTAGAAGCCTGAATTTTCAGTAACCAAGCAGTCACTATAAAAACACGGTATATTTCAAATTTCATTCAATTTGAACCAGTAGTTTAAGAATTATAACTAGTCAAAGTTTCCTATTTTGTCACTCACTCACTCACTCACTCACTGACTCAAAAGATCATCAAAAGTTTAAGGCACTTCTAGCAGACATAGAAGCTTCAAATTTGAAACACAATTAGTGTTTAGTGTAAAAATCCTAAAAAAACCTGCCAAGTGCGAGTCGGACTCGCGTATGTCGAGTTCTGTACCATTATCTATAAATCACGTTTGTTGTATGGGAGCCCCACTTAAATATTTATTTTATTCTGTTTTTAGTATTTGTTGTTATAGCGGCAACAGAAATACATCATCTGTGAAAATTTCAACTGTCTAGCTATCATGGTTCATGAGATACAGCCCTGTGATAGACAGACGGACAGACGGACAGACGGACAGACGGACAGACGGACAGACGGACAGACGGACAGACGGACAGACGGACAGACGGACAGACGAACTGACGGACAGACGGACAGACGGACAGACGGACAGACGGACAGACGGACAGACGGACAGACGGACAGACGGACAGACGGACAGACGGACAGACGGACAGACGGACAGACGGACAGACGGACAGACGTACAGATGGACAGACGGACGGACGGACAGTGGAGTATTAGTAACAGGGTTCCGTTTTTACTCTTTAGGTACGGAACCCTAAAAAGTAGTAAAAAGTTGTAAGATCCATGTAATACCAAGTCGGTTAATTTATTCAGTCCCTACTTTAAGGGTCCTTCTGACTTATGTTAAATTACGTAATTAGCTAACCTTTACGTAATAACTTAAGACAGAAGGACCCTTAAAGTAGGGACTGAATAAATTAACCGACTTGGTATTACATAGATCTCACAACTTTTTACGGTAGAAGAACTGAGTTGCGTTGCGAGACTTGGCTTTTTTTACAAGTTATGTTTTTGATGGCATTTATATTTTCAACAAAAAAGTTGTTATCATTATCGTTTTGGTATTCCGCAGTCCGATGGTATTACTCAGTTTGTCTATCCATTCGTCTTAGGGGCCACTTCCGCCTCTTCCGTATTTTTCCGTGACCATGTATTGTTGTAAAATTTCAACGATACAACTTGTCCGGCTCTTCGTGGTAGAGCTTGTAGACAGAAACCTGCTGAGCGAGGTTGGTTCGATGCCCGGCTGAGCACTTGTCGCACACACCGGACGAGCGTATATTTTTTATCTACACCGATGATCAAGCGCTATCGTGACTGATGTTTAGATACGGTTATATTATTTTAACCTGGCAAATACTGTATGGATGAGGCGACTAGAGTCGGTTCCATGAAAGTAGTGTTTGTGAATTGTTATGGGGGACTTGTTTATTGCCTTATTTATAGTATTTTTATTACATTGCTTCCAAACTTAAATCAAAGGAACGTCAACTGCCATTGACAACAATAATGAGTTGTTACCGTAACACCAATCTAAGAACATGCACCAATAAAATCCAAACACATCACTGAAAACCGCATCAAAATCGGACTAGTAGTTTTGGAGATTAAAGGCAACATTGGTTTGCATACACAAACATCCTCTCACCTCAAACGCATATACCGTCACCGTACCGTCGCGGGTAAAATTAAATTAGCTGAAAAATCAAGACGGTTTGGTCCTTGGTAACATAAAGTCGTTATGCTATGACAGAGGCAAAGGCCTCTGTCATAGCATCGCCTAAAGAGGCGGCATAAAAACTCCGTCACCTAAGTTGGCAACTAGCTCAATGCGTACTTACTTTCATGTACTTAAATACTTACCACATAGCATGGTATGGTACCATACTAACAGTCTATAGTAAAATGGCTCTGACTATGGACAGACAACGGCGGAACTGTAGGGTTTTTGTCCGAATTTGCAAAACGGGAGAATAAAACAAAATGTGCTCGACTAAAATGAATACCTACATAACTACATAACTAGTACCTTTATGCTCTTGAGAATAACAAAAAACATTATGTTAAATGTAAAAAAATATATACTTCACATTCACAACACACTCATAGTAATGAACGGGAACCTAAACAATTATACCTAAGCCATATGCTATAATTTGTCCACCTGACTTCCGGTAGGTGTACTCTTGACATGGCTGTGGCAAAACGTTCACTGGTTATGTATATGTATACCTAACCCGTTTTAACCAGTTCGAAAAAGCTCCATTATGAGCCATAAAAGAGGTACTTATGGCATATCTAAATGTATTCAATTTATACGCCTATGAAAAGGTTTGTAAAACATCGAATGTGGAATGGCAAAAAACAAAAACAGAAAATAAAACAAATTAGATAATTAAAATCTCCTCTATCCTAGTTGAATAACAATTCTTGGAATTAACACTGGAGAGACGCCCGGCGCGGCGCGAATTGTAATTGTAATTTTTCTTCTCTTTTATTCAACGTGTGAAAAAAATAGCTAATGATATTATTCTTTCGTATGTCCAAGTGTTGTGTTGTTTTAGTCGTGTTGTGTGGTTCGTTCGAAGGATGACAGCTCGCGCCAGTATGCTTGCTTACTACTTCCGCGCTGCAACGTTTTACTCTACCTTAGATTGGATTTTATTAACAACTATCCCGTGCCCGTGGACTTGTTTTCGCCTTGTGATTTGATTGATTTTGTGGTTACTCAGGAATTGTTAAAGTTATCGGTCCATTTGAGTTGGCAGACACACTGACTGGCGTGGGATATTTACGTTTTTGTTGTTAGAGGACGTCTTGTTGGAAGAAAGAAAAAGAATGTGACTGGAGCACGATAGTTGCCCCGCGCATGACGCCCGTAATGTGAAAGAGTTCTTCGATGAAAGAAATCATCGAAGGTGAATCGGACGCTCGGAGACCATTCTGTGGCCATATCTGTCCCCAGATCTCAACCCGCTTGACTTCTTTTACTGGGGGTGCCTCAAGGAGATGGTGTTTAAGGAGCCCGTCACCTCAACAATTGAGTAGCTGCGTGTGCGAATAGTAAGAGCGGCCCAAACCATAACCGAATCCGGATAAGCGTGCAAATTAAAGCGCTCATTTATTAGAAGATGCAGGGCGTGCAAGTAAATTCGAATAGAATAAATGTATTTTATATATCTAATTTGTTTTATTTTTCTGGTTTAAAAAAGTCCCATCTTATGTAATTATTTTGTTTGCAAAATTCCAATTCAATTAGTGGGTTTTAATTTTACTTGAAATTTGAAAAAGATACCCCTTTACCCATCTTAATAAGAATATTCTTTGAATTGAAAGCTGGAAATACCATTTCTAAATCATAATGAAGTAAGAAACTAATTTATTAGTAACCCTACATTTTTTTACACCCTCACCCAGTTTGACCTCCTTTAAGGACAAACTTTTAGAAAAAAATAGAAAAAAACATTTTTTTCGCAGAAAATAGTTCTAATAAAAAATATCTTCTTTTGGCACACAAATGGCTGTTATCGTTATTCCAGAATGCTATACAAAAAACAGATTGAGAAAATTGCTCTATTTGTGATCTTGGCATCGTCAAGTACGGACAAGGGTAAAAAAAAAAGGAAAGTTTCGAAAATTTCGTATAACTCGAAAACTGTGAGACTTTTACTGGATATTTTTTTTTATTTCCTGACAGTTATGATGCCTCCTATGTGTAGGTAAAGGATTATTCAATCTTTACGACACTGCCTGTGTACTGAGGAGTTCCGTTAAAGAGGTCCTAAATCCATCACAGCTCGCTGTCACCATATTATTGCATTGTCAGAGAAGTTACATAGGTATAAGTATGCAAAATTTAAGAACAATCGGTTGAGAAAAAAAAAATTGAGTTGCTGGATTCCACCTGAACATACAAGTTATAAGATACATTAAACATAAATACATTGCAAAATAAATAAAAGCTTCTAAAAAGTAAAACAACTAATTTTGTATTATTAAGTTTGTTTGCAACATTGTTTTGTTTGTCTTTTTGATTTGTTTGCAACATTGATTTGTTATGCTTCTATTAAGCAATATTTTTTCTTATAACTTTAACCTTTTATATTTCAGTTTCACAGTGGTCGAATTCTGTTGTTACTTACCACAACAAAAACCTACAGAAATTAAAAAAAAATACGAATGTTTTTATTTTGTTTACGTTAAAGTTAATTAACGTAAACCTAAAAGCGACAGTTTTAAAATAGAGCTTTGATAAAACATATTGATTTACGTACCTAATGTGAGCTAGGAAACGTCATGCTAAAATTAGTTTAATAAAATGTTGCGGGAGCACTACTGTGCCCCAAATTCACTCACTCATGGATGAGTAAAATAAAATACTGTCACTAAGGTTAATATAGAATAAAATCGATAAACAACGGATTCACCACCATTCCTCCATGCTCTAATTTGACAAATTCGCTGTAAGTAAGAAAAAGCTAAAAATAGCGACTTTAGCCAACAAAGAAAATGTTATCGCCTATTGTACTGCAGTAAATAGTTAAGTAATTTCGCTGTGCAAAGTCGTGGCTTGGGAAGTTGGGATAGTGGGATGTTTGCGCGTCCTGGGGCCCGCCACCCGCTGCCTGTTTGCACTCAATAAGCCGAAGCAAACACTCTCTTGGAGCTATTTCTCATCCAGCTTTCGATTGTTCGAGATTACCTTATTTTTTACGATATTCCTTTGTTAATTGTTAATGCGATGTGACCGGCTTTTGTGCCGCATGCGCTTTTGAGATTTCGTTTCTGAATTAGAGAAGAAAGGAGCAAAGCAATTTTAGAAACGTTTTTGCATCACATTGGGGATTATAATAATAACAAATGATCTGTCCCCTTACGTCCTCATGTTTGAAGGAATTTGAGGCCGTTTAGTGGACGCCGAGTCACCACCTGCCTTACAAGTTGTAATTCAGAATAGGCAGATACCGTACGTATCTCACTCCATAACCCAGAATCCATCCCAAAACTTTAGCCTAATTCATAGTGCATTTAAAGAGTATGAGTATGTGTATATATACACAAAATTTATTTTCGGTGCCAAATTATGCATCTGAAAGCAATATCCTCTATCTAACTTGTTCAAAGCCACCTTTCTATTATTCCCGACATTATCAAAGAGTACTTGGATACAGCGGAATAACTTTTTTATTACAACAACAACATGGACGATAAGATGACGGGTGCGGGGCATTGTTTTGCTAGACGAGTTTTCTCATATTATCGGACCCCTCCTGCCATTTCGCGGCGCCCGCCACTAAGCTTGCCAAATTCAGATTTTTATCCGATAAAAATAAACCTAGCCGTATGAGTTTAAGGGGCTCCCAGTCGCTGATTGCTCTTTTTCGAAACGAAAAAAGAAATACTTCTGAACAAGCCACATCTCCTATTTTTATAAGTATATTACTTCAGGTTCCTACCTAAATTTCTATTAAGCTGAAAACATAATAGCAGAAACTTTTCACGATAAAGATATTATTTCAAAATGATACGTTTTAGAATTTATGATCGAAATATTTTATATACCTACTATTAAAATCAACTTGTGATTTATTGTTAAAGATAGGTAATATGTAGATCTAGATTTCTATTAGAATAGATTTTTGATAAGTAATTATACATAATTTATTCGAAAAGCTAAGGCGGACCACGCGCCGACGTGTCTTTGTCGTCATTGCAGCGGTCGGTAGGATTATACATCATACATCTTTATTACACATCTTTATTCACATATACTATACATTATAAAATAGGAGATGTGGCTTGTTCACAAGTATTTATTTTTTCGTTTCGAACAAAAACAATCATCGACTGGGAGGAGCGCCTTAAGTCCATCCAACAATCTCATACTCATCATATTCTTCTCCTTTTCCCACTTAATGTGGGGTCGGTACGACATGTTGCGATGTTGCGAAGAGGATTTGGCTATGTTTTACAACCGGCCGTCTGCCTGACGTCAACCCTCTTTGGGAATACTTGTTGGTGCACTTATAACCAACAGTCTCATACTAAATAAATGTTATAAATGTGCCTATAGGTATCTACTTTACCATCGGTGTTCTGCAGGGGTGTTTTCTAGGCAGGTACCAAGAAACATTGGCAACAACGCATTTATGTATTATATTTCCTTTGAGACATTTGCTCAATATTAGCCCTGACTTTCTTCAAGCCAAGACCTGGCAAAAAAAATTGAACCTACTTTGGAATTGGAGAAAACATAATATGAAGTCTCCTTCCCGTTTCTTAAGTAAAACCCAGCTTTCTAGAGAATACCGCCACAAATACCGCCCGGCTTTTTTAGATTTTTGACCAACCCTATAATAATACCACACCGCAACTTGTGCGGCGTCCTCACGCGAAAGGCGAAACTTCAGGTTAATTAACTCGTCTCAAACCCCCGTTGCCTCGCGGAAACTACTGATAAACTAACGTTATTACATGTAGTTTTACTGCCGGGAACATCTCAATTTAATTAATGATTTACTTACTACGTCTCACTCAAAGGCAAAAGCATCACTTTATGTTGGTTAGTGTGGTTTGGAGCAGAGCATGCTTTAATGTCCTTGTATGTCCCTAATAACTACCTGAGAGGAGTACGTCGCCGTCGCCGGCTGTTCGATTACCTGACCACTAGAACGCAACACGCCAACAATGCCCCGACGCAACGCGCGATGCTCATTCTGAACGCATTCCTCCTAGAGTTCCAACATGTGGACATATTCAATGATAATATTATGAGTGTTTACCAGTCTCTAAGAACATACCTTAGTTTTAATTAATTAGTATTTTTAGTTGTTAGGTACACATAAGGCTAAATTAATTAATTAATTAATATTTTTATTTTATTTTGTTATTAATTGAATTATATTGTATTAGTCATAGCAGCTAGATTTTTTGTTAAGTAATGTTATATTATTAATTGTAAATGTTTATCATATAATTATATTATTTATTGTTGTTATAAGTTACTCAGTTCTAGTTTTAAGATAGTTACAAATTGGTGTAAACTGTAAAGTAACTATTGTAAATCCTTTACTTGATATAATTACAGCATGCAATTTGACAACAAGAAAACCGGTCAAGTGCATGTCGGGTCTTTGATTGATGAATTGATTATTTCTTCTTCAAGTACATATTTTAAGTTGGTCGACTATTACATCTATTACTCGAAAACTTGTAATGCCTACTTAGCTTTTATAGTTTTGCTTTGAACTACAGTATACCTATGTAGTGTACTACTACCGTACATTTTTTCATGCTTCCAAACACAATAGTTTCGCTTTTTTTTTAGCTAAGCTAGGGGTTAGTAAATCTTAATATTTAACAAACGAATCCCATAAGACGAGTAATAAATGTTTTTGATGAATGCAGAATCGTTTTTTTCTTAATAGCCGCAAAACATACAGTTTTTTTTATGACAAAGATGACATAAGGATATAATCTAGATAAATTATAGACAGAAGCACGACTGGTGAAACTTTACTCGATAGATTTATTTTCCAAAGTTGGCTCTTCAAAAACACTACTTTCGTTTTTAATCAAAACTATGAATAGCTAAAAAGTTCATTAGGGTTCAAAACTTTTCTGTCCGTCTGTAAGGCTGTATCTCATGAACCGTGATAGACAGTTTAAATTTTCACAGATGATGTATTTCTGTTGTCGCTATAACAACAAATACTAAAAACAGAATAAAATAAATATGTAAGTGGGGCTCCCATACAACAAAGGTGTTTTTTTAGCCGTTTTTTATAGATAATGGTACGTGGTTGAATAATTTTCTTTAAATTTCTCGTTTGGCGAACAAAATACCAGGATTTGAGTGAGTTTTTTTTTTTAATTTAAATTAACTCTTCTGTATTATTTAACCAATTTTTCTAGACAATTACCTACATACTGCCACTGATCTACGATTATTATCGACTACTTAACCTATTTACTTAATCGATAGAATGCTTAAGGCGCTCCCAGTCGACGATTGTTTTTGTTCGAAACGAAAAAAGAAATACTTCTGAACAAGCCACATCTCCTATTTTATAATGTATAGTTAATGTGAATAAAGATGTACCCATCTTTAATCACTTCGATAAATAATCCTACCGACCGCTGCAATGACGACAAACACACGTTGCGCGTGGTCCGCCTTAGTTTTCGAATAAATTAATGTTATAAATTATGTATAATTACTTATCAAAAATCTATTCTAATAGAAATCTAGATCTACATATTACCTATCTTTAACAATAAATCACAAGTTGATTTTAATAGTAGGTATATAAAATATTTCGATCATAAATTCTAAAACGTATCATTTTGAAATAATATTTTTATCGTGAAAAGTTTCTGCTATTATGTTTTCAGTTTAATAGAAATCTAGGTAGGAACCTGAAGTAATATACTTATAAAAATAGGAGATGTGGCGTGTTCAGAAGTATTTCTTTTTTCGTTTCGAAAAAGAGCAATCGTCGACTGGGAGCCCCTTAAGAGAAAAAAATGGTCAAGAGACCACAAAAGCCAATAAATTTTGCAACAAATAAGAACGATTGCCGAGGCAATCGCAAACTTACTCGTAGATTCTGGCAGTAAGGAATCTGCCGGTGGCGGTGGTGGTGGCGCGGCTCGATGACGCTATGTGAGCCGATTAATCTATTGGTAAAAGTTTGACAAGAACTGGGTTGCAGGGTAACGAAGCGGAATTTGCACTGTACCTACTATATACTTGTAGCTCTAGCTAGAGTTACACTCCTTTCCTTACTAGTTTCTGCCTGTGGCTTCGCTATGCAGATGCTCCAGTATTCGAGCTTCCTATTCCATTCCGAGTCAATTCAATTTGGCTCAGCTAGCGTAAGGCCTTGGATGGCGTTGGGATTGAACTACCAGAAGCATATTTTCTAGTTACCTACCTACTTTTTGGTAATTTTTAATATATCTTATTTGAAAATGGCTGTTTACGTTTAGACACTTCTCTACAAAATTTTGTGTTAAGTAGGTAGTCATTTCCATTTGTATTCAAGATTGGCAGGTAGCCACCAGCTCTCAGGCCCGGTCACGCAAATAGGTTAATTGCTAGCGAAAAATGCCTTCAAAGTTAATCGCAGAAAAATATAGGTGTTCCTTTGAATTCGTAGGTCTTTATTAAATTTCGAGGTAAGAGGGGCCTCGTCCATATTGTTGAATGAATTAGGCCAAGTGCTAGTCTAACTCGAACACAATAAGATTTTTATGCTTAAAACTATCAAATAGCCACCTATAGTTTTTAACCACGTAAGGTAGGTTCGTAAACTTGACTGTTCTATGATATTCAAGGGGAGTTCCAAGCTGCGCTGAATTATTAATGATCGTCATAGTTTGACATTTTGAATTCTTCCCAGACATACATATAATAATTTCCTAAAATATAGACGCTCTTTACGGGCCGCTGACATGCTGACCCTACTTTACAAAACTACTGCAAAAAAAAATTGTATGTACTTCTTTAATAAATGAAATATCAGAAAGGAAACGAAATTAGAAATATTGTGCCACTTACAAACCTATCAAGTTTTCGTTTTCGGCATGACGACGACCGACGCCGCGTTACGGGCGAGGTATACTCATTGCATGCAATGGTGTTACGCCACAAACCTTGGACCACCTTGGACCTACCATTATACCCATGAGCAGTTATTAATGTCGTAACATCTTTTTGTGTTATTTCCCGCATCTGATGTCTTTGCAATGCATGTTGTTATTAGTAATTTTTCATTTTCATAAACTTTACCATTTTAATTTATCTGCAAAAGAAGAAAGGAAGGTATTGCAGTACTTCATGCTGATGGTGAGATGAAATGTCTTATCTTTTTGACTGGCATTTTAAACAATTTTAGCAAAATGGTTTTCAAAAAGTTCATGCAAAAACCTTATGTATGAATAGAACTGTTAACTAACTACTATTTACTAGAACTTCTTTCAACAAACTTATATAAATTAAATACTTACATATTTCTCTAATTGGTTGTCTGGTCGAAGTACCACTTCACCTTACATAATAAAAAAACCGGCCAAGTGCGAGTCGGACTCGCGCATGAAGGGTTCCGTAAGTACCATTATCTGTAAAAAACCGGCCAAGTGCGAGTCGGACTCTTGCACGAACGGTTATTATTATCTATAAAAAAACCGGCCAAGTGCGAGTTGAACTCGCGCACGAAGGGTTCCGTACCATTATCTATAAAAACGGCAAAAAAAATCATGTTTGTTGTATGGGAGCCCCCTTAAATATTGATTTTATTCTGTTTTTAGTATTTGTTGTTAGAGCAGCAACAGAAATACATAATCTGTGAAAATTTCAACTGTCTAGCTATCACGGTTCATGAGATACAGTCCTGTGACAGACAGACGGACAGCGAAGTCTTAGTAATAGTGTTCCGATTTTACCCTTTGGGTACGGAACCCTAAAAACGGCAAAATAAGGCGTTTGTTGTATGTGAGCCCCACTTAAATATTTATTTTATTCTGTTTTTAGTATTTGTTGTTATAGCGGCAACAGAAATACATAATCTTTGGGTACGGAACCCTAAAAACCCGGTCAAGTGCGAGTCGGGCTCGCGCGATCAACATCATATCTAATATCTACTTCAAAGAATCCTATTATATTCAGAACCTAACCTATCCGGGCGAAAAAAAATTGCAATTGCATTCTTTGGCCTTTCGCTGTGCCACGATTTAAAATACCTAACAAAAAATGTTTTTCGGTGCCAAACTTAAATTCAAACTTCTTAATTTTAAGGTGATGCTTGAATTTTTTATTTATTTGTATTTGCTGAGTCTAAGACGGAATAAGTGATAAAACCGCATTATCTTGAAAACCATATATAAATTATAGATAGAAACATGATTGGTGAAACATTTCTCGATAGATTTATTTTCCAAAGATAACTCTGTCAAAACACAGAAATTAGTGTTTACTCAAAACTATGAATAGCTAAACAGTTAAATTTTATATAATTCGTTTGATAATTATACTAGCTACATAAATGAAAGACAGTTTCTTTTAAAGAAACTGTCTTTCATGTTCATGTTTCTGTCTATAATTTATCTAGATTAAATCCTTAAGTGAAAAACAGAGACAGATAATGCAGTGTGATCTTTTAAGGGTCCCGTTATTTTCCAGTACGAATCCCTAAACATTGTAGACAACTAAATGAATAAAAGTAGAGTTTCAAGTTCAGCTTGCCTTACTTCTACTACTTCCTCCTGGTGCATCCTGCATCTGTTTTGTCCAGGTTATCTAGCTAGCTTGTACAATTCCTACAATAAACAGGTAGTAATTGTGTAGTAACTCTAAACGCCTACATTTGTGGTTTTGTTCTTGCATTATACTCGTATCTCGGTAACATAACAAAAGCTGTCTGAATGGCTGGCGAAATATATGTATTAAATGTCAGATAACGTTACTTTTATACAAATCTGTTTAACTATGCACAGTATTATTCCGTGGGGATCAAAGTTGAAACAAATTAGGCTGTATTAAAGTTGGTAAGAATGGACTTTTCGAAACGCAAATATAATGCGAACTTTGTTATACTTTCGCTCAAAATCTTACCGGGTAGGTATAACGAGGAAGAGGCAGCCATAAAAAAGTGAGAGAATATTGCACTGCCGGATGTTAATGAGAATTGCTATTAGGTACGCATTTGTTAATCCTATCTATATTTTTTGAGAAAGCTCATTCATTTAGTTCTTGTAAAACTTCTACTTTTATAAAGTAACTAGTAGGTACTTAGGTAATCTACGAGGTCTTAGGATCTTAGGTAGGTATACCTTCTTAATATTAAAAAAAACCTATTCAAAACGACTTGACACTGTTCTGTTAAATACATTTTTGTTTGTGCAGAGGTTTTCATTGTCATCAAAATTGATAAAAATAGCAATAACAAAACACGATTGTTTTAACGATTGGTTAGCGGGTCAATGACCCACAATAGTATATTTTTAATGTTTTAGAGGTTTGTCAGTAATATAACTGTAGACCTGGACCTGTTTCTAGAAGTCAATATCCTCGTGCGTAATATAAAATATACACTGTATAATATTATCACAAACTTTTTTTTATGAACATAAAATACCTACCTACCGTAAAAACAGCATAATTTTATCAATATTTTATTTTATTTTAAACTCTTGTATTTAAAAACTACTTACATTATATATTTTGGAAATTCTTCATAAATATATTACATTAATATTGTGCCAATTCTTAAAAGTAAAATAGCCGCTAACCATCTCCAAGCTCATGTTTAATTGACGCCCTATGCGGCGCGTGCAACATTTAAGCAGGTAGGGAAAGCTCTGATTAAACCCTAAAAGAGATTGGTTCCGCGACGGAGTGCTTTATTATCGTTGACGTTATGTTACCAATTTGGTGTCGTCTCGACATTGCCAGTGGATTTTCATCGAGTCACCTACTCGTACGCGTGCTTATGCGAGGGATGGAGAACATTAACTCTCGAGCAAAGGAAAACTGAGCCTGAGTTGCTAAGGCTATTAGCTATTTCCCTGTAATGATCTTATACCATGTTTTTTGACGTTTGCATTATTTCCTTTGCGTCTTCTCAAAATGGGTAATCTTCAATGTTTATGACATTTTTTTTAAATGATCTTCACTTACATTCAAATGTGATTTGTGTGTGTAACGTATTCCTGAAGTATTGTTTCTTTGCTAGCAAGATTTCGAATCGATAGATGATAATTATAGTTTACTCTACTAATAAACCGGAAAGTTTGGTATGATTGCTCTTACTAGCGGGGTCTATCGAGTCTGGAGAGCGTACGAGAGCACTTGGCTGCCGCAGTAAAAACACTAGATAAAACAGGTGCCAGTTGAAATATGGATCCGCATTGGCGAAGCCCTGCAGCGATTCGAATGCACTCTCCTATTTGTATGGCTGGCTTTTTGGGAATTGCTAATTGTAATGTGTAGTACGCTGAGCCACGAGAGGATTGGAATGGTATAAAATTAATTTAAAATCATCTTATCAAAATGAAGTAAGTGATGTAAGGGCATGTTCTATCGGGCAACATGATTGAGCGATCTTGTAAACCCTACATTGTATGTACTCGTATATGTATTTATAAGTACTCGTTTAGTATAAGAAATGCATCAAGTCGCTTGTATGTCATTATGCCATGTCGCATACACATACAGAGGTAAAAAGCTGACTGATAAGCCCTATTTAATTAGATATTCATTAACCAATATATCTATGTACTAACTAAAATTTATTGTTATACTGCGTTCATGAAGCCCAGAGCGTAGCCTTACACGCTCAATGCAAACCATTAATAATTACTTAGTAATCTAGGTTACGTTCATACACATTACAAACAGTAGAGCTCTTTGTCAATCCGTGAAAGTGAACGAGAACTTGTAATGAAAGTTTTGCCATTGAATCGGCAGCTTCAGCTCTACTTATAAAACCACAAAAATACTGTCGCCCGCATATCGTAAGATAATTATTAAGTATCAAGGTACATACTTTTAATATCGATCGTGGCCCAAAGTTCCTTGCTCTACACCGTGGCTCTATGGCAAATATTATCTAAATTTCTTTGTTAACCGAGTCTAGCATAATGAAAGAGCGCCGGCACGTATTGAGGGGGAAGGTCTCAGGAAGTTGAGGAAACCAACCAACTTCTCCGGAGTTACCCTGCAATCTTGTGCTCAATAATAGCCGTGTTCTGGGAAGCGGATCAGTTTTTTTTAGATCATTGTTATTTAAGTATATTCATTATTTCCATTACCATACCTGAGTACCGGGATGTCTAAATGCTTTTAAATAGGTCTTACTAATATAGGTACCTACTGCACTTCACGTAGTGGTGTGAAGTGTCTACTCACCTAAAGCAAGTAACTTACCAATTGGATTATTAATTACTATACATTTCTTTACAGATCATTTTATTCAATACGTTAGTTTACGAGTAGGTAGGTATATAAGTGCGGAGCATTAAATAGTGCGCATGGAATCACGTAACAAAGCTTCTCGGACACGCGCGGGCTATGGCCAGCTATTTCAATAGACGCGAACGTGTTGACAAAATAAATAAGGCTATCATCTGTAAAGCCTAGTTGCACACATAGCGGAGTAGCGGAGACACGGCGGGGTCAGCGACCGGGACCGGTCCGCGAGTGCGTCTGTACCACCGACCCACCCAGCAGCCGGCTATCTGTACGGTTTTTGCTATTTGGCTATTTTTGAACCCAGAGTCCCACAACCAACTACATTTGTATTTTTTGAAAGAGCTACTTGTAGTTGTAGGTAACTATCCGGCATCGGTGATCCAAGATCAGTTACCTACCATAGCAACAGTGATATTTTAAATATAAATATTTTGATCTTTCATACCATATTGTTACAACTAGGTGGTGTACCAACCTAACCTACATATAACAAAACAACACGGTATTAATTGCCTGCCTATTCTGAAAATGGCAGTAAGTAGGATTCATTTGAAATAATCTACATACATATAATATACCTAGTACCTACCTTGATTTATTTGACGCTAGAACATAAATATATATATAGCAAAAGCTAACAATAGTATCTTACCTACTTATGTACAAGTATGTACATTAGACTGTGGTGTGAGCTTAGAAGCTCAGTTTAAAGTGGGTCATGCAGGCACGCCATGCCAGTAGGACGTTGCATTGCACTATAATATTGCTCTAATCTTTTGCTTTGCTACAGAATCTCAAAACTATTTAGGTTATCAAATGTCTAAGTAGAGCTTATGTACTTACTACACAGCGGTTGCTACTCTACGATTAGTACTACTAGTTGAGGATTCCCAGCTTTACGTAGATTTTCCTGACTTCTCTTTTATTTAAATGTTATTATTCTCATCTTGCAAACTTCTTAGAGGTACCTACATAGTTCTCAACAAAATGCAGGGAGTTATTAAATTACGTTCCATTACACTTAGATGGTTGAAACAATGGAAATAGTGTGGGAACATTCATTGTCTAGTAGTAGGTTCGTCATGGAACGGTAGGTACGTAGGCGCCCGGCCATGTGCGTGAATAGAGCTTTGAGAGCGTGGGGTTGACATTGAAACGAGACAGCCAGCGTTGTTTGATTCTCAGGCAGATGGTCAATTTCCCAACACCACTAAAATAACTTATGCATAATTAACGGCAACCTCCGCGGGCGAAAGCTCCCCGGATAAAATCACAATCTATCTCCAACCAAATCAGTGACTGGCGTGATTTAACTACAAATTTCCAAACATCACAAACAATATTACTTAGTGGGATTATAACTTTCAACGCCCACCTACCAGAAGGCTGAAAGCAGATTCTTTTTTTAGAGTTCCGTACCCAAAGGGTCAAAACGGGACCCTATTACTAAGACTTCGCTGTCCGTCTGTCCGTCTGTCCGTCTGTCCGTCTGTCCGTCTGTCCGTCTGTACGTCTGTACATCGATTCTAAGTTGAGGTGTTTTCCAACACTATCGAGAGAGCGTAGCTTGCAGGTAAAATACGACACCCTCTTTGTCAAACAAGCACCCCTCACCGTATCTCGACTTCTCATTGTTGACATATCAGCCTTCAGCCTATCAAAGCAAGCCAAACTACACACCTCATTTCTTTACCAACGTTTTTCTGGAATCATATTTTTTGCGTAAATCCTTCTATTTACTATTTACATTTCTATAAGTATATTTTCTTGAAACATAAATTGAAATTGTGGAATGAGTCTGACTTTACAGTTTGAAGGTATATTTTTGTAAGTATTATTGTTTTATTAGATTAAGTGCTACTTCATCCGTGAAGTAAAAGTAAATTTCGTGACGAAGTAAAAGTGATAACCTGATTTAGATTTTTGAAGATATAATGACCGAAATTCCTCGAAAGTATTTATTTTTTTGTTTATTCTCAAAACGTATCATTATTATTTTAAAAGATTGAATAGCCTGGGCTTACAACGACGTCGTTATAATATTTACGTCGTCATTCATTCATCTTTAAATAGGCGTTGGTGGTTATTTAACATAACGCTATTAGTTATATGAAAATTCAATTTAGGTCAAGGTGTTCTTCTACACGTGTTTTCGTAGCTTAAGCGTAAACTTTTACATCTTTAATTTATTTTTATAGCAGCCAATTTAAGCCTGAGGTTAGCTTAATTTATGTTGTTCAGACTTCTGTATTTATCCGTAAATGATTTCTGAAACTCAGAATTGAAATATAAAATCCCTAAACTAATGGGTAGTATGTATAATATAAGTAGTATACGAGTATATGCAGTGGCGGATTTACACATTTGCCGCCAGTAGGCTACCTATTACATTCCCCCCACCTAGATTATTTTTACAATCCAACGATTTAGTTAATAATTTTAAGTGGTGAAATGTTGGATGGCGTGCGTGGACCTAATAACAGTTAATAAATGTTTTTTTTTTAAATTCCTGTAAGACATTTGGCAAAATCAAGTGATTGGCTGAATTTAGCTAAAAATCGAGATGGGTGGAGGGAAGTATCTGTCCTGCAGTGGGACGATAAAGGCTAAAATAAATAAGATGTTTTAAAAAAATTACCTTTATTTGCCGCCCCCTAAAATCTCCCTAGGCTCCAGCCTACTCAGCCTAATGGTAAATCCGTCTCTGAGTATATGTATTGATAAGACCACCTCAACTCTCTTATGTAAAACTTCTTACGGAGAGGAGAATGTGTAAAGTTGAACGGCAAAACACCATAAACTTTTCAACTAGAACATTGAAATGTGGAGTAAAGTAGGTATACCAAGTAGGTACTTTGATTTAAGCGAATTACTACCTCCACTGAAATGTTGTTTCGCAGCAAGGAGGTTTCCGCGCGAATGTGGCGAATGTGGTTCGAAACGGCACAAGTTTGTGATTTCATTTGCATCAATAACTTATTCCGGTGTATACGACTACGGTAAGCTCCCTACATTCGTAGCAAATGACAACGTTTTGTAGACCAGTTTTTGCAAGTTTGAGAGGTTATTAACATAATATTCATATTGAGCAAAACTGCTTCTCTATAATAAAATACTATACTTATTAACTGTATTTCTAAATACAAGTCAACGTAAAAATATCGATCTTTCATAAAAATATCCATCAAAAAGTACTTAGCAAAGTTTTTCAAGGCGTATCGCCTAGGCGAAACTTGGAATCTACGCCAGTTTTGCCTTGTTAACTTGATCCCGTTGATCGGCATAATGCGATCTGCATCGAACGCAGGAAGCGAGACGAGAGGCGAGCGGAGGCTCGATCCCTAGCCGCCTAATTACTTACCGATAGAGATGATTGTATTCCCGGTGAGAATACGATCCACCGTGCAACCAGCTGGGATTTATTGCGCAATAATTATGAGAGAGAATACTTTACTGGTCGGTATGTATTTAACTATTTACTTACCGACTAATCCAAGTAACTTATCTAGATAATCTAAGGGTTAAATAAACTAATGTTTTTTTTTCTAAATTCGTAATAGCTTCTGAATGGAACGTACGATTTAAGTAGATAATTCAAAAAGTTATCTATAGGTATTGAAACAGTTTTGAATATGAAATGATTTATTAAAGTAACCATACTTTAATAAATCATTTCATATTGGTCTGATTTTCGCCAGCTTTTTTATTTACTTTTAAAATGTAAAAAGTGGTTATAGTGATAGAGATAACTACAATAGTTGGATATTATAGTATCACGAAGTTTTTTGTAGATATTGATATGTTCTCTAATATTGTAGAGAATTTTTTTGTTCTATTATATCAATAGTTTGGGCAGTGTACCTATGCGATGAAATAAATTTTATGGCAACTTTTTTTGGGTTACATTATTGTATTTTTAGTAAGGATACATTTTTTTTCTTGTAACTAATATTGCCTATCAGTGATAATGATAATGTAGCATTCAAATGGTGAAAGAATTTTTGAAATCTGTCCAGTAATTTTTGTGCCAATTCGTTACAAACATACACACACATACAAAAGTACAAATCTTTCCTCTTTATAATATTAGTAAGTATAGAAGTATAGATTAGTATAGAAGTATAGATACTGTACGTTGTATTTTTATCATACTGGAGGTAGGTACCTACATCTTTTCATTCAAAGCGTAAATTTAGTAAAGATACTTAAAATATTTATTAAAAAATAAATGTTTTCTACCTTATAGTCCAGAAATGTCCATTACAAACTAAATAAGTTACCAATAGGAATAGTCAATGAGCATTTCTGGACTAACCTATATCTACCTTACCTGAAGCGAACACAAAATCCAATCAAATGTTTAATGAAATATCACTTAGGAACTTAAGCTTATGTAATTAGATAGATATACCTACCATAAAATATATCGCGTCTCTAGAAAAGTGTAAAATACTTATAATTTCTCACGGAAGTCAGATAGTCTGATAGAGACACTTGCTTGTTATAATTCTGTGGTCTAAGAAAGAGTGCATAGGTGCATCTAACATCCAACTTCTAGTATTGATAAAGCTGCTAACATTGGTTTTGATTGTAAATTTTTGCGTCTTTGTTTATCTCTTCTACTAGGTATCTACGAACCAAATCACATGTAAAGCAGTCAAGTTAGTTAGTGAGTCGTGTAATGGTCGTCTTATCATACTCAAAGCCCTAAATAACTAAACACAGCGCAAAGCCCGTTCTCAGAAATCAATTATTTAAAGGATACCCGTTGTGATGCCCTCCTGTTTACCAAGTAGGGAACGAAATCGGCCAAGTTTACTCTTTTCACGCTATAATATTCTTTCCGAACTTCGAAGCTTACAGTGTGTCCATAGTAGATACCTATGTGTTTTATTTACTTATTATCAAGGTAGAGACTGATGTATTTACTCCGTATCTTTTTATACAGTACCTCATATTTTGGCAAGGGCCTATCTCGTGCGATCTCGAATAAAAACTAGCCCTTATGATATTCCAAGATTCCAAGATTCTTTAACTGTTGTTAAGTTTAATCCAAATCGGTTCAGCCACTACGGCGTGATTAAAACGAAAACTAACTAACAATATGGTACGTTTATTATACAAGTAGGATAGGATTTATAATCATCACGTATCAAATATTGTTTGGGCCAAAAGTGAGGGTTATAAGAGATATCAAATTAAATCATCGTCTAATAGTACATATTGAGTAGGTACGTATTTAATAGCAGTGCTTCATGAAAGCCTATAGAGAAAAGAGAACTTAGAAATATAAGCGAAGCGATTTATTATAATATACTAGCCGACCCGTGACAGACTTTGTCCTGCCCAAATTTCAGGTATCGCATAGAATAAAACACTTACAGGAAACTTCCAATGTTTCCTTATAAATCTTGTCGTGATAAAATAAATTACGAATTTTGGTAGAATCATTCAGTAGTCAAAACGAATGTCAGATTTTTATGATAAAATACATTTTATTACTAAAATTTTGGTAGAATGCGTATCATTCGGAAGTCAAATTGTCAGATATAAGAAAAAAAAATCCAACACCGACCTTAGTAGGATTCAACCATTTTGGTAGAATGCGTTGCTATCACTGACCTCTATTATTGTATAATAGAGGTCAGTGGTTGCTATACAATTCAATGTTTTCGGTCAGAGATGTCTAATTTTTTGCACATTAGCGCCATCTATACCAAAATCATCCTTTTTGCATTATTTTATCATTTAGGGGTTGTTTCTCGGATTATAAGATCACCCTTTATTTATTCAGATTTTTTATCTACATACGACAGCAAATTTTATCTTAATCCGTTTCGTCGTTTATTTTTGATTAGGGAACAAACATAGCAGCCTTATCACAAACTTTCGCATTTATAATATTATTAAGATGATGCAAATTAGGGTCAAATACCCGGTTTTGGTCATTTTCAATTTTGGTAGTCAATAACTAAGCATTGCAAACAAACTTATTTAAAATGTATAGTTAATGTTAATACAATTCTTTGTCTATGGTCCGTTTTGGTTAGTGACGGTTGTGATGCGTTATTTCCGGTTTTGTCTATTTAAATATGAATAATTAATAAATTAATACCGCGCGTTACAAAACCTTTGCATAATCTAAGAGATAGATAAATACTCTATTCTATGTTTAAAAATCTTCGTTTTTCTCATTTTTTCAATATAAAACGTTTATTTGAAAATTAAAATGTTGATAAAATGCCCACAACCAGCGCTCTCACTCTAGTTGCAGACTGTTCAAAGTACATGAAACCTTCTCGGACACATACTAACTTACCTTATTTCAGATACCTACAATACCTATATAATGCTTTCCTTCGAACTGGGCACCGCCATATTGCAGTCGTAAGTTGGTAGGTTTTTTTTTTATAAAAAAGGAGCGTGGCAGATAGCAAATAGATTGCATTAGTCGTTATTTCGCTGTATTACGGTCGTCGAAACCAAGGCTTTACTTTATCTACAAATAACACGGGGTGGTTCGCTTTTACAAGATGAAACGAAACTTCAATGTATTACTTTGTTAGACAGAGATACCTGTTACTAATGAAAACGAACGAATTTAAACTAAGGAACGGTAAAGGATTACGCCCTGGGAGTTTATTGCGAAGCTCGACCCAGTCCCGGCCTCTAATCATCCATCGGCGCTAATGAATGTGACATCGAGGTGGACACATTGCGCCTGATAAACTTGAATACTCTTGTATTTGCAGCCGCGGCGAGATTCAGCCATCAAATATTCACGTGTGAAGGTAGGTATGGTTGCCGTTTTACTGCCCGACCCCTCCACGCCGGTGGTGTCTCCCCGCCACCCCCTCGCAAGCCTCGCTCACTAGACGACCCGGTCTGAAACAACTGAATGTGCTAAAATCAATATCAGTGTTGTTTGACAAAACTTTTACTCCAGACATGATCAGTAAAAAGGCAACTCAACTCGTAATTTTAAGTTATATAATTTTTTTGCTACCAATACCAACTACCCTATTAACTATAGTTTTTAGGGTTCCGTACCCAAAGAGTAAAAACGGGACCCTACTTAGACTTCGCTGTACAGCCCTGTGATAACAGGGCTGTATTTCATGAACCGTGATAGCTAGGCAGTTGAAGTTTTCACAGATGACCCCGTATAATACCCTATTAACTTTTTTAGAAATACAAAGCCAAAAACTCAAGTAGTCTCTACCTACCCATTAAAAGAAAAGTAAAATTTTAAGTATGTATCCATATCTACCTATACAAATAAATAGTTTTGTATAGGTATGTTTTATGATTATTATTTTTATTGGTGCAGAATTTCAATTATTCCTGACTCGAAAGTCGACCCGCCACTCTGCAAAGAGGCCCAAGAAGTTGGTTAGGTTAGTAGCCTCGGCCCATAGAGGTCACTTCGGTCCTCTATTGACCGAGCCGGCGAAACGCGATTGTATTAGATCCTTGGGACCCTATAGGCTCGGCGCAAAACGTAACGATAGCGCGATTCAGGAATTGACCGTTTTTTGCAGCGACATCTAGTTTAGATTCGTAGAATTAACTTTTTAAACACTGGGTTAGATTTCCACTCAAGACAAACATTTGTGTGATGAATATAGATGTTTGTTCTGTGGCTAGGTGTAATAATCTATCTATTTAAATATATATATATATATATTAGGGTGTCCCAAAAAAATCAAAGTGATTTTTTTTCAACGCATACCTACCCTATATTATTTTTCATTTGGTGCTAAAATGACTGTAAAATTAATTTCACGTACTTAAGATAACAGGAACCCGTGCCGACTTGGATCGAAACATTTTAGTACTTGCACTCCTAAGCGCAAGAGGGCTATCATATTCCAGTGTTAGTTGTTTCTAGTTTTTATCATTTATCATATTGTTTTCGAATAGTGAGTATATCAATAGTATTGCACAATTCTAAAAAGAGTGTAATATATTGAATTGGTAACGTAAAACATCAAATGGATGGATTCAAAACTTCCCTCTAATGGACAAGTTTTAGCAGTTTTGTTCTTAATATCCGCGAAGTGAATTTAAAGGTAAATGAGAGTGAAAATCTTATGATACGCGTGTGTATTATTTCTTGGAAAAAGGTGCGAATATCTACTAAATCATACTATACTGTTTAAAGAAACTTGTAAACTTATAACATGTTTGGAAAGACTGGCAAAAAAACGCAAAAAAACACAAGATGTCTTTAAAAGGCGCGTCAAGAAGAGTTTGTTACCATGGATTGACTATGATTAAAATGGATGAAGACTAAATAAAGAAGATCTTCCTGCAGCGTCAAAGAGAGCCTGATCGTCCGGGTCATGTAACTGCTGTCGACAAAAAGTTAAAGAACATAGGGGATACGGCGCGCCTCAGAGCTAATTAAGGAAGGGAATCGCCGTGCTAAATATTTAACTGCGTTGATTTCGTCGGTCATTAATAAACCTTTACCAATGAATTTATCTTCTGATTCTAGCGGGATGCTTAGCAAGAAAGTAGCAAAAGCCTGCATAATAAAAACCTATAACCTTAAACTCGTAAAAATAATTTGATTGCTACGAAGTTAGAAGCAGCATTGAACCTATATCAGCTGAGTATGAGAAATTCTGTGTTCATTCTATAAGCTTCTATTGATGCGCTGAGATATAATATCGACGAATTTCCAATTAGAAAATCCTCCATTCAAAAAAAATTAACAGAAAAACGAAAAGAGCAAGCGGAAACTATAATAATCGACGTTAAAAACATGGTACCAGATTTTGTGACTTCACTCACTGGGGTAGAAAACTATTGCTAGCTTTGGATGCTCAAAAATCGAAGAACGAAAAAGAAGAACGTATTCCAATAATAATTTATTATGAAGATAAGAATCAACCTATAATTTGTGCCTCGTTTAAAATGTTCTACTGGAAGTGAGCAAGCGCAGGCTGTTTGAAACGCGATAATAGACTAAAACCTCGAAGATAAAGTACAAATTCTTCACTGTGATACCATGGCTTCAATCACTAGTCGTCTCAACAGGGCTTGTGTACTTTTGAAGCAAAAGAAAAGAATAGAAAAGTGCTTATTTTTGACATCAAGTTAATTTTTAACAAAATCAATTTTTGTTACGTTGTGTACAAGAATCATCGTAAAATTTACCTTTATTTCAAAAAGAAAACTTGAAAAGAAGTTATACAGAATATCGTTAATAAGTAACAAAATCATTTAATACTATTTTTTATAAAATTCTAAGTTGTTTTGAATGCATTTGTAATTACCAAACCTGAATTAAGACTAAGGTACAAGGACTAAGGTGTCGTATTTCCATACAAATTTTTATTCATAACTTTGAAGTCAAGTCGGCACGGGATAACATTAATTAATCACAATAATATTTATTCTTAAGGCTTTTGAGGTCAAATAGAAAATAAGTAGAGGGTATGCGTACCTGATTTCGCAAAAAAAATTTTTGCTCTTATAGCTTGGGACCCAACCTAACCTAAACTACTGATAGTAGAATTTTGAAATTTTGAGATGATATTTTTATGAATTTTATTATGGGCCTTTAAGAAATGTTTTAATGAACTTACTTGAAATCATCAAAATTACTTGAAATTTGGTATATGCTCTTAAATACAATTAAATAAACATATTAGGAATTTTTGATTTTCATCCCTTAACGGAGTGGAAGGGGGTGTGAAAGTTTGTAAAATAAAGTTTATTATTAAAATTACTCGAAATGTTGTGTTTATGCTCTTCAATACAATTAAAGAAACACGTATGTAAGGGTTGAATTTTATTTTGAATTTCATCCCTTAACGGGGTAAAAAGGGGCGTCAAAGTCTGTATGAAAAATAAATTGTTTACGAGTATTCTCAAAATTACTTGAAAGATAGTATTTATGCTCTTCAATACATTTAAAGAAATAAGAAGTAATTTCTTTCCTCAACGGGTGCTAAGGGGTTTTAAAGTTTGTATGAAAAGAGTTTTTTTCCATGCTTTTTTTTTAAATATAACAATTATTAGAAACATCGAAGAAATGTATTCTCTTCTTCGTCGGTAATGATTTAAGAGAGAGAAGTAAAGTTATAACATTGAACAATTAGAATTATCCTGCTCGCCATGTCACTGTCGTCCGTCCTGCCTGACCCTGAGCCATTTACTTGTTCTCTTTGAAAATAACTTGTTTTTTCAGGATGTTTACTCGCCCACTATGACACTCCCTCCTTTCTGATGTCGTAATGTTGTGGTCTATGTTTTAGTTGTGATGAAAATGTGTTTTTCAACCAACTAAAAAAAGATGGTTCGATTTACATAATTTTAACTGAGCGTTTTTTTTTCTGTAAACTGCTAGTATGCTGCTACATTCGACTTTTTACACTGCGAACGTCCTACGTACCTACTCGTACGTATTCTTTGGACGACGGGATGAGGTCTGTGGTTTTTGCTGATCCGTTGCTGCACTTGATATCTATTTCAATGAAGGGAAGTCATTATTTCCTTCATGGAGTAGAAACAATCTTTATTCTAAACAAACATTTTATGCCTTTGTTTTAAATTAATTATAGTTAGTAAAGAACTTAGGAATGTGATTGTTTACCTGTCTTGTGTTATGATGACTTCTATTATGTATATTAAATTTCACTAGTATACCTAGTAAGTAACTGAGTTTCGCGAATGAACCGAACCGACACTGTTTTGTTTGCTTTTGTAACATTTTTCAAAAGATATAAAAGTAAACTATACATAACGAACGGCAACGGAACGCGAGGTAAAGCTGCGATGATTCGATTCGTTTAGGGACTTTTCTAAAGGAAATTAGATTTTTTATCAAAGTCCCGCTTTAATGCGCATTAGCAACTCCACATTTACCGTTGCCGTTGTGCTCCGTGAGAATCGAAAGGAAAATTTATCAGATTACGCTCCGAAAAAGCAGATGATAAAAATATGATGTTCTTCCTGTACTTACTCGTATTTTAACTTCCTTTTCCTCATCCTTAGAATCGGTTTTAAGGTATTCAAACGGGAGGTCATTTTGTAACCAAATGTTTACAAATGAATGCTAATAGTCCGATCAAAATATAGATTTTAATTAACAAGAACTCCAACAGAGCCTTGAGACCTTGAATAGACCAGTATAAATAAAATTTCAAAAGTCCCCATTGATCCCATGTGTGCTAAAAAAGTTGTTAAAGGTCAAACGTCAAAGTTTTCGGTTTTTCTCGAGAACTGTAAGATTTATTTAAAATATAACACAGGTAAAATTGACACACAAAATGATCACATAAAAATTGACGATCATTTAATCTCAAAAAATTGCCTTAATACTTTTACCTCTAACTATTAACCTCTAAAATTATAACCTTTAATTAATATACCAAGTTGGTATTACATGGATCTCATAACTTTTTACGGTAAAAGAACTGAGTTGCGTTGCGAGACTGCCCTCGTATTCAAGAACGACACTATGAGAACACGCGCCCACAGTGGACGAAATATTTTTCATAAAAATCACTTTATGTGTTGTGCGACACTGCATAGGGTGACTTAATTAATGTACACTGTCGTGTGCCTCTAGCCAAAGTTGAGCTTTAGAGGCACACGGTAGTGCGCCACTGTGTCGCTCAACACATAAAGTGATGTTTATGAAAAAAGATTTCGTCCACTGTGGGTGCGTGTTCTCATAGTGTCGTTCTTGAATACGAGTTTAGGGCTTTTTTTACAAGTTATATTTTTGATAGCATCACTATTTTATGTCTATTTTGACAAGACAGTCGACAGAATGACGTTTAGATATACCTACTAGGCACTGTTTAGGATAAAGTACCCACCTAGTCTGATTAATGTTAAAAATAGTTATAAAGTAGGTATGGCAATTTCATATTCACCATATTCGTGACTACGAGTACGTATTTAGTTATCTGTAACAAAATGTGGGCTGCACTGCATCTGCAAGCAGGTTTCACTTCCGTCAATACGGAGTAGAGTTGGGTAAAATCCACCGCAATCTGCTTCCTTCCTCAACACGGTAGACGACTGCTGTTGGTTTAGATAGATGTCTCTGATTATAAGCCGTCTATTCTCAGTAGTTCGGTTCATACATAGTTAAATTAATTAAACTTTAAACCGCAATTGCAGCTTAACTACGAGTATCAGGGATGTATGTATGAAAAAGATGGCATTGCACGTTTTTCACTGTCGTAATGTTAAGTACGAGTAGATAAGTAAGTAATTTGAAGAAAATATATTACCTTTATGTTTCGATTTTCCTTTTTACGGATCTCGAAAAACAACCTGACATGTAATTTAAAAAGGCCAACCACCTTGGGATTTAAAACTCACGGAACTATAGTAATTTGTCACATTTTCGTGACATTTTATCAGGCTTATATTTAAACGCCCCGTAGTAGACTTGGAGCTAGCGGTTGTTTTTCTCACTTTATCAGCAAGATTTCTGGTGAAATAAGTTCGTCCGTCAAAACAACTAAATGTCATCATATTTTATTAGATCACAAGCTGACCCCGCGAACTTCGTATCGCTTTAGAATTAACAAATGTTGTCTTCCGTTCCCGTTCCCGTTCCCGTTCCCGTTCCCGTTCCCGTTCCCGTTCCCGTTACAATTCCCGTTCAATAGTTTTTGTAGCGCAGAGCGCACACGAAGAAAGCAACATTTTTTACACCTTGCTTCAAACTATCGTCATTCAAATAAAGAATTTATTACTTTTTCAAAATAAAAAATAGTCTATGTTCTCAGGGATAATGTAGCTTGGTAATGGTGAAAGAATTTTTGAAATCGGTTCAGTAGTTTTTGAGTTTATCCATTACAAACATACAAAAAAACAAAAAAACAAAAAATCAAAACTTTTCTCTTTATAATATTAGTATAGAAGTATAGATTAAAATATAAGGTGGGGTAATAAACTAGCAAAAAGCGACACCACCCCGGAATTTACCCGGGTATTTAAAACAAACTTTGGCTGACAATCAGTTATCCGTGTATATAGTGTGCCGCCCTGGGGCACTGAAGATGCCGCCCCGAAAATGCCGCGAAAATGCCGCCCTATGACTTAAATTTTATTTTAATAGTTTTGATATCTTATTTTTTAAGAATTAGAAGTTTCTGTTACCACAAAGACATATATAATTAGAAAATATTTTTAATTCTTCAAAAAAACTACATAAATTTATCAATTCCAGAAAATAAAAATATCAACTTTAATTTTTTCAAACCTTTATGGAAATAAATTAATTAAACTATTTGAATAGTTTTTACTTAAATTTCCTATATTATAATATACCTACAAAATTTTAATGTGATACATAAAATACTTGAATTATATTTCTTGAAAGATAAAATGTTTATTTAAAAGAATTAGTTAATTATATATATATTGTATAGAAAATTTTATCTCACTTTCCAAATTTTGCCGCCCTAGAAAATTTGCCGCCCTGGGCACTAGCCCCGACTGCCCCTAGTATAAATCCACCACTGGTTAAAACCATAACGGAATATATTAAATAGATAGTTTTTGATATTAGGTATCTCAAATCCCGAGACAGATAAACTATAGGTAACTAGCCGACCCGTGACAAAAGTTGTTCTGTAATTTTTTTTTTGTAATAATCACATTAATCACATAGGATAAAGAATTTCAGGCAGCTTCCAATTTTTTCCCTACAAACCTTGTACTGATAAAATAAATTACGAATTTTGGTAGAATGCGTATCATTTATTAGGTAGTCAAAACTGCGTTGCTATGACGACTAAATGTTTTTAGTCTGTGATGTCAGATTTGTTGCACATCAACGCCATCTATACCAAAATCATCCTATTTGCATTTTTTTATCATTTAGGGGTTGTTTTTTGGATTATAAGTTTCCCCTTTATTTATTCTGTTTTATTATCTACATACAAGCAAATTTAATCTTAATCCGTTTTGTCGTTTATTTTTGATTAGGGAACAAACATGGCAGCCTTATCACAAACTTACGCATTTATAATATTTTTAGGATGTACTAAGAACACTAATGATTATAACTATCTACATATAATGCACAATGTGAGTATTATCATAACATTTTAAATTTAAATTTATTCAAGAATATCTTTTAGAAGTTTTAAAGTTTAAATTTGAGACATTATAATCGTATTGAGTCTGAATAGGTTGCATAGCAATGTTGCTGTATTTTGACGTAATAAAATAATATAGTAGCACTAGCTCATATACCAGTAAATAAGTACACGAAGTTCTATTTCGGAGGGAGTTTGCGACCGAACACGCGCGATGATTAAAACCAGTCGAGTTGATTACGTTGCATGTTTGTGCCTTTTCATTGTGCGTGGATGCCGACCGATAGCTTTATTTCGGATGAATGTGTACGCTTGCTTTTGACAGCTTGATAGTCGCAGTTCTTTGATGTGAATATGGTTGACAGTATACATCTCACTTGAACTGCAATTTGTTGACAAGTTTTGACAAGACCAAATAAAGCACACACCTTCGCATTCAAACCGGATTCTGAAATCGGCTAGGTATCCTTTTCACTGACGTTTTCACTGTCTGTCCCTACTCCCTCTCTGCCCTTTCCGATAGCACGTACCTATTCAAAACGTTTTAGATAAGTCTGTGACGAACCCATGTCAGATTTAGTAAACATTTGCATTATGGAGCTATCACATAGATCTATACATCGTAGATCAATCAAACTGGCAGGCGTGGAGCGCGTGCCTTGCGATTTGACGTGCGCTTCGGTCGATTCGCAGAACGTTGGCGCGTTTTTGATTGCATTCACATTCTTATTACATTCCTCATAAATTTTACCAGTTGAGCTGTGAACAATCTGACGGTTGTATTTTGAAACAGAAATTCCTGATACAGGCATAATAACTTTTTAAGGTAACAGATACATAATATGTTTATTTGCATAGAAATAGTTCTAGAATACGAGCTACCTAACAAAGTCGCGGACATTTAAATGACGTTATACATATTATACCTAACTTACAATAATATTTTACCTCAATAATTAAATCCCTGTGCTCCACATAAATATTCCGACGCGTTTATTAATTAAGTAGACAATTATGGTACCTAAGTCTATAGTAAAGACAGATCCTTTTATGTTTAATAGTTTTAAGGTATCATATTTTCCGTCTTATCCGAGAATTCCGAGTAGAATCTGCAAATACAAAAACCAAAATATTTTAAGTATCACCTTAAACCGGACGTGATAGAGTCAGCTTCAATACTCATGTTCCTATGAAATATGATGCTATGTTTCCTACTTAGTGCAAAACGTGACAGATTTAGTTAAATTCCGTATTGAGTAGATCGCTGGTGCGCTGCGACTGCGGTCGGCAGTCGGCACCAATCAATCATGGCGACGTGACCGCCACAGCTGCCGCTGCGGAGCTGCGAAACCCTTGCCGCAATTTACACTATCGCAACATCGTTCATATCTAAGGGTGCTGCCACTGTCATGAAACGATGATAGCCTACATAAATGACACTGATAGCCTACATAATGACGGCTTCATACGACCCTAGTCTATCAGGTTTATTAAAACCACTCCCAGTGAAAGTACCTACCATGAGAAAAATGCCTTCATTGTGAACGATTAAAGACAGATTTATGGCTGTTTTGTATTGATCCGAAACGAAGTATAATCGTTTTTCAGAACTCTTATGTTATTGGCAATGCTACAGACCATAAATTAATTGAAACATTGGAAAATGACAAAATTATGACCACTCTCTCTAGTAAATTTTTTTAGGTGATAGTTTATCATGATGCATTTTCTGAACAATCAGTTTTCGGGAGCAGTCTTAATACACCCAATCTTATAACCAGCTTCGACGAGTAGCCTTAGTCTAGCCATGCAGTATACAGTTGTCTCAAAAAATAATGTATCTTATACATGGGGTTGATTTGGGTACCCCTTTTAGGTGCTCTTCCTTTGGACTTCCGCTTGACACAATTTTACACCTGTTTATTGATTAATTAATTAATCAATAAACAGGTTTATTGATTAAGCTCTTTCAGCACGGATCCTCGAAGATCTATATTAACTATCTATCCTTGATCCTTGCAGATGACGGGGGTGTGTGTGTGCATGGATTTATGACAAAACAGACCAGAGGTTAATATAATTTTGTTTGCTCTGGTAAACAAGCATCACAAAGCTTTTCCTATAAAATATAACAAGTTTCATATTCTCCTGGTATTGGGTATGTCGTTATTCATATCTTGCCTCCACTCAGTGGGAATTCGATACCAACTCTAAACGAGTAAAAGTGTAAAGTAGTGAAGTACATATAGTGTACAAAACTTATAGGTAGATAATTCAGACGTCGGGATTTTCGCTAATGCAACATAGCGTTTGGCCTTCAATATATATATATGCGATATTCAACGTACACATTTTTAATTTTACCAATATCCAACCAAATTATAGCAATATCATTACCCATCCAATATTTTGTTGTTTCAGTTTGGCGTTCGGATGCAGTATCTGTCGGTAAGAAAGTACCCACTTGACTTTGTCTCCTCTGGAAGCTCATTTCAGCCGAGCTATTTTGGCTCAGTGCCGCTTTGCTAATTACTTTAGCTTGCATAGCCCCTTACATTTTTAAAATGGAGAAAAGCAATTAAATCTGTAAGGGTTAATTTGGTGCAATAATATCTCATTGCTGGCTATCATAGTCTAATTACTCAATAGATCCACCATAATATGTCATCACATTAGGTATACCTACACCAGCAAAATGTATGTCGATAAAGTTACTGTTTGGTGCATATTTTGATTTGGTGGAATTATTGTCAGTCAGTATTTCGTATGTCCTGTCCATCTCGCTATTCTAGCCGCAGCGCTGGCGGTAGCTGTAGCTAGTATAATATTAGTACTGACTGTTTATGTTTTGAAAAAAACGTGTCAAGACCCAGGGGTTAAGAGCCTCTAGCCAGCCAGAACCGAGTTGCGATCCATCAAGCAATTTAGTGTAAACGGCAGGATCTCTCACCAATTTACGGTAATTTACCTATTGATAGCGGTAGTGCAGGCAGACGGAGGGCCAATTTGTACACGCCACTCATTTCATTACCCAGAGATAAGGGTCTCATGAATACATACTTTCGCTCAATCTGGCACATTTATGTATGTGCAGATTTTGCAAATTTATTTTATTTTTGAGTAGAGTTATTTACTTAATTTGTATTAATAAAAACGTGAAAAAAATAAATAAATATGAAATAAAAACATTAGATATATCTATTTAGTATTTACGATAAAATAATTATGCACTAATAAACACCCACTACGTCAAAACCTACAAGTTTCCCATAGTCATACATTTCAACCGGTAAGCGTAAACCTTGAATAAATTGTGTTATTGTTTGGTATCCCAGAGACGTCAATGGTTAATAATTGCCAAATAATAGATAGCTATCGCTTGTTTTGTATGTCTATTTTCTTAATTGGAGAGATTAATTGATTGTTGTTATTCAAATACAAAATCAGATTAAATTATGCAGTCTGCTTAATTTAAACTTTTCAAATATAATTTGGTTATTTGCTATTAAGATTATTTACATTAAGTTTGAATATAACTGTACCATGATGTAAAAGAATCTGATAAAAATGTTGACATTGCCCTCTCGATGTTAGAGGTAGTTTTGCAAAAATCGTATACCTACAACATGTAGGTTTTTTTGTTTTAAAGCTATTTGGTGGTATGAACACTGCTTGCACCTTCAATTAAAGCCCAACAAAAAAATCTTAAAACTATTCTACTTCATAACTAACTTAGAAGAGTGTTTACCCCAAGTATGAATTCAATCGCAACACCCCAAAAACACTTTGCCACCTCATTGTCACAAATAATATTGATATTTTATAATTTGTATTAAATAATATTGATGTCAAGTTTTAAGTTCATGGAAGACGATTTTTCATACAAACTATTTCAGTCCTTCCGGGTTGAATTTTATAAGATCTCTTAGTGAGTAGTTTTGCCATAAAATGAGATACTCCAAATTTCAGCATTCGAATCTTTAGCGGTTTGATTCTGCAATAATTATTGCAAGAATTTCACAAAATACCTATTCATAATAATATTAAATTTTTATTTAAAGGCCTATTTTATAGAAATTCTCGTATGTATAAATCTGTTTAATATCCATTAAATTTTGCTTGGCATATGTGGATAGCTAACTAAAAACTAAATCGAATAAAGTTTAATTACAACAATTACTCTAAAAGCCAAAATAAAAACTAGAGAATAAAGTTTGTTAGTTCCTAGCTGTATACCAGTCGTCTGCCAAACAAGTAAGGCGCTCCCAGTCGACGATTGTTTTTGTTCGAAACGAAAAAATAAATACTTGTGAACAAGCCACATCTCCTATTTTATAATGTATAGTATATGTGAATAAAGATGTATCCATCTTTAATCACTTCGATAAATAATCCTACCGACCGCTACAATGACGACAAACACACGTCGGAGCGTGGTCCGCTTTAGCTTTTCGAATAAATTAATGATATAAATTATGTATAATTACTTATCAAAAATCTATTCTAATAGAAATCTAGATCTACATATTACCTATCTTTAACAATAAATCACAAGTTGATTTTAATAGTAGGTATATAAAATATTTCGATCATAAATTCTAAAACGTATCATTTGGAAATAATATCTTTATCGTGAAAAGTTTCTGCTATTATGTTTTCAGCTTAATAGAAATCTAGGTAGGAACCTGAAGTAATATACTTATAAAAATAGGAGATGTGGCTTGTTTAGAAGTATTTCTTTTTTCGTTTCAAAAAAGAGCAATCAGCGACTGGGAGCCTCTTAACCGAATACTGAACGGCAGCTTGTCCATTATCTGTAGTGGCGACCCTATCTATGTGGAGATTGACCAAGTCCACCACATTGCACTGATCTCTGCACCCGAACGTCCTGAAATAATAGATTACGGACGTACCGAGCCTTAACGCCACGCACGTTGAGGAATGCAAAAGCGAGTAATCCGCTTTGCTCGTGACAGCTAAACTTTGTCAATAGCTCTTCTGAATTCTCTACTTTAAACTTGCACACGAGCACAAAAGTGTAATAGGATCCATTGTGAATAACTTTCCCAACAAACCTTTGAGTTGGAAGCTCTACAGTTGCGGACGGACTTTCGGCTTGGATATGTAAAGGTAAAGTGCATGTCCCGACAGTATTTTTAATAAACTTAAAACTAGGAGGAGGTTATTGATTTGGCCGCTATGTACTTTTAAAGCCCTAAGGGCTTAACGTAACTTGATAGTTTACCTATTAAAATAAATACAGTATCTAATAATCTAATAGGTTACACAGTTGTACTTTTTTAGGGTTCCGTACCCAAAGGGTAAAAACGGGACCTTATTACTAAGACTTCGCTGTCCGTCTGTCTGTCACAGTCTGTCAGGCTGTATCTCATGAACCGTGATAGCGAGACAGTTGAAATTTACACATATTATAATGTATTTTTTTGTCGCTATAACAACAAATACTAAAAACAATAAAATAACAAAACAAACAAATAAATAACAAACGTGTATTTTTTGCCGTTTTTTATAAATAATGTATGGAACCCTTCGTGTGCGAGTCCGACTCGCACTTGGCCGGTTTTTTTTGATAATATTTCTCCCATGTTAGGGGTAACAAGGAAAATTAGGGCTCGTCCTCGGATACGAGTATGTGTAAAAGCATTTGCGTAATAACTCGAAGTCTGATGTGAAAAGTCATTTTGTTCCGTCCCTCGTTCCGCGCGAACCCGTCCGGTTCTCGTCTTTCATCATTCATTCCGGTCACTAGATGAGTAAGTAAGTACATATAATTTCGTCTCAAGCCTAATGTGAGTGGTCCTTTGCTTTCACTTCCACCTTCTTCGGTTTCAGAAATCAACGCGTGTAGAGTCAATTTACCGTGATTCGTCAATTTACGAAAAACAGGCAAAGACATAAAAAAATCTTCAATTAATTCGCAAAGCGTAAAGTATGGTACGGTATCCCTTCGGACATTGATTTAGACCACAGAACAGAATGCTGATTTCGGCTGTTTTGTGCACACAGCTTAGTTGGTAGTAACTCTGCCTTCTACGCTGTAGGTTGTGGGTTCGATCCCCACCCAGGGCAAAACATTTGTGTGATGAACATAGATGTTTGTTCTGTGTCTGGGTGTTACTATGTAATAATAAGTATGTATTTACAAAAAAAAAAAAAAAGTATATAAGTATTCTATCAGTTATCCGGTTCCCATAGTACAAGCTTTGCTTAGTTTGGGGCTAGATAGTGTTGTGTGTAAAGTCCGCCAATATTTATTTTTATTTATTTATTTAGAAGGTTCTACATAATAACATTGCTATTTCTGTCTGTTAAGTATAATCACTAAATTAGACACTTTAACAGACAGAGCCTTTAGACAATTTTATCATAGTACTTGTACTGTACAAGTCCCCCTCTCTGTATACGTAGGGATCTAAGCAGCTTATTTAATAAATATTTTTTTTTAAATCTACTTATACCATCAAAAACATAATTTGTAAAAAAAGCCAAGTCTCGCAACGCAACCCAGTTCTTCTACCGTAAAAAGTTGTGAGATCCATGTAATACCAAGTCGGTTAATTCATTCAGTCCCTACTTTAAGGGTCCTTCTGTCTTAAGTTATTACGTAAAGGTTAGCTAATTACGTAATAACATAAGTCAGAAGGATTTATGGTACGGAACTCGACGTGCGCGAGTCCGACTTGCACTTGGCAGGTTTTTTTAGGATTTTTACACTAAACACTAATTGTGTTTCAAATTTGAAGCTTCTATGTCTGCTAGAAGTGCCTTACACTTTTGATGATCGGTCAGTCAGTCAGTCAGTCAGTGAGTGAGTGACAAAATGGAAACTTTGACTAGTTATAATTCTTAAAATTCTTAATCTACTGGTTCAAATTGAATGAAATTTGAAATATACCGTGTTTTTATAATGCCTGCTTGGTTACTGAAAATTCAGGCTTCTAGTTTTATCCACAACGAAGTTATAGGGGGTCGAAAATGGCCTGAACTGCTTCGAGAAAAGGATGGTACAGTACAGCCGTGCCGCTTTATTGCTTGACTTGGCAGATTACAAATGATACATTCTGGACAATCGTCCAGATTGTCGTCGTCGTTGCTAAATACATCTAGACAGACAACGGGTTGCAAGCCGACGCTCTGCATGTACTACAAATATATGGACTTTTTTGCATAAGTCTAGCATAAATATTGGGTGTAATTTCGTAATCTAATAAAACTGGTTTCAGCATTCCAATTGCGATTACAAAGTCTGTGTTCACACAACGCTTACGAGATGATCGCTAAGCCAGCCAAATGTTACTGGCAAGCGTCCACATGCTCACAGCGAGCGCAGCCATGTGGTACATCTCCACAATCATACCAAATGAATATTGTTTTTAAACGGAACATATCCATACGTTTTTATTTCGTAGCATTTATGCGTTGTATCTTGCCGACTGAATGGCCATCTTTCTTGGTCTAGTTAACGTTTAGAGTTTAGAGTAGGTAGGGTAAAAGCGCTGGTTGTGGGCATTTTAACAACATTTTAATTTTAACATTGTATTTAAAAAAATTTATTAAAACAACGATTTTTAAACAACATAGAATAGAGTATTTATTTATCTATGTCTTAGGTTATGCAAAGGTTTTGTAAGAGGTGATATTTATTTATTAATTACTAGCCGACCCGTGACAGACGTTGTCCTGTCAAACTTCAATAATCGAATAGAAAAGACTGAATTATTTTAGTCTGTGATGTCAGATTTGTTGCACACCAGCGCCATCTATACAGAAATCATCCCTTTTGCGTTTTTTTATCGTTTTGGGGATGTTTTTCATATTTTAAAGTAGTCTATTATTTATTCGGGCATTATATCTACATCTACAGCAAATTTCAACTTAATCCGTTTTGTCGTTTAGGCCTGATTGAGGAACAAACATACATACAAACTCACAAACTTTCACATGTATAATATTACAAGTTTCATCTTAATCCGTTTTGTCGTTTAGGTCTGATTGTGGAACAAACATACATTTCTTTTCACAAACTTTCGCATTTATAATATTATTAGGATTAGGATTCATATTTAAATAGACTAAACGGTAAATATTTAGTTATTTACATCTGACCATAGACAAAGAATTGTATTAACTGTAGATTTTAAACAAGTTTGTTTGCTATGCTTAGTTATTGACCACAAAATTTGAAAATTACCAAAACCGGGGTCGGCACCACAACCGGGTCTTTGTCGAACTTAGTCGAAATCAGATATTTCACTAGTATCGATAGTCATTACATTTAATAGGAACTTTCTTTTTAAGAGCATTTCATGTTTATTAAGTGACTGAAACATGATTGGAAAAAAAATCAATAGAAAACAGTAAACCAAAATAAACTACACTAGAAGAACTAGCACTAGACTAGAAGTATTCTAGTCGCTTTTTATATAAATAGCGCTCCCGGATGATCGTCAAGTTACAATACAATACAATTCACTTAGAGTTACCTCAAAACAAAAAAAAAGATTTTTTTATTCAAATTCAACAATTATTTATTTCAATAAAGTCACAAGGATCACTTTGAATCGTCTTAGGAGCTAGGTGAAGCTACGCCTGTTCCTCGCGACCAAGCTTAGAAGAATCAGGCAACAAACACGGCTGTGGGTCTATCATTTTTAGGGTTTCGTAGTCTACAAGAAACCCTTATAGTTTCGCCATGTCCGTCCGTCCGTCTGTCCGTCTGTTTGCAGCTTAGCTGAGAGGGCTTATCAGTGTTAGAAAGCTGTAACTTGGCATGTAGATACATATTAGATACATATTAGTAATGTCAACAAACAAGTTTACAGTTTTTGAGTAATAGACGTAATAGTCGACCAACTTATAAAATGTAATCATTTTTTTTTTGTACAAATACAATTGAAAATGACTTAAATTACTTATTTAAGGTTGTTAGCTGTGTATAAACTACGAAAACCTACATTGCGCGTGACCCGACACGCACTTGCCCAGTTTTTATTCAATGATCCTTTCCCTAATGCTATGTAGAGCTCCAGTGCGGTGCTAATCGAACAAGGTGAAGGCTCAAACAATAATAATAATTAAAAGTACTAAACAAGTACGTACAACAATAAAAAAACTGAACTAAAGAACTACAGCACAAATTCTAAAAGCAGCACACGCTTCAATTGATTTAGAAATAAAACCTAAAAATAATTAAAGTAGACAAATGTTACAAAATAAAATAGTGCAGACAATATAAATTAATATCAGACTACAAGGATATATCATTTATTAATTTATCTAATCATCTACAGTACGCTTTATTTATAAGATTATTCTTTATGTAGGTAAATCTTTCAACGGGAAGTTTTGTTCCTTTTTGTGACAGTTTATTATAAAATCGTATACAATTTCCCATAAAAGACCACTTTACTCTTCCTGATCTGAATTTGGGTATGTACAATTTGTTCTTATTTCTTGTGTTAATACTATGTACATATTTTTTTTCATAAAGAGAGCCATATTCTTATAAGTAAGCATACAAAAGTTTTCATATATTTATTGTGAGATTACTGTGAGAATGTTAATTTCAGTTCAGTCCCGGGACTTCATTTTATAAACTACGTACTGCCCGTTTTTCTAAAACAAAAATAACTTGAATGTTGAACAGCCTTCCCCCAGAGAAGAATTCCATACGACATTACACTATGGAAGTAACTAAAATAAACTAGCCTAGCTGTAGCTTCATCACTTAGCCGCCTAATCTTGCGGACTGCATAAGCAGCGGAACTAAGTTTACCAGCAAGTGTTTCAATATGAGGTCTCCATTGTAAGTTTGCATCATTATTGAGCCTTATTTATTTCAATGTTAGTCGGAGTATGCACCACATTAGGTAAAGTGAATTTTGTTTTCTTAAAATTAAGCAATAGGTTGTTTACAATGAACCAATTAAAGACTAACGACAGCGACGCATTTATGCCATCGAAGTTAACTTTCGTTAAACTAAGAATAAAAACGGACTGAGAATCGAGCCCTGTGGTACTCCCATTTCAATAATAGACCCAGAAGATCGTTTCCCACTAATATCAACTTTCTGGGCTCTATTGGATAAGTAAGATTGTAAGAGGTGAATTGCCTGGTTATGGATGTCATAGTGTTTTTACTTTGCGATTATAGTTGCGTGACTCACGCAGTTGTACGCTTTCGACAAATCGCAAAACACTCCGATCGCATCTTGCGATTTCTCAAAGGCCTCATATATGTGCTTTTAGAGCAAAGTATCGGCATCGGTTGTTGATCGACCATTTGTAAATCCAAATTGATGACAATGAAGTAGCCTGTTAAGATTGAAGTGACAATAACTGAGTAAGGATAACTTTTTCAAAAAATTTACTTAGAGCAGGCAATACCGAGATTGGTTTGTAATTAGAGGTATTTTTGTCGTTTTTCGACTTACATACAAAGGAATGAGTTTACTACTATGCTTCATGACTTCATGAGATCAGGAAAAATACCGCAATGCCACTGACACAGGCAAAAAATAAAATTTCGTAGCACTATCGGAGCGGCGCGGCGTAGCGTGGCAGCGTAGCACCGCAATATGAGGCAATATGTTATTATTACTACACAATAAATACTTTTTGTAGCACGGTTAGATGTTCTAGATTGGATTATATTTTCGTAGTTTCCGAATACTTACTTATCTGTACTTTTTACATAAAAATAATTACATCTATAATGGGCATTTATCGCTGAGGCTGAGGTTATTTGGCTTCTTTTGCCCGTTGAACAGCCCGAATAGTAAATTTGTAAGACGAGTATTATTTTTTTTTCAAAAAATAAAATCCAAAACTTTTTATTTCTTGCAAGTATGTAGGTAAGTTATAAGTTTTTCAATATTTAGGTACTTAAGTATATATATATATATATATATATATAGATTTTATTTTCATTGATAGTATAATCTTTTGTATTTACATGCTTTTATTTAGGACGAGTAATACTGTTTTTTGATGAATCGTTTTTTCTCAATAACCGCAAAACATACAGTTTTGTTTTTATAATCTAGCTAGATAATCGATCTATTTTCCAAAGTTGACTCTTCAAAAACATTAGTTTCCTTTTTAATCTAAACTATGAATAGCTAAACATTCAACGTTCATTTTTGTATAAATCGTTAGATAATCATACTACCTAAGTAAATTCATAGATAGTTTCTTTTTAAGTTTGATGGTTTTCAAGATTGTGCAGTTTCATCACTTATTCTGTCATATCTGGGTAGACTCTGCCCATACAAATAAAAACCAAACATTTCACATTATCACTGTAACTCCATGTATTAGTTACGTTATTATGTGTTAGGATTAAATCATGCAACTGAATTTTAAACCAATTCCCCCGAGCCGATTAACGCCCTGTATGTCGACGATTGCTCTTTTTCGAAACTAAAAAAGAAATACTTCTGAACAAGCCACATCTCCTATTTTTATAAATATATTACTTCAGGTTCCTACCTAGATTTCTATTAAGCTGAAAACATAACAGCAGAAACTTTTCACGATAAAGATATTATTTCAAAATGATACGTTTTAGAATTTATGATCGAAATACTTTGATACCTACTATTAAATCAACTTGTGATTTATTGTTAAAGATAGGTAATATGTAGATCTAGATTTCTACTAGAATAGGTTTTTGATAAGTAATTATACATAATTTATATCATTAATTTATTCGAAAAGCAAAGGCGGATCACGCGCCCCCCTTTGTGCCCCGTCTGTTTGTCGTCATTGCAGCGATCGGTAGGATTATTTATCGAAGTGATTAAAGATGGGTACATCTTTATTCACATATACTATACATTATAAAATAGGAGATGTGGCTTTTTCAGAAGTATTTCTTTTTCCGTTTCGAAAAAGAGCAATCGTCGACATACAGGACCTTAAGCTATAATTTTCATACTTATAAAATAATAAAAATATTTATTTTTCAAAAGGCTTTCACAGAAGTTTTACACTTAATGAATGGCTTAAATACTAGGTAAGGTAGGTTCTACATAATATCATCAACAATACAATGTGCAATAATTATTAGGGTAATACAATAGCAACACCTTAATTACCTACCTAGGTAAAAACCTTGTGTTTTGAATGGCATAGATACTCTACTTTGCATCAAGCCTTGTAGTGTCAATAACATTGACTCCTCGCTCTAACTAAGTTTACACTTGTATATAGACGCGAGGGATCCTTGCTTCGGCTGTCTACTTGGGGTTAAGCTCAGAAGGTATATCTAATATCTATACTTCGTAATGAGCACATTAATAATAGTTGTTGGTTTAACGTGCTAGAAGTGTATACTAAAACTTATAACTTAATATTATTTCAGCCAAAAATTAAAAATATTGTGTATATTCAACCTGTTTTTGAACAGTTTTTTGCTCTTGTTACTTATTTAACTTCGGTGAAAATATTTTATTTTATTTTACTTTAAAATGTAATGCAATAATATTGGTGATGAGATCCACGAAGTAATCAGATGATGAATTCAGGAGTGATGGGAGATGGGACTCTAGGAAGCTAGTATAGAATGTCTGTATCTAAGTATTTGCAAACATTCCTTTAACCCCGTTGAATTTGGATATTACCCTAGGAAGAAGCCCTAAAAGCTTTTTTTGACAAATATATTTTTAACAAAACGTTTAAACGTGCTTTTGGTAAAAAGTAGTTACTGGCTGACTTACGAGTTGGTCGTCGGTATAATCGTATTTTTAATCTCTAACTCTCACGTAGTCACAGACAGGATTTTTCAAAACACATTTTTTTTGTGCCATCGAGCTCATTGCAAAGCCTGCAATAATGAAAGAGATCGTATGCACGGTCAATTGTTTCTAAATAATATCACAGTAAGTAGGTTAATTTTTTTGTGTGTAAGAATACTAGAAATTTGATGATTAATCTCTTTACTTTTAAGACTATTAAGGACCTTGTATATTATAGGGTCTTCAGCCTTAGTTCTCCGGTCAAAACAAAATTGTGTTTTGATGCGATCGAGTCGAGTGCTAAGCTTGCGCGGCCGCTTTGGAGCTTGCGAAGCAACACCCAGGCCCTAGGGTGTACGTACGGTGTACCTAGTTACCAGTAATACTATGTAATGTAGAATACACTTGATGAAATTAAATATCCCTTTATGCAATAGAGTAGGAGTTTGTATGAAAATGAACCCCTGTATTATTCAAGAATACTCGCCTCAGAGCGATTTCTCTCTCCCCTTAGCACCGGTTCTGTTCCGAGTGATTGTAGCTCATAAATTTCTTGAAATTTAACATTGGACAGCTTGAGCTTGAGCCTAATCTATCCGTGTTACTAGAAATCCAAACTGCATTCAGAGTCAAATTTCCACGAAATGAAACTCAGTGGAACAGTTGCACTATAAAGTGTCTCTGTGTATACGCACCTTAAACTCGCGGTGCTAGCGAACTCCTACGTATGTAAGTATGGAAACGTGCAAACACGTGGGTTCGACCGAATAGGGAACACAGTTGCGTGCGCTACGTTAGGAATACCTCTTATGAGGGAAACTGTAATTGTGTGCTTTAGTTTCTTTCGTTTTGTAGTTTTTGTCCTAGTTTAATATTCCTGATAAATTGTATAACATTTTGAGTTATCTTTTCTAATTATTATAAGTTTTAGAAAAAAGAGCAGATATTTGGGATTTGCATCTATTTGGGAACAGAATATAAAAATAACTGTATTTGCACAGTTGCCTTATTATGTAGTAGTTAGTCTCAATGGGCACAGTGTCGATCGTCGCGAGGTCGCATCGAACAGGGGCCGAGCACGTGAGCTCCTCACCGGGGACCATTCATGTGCGAGGGCGGCGCCCTGCGCGCGCATCAATCGATAGCATAGGGGGCGCGAGGCAGTGGCTAGCCCGCCGCGCGACGGCTCGCACGCTCGCTCCAACGCTCCGCGCCCGCGCCCCAACCGCCGGCCGAGCCCATGAACGCCCCCTACAGATGACAGAGCCCGTCCGTACGGTTCGAAGACTTCCCAACCCGCCAGCGCCAGATAGCACGAGCTCGCCCGCCGCTGCTCTTGTTGCGCGACAAGGTACGAAAATCGATAACTGCCGCAGCATCCACCGCCGCCGCGCTGCCCGGACGAGCTGCCCCGGCCGTAGCTACCTTCAATGGTGTCTCCGTAAAGCACCCGCGGAATGCTCACCCAGTTACAGTGTTGTGCACGTCATCCATCTTTATATACTCTGCCTTGTACAATCGACGTAGAGCCGCATTAAAATTTAATCACTAATGGAACCTTGTATTTCGACTTGTAATTCAAGTCGAAATACAATCTTGCTTCAGTTTGAATTTCTTTAAAATATTTTTAACTTGAGTTAAGAAATATGTGATTGAACGTGAACTAAAACTTTATTTTGCGAGAGTAAAAAGACATTAAATTGGCAAAACAATACGGCCTGGATCATAACTAAATAGTACAGTTTTGTTTTAACTAAAACAAAACTGTACTATTTAATAATGAATTAGCAGTATGTATATATAATATTCTAACAATGACCGGGGCAATGACTCAGCTAGCGTTATGACGACATATTCACGTCACGGAAAACGCCAAGTAAATGTGACAATAGGACTTATTACAGTGGATCTATTCAGCCCATTTCAAAAGCCGTTCGAATCTAGGTCTTTATTACTTTGAAAAATAGTTACGACAAAGCTCTTACGATTGTGAAAGATAGAAAGAAATACTTACTTCACGGAATTTACCTCATAGTTTTCATTCGCGTGAATAAATTGAGTTATAGCCAAAATCATTCATTATTTTCCAGGCTGGCCTTAAGTGAACTTTGAGGAAATTTAAATAAGAATGCACAATATGCACATTGTGTAGGTAGGTAATATTACCTTCATTTTTTATTAGTTTTCCTTCAACCGACCTGCTTTATTCTAGGGTCAACCTTCAGTGCCACAGCAAGTAGGTAATACATAAATAAGTAGGTTTGTTTGCTGTACTGTAATTTGGGTTGTCCTTGATCTACCTTATGTATGTCTACCGTACACCCACCGCTGTTCTACGTGTCCTAGCGAACTTCACTTGACCTTATATTATTGCGTTTATTCACTTTTTGACTTTCGTAGAGCTCACAATGACAATTGACAACTTTTGAGATCTTCTGAACCGACGACGACCATCTTCTGAACTTGACATATTCACAGATTATGTATTTATGTTGCCGCTATAACAAAAAATACTAAAAACCGAATAAAATAAATATTAAAGTGGGGCTCTTATACAACAAACGTGTTTTTTTGCCGTATTTTATAGATAATGGTACGGAACCCTTCGTGCGCGGTTCCGACTTAATAATTTTTACATGGTGATCCGATTTCGATGATTTTTAGGGTTGCGTAGTCTACAAGAAACTCTTATAGTTTCGCCTTGTCCGTCCGTCCATCCGCAGCTTAGGTCAGAGATTCTTAGTGCTAGAAAGCTGATATTTGGCATGAATATACATTATTAGTCACGTCGACAAAGTGGAAGAATAAAATTTTTAAAAATATTTTTTTTTCATGGTTTTCACATTTAAAAAAAGTATTGTTGAAAGGATTTGTGAAAGCAACTTTTTGATTAAGGGATCCGTTTGTATTAAGTTGTTGTTGTATTGGTTTTGGAGATGTGAAAAAATTAAAAAATTATTAAATATTAAAAAATTTGCACGAATATCATTGAAAATTACTTAGATAGCTGAGTAAATTACGAAACCCTACAAATAAAGTAACTTTGACTAGTTATAATTCTTATAAACTTCAGGTTCAAATAACATGATTTGAAATATACCGTGTTTATACAATGCCTGCTTGGGTTACTGAAAATTCAGGCTTCTAGTTTTATCCACAACGTAGTTACGAGTATGAGTATAGGGGGGTCGAAAATGGCCTGAAATACTTCGAGAAAAGGTTGGTATGGCAGTGCCGTTTTTTTGCTCGACTTGGCAGGGGCAGGGCACTGCGGTGCCTCCAGATAGTTCCTAGTAACGACAGTCGTTTCAGTTAATAAAATAATTACTTATGATTTATGATAGATGAATGTTATGGACTTGAAGGTATTTTAACGTAAATGGATTTGCACTACTCATTAAAACTCTACTGCCCTCCTGGAATAGATGTTGTGCATAATGTGCCTAGCGATCTACCTATCTAAGTATGTATCTAGGTACTATCTACTTAACGAAGACTTGGCAAACTTCAGTACTATTATGTATCCACTTACCAAACCATTATACTAAGGTACATTCAAGTTATTTTTTTACCAGAAAGGTAAATTTGCAGCAGATCTCATATCATGGAACAAAATAATTTAACACTTAAGCACATAGGTACTCGTAGGTATATATAAAACAGTTACTACACAATTTCTAATTTATTATTTTTTTGCTGTAAAATTGCAAAATTAAATATGTAACGTCACACTCTAGGGAGGTGAGAGTCTCACAAGTGTGACGAGGAAGGGGGGAGGTCAAAAATTATGAAATTCGTGTGATGTAATTTATAGATGGCCCCTTAGCTCCCTGAGGCTATAATATAAATTGCTATAATAATAATTGTTCATTTCGATTCAAAACTAAAAACAAAAAACAAAAGAACCAGAATCCCATGGATTCCTGATTGCCACCCGAAACAAACATGTGACACCTACATATGTGTAATGAACATAGTGTAAGTAGGTTAAAAAAAAAGTAACAGTATGTAGACAGATACCTTACTATTTACTAAAAAGTAATAATAATTATTATTTAGTAGTTATCTCAGAAACTATTAGAACCATAGATGTATTATAGGAACCAGAAAACTTATATCCAGATAATGTAGGAACCAGTTCCTATGGCACAAGTTTTGCAGAGAGAGAATAAAAATTACAGATTTTCTGAAAATATTGTTCGACAATAATGAGGAGGGAAGAAAGTCATGTAACGAAATCATGTAAATGTGGATGGATGGTAGACGTAGAGGTAGGCCGAAGAAAAGATGGATGAACTGTGTGAAAGATGATATGGGTAAGAAAAGAGTGAATGATGAGATGACGGCTGATAGAGGGAAATGGAAGAAGTACACAAACATGTTGTGCCGACCCCACTTAAGTGGGATAAGGGCAGGAAGATTATAGCATGATCGACAATAATGTAGAATTGTAGTGACACAGGTTTGTGAGACCCAGGCGGGGTTCATGTTGAGGCATAGGTATAATTGTTATACGGTGATACTTATAGTTAGTCATTACTCATAAACCTAACTGGAACAATAAATATAAGTATTCATTAATAGGAATATGAACTCTAGATCAAGCGATCAGATCAGACAAAAGGTGTTCAATTGTGATTCAAGAGAAATAGTGCTGTGCCTCTCCAAACTTGGTACGAAGCACTAAAATCGAAACGTATTGAACAATTCGTTTTAAAAGTTAAATCGATAGCGAACGACAGGTGAAGGCAATCATAGCATTTATTCGTAACTAGGGTAAGTTGGTGGTGGCATGGGTCGATTGTATATCGTGATGCAGTGCAATTTCTACCGGCCCAGGTAGGAAATAGACCAAGGACGCAAAGTGGCTCAAAGGCCACGAGCACTCAACGCGGCAGCTGGTCTTTATTACCTACTAACTTCATCAAGAAAATTTTACGACTAATAGTTAAAACAGCCTCCTGAAATGTAAGTTTAAGATTATAGGTATCTCCAGAAATTGGATATGCCATCAAAAACATAACTTGTAAAAAAAGCCAAGTCTCGCAACGCAACTCAGTTCTTCTACCGTGAAAAGTTGTGAGATCCATGTAATACCAAGTCGGTTAATTTATTCAGTCCCTACTTTAAGGGTCCTTCTGTCTTATGTTATTACGTAATTAAATTAGCTAACCTTTACGTAATAACTTAAGACAGAAGAACTGAGTTGCGTTGCGAGACTTGGCTTTTTTTACAAGTTATGTTTTTGATGGCATCTCATTTATTTTTGTAGATGACCCTACTTTTTAGGGTTCCGTACCCAAAAGTAAAAACGGAACCCTGTTACTAAGACTCCACTGTCCGTCTGTCTGTCTGTCGGTCTGTCGGTCCGTCTGTCTATCACAGGGCTGTATCTCATGAACCATGATAGCTAGACAGTTGAAATTTTCACAGATAATGTATTTCTGTTGCCGCTATAACAAATACTAAAAACAGAATAAAATAAATATTTAAGTGCTCCCATACAACAAACGTGATTTATAGATAATAGTAAAACTCTTCGTGCGCTAGTCCGACTCGTCCTTGGCCGGTTTTTTTAGGATTTATACACTAAACACTAATTGTATTCCAAATTTGAAGCTTCTATGTCTGCTAGAAGTGCCTTAAACTTTTGATGATCGGTCAGTCAGTCAGTTAGTGAGTGAGTGAGTGAGTGAGTGACAAAATAAGAAACTTTGACTAGGTAGGTATAATTCTTAAACTACTGGATCAAATTGAATGAAATTTGAAATATACCGAGTTTATATAATGCCTGCTTGGTTACTGAAAATTCAGGCTTCTAGCATTGATGGGGATAGTCAATGGGGATTCCTGGACTAACCCGTTTTATCCACAACGAAGTTATAGGGGTCGAAAATGACCTGAACTGCTTCGAGAAAATAATGGTACGGCCGTGCCGCTTTATTGCTTGACTTGGCGGAGGCACTGCCGTGCCACCAGATTTATGGGTATCTTCACAACGGCTTGGTACTTATTGTACCTATAATTAATTTACCTTGCATCGAATGACGTTCGCCTAAAGGTGTGGACACAAGTTTACCGTGCGAACGAACAATAACACCGTTTGCGCGCGGCTTGCGTCCAAACATAGCGCGGCTGCCATACTCGATTGCCGCGCAATGACAGGTCACACCTTAAGACAGATGTTAGAAAGTTAGACTGTCTTTTAGGACATTAACTTTTTTATACTTAACATCGCCTTTTTATTTTTATGCTAGCTCTAGTAATCACCTACTATAGCTCGATAGCTCTTGAGTATTTTCCCCTTGTCGCTCCAGATAAAAGACACTCAGTCAATATTAGAAGTTTATATTTGAATTATTAATTTATCTCAGGTGATGCATCAACGATGAGTCGCCGCGCGCGGCCGTGACATGGAAGCGCAGGCATGGGCTGGCGCGCCGTGCAACCGCCGCACATCGCCGCCGGCTTGCTTCTCTTGCTGCTAGTCAATTTACCAGGTCAGTGAGCACTGCTTGCTATACTGCTTTTAATGAAGTTTTAAAACATTGAAACATTTTAATTCCCTTGATATTTAATTATTAATACTTATCTACTAAGATCGATAATGTTAAGTCACACCATAATTCGGTTGATACAGTAACCTGCCATCAGGACCACCAAGATGCTGTGCATATCACGGCGATCCTCGGCGAGAGCGTCGTATTCAACTGTCAGGTGGACTTTCCCGAAGACATTCCGGTGCCGTACGTCTTGCAGTGGGAGAAGAAGGTAGGCGAAACGGTACGACGGTCCACACTCCACTCTTTACAATACAACGCTGCTCATCTACCGTGTGTGTTTTTGTTCAGTAGAGGACGGCTCGTCCCCGCGACGCGGCCCACCGACTGTAATGTATAACTCGTGCCTTGTCGTTGCCGACACCTCGTATTGTCCCGTGCTAGTGGTAACGCCGGGTGCCGCGGGCCGCGGGCTGTCCCTGCAGCCCCCGCCCCGCGCGCGCTCTAGCACGCCTTTTGTGTATCTCTGCCTCTTCTACGTATTGCCTCGTAATGCTCGTTCTACCGTGCTCGTCGACACGAACGGTTCCACATACACCACAGTGAGAAAGGCCTTCAAAGCGAGTCCGAGAGAGCAGCAGACCCCCCCGTTAGAGTCGAACATGCGTACACATAACACTGTCACTTTACATGATACAATAAGTTTTATTTTTCTTAGTCCTTATTGATTTCCTTTACTGGGTGCACCATTGTTTTTTTCTGAGATACCTAGTATCGGGAGCACTGTTGCTTACATGGCTGACACGGGGCACCGCACTCCCTCGCGCACTGGCGGCGGTTCTGTCTGTTTCTCTCTTCCTGTGGCTGTGGGCTTCCCCCACGCTCTTTGGTCAGACTGTAGAATCATAACTACAATCGTTTCATGTAAAAGTACCTTTTTAACCCTATTTAAGTGACTGCACAGTAATGAATTACGATCCTAATGCACGATGTAGTTAGTAGCACAAGCTTATTTTTCACATATTAACACATTTTACGCATGTCATAATATGCACCCGTGTTATACTTAGTTATTTGATTTGCAATAGTACTCAAACTACATTGAGTACTTTACTATGCTAATATTACAGTAGGTCATAATATTACTAGGTGGAACTACGAATGAATCGTCAATTAACTAAATTAAGCTTTGTGTACGAGCCCTCTTAGAAGTAACTACCTATCGCAGTTGTTCGGAAAATACGCTGCTTTATTCGAGTAATAGATACTCACGTGATTGTTTTGCATGTTATGTATTATCTTAGATAAATGTCGCTGTATGTTGAGTATCCTGTAACAGTATAGTGCTACATTTCCAGCCTATATCGCACTATTGTTATCTAGTCGATATTAATATGTTACTGTTACAAGATATTGTTCTGCATCCGATTCTGTCTCATTGTTGTATGAACGTCACTGTCTCGCGTGTCGAAGACAGGGTTGGTATTGTTCGTGTAGTGTCAATACTCGTCAACTTGCGCATCAAGCCTATTTAGAGTAAGCGAAGTGTAGGTATACCTAAGCGCCAGTCCAAAGTCGGTCCGTAACAATACTTTAATGTTTAGGGTCAGGACATCCCGATCTACATTTGGTACGAAAGCTACCCAACTCACAGCGGTGAGGGCTACGAAGGCAGAGTGTCACGCGTCGCACTCGACTCTCCCTATGGCGCTGCTAGTCTTAACCTTACCAATATCCGCGAAACTGACCAGGTAAATAAACTTCTATCGACATCAAACATACTTCTACGAAGGGATCATCACTCAGTATTTGCTGTTTGTCGCAGGGTTGGTATGAATGTAAGGTGGTGTTCCTCAACCGTTCCCCGAATCAGCACAAGAACGGGACATGGTTCCACTTGGACGTGCACGCGCCACCGCGCTTCTCCATCACACCGGAAGACATTATCTACGTTAATTTAGGTATCAACTCTATTTATTACACTTATTTGTCTAAATCTTTTTATATTTCACTGCTGGATGCAGGTTCAAATCGAAGACAATTAACCTGAGTCATGGGACTGATCAGTTTTTGGTTCTGTCTTGGCTGATCTGATCTTGAGAAACTCATATATATTTCTGCCGCCAAGTAGCATTGCTGTGTTTCGGTTTAAAAGGTATGTATGGTTCACGGTGAAATCATAGGCCTATGCCTAAAAAGTTGAAGGACATGAGGCAGTACATCGTAGGGCGCGGTCTTGGTGTTTGTTACCAATAAGGTAGTGTTTTATAATAGGTGATAAATGTTGCTTATGTAGCAGCATGGCCATCTGTTTGTTCTGCCACAAAGTGGTATAAAATGAAACCTCTATCTTTATTCTTTATTCTCTATTTTCTTATTACTTGGAGCCAATATCAATGAATATTTGCTTTTAGGAGATGCTATCATACTCAACTGCCAGGCGGAAGGCACGCCCACCCCCGAGATTCTGTGGTACAAAGACGCGAACCCGGTGGAGCCTTCGGGCACGGTGGGCATCTTCAACGACGGGACCGAGCTGCGCATTAGCAACATCCGGCATGAGGACATAGGGGATTACACATGCATCGCGCGCAACGGCGAGGGCCAGGTCTCCCATACCGCGAGGGTGATCATCGCTGGCGGAGCTGTTATCACTGTAAGATTTCTTTAGAACTTAGTATTATATCTTCTTCTAGGGATAGGTTATAGTGCACTATACTAGTGATGCATTCAATTACCAGGGTAATAAAGAGACCCTAGCTTTGCATAAGCAACATCAAAAATCGGACTGTGATTTTTTATGATCGTTACGTTTACGATCGTTTACGTTATCATGGGATACCTAGCTGAAAGATTCCGTTTCTGTCGATCCTTGAAGTGTAACGACGCGACTGTATTTCAAAATACTTCCGTCTTCCTCAGATGCCACCAACTAATCAAACAAAGCTCGAAGGAGAGAAGGTGCAGTTTTCATGCGAAGCGAAAGCTCTACCCGGCAACGTCACCGTGAAGTGGTTTCGTGAAGGTGCACCGGTGGCTGAGGTGGCGGCATTAGAGACTAGAGTCACCATCCGGAGAGATGGCGCTCTTGTGATCAACCCGGTGGCGGCGGACGATTCCGGGCAGTATCTCTGCGAGGTGTCGAATGGTATCGGAGACCCGCAGAGTGCATCGGCCTATTTGAATGTAGAATGTAAGTTTTTGTTTTTACATTATAATTAAGTTTTATAATGTGTCTGTCCAAAAATATTGCTTCTTTCTATACTAATACCGATTGAAAAAATATTTTACTATTAGAATCCTACATTATCCCTGATGAACATGAGCTATATAATATTTTCATAAACGTTAGGGATCCGTATGAAAACTTCGATAATGTAACCAAACATGTAAATAATAATAAAAAAAATCCTTATATCGTTTACGCTGCGGAAATTATTGACAATAGAGCAAAGTAATGTACTACAGTTTTATAGAAAACATCAATATCTACAAAAAAGTCCGAGATAGCATATGTCTAACTATTGGGGATCCGTACCTATGAAAACTTCGATAATGTAAAAAGTAGGGTTCAGAACCGGGAAATCCCGGTACCGAAAGTACCGGGAATTCCCGGTTCTTTTGTCAGTAACAAGGAACCGGGAAATCTAATTTGATTCCCGGTTCTTTCGGTACTTTCGGGAATTTTATTTTTATAACTCGGCGGGCCTCGCAGGACTCGCCACGTGCGAAAAGTAAGAAAAAAGTGTCGCGCGTTTGACTCAAAGGTAAGTATTACGTTGTTCCTCATACCAAACAATGGTGTCAGAATGTAATTTACTTCAAATACGACGTATTATCATACTCCTAATATGATTTTTGTGATATTATAAACAAAACCACAGTAATTTTAGGGCCCGGTATCTTATCTTAGCCTATATCGTCCCACTGCAGGGCAAAGGCCTCCCTCCCTTCTTTTCACACCTTTCGATCTCCAGCTAAGTTGCGCCAGTCATTTAAATGACTGTCGAGATCGTCCTGCCATCTCCTCCGGAGTCTGCCTCGAAGGCGTGTAGTTTGTGGGGACCAATCGTTTGTTATTTTGGCCCAAAGATCGTCCGGCATGTGAGCGACATGCCCTGCTCAATCCCATTTGAGTTTGGCCGCTTTATGGGTGACGTCAACTATTTTTGTTTTGGAGCGTAGTATCGTGTTTCGTATGCGGTCTGTGAGTCTGACTCCTAAGATACTACGCTCCATGACTCTTTGGCAAACCTCGAGTTGGTATCTCTCATGAGCTGTCGGGAACCAAGTCTGTGCACCGTACGTTAGAATTGGGAGAATGCACATGTCCATAAGTCTGCGCTTATTGCAAAGTGGCAGTTCGCCATTCATAAGATGTTTCATCGACCAGAAGCTTCTCCAGTCGTTTTCGGTGCGTCGAGCAACTTCGTTTTGTTGTGCCTGGAATGAAACTATCTGGCCGAGATACACATACTCATGGACATACTCAATCTCCACATTCTCCACGTACAATCTCCTCTTCGTGCCATTGGTCATCAGCTTGGTCTTGCTCATATTCATTCGGAGTCCCACATCTTGGTCGGCTTGCTTGGTTCAGTCCTTGAACCATATCGCCTAGTTCTGCAGCTGTGGGGGAGAAAAGGACAATATCGTCGGCGAAGCGCAGGTTTATTAGCCTGCTATCTCCGACGACGATGCCCTTCTCAGCCCATTTGGGCTTCAATCGCTTGAACACTTCTTCCAAAGTAGCTGTAAACAATTTAGGAGAAAGCGGGTCTCCCTGTTTCACGCCTTTAACAATTTGGAAAGAGAGCCCCGTGAGTGAGGTTTTTATGGATGCTGTACTATTGCTATAGATATTACGGATAAGTTGAATGTACGTTTAATTTATGTTCTGATTAGAAAGTGCCTCGAATAATGGTTTATGTTTTATGCTATCAAAAGCTTTTGAGTAATCTACAAATGCAAGATAAAGTGGGCAAGATAACCCGCTTGTTCTGGTGGTTGATGTAAATCGAGCTCACCGGATATTCGATTTTCGATAATTTTCATGAATAGTTTAAAAAGGCGTGAGATAAGACTGATGGGACGATAATTGCCAATGTCGGACTTTTCACCCTTTTTATGTATGAGTATAATGGTGGAGTGGCAGAAATTATGAGGAAAAGAACCGGTCTGAAGAATGTAGTTACAAAGGTTCGTAAGGTGTGGGAGTGGTACTGGTTCTCCTATTTTTAAGGCTTCGGTGGTAACACCATCTGCACCTGGGCTCTTGCTATATTTCATGCTGCAAAGCGCGCGATGAACCTCTGGTCCTGTTATCGGCTCTATATCATTTTTCTGATATATATTCATTCTTAATGTTATCTATTCTCGTCGATCTTAATTGTAGTTGACTTTTGAACCTTATCACTTGTTTTATAAATTAACTTGTTTTTTAAAAAACTTATATGCTGAGACTGCACCCTTTTGGCACACGCAGCACAGTAGACTCCTTCCTATTTTTTTGTTTTGCTTTATTTTTATTTTTTGTTTTGGATGTTTTTGTATTCTTTTTATATATTGTACCCCTCTGTCTTCTGTGTGTGTTTGTGTCAAATAAATATTTTCATTTCATTTCATTTCATTTAAAAACTGCCAAGAACCGAAAATACCGAAAGAACCGGGAAATCCCGGTACCGATTTAAAAAAGTACCGAAATTCCCGGTTCTTACAAAGAATACCGGTTCCGGAAACACTAGTAAAAAGTATGAAAAAAAATCCAAAAAAAATCTTATATCACGTAGATACGCTGCAAAAAGAGCAAAGTCCTTTGATGTCCTTTTTAAATCTGTAGTACCACTACAGATTTAAAAAGGACATCAATATCTACAAAAAAAAATGGAATACCATATTTGTCTAACTATTACAGTTACGTCACAATAACTACTTTTTCATGTTAAAATATGTGCAATAGTAACGCCCGCCGCCCCGGTACAAACTAGACCACATTATTCGTACACCCCAGGTATACGTCCAATCCATTAAACCTTAACCAAAAAATCACTTCATTTTTAAGGCCGTATCAGTACTTGTAAATTTATAACTTTTTTAATTATACTATTCCCAAGTTCCATACCATTCAAAAGTTATTATGAGTGTAATAAATTAATCTATAGGTAGTATGTACTAATCTATACCTATAAAATGCTTTGTCCTGAATGACTGACTCTCAACACACAGCCTAAACCGCTGATCGCAGAGACCTGAAACTTGGAGGGTATGTTCTTTGTAAGACGTAGGCATCCGATAAGAACGGATTTTCCGAAATTCTATATTATTTATTATACTACGGTATTTCATTTTAAAATATAAAATAATTAAACATGACTTTACGGGTTTTTGAATTTCATCCCTTAACGGGGTAAAAGGGGTGTTAAAGTTTGTATGACAAATTCCTTGTTTATTATCAAAATTACTTGAAATATAGGTATTTGTTTTTCATCCCTTAATGGGGTAAAAAGGGGTGTTAAAGTTTATTGTCAAAATTACTTGATATTTAGTATTTAGGCTCTTCAATGCAATTAAAGAATGCAATTCAATGCATTAGAATGCTACATTATCTCTGAATAACATAGGCTATATTTATTACTAGAAAAAATAGATAACCCTATTAAAACTACGATAATGTAAAGGTGTAAAAAATTACCCATAAAATCATTATTACACCCGTGCGACGCCGGGGCGGACTGCTAGTACCTATATAATATTGTAACGTGTATTTGAAAAATAAGCGATTAATTCTTTAAATATATCTCTTAGCACTCGTAACACACGTCTATGACGACTCATTATGTTCATTAGGTCTATGCATCAATGGATTTTTCTGTTCGAAAAATTTATATGCGCATCAAAAACACGTGCTCAAAACGGTGAAGGAAAACATCGTGAGGAAACCAGTTAGTATTCTTATAAGCGGCGATGGGCTTGCAACCTGTCACGTATGGAATGCTAACTACTGCAAAATCTGAGCATGTGCCAAACATATTATTTGAGGTGCCTCTGACTACCCCCACTAGACATCTTCAAAGGATCTAAGCGTCTGGAGATCTGAGAGGATGTCTACCGTACTTGGGGATTACAGTCGTGATTGTTGGCTAAAATTACATTCATACCTAATTTGTTACAATGGGGATACATAGAAAGACAAGAATAGAAACCTAGGGAAATCCTACTTCTAATATTATAAATGCGAAAGTTTGTGAGTGGTTGTGTGTGTTTGTTACTCTTTCACGCAAAAACTACTGAACGGATTAAAATGAAACTTTACAGTAATATTGCTTAAGAATAGTGCGGGATACCTCCATGGGAATCATGTAAGGAGCACTTTGGTAAATTAAAAATTTTGACTCTTCCTAGTTTATATATTTTGGTACTTCTCATGGATATTGTTAAACATACGTTTAAGTATGAAACGTCTTACCTTCCTTTGTGATAAACAACAGGCGTAAACAACAACTCGGAACAAGAAGAAAGAATATCGAGGCCCCGTTATGTCCGAGGTTAAATGTTGTTAGGCATGGCTCTAGGTATCTTAAAATCCTTCTAAAAAAACTACATGGAATAGGTGTTCGTGGTCCAGCGTATGAATGGTTTGTCTCATATCTGACTAACCGTGAACAACATGTAGAAATAGAAAATTTTGATCCAATTAATAACAATAAAAGTGTAAGTTGTAAGGTCAGAAAAATTGAAAATAACAAGTTCAATACCACAGGGAAGTGTGCTAGGATGCATCTTATTTTTAATTTACATCAATGATTTATCAAAAGTAATAGATAAAAAATCAATTTTATATGCAGATGATATAACTGTAGTTTTTCCTTGTAATAATGATGAAGATCTAAAATATAAAATAAATGATACGCTTGAAACAATAATGATATGGCTAAAAGAACATAATTTGGAACTTAACTTAACTAAAACAAAAATAATGCAATTTAAACCTAATCAAAAATTACCATTAAATATGAATAACATAAAACATAAGTAATAATAATATATTGGCTCATGTAAACACATGTAATCTATTAGGAGTAAATATAGACTCAGGTATTAGCTGGAAAAATCACATTGATAAAATAGCTGGGAAAATATCTAGATTCACATATGCATTAGGTATATGAGCTAAAAAAAACCACAGATTTGAAAACAGCCACAAGTGCATATTATGCATATGCTCACTCATGGCTTAGTTACTGTATAATATTATGGGGTAATAGTACTGACATTAATAAATTATTTGTTCTCCAAAAGAAATGCATTAGAATAATCACTACATAGTATAAAGCAAAGTCGCTTTCCGCTTCCCGCGTCTGTATGTCTGTATGTATGTTTGCTTATATCTTTAAAACTACACAACGGATTTTGATGCGGTTTTTTTTAATAGATAGAGTGATTTAGGAGGAAGGTTTATATGTATAATAACATGCTTAATATATTAGAGAACCACTGATAATTTTAAGATTTCAAATCAGCGCGACTTTTTTTTTTAAATTTTAAATGCTGTTATCGAGTATACAAAGACATTCTGTAATATATTTTGGTATCAGCTTTGCACCCGTGCGAAGCCGGGGCGGGTCGCTAGTAGTAAATATTAAAGAAAAAGAAAGTTGCCGAAGTCATTTTATAAAACAAAATATTCTAACATTAACATCTATTTATATATACGAAATTTGTAAGTTTGTAAGAACAAACCAACTATTTTTTACATTATCTAAAAACACATACACAAAACAACACAACTTAAGAAATAAAGATAAATTAAACCTTCCTTACACAAAACTACAGATAGTCAGAACTGGAACATATCACATGTCCATTCAAATATATAACAAACTGGAACATAATGTAGTGCCCTAGCGGGGTCCATCTTGAGAAACTCTGTACAAATATGTTAAGACCATTGTACCAACTGGAGCAATAAATGAATATTAATATGAATATGAATATCAAGCTGTCGCGCTGAACAAATCTCTTCCCGTGAACATGAAAGCTATTGATTTAGACAGGCCTAATACATTTAAAACGATGCTAAGAAAACTTTTGTTGGAAGTATGTTTTTACATCGTATCTACTGAGTAGATGAATTTATGAAGAAAATGACATAATGTAAAGTGAATGTATAAAATTTTTTGTGTGTATTCCTTGATTAATTGTTTTATATATATTTTTTTTATTACTTGATTGAATAAGACAATACATTAATATAAGTAGGTATGTGTAGCATTTTGATTAATTTATATATTAAGTTTCTAAGTAATGTGTTTTATTTAGCCTTAAGGCGCTCCCCCAGTCGACGATTGTTTTTGTTCGAAACGAAAAAATTAATACTTGTGAACAAGCCACATCTCCTATTTTATAATGTATAGTATTATGTGAATAAAGATGTATCCATCTTTAATCACTTCGATAAATAATCCTACCGACCGCTGCAATGACGACAAACACACGTCGGCGCGTGGTCCGCCTTAGCTTTTCGAATAAATTAATGATATAAATTATGTATAATTACTTATCAAAAATCTATTCTAATAGAAATCTAGATCAACATATTACCTATCTCTAACAATAAATCACAAGTTGATTTTAATAGTAGGTATATAAAATATTTCGATCATAAATTCTAAAACGTATCATTTAGAAATAATATCTTTATCGTGAAAAGTTTCTGCTATTATGTTTTCAGCTTAATAGAAATCTAGGTAGGAACCTGAAGTAACATACTTATAAAAATAGGAGATGTGGCTTGTTCAGAAGTATTTATTTTTTCGTTTCGAAAAAGAGCAATCAGCGACTGGGAGCCCCTTAAGTTATTATTTCAGATACAATTTTAATTGTTATTGAATAAATGAATATATACCTATATGAATAACACATAGGCTACTTTTTATTCAGGTACCACCCGTGCGAAGCCGGGTCGAGCAGCTAGTATTTCTAAATACTTAATATAGAATTATTTTTTGACAGATCCCGCTAAAGTGACGTTCACGCCAACAGTTCAATACCTGCCGTTCCGTCTAGCTGGAGTGGTCCAGTGTTACATAAAAGCAAATCCTCCCCTCCAGTACGTGACTTGGACGAAGGACAAGCGGCTGCTGGAGCCATATCAGACGAAGGACATCGTGATTATGAACAATGGCTCGCTGCTGTTTACCCGCGTGAATCAAAACCACCAGGGGCGATATACTTGCACGCCTTACAACGCACAGGGAACTCAGGGGTCTTCAGGTAAATAGAAAAACCTTAAAAATCTGCAGTCTCATAAAATAAGATCATGCTAGACAAATTTTACCATGTTCCTGGGAGCAGCTGCATTTAAAACAATAACATAATTTTCGAGGTCTTCTTTTATTTACAACGTAAGAATAATCTTTTTTTTTTCAGGTCCAATGGAAGTTTTAGTAAGAAAACCACCAGCTTTCACCGTAGAACCGGAACCTTTATATCAAAGAAAAGTGAGTTTTGTTACCACGGATATTAACATGACGAAGAGTACACCATTTAACTATTTACGACAAGTACTTCTGTATTAAACTGGAATTGGAATTGACTGAAAGCATAAACTGTAGGAATTACTCACATAAATGATAAATTGTCGTTGAGGACACCGACAATGTTTCGATTCATCTAGAGAATCTTCTTCAGGGTGAGTGGACCATTAAACGCGCGCGCTATTTTGTTCGCATTTCCGTCTCTCACTGCGTGCCGCAAATCGTTCTGCGCGGGTCAGTGGGCCCTGAAGAAAATTCTCTAGATGAATCGAAACATTGTCGGTGTCCACATCGACAATTTATCATTTACGTGAGTAATTCCCGTTGTGTAATAATGTGTAGTACAACTCACGAAAGTTTTGAAAGTGAAATAAACTGTAGGTTCCAGATTTTGAGTTCTGTCAAATAATATGTTTAATTTTTTTCCAGGTTGGTGAATCAGTAGAGATGCATTGCGAGGCACAAGAAGCTGAAGGCACGCAGCGGCCTAGCGTGGTGTGGCGGCGGCGCGACGGGTTGCCTCTGCAGAAGAATCGGGTTCGCGCACTCGGGGGCAACATTACTATTGACACGCTGCGGCGGCAGGACTTCGGGATCTACCAGTGCGTCGCTTCTAACGAGGTTAGTTTATAAATGTTATCTCTGCATAACCGGCAAGTTCGCGCGCTCGGGGAAAACTCCACTATTGACACGCTGCAGTAGACTTGGGATTCTAAGTACTATACTATACTAAGTTATTCGGAAACTCAAAACAATATTTATCATTCACTTCAGATGTTAAGAAAGCTGACTTTTTCTTCCTCGTAGTCTCAAATGTGATTTACAAGTATGTGCAAGTATTCTGCACGGTCTGTTAATATGAACTGAAGAAACCAAAGAGGTGCACCAAGTACTTTCTGAAAAAGAAGCGCGTTGGCTATTTGTAAAACTCATATTTCGCAGCAGTATCGCATTTGTGCGCACGCATATAGAGATTCATTAATCTTCTGCTTTTTCCGTCACTCGCATGAAAAGCGTATCTAAAACATTGAGCTTAACTTCAGGTGGCAACGATTGTAGCAGACACGCAGCTAGTAATCGAAGGCACGCAGCCTCACGCGCCTTACAACGTCTCCGGGACGGCCACGGAGTTCCAAGTCACACTCCGTTGGCAGCCCGGATACGCAGGTGGCCCAGACTACAAACAAGACTATACGATATGGTACAGGGAAGCGGGATTCTCCGAGTGGACCAAGGTTCCTGTCACGCCTTCTGGAGCTACCTCAGTAAGTTAAACGGGTTAAGAAACGTTAAAGTCTAAACTCGTGGAATGTCTAACTCTTGTTGTATATATAACTATAATATATACATATATATATTGTATCACTACATAGTATAAAGCAAAGTCGCTTTCCGCTTCCCGCGTCTGTATGTCTGTATGTATGTTTGCTTATATCTTAAAAACTACACAACGGATTTTGATGCGGTTTTTTTTAATAGATAGAGTGATTCAGGAGGAAGGTTTATATGTATTAAACCCGTGCGAAGTCGGGGCGGGTCGCTAGTATATACTATAACTCTTGCCCCTAAATAGTTCTTGATGGTTTACCATGCTTGTTTTGGTAAGGTTCTTTATTGAATACCAAATATGAACATACTGTTAAATCGTCATACCGATTACGAGTATATTTGGAATATTCTCGTAATTGGTGGTTTTTGATTGCGGGAAATTAGGTTGCCTTAGTCATCTATTATTATTTTCTTCATGCAGGTAACTATAAATCGCCTTCAACCAGGAACCACGTACGAATTTCAAGTGAATAGTAAGAACACGATCGGAGAGGGAATGATGAGCAAAGCAATTACTATAAGAACGTTGGGTAAGTAATTGGGCTAAATAAATATACATATGCAAAGGTTATGGTGTAAGGTCCTTATTGGGTTATAGGTAGGTAAGTACTTAACAGAATTTTGAAGAAAGAATAAACTGCACATGTAGTTACAACAGAAATTAATCAGCTCAATCTATGGGGTATAGGAGTCATCCAGTCGGCGAGAGCTACACAATTATAGTGGAAGCTTTTTTGTGCATATTTATAATGCATAACAGGATTATCGAATCATTTTCAGAAGCAGTTACTCATGTCGTTAATTTGTTATATTGCCAACGGATCGCTCCTGTTATCCTATAACTAATATGAAGTAGGTAGTTTTAGAAAAGTGGTGTTTGAAATTAATAAAGGTTTGATCGTTTCAGGAGCACAGGTTTGTAGTGTGGGTTGGTATTAACTGGTGATTGCTTTTTGTAGATGTAGGCGCCAAACCGAAGCCGACCCTCACACCCACCGGCCTTCCAAACGATAAGGATTTCCCAGACCCACCTGAAAGCACTGGTACCTACTAAGATAATAATAATATACCAATAATAATAATTATTCATTCATTTTGATTTATTTATTTTAGGTAAACAGTCTTAAATAACTTATCTATTTTAAAGTGAAACCTTGTCTTGTGACGATAAAATACCTACACTTATCGTTTTCCTAGCTCCACTGGGTCATACCAAGTTCCTACCTACTTACTCGTAGGATAGTGCTTCTACGAGTATCTTATTTGGCAAGTTTCTGTTATGTAACTATGGCAAGGTTTTAATGTGGCAATGTTAATAAAATAGTCAATACGTTTTGCATGTGGTTTTGAACGCCATAAAAGGTGGTGGTAAAAAGCACGAGTCTGTCTGCATAATTTTTTTACTAAGCATAAATAAATATGTTTATTTTACAAAAACCATTATTATATCATTATGTACGTTGTACTTATACCTAAGGTATAACCCACTATGTTGTAATGTATTCTAACATGACTATGTGTGTCCATAATGTTCACAAATATACAAATCAGTGGAATATATTTATTTTACTCTTCACCTTTACAATATAGGACCGAAGTCGGGCCCACCTCGGAATCTCACGGTGACGGAAGTCCACAACGGATTCCTGATCACGTGGCAGTCTCCGCTGGAGCGCGCTAATCTCGTGCAGTACTACACCATCAAGTACCGAACTGATGCTCAGTGGAAGACGCTAAATAGAGGCCAGATACGGCCGGAGGAGACCAGCTATTTGGGTACGTTCCAACATTGCTAATTTTCGGCTCTGCCGAATGCGAGTTTGCAACCTGTCACGGATGTAAACATAAGCTAAGTGCAATGTTGCTCTCGCAGTGGCTTTTTTATATCAATCACATACCATCATTGGCAAATGTAATTTGATTTATTCCAGTTAAGAACTTGGTTGGCGGACGCACCTATTACTTCAGAGTACTGGCAAACTCGGCTACCAGCTACGAAAGCTCAGACGAGGTGAAGTTCCCCGTGCCAGCCAGAGTGAAGCATAAAGCGATCACCGCAGGGGTTGTGGGAGGCATTCTCTTCTTTATCGTGGCTATCATCCTCTCGGTGTGCGCTGTCAAGATATGTAATAAAAGGAAGCGGCGTAAGCAAGAGAAAGGTGAGTTATTCTGCGAGTAGCAGCCGCTTGCTCGCTACCCGACGATGCCAGAGTAACGTGAACTGCCCATTTAATTCCACCAACAAAAGTACAATCAAACATTATTCCAAAATTACAGTTTGAACACACAAATTGTTTAAAATCTTAGGTATTCCCTTAGTACATAGGGTTGTCCGCAGTCGTCATGTTATTCTGGTGTGAATTCCCAATACTGTGGTGTTCTTACCATATTGTCGGTGACGAAGCATACTTACATTAAAACCACTGCTTGTTCTGTGTTTGTATTTATCTAATTATTTTTATAGTTATGCTTTGTATCTATGGTCCCGGCGAGTCATCAATGCTTGGGGTTTTCTTTTCATACCAAAATATTTTTGTGAAGTTTTTAATTAATTTGCATGATTTTCATCGCGCAATAACAAATTAATAATAATTTGTTATTGCATTCAATACTTTATTCATCAAGAAAGAAAGGAGTGAGTGATGAGATGACGGCTGATAGAGGGAAATGGAAGAAGTACACAATGTTGTGAAAACCCCACTTAAGTGGGATAAGGGCAGGAAGATGATGAATAACAAATTAATAATAAACAGAATTAACTGTAAGTTAGATTATTAGTGACATTTTAGCGTATGTTAAAAGAATCTTTCAGGTTTGTTTGTACCAAAACGAATAGAGACTACGTAAATTAAATACACCTTGTATGTACCTATTAGTTACTTATTCTTAGGGCCGAAGTTTCATTTATATCGTAAGATTGTGCGCTTTTCTATAACCTACATTAATATATCATTGCAATTTGCTGTTGTATTTATACCAATTTTATTTATCAGCATTGCATATTCATCAACTGATTTCACTGAAAAGGACATTATTATTTTAGAGTGTCATTAAACCGCATTAAGCTTGGTGCTATTTTGATTAAAACTTACATTTTAATTGTTTTTAACAAAGTCCTTTTTGGTGGGATCGATTTTAGTTGACAATATGGTGAGGGCGGGGTTGTGGTGACGGGATGCGGGTGCGGGTGGCGGGCGGCGGGTGCGGGAGTGGCGCAGAACGGCTCGCTGCACTACGTTAATGTCCAGAAATTATCCGATTGCAGCATACAACATGGTAGCCGCGCGCCTCACAGACCTCCGCGCCGCTGACAGCACTCAAGTGCCTTTTAAAAAGTAAGTTGTAATACAATCTGATCTTTATTATGTATCCATCTAAAACGAACCTACCCACACGCTTTCTAATTTATAACACTTTTCACGCTGCCGTGCCGGTCGTAGGAAGTCAGGTAAGCCCGATATATCAATTCCTGTTCTTAACCTATGATCATTCAAAATTCACATGTATAATTGTAGTCTAGTGTAGTCATAAGTATCAGAAACTACGAACTACCATGGTACCACAACACCCAGGTCAGAAACAAATATTTGCAGATCATGCAAACATTTGTCCCAGTCGCAATCGGGCACTCACCCACCGCGTCAAATCATAGACACGACTATAGATTCGTTGAATTTGTTGATCGATACCACGAGCGGACCTTCTATTTCAAGTTTGCTGTTAACATTTTCAGATTTAGAGAACGCGGAATATCGAGTATAGTGCAATGTTTGCGGTTCACTGCCAACTGGGTGTGGCCGGCATCGCGGTGTGGCGGCTCAGTAGCGGGATGGGGAGCGCGAGCGCCTTCCGTGGCGGCTTCAACGACGCCTTCTTTGGCGCCTTCCTCCTCCTCCGACGGAGGGTTTCAGCCGCGACTGCGCGCGCCGTTACAGCCAAGCGCCGCTCCACCTCTGTTCCGAGCCTCCTCACCCGCGATGGCGCTGCCCTGGCCTCCGTGGCCGCCATGGCCACCGTGGCCACCGTGGGCCTCCGCCTGGAGCCCGTGGTCACCGCTGCACGTGTCCGACCTCAGTTCGGTGCCCTTCCCGAGCTCCGCCGACGGCTCGTTTCCGACTCCGCCTTCGCCCTTCCGCCTGCGTTCGCTGCGCGCCGCCGCCGGGCACGCCGCGCGTGCGCGCGCTCGCCCACTGGCGCGACAGGCACGCGTGCTGCCGCACGAGGCGTCGCCCGAGAGCCGCTCCTCGTCCAGCGGCTTCGGCAGCAAAAATGCGTCCTCATCGCAGCACAACCGCAGCAGCCGCACCGGCAGCTTGGCCGAGTGGCGTCCGCCGCCGTACCGGCCGCCGCCTCCGGCGCCTGCGCCTCGGACCAGTTCGCGCGATGCACTAGACGCTGGATCGGTGGACGTGCATTACGAGTGGGACCGCGCATCGCGCACGCCGACGCCTTCGACTCCGAGGTTGGCGCGCGACGACGTAGAGGCGCGCGTGCGAGCTATGAAGGAGGAGTTCCTGGAGTTCCGCAAGCGGCAAGCGCTGCGACGCGGCTCTCCCCAGCCTCTGCACGGTGCACCGCGCGCCGAAACCGTTTGCTGACCCCGCCGAAGCCGAGCCGCATCCTTTATTTCCCACCGATTATTTATTTCGCGACTTGTTCTTATCTCTGTTTAGCGGTTGATTTAGAATTAACACTTCCCTACATCGCAGTCAACGCGGCATGCGCAGACACCTGACCGATGCTCTGTTCGGGCACCGTTATTGATCCGAGTTGCGCACCGACGTCGACCCGTTGGCTTTCGATAGTTTCGACGCGATATTCGCGATCGATATTTCGCGGTAGATTCACTCCCGATGATGCATCGAGCGCGATTATATTCTAAGTAGATATGTTTTGATACGTTCACTGTTAAGGTAGTGTTAACGGTCCCACCTCGGTCGTCGGCGGGCGCCGCGAACTCTGCCGGTGACCATTAATTTTAGGATGAATAGAAAAAGATGATTCGAGTCGCTTACACTTAAATGATATTATATACATACGTGTAAAGTGGATGCCGTGGCGTTTTGATCGCACTGCCTGCATTCCCGTCCGATATACGAAAATGTCAATTAATATAATTGAAGTTTTACAAGATGTAACTTGCAATCAATTTAGGAAAGCAGAGAAGTTAAATTTACAAATTAAATAGGTAATTTATATGTAGTTAATTTAAATTCAATAAATAATAAACCGTGTAGCGTTGTCACCTTTTGCGTTGTGGAAGCGGAGAAAAGAGCAGGCAAGCAGGCGGTGCGAGACTCGTCCACCTAAACGCTTTAGGTATGAGCGGGGAAGCATCCACGACACCGCTCATACCAATTATATTGTAGGTAATATTGTAACTAATTACGAATAACGATTTACTGACAAAACACGCGATTGGCGCTACTACATAAACTAAAAATTGCCAGTGAAGTAACATAATTTAACTAAATAAGGCTTTCCAGCCGTGGCCAAGTTTCGTACGTCCAAGCATCGATGACTCTCCTTTGTAATTTCAATAGATTCCGTAAATTAGCACCCCTAGACCAGCACTTCTATTATCAATAGCACACGTATCAAAGTATTCATCTGAATAAAAATAAAATATATTAGCTATCCTTCCAGGGCATAGGCATATATTTTATGTAAAAAGTCTAGAAAATCCTGCTTGCACAATGCACATCCCAGACTCTGGTGGTCTGATTGGTTCATAATGTAGGCGCCAATTCCGTGTTCCCTGATATAATATACAAAAATAATCATTAAGTAGTTTAGAAATAATATAGATGAATAAAGTGATGTAAAACTTGTTTTGGTTTCACGTTTATAAATTATTTTACAAGTACAAATCTATTATTTTTATTATTTATTAGGTACTTACAATAATTTTAATGAAACTGTACATATGTAAAAACACACTAAATATTATCTTATACACTAATTTATTTAGATACGAAATGGTATGATTGTGATTTCGAAAACTTTTTGCCAGTGCTTGTGAGGTACCAGACACAGTCGATCACTACTTAAGTCTTCTTTCAGTTAGACTTTCCTTCTCCCCGCACTTCATTGTACCAATATCTAAGTCTGGTTATGCTATATCGGCTACACTGCGATTCGACGTGTCGATGCCCAAAGTAATTGCAAAGGTCCAGTCAATTGTTTTGTACGTTATCTACTCCTCTACTCTAAGTACTTAACTTATTTATTTTGAGTATATTCCGTTCAAGTCGATGTTATAAATGTTTGCACACAGAATGTACCTTCTCATTTGTTTGTTGAATGTTAATTTCTGGAGATTTCCCACCTTAGTTGACCAGTCAGAGCGAAGACTGTTTAATGTTACGTTTGTTGTTATGTTTACTATTTGTGTCAAGGTGCGCTCTTTAGATGTAACTAGACAGACACATTGCACCATTTTGTACCTTTTGATTACTCTTTTTATTTTATTCAAGTAAATTATATCGTGTTAAGGACTCCTACGAAATAAGTATAAAAAATGTACGCTTTAAAGAAATTGGAATAAATTATTGGTAACAAATAGGTAGGTATGTTAAGGTGTAGTTAACTTTGTGCGTGCATGGGTATGCGCCTGTGGCGTATTGTGATTAAAAGTTTCATTTTAAAGAAAACTTGAGCATTTAGCTTTATGCCACTCTAGTGGAGTAGAGGAAGCAAGAAACGATTCATACTGAGATGTCGTACAACAATGATGTACTTTTAAGTCCTTTCACCGCTAAACAATGTAGATGTACAATCTCCCAAATAAGTGATTTAACCACTAGAAAGAATGTTCTGTCTGAGCGTTGAACAACTCATGTATATTTGTAGCAGACAAATGAAATGCCAAGTGCATGTCGTAAACAGGCGTTTGGGCGACTGTACCTTCATAAAAAAATATTTCGATTTATTGTAGTTCTTTTTAAGTCACACCCGCCATAGATCTATAACACTTAACTTAGTATCGTCTACTAGTGCAATAAATTGTCCTCTGTTCACATTAATATTAATAATACGTATTATACAAGTACTCGTACGTTAAAAAATAAAATTGCGTCTGCTCAATTTTTTCGACTGACCTGTGAACTATAAAAATTAATTGGTAAATTCGGATCATAATGGGAGGTAGATACAACTCGTGCTTCATTCAAATCAATGCATAAAACAATAGTTTGACTGAGGAATTTTAAACTGAACAAATTGTGATTTTAATTATTTAGAATCTCATATTTATTGTCAACTTTTTTAAACCGATTAAAGAAGATATAATTTTATTTGCTAAAAGATATATTTGACAATTAAATTGTTTTTCTATATTTTTTCTAGGATTGTAATGTTTCGCATCAAAGACAGTGACACGAAAACATGCATATCACAAGTCTATTTGGTTTCATAAACTATTTTATGACCTTCTGACATTGATGTAAGAAATCAAATGTCGATTATTTATAATGGCAAACTGCCACACTATCACTGATAGAGCCTTTATACATGAGCCGTACTAGTTACGGATGTTGGAAGTTCGAGGTAATCACACAGTGGCAGTTCCAAAGTTTGCAAGTTTTTTGAAAGCTCATGTTTTCATGGCATTAGTAAGGCTCGTGTATAAAAAGCCTTAGCCGCACTTTATCTTGATAATAGCACAACTTAACTACGTAGTATAGGTTCTGTTAACATAGAACCTCACTTCACTGAATTAACTATTATAATATTCATCATTATAAATATTATGCATTAATTGAACAAATGTAATAGAGTAAATGCAACTACACCGGTCATGGAAAATAATAGGAATTATTTTGAAATAATATACAAGAATGTCAAGAATGATCAAAGTAATATGTATAGCTCAAACCATGTGATATCTAGTCTTTTTCCATTAATATCCTTCTTTTACAAGTTAAACTAACTTTTAAGTCAAGAACTAAGTAATCGCAAGAATTAAAGTAATAATTTCGTCTAACTATAGAAGTTCATATATTTTTCAAGTATGAGACACCTACCCATCTCACTTGATTTATGTACCTACTTAGGTCTAACAAAAGCCTTCTGAAGCTCACCATTGATCCATTAAAAATCCGCTCTCAGTCTAGAAAAATTAAATTCTTGCGGGGCGCAGTATTCTGCCCATCTGCTACGAAGCTAATTCGTCCTCTGAGAACAATAATCGTATAATATAGAAAGATATCTCGTACCATGATAGCAAATTAAATACCATAAGTAGGTATCTAAATTGCTCGATGTGACTGACTTTTCTTTACAATTTGACTAGATCGAGAACGGAATAAACCAGACTGATAAATATGGATCGGGCCTTACAATAATTACCAGAAACTTCTTGGAAGGCACTGGCGCTAGCGTATTTATTTACCTTTTAGGTATGCCAGAATGGGCGATTTACGATTTACCAAAACATTAATTCATTTCATTACAAAAGAAAACAAAATTGGCAATCAAGCCTAAACAATAACCTCATAAGATCGACATTACTATAGACTAATATGAAAAAGATAGCAATATTTTAGAGTATAATAAAAAAATATATTATATCAGTTTGTTATAAAAGATGAAGTACGAGTAAACGAAGTAATTTGCACATTGGCGGAGTGTAACGCGGTGAGACAGGGCACCCAACGTAAACATTTAAGCTAATTGCACAATATCCTCAGCACAATATTTATGATAATAAATATTCTAATTCACCAAAGTATCGTAATGATCACTTTAACTGTTACTCAAATGAATCCAAGTTTGCCTCGAACGAATAGAGAAATGCACTGAGACATATAAAAATAAATAGGTAACTACATCAACAACAAAACCCATTTTCTTTTTAGAATATTTTTAGTTGTAAGTGTTGAGATAAAGACGTGTTTACTGTGTAAGCACGAGGAGGATTCAATTCAGAAAATACAATAACGTTGCTATGATTACTACTATGGTATTATTTACAACCCTGAAAATCCTTACACACCGGAAGGCCAACCCTAAATAAAGCTCAAAAATCGACTATAATTCCATCGAATGTAGGTTTGAGGATCACGGAGTAGGACAAAAACAGAACATTTATTCTTTGACCTCTCTGGTCTTCCAGTTTGTGTCCGACTTCTGTAACCATAGTTCATTAAGGGGCTGTATGTTGACGATTGCTCTTTTTCGAAACGAAAAAAGAAATCTTTCTGAACAAGCCACATCTCCTATTTTTATAAGTATATTACTTCAGGTTCCTACCTAGATTTCTATTAAGCTGAAAACATAATAGCAGAAACTTTTCACGATAAAGATATTATTTCAAAATGATACGTTTTAGAATTTATGATCGAAATATTTTATATACCTACCTACTATTAAAATCAACTTGCGATTTATTGTTAAAGATAGGTAATATGTAGATCTAGATTTCTATCAGAATAAATAGATTTTTGATATGTAATTATACATAATTTATATCATTAATTTATTCGAAAAGCAAAGGCGGACCACGCGCCGACGTGTGTTTGTCGTCATTGCAGCGGTCGGTATGATTATTTATCGAAGTGATTAAAGATGGATACATCTTTATTCACATATACTATACATTATAAAATAGGAGATGTGGCTTGTTCAGAAGTATTTCTTTTTTCGTTTCGAACAAAAACAATCGTCGACATGAGCGCCTTAATCCAAAACGACGGCAAAATTGACCGAAACGTCAAAAACAGAATGAATGCGGGATGGATGAAATGGCGACAGGTCGGGAACAGCATGTGATTCGCGGATACCCCCCCCCCCCCCCCCCCCCCTTAAACTTAAAGCAAAAATCTACAAAAAGATTATCAGGCCTGTCGTTTTTTTACGACAAGATAAGAAATGAGTACATCAGAGGAAGTAAAAGTAACGCCTGTGATAGAAAAAAATAAAAAAAACAGCCAAGGGTGAGTCGGACTCGCACACGAAAGGTTACGTACCCGTACCGGCCCGATAATGGTAATAAAAAACGGCAAACAAAATCACTTTTGTTGTACGCGAACCCCTCTTAAATATTTATTTTATTCTGTTTTCGAGTATTTGTTGTTATAGCGGCAACAGAAATACATACATCTGTAAAAAAATCTACTGTCTAGCTATCACAGTTCATGAGATACAGGCTTGTGACAGACAGACAGACGGACAGCGAAGTCTTAGTAATAGGGTCCCGTTTTTACCCTTCGGGCACGGAACCCTAAAAATAAGGAAATAGGTTATAGATTAATTGGTATGGGTATGTAATGCGGAGGGGAATAGATGAGTATGAATGTGGATGGATACAGGAGTAGAGACAGGCCTAAGAAAAGATTATGGACTGCGTGAACGAGGACATGGGTAAGAAAATTGTAAATCATGCGATGACAAGCGATAGGGGAGTATGGAAGAAAGAAACATGTTGTGCCAACCCCGACTTGAGTGGAATAAGTTCAGGCAGATGATGACTCTCTTGGAACAGACTCTCGTCTGACAATGTTTGTTGTGAGAAAATTATCAGTGGCTCCTAGACTTCAAATAGAGGATATTGTGACACGTAAAAAACATTTGAAAAAGATAAACCGATTGTGAACAGACAGCAAAAAATGCTTAAATGAAAAACGATAACTGCTACGACGCTTCATAGATAACAAGCTAATATTTTTGTGCGGTAATTTACACCAACAACATGTCTCATTTAGAAAATATCCGTTTACTTGCCCTTATTTACTGTAGTTTGTACGCTTCGCTTGGTAAGTATCTTTTCGACAAGTTATATTCACATAACTATTATTAATTAATAATGAGCATATAAAGCATTTACCAAAATATTCAACCGATGTCCGTATTCTTTTATAAAGTGAAACCGTTCCTTGCTTCGAGTACTTACGTTCCTTACGTATACGGTATATGAAAATATCTTTCATTTTAGATTTTAATTATGTGTGTGCTCTCGACTACGAAAATGTTTATGGACCTGAATACGGTAACGAGTGGATTCTTTTTATGGACGATAACGGAACGACCCATACTTTGAACTTTACGTCTTTGCCTTCTGATGCACGCGGGATGATATTCGGCGATGCATACTTTTTTCTTTATACAAGGTAACACTTTAATGTAGATGTCGTACGTTGAACCAGCTTACAAAATAAAATGTTATACAACCATTTTGCAGGCGTAATTACCAGGCCGAAATGCTGATAGTACCAGACAATGACACAACCGTCGACAGTCAATATTTTAATTCATCTAATGACGTAATAATGGCGACTCACGGATGGCTTTCGGGCGAATCCACAGAATGGCTTCAAAATATAATGAAGTCATTTCTAAAGAAGGACGACTTCAACGTAATATTAGTAGACTGGAGCGAGTTAGCAGGCAACCCTATTTACCCATGGCCTGCTTTCAGTACAAGATATGTTGGTAAACAAGTTGCAAAATTATTGGCTGCGATAAAGAACACTTACAATGTTGGAGGGGAAAGCGTTCATTTGATAGGTCATAGTTTGGGGGCACAGGTAATGGGATACGCTGGAATGTATTCTAAGAATCAAGTTAGAAGAATAACTGGTAAGTTATGTTAGAAAAATTATACGTATTTCAGAAATTAATCTCGCCTTCAGAATTTTAACATTACACTTGTGTACCTACTGTATCGCATTGCCGATCCAAGAAAAAATTGCATTTGAATCTAATCGAGGAGTTTGCACAAACAATGTTCTTTTGAAAGTTCTTTGATTTATTTTGAAGGGTTAGATCCTGCACGGCCGCTTTTTGAAATGCCAAGAATGGGTAGAGATTTTCGATTAGAAAGGAGTGATGCTGAATTTGTTGACATAATTCATACTTGCGGAGGAATTTACGGATACCGGAATAGCCATGGACACGCAGACTTTTATCCTAATGACGGCAAAGCTCGGCAACCTGGCTGCGACGGAGCCCAGCAGATGATAGGTTAGTAAGTAAGCGTAGGCTGAATAAATTTAATGTCCTATATCAACTCTTGTGAAAAAGAGCCTTAATTCCAGAGGGTTGCAGTCATGGGCGATCATGCCAATTCTTCGAAGAATCAATTAATTCCGAAACCTTATTCCTCGCATATCCTTGCGAGAGCTGGGAAAAGTTCGACAGGGGGGAATGCAGAGACAACTCGACGGCCATGGGATATCCTGCTGTAGATGACCATATAGGCAATTATTATTTGTATACAAAAGCGGAGCCCAAATACGCAATGGGAGATGAAAATTAACGTAAACCTATTATGTAAATATTCGAGATCGATATCTAAATAGATTGTCAATTTGCACTGCAATTATATTGCACATTGTAAGCACGATCACCCAAATACATGGTTACAAAGAATGTCTAATATTATACTTATTTCATAATTATTTCATAATTTAACTACACCACTCATCTGGTGGTAAATATTATCAAATCCATTTTCTAATTTATTTAACAAACTTCCATGGTTCGAATTTGATTTATCATTCCAATTCCTAACCAATGCTACTATGAGAAACTAGAGTATGTTTATAATAATAGGGTATTACAAAGGAAATTCATATATATAGTAAAAGTGTGTATTATACTACATACCTATAGGTAATTACATAGTATACTCATATTCTCTACAAATTGTATGTGATCATAGTTAAATAGTAATTTAATGTCCTAAACTTCAGTAAGGACGAAGGATATAAGATTCAGTAAAACGTGATTTAATAAAAATACTAAACAGGTCTGTATTCTGAAACTTCTCTCATAGCATTATGCATATTTTATTTTACTGTTTATCGTTGGAAAATATATAAGCGAGCCACAAGTGGGCGTGAATCTAGACCCCAATTTTATGTTTTTGTTTAAACAGCTGTAAAAAAAACTGAGACACGATTAAATTTTGAGAACAATATCAGAATACGGGCTTGTTTATTCGCAAATCTATTTGCTGTTCCCTCTTAGATGCAAAAATACTTTCTAACATTCGCAAGAAGATTAACAAGAATTTACCGGATCTACTTTTTAAATTAAATTGTTTGAATATTTATATAAAGATAAGTAATGTCTTTGCTTTATATCTATCTTGTTGGATACCAATATTTTAATTTTTTATACATCACAATTTTAAATGACACTGATTATTTTATGTATCATGTTAGTCTGACTACACACAAAACTTGAAATAGTACAATAGTTAAAAAGGAGAGTCGGCTTACACTTTTTTTCTTGAACCAGTGACATCGTGGCAGTGTTTCTAGAACAAAAAAAAATATGAATTGGAAAGAGCTTCTTCATAGATTTCCTTTTTGAAATAATTATAAAATGAATATCAGATATAATAAACTTATGCATCACTATGCATCAGTCGGGAAAAGAAGACAAAGATTGGAATCATCATACCAGTTATTAGTATCACTTTGTTATAAAACGCAATATTGATAACTTACAAAATAAAAAGTAGTCTCTGCTTCTTTCGAGAGAACAATTTTGATGGCGGAGAGCTCGCCGACGCCGAATCTGTAATTCAAATAATCTATGTTAACTTTAGTAGTAGTATTTAGGATAAAATTTGTGTTTTTTCTGAGTTGCGTAAAAGTTCTTATCTCTTTGGAATAATAGCATCAGATTTATAATTTATTGCATCGTCATTATGAATCAGTCGGGAAAAGAAGACAAAATAAGGGAATCATCATTTGCTAACCACCAAAAACTTGCAAAGTTTAAAACAAAAGTTAATTAGTGCATACCGTGCAGAAGTCATGCTATTCTTTCCACGTAATTGCGGCCTTAGTCTGATTTTGATCCTGAAACAAAATAAGTAATAAGCTGAAAAACACACGTATATTTTCAAAACAATTGTTGTGTAGTTGTAAAGTTCCTTTGAATACTTTCGAGCTAAGACCCGTCACCATATTACAATGTCAATTACAAAACAAAAAATCTGATAAGTTTCGTTGAACATCTATCGTCATTATAAGCTTGCTATCACCATATTATTGCATTATTACCAAAATCAAAATCAAGTTAACGAGGGAATCCAAATATCAGATTAAAATCAATTGAAGAGAACTGGTTTAAAATTTAGTTGCAAGGTTGGACCTAAACATATTTTATGTACATACAGAGATGAGATATTTAAAAAAAAACAGTATATGAAATGCATAAAACAAAATATATTTTTCCATTTTGCAATTAAATACTTTTTTTTAAGTAGGTATTTTCTATTTTATTTTAAATACTTACTTTATAAGACATATCTTGTATTTACATAATGCAAAATACTGTTAAGTAAATTTACTTTGATCACTTGTTTAAATAAAATAACAAAAGGTATTTTATTATAAAAAAAAGAAATTTGGAAATATGTATTGTATTTACTTAAATAAAAAAAAATTATATTTAAATACATTTTATAATCTATTTTGCACATCTCTGTGTACATACTAACAAGTTGACTCTGCTACTCAGTTTTTACTTTTGCAGTTGTCATCGTTTTTCACTTGTTTTTTGTATACCAATGTTATTTTGTTCCAAATAAATGAATTTGAATTTGAAATGAATTTGAGTTAATAAAAACTTGATAAGTAGCTGTTCCACTCAAATTGATGATCAGAAAGATCTCCAAGCGGAGTTCGCAAAACTTTGTAACAAAACCAACTCACCTAAAATTGATCCAAATTAGTTCCTAGCTAAATACTGATACCTGTGAACATAATAAAATAAAATTAGTATACAGAAAAAAAAACATAATACTAAGCAGTAAACTGAAATAAGGGAAAATACGTAAAAAAATCATAATGTAACTTCTGAAATTCAGGAAAATAAGTGAACGTCGAACTAAAGTTTATCGTCGCATATTATTTCATCATTACTTATGTTATAACTAAAGATCTGGTCAATAAGAATGGATAATTTAATTATAGAACGATGGACAAATTAAGGTAAATAGTACTTGTTATAGATTCAGATACCTACTGGTAATTAAATGCGAAGAAAAATACGAGAAGGTATACTATACATACATACTGTATGACAGCAGCGCAGACATGATATTCAGCTTATAATGTATTTAGTTTAAAGTGTCGTTACATAACTACGAGCGTTTAGATACAAAATAATATTACAAATTTGAAATTCAATGAAGCAACTTCAATCCAGTATTTGATTAAAATGTTACAATTTCTTACAGCTAAAAACTATAAATATTTGTGATCCGGCAATGGAAGTAAGTAACGACAAAAGTATCTTGCTGTAAATTCAGTAAAATAAGTAGGTACTTCGTTCCGAAATAGGTTGCTATCATGTATAGTATGCCAAGAGGCTTATTCAATACACAACAGACAGCAACAGTATCAGTTGTTTGCCAATCCAGATAATAAAAATACTACGCCATAATCTGTTGTTTTGTGTTCAATTCCAAAATATTCTAAAATTCCATGTAAGTAATGTAAAACCATTCGTTCGCGTAATAAATTTCATAGTAGGCAATGGTGAGTGATTGTTGTGTAATAGACCTGGACACAGCAGAGGAAAAAAAACGGAAAAATTAATTAAAATAAAAATATACATATGTTCAGTTATCAAACTTTTTTTTCGGTCATATATTTTACTCATAATTGTATTAGATGTTATTTGTTTTTTTAAATACCTATATATAATACAATTCAATTTACCATACCAGTTTTGTGAAATGTTTTAAAGTTATTTCGGTTACTTGAAAGGTGATGTTGTTTTCATTGCTACCATGCAAATTTATATATAAATCGGCCAGTCAGCTACGACGGTAGAATTCAATATAAATTAATCGAGTATTGCCTTTTCACGACATTATAAAACAGTGCTTTATTTTAATGTGTTTGTAATTAGTAAAACAGCCAAGTGTGAGTCAGACTCGCGCACGAAAGGTTCCGTAAATCTATTAAAAAACGGCAAAAAAATCACGTCTGTTATATGGAGGCCCTCACTTAAATATTTATTTTATTGTTTTTATTTGATGTTGTTATAGCGGTAACAAAAACACTACATCATTTGTAAAATTTTCAACTGTCTAGCTATGAGATGAGCCTTGTGACAGACAGACAAACAGACAGACAGCCAGACAGACGGACAGAGGAGTCTTAGTAATACCCTAAAAACCCTAAAAATGATGAAATTACGTTGTGATATTATTTGATAATATCGTTTTGATGCATAATACACACTAAAACATTTAACCAAAATCACGAACTGCAAATTTATTTCTTGTAGGTATTGTAAGCTTTAACATAACTGTGAAATTGAGCTTGCAGTATTTCGTTTCGATCGTCAGTTTCACTGGTATTTTAGCAGGTTGGCATGGTCCTTGTAACCGACGTTGAAATAATAAATGTCCTGTAAAAATACAGTAGGCCTCTGCAAGCATATATGCCCATCAATTTTTAAGTTTTGCCAGTGCCCTTACAACGTAATAATTTTACAGTATGTGGTGAGTTAAAGAACATGATCGAAAGGTGAAGTTTCTAATCCACCAGTTCTACAGATATAAAAAAACAATAATTTAAACCGTTCCCTGCTCAAAACAGGATAAGTGTTCGAATTGCAACGATAGGTAATCAACTGAATCGTTCTTTTTACAACTTACCACTCGAATAAAGATGCAGAATCAAAATGTGTCACTGAAATGTTAGACAACTCTGGTAGAATACTCCTTCATATTTTCTTCGTATTTCTCGATTCCTTCAGATTAGGTTCCGCATACAATACAATTTCTGTCAATAGAAGTCTAGAAAGAAATGATGCGAAACAAGTCGGCTTCAAAACCAAAATGGGTAGGTCTTACAATTATGCGGATTATGTTGTGAACAACATTTGTTTTGATAAAACCTGTAAATATAATAAGTAAACGATATTGCTATAGGATGGTGAAAAATGCAAACATGGGACAGTAAGGATCACTCATAAAGAAGACTGGAACTCTAAGTAAAATGAAAATAGTATGCATAATGATCAGACTCTAAAATATATTATCCCGTTCGATTAAGTTTTTTAATTACAATATTATTTAAAAATAAATCTTAAAACATAAATCATAATTTATTGTCATTATTAAATTGCATGTGAAATCTTTCGATTTATGTTCACGCTTGTATTAAACTAAATTAGTCTACTTGCCATGAAATATTGAAATTTATAAGAGGAAATCATTAGTTAAATATGAATACTTTCTATAAATAATATAATAACATTTTTTTAGTAGGAATAAGCAACAATCAAGTTTTAATTGTAATGAACAGATATAGATGAAGACTAAAAACCTGTGTAAAATAGGAAAATATTTTATGAAAAAGTATGAAGATACATAAAACACATTTATTTAATAAATAAACTATTTATAAAAAATATGGACAAGGTGACTTGGAAAGGGAAGTTGATGAATACCAAAATAAAAATACATACAACCCTCAGCAGATAGCAAAAAATTGATTTGATACAAATATTCCTTTTTGTTAATTTATATGAATTTGAAACAGTTATAAAAATTCTACCATGTCAGGTAGAGCCTGAATAAAACGCAAGAGTTCGATTCCCGAACCCTCCCCGCTTTGTTATGGGCCCAAGACTGGCAACATTATAAAGCATTTTAAATATAATATTCAAGCATTTAAATGTTTTGGCAAATAAATACCTATCCGCCGATTCTACTCTCTTGTACAACAACTGTTTTCAAGTATTGCCTTATTTTGTTAGGACAGTGTTTAAACAATCCCTACATTTGCAATTAAATATTAAAATAAGCCAACTGATTAGTGATAATAATAAGTCAACTACTAATAATTTACTCAACTTATAATGATTCCATAAAATTAAGCTGAAATTTCAATATTTACGTAGTCATTAAATAAAAAATGTATTATGTTAGTTATAACAATTATTATCAACTGTTATATAACTTAAATTCTTTGAACTCACACCTAACCACCGTTTTTATGGTTAATCGTACATTTTCACGTCACTTTAAATTTACATTGGTAGCGATTCTGTTGTGTCCCCAAGCTTAACCTAAAATTTCGTAAAAAAAAAAAGGATCGATCTTATTCCTTTTACATTAAAGTCTAAATTAGAGTCACATCAAAATGACAGTCCTAAATATTTTATCCGTTTCTCTATTTTATTTCGCATATTTGACACAATCAAGTGTCATCTTAGTCAACAACACCCATTTACATGTCGATTAAATTTAGCTTGACGTTTCTAAATCGATTACGAAAATCGTAAATTTATTCAATACTATTCTAAGTTTTAGAACTGTCACTTTAAGGTTACGCTATTTTAAACTTTAACTTAAAAGAAATAAGATCGATAGTTTTTAGGAATTTTAACTTTAGCGTGGACACAACAGAATCGCCACCATTATTTAGCTTTATTTTTTTAATAATCAAGATCAATGTCCGAACAGTTAACATCAGAAACAGGAACTTTTGAAATAAGAAATCCAGCATTATTACAAATAAATTAACCATAGACAATTATAATCTTACTTATATACAAGTGTGAATGTAGTGTTTGCCATGTTTGACCAAGAAAAGCTCGGATTACAATTCTGTGTGATGATAAAACATAAAAATATAATTGGGACTTAAAAGACTTCCCAGACAAATATAAAAAGTGGTCTGTAAAAATAAAAATAATACCACAACCAACGGCAGCAGCTACATAAATGTTTACATCATCTGCAAATATTTGTACTGGGCATGGATATTGTGGTTCCCGTAGTCCATAATTCCGTAGGTACTCATAGTTTTAGATCCTGGACTATGTATATATAACTGTTGAGTTTATTTATTTATTTTTAGCTGGCGTCTTCGGCGTCAGAGCATCGAGCTGATATCAAATCAGTGCAAAAAGCGTGATAGCTTTTTTAACATGCTAAGCTTTCCACCATGCCCCGGCGGTTAAAGCATGCTATTGAAAATATTACCTGTTGAAAATTACAGAAACTTTTTTCTAAACAATATTGAATAATAACGTGAATAACTCGTAGGTAATCAAATAACAATATTTTTCCAAAAAAAAAATATATTTTAGATGATTAAATTGAGTTTAAACTCGGCCAGTATTATATATCCATCAAGAAGTTTCGTTGTCTACTTCCATCTGGATCATCAGATCAGCTTCGTCGCCATAATATTGTCATTGCAACATATTTTCAACTGATAACGGAATTTGTTATCAAAATCGGCTAGCGAGATTTGTACCATTGAACAAACATACGCACCCCCAGTTTCCGTAATGATGTCGGTCAATGTATGGCCTCTAGTATCTGGTTATCCAATGCGAAGTGAAGATCAAACATAATGTAACAACTAGTCGACCCGCGAAAGACGTTGTCCTGTCCATATTTCAATAATCGCATGGAAAAAACACTTTAATTTTTCAAATGTTTTCCCTATAAACCGATAAAATAAATTACGAATACTGACCTTCTAGGTTAGGTAGATTCAACATCAAATGTATATACCATTCAGTCGTTAAAACCGACGTCAGATTTTTTTGCATATCAGAAATCATCCTTTTTGCATCTTTTGTTGTAATTTTGGAGATTTTTTTTGTATTTTAAAGTAGTATATTTTTATTAGCGATTATTATCTACATCTTCAGCAAATTTCATTTTAATCCGTTCTGTCGTTTGGGCCTGATTAAGGCACAAACTTACAAACATCCTCACAAACTTACTTGTGAAGGTCAAGCCATCTTGTGTCAGTTGCGTATTTTTGAGATGCCATACCTCAAAAACACGATGCCTGGTTAGCAGCAGTAGTTTTTGCCAACATCGCAGCCATTGGCATAATAAAGTTGACCCAGGAGATATGTATTAGGTAGTTGGACTACAGTTCCTAAATAAACCTCGGTGGCTTGGTGGTCGAGAGCGCGACTGAAAAGCAAGTACGAGTTCAATTCTCGCGGCCGGAACTAATGTTTGCATGATCTGCAAATATTTGTTTCGGTACCACAGTACTTTTCATTTCTGTTGTGAGGAATTTATTATATACCGTTGTGGTCAACTAATTAGGGACACTCTTTGGTTAAACCGAATTGTGAATTTATTTTTTATTTTCCAACGAGTCTAAACCATATTCCATATCTCTTACATGTAAGTATAATTAGTCATTTATGTGCCCGATTATACAAACAATAACAACTTCTTAAACATTAAACCTCTTTACAGTATAGCTGATAGATTATCGTAGTGCTATTTGTTCAAATAATGCTGGCTGGCCATTTAATTAGGGACACTGAGATATTGCGTTCTATTTTCAAAATTTGAATCTCAATACTTTTTTACTTCTTCTCTTATTGTTTCGTGGTAGTTTTGGCGGCAATCCCGATATTTATTTTAAGTTTTGAAAAATATTTTGAAGAAAAATGGGTAAAAATAAAAGTTGCGATCCAACACTACGAAAAATTATCATGAAGTTTGTTGTCGAGCATGGTTGGCCATACCGAAGGATAGCAGGACATTTAAATTGTTCAAAAACTATGGTATACAATGCAGTGCAACATGTCAGACGCAATAACACAGATTTAAATGTGCCCAGAACAAAAAGATCGAGAAAAACAACTCCGCAAGAAGATAGAATGATAACCAGGTTAGCTAAGAAAGATCCGTTTCTAGGCTCTATTTTAATTAAACACGAAGTGTTTGGGACAGACGAAAGAGCTGGTGTCTCAGCGAGGACCGTTTGACGACGTCTGGTAGAAGCAGGGTTGTTCGGAAGAGTGGCTCGCAAAGTACCGTTGTTGAAGAAAGAACATAGAAATGCTCGTTTGGCGTTTGCACGTAAATATGGACATTGGACCTACGCCCAATGGCAACATGTATTATTCTCTGACGAGACCAAGGTTAATTTGATTTCTTCAGATGGAAGGCAATACGTACGGCGTCCAGTAAAAGCGGAAATGAATCCAAGATTCACAAAAAAGCAGGTGAAACATGGCAGTGGAAACATTAAAATGTGGGGTTCATTTTCTGGACGTGGAGTGGGACCTGTGAGGAAAGTTCAGGGTAACTTAGACCAACATCAATACAAGGCAATATTGGAGGAAACGATGCTTCCCTATGCTGAGGAGCATCTCCCTATTATATGGACGTTTCAGCATGATAACGACCCGAAACATACCGCCCGTTCAGTCAAGTCGTTTCTTACCAGTCAGTCAGTATCGGTGCTAGATTGGCCAGCAAATAGCCCGGACCTTAACCCAATCGAGCACCTTTGGCACGAAATCAAGAAAAAAGTAGCCACTTATCGTACCACAACTTTAGATTAGTGTTTCCGGAACCGGTATTCTTTGTAAGAACCGGGAATTTCGGTACTTTTTTAAATCGGTACCGGGATTTCCCGGTTCTTTCGGTATTTTCGGTTCTTGGCAGTTTTTGATTTATAAAACAAGTGATAAGGTTCAAAAGTCAACTACAATTAAGATCGACGAGAATAGATAACATTAAGAATGAATATATATCAGAAAAATGATATAGAGCCGATAACAGGACCAGAGGTTCATCGCGCGCTTTGCAGCATGAAATATAGCAAGAGCCTTAAAAATCGGAGAACCAGTACCACTCCCACACCTTACGAACCTTTGTAACTACATTCTTCAGACCGGTTCTTTTCCTCATAATTTCTGCCACTCCACCATTATACTCATACATAAAAAGGGTGAAAAGTCCGACATTGGCAATTATCGTCCCATCAGTCTTATCTCACGCCTTTTTAAACTATTCATGAAAATTATCGAAAATCGAATATCCGGTGAGCTCGATTTACATCAACCACCAGAACAAGCGGGTTTCCGCTGTGGCCTCTCCACGACGGATTATTTCCATTCCCTTAACCAGCTCTTAGAAAAACATGTAGAATTTAATATCCCACTTTATCTTGCATTTGTAGATTACTCAAAAGCTTTTGATAGCATAAAACCTAAACCATTATTCGAGGCACTTTCTAATCAGAACATAAATTAAACTTACAATCAACTTATCCGTAATATCTATAGCAATAGTACAGCATCCATAAAAACCTCACTCACGGGGCTCTCTTTCCAAATTGTAAAAGGCGTGAAACAGGGAGACCCGCTTTCTCCTAAATTGTTTACAGCTACTTTGGAAGAAGTGTTCAAGCGATTGAAGCCCAAATGGGCTGAGAAGGGCATCGTCATCGGAGATAGCAGGCTAACAAACCTGCGCTTCGCCGACGATGTTGTCCTTTTCTCCCCCACAGCTGCAGAACTAGGCGATATGGTTCAAGGACTGAACCAAGCAAGCCGACCAAGATGTGGGACTCCGAATGAATATGAGCAAGACCAAGCTGATGACCAATGGCACGAAGAGAAGATTGTACGTGGAGAATGTGGAGATTGAGTATGTCCATGAGTATGTGTATCTCGGCCAGATAGTTTCATTCCAGGCACAACAAAACGAAGTTGCTCGACGCACCGAAAACGCCTGGAGAAGCTTCTGGTCGATGAAACATCTTATGAATGGCAAACTGCCACTCTGCAATAAGCGCAGACTTATGGACATGTGCATTCACCCAATTCTAACGTACGGTGCACAGACTTGGTTCCCGACAGCTCATGAGAGATACCAACTCGAGGTTTGCCAAAGAGCCATGGAGCGTAGTATCTTAGGAGTCAGACTCACAGACCGCATACGAAACACGATACTACGCTCCAAAACAAAAATAGTTTACGTCACCCATAAAGCGGCCAAACTCAAATGGGATTGAGCAGGGCATGTCGCTCACATGCCGGACGATCTTTGGGCCAAAATAACAAACGATTGGTCCCCACAAACTACAAGCCTTCGAGGCAGACTCCGGAGGAGATGGCAGGACGATCTCGACAGTCATTTAAATGACTGGCGCAACTTAGCTGGAGATCGAAAGGTGTGAAAAGAAGGGAGGGAGGCCTTTGCCCTGCAGTGGGACGATATAGGCAAAGATAAGATACCGGGCCCTAAAATTGCTGTGGTTTTGTTTATAATATCACAAAAATCATATTAGGAGTATGATAATACGTCGTATTTGAAGTAAATTACATTCTGTCATCATTGTTTGGTATGAGGAACAACGTAATACTTACCTTGGAGTCAAACGCGCGACACTTTTTTCTTACTTTTCGCACGTGGCGAGCCCTGCGAGGCCCGCCGAGTTATAAAAATAAAATTCCCGAAAGTACCGAAAGAACCGGGAATCAAATTAGATTTCCCGGTTCCTTGTTACTGACAAAAGAACCGGGAATTCCCGGTACTTTCGGTACCGGGATTTCCCGGTTCTGAACCCTACTTTAGATGAACTTAATGAAGCTTTTTGTGAGGCATGGGCAAACATTCCTGTCGAAACATGCCAGAAACTGATAATGTCTATGCCACATCGGTGTCAAGCGGTAATTACTAACAAAGGTTTTGCTACTGGGTACTGATTTTACACGTAATAAAATGGAGCTGTTAAAGATATTATAATACTGCAGATTATTAGTTTTGTTTAACTCTATTTTTCATTATAGTTTACTGTCCTTAATTAAATGTCCAGCTACAGAATTATACCTTAAAATTGAATACATGTTCAACCTTTGATATTAAATACTTTTTTCTATTTATTTATTCTTTTATTTACAGCCATTCAAAGCATAATAATCGGACCAAATTATGCAAATAATAGTTACTGAGAAATCAATAGGGTTTTATATTTGTATGTACATAACCGGTTATTGTTCTTCACTATCTTGCATGTCCCTAATTAGTTGACCACGACTGTATATGTACTAGCTGTTAACCGCGACTTATCTCCATATTCTTAGCTGTTGTAACCTCGAAATATATACACCTCGATTCGACCTCTAAATCGTGTTTTGGTATTTTTAGATGTTAATATTACCTCGAGTTTGGCTCTAGTGGAGGATACTTCAGCCAACAGAACTGTCCACTCAAGGTACCAGGAGATGTACCTTGACATTCCTCAAAGCATGCGTGTGACGATTTATTTGATCTCCTCGGACTGATGAAGTAATGACGTAATGAGGAACCTCCGAAATATCGATTTAACATACACCAAACACTAGGTATTTTTAGAGGGGCCTCGAAAGAGTTTAAGTCAAGGTAGAGTCGAAGTTACAACTAAGAATATGGGGATTAGTCCGCGTGGCGTAGAAAAAGAAAGTGGCATTATGTCCTTTCTCTGAGTTTATACAATATCCATAAGTACCTTAATTTTAACAAAATCGGTTCAGCGGAATTTTTCAAACAAAAAAAACGGCCAAGTGCGATTCGAACTTGCGCACGAAGGGTTCCGTACCATTATCTATATAAACAGCAAAAAAAAAAAAAAAAAAAAAAAAAAAAAAAAAAAAAAAAACACGTTTGGTGTATTGGAGCCCATTGGAGGATTAAATATTTATATTATTGTTTTTAGTATTCCTTAAATTTCAACTGTCTAGCTATCACGGTTCATGAGATACAGCCTTGTGACAGACAGACGGACAGCATCTTAGTAATAGGATCCCGTTTAAAGATGCATCATCTGCTGCTTTTCTTTAAAAATAGTAGATACAACATACAAGTTATGCTTATATCTTACTTACCTATTCTTAGAAGAAATCTCATTCTTACTACTATAACAACTACATAAGGAAGGTATAAAATTTCAAAGTTCTGGTTTCGATTGAAATTTTGTTGATGGATTTTGACTTACAAAAACATCTTCATTTTATTTCCGTACCTCAAAAGATAAAACAGAACCCTTATAGGATCACTTTGTTGTCTGTCTGTCTGTCTGTCAAGACCCCTTTTCTTAGGAACGCATGTAGGGGAGGTATCATATTGAAATTAATACAAAAGATTTAGGATTACAAAGGATTTAGGAGATTAATGCGGCCATTAGGCGTCTGACGCCTAATGGCCGCATTACTTCAAATAAACAACTCTGTCAAGTCGGTGAGGTATGCGGTACGGGGGGAGTGGGAAAAAAATGCATTCTGATTGGCCGATTCAAGATGACGTGATTCACTAGGATGGGAAGTGTTGTCATGAGTTGTCGATAGCAGTCAGAGGCACTTCCATATATTATATTTGGCACATACCCACATTTTGCAGTAGTTAGCATTCCATACGTGACAGGTTGCAAGCCCATCGCCGCTTATAAGAATACTAACTGGTTTCCTCACGATGTTTTCCTTCACCGTTTTGAGCACGTGTTTTTCTTGCGCATATAAATTTGAACAGAAAAATCCATTGAAGCACGCCGGGATTCGAACCCACGACCTTCAGATTGAAATTCGTGGTAGGTAGGTACCTCCCACTCGGCCAACACGGCTTTTTGCTCATTCATAACCCTATTCATACCACTAAGCAATGTAGGTGTGTTCCTAAGAACGGGAACGATAACGGGAACGGGAACGATAACGGGAACGGGAACGATAACAGGAACGGGAACTTAACACAGCATTTGTTAATTCTAAAGCGATACGAAGTTCTCCGGGTCAGCTTGTAATATTATAAATGCGAATAGCAAATAGGCTTTTTATCCGTGTAGGTACAACGCGAGCGAAGCCGCGGACGGAAGCTAGTTGGCAATAAGTAGTTTTACTAGTTAGTACTAATTGATGTTGTTACTACTATGTAGGTTTATCGATCATCAATAAATTGAGTAGTGGTACAACACTATTAACTTTCGACAAGGAAAATAACCAGTGTAACGAGCTCTAAAAAAATTTGTTCTTGAAATGATTATCTTGAAATTGCTGACCTATGAAACGTAATACCATCTTTTTTGTAATTAGATGTATCGCTACAATTACCACACCATCTCACTGAACAAGGAGCCATATTTCTGATTTGTGGTAATGGTTTTTTAGCATAAACCGACGAGATGTTCACGGGTCAAGGAAGTGGTCGGTACTACTGCAGGTTTGACGCGCGATCTTTATTATCAGCCGTATAAGCCTGATGTTTTGGATGAAAGTGTTCGCCTTGCATGAGGTGTCTATTGGGCTATGTAGTCGATGAGCTCAACCCCCATTAGCGCCGCATTGCATCGCATCTTGATCATACAAAAAGCAAAACTAGTAAAAAATACAAAATCAGTATGTAGTAGCTTGCAAGGGGGCGCTGGCCGCCTCGGTGCGATGTGGTCTGCAAACGCCACTTAGGTGGTGTCGTCAGCCAGGAATGCGATCGTCATTATATTGCGGGTTTATGCGGTGGTGAACTGGTGACGCGCAAAAAGGCACTTACGCTTGTGAAGCCGAAACGGTTAACGGTTAAGCTCTATTTTACGGATAATAATGATTATGCCTTCATTATAATAAAGAGATTTAATGCAAAATCGATATTATTACATTGTACTTTTACACAAGGTACAATTTTTTTGTTTTTAACTATTTTAATGAATCATTTAGATATATCATGTCAAGAGTATTATTAATGATTCACTTTTTACATCTGTACTTTTAATAATACGCGTAGGTGTTTTCGCACTTTGATACTTTCGACTGAAAAGTTGAGCAATAGCGCCAAAACCACATAAATTAACTGAAAAAATAAGAACATAATAAGTAGCATGGTGCTCCGTTTCATAAAATACCAGAAAGTGTATTGGTAAGAGTTTTTATGAAGATGTCCTGAAAAAAAAAATTGAAATAGAATTGACATCCAATGATGGACATGTAGAAAGATAATCGTATGACAGTAAAAATATAAGAGTAGATACAAATAAAACTCTCGGGGCTTCGTGAGGTTAATTCTTTACTAACCCCGATCAAATTGGTTAAATTGGATGGTTGGATATTTCTTTTTCTTTTGCAGTTCTAGACTACTATAACTAAACTAACCTAAAGGGAAGCTAGCTTTCAAGTCTCATACTTAAAAAAGTCTAAGACTACCGGTTTAGTCAGACTGAGCTTTGATTATTACCAGTCAGTCACGGTAACTTAATGTTTTTTTTTTATCATGTATTAAGATTATAAATAGGTGTCGATTCTGTTGGCACCGAGCTAAAATTAAGATTTCCCAAAAAAATATTAAATCAATTTCGCTCTTATTCCTTTACGTTAAAGGTAAGGTTTAAGTTTATTCGTTTGTTTTTCTTTCTATTCTGTATATCTCGAATGCACAAAAAAAACAAGAAAATCAAAATTTCACTTAAGTCAACACCTTTTTATATGCTGACTAAATTTACGTTATTCAACGTAAAAAACCGTTAAAACACTTAAAACTAGCCTATTTCATCAAAATAATCATCTGTTGATTGAATTTTTTAAAGTGAGTACATAATGTCGACGAATATTATATAAGTTTTTTTTATTAATAATCTTACCTATCTGTTTGGTTTTGGTTGCTAAAAAAATAACAATTCAAAGTACGGGTTCAATTATTAACTAATTTATTAAATAATAATGCTATTTCATGTATTGATAAAAAATGTACGTATACATCCAACTCAACCATTCTCAAGTACATCGCGACACATTAAACACTCATCTTCTTTCACAAAAACCTAATTAAACGTGTTAGTTATCAATGGTCAGTTTAAATATCTAATGTTGTACTAAAACTTTACCTACAGTTCAATACAAGCACAACGTTTTTTTTTTCTAGACAAAAAGAAGCAAACTATCTTAAATTAGCTACTAATGTTGATCGTTAAAAATGTCACAATATTTCATAGTGTAATGAAATTACCTACTCAAGTCGTGAAAATATGTATGGAATAATTTATACCGGATCTAGCAATAAATCTATACAACGCATTTTTTGCAAATGCAATTATGTTGTATTAAATTAGCTACTAATGTTGATCGTTAAAAATGTCACAATATTTCATAGTGTAATGAAATTACCTACTCAAGTCGTGAAAATATGTATGGAATAATTTATACCGGATCTAGCAATAAATCTATACAACGCATTTTTTTCAAATGCAATTATGTTGTATATAAACGATTCAACTATTTGTGACGTTTTAAAGTTAATCCTACAATTACAAGTGTTGCGAAAAAATACCAAAAAGCTCGCGTCATTTAATAAAAATACAACTTCACTATGTAAAACAGTGCCTGAAACTCCACGAATGTTATATTAGTAAAATTTAATCACGCGCATTTAAATCCTATAAAAGAGGTTTAAATTTAATTTACTTATTTTCTATTATATTGAGAGCATACTAAACTCCAAAGACATGAATATTAATTTATCTTTAGTCGCCTTTAAAATATATTATAAAAAAAACTTATAGTTCAGCTTTATACTAATCTATAGAGCGACCGAAGAACTTATTTATTATCTGCTTACTCAATAAATTTTGTTTGAATGTTATGATGATTTTATTAGTTGCATAACCACGCATTGCTAAATTCGAACATACGGTACGGTATGCAAACAATTATGGAAAAATAATAAGCAAGTTTGAAGTTAAAACAAAGAGGGGATGATTTTTTTTATCAAGTAGTTATTAATTTACATCCATCATTAGTCGCGAATTATTTGCAAACTGTATGAACACAAAATATCTCACTCAATGAATGAAGTAGATCGCATCTCATCCATATAATCCATATAATCCAATCTTGATATTTAACTGGCATAATCCAAAGATTTAAATGTTGCTCAATTATTCGTCCCCTCATTTGTTACTAACCAAAAACTTGGTACAGTATAACTGATGTCATTATAATTTATTTAATTTGGAGAGAAGAGGATTAATAGCGACGACGTTTATTGGGGAAATCGTCCATTTGGCGGGGGCCTTCCCACCCACGATTCTGGGGCATGTCGTCAAAACTTCCTCGCGGCATGTCGAACTGCTCCCTGAAGCCTCCGTCCTAGGTAAAGCAATCACAAAAACTTTCCAATAGTTTCAAAGTATGTATATGCAGGAATATACAAATACTCGCTACAATAATATTAACGAACTTAGACTAAAATATTAAATAGTAAGGCATTTCAGGCATAGGTAGGATGATAAAGCTAATTTTTCGTCTCATAACTTCATGTTTCATAACTGTAATAATGTTGTTTACGAATTGTTAACTTGGTAACCGTTACGAGACTAGATATCATTAATATTACTAGATATATAATAAAATAAAATTCTGTTCTTATGATTGGCGATAGGCAGATAAAATAACGTAAATAAAACGATAGGAAAGCTGCGTTCCGGAGTGCTTACGTACCAGTAAGTACAAGACATAGATAATCATATATTATACGATGTTGTACCGAGTCACAGTATTAGACCATTGGTATTTAAAATGGAGAAACTAACTATTTATCTAATTAATATGTCAAAATCATGTCGATAGGTAGGTCATACAATTTTTTTAGGCAAATAAAAATACCAAACGTCACTCCATTCAACCTAAAATTAATGGCTGCCATATCAAAGGGCATAATTGGTCCGTATTTCTTTGAATAATTGAGGCAAAACATCACTGTGAATTCTGCTAAATCGAGAATTTTTGACACCAAAGTTACATAAGTTTAAAAAATACAACAGTAGGAACTGGATGCAACAAGATGGAGCAACATGCTATATCAAATATCATCAACTTGAATTTTTCGGTAGTCTTAGATTTTTTTCCGGGAATCCTCCCAAGAAGCCGCCAGGTCATGGCCTAACCCGTACCAAATAATGTCAATAGGGTTGCAAGGTTTTAACAATGGTATGATAGGATATGTCGACATGAGGGATAATATTTTTTATTCAAAATCGGGTATTTGTGTTTTAAATTTAAAACCCGTGGGAAGGTAACTTAATTAACTTAATCACATTGCGCATAAACCTGTTCCGCTTTTCGAAAACCACCGAGGATATAAAAGAGTTTTATGTATATAAACAAGATTGTATTAAGGGGCTCCCAGTCGACGATTGCTCTTTTTCGAAACGAAAAAAGAAATACTTCTGAACAAGCCACATCTCCTATTTTTATAAGTATATTACTTCAGTTTCCTACCTAGATTTCTATTAAGCTGAAAAAATAATAGCAGAAACTTTTCACGATAAAAATATTATTTCAAAATGATACGTTTTAGAATTTATGATCGAAATATTTTATATACCTACCATTAAAATCAACTTGTGATTTATTGTTAAAGATAGGTAATATGTAGATCTAGATTTCAATTATGATAGATTTTTGATAAGTATTATACATAATTTATATCATTAATTTATTCGAAAAGCTAAGGCGGACCACGCGCGGACGTGTGTTTGTCATCATTGCAGCGGTCGGTAGGATTATTTATCGAAGTGATTAAAGATGGGTACATCTTTTATTCACATATACTATACATTATAAAATAGGAGATGTGGCTTGTTCACAAGTATTTCTTTTTTCGTTTTGAACAAAAATAATCGTCGACTGGCAGCGTCTTAAATATACTCTAACAGTAGATTTCCGTAAAAAAATAAAAAAAGACGTGTGGCACTCGGAGACTGCCGCGGTAAAGCTATTGCATAACATTTTTTATCAACTTATGTATTTATAATTATTTATTTATTTATTTTATTTATCCTTTTTTCCTTTGTTTTTCTTTGATATTCAACTTTTTGAGCGTGGTGACCGATAAGAAAAGAAAAAATTTTTTTTTTTTTTTTTTACATCCCTAGATTGCGGGGGAAGAGGGGGATTAGGCATGCGCAGTAACGCCGATACAACCAATGCCACCTATTGGCGAGTCGCTAAACTAAAGAGACAAGCGTGATATTTCAAAAAGTCATTAAAAGTTCTGCTATTCATCGATAGATGTCAAAATCTTTAACCTACCTATTTACCTAACTACGTAGTTAGCATTCCACACGTAACAGGTTGCAAGCCCGTCGTCGCTTTCAAGAATACTAACAGGTTTCCTCACGATGTTTTCCTTCACCGTTATAAGCACGTGTAACGCGCATATACATTTTTCGAACAGAAATATCCATTGATGCACGGCCAGGATTCGATATTTACCTAACTACATGAATTCAATAATTCAATTTCAAACTTTTTAGTCGATCATGTCTGTGAAGTACCACCTATTTACCGATAGTGGTAAAATAGCGCCACCTGCCAGCGGAATTGCGAACCTCTCAAACCCCGAGCTTTCGCATGAGACCGCGAAAAGCACCTATAATAACGTAGTATCATCAAATGAAACTAGATGGCGCTGGAATGCGAAAATCACTCTAAGCAGGCATGACATGAGTCATAGGGATGTAATATTGATTGAAAAAAATCTATTAATTAATAATCGATTTTTTGTCCCTACAAATAAATCGATTTTCCAAAAAATCTAATTATATGGTTCGGATCGCTTTCGGAGAGACGATCGATGGGTCGGTTCCCGTTTGTGAAGCGACTATTGGTCGGATCACGTTCGGAAAAACGATCAATGGTTCGGTTTGCGTTCGGAGACAAGACCGATGAGTCGGTTTCCGTTTGGGAGGCGACTATATGTAGGTTCACGTCCGGGAAAATGGCCAACGAACGATTCGGTTCGCGTTCGGAAAACTTAGTTTACAAAAATCGATTTATATGTGTAATTTACATAATCGATTTTTTAAAAATCGATTTTTTGAAATCCAAAAAGAGAAATCTCTAACACTCACACTCACGCATATTGCGTGAGTGTGAGTGTCTCGTAAAATTTTCGTTACGAAATTTCTGGATTCGGTCTCCACGCTCAAGGCCCGCGATAGAAGCTATGCAATAGCTTAAAAATAAAAATTTGTAAGTGAATTTCAAGGCCTGTTACCAATATCTGTTACTGTAACAATAATATAATTCAAGCGCAAACGCAAATATAATTTCTAAAGCCTGATTTACATTGGGAAGGTGTGTTGAGTGAATAAGTACATTGGTACTGTAAAGCGTTTGTCACTTAAAATTACAATGCAGTTCAATCAGGAGCGACTCGTTAACATTTCTAACATTTCTAACATTTCTAATAGCCTATGAACGTTTTTATATGTGCACAAACGAGCTTAAACGCGCTTAGGTGTATTCTAATCTAATATAATTTGTAATGGCGCCTAAGGAATCGCGGACACGTTCGTCAATGCGAACTATTCCGCTTGTCTCAATTCATTCTTCGCTTTGTTTCTTTAGAATACGATTTATGATTGCCTACGAATTTGGGAAATATAGGATAACATTATCATTAGAGTAACTTCCGGAGCCAGAGTAAGTGCAGAAAGGATAATTTTATATTAAACTAGCGACCCGCCCCGGCTTCGCACGGGTTTAATACATATAAACCTTCCTCCTGAATCACTATCTATTAAAAAAACCGCATCAAAATCCGTTGTGTAGTTTTAAAGATATAAGCATACATACAGACGCGGGAAGCGGGAAGCGACTTTGCTTTATACTATGTAGTGATTGTTCGCATTCAAGATCTTAATGCCTATAATTCCTATTTTATCATATTAATAATGTTCACGACAATCATCTTCAGATTCTCTTCTATCACTAGATCGTTCTAGTGACTACAGGTTTCATGATAAATTCAGTAAAGCACAAAGGTAACCAAGTAATGGAACACTAAATTAACAATCCTGTAACGTAATACAGTAATGAAACTAAAAGCCATCTTCATAATTTTAGTTAATATTGTAGTCTCAGGTAGGACAAGTTAAACGAAGTAAGTGTCTCATATAATCCTGGAGGTCAGAATAAAGTTAAATTTATGTATATTTCTAATTACACCTTTCAGATGAGAGAGAGAACAGAACAAGAATATTACAGTGAAAATAGATTTATATAGATAGCAAACATCCTAGATCAGTGTTATTTGAACGTATACGAAATCCCAACGAAGATAATGATTAATTTTCCTTGAAACCTTTTTTATACCACGTATGTTGACCAAGAAAAACCATACCAAACGAAGAAGACCACGCTTATCAATCGGTCCACCATCTTCACGAATATACTCGTATTATTCGATTTCACTGAGGTCCACGAGTTTGTAATCGATAGCACGCGTGCCCATTGTTTGTTTTAACGTTCCACACTAATTGTGATGAATCAAATACAAACTCTCTTTGCTAGGTCGAACAGTCGTTTCCTAAATTTCCGAGACTATAACTCTCTTTCATCGCAATTGTACTGTTTACAATAATTTAAACTAAATAATTGAATTATTTCAATTTGGTAAAAAGACGTGCATTTTCCATAACTTGCCACCTCACAAACACATCGTATACTAAACGATTCAACCATGATTGTATTGTTAATACATTCACATTACTAGAAAAGAGTGACAACATAGTTTAATTATCGAGGTGCCGTCGTTGATTTTTTCGTAGATGTTTGCATCTACGAAAACCTCGTGAGGTTCTAGAATTTGGTAGGTACGGATACGGATGTTATACGGATTTCACTACGCATGCAAAGCGAATTGCTCAACTTAATACACCACTCACATACCATTTACTTATCAGCTCTATTGATTCATTGTTCATCATTCACTTGGATGCAACTCACCAAGAACCGTCAATCTTAGAAAAACACTGATCTAGGTAGTCCAAGAGTATTCGAATTCTGACCTCAACAAGTACATAAAGCTTAGGTTTCAGTTGTCACTCACGACCATTATCATCACAATGATCTGTGTAAGGAGCGCCTAGTAAGTGGTTTCAAATATTCCTTAGTAAAATCGAAGATTTTATGCTAGTTTGTAGAAAAACATTTTTGTTACATTTTTCAATCGTCGTAAATCGGCTGTATTTAAGAAAAACATTGATTATGTCAATAATCTTGTGCCAGAGAGTAAAGCAATCTGCAAGTCTATGGCCCAAAATTATAATAGCACTTTTTGTACTTACCATTGGAGACTGTTGGTCGAACATGCCTTGTTCTTGGCGGTCCAGCATTGAATTGAGGCGTTGAGCCTGAAAAAATCGTTTTGATTAGAATAAACAACATAAAATTTAGGCAGACATGAAGTATTAAAGAAAATTATTGCTATAAATATATAGATCAAATTATATGCGTGAGTTAAAAAAATATTTTAACTTTCTTCATAATACTAATGACAGGCTTCACAGCTCAGTTGTTCTTCCTTCTGCGCTGTAGGTTGAGGGTTCGATTCCCACCCAGGATAAACATTTATGTAATGAACATAGATGTTTGTTCTGTGTCTGGATGTTAATATGTATAAAATAAGTATGTATTTACAAAAAAAAAGTAAATTAAAATATTCTATCAGTAAGATAGCTTGTACTATGGGTTTCCATAGTACAAGCTCTGCTTAGTTTGGGGCTAGATGACGATGTGTGAAATGTCCACCAATATTAGTCACTGAGGTGCTTTAAAGTACTTATATTAGATATCAAAAGAAGCTGCCCCACTCTACAAAACGCAAGCATCTACATAGCATCACGTTGTCTACATGCAGTCTGAGTGGTTGATTTTACACATAATCTCTCCGATTTGGATGATGGGAATTGTGCGGACTAACGGCATTCCTCACCTGCACAAAGAGGGTGTTCTCCTGCTGCCTGCGACGCAGTTCGTCGTCCTGTTGGCGCATGCGCTGTGACATCTCCTCTTCCTGTCGCTGCTGCTGTGCGCGTTCAGAATCGCGCCTTGTCTCTGCCGCGCGTTCAGCCATTTCCCAGCTCCGCTTCTGACGCTCGCGGTCTTGCTCGCGCTGACGTAGCTGCTCGCGAAGCAACTCTGTCTCGTGTTCATACCTGTTTTATCGTTAAATAACATGTTTCAAGAGGTCACAGATACCAAGAAAAAAAAACGGTGAGATGATGCAAAATAGAATGCAGTCGAGTCAAGATTTGGCGGGACTTAATGTACAAAAGCCACTTTCTAAACACAGTTAAAAATAATACATACTTGGCATATTCCATCTGAGCTTCAAGTTTTTCTTCTTCAGCTGATAGCTCCTTCTTAAGTGCCTCTTCCTTCTGTCGGTGGAGCTCATGCAGCTGCTTCCACCTGGTTCCATATTCGTGCTCAAAGCTGTTTAACTCGGAAAACCTTGGTCCCATCTAAAAAAAAATGATTTTAAATATGTCTAGCTGTAGGAATAAATCATAAAGAAATATGATGTTTGTAATTACCTCACGAGCTTTGAGGAATTCTGGGTGCTTTTTGGGAAGATTTTTCTCTGGGTATCCATCAAACTCATCAGGCTCCTCGAAGCTTTCCACTATCACCGGTCGAAGAGACGAGGTCAAAAAGAAGCATTTTTCAGTGCAATTACGGATGGCGGCTAAAGCGCTGGGTTTACGTGAGTATTCAACGATGCCCTCTCCAAGAGGTTTCCCCCTTTCGTCTACCCTAACGTACGCCCTCTCTATTCTTCCAAAGATTTCAAATCCACGGTACAACAACTCATTTGAAACCCACGGCGGAAGGTTCTTAACACGAATGGCACAGTTGTGAGGCGCAAATCGCACTCTCAAGTTTCTGCCATTTCTCAATTTACCATCCAACTCGCGCTTTGCCCTCTCTGCATTCACTCTGTAGTCCTATAAAAAATGTACATGTGTTATTATTATCAGTTGTTTTTCAGGGTTCCGTACCCAAAGGGTAAAAATGGGACCCTATTACTAAGACATCGCTGTCCGTCCGTCTGCATGTCACAAGGCTGTATCTAATGAACCATGGTAGCTAGACAGTTTCACAGGTTATGTATTTCGGTTGCCGCTATACTAAATACTAAAAACAGAATAATATATTTAAGTGGGGGCTCCCATACAACAAACGTGATTTTTATGCCGTTTCTAGGGTTCCGTACCCAAAGGGTAAAAACGGACCCTATTACTAAGACTTCGCTGTCCGTCTGTCTGTCAAAGGGCTGTATCTCATAAACCGTGATAGCTAGACAGTTGAAATTTTCACAGATTACGTATCTAACAACAAATACTAAAACAGAATAAAATAAATATTTAAGGCCCCCCTTAAAACAAACATGATTTTTTTGCCGTTTTTATAGATTTTTTTAATGGTACGGAACCCTTTGTACCCGTGTCCGACTCGCACTTGGCCGGTTTTTTTTAATCGTAACACAAACAGTACATTGAATTACCATTTTTATGAAGCCAAAGTTTTTCTCTTTGTTGATGAAAAGTTCAGCACATTCACCAAATGTTGAGAAAAGGTTAGTAATTTCATCTTCGGTAACATCACTTGTAAGGTTGCCAATGTATAACCTGCTTCTTCCATTGAACTTGACTTCTGCCTGATCTACTGGCGTTATATCAATCAAGGGTCCCATCAAGTCTCTTAGCTTATTAGCTAACATGTGCTCCTAAAACATACAATAATATAAATAAAAACACAATTCTGCAAAAATGCTGGCATTAAGATGACTTTAATTAATTATACCTCTCGCATGGGGGGTTTGCCATCCATTTGCTGACCTCTACCCCTCTGTTGGTTACGAGCCAGACCTCCTGGACCTCCTGGACCTCCTGGCCCTCCAGGTCCTCCAGGACCTGCCTGTCCAGGGCCACCTTGGCCACTTGGACCCCGGTTACCAAACTGCCGATTGCCTTGGTGGAATCCACCAGGTTTGTTACCAGGGCCTCCTTGGTTCCATCCACCCTGCTTGTTTCCACCAAAGTTTCCATTGATATTCTAAAGAAAAATAAACTTATTTGATGAGTAATTGAACCCATGCAAGATTTTGTTTGTGTGGGATGAATATGTTTTGTTTCATAGTAAAGATTACTACATCACATGCTCCTTTTCATCCTGCTTTCATATATACTAACTTTCAACTCCAATTCCAAAAAGTCCAAGTTACTAAGTAAAGGTTAGCTATCTACGTAATAACATAAGTCAGAAGGACCCTTAAAGTAGGGACTGAATAAATTAACCGACTTGGTATTACATGGATCTCACAACTTTTTACGGTAGAAGAACTGAACTGAGTTGCGTTGCGAGACTTGGCTTTTTTTACAAGTTATGTTTTTGATGGCATCTCATTTATTTTTGTAGATAGCCCAGCCCTACTTTTTAGGGTTCCGTACCTAAAGAGTAAAAATGGAACCCTGTTACTAATACTCCACTGTCCGTTCGTCCGTCTGTCCATCTGTACATCTGTCAGTCTGTCTGTCTGTCTGTCTGTCCGTCTGTCTGTCTGTCCGTCTGTCTATCACAGGGCTGTATCTCATGAACCATGATAGCTAGACAGTTGAAATTTTCACAGATGATGTATTTCTGTTGCTGCTATAACAACAAATACTAAAAACAGAATAAAATAAATATTTAATTGGGGCTCCCACACAACAAGTGATTTATCGATAATGGTACGGAACTCGACGTGCGCGAGTCCGACTCGCACTTAGCAGGTTTTTTTAGGATTTTTACACTAAACACTAATTGTGTTTCAAATTTGAAGCTTCTATGTCTGCTAGAAGTGCCTTAAACTTTTGATGATCGGTCAGTCAGTCAGTCAGTCAGTCAGTCAGTCAGTCAGTCAGTGAGTCAGTCAGTCAGTCAGTCAGTGAGTGAGTGAGTGAGTGAGTGAGTGAGTGAGTGAGTGAGTAAGTGAGTGACAAAATAGGAAACTTTGACTAGTTATAATTCTTAATCTACTGGTTCAAATTGAATGAAATTTGAAATATACCGTGTTTATATAGTGACTGCTTGGTTACTGAAAATTCAGGCTTCTAGTTTTATCCACAACGAAGTTATAGGGGGTCGAAAATGGCCTGAACTGCTTCGAGAAAAGGATGGTACAGCCGTGCCGCTTTATTGCTTGACTTGGCGGGGGCACTGCCGTGCCCCCAGAAAGGGAGGAAGGGGGGGGTTGTTTTTTTCCTTTCTGGCTAGACAATAGCAACTAGATCGGCGCACAAAACACGTCTCGGGAAATAACAGCGCATTTGAAAAGTGAGCTCTTATTGTGTTTAGTTCGAATGAAACACAACAGCCATTGTAAACACGTCTCGCAATGCCGCAGTATGTATTCAAAAGTTGTAAAAATAATGCCCGAAAAAGCAATTTAAAGGTCAGAGTAACTTACTTTCGGTAAATACATGAAGATTTAAGTTATATTTTAAGCTTCAAACTAACAAACAATATAAATTTTGAACAAAATTACCCAACTACCGATGATCAGTCAGTCATACCCATAAAGCAGCATCACTTTATCATAGGTCTAAAGATAGATAAATAAAAATATTGGCGGCGGACTTTACACACAACACCATCTAGCCCCCCCCCCCCCCCCCCCCCCCCCAAACTAAGCAAAGCTTGTACTATGGGAACCAGATTACTTATATACTTTTTTTTCTAAATACATACTTACTATACAAATTAACAAGCAGACACAATACAAACATCTATGTTCATCACACAAATGTTTACCCTGGGGATCAAACGCACAACCTACAGCATAGAAGGCAGAGTTACTACCAACTGAGCTGTGAGGCCAGTCATATCATAAAAATCATACCTTACAATAACAGATACAACAACTCTGAAAGGTTTTAGTCAGTGACTTTTAAAAACTCACACAAAGTTCAATGAGAAATGTAATCCAACTTAGGAATGATTATTTACAGATTTATGCAATAAGGCTGTTGATTGCTGAAGGGACCTTGATGCAAGTCTGTGGGCATCTTACCTTAGGTGGCTGTTGGTTTTGGTTGGAATTCTCGAGAGGGCCCTTGATTTCAATGACGGCTTTGTCTTCCTTGTTCAAAGTCTCAGCTTGCTTTGGAGCTGCATTTTGAATAGGGGGGGGTTGGTTCTGAAGTGCTGGTATCTCAGGCTTGGGTTGCTGCTGAGGTTTGATCTGTTGCTGTTGTGGCTTGTTTTGCTGCTGTTGCTGTTGAGGCTTGTTTTGCTGCTGTTGCTGTTGTGGCTTGTTTTGCTGTTGTTGCTGCTGAGGCTTGTTTTGTTGCTGTTGTTGGTTCTGAGGGGGCTTATTTTGTTGTTGGTTTTGGGGTGGTTTGTTAATTTGTTGGTTTTGCTGAGGAGACTGCTGTTCTGGTTTCTCACCAGCAGCTGGTGGCATTGCTTTCACCTGTGCAAAAAAATACTTTTTTGATTTTTGGAATTGGAAGGTAGAAAACTTTCATACAAAAATAGTCAAATCACTGACATGAATTCAAATTAAAATTCAAAAATCATTTATTTCAATAAAATCACAAGGATCACTTTGAAACGTCTTAGGAACTAGGTGAAGCTACGCCGATTCCATGCGACCAAGCCTAGAAGAATCAGGCAACAAACACGGCTTGGGGTCTACCTTTTTTTTTATGATCCTTTCCTTAATGCTATGTAGAGCTCCAGTGTGGTGCCAATCAAACAAGGTGAAGGCTCAAACAAGAATAATAATTAAAAGTACCTACTACTCAAGTGCTACTCATGCTTGTGTATAAACACTTGTTGACCTAAAGGCACAGCTTGTGCAAAAAAATGGCAATAGTTGCAATCTATAAACTGAATGCGAAAGTAAAGAGTACTCGATCAAGTTAGATCTGTCCGTGACGTTATCACGGCCGAAATGAAATGTCACAGATACATAGATCTTTTGATTTTCAGGAATAATGTTTTACGATAAAGTCGTCAAAAATCGATTTCCAGAACCTACGCAGACAAAGTTGCGGGTAAGTTCTAATATTATACTTCTTTAAAAAAGCCTGCTTTTTTACTCAACTCATGACGTGACGAAGCCTCATTCATCATCTGATGCTATACGAATCACTTGTATCTCAATACAAAATGGCGTCAAGATGCCTTTCATCGAGCGGTAGGTAATGTGAAGTAAACCATCATATCTACTCAACGTCGTAAAAGTAAAAAATATGCGATTTCCCATTCACAGAAACGAAATTCACCACGTCAAGAGTTTCTTAGAACTTAGCTAACCTCATTGTTGATTGGCCGTTGACCCTGATTCGGATTCCTTTGCTGATTGGGTTCGAACCTAGAGTTTCGGTACCCTCCACGGTTATTACCACGACGGCCACCTTGTCTCTGGGGTTGCGGAGGCCCACCAAATCCACGGTTTCCAAATTGATTCATAGCTTGCATTTGCATACTGTAACAAAGAGGAAGCCAATCAATATTTTGTCTGACCAAATTCATCCTCCTTACCAGTCATGGCCGTCTTCAAATCAAACAAGTAGGTACCTATAATTACCTCTGAATACAATTCAATAAAATCCACTCTCTGCTGTTCAGATTTAGTTTACAATCACCAATTTCACGCACACACTATCTAAATCAAATAGCGATGACAAAAAACACGACGCACGACACGCAACGCAAATCTACGCAATCGCAATGGAGGACGAAGAAAAGAAAAATCGAGCGAATGAGCGAAGCGAACGAATGGCGATGCGGCGGCGTCCGTACTAGTGGTGAGCGTTGCCCAACATAGATAGTTTTTAAACCGTCTATTTCTCTTTACAACGATAACGCGTTTACCAAAAGATGCAAAACTATCTATTTTCATATCGCTACATTTCACGTCCATTGCTCGCTATTCACCACAACGACACTTACGAAAACGCATCAAACGAATCGAGCGATAGCGTTATGAAGTTATCGACTAAGCAGGTTAGAGCGAAACAGCTACATTTAGCGTTAGTATGCGTAGAGCAGGAGAGGGCAGTATGTTACTGATCGTAACTACGAGATTAGAATGAACAAAAATACACCTTATAGACATAATAGATATTAGGACGAGATTAGGTTGGCCAAAGGGTTGGCCTTGAACTTCAACCTCATGGTAAATGTGACCCATTTCTTTTTAGATTAGTTCATTTCATACGCGTCACGAGCTGTATTGTTTTTGTTATTCTAATTATTTTAGTAATGTGTGTTTTTTGTATGGAGTATAAATAATATATAATAGTATAAATAAATACATAATAGTTAGTGTAAATAGTTAATAATATTTGTTGTAAATTAAGTAATAGTTGTGTTTAGTAGTGTAGATACTTTTAGTTATCAAATAATTATGTCTCGTATAAATAGTAGCGCTTTGTGGGAACATTTTGAAAAAGTTGACACAGAGAACAAAAGAGCTAAGTGTTACATTTGTGCTTCGCTAATAAGTTATAAAACAACTACTGGCAATCTAAAAACTCATTTAAAGAACCGGCATGGTAGGTATTGCGTATAATACATATATGTTATAAAAATAGATAGTTATGAAAAATAGATAGTTTTGACAACGTTATTTTCTATCGAATAACGGTTACGTTACGTTATTTCAAAAAGCCGCAACGACACATCACTATCCGTACGTAGGTACGTAGCTACGTACAATAAAACATACGTACTTTTTTACTTTCTATAATCAAAATGGCGACACTTCCGTCTTAGACTAAAAATATATTTATATCTATGGTCACACAATGGTCGGGTACGCAGTATAATATTTTATGCGTATTATTTGCTTGTTGATAAATTTTAATAGGAGGCATTCGAAGCTAAGCACTGGTTTTTGAAACTTGTCATTTACTAGTACTACTAGCTAAATAGCTAGCCGACCCGTGAGTTTATCCTGCCCACAATAATCGCATAGACAAAAAACACTTTCAGTCAACTTTAAATTTTTTTCTTAAAAACTTTGGCCTGATAAAAAATAAATGAGGAAACTTGGTAGACGGAAGAATGCGTATCATTTATTTATTTATTTATTTATACTTTAATTGCACTTATAAAATAAATACAAAAAGGCGGACTTAATGCCGAGGCATTTTCTACCAGCCAACCTAATTGGTAGTGGAAACATTAGGTTGGCTGGTAGTTTCAGTTCATTCAATTCATCGAATCGATTTGCATTCTAAATCGATTATTTTATTTCCGATGAATCGATTTCAGATCGACATCTCACTCACTCCTCTGCTCTGTCACTGTCACACATGATATGAGTTACTTTAACGAATGGTTATGGCTTGATATAGACGTCCGATTTTTTCATCCGAAAGTCCGATCCGATTGTCTGATCAGACTATCGGATCGGAAGGCGCTCGTGCCATACATTTGGTTTGAATCTTTCATTTGCCGATCGTGATAAGCTTCTATGCCCGTATCCCATAGGCATGTGTCCGTTTTTCTACGGCCTTATTAAGCCGTTCGTGGGTTCGAATCCCGGCATGCATCAATGGATTTTTATTAACGAAAAATTTATATGCGCATCAAAAACACGAGCTCAATACGGTGAAGGAAAATATAGTGAGGAAACCAGTTAGTATTAGAGACAGAAGTGTCTGGGTGTTAGTATGTATTTACAAAAAAAAATTGTACATTGTCATTTTACTTGGCAGATCCAAATTAGCTTTCTTTCTATAACGCGTGAGCTAAAGTTTGAGTAAGTGAAACAGAAAAATATTTTAGTACAAAAGAGCGAGACAGGTAGCAAATCGGAAGGAGGAATCGGACGTCTATTTGGTCTATCTATGTACAAAAGTAAAAGTATGCAGACCGCACCTTCAGACAATCCCGATCGGCAATAATCCTTGGCGCTTGTATTGCTGTTCAAACAAAATGTATGGCACGAGCGCCTTTACGACACGACAGTCCGATCCGATCGGACTGTCGGATGAAAAAATCGGGCGTCCATTCCCAGCCTTACTGATACTGGTTGTGTCACTTTTGTGTCTGCTGTTTGTTTGTGTTTGCTGTTACTTCTGGTTACTTCCTTGCATTCGCACGGTTTTGTTCAATTTGTTTGTTTATTTATTTTTATTTTGTTTGCTATGGAACTACCAGCAGAAAATAATTGTAAGAATGACGAGGATCTGCTCGCTTTTATGGATAATAAGTATCCAATGCTTACATATGAAAAACAAGTGTTTATGGATACTTTTGAAAAGGATGCACTGGTTGTTATGGCTAAGTATGGATATTTTCATGAATTACACTTCATTTAGACCATCATTATACATTTGAAAATGTTATAAAATTTGTATCTACTATACCTAGAGATTGTTGTTTAAAAATGATATTTTTTTGTTACAGAGGTCTAAATTACAATATAGTTTTATCCAATTTACTGTTTATTTACAAGGATCCAGCTAATTTAGTTCTTGTAGTAAATAGTAGTGATCATGAGGAAAAATATTTCATGGACAAATTCAGTCTCACAGTGTTACCAAACCTTGGACAGGAAAGGTAATTTTTGGGTTTTGAACCCTATTACTAAGACTCCACTGTCTGTCTGTCTGACTGTCTGTCTGTCCATCTGTCCATCATGTCTGTCTGTCTGTCTGTCTGTTTGTCTGTCACAATGCTGTATCCCATGAACTGTGATAGCTAGACAGTTGACATTTTCACAGATGATGTATTTCTGTTGTCTCTGTAACAACAAATACTAAAAACAGAATAAAATAAATATTTCATAGATAAAATAAGTGGTGCTCCCATTCAACAAACATGATTTATTTGCCGTTTTTTATAGATAATGGTATGTGCGCAAGTCAGACTCGCACTTGGCCAGGTTTTTTAAATTGCCTCTCGCCTGGTACCAGATTCTCATTGAGTTTTGGGCCAACCTGTAATAATGTTTGAAATAGCCCTCTACTTCTTTTGACATCCATATAGATAAACCTGACATTGTTTGTTTACCATGCATGGGAATTACAAAAAAACCCATTCTTATAATTCTATCTATTAACAAACAGGCACATATTAAAACACAATAGTTATGTCGCAGGCATTTTGTATGATTCCGCCGTTTACATACGGCGTCGTCAGTTTATAAACACTTGCTGATATGTAAAATGCTGAAGGCAAAATGTATAATGCCGTGTCGTTATCTAATATGCCTGAAGATTTGATTGACGATTGAATCGACATCTACATAATGCCGGGGCAAATTGAAGTATTCACCTAAAAGATGCTAAGGTGTCCATAGAATCTGGTTCTCGGAAGACCCCTGCACAATATTACTGGTCAAAAAAATATGAGGTAATGAGTATTGGTGATCTGGACTACCTTATTTAAAAAAAAAGTTAATTACATAAAACTAGTAAAATACAGCATTTCGGTTCTGGCACAGTTCGTTCACAGTTCTAACCTAACCTAACCGACAGTGTCACTACATTAATAAAAACTAGCGCATACTGATTGCTAAAATAAAGTCTGATTTGTCCAAACTGTGTTTTCTTCATGGTCACCCTAAAACTACAACGTTGAAATTACAACAATTGAACGAGTTGCCTTCGGCATTTTACATGACAGCAAGCGTTTATAAACTGACGACGCCGTATGTAAACGGCGGAATCATACAAAATGCCTGCGACAGTTATACAATATGGAGATAATTATATTGAAAACATAAATATATATTAACGTCATCAGTTATTTAATGATGACATAGTTTATTATTTTAGATGTACAATGGGGCTGCCAATATATCCTACTATGATTGTCTAGTAAATAATGACAAAAAAATAGTAAATACATGGAACTAAAAAGCTGCAAATATTACGATAAAAACCCTTACCATAATAAAATAAACTCTAATTGCAGAGAAAAGGCATATCTGGAAGGTGGAATACACTTTGTGTCTACTAGGGTTTTGGTTGTGGACCTCCTGAAAAAAAGAGTGCCAATCCCTCACATTACTGGAATCATAGTTTTGAGAGCACACACTGTGCTAGAGTCCTGCCAAGAAGCATTTGCCTTAAGATTGTACAGACAACACAATAAGGTAATTTTGAATTGTGTAATTTTAAAATATAAAAATCTAATCAAAGTCATTTACTTCATTATATATTCATTATATTCAAAAATAAGGGATCTCAAGTCATGCCCAAATTTTTTTTATTCTTCCTTTCTGTTCATCGCAAAAATAATAAATAAAAGGCAGTATGTTATAACTGACTGACCTCACAGCTCAGTTGGTAGTAACTCTGCCTTCTGCGCTGTAGGTTGTGGGTTTGATTCCCACCCTGGATAAACATTTGTGTGATGAACATACATGTTTGTTCTTGGTCTGGGTGTTTATTATATATATTAAGTATGTATTTACCTAAAACAAAGTATATAAGTATCCTATCAGTTATCTAGTTTCCATAGTACAAGATTTGCTTAGTTTGGGGTTAGATGGTGCTGTGTAAAAATGTCCACCAATATTTAATAATAAAGACCTGTGTAAAAAATAAATAAAATAAAATAAAGATCTAAGTATCTTTGAAGGTACCTAAAGAGGATAATCAGAAGCATGTCCAAATATTCATATCCACATGTTACAATTAGTGCTGATAAATATGTATGTATACAGTACATATTATTGTGTGCTGCAAATCTTAGATATAATTTTGTTTCAGACAGGATTCATCAAAGCATTCTCCAATGCTCCAATTTCTTTCACATTTGGATTTCACCAAGTTGAGAAAGTCATGAGAGCTTTATTTGTAAAGGAGTTATTTTTGTGGCCAAGGTAAGCAGTACATAAATCTTCTACATATATAAAAATCAATTGCTGTTCATTAGTCTCGCTAAAACTCGAGAACGGCTGAACGGATTTATCTTATCTCGGTCTTGAAATGTTCGTGGAGGTCTAGGGAAGGTTTAATAGGTGAGAAAAATTCGAATAATTGCCGGGAAAACTCTAAAAACAGCCCTTTTCTTTTTCCCATACAAAAGTTTTCTAACTAAAACGTAGAGTCAATTTGAGCTTTATTAGGTTTGATAATACGGTAACAGGAACGAGAACATAAGACAACATTTGTTGATTCTAAAGCGATACGAAGTTCGCGGGGTCAGCTTGTGTTGTGTTATATATTTTTCATTTCTAAATGAGTAAGTATCATAATTATATTATAATCATAAATATAATAAAAAGTACATTAGACATTCCCTCAGAACTCCAAGGGCATAGGCTACATCTCACTCTTGGCCACATGTCTGTGGCCACATTTTGTTCATTGTTGTTTGTGAGTTTGTGTTTTTAATTTCCTTTGCTGCATTAGGATGCCTAACAAAAATAGCAAAAGTTCAAGCAATTCTACATATTTTCTAGATTCCATGGCATCATCATAAATTGTCTCAAGGCCAGGCAGGCTCAAGTTGAAGAGTTGCATATTCCCTTAACTACAAACATGAGTTTAATTCAGACATGTCTTCTCGACATTATGAATTATACTGTCAAACAGTTGAAGAGTATGAACAAGAACTTAGACATGCAGGTAGGTTAGATGGTATTCTTAGATAATTTTTAGATATTTCACAGAAAACCGCTACCTACAATAGGCTTATTTTTTAGTATGTAGGTTAGGCAGGTGATTATACTTGTATATTACTAAAGTGCCTGCCTAAAACATTTCTAACATTTGCAGGAAATTACCACAGAAAATTGTATTACAAAGAAATACCATAAAATACTTCAGTCACAGCTGGACTGTGTTTGGCATCAGTTGAGTACTAGAACTAAAGAGTACATTCAAGATTTAAAAGTACTGAGAAGCATGGTCATGTAGGTATCGTCATAAATTAAAATGATTATAATGCCTACTCCAAACACCACAATCCAACGACGTGCAGCTAGTTGCAAATATATCTTCATTTATATAAAAATGAATCCCTATTCCTCTTGGTCACTGCATCACGCGTGAACGGCAGACCGATTTTATTAATTCTTTTTTGGAAAGAAAATTTAGGAAAATCTTGCGTAAAATTGTAAAATTCTTCAGGACGTCTGTAGAAACAAGTAGTATTTTATAATACATAAGTGTTTTTTTTTTAGAAATCTCATCCATGATGACTCAGTTTCGTTTTATGCTTTGGTGAGTAAATACCGAACGCCTGAGTATGCTAAGGTCAATTCTGGATGGATACTTTTGGACTCGGCAGAACAATTGTTTCGAATGGCGAAATCAAGAGTGTTTAACTCTAAGAACGGTAAGTAGACAAGTTTTGCGTCTATTTGGTTAGATTTTTAGGGTTCTGTACCCAAAGGATAAAAACGGAACCCTATCACTGAGACTTCGCTGTTCGTCTGTCCGTCTGTAGTGCACGAGTCCGACTCGCATTTGGCCGGGTTTTTATAAATTCTTGTAGCATTCACTATGGGGCACTGCTCTTACCGACAGCCTACTGGATTTGTTGAAGCCGCGCAACGTGTACCAACAAATATCCTGAAGCTAGAAACTAGATATCGTCTGAATAATGGACAGTTCCAGTCGTAAAATCGTGTGTCTGAGCACTGGCACATTCTAGCCACTGACCTGTCGCATGGTGGTCATATCAAGAATTACATTGTTACCTACCACTAACAGAAATGATAACTATACCATCTATAATTTCAGAATTCGACCCAGAACCTGCACCAAAATGGAAATGCCTCAGCGATTTGCTGCTCAAAGAAATACCAGAAGAAGTGCGAAAAAAAAAGGATGGTACTCTCAAAAATACTAAAATATTAATTCTGTGCCAAGACAACAAAACTTGTAGCCAACTCAACCACTACCTAACAATGGGTGCCAACAAGTACCTATTCTACACGGCTTTTCGGCGAGATATAAGTATAAATACTGTAGCATCCAAGTACGGTAGTTTGAAAAATACTATTCCCATTGATAGCGAAAAAAATAAAAAGGATAACAAAGCAGGTGAAGCAAGTGATACTATAGACACTGCGAAAGGCTTAGATAATGTGGAAGAGGAATTTGATGTGGATGACTCAAATAAGTCGAATTACTTACTTACACTAACGCAAGTAGCGCAGAGCAAAGCGAATAAAGAATTGGATGATAGTCAGTTTGAACCTCTTCTCCAGGTGACTAACTAAACTGGTTACGGGTCTTATTTTGAACTAAGTTGTACCGAAAGTCTTTCGTAATAAGGCCCATACATACCAAATGACTATTATAAACTATAATAAACTATAAACATACACACAACTATAAACATACATAAATAACTATTATAATATTATAAATGCGCAAGTTTGTGAGTTTGTATGTATGTTTGTTCCTCAATCAGGCCTAAACGAAAAAACGGATTAAGTTGAAATTTGCTGTAGAAATAGATATAATGCCCGAATAAATATTAGATTAAGAATTAAATTATTATATTATTATTACTTATTTTAAATTAGGAAAATTTTTTGTATGAAAAACGATAAAAAAAAACACAAAAGGGATGATTTCTGTATAGATGGCGCTGGTGTGCAACAAATCTGACATCACAGACTAAAAACATTCAGTCTTTTCTATCCGGGACAACGTCTGTCACGGGTCGGCTAGTCTATAATAGATTTAAAAAGGTCTCTTACTTTCCTAGTTACTATCTATTCTATTCAATGTTAGATAACTAATGTTTACGTATTTTGTTTTTACAGATGGACGATTTAGATATAACACAGATAGAAACAGAAAAGCCAATCATTTGCATCCAAACATTCAAAGAAAACGGTAGCATCTTTTCGCTTGAGCGTACACTTGATAATCTACGACCGGAATACATCATCTTATACCACAGCGACGTATCAGCAGTAAGGCAGATAGAGCTCTATGAATGCAAGAAGAAACCAGATGAATTGATTAGCAAAGTTTACTTTCTAGTTCATGATAGGACGGTAGAAGAGCAAGCTTATCTTACGTCGTTGAAGCGCGAAAAACAAGCATTTGAAATACTGATTCAAACTAAAAGCGTAAGTAAACTATCGACAATATTCATTGTGTAAGATAAGAATAGTAACCTGAAGTAAGTGGGCCGTTCAAGAAATAGTCAACTATAAACTATATAGACGGTATAAGAAAGCTAAAAACTGAAAGTATTAAGATTCAAGATAAAGATAACTATACTTATGTATAGTTAGGTAGTCTTAAATAAATATTCGTGCTTTTTCAGGTGATGGTGGTACCCTCTTATCAAGACGGGAAAACTGATGAATATTTCAATATGAATGATGAACAATTAGATGAAACTCTAGTGGATACCAGAAAAGCAGGTAAATTAAAAACCTATGCCTTATCCACTTAGCACATGGTCGTAATAAACTAACTAGGGACGCTAATAGAAATTCACCAAAATGTTTCTTTTAGGCTTAGTAAAGACGCACATTTTTATCATCAACATAAAATACATACTTATTTTTAAATTGTCCATGTGCGATTCAAGTCGCGAATTTCCTCACGATGGTTTACTTCGCCTATTTAGTACGCGGAGATATTTTTGATAAACCCTTTATTCCCTTGCAGGTGGGCAAGTTAGTCAGCCTAAAGAAACTCCTATGGTCGTGGTCGATATGCGAGAGTTCCGCTCGGATCTCCCGGCTTTGCTTCATAAGAAGGGAATCAATATCGAGCCGGTTACAATTGCTGTAAGTCAGATTCATAAGTCAAGTTCAGATTTAGATATTTAAAAGCTTCTTAAAGTAACACTTTTTACGTGTAACTTATGAAGTGAAATTAAAATTACTGTCTTCTATTTGTCACCATCACCACATCTTACCTAACTTTTTTGATTATTTGATAGATCGGCGACTACATCCTTACCCCAGACATCTGCGTGGAAAGAAAGTCCATATCTGATTTGATAGGTTCGCTGAACTCAGGCCGTCTATACACACAATGCACGCAAATGTGCCGCAACTACAGTAGACCAATACTCCTCATAGAGTTCGACCAGAACAAACCGTTTAATTTACAGGTAAAACAAGTGACACGCTGAAAGAATCAGATAGATTGTGTACACTTTTAGAGTGTCGCAGATATGTTGTCTGATGTATCTACTACTACAGCTATGTACCTACCTGTAAATTACCTACTGCGAAAATAGTAAGTACATGAGTACCTACGCTATAAGGTAACTGATCAACGACATTATAAGTATTTTTTGGAAATCAAACGCATAAATTAAGTACTTCAATATTTTATTTCAACAAAGTAATACTCTACCTGGGACAAACGGTCGGACCGTTAGGTAGTTCCAACTTCGAGAAAGAGTCAGTCGACGAATCCAACTCGGCTGGGCAGCGTTGGCTGGCTCGGAAACGTGGTCCCTTAAGGGCCTCATAAGAAGGCTCAAAGTCGCTCAGCGAGCTATGGAGAGGGCTATGATTGGGGTTTCTCTACGAGATCGAATCAGAAATGAGGAGATCCGTAGAAGAATTAAAGTCACCGACATAGCCCATAGGATTAGCAAGTTGAAGTGGCAGTGGGCAGGGCACATAGCTCGAAGAACTGACGGCCGTTGGGGCAGAAAAGTTCTCGAGCGGAGGCCACGCACCGGAAATCGCAGTAGAGGACAGCCCCCCACTAAATGGAAAGACGATCTGATAAAGGTCGCTGGGAGCCATTGGGTGCAGGCTGCACAAGATCGGTCGTTCTGGAAATCTATGGGGGAGGCCTATGTTCAGCAGTGGACGTCATGTGGCTGAAATGTTAAGATGAATAGTCGCTAATGTCCAGTGGGGCAGTATTTTGCAGAAACATGATTTTTATGTCATGATATTCATACCAATATTTATTGGTACTGAATACCATAATACCTACGCTTTTTATGATGTTTAGGCACCTATATATCTACGTTTCCAATACAATACCTACGCAAAAGCATAGGTATAGGTGCATAGCAGTAAATAGTTACTATGAAAAGTGTACAGATTAGGTATTCTCTTCACATTAAGGCGCTCCATGTCGACGATTGTTTTTGTTCGAAACGAAAAAAGAAATACTTGTGAACAAGCCACATCTCCTATTTTATAATGTATAGTATATGTGAATAAAGATGTATCCATCTTTAATCACTTCGATAAATAATCCTACCGACCGCTGCAATGACGACAAACACACGTCAGCGCGTGGTCCGCCTTTGCTTTTCGAATAAATTAATGATATAAATTATGTATAATTACTTATTAAAAATCTATTCTAATAGAAATCTAGATCTACATATTACCTATCTTTGACAATAAATCACAAGTTGATTTTAATAGTGGATATCAAAATATTTCGATCATAAATTCTAAAACGTATCATTTTGAAATAATATCTTTATCGTGAAAAGTTTCTGCTATTATGTTTTCAGCTTAATAGAAATCTAGGTAGGAACCTGAAGTAATATACTTATAAAAATAGGAGATGTGGCTTATTCAGAAGTATTTCTTTTTTCGTTCGGAAAAGAGCAATCGACGACATACAGCCCCTTAAGTATTGCATTCAACATCATAACATGATAATCATGTTTTTACAAAATAGCTCTGCAGGGCTGTCTCTAAGCGGTGGGATTTGAAGTTTGTAGGAAAATAACTTACCATTAATTCTAATCAAAATCTTTAGCTTTTAAAACTATGTAACAGGGCCACTTCGTAGTATCGTCGGACATGTCTGGCGCAGATATCCAACAGAAGCTGCAACTCCTCACTATACATTTCCCGAGGCTGAAGCTGGTGTGGTCGCCGAGCCCTTACGCCACGGCAGAACTCTTCTTTGAGCTAAAGGTAGGTAAATAAACAAGACTAGGGCCGATTCTCGCAACGAGAGTATATTAATTATCAACTACGACCTAGCTAAGCGAGGTTTCAGTTACAACTTTCATTCAGCTCATGTGAAAACTTTCGAACCCTTGTACGAATAGTTATAAAAATTAATTCAGAATCAACGCATAGTTAGGGTGCACTGCAAAGTTAAAAACTGAAGACTAGCAGCTTCGACACCCACCATAGGTCAAACACAGTTCTGATTATCACTACATAGTATAAAGCAAAGTCGCTTTCCGCTTCCCGCGTATGTATGTATGTTTGTATGTTTCTGTGTACCTATCTTTGATTAATGTAATTGGTGTTCAACCGTGTTAATTAAAGTAAAAATAAATAAAAAATAAATGTTTGCTTATAACTTTAAAACTACACAACAGATTTTGATGCGGTTTTTTTTTATAAATAGAGTGATTCAAGAGGAAGGTTTATATGTATAATACATGCATAATATAGTAGAGAAACACTGATAATCTTAGAGGTTTCTAATGTGATGTCGTAAATAAACACATTTTTTTGCGCTTACATTGCAAATGCTGGCTGAACCCCACGAGATAAATCAAAATAATGTACTACAGTATTGTACACCTTAAAAACGTCTACAAAAAAGTCAACGATGGTATTAGAAATGTCTTACGCGCAGCGAAGCGGGCACGGGTCAGCTAGTTATAAAACTAAACTAAATTAAAAACAGGGAGGATTATTAAATAGGTACTGTGAGAAAAAATGCTTTGTATAATTCTTTAAAGTAAATAAATTAAGGTGTGAAAAATTAGTGTTATTTGAACGTAGGCATGTATTTATTTTATTTTATTTTATTTATTTTATTTTAGAATTTTAGGAAAACTTACAGCTTCTTGTGTCTAAGAATAAATCAAATTACAATAGATACATGCAGAGTGCATGTACGCTTAAGGCCAATTAAAAATTTCCACAGATAGGTAGGTATTAGTAGGTTACTAAATTGAACCTTTGTATTTGCCTGAATAAACCTATATTGACTTTTTGCATCAAAGATGTACCTATTAACATACATAAGGGGAAGAATTTTTTTTAACGAAATCTCAAAACTTTAAATAAATATAAATTAAAACCTATTCTACAATGTACAAATCAGGCCCCTTCAAGTTATAAAAAAAGTTTTTTTTTTGTAATCTTGGCATTCGGAGGTGATAACTAAAAAACCAACCGAGGTTGTCTATCAATATGTACCTAGCTAGACCTACTCCTTGCATATAACAAAGACGCGGAATCGATCTCTCGCTTCACTGCCTAGCCTACACCTTGAGATTTTTTTCTAAAAATAATAAATAAATTATAGAGTGAGAGTCCGCGACGCCCAGACCTCCGTTATACAAGGTGTCTCAAAAGTAAGTTCACATTTGCTTATCTTATTACGCGAAAGCAACTATTCTGAGGGGCGCGGGGGGTATGTCAGTCGGTAGTCTGGCTCTTGGGAATTTAGTCGCTATGGAGCGTTTCTCTGGTGCGGACCGTGCGTTGTGCGTACGTGAGTTTTACAAAAACGGTAATTCGGCGACTGTAGCGCGTAGAAAATTCTGCAGTATTCGACATATTCGTCACTTAAATGATGCGCCTAGCACTCGACTCATTGCAAAATGGGTTGAGAAGTTTGAAGAGACTGGGTCAACTCTGGAGAAACCAAAATCTGGGCGGCCAAGAACATCAAGAACAGCCGAAAACGTGGACAGTGTTACTCAGTCTATTCGAGATGATCCAAACCTCTCGATTCGGAAGCGTGCTGTTGCTTTAAATGTGCACAGATCTTCATTATGCCGCATTTTACACAAAGATTTAAAGCTGCACCCGTACAAAATTCAGTTGGTGCAAGAACTAAAGCCTCAAGATGCTGGTCAGAGGCTTGACTTTGTAAATCAGATGATTGAGCGCTTTCCAACGTTCACCAACATCTTGTTTTCCGATGAAGCCCATTTTCACCTGAATGGGCATGTAAACAAGCAAAATTGTCGTTACTGGAGTGCAACTAATCCAAAACAAAAACATCAGAAACCGCTACATTCACCCAAAGTCACCGTATGGGCAGCAATGTCGGCGCGAGGAATTATCGGCCCTTACTTTTTTGAAGATGGAAGGGGACGCACGCTCACAGTGAATTCAGAGCGTTATACTATCACAAATTTGAAACACAATTTTACTCACCTTTACTACCTGTTACCTGCCAAAGCCACCGCGACCCAGGTTGTATATACCTGGGCTGGGATTGCTTATACCTGTATAGGGGACATATATATAAAAGAATTTTCAGCTTTTATAATATAACGAAGGTCTGGACGTCGCGGGCTCTTAGACTATTATTGCCAGAGAACCTAGTTACCTTCCAATTTCAGATCATTCATTCTTAGATAGATAGAACTTGAGGGAAGATGGATGTAAAGTCTTTATTGTTCAATAAACTTGGTGCTATGTTGCAGCAAGGAAGAAAAAATCCAAGTGCTGCCGAAGCCTTGGCATTGAGTGGTGAAAACACTGCCGACGACATGAACTACGAAAGATACAACATATTGGTCCACGATTTCGTGCAGAAGCTCCCGGGCGTGACATCAAAAAACTTGGCGAGGATCATGAACAAAGGAGTGTCTATGGACAATCTGGTAACTCTAACTAAAGTAAGTGAACTACTCTTAAATTGTTGACTTGGGCTTAGTTGATGTGAATTTATGTATACACCAATATTTATGTATATACCTAACTAAATCCGAAAGTTTGTGCGGATGTTTTTGGCTCAATCAAGCTCAAAGTTTATAGTATAATTATTAATAGTATCTGGATAACCGAGCTTGGCTCGTTATTTCATTGCCTGAAAAGACAGATAAAATAACGTTTTCTGAAAATGAAAGCTAGCTAGATCGATGTATCGCCCCCGAAACACCATACTTACTAAACTTCATGAAAATCGTTGGAGCCGTTTTCGAGATATAGATTATATACATACAACTAGCCGACCCGTGACAGACGTAGTCCAGTCAATTTTTAATAATCGCATAGGAAAAAATCAATTTCAGGCAACTTCCAATTTTTTCCCTACAAACCTTCTACTGATAAAAAAAATACGAATTTTGGTAGAATGCGTATCATTCATTAGTCAAAACTGCGTAGCTATGATGACTAAATCTTTTTAGTCTGTGATGTCAGATTTTGTGCACACCAACGTCCTTTTTGCGTTTTTTTTTAATTTAAGGGTTGATTTTCAGATTATAAGTTCCCCCTTTATTTATTCTGATTTTTTATGTACATACTACAGCAAATTTCATCATAATCAGTTTTGTCGTTTATTTTTGATTAGGAAACAAACATAGCAGCTTATCACAAACTTTCGCATTTATAATATTATTAGGATTAGGATATGTACATTATACAATACTTACAAGAATTGCTCGTTTAAAAGTATTAGATAGATAAGTACAAGTACATAGTATGTAACTGACATAATATTTCACAGGAAGAACTTCAAAAAATCATCGAGAATAAGAATGAGGCCGACATGCTATATTCCATACTACATCTAAAGGCGAAACCCGCAGATACGGGTAAAGAAGACAAGCCATTTGCAAAGAAGAAATTTATAAGCAAGTTCAAAAATTTTAAAAAGTAACGCATATTAAATTAATTGATTTAAACAATTAGGTAGGTATAATGATGAAAATACATAGATTATAAAAATACATGTTTGTACAAAGCCTCAATTAAAGATCTATTTTCCAACAAAAAAAGTCATTTAATTAACAAGTGACAATCAATGTTTATTATTGCTTATGGCAACGTTGCTAATAAACATGTGTGCAGACATTTGTAACACTTTGTTAATTAATATTATTAGATATTATCTTACACAGAATGTTGCTAAACAGTAAACACCATGTTCTGCGTTGCCGAATAGGTATAATATATATACAATATAATATATATATTATACAATAATAGCGACGCGTTAAGTTGACAAACATCATCACGCGCGTCTATTGTTGCAAAATGAATATATGACATAAGAACTACATTATTTGGAATTATTTTTACTAATCTTGAAATAAGAAATAATAAGAAATAAGAAATAATAAATAATAAGAAATTGAAAATCATTGATCTCCTTTTAAATTTGATGAAAATCATTGAATAAACTAACTCAATATAAGAAAGACACTAACAAACTACATCGCTGCGGCTAGTTCAAAGCCAAGGACCTAAAACAAAAAAATATTACTAGATAGTTTATTCCATTACTAGCATTCAGAATTGGCATGGGAGCTTGAATATTGGTCAAACAGGAAGTAGGTAATAAAAAAATGCAAATTATGCATTCAAAAATAGAGGTTCATAATGAAAAAGTAAACCAACCTTTAATTTCCATTAATTACTGAACTTTATTTTCATACTGCACAACATACAAACCCTGCAAAATTTATTTTTATTCTAACTAAAAACATAGGTACCTACATATATACAAATAAATAAACAACATGCAATGATTTTTATTTAGCACCATAGATTTTACATACATACTTCAAATTTAAAACATTTCTAATTAGTTAATTAAAATGAAAATAATTTAATAGTAACCATACCAATACCAACCATAGACAAAGCAGTAAATTATGTGGCAGTAAGTACTACTGTTTACATTGGACTACTGTTGACAGACTGTTGTTCAGGACAGGACTCAAGCCCTGTTTGTATTTAAAAAGAAAAAAATATCAGTAGCATATATTATCTATAATATAATGATGACTATGCTTCCAAATCTCAATCATCATCGTCATGAATCAATCATAGGTTCATACATTTTATAATAGGTTGGCGAGTATGATTTTACGTTGATAATAGGCATAGTAGGTACTAGGTACATATCTAATGTGCACTGAAATGTACCTATAATTCGTGAAAATGGACTAACGAAAAAAAAAGATAATACATAAGAGCTTCCGAGCTGTGTAACACAGTTCAAGTAGTGTTTTCGGCCTGCTAACAAACAGTGAGCTGCAAAAGCATGTATATATTTGAGGAGCTCCGGAACAAAAACCGATAAATCCACTTTTCGTAATTTTAGGGAAAACACAAAACATTGATTTATTTAAAAATCGTTATACTTTTCGATCAGCTAAAATATGATGAAAATGGGTCGTAGGAAGGGCAGTGCATATAGTCATTTAAAAAAAATCTAAAAAAATCTAGTATGAATAGTGTCCTAAGCATTATAATTTAAAATATGGAATTATCGGGTTTTGGTCCGACCATTACGTAATTATCGGCTTTTCAGCGGCTTTATTGTAAATATCGGTTTTTGTTCCGACGCCCCTGTAATTATCGATATTTTTTTCGTTGATATTCTTCTATTTTATACTACTTTATAAAAAAAAACACAAAAAAACAATCATAGATTAATCTTTTATTAATTATCATCTTTTAGACTTAAAACTATCGTGGTTGTCAATCTTTTATTATTTATCATCTTTTAGACTTAAAACTATCGTGGTTGTTAATCATCTATATCTATACTTATAATAAATCTGTAGAGAGGTCAATTCTGTACATGAAATATATTTCCAAAATAACTATCAGGGGGTGATTAGGGATCGATACTGATGCCAAAAATGCAATCAGTAAAATTTTTGTCTGTCTGTCTGTATAACCGTTATAGAAACAAAAACTACTCGACGGATTTTAACGAAACTTGGTACAATTATTTTTCATACTCCTGAGCTGGTTATAGTATACTTTTCATCACGCTACAATCAAAAGGAGCAGAGCAGTGAAGGGAAATGTTGGGAAAACGGGAGAAGTTACTCCATTTTTTAAGCTTCCGTCGCGTGTGCAACTTTAATGGTTAAAGCTACACAAAAATCATGTATGACGGAAATGTTCTCCTTAAAATTATATAAAAAATATCCCACGACAGCATATGTCTATCTTTTATGGTTGACTTACACGTAACTCCCGATAGCTTAGCAGTTCGAAGCTTTCTGATTATATGTGTCTAGTGTCTACTCTTACGTTTATAACACTCTCAGTCATCCCTCATTAAAAAAGTTAACATTATTAACTATTCCATAAAAAAAGAATCATAGAAATCGTGTGATACTACGCAGCTGGACCCACCGTGGATAAGGGTTAATTTTAATGCAGTTACAAATCTATGGAATTGTACGAATTGTACTCCAAAAATCAGCAATTGTACTAGAAGGGGTAAAAAAAAGCTGTGAAAAAAAACGTTTTATATAAAGACATTCTGTAGTATATTTAGTATCAGCATTACACCCGTGCGAAGCCCGGGCGGGTCGCTAGTTTTTTTGCATAGGATTTATCGGTTACTGGTCCGAAAACGAAAAAATCTGTTACGAATTGATAAAAAATCATGTAATTGTCGGATTTTGTTCTGGCTGCCCATCTTTAGAGTCTCATTTAGTACGTTTTTAACGGGTTTTTGATGCGTCCGATTAAAGTATGGCATGTAAGAGTACTATGAGAGTCGGAAAAAAAAAAGTGTTTTCATCAAAAGTGGATCGGTTATCGGTTATAAGTTATCGGTTTTTGTTCCGGAGCTCCTCATTTATACCTACTTCTACTACAAAATTGAAATGCCTTATGTATTATGGATTCAATGTTAAATGTGAATTTAAGAAAGAGAAAAAAACAGCTGTGTACTTTAACTTTCTATTACCTAATGTTTATTTTGTTTGATGCTATTTAAACTAAATAATTTATCTCATACCTAGGTAAGTATATAAATATATTATTATAGATATAAAACAACAAAACTAATTTACAGTTTTGTTTCACTCACGGTATTGGTGATCTTTATCAGTTAAAGGTACATATATTACACTCATTAACTTTTTCACAGTTGTCGTACCATCTTGTGATTTATCAACCTGAAAAATATGAATAGCTTTAAAAGATCTATGCCTTCACATAATTTCGTTTATAAAACTAAAAAGAAAACCGACGAAAATGTTTCAGCCAATCGAAAAGTCAAGGGATGATATTCGTTTTTAGGGTTCCGTACCCAAAGGGTAAAAACGGGACCCTATTACTAAGACTTTGCTGTCCGTCTGTCTGTCACAGGGCTGTATCTCATGAACCGTGATAGCTAGACAGTTGAAATTTTCACAGATTATGTATTTCTGTTGCTGCTAGAACAACAAATACTAAAAACAAAATAAAATAAATATTTAAGGGAGGCTCCCATACAACAAACGTGATTTGTTGCATTTTAGCGACATCTAGTTTAATAATAGTCAATAATAGTCGTTTATTGGTAAACACCTTTACACGTCATAAAATAACAGTTTTATTACTTGCATACTAAGTAGGTACTTCCTACAGGTACTACATACTAATTGTAGTTACTATAAGATACTACTAATAGTTGTAGTAATAATAAGAATGGGAATTGCATTAATTTGATGTTACTACACTATACTTTTAGTTTGAAAACCAATGAAAGATACTTACGATTGCCGGCAGATGGCGCCACTTTACCGACAATACCATTGTGACGCCTAGTCGCCTACTGTCACAGTGCTATTATTGGTATAGTAAATCGGTAAGTAGGTGGTACTTTACATGATCGACTAAAAAGTTTTAAATTGAATTCATGTACTTAGGTAAATAGGTACCTAGGTAGATATTATTAAATTCTAATTAATTTCGAGTTCGAAGCCTGGCCGTGCATATTTGCCGTGGATATTTTTGTTCGAAAAATGTACCTATATGCGCGTTAGATACACGTGTTTATAACGGTGAAGGAAAACATCGTGAGGAAACCAGTTAGTATTCTTGAAAGCGGCGACGGGCTTGCATCCTGTCACGTGTGTAATGCTAACTACGTAGTTAGGTAAATATAGGTAGGCTACGAGATATTATGAATATTTTTTTATGTTTTGAGGGTTCCGTGATATGATATATGATACGCGTATGATATTAAAAACCGGCCAAGTGCGAGTCGGGCTCGCGCACGAAGGGTTCCGTACCATTATCTATAAAAAACGGCAAAAAAACACGTTTGTTGTATGGGAGCCCCACTTAAATATTTATTTTATTCTGTTTTTAGTATTTGTTGTTATAGCGCCATCAGAAATACATTATTTGTGAATATTTCAATTATCCAGCTATCACGGTTCATGAGATACAGCCCTGTGCAGACAGACGGACAGAAGGAGGGACAGACGGACGGACAGCGAAGTCTTAGTAATAGGGTCCCGTTTTTACCCTTTGGGTACAGAACCCTAAAAAGCAACAAAAAAAACATATATATGTCGAATTCATAACCTCTTTTTTCGTCGGTAAAAAAAAATATTACATTACTTATATTCCTCCTTTTTATAAAAAAATAAAGTAATGATATTTGTAAGGTTTTGGTTTGATGTACATATATTATTTGTGTAGAATCAACTCACTTGAGTAAGGTGCTGTTCTCCACCTTCAGGTCCAACAGGAACAATTAATCTCCCACCAGGTTTTAGTTGATCAACTAACTAAAATAAATAAAACATTATTATAAGCTTTTTTTTTTGTTAATTTTCTCTGCTGGTCCAAGTTCTCTTCATAATCCTTCCTTCCTTTAAACTATGTGATAGTTCTTTAAGATTTCCTATCATCCTCTTTCAAAAGCATTCGGATTGTCCCTTCAACTCATTTATTGCATTTTTTACTTATACTTATACCTATACTAGTAGGTTTAAAATAGATAGATATAAGGCTTTGGTTGTGGCTTTACATGCGCATATATAGATAAATTGTAGCCTATAGATGTAACTCTCCAGCTCCTGAACTATTTTTATAAAATAGTAAAAAATCATGTCAATCTGTTGCTCCATTGCTGCCTGAAAGAAGAACAAACTAACAAACACACTTTCGCTTTTATAACATTAGTAGGATTGGAAATATATTTTCAACTGATTTACTTACAGCTTGTGGTAACGTTGGAGCAGCAGCCCCAACATGGATTGCATTATATGGTGCCTCGGATGGATAGCCTAGTCTCCCATCACCAACTGCAAATTACACATAGGCATAGAGTGTGATCACATATTTTGAAATTTAAAAAAGCTATTTAATTTAGCTATACTTACCTAACAACTTAACTCTTTCAGAAGTTAGTAAATTTGGATTATCGTTTTTTATGTTTTTTGTGGCTAGTGTAACAAGATCAGGGATATGATCAATGCCAACTACCCTTCCTTTCTCTCCCAGCATTATGGCCATACATGCTGTTAGATATCCAGAGCCAGATCCCACATCCAACGCCTTTTCACCAGGAACAAGCTGATGCTTTAGCCTTTCTAAAGCATGGGCATGCTATAATAAATTTTCAAAAAACATGATTTTCATTGCTATTTATATGGCTCAAATCGTTCTTGTATACTTTGTTTTTATTAGTATGAGATGTTATTTCATTCTCATTATTTCATGATAAAGGTATGATTATCAGTTACCTTACCATATGAGGGGCACTGATGGTGGCTGAGAATCCAATAGATTGTGGGGAGTCATGGTATGGAGCATATGGACAATAATTCTTCCTATCAACAGCGTTCATAGCACTGGCTACAGAATCTGATTTTATTATTCCATTTCCTGAAACATTTAGCCATATTTTATCCATGACATTTTTATGTATAACTTTTTATTTGCTTTCGATTGCAGATCCATGCAATTATTATATTTTTCCAATATTTATTTGACTAATTGAATAGAGTGGTCGCAAGAGAAAGAAGCCTCAAGCAGTCTGTAGGTACGCAGACAAAATATTTGATACAATCGCGAGTCGCGACTGAATAAATTCACATTGGTACAAAGTATTAGAAGTTTACCTCGTAGATTTCGTACCAAATCAGCATTACTGATACCATGACTTCTCCAGGCCATGATTGATAGTATTGTCGTAAAAACTAAAAACCAGTTATGCCATAAAAGTTCAATGTTTATTTTACGCTATTTAATAACTATCAGAGAGAATGCTTTTATTTTGTGAAATCTATTTCAAATCAAAGATTTTGGTACGAGTCAAAGAGCATAAAGTCCGAGCTGCAGTTCAATCAAACGATGCACTAATTTTAATTGTGATGATTTAAACTATAAATAATTTTATAGTTTTGTTAATTTATTTTTTTTGATGCGTCAGGCGTCACTCAGGTAATCAGAATCAGGTTCTAACTTCTAAGTTTAGTCAGTGTCAGTCAGGCAGGTTGTTACCTTGTTACGGAGAGCTTTTTTTTTTCAAAAAGGCAGGCTATAGTTTTGGACCATACCGCCTCGTCCGACGTTTTTTATTAAACGACTAAAACGGAGGAGGTTCTCAAGTCGACGCATAGTATTATGTTTACCAAGCACAAAAAAATATAAATAAAATTTTAACTAAACAATCAGACAAAGAAAACGGACTACATAGGTAAGGTCTACAAATTTAGTTAGCCATACATAAATGCATAGCCAGCCCAAAAACATGTTTGCCCAAAAAAACATTTTTTTTATCCTTTATTTTGTTTATAAAAAAAATTGTGACAATTTGTCATAATTTATCGAATGGGGCCTGCTAGTAGCAGTAGTAGTAGTAGCAGTGTGTAGCATTCTGCTAGGCTGCTACACACTCGATATTTCGATCGAAATCAAGGATTTCGATATTTATCGAGTGTGTATTAAAGCGTATCGCGGATCAGGATAAGAATCGCTGGATTTCTAAAAATTTAGAAATCTCACGATCTACAGGGTGTCCAAGAACCTGGCGTCCAACTGGATTCCCACGATGCCCCAAGTTCTAACAGTACTCAGAAAAATATTTTAAAAAATCCACCCCATGTACTTACAGAATTATACTGATTTCAAAAAAAAAGGGGAAATGAGCACCCTGTGACATACTTTTGAATGCTGTGACTGCTAATGCTGATAATTTCGATATTTCTTGGAGGTTTTGTAATCTAGGGTATTGCTGTGTCTAAATAGAATGTAAAAATAAAGTACTTATTGTACCATTTTAAAATAAAATATTATTTTAACTAAAGGTGATATGGAAAACTATTGAATTTCGCAACTTTGACCGACTGTAGTGTAAAAAAAATGTACCAAAATAGTATGGCAAGTGACGTCAAATTTTGACGCGTTTATTCCTCTTTTTAAAAAGGTATAATACTTACACATTAATTTGAAAAAAAAAATTTTGATAATATTTTTACTCAACAACCCAATTTTTACGATGTCTTACAGAATTCTTAGAAAGAAAAATTTACGACGAATTGAATCTAACCTCTAAAGAATTACTATTGTATGCTCATAAAAATAACAACAGGCCTCTCAAAAAACAGGTTAGACCGTAAGGGACGGTATGTGCATGCATCTCACCATAGTGATTCGTTATTACAACAGGAGGGAGCAAGACAGAAACTATCTTTGCGATTTGCTGGTTCTTCTTTATGGTACCCCATTATTCAGGTAAGAGTGAGGGAGAAAAAGGTTTAGGATAACAGTACGGTCAGTACGCGTCACTGCCTCCTGCCGTTACTACGCACCTCTCTCTTATTGTTACCATTGATCACGTACTACGATTTAAAGCTTTGTTTATTGGACTCGATTACTCTTTGTGCTCTGGACTTTGAAACGAACTCTTTACGACGACCTTTGCCTGTGTTTGGACAGTTTGTGTTTTGTGTGTGCTACCATGGCGACCTACACTCCGCAAGAATACGCAAATATGCACTACATTTATGGAGAATGTAGAGGTAATGGACGAGCTGCAGCGAGACTTTACAGAGAAAGGTATCCGAGGGCTACGCGATATCCCGACCATCGAGTTTTCATTAATGTGCACAGATCACTATGTGACGGGCGGTTCCCCAATCAAGTAGCTGGTGAAGGACGACCCGTAAATGACTTCATACGCGATGAAGTTTTAGAGGCGGTGTCGGCAAATCCAAGCATCTCTGTGCGAGGAATAGAAGCTGATACGGGGATACCGAAGAGCACAGCACACAGTATTCTCCAAAAAGAAGAATATCATCCGTACCACGTACAGCGAGTGCAAAGTCTTTTACCTCGAGACTATCCGAGCCGAGTCGCGTTTTGTGAAACAATCCTGCAAAAACATCGAGAAGACGAAAACTTTATCGACAAAATTTTGTGGTCAGATGAATCAACATTTAAGAAGGATGGCTACATGAACCTACACAACTTGCACGAGTGGCATGTGGAAAATCCGCACTTGATGCGAGAAGATAGATCCCAGTACCGGTTCAAAGTGAACATGTGGACCGGTATTCTCTGTGGGAATATTATTGGTCCATTTGAGATGCCCGAGAATTTGACTGGCGAATCATATTTAAATTTTCTTCAAAATGATTTGCCAAACTTACTAGAAGAGACCCCACCAGATATGTGGTTCCAACACGACGGCTGTCCAGCACATTTTCGCGTATCCGTTAGAGAGTTTTTGGACGAGCAATACCCGAACAGGTGGATTGGGCGATCAGGAACAATCCCGTGGCCAGCCCGCTCACCTGACTTAAATCCGCTGGATTTTTTTTTCTGGGGAACTATGAAGGAGCTCGTTTATGCGAAGCCCATTAATGACATCGCTGACCTTCGTGAGAAGATAACACAAGCAGTGCAGGTGATACGTCAAAAAAGTTACTCGCGAAACATAAAGCGGTCCTTTTTAAGGAGAGTGAGAGCTTGTATTGCCGCGGGTGGTCAACATTTTGAACATTTATTGTAATAAAATATCTTTAAACTAACATTCTTTGCTTTTATTCTACTGGGAACCCATCTACCTGTGTGTATTTCCTTCTTGCTCACTCTTGGAACCGAAGTAAATAATAGTAGTAACATAACAGTTTCTAAGATAAGAAAGGGTCCGACAGTTACCGTTAGTAGGTAGGCACTTCGTAAAAATTTGGTTGTTGAGTAAAAATATTATCAAATTTTTTTTTTTCAAATTAATGTGTAAGTATTATACCTTTTTAAAAAGAGGAATAAACGCGTCAAAATTTGACGTCACTTGCCATACTATTTTGGTACATTTTTTTTACACTACAGTCGGTCAAAGTTGCGAAATTCAATAGTTTTCCATATCACCTTTAGTTAAAATAATATTTTATTTTAAAATGGTACAATAAGTACTTTATTTTTACATTCTATTTAGACACAGCAATACCCTAGATTACAAAACCTCCAAGAAATATCGAAATTATCAGCATTAGCAGTCACAGCATTCAAAAGTATGTCACAGGGTGCTCATTTCCCCTTTTTTTTTGAAATCAGTATAATTCTGTAAGTACATGGGGTGGATTTTTTAAAATATTTTTCTGAGTACTGTTAGAACTTGGGGCATCGTGGGAATCCAGTTGGACGCCAGGTTCTTGGACATCCTGTATATCTAGTATCGTCGATAAAAATCGAGTGTCTTCCAGCATCCAGCATGTCCATTTTTCTACGGCCATAATAAGCCGTTCTTGGGTTCGGCAGTTAGTATTAGAGACAAGATGTTAGTATGTATTTACAAATAAGAATTATACATTGCCATTTTACATGACAGATCGAAATTAGCTTTCTTTCTATAACGAGCAATGTATGACGCGTGAGATAAAGTTTGAGTAAGTGAAACAGAAAATTATTTTAGTACAAAAGAGCGAGACAGGTAGCAAATCGGAAGGACAAATCGGACGTCTATTTGGTCTATGTACAAATGCATGCAGACCGCACCTTCAGACTATCGGATCGGCAATAAAATCGTAAAACGCGTTGGCGCTGTTTCCGATTTTATTGCCGATCCGACTATCGGATCGGACGTGTATTGCTGTTCAAACAAAATGTATGGCACGAGCGCCTTCCGATAGTCTGATCAGACTATCGGATCGGACTGTCGGATGAAAAAATCGGACGTCTATTCCCAGCCTAAGTGAATGGAAATCTGCCGTTGTATTGTACAGATTGTACCTTAGAGCATTAAACGATTGTACAGATCAAAGTGGTACTGATTCGATTAATAAATCGAGTGTGTAGTATGTAGATTCGATCAAAATATTGCAAGATAATAGATAATTACTCACTCTAATTAAAGTGATAAATATCGAGTGGTAGGTAGCAGGCCCCGTTGACTTTGTTTGTCTGGTAATCTGGTTTTTGTATTGAATCAATCAATTCGATTCGATTCGATGATTGTTGTTTGATTGATTTGATTCCTTTATTGTTTAGGTACATCAAAGAGTTTACTTAATAAAAGTTTTATTTTTTAAAGGTACTACCACTGACTGAGGAAATAAGCACTTTTACAAACTACCTACCGTGATTCATTAGAAATAGAAAAATAATGAAACTTACCTACATTTATTTTATCCAAGCGTGAATAAAAATAAAATGGTGTGTGATGGACCAGACCCTCCTGAATGTAATCCTGAGGATGTGATTCCTCCTCCGCGGCATGAGCTATTGAATGGGAACGGGGATGATAGTGACGAAGAGAATGAGCACATTGGTTACGAGCCTCTACCACAAGGCCCTGAGGCAGTACATTCTGACCATGAAAGTGACGATGATGCTGAGGTAAGTACCTAATAAGTTAAACCTAACCACAAAAGAATACAAAAGAAGACCACAAGCCTGTTTCTGTAAAATGAAGCATGCCTTTTCTACAATATTTGTGTCAGGTCAGCCAATAGTTATTATATGGTTGGTTAACAAAGACTCATACTCCAATGAGTTCAGCTCAATATAGCTGAAAGCAAGTAAGTAGGTACATAAGAAATTCTAAATTGTACAATTTCTTGACAGAGCCCAAATGAACCAACAAATGATGTTCCACCAATAGAAAGTATGGAATTGGTTTTAACTAGAAATGTTTGGAATGCCCCAAGATCTGCAGCAGATCCCATTCAGATGGACAATGAGCGAGCACAGCAGGTCAATAATGATTTGTCTAATAATCATAACTACCAAATCTAGGTGTGGATCAAATAAATAAAATATTTTTTTAGGTGATGAGTGCTATGGCAAACTTTGCATTGCCCCAGGCATCCATACCGGTGTGGGCACAGAGCATTACTGAAGACCAATGGAAGCAGACCCTCAATGACAGAATAGAAAAAATTAAGAATAATAGATAATCACATAATATATTCCATATTAATTTGCTATAATAGCTCTGCCAAGTAAAGCTTTGAATTATTCTGCATAAAAGTATTCTGCGTAATTAAATCTGAATCATCAATAAACGTTTAAATAAATGTTTATTGACTTATAATTGGAACATTGTGGCCACTTTTACATGCAATAATGTATTTTAGATAGTGTAAAATGTATACATAGATACATAGATATAAAGACCTATTGCTATTATATATTATCCTAGTGTTCTTTAGTGGTTTTTGAGCAGAAGGTACCTACACAGAACAACTATACTCTCAGAGAGAGTAAGTACCTATGATAAGGCAGAGTTTTAGACAAGCCTAAGTAATTCTCATTTCTCAGTCACTATTATTAAATGTAATAATTAATTATCTACCTAATTATTCATCAATTCAATAAAAAGTAAGAAAGCTGGTTTTTTAATTTTATTTACAAATAAGTAAAATATTTTCACAAATATATGTATATTTGACTAAACTAAAATCTATTAATGCACATCAAGCTGTAGGGTCGTAAATAACAGCACTAAATGTGACTAGCTCAGTCTGTTCATTTCTGATGAACATATAAAATGGAGAATCAGCATAGAAGAGTTTGGCTGTGCGTGCTAAAATCCCTGCAGTCGCTGCCACAGCCTCTGTGCCATATTCTACAATCAAAAACATCTTCTCATCATCTTGACTTCATAAAAATAACGTTGGACTATTTGCTTAATAAATGAAATTCTAGTCATATGTCCAGGGATGTCTCTACCCGGCGGAGCAAGGAGTGCCCCGGGCGAGGTTCGAGGAGCGCCGATGACCCTCTGATGTGAGGCACCCTCAAAATTAGGGGGCTCCGAGGTTTTACTGGGGTGTAGGGCGCCTGGCCTCGTCTACTTAGCGCAGTACGCAGTGATGAAAATACGGCCGCGCATAATGTCTACCCACAGATGATCTTTTGTCAGATGCTACTGCCCTGCGCGTAGCCATACACAAATTTCACGTATGACTGGTCTCACAGCTCAGTTGGTAGTAACTCTGCCATCTGCGCTGTAGATTGTGGGTTCGATTTCCACCCAGGGCAAATATTTGTTTAATGAATGTATAATGTTTGTCCTGTGTCTGGTTGTTATAATGTATCTTGTCTTGTATGTATTTACAAAAAATATTTATGTATTCAATCAGTTATCTAGTACCTACCCATAGTACGAGCTTTGCTTAGTTTGGGGCTAGATGGCGCTGTGTGATGCCTACCAATATTTATTTATTATTTGACATTTGGAAAGCACCTTATCATACATTTTCTGTTAGGTACTTAGGTAAGTACCTACCTAATAGGTACATATCCAAACCGTAACTTTTTGAAATAAACGTGAACAAAATTATGTTATCTAGGCTTTTTTATGTATGTAGAAATGCTATGCTTAGCATTATAATCGTATTTTGTATAGGTACCTACTTCTCTTTAAAATAAGTCTTTACCTGATCTTTTTGTCATTGAACTGAATAACAAACCGGAAAAACCCATTGTTCGTCCTCACGTCAAACAAGTAACAATACGGACTGTAAAGGCCGGTTACAGGTAAATTCTCTACATTTACAAGTAGGTACTTATAATTACCTACTATGCACATATACATACAAAATTGTATGCTTGTTAGAATTTTTCACGTACCATTTATCGTCAGTTGTACATCATGGAGTAAAGAGTCCACATGTAATCCTGGATTGGGCAGTTTATTTAGCAACTTCATCAACTCTTGACTGTCGTCCTCCTTATCGGCGTTTATTCTTGAAATAATTTCTGCTTGAGTCTTATTCGTTATTGTATCGCTATCCACCATTAGAGCGAAGTTAGCTTCTCTCGGTGTAAACAACGACTGCACCCCAAGAGCTTTCAGAGATCTCTCTAATTTAAGTTTACTACTAAGTTTCATTTTCGGGAATCTTATCACCGATTTACTTTCCTCCATCTGGTTTATAAGTTGATCTATTTTGGCGTAATCAAGACGTTTCATAAGATCCAGTAAGCTAAGTTGATGAGGGATTATAGGTTTCAAAACATACATTGTCGTGATACTGTCGTTGTACGGTAGTGCAATCATTTGCAGTCCTGAAAAATATTTTTATTTCCATAATCTTTCGCATAATGTTATAGGTACGTCATACATACATATTTATGTCAATTTATCCTATATCCTAATATTAAAAATGCGAAAGTTTGTGAGGATGTTTGTATGTTTGAAAATCAATCAGGCATAAACGGCAGAACGGAATAAGATGAAATTTGCTGTAGTAAGTAAATGTAGATTAAAAATCAGAATAAAAAATAGGGGTAGGTATATATTTAATCCGAAAAACAACCCTTAAGGCGCTCCCAGTCGATGATTGTTTTTGTTCGAAACGAAAAATTAAATACTTGTGAACAAGCCACATCTCCTATTTTATAATGTATAGTAAGTATATGTGATTATAGATGTACCCATCTTTAACCACTTCGAAAAATAATCCTACCGACCGCTGCAATGATGACAAACACACGTCGGCGCGTGGTCCGCCTTAGCTTTTCGAATAAATTAATGATATAAATTATGTATAATTACTTATCAAAAATCTATTCTAATAGAAATCTAGATCTACATATTACCTATCTTTAACAATAAATCACAAGTTGATTTTAATAGTAGGTATATAAAATATTTCGATCATAAATTCTAAAACGTATTATTTTGAAATAATATCTTTATCGTGAAAAGTTTCTGCTATTATGTTTTCAGCTTAATAGAAATTTAGGTAGGAACCTGAAGTAATATACTTATAAAAATAGGAGATGTGGCTTGTTCAGAAGTATTTCTTTTTTCGTTTCGAAAAAGAGCAATCAGCGACTGGGAGCCCCTTAAGATAAAACACCCGAAAAGGATCATTTTGGTAGGTATCAAATATACAAAGCTATGACGACGAAATGTTTTTAGTATCGTCGTCATAGCAACGCAGTTTGACTAATGAATGATACGCATTCTACCAAAATTCGTAATTTATCTTATTAAATTGTATGTTACTGAAATTGCTTTTTTCTATGCGATTATTGAAATTTAGACAGAACAAAGTCGGTCGGGTCGGCTAGTATTTTTGTTTCATAAATTATGCGAATTAATTTGTATCGCTTTCTTTGGATGATGCAGAGAGATTTTTGAACAATCTTGGGTTAAAAGTAAATCTATAAAATATCTACTAACCATATTCCTCAGATAATATATAATTAAATGATCCCATATTTAACATTTGGTCAACAATAACTTCGTCTGCAGGCTTCCTGAAATTCATTCTGTAACATACAAACAAATAATTGAATGAGTGCTTCAAATTCTATAGTTACTAGTAGGGAGTTCTGTTTATAAAAGTTCCTTACCTTCTGAATTCTGAACTTACTTTAGCGTATATTCGGGTAAAAAAGGATGCAGCCACTGGCCGCGGAAGTAAAGTGCGCTCAACAATACCACTTTTGTTTCCTCGGGAAGTGGCTTGAGTAGGAATTTTTCAAGTTTTCCCTGAGTATGCAAACTCACCCATCTAAAAAAAATAAAAGTTATCTATATATTATGGAAACTGCGTCTATTCGTCCGTCGTCGGACTATGCATGAATTTTGAATTTCATCATCTTAATAAAACACCTGAACTATTAAACTACCTTATTCTTTGTGCTTATTCAAATTAAGTAACATTTTTGGAGAAACTACATTGTTAAGTTTTTCACAACACTCAAGGTGACTCAAGCGCTTTTATTTTTTGTGAAGAACGCGTTAGAACTAGAGGGTAGGCTACTCAACTCACTCATTAATCATGTCCTTTACAACGGCACTCTGCTTGAAGTCAACATTGACGAAAGCACCGTTGTAGACTCGGCCCAGGTAATCTTGGAATAAGTTACGGAGCGCCGCTCTAGCGTCCACGAACACTGTGTCAGCGTACAGCGTCTTTGAAGAATTGCCATTGAAGTTCAGCTGTTGCAATAACTTTCCGAACTGCTCGTGGTTCTTGCGATTTTCTAGTACATCTGTTGGTGTTATGCAATCCTTATTATGATGATGTCCACAAAAATGTAATTACCTACCTATGTTGGTAGGAATTTAATCACCGGAATGGAAAGTTTTTTGTCTTATTGCAGTGCCAAATATTTTTTACAGTTACCTACCTACTATAAAGTAACGAGTAGGTAACTTAGTAGGTTACGAGGTAGGTAAGATACCTACCTAACAAGCCTATAATGTAATTATATGTTTCAGTGTTTTTTAGCTTTTTGTATGTAGGCAGGTACAGGAAATTGATTTTACCCTATAATCGACATGCAAGATATAAAAGCCACTGTTATTATTATTTAATCGATTGTAGCTTTAATTTATTATTTATAGCTCGGGTAGTACATTTTTATTTTAACTACTTACATGAATGTGTGGAAATACATTTTGTTCCTATCTAAGGTATAGGTACCAGTATTTCATAAAAATGGAAAGTTACTAATAATATAAAAACTATTAACCAGTTAAGTACCTACCTACCTACCTGATCTAATTTGTTGCATTGATGTGATTTTTTCAGCGTAGGTGTTTAGTAAAAGCAGATACTATTAGGCTCTGGTAAGAGGTAAAATTAATTATCTATAGGTACCTACATAGACTTAGTATAGGTATTTATATAATACACCACCTACGGTACGGTTATAATTTACCTTGAGAAAATCGTAGTGCACTTGCCAATTCGTTATATGTCTTCCCAACTGTCCCCAATAAAGTCATTGCTAGGAGGCCTGTTGAAAAATAACGAATTTATAAGTCATCTAGACTAGACCAGTCAACTAAACAACGGTGGCTAAATAAGAAATGTATGTCAATGCAATATTTTTTTTTTACGTCGTCATCTAGTCCCAAACTAAGCAAAGCTTGTACTATGGGAACTATATACCTAACTGATAGAATACTTAATATACCTACTTTTTTTTGGTTATACATACCTATCTATGGCATACCTATTTTATTGTTTAAAGATTTGTCAAAACCATAAGAGTTTGATTATTTGTGCAGTTGATTGAATGTTTGTAAGTTATACCAGACATAGAACAAACATCTATGTTCATCACACAAATGTTTGTCGTTGGTAGAAATCGAACCCACAGCGCAGAAGGTAGAGTTAACAGGTACCTACTACCAACTGAGCTGTGTGGTCAGTCAGTTAAAAAAATAGAACCACTATATTACTAGCCTCACAGCTCAGTTGGTAGTAACTCTGCCTTCTGCACTGTAGGTTGTGGGTTCGATCCCCCACCCAGGGCAAATACTTGTGTGATAAACATAGATGTTTGTCCTGTGTCTGGGTGTTAATATGTATAATAAGTATGTATTTAAAAAAAAAAAGTATATAAGTATCCTATCAGTTATCTGGTTCCCATAGTACAAGCTTTGCTTAGTTTGGGGCTAGCTGGCGCTGTGTGAAATGTCCACCAATATTATTTATTTATTTATATACTCGTAGTTATATTGAGACTATTTGGTAAGTACCTACCTACTTACCTCGATACTAAACGGTTCAACGCTAGTTGACCTCTGTTACTTACTTATGTAGGTACCTACCTACTATGCAAATCCAATTTTAATGAAAATACATAGAAGGTTGATTCACCTACTTACCAGCAATAGATGTTGGGGATATGACAACGTTTTCATCTTTGTCTTGCTGCATCATAGTCAGTAGCAATCTATACCCAAATTCATTGATACCATTGCTTACGTTATTTGTCTGGACGGTATTGTTCAAATTCCTAGAAATTAGAGTTTATATATATTTAGGCAGGTAGGTATATACTACCTTCTGTGGATGTATGGAATAAAGGTACAACTTACTCATCTTTAACAGAATGTTTTGCTTTTGTTTCATTATTTTCACAGATAACGATTGTTAGAATAATTGTAAGAAATACAAATATCAGTTTGAAATCCATCATCTGTAAAAGGCAGTGTATAAAATAGCTGAGGAATTAGGTAGTTAGAATTAGGTTAAAATGATATAACTAACTACCTACAGAGAAAATAGTACCTACTTAATCCAAGGTTTATTAAAAGTTCTCACAATTGCAATAGTTCACCTACATTATATAGGTAGGTGCAAAAATATCAAAGTCACATAGTTACCTACCTACCTAAGCTGCTTTAAATATATATTAGATGAAACCTCAAATAATAAATAATATGTACCTACCTACGCGCATTTTTTTATGTATTAGGTACCTATATACCTACCCTACCTCGTAAATGGATTTTCTCAGGGTCTTTCGTTAGGTCCTAATTCATTGACTATGATAACGCCTAAGGTCACAATAGGGAAACATATAAAATGACAGAAATACCTTGTCTTCTTAGGTGATAAAAGAGTAACTCAATAAAATTGTATACCTACCTACATGTAGGTAGTAGGTAGGTACTTAATCAGAAACCTAACGTGTTTGTTGCACACACTGACTGTAGGTTAGTTAGTATGAGTACATAATAAGATACTTACAAAAAAAATAAGCCGGACACTGTTATCGTTTCTTTGAACCTCACAGTCACAACATAGTATTATTGTAGTAAGTTTATTATAAATATGAGACGTGAACTAACTAAACAGACGCACGACCACAACGAGTGGCGTGTCGATGCACATTGAGTAGGTACCTAAGTTACAAAATTACCATAATGCCGGAAACACACTTACGTGTCGTGGCGTGGCGTGTCGCGCGGCGCGACACGCCACGCCACGACACCACGCGAGTCGCGCCACTAGCCAATCGCAAGATAGCGTTTGCGACACGACACGACACCCAAATATGTCTCTAACCATACCAAATGTATGAAAGCGATTAGCTAGTGGCGTGTCGCGCCACGACACGACACGTAAGTGTGTTTCCGGCTTAACCCTAATTAACAAACCTTGAAATCACACATCTCAGCTCTGTTGATTCACTCACACAGTTCATGGAACTACACTCGTGAAGTTGTGACGTTGTGAGCAACATTGCATTGACCCCTTCAAAATGTAGTGTATTTTTTTTCAGATTTGACTTGAATAATGTACCTACATAAAATACTTTAAAATGATACCATTATTTTAAAAAACTACCCAGTATATTTTATTCAGGTTTGAATAGAAACGCAACAAAAAATTATTTAAATAAAGTAAATATTGAGCAAATCTGCTCTCCATAGTAAAATAAATTAAATAATAATAATATAAGTTAAGAATAATTAGTAATATGTAGGTAGGTATATTGAATTAAATGTATTTAATGTAACTTTAAAAAGGAGAATAAATGGCTATAATAATAACACAAACACAACAGGTAATGTAATGTATCTTTCCTTCATTCCATTATACGGAAATGTATTGAGATGTATAAAAAAAAACCGGCCAAGTGCGAGTCGAAATCGCGCACGAAGGGTTCCGTACTATTATCAAAACGGCAAAAAAATCACGTTTGTTGTACGGGAGTCCCACTAAAATATTTATTGGAACGAAGTTCCTTATCGCGCGTTGTGAAAGGGGGCTAGACTGAAAAAATTCTTACGAAAAGTTGTCACGACACTTTTTTGCTATAGTATATCTATTAATTGTGTCGAGGTCGAGGTCGAGGTGGAAGTGGAGGTCGAGATGGAGGTGGAGGTCGAGGTCGAGGTCGAGGTGGAGGTGGAGGTCCAGGTGGAGGTGGAGGTGGAGGTCGAGGTCGAGGTGGAGGTCGAGGTCGAGGTCGAGGTAGTGGTCAAGGTCGAGGTCGAGGTCGAGGTCGAAGTCGAAGTCAAAGTTGATTCCCCTTCCCTTGTCCCACGTTATTTTGTGAGAACTTCGTTCCATCCGGGTGTCCCTTGACACCTCTCAAGTTTTTTATGCTGTTTTTAGAGAAATACATCATCTGTGAAAATTTCAACTGTCTAGCTATCACGGTTCACGAGATACAGCCTGGTGACAGACAGACGGACAGCGGTGTCTTAGTAGTCCCGTTTTTTACCCTTTAGGTTAGGTACGGAACCCTAAAAACATAAAAAATAATTCATAATATCTCGTAACCTACCTATTTACCTAACTACCTATGTAGTTAGTATTCCACACGTAACAGGTTGCAAGCCCGTCGCCGCTTTCAAGAATACTAACTGGTTTCCTCACGATGTTTTTCTTCACCGTTATAAACACGTGTAACGCGCATACATTTTTACGAACAGAAATACCATTGATGCACGGCCAGGATTCAAACTACAAATTAATTAGAAATTAATAATATCTACCTAGGTACCTATTTACCTATCTACATGAATTCAATAATTCAATTTCAAACTTTTTAGTCGATCATGTGAAGTACCACCTATTTACCGACTTACTTTACCGATAGTGGTAAAATAGCGCCACCTGCCAGGGGAATTGCAAACCTCTTTCATCTTACCTCTCAAACCCCGATCGGTCGCACGAGACCGCGAAAAGTACCTATAATAACGTAGTAACATCAAATGAAACTAGATGGCGCTAGAATTCGAAAATCACGTTGTTGTATGAGAGCCCCCCTTAAATATTTATTTTAGATATTTGTTGTTAGAGCAGCAATAGAAATACATAATCTGTGAAAATTTCAACTGTCTAGCTATCATGGTTCATGAGATACATCCCTGTGACAGACAGACAGACAGACAGCGAAGTCTTAGTAATAGGGTCCCGTTTTTACCCTTTGGGTACGGAACCCTAAAAATGAATATTTTCATATCGCTCTGTAAGATGTAAAAACCGGCCATTCTACCAATTATATTTAAAGGATCTAAACAATAAAACACCAGATTTTATCAATCTTTTATAAATATTGGTAAATATAGGTCAAATGTGGTACAATTAAAATCAGAGGAAATATTTTATTAATTTCATATCAAAATGGAAACATCCACACATTACTACACTTTATCTATCATTAGCTCAAAATTTCACCAACTGCTAAGAAATATTTACCATAACTACTTTTATAGGAACATGAGTTTATTAGTGTAGTGACAGGACGAAATCTATTATGGCCAAAATGCATTACGTTACGACAGGTTACCAATAAAATTATAAACTCTTCCCATCACTACCTCTAAACTCGTTTAACTGAATCTAAATGTTAGTTAAATAAATGCAAATTAATTTGTAATTTTCTCGAAAATAGAAAGCACTTCCTTACGTAATAAAACATCTCCACAAACTTATCTTTACGACATGCGATAGAGTGTAGAAAATGAATAATAAAACCAATAAAACAATATACCTACTTACATACATGATCAAATTTAGGGAAAAGTGCCACATGACTTTTATTCATAAATTATTTTTCGTGTTTGTTGTAGAAAGTTATCAAACTGTTTGGGACTTTAGAAATACATTACTTCGTGAAACTCCTTTTCTGATGGTGAGTAACTCTAGACATAACGAATAACCTAAACCAAATCGGGTATACGGTGACAATAGTAGTCTGCAGTCGGCCGCTAATTAGGGTATGTTTTAAATTCGCGGTTATTTTAGAAATGTAGTGTTTTATTGGTTTTATTTGTATTATGACAAAAGAAAGTTTGATTAAATATACAAAGACAATTATCATTTACAAACTAATTAATAAGAAATAACCATTTTAATACTTTAAGACATAAATAATAACACATTTTAAACAATTTAACTGCTTCTTTGACTTAAAATCTCTTAATTCTATTTTTGACTACACTAATAGTATAACTAAGTCCGTTATATCGTTATTATCCTATACTGACATAATGTAAAGGCGGTAGGCAGACAACTTCTTAAAATTATGGACTCAGTAACAGAGTGTAATAAGTAATATATAAAAAAATATATATATAGCTGGCATTCTATGAACATTCTCGCAATAACACTAGCACAAGCAGCCCAGAAATACATTATATAAAATGTTTTTTTGGCAATAAGTGTTTGATTGGCTTTAAACTCATTATATTGCTGCATTTGTACAATCAATTAAACTATTGGATAAGTATCATCATTACCCAATATTATCGTACATACGCAGCTAATGACGTGCACTATCACCAATCATGCCAGCCACCTGAATAAGAGTAAATACTGAATTTTATTACTGTGACCCTAACACTTGTGGTAGATTGATAGAATTGCGGTTCTAAGCAAGTGCAAAAAGTCACAAGACTCTAGTTAATGTCCTTGTTACATAAATAAAAGTAACAATTCGTTTTCACAAGTTTTCAAATGCATTTTATAAACAATATTACAACTACACGCACCCAACTACAGTAGAGAGATTTATAATTGTAGGTATGTATTTTAACAATGTGATTGTCATTATTATTGCTATTAAGGATCACATTTTTAACTAAATCTCTGTAGTATAGTCAGGTGGTATAAGATTTTATGATCAATCTTTCATATCATACATACATTTATTATAAATACATGTGACAAAACATACACTCACACATGTTTTAGTTACTATCAATATGGTGACTTGAACTTAAAATGAATAAATGAATCAGTCTTTAAAATGACCACAATGTGGTCACATTACTATTTCTGTAATGCATTGTACTTGAAATTCCACTCTGTTTCTGAGTCTAACTTAAAAATACATAAGATATAAACTTACAAATACTTACAAACAAAAAAGCACTGCACATTAAAATATCAACAAAGATACTTTGAAACATCAATGTAACCACGAGTTAAATGTATTATCTAAATAGCAGGTCAGTGTTAAAACCGCCAATTTGTTTTAGAATGAACGAACCATGATTAACTACTAATAAGTTCAGAGATTGATTATATCATCAGCTGAGATTGAATTAATTTATCTATGAATGTAATTTAACTATGGAATAAAAAAGTAGATTTCCATCATAACTAGGATCCACTACGGCTATGGGAAGACATCTCTAGCGTAGCGCGATTTGCGACCGTCAACATGCTCTGCGTGAGCTCTATCAGCAAGCCTAGCCAAGCAGTTGCACAGCCAAGCAACAATTAGAAATGACTTTGTATCGCAGTGAAACCTTACATTTGATTTAGCACTATCATAACAATGAAATTAATGTAACAGGATATTTAAACTATTTTTCGTCCATGTATCTAGGACTGTTGCACAATGAAGTACAAGCTAATAATAATAGCAATTTGTATGGAGAAAGTAGACTGACATTATTAGCTTGCACTTTATGATTTATTAAGCAGCTAGCTCTAGAATTATGATCTTGTTAACTACATTTTTTTACAATAATTTATTAATAATGTTGTTTATTATTACTGAATTAAATGTTTTTCTAAAAAAAATATTTAATTGAGATATTGTAAAGAATACATTATTTTTGGCTATATCTACATTACCTAACATATTATGACCTATAAATTTTCAATGAAATAATGCTAATTATCAAGCAATTCACATATATTTTAATGAGTTATATTGGATACAATAGATGTCAAACATGAAACTCCAAATAACTATATCTCAAAAGTAGAAAAACTCTAAAAGGAGAATTCTACAAGGAATGATAAACATGTTACAAGTGGCAAAGTCACACAAACCTATAATAAAATTAAGCTAGGATCTAGTGCAAACATAGCAATGCACTGGGATATTTAATATGAACAGAACAAACACTGGATTAATATTAGTCAAAGTCAATTATTCCTATTAACACTTACTAAATGATTTATTCTAATCAAATTAGCCATCAATTGTCTGGATACCTAGCTCAAATATTGGCTTGATAATCTTGATAGTTATTTACTTAAGTTTCGGCTATCAGTATTTCTGATGCATCTAAGATCTTTATCAACTTCTAAACAGAGTCAAGACATGTGCATTTAAGCAATAGTCATTGGGACTCACTTAAAACATTTTAGTAGGCATCTACAACCATACTTGCCTACTAAATTACTGGACATGGAAAAAATATTATAATTAATACCTAGAAGTAAAAGAGACCGCTCGTCGCCAAATGCCTAAATGCACTGCATTTGTTGCAATTGATTATTCAAGTAACAAACTGATAAATAATATAATACAGACAGAGATTAATGACAATGTTTGAGTTTCATGGGTTTCAAAAATATTCTCTATTTTTGAAATACATTGCTTTTACTTGTAGTTTGAAAGCTACCACTGTCTAGTCTAGTTAGTACATTATTGCTTCCGTGCAGTATTACTTGTTTTATGACACGTAATTTTAAAACAACAAAAATATCACAAAGCCTAAAATATAATCAAAGACCACTCCAGCATCCATTTTAGTTTTTTTGTAATAATTGGCACTTAACATGCTCCATTATTATCATTTTCGCCTAATCTTATACAAATCAGTCAATCCTCTTTTCACTAATGTAAAACTAAACAAGCCCATTAAAATAATAATTACATTTGAGACTATACATGTATGCTAAGCACAGCGCTGATCGGCATAGGCGACTACACATTCAGCTGACTAACAGTACTAATGATCAATTCAATGCACTGAAGAAACATAAGTAACATGACTTATCGCTTCTTCGCTTTGGAAAGAGACTATATTAATTAAAAATAATAATATTCGAGTCAGGGGCGCTCCTAAAGCAGAAGCAATTCTACAAACCAAAAGTGGGAATCGCGTTCAAGATGATCACGAGTGTTTGACTACAATGACGCCAGGCCGCGGCGGTGGCAACGGCAAAGCGCGCTCCGCTTTCTTCGTGAGCGCGAGCGGCGCGTCCGCAGACTCTTCGCGGAACAGGTGGTCGCCCTCCAGGTGGCGGATCGCCTCTACGATAGTCTCGAGATTCTGTCGGCTGGTGCTAGCGAGATATAGCCGTGAAGGGCCCTCGGACGCCGCTTCAGGTAGAACCTCCACCTCGACGCGAGGCTCCGCCTTTATAGCCGCCTCCAGTAAAGGCGCGGCAGCGACGACGGTGGTGGTGGTCTCCACAACTGTCGGTACTTCTACCACTTCCTCACTCTCCAATTTACATTCTGCTACATCTTCTCGTTCAAAGTGCACAACCCCACGTGTCAGGTCACAACTAGGAGTGGTGGGGTATGCTTGTGCTTCCAGTGTGTGTACACGTTCTTCAAGGTGACGCCTCAGTCGTCTTTCCTGATCTAGCTGCACCAGTAGTTCACCACCTTCTATGTCATTCTTCTGAGGCACAGTCAGCAATGCTACCGGAACTATAGGCTCAGGCGATCGAGTTGTGGAAATGGTGTCATCAGTTGAATCAGGGATAATTGAGGGCACATGTGTTACAATTTCACTTTTTCTCTTTTTTAGGGGTATTTCACCTCCTTCATGCTGATTGAGTAGTCTTTTCAGTTGACAATTTTGTGAAAGAAGTCTTGTCTTTTCTTGCTCTAAGTTGTAGATGTATTCAGCAGTCTGTTGTAATATAGCAGCCTGTAAAATATATTATTTGTTAGATTTTTGCCTGTAGGTGGTTATATGCATATTATACATGTTGTTAAATATTTTTTTAAGGGGCTCCCAGTCGACGATTGCTCTTTTTCGAAACGAAAAGAGAAATACTTCTGAACAAGCCACATCTCCTATTTTTATAAGTATATTACTTCAGGTTCCTACCTAGATTTCTATTAAGCTGAAAACATAATAGCAGAAACTTTTCACGATAAAGATATTATTTCAAAATGATACGTTTTAGAATTTATGATCGAAATATTTTATATACCTACTATTAAAATCAACTTGTGATTTATTGTTATAGATAGGTAATATGTAGATCTAGATTTCTATTAGAATAGATTTTTGATAAGTAATTATACATAATTTATATCATTAATTTATTCGAAAAGCTAAGGCGGACCACGCGCCGACGTGTGTTTGTCGTCATTGCAGCGGTCGTCGGTAGGATTATTTATCGAAGTGATTAAAGATGGGTACATCTTTATTCACATATACTATACATTATAAAATAGGAGATGTGGCTTGTTCAGAAGTATTTCTTTTTTCGTTTCGAACAAAAAAAAATCGTCGACTGGGAGCGCCTTAATCTAGCTTTGATTTGTAAACTTTTGAACCTGATGCTTTATTTCATTAATGTTTAACGCATCAATTAGATTTTCAAAAAATTCTGTCTATGTAAGTTTTATTAAGTATGTATGCAGGCAGTAGCAAATATAATTTAATTTTATAGAATCAGAACTTACTTTACTCAGTTTTTCTCCTTCATGACGTGGTAGTAATGTTCTCAGAGCCTGAAAGCCAGCATTGATACTCTGCATTCTTCTTCTCTCATTACTATTAGCAATTTCTCTGCGGATTCGTTTCTCTGCCTCCATCGTCTTACCGGGTGCTAAGTGTTTGTCCCTGAAATTAGAATAAATTAAAAACGAAAAAAACAGTATATCAAAAATGGTACATAGTCATGGTAATCATAACTTAATAAACAACTTTATATTTCTGACACATGGAGCTGGGAAACGCCTCAAAGATTAATTTATGTTTTTTTTTATGAATACTAGCTCCTTTATTGTGTACTAGCGACCCGCCCCGGCTTCGCACGGGTAGCATGTTATTATACTTAAAAACCTTCCTCCTGAATCACTCTATCTATTAAAAAACACCGCATCAAAATCCGTTGTGTAGTTTTAAAGATATAAGCAAACATACATACAGACATACAGACGCGGGAAGCGGGAAGCGGAAAGCGACTTTGCTTTATACTATGTAGTGAAGTTATTATAAGGGTGTTTATCTTATAACTAGGCAACTCATTGTCTCGGCCCAATATTATACATATTAAAAAATTATGTTTTTCATAGTACAATTTCTGTTTAGTTAAAGTAATGTAACTGTATAATATTTTGTGTTATATTCCAATTCAATGAAATACCACAGTCCAGTTACAATGCAAGGGGCATTGTAACAAGACAGGGGACTGTTTCCACCTCCAGAGGACTATCTTTGTATAATGATTATCATTGTTTTAGTGTTATAGGTCTTTAAAAAGTATGGGGGGTTTGTTAAAACAACTTTCGATTAAAGGATTTGTTTGTGAAATATTAAGCTTCAATGTGCCAATTTTTGTTAACGGGTCTAATGTCGTCATCCCCCTCGCCTGAAAAGCAAAACTATTGGGTTTGGGGGCCTCAAAAAATATACTAGCACTTGGGCCGTTTTTTTTATTAGAAATCATCGCGACTTCGTGTACGCGAATTTATTTTCAAACAGACTTTAACCCCCGTTGCAGCCTCTTGGGGTTGAGTTTTGGGGATTCCTTAAAAGGAAGATATCTTCTAAGTTTCATGCTTTTACGACTCTTAGTTCAGGCTGTGCATTGATTGTCAGTCAGTCAGTCTCTCAGGACCAGGAAAGGAATCCCTAAAACTCAACCCCTCAGAGGTAGTGTTTCCGGAACCGGTATTCTTTGTAAGAACCGGGAATTTCGGTACTTTTTTAAATCGGTACCGGGATTTCCCGGTTCTTTCGGTATTTTCGGTTCTTGGCAGTTTTTGATTTATAAAACAAGTGATAAGGTTCAAAAGTCAACTACAATTAAGATCGACGAGGATAGATAACATTAGGAATGAATATATATCAGAAAAATGATATAGAGCCGATAACAGGACCAGAGGTTCATCGCGCGCTTTGCAGCATGAAATATAGCAAGAGCCCAGGTACAGATGGTGTTACCACCGAAGCCTTAAAAATCGGAGAACCAGTACCACTCCCACACCTTACGAACCTTTGACATTCTTCAGACCGGGTCTTTTCCTCATAATTTCTGCCACTCCACCATTATACTCATACATAAAAAGGGTGAAAAGTCCGACATTGGCAATTATCGTCCCATCAGTTTTATCTCACACCTTTTTAAACTATTCATGAAAATTATCGAAAATCGAATATCCGGTGAGCTCGATTTACATCAACCACCAGAACAAGCGGGTTTCCGCCGTGGCCTCTCCACGACGGATTATTTCCATTCCCTTAACCAGCTCTTAAAAAAACATGTAGAATTAAATATCCCACTTTATCTTGCATTTGTAGATTACTCAAAAGCTTTTGATAGCATAAAACATAAACCATTATTCGAGGCACTTTCTAATCAGAACATAAATTAAACGTACATTCAACTTATCCGTAATATCTATAGCAATAGTACAGCATCCATAAAAACCTCTCTCACGGGGCTCTCTTTCCAAATTGTAAAAGGCGTGAAACAGGGAGACTCGCTTTCTCCTAAATTGTTTACAGCTTTTTAGCTAAACAGTTTACAACTTTGGAAGAAGTGTTCAAGCGATTGAAGCCCAAATGGGCTGAGAAGGGCATCGTCGTCGGAGATAGCAGGCTAACAAACCTGCGCTTCGCCGACGACATTGTCCTTTTCTCCCCCACAGCTGCAGAACTAGGCGATATGCTTCAAGGACTGAACCAAGCAAGCCGACCAAGATGTGGGACTCCGAATGAATATGAGCAAGACCAAGCAGCCAATGGCACGAAGAGGAGATTGTACGTGGAGAATGTGGAGATTGAGTATGTCCATGAGTATGTGTATCTCGGCCAGATAGTTTCATTCCAGGCACAACAAAACGAAGTTGCTCGACGCACCGAAAACGCCTGGAGAAGCTTCTGGTCGATGAAACATCTTATGAATGGCGAACTGCCACTCTGCAATAAGCGCAGACTTATGGACATGTGCATTCTCCCAATTCTAACGTACGGTGCACAGACTTGGTTCCCGACAGCTCATGAGAGATACCAACTCGAGGTTTGCCAAAGAGCCATGGAGCGTAGTATCTTAGGAGTCAGACTCACAGACCGCATACGAAACACGATACTACGCTTCAAAACAAAAATAGTTGACGTCACCCATAAAGCGGCCAAACTCAAATGGGATTGAGCAGGGCATGTCGCTCACATGCCGGACGATCTTTGGGCCAAAATAACAAACGATTGGTCCCCACAAACTACACGCCTTCGAGGCAGACTCCGGAGGAGATGGCAGGACGATCTCGACAGTCATTTAAATGACTGGCGCAACTTAGCTGGAGATCGAAAGGTGTAAAAAGAAGGGAGGGAGGCCTTTGCCCTGCAGTGGGACGATATAGGCTAAGATAAGATACCGGCCCCTAAAATTACTGTGGTTTTGTTTATAATATCACAAAAATCATATTAGGAGTATGATAATACGTCGTATTTGAAGTAAATTACATTCTGTCACCATTGTTTGGTATGAGGAACAACGTAATACTTACCTTGGAGTCAAACGCGCGACACTTTTTTCTTACTTTTCGCACGTGGCGAGTCCTGCGAGGCCCGCCGAGTTATAAAAATAAAATTCCCGAAAGTACCGAAAGAACCGGGAATCAAATTAGATTTCCCGGTTCCTTTTTACTGACAAAAGAACCGGGAATTCCCGGTACTTTCGGTACCGGGATTTCCCGGTTCTGAACCCTACTCAGAGGTAGCAGCGGGGGATGAATGCCAGTCATGACATTTATCTGAAACTTTGTTCTTTCTAACCAACCCATGAGAAATTTTTGCTTAAGTATTTTTATGATTTTAATGATTGTCAACCTGAAAGCTGATTTTTATTCTCTACTAGCGACCCGCCCCGGCTTCGCACGCGTAGCATGTTATTATACATATAAACCTTCCTCCTGAATCACTCTATCTATTAAAAAAAAACCGCATCAAAATCCGTTGTGTAGTTTTAAAGATATAAGCAAACATACATACATACATACAGACGCGGGAAGCGGAAAGCGACTTTGCTTTATATACTATGTAGTGATAACATATTGAGGTAAAAAAGCTTGTCTTTTTATACTATTATTTTATAATCACCAAAAAGTGCTTTATTGATTATTTATCTTTCTTATATTTTGAAGTATCTGCATTTTTTCGCAACTTTGTATAATTATGTATAATAAATATATTGTTGCCGAGATTTGGATTATAATAAACACCAGTTTTTAAACTACCGAAAGTTTTTTATGATAGTTGGCAACAGAGGCTTCTTATGATAATAGCACTGTCATAATTATTTTTTATTGATTTTTACTTATTAGGATTAGAATACAATCATGTTGTAATGCTTTTTCCACTTTTTTGCGCTTTTCTTCTTCTTTAATAAGTTTTAGTTTCAGTTTCTTTTTACTTAAAAACCTATTTGACGTTATATTTTTCTTTGTAAAATCTCTTCCTTCAAAAGTATTTCTTTAATTAGAGCCATATTCAAAAATGATGTGTGTATTACATTCTAACAATACCCAAAAACCATAGGGTATGCAAGAAAAACAAAACATCCCCACTTTAGGTGTATGGAATGAAAGTATCCTAAAAAAAATGTTTTTCAGGATTTTATTCTATGTCTTTCTTAACATTACTAATAAGTATATACATGCCAAATTACTTTTATTGTTGTACATACTTGGTTAGTACTAGCATTAGGGAAAGGATCATTGAAAAATATTATAGACCCCAAGCCATGTTTGTTGCCTGATTCTTCTAGGCTTGGCTGCGAGGAACAGGCGTAGCTTCATCTAGCTCTTAAGAAGTGATCCTTGTGATTTTATTAAAATAAATGATATTTGAATTTGAATTTGACAGCAGAATCTTAGGTCTCGATTTTATCCTTTGGGTATGAAACACTAAAAAATAGACTTCACTGTTCAATTACTAAAATCTTTAGAATTACTCTCTACTTTAGGAGTACTAAGTTGGTTAGAATAAAAAATAAACCTAATTTTGCTACTAAAACAGTATTTTTCATATACTAGGATGTAAATTCAAAGTTCCTTGGCATAGTTAACAGTATTGTTTTTTCAGAAAATGTTAAATATTGGAATTATATTTGGTTCCCCTAATTTTTATTATCATCTAGGTTATTATATAGTCTCTTAATACTATTTGTTCATAATATATGCAAAAAAGTAGCTGAAGATAAATGCCCATAAACATCCTAAAACAATCCCTCAGATTTCTATGAGCTCAGATGCTTGAAGAAATGTATTACCATTTTTCACAAGCATCAAGGCCACAATATAAGTAATAAAAAAGCTAATAAAATTTGATATAGTAAGTGATGTAGTAGTAGTAGTTTTATTAACAATACCTAAAATACTTACAAAATCTCTAATACTCCCTTCATCACTACACTTTGCATGAGAGGCATAGGGAACCAACTTCCAACCATATAAATAATAATATTAAAATAACTTGTTCACTGCTAGATCATTAGATTAATTAAAGGGCCCCTTAAAGGGCTGTTAAGGCACATCCAAACTTTATATCTAGCACATGCTCATATGTTGCAGTGCAAAGGCATGCCCAGGCTGCCCAACAGAGGGCTAAACCTCACTGTGGATGATAATAATGGTGATGAGCATTCTGTACATACTCATCTGTAACTCTTGCTTTAATTAGAAGCTCAAAAGTAAGAATTACAGAAATATATATTTTTTTATATTAAGTAGAAGTACTAGCTGTCCGGACAGATGTAGTCCTGTCAAAAATCTTTTTTACGAACCTTCTCCTGATACAACAAAAAAAGAATCAATCTAATCGATCCAGCCGTTTACACATGATGCTATAACCAAGGGTAATAGGGATTCATTCTTAAATAAAAGATATAATGTATAAACATACACACAGATATAAAATTTATACATAACAGTATATTGAGCTACCTACCAAGTTTTCTGGAGTTAGTGCAGTTCTTTGGTGAGTCAAACCTAATGTACCTAACCTACCTACCTATACAGTTAATTATAATGTACATATACACAATTTAATTACTAAATAAAAACATAGGAAGAGTAATTTCAACCATCATCTTTTATGAATGGAACTGCAACATTTACGTTGAATGTAAATACATGTGTTTCATAGTACGTTGTTTTCCGTTTCCGCGATTCAGGGCGCCTACTACGCCTATTTGATTTGACTAAACATGGCGGCCCAACAGCTGACTACTGACCGGCGGCACGGGGCGTGATCATGATTCAATGTGTAGCAACGAAATAATCAAACATAAAATAACAGCAACAAAAGTTGTGTGTGTAAAATTAATGGCTTGTTGCATAAAATAACTTGCGAATAAACTAAAAATAATGCAAAATATAGGCGACCACGCCGGTTATTCATACCTGGCAAAAGCGTGATCAGATGCTTCCTCTTCGTACAAATTGTAATCTTCTACCTCTAGCAAACAGACGTCATTAGCGTGTAATGACATTACTCCAATGTTATTAACAATTTTTCCACATCTAAATTCGAAAGATCACCCGTAATACAGCGTTTTATTACAGTTTATTCGCGGCACAATCCACAATGGCGGGAAATGACAATGAGTTCGGTCAGGTGACGCTACACAGTTTAAAGAGAATTCCAAAGTCCAGGGTACTAAAAACGTACAATAGCACAATTTCCACACACACACAAATTATAATCATTCACTTTTCACGTCAAACACTTTGATTTTCTTCCAAAAAACGTAAATTTTAGGAGGGAGGCAAATGTACTACACACAACGTCGATCTACGTGAACCACAGACAATAATGGCGATTGATTTTTGTAAAACGAGGATCAGATCGAGCAAGATGTTTATCCATAGAGAATATGGTTAAGGCAAATAATAATTTTAATGACCACAGATAGCGTTAGCCGATCGACTTTTTTAAATATGTTTTTTGTACTTTTAATGCCGGAAACACACTTACGTGTCGTGTCGTGGCGCGACACGCCACTAGCTAATGGCAGAGACACACTTACGTGTCGTGTCGTGGCGCGACACGCCACTAGCTAATCGCTTTCATACATTTAGTATGGTTAGAGACACATTTGGGTGTCGTGTCGTGTCGCAAACGCTGTCTTGCGATTGGCTAGTGGCGCGACATGCCGCGCCACGACATGTAAGTGTGCCGGCGCCATAATAGCTTTCATACATTTAGTATGGTTAGAGACATAAGCCGGAAACACACGTGTCGTGTCGTGGCGCGACACGCCACTAGCTAATCGCTTTCATACATTTAGTATGGTTAGAGACATATTTGGGTGTCGTGTCGTGTCGCAACGCTATCTTGCGATTGGCCTAGTGGCGCGACGCCACGACACGTAAGTGTGTTTCCGGCATAAGTCCGAAATAAAAGGGAGTCTAACCAAGAAAGCTTAGAAAGCTACAAACTTTTTTGTCTTTAAGTCCGAAATAAAAGGGAGTCTAACCAAGAAAGCATAGAAAGCTACAAACTTTTTTGTCTTCTTTGTTTTTTTAATATCTATGGTCAAAATATATTGATCGTGCAAACGATAAAATCTAGGTCAAAAACCCACTAATCTCTTTGATTTACATGATAAAAGACGACCATACTAAATATATACAGGTAGTATTTGATAAAAGCCACAAACATAGGGCAGTAGTTTATGCAAGTAGGTAATGTAGGTATGTAGAATAATGTAGATTTGTAGGTATGGAAGTACCTAATTGTAGTTTTTTTAACTATTGTAGTCACTCATCATCGTCTTTAACCTTGTACCTACTTTGTTCCAAAAATAAACAAATTTGATTATGAATTTCATAATATGAAATTAATTTAAACCTAGGCTAGGGTTGCCATATCAGCAATAATAATTATTCAAAGTTCATTTGACAAACTTGCGTATAGAGGAAAAAGTATCGAGTGTACGATCGTATTATTGCACTATAGTTTAGGGTTTGGTTTACCGATCTGATACTGTTATTTTTAATGATATAAATTATTGTATTCATTTTATTTAAATTTAATTTCAATTGGCATAACGGATTAAAAATAAACGAACTTAGCGAGAATGGCATCCGTATTAATTATTATTACAATGTTGGTAGTAGGGTGAAAGTTCAATGCCACAATGTCATTGACTCTTTTTATTTTTTCTAAGTTGGCTATTGTAAGCGTCTAGAATGCATCGACCAATCACAAATTCGTTTGAATTTTGAATAATTTTGAGGTGGGGATTTCATCCCGCCGCCATATTGTGTCGGGCTGTGAGTGCTTGAAGTGATTTTTTCTAGAGTTCTGTGTAAATTCTTTGTCTAAGTATTTGGATTGAGAAGAATTAAGGTAAGAGTAATTTTAACTAGTGTTTTTGTCATAATATGGCTTTATACCTAATATTTTCCCTACACGAGCGAGGAGAAATGCCGGCCGCTGTGAACGCCAGCTTAGGAACGAATAAAATGAAATGCATTTCGTTCCTTGCACATTACAAGCTAATTCTAAAAATCTAAACTTATGTTGATATTGCTGTAATCATAATGTTTAAATAATATTAATATGCTTTGATTTGCTAAAACTAGATGGCCATCAACATTACAATAGGTGGTTCTTAGCACCTACAGCAAATTTCAATGGGTCGGCTAAGTATTTCTTAAAAAAATTGTTCTCGGTATCTCAAACATCACTTTGTAGGATAAAATAATGATCAAAATAAATAAATTCATTTATTTCATCGAAAGTTGGTTGTACCGGAAAATAGTCCTTTGTTATGGGTGATTCATCGACATGAGTAATTGGGGGAGACAATAGAGCACAAATCGAGGGTGTGTTAACGGTAGATGTTTGGTAGGTACCTAATCGTTTTAAAATGTAGGTATGCAACTAGATTATCTATGGTAGTTAATCTAGTCTGGTAGACTACCACAGTTATGAATTTTGGGTATTGTTCTCCAGCTAAGACTGGCTGTTACTATTATTCCAAGCTAACAAGAAGCTGGTAGGTTGGTAGGTACTTACCCATTATCTGCGTATTAAATTAATCGCACGATTGCACTACCTAAGTACCTATATACCTGAAAATATAACACCAACAGTCACATAAATAAGTCCCCACATTGGGATTCCCTGTATTGTGAGTAACAAACTACAGATACCAGCACAGAGGCAAATATTTGCAGTGTATGCAAGCTCTTGTCCTACGCCGCAGGGATCGAACCCGCGCCTCTTACTAAGCCCGTCTAAGCCGGGCAACACGCGCGCCACGCCACTGAGGTCGTCGACACAAACATACGCAACAAATACGAGCTCTTTCATAGGTAGGTAGGTACTTAGTTAAATAATTGATTAAGTTATTTAAGTTTAGATTTATCTGAACATAATTGTAACATTTTTTTTATGATAAAATCTGAAACTAAATTAGAATTCAGGATTTTTTACTAAAGCAGATTGTGTTCCATGTTAAAATCAAATCATTTATTGTGAGTAAAACATCACCCACCACCCACTCTTGTGTTAGATAAATTCTGTTAATATGAGTCATGTTGATATATCATATTAAACATTTAAAGATTAACAAGTCCATCACATCCAACTTCTTATCATGAAGCTATGGTTCTGTCTCAATAAAAATATAATGACTAAATTTGAGTTCAACATTAGTAAGTAAGTAAACAGGTGACTTAAACAGTATAACTGTCCTGACATGAGAACAATAGCTTACAGTGCATGCACTAACTTGTATGATTTGTTGTCCCGCAGGAACAGCTGGTGTACTACTATAACATATTTTACATTTAAACCTTGCATAAAGAATAGGTACCTACCAAGATTTAGATAAATATTTGTCTAATACATAAATGATTTAATTACCATTTATTAATTTAGTTATACCTAATTTTCTAATTTATATATTAGATAATTAAAACATAATATCAAAATAAACAACAATTAAATCATGAGATAGATAACAAAACTCTTATAAAACAGATAATATCTAAGTTAATTAATTTTGGTTCACTATATTTGAGTGGAAGAGTACTAAGTTAAGCAGGTTCTTGGTAAATATAGATAGATACACGAACAATCACAGCAATTCAATTAAGAAAGAGATAAAACTCTTACAGCAGTTTTAGCTTGTAGGTTCTATATAAATGACACCAAACAGTTGCATACATACTACATAGATCTTACCTCACACTAGGAGGTCATGGATGTCATGGATATCAGGAACTACCCAGTACCATAACACCCAGCGCCAGAACAAATATTTGCTAACCGTGCAAGCGTTTGTCCCGCCGCGCAAATCCGCACCTCTTGCGTCTTAGCCAGTCACTCGTCCACCTCGACACGCCATCCACCGAGGTTGTCAAATAACCAAACTGCGCAAAATCAAACGTATATCGAGCAATTTTCTACAGAAATCGAGACCCATCAAGATAAGTTCGTTACACGATTTACAAAAAACATCTTCATTTGGTGCGGGTTTTTTTTTACAAAAATTAACTGCCTAATAGGTATTTTATGGAAATGGCTGAAAAAAAAAACCAGCAAAAGAATTAATGACCAAACACAGCGCTCGACATTTTATAACTCGAATATTTGGCACAGCTCCGTGTAGATGGATGTTTAATTTTTGTAACTTATGAGACAAAACGTACAAAAGCTGTTTCCCTACGTCGTTTGATATGTATAATTATATTTTCTAAGAAACTAAATGTTAAAAATAGGCTCAACATGATCGCCATGCTTGGAAAGTAGTCATACGTAGGAGACTATGAACTTTTCTTTTTTGCGATCGCCATGCTCGCAGCTGTAGACTCATTTATGGATTCTGTAGAGAAAATGTTTACAAGGAAGAACAAAATGTCTAATTTTCCATAGAATCTCTCATACATGTGAGAACATAAATATTGGTTAAATGTAATATATATAAAATTCTCGTAGCACACGTTTGTTTGTAACCAAACTTCTCCGAAACGGTTTGACCGATTTTTATGATTTTTTGTGTAAGTATATTCGGTAGGTTTGAGAATATAGGTCGTAAACATTTTTCATACCTGGGACTTCTTTAAAAAAATATATATACCGATTAATTTTCACCCTTCTACCACCATTTTTTAATAGCGATATATAAGTAACGTTACTTTCATCCACAAATGTGCAATAGGATTGCAAGATAGCAATTGAATATAATCATTGTCGTACGATAAATCCAGCGTAAAGTTTGGGATAAACTGAAAGTGCTTTTTCTGTGAGACTATTCAAATTTGACAGGACGTCTGTCAAGACTCAGGACAGCTAGTAATAACAGAAGGTTTTTTTTTCTTAAAAAACTGATTATATTGTAATGAACAGAAAATGCCTACATTTTTTTTCAATTCACGATGCCTGTTTTCTTGTTATAACAGCTGTTATATTATCTACTGCACCACACAAACGTGTTGTATTAACATATCAGTGTACAAAATCGGGAAAATGCAATCGTTAAATTACATTTTCATACAATTGTACCTATTATATTTTTCTGTATGGTTGGTTGGTGCAGAGTTACTTGCGGTTTCAATCCGCAACTGGTCGCAGCTATCGATTTTCCACCAGCCGTGTAATGCATACGTCTGAAGGTATGATTTATTAGCATTAATACGCATCTATGACTTCCTTCCTATTTCATCTATCAATATCTATTAAATAATTATTATTATATTGTATTACTAGTGGCAACACCCCGCGACTTCGTGGACGTGAAGTTATTTTCAAACAAACTGTAGCCCCCCACTGCGCCCCCTTAGAAGTTTAATTTTGTAATTTTCTTTCTTAGTGCACCCCTACACACCATAATGAATACACCCTCCCAAAGTTTAAGTTTCTAGGACCAGTGGCACAGAATAAATAATTATGCCATTAGTTTAGTCTGTGCGTTGGTAGATTAGTCATTAATATTAACGCAAGAATTTTATATATTTAGATAACACAGTTGGTACCTACCTGACTGACTGACTGACTAACATGCAACGCTAGAGTTCAACTTGCTGTTTCTAGCAACTGTACTGTCAAACAGTAGTAAGGAAGCTAGTATAAAATATTTTAAGTTAAGTTCGTATACAAGCTAAAACGGCCGATGGGCTGTTGTTGAGATAGGGAAAGCGAACATCCCGAGGTCTCAGTTCGGGGCGAACTTCTGGTATATTTTTTATTGATATACCTACATCCTTAGTCCAACAACAGAACACGTGCTTTTTTTTTGTAACGATTGCAATTTGGCTACCTCACCCCTGGTTTCAAGTTTAACGCGAGTCGCCTCAAGTTGATTGGCGGTGAATGCAGTTCGTCTTGAGATCTTTATTATAGAACTCACCTAAAACAGACTCGAAACTCAAGCAAATATCTTGTTTTTGTTAAAATAAGTTTCAAATAGTGAAAAAAAAAATTTCAGGGGTTCTTTCTAAAAATATACTAAATTAATTAAGTTTCTAGTAAATACTCTAACAATTAGGTATCTAGTAAATACTCACCCGGTAGATTTTTTACTTGTTTTGTTGTAGGTATGTATTCGTAATAGACAGTACAGTCACGAAAACTTTGTGACACACACAGTGTGTTCTAGCTAATGTATCTACGTATCCAGAGACGTTAGAGTCAAAATCATGCTATCAAAAACATAACTTGTAAAAAAAGCCAAGTCTTGTTTTTGATAGCATCTCATTTCTTTTTGTAGATAAGTCCTACTTTTTAGGGTTCCGTACCCAAAGAGTAAAACCGGGACTCTATTACTAAGACTCCACTGTCCTTTCGTCTATCCGTCTGTCTGTCTGTCCGTCTGTCCGTCTGTCCGTCTGTCCGTCTGTCCGTCTGTCCTTCCGTCCGTCTGTCCGTCTGTCGGTCCGTCTGTCTATCACAGGGCTGAATCACATGAACCGTGATAGCTAGACAGTTGAAATTTTCACAGATGATGTAGGTATTTCTGTTGCCGCTATGTATAACAACAAATACTAAAAACAGAATAACAAATATATTTAAGTGGGGCTCCCATACAACAAACGTGATTTATAGATAATGGTACGGAACTCTTCGTGCGCGAGTCCTACTCGCACTTGGCCGGTTTTTTTAGAAGTTATACACTAAACACTAATAGTATTCTAAATTTGAAGCTTCTATGTCTGCTAGAAGTGCCTTAAACTTTTTAAGATCGGTCAGTTAGTCAGTCAGTCAGTGAGTGAGTGAGTGAGTGAGTTATACTAGTTATAATTCTTAAACTACTGGTTCAAATTGAATGAAATTTGAAATATACCGTGTTTTAATAATGCCTGCTTGGTTACTGAAAATTCAGGCTTCTAGTTTTATCCACAACGAAGTTATAGGGGGTCGAAAATGGCCTGAACTGCTTCGAGAAAAGGATGGTACGGCCGTGCCGCTTTATTGCTTGACTTGGCGGGGGCACTGCCGTGCCCCCAGATTTCACAATAATTGGTAATTTGATGTTTATTGACGTTGCGTAGTGGTTTTTTAATTATTATGTAATTTCAAAGTATATCTCGCTTTTCTAACTATATTAAAAACTATATTAAAGAAAAATGTTATCTCAATACTTACCCGAAAATAATCTCTCTAGTTTTGCCATGAGCACAAATTTGTAAATCTTAAATGGCTCGGTCTATCTCCACGTGGTCATAATCATAACGCTTTTTATAGTGTAACCGTTTCTTAGTCGTCCTGAGAGACGCGTGTAACGTTCAAAAAATCTTATATGATACGATTATAAGACACACCCGTCGGGCCGTCAACCTTGAATGCGTTCGAGTCAAGGTCGAAGATACACACTGCGATCCTCTTAAATTGAACTAGGGCCCCGCTCAGAATGCTTTATATTGTAACAATAACGACGACGACAATAGTATTAAGTTCAGGTTGACTGCATGATCCTAACGTAGGGAGGGGGTTATTAATCAGGTCAATGAACTGGACGCGTGAACAAATTTGGAGTTACTCTCCGGATGGCGATGCCTCTTGTCATGATTCGACTGCGAGTGTGATTTGGCTGAAAAATAGTTTCTAGCTGTTTTCTAAACCATCTTAGACTTATCGTAAATTATTATCTCGAATTCCCGAGTCAAGTTAGTCAACAAGACTTTAAAGTGAGATAACGTGTGTTTGTCAATGTGCTGCCGAAAGGCTGACAATAAACTGTTTCACTGCACTGGCTCTGTAGCCAGCCGTCAACAACCTTATATTCGGAAAGTGTTCTCCATACTGAGAAGTCATTTAAAAAAGGAAACTTCACTTGATTCTCAAGTGTAAGCATTCTTAATTCTCAAGTAAATAGAACGATAGGATATAACAAAAGTATGACGGTGAGGCCAAAGGTAGCCCTGTACCTACGTCTGTGGGATAATTAGTTTACGTCACACAAAAGCTGTTGGGCTTTAGGTTCCTAAGGGTAAATACTGTATAGTCACACATACCTACTCGTAGATAACTAAAATATATATATCTTAATAAACAGTACGTATTGTTTTACGTTGCTGGAGTACGCATTGGTTGCGGGCTCATAATCTTTATGCTCGTTAACAAATGCCTCGTCGCAGTGGTGTAGATATTTTCGTCCTGCGCAGTGAATGTTTGCTTTAAGATAACGTCCGAGGCCCGAGTCCTACATGACTAATGTCATTGCTATTATTGTTTGTATTAAGAGTAACGACCTACTCGTTAATGGACGATAAAGTCAACCAAGGGCTAGAAATTCGATCCCTTGACTATTCGACTAGTGGCGATTGTAATAAAGGACCTATTTGTCTCCCCTTCAAAATGTCTTACCCTTTCGAATAGTTTATTTTGAAGTATGAAGTATGTTTCTTTTCGTATACGAGTATTAACCTAACGTGAATCACCAGTCAGCGGTGAATACCGTGTAGGTAGATGATTATGACTATTTGCCGACATAAAAGGAATTTCATTCAGCAAAAAATAACTTAATTTCACAACCAAACAAAAAATGTAGGTAACAAAACAATGCGTAGTAAATAAAACCGGAATGATCTACTGTTCATGTTTATTTTGGTAATTGAGTCAGTGGTGCATCCCAAGTCCCAACCAATGCACTTTCGATGAATCTATTTCGAGTGGACACTTGGCAGTGTATTTATTTCGAGCATGTTGTTAGCATGCTTTGACCCACTGACGTGCATTGTAATTCGAATGTCATGCGGTCAGTATCTGTATAGTTTATTTTTATCACGGTTCCGGTACATAAAGTCAAGAATTCAATTTTAAAGATTTTGCATGGCTTCAAAAGCTTTGTCAGTTCAGAACAGTTGATTGTTATTCGTTACGAAGTAAAAAAAGTTTAGACAGTTAACTGGTAGGTTTAAAAAAATAAATAAAACAAATTATGTAATTGCCCCTACTCGATTAACATACCAGAATGTCGTTGCCGGCCGTGTTCTTTATTTTCACTATAGTGTCGTGCGCTTGAAATACACGGCTTTGTATAGAAAACGAACTATTAATGTAATTTAAATAATATAACTAAAAAAAATAGATCTACTGTACTTTACGAGGTTGTTTCGCTTCTACGTAAATAGTAAAAATAAGGATAGGGCTTACCCTATCCTTATTGAATAATTTTCATCGATGAAGTCGAGACGAGTCTCGTTCACCTTTTGTTATCGTTTTGGCACCATTGTTGTTTCTTTTTTTTCATGCGTTGTTAGTTTGGTAGCTCAGAATTTAATTACTCTATTTAAATAAGTTGCAACACCGTGATATTAGGTGGATTCTTACTAAAAGGGTTTAAACGCAGAAGTGCCAATAATTAGTAAGGTGCCATAATTAAGTTAGTTTACCCAATTTAATAAAATAAACTTATTACAGTAAGGTACATTAAGGTTTTCGCTTATACAGTAGTGTTATTTCAGGAGAGAATTCACAATGGGTGCTAAACAGAGCAAGCGCTCGGTCGATATAAGCGGCAAGGAGGCGGAGGGCGGCGGTGAGGTGGCCGCGGCGGGCGCCGGAGGCGAGGGTCGTGTAGAGCCTCTGGCCGACGCCGACGCCCTCAAACCCCAGCTCAACGGAGACGCTCACATTCAGGCAGAAGAAACGGTAAGGGGTTGCGATTGCTTAAATACTGCTACATTATAGTGAAAGGTTTTCAATGTGTTTGATGCCCTGTCTTAGCTCAAGAAGACTCTTAAGTTTAACCCAAAAAATAATCTGCAAGAGCTTTGACAGTTTATGTAAAGATCAATAGTCAATACGAATATGTAGCGAGTATGTACGCTATCTAACAAGACAAGACTAAGCGGAGACGTTTGCGGGCTGGAATTACATTCAGGCTTAAGGGGCTCCCAGTCGCTGATTGCTCTTTTTCGAAACGAAAAAAGAAATACTTCTAAACAAGCCACATCTCCTATTTTTATAAGTATATTACTTCTGGTTCCTACCTAGATTTCTATTAAGCTGAAAACATAATAGCAGAAACTTTTCACGATAAAGATATTATTTCAAAATGATACGTTTTAGAATTTATGATCGAAATATTTTATATACCTACTATTAAAATTAACTTGTGATTTATTGTTAAAGATAGGTAATATGTAGATCTAGATTTCTATTAGAATAGATTTTTGATAAGTAATTATACATAATTTATATTATTAATTTATTCGAAAAGCTAAGGCGGACCACGCGCCGACGTGTGTTTGTCGTCATTGCAGCGGTCGGTATACCGCTGCAATGACGTCGGTATTATTTATCGAAGTGATTAAAGATGGGTATATCTTTATTCACATATACTATACATTATAAAATAGGAGATGTGGCTTTGGCTTGTTCACAAGTATTTCTTTTTTCGTTTCGAACAAAAACAATCGTCGACTGGGAGCGCCTTAACAATCAGTTAGGAGAAGCGGCAGTGATTAGAATTAGATAGTCATACAATCGTGTTAAAACGGGAATAGTACTTTCCGCATTCATCCCAATCTTCCTAACTAAGATTGTAATTTTATTATTCTACGAGTATATAGTTTGATTATCTTATTCACAACGACAATTTATTTCGTAGCGACAATTTTCTAACAAATGAAACGATTTTATTGAAGTACAATTGGGTCTGTGTGAACTGCGTGAACATGCGGGTTTACAGCAGGGTATCAAGCGAGGGGTCGCATTCCATTCGGTTGTCCTAATTAACATGACCAAATATGAGAATGTGCGCCCGTTCCGTATACCAAGTATAACCAGTGCCATTGTGTCTGTTTATAATAGCTTATCAAACGTTATACACGTCCGCTCTTGTTTACTTTGTTGTATCTAGATGATGTTTTGAAAAGTACAAAAGTTATTTTAAACTTTGGTAAGTTAAGCTCTGGAATTCCTAATGACTGACTGGTTTGTAATCGTACTTCCCACGGTTTTCTGTCTAGATAAAATAAGAGTCTAATTTTATTTTATTATTGTGCAGAGAGAAGAGATATTATATTATGCCGTTCATCCTTAAGGAAATGCTGTACGTGTAATATATTATGTCTACGGTGAAGTTAGAAACCCTTGTTTTATGCTTGTTGCAGATGTCTAGAAAACTCACAGGAAACAAACTTAACAATCTTTAAAACAACTTTTTTTCTACTTTGTTTACATCATCGGTTGTTTCCTATCCAGTTTGTTACCGTTTGTTTTCCGAATAAAATAAAATCAAAACTGGTATTATTTGATAATAGTCGAGATATTACGATTTGTTTGCAACCATTTATATACCATTAGCAATTCAAATTAATAAGTAGTGTGATACATTTTTAAAATATGTTACCCCTTATTATAACTTGGATAATACTTATTATAACGTTTCTGGGAATCCCTTTGTTTGTCGCCGATCATTCCAGCAATAAGGTAATTTAATATGTACCCAGTATACCCACATAGCTGGGGGGGGGGGGGGGGGGGGGGGGGTGTTGGAAAGAGGTGTGCAGCTATTGATTTTTGCCCGTCATACGGATGCACTGCAAGGGTTGCACGTGACTGGTGTCTACATAGGCTTCCGTATTTATACAAGCGATTTAGCTTTGTTTACACTGACGCGGTGCTTCATGTACACAATTTGAAGGTACTCGATGTTCTTGGTATTATTATATTGTTATAATCATTTAATCAGGAGGGAAGGAAATATTTATTAGTTAAAATTTTGTCCTTATTCCACTTATATTCACATTACATACAGACTATCCCCATGATTCAGTTAGTTAGCTCTGCCTTCTGCGCTGTTAGTTGTAAGTTTGATTTCCACCCAGGTCAAACATATTTTGTATGATGAACATATTAAGTCTAGTGTTTCGAAATATCGGGAATTCAACTTTTACAGTTAAAAAAAAATTAGATCATGACTGTAATTCCCAAGTACGGTAGACATCCTCTCAGATCTCCAGGCATTTAGATCCTTTGAAGATATCTAGAAGCGGTAGACAGAGGTAATGTTTACAGTTCAATAATTTTTTAAACGTTTTTTTTATTTTATTATAACTGGAATATAAAAAAATCGTCGAAGTGGAGGTTATTCGGGTACATCTAAGGGTTCCTCTCGTCTCGATCTCGGCTAGACACAACTTTTTGTGATTACCTGTATCTTCTTCTCCTTCTTCTTCTTTTTCGCCTTATCCCATGTCCTCGTGGGGTGATCACAACCTTTAGATATTGCCAATGGATTTGGCTTAGGGTGTATTACAACCGGCCGCCTTCCTGACGTCAACCCTCCTTCTTACGCTTACGAATACACTCACGTTGACTGAAAAAAACTCATATAGCCAATGTGTCTGAAATTTTAGGATAAAGAAAAAGAACTAGACAGTGGCACTCCCGAAAACGAAAAAGATGCTACCACAGAAAAAGAGGGCAAGGATGAAAACGAAAAGGAAAACGAAGCTGCCCCCGTGACAAATGGCGAGGCGGAGGAAAAGCTAGAAAATGGTGAAAGCACACCCGTCCCCGAGGACGGAAAGAAACCCAAAAAGGAGAAGGTATGTTGCTAGATGCTTACTTGAAATCTGATAAACTAAATTAAATATAACCTAGAACGAGAATTTTAAAGTACTTAATTTTAATGTAACGCAGGTTGAGCTAACTAGAGTGATACAGACGTATTGTGGTTTTTTTTTCGGTTTTCTCTGCATGTTTTATGTTATTAACCTGCCTTGGCATGTCGTGAACAGGTCAAGAAGAAATGGTCGCTCAGGTCGATCAGTTTCAGCCGGAAGGACAAGCCCAAACAAGAAAAGAAACAAAAAGACGAGGAGCTCAAAACTAACGGCGAACCAGAGAAAGTTCCCGAGGAGGTAAGTGGCTCACCCATTTAATTTTTTTGTGCGAGACGTCGTCGACTCCACGCCATAGTGTCGGCTAGCTACGATTGATTTACAATGAGAGTGCCAGCAGTGACTTTCTAATTTCATAGTGCTTATTATATTCAATGTATGTCTGACTCTATTCGTATTCCAATGTTGTACGACGTTGTCAGAGTGCACAATGAAATGAACAGTGAATTCTGCTTGAGTACCCATCGACGCGGCCTGGCCGCGCAGCGAGTGGTCGACGAATTCATCTATAATAGACCCGAGTTGGCCTACTTTCGTTTTGCTATTGTGGCCATGTGGTTGAAAATTAAAAAGTGCGTGCAATTATTTTTGGTATTCCATGAGTCAATTAAGTATTCCAGTGGAAATTGAAAGCGTTCCGATGACTACGCGACTTTTTCAAAATAGCACGAGTCAGGCGTTATAATGCGTATACTCATTGCCTGCTTCAAACCATAATACAGCACAACAGGAAAAGTATTCGTCATATTATTATCTATTATTATAATTAAGCTGTTAGTCTCAATGCCTTGCTTTTGTTTAATTAATTAATGTCGGATGCAGGTTTACGGGTTCTGATAAATACGAATCAACTATACCAATCTTAATAATATCTCAATTGGCTTAGTATAAACTTCAATGTTGTTAATTGGTTAGTTAATGGATATTGCAAAGAATCGTTTTTGCGGTGCGACCTTGCGGCCGGGCCGAGTAGAAACCCACGATTTCTATGACAAGTATTGCGGCGTAGTGCATTGCACCCTAACCGGCGCAGGCCGCAGCGCGAGGAACAATGCGCATTATAATTCAAAGTGGTGCTATATCCGTGCTAGCCAAACGTGAGCCGGCATTGTCGACGGTATCGCGCTATTACAGACACTTACTTCATTGACGAACGGCGTGTGACGCCGCTGTGCACACTAATATGCACCGTAATTAATTAAATATCCACCCGCTAAGGCTTAGCGGCTATACTGGGCAAAGACAGGATGGTAGTCAGTCATATCGAATTTGACCGCTATTAAGCCGACGCAGGACATTTCTAAACTAAAAATGTATTTGAAATAATAATTATACATTGTATTATGATTATGATTTAATTACATTAGGTACTTGCCTCTCAGCTCAGTTGATAGTAGCTCTGCCTTCTGCGCTGTAGGTTGTGGGTTCGATCCCCACCCGGGATAAACATTTGTGTGATGAACATAGATGTTTGTTCTGTGTCTGGGTTTTAATATGTATAATAAGTATGTATTTACAACAAAAAAAAACGTATATAATTATTCTATTAGTTATCTGGTTCCCATAGTACAAGCTTTGCTTAGTTTGGGGCCAGATTGCGCTGTGTGAAAGGTCCACCAATATTAATTTATTATTTATTTATTTATCTAATTGATGTATCTATATTGCTCAAACCATTACGAGGTGATTATCACTCTATAATAGTCTGCGCCTGTGCGGAAGATTATACATAGGTACATTACTCGCATATTTCGTAATAATTTTTTTTGTGGTTAACATGCTCAATAAATCTACGCAGATAAGTAGAACATCGTCCCGAGTACGCCCCGCTATGTTTATTTTTCTCCATGTGAATTAACTGGCATTGAAGTGCGGTCATTAGCACTTAGCCTCCCACGAGAGTTTGACACATTTAACAATAATACTTTTTAACGCCGCGGTAACGCTCATCACGTTGTTTCACGCCTATGGCATTTGAATAGAAAAAAAATGCCATTTGTAGACTCATACAATTAACATTGAAATAATAATACATATTATTGAGCACAAACATTGATTATGGTGATTCTACACCCACAGGCTAATAATGCATGTAGTTTTATGAAGAATTGTTGTTTTAAGTAATGTACGAATAGAAGCAGTATGCACCAATTTGCATAACCAAAACCTATAATAATCTACGTGTGAATTGTTGTTGACTAATAATAATAATAATATATATATGTATATATATTTATGTGTATATTTATATACAAAATAAAATAGCAAAATTACTAAACCCAAATTTTTGATGTTTCTCTAAATTTTACCCTAATTTAGATATTAACTTGAACATTCTATTGAATTAATTTTTAGTCAATTTGTCGAGACAACTGAATTGCCACCATTGGCTCGTATCAGAAGGAATATAAAATAGCATTGGCCGAGCGAGTCGGAGTCGATGACGCAAAGAGGAGCATTAGGAAACAAGTTTGCCGAGTGGAAAATAAAATTAGTAGTCCTTGGCAGGTTTAGCGACTGCGGACCTCGTGGGCGGCGGGTCCGACCGGGTCCTGGACCAGTTGCAAGCGGCTGGCTACCGTGGCACCGCCATACAACTCGGCTTTTATGTCGGCTAAAGAGTTCGTGTACCGGTTTTATACAATAATCATTGCATATTTTAAGTTTCATAATCACAGAAACAGATTTGATTAAGACTGCTATTTGCGGTAGGCAACATTTTGGTTATTTATCAAATGAAAAACTATTATAATTATGACTAACAAAATCGCTTTAGTAATAGAATCTATATCTAAAAAATACCGTGCTAATAAGCCGTGTTAGCCGATTGGGAGGTACCTCGACTTGCAATCTGAAGGTCGTGGGTTCGAATCCCGGCGTGCATTAATGGATTTTTCTGTTCGATAAATTTATATTATATATATTTAAATTTATATATATTATATATTTATATTATATTTAACCGATTCAAAAAATTATTTTACCATTAGAATCCTACATTATCCCTGATGGACATAGGCTATATAGTATTTTCAAAAACGTTAGGGATCCGTATGAAAACTTCGAAAATGTAACCCAAAGTGTGAAAAAAAATCCTAAAAAAATCTTTATATCGCGTTTGCTGTGAAAATTATTGACAATAGAGCAAAGTAATGTACTATAGTTTTATAGAAAACATCAATATCTACCAAAAAAATATAATACTATAAGTCTAACTATTAGGGATCCGTATGAAAACATCGATAATGTAACCCAACGTGTGATAAAAATTCAAAAATATCTTTATATCGCGTATGCTGCGGAAATTATTGACAATAGAGCAAAGTAATGTACTACAGTTTTAAAGAGAACATCAATATCTACAAATAAATCAATAATACCATATGTCTAACTATTAGGGATCCGTATGAAAACTTCGATAATGTAACCCAACGTGTGATAAAAAAATCCAAGAAAATCTTTATATCGCGTATGCTGCGAAAATTATAGCCAATAGAGCAAAGTAATGTACTACAGTTTTAAAGAGGACATCAATATCTACAAATAAGTCAACAATACCATTTGTCTAACTATTAGGGATCCGTATGAAAACTTCAATAATGTAACCCAAATGTGATAAAAAATCCAAAAAAATCTTTATATCGCGTATGCTGCGGAAATTATTGACAATAGAGCAAAGTAATGTACCACAGTTTTAAAGAGGACATCAATATCTACAAATAAGTCAACAATACCATATGTCTAACTATTAGGGATCCGTATGAAAACTTCGATAATGTAACCAAACGTGTGATAAAAAATCCAAAAAAATCTTTTTATCGCGTATGCTGCGGAAATTATTGACAATAGAGCAAAATAATGTAATACAGTTTTAAAGAGGACATCAATATCTACAAATAAATCAACAATACCATTTGTCTAACTATTAGGGATCCGTATGAAAACTTCGATAATGTAACCCATCGTGTGATAAAAAAACCAAAAAAATCTTTATATCGCGTATGCTGCGGAAATTATTGACAATAGAGCAAAGTGATGAACTGCAGTTTTAAAGATTACATCAATATTAACAAATAAGTCAGCAATACCATAATTATGTCCAACTATTACAGTTATGTCACAATAACTACTTTTTCATGTTAAAATATGCAATGGTAACGCCGCCTGTACAACTAGGCCACATTATTCGTACCTGGGTATTAATCCTTATCCAAAAAATCACTTCATTTTCAAGGCCATATCAGTACCTGTAAATTACTTTTTTAATTATACTATTCCCAAATTCCATACCATTCAAAAGTTATTATGAGTGTAATAATCTATAGGTACTAATATTATTATGAGGAAAGATGTTTTGTATATTTGTATGGAATAAATACAAAAACTACTGGATATATTTCAAAAAATCGTTTACTTTTAGAATGCTACATTATCTCTGAGTAACATAGGTCATATTTATTGTTTGAAAAAAGTAGGGATTCCTATTAAAACTTCGATAATGTAACCTGGGTAAAAAATACCCATAAAATCGTTATAATACGTTACTCACGTGCGGAGCCGGGGCGGACTGCTAGTTTCTTATAAGCGGCGATGGGCTTGCAACCTGTCACGTATGGAATGCTAACTACTGCAAAATGTGGGCATGTGCCAAATATAATGTTCAAAGGATCTAAGCGTCCGGAGATCTGAGAGGGATATCTACCGTACTTGGGGATTACAGTATATTATATAAATAAATCCTGTAGTTTTCGTTAGTGTAGTCACATTGAGTTATATGCAATATACGCTAAAAATAAACTTACGGCGAGAGTTGGAAGATTGCATATCTACCTACTTAAAAAATTATACCTAAAATTTGAGGTACAGTACAGCCAATGCAAGCTCGTAAGCGGTCAGCCATCCGGCTCCCCCCATCCGCAGGCACACCCGCCGCGTGTCCTGCACCGGTCGCGCGCCTCGAACCTACTGTTCTCTGCAGATAAACATCGTGTTCTGCTTTCTCCTAATATTCTGATTATATATCACAATATTAGGAGTGAAACAACAGTATTATTGCACTTTTGTTAAAATCTTATAAAAAATTGTGTGAAATAATTCACGGTAGTAGTACATAAAAGCGAATTTAAAAGGAAAATTACATCTATGTAGGCTTTACTAGTTTACGAGTAATCATTAATCTGTCGATGATTACTCGTAAACTAGAAGTAAACTTTTCAGTACAAATATCGTTGAAAATTAATTACATAACGTTGTTAGCTGTATAAACTACGAAACCATACATTGCGCGTGGCCGATACGCACTTGCCTGTTTTTTTTTATAATTAATTAGCTGATTGTTATAATCAATTAGAAAAAATATAATGTTTCGGATTTTCCATTCGGACTTTTGATAAATTCAGCATATTTCGTTGATATTAACATTTACGTATGGAACGGAATCGTAAAAATTAAATAGGCTCATAATTATGATCCTTAATCATGGAAGACAAGCTTAATTGCACGTAACAATAAAAAAACCAGCCAAGTGCGAGTCGGATTCGCGCACGAAGGGTTCCGTACCAAAATTATCAGATCACGTTTGTTGTATGGGATATTTATTTTATTCTCTTTTTAGTATTTTTTGTTATAGCGGCAACATTAATACATAACCTGTCTAGCTATCACAGTTCATGAGATACAGCCTTGTGACAGACAGACGGACTCTTAGTAATAGGGTCGACGAAGTCTTAGTAATAGGGTCCCGTTTTTACACTTTGGGTACGGAACCCTAAAAAACATGCGGGCTTGGTAGGGGTCTAACACAGTTTCGGTGACGCCTCAAGTTAGTTGTGTCTGCCTTAGTTTATAATTAGCAAGTTTCTGAAGCTGCCGTCTCCAGTGGAAAGTATTGGGACTAAAAAAACTTAGGTAAAGCTACTCAATCACGAACAATAATCTATTCAAAGTTTTATTCCATCCGGTTTAGCCGATACGGTGGCACACGGCAATGTTAAATGACAACCATGCTGGCTGGTCAGTCTTTGCATAGGTACGGCATAATTCACCTATCATGGATAGTAAGCGGCAAGCCAATGCTTGCAGTTTACTCCCCATGATAGGCATGTTTCGAAGAATTACGGGCATAGGAAGCATGAACATATCTTGGGTCCAATGGCATGTTTACCAAATGATGGCGTTAGCTGAGGCAAAGCGACAACACACCGCACATATTTTCATAATATGACCACAGAATGAAGCATTGACATAACAAGGAAGGGCTCAGTTTCCTCTATTGACTGTCTATTGTGTCAAATATCGTGTTCGCACGGCATTCTTGTCAGGCACCATTATGAATAATAGGCCACTACAATCATATCATCTCGGCTTCGGTACCTACCTATTACGAACGATTGTAAGTCAGTTACGCTAATCTAAGTTCTCGAGTTGCTTTTCTTTGTCGCTGGTAATCTATTTTTAACTCTTATCGCCGTTACTCGCCCAAGTTATTGTAATGGTTTTATTCTTTCAATTATTATGCATGTACTAGTTGCGTCCCACGGTTCCACCCCCGAAAACTACTTATGGTGATGGTTTAAGTTCGTTGCTCAATAATCTCTTATCTCTATTCAAAAGTAGACATTTGTTTCACTTTTCTATAGTTTCATTAAAAAAAAACGTGCGCTACTTTGAAATTAATAAAAATTTAAAAATAACAAAGTAAATTAAATTAATTCCTTATTGCGTACAATCGGAGATCTTATAGCTAAATGAGCAAAAATATTACATTAAAAAAACATTAAATCTCAAGTTCTTATCATGCTTAAATGTGAAATAACTGCCTAGTTTTAATTCTATACCATGAATATTGAAGCTGCAATAGCTACATTATCCGTAAGTTCTGTAACTCGATATTAGTAATCGGTGCCAGTGCCAAGACAGGGCATTCAACCTCTGATAGCGGCTAGGTGATGAGCCAACTGACGACACTAGCAGGAGCGAGGTGATGCGCTCGACGCTATCTCCTCTTATTTATTGCCGATGCAAATTGCGTTCTTCCGTCGACGATTCACACGGTTATTTCAATACGTACAAGTTGTTCTAAATTGTTTGTTTCGTATGATTTGCTAGTTTCTTTTGATGCAAAGAAGTCCAGTGAAAACCAATTCATACACACTTTTGATTTCACCTGCCTGCTGTCCCCACTATACATCTAGGCAAGGCATTACGTTCCATGCCGTCGTAAAACGTTGATATGGTTAACATCTAGCTTTGTTGCCTAGAAAAGGATAATATTACATTATTTATTTTTGCATTTGAAGGATACGAAATAGCAAGCTTTTTACCATAGCTTTGTATTCTCACAAGACAATGGATTAGGTTCTTACAACATATAATTATGATGTTCTGACCTTTGCTGACACATTGATAAACGTGCGCTCAATCCTGTTTTACGGAGGGACCGTTAGCTTCCCGTGCTCACGGCTCTAGTGGTGGACGCCTTTGTTCGTGTTCCGTTCGTTCCGGAGGACGATTTTGTGATTTCCCCGCTCCAACTAACCGCCATTATGGCGTTAATCACTGGAATGTCATTAATATGAAACAGCGGAAGTAACAAACAAACAATGAATTAAACAAGAATAGCCGACCGGCGACAAACGATGTCCTGTCCAAATTTGAATAATCGCATACAATAACGCACTTTCGGTTTTCAGAATTTTACAATTTTTCATACATTTTTGGTAGAATGCGTAGCATGCAGTCAAAACTGATGTCAGATTTTTTGCCCACCCCAGAAAACCATTAATATTCGCATTTAAAATATTATTAAGATTAGGATACTTACTTTGAAATAAATAGAAAATATTTTTTTACTGGTCCTTAAGTGAATTTCATGGCGCAATTAAAATTATTTTGCCGTGTAGCTTAGGCAATTATTGTTATCATCGTCACAATCAAATACAATTAAAGAGTCGTACCGTAAGTAGTCGTAACATAGATAAATATAATAAAACGTAGAAAGTTTTCTCAAGTCATGCAACTTTATATATTTGAACGAACACTGTACCTAGAATTGAAAATAAACACGAACTACTCGGCCTGCTCATGCTCAACTAGCTAACGTTATCTTAACATTCGTCCCGTTTCATTTATTTACATAAAAAATTGATCGTAGTGGTATTGCATCCTAGTGGTTATGTAGCTGTCCTTCTCAAAAATCTTCGAAGCTAAGTAGTAGGTACGTACACACACGAGACTTACCAACGGTTGTTATATACATTGGGCAAGTATTTCCCTGATCTACTTTTACACCATTCGCCAGTTCCTCTGAATAACAAACAAAACATCATTTTTACCTAAACCGTGTCCAGCCATCGATTCTGCTGAGCGTCAAATGTACTAATCAAATACGTCCATTATTGTAGCACTCCAGGCGTATCTTTCTACATCAGTAAACAAAGATGGCCTTGTGTACCGGTGTCGTTTTATTGTTTGCCACAACCCTGCGATTGAATATCTCTGAACAAAATCAGTTTTCAAATTCATAAAATTAATTTTGCTCTTCTGTGGTTACTCGGTTATTAGAAGAGAAGTAACATATTTTTAAAATAATAAAAGTAAGGAATGATAAGATTAAGCCCGAAATACTGTCTGTCTATAACGGAATCTACTGATATAAAACTCATTTAGGTACTTGTATCCAAAATAGTCGGTATTATCCACCAATGATTATTCATAGTCGGGGCAGCTCGCTATCTCATGAACACTGAAATCGGAACTTGGATATTTAAAAACTGACACGGCCCACTCAATTTATTATAAAATGTAAAAAATTATATGAATTAGAATTTCGTGACAAAATCATGATGTTTGTAGTGAAGCCACAACAAACATGATTTTGTTTTTACCGATAGGTTGACGTAATTTTTCTTTACATAGTAAAGTTTTTAATATTATAAATCTTTACTGATCAAAATTACTTAAAAAGTAAAGTAAACTATGCATAAGCATAAGCATAAATATCTAAATCTCGATTGAATTCATTGATAAAGGCAACCCTAGCCATATTGCCTGTAATATAATATGCCTTTGATCATGATCACTGAAGGATAACTAGATTACTAAAAATGAGCGTCAATCTTCCGTTACAAAATAGACTATAAATTATATTGCGCCCGTCTATCCCCCTTCAGTCTCTGCAAGGGTTTCCTGAGAACCACATCGTTTTAATCTATCACTATGGCAGACTTAATGGTATTATATATTTTAATTGTGTTGTGTTTTAATCGTGAATTAGAATCAGGAGTAGTTTTTTCCGCGACAAACGCCTATTGAAAAATGATTACTTTGTCGAGTTAACAATGTTGGTTTTGTTTGTAGACGGCCGAAGCAGCAGCAGCGGCGGAGCCTGCGGCAGAGGAAGTTGCCACGGAAGCCACCGGTGTCGAGCCTGCACCCGAGGCCACGCCTGCGCCGGAGGCTGAACTTGCAGAGGTGAAGGAGGAGCCTATGCCCAACGGCATCGCCGCCAGTTCGCCTTCGCCTGGCGAGGAGGCGCCTGCGCCTGTCGCAGCCCCGGCTGAACCAGAACCTGCACCAGCACCAGCACCGGAACTCGTACCCGAACAGTTGCCCGTTAACGGACTCTCACTAGAAGAATCCAAACCGGAGGTACCGGAAGAGAAAGTCGACGAATCTAAACCTGAGCCACCCGCCGCCGAAACGGTAGAGATCGCCCCGGCTCCCGAAATCCCCGTCAAAGAGGTTTGTGTTCAACAAATGCCTTTGCTAGAATCCACGCCTCCACCACTTCCCGCGAACCCTCCCCCCTCGTCGGTGGCGTCCTTCGCCGCCACCACAATGGCGCCTGAACTCACTGACGCTTCGATGCCTAACACCGCCGACACCACTGGCACCGCGGAGCCTCTCTCCACACTCACAAACACTCAACCTACCATCGACGAGGTGCCATCCCTTCCACCGACCTCTGTATCTGATGCGAATGAGCTTCCCTCTTCCTTAAAGGAAACTAGCGAAGATTTGTCGTACGTGACGGACGTTATCGAACCGGTCATCGCCGAACTCCCTGAACCCGAAGTGGAGGTGGTTGTGGCCGCTGAAATCGTAGAGCACGAAGATATTCCGGTTGTTGCCAATTATCAAAGTGAGCCGAGCCAAATAAAGGAAATAAAGGAACAGCTCGATGTTGAAACAACTGATGTCAATTCTAAACTGATGCCCGAGAATTTCACCATAATTGAATCGAGCCTCGAGCCAAAGATGAATCAGATCCCGGAACCGGAAATAGATCAAATTCTGGAACCTGAAACAGAACAAATCCCGGAACCAGAAATAGAACAAATCCCGGAACCAGAAATAGAAGAAATCCCGGAACCAGAATCGGAAATCACCACCTCTGAAATCAACGACATGCCGCTCCCCCCACCCCCGGCGCAAGATGACATCGAAATGGAAGCAAACCTGGAACAAGGCGTCCAAAACGGCGACGACGATATCAAAGTGATCCCGGAACCCATAGCCGAACCAGAAAAAACTGTTGAATCTAATCACGTTTTGGTTCAGGAACTGACGAACGGCGTCGCTGAGATCAGCCTCCAGGAGGACTCTGTCACCGCAGAGAACGCCAAAAATAAGGCTAAAGCCGTAGCCCTCGCGTTGACCGAGAACGGAATCGAGTGCAACGGAGACGCGGGCGACAGTAAGGTGATCGTCAAAGAGGTGACGAAGAGCGAAGTAGCTGCCTGCGTCGCGCCCAGCGAGCCCGCATCCGCCGCCGCACACACGCCACAGGTGAATAACAACCGGACAGTCTTGCTCTTGTAGTGGATTAGATTCGTAACATAATAAGGAGCGTTTTGAAACCCTGTTAACAGTTCTCGTATGTAGTCTCATGTGTATTATCTGCCAGCATGTGTGAACCATCATTAATTGGAAGATTCGTGTTCCTGTGAAACCGACGCATCGATGTGGCCAGCGCCGCTCTCCTCTCCTTACTCCCTTCCGTTTTGCTTCAAAATATATAAACTAGTTTATTAGGTATTTGTTTGTTTACATAACAGCATGTTAAGTTTTTGCTTCAGTGCTAATATTATTCCACATCTACTGTATAAATTACCATCACACGCATATTTTTTATTAATTCGTAAAAAGTCCAGCTAAAAATAGGTTAGTAAGTAAATATTAGCTAGCTACATTCGTTTTTTTAATGTTTATTATCAGTTATGTGTTTAAACACAGAAGCGAAGTTATAAAATAGTAATGTATTGGATAATAACCAACTATTTCTGTTTTCAGGAACCTGTGTCAATGTCCGACAAATTGTCGGACTTAATCCCTGAAGTTCCAGATATACCAGAAATTAATACTGAAACGGTAAATATCTAATCATAATATCTATAAAATGAGTATTAATATGTATAGATCGAGCGAGTGGTAGAATACAATGTCGATCTGTTCAGTTGCAGGCATCGGCGACAGACGTGGCAGTGGCCAACTAGACGCCCAAGAAGCAGCTCTCAGTGTCGCGCGACACCAGACCGTGTCCATAAATAAGCCTTTTATTTATTACGATTCGCAATGTGGTGTAACATCGAACTAAGTTCGACCGATGTTTACGTTTCTAACGATGTGAATTTCAGTTTCACACGACGACGTGACGTTAGGATGATATAATAAGTTTTAGCGTGCTTTGCTTCATTTGAAATAAGATTTTTATACGTTTTATTCGAAAGTATCGATTTTTATAATTATTATTACAATAACAAAGTTATATAGGCAGTATACGGTGCGATTAGTTGGTGCCATTATTACAGGGGTATAGGTTTTGACTTCTGTGTTAAGCGTGTCTCTCGCTCCTAAATTACGTAGTTTATTGTAACAGCCATTATATCGGTGATATTTCCTGAAATTGATACTTGCTGCTTATCTATTAATATGTTTTAATCAGTTTTCGCATTTTGGTTTTAAATTTCCTTGGCGTGATGAATAAAGCCACGATAAGTTGGCAATTTCTTTGTGTGATTTTTCATGTTTAACTTTTACCCAACTTCTATTATTTGTAAGGCATTTTTGACGTCAAGTGTTTTATTTTTGTTAAAAGTCCTGGGAACTATTTATAAAGCAAGGAAATATTGCACTTTTACTATTCAAATTCTTATTGAAACTAAAAATGTATGTATGAAGAGTAAGTCCTGTTCCTTCCACTGTGGTTATAATATAATCATTTGTAGTTATGTGTAATATTATATTTTTTACATTGTCCATCTCAGGAGTTTATTCTTCGTTGTAATTGTATACTACAATACAATTTCAGAAGAATTATGTTTCTTATTCAATTAACTCTGCTTTTGCTTTGCTGTTATCGGATAAAACGGAACATGAAAGTCATTGTTGTCGGTTCTGTGCATCTCTTATTCTATTTATATATCACACATGATTGCTACACTGAAGATCTGCCTGTTTTACTAAGAGAATGCTGCTCAACAACACTTCATTGAAGAACACCATGTACATTGTAGTTCAAAATGATGTTAAGGGAATTTTGATTATTTTCGTCTACCATTAAAACACTGTTATGTATATATGAATTTCATTGAATTTTTTCTTATATTTCATAATCAATAAGTATCAAAATTATAGTTGGAAGCATTGTAAATTTAAGTTTATTAAGTGAATATTAATTTCTTATTTTATATATAATCACTAGTATTTTACTGTGACACATACTCTAATTTATATTAAGTTGTATAAATTTAGTTAAATGCTCTCTTTAATGCAAGCTCATGGATTTTTTTACGTTGTTGTCGAAATTTGCTCCTATGTGTAGTAAAATGGATAATTGTAGTATTATATTCATTATAAAATGGTATACAAGTAAAAAGTATGTATTGTGTGATTGCTAATCAAAATTTGAATAATGTGTTTTACTGAGTAGAATCTGAAATTGATATACTGCGGCCAATTTGTGATTTATACTATACACTTTATATCCATTTACAGGCATATTATAATGTAATTTTAGATATTATTATCGTAGGATCTACATAAATATAATATGTAGTTAAGTAGTAGTGACGACAGCATGATATTACTAGCTACCTGCTGTCGACTAGCGTAATTTTTTCGACCTCATTTTTTAAATACAATATTCATAGGCATTTTGTAAAATTTGATATTACTATACAAAAGTGGTTTCCAATTTGTGTCCATTACAGTATGGTTTCAAAAATGTTTTTTGTAATTTTATACATTTTTATGAAATTTGATGTGACATTTGCATGGTCGGGAGAATTACTCCAAGTATAAATAGCCTACATGTTAGTGAGACATTCCATATCAAGTGATATCTCAAATCTTCACTGTGAACACTATATGAATATATAACGTTAATGTTCATACTGCATACATACGAAAATGTGAGAGAACCTTTTTTTTAAATTACAAGTTTAAATGGTCAAAATTAATATATGCTCAATTTAATGCAGTTCCTTCGGATTTAACTTGTAATTAAAAGCACAAAATTGATCTCGCTATATAACATCTATCTTAGAATATGTTTACCTACAATAATATTTTAAAATAAAATTTATAAAGTTTAATCTCATCTACCCAGCGAAGGAACGAAATATTTCGATTTGAAATCTAGGTAGGAATTTTATTATTGGCTAAATAGTAATAATTGAGATATTTTAAGATTTAAAATAACTTTTAGAGGTTGGACGATAAGGATTTGTGTGTGGGAAGGTATAGTAAAATTGACCTTTATATTGAATGCTACTTATGCTAATAAAATATTGCCTCAGTGTGGGTTTTTTGTGAATGTTGTCTCAATGTTAAATCTTTTCAAAATAGACTTGGAAAAGACATCTTTTCTCAAATTCATGAAAAATGGTTATGAAATTTTGCTTAGGCAATCAATGCAATGGTTGAAGTTGTATCATTGTTTGTATTAATTTACGTTATGTACCTACTCCTTTACCTACTGATACCTAATGTTGATGTGTGAATGTCTCTTATCAATAAATTTTTAATCTATCACTGTCGTTTTTCTCGCGCTGAAACCGTACATAGTATCTACGTACTCTGCATGCTCAAAAATAATCGTTCCTCCCTACGATCCAAGCGCATGCTTTAGATATAAAAATCATAATAGGTACACGATACCTTTAGGAAACCAAAAAAATGTGTACCTAGATAAAATTAATTGCAATTTAAGCGCTACATTTAGCGGTATCTTTCAATAACTGATACAGCGAACTGCGTACCCACTACCCAGCGTACTGCGACTCACTCTGCGACTTGTTTATTTATGGGGGGGGGGGTCCCCCTTACATATTACCCCTTACACGTAATTCATTGTCTAAGAATCAATGGTTGCCACAGTAAAACTCATGGTGAAGAATGTGCTGAATTTATTAATTCCTCCCAGATACTTAAGAGCAGAGGGAAATGGTGGATTTGGGTGGATGCGTGCATGGATTACTCAGTGCGCTGTTGGTATCTATCATTATGCTCTTTGTCTATCAAGAAAGGTGTGTGCATTACCCCAGCAAAATGTTGGCTCTAATCAGGATTTGATGTATGCAGTAATGTCGACCATGGTTTCGTGTATTTGTGACCGAATTTTAGAATTCGGGTGTCCACATTCAAAAAACATATTAATTAGATAGGTACACATTCTGCTGGGGTAACGTTACCGCAGCAAAATGTTATCGAAATAATGGATGTATCCAAAAAGTAATTAGTACGTTGGGTAGCTAAAATTTGTGTGCGCTTATGAGCCAAAAATTTAACTCTGTGTGTCCAAGGACTCCAAAGATATTCAGGATTTTGTTAAGTATGGCGAAACTTTAAAGTCATTTTACGAGAGTTTTACATAAGTGAGAGAACTGATATGTTTTACACAAAAAAGAGTATTACAACAGCTAATTATTTTGAATTTTTCAGCGAATTACAGCGAGTGATTTCAGAAATATAATGAAAACTCAAAAACAAACCATAACCGACAAACCCGACTAACAACGAAAGACACTTCCAAGGTGGCGCTACGGTACATGATGGTGACCTTCGCACATTGTTCGCACTATAATGAAGTAACTGATATTTACCATAGTACAACATGTTCTGGAAAATAGTAGCGCAATGTTTTCAGTGCCATCACGAGCATTTTATTAATAATCTATGTAGGTATAGATGTACCCACCTGCAGGCTTTATACCGTAAAAATCGATCTTCGTTTTTCGATTTTTATTAAGTATCTACCTACCTACCAGAGCTCTAAACATTGATCGATCAATGTAACTACCTATTTCATAGTAACTAATAAAGAACCATAGAGTTGAATACGTAAAGTATATTATTTCATAATAGTTACCTACTATGAAATAAATTTGACGGGTTTTGCCTGAAAACCCACAATGCATTTTAATGCGTCATATAAAGGTAACCTAAAAATAATTACCTATGTTGCTGTTTGAATAAAGTCGAGGTTTCTACTAGTGGCCTATAAATTCATGTTTAGTTATAGGTATAACTAAACATGATAATATAAATAATAATATTAATATTGTAAACACAGGTATGAATACAATATTTAGGTTACTTTTTCATATACATATATTTAACTTACCATCATCATCATCTCCTTGCCTGCATCCCACTGTGACATTATGTGAGGTCGGCACACAAATATTTTTAACTTAATGTCATAATAAATATAATTCAAACAATTGAATAAAAAAACCTACATAATCTTTAGTAAAATTTTTATTATCAAAAATCAGTCAGACTTTTATAAAATTTTACATACATTTAAAATTTGCATTATTTTAATGCGTTGCTTAAGTTATCTACTGTCTATAAAATCACAGAACGTTTTCATATTTTAATAAATAATTATGCATCTATTTAAAAATATACTCGTATAAAATCACATATTGTTTTCATGTATAAATATTTAGGAAAAAATCTGTACTAAGTATAAACAAAGGTTTTAATGTACCTACCTAAGTATTTTTATTATGGTACATACCTCGTGCTATTCTTATTAAAGCTAACATTATTTTAATAATCTACGTGAGTACTAACCTAGAAAATCACAGAACGTTTTCATTCATAACAATCCACATAATATTATAATAAATATGCATCTATTTAAGAAGGTACTCCTATAAAATCACAGATTGTTTACATAAGTAATAATGGAACAGCAGAGGAAGTTAAATGTAAGTGGTTTATATAAAAAGGTTATTCGTTTGTATAAATTATTGCATGAGGTATGATATTTTTGTTAACTGCTCGAATTTTTTTATACATATCATCATAACATTCATATCTTTTTTTGTTAGTTCTGTAACAGTATGCTCTATAGTGGCCAATGCCTGAAGGGTCTTTTGGAGGATCAAATTCTAAAATAGCTAAAATCAAATAACGTTTATTTTGCAACTGGATATTTATGGGCAAATCATCGATATTAATATTTAAATCATGTAATTCGAAAAAAATGAAGTTTTTAAGTTCATACTTATGAACCATGTTGCCTATTTCACATACTTTGCAAACAGGGGAATAATTATCTCTAAAGCACGAATCAGCAGATTCTATTAAATATTTTATTCCCCTTTGAGCTAACATATCTTTTCTAATGGCAAATACTTGCATAGCAGAATATCTTTGTTACTTAGATGGCTGGTGCATGCTTTACGAGTACAACACCTTTTCCTTGTCGCAGAGTAATATTGCTTGCATACCTCGTCAAGAATTTTTGTTACATTACATGCGCAATCAACGGTGACACACCTTATTGTTTTTTCATTTGCACAATTATTATGAAAAAGTTTGATGAGCAAACTTTGACGTTTCTTATATAAATTTCCACGTTGATTCTCAGAATTATTTGCTAGTTCTTTAATTAATAGCGTAAATGGGTCACCTAAATTATTATTTAAAGTTTCTCTACAAGAGGATCTATCGGAATATGCTACGGCAAAAGCTTGAGCTGTTGAGTCAAATGCGCGTATTTGTTATAACAAAACTGTTAAAGTTAGAGTTAGATATATTACCATTTTGTAAAATATACAAGGGTTTTGAATTTTGTAATCTTCTATTCGGACGAGGTACTGATAATCCTCGCCAGTTTTCTATTTCAATGGGGTTTTCTTGAAATATTGACTCTAAATAAAAATCATTATTGGGCTTATTTTCACTTACCTTTTTACGATTTTCAACTTTGTGTAGATAATCACTGGAACTCAATTTAACTACACCGTTGATAAAGCCATGATGTTGTACTAAAAATTCATCTAGGCGGATGCGCTCATCTTTAGTGTTGAAATAAATGCGCTTTATGTCTTTAAAATGATTTTCAACATTTGAACTGCTTGCATCATGCTGTGCATTAAAATAGATATTCATTATATTTCCCCACATGGGAAGTTTTTTTAACAGTCTTTTTAATGTATCGTTAAATTCTGGAAGGTAAAATATATTTTCATTGAACATTGGTTTATAAAGTTGAATATATACTTTTTCTGTTTCCAGCGTGTCATTGTAAAATTTAATGAGTGGAATACTACTTTCATTCAAATTTAAGTCAATTGTATTGTTACACTGGTTGTGTGGTATGGTTTTCGCTATTGGAAACTACCAACTATACTAATACCTATCAAATAGAGTTTCAAAGTAGTAGTTACACTGAGCCTAGTGCAGGAACATCTGTATTTGTGGCGATAAACCACCAAAATTACATTGAACACTAATCATACCATAATAACTTAATTACCTACCTACTTATCTGTTTGGACACGCCTCTGACTAACTTTTACACATCTACAAAGATTTAAGCGTCTGGAGATCTGAGAGGATGTCTACCCTACCTACCGTACTTGGGGATTACAGTCGCGATTCTATTTATTATTTATTTATTTTAGTTCGATGAACTAGGAAAGAAAAAAGAGCGCCTAACGAAATCATCTCAGTTGACCATCTGAACTAGATGAATGCAAATTACGATAGTTCAATGCATGAACTAAGCGACAAACTGAACTAGATGAACTAAATGAACTATTGAACTAAATGAGCTAGATGAACTAGATGAGTGATATACTTCACTGAGATGAAAAGACACATTTTTATATCTTTTCATTTTAAGAATATATTCTGCGCATGGCTATCACATAATGTCACAGTGGGATGCAGGCAAGGAGATGATGATGATGATGATAAGTTAAATATATGTATTTATATGAAAAAGTAACCTAAATATTGTATACATACCTGTGTTTACAATATTAATATTATTATTTATATTATCATGTTTAGTTATACCTATAACTAAACATGAATTTATAGGCCACTAGTAGAAACCTCGACTTTATTCAAACAGCAACATAGGTAATTATTTTTAGGTTACCTTTATATGACGCATTAAAATGCATTGTGGGTTTTCAGGCAAAACCCGTCAAATTTATTTCATAGTAGGTAACTATTATGAAATAATATACTTTACGTATTCAACTCTATGGTTCTTTATTAGTTACTATGAAATAGGTAGTTACATTGATCGATCAATGTTTAGAGCTCTGGTAGGTAGGTAGATACTTAATAAAAATCGAAAAACGAAGATCGATTTTTACGGTATAAAGCCTGCAGGTGGGTACATCTATACCTACATAGATTATTAATAAAATGCTCGTGATGGCACTGAAAACATTGCGCTACTATTTTCCAGAACATGTTGTACTATGGTAAATATCAGTTACTTCATTATAGTGCGAACAATGTGCGAAGGTCGCCATCATGTACCGTAGCGCCACCTTGGAAGTGTCTTTCGTTGTTAGTCGGGTTTGTCGGTTATGATTTGTTTTTGAGTTTTCATTATATTTCTGAAATCACTCGCTGTAATTCGCTGAAAAATTCAAAATAATTAGCTGTTGTAATACTCTTTTTTGTGTAAAACATATCAGTTCTCTCACTTATGTAAAACTCTCGTAAAATGACTTTAAAGTTTCGCCATACTTAACAAAATCCTGAATATCTTTGGAGTCCTTGGACACACAGAGTTAAATTTTTGGCTCATAAGCGCACACAAATTTTAGCTACCCAACGTACTAATTACTTTTTGGATACATCCATTATTTCGATAACATTTTGCTGCGGTAACGTTACCCCAGCAGAATGTGTATTTAATTAATATGTTTTTTGCCTGTGGACACCCGAATTCTAAAATTCGGTCACAAATACACGAAACCATGGTCTACATTACTGCATACATCAAATCCTGATTAGAGCCAACATTTTGCTGGGGTAATGCACACAGAAAGGTTGCGTGGGAATTGTCTTTATTGACAGATGACACAGGTGGCAAAACTATGTGTCATGTCATCTGTCACTAAAGCAAAACAAAATATTTCAGCTTTCATTTCATCTTTGTTTTGTTTTGTGGATTTGTGGTTTGTTCAAAAGAGCATTGGTATACTTGGTGTGCTAAACCCCAGAACGTATTTGTTTTAAAAAAATAACTAATTGAATATAATGGATAAAATGTTTGAGATTGAATCATATCAAGACTTTAAATTTGTACGGTGAAATATAAGATGTGAATAAAGTTGTTTTAACAAATAAACGAAGGTAGCTAAACCAACTTTGATTGCAGGTCTTACACAAATTAGTACACAATCTTTCCCATTGCTCAAGTAATATGGAAAAAACACCCATGGTATTAGACCATAGTGAATTGAAAGCAGCTGAAGACGAAGTGAGAAAACTTATATCAGATAGCAATTTTGATATGAAAAACGTTAGAGCAAGAATGGCTGATAAAAATTGGGATAAAGAGAGAATAACATGTTTAATAAGCCTGCTGGATAAAGAAAATACAAAACTCCTTTATGCATCTCTTAATAACCACATAAGTGAATATGGAGAAACAGTCACACAATCAGATTGGGTATTAAAACTTGTACTTGGAACTAGCGAGCTAAACAATATAAAATATCCCTTCCTACAACTTATTATATCAACAGTTGATGGCAATGGCATGCAGAGCAAAAAACTGTATGAAATGAGTAAAGATATATTATTGAAAACTATAGAGGCATTAGAAATTAATTCTGAGGCTAACTAATGTTGAAGATCCTTTCTTTATCACAATAAATAAGGTAATGTATGTAATGTAAAACTGTCTACATCAAAATAAAAGAACACTCAGGTGGAAAAGAATACCAATTGAATTGTTATTAGGTACATAATGTCATTTACAAAATAAATATGTACTAGCATCACATACTATTACTAGTCCTATTAGCGATAAGGCCACTTATATTCAAAATATTTAATAAGAAAAATTGGTTTGCTTGTTTATTTCTGGTGTACAATAAAGTATTATCTATTTACCTATGAGACTACAGTATCTAGCTTGACCATACCATATGAAACTATGATAGACAAGATATTGTAATTTGTAGCTATCTAATAGTTATTTGTATCATCATAATGTCACATTCAATCAATTCATAAAAACAAAAATATAATTAATAACTTAAATCTTAGGGAAATAAAGCATGTCCATGTTATTAATAGGTTTACATGCAGGGACCGAATAACCGAAAAATTAAGATACCTCTATTTATCGATATGACGTCATACCGATAAATTCCGGTATTCCATATATTTCAATACCTAAAAATATAACGGTACCGAAAAGCTTCTACCGAAATTCATAGTGGTATACTAAAGGTTGAATAACGATACCGCAATTTCTACCCAAATATTATAGGTTTTCTCACTCCCCCGCGCGGCGGGGAGCGGCGGCGGCGGCGGTCGGTGCATCAAACGACTTACTACGTTTGTTTTGTTGTGTTGTGTCAGTTTCAGTTGTGTGTGATGCGACATACGAACTATACCTATAGCGAACTGCAAATTCAAAATCGAACTCAAAATTTCATTACTTAGATGATAGGTCTGTTCCCTACCTACGTAGTAGGTACTGTATCTACCTCTACCTAGTAGGTATTGTCGGCGGATCTTAGTTTAGTTAGGTAAGTATCTACCTACCTACGTAAAGATAGCTGTTTGGTTGCGCGGCAGACAATTTTTGACCTTATCCAGTGACACATAACCATTCTTGCTGTGACACGGCACGTAGGTAGGTAGGTACCTACTGACCTTACCTGCCTCACTATGTTTTGTACCTATTGAATGTAGGTACCTGCCTACCTCGGTACCTACCCACCTAGGTAGGTAGGTACCTACCTACAGTTCTGCCAGCGGGTCTAGGCATTCGTGTAGTTAGCTGTGTGTACGCAGAAATGGTTTTGTGTCAGTGACACAAAACCATGATAAGGTCGAAAATTGTCTGCCGCGCAACCAAACAGCTCACTTCACAGATGCCAAGATCCACCAACCCGGGTCAGCCGGCTTATTTCGTAAAAACTATGTTTATCATGTTATGGCTTTCAATGAAGTTTAGGTGGGACATATAAATTGGAATTCTCATAAATTTTAGAGAATACCTACCTACCTATTTCACCTAAACTGCATTGAAAGCCGTATAGAGTAGGTAGTACCTATGTACTTTACTTACTATTAAAGTATAAATATTATGTGGTATGTGGTAGGTAAGTATAGGTTACCTAATACCTACCTATAATTAAAAATTTATAATAGGTAGATATTTGTTTGACCCACCCACCTATGCACTGTTGCGTAGTGAAGGGTAAGACTAGGAATAGATGCCTCACTGTTGTGCGTGTGTAGTGAAGGGTAAGACTGGGAATAGATGCCTCACTTTTCGAAGTTTATATCGTATTTACTTACCTATCTACATATATAAAAATTTTGCTTTACCTACTGACTGACTGATCTATCAACACACAGCCTAAACCGAAACTTAAAATTTCTTCAGCGCTGTAGGTTGTGCGTTCAATCCCAACCCGGGGCAAATATTTGTGTGATGAACATAGATATTTGTTCTGTGTCTGGGTGTTAGTACCTAACTATATCTATCATAATTATTTATGTACCTACTTAAGTATAAAATTATTTACCTAAGTATTCTATCAGTTAACTAGTTCCCATAGTACAAGCTTTGCTTAGTTTAGGGCTAGATGGCGATGTGTAAAATGTCCAACAATATATATCTATTTATTTATTTATTTATTAGTTTAACATAAATCTATTTGTTATTATAATAACTGCCACAGATGACTAACTCCATCAAAATAAGTATAAATAAATATATGGACGGGCAGAAAACTGTATTAATTTGTGGGAAATGGTATGTGGGTTTTATTTATTTCTTCTCAATGTGTATAACCTTTTTTTAGGTAGAAAAAGACGTCTGTCATCAGATGTATTTTGCGGCTTGGATGTTGGAATGTCGCAGAGTATTTTGCCGACAGTTAGCAAACGCAAAAAAGCAGATCATAGACGAGTTTCTAATTCATCTGATGAAGGATCGCCATCAGCCCCAGTGTCCCCTGTATATGAATCTGATTTACATTTGAAGAACTGTATGCCGTCGCCGAAAAAAGAAAAAGAGAAACCAGGAACTGAGTGTGTTTTCGAATGCGATGATTGTGTCAGAGAAAATAAAATTGATAAGGGAAGTTATCATTTCTGTCACATGCTCTTGGATGAGCTACAATTTGTACGTCCATGTATGCGAAACATGGCGTATAGGCATATCTTAAAGATTGTTGACGCAGTAAAAGGGCAACATAAAATAGGCGAAGAAATCCAAGTAACTTATCCACCTTTTAAACACTAGATGTACAACAAAATTGATTAAAAATAAAAAAACTATGCAAATTTTAAACATGTATTAATGTTATCTTTATTACTTATTTTATATTTCCTACTAATATTATAAATGCGAAAGTTTGTGTAGATGGATGGATGTTTGTTACTGTGCAGTCGGCGGATCTAGGCACTCGTGAAGTTAGCCGTAGAAACGCACAAATGGATATGTCACTGTATAAAGTCGAAAATTGTCTGCCGCGCATCCAAACGGCTAACATCACCAGTGCCTAGATCCGCCGACTGCACAGTAACAAACATCCATCCTACAACTACTTCAGTACTAAACAGACAGATTTGGTTGAAATTTGGTTTATAGATAGACTATGACCGGGTATAGATAAAAATTGTCCTATATTTAAATACAGGTCATAATCTAATACGCTAATCAGTAATTAATTGTTCTGTTGGCAACGTTCTACAATTAGAATTTCCAAAAAAATAAACAATTAAAACAATTTCGCTCTTATTCCTTTACAATAAAGTCTAAATTTGAGTAATCTCAAAATTTTAAATTTGGAATTATTTTTTTTCGTTTATTTCTGATGAACGAAATAAATAAGAAAATCAAAATTTCACTTTACTTTTATTGACTAGATTTACGTAAAAAAATAGTTAAATTACTTAAAACTAGCCTACGTTTTAAAACTGTCATCCTGAGGTTACGCAAATTTAGACTTTAACGTAAAGGAATAAGAGCGATGGTGTTTTAGGATTCCGAAATTTTTTTATGGGCACAATAGAATCGCCACCTACTTTAATTTAAATTTTATCATAAAGAAATAAAAGAGAAGTTATGTGTATTTATTAGGTAAATACCTACCTGCCGGTAATTTATTTTCCCGACATTTCGATTATGTTACTTACCTACAAATAATTACAATAGCCATGGTCGCGAGCAGACGTCATAGTCGGGAAAATAAATTAAAGGTAGGTACTTAATTACGTGATAAAGACCCGTGTCAAAATCTATAGTTAAAGGTAGGTAGGTACCTACCTACTGTGCGTGAACGCGTGCGCAACAGAACAGAACAAACAAAGTTTTATTAACCTGTGTGTCGCTCGATTGACAAAGACGTGTGTGTGCGTTCACAACAAACGAACTCGCTCTGAGTTTTGCCCCTCACGCGCCCTCCCCCCCCCCCCTCCTCCCTTCTCTCATAGCCGACGAACGACACTCAAGATTTTTTCGATACCGTTATTCCATACCGGTATAATTTCGGTATGGCCCAACCGCTATCGAATAACGGTACCGTTATATTTTTGCGGTACCAATACCGTTAACCTCTACCGCTTTCAGTCCCTGTTTACATGTGCAAAGGTTGGGTATTAGATTTTATTCTCTTTCTATCCTTTGAAAAAAAGAGAAAAACTTATGCAAATTTTATTGCAAGGTAAATCAATGATCAACTAAATGCAAATGGTACACAAACTCATAGAATTAAGATCAATAAAACAACTGAATATATTATTTCATAAAATTTAATACTTCACATTCAAATAATAGTATGTACACAAAGCACAATTAAAATTAAGTACCTATCAATATACATAATGTGCAAAATTTAAAGTAACTTGCCAGCTATGTATTAGAGTATAAAGGATAGTAAAAGGATTAATTTTGTATTGCTGAGTTTTTTTAACATAAACATACCTAATGCTTTATTTAGTTTCTTGCCAATTTCTTCCGAGTTAATTGTGATGCGCCCTCCATTGGTAGGTAGGAATATCCAATAACACGGCATGGCTAGCATACCCAATTATTATAGGCATAAATGGTATTTGGCAGAAACTTTACAGCTTTGAAAATCAATACTTGCGTCGAGTCTTTAAGTTTGCGCAGTTTCAGAATATGGATCCAAGGTAAGGTAAGGTGTTTTAGAGAATTTCAAGACTACCCCCCAAACTATGCACTAAAATTTGCACAAATTACACATAAGATAAGGCAAGAAAACAGTAGTGGTAAGCTTAATTATACACACTAAGTCAACAATGAAGAAGATTGTAAAGATTATATTTTAAAACTATCAATTAACTGACAATAATTTGTATTTAAACAAATAATAACTAACACGCAACAACACACATGTAATTTAATAAAGAATTGATAGGCACAAATAGTGTGTTCTTAACTACACTTAACATTACAAGTAGAACTGGGTTTTACATTATAATTTAACAGTGTAAAGTTATGTACAAAAAGTATATATTGAATAATTGTAATAAATTCTAACCATTATCATGGTCGCTATTTTCTGTGTAGTTACATACTATTTATTATATTTAATAAATGTTCAAGTTAGTCGCTATAATAATAAGTACAAAATTATAAGTTTCAGAAGTACATACGAATATATTTATTTTCTGTTTACATTAAAAACTTTTAACATTTTCGGTAATCTAGTAAATACGCGATTATCAAGGTAAAAACGGCAGTGTTCTGGTAACTCTAATATTAATAAGCGCTGCAGCTAATTGAGCTAATTTAAATTTCTGAGTTCAGCTACAAAGTTGTAAAAAAATCCGCCAGATTTGTGTCTACTCTATGTTAAACTAGATTGAATACATTTACTATAAAACGATTGCCTTCAGTCTCCACATTTGCAAAAAATGCTAATCAATTAGATATAATGCAAAAGTAAAACTAATTAAAGACGATGCAATATAGGCAAAGTACGTTGCATTTGAGTATCTTTGAACGACAAACAATATTTCTCGGAAACTACACTAAATAACGAAAATAAGTTGTGTTTCACTGGCTCGAAATAGTAAATATGTGAGAATAGTCTCGGTAGTGCAAATAGTGTTATCTGTACGAAATTCAGTCCAATAGAAAATCAAAGGATCTAACTAAAGGATTATAGTTTACAAATTTCTATAACTTAGGTCTATGGATTTTTCTGAATAAATGATGTTTAGAAATAGATTGCTTTGTAATGGAAATAATTTAATCATTTTCGTTTTTATGATTTAAGTAATTAAGGCACGTAGCGTAGGTATTTTATTGTAAAGTAAGTACCTGAACTAAGAGTAGAAAAAACCACCACCCATAAAAGTTTTAATATAATAAATTCTTTATGAAAAAAATAAGGGAACATCTAATAACGCAAATGTAGAATTTTAATAAAAATATTTAAAAGAAAAACACTTAGGCCGACCGCACATTGATAATCTGCAGGTCTAGTGCTAAACAGCTCTCTGGCAGGCCGACAATGTGCGGGAGGCCTTAATAAGTTTATATAGACTAAGCATAACTTTAAAATGATTGTGATGTTGATCAACACACTTCCCTAAATAGTGAAAAAGTATTACGCTGTTGCATTTAGCCTTTTCTCACCCTAATATTATATTTAAACAAATACATAACGTGCGTATATAATTAATTTTTAAAATCAAGTAATAAATAAGTACTAATTTACATGCAATTTTAAGTATATCAAATGTTAAGTAGCTTCAATGCTCAATAAGTATAATTATAAAAGGTGTTCCAGTATTGGTACTAACGAAACAATATGAATTTATGAGCCACATATACAGAAAAATATATTCTAGCCTTTTTAGATCGAAATTAAAAACAAGGTTACCTACCTCAAATAAATTCACGAGTACAGAATGTCCTTGGATAACAGTACCGTTTCCCGGACAACCGCTTGTGTACAGCGTACCATACTATACATACTTGTCTACTAGCTTGTGTACCATACTATACAGTACCCGGTATCTTATTTATATAATATAAACGCCTATATTTTATATAAATAATCTCTTAGTATTTACACATCATTATTTATAATTGTTGTTATAAAATCTAAAAAGTAGGTAAAGCATAAATGTTCACTTGTAAAGTGGCATAATTCGTAACAAATTGGCTAAGTTAAGCAACATTTAGCGGGGTCACTAAATTAATAGGTAACCGCAGCCAAACGATTCCGTACTTCGAAAGGCACGTAAATATGTCGGTCCCGGCTATAACATTCGCTTAGCCAACCCTAAAAACTTCGTCACCAGACTTACCCTCGTATTCAAGAACGACACTATGAGAATACGCACCCACAGTGGACGAAATCTTTTTTTATAAACATCACTTTATGTGTTGAGCGGCACTATGGCGCACGCTACCGTGTGCCTTTAGAGCTCAACTTTGGCTAGAGGCACACGACAATGTGCCTCTAGTCACACTATGCAGTGTCGCACAACACATAAAGTGATTTTTATGAAAAAAGATTTCGTCCATTGTGGGTGCGTGTTCTCATAGTGTCGTTCTTGAATACGAGGGTTAGCATACGAACTAATTAATACATTCTGGGGATAAGATTTCTTTAGAGTAATAAAATGAATTATAATGCACCGTGGAATGCACCATATTTCATAAATGGTAACATAAATGGTTTTACAAAATAATAATTAACAAAATCAAACACGCAGCTTTCCAACCATAGTTAAATAATTAACGATTAATTATTTTGTTAATTATTATTAAAAATACGAAAATAGTTTAAATATTGTATTGGGATTGACCAAGTTATTTATTTATTTATTGAAAAACTATACGTAAATGAACGAAAAAGAAGACGCAATCCTGTTTTTGATTCTTTCGCAGCTAATTAATTCGCGGTTACTTACGATGACTCCTTTAAGGTGATAAGTTTCGGAATTCGAGGAGGCGATTGACGACTTTCCTGTGGCTGATTGGGATTACTTTGAGAACCAAAGAAACATGGTGTTTCAGCATGATGGAGCTCCGGCACATTTTGCTCGCAACGTACGACAACATCTTAAGGTGATAAGTGATTTTTTAGGCATTTTGTATGGGCTGAGTCTACCCGGATAAGACGGAAAAAGTGATAAAACTGCATTATCTCGAAAACCATCAAATTTAAAAAGAAACTGTCTGTAATTTATTTAGCTATTATGATTATGATTATCTAACGAATTATATAAAAATTAACTGTTTAGCTATTCATAGTTTTGATTAAAAACTAAACTAGTAATTTTGAAGAGCCAACTTTGGAAAATAAATCTATCGAGAAAAGTTTCACCAATCGTGATTCTGTCTGTAATTTATATAGATTAAATCCTTAAGTTATCTTTGTCATAAAAAACAAAACTGTATGTTTTACGGTTATTGAGAAAAAACGATACTGCATTCATCAAACACATTAATTACTCGCCTTATGAGTATTCGACAAAATAGAGACACATAAATTGTAAGAAAAGACGCAAGATTGAATAATTTGTAAATTATTAAATTATTAGGTACTAGCAGTCCGCCCCGGCGTCGCACGGTTGTAATAATGATATTATGGGTAATTTTTTTACACCTTGGGTTACATTATCGATGTTTTCATACGGATCCAGATGTACCATTTATTGGACAATTGGCAACGATGTGTACCACTACCATTGATGGTACATTGGATCATACTTATCCCATCATACTTATTCCCATTGTATTTGCTGATCTAAACGGCTGACGGAGTGCGTGATTATACCGGCCGATTTGAGGAAAGTAAAGTAGTGCTCTATAAAAAGTCCTAGACAAATCAGTTTTTTCTTTGAGACTCGAGGTTGTTACGCCTACCTAGTTTACAAGACCGGCGTCCTTAGCCATGCTATAGAATATCGAGTTCTTGTCTTGCAACAGCTGGTTGGGCGGAGCGTATTCGACTAATTGGCCTTTGTCGAGAACCATCACCTTAGTGGAGTCCATGATAGTGTTGAGACGATGCGCGATGGTGAGGACGGTGCAGGAAGCGAACTCAGAACGAATCGTTTTCTGAAAATGGAAATTAGGTGTTTGTTAAGTCGATAGAGATCCTTTTTATTCATAGCGCTCGCACGAACTTGGCGACTTATACCGCGACCATGGTTGCTGCGACCGTAATCTTACATTATGAATGGATTAGGTATAAATTGAATTATCTACATTAACATCGGTGGCAATTTTGCTGTTACCACAACCTAATTAAAAAAGAGTAGGTTGTGGCCTCGATTCCGATCCAGAATAAATATCAGTTGTACAGTTATCTTAAAGTTTGCTTAGTTTGAGGCTAGATGGCGCTGTGTGAATCCACCATTATTTATCTTTATTTAGTCGATCACTAGGCTCGTGCTAGTATAGAAGGATACCTGTATGAGATCGTCGGTCTCGAGGTCAACCGCCGCGGTGGCCTCGTCGAGCACGAGTAGCGGCGTCTTGCGTAACAACGCTCGCGCGAGGCACACCAGCTGCCGTTGGCCCACGGAGAGGTTCTCACCTCCTTCCGAAACCTCGTGCTTTAGGCCCGCGGATAGACCTGTGAAAAACAGATTGGGTTTAGATGAAGGCATTGTAAACGAAAATAGTATAGTAATTACCTAATTAGCTTCAACTGTCAGAATCCTATTGTCTTTTGACAGGCCCACTGTGGGAATTTCCTAGTTGAAGCCGATTACGATTACCAGTGAGCTTTCGCATTACTGAGTGAGTTAAAAGTGAAATTTGATTTTATCACTGAAACGCGAGTGATATCTATATCCAGCGGTTTCACTCGCGAAACCGACTTTTTTAACTTTAGTAGTTTTCGATAACCCGTGCTTCGTAGGACACGTAAACCTGTCGGTCGCTATCTCATTGCGAGAGGCCTTTGTACACATGAATTTCCACTCATCCTAGATGCTTTGCCTGCATTACCTTGCACGAACGCCTTGAGATGTGCGTGCTCGAGCGAACGCCAAAGCTCATCGTCTGTGTAAACTTCGAAGGGATCCAGATTCATTCGCAGCGTCCCTGAGAACAGCACGGGATCTTGCGGGATAATGGTGATGCGGGAACGGAGCTGGTGCAGCCCGATGCGGGATATGTCCACGCCGTCGATCAGGATCTTGCCGCCCATCGCTTCTACTATCCTGTAAGAGGAAAGAATGGTAAGGTTTTGAAAAGAAAAAATCCTACGTGACAGGTCGTAAGCAAGCCCATGATGGACTTACTTACGAGCTTAAGAAAAAAAAACAGGATCGCGACTGTAATTTCTAAGTACGGTTTCTAACACCCGCAGCTTCGTTTGCGTGGTACCTAGATAAAAAGTACCCATCCAGGACATAATTAGGTTATGTATATTTCAACTATCCAAATCCGTTTTGTCGTCGCCCACAATCATACAAACATCATCATCACAAATTTTCGCATTTATAATATTCTTAGGATACTAGGATGTAAAGCAAGCATTTTACCTAAAGAGGCCGAGCGTTAGTGTGGATTTGCCGGCACCAGTGCGGCCCACGATGCCGAGTTTGTCGCGCGGAGCGACAGTGCAGGTGATGTCGCGCAGGGCTGGCTCACCGGCGCGGTAGCCGAGAGTCAGTCGCTCCAGCTGGACTGCACCGCTCTCCGGCCACGAAGCGCTGGGGGCGCCTTCAGCGATGTTCCATGACGCTTCCTGATAAAAAAAAACAGTTTAGCTACAATTTGCATTAACACGTACTCAAAACTGGCCTCAAAGCTAAGTGTGTGTAGTAGTACCTTTGCCTTCTGCGCTCTACGTTGTGGTTTCGATGATGAACCTAGTACAAACATGATGAACATAGATGTTTGTTATGTGTCTGAGTGTAAAATGTATCTTATGAATGTATTTACAAAAAAAGTAAAAAGTATGTAAGTATTCTATCAGTTATCTAGTTACCATAGTACAAGCTTTGCTTAGTTTGGGACTAGATGACGCTGTGTGAAATGTCCACCAATGTTTATTTTATTATATAACTATTAGATTATTAATTCCATTTAATTATTTATTCAAATAAATAGTAACTTTACAGTTTTCACCAATTAAACGGTGCATTCCGAGAAAACCGAAACAAACTAGACTAGAAGTTCAGTCTTCGCATGGGTGTACTAATGAAGACTGTAGGCAAATTTTTCATACCTTAGGTTACATTATTGCATTTTTTTTAATAAAACTATAATTTTATTTTTTACTGTTTGATAATGTATCACTTTGGGTGAATATATTTTTTAAATTGGTAAAAAAGTTTTTTATTTATTCATTAAAAACAAAAATACAGTTACACAAATTTTACTTCTTTAAAATTGTAGTGTAGAACAATTTTCACCAACCAACGTTAGCTTTGCTTAGTAATCTTTATTTGAATGTCATACCTGAGTAGTTTCAGCATACTCTTTTATCCTTTCGACGGCAACGATGTTAGTTTCTACTTCTGATGTCATTCTGACCAGCCAGTTGAGGGTTTGTGTGATCTGGAAACAATTCGCTTTTAAGATTCAGAAACAAATGAAGTATGCTGAGCAAAAGGAGCAATAAAACGCTATAAAATTCAGTCCCACTATAAGGCGTTATATATAAAACATCGTTTCTTATTTTCGTTATAAAACAGCGCCGCTTACCGACACACTAATGTTGAAACTTAGGTCCCTTTATAAGTACATCAACTGTTTTTGCATTGGTGCTAAAGCCGAATGCTGATACGAGTACGAACCGAACGTACACGTTCGCAGAAATATTTTCATTGGCAACACTGAAAGTGTAGTATTACCTGAAGAGCATAGCTGATAGACAGACCGACAAGGCCCGGACTGGCAGTTGTTCTGTTGAGTACAGAGAACAGGCCCGCGAAGAATATGATCAGGTTACCCATCATTTCGAGCCGCACTGCCAGCCATCGATTAGCGATCGTGCTTGGGTAGTGACATGATTGGTTGTAGTCGACGTGTCGCTCCGATTCGAGTACAAATCTGTAGAAATATTAAGTGTTTTGAACTACAATTTATGGAGTAAGGAAACTACAGGTACCATAAAAACCCACTAGAAACAAATATTAATAGATAATGCAAACATTTGTGGACGGCCGGTTTAATACCGGTATCAAACGGCAAAATGACGGCAACTCGCCTAACATCAAGCAAATTGTGCAAGATCACTGGCAAAAATTACCATAAAATATCTAAAGAAAACTAAGAATCAAGATTTCAAGCCATAGACCTCGCAAAATGACAGGACAAATGTTTTTATTTATGCCTTAGTTCATCACTTATATGCGTTGTCTCCCTTCGTCGCCGTACGAAACCGGAGGTTCGTAACGAGTTACGTCTTTTACGGTTCACGGTCACACAAAAAGGCGAGAATATTCACAATAACGGCTCTTTAGTCGACTGGCCCAGCTCGAACTAGCCCCACGAGTCCAGTTGACCTAATGCATATTTTGAATTGGTCAACTGGACACGTAAGTGACTTTTCGGATATTATGTACCTTTCAGTAACTCCATAGGCGCGGATAGTGGAAGCTCCAGTGATACTTTCGCCGAAGTGAGAGTAGATTGGCGACCGGGAGACGGACTCCAATCGTTTCAGCTGTCTCGAAGACGCCACGTAAAATCGTTGGACCACATAGTACACGAAACCGATCGGCAGAATAACTGCTAAGAAAATCGGTGTCGAAAGACTTATGACGAATAGTGTACCGAGTACCTAGGGAGAGATTATAATTTAGTTACAGTTTATATACTTCATAATGTCTATTACATTATCTATTGTCTATTATACGAAACTAGCTTCTAAAACTAGGTTTCCTTAAATAATGTTGTGTTCCTAATCTTATGTTTTCATCCAGGTCATAATATAGGTATCTTTATATAAAATTTAATCGAAATCGGTTAAGCCGTTACGCTACACACTTGTTTATAATTTTATAATAGTGTGATATCATATATAAATGTTTTTTAATGCTTGCAATACATCTAGGATCAGTTTACAAATGTGAGAGAAGTTTGGCAGTTTGTTAACGTTTTTAAGTGATGCAAAGAAAATATAAATACCTATTAACAAATCTAAACCTATATAATATGCAACAATATGATTATGTACATAGAATTCGTAACGCAACAAAAATGATAAAATCACAATATTGTTATATAAAATCTTTTAATGAGTGGCACAACGTTTTGAAAATATTTGATTCCCAAGAATGAATTTGATTGGTGATTTACTGTGATATGTTTTGTATGGATATGAATGATACGTGATATGTCTTCTAAAAATTAGCATTGAGGTACATTTACTATCTGATGTTCTTCAACTCATTGAAGAATTGTGGATTCAGACAAACAATGAGCCCCAAACAACAAATTTTCCATGAATCGGAACACCTCCATTTTCGTTCTTGATCAAAAAATATTATTGCACAGACACGTTATTGCAAAATGATATAACCCTTCCGCCAAGTATGCTTTGAAACATAAACGTAAATAACAAAATAAAAAAAACCAAAGTGATTCCGAATGGCTTCGCCAAAATAAATGTTACTCGTACCTCAAAAGCGCAATACATGACGTCAGTCAACTCCGAGGGGAGAGACGTGTCCAGTACGTCCATGTCTTTAGAAAATCTAGACAGTATCCTGCCAATAGGCGTGACTTCGAAGAATTGCAACGGCGTCCTCAATACATTTTCCACTAAGCCCGCGTGGAGGATCTTTGCCGCGCGCCAACATGCCAGATACGGCATTAAATCCGAGAATATCGATGTAATAGCTGAAAAGTGTCGACGGTACTGTGAGATACCACCCGCGTGACCTGCTTTAGCGGCGGGTAATAACAATGAATACATTATTTACTTTACTCTTAGGATTTCTACATCTACTCGTAGCTTTAAATGTGGATGAGATGTTTAGTGCAGTGGAACAGAAACTATATACTACTACTAGAAAGGGCATGCATGTGGAGCCCGTAAACTAAATTAAGCATTCATCTTTATAAAAAGCACGCCTACAAAGAAGAAAATAAGAAAGAAAAGTATACACATAGTACATATTATAAACTGATCCTGTTTGTAAAACTAGGAAAAATTTCTTGTCATACTCGTTTAGTTTTTACGTAATTATACTAGTTGGAACGAAGTTCGTGTCGAAGTTCGCGCGTTGTGAAAGGGGGCTAGACGGAAAAAATTCTTACGAAAAGTTGTCACGACACTTTTTTGCTATAGTATATCTATTAATATATGTATATATCTATTAATTGTGTCGAGGTCGAGGTCGAGGTGGAAGTGGAGGTCGAGATGGAGGTGGAGGTCGAGGTCGAGGTCGAAGTCGAAGTCAAAGTTGATTCCCCTTCCCTTGTCCCACGTTATTTTGTGAGAACTTCGTTCCATCCGGGTGTCCCTTGACACCTCTCAAGTTTTTTTTTTGTTTTGTAAATAACTTTTTTACATTTTCCTAAGTCTCAAACAATATTTTTCATTTAGTTAATATAAAAAAAAGCATGTTTTTCTTTTAGGTATATGTAAGTACTAAATAAGTTACTGGACTATTCATTTGTAGAAGTTACGTCTAATTAATCAAAAGTGCACGCATTGAGGCCTCATTCACACTAGGCTAAGCGGCGCGCTCTGCTTTAACGTAGCAAATCGATGCGATGTGTAAGTAAACAATTAATAGGGCTAGATACATTTTCTCGCAAAAAAATCCCGTAGTTTCGCTGCAAATCAGTCGTTTAGTTACATAAATTGGCGCCAACGGGTGATTAGCCACAAACTGCGTACTATAGTTAAAGACCTCTTTTTAAAATAGAATTGGGCGTCAACTGAGCCTATTGCGAAAAATGTTCTAAGGGCCATTTACAAAGAAAAATGCATGCGTCATTTTAAACCTTTTTCATGCGGTCACTTTCGCATGTGTAATGTTTCGTCCCTATCCATACCGAAAAGAAGCACGACGTCCAACCCCTGAGCGTCATCGGCAGCACGTTATCCAGTACGTCGACATCCTTGCTGAATCGGTTGAGCACGCGGCCGACGGGCGTGCAGTCGAAGAAGCCGATAGACGGCGCGCGCAGCACTCCGTTGAGCAGCGCCGAGTGCAGTACGCGCGCCGCAGCCAACGTGCCCAGGTACAGCGCCAGGGACGACACCGATACGGACATCACTGCGCGACACGCCACACGTCACCACGAGAACGGAGGAAATAACAAGCTGTGTGTGATGTGTAATTTCAGGCTGGTATGGAGCCCGCCACCAGTGTGCCTACAGTGATAACACCAATACGTACACCACTGCACGGACGCCAGTTGTTACTAGGGGTAACGATGGAAATAAGAGGCTGTATTGGATACAGCTTTCCCATCTAGTTATACTAATTCTACTATAATTATTTGCGAGGGTTGTTTGTGCATCATGTGTGCCGCTCGCGCTACGATTGTTATTATCGTCATTATTATCACTACATAGTATAAAGCAAAGTCACTTTTCGCTTCCCGCGTCTGTATGTATGTAATATGTATGTATGTTTGCTTATATCTTTAAAACTACACAACGGATTTTGATGCGGTTTTTTTTAATAGATAGAGTGATTCAGGAGGAAGGTTTATATGTATAATAACATGCTACCCGTGCGAAGCCGGGGCGGGTTGCTAGTTACAATATTAAGTTTTGTTTTCGCTCTCAGAATAAATAATAAAGTCACAGTGAAAAATTACCTTTTATTTATCGCTGGCCAACAACAATATGAGTATGAGTACGTGTATTCCATGCGTATACCTATCGCAAGACACCACAAGAGCGGTTGCCCCAACTAATATTAATTTATTATTTAAAATCTGGAGTTAAGCAATGACGTGATACGGTCACGTCATTGCTTCACTGTGCAGGCACATGCTATTGGGCACACATACGTGTGGGTTTGTGAGTGTGTTGTGTATAGGAGTATTGCATCTCAATGATTCAGACAGATCCTTTTCACGTTTATGAGTCTAACTGTAAGTACAATCTAGATTTTACGAGTAATCCATTCAAAGTTTGTTATGCTAATCGATTTTGTAGTAGCATAAGTATAACAACGGTTTGAACTATCATTATTTTTGGAAGTGTAAAAGTGTGTAGGTGAATCTTAAGAGGTTATATCTTCCGAAAATATTCGTCAGAGTAACGGCACAACACCAACTTAACTTAACCAACTTAAAGCAAAAAAAAAGCACAATCAATTATTGTAAATATTATTCATAGTAAATTTATATAAAATAGTTGAAAACATGACCATACTTATACTTTATCAGGTAATCAACCCTATATAAATATTCTATGCGTGGTAAGCAAAATTCGTTTTGTGGTGTTGTAACGTCAGTTATGTTCAGGTATATTTCATTGGTATTTTTTGCGACAAAGAGATTGTAATATTAACTATCCTTATACTTCTACATCACAACACACATTATCAGAACATAACCATCATAATAGTTTAGAGATATATGTACGTCATGCGATTAGTATATTTAATGCAAGGAGCATGCCACTGTACAAACAAAAGTCACAAAGTATTATTTATACTATTTGGAAGCAGTATACCAGTAGACGGCCATGCTGATGGGTAGTAAAAATCGCCTATAACAAAACACTAACTCAAGAATATTCAGAGAGACTCTACTTAAGAATTTTATTCGCATCTAGTTCCCATTACACAATTTATATTAGTTATTAATTAACTCTATACTCAATTGTTGAATTATGTATAGTGCATAGGTAAAACCACAATTTAATAATACTTTAACTTTGATTATTTTAAACGTTTTCGAATCACATTTATCAAGTGAATACCAGAAAAGTACAGATACGATATTATCGTAGATTTGTGTACGTGTTTTTTAACGAAATGATCGAAGAGAAAATCATGATTTGTGGTAGGTCCTCTTTTGGTTAACTCATTATCTCCGTGACATTTGCTCAAACCCTTTTATGATGGTTATTAATAAGAAAGAAAAATCCATGCACATTTTATTATCCTCTATTTAATATTTGTATGAATCATGCAATTTGTTTCGTATAACCATTACCAAGTCATCAATCAAAAATGAATGAAAAAACAGATGACAGTAAACATGTATTCATTATTATTAAGCCTCAAAGCCAATTCCAAGTACATCCAATATACATCCTATAAAGAATAAAAATAAGAATAAACAAAATATAAATAAATAAACTATTAATAAAATAGATATATACAAGGAAGTCTTTAAACAATCCCGATTGAATTATACCTTTCATTTTCTTTCTTATGAGCGTATTCGGTATTGCCCAGATGAGACAAATGTACTCGTTTTTTACCAGATAAGTCGTCCAACTATTTCTTAGCAGGATTTACGGTGTTCGCTGCCATAATGGCTTATATTAGCTGTATTAGTGGAAACCCTCGCGACTTCGTTCACGTAAAGTTATTTTCAAACAGACTTCAACTCCCGCTGCACCCCCTTAAGGGTTGAATTTGGGGAATTTCTTTCTCAGTGCACCCCTACACACCAAAAAAAATTCACCCTCCTAAATTTCAAGTTTCTAAGACCAGTGGTTTAGGTTATGCGTTGATAGATCAGTCAGTCAGACAGTAACACAAGAGTTTTACATATTTAGATAAAAATGCTAACCAAATGTCGTTATTAATTCGTTATTGATTTATATTAACAATCAGGTTTGTTTATCAGGCTTCTAAATTGATAAAGATATTAGTAAATATTAAGTATTTGAAATAATATAAAATATTAACATGATAATAATAACATGATTCATATCAATTTAAAAGGTTGTTACTATAATTAAAATTTCAACAAACAGTTTCATCTGACGTTTTTTTTATCTCCAAGTACGGTAGACAATCCCCAGGCGATCAGATCCTTTAAGATATTTCATGCATGTCTTTGAAAAAAGTTTTGCCATGTAATATAATGCATATAAATGTTTATGGTGTTCAGATAAACTACATCATATCAACCATGCCGTATTCAAAATGCATAAAACTGTTCGTTCACACTTAGCCCAGAAGAACCAGCTTATATTAATGCAATCGTTTGTCATTGATCAACTTCCGAAGTTATAAGGCGATTCAAGTTGACCCATATTATTCTAATGTTTGATAGTATTGAAATTGACCAGATATATTGTACATATTCTCGGTTAGCTTTTTATATTTTTTTTTTAGAAATATATAAATATCGTTGTAAAACTAAAACTAGACACACACCCTTCACCTCGATAAAATATAATGATAAGTGATTTCATTAGAGTAATAGAGTAAGCTTACCTTGCCCGATGCCGAGTCCGCCGTAAACACCCAGATACATGTCTCGACGAGCTGTGTTGACTGTGCCATTCACTAACTATAAAAAAACAAACACTCAGGCTCATGATAATGTCTAAGTCGTTACATTTGGCACATGCCCTTTTTTCCACGTATAAATGCATTGTCGCCTCTTATAAGAATACTAACTGATTTGCTCACGATGTTTTCCTTTACCGTAATGCGCACATTAAGATTTTTTTTTTGGCGATGAAAATAGGTTATGCATTGGCTTCGCCCCGACTTGCATGCAAACAAGTATCCTACTAATATTATAAATCTAATATCTAATGTTTGTATGTTTGTGGCTCAATCACACCCAAGCTACCCAACTGGATTTGAATTAAACTTGGAATATACCGTCTAAGCCCTGGAATAGCATATAGGCTACTTTTGTACTGTGTGTGAAAATGTTATAATAATATTAACACACCATTTCCTTGTCGTTAGACCACATCGCGAGCCAATAGTTGGAGCCGACCTGGAACACTTGTAGTATGAGATTCATTAAAACAGTCACCACCGACGCCAGGATGCCGACGCTCATCAGATAGTGCTTGTATACACTCCATTTCACCTGCAAAGCGAAATATACCAGACGTCAGATTGATATCCAACTAATGCTAATTAACAACTATTGTATCTACTTCGACAGTTATCTATATAAATTAAAATCCATTGCCGCATGTATAAAATATTATAACTTGATCGATCGTTGTTCGTTATTGTCAGGTTTGTATGAAAGAAAAAATTGAAAAATTGCCCGGAAAAACGTGATATTTGGTAAAAACTGCTTTTATCTATGGGATTATTGAAGATTGGACAGGACAACGTCTGTAGGGTCAGCTTAGCCTTATTACACCAGACATTAAAAAAATACTAGATTTTAATGTTTGGTGCAGGTAGTCGGGCATTTAAGTCACATGATCAAAAGTTAAACAATCTACACATTGTCGGAACCAAATAACCATCAACTTAGAACAAGGTCGGGGCATACTTTTAAAGTGATTATGTAACCACACTAACCACCATTCGTATTATTTAGAGTCAACCATGCAGTAACTGACCATTTAAGCGACAAAGTTATTTCAAATTCATATATTTTTTAAACGCGTCTTCCATATTTGGAACTTTTATCTTTTAAAACAACATTATTAAAACACTCAAACCTAAATTATGAATTCAATTAAGGTAGGTATGAGTTTTATAAAATAGAAAAAACCGGCCAAGTGCGAGTCGGACTCGCGCACGAAGGGTTCCGTACCATTATCTATAAAAACGGCAAAAAAATCATGTTTGTTGTATGGGAGCCCCCCTTAAATATTTATTTTATTCAGTTTTTAGTATTTGTTGTTAGAGCAGCAGCAGAAATACATCATCTGTGAAAATTTCAACTGTCTAGCTATCACGGTTTATGAGATACAGCCCTGTGACAGACAGACGGACAGACAGACAGACAGACGGACAGCGAAGTCTTAGTAATAGGGTCCCGTTTTTACCCTTTGGGTACGGAACCCTAAAAAGTAGTTTTAATTAGACTGGCCATCACTGGGTTTCACATTAAAGTAGCAGTGATTCGTACTCGATTTAGAGCTAAATATTTAGACAGTTCTAAAAATATATAACATCAGTTTCTTATTTATTTATGAGGCATGACCAGTTACTGCATGGTTAACCCTAATAGGTACTCATCTTCTTGCGTGCGTGTCAACGGTACAAAATAAATAATTTAAATTTTGTTCGCGTAGAACTTTGCCAACTTCACTCGATGGCGATAATAAGGTAGTCCCATGTGCAGGTAGTGCACAGGGGACAGTTTACATTCTAAACATTCCCCTGTACCCCATCTTCTAAACTAAATAACATGTGGGGCATCGTTGGACCCGAATGGATTCGGGTTCAATGAAGGTACTCTACAACTCACACTGCCAGTTTCAGTTTTTTCAGTTTCAATGAGTTTGTTCTTTTCTTTTAGTTCATTTTGTGTCATTGTTTCTGGTGTCTTCCTTTTCACGCTGCCGGAACGATCGCCTGAATTAACATAAAAGGAACATTTAAAAAAGCCTAGTATTTTTTTGAATATCGATAAGATTATCGTAAGTTTGAATCCCTGTAGTTCACCAATAGATTATTTTGTTCGAAAATAATATAATGTGCGCTTTAACTCGTATTCATAAAGGTGAAAGAAATATCATGAAGAAACTCGCGGCTTAGTTAGCTCCGCACATATTTACTAGCCTTTTTGTTGATAATAACCAAAAAAGTTTCTGTTAATTTCAGAACAGAATAATCTTCTTTATTCCCATTTGTCCCCCTAAAGATATAGAGCGCGGGGACAGATAGGTATAGTTCAAAAGTAATGTAAGTTCAGAAGTAACAGCTAGAAAAGAGTGAACTTTACTCTACCTGAAGCAACTTGATCCGATTCTGAAGCACTTTCTGATAATGAACGCGCCCTTTGCAACCTATTTTGAAATTCAGATCCAAGTTTGCTTTCCAAGTCCTGTTTGATCACGTTCAGTTCTGTAATTATTTAAAAATGTTTCAAAATTTGAGTCTATTTATAATATTTTAACTTAAATAATAATTGAAGTTACTTTTGCATAACAATAACATTTCCTAAGGATTTCAACGCCTTGTCCGGCGCGTTAGTTCGTTATTAGTGATTGTGGTGCGACCTCTCAACGCCAAGTGAAGCGCTCACTTGACATTGTAAGGTAACATTTTTAGACTTGTTTTTTTTTTTAAATTACCTTCCGGTGATGTTCTTTCAGCATCGCTAAGGTGATGTAGCAGGAACTCGGCGAAGGCGCCCTTTTTCTCCAAAAGCTGTTGGTATGAACCAGCCTCTGACATTTCACCGTCTTTTAGTACAACTACCAGATCAGTCTGCGCTAGGTAAGACACATTGTTTGTCACCCAGACGCGAGTTTTGTTCTTCAGCAGGCCTGAGGGTCCGACTACCTGTAAAATTACTATAAATTCAATACTATGTACTATGTTAAATGGTCAGTGTTTTTATACTTTTCGGAAGCATGCCATACTGTTCAGAATCAACTATCGTTCGCAAACTTTTCACATTTTCTATGGCTTTGACCGACAACCCTTTAAACCGTAACCTAGCAATGATGCTTGGCGGTAGAGAAAGGTATGGTAGATTGGAGGTGCCATCATGCTATAATGCCATCACCGCTTAAAATAACACAAAAAAAATATCTCACTATGTTTTCTTACTTCGTTTCAAACACAATACGTTAATGCGCGCGCATACACATTTTTAAATAGAAAACCAATCAATGTATAATCGGTACTCGAACCCAGGACCTTTGGACACTCGGCCAATAAGGCATTAATGAAGAATTATTTCTTACCTTTTCGAATATGTGTTTTCCGACGTGAGAATCGACCGCGCTAAGGGGGTCGTCAAGGAAGTAGTTATCGGCATCGTAGTAAACCGCACGAGCGAGCGAAACCCGCTGCTTTTGACCTCCAGAGAGATTGATTCCTGTGGAGTCAATTATTTTTGTAGATCTTGATAGAATAGAAGATGCTTACACGTGTATAGTTGACATACACTTAACAACACAGAACGCAAATCTAGACGTGGAAAAATTTATGTTGTTTCCACAAACTGACTAAAATGTAGTAAATCGCGGTTGATTTTTTTTCGTTTACATTAAAGTCTAAATTAGCGTAGCCTCAAAATGACAGTTCTAAACTTGCATACAAGATGCAAGGCAGTGGTAGGGTGCGCTTTATATGTTCGTAATTTACTCGTCAGTGTTTTGTTATAGGTGATGGTACATGTCACATACAGCATGCTTGTTCTGCCTATGAGTGGCATAAAAAAACCATAAACATGATGTGTGCCATGAAGAACCCTATTAACCTTCGGGTGTGTAGCGTCTTTACAAAAAGGCATATCTATGGTCAAAAATATGATATTATGGAGGAAGGAAGAATATAATGCTACTAATGAATTTATGCACAGCTAACTTTTTAACTTGACCTAGTATCGCCGCACACGGGCCACATGCGGCAGCCACTAAGCGCCACAAAACGCCGCTACACGTCACTCGCGCGATTTCTTACCCCTTTCCCCCTTACCGGGCCACAAGAAGCGAGAAGCGGCGATATGTCAACCGTGTGCGGCGAGTCCATATAAAATGTATAAAAACTACAGGAAATATGCCAGTGGCGGCGTCTTGAGGATGTCGCCGGGGGCCCGTGTGCGGGTAGGCTTACCCTTCTCGCCGATTTCTGTCTGGTCACCGCCAGGTAACACATCGAAATCTGTCTTGAGCGCGCAAACGTCGATGACATTGTTGTATTTGTTATTGTCAAGATCCTTTCCGAACAAAATGTTGTCTTGCAGCGTCGCGTTTTGAATCCAGGCTTGTTGCGATACATAGGCGATTGACCCTGCACGGGAGGAATCAGGTTATTTATTCAAAATTGATTTGGAAAAAAAAAATTGAATTGGTTATTTATACCAGTTGATTTATATCAACTGGATATAAAGTAATATGACTCATAATATTTGTAGGTTTCTAACTAGGGAGCTGCCTTAATTCTAAAATACCTTTATCTTTTTCGACTGCAAGTGTAATTTAGATTGCACATCATTGTTGATTATAATTAATTATTGATTTAAATCACCGACTGTAAGTGGTATCTCTTTAAATCGGTGGATTTTGGTATCTCTTTAATATGACTTTATAGTCATAATATTGATTATTTGTTATTGATTAGAGCTTGTTTGAGGTAAGCCTCTTCAATAAAAGTGCAAGTAAAGATATGGTACTGAAGTAGATAAGCTGGGTGATATAACCGAATTTGAAGTGAACAAATATGAAAGCAAGATATCGGTTTACAACTTTGAGTTCGTGAACCACATTTTAGTGAACTCACATTTAGGAACACTTATTGACTCAATAATAATTGTTCATTGCACCTGTTCGATTTGTATTAGGAGCTTTTATATTTTAGCTTTTACTTTTTGATGATTTTCGCCAAGTTAGAATTTCTCACCGTTCATATTTATTCTTCCAGAGGTCTTGTTCATCTCTCCCAGCAACGCAGATAATAAGGAGCTCTTGCCCGAGCCTACTGCTCCGACCACGGCCACCAAGGACCCCCGTGGCACATTCAGGTTTATGTTCTTGAGTACATTCTCAGCATCCTGATCACCCCATGTGAAGTGACCGTTTTCAATAACTATCGGGTTCGCTGTAAATTAAAAGTAAGACAAGTAATATATGTTTTTGATGAATGCAGAAAAGTTTTTTCTTAATAACCGCAAATCATACAGGTTTGTTTTTTATGACAAAGATAACTTAAGGATATAATCTATATAAATTATAGACAGAAACACGATTGGTGAAACTTATCTCGATAGATTTATTTTTCAAAGTTGGCTCTTCAAAAACACTAGTTTCGATTTTAATCAAAACTATGAATAGCTAAATAGTTAATTTGTATATAATTCGTTAGATAATCATACTAGATAAGTAAATTATAGACAGTTTTTTTTAAGTTTGATGGTTTTCAAGATAATGCATATTTATCACTTTTTCCGTAATGAAAACAAATATTGACGGACGAAGCAAAGCTTGTACTATGGGGACCAGATAACTGATTGAATACATAATAATTATACTTTTTTTCTAAATATATACTAGACACAGAACAAACACCTATGTTCATCACACAAATGTTTGCCCTGGTTTGGAATCGAACCCACAACCTACAGCACAGAAGGCAGAGTTACTACCAACTATGCTGTGAGGCCAATTGAGGCTATAAAGAGTGCGGGCTCATCAAGAGAGTAGATGTAATAGTCTCTTACAATTGGAAGAGACAAAATGTCATGCTTCTGATATACTGTGTATATCTGTATATTACTGTATTAAGACTGTTCCTGAAAACTGTAACTGGATGTTCATGCACCTTGATAGAAAACTAAGAAAAAAGTTATACATCCAGATAATGCTTTTCCACTGTTTGACTTGAAAATAACGAGTTCAGTAGAATTAAGATACTTACGTTCTTTTCGGTCGTGTTCCACCGAGCTGACATCCAACTCGTCACAATTCATGAATTTATTTAACCGTTTTATACCAACAGATGTCTGAAAACATTTTAAACTATTTAATGCACAACCAAAAAAATATTTTTAATATGTATTTATGGTGAAATACAAAATCTTTGTGGTAAGTACTTACACAAACTTGTCAATATTTTTCGGTAGAATTGATTATTAAAACTTATTTATCTTTTATTAACACAAATAGAATAAGAAATGCAACATTGAGACTCCATCACCCACCATAATGCTAGTTTTAATATGTTAGTAGCTCGGAAAATTATCATGAATATACTTTTGTCCATGAGTTAATAAAGTGTTTAAATATATTGACACCCATATCTAATTTTACAATTATTATTGCCAGCTTCACTAACAATTCTTACCTTAACTTAATAAATATGATTATAAGAATAATATGATGTCTCAATTCGACTCGATTTTCTTTATTTATGTAGGACATAATATATTCCTGCATAAAACTTGAAAAACTAATCGTCTCTTGTCTTTTCAATTATTAAGCGAAATATTTGTTTATCTGACTTCAAAAATGGAGGAATCTCTCAACCATAGATAAATTCCCTGTTGAAGTCGGTTTTTAAATTTTTAAACGTTTTAAGCTCACATAAACATAATGCAACGGATAATAATCATAAGGGAGGAATTGTCAGTAAATACAGGCGAGAAGTATTACGGCACGAATATTCATATTCCTCAGATGAACTTACTTGTACGACATTCGATATAACGTTAGGCAGCATGGACAGTGGGAAACGCAGAATGTTGAAAAGAGACAACGCAACGAAAGCCCTCTTAGAATCCAGAACTTCCGTATCGTTTACCAATACGAAACACCCGAACGACATCAGTGACACCTATGAGACCATACCATTATTATTAGCAATGTTTGCCATGCATGTGTCTGAACTGAGTATGATGATACAAATGTTGCTAGACGAATTCCAGACTAAAGAGGTTAAATAAGTACTCATTTAAATTAAAAAAAGGCAAGTTAACATCCGTCAGTAACGCCTGTATCATCATAGCTAATGAGGGTTTATTTTCAAAGCTCAACCACTTTTTCATCCAACTTGTCAAAGCTTTTCCAATAGCGTAATAGAGTGTGATCGCGCCTGATATCACAATAGTGATAAACTTTTCATACTTATGTTAGTTTGAAATGAGATAAAGACCATAGCCTTTTATAATAAAATACCAGGTTGTTGGATTTATTTTGTGGCTCTACCTCGATCGTTGACACAATGATGAGGGGCAGTAACCCTAGAGGTACGTGCATGGTGGCAAATAGAGACATCGATACGAATATATTCGTAGCATTCAGGGTATGTTTTTCGGTGTCGGATATCACAAACGTGAAGAAGGTAAAGAAGATCACCTTGAACATAAAATAATTGTTTCATTGCAAGTTCATTATTATACTCGTAGATAGATAACACTGAACTATGATCTTTGATGTAATATGAAAAGGGCTTATTTTAACACTTAACTATAAATTTATTTATTACCCATCAAAGATCCAAGTTCAATAAAATTACCATGACAATAATAACACAAACACGTCGGTCGCTATGACCTAAATACCTTAGATGGAATTATACATAATAAATATTTTCAGGAGGAGACGAACATTCATAATCCATAATAACAGTTTTGATGATCAAACATAGTTTTGATAAAAACACAATACATAAAACCAATCGATAGTATCTTGAGTTTGAGGTTGCTCATTACACACGAGGACGTGGATTGCTGCCCGAGCCGTAGGCGAGGGCGTAAAACAGCCGAGTGTATAATGAGCAAGTTGCTCACGAGTTTCATTCGCACTTTTTCAACACACTTGCGAGGAAAAAACAAACATGTATTGAATAAATGGTTTACCACACAGCAATAAATGCGATACAAACAAAATGGCGAGCAAGTTTTTTTTTTGCACGCACCGTATACTTATAAGTTTATTTATAACATAATACCCATATACAGCCTACTTTACTTTTAGTGATAAAATGCAAATATTTTATAACAAACAAGCTAACCCGGCGAACTTCGTATCGCTTTAGAATTAACAAATGTTGTGTTCCGTTCCCGTTCCCTTTACCATTCCTGTTCCAAAGTATCCTATGTCCGTCTCTTGGTTCTAAGCTACCTCCCCACTAATTTTCAAACAAATCGGTTGAGCCGTTCTTGATTTATAAATAGTGTAACTAACACGACTTTATTTTATATACATAATAGATTATTGTAAATTAAAAATAATTTGATAATAATAAATGTTTTTTTCGGCTTAATTTATTAAAACACATTTATTTATTCCTAAAAATACATAATTATTTTAAGCGGCAAAAAACCTCTTTGTTGTTACAAAAAAAACTGTATTGCCCGGTTAAATTTAAAATGCTGTTAACTCGCATATAATTTGCAGTTAGGTACTTACTTAACTTTGTAGGGATAATTATATTATGCACTAGTGTGTAATATTATTGTGTGTGATAAATAAGTTACATACTTAGTCCTAACTCCACGCTAAGAATCCCTGTATCATGGGTATTAGAAACTACGATTACCATGGTACAACAAAACAACTGTTTGCATGATTGTAACATCTGCAGGTCATGCAAACATATTATTAGCAAAATTAGCTATTACCAAATTTAAAAATTTATTTAAACGTAAACAATTAATATTATATATAAAAATTATATAAAATATCTGATTATTTAGACGACAAAAAAGCCTGGGACTGCTTCAACTCCCTCTATCAATTATAACTATGATTAATTTTGTATTCAAAATTAAGTACAAAGACTTTAAAAACACAAACAATGAATTAAACTATTTTAAATGATCCAAGTGATTTCAATGAATACGCTTTTTAGGGTTGCGTACCCAAAGGATAAAAACGGGACCCTATTACTAAGACTACGCTGTCCGTCTGTCCGTCTCTCTGGCACAGGGGTGTATCTCATGAACCGTGATAGCTAGACAGTTGAAATAGTCACAGATGATGTATTTATGTTGTCGCTATAACAACAAATACTACAAATAAAATAAATATTTAAGTGGGGCTCCCATACAACAAACGTGTTTTTTTTGGTTTTTATCGTTTTCGTGCGCGAGCCCTTGGTCGGTTTTTAGATTTGATTTGATATTTGTCCCGACACGAGCACCGATTGAACCCGCACCTCCTGCGTCTCAGGCCAGCAATCGCCCACCACGCAATCATCATAGTTATTAATAATAACGTTATCCGAGGCATTACTCAATATTTACTAAAGATATAATTCTTAAGGCTAAATAAATTATGCTTGATAAGATTGTAGCACTGATTAAGAATAACCACTTACCGTTTTTAAGGCTGTTTTATGGGCCCATAGATGATAAGGCAATATTTATTTTATATTAATCAGTTGTTACTGTACTCGTAGTAAAGCAGTTACCGAAATAATTATTTTTTATTTAATCAAATCTTCAATTAAATATATGAATAAAAGACACGTAAAAATACATTAATTATATGGTAAGTTGCGTGGTGATGGTGAGACAATAAATAAAATAATAGTATCGAGTGAAATCTCGACCATATAACTACAAAAAAAATTATCAAGTTTCAAGGAGACGATTCTCGGTTTATGTGGCATTTATATTATTATCATATCACCTCATAATATACAATAAATATCGAGTACTCCTTGTCAAATCCTATCGGTGAAAGCGCTAGAACTCATGAAAGAAAGAAGTGAACTACAAAATAAGCCTAAATTAAACAAAGTTGATAAAGAAAAATTAAAAAGTCTATATAAACTTACTAACAAAGAAATAAAAAGATGCTACGATACCCACAGAACATCAACTATACAAAGACATCTCGTTAATTCTAGATCTGCTAAAAAAGCCTATAAAGAACTAAATCAAGCCAAAACATGGGTTCATTTTCTCCAGTCTGGCAACAACAAATGCAAATCTCGCATCGATATCATAAATATTGCTACTGACTTTTACGCTAATCTATATAGCGAACCAGTTAATTCGAAGCAAAATACGGTTGTTCACCGCCGTACAGATACCTCTCCAACACAACTGTTTACAGAAAAAGAAATCTTGAAACAACTAATGAGACTTAAGCCGGAAAAAAGCCCAGGACCAGATGGGATCACAAACGAGTGTATCAAGGTCGCGAAAACTCTACTACTGACACCAATCACTATCTTATGGAACAAAATACTCGACGAAGAAGCTGTGCCACACCAATGGATGGAATCTGATATCATACTACTATATAAAAAAGGTAACCCAGCTGACATAGGCAACTACCGTCCCATAAGCCTCATGTCTTGTTTTTATAAACTATTTGCCTCCTGTCTACTTGAAAGAATAGCCCCAGACATCGACGCACACCAACCGATCGAACAAGCCGGATTCAGAAGCGGTTTCAGCACAATGGATCACATCCAAGTAGTAGACCAGGTGATAGAAAAATACTTGGAATTTAATAAACCCCTATACGTAGCTTTTATAGACTACAAAAAAGAATTCGACTCAATTTCACACGAAAGCTTTTGGGAATCGCTAGAAGCACAAAACATAAAAGAAAAATATATCAATATCCTAAAAATTATTTACAATAACAGCACGAGTAGAGTCAAGTTGGACAAAGTAGGCGAAACAATCAACATAAAGAGAGGAGTCCGGCAAGGAGACCCAATTTCACCAAAATTGTTTATAGCCGTCCTACAACATATAATGGGAAAACTCACATGGTCCAACCGAGGTATTAATATGAATGGGAACTTTCTAAGTCATCTCAGATTTGCCGATGACATAATTTTATTTTCGGAAACCCCTCACCAATTAAACAAAATGGTAAACGACCTAAACCAGGCTAGCATAAAAATTGGATTAGAATTGAACCTAGAAAAAACAAAAATTATGACTAACCGCAGTGCAACACCCATCTTAGTAAATAACACCCCTCTCGAGTTTGTAAAAAAATACATATACCTAGGCAAACAGATCTCCCTATGTAAAGAAAGAAACAGTGAAGAAATAAACAGAAGAGTGGCGATTACCTGGAACAAGTTTTGGAACCATAAGGAAATACTTAAATCGCAACTTCCGCTGCCGATCAAGAAAATAGTTATGGATACAACAATACTACCGTGCCTCACCTATGGATGTCAAACTTGGACCTACGATCTCAAAACCAGGAATAAAATTCAAACTACCTAGAGAAGAATGGAAAGAAGTTGCCTAGGTATAAAGCTGAAAGATAAAGTGAAGAACGCCGATATCCGGAAAAAGACAAAAGTATGCGATGCCCTAACTTTTTCACTGAAGGGAAAATGGAAGTGGGCGGGTCACTTAGCTCGATACAAGGACGATAGATGGACCCTAAGGTCAGTGGAGTGGTCAGGGCCAAGTGGCACCAGAAAAAGAGGCCGACCAAGAGCCAGATGGGCAGACGAAATAGTAGCGATAGGTGGCAGAAGTTGGCTGGACACAGCTAAGGACAGAGTATCGTGGCACTCCTTGGGGGAGGCTTTTACCCGAACGGGGTCCATACAATGAACAAGCAACTAAACATAATAACTAAAATTAGACTTAATAAATAAACCTAAATTAAAAAAAAAAAAAGAAAAGAAAAAAAAAAATATTTATATAGGTATATACATATATATATATATATATATAATTGTAATTTGTATGGAATTAAATAAAGCTTTATTATTATTATTATTATTATACTCCTTGTCAATCGATTTGACTCTCTGCATAATTATCTTACTATATAGGTACATAGCATCGGTATTTATCGAAAGTGACCTTCAGAACAAGGAAATTTAAATTATATGATATTTCTATGGTTTAGTTAGGTGACATTTATCGGATGTAATTTTTTATCTTCCTCGAGTTCAACTTTCCTCAACTTCCTCCTCATTACACCTTTTGCTAAGTATTGGCCAAGAGCTGGTGACCGAGAAGGAACTTGTGATACGACTAGCCAGCTTTACTAAAAGCTAGATACGAATACATCTAATACTTACCAAAAACGGCGCACAAGACCATATAAATGAGGTAGCAGAATTGAGATAGGCGGTTTGTTTAAGTACATTCATTTCCTTGTTCCTGATTTTGAGTATTTGATCTTCGAAGCTAGGCTCCCACGCGTACATTTTGAGTACCTGGAAACAGTACACAACTTACAACAACGGATCATCATCATATAGACACTTTAGTTTTGACCTTGCAGCTTCAATCTTATCAACAAAACCAAGGAAATCAACTGAGAACGTTTTTATCTTAAACGAGTGTCTTGTTTCATTTTTTCACGTTCACACGTAAATTTTGAGCACTGTGAGGTCCCTAAAAAATGCCAGCAGACGTTTTGTTTAGACAATTAAGAATTTTCTACGAAATTATGAAAAGTATTATTTTAAACTCTTCATGTATCTTGATTGTACCGTACCTACATTCGTGTTGAAAGAAAGCAAGTTATGAAACATGACGAAATCAAACGATTGCCTCATGTTTCATAATCCATGAAACATCGTTACTTATTTTTAAGTGCTTTCCTAGTAGCTTGTCACCATAAAAAAGGTTTTGTGTCACTGCATAAGGTCGAAAATTGTCTGCCAGCCAGGCGGCTGAATTCACATAAGACAAGATCCGCCGACCGTACTGTATACGTGTACATAAATAAATACAATAATAAATTAATACTGTCGAATCGAAAAATCTGCCGTAGCGTGACTAAGATTTTTGAAATAATATGTATAATGTGAAATATATATCACACTATAATATTGTAAATGCAAACGTTTGGATAAACCATGTTCTTTTCAGGTTGAAATATTAACTTTCAAAATAGAACACAATGTTTTAAGTTTCGGTGATCGATGATTTCGTAAAGCACGATTGCTTCATATATCATTTAATATATGAAGCAATCGTTACTTATTAATCTTATTATGTACATAAATATCAATAGTATAAATGCCGCCAGTCGCGACGAGGCATGACTTGGCTTTTCGTAAAATAAAATCTTTTCTGATTGCATACTGATAGAATACAATGTATTAAGTTTCGGTGATAGACGATTGCGTAATAAATATGAAACATGAGGCAATCGTTATTTTTGTATATAAATAGTATAAATGTCATCAGTAGTGGCGTGGCGTAGCTTGGCTTTTCGTGAAATAAATTTCTCACTATATTTGAATATTTATTTGTTACTCCATCACGTCGTAACGAATGGACCGAAGACATGGATTTAAACATAGGATATGTTCTTTATCACAGTACTACGTGAACGATACGCGCGCGGAAACTATTGAACTGTAACGATTATCGTTTTGATAACGTTACTACAAGGCTTACGATATCTTCAAACAAACCATCACCTATCAAACAACTATAATTATTATTATCTATTGCTATTATGAATCATTAACACAACAATTATACTCCTAACATTAACTTTTTATTGGTTTGAGAAATTTGTTCTACTGTATGAAGATTGTTTTGAAAAAAGTATCTCTATTAGGTGTTGTAATAGAGACAGAAAATAATATGTAAATGTTTAAGAACTGTCACTTTGAGATTTCGCGAAATTTAAAATTAAACGTAAACGGAATAAGACGTATAAAGTAAGTTCAGTGGTGTTCTGTTCGTGATGCAACCATAAAAAAACATACGTTACACACGTAGACGCCAAAATCTAAAATCTCAAAACCTGTAAAAAAAAAGCTACCTTTATCCCATTTAGAACTTCATTCATCAGTTTGACTCTTTCATCCTTATATTTCATCTGTCTGATTTGCAGCGTCTTGACTCTGCTCGCAATGAGTCCGTTCACCGGAATGAGAATAATCATCACAGCGAGACCGGCCAAGACGGAGGGCCCCAGGATGCCCCAAAGGAAGTACAGGGCAAGCGCAATCTGTAGCGGTGCAGACCATATCATGTTCAAGTATGCTGTCAATTCAATAAATCTGCAAATAAAAATAATGTAAATGTTTTTTTTAGTTGAAAGGACTACGTTGATGTCTTGGACGAGTAATTCCAAAGGTAACGTTAGACATCCTCTCAGATAGTTAAATGCTCATATTTTGATGTCAAAGACACGTCCCACTTAAGAACATTTAGTTCGGCACATGACCCACACTTTGCAGTAGTTACCGTCACGCCAAGCAAACGCGCCCGGTTTGCGCCGGCCTTAAATAATATGGATTGAACTAATGGCTAAAGGTCGTTCTCAAAAAACTAGCTTTCGTGTTACTTTGTAATCTCAAATGTCAAGGCAAAATTCCAATAAATCATGTTTAATTAAAAAAAACTGTACGTGGCAAAGCTCAAATAGGCAAGGCCTTACTTGCTAGTTTGTTATGTGTACTAATAACCTACATACTCGTACACCTATCAAGAACTTGTGAGCGTCCGCGTTTTAAGAAACAGTGTATTTTTTAAGGGTGTCAAATAAGGATAATGGATGGATAATGGATTTTTACCAATCCAACGATATAGTTAAAAGCGGTGATTCCTGTAAGACATTTATTTGGCAAAATCAAGTGATTGGCCAAGAAGGAAGGGAGGGAGGCATCTGTCCTGCAGTGGGACGATTAAGTCTAAAATAAATAGGATGTTTACTCAAATTTGCCGCCCCTAAAATCTCCGCCCTAGGCTCCAGCCTACTCAGCCTGGTGGTAAATCCGCCACTGGATCTACCTTGCATGCCACACCTACCTACCACAATTAGTGGTTAATTGAATTATGGTTCTAATAGGGTTCTTGACTGGAAACTTTGTAATTTTTATATACGAGTTTCAAGAATCGATCGGCTGTGCATTAAAGAAGTTTACTATTCGAAAAATATACTAATATAGTATACGCGCATTTTCACATCCTCAAAATAAACCAGTTGGTGAATGACGAAGGATGTCGTGTATAGAATGCTTATTTACTGCAAAATGTAATCTTTAGGCGTGTCACAGACTAGCCTCTTTAGAGATATTCAAGGATCTGAGAGTCCTTGGAGATCTGAGAAGATGCATGTCTGTCTACCGTAATTGGAGATTACAGTCATGATTATATTTTTTTATAGTTTATAGTAGGATTCTTTACATTCAATTACAATCTACGAATGAACAGATTTTGTTTAACCTTAGCTGTCTCTAGTTTACTTCATTTTATTTGATGACTTAGTTAAGTCAATGACGGATATACCCACTTAGTTGCACTTAATCGCAATAGCACTCAGGAGCTTATCAGTAAGTTAGAGGAGAGTCTGAGGTAATTCCAAGTATTCTACTTAACACGTGAACATGTATTTTTTTAATCGTTCCATCCAAATGAACTAGAATCAAGGCAGTGAATCTACAAAACCAACATTGTGAATATAAAAAAAATTAATAGATATTATTTTAATTTAGCTGCTTATTGAACGTCTCGCCGATTTAATTATAGGAACACAAGATGTTCACGTTATTATACTACACTGAACTAGAATCAAGGCAGTGAATCTACAGAATCAACATCGTGAAAATAAAAAAAATACATAGTTATTATTTTAATTTAGCTGCATATTGGACGTCTCGCCGATTTAATTAAAGGAACACAAGATGTTCACGTTATTATAATACGAAATGACATAATTTCGTATCATCTAATGTTGATACAACATCTAAAATGTTGTCCATGTTGCTGATGTACGAGTATCACGCTCATTCATACAACTATAAATCAATGTATCCTCCTCAAGCGCCGGCCGGCATTTTCTATTGTAGGTACATATTTGGAAACCGGTTGAGTGAGTCGAGCTTACCTCAGAGACCATGACATAGCTATGTAGAGATAATGGGTTTAGCTCAAAAAACATGGCTACATCTAATATGTAATAACATACCGATGAATCCCCTTGGTGTCATGTTGGTCGAGCGAGGATCATGAGAGGTGCGGATTCGATCTCCGCAGATCACGCAAATATTCGCTTCTGACATGCCTAACTGAATCAACTAAAACTGTCAAAAATACCGTTGTTTGTCAAAATTGTACGTTTTTGGTTATGATCATGCTTCGTTAAACTACTTTTTTGTTCTTTAGCATCATTTGCCAAAAAATATAAAGAAAAGCTTGTTTAAAAAAAAAAAAAAAAAAAACATTTTGGGGTCACTTCCGATTGGTACCTAGTGATCTGTTGAACCTATAGAGTCTATAGGCTCTATAGTATTGACCGTTCGCAAATGTCTTTATAGAGATCAACTCTTCTATCTAAATGTTGACTATACGTGTTTAGTCGCTTCCGGAATTAGAAATATTTGTTTTTTGATAACACCTAGATATGACTATTGTATCTTTGAATACAATTCTTTTTTTATGTGTAAACCTAAAAGACCAAATAAGAGATAAGAATTAGTAAGAATTACCTGTGAGCATCCACAGACATGAGGTTAACGATTTCGCCTACTGTTGACTCTTTTCTCGCGGCGTTGGACATTCTCAGAGATTTCCTGTAAATGGCGCTGGTCAGAGCTGTTCGTATCCTCATCCCGACGAGGTACATACTCATAAAGTAATGAGCCAGTAAAATGGTCTGTACCGTGGCACAAACTACTAGAGCGATGGCATAAACGTAGCCTTTCCAATCTGGTTCATCGCCTTCTACAAAGCCTATGAGGAGTCTGAAAAGAAGTTTCGCATAACAAATCATTAAATACCTTACAGTTAAGGAAATCAAATTAAATAATGTAAAATTAGATAACAATTTTCCTGCCTTTTGTACCTTACCTTAGTGTATTACATAAGCCACAATGCAATTGGAATAATCATTGTGTTTTAGTATCTCGCATGCACACATAACTTTTTGTTTTGCTAGAATCGTTTCGCAAGCATGTTTCTATTATTATCACGCCTTATCTTAGAAACGTGTACCTTTGAGTAAATAAGATAAAATGAATTATATGTTAGTAAGAAACTCACTTGAGTAGCTGTGGCGAGACAAACGTGAGGCAATCATTGATGAGCTTCAGTAGAGATCCGAATAAGAATTGCCCTCCGAAAGAGAAGCATAGAGCGGGGAGGATGGAGGCTAGTTTCTTTTCTTCCTCAGACTTGAAGTTTACACTCGCTGATGTTTTGCGGTACGTCGCTTTTGTGCCCGTAGATCTGGACAGTGTGTATGAAAATAAGTGGATGATAATCACTATCTTAAGATTGTTATCGATGACCTTCAGCGCTCGAGTGAAATTCGTTTTACTCGAAAATGCTTTTAATGTCAAATGCAAAATATATAAGCAAAGACGAAAAAGTATAATACCGTCTCCAGAATTGCATCAATACCTACGTCGGCCAATAGTTTATTCTTGCAAGCGTAACTTAGGTGGTTAATTTGGCTTATTTTTATTTAGTTAAACTAGTAAAATTGTGTGCCCTTGTACCCAGAGACATTGTTGTAACATATTTTAGTTAAGTACCTTTTACAATCTTCAACAGATTCTACTAAAAATCTTAAGATTTACTACTTAATGTGTCTATTATTTAGAAAAAAAGATGGCGGATATCTTAGAAAACCACAATTTTTTTTTGACATAGGTAGGTTGATAAGTACAGATAACAACACGTCTATATTACTTCGTGAAAATAATGGCCTTATCGTATTCGAAACATTAGGGAACATATTACACAAATAATATTTACACGGTTGCATGGACTTTACATTTTTATTCAGGCTTGTTTGTTCTGCCCTATTAGCCCAGAGGAACGGACACAGAATTGCGGATGACAAGCTTAAACATTGTAGTTTGGGTTCAAGGACATGGCTGGCGGTTCGTATTTAATATTTAGGTAAGTATTTACCGTTTGAGTAAGTGGTTGTAACTTGTAACTCACCACACTAAAGCCCGCTAAGACTTTTAAACATATTTCATTTATAAATATATATATATATTTATTTATATATATATTTATAGCTAGACTACGAAATAATATTATAAATTAGAAAGTTTGTGAGTGTGTATGTATGTTTGTTCCTCAATCAGGCCTAAACGACAAAACGGATTGAGGTTATATTTGATCGAAGGGATTGAGTTGAAGTTTGCTGTAGATGTAGATATAATACCCGAATGAATAATAGACTACTTTATGAAAAACATCATAAAAAAACGCAAAAGGGATGATTTCTGTATAGATGGCGCTGGTGTGCAAAATATCTGACATCCGTGTTGACATCAGTCGTCATAGCAACATGCGTTACTCTATGCGATTATCGAAATTTGGACAGGACAATGTCTGTCACGGGTCGGCTAGTCATCTCATAGTCTAGATCTAGAATCAGCTTTCATTATCTTCGATCAAATTCGATCTATTATGGTTAAATAAAAGCTATTAGTAAGGCGAACAAGATTAATGGTCACGTTACCATTCTACTGACTAAGTCAACTGATAACTGAAACGAATAACATACCAATTAATAATCTCGAAATTACAAACTTGTTTTCAAAAACTGGACGCTAACTGCAACTTTTTGCTTCGCGATTTTAGCATCAAAGGTCTTTGAACCGCGGCGCGTGGTAATAAAATGTTGGACGCCACCAGAGTATAACCGTTGATTGAGAAAGTTCAGAGTTCAGAAATGTATATACAATTTCTTGCTCGTATTGCAAAATGCCGGCCAATTGTAAACCAATAGCTAGTGTTGAGTCTCGATCGATACAAATCGGCGAACGATTTACACGTTAGTGCAAATTGGCTCTAGAAATTAACTTGAGACGTGATGCCGAGCCCATTATTTATCTTTATTGGTATCGTTCTCGTATGTGTAAATATTTGTGTGGGATCGTTATTTTGCAAACAAGAACTCACTTCGCAAAGTATATACAGCTATGTAGGTATCAATTAGATACGTCCCTATCAATGAATGAAGATTGTCAATTCAGATGCTCTCAATTTGAACCATTGTTTATTTGCTGTGAGTAGGTTCGACCTACTCGTAGAATTTCATTGACGTGATGTGATTTTTTTCCTGCTGTACCGTGTATTTTTATGTTATTAATTGTGGAATTCAAAATCTCTTTAGATTCGTGCGGAGGATGAATGGAGGATAATTGGCTATTATTGTTGCCAACTTGACAACGATCCCTTCGTAATTTTCCGGTCTGATAAGCAGCTTAGAAAAGTTAACAGTTACAGCATCTAAATTGACATGGTCAAAATCAAAAGAATATTTATGTTAGCATATACGAGTAGTTTGAACAGTAAGTCTATGTTCTACGATGTTGTGCGTGTGTACTCAAAAAGCACGCACATACACACTTTATCGTAACGTCAGAATGCAAAAGAAATGAATCATAATCATATTAGCGCTCTGGACCTTAACAAATATCAATGTAGATTTAGTAGTGATAAATTGATAACGAGTTTCGAAATATAATATAGGTACCTGCATGAAACACGCCTAATGTTTTTTTTTTTACTTACAATTCTCGTTTCTTTAATGATTTTTCCCAGATTTTGTCGAATCGCTGGACGACTTCCAACGAGGCATCTTGAGGGTTCAGTGACCACAAATCCTTTTCTGTCAAACTTCGACGGAACCCTGTTAGGGCGAGCGGGTCGAACCAGCTAAATGTCAGCCGGCTTAGGAAGCTAGAGGCTCTTTCTGGGCATGGGTTCTGTGGATAAATGTTTTATTACCAAAAAAAATCTACTCTACTTACTTAAAACTCAAGTCTCAAACTCAAGTTATAACTGTAACTAATTATATTCTAAAATTCATTATTTGCAGGTGTTTTATATAAAAGTAACTTTTCAAATCAGTAACTGTGATTAGCACGTCGTCTTATAAATTGGCTTCAACGTACATATTGTAATTTGTGTATGATTCTTTGATGTATCTTTGCTCATGGTAGTTGGCAGTCCAGCAGTTGCTATTAATCAGATGATAGGATGTACCAGATTGTACCTATCTACGCTGAATAAATGTCGAGTCATGACGATGTCATACCTTTTCATATTTATACGGTGTATCTCTGGGCGGCAGATCGGCAAAACAGTTCAGCACAAACATTAATAATATCAACGGATAGTACACCATGTAACTGACGAAACTGTATTGTACATTTTCATCATCAGGCAAGTTAGTGTGCTTGACTATTTCTGATCTTAGTTGAGATAGCCCAGCAAAGACGAGTAGCACCCAGAAGAAGAAAAGCACCCCTGATGCTCTCATGCCAAACTTCCTGTTGTAGTACAATAATGTTGCTGATAATGTCTGAAAATAATTATGAATTATAAAGAAGACGATTGTACAGACACAGGTTAAACCTGCACAATTAAAAGTAATACGATAATTCTTGGACGAAATAATAATATAGGGTCAAAGACCCGGTTGTGGTGCCAACCCCGGTTTTGGTTATTTTCAATTTTTGCATTCAATAATTAAGCATAGCAAAAAAACTCGTTTAATTTGACGACAAAAGTTCGAGTTGACAAAAGATGTGTTACAGAATGCATGATATGAACAACGTATGATAGATACTCCGGGCAGTGACACAAGCCCACGTCTCATCCACTTAACATCCAACAAACAAGAAAATAAGGAATTATTTTCTTAAACGTATTTTTTATTAAAAACTGAATGGTTTTATCGAATTCGCACAGGTAATTTATTATGATTATAATAGGTTTTATTTAAATTTCGGCATTCATGCCGTACACAAATGCCATATATACATGGCCATCTTTATCTAATAATTTAAAATGGTTGGTTTTTCCATTCTAAAGAAGTGAGTGGTAAAAGTGTAAAAGGAGGTACCTATAATACTGTTTTTTTTCTTTTACTATGAAAAATATATGTAGCTATGTACTATGTACTGTAGTCATCTGTATGATTGTCATGCCTGCTTTGTTTTATTACACCTACCATGATTACTACTATACCTATGGAACCGAATCGTGACTAGGCTAAAAGTCGGGCGTTCGTTTTTGTCTGTTAATTGTAGTCAAAAGGGTAAGTTCCATTTTATCAGTTTCACATAGTATCAGTTTCCCCAGTGAAACATTGTAATATGTACATGCAAAAAAATGTAAAGTAGTGTTACTGATCTAAAGATTCTAAAGCTAGTTAAGATTTGACCGCATCATGACCTATTAAGCCACGTGGTAGCAGCTGTACTGCCGCCAACATTGTGATACGTAGGTAGGTCCGATAGAAAGCCACTTTCAAACCGGAATAGGGCAGTCGATTCATGCTTCGCTCTGTGCAGAAATACGTAGATGATGATAATATTGGTTCCGAAAACATACTAATGAAATAAATTAAGATCATCAGCGATAAGTTTAAACCTTTGATACCTACTAAGATAATTAATAATAGTTGTTTAATATATTAACAACTAGCAGTCCACCCCGGCTCCGCACGGGAGTAACGTATTATAACGATTTTATGGGTATTTTTTTACCCAAGGTGGTTACATTATCGAAGTTTTAATAGGGATCCCTATTTTTTTCAAACAATAAATATAACCTATGTTTCACTTTCAAAACTTTCGTGAGTTGTATTACGTGAGTAATTTACCGTTGTTGTAATAGCCTATGTTACTCAGAGATAATGTAGCATTCTAATGGTAAATGATTTTTTGAAATCGATCCAGTTGTTTTTGGATTTATTCCATACAAATATACAAAACATCTTTCCTCATAATAACATTAGTACCTATAGATTATTACATTCATATTATTTTGCTTTTTATTCACATGTTGGGTTACATTATGGAAGTTTTCATATGGATCCCTAATAGTTAGACATATGGTATTACTGACTTATTTGTAGATATTGATGTCCTCTTTAAAACTGTAGTACATTACTTTGCTCTATTGTCAATAATTTTTGCAGCGTACGCGATATAAAGTTTTTTTTGGATTTTTTATCACACGTTGGGTTACATTATCGAAGTTTTCATACGGATCCCTAATAGTTAGACATATAGTATTGTTAACTTATTTGTAGATATTGATGTCCTCTTTAAAACTGTGCTACATTACTTTGCTCTATTGTTAACAATTTCCGCAGCGTACGCGATATAAGGATTTTTTTTGGATTCTTTTTCACACCTTGGGTTACTTTATCGAAGTTTTCATACGGATCCCTAACGTTTTTGAAAATATTCTATAGCCTATGTTCATCAGGGATAACGTAGGATTCTAATGGTAAAAGAATTTTTCAAATCGGTCCAGTAGTTTCGGAGCCTATTCGATGCAAGCAAACAAACAAACAAACAAACAAACAATCAAATCTTTCCTCTTTATAATATTAGTATAGAAGTATAGATAAAACGAATATCGCAAAAATCTGTCAAATTACGACACGACAAGTGCTGTTTCTGCAGCAATAGTTTTAAAAGTTTGTAAAAGTTTTGTTTCACCGTCGCTTAGTATTATTTAAAAGCAGTGGAATATCCGTTTGCAAGTAGGTACCGTAGTCGGTAGTATACTTGCAATTAGAAGTGTAAAAACTCCGATTGCGGATACTGACGTAACCGCGTCACGCGTTGAGGTAGCTTAAGGCTCGTATTCAAGAACGACACTAAGAGAACGCACAGTAGGCTCCGACCCACAGTGGGCAATATCTTGTTTCATAAACATCACTTGAGTGTTGTGCGGCACTATGCGTAAACTACAGTGTGCCTCTAGCCAAAGTACCTCAATAGCTACTTTACCGAGCGCATAGTGTTGGTTGTATTGTCATACGTATAACCTCAAGTAAATTTAACTTAAAAATTAGTACAAATGAGGATGATTTTGATGATTATTTTATTCGGCCGATTAAAAAACGAATAGTATCATATATTTACTACATACAAGAAAATTTTATTGTAATTTATCAATCCAACAGATATTAAGGGTCATACCACAAGGTTCTAAAGTAATATCAGAACAGCAAGGTTATTTCGTAAGAAAATGATTATCATGTTATGATGTTGAATGCAATACCTAATGTTACAGAATACCTAATCTGTACACTTTTCATAGTAACTATTAAAAATCATTCACTCTATGGTGAACAATTCAACGTCTATACGTCAAACGAATGCAATACCTCTCAAGTTAACTTTTTCGATGTGTGTGTGTGTCGATGTGTAAAATATGTTTAAAATTAAAAAATAACTGTAACACATATAAACCATTCGTTCTTACGTTCCGTTATTAATTTTGAAAGATAGATAATTTAAACCACGACGAAAAATATTAAAGGAAAACATGGAAATATTAATCAATATCTATTGCAGTATAAATAATATATTTTTTTAAGAATATCACTAGTATCGTTTTTAACATATTTCACTCTATTTATCATAATCAATCCTACTGTCAGTAATAGAACTTCTGGATGAACGAATCGTAAATAGATCGAAAGTTTTCGATGGCCTTCAGTGGGCGGAGCCTAGGTGATTTATTGCCAATAATTATTGGACAGACGACCAATCTAGATGATAATCATTTCTTACAAAATCACCCTGCAGTTGCGTTGTCACTTTTGCACCGTAATAATATTGTTTTGATATTCCTTTTTAACTTGTGGTACGGCCACAGCTGATGAGCCGACATGACATTTGTTTGTTTATACAAAATACTCTGTGGTTTGTTTCTTTGATTGTTTGATATTAATGACGTTTACCATTGCTTGAAGTTAGGTCCAAAACCAACCACCAATCACAACGCCGAATCCACCCTCATGCGTTCACTGAGCTAAGGAATACATAAGTGTTGTTCATGAAACGAATGTATGGACATATTCGACACTGTGAGACATCGGAAACTTTGCAGTGAGAAATCCTACACTTAGCTTAGTGTCGTTCATGAATACGAGCCTTAATCACTTATTTCGAATAATAGGGATGCCTAAATTTGACGGAGCTCAAGGGCAATAACGTCAGCATTTCGATCACTGTTTTAAACATTGATCATTGGTTATATTATCGAAGTTTTCATAAGGATCCCTAATAGTTAGACTTATAAGTATTATGGACTTTTTTGTAGATACTGATGTTTTCTATAAAACTGTATTTCATCACTTAGATGACTTAGACTTAGATTTACATTGTCAATAATTTCTGCAGCAAACGCGATATACGGATTTTTTTTCACACGTTGGGTTACATTATCGAAGTTTTCATACGGATCCCTAACATTTAAAAAAATATTTTATAGCTTATGTTCATTGGGGATAATGTAGGATTCTAAAGGTGAAAGAATTTTTCAAATCGGTCCAGTAGTTTCGGAGCTTATTCGATGCAAACAAACAAACAAACAAACAAACAAAAAATCAAATCTTTCCTCTTTATAATATTAGTATAGACAACTTTTGATAAAGTCTACAGACATACAAAAGTGTTAACAGTTTCAATAAGTTAGTAGGTAGTACTTAAATCTTACTGTTGTAACATAATATTGTGAAACATTAAATGTGTAGTTATTTTGAATAATGATTTATGCTAGTCATGGACCGATAACGTTCACATGAAATGTCCCATCCTTCAGTCATTAAAAATGTATCGCGAAGTGGTAGTAATTACAAGCTATTTAACTTGCATTGTATGTTTGTTTGATATATTTATTTTTAACAAATCTCCTGTCCCCATTTAAATTTTTAGATTAGGCATTGTCATAGTACCCTTCGAATAGGAGTGTCCTTGCCGGCAGGAGGCCTCTTACCGAAACTGGGATGGCGATGGGGAAAAGTATTGTTCACAGACGAGTCCCGTAGGGGCGCACAGTAGAATTAATATATAATTAAACAGGGTTAAAAAGAAGCGACCCTACATCGATCACCCGACGCTCGACATTGTAGGAAAAGGAGTCGATCATCATAATCATAACTCACCTATATTAAGGGCACCTTAATATAGGTGAGTTATGTCCCTTTAACCATTTCAGCACCAGAAAAACTTACCTACACAGACATGCTTAGATATTTTTAATTCAAAGTTCCATTTCACCATAATTTTGTTGGAAGTCATCTTTACTAACTTTTTTTTGGAAGTAAGTTGGTATGTTACTTACAAATGTTGCGATCTTCAATATGGGGCTAAAGTAGTCCGCGTTGAACACTTGATGCACTTCGGCCGAAGCTCTGTGGACTGCCACTCCCAAGTCCACAAACTTCAGCACTATTAAGAGGCTGGTTACTATCAACTTGGTGATATTCAGAGGGTTCCATGGTATGTTCTTTTCTTTACTGTTCAGTATGTAGTACGCATCAAGAAATGCTGCCAACCACAGGTATATGCAGGGCACCCATACCAAGACTGTTTTTTGGAAACACTCTGTCAAATCTGGATTGGTGGTGTTCCATGATAACGTAGTATTCTGTGAAAAGTATGATAATAAATATTTTTTGTGAACAACAAGTTGCACCTCATTTGTTGCTTGTACATAATGTATCTTATAAAGAAAGAAAGAAAGAAAGAAAAGATAATATAAGTAGAAATATACCAAACAAGTGTCCTCAAATCATATCTACATACATAATATACCTATATATGGGGGAATAAGGCTAGGCACTAGAAACTAACGGAGCTATCATAACAAGAGATCTAATTTTTTTTCTTATTTTTTGGGGTCCGTACCCAAAGGGTAAAAACGGGACCCTATTACTAAGACTTCGCTGTCCGTTTGTCTGTCACAAGGCTGTATCTCATGAACCGTGATAGTTAGACAGTTGAAATTTTCACAGATTATGTATTTCTGTTGCCTAAACAGGAACTAAAAACAGAATAAATAAATATCTAAGTAAGTTTCATATAACAATTGATTTTTTTTGTTTTTTTATAGATAATACGCAACCCTTCGTGCGCGAGTTCGCCTCGCACTTGGCCGGTTTTTATTTTTTTAATTTTATCTCATCACCTACTTTATCTTATCATACCTACTTTGATACTAAGAATCTTTATTTTTCTAGTTTTTTTTGTCTACACGCGCCTTATCATCAATTTGCTCTAAGTATTCTCAAACTGAGACATAAATTAGTCGCAGTATGTTTTTTTAATAAACAATAATAAGAATGCTGCGCTCAGTAATTACCACACAACTTTGAGGGCTTTGCCCTTGACATCGTTTACAGACATCAGTAGCGGCAGATAAATCAGCTGGATTGTTTAATTTAAATCTTACGTCTTCAATCCGCGTACCTAAAGTTAATATCTGTAGTAATATACCTGGTCTACCAATATCTTTTTTTTGTGTGCCGAAATAGGATTGTAATAGATTGCAAAAACAGAGAGAGTACACATTCTCTAATTAAAATAATAAAACAAAAATGTCCAAACTAGTTGCGCTTGCGTTAATCATGGCAATAAATAAAATGAGTTAGTTTTATATTTTCGCAACATACTTTATTGCATGGGATATTGTTGCAAAGGTCTCTTCAATTGCGTGTCGGGTCACGCGCATTGTAGCATTTCGTAGTTTACACAGCTAACAACCCTAATAAGTAAAAACACATTATGAAAATGCAACTGGTTAATATAATAATTAATTACCTAGACAACACATAACAGGAACAGGTTCTATTGACAGTACAAGGATTTTGAGAAAATGGCTTGGGGCAATTGTAGTTTTAAATATTTCTGGGAATTTTCTAATCATTTCACATACCCATATCCAATATTTCTGATTTTAAGTAATCAGTAGGTTGGGTATATTGGGATGGCTATTGAGATTAAATCTGAGACATTTGAACACAAGCAAATTTGCAAAGATAATCTTTGGTCTATATTATTTTTCAAACTATCGTGATTAGTAGACATAACTATAGATTTTGACACGGGTCTTTATCACGTAATTACCTTTAATTTACTTTCCCGACGTTTCGGCTATGTTACAATATAGAACTATGTTAGATAAAGACCTGTGTCAAAATCTTTGGTCTGTTCATGATATAAATAAAAATATTTTTTTTTTAAACATTAATGTTGTCGACTCGGTGGACTAATTAAGTTTATAGGCTAAGTTTTTGATGCCTTAAATTACATTATTGCTATTTTCATGGGGATCTCTAACTTTTTGTTAAATAATTTATGTTACTCATTGATAAAATAGCTTTTGGTGTGAATTAATTTTTAAAATTGGTTTAGTAGTTTTTTAGTTTATCCATTACAAACAAAAAACACAAAAATACAAATTTTACCTCTTTGTAATAGTAGTATAGATGCATAGTAGTGTGCATCATCAAGAGGTATCTCTATGATAATGTGTCAAACATACTCATAATACATACATACATAAAATTACCTATTTCCAAGAGGGGTAGGAAGTGCCCACAGTTTTCCACTTGCCGGATCCTGACCTACATTGTTTGCTTCACTCACTCTCATCACTATCCTCATGTATACTTGTTGGTTTAGAATACTCTTGACCTAACATTTTTCTAAAACATCACCAATTTGTTCCAAGAAAATACAGAGGTCTTTCTCTTCCGATGGCCCCTTCACAGTTGCCATATATAACTGTTTTATCAATCTTTCTACATTAATTCTCTTTACATGCCTAAACCATCTAAGCATACCTTTCTCAATCACTAAGTCTTTTTTCACTCCACTGCATTCAATTCAATCATTCAATTTTTTTGCTAAAAAACTTATAAGCGCATCAAAACATGTGTTAAGATGGTGAAGGAAAACACTGTGAGGCGTGAGGGCTTGCAACCTGTCACACATAGAATGCTAATTACTGCATGTTCGAAATGTAATGTTTGGGCGTGCCTTTGACTAACAATGTGATGTGTAATAATGTGTCATTTATTATGAATAACCTAACCAGGAAAATTTGGATAAATGTTTGTTTGTTATTATGATTATGACGAAGACTACATCATATTTAGATGCAAAAGTTTGTATATTTTTGTTGCTGAGTTACTCAGTTATGTCCCATCTGGAAGGGGTTTTTCAGGGATGTACCTACTACCACCACACCAGTATTAGATTGCGACTTGGATATTCACAAACATAGGATTCAAAGAGTTGTTTCAACAACTCTTTGACCTCAAAGAATTAAAATAGGACAATAAAGTTTTATGAAATCCTTTCCATGTCAGTGGTCAGTCATGGGGGTTTCCTTCCACTATACTAGTTCTAAAAAAATTTAAGTGACCTTTCAAGCTAAGCTTGATAGACAGGAAACCCGTTGGCCTGGCGACATAAAGAAGGCCAGCTGGTTTTTTTACCAAATGTTATATTCGCCGGCTAAGCTACCGCCGTGATGGCGGCGGCAGTGGCGAGTTTCGGTGTTTGGCGCAAAAATTCAGACAGACCTATACCGCTATTTTTAGAAGTTATATACCTTTTCATTGATATTGTAGTAGGGTAGGTACATTAGTCCTCGACTTGGGAAAGAGTTGGCTAAAATATCTTGCTAGAGTTCGTGATCGTTTTTTTTCGCCCACAACAGATTTACCTACAATTTTATTGACCTTTACTTCTAGCTCACTATGTTTATGAATATACATTACAATACATGTAAAAGAAAACAGGATAAGTAAAGTATTGACCACTTGGAGACTTAAAATCAGGTTTGATTCAAATGATAAATATGCCGGTTTTTTTCTAAAATAAGAAGCAATGACTTACCCAAAATTTTGAACCGCAAAATTCATCAAGCGTGGAATTATAATCATCAGACATCGTAACATACGATTGCCTTAAATCAATTTGAAAATCACTGCTAACGTTGGAAACACAACTTGGTAAAGACACTGTTTCACACTACTCGTACGTACAAAAAAGTCAGGGTAAAATAAGTAAATTATTAATTCAGAACGTAACAAAGCCAACCCGCGTGTTGTAGTACGCTAATCCGCTAAAGCACTGCTCTAATGCTCTGTCTGCTCTGCTCGTGTGCGTGCTGTTGCTAGAGGTGTTACTAATATATTCGTATTAGGTATATATAATAGGTACAAGACAGAAGTTTAATATTAGGTAATATGAATTTTGTCGTAATAGGTTATTCAATATTAGTCAAATAATAGTGAGCGACTGAGCGACGTAACGGCGACCGAGTGACGCTATTCTTCCTTACAACTGTAAGTGACTTGCCATCTCACTCTCACCCGTTGCGAGAGAATGTGACGCCGACATTCCAATTTGCAATGTATCCTCGCGGCTCTGTCCTTGCACGCGGAGGCGTTCGGTGAAGTTATTGCATGTGTTGTAATACATCTCGCTTTTTGTATCGCAGCTTCGTGGATAATTAGAATGAAACCAAGCAATGGGTATCGATAGATTAAAAAATATGCAATATTATGGGTTAGTGATTACCTATTATTTTAACGCTGCCTATTACGTACTATTATTTGAAATATTCGTTTAGTCGTGTTTATATCATCATTGCGCGTGCGTGTACTTAACATTGAGTTCGAAAGTGAGTATAAAAATGAAGCGTGCAAGAACAAGTGAAGTTTGGACAAGAACAAGTGGACAAGACAAGACAAGTGCAAGAACAAGTGAAATAAAAAACAAAAAGAACATAAAAATAATCTACATTAATAATGTAAATACAACTTATAAATCATTGTAAATATCGTGATTTACTTTGTAAATACGCCTACTATTTCGTTGACAGTCCTAAGCCTGTAAAAGTATGAAGGCAAAGTAAATCACTGTAACGGTTAAATTGCGCGTCTTTTAGGAATAAATAATATGATAAGTTCTGACTATTATTTGACTATTACCCAGTAATAGGTAAGATAACATAATATTGGCTAAGCGTTATATTCGATAATAGGATTACGAATATACGATCCTAATATAACACCTCTAGCTGTTGCTGTGCTGAGTGATGACATGACATCAAACGTGAAATCGAATGAATTGAAAGAAATATGACATGACATGCATGACAGACTGAATGTTTTTTTTTTCTTTATATAGGATGCTAAAGTCGTTAGACCTTATTTGACAAATTGTTAAAAAAAGAAAGAGAGCTCCTTATTTATGTTTAATCTTGCACATGACGAAGTCTAAGCAGCAAACTATCAAGTATATAAAAGCTAGTTGTCGATTCTCAACGATTGGGATGTCTTGGAATACAAACTATCTCCATATGAAATTACATTATGTACATAGGCTACTTTTTTTTCCCAAAAATTTATTTATTATCAGGAATCAGTGTTTTGCGATATAGTCGTCAAAATCGAATTCCTGAATCTACGTGGACAAAGACGCGGGTAAAAGCTAGCGTTCAATAATAAAAAATGTTTTAGCACAGAATAAGTAGGTTTTAATTAAATGTACAATACCTACGTAGTTACTAACAGAGTTGTGGTTGTTTAGCTTTTATACAGGGGTGACATAGTCGTTGTTGACTAAAGCCCCGTTAAATAAATAAAGCTTAAAAAATAAAATAAAAAGTGGTTGACTGACTGAGACTGAGGTTTGGTTGTCTGCTTGTCTGTCTTGTCTTGTCCACAGAGCATAAAAGGTCTTGTCGATTGTTGAGCAGAGCCCACAGAGCATATAAGTAGGCTAGAGGTGTCGATTCTGTTGGCACCACGCTAATCCTAAAATTTCCTAAAATAAAATTAAAACAATTTCGCTCTTATTCCTTTATGTTAAAGTCCAAATTAAAGTAATCTATATATAAAAGAATTAAAAAAAAGAACTTTTTTTTAGCCTTATGTAGGGCTATGTACCTTATCCTACTATTATTGGTCGGTTCACGTTCGGGAAAATGGCCAACGAACGGTTCGGTTCACGTTCGGAAAACTTACCCTCGTATTCAAGAACGACACTATGAGAACACGCACCCACAGTGGACGAAATATTTTTTCATAAAAAACACTTTATGTGTTGTGCGACACTGCATAGTGTGACTAGAGACACATTGTCGTGTGCCTCTAGCCAAAGTTGAGCTCTAAAGGCACACGGTAGTGTGCGCCATAGTGCCGCTCAACACATAAAGTGATTTATAGGAAAAAAATATTTCGTCCACTGTGGGTGCGTGTTCTCATAGTGTCGTTCTTGAATACGAGGGTTAGTTTACAAAAATCGATTTATATGTGTAATTTAAATAATCGATTTTATTTACTCAAAAAATCGATTCTAGTCAAAAAATAATCGATTAAATTATTAATCGATTTTTTCTAGGCATGGGTGATATTGACTATTTTGGCTAACGGTTGGGTATCCGATATTTAGTTTCTTTACCGGTATCGTCAACCATTACTCAATATCGGTACTTAATTACAAAAAAAAAAAAAAAAAAAAAAAAAAAAAAAACTTGACTTTCAATCTGAAGGTCGTGGGTTCGAATCCGGGCGTGCATCAATGGATTTTTCGGTTCGAATAATTTATATGCGCATCAAAAACACGTGCTCAAAACGGTGAAGGAAAACATCGTGAGGAAACCAGTTAGTATTCTTATAAGCGGCGATGAGCTTGCAACCTAGCACGTATGGAATGCTAACTACTACAAAATATAATGTTTGGACGTGCCTCTGACCACCCCCACTAGTTATTTTCAAAGGATCTAAGCGTCTGGAGATCTGAGAGGATGTCTTACGTAGGTACTTGGGGAATACAGTCGTAATCCTATTTTTTTTCTATTTATAAGTATTTGATTTTCCTTCATGCTTTACAAGGCTTAGGAGTTTAGGACTAGCACATTTTATATTCGCAAGTGGTAGGTAAATATTTCGATTTGCTTAAATAAAAAGTGGCGCATTAAAAAATCACCACATAGCTAACTAAAAAATTTACCTACAAACGTCTTAAATTTAATATTCAAATTAGGAACCTACCTACATTGCGCGCAATCACTCAACCACTACAAGTAGGTACAATTCGAATTTAAAAATACAAACAATAACAAGTAGGTTTGCATAGTTGCACACGCCACCATGAGCCGGCCGGGCGCCGGCGCGTCAGTTTAATATCTCATAAAGCTTCTCATCAAAACTCGACCTCATTAGCCTACGAATAAGGTTTATTTGAAACTCTTGGTAGCGATAGCCAAAATGTATGATTTTGGCTCTCAATCAATCACACCAACAACCAGTGTAACTTAATACATTTCTTAAATTGTGCAGGCGAAACTCAACCTTATTTCTCTAACATTAAGGTGTTCGAAACTTGCTTTCATAGGTCAAAGTATAATGAACAATATTTCAGCTATTCGCTAGTCATATCTTCATCTCGCTTACGCGCTTGAAAGTTAGCGCGATAGAGAGGGATACCATAATTATTTTGGGTGCCAACTGAAACAACCTTACAACTTACCAACTTAATGGTCTGACTAGCTGACATGGCTGTTGGTTGTTTCAATTGATTAGTTGGCACCCAAAATAATTATGGTATCCCTCTCTATCGCGCTAACTTTCAAGCGCGTAAGCGAGATGAAGATATGATCATCTCGCTATGAATCTTATCTGCATCTCGCTTACGCGCTTGAAAGTTAGCGCGGTAGAGAGGGATACCATAATTATTTTGGGTGCCAACTGATCAACTGAAACAACCAACAGCCATGTCAGCTAGTGTTGGGTGACAGATATTTCACCCAACTTTCGTGACTTGCGCAGTTCGCTCGCGCGTTTTCTACAGATATTCGACAACGGTGGTTGGACTTGATTCCACCGGTACGCTACGCTACGAGCATGCCAACGGATATCAGTTACGTTTGGCTATAGCCGACACATGTCTAATTTTTTCCACATCCCTAGCCCAGCCAAGACAGCACAGCCTTCACAGCCAGAGCCAGCTTCTATTCTTTCGGGAGTTGGGAGGTTTTTTATTTTCCAAGCTTCTGTTTTACCGAAAAGCTTTGAGATAAATCTAAAATCAACGTGATAACTGATCAGATGTAATAATAGTTTCAACAATAAATATCTAAAACGCCATTGCACACCATTTTGGCGGTGTTTTTCTGCAATGGCAGAATACCTGGCTGCTATATTTGGTACAGAAAAAGACAAGTACGTTTACCTTCCAGTTAACCCTTTGTTATGTTTATTTATGCTTCTAAGTAGTACGTACTACTCCTTCAGAAAATTTTTATTCGTTCTTTAGTTGTTAGTGAGGTTAGGTTAAGTTTGTGTATCTTGTATCATGCACCTTTCATAAATTTTATTTTATTTATCATTCATATGCACGGATTCAGAAGAAATAGAACTATTGTGCTATGGAACCCATTGAGTGCAGTTTTATTTTAAGTATCCATCAGATAGGAAGTATAAAGACACTACTACAGAAAGTACAAGACTAAGTAAAACACCGATAGTTGAGGTACCTACTTCAGTCGTTCTTGAGGCGTATCCTCAGTATATCCTATCCGTACGCCAGAGGCGTAAAGGTGGAGCATAGTGGTACATCTTGACAAAACCCTTTTCTCATTTCGCTGCATCTATCTAGTCTGTTTTTGAGTGTAGTTCATATTAATACTTGTACAACTACTACCAGGCTCCTGGACAAATCCCGTTCCTGGAAAGTTTTTGGTACCGTAAACCACTTCCACATGCTCAAGTAGTTCATACAGAAAATTGAATAGTACAATCAGCCCCCTTTTTATAGTGTTTGTGGATTCAATTAAAGGCTTTATTTTGACTATAAAGTGTAGTCAAAACTTTGGCAATGTTACGGTCTCTCCAGTAGTGCGAAATCAACTATTGGTATATTGAAGTGTTCAAATATCTATACAGCAAAACCACTTTGTTTATCAACTTCCGGAGAGATGTAATTTCTTTGAAACTATTCACCTCTGCATTGGGTGATGTTTTCTAGCTTTCCCATTGAGATAGGTATAGCATAAATGGCAAATAAACAGTTGTGCTTTGATAGAGTGCCAACTAGTTATAGATTTGGGGGGCACATTCACAATTAATCTTGATGAAAAATTGAATACTGTTTTGTAAAATAAAAGGTACCTGATGGTAGGTAAAAGCCACCCCGATGTGATCCCACCCTCAAAAACCTCAAAATTTATGAGTACTACACTAAAGAAGTGCCAATAAAACATTAATAATTTACCAATTTTATAGTCATTATGTCAAAATTCTTAGTCGGAAAACCTAGGCAAAATGCTTGGAAACCTCAATAATAAGTAGTCTTATCAATAGAAGATAGAAATAATAGCAATAAACATATTTCATTGTACCTATTAAATCATTGGTGACTTATAATTTTTCAGAGTAAATTGCTCATTTTACTTTAAAATCGGAGCATGTCGACATGGGGATCGTTGCTCACGTATCCACAACAAGCCAACATTCTCCCAAACTGTGCTTTTGCAAAATTTGTATGTAAATCCTCAAAACTCTGCCAAATCTGCTGATGGCAGTCATTGTAAGTATTAATTTTATTCTCAATAGAAATCATTATACCTCCACAGCTTAATTCAAGCTAGATTACTGTTACTGAATAAGCACACATACAAACTCAAATATCATTTACAATCCCTTTTAATATAATGCAACTACTCATCAAAGATGGTAGTTGCATTATACCCCAAGCTGGTGTTTGTTGTGTTCTTAGCACAACATTCTCTGTTGTCTGTTATAACTAACTATTACTAAGTTTAAAGTTTATTAATATTACCTTTTCAGTGGTAGTTGCAAATGTATCAGATGAAGAGATGCAAGAGCATTATGACAATTTCTTTGAAGATGTGTTTGTTGAATGTGAGGACAAATATGGGGAAATAGAAGAGATGAATGTTTGTGATAATTTGGGAGATCACCTAGTTGGCAATGTTTATATCAAAGTGAGTATTCAGTTTTTTTTTTAAAGCATACATATATGTTTTATCTAGCTGGTTTATCGCTTATCTCATAAGCCATTGAAAGAAGAAAGTACATAATATTTTTACATTGTATTCTACGTAGCTCTACATTGCGATTTGCGACGGTCAAATCCGCTGGTACTTGATGGTACGCAACTAATGCCTGCGTAACGGGAAGGGCAGATTTAAAGAAACATAGATAGTTTGAGGAGATGTTTACTACACTCACAAGTTTTGGTGTTGATATTTCAGTTCCGTCGCGAGGAAGACGCTGAGAAGGCTGTGAACGATTTAAACAACCGTTGGTTCGGTGGCAGGCCGGTGTACGCTGAACTATCCCCCGTGACCGACTTTCGTGAGGCATGCTGCCGTCAGTACGAGATGGGCGAGTGCACCCGCAGTGGCTTCTGCAATTTTATGCACTTGAAACCAATCTCGAGAGAACTAAGAAGGTATGGTTTGGAGACATCACATCTGGTATCCTACTTATGTTATAAAAGAGCATACTTTGTAGACAATAATATACATCCAAATTTATTTTATTGTCTGCAAAGTATGCTCTTTTAAAAACGAACATATAATAATATACTAACGAATAATCCAATCATCAAAACATTTTTGAAATGCTTTTTCCGGAATCAAGTTCAGTTTTCGCCGCAAATTTCTCCTTTATGTCTTCTACCGAATGAAAACGGATGCTACAAAGTGGTAATTTGAGTTTAGGAAAGAGAAAGAAGTTGGCTGAAGCCATATCTGGTGAATAAGGTGGTTACTCGTTGGTATTTGTTGAGTGTTTGGTCAAAAATTCTTTCACATTGATGGCCTTGTGCGAAGGCGCATTATCGTGGTGCAAAATCCAAGAATTTTCTTTCCTTAAATCTGGCCCTTTTCGTCGAATTTGCTGTCTTAAACGCCGCATAACGCACAAATAATATTCTTTATACCATACCTACTTTAAAAAGCTTATTTTATTCACGCAAAACAGTGAATAAAAAGGCCTTTTATTCACTATTTTGGTGTTTGAATTTGGAACACAAAATATATCCGGTCTCTATTTCAATGCTTACACAAACTCCTTGCGCTGAGATTCGAAATTCAAAACTCTTTGGTGCAAATAAATTCTCGAGATTTGATTGGTCGATACTTGCGACAAGGAGTTTGGCATTAGATTAAATAAATATTCTCGTAGTCATGGTATAAAGTATAGTATGCAACTCCTGAATAAAGTACGAATTTATATCGAGGGCCATGAATCACTCGCGTCGTTCAGGATTCTAACAGTTGAATCACTCGCTGCGCTCGTGATTCAATCATTAGAATCCTTCACTTGCTCGTGACTCATCTACGGCCCTCGCTTTAAATCCGTCCTTTATTCACTAGTTGCATAATATACTATTATTTACCGTTTGACCTTCCGGCAAGAATTCCGAGTACACAACACCGCGATAGTCAAAGAAAACAGTCAACATGACTTTGATGGCCTACCAGAGCGAGGGGCAAATCTTCCATCACATCTCGACCGCTTTTCAACATTTTGTAGCACTCATAAGCACGATTTTTTATAAAATCGATTCACCATAAGCCTTTTGTAAAATTTTCCGAAGACGAGATTCTATTGCCGATGCAAAATTTAAGACAAACTCATTGTTCGATGTTTATGTCTATTATAAAATTCGCGATATACACTAATTTAATCTAAATAACAGAAACAACTCAAACTCCGCGCCAAAATGGAAGACAGTTGTGCCAATCTAACAACAAAATAAAATAAAAAAATGAATATAAAATCATAAAAAAATCATCCATTTCCCGATACTTATTTGACAGAATGTACACCCAGCTTATGTCCTGGAATAGCATATAGTATATAATTCTTCTTTCACGAACGGTTTGGTTATTATTCTGTACTACAATAAATAACTATTGGCTGCCCAAAGGACCACCCTGTGTTAGGCGCTCTCAATCCATTCAACTCACTAGTTCTCTTATCAATGATCACAATCACAACTCACATATGGTCCTCTTTATATCACATGGTCTTCTATAATCTTTGTTACAGATACTTATACTCTCGTCGTGGCAAGGGCGGCGGCGGCGGCGGCGGTGGCGGCGGTGGTGGTGGTGGCGGCGGAGGAGGTGGAGGCGGTGGCGGCGGCGGAGGTGGCGGTGGAGGAGGCGCTGGAGGCGGTGGCGGAGGTGGCGGCGGAGGTGGTCGCCGGTCGCGCAGCAGGTCACGCGACCGCCGTCGCCGTTCACGCTCGCGCGAGCGTCGCCGCGAACCTCAGCGTAACTCACGCTCCGGTCGGTACTGACCCTCAGGATAATCTCCGTGACACGCGACACTGAGAAAACCTACTCCAGACCAAGATTAACAACATGTGAAACCCATATAAGGTTCTTTTTAATACTATTTGAGAGTGTTTAAACCTACACTGAACGCCTGCTGTGGGTGTACCCCTGCTAAAGCTACCTAAGCCGGCCCTTTAGAGTAGAGTTGATGATAATATTTTTTGAAGTTTCTCCTATCATCTGCTCATTTAAATTCATGTTTGACAATAACTTCAGGAATATTTTTTTTGGTTTTGAAAGAATAACGAAGGGGTTGTTTAAGACCTAAAATTGACCAGATCCTAAAATTCTAGCTAGAGACTATATTTTAAACTTCTAAAAGTGTACCTACCATTCAATGTTGGAGTTGGTTTTGTATACCAAAAAGGCTATACGGGAGCGGATTTTGACGAAAAAGGTGTCGTTCGATTCATCTTTATAATATACATTCAGGAAAGCGTATTTGTGTATCCTAAAATGACGGACGTGACTTTAATTGTAAATGAAACAAAATTATCCAATTTCGCTGCGCTTATGTAATTATCTGTCTGTATAACGCATCCCTATTTACATCTACTATCTACCACAGCATACAGGGTGTTTTAAGGCCACTCCTAAATTGAAAATGGTTGTTTAGTCAGACCATGCATCTTGATCTTGGGGGGGGGGGAGGGGGGGGGGGGTTTAAACTTCATCACATATCACCAAGGGGGAGAGGGTGGATAAAAAATCCTAGTATCAGATCTACCAATTACAAATCCGGACCCCAAGTAGTTTGGGAATTAGTGATGAATTTACGTCATCTTACGTTATTTATTACTGAAGTAATATGGTTTTTAGAGTAGCTTTTTTCAAGAAAATATAATTACAAAAGAAGGTAAAACATTTGCGGAACGGCTGGGTTAGCAAGGAGTGAGAGGAACTTTTTCTGCCTGGTGTTTCTCCCCAAGTACTCAATACAAGATTAAATATAATTTTAAACAAATGTATGAATTATAGCCGTCCTTGTTTATTTATCTATAAGAATGGGAATGGAATATAAGAATGAAATGTAACCTACATTTGTAATGCTAGGTAGTGCATTTGTATTTTTGGGCTAGTTTAGGATAATGCAACAACAAAGTCGACACATTTGACTGGCCTCACAGCTCAGTTGGTAGTAGCTCTGCCTTCTGCGCTGTAGGTTGTGGGTTCGATCCCTACCCGGGATAAACTTTTGTTTGATGAACATAGATGTTGGTTTTGTGTTTGGGTGTTAATATGTATAATAAGTATGTATTTGCAACAAAAAAAAACGTATATAAGTATTCTATCAGTTATCTGGTTCCCATAGTACAAGCTCTGCTTAGTTTGGGGCTAGATGGCGCTGTGTGAAATGTCCACCAATATTTATCGGAATATAAATAATTAATAATTGCCAAAATTGAGTTTCGTGCTATTCTAAAGAAAGATCCTTAGGAAAGCAAAGATCTTCCAATCATATAAAAATATTTCAAATTTGTTTTAAATAAATGTAATCTGATTATAAAGAAGTAACAATGCTTTTAAGATATCAGAAAACTTTATGAAATCTGAAATGTATTAGGTAGATATATTTAACAGGAAAATGGATAACTTTTCTAATTTTACCCTCCCCGTTCCGCGCTATTCTGCGAACTTTTAGCCTCTCCAACGTACAATTGTGTCGCGGGTCTTTGGATTATGTTAGTATACTGCAAAAATATCATAGTTTATGATACTCCTTACCTTAACACCTAGATCGTTGTTTGGTAGCGTGAAAGTACCGATATTTTTATTATTATGTATTATTATGCTTAGTGTAATTTTTTATTGGATGGAGTGCTGTACATGTACATGCCCATATTTTGCAGTACTTCTGCAATATCTGGGCATGTATCTATAATATTTGAACATACCCCTTAATACTCCTTTTAGACATCAATCCGAGCGTCTGAAGACCTGAGAGGATGTCTTCCGTATTAGGGATCCGTGTTAGGGATTACAGTTGTGCGTGACCCTATTTAATTTTTAAAATTATATAATGTGAAATAATTTATGTGTAAAAACGGTCTAGGCAGGTATTTCGCAGTATCTTACTATAATATGTATAGTTATGTAAGAATATTTTAATATACCTAATTAAGTGACTTTATAAACATAATATTTCATTTTACTTTATCCCTGTGTTGGTGTGTGTGTGAGTGTGTGGTGAGTGATGATTTGAGATGTACGAGTATACCAAGCTGGGCCTCTCAAGGGTTAAAGAAATATGACCTCAAAGGTAAAAACGGAACCCATAAATTATAAGAACACTCTTGCGTCTGTCCTGTGTGTCTCACATAGACATAGAGAGAGAGAGAGAAAGGGCGAGTCACAGGTATTTGAAATTGGGCACAGTGCTAGTGTAGGGCAATGGTGTGTAAAATTATTTGACTTAATTTACACATCCAAGTGTCTTTTTAGACATCAATATTTTTTTTAAGGGTTTTCAAAAATATTATACAGTTTAAATACCTTTATAGTGTTTCCAAATTGGTCCTTCGAGTTTCATACGAATAAAACAGATAGTAGTACAATTTATCTCTATGTAGCCGTTGCTATGAGTATGAAACCCTATAGATAGATAGATGCTTCTTTTGCAAGTGAAAGTTCTGACAGACGTCCTGAGTTTCAGCACTGAATAATTGTAAGAATTAAATGTTTCTCTTGTATCTGCTATTCATAATTAGCACTAATCTAGTTCTAGTTCGGTCGCCAAATGTTAGAGTGCCGTTCAATTATGCAGAATTTCCGTTTGCACGGTGGATAACCATTAATGTGATCGTGAATTACTTACGTACTGGTCTCGATGAGTGAATAAACGAGAGAGCAGCAATCTGCCACCTAAAATACCATCTACTAATATGCATAGATTAATTATCAATTTAGTAGGTTACTTGAAGCTGTTTCGGTATTTTATGTCGATGTACAATGAAATGTCAAGTTAAACCACAAGTTGCAAACCACACGAAAAGATAAAAAACCGGCCGGTCTTAAATAGGGTCCCGTTTTTACCCTATGAGTACGGAACCCTAAAAACTAAATATTCATAGACCGTGTCAGGATGGGGAACACGTTAAGATGTCGATCGCGGCTTTTAATAGTCTAAACCACGACAGGGGCATATTAAGCGGCCGAAAATCTCTAGCGCCAAATTGCTCATATTACATACTATGTTGTGTGATTGGATAAACCTAAAGGTAATTAAAAATACTTATTCGTACCTAAAATATCTAATTTTTTTATTAAATAGTACCTATTTATAATAAAACTTATTACAGAAATAAATAACATCTAATAATAATACCACTCAAAACAAAATATTAATATTGTACGTACTTTTTATTATGGGTGGTATTACTACACCACCAGTCGGAAATAAATAGTTATTTTTTTTAATAATATATAATTCACACTCTCTATTATAATATATTAATACTTAATGTTTACGTGTAAGTTACCTATTGTTAACTTAGGATCTTTTCCTTATAAATCTCTTCCCAGAATTTAATATTATCTTCATCCACGTTTTTATCACATTTCAGATTATTTCCTATGATATAAAAATTCCTGTCAGACGCTGAATACGGCTTCCATTCTTCGATATCGAATTGGTGGTTCGGTTTAGATGGATTTCTGAAAATTAAAACGGTAATTATTGTTAAATATTATTAAATAATATAAATATTAATTATTGTGTTATCGGTAATTTATAAAACTCTCCACCCGCTGCTTCGCAAACTCTTGACAAAGGTAATGAATTCAAGACAGAAATAAATACATTTTCCTACACAAAATTGGACTATACACTATACTATACCCTATAGCAATTATGCACGTTCCAAAGAGATATTGTGGACTCGTTTCGAATATGATGTTTTTGAGTATCGCTTACCCAGTTTTCGCGAAATTAGTCCAAAGTCGGGTTACATTTCTGATGATGCTTCGTGATTGATCTGTCAGAGCTATATCCAAGTTCGTAACATTAAATAAATATGGCAATTCATCAGCATGGCACACGCCCTCAACATTTTCCATCTTGTACTGCTTTTTAGTGAAGTTCCTCTCAGTTTCAGCAATGAATTTATACACATAGACCGGCATTGAAGTGCGATCATTAAAGTAACGACCGAATCGGACGATATTGAATGCAAACAACTTATCCGTTTGTAAATTTACATACTCCTGTAATGAGTTCATTGTAATATCTTTGCTTTCGAAATAATATTCCCTTATTTTTTGATCCGCATCTTTTATACTCTCTGGAGTCGATTGTAACTTTATTTCTCTGGGCACAACGCTGCCCGTTTTCGACTCAAAATCAAGAATGTATTGAAGTTTGCGGGCTATTTCAATTCCTTCGCCTGAAGTATAACCCAAAATAAGAGGTACTTTAGATAAATTACCTTTCTTCACAGAGTCAGGCGGTGGTTCGCTTATAAATTTCTCAATGCCCAGTGCAGAATGTTCAATAACCGGCCCAAACATAATGGAGTCCGTTAAATCTTTGTGCTTATTGTCTAATGGCGGTAATGTTACGTTGACTAGAGATAAAATTGGAACTTCTCTTAGGAATTCGAGCAGTTCTTTTGGGTCATCAGTTTGTTTTCCGAGCAATTTTCCTAGCTGGAATGCTCTATCTCGGCCGTAGACACTGTAACCCCATTCGTTGAGACACACGCCACTCTGGCATATAGCTTTGTGAAATAAGCCATCGCTCATTCTCGATACCAGATGATGGGAAGTCGAGGCTGCTCCTGCGCTACATCCAAAGATTGTTATATTATTAGGATCTCCGCCGAATGCTTTTATGTTATTTTTAACCCATTTGAGGGCCATGACTTGGTCTTTCAGTCCGGCGTTACCCGGTACTTCTTCATTGTCTAGACATAGGAACCCTAGTACCTCTAGCCTATAGTTGAAGGTAACCAATATAACATCATGAGCTACGATAAAATCCGGTCCGTAGAAGTCGGAGTTCCCGGATCCAGTGTAGAAGCCTCCGCCGTGAATCCAGACCATTACCGGCAGGGGTTTAGCTGTAGGTGGCGTGATGGTTTTGGTGTAGACATTTAGGTAGAGACAGTCTTCACTGCCGGTTTCCATGCGGTCCATTCGCTCATTGTACTGCGGACAAACGGGCCCGTGCTCGGACGCGTCTCGGATGCCCTTCCATTGTTCTGGCGGCTCCGGTGCCTATAAGATAAACGTGAAGTTATTTTTAACCAACGCTGCACCCTTTTAATTTCGAGAATGCTTTTTTTAGTGCACTTTCTTGGTGTATAGAAAAAAAAGGAATACACCCTCCGAATGTCAAGTTAGTCAGTAACGCAAAAGTTTTACATAACTAAGTATTTAGATTTCGAACAAAATCACAAGTAGTGATATTTTTTTTATAAATGGTAAAGGCCAAACATAAACTAATGTTTCACATTTTTTTATTAGCAGGAATAGAACGAATTCCACGAATCAGGGCTTTGGTACTCTGCAAGTCAAACAGCATGCCATACTAGCGTAGAATTCTAATGTGGGACATATTCGTATTTACGTATGCGTGCTCCGCGAATAAAAAAATATTTAAGTAGGTACGTTTTTTAGGCACTCACCTTGAATCTTAATTTCCCAACCGGTGCCTTCGCGTAAGGAATTCCTTTGAACGCTATGTACTTTTCAATATCTCCGCATTTCACTCCTTGTAAAGTGCCTTGTGCTGTTCTTACCAGGGGAGCAGCCATGTCGTGTACTGCCTCTGTAATTATGAAATGACTATGTATAATCATTCTCACGTGTACCTATAGGTACGAACACAACTTTATTTATGTATGCTGATATATCTAACGCGTCATGACAAAATTTTCCTGGTTTCATGCTATATATAGCTTGGCAATTCGTTTTAAAGCGGCATCAACGTTTATTGTTGTGTAAAACGATTTAATTAATAACTAAGATTAATTATAATTAGATAATTACCTATGATCTTGCTATCTGACTGTACTTAATTTATTTATACATATTTTAGGTAAGATAGCCTTGTTGGCCGAGTGGGAGGTATCTCGACTTTCATTTCGAAGGTCATGAGTTCGAATCTCTCAAAACTCACCCTTACTCAAATAAAGTAATAAAATGCAAAAACATGATAAATCAGTCCTAATAGTTACCAATAATACCCCATAATTCTTTGTTGTAACTTCGAAACTACCTTGATTCAAACTCTTCTGAGGCCCCTCGAATATCCCTTGAAAAGTACTTCATGTTTGGATCTTGAATCGATTTTTGGAGGTTTCTCAATTTCTCAATTACCTTTGGTGAATTCTAAATATCACGAAAGTCAAAGAAACGTTACACAGTCGTTTAGAAGCTGTCGAGGAATGCTGGATCACGAGATACTTTGAGTTGACAGTTCCTTCACTGAGGAAATATGTTGAGATGTCTTCGACCTGAGGCAGACTCGAAGTCATTTTATTAACTAAAACTACCAAAACACGGTTACGAGGTCGAGTCGAGGTTAGGATATTTCGAGGTAACAAAGAATATAGTGATAAGAATATTAACTTTTTTATTTGGTAGTATTAAAACTCTCTCTCTTACTCAAATCCTAAAAATATAATAAATGCGACAGTTTGTATGTTTGAAAATCAATCAGGCCTTAAGGCGCTCCCAGTCGACGATTATTTTTGTTCGAAACGAAAAAAGAAATACTTCTGAACAAGCCACATCATTTTAATGTTATAAGATACTTCGATCGATTTTGTTAATTTTAAGTTAGTATTTTTAGTTTTAATTTTTATATTATACTCAAGTAAAGTTTAAAACATTTGGTAATATTCAACTCAATCTTACATAAACAGTTATAATAAACAACAATATTATAGCTGTCCTCTTATATTATCATAAATCAGTCCAGAGAAGTCCACAGTCCAGAATAAAATAAGAGTATTACACTTAGTAACACTCATTAAAAAAAACCGAAAACACGGTTATATTTGCCATAAAAAAACCGGTGATAAACCGACGTAAAATCAGTTGATTAATCGGTTTTTCGGTTAATCGATTAATCGGTTTACATGCCCTATAAGTAGGTACATTCTACGTACATTAAATACGTCGGGCTTAGGTAGGTACATCCTAGGTACTTCATACTTGTACCTATTATCATACGAGAAGATCAATTATGCAACAATATATATATTATGTAACTATAAGACGTTCGTAATTAATTTACCACGCTACGCAATAAAATACCCCAGGTATTTTATACGTGTTTTGTACGTATTTAATTTAGAGACTTATTTGCTGCCCTAGTTAGGTATTCATTAATATATCTATAACTTGCTTCCCCCAGCGGCTTCGCCTGCGTGGTACATGGATAAAAAGTAGCCTATGTATTATTTTGATGTATAACCTATAGTACTGTAAAATTATCTAAATCCGTTAGTAGTTTTTGGGTGAAAGAGTAACAGACACACACTACATCCACTCACAAACTTTCGCATTACCTATTAGTAGGATTGAAAATCAAATAATAAATTGGGGAGTCTTATGTTAACTCGCTTTCTAAGAAATAACTAACAGAACTTAGTCAAACTCAAAATAATGATGATGATGATTTATTTGGATAAAATCACAAGGATCACTTTGATGAACCGTCTCAGGAGCTAGGTGAAGTTATACCTGTTCCTCGCGACTAAGCCTAAAAGAAGATGAACAACTGATTATAGAGTAGATTGGACGAACATAATTTAATGGTGGCGATTCTGTTGTGTCCAAGCTAAACCTAAAATTTCGTAAAAAACGATCGATCTTATTCCTTTTATGTTAAAGTCCAAAATTAAATGACATCAAAATGACAGTCCTAAAACTTAGGTTATTTTAGCCGTTTATCTATTTTATTTCGCTTATTTGACACCAACAAGTGTCATTTTAGTCAACACCAATTTACATGTTGATTAAATTTAGCTTGACGTTTCTAAATCGATTACGAAAATCGTAAATTTATTCAAAACTATTCTAAGTTTTAGAACTGTCACTTTGATGCGCTATTTTAAACTTAAACATAATATAAATAAGATCGATAGTTTTTAGGAATTTTAACTTTAGCGTGGACACAATAGAATCGCAATCAATATGTCACATTGTAGACACGCGTACCTGGACCCCGTAGGTACACTTTATGCTACTATAATAAGTTACAGCAAACCGATCATTCCTATGAAAATTTGACAGGTAAAAATTCATCAACTACTTTGGGTGATACCTATTACCTACGCATTACGCACCTTGGTTTAGGCGTGCACATAATTTAATTTAACCAACATAAAAGCAATACTTATTCATTCGTTCCACCAAAATGAACTCATTTAATGGTGTTTCGTTTTCCTGCCCACTACAAAATATATGAATGGTAATGGTTCAGTGGAGCCTTTTATAAATTCACTTACTCATTGCTGAAGCTAAAGCCTTTATGGGCCGAACAACAAAAAACTGAGCTCCACTTCATCTTTAGGATTAGTTTACAGCTATAAATTACATAGACGTTATCATTAGGTACGACTGAAATAAGCGCAAACGCAGCTACACTGAACTCTAATCAGGCTCTGAATTTGTGTATTTTGTTTTTATCACAGCTTAGAGATAAGTCGGTTTTTATCTACCTTTGTTATTATGACGTACAATACAACTGTCGACGAAGACGACTGTCGCATGTCGCTACACAGCAAAACCCGCAACGTACGTAATTATGAGTTTTAGGTAAGTCATTCCAGTTTCAACTATAACCCGGAACTAAACTTTACAGAGTGATAAACTTATGATTTATGCCGGAAATGACTGAATTGCAAATGACGCGACATCGTAAAACAGTTTGAAGAGTAGGTACCTAAGTAAACAGTGAACCCGCAGCGACGCACTGTGGATCGAAAATAGACTTTCAAAGACATAGGCGAAAAAAAAAATTTTGGTCGGTTTTTTGCTTGAAACGGCTTCCATTAATCATTAGTATGCCTAAATATATCATGATATACAATTTGGTGGGAAAATTGTAGAGTTATAATTTTTTTTACGAAAAAATGTATGAAAAGCATATAAAAAATCCAGATATCTCCGGAAGTGCAAAGATAACCGTTATATCCTTGCATACAGTTATAGACTATTATTGATTTTTTGGCATACAACATATAACTCGAACTACTGCACATTTTGAAAAAAAAAATATCAAAAAATTTAATTTATTTTTGATCTCTCTCAAGTGAAGACTTAAGGAAATCGGTTAAAAAAAGGTCCCCATCGGCAAATTGTATGCTATAAATAATAACAGACACGTGTTTTCTTGTTTGGCTGACGTTGAAATACCAAAAAACAAAGCTCAATAGCAAATTTAATTTAGGAACTATTTTTAATGTTATTTAACTACGTAATTAGGCAAGATTAGGTTTTGTCAGACCGCTTATTGTTCAAATTTCAAGGAATGTATTAACAATGATCGGTAGTTAGCAAAAGACAGGTAGCTTATGTACAAAGTTACAAACATACCTTACTTAGATTATTTATTACCTACCTAAATGCATAAACCTGCACCGGAAATATTTAACAATGAGCGGTAGTTAACAAAAGACAGGTAGCTTAGGTACAAAAATACCTTACTTAGGTTATTTATTACCTAATTAAGTGCATAAAACTGCACCGGAAATATTTTTTACTTCAGTTTATTCTGAACTATTTACTAGTGAACATCTCTCAGTTTTTTAATCATTAAAATGGAAAGTTTAAGTACTAACTTAGATTTGGTTGTTGTTCTTCAAGGTGCAGGTTCGCTACAAAATCATGAAGTTCTGTACGAGGCAGTATTATCTCGTCTAGGTGATCACCTTTCTAATGAAGATAAGGTTACTCTGGAAGAGTTTTGTCGAAGATTTTCACGAGCTGCTTCACAGAGATGGAAAAATTGCGGCAGAAACACAAGAGCATTCAGAAAAGATTATGAAGATTGGCTTCAAGCAAATGTTGATTGGCCAAGCTGCGTTCAAACTAGTCTTCTCACCCAGAGACCAAGTGAAGAAAGATCGATTACCGAAGACTTTACCACCGCGGAACCTTCATCATCATCATCAGTTGGAACGATGACTAAAAGACCTCGGAAACCTTTCGAAGATCTAGGCAACAAGCAGAAGAAAAGGAGGTCGGAAGAGTACACAGGTATGGACCCCATTGAGTTGACGAATTCAGCTGCAGTACTCTTAAAAGAAAATGGTCGTGAGGACATTGCATCCGTCATCGAATATATGTTGAAAACCCCAGAAGCTGCTGCGAAAATCAGTGACTTCATAAAAAGACCGAAATGTCATGTTTCATTTACGGCAGAAAAAACTTTGGGGTTGCTCCTGTCTTTAAAGCTTACAAAGTGGCAGTACATAACTTTAAGGGAATCGGCCATTCGAGAAGGTGCTATTGATATTTACTCGTCTTACTAAAAGGTGCAACAGGTAAAATTGCAATGTTATCCTCCGAAGCAATTAATAACAGTGACAGATTCCTCAGCAAAGATTACTTTACAAGGATTACTGGATTTAACAGTAAGGAGGATCCTTGAAAGTTTCCCAAACAAAATACAGGACCAACATCCAACAGTTGACATTGATATCGAAGTGGGGATTTGATGGTGCATCTAACCAAAGCCGGTACAAGCAGAAAATAGACAGTGAGCAAGATGACTCAAGCATATTTATGACATCTCTCGTCCCTCTAAAGCTAACAAACGGTGATGAAACCCTATGAAAAAATCCAAAGCCCTGCTCAACATCATATTGTCGTACAGTGGAGTTTAGTTTTGTGAAAGAAAGTGAAGAATTAGTCATTGAAAAAAAGGCAAACATGGATGACGAAATTAAGGCTTTACTCCCCACAGAATGTAAAAAAAATATGGTGAATCATAAACTGATGATGACGATGATTGATGGCAAAGTATGTACTTATCTTTCTGAAGCTAAGTCACACGCTGCGTGCTATCTGTGCTTAGCTAAGCCCACTGAAATGAATAATTTAGAAATGAAGCATGTATCCTCTGATGCATTAGAATTAGGGTTATCTACATTGCATGCACGTATTAATTGTATGGAATGCCTTCTTCATATAAAATACCGACTCGATTTTAAAAATTGGGCTGCGAGAGGAAATGAGCACAAAGAAATGTTGGAAGCAAGAAAAAAATATATCCAGGACAAATTTAAAAACGAGCTCAATCTTCTTATCGATATTGTTAAGCAAGGATCTGGAACCACAAATGACGGAAACACGGCAAGAAGATTTTTTGAGTTTCCAGACAAAACTGCAGCCATCTGTGGGCTGGACGAAGAGTTAGTCCGCAGATTTGCTGTAATTCTGCAGGCAATAACATCAGGGGAACTGATTGATGTAATCAAATTTAAAGATTTCGCTTTCGATAACATTAAAAATAGTTCCTAAATTGAATTTGCTATTGAGCTTTGTTTTTTGGTATTTCAACGTCAGCCAAACAAGAAAACACGTGTCTGTTATTATTTATAGCATACAATTTGCCGATGGGGACCTTTTTTTAACCGATTTCCTTAAGTCTTCACTTGAGAGAGATCAAAAATAAATTAAATTTTTTGATATTTTTTTTTTCAAAATGTGCAGTAGTTCGAGTTATATGTTGTATGCCAAAAAATCAATAATAGTTGGTACTATAACTGTATGCAAGGATATAACGGTTATCTTTGCACTTCCGGAGATATCTGGATTTTTTATATGCTTTTCATACATTTTTTTCGTAAAAAAAATTATAACTCGACAATTTTCCCACCAAATTGTATATCATGATATATTTAGGCATATTAATGATTAATGGAAGCCGTTTCAAGCAAAAAACCGACCAAAATTTTTTTTTATGCCTATGTCTTTGAAAGTCGATTTTCGATCCACAGTGCGACGCTATGACTGTTATCTGATTCTGAATTATGTCGTAGATCGAACTAGGCTTTTCCTTGTTGGTACCAAAAGTTGGTAGTATTTGGAATTGGTTAGTTTTGACAAGCTTTTATTTATTTTAACTTGCCTTGTTAGTTAATTAGGTTCGTTAGGATTGCTCAAAGGTTCAAAGGAATTTAGAAATTTTTGTTATTGTTAATGTTTATTTACTTGAATAACATCCTAATCTTAGTTAATCTTGACTGTAGAGTTTTTACTAATACCAACTAGCTAAGTGATTCATTATTAATGTGTCTACTTATGATTATTAGGTAAACTATGATTCAAATTGATATGAATTAAAAATAAACTGGTCGATACGAGTTTCGAGTTAGACTTTATTACGCTGGTGACGCTACCCTATTTATATTAGTTACTGGTAATACTTAAACGGTTTCATCCATTAGCTATGTGTACCTACCTAACTGATGTGAACTCAAAGGTATAATTATGTACCTACAGTCAGCGACAAAAGTAGATACATTTTCAAGTATTTCCATCGTATTCTTTCTTTAGACAGGTAATTTGTAACTAAATGGGTATTAGGGTTTGGGGTCCCGGGATGTCTCGTGACTCGAAGTCCCGGGACTTTTTGTTAATTTAGGAGTATCTGGTCCCGGGACATTCGGGTGGAGACTCGAGACAAGACACGGTTGTCAAAATAGTATTGTAATAATATTAATTTCATTGAAAGAACCTAGCGTCATCTATTAGTTTTAGTTAATAATTACTTACTATTATACAATAAAAATGCGTAAACGCATTTATTGTGAACTCAGTAGTTACGCGTCGTCATATTTGTTGTTTTTTGGACGTCTGATTATGATTGCTGACACAGGTCAGCAATTTATCAATAATCAAAATTTTTGGGTGAAATTAACATTACAATTGTTAGGATTTCATTTTATGTTTAATAAATGTTGGTTTTTACTACAAATTATAATTAATACATTTCGCCAGAAATTAACTCGATTCTAATTTTATTCTGAAGAAGTCTCGAAGTCTCGGGACGTCCTAAGACTTTGATCGTAGGCTTTCTCGTGTCCCGGGACTTTGTAACTTTCGAGACTTCCCATGCAAACCCTAATAGGTATTGAAGGCAGACTGTAATTATTCCGTTTAAATAAATATCCATTCTATTTCGCAATACTCGTATATAATACCTATGTTTAAATAAATATCCATGCTTTTTAGGGTTCCGTACCCAAAGGGTAAAAACGGGACCCTATTACTGAGACTTCGCTGTCCGTCTGTCCCGTCTGTCTGACACAGGGCTGTATCTCATGAACCGCGATAGCTAGACAGTTGAAATTTTCACAGATTATGTATTTCTATTGCTGCTATAACAACAAATACTAAACAGAATAAAATAAATATTTAAGGGAGGCTCCAATACAACAGATTTTTTTGCCGTTTTGGTAATAGTACGGAATCCTTCGTGCGCGAGTCCGACTCGCACTTGGCCGGTTATTCGTAATACTCGTATATCACGAATAATAAAGCGTATTAATTAATTATGATAAATAATAATAATATTATTTTTAACTAAAGTCTTTTCATTCCGTCATTTCCGAAGATAATTCCGGTTTCAATATAAATAATTGCTGTATTAATTATTTAACTGCTGGCTATGCATTCAAGGTAAATTACATTTTCGTTTTGTTTACCCAGTTACCCACATAATTATATTTCTAGGTATTTGATCGAACCTGCCCATTATCTCTTTGGGACTCGGAAATAATTAACCCAAGGTTATACTTTGATTGAATAGGGCCTATTTATTACTAGCTTTTGATCAGATCAAAAGTCTATGGTCATGGACTAAGGTACATACAGTCTTAGAAGCAATCAAAAACATAACTTGTAAAAAAAGCCAAGTCTCGCAACGCAACTCAGTTCTTCTACCGTAAAAAGTAGTGAGATCCATGTAATACCAAGTCGGTTAATTTATTCAGTCCCTACTTTAAGGGTCCTTCTGTCTTAAGTTATTACGTAATTAGCTAACATTTACGCAATAACTTAAGACAGAAGGACTATATCTAGAAAACTGGATCGAAATTGCAAAATATTTAGGTTTTTCCTTGATTTATACACAAACCACTAATTGTATTCAAAATTTGAAGCTTCTATGTCTGCTAGAAGTGCCTTGAACTTTTGATGATCGGTCAGTCAGTGAGTGAGTGACAAAATAGGAAACTTTGACTAGTTATAATTCTTAAACTACTGGTTCAAATTGAATGAAATTTGAAATATACCGAGTTTATACTATGCCTGCTTGGTTACATCCATTTAATATCCATCAATCCATTTACATTTTTGGAATAAATAAATGTGTCCCTAATAAGCAAACAATAAAAAAACATATATTTAATATTGACATTTTATCACTAAAATTATAATTGTCAAGTAGGCTGGTATATGGCTGTATGTAATCAATCATCTAACATTGTGCTGTGTGGTAAAATAATTAAACGATTTATGCAAGTTTGTTTGTTCCTCGCAAGTGTGTTGAAAAAGTGCGTATGAAACTCGTGAGCAACTTGCTCATTAGACACTCGGCTGATTTACGCCCTCGCCTACGGATCGTGCTGCAATCCACAACCCCGTGTGTAATGAGCCACTTAGCTCACTTGTATCATAATAATATACTATTTCCGACGTTTCTGCTATGTTACAATAGCTATGTTCGCGGACAGACTCGACTCGGACGTCAGGAAAATAAATTAAAGGTATATTACTAATTACCTTAAAGTGATAAAGACCCGTGTAAAAATCTATAGTTAAGGCACTGTATGTCGACGATTGCTCTCTTTCGAAACGAAAAAAGAAATACTTCTGAACAAGCCACATCTCCTATTTTTTTAAATATATTACTTCAGGTTCCTACCTAGATTTCTATTAAGCTGAAAACATAATAGCAGAAACTTTTCACGATAAAGATATTATTTCTAAATGATACGTTTTAGAATTTATGATCGTATCGTACCTAATACTTTGATACCTACTATTAAGATCAACTTGTGATTTATTGTTAACTAGCGACCCGCCCCGGCTTCGCACGGGTTTAATACATATAAACCTTCCTCCTGAATCACTCTATCTATTAAAAAAAACCGCATCAAAATCCGTTGTGTAGTTTTAAAGATATAAGCAAACATACATACATATATACATACAGACGCGGGAAGCGGAAAGCGACTTTGCTTTATACTATGTAGTGAAGATAGGTAATATGTAGATCTAGATTTCTACTAAAATGGGTTTTTGATAAGTAATTATACATAATTTATATCATTCATTTATTCGAAAAGCAAAGGCGGACCACGCGCCGCCTATGGATCAGTACCACGTGCAGCGGTCGGTAGGATTATTTATCGAAGTGATTAAAGATGGGTACATATTTATTCACATAAATAGAGATGTGGCTTGTTCAGAAGTATTTCTTTTTTCGTTTCGAAAAAGAGCAATCGTCGACATACAGGGCCTTAAGTTTATATTTATGTTTTGAAAAGTTAGTAAGTACGTTGTAGTCGGTAGAGATCGTTGAATTTTAACAGTTGCATTCAATCCTGACTCCGCACTAGGATTACATCACAATATCCAACCCAGGATAATAATATGCAGATCATGCAAACAAATGTTATAAAATAACATCCGCAGGAACTGAGTGTGTCTTGCGTGTCTAAGTGCAAGCATTCGTTCACCACGCCACCGAGGAATATCAAAATCAATAGAGCACAAACCTCTTACATCTCAGAGCGTTATCAATAGAAAGGGGACTGCGTTTAACAAAACACCGCAACGTCGGAATTGCCTCTAGCAACGCGCAACGCGTAAAAAGCAATGAAAGCGTTTTCACATGTACTACTACACTACACTACACTAGTTTTCATTTCACATACGCACAGGTCATTATTAGTAACTGGGTCATTTTAGTATTCAATAAATACTAAAGTCTAGCGGGACTCGGGAATCATCGACCAAACCCAGAATAGGAAAGTAGGTAGAAATTAGCAGTTCTAAAAATTTGCCTGTTCTAAAAATACTGGCTCGCGTGGCAATATCACATTTGAAATAATAATAATTACTTATCAGATGTTTCTATTTTACACATTTGAAATTTAAAGGGAGTTGCAAAAGCGAGTAGAATACATCTGAATAAGTTACTCAGCTACTTTTCTACGCTACGTCGTCACTGTAAGAATCGCCAGTCCACACCCTACGCGAGATCCCCATGGAATTTCAAGCATTATTTACAGTCCCTAAATAGCGCCTTAGGGATGAGACGAGTGCATTATTGTACAACCCACGCGTATTTTATATCTTTTAAACACATGCGCGCCGGATATTGATACGTTGCTGAAACATTTATTGTTGGCGCTTTAGTACTGCGATTGGAGATTTTTGGTGCACATTTGCTGCACAATTGCTGATTTTTGGAGTACAATTCGTACAATTCCATAGATTTGTAACTGCATTAAAATTAACCCTTATCCACGGTGGATCCGGCTGCGTAGTATCACACGATTTCTATGATTCTTTTTTTATGGAATAGTTAATAATGTTAACTTTTTTAATGAGGGATGACTGAGAGTGTTATAAACGTAAGAGTAGACACATAATCAGAAAGCGTCGAACTGCTAAGCTATCGGGAGTTACACGTGTTATTGTAAGTCAACCATAAAAGATAGACATATGCTGTCGTGGGATATTTTTTATATAATTTTAAGGAGAACATTTCCGTCATACATGATTTTTGTGTAGCTTTAACCATTAAAGTTGCACACGCGACGGAAGCTTAAAAAACCGGCCAAGTGCGAGTCGGACTCGCGCACGAAGGGTTCCGTACCATCACTACATAGTATAAAGCAAAGTCGCTTTCCGCTTCCCGCGTCTGTATGTAATATGTATGTATGTATGTATGTATGTTTGCTTATATCTTTAAAACTACACAACGGATTTTGATGCGGTTTTTTTTAATAAATAGAGTGATTCAAGAGGAAGGTTTATATGTATAATACATGCATAATATTGTAGAGAAACACTGATAATTTTAGAGGTTTCTAATGTGATGTCGTAAATAAACACATTTTTTTGCGCTTACATTGCAAATGCTGGCTGAACCTCACGAGATATATCAGTCTACAAAAAAGTCAACGATGGTATTAGAAATGTCTTACGCATACGCACAGCGAAGCGGGCACGGGTCAGCTAGTTATCTATAAAAAACCGGCCAAGTGCGAGTGCGAGTGCCAAGTAGAATGCAAAAATCAAGTTTGTTGTATGGGAGCCCCCCTTAAATATTTATTTTATTCTGTTTTTAGTATTTGTTGTTCGAGCAGCAATAGAAATACATAATCTGTGAAAATTTCAACTGTCTAGCTATCATGGTTCATGAGATACAGCCCTGTGACAGACAGACGGACAGACGGACAGACGGACAGCGAAGTCTTAGTAATAGGGTTCCGATTTTACCCTTTGGGTACGGAACCCTAAAAATGGAGTAACTTCTCCCGTTTTCCCAACATTTCCCTTCACTGCTCTGCTCCTTCTGATTGTAGCGCGATGAAAAGTATACTATAACCAGCTCAGGAGTATGAAAAATAATTCTACCAAGTTTCGTTAAAATCCGTCGAGTAGTTTTTGTTTCTATAACGGTTATACAGACAGACAGACAGACAGACAGACAGACAAAAATTTTACTGATTGCATTTTTGGCATCAGTATCGATCCCTAATCACCCCCTGGTAGTTATTTTGGAAATATATTTCATGTACAGAATTGACCTCTCTACAGATTTATTATAAGTATAGAAGATAGATATATTTCATGTACAGAATTGACCTCTCTACAGATTTATTATAAGTATATATAGATAAATTATAGACAGAAACACTCTTGGAGAAACTTTTCATGACAGATTTATTTTCCAAAGTTAGCTTTTCCAAAACACTAATTTCGTTTTTACTCAAAACTATGAATAGCTAAACATTTCATTTTTACATAGTTCGTTAGATAATCATTCTAACTATAGCTACATAAATGAAAGACAGATTATTTTTAAGTTTGATAGTTTTTAAGATAATGCGGTTTTATCACTTTTTCCATATTATAGTAGACTCAGCCAATCCAAAAAAACAAAAAATTCAAGCATCACCTTAAAAACGGCTAAGGTATTTTTAGGGTTTCGTAGTCAACAAGAAACCCTTATAGTTTCGCCATGACCGACCGTCCGTCCAACAAAACTATATGGTTTGGAAGTTTGAAAAAATTCACGGTAGTAGTTCATAATATAATGAATTTAAAAGGAAAATTATCACGGCTAAGTAGGCTTTACAAGTTTACGAGTTATCGTCGAACAACTAAGAAACTACAAAAAAAGTACAATAATATAAAAAAATTGTACAAATATCACTGAACATTAGGTACCTACTTACTTATACATATAACGTTGTTAACTGTGTAAACTACGAAACCCTACATTGAGCGTGGTCCGACACGCACTTGGCCAGTTTTTGCTATTTATGGTAGGTATTTCAAATTAGTCCCCGTAGACGAACAGTCCTGCTGGCATCAGACGCGTAAAAAATGAAAAATTAATGAGAATTTATTTTGTTATGGATATAAGTTGTGAACCCAAAATAAAAAAAAACCGTTGTTAACCATAAGAACGGATTTTTTTTAATTTGCTTCTTTGGCTCCTGCCTCAGAAGCAAATTTTTTTTGGAACGAAGTTCCTTATCGCGCGTTGTAAAAGGGGGCTAGACGGAAAAAATTCTTACGAAAAGTTGTCACGAAAAGTTGTCACGACACTTTTTTGCTATAGTATATCTATTAATATATATATATCTATTAATTGTGTCGAGGTCGAGGTCGAGGTGGAAGTGGAGGTCGAGATGGAGGTGGAGGTCGAGGTCGAGGTCGAGGTCGAGGTGGAGGTCGAGGTCGAGGTCGAGGTCGAGGTCGAGGTCGAGGTCGAGGTCGAGGTGGAGGTGGAGGTCGAGGTGGAGGTGGAGGTCGAGGTCGAGGTCGAGGTCGAGGTCGGGTCGAGGTCGAGGTCGAGGTCGAGGTCGAGGTCGAAGTCGAAGTCAAAGTTGATTCCCCTTCCCTTGTCCCACGTTATTTTGTGAGAACTTCGTTCCATCCGGGTGTCCCTTGACACCTCTCAAGTTTTTTTTTGCCATACTTATTAGATGAACCGTATTCGTTAAATAGGTACCTACATATTTTACTCGTATCGTACCTAATAATGTAATACCTTAGCTACCCAAATTGGCAAAAGTGGCTGACTGATAAATATGGAACACATATTTTTGGTAGAAACACGCTTCGGATACCTTTTTGGCATGGGTATGGATGTTTTTGTGTGGGTACCTACTACCTACCTTGTATCATGAATGTTGATATCTATTTTGCATAGAAAAGGTTTCGGTAGGCGCACTACATAATTTCACCAAACTGATGTTTTTAATATCGGCAACGTTCAACGGCGTTCAAGTATTACACCACTATAGTTCCTTAGGTAACTAGAAGTTTTGTAATCCGAAAAGAAGCCTGTTTTAATATACCTAGATACTAAAGTATACCCAAAAAAGAACATAACAAGTTACTGAAAAAAATAAAAAATATGAAACGTCGCATTGGGAATTTCCTTTTTATGTCGGTTGAAAAATTATCAAAAGCTATATTTTTTTGCAGATTTTACTTACGAGTATAAATCTTTTTTATTCACGTGTGGTTGGTTTTACTATCAAGCCTATTGCCTGGTACCTTATAAATTGACATCAGGATTACTACTATATACGGCTGATTTTCGAAGTTTTTTTTCATTATTATCTAATTTCCAACAGTAGTAGAAAAAACCGGCCAAGTGCGAGTCGGACTCGCGCACGAAGGGTTCCGTACCATTATCTATAAAAACCGGCCAAGTGCGAGTCGGACTCGCGCACGAAGGGTTCCGTACTATTATCAAAACGGCAAAAAAATCACGTTTGTTGTACGGGAGTCTCACTTAAATATTTATTTTATGCTGATTTTAGAGAAATACATCATCTGTGAAAATTTCAACTGTCTAGCTATCACGGTTCACGAGATACAGCCTGGTAACAGACAGACGGACAGCGGTGTCTTAGTAGTCCCGTTTTTTACCCTTTAGATACGGAACCCTAGAAACATAAAAAATAATTCATAATATCTCGTAACCTACCTATTTACCTAACTACGTAGTTAGCATTCCACACGTGACAGGTTGCAATCCCGTCGCCGCTTTCAAGAATACTAACAGGTTTCCTCACGATGTTTTCCTTCACTGTTATAAACACGTGTAACGCGCATATAGGTACATTTTTCGAACAGAAATATCCATTGATGCACGGCCAGGATTCGAACTCGAAATTAATTGGAAATTATTAATATCTACCTAGGTACCTATTTACCTAACTACATGAATTCAATAATTCAATTTCAAACTTTTTATTCGATCATGTGAAGTACCACCTATTTACCGACTTACTTTACCGATAGTGGTAAAATAGCGCCACCTGCCAGCGGAATCGCAAACCTCTTTCATCTTACCTCTCAAACCCCGAGCGGTCGCATGAGACCGCGAAAAGTACCTATAATACGTAGTAACATCAAATGAAACTAGATGGCGCTGGAATGCAAAAATCAAGTTTGTTGTATGGGAGCCCCCCTTAAATATTTATTTTATTCTGTTTTTAGTATTTGTTGTTCGAGCAGCAATAGAAATACATAATCTGTAAAAATTTCAACTGTCTAGCTATCATGGTTCATGTTATACAGCCCTGTGACAGACAGACAGACGGACAGACGGACAGACGGACAGACGGACAGACGGACAGCGAAGTCTTAGTAATAGGGTTCCGATTTTACCCTTTGGGTACGGAACCCTAAAAACGTTCACACCCATTGATAAGGTAAACGGCTCCTTTTCGTGATACCATGTTCATGTAAGTAGTGTACTTCAGTCTGTTCGGTGACCTAACACAAAAGGACAATATGACAGACCAAATGGAAATCATTTAAAAAGGTTTGAATAAAAAATCAGCAGCGTAGATGAGCCGTTATTCGTATATTGTAAGATATTACCCACATCTTCACCATAAACCATCTTTTCCACAAATACAATAGACGGCAAAATTTATTGCCATGAAAAAACCCATAACGCTAATGTTTACCCTGCTGCGATCTATTTCACTTGCACTCTGTGCCGAACAAACAATGGGTCGGAAACCCCCATCATTAGGGTAAAAAACTTTAGGGGAGCCAAGATCAGTCGTGCTTGTCTAAGATGAGATGAGCATCCACAATTTAATTTCATCCCTATCTTTTTGATAAACAATTCAATGGAAAAGTTTCTTTTGGATATTGCTTGAGGGTAACTCTTCTCGTTGAGAATCAATTTGACGTTAAATAAAGGTGGTGTATGTTACGAGTATTTTTATTACTAGTACAGTTTTTGAAACGTAGTATTATTTACTTTGGTGCTTTTAACTTTACGGTTCGGAAAGCCTTTAGGCGTTCTAAAATCGTTGCCAGAGCTGACCACAGGCTCATCGAACTTAGTTAGTTAGTCATTCTCTTACCAGTAGAAACTAATTTATTTATACTTAAGGCATGTTTCATCATCTTGAAGTAAAGTGTTGATTAGTTACTTTCCAGTTGGCCCTAAATTAATGTATGAAAATGTGAAAACTATCAAATGTCAAATGGTACGTTCGTTTTTGGTAATCGCCGAGTAGCTTACTTAGGACTTTACTTGAAGATGGTGAAACGGGCCCTTAGATATACTATATAATATAAGAGTTAGTTAGGCGTAATAATTAGTCGGTCGCGAGGGGGCGTCGAGCAACATACATACTTAGATGTAGGTAGCTAGGTACTTTATAATATTAGTTAAACGGCCGCGGCGCTGCTGTGGCGGCGCGCGTAGAGCATCCCTGTGGTCGTGTCCATCCATCGTGGTCGTTGTCTAATCGGATTGGCTTCGTAGAACCCATCTCTACTCAAGGTAACTATCCTATCTTTGTACGGGACGGATATTAGTATCTATAAAACGATGTTATTATTATATTCTAATTCTTCTCTATTCATTCTTGACGTAAAAGAAGCTGCAAAACTATTTTTGGTTATTCTACTTGTAAGTATCAGAATTTCGTTAATTTACCTGAAATGAAATAATGAAATATAATAATATTTATTAGGAACAAGAAAATAGTTATAAAATACGGAACCCTAAAAACAGCCTACCTGATGAAAACGATTTATTCATCCTGCTGTATATATACTTATATCGTTATTACTTATTCAAATTCTCTTGCCCCTTCAATTATGATATTTGATGTATTAGGATAATCATGGGGGAGTAAGTTGGAGTTGCATAAATTGTGTCAATTCGGCACGGAGCGCCACTCCATCCGCCGTAACTCGCGCAAGGGGTGACGTTAGTCAAAATTATTACTAAGCATTTTGATGTGTTGTATGACGAGGGTAGGTGTTGTGTAGCGTTGGGCATCATCTGTTCAAGCTACGATCGTACATTTATTTAGATAAGAAGGTTTTTAGGATTGTTTGAGCCAAGTGGGGGAAGTAGGTATTTTTCAAGCCGATGGTGGTCGAATCCGGGTCGTGCATCAATGATTTTTCGTTTATATTTTGGATAGCGCGTCTCTAAAGCTACAGCAATTGAGTGGATAGATTACATAATACATGGTTAAAGTACACTTGAAGTTTGAATCTACTTGGCATGTAACGCGATGGCCCTTCTTTCTGAAGTACCTCCTAAAGTACCTGTGTACTATAATATTATATTAATTTTTGTAATACTACTTGAAGGCACAAGTAGTTGGGCATGCTGTAGGTATGTGGCATGTACCATCGCCTATAACAAAAACACTAACCCGTACCTACCTTAAATAACGGCTACACAAATTTAATCTCGTCATACAAAGTACGATACGATGCAGTGTCTTGCGACCGCCAACTGAAGAATACGGGTCGACGAATTCTAGTCTAAACAGCAATTCTGTTTGACGGCAGAAATAAATATGGTGATACTACTTCCCGGGATCACTTAAGTACCTAGCAACCGTACTGTTCAATAAGTAATAACGAGTTGGTACAGTTGATCATTTGTTTTGATCATGTAAGCCTTAGCGTACTATGAGTTCATGTTCATACCCATTCTGATTTTTAATAACAGGGGCCATTATCTGTTCAATATGAACCATCCGAGCTCATAACTGACGTTTCCACCACATTCGAGTAAATAACGTCTCCGTTTGGGCCGTAATTGCGCAGTCAGCCAGCAGCCAGTGGCCACGGTAAAGCCTGTAGCAGTACCTGCACTCTCCTTCATATACATATACATATTGCCACAGACAACTATGCATATTTCCTTTCCCATATTGTTAGCGTTATCTAACCTTAAACTAAGCATAACTTATAGGTGTCTACTATTGGAACTAGATACTGTTAGTAGGTTAGAAAGTATTTTAAAGGGGTGCTAATTAAACTGACTTCTATTCAATAGCATTATTCTCCTCTAAAAATCTATATGGTCCCCTGAATTACTAAGTCGGCCACCATCAATGCGCGTCTAAAAAACACTATCTTAGCTAATAATATGTCTTCTCTTTTTCTTTTTAAAAGCTTTTTTTTGACTTGTAATGTATGTATGTAACTATGTTTGTATATTTTTATATACTTACTTACTACTTACAATCATTATCATCATCATCTCCTTTCCAAAAATGTTGTGTGCCGATCTCACATAAAGTCACAGTGGGTGGGATGCAGGCTTGGAGATGATGATGATGATGATGGTAAGTTAAATAGATAGAAAAAGTAACCTAAATATTGTAAACTTATGTATAACTAAACATGAATTTAATAGGCCACTAGTGGAAACCTCGACTTTATTGAAACATCAACGTAGGTAAGTAACCCTTTTTATGTTACCTTATCGTTGCTGTCAGTACAAAAAGTCGTATGTCATAATTTGGCCATTTTTTATATTGGCTGTATGTGTAGTAAATCGATTTGCAGGAGTATAATAAACGTATGTAAGCTATAAAACTAAAGCTATTTACATTTAAATATTGTAAAGAAACTTCATAGATAAGATAATAATCAGTTTTTTTGTGTCTCCTGAAAACCTAACGTTTTTACATACGACTTTTTGTACCGACAGCAACGCTTTATAAATGCATTGTGGGTTTTCAGGCAAAACCCGTCGTCGTTTGGAAACTTAGACCTTTAACCCAGATACCTACTTAATCTACCTATCTAATAAATAATATAAATGTATAATACGTACCGACAGTATTATTAGGTATGATATTATTTGAGCCACAGGCTTATTCCGTAAAAATCGATATTAATTTTTAAATTTTCAATACCAGAATTCTGAATATCGATCGAATTCAGAGAATACCGCTCAAATTTATTTCATAGTAGGTAACTTAACTATTATGAAATAATATACTTATGTTATTCTATTTTAAGGTTCTTTATTATATGAAATAGGTAGGTATTCATTAAATTCGATCAATGTTTAGAGCTCTAGTAGGTAGGTAGATAGGTACTTAATGAACATCGAAAAACGAAGATAGATTTTTACGGAATAAAGCCTGCAGGTAGGTACATCTATACCTATATAGATTATTAATTAAATGCTCGTGATGGCACTGAAACCATTGCGCTACTATTTTCCAGGACATATTGTACTATGGTAAATATTAGTTATTTCATTATAGTGAAAACAATGTGCGAAGGTCGCCATCATGTACCGTAGTGCCACATAGTGTCTTTTGACGTTAGTCGGGTTTGTCGGTTAAGGTTTGTTTTTGAATTTTCATTATATTTCTGTAATCACTCGCTGTAATTAGCTGAAAAATTCAAAATAATTAGCTGTTGTGATACTCTTTTTTGTGTAAAACATATCAGTTCTCTCACTTATGTAAAACTCTCGTAAAATGACTTTGAAGTTACGTCATACTTAACTAAATCCTGAATATCTTTGGAGTACTTGGACACACACAGTTAAATTTTTGGCTCATAAGCACACACAAATATAAGTCTAACTTACTAATTACTTTTTGGCTACATCCATTAGGTATTTCGATAACATTATGCTGGAGTAACGTTACCCCAGCAAAATGTTTATTTAATTAATATGTTTTTTGCCTGTGGACACTCGAATTCTATAATTCGGTCACAATCACACGAAACCATGATCTACATTACTGCATACATCAAATCCTGATTAAAGCCAACATTTTGCTGGGGTAGGTAATTCACACGGCGCCGGCGGCGGCGCGGCGATTACTTTGGTAGTATTGGTATAACCTTCCGTTCAAATCTTTTACGTTGGTATAAATAAGCACTTTGCTTTTTAGTCGCGTTACTGCTTGTTTCTCTTCTTATTGTTCAATAAAACCACCCTACACCGAAATATAACTATTACGCTTTTATTGAGCCCAGGACCCAGCAAAGGGATACTCGTAATTTAATTACAAGACCCCCGAAATAAGTTATTTCAAGTTGGCGGGAACTGGTACGCGTTTAATCGCAATGAGTCAAGGATTGCCCATGGTTTATGTTATTGCTGTTAATTGTTTATACATATTTCAAAATAAACAAGACCGAATTTAAAATACGTCATCATCATCAACATTGTTGTAAGAAAATATCCGTAAATAACCAAAATGATAATGACCTTTATAAATTCAGAAACAATTAATTCAAGCGGAAATTTAGAGATAGAGCTCGCTAAAGGTGCCTAAATACGTAGGAAATATTATTTAATTATTGCTTTTTTTTTTATAAAATACTATACTGCATAAGTTACTGACAATGTAGCTTTAGATAGTTTATCCGGTACAAACAAAAATTCCAATTTTAATTCTTTATAATAATAGTGTAGATACATTTTTATACCATCACTACATAGTATAAAGCAAAGTCGCTTTCCGCTTCCCGCGTCTGTATGTATGTTTGCTTATATCTTTAAAACTACACAACGGATTTTTTTTTTAATAGATAGAGTGATTCAGGAGGAAGGTTTATATGTATAATAACATGCTACCCGTGCGAAGCCGGGGCGGGTCGCTAGTTTATAATATATTTATCAAAAATCGGAAAACATTCGGTAACCAATAAATTATGTAAGAAGAATAAAGATTTTTATGCTTTTATACCTACCTACTTAATCTACGGTGGGTGAAACGAGTTAAAAGGTGCTCTAACTCTGGACTAGACTTCCATTTGACACTTTTTTTGGGACATAGTAAGTATGGAGTTCCTGATGTGTTTAATAACATCAATAGTGTTTCAACTTCTTTTTGCTATATAGCTATAGGTAACACAATTAAGAAATTGCTTTAGCAGTATTGACCGTGCCAAATGAAACATTTAGACGTGTCTCTGACTATCCATTTTAGACATATTCTTTTTGAGATCATTGACTAATAGCTGTGATAATAGTACTGGATTGAAATAATATTAAACAAAGAGACCTACTTTAAAAAAAAGTAACTGCCCTTCACGTAAAGTGGGAATGTTTTTTTTTGTCGCATACCCCATGATGTGAGGTGCCGTTACTGCCGTTAAAAAGGTCTTTTAAAAATATTATGGGTTTGTGAAAACGGACTTTTCCAAAATCTGGTTCCTTGAATAAAAATAGTATTTTTTTACTTTTAATTCAGCTCATTAGCGGTCATTATCATAGGATGTATGAAAAATATTTTTTTCGTCTTATCGAATCGATACTAAAACAGTAGGTGTGCTGTGCCTTCAGTTTTCAGGAGTTGTCTTAAGGCCCTGTTTGTCGAAGATTGCTCTTTTTCGAAACGAAAAAAGAAATACTTCTCAACAAGCCACATCTCCTATTTAATTATGTATTTATACAGAGCAATCAAAAAATTATAACGATATACAAAAATAAAAGCTGAGTTAAAAAAAATCTCGTCTCTGCCAATTTGTCTAACAAGATAATAAAAAATATCAATATCTAAATTAAATTACTGTTTGTTATAGATACTCGTAGTAATTTGGTTTAGTATTTGAAAACGATGTTTCTTTTTTTGGGGTTTGTATTGTAAGTAAGTATCATTACTTTAATTGGTAAGCGAATGTCTATATTCCAACAAATATTTTATTTTGTATCCACGATTTTTATTCTACTTTTACAGGTACCTATTAATTTAGTCAAAAATTATTTTTAAATGGTATACATAGGAATAGCATACCTACCTATAGTACTTATTAACGCTGCTCAAAAGCTCATCTGGAAAGTTATAAATTTTTAATCCATTGAACTCTTTTAAACTCTGTCCAGTCCTCATCTACTTTTGATGTTGACTGTAAACATTGGTAGATATAGATTCTGCGTAGGTATTGATTAATACCTACGCAGAAGCATAGGTATAGGTGCATAAACAGTATGTATAGGTGCCTAAACAGCATAAAAAGCGTAGGTATTATGGCATTCAGTGCCAATAAATATTGGTATGAATAACACGATTATCATGTTTTTACAAAATAGCCCTGCTGAACTGAAAAATAAATCAATGGGAGAGCTTAGGTTGGCTTCTTTCAAATCTTTTTGTCTCATAACTCAAAGCGGTACCCGTTCATTTTACCGACAAACGTTTAAAAACTCTTCATTACAAAACCAACGTTTCGGAACCCTTTCGTTTCACATCTCAACTTTCCGCAACTACATCAATAATTCACTTGGCAAACGTATTATTACAGAACTATTAATTTCATAACTCATCACATCATAAATAATTCATATCGCATAGGTATTCATCACGCAAATGTTCAGTTCCAAACATATTATTTCAAAAACAATTCATATCATAACTATATCATTTCATAAACCAACACTTCGCTAACCAACGTTTCCCAAATGCAATGTTTCGAAAACATATTTTATTAAAAAAATATACTTAATTTACGTGCTAATTTACTAGTACTAAGATGTGATATGCATGGTTTAATATTGAGGTAAAATTTTAAATAAATTGCACAATATTTCGAATCAACTAGTTTTTATTAATGTAGTGCCTATGCAAAAAACATCACCACCCCAAACGAAATTGTCAGTTAGGTTAGGTTAGAACTGTGACCCGCCGAACGAGCCGAGCGAGCGAAGCGAGCGTGCCGCGCCAGCGGCCGGCGAGTGCCAGAACCGAAATGCTGTTATTTTACTAGTTTAATGTAATTAACTTTAGAGGCCATTTAATCATTTACCATTACCTCTTAACCCTTAAATGCACAATGTTGTTTTTAAACAACATACTAAATAAAATGTATAGAATTAAAACTTACCTGTAAATTATTTGTCCAAGATGGAAATTACAGCCGTGCAGGATTACATTCTCAAAATTTGACTTCAAGCTATTTATGGCAGCTTTTTCAAAACCTAATATGCAAACTTTTGGCTTGATTTCAATGTTATTTTCTGCTCCGTATTCCACCATCATTTCAAATATTGTATCGTACGTCTTTTTATACGTTTGTTTATTATTAAATGATATATTTGTAAAAAAATACATTAGTGAAAAAATATGTGTGTAGAATAAACTATATGTTAAGTAAGAAGTTGTGATGTTATACATTTGCGTAATAAAATGTTTGCAAAATAAAATGAATCGAAGCGTTGAGTTACGAAACGATGCATTTGCGGAACGATACATTTTTGAAATAAAGACTCGTTGAGTTCCGAAATGATACATTTGCGGAATGATATATTTGTGGAATTAATAGTGTACGAAACGTTGGTTTTGAAATGAAGATTTGCGTAACGTTTGTCGGTGAAACATTAGTGAACCCTCAAAAACTAGCTTTGAACAAATTATCAAATAATTAAATACATCCTACTTCCTACTATCCTACTAATATTATAAATGCGAAAGTTTGGGAGTGTTTGTCTTACTCTTTCACGCAAAAATTACTTAACGGATTAAACTGAAATTTTACAGTATATTCTTATACATCAGAATAACACAGACTACTTTTTATCCAGGTAACACTCGTGAGCAGCTAGTATATAATATAATGTACATATATGTAAAGAAACAAAAACTATTTATTCTTCCACCACTATAATAATAATTTAGTAAAAATAACCCTAGGAATTATACATAAATATTGAAATAAAACAGATTTAGGACTAGGTTCTGTGATTTATCTCATATAGGTACTCTCGTACCTACCTACTTACCAGGAAATCTTGAAAATATTTTTTTTTTCTTAATATTTTTTTTTTATTGTAATCGTACATTATTATAAAGTGTACCCTAAAAATACTACAATCCAGTCTTATGGCAGGCTAATGAGTAGTTTCACTTTGACCTAAATTGCTTTAATGTTATTAAACTAAGAATGTGACCACTAACACTTTTCTTACTGTCTCTAATTAAGGCGCTCCCAGTCGACGATTGTTTTTGTTCGAAACGAAAAAATAAATACTTGTGAACAAGCCACATCTCCTATTTTATAATGTATAGTATATGTGAATAAAGATGTACCCATCTTTAATCACTTCGATAAATAACCCTACCGACCGCTGCAATGACGACAAACACACGTCGGCGCGTGGTCCGCCTTAGCTTTTCGAATAAATTAATGATATAAATTATGTATAATTACTTATCAAAAATCTATTCTAATAGAAATCTAGATCTACATATTACCTATCTTTAACAATAAATCACAAGTTGATTTTAATAGTAGGTATATAAAATATTTCGATCATAAATTCTAAAACGTATCATTTTGAAATAATATCTTTATCGTGAAAAGTTTCTGCTATTATGTTTTCAGCTTAATAGAAATCTAGGTAGGAACCTGAAGTAATATACTTATAAAAATAGGAGATGTGGCTTGTTCAGAAGTATTTCTTTTTTCGTTTCGAAAAAGAGCAATCAGCGACTGGGAGCCCCTTAAGGTGAAGTCACTTTGTTTTTGTGTTCTTTAAACGTATTAATAACATACTCTTACACTACACAACACTGTTTGACACTACATTTACACTAGCTCAAAAGGTTTCGTTCTTGTGAGCCTTCTTACTTGGTCTGTGTTGTCGAGAAGCTGAATTGCCTCGACGTTTACATGGCGATGAAGTCTTTGTTCGTGAGCTTCTGTATAATATTGAATGACTTTAGCGACGAAATATATGTTAAGGTCCCGGTGGAGATCGTCATTTCTTATGTGTATTCACTATTCACCTGAGTACTTTGTTTTGGAATCTTTGTATTATTTGTACATTGCTCTTTTTGGTACAGCCCCAAAGCTGTATACCATAGGTCCATACTGGCATAAGGACTTGTTTGTATAGTAACATCTTGTTGTGTACTGCCAGGGCGGAATGTCTTCCAAGCGGCCAGTACATTCTAATGTAGCGTAGATCTAATTCATCTCTTTTCTTTTTGACGTGAGCTTTCCAGCGTAGCTTCGCGTCAAGCGTCATGTCCAACTATTTAACCGTATTTTCATATGGTATGAGCTTGTTGTTGATAAATATTGGGTGGTATTCCTCCTTTTTGTTGGTGAAGTTGATGTGAACGGATTTCGTCTCATTACTCATTAGGTTTAATTCTCCCCTGCTGTGTCCAACCATGGATTTTATTAACAGCTTCTTGAACCTTTTCTGCTGCTTCTGCGTGAGTGTTTCCTACAGCCATTATTATAGCAGTATCGTCAGCAAAGGTTGCGATGGTGTTAGTTATTTTTAAGTTCAGGAATATCACAAGTATATAGCAGATACAGGACCGGTCCCAATACGCTTCCCTGTGGTACACCAGCTTTGATCTCCTTTAGTTCGGAATAGGCATCATCTTGCCTTATTCTAAAAACCCTATTCGATAAGTATGACTCTAGTATGATCTTGATAATATAACATTATTATAGCAGTTACAACCTATTCGTGACGTGCCTTTAGACATCTTTAAAGGACCTAAGCGCCTGGAGATCTGAGAGGATTATGTCCACCGTATTTGGGCATTAAAATCGAGAACCTATTTTTTTACAACCTATTTACAATCCAAATATTATGCAGATTGAACAAACAGGTACAAAGGTGATTCGTCCAAGTTGTTTCATGGCATGAGATCTTGGCTCGCTTCGCTCGCTTGATCAATAAAGCCAGAACTTCCCGTGCGTAACGAGGGATAAATGAATTATAGCGAAACTCGAGTATTGTGTCATTTTTAGGGTTTCATAGTCTACAAGAAACCCTTTATAGTTTCGCCATGTCCGGACGTCCGTCCGTCCGTCCGTCCGCAGCTTAGCTCAGCGAGTTTAAGTGCTAGAAAGCTGTAAATTGGCATGTATATGTACTTATATACATATTAGTAATGTTAACAAAGTTTTTTACGGTTTTTTACGGTTTTTTAGGGTCCTACACTACACCTAAAGTGGAGATGTTATTTTTTTTTTCTCCCATACCCTATAGTGTGAGGTGTCGTTGGATAGGTCTTTTAAAAACATTATGGGTTTGAGAAGACAACTTTTCGATTAAGGGATCCGTTTGTGAAATGTGAAGCTTTAAAGTGCATAATTTTGTCAGAGTCAAGTGCCCCCAAAAACGGTTGGTTTTGGAGGTGTGAAAAAAATCACGGTAAGTAGTACATATAAACTAATTTAAAAGGAAAACAATCACGGCTAAGTAGGCTTTACAAGTTTACGAGTAATCATCGACCAACTAAGAAAATGTATTTTCTAAGTTGCTCAACGATTACTCGTAAACTAGAAGTAAACTTTTTAGTACAAATATCGTTGAAAATTACTTATATAACGTTGTTAGCTGTGTAAACTATGAAACCTTACATTGCGCGTGTCTCGACACGTACTTGGCCAGTTTTTATACAATATAATCAGTCGTGATCCCATTCTCTTCATATTTTATATGATCTGTTATACGTTCGTATTTTCGTAACAGTTGAAGAAATCAGGCCTCCAATGAAAGCTCTTGTAAGTTATGACTGTTACTAGATACTTTATTATATTAGATACTTCCACATTATGTTATCCCACTCATCCCACTTGAACTAATGTGACATGTTACGTTAGTAATATTATGAAGTTAGTTTATTTTTTATCACAAGATCAGCGGGGTGATTTTGTAAAAAACATGAATATCATGTTATGATGTTGAATGCAATACCTAATGTTAGAGAATACCTAATCTGTACACTTTTCATAGTAACTATGCAAAGTTTATGCACCTATACCTACGCTTCTGCGTAGGTATTGTATTGGAAGCGTAGGTATAGGTGCTTAGGGTTGCTGACGATTCGGACACAATAAATTCGGACACTTTGTCCGAATTGTCACTTTGCAATTTTAATATTTTTTTCACTGACGATTCGGACACCAATGTTTTGTACAGTCGGATATAAAAACTTAAACTGCTAAGAGGAATATAATCAGCATGCATTTTGGCAGTATGGTAATAAAAATAAGATGAAATATTTGTCCAGGTACAGCAACTAGCGAGAGAGAGCTAATGCATAAACTAGATCTCAATAGTATCATCACTGTATTCCCAAGTACGGTAGACTTCCTCACAGATCCCAGGCACTTAGATCCTTGACGATGTCTAAAGGGGTTAGTCAGAGGCACGTCCAAACATTACTCAGCAGCATTCTACACGTGACGTTGCAAGCCCCTCGCCGCTTACAAGAATTCTAACTGGTTTCCTCACAATGTTTTCCTTCGCCGTTATAAGCACGTGTTCATGCGATATAAATTTTTTAAACAGAAAAAACATTGATGGACGGCTGGGATCGAACCCACGATCTTCAGATTGAAAGTCGAGGTAACTCCCACTTGGCCAAAACGGTTTTTAAAAAAAAGTTATATAAAAAACGGAATATGTGTCAGTTTATATTGTTTTTATGTTTTTTGGAGGTAAGTTAAATATTCAACTAATTTTTAACTGAGTTTACAATAATAGTTAAGAAAATCGATAGATTTGGATAATTATGTTTATTAATTTTAATCTTTTCTGTATTTTTGTCCTTATCTATTGATTAATAGTAATAATAGGGTTTTTTTTTATTATTAACGCTTTTAGCAAAGTACTCTAAATAGTACATCTCGTTATAAAAGATTTATATCTTTTTCATAATGGTGGTCATTTTTGGCATCAGCATTCAATTTTTCGTCAGAGGCTGTTACTAGTTCTACTTTGGTCTTCTTTATACACTGACCTGAAATATCAATATCACATGACATCTTTGACATTTTCATTCTCAGGAGATGGGGAAACATCATGTTCATCTAATTCTAATTAAAACCTAAAATACTCAGTTTCGGTAACTTTTTCTTAGGAGTGATATAATGTAGTTTAAAATTTTCTAAGTGACTGTACAAAACAGCTTCAATATTTTGGTGGTGTCCGAATCGTCAGTGAAAAAAATATTAAAATTAAAAAGTGTCAATTCGGACACAGTGTCCGAATTTATTGTGTCCGAATCGTCAGCAACCCGGTGCTTAAACAGCATAAAAAGCGTAGGTATTAAGGCATTCAGTACCATAACATGATAATCATGTTTTTACAAAATAGCCCCACTGATGTAGCTAAGAAAGCTTTCAATATAAGCTTTGTTATTCCATATGTAGGGGACATATATCTTGCAAACTGATTTTTACACGGTTCCCGTTGCCATATTGAGCTGAAACCGACGAGTAGGTATAGGTATACCTGCCCGTTCCGATGTCAATAAGTACCGAGGTACAGCAGCAGTGTATCAGATGATAGGTAGTCATAATGTTGTTTCGCGGTCTCTAACTCTTCGATCAACGTTGATATTGTTGATCGAAGGCGGAACTGCTCAGTAAATTTCTGTAAAACTCATTTTAACTGATAAAATTTGTTTATTTTAAGTGTTTTAAAAATATCTTTTCAAAATGTGCGTTTTAATGAAAAGTGTAGAAAAAACATCACAAGCGTAAAAATAAAATACTTATGAACAGTCGTGTCAAAAATACGGGCCTCGGGCCGCATGCGACCCGAGGCTGTCTGCCATTTGGCTCGCGAACTACTAAAGATAATGAATTCAGTTTTTAGTTTTTTAGTTGGGTACTTAGGTACTTTTTTTTTTTTTTTTTTAATTTATTAAACGTAAGAAAAAAAAGGGCTTTGTCGCTTTGCGACCACACCGCCCAATCGGTACAACTTAACTAGGTTAACAAAAACTTAGGTACTTATACTTACTTAGGTACCTATACATACAATACAACGAAATTAATTCGATAAAACTGCTACTTTGCGCGCAGTTATCGTTTTGAATAATTACTATTTACTAAGTAATTGTATAGGTACCGTACCTACGTAATTGTAACTCAACTTAATTCCGTTGAAAGTGTTCACTTGGAAGTTTTTTTAATGTGATCTCATGTTTCTCTTTCTCTTTTTAATTTTTTAGTTACTAATTATGTTAAATTTAGTTATTAAGTTGAGTCATCTAAGTGCATGCTGTGGCATTCTGTAACTGGGAAAACACACAGATTTGAGAATAATTGTTTCTAATTACATGTATTAAGAGGGGGCTATTAGCTAGAAAAAAATCGGATTTCACCCGCGCCCTTGCGTCCCCCGAATCGCGTAGTACCACGAGCTGCCGCCGGCCGGCCGCCACGGCGCGCCGCGGCCCGCTCGCGCTGTACGCGGCTCTACCACAAAATAAATAAAGTAGCTTGACGCACTATTTGTAGGTACCTAATAAATATTCTGTTGAGCATATTTATATTAGTACTCCTATTTATCTGTTTATCTCTTTATCTGCCTACAACGAAAACAGAGAAAATGTATCCTACCTAAATAAAATTTTATTATTACCACAGAATACTAAAGGACCATAAAAAGTTATAATACTAATAAAATAAATAGGATCACAACTGTAATCCCAAAGAACGGTATTCAAACTCTCAGATCTCAAGACGCTTAGATCCTTGAAGATGTCTAAAAGGGGTAGTCAGAGACACGTCCAAACATTAAATTTGGCACGATACCCATATTTTGCAGTATTTAGCATTCAATACGTCACAGGTTGCAAGCCTATCGCCGCTTATAAGAATACCTACTAAGTGGTTTCCGCACGATGTTTTCCTTCACCGTTTTGAGTAGGTACGTGTATGCGCTATAACTTTTTCGAACAGTTGAACAATTAATTGATGCACGGCCTAGATTCGAACTCACTACCTTCCGATGAAAATTCGAGGCACCTCCCACTCGACCAACATGGCCAACTATAAATTTATCAAAATCAAAATTTTCGAACAAACAATAATTACCTTACTGTTTTATAAATGTTTCATCGAATATTTATTTGGCAGTTTCACCATTTACCCTTTATCAAAATAGCACATAATGCTCAAAAACGGTAATATCCGAACTTATTATTTTGACGAATAGCATATTATTTTATGTACTATTCGAATAAAAAAAACCATTGGCCACTCACGATCTTCAGATGGAAAGTTGAGGTACCTTTCACTCCGCCAACACAGCCAACTACAAATTTACCAAAATCAAATTTTCGAACAAACAATAATTTTATTATTCTGCTGTTGCTTGGCCGATAAATATTTCATCGAATATTTATTTGGCAGTTTCACTATTTACCCTATATCAAAATAGCACATAATGCTCAAAAACGGTAATATCCAAACTTATTATTTTGATGAATAGCATATTATGTACCTACTATTCGAATAAATAAAAATTATTGGCCACTACTCACAACCTTCAGATGGGAAGTCGAGGTACCTCTCACTCCGCCAACACAGCCAACTCAAATTTACCAAAATCAAAATTTTCGAACAAACAATAATTTTATTATTCTGCTGTTGCTTGACCGATAAATATTTCATTAAATATTTTATTTGGCAGTTTCACCATTTACCCTATATCAAAATAGCACATAATGCTCAAAAACGGTAATATCCGAACTTATTATTTTGACAAAAACCATATTATGTACTATTCGAATAAAAAAAACCATTGGCCACTCACAACCTTCAGATGGAAAGTCGAGGTACCTCTCACTCCGCCAACACAGCCAACTTCAAATTTACCAATATCAAAATTTTCTAACAAACAATAATTTTATTATTCTGCTGTTGCTTGGCCGATAAATATTTCATCGAATATTTTTTTGGCAGTTCAACCATTTGCCCTATATGAATATAACACATATATGCTCAAAAACGGTATGCAATATCCGAAATAAATAAATCAAAATCGTGAGAAAGGACTTTTCGATATTCGAATGAAGAAATACAAAAAAAACTTAAATATGCGTTTCTTTAATTGTATCGAAAAGCATAAATATTAAATGTCAAGTAATTATGAAAATGATAATTTATTTTTCATACAAACTTTAGCACCCCTTTCATAATGCAGTTCCCAGTTTTAGGGACCAGTGGCTTGACTGTGCGGTGCGTTGATATTCAGTCAGTCAGTCAGTCAGTAACGTAAGAGTTTTATAAAAGGTGGTGAGGTTCAATTATTGAAAACCCGTGCCTGATTTTTTTTTTATTAGTTATAGCGTCGTCGTTATATAGATAGTTATAATCACGACAGTAACTGTTTATAATCATAGTTTTCCCTTACCTTCTACTAGTTTGAATCAATTGGGATTCATTTTCATTTGTTTTCTTCTTTGATCTAACAATAAACCAGTAATATGATATTTGTGAATTTTTAATTGTCTAATAAAATAACTTTTGTACCAATTGTAATGAATATTTTCGACGAAATGAAAATCCTACAAAATTATTTTCGGTCAAACGTGAAAATAATCACAACTATGTGAAATAAACACAACTGTAATTTGTTATGAAAGTTTTCTCTTACCTTTCATTTGTTTCGAAATCGAGGATCGATAGGTATTCATTTTCATATATTTTCTACTTTGATCTAAAAATAAACACAATATCGACCGAGAGGATGCTTTATAAACAAGTAGGTAGGTACAATATAATCTTGGTAGGTACGCTCGTTTTCTAAAATTTTGCATAGCTAATAATTAGTGATCGGACACAAAAAATATGAGGCGTAGATTAGGTTCAATGCGTTTCCCACGGCTTTTGTAATTTTTTTTTGTTTGATTTTTTACCCATGGTTAAGTTTAAAATTACGAAACCGCTCTGGAGAAAAGTAGCACAGGTCCGTCTAGCAACGCGGATCGCCGCGGAATGAGTATGACTGCGAAGCAAAATACGCGAATAGCAAGAAAAAAGAGTGCGGCATGAAGTTACCGATGCTCGGAATTAAATAGCGTAAGCGACATTTAGAAAAAAATTAATTATGTAAAAGAAATGGCTTTAAAAAAAAAACTGCTAGACTATTCAATGTATAATTTATTTAGCAATATTTATGATAAATATCATATTGAATTGCCTTATGGTTTAGGATATTTTTGGGCAATTCTTGATTTTCAGAGATGTGTTTGGCATTTTTTCTTAACAAGGTTTTTATTAAATTTTTATTTTTGATAAAATAATTTTGACGCTTATATACCTGAGAATCTTCCATATAAATTTCAATTCCATACATCATTCACGATAAAAATTATTTGGGCTTCAACCATTGCAAATTTGGTTGTTGCTCAGCCTTAAGTGATTTTTCTGTAGGACGCACTAAATAAATAATGAAGTAAAAATAAAATTTCGAAAATTAAATGGTTATTATTAATGGTTTTTTTATTTATTAATGAGTCTTCATTAAAACCAATACCCGCACTCGAAAAAAAAATCATTCATATGAAATGAGTACTTTGTTTGGCTGAATCTAAAATCGGAGTTTAACAGACGTTATACTTAAATTATATTGCAAATAAAAAAGCCGTGAGTAGGAGGTACCTCGACTTTCAATCGGTCGTGGGTTCGAGCCCCGGCTGGCATCAATGATTTTTTCTGTTCGAAAAATTTATATGCGAATCAAAACACGTGCTCATGCAAACGGTGAAGAAAACATCGTGAGGAAATCAGTTAGTATTCTTGTAAGCGGCGATGGGCTTGCAACCTGTCACTTATGGAATGCTAACTACTGCAAAATGTGTGCATACATGTGCCAAATATAATGTTTGGACGTGCCTCTGACTACCCCCTACCATGGACATCTTCAAAGGATCTAAGCGCCTGGAGATCTACAGATCGAGATGAGAGGATGTCTACCGTAGGTACTTGGGGATACAGCTTTTTTTTTTTTCTTGGCGGGATGTTTAATACATCCTATTTTTGCGAGCAAATGTTTTTTTTTGTAATAAAAATAAATAAGGATATATACCGCACAAGGTTTACCTACATACCTACATCTCCACTCCAGTATGTTCCGAATATGACGCCCGAAATAAATAAATTAGACTGTCAAAAACAAAAGAGGTCGGGCCTCCCAATCCGTATCATCCATATTATAATTTACTAGCTGACCCGTGCCCGCTTCGCTGTGCGTAAGACATTTCTAATACCATCGTTGACTTTTTTGTAGACGTTTTTAAGGTGTACAATACTGTAGTACATTATTTTGATATATCTCGTGGGGTTCAGCCAGCATTTGCAATGTAAGCGCAAAAAAATGTGTTTATTTACGACATCACATTAGAAACCTCTAAAATTATCAGTGTTTCTCTACTATATTATGCATGTATTATACATATAAACCTTCCTCTTGAATCACTCTATTTATTAAAAAAAACCGCATCAAAATTCGTTGTGTAGTTTTAAAGATATAAGCAAACATACATACATACATACATATTACATACAGACGCGGGAAGCGGAAAGCGACTGCTTTATACTATGTATTTGTATATATATATGTAGTGAAGTGAGATAAAATAAAATAATCACAAGTCATCGTTTCTGAATAAAAATACCTAGGTACTTAGGTAAGATTTTGTTTGTAGTGGCCGGCCCGTCAACATAACTAGTACCTACAACATTTTGTTACTGGCCCTTTAGAAAATTCAGTTTGACACTCCTGTGGGGCTATTTTGTAAAATTATGATTATCATGTTATGATATTCATACCAATATTTATTGGTACTGAATGCCTTAATACCTACGCTTTTTATATGCTGATTAGGCACCTATACCTACGCTTCCAATACAATACCTACGTAGAAACGTAGGTATAGGTATAGGTGCATAAACAGTGAATAGTTACTGTGAAGTCTACAGATTAGGTAGGTACCTACTCTCTAACATTAGGTATTGTATTTAACATCATAACATGATAATCATGTTTTTGCAAAATAGCACTGCTGGTTTATGAGGTGGGTCGAGTTTATGAAGTATGTTCTCCGTTGTTTTATTTAGGGCTGGGTCAAGATTCTTTCCAGAAGAATCCTCTTTGTGTTTTACAACTTGCTAATGGCGCAGCGACGGCGTGTCGCTTTTATTTTGTATATCTCTTTATTTCTTCCAAAGTGCTCACTTGACTCGAGCAAAACAAAATATATTAAGAGTAGGTACTTATGATCTTTGAAATAACTCTAAAGTAGAGATCTGTAGTGCTTATCTTAAGTTTGTACCTACTTAGCCACGAAACCTTTCATTCCTTTCTTTACTTCGAGCCATTGAATGTTTTTGATATCTAGGTACAATCTATAAATTGACTGAATGTCTACCAAGTAGGTACAACCTACAAAACTAACCAAGTCAAAAAAATGGGATATTAGAGAAATGTCTCTGGTTGGGTATATCCGTAGGTAGTAGATTACTCAGAAATGTGCTTAGCTGCTTTGATTGAACCTACATTTCCTCCTAACATCGCTGGCTGTCTGCCAATCAGTCAGCCGGTTCCAGAGTTAGACATGTGCCCAAATGCCAACTAGGTATTCACAGTTAAGTGAAATAACGTTCAAATTTATGGTATAATTTAAGATTTTAGGTTGCATGTCACGTATGGAATGCCAACTACTGCAATTTATTAGCATGTGTGAAATGTTATGTTGTCGTGCCTCTGACTAACCCCTTTAACACTTATTTCAGAATCTGAACACGTGGAGATCTGAGTGATGTTTACCATACTTGGGAATTACGAGTAGGTAGGTATAGTCGTGATCTTAAAACTAGCCTCTACATTAATTTCGTGATCATTATTCTAACTTCCTGCCTAATGAAATACCTAAGTATAGGTAATTTATGACCGCTGCACAAGATAATCACAGACACAAACACCACACAAGAATATTATTAGGTAATAGGTACCTACCTATTGCCTTTTTAAAATATTTTTTGAGCAAGGTGATAGAGAATAAATCTTTTTTAGTGTACCCTTGCTGACAAAGCTTGGATTGTTGGACTAAGGTCCTCTTGGCAACCTGGTAACTTGGATTGAACTTAGTGTAGCCAAACGCTTTCGTGACGCCCTCTAGCGAAAAACACGCAAGTTACTCTATTGCTAGCTAAAGTATACCAAACGTGCCACTCCATTCTCGCTACCGGACCAGTTTCTCGCTCGTTTTATTGTGCGTCTCCCTTACTCTCAAGCACGACGCTTGCGTTCAACTTCAAACGTGTTCCTGATTTAAAATACATTCAGCGCTGGGCTAACCGTTGCCCCGTCTGTACGTGAGCGTGTTGATAAAGATAACTCAGTATTACCGGAAAATCGCGCCAAAGTTTTCCTAACTATGGGAAGGACGTTGATAAAGTTTTGTGTGTAAGTTATCAAGTTATAAACCAGTGAACAGTTGACAAAAATGTGTGAATTTGTTTATCTGTGGTGAATTAAGTGAAGTGCAAAAACCGTCTGGAATGTTAAAAAAGTTGTGATGGGCGCTAAGTTAAGTTGAGAAGAAAGAAAGTCGTTTGTCAACATGGAGTGGAAATGGCTTTCACCATCGGCGCTGCTGCTGCTAGTGATTTGCTCAGGTAAGTGGCTCCTGCATTTCTGACTCACCTTGCCTTAGTTCAGCTTGTTGAACGTGGCGTCTCGTCTCGGTCGTTGTATTGTAAGTATCAACAACGGCAGCCCAGGTACCGACACACACAAGTGTATATGTGTGTGTGTGTGTGTGTGTGTGTGTGTGTGTGTGTGTGTTGACTGACTCGTATTATAGCGAGGGGAAGGTGGGTAAACACAAAGTACTTACCTGCTTATCTCTGTAGTAGGCTTCAGGGTTGTAACATAAACGGTTTCTTTAGTTTTCATCTGCAATTCTACATTTTGAAGTATCTATCTCCATAACGTGTGGAGGTAAAAGTTCTTTTGTGATATCGTATGGAAGTAGGTACCTACTTATGTAGGTATTTATCTCCGGAACTAGGTAGGTACCTACCTTATTTCAAGATTCAGAAAATTAATGCACTTATTAAAAGCTTAAAACCAGCCAAGTGCGTGTCGGACCATGCCCAATGTAGGTTTCGTAATTTACACAGCTAACGACGTTATACCTATACCTACCTACCTAAGTAATTTTCAATGATATTTGTAATACCTATTATATAGGTACCTAGGTAGGTACTTGATATTTGTTCAACATTTTTATTTTTTCAGTTGGTCGACTATTAGGTACCTACCTATAGATAGGTAGGTACCTACCTACTCCTAAACTTCTAAAGCCTACTTAGCCATGATAGTTTTACTTTTAACATTACTACATAGGTATATGAACTAGGTGGGTAGGTAGGTACCTACCTACTAGGTACTGTGAATTATTTCACGCTCCCAAACCCAATTTTTGTGTCCCCCCAGGGACACTCGCATATAACAAAAATTTGTACCTACTTTAAAGCATAATATTTGACAAACTCGTTATTTTCACAAACCCGCAATACTTTTTAAAGACCTATCCAACAATAACCCAAGCTATGGGGTAGGTACGCGAGAAAAAAAATAACTACCCCACTTCACATGTAGGGGAGGTAGGTACTAGGTACCTTTAAAAACAACAATTTTTTAAAGATTTTGTTCTTCCACTGTTGTCTTGACTCGTATGAAGCTGTATTCGGCTCTTTAGTCGACTGGGCCCGCTCGAACTAGTCCCGCGGGCCCAGTTGACCTAATGCATTTAAATTATGACTTTTCTTTGGTCGACTGGGCCCATTACTAATTTGAACAAAAAATATATTGTCTGATTTCAACTCCATGTACAGATGTGTACAAAACGTTTTCAAGATAAACAAAAATGAAACACCATGGTTATAAAATACTAATGTTTTTTACTAATGTTCGGGCTTACATATAAATAGTCGAAATTCACAACAATTTAAACTGAAAGTATTTGAAAGTCACAGTCGTTTGATTAATGCTTTATCAGAAGTATTCTAATCAACAACATAAATTAAAAATATTTAAAAATCAGCCTTTTGATTAACGCTTACTTAGAACTATTCAAAATCAACAATATACAATAATACAAAAATAAAAAAAGATACTTCAAAATCACAGTAGTTTGATTAATTCTTAATGCATATTTAAAACTATTCAAAATCAACAATATACAATGATACAAAATCAAAAAAGATACTTAAAAATCACAGTACTTTGATTAATTCTTAATGCTTACTTAAAACTATTTAAAATCAACAATATACAATAATTCAAAACTAAAAAAGATACTTAAAAATCACAGTTGTTTGATTAATTCTTAATGCTTACTTAAAACTATTTAAAATCAACAATATACAAAAATTCAACATTAAAAAAGATACTTAAAAATCACAGTTGTTTGATTAATTCTTAATGCTTACTTAAAACTATTCAAAATCAACAATAAACATTAATCATAAATAAAAATAGCTAGTTAAAATCACAGCTATTTTATTAAAAAAATATTTATTAATCGTCGCAAAGCATGATAATGTCCTTCTTGTGTACCTCCACAAAACTGATCCATCTTTATTTCTTCTTTTCACAACATAAAAAGCTCTTATTAACTTTTGACCACCTCGTTGCGAAGTACTAATATGTAAAGATAGGGTACCACGAGAAGTTGAAGGCCCCTCGTCATTCATTACGACGATCCTATGGTAAATAAACCATTAAAATATACACAATTATAGAGTACAAAAGTTTAATAACTGTAGTAAAATAATGCTACTGAGTACTGACCTGCTAGATTTTTCACTCAAAAATAACACTATTAATTATTGTCTACAAAAAAAATCTACACAAGTACACAGTGACAATTTTGTATAACGAGGACTCTGGTAAGAATGACCTAATGAAACAGGTAGATGAACCCTACCTGCACAGATGAGCTTCTTAACTGTGATTGGCTGAATGAAAGTACCGCCAGAAAAAGGTCTTTCCAGGTACCTATTGTTTGTTATCGCGTAATGATTATTTCAAATACTCTGCTACTTTGTTTTAAATATACAATGCGTTTAAAAGTAACAGCTATGACGATTAATTTATGTATTCCATTATAATTTCGACAAAAGTTGAAACACTTTTCTTCTTGTCTATTTTAATACCAAATTTTGTAAGCGGGCCCAGTTGACCAATTCAAAATATGCATTAGGTCAACTGGGCCCGCGGGACTAGTTCGAGCGGGCCCAGTCGACTAAAGAGCCTGTATTCGTGCTAAATTACAGCTTTCTAGCACTAATAGTCTCTGAGCTAGGCTGCGGACAGACGGACGGACGGACTTGGCGAAACTCTAAGGGTTTCTTGTAGATTACGAAACCCTAACAAAGAAGTTTTCGCGGGTGAAACCGCGAGAGTGTTATTAGCTTATTGTAAAGGTTTTGAAGTCGAAATATTTACTTTGGAATAATTGATAAACTTCCATTAGGTAGGTAGGTAGGTAGGTACCTAGTTATAATTATTAACATGATGATCTAAGATGATGTTGAGGTGTTATTGGCTAGGTTAGGTTAGTAGTTAGCTGGTAGGTAGGTAACCTACCTATTGATTGAGTTAATATAAGGTTGGTACTTGGTAGGTACCTAAGACAGGTACCTACATAGGTAAGTACGTACTTACTAGGGCGTGTAAAAACCGGGTTGTTTAGAAAAACCGGGTTTTTCGGTTTTTAATTTTCAATAACCGGTTAAACCGGTTAATCGGTTATTTATCAAGTTTTTTATATAGGTGTCTTAGGACATAATAAAACCATACATTTTAATGAAAATTAACTTATTATTCAAATAAGCAAGCACCAATTAAATTAAATTGTTAAATTTCAAAATATTTTGATGTACTCAAAACTCACCCATACTCGAATAAAGTAATAAAGGCAAAAATATGATAAATAAGTCAATAGTTAACAATAATACCTCATAATTCTTAGTTGTAACCTCAAAACTAACTTGATTTAAACTCTTCAGAGGCCCCTCCAATACCCCTTGAAAAGTACTTCATGTTTTAACACGGGTATTTATCACGTAATTACCCTTAATTTATTTTCCCGACGTTTCAGCTATGTTCCAATAGCCATGGTCGCTGGCTGACTGGAGAACACGGTGCCACCGTCGAGAAGCGGAGGCAGTTGACGAAACTACCCTCACTTGGTCTTCAGAAATAGAAATGTCCATGTTCGTATTACAACACACCACACTAACTGTATCTATGCACTGAGATGGTCTGTCACGACGCCCACATATAATAGTAACCACAGGATTCCAAGAATTAGAGTCTATAGCCGTCTTCACAATTTAAATTTGAGTACTTCTTGATTTCAATAGCTTCAGGGTGACAGACAAAATTTTGGAAATGTGTTGAGGAGATTTTCAATTATGTCAGTTTTCACTCCGTTGTCTAAGGTGGCTAAGCAGTTATGGACTCCGAAGGATGTTGTACCTTTGCAGATGCCTGGTGACCCTGGTGTATATAAGATAGACTGTAGTTGTGGCCGTTCATACATTGGGCAAACAAAAAGAACTATAGCCGAACGTGTCAAAGAACATATTGCAGCTGTCAAAAATCACCAGGTAAACAAGTCAGCGATCGCAGAGCACTTAGTAGATTCGGGACCGTCTCACTGGATTGAAGTACATGACCCAAAAGTTCTGTCTAGTGAGCGCCATTATTATAAGATTCAGGAAGCTATTGCAATCAAGAAGTACTCAAATTTCAATCGTGAAGACGGCTATAGTATATACTCTCTAATTCTTGGAATCCTGTGGTTACTATGTGTGGGCGTCGTGACAGACCATCACAGTGCGTAGATACAGTTAGTGTGGTGTGTCGTAATACGAACATGGACATTTCTATTTCTGAAGACCAAGTGAGGGTAGTTTCGTCAACTGCCTCCGCTTCTCGACGGTAGCACCGTGTTCTCGAGTCTGCCCGCGACCATGGCTATTGTAACATAGCCGAAACGTCGGGAAAATAAATTAAAGGTAATTACGTGATAAACACCCGTGTTAAATCTATAGTATGTCTACTAATCACGATAGTTTGAAAAATAATACTTCATGTTTGCATCATAATACTTCATGTTTCGAGGAATGCTCAAGGTAGATCGCGAGATACCTTGAGTTGACAGTTTCTTCACTGAGGAAATATGTTGAGGAATCCTCGACATGAGGCAAACTCGAAGTCATTTTATTAACTACTAGCTGTTGCCCGCGACTTCGTCCGCGTTTCCGTCGTTTTTCGTAAAAAACGTAGCATAAGTCCTTCCTCACGGCTCAGTGGTTTTGATGTAACAGACAGACTTACTTTCGTATTTTAGTAGGGAAATATTATATGCCAATCTACAATACTGTTGAAAAATATCGCAATACGGAATCGCACAATATTATTGTAAATAGCTGTGCCCGCGACTCTGTCAGCGTGTAACTCCTGTGTAAACAGTCAGTAAAGTGAGTCGTATTTTTCGTATATTCGTCTATACAGCGTCTATACTCTGTACGTCGTATATTCACGAAAATTTGTGTCTGTCTGTCTGTATAACCGTTATAAAAACAAAAACTACTCGACGGATTTTAACAAAACTTGGTACAATTATCTTTTATACTCCTGAGCTGGTTATAATATACTTTTCATCACTCTACAACCAATAGGAGCAGAGCAGTGAAGGGAAATGTTGGGAAAACGGGAGAATTTACTCTATTTTTAAGCTTCCGTCGCGTGTGCAACCTTAATGGTTAAAGCTACACAGAATGCTGATACTAAATATACTTACTACAGAATGTCTTTATATAAAACGTTTTTTTTCACAGTTTTTTTGTCATTAGACAATACATTAGATGATTTATTTTTTTGTTCAAACGCTAGTGTGGGGGCGGACTTATTTCTGGTAAGATGCTTAACTCTCTTTAATTCGATATCGTACAGGATATTCTTAAAAATTATTAAATAATTTGACATTTGGAACAAAATGGACGAAAAATCGGACTGACACTGTATTTTCGGAAAAGTATTGATCAAAATATACCTGAAAAACCAGCCAAAGTGCGAGTCGGACTCGCGCACGAAGGCTTCCGTACCTATAAAAAACGGCCAAATCAAATCACGTTTGATGTATGGCCCATACAGTATGGGAGCCCCACTTAAATATTAAATTTATTCTGTTTTTAGTATTTGTTGTTATAGCGACAACAAAAATACATAATCTGTGAAATTTTCAACTGTCTAACTATCACGGTTTATGAGATACAGCCCTGTGACAGACAGACGGACAGCGAAGTCATAGTAATAGGGTCCCGTTTTTACCCTTTGGGTACGGAACCCTAAAAACTATATGTTTTCGATGTTTTTTGGATTGATTGTAGCAATCACACTTCGTACAAACTCTGGGGTCTACAGCGAAGTCTTCTTGACCTCGTATATCGCTTAACGAACGATCACTCGACAATTAAGATTACTTCCTGGCCGGCCCATTTCAAACGTAAATATCTCGGGACCCCTTCTAGGACAATTCCTGATTTTTGGAGTACAATTCGTACAATTCCATAAATTTGTAACTGCATTTAAATTAACCCTTAACCACGGTGGGTCCAGCTGCGTAGTATCACACACAGTCTCACACGCCCCGCCTTTTTATACCTTCGGCCGCGAGACGCGGCAAGCGCGGCGACCGATTCTCGAACGTTCGCGACCGGCCGCACTGCGCGCTTGACGCCTAGCTGCTAGGCCGGTCGCGAACGTTCGAGAATGTTCGTTTTACGAAGCTACTCGCTAGGTGACTCGCTAGCCTCTAGGCGCTAAGCAAGCCGCCTGCCTGTGCGTTCGCGACCTTATATACAAAAATAATCCTTATAGCATGATTCAGTATTCACGCGCGATGGCTTATTATTAGCGTATTTCATGTATAACTTTGGTGTTTCTATACCGATTTCTATGATTCTTTTTTATGGAATAGTTAATAATGTAAACTTTTTTAATTAGGGATGACTGAGAGTGTTATAAACGTAAGAGTAGACAAATATAATCAGAAAGCTTCGAACTGCTAAGCTATCGGGAGTTACACGTGTTATTGTGAGTCAACCATAAAAGATAAACATATGCTGTCGTGGGATATTTTTTATATAATTTTAAGGAGAACATTTCCGTCATACATGATTTCTGTGTAGCTTTAACCATTAAGGTTGCACACGCGACGGAAGCTTAAGAAATGCAGTAACTACTCCCGTTTTCCCAACATTTCCCTTCACTGCTCTGCTCCTATTGATTGTAGCGTGATGAAAAGTATACTATAACCAGCTCAGGAGTATGAAAAATAATTGTACCAAGTTTCATTAAAATCCGTCCAGTAGTTTTTGTTTCTATAACGGTTATACAGACAGACAGACAGACAAAAATTTTACTGATTGCATTTTTGGCATCAGTATCGATCCCTAATCATCCCCTGATAGTTATTTTGGAAATATATTTCATGTACAGAATTGACCTCTCTACAGATTTATTATAAGTATAGACAACTACTAAAACACGGTTACGAGATCGAGTCTAAGTGATATTTCTAGGTAACAACTAAGAATATAGGAATAAGAATAATTAACTTTTTTAATTGGTAGTATTAAAACTCTTTCTCGTACTCAAATCCTAATAATATTATAAATACGAAAGTTTGTGAAGATGTTTGTATGTTTAAATATCAATCAGGCCTTAACGAAAAAACATATTAAGATGAAATTAGCTGTAGATGTAGATTCTAATGCCCGATTAAAACATGGGGTGGTTTATAATCCGAAAAATATTGCCAAAATGATAAAAAAAATGCAAAAATAATGAATTTGGAAAAAATCGAATATCCGGTTATTTTGCCAAAAAAACCGGTGAAAAAACCGACCTAAAATCAGTCGGTTAATCGGTTTTTCGGTTAATCGATTAATCGGTTTACATGCCCTAGTACTTACCCAGGTATTTTATGATTTTATGATTATGGAATGATAACATGATTAGGTACTTAATTGAAACTAAGTAAGTAGGTTACTTTTAAAAGTTAAGGTTTACCAACCTCTCTTTGTCCCTAATAATAGTTTAATAGGAGTTACTTTTTTTTAACTTAAAATACGGCTAATTATCTTTCACGTTTTTTCTTGTACTGCTGACGTTTCGGGACAATTCAGATGCTCTTCAACCCGAATACCTTCTAGTACCTACTAGGTATCAGGTATAGTACCTACTATGTATATTCGCCGATCTACTATTGAAAGCGGTCGCGGACGATGCTCATAATGAAGAGCATCTGCAGGGCTATTTTGTAAAAACATGATTAACATGTTATGATGTTGAATGCAATAACCTAATGTTAGAGAATACCTAATCTGTACACTTTTCATAGTAACTATGCACAGTTTATACACCTATACCTGGTCTACGCTTCTGCGTAGGTATTGTATTGGAAGCGTAGGTATAGGTGCCTAAACAGCATAAAAAGCGTAGGTATTATGGCATTCAGTACCATAACATGATAATCATGTTTTTACAAAATAACCCCACTGAATTGTCTCAAAACGTCAGCAATATAAGAAAAAAAAAATCGGCCAAGTGCGAGTCGGACTCGCGCACGAAGGGTTCCGTGCCATTATCTATAAAAACGGCAAAAAAAATCACGTTTGTTGTATGGGAGCCCCCCTTAAATATTTATTTTATTCTGTTTTTAGTATTTGTTGTTATAGCAGCAACAGAAATACATAATCTGTGAAAATTTCAACTGTCTAGCTATCATGGTTCATGAGATACAGCCCTGTGACAGACAGACGGACAGCGAAGTCTTAGTAATAGGGTTCCGATTTTACCTTTTGGGTACGGAACCCTAAAAACGTGGTAACTAATTATCCGTAAGTATTTTTAGTTAAAATGATTAACAACCATGATAGTTTTAATTATATAGGTACCTACCTACCATTCATTTGTTACAAAATTCAAATTACTGACTTTTAAAACCGACCGAGTTTTATATTAAGTAGGTACCAATTATAATTAAAACTGTTGTTTCAGCGTTGTCATCAACCACTTTAATCAATTTTTAAAAGGTTTTTAAAGACCTATTTGAATATTATAATATCCGGTTAGGTTACTAAAATATCTATAGAATATCTCAACCGCTAAAACATTTCAACTTTCTGTAAGCGGAGGTGGGGATAGTGGGGAACAAAATAAACGCTTGAATAGGTAAATTAGGCAACGTTGCCAGCGTGCTCAAAACTCGAAACTAGAGAGTGAAACCGGTTTTGCTGGTTTGGTTGGATGCAGGTGTGCTGTAGTAACTACTGCTATTCTGTGGCGCTGCTGTTTACTACTATTTCTTGTACTGTGGCACTGCGTCGAAGCAAATCCACAGATTGGTAAGTAACTGCTGCAGTAACTTTGTATTTGAACCGCTTTTTAGGGCTCCGTACACAAAGGGTAAAAACGGGACCCTATTACTAAGACTTCGCTGTCCGTCTTTCCGTCTGTCTGTCACAGGGCTGTATCTCATGAACCGTGATAGCTAGACAGTTGAATTTTTCACAGAATGTGTATTTCTGTTGCCGCTTTAACAACAAACACTAAAACCAGAAAAAATCATCAGCAATCTTATTATTGGATCCACATAACTACATAAAAAGTAATTCTACCCGACCTACGATAGGTAGATAGTAAGTAGGTAGGTATACGACTGTAGGTAAGTCATTATCATTAGTACAATAAGCAGAAGCTTTAATTATAAGGGAAAACTCAAGGGCTTTATATTATAACAAGCTTCCGCCCGCGGCTTCGCTCGCGTGTAACCTGGATAAAAAGTGTCCTATCCTAGATGCTATTCCAGGGCATGAGCTATGCATGTTCTAAGTTTCAACTAAATTCGTAATGTCGTTTGGGCGTCATTGAGGCACAAACATACAAACAAACTCAACAAACTTTCGCAAGTATAATATTACTCTCTCCCTCTCTCTATAGTATCAATTTTGAATTTGAGAAATATTCTAAAATGTGCATTGAGCATTGTAAAAATGTATCCAATTTTTTATTGTATTAATAACTCACTATTTTGGATATAACGGCTTTCGCATAAAAGGTAGATGTATGCTGTCACGGAGTTTTATTTACAACTATTTAAGACAAACAATCCTACGATACATTATTTTCGTGTATCTCCAACAGTTTAGGCAGCGCACGCTAAGATAGCTCTCAGAGGCAGTTTTTTCCGACTTATAATACTTATCGCGTAAAAACATACCCTCTTTTTATCGGAGTCGGTTAAAAAGTAGCCTATGTGTTATTCTGATGAATAAGCTATTGTTAGCAGGCGCCTACAAAAGCCAGGCGCACACTACACTTGGTTCGGGGGCATTTGTTCGTTGGCGTTCGAGGCGTATACGTCACTACGTTATCGTTGTCACAATTCTTGACGCATTAGCTTTATTTCTTGTCGAGAGTTATTAATGTTTTGCAGTGTAAATTCATGTAAAGTTATGATTGTCCAAAATGGAACAAAACGATGTTCCATTTTGGTTGTATTAGTTGAATTGCATAAATTCTGATCAGTAAATTAAGTTTGGTTACAGTTGTGTTTTCCTTTATATTTAATCTATTCCTGGTGTTTCTTAAACTATATTATTGTAAAGTTTCATTAAATTCCATTCAGTAGTTTTTACGTGAAAGAGTAACAAACATCCATACATACATAGATACTCACAAACTTTCGCATTTATAATATTAGTAGGATATGGGCCTTCAAGATGTCAAAATGTCAAAAAGAAAAACCTACCTCATTATAATTACCTACGAATTACTTCCTTGGTGATACGTGGTGAGATTTAAGACTATAAACCCCCTAGAGAATTAGGGACCATTATAAAAATGTCCGACAGAAATGTTGTTTTTGAGTGGCATTATGGCATTTGACGTTTGACGAAAAAATAATACATTAAAAAAAAAAATAGGATCACCACTGTAATCCCCAAGTACGTTAGACATATATATCCTCTCAGATCTTCAGGCGATAAGATCCTTTGAAGATATCTAGTGGGGGAAGTCAGAGGCACGTCCAAACATTATTATTGCCCACATTTTGCAGTAGTTAGCATTTCATACGTGACAGGTTGCAAGCCCATCGCAAAAATACTAACTGGTTTCCTCACGATGTTTTCCTTCACCGTTTATGCACGTGTTTTTGATGCGCATAAATTTTTCAAACAGAAAAATCTATTGATGCACGCCGGGATTTGAACCCAGTTCCCTTCAGATTTAAAATCGAGGTACCTCCCACTCGGCCAACACGGCTTAAAATAATACACGTGATATTTTACTACACCCCCCTCCTCCCTTGTGATATTTCGTAATTTTTGTCGAACCCTGCCCCCCCCCCCTCCTTTTCAAGCCTCACGTGATTAATGGGCGGCCCTTAACTAAAAATCTACCTACTACTACAGGCATGTTTGAAGGCTTATCTTCTCATCAAAAAATATAATCACTACATAGTATAAAGCAAAGTCGCTTTCCGCTTCCCGCGTATGTATGTATGTTTGCTTATATCTTTAAAACTACACAACGGATTTTGATGCGGTTTTTTTTAATAGATAGAGTGATTCAGGAGGAAGGTTTATATGTATAATAACATGCTACCCGTGTGTGTTTGTGTGTTTGTTACTCTTTCACGCAAAAACTACTGAACGGATTAAAATGAAACTTTACAGTAATATAGCATAGACATCAGAATAACACATAGGCTTTTTATCCTAATGTTATTTAATGTGACAGGTGATAGCGCGCTGGTACTCGATGGTTTGAACTTTGAATGATGTTACAAAAGCTTGTAATTGAAAAAATGTTTTTCAACAGAAAACTTATTTGCAATAGAGCACTGCGAGACAACTGCCTTTACTCTTGCGGTGCTATTAATAAAAATTTACTTATCCAAAGATCATCTAAGGTTACACCAAGACTTGTTAATACCAGCTTAATGTAAGCAACTCCATTTCTAATCCTTGATTATTAATATTGAATTCGACTAGTCCAAACGTAAGCGTTGGACTAAATTTAATCCTGCGCTAGTCTACGTTTATTAATGAGACGGTTGAAGTACACTAAACACAACTTATGTAGGCTTTAATTACTTACCTATGCTTTGACGCAAAACAAAGCTTGTATTTTACAGTTTTAGGCCGATCGATCGCGTGGATCACGTGCAAACTATAGCATACAGTGTGAACAGCATACAGTTAACAAAAATATACAGAAATGGATGTGGCTCGGCAACTCCCTCGTACCTAATGGGTCAATAGTGAAGTAGCATCTACGGCATCTCGCAGGGCAATAATGTTATTGTCCACACTCATCGACTACTATGTAGTCGATGTCCACAGTCCACACTACACAGTGAACCGAAAAGACTTCCTAAAAATTATCTTTATCACTACCTAATTACCAGTCGCCACGCTCTAGCTAACTGGATGGGAATATGTTATTATAATAGGACACATCCACTTGCAATTTTATATTTTTGCTGTATGGCAGCGGCCGTTTGACTTTCCGTGCCAATAATTAAAATAATTATACAATTCACCCTGTCAAGCGTGCATGTTAAATTTAATGTGCATACCTAACAGTCCTTGTTAACGTTTTTTCTACTTTAAAACAAACCTAGCTGCAAAACTTTCCACCGGTGAACGTCAAAAAGAAATAAATCCGGCCAAGTGCGAGTCGGACTCGCGCACGAAAGGTTCCGTACCATTATCTATAAAAAAATGAAAAAAAAAAATGTTGTATGGGAGCCTCACATAAATATTTATTTTATTCTGTTTTTAGTATTTGTTGTTATAGCGGCAACAGAAATACATCATCTGTGAAAATTTCAACTGTCCAGCTATCATGGTTCATGAGATTACAGCCCTGTGACAGACCGACGGAAGGCGAAGTCTTAGGAATAGGGTGCCGTTTTTACCCTTTGGGTACGAAATCCTAAAAAAGATGTATGTTCAATAATCAGAGATGTTTTTTGTAAACAAAGGGGATACCAGTGCCAAAAAATTATATAATTTATATATTTTAAGGAATAAAATGTCGTGCAATCTTTAATTAATGATTTTAAAGAGCTTACTTTTGCATGATTGATAATATACAAATTTTTAATAAGCGAAAGATTTTTTCGTACAATTATTTTCTACAACTGGCAACAAGCCAGTGGCTTCAAATATGTCCAATTGTCCAACGGGGATTTTTTTTTGTTTTTCTTGTTTCGCTTTAATTTTTGAATTGGAATGTATTTATCGGCTGTTAATGGCTAATTATAAGTGAATCACTGAAATTACACTTTGACGTTGACTTATCTTGACAATACTTTGTTTACAAAAAAAATCTCTGATTATGGAATGTGGTATACAGGTAGGTAAGTTCAATTTCTACTTGCTGAATTTAGAATTAGTTTTTTCATGATAAATTGTTCCGCAACATCAGAAATTGTAATTTTCCGGAACATGAAAAGAGACCAGGCAGGAATCGTTTAACCTTGTAAGCCCTTCTGTTCTAATAAAAAAAGTGATGGATAACACTTGCTTACTCGTAAGTATCGTAACATACTCTTACCTACGTATTAGGTGTTAATCTACTTTGAAATGTATGCTTTCGTACGAGTAGGTAATATTAAATCGTTCCACGCATTCTTGCACGCAAATTGCATAAATTGGCATTAAGTATGCTATTTGTATAAATCTGCACATAAAGAGTGTTTCAGGAATTACTCACGTAAAATATATTGTCACACTAATGTGTGACACGCGAATTCAAAAGCGACCAGCCCTCGTGAGAGTCGCACTCAACCTGATGAAGATTCTCCAGATGAATTGAAACATTATCGGTGCATACGTTGACAAAATATTTTTTACGTGGTTATTCCCGTATTTCTCATAATGCGTAGTACTTTACCTATAACTCACAAAGGTTTTGAAAGTGTATAAATCTGCATGGGACTGTAAAATGTACGATAATTTACCTGTTCAATGCATAATTAATCATAATAACAGCGAGATAAAACAATTTTGACAGCCTGCTTCCAGTCTGGGTGTGTGGTCAGGAAATATATGTTCCTACTCGTATTTGATTGTGGTGTTATTTGTTTAATATCTAGCTGAACCGACAGTCGTTCTCAGTTGTTCTATTCAAATTTAAATAATCCCAAAACACATTCAGACTTCCAATTTTTTTAAATTTTCTGGCCCACTCTTTCAATTTTTCTTTCTCTAAAATGCTTAGATGTTGAATGTTTTGTAACATAAGTACTAAAGCGGCCAAGTGCGTGTCGGGACACGTAGGGTTTCGTAGTTTACACAGCTAACAGCGTTAAAATAAGTAATTTTCAATAGTATTTGGACAAAAAAAAATATTTTTTTTAAAGTACATTTTATAACTTGTTCGCCTATTACGTCTATTAACGTCAGAATTCGTACTGGATCAACAATTACCGTGAATATCTCGCAAAAATAAAAAAGTTATTTCTTCCTAACTAAAATTATCATTCGTGGGGGAAACTAGTTACGAGGTGGCAATTATGTTGTGTCCACCATAAAGCTTTAATTTCGTAAAATACGTTCGCTCTAATTCCTGTTATCTTTGCGCTCAGATCTTAGAAAATGTCTAAAAGGGAGTCAGCGACATATCCAAACATTATATTTGGCACAATGACATACCTACGTTTTGCATAGCCAAAATTCACATGGTTCACAAGTCCATCGCCGCTCACAAGATTACTGGTTTCCCCACGAATGATATCGTCAGTGGAAAAAAAGAAATGCTAAAGCGCCAATATGCAAATGATGGGAAAACGAGTTTAAAGTTTCATTTTTTTTTTTTAAATCATAACTCTTGTTTTTAATTTTAATTGGTGTATCCAAATTTTATAAATAGTTTTGATTTTTTTATCTATTTTAATAAAGGATTACTTACCAGGTTCCATAGCTCTTTTAGTTCGTGAAATGAATGTCGCTTACGCAAAAGTGCTCCCAATTTTAGCCAGGAAAAAACTGCTTATGTACCGTCAATTTATAAATATGAATAATTTAAAAATGCTAATAAATCGCATTCACATTTTATACAGAAAACAAAAAATGTTAAGTTACTTTATATAGTAAAAACATCGTTTCTTTACGATGTTTTGATATTGCTAACTTAATAAAAAGTGAGAATATAGATAAAAAATAAAAAAAAAGCTAAGGAAACAAAGGAAAACTAAAGAAAGCTAAAGCCGTAAAGAATAAACGCTAAAAGCTTAATACGTTTCATAGATAGAAAAAGTCAATTTGTTAAAACGCACATCCCTATTCGATAAATGTAAAGAAAAGTTACTCAAAACCTTAATAAGCTTAAGCGACAAATAGTTTTAAACAACAGCTAAGAATGATTGCTAACAAGACGACGAACAATAAATTTTAAAAAAATATAATTGCTAATGTAGGTAGCTATGCCACCCAAAGTATAAAAAAGAAAATATGCTTATGTGATCAAAATTAAAAATGTTAAAAAATGAAAAGTACTTATTATAAAATACTTAAATAGGTAATAAGTACTTATGCGACTTCTGATTCAATAGCGTCGTTTTAACGTCGCTTAAGAAAAAAACCGGCCAAGTGCGAGTCGGACTCGCGCACGAAGGGTTCCGTACCATTTTCTATAAAAAATTACAAAAAAAACACGTTTGTTGTAAATATTTAGTTGTGGTCAAAAAGTCTAGAGGTAAGTATATATACGCATCACAACTGTCACTAATCAAAACTAACTATAGACAAAAAAATTATTATATATAGATTTTAAACAAGTTTGTTTGTATATGCTTAGTTATTGACTACAAAAATTTTAAATGACCAAAATTGGGGTATACATCCGTTTGCGAAATAGTTTTCCTTTCGAACAAGTCTGTTCCAGTCATGGATAAATATGTCCGGTACTTACTTACCTAAGTACCTAATCCATATTTCGGGTTAACTCGTCTGTCAAGAATAGGGTCCCGAGGGTTGTGGCGAATCGTGGCAAGATTATGCAAGACACGCGCGCCCGATTTGCGTTCGACAATACCCATGGCTGAGGTTACCCAAGGAACACGGTAACAAGCTTAAGGGAGAACTGTGATTGTTACGCTCGTTGGTCTGTGTACGGCTCTCTTAACCATAATGTTACGTACGGACCGTTCTATTTATACTAATCGGAGTGTCCAACATAATTCAAACAGTTCTCAAACTATAGTAGCTACCCACGTACCCACCTATCAAATCTAGGTATATTCATTAACGTAAGTAGGAGATACCCACATTATCAATGAACGAACGCTACGGCCGATGTAACTTGACCGCCTTGGAATACTTCGAAATACTCGTTGGACAGCTTTACTACCAATGACTTTCGTAAGTTAGTATTTAATGGGTATTAAAGTACATAATATTTATATCTACCATGAAAATTTGTAAAACTGTCGCTCAACTCCGCTTTAATTTATGATATAAATATGTTAATAAACGCAAATTCAGGGATATATTTAACGAGTTCAGTCGACTGCGGGATTTACATTGATCAATTTATTAGAATAGAGTTCCTGAAAAAAAGAAAAACTTGTTTAGCATTTACCATGTATAGTTCAGTTGGACGGATCGGCATTATAGTATGTAGCTAATTAATAGATACTGCTGAAAAACTGGATGTGACAAGTCATGGGAATGTAGGTAGGTACATTAAAAGAATCGGATACTTGTACTGATAAAATAAATTATTACGAACTTTGGTAGAATGCGTATTCATTAGTCAAAACTGCGTTGCTATGACGACTTAATGTTTTTTTAGTCTGTGATGTCAGATTTGTTGCTCACCAACGCCATCTACATTTATACCAAAATCATACTTTTTGCGGTTTTTTATCATTTAGGTGTTTATTTATTTATTCTGATTTTTATCTACACAGCAAATTTCATCTTAATCCGTTTTGTCGTTTATTTTTTGTTGCCTTCCATTCCCTTATTAGTTGTTCATACAACTGAACTATACTACCTAATTTCTCTGGAAGTTCAGGAAGGAAGAGTGATTGTTGAAAACCATTGATACTACGTACCTACTTGAGACTTCACGTAAATTCCCCTTCAAATAAGTAGATACGTGTTTTGGCTTTTCCCTAAATTTGTTACTCGTAGCTTCTTTCTAGCGGTGTACTAAGAAAGGACAAAAAAGTTCCCCAAAATAATAATTTAACGCGAACGAAGTCTTCCAGTTTATTTATAATTTAAATTTAGGAACTAACAAATAAATTAATCTTTCGATTGGTACAGTTTTTAAAAGTATTCTATACAAACGATATAAACGCGCACTTTCTTAAGATAGTCATAGAATTCTAGTCAAATAAAAATAATTTGTAATATTGCAATGTCATGCCCAATATACCTATCTATCAACGCTATGCTTATTTAAAAACCGGCCAAGTGCGAGTCGGACTTGAGCACGATCTATAAAAAACGCTTAAAAAAACACGTTAGTTGTGTGTGACCTTAATATAATATTTAATTCTGTTTTTAGTATTTGTTGTTATAGCGGTAACAAAAATACATAATCTGTGAAAATTTCAACTGTCTAGCTATAACGGTTCATGAGATACATGATAGATAGATAGATGCCTTGTGACAGATAGACAAACGGACAGACCGACAGCGAAGTCTTCGTAATAGGGTTCCGATTTTACCCTTTGGGTACGGGAAAATAAAGACTACAGCTTCGAACATAAACGTTTGGGAAATAATATAAATAAATAGGATTACGACTGTAACCCCACAAGTATGGAAGACATTATCTCAGAACTCTTGGCATTCATATCTTTTGAAGATGTCTAAAGGGGTAGTCAGAATCGCGTCCAAAGGGTTGTAAAGTAATAGGCTCACGACTGAAATCCCCAAGCATTGTATCGAGGCGACCTGTGAGATGTGCAGACAGACAGATACGGCACAGGCACAGGCAACAAATGTGGTTTTATTTGTTAATATACGCTGTTCATTCTATGGTGCAGTGACCCTAGACGGGTATCTTTAGGCACATGAGCGAGTCATACCAACAGAATAAATGCCTTTCTGCAACAATTTGATTCCCAGGACGGTTAGTTTCTTGTCAAGGTTCAGTTCACACGGGCCGTTTCCTTTATTACGGAGTAGGTAGGGACGGTCCACTAAGGTTGGCCTGTGTCCGGCATAAGTTGGCCCAACTTTTAACAGCTATAAGTTTTCTATATTCTATAGAGAAAACTGAACAATAACTGACTTCATATTTGAGAGATTTTGTATTAATACTCGATTTGAAACAGTGTCTCTACAAATTGTGAAGTCTACGTCATCGTGTGCCAGATAAAACCATGTACATACCTAAGTACATTAAGCAATGTCCTCCTTTGAAGTCAGGTGAAAATATGTTTTGTGTTTTTTTTAATACCTCTTGGATGCAGTATAAGCAGTTCTTGTTCTATCATGTACGTCATGAACACCCAGAAGCGCCCTACAGTGCACTAGGTAGGTACCTTGTGGATACAGGTGCTAACTAACCGACTAACGAGTTGAAAAAAAAAACACTTTTACCGGATTTCACAATTTTCCTCGCCCCAACGCGAGGCAGATGGCCAGAAACGATGTTTTTGCACATTAATTTTCTTTATCAATCGTTTTCGTAAAAAAATATTTTTCTAAGGGAAATTCTTATTTAGTTACATACAGTACAAACTACTTTTTTGTTTTTATCACGACTACTTCAAAGGTTTCCGTTCCAATTGCCAGTATTTTACCATTGAATCGATGAAATCTGAAGATGTGAGTCGATGCAGGCATGACTGGTATCCTTTTACTGCTCTAAGTTTAGAAATCGAACTTTAGCTCCTCTATACAAAGATTTGTGTAAAGGCAATTTGTAGACGTACAATTTTACCCCTTCTATGTGTATGTGTATAATCACATGGTGAAAGGGCTCGAGTTTCCTAACAGGACGATAGGAATATCGCGACAGTATTCATTTTGTTTTACTCATCATAACTTCAAAACAAATCGACCGATTTGAACAACTCAAAAAGTGGTTTACTCCTAAATTTATAGCCTTAATTGCTAATTAGTTAAGTTGGATAAGTAATATCATGATATGGATAGAAACAAAAACGGTTATTATATCTAACTATCGTAATATTTAGATAATATACCTCCTCGCAGACTTTCTTATGCGCAATAATGAGGACATTCAATAATGTATCATTATTTGTTTACGTACTATCAATAGTTTTTGCAGCACACGCGAAAAATGCAAAAAAAAATGAGTTTATCCATTACAAACATAAAACAAACAATACAGACAACAAAAAATCAAATCTTTCCTCTTTATAATATTAGTATACCAACTAAAATAACCCATAATGGTGTAGCAAGCCTACACAAATATAAAGAATGTTTGCGCCTATTATTATATAGGTAGGTTAGTAGTAGTTAGGTAGGTACACATGTGCTGCTATCTGTTGAGTTTAATGTATAATTCGTATTCTTTTTTAGGGTTCCGTACCCAAGGGGTAAAAACGGGACCCTATTACTAAGACTTCGCTGTCTGTCTGTCACAGAGCTGTATCTCATGAACCGTGATAGCTAGACAGCTGAAATTTTCATAAATGATGTATTTCTATTGTCGCTATAACAACAAATACTAAAAACAGAATAAAATAAATATTTAAGTGGGGCTCCCATACAACAAACGTGTTTTTTTGCCGTTTTTATAGATAATGGTACGGAACCCTTCGTGCGCGAGTCCGACTCGCACTTTGCCGGTTTTATTTTATTCCTTTTCTTTCGATTGTCGACAGCATGTTGACCAACTTTGCCTAAAGCAGTATATTAATATCTCTTATAGATTACCCAAACCCAGACCGCTATAGTTCCACATCTGGTATTCTGATCTTCCAAAATTATAGTCTATAAGTTGCCTAGGACTAATAGCTATATAACAAAAAAAGTTTCATCAAAATCCGTTCAGTAGTTTTTGCGTGAAAGCCTGACAACAGACAGACAGACAGACAGACAATAATTTCAAAATGTTTTTTTTTGGCTTGTGTTACTTGTATGAAGACCCCTAGGAGTATTTTTTTTTTCGTTTTTATTCAATGTACAGAATTGAACTCTATACATGTATAGATGTGGGGTCAGGACTATACGACAGTTGTTTCAGTACAAAATCTATACCCTAATTAAACTGATTGACTTTTGTGCATGTGCTATGCCTGTGCGAGTAGGTACTTTGAATCACAATAAATACTACTATGGCAGACACAGCATGCTGTTTCGAAGACAATAGCGTTATTTGCACCGCAAACGAGTCGACACAATGGCTGTTTGTGTCTTATCTCCGTTCCCACTGTTATGTTCGCACAATTTTTCCCATTTCTAAAAAAATGTATAGTTCCTAAGTAGGTAAACTTTGCAAATTAAGGTCGGTGCTCTCATTGTGTATAATTTCTAAAGCTAATAATTACGAGTATACCTTATTGTTTTGGTAAAACTATGATGCATTTTCGCTTGAAAAGTCTAAAGTAGAGTATCGGGACATGAAGAACTCGTTTATGATAATCTGTTTCTGTACAGTGAACACTTGAGATTCTAAAATTTACCAACAAACTTTTCCCAAAAGATTGAAAAGGGTCAACGTTCAATTCCAACCAATATGGAGAGCACTTGAAAGTAGATTATTATGAATTTACGGAATGCAACTCTTTGGTATTCGACTTTGGTACAATCACTTATGTGCCTATTTTGTAAAATCCTTTTTTTCTTGAGTACAAGATGTTTCAAAGGAAACATTGGGAAATCAAAGCCCGGAGATAGAGCTTTTATAGACATATCTGGGGCTTCTGATATTCTCTACTTTTGTTTAATTTGTTCTATGTGTGGGAATACACCAGTACTTCTTTTGTATAAAGTGGATGCCCTATAATTTTGGAAACGATAGCTTCTTACTTTGTTAAGTGAATGAGAAGTGTTATGATGTGTCTTTAATAAAAAAAAAGTAACGTTTTAATAATTTTGCGGCTAGCTGTAAATCAGGCCTACCTACCTAGACCTAATATTACAGTCGACATACCTTATAGGTCAATAATTACGTATGCAATGCGTTACACTTGCTGGTATGTATTATGGTAGCAAAGACATGCGAGTACTAAGTAGGAGTGGGAGGCAACTTAACACTAGCAAGACCCTGTGGTGGAGTTATCATAACAAACATGTGACGCAGTCACGTATCCATTTGAGTGCTGTATATATTACAAAAATACAAATTCACGCTCATTTTACTTAATACGCTGAAGACTAACTAACACGAGCGCTAAAAGAGGGCCATGGAAACACCTACACGGGAAAAGTGACTTTGGAATATCTTAGTACTACAGTAAAGTTATATCGCAATTCTGGTGTAATTAATGCCGATGGTACGATTGTAGTATTAACCCACCTACCAGCACCGATAAAAACTGAACTCGAGACGTATCTAAAAACTTGTATTATTATGATTAAATCTGGGAGAAATTTTATAGAAGTTGACTTACGATTAATAGACTAATTACCAAGATGGCCAAGTTTTCCAACGTTTCGTTTGACTTTTGATCTCTATCTTGGGCATTCAGTCAACAAGATCGATGGTGGGTTTGGCGCACCCAGTAAGTAATGAAGAGTTAACTTCCAGCATCAGATTTAACCATAACATCATATGGGTGAGTTTCCACCTACGCGGAGCTGTGCGCTCCACTAAACAATTTATGTCTATGATGTCAGTCAGTCAGGACTTGATTCTGAGCGTCGTTGAAATTTTCGTTGAATTTTTTTTTGCCGCGCTATAACAACAAAAACTAAAAACAGAATAAAATAAATATTTAAGGGAGGCTCCCATACAACAAACGTGATTTATAGATAATGGTACGGAACTCTTCGTGCGCGTTTCCGACTCGCACTTGGCAGGTTTTTTTAGGATTTTTTACACTAAACACTATTTGTATTCTAAATTTGAAGCTTCTATGTCTGCTAGAAGTGCCTTAAACTTTTAATGATCGGTCAGTCAGTGAGTGACAAAATAAGAAACTTTGACGAGTTATAATTCTTAAACTACTGGTTCAAATTGAATGAAATTTGAAATATACCGTTTTTTAATAATGCCTGCTTGGTTACTGAAAATTCAGGCTCCTAGTTTTATCCACAACGAAGTTATAGGGGGTCGAAAATGGCCTGAACTGCTTCGAGAAAAGGATGGTACGGCCGTCCATAGGTCGTATAATAGACGTAAAATAGGTCCCTACGCTTAATACGTAAAAACGTATCTGTGTGAGGCATTCGTAGCTCTTAAGCTACGAATGCCTCACACAGATACACAGACATGTCAAACTTACGAGTATGGCACCCCTTTTTGCGTCAGGGGTTAAAAAGCGAGAGGTTAGGTTGGTGAATGGGCTCATCGGGGAAATTCTACAGCCAAGCAGCATTGTTGTGTCCGGGTTACTGGTGAAGTTAAGTTAAGCATGGCTTATGTTATTAGGCTTCAAGTTTGCGGTCGCAAAGCTGTGCAAAGGCGCGATTTGTGCATTCGGGATCTACAAGTTAGTGTTTTGTTATAAATAGGCGATGGTTTCTTCTTCTGCTTGTGTGGTTTTTATACTGCTTAAAAAACAGTATAAAAACACAGATTGTGCCAAAATCTACTGCCTTACACACAAACTATCGATCGACATGATTTTTCCATAAAGATTGGTCTATGAACAATCTCTATGAAAAGAAAGAGTGAGTCATCTGCGGGCAGAAGTTAGTTCAGTATAATTCAAACGACTTCCAGAAGAAGTCCACGTCCAAACATTATATTTGGCACATATGCCTTTATTTTGCAGTAGTTAGCATTCCATACGTGACAGGTTGAAGAAGAAACTGACTTTCATTTATGTAGCTAGTATGATTATCTAACAAATTATATAAAAATGAACTGTTTAGCTATTCATAGTTTTGAGTAAAAACTAAATTAGTGTTTTGGAAGAGCCAACTTTGGAAAATAAATCTATCAAGAAAAGTTTCACCAATCGTGTTTCTGTCTATAATTTATCTAGATTAAATCCTTAAGTTATCTTTGGCATAAAAAAACAAAACTGTATGTTTAGCGGTTATTTAGAAAAAATGATTCAGCGTTCATCAAAAAAAATATTACTCGTCTTAAATACTTCGAGGGAAAAATGTTTTTAGGCTGCATTAATTTCCACGAATAGGAAATACAAAACAAGCTTTTGTATTTTTTTTATAAATTTTTCGGTAACGCAGTCTCGGAAAAGCTTTGGCCAACCCCTAATGTGTGTACCTACTTGCAAAATATCAGGGTAGTTAAGCCCCACTTTGCGGTACCGCTGCGAGCCCAATTCCGCCGTTCCAGTTTTCTTGCTTTTGGCGACGCCTGAACTTGATAATTAAAGCCAAATGTAACTGTGCTTTGGGGAATTTAATTGCAAAATTATTAAAATTAATAAATTATTCTGTTTATAAGTTTTTGTCCATAATGTATCGCGTTTAATAAGAAAAAGTGTTTTTTACTTAGTTACCAGTATGTCACTTTATCTACTGAAAAAATGTCTAATGTGGGCACGTGTGTGATGATCACACACGTGCCATAAATTTATAAGTGCATATTATGTGCATATTCTGAACGCAAACTTACAAGACGGACATCGCAGTTTTACTTAGAGGACAGTTTGCGTGGCATATCCATAGGCACGATTTGTAATATTTTGTTGCATTTATTCCACGCACACCGTCGTCGGTCGTTATCTCGTCCCAGAATAAAATAATACTCACAAAGGCTTGTGCCCTAGACGCCAGCCACGCCTGATTACCTGCATGCACCACAATAAATACAAGTCCCGCTTCTTACAACTCCCTTTTGACACTTGAACGTCTCATATTCCCAACAACGTTTAAACTAGACCTAACATTTCTTATTCATTTTATGCAGTGTAGGACCCTTAACTAATACAGAACCAGATCACAGTTAGTGTAATCAACCTAAATGTTTAATAGCAAATAATAACGTAACAATTGTAAACCTTGACGTAAGCCCAAAGCAATGAAGTTTTATAATGTTACAGGTTACACTTTTCATATAAACCCCAAAAAACTTCTGTGTGTTGTAAGAGAGGTTTTAACACACGGGTCTGTAGGTTATTGGTAGCGTAGATACATAAACTACCTGGGCCTGCACATGCACAGCCGGTCTCTGTTATCTCCCTTCAACTATATAGCTGTCTTATTCTATTCTAAAAGTTGAAAATGCATCGCCGCATGTAAACCGGTCCGGCAAAGTTACCAGCTGTACTTTTTTAATTTTACGTCGTTTAGCTATCATTTCGCTTTTGATCATTACTTTTAGCTTTCTGATCAAGAACTAAGATTACACATCACATTAGGAATAGGAACTACCGTTCGAAAATGCTATTTAAATCTAGTATCGACGAGTACAGAGTCAATTAAGTGTCTAACGACTACAATGAATGTGGATTGAAAACTTTGAAACAACAAATTCTGCATAAAATTACCAATAAGTTTCCATTCACAGCACTTCCTAGTAGGAATTCACAAAAAATATTAGTTTTAAAGAGCAAAATGTAGTTCCGAAGCTGCTTTATTACGACGATCTATCTTTTCCCTCAATCGGTAACATCTGCAGTGCAGTATCACATGCAACACACGTGTGAGCAAGCTAACCATTCAGCTACACATAGCAGAGTTGAATCGCACTTTGTGATTGTCATTCCATACATCAACTATGGGATAACTTTGGATGCGCTTTAAGCGTACAAGTGTCATCTAAAATCACTAAGTTAATTGTAGAGTATTAAGGCTGAGCAACAACCAAATTTGCAATGGTTGAAGCCCAAATAATTTTTATCGTGAATGATGCATGGAATTGAAATTTATATGGAAGATTCTCAGGTATATAAGCGTCAAAATTATTTTATCAAAAATAAAAATTTAATAAAAACCTTGTTAAGAAAAAATGCCAAACACATCTCTGAAAATCAAGAATTGCCCAAAAATATCCTAAACCATAAGGCAATTCAATATGATATTTATCATAAATATTGCTAAATAAATTATAAATTGAATAGTCTAGCAGTTTTTTTTTTAAAGCCATTTCTTTTACATAATTAATTTTTTTCTAAATGTCGCTTACGCTATTTAATTCCGAGCATCGGTAACTTCATGCCGCACTCTTTTTTCTTGCTATTCGCGTATTTTGCTTCGCAGTCATACTCATTCCGCGGCGATCCGCGTTGCTAGACGGACCTGTGCTACTTTTCTCCAGAGCGGTTTCGTAATTTTAAACTTAACCATGGGTAAAAAATCAAACAAAAAAAAATTACAAAAGCCGTGGGAAACGCATTGAACCTAATCTACGCCTCATATTTTTTACTAGCAACGAGAACGTGATGTGACTTAGGTTTAGGTAAGTACCTAGGTAGGTAGGTAGGTACAACAATAAAAACATCTCGCACAATTGTATGAAAATTGAATTATTGGTATCAGATAGATAGATAGACCTAGGTAGGTAGTTATAGTATGAGGTATATAGTATATATATAGGTATAGGTATATATAGTATAGTAAGTAGGTAATAGTAGGTATGTCGTTTTTATGTCTAGTTGTGGTTTAGTGTTGGTACCTACCTAATCTAGGTAGGTACCTACCTACCAATCTACCAAATGTCAAACATAACTGAAGTAGGTAGGTAGGTAGGTACTTTGTGTATTTGAAAGATTCATTCGCGAGCGACACACGGATAATTTCATTTAGGTTGGTAGGTACCTATAGGTAGGTACCTACCAACCTGCAGGCTTATTTCGTAATAATCCTATTCATCCGTTGGCTTTCATTGCCAGAGCTCTGAACACCATTCTAATTTAGAGAATAGGATACCTACATACATTCTATAATATTAGGTAGGTGAGTAGGTACTATGAAAAAGGTAGGTATTCTTTAAATACGACTGATGTTCAGAGCTTATCCTTCACCAACAGAGAAAATCCATTGATGCACGCCGGGGTTCGAACCCACGACCGAAAAAGTCGAGGTAGGTACCTCCCACTCGGCCAACACGGCTTCATCTAAATCATCTCAGACTGAAAACATTTAGTTGTCATAGCAACGCATTTCTGAACTGTTTTGTCAGAACTTCGTCTTTCGTCAATCGCGGGTCTGCTAGTACTTATATATAACTCTTACGTTACCTACTGACTGACTGACTGACATATCAACGCACCGCGCAGTCTAAGCGACTGATTCCAAAAACTTTAAATTTTGAGGGTTTATTCCTTTTTAGTAGGTAGGTAGGTACCTACCTACCTTACGCACTAAGAAATAAATTCTCCAAATACAACCAGCGGTGCAGTGCAGCGAAGCTTGCTAGATTATAACTTCACGCGAACAAAGTCGCGGGAGTTTCTACTGATATTATTGCTAGTGGTCGGATATTCTGATGTTTATTTATCTAAACTTTGCGGATTGGCTATACTAGTATGGAGAGCACTTCTTTAAAAAAATCCCGCGTTTCCGGGATCAATGGATAGTAGTTACTAGTTTGTAATTAGTATGCAAAAACTGTAATAATTGGATTTACTTACCTCAAGTTATTTATTGGCTAATATAGATGGCGCTTTGTAGAAATAGTATTATTTTATTGAAATGGGTAGTTAGCGACCGGACAAACAGCTTATGTATATCCAAACGAGTGTGAAGTTACTGTGAGTGAGTGAGACAGAAAAATATACATAAATTACAAATTTGAAGCCGCTTTCATACTTTCTTAGCTTTTGCCGGAAATAGACTAAAATGAACTTTAGGTAAATATGCACCCAAATGTCCGATCACTAATTATTAGCTATGCAAAATTTTAGAAAACGAGCGTACCTACCAAGATTATATTGTACCTACCTACTTGTTTATAAAGCATCCTCTCGGTCGATATTGTGTTTATTTTTAGATCAAAGTAGAAAATATATGAAAATGAATACCTATCGATCCTCGATTTCGAAACAAATGAAAGGTAAGAGAAAACTTTCATAACAAATTACAGTTGTGATTATTTCACATAGTTGTGATTATTTTCACGTTTGACCGAAAATAATTTTGTAGGATTTTCATTTCGTCGAAAATATTCATTACAATTGGTACAAAAGTTATTTTATTAGACAATTAAAAATTCACAAATATCATATTACTGGTTTATTGTTAGATCAAAGAAGAAAACAAATGAAAATGAATCCCAATTGATTCAAACTAGTAGAAGGTAAGGGAAAACTATGATTATAAACAGTTACTGTCGTGATTATAACTATCTATATAACGACGACGCTATAACTAATAAAAAAAAATCAGGCACGGGTTTTCAATAATTGAACCTCACCACCTTTTATAAAACTCTTACGTTACTGACTGACTGACTGACTGAATATCAACGCACCGCACAGTCAAGCCACTGGTCCCTAAAACTGGGAACTGCATTATGAAAGGGGTGCTAAAGTTTGTATGAAAAATAAATTATCATTTTCATAATTACTTGACATTTAATATTTATGCTTTTCGATACAATTAAAGAAACGCATATTTAAGTTTTTTTTGTATTTCTTCATTCGAATATCGAAAAGTCCTTTCTCACGATTTTGATTTATTTATTTCGGATATTGCATACCGTTTTTGAGCATATAAGTGTTATATTCATATAGGGCAAATGGTTGAACTGCCAAAAAAATATTCGATGAAATATTTATCGGCCAAGCAACAGCAGAATAATAAAATTATTGTTTGTTAGAAAATTTTGATATTGGTAAATTTGAAGTTGTCTGTGTTGGCGGAGTGAGAGGTACCTCGACTTTCCATCTGAAGGTTGTGAGTGGCCAATGGTTTTTTTTATTCGAATAGTACATAATATGGTTTTTGTCAAAATAATAAGTTCGGATATTACCGTTTTTGAGCATTATGTGCTATTTTGATATAGGGTAAATGGTGAAACTGCCAAATAAAATATTCAATGAAATATTTATCGGCCAAGCAACAGCAGAATAATAAAATTATTGTTTGTTCGAAAATTTTGATTTTGGTAAATTTGAGTTGGCTGTGTTGGCGGAGTGAGAGGTACCTCGACTTCCCATCTGAAGGTTGTGAGTAGTGGCCAATGATTTTTATTTATTCGAATAGTAGGTACATAATATGCTATTCATCAAAATAATAAGTTTGGATATTACCGTTTTTGAGCATTATGTGCTATTTTGATATAGGGTAAATAGTGAAACTGCCAAATAAATATTCGATGAAATATTTATCGGCCAAGCAACAGCAGAATAATAGAATGATTGTTTGTTCGAAAATTTGATTTTGGTAAATTTGTAGTTGGCTGTGTTGGCGGAGTGAAAGGTACCTCAACTTTCCATCTGAAGATCGTGAGTGGCCAATGGTTTTTTTTATTCGAATAGTACATAAAATAATATGCTATTCGTCAAAATAATAAGTTCGGATATTACCGTTTTTGAGCATTATGTGCTATTTTGATAAAGGGTAAATGGTGAAACTGCCAAATAAATATTCGATGAAACATTTATAAAACAGTAAGGTAATTATTGTTTGTTCGAAAATTTTGATTTTGATAAATTTATAGTTGGCCATGTTGGTCGAGTGGGAGGTGCCTCGAATTTTCATCGGAAGGTAGTGAGTTCGAATCTAGGCCGTGCATCAATTAATTGTTCAACTGTTCGAAAAAGTTATAGCGCATACACGTACCTAGAGTACCTACTCAAAACGGTGAAGGAAAACATCGTGCGGAAACCATTTAGTAGGTATTCTTATAAGCGGCGATAGGCTTGCAACCTGTGACGTATTGAATGCTAAATACTGCAAAATATGGGTATCGTGCCAAATTTAATGTTTGGACGTGTCTCTGACTACCCCTTTTAGACATCTTCAAGGATCTAAGCGTCTTGAGATCTGAGAGTTTGAATACCGTTCTTTGGGATTACAGTTGTGATCCTATTTATTTTATTAGTATTATAACTTTTTATGGTCCTTTAGTATTCTGTGGTAATAATAAAATTTTATTTAGGTATACATTTTCTCTGTTTTCGTTGTAGGCAGATAAACAGACAAATAGGTGTACTAATATAAATATGGTCAACAGAATATTTATTAGGTACCTACAAATAGTGCGTCAAGCTACTTTATTTATTTTGTGGTAGAGCCGCGTACAGCGCGAGCGGGCCGCGGCGCGCCGTGGCGGCCGGCGGCAGCTCGTGGTACTACGCGATTCGGGGGACGCAAGGGCGCGGGTGAAATCCGATTTTTTTCTAGCTAATAGCCCCCTCTTAATGTAAAGTTTTGTTTAAAAGTATTGTACTCTTTCTATTGATTGAGTTGTCATTTTATTTCTTAGAGACAAATTCGTTTTATTACATATCTCTGCTACGAATATGTAAAGGAACAATCTATGCCGCTTCGTTGCTGTCCACAAACAAAGCATACATAATATATGATGGGTGGCCAACGGGTTGATGCACATACTTAGTGGTACCCCGAATCACGTTTTTTTGTAGGTATTTACTTCTTCTGATAAAGAAGCCACGACTTTCTATCCGAAGGCCGTGGGCTCGAATCTCAGCTGTACATCAATGGATTTATATATTCGAAAAGTTAATATGCGCAGTGACACGCTCACAGAAAAACATCATGAGGGGTTTCCTCTATTGGTATACTATGTGCATTTATCTTATAAGCGGTGGATGGGCTTGCAACCTGTTACACATGGAATGTTAACTATACTGCAAAATGTGGGCATGTGTCAAGTGTAAAGTTTGCTCGTTTCTCTAGCTACCCTCTTGACTGACTCTTTTGGCATTCAAGGATCTGAGTGCCTGGAGATCTAAAAGAATGTCTACAGTACTCCTATTTCTATTTCTTCCACCTTCTGCTCGAAGTCTCAAAACGTCTCATCATTATAGTACGGATCAATAATTATTATCGTGACAGGACATTTTTTCTGGCATCACCACACCACCAAAAACATGACATAAGTACTAGCAGAGGCTACAGCATCTAGACCTGTCTGCATTTTTTCTTCGCTATTTTATTTATCACGCATCCCACGTCTCACCCTTCCCAGCCCGATGTCGTCGTTAGCGCAGCCAGCCATAATAATATTGTAATTCGAGCCTTGCCACTGAATAAGAAACAGTTATTTACGCTACTTTGTTCGGGTACTACCTGGTAAATGCAGCCTTGTTGCGATTCGCGGTAGGCTCGTGTGCACTGACTACCACCCTATCTAAGACAGATGAATAGAAGTACTTATTTAAGTATTAATTTATAATTTACGTATTTCTAAATCAAGTGAAATGTAAATAAACTGCTTCTGCCTTTAGAAATCAATTAAAGAATTTTTTTAGGCCAAAGGCATAATCATAGGTAAATTTGCAATTTTCGTGGGAATCTCTTATTTTTCAGAAAACAAAAAAGCTTAGGTTTGTATTGATACTCGCTAATAATGTAGCTTATAATAAGTGATATAATTTTTAAAATTAGTCTAGTTGTTTTTAGGATTTCGTAGTCTACAAGACAAGAAACCCTTATAGTTTCACCATTGGGGGCGAGAAAAAAATCACACATATACCGAAGTTAAAAGCAAAACTATAACAGCTAAGTAAGCTATACAAGTTTACGAGTAATAGACGTAATAGTCGGCCAAATTATAAAATGCAAGTACATTTTATAATTTTTTTAAAAGAAGAAGTTTTTTAATTTATCCATTACAAACAAAAATACAAATTTTACTTCTCTTTAATACTTAGTACTTAGTGTAGAATAATTATACCGGCAGGCTAGTTCCAATTATAATTTTGATGAGGATTTGATTAATACTTTTTAAGATTCAAAGAACAAAAATCTTACATTTTTAAACATGTACTAAATAATTTTCTGTCGATAGTATGCAATATACAATTCTAATTACACAGCAGTTGCATCACTCTGTCGTAATAGACAGCTATGAATAAATTATCGCATAACGATGGTGCGATACGGCCTGTTATATTTAAAGAAGCAAAATATTCAAGTATTACCCGATTGTCACAAGTTTGCACCTGGATATCGATAATATAAAAATAGACTTTATTATGGGACTTTAGATAGAGGTATCGCATTCCAACTATAGTTGCAAACTTACATTAACTGAGCTATAAATGGGGTTTTTTACACAAACACGAATTTGGATTGGAGGTAAGTTAATAAAATAAGTAAGTCATTATGAGGTACGAAACAATTTACAATTTGCAAACATTAACTAAAATAACAGATTATTAACAGACTGATAAAGAAAGTGGCGCCTGTGACGGAAAAGATGAGGAGCAATAGGTTAACGTGGTATGGGCATGTTATGAAAGAAAGTCATGTAACGAGAAGAATAATAGAAATTATTGTGGATGGATATAAAGTTGACGTAGAGGTATAACAAACAAACATAATTATATAATAATAACATTATAAATAGCTAGAAAGCTATAAAATTACGTTCAATTACAAAATAATTACTAGGTATTTCTAATTTTAGGAATGTTTTTCGCATCTACAGGTGTCTCAAAAATAAGTGTCAAAAGAAATTCGGAGGTAGAATGGTGTACTTAGTGTATCCCCCGAATCACGTTTTTTTGTAGTTTCGTTTTCGAGGTCCCATTAACTCACTTGACCTTTCTTCTCTTTAAATTGCAAAGCCCTCTAGTTTTTTTCAAATTCAACTAAAGATTTTGCCAAAGAAACGCGTTAGTTAGAAAATTTGTTTTAATTCCTGGAATATTAGGGTACATAATAAATATCTATTGACCTCGGTTTTTATTGTTATAAGAAGTGGGCAAGTATGATGTATTTAGATATTTCAATAGTTAGGTAGGTTTCTATAATCATTTGGACGCGCTTGTCTATAAATACACAACTCGTCTTATCAATATTTTAATATTCAAGCTGGATTAATGAAGAATACAGAATGCCCCAATGTATTATTTTAAAAATATTCTTCTACTTGTGTAGGCAAGTGCTTACCTAAGTAAAGTATTTTAATAAATAAAAACAAATAGATTCACGACTGTATTCCCCAAGTACGGTCTTAGCAGGCTTATTCTGTAAAAATCAATATCTACCCGCTGCGCTGATTTACATTGCCAGAGCTCTGAACATCGATAATCAAATTTAGACGATACCAATATCATAGTAACTATTTCAGAATCTTAGAATAAAGTTAATGATTCTATCCATAATAGTAGTTAAATGGTATTCTTTAAATTTGAAAGCTATGAAAATCAGTGGGTAAAGATCGATGTTTACGGAATAAGCCTGCAGCTCTCCTGATCCTTAAAGAATTATAGAAAAAAAATGATGTTTCTATAATTCTATTAAATTTAATTAAATTTCAAGTTATTTTTAACCGACCTCAAAAAGGAGAAGGTTATCAATTTGCCTGTATGTTTTATTATTTTGTGTGTATGTTACGTGATTACTCCGGCGTTCGTGGACAGATTTACGAAATGTTTTTTTATTTGAAAGTCTATACTTCCGAGTTGGTCCCATTACCACCAAGTCAGCATCTGATGATGGGATCCCAGGGAAATCGAGAGAAACCTTCAAAATGTATGGGCATTGATAGTGGTTTTCATCTAATAGACTTTGCCCTTGTTTCATTGGCATACACCGAGTGGAGGGATCGGGACCCCTAGATCGAGATACGTTCGAAAAAATAATCATGAACTCCTCGAGTTGATGTCACGAATTTAAACCACCTATAAGGCACAGATAATAGGGCCCTTGAGTTTTTCATTTTGTATATGTATTTTTTTTTTTTTTTTTTTTTTTTTTTTTTTTTTTTTTTTTTTTAATTTATTAAACGTAAGAAAAAAAAGGGCTTATATGTATTTTATAGCACTACTACAGTATCATCACTACTAGTATAAAGCAAAGTCGCTTCCCGCTTCCCGCGTCTGTATGTATGCTTATATCTTTAAAACTACACAACGGATTTTGATGAGGCTTTTTTTAATAGATAGAGTGATTCAGGAGGAAGGTTTATATGTATTAAACCCGCGCGAAGCCGGGGCGGGTCGCTAGTTTATTTATAAACATGGAGTTAGTTTTGTTTTTAGTTTTTTAAACGTAATTATGTTATTAAATATTTAATTTTTTATAAGTAGGTATAAAAACTTTAACCTCAAAAATCATTAATTTCGTGTTTCTATACTTATATTAAAGAGCATAAAAACTCAATTTCAAGTAATTTTGATAATAATTTTTCATACAAACTATACATATAATATTTACCTACACAGTACACATACCTAACACCCGTCTAACAGCATTATGGTTATTTGGTCTATTGATAATAACTTTTTATTTGTGTTAAAATATTCAAAATTACCAACCTTCATCTAATAGAGAATAGACACACATGTAAAAGAAAGAAGCCTAGTTTTCATTTTTAAACAGAAGTTATATCTTGTTCTTTCCTTGAAACCGGGGCCACGTAGCATTTTGAGAGTTGTGTTAATAAATAAAATAGCAGCATCGACAACTTTCACACTTTCCTACCTACCTTTAGCATCTATATAACGTTTTCATTCTTCGTGATCTGACGGCTAAATGGAAAGGTAGTTTTGAAGTGACTATTTGATGCGCCAGTCCTGAAATATTTAGCAGACTTATAACACCTAAAAAAAGAATATTTTTTGTGAGGGTTTAATTTGTTTTGTCATTGTGATCGTGTTTCTCTCAATATTTGCAAAAGAAACAACATTTATTTTATAGCATGGATTTGATGCGCCAGTCCTGAAATATTTAGCAGACTTATAACACCTAAAAAAAGAATATTTTTTGTAAGGGTTTAATTTGTTTTGTCATTGTGATCGTGTTTCTCTCAATATTTGCAAAAGAAACAACATTTATTTTATAGCATGGGTAGCATTAGGTTTAGGGTTTTATTTATATTTACAAGTAGAAAGAAATACTATTGCTAAAGATTTTCTTCGATAATGGCTCTTAAAAACCAGATAGCTTTATCATAATTTTGAAAACAATCGTAGAACCTACTACCTACCTAAAAGAAAAGCTGTTTTATGGGGGTTATTCGCATTTTGTACACTCGACCGTTCCATAGTCTAGTCGCCCTTTTATGTTTGATAGTTTTATCACATTTTCCGTCGTACCTAACCTCAAAACCGGGTTTTTTATTTTTAAATATTATTATTTCTGACTGATATTTTTGTATGAAAACTTGTGTACCTACACAAAGACTTTAAAAACAATAAATAAAATTAAACATAAATAAATTTGATGACGACTGACTAGTAGTCAGTTGTCATCAAATTTATGATGACTACGACGATGACAATAAATGATCCGAACGCTTTTTTAGGGTTTCGTAGTCTACAAGAAACCCTTATAGTTTCGCCTTGTCCGTTCGTCCGTCTGCAGCTTAGATCAAAGACTATCAGTGCTAGAAAGCTGTAGTTTGGCATGTATATATATACATATTAGTAATGTCAACAAGTGATAGAATAAAATCTTGAAAAACATTTTTTTTTGGGTTCCTACACCTAATGTGAGGATGTTCTCGCATACCCGTCATCGCATAGACATCGTGTGATGTCGTTGGATAGGTCTTTAAAAATCCCGTTCGATTAAAAGACCCGTTACATTTTTTTTTCAAGAATGACTGTCAAACTTGTGTGATGCTGATGAAATAATTTTCAGGTCATGGTTGGGCATAAAACGGATATTTTCTACAATTCCAAGGAAGTTGTGTACAAATTATGAATTGGAATTTGTAGGATTACCTAAGAATACTCCACACAAAAAAAAAACAAGAAAAGAGTTGATTTGTAGCCACAGTATAGTTGTTGCGGACCGCACACACCGCGCCGCTCATATGAGCGCGTTGCGGGTCCGACTTATATTACGCGCCCGCTGACGAGCGAACCGAGCAGCTGTTAAGCCGCTCAAGGTTGAGCCGGCGCTACGTCAGCTGCGGGGGTGGACTGGCGCGCTATCGTCCTTACTCTAACTGGGGAGGCGTGAGGTAGATGACCTCTACTATTGCCTACTGCTTGATTGTAAATGGAAACAACCTCTTCTGTGGTGTGGTGGCGCGAAGGGATCGACCGTATGACCTAAGCCTAGACCGGATCAGCTGTTCTATTCTAGCTTCCCTTCTTGAAGACTTCTTGTATTACTTCCTGACTACTTCCTTTCTTCTAGTATTACTTCCTGACTGTTTCTTGTCTTCACTGTTGCGCGCACACTTATCACACTTTCGGTCCCGACCTCGCGCGCCTATATACCGCGAGGCGTGACCGAAAGGAAAGCGCCCTAATTAAATTTCTAATTTCCTAATTTTCTACCAATTATTCACTTGCGGTCGACCACCTTTTTGCCTATCATTTATTTATTGTTCACATAAGGTATATAATAAAGGTTGTAAATGATGGGCACAATGCCCCCGTATCATATTTGCCCTATTTTGTGGTCACTCGACCTTTATTTATACCCTAATCTAAAAAAGTTAACATTAAAAAATACAATTTTCGTCTAATCTTAAAAATAAAATAATTATATAAAATCAACCAAAGCACTAAAGATATTACATATTACGCGGTAATGTAGGTTCGTCTACTGCCTACTCGTAGGACTAACTTTTATTATCTTTCTAAGTATCACATGAGCGTAATTAATACAATTATCCTATAATCTAAATTAAACATAATTACGTAAACTTAACCTACGAGTGCGAGTGAGATAGACATTCATGTGTCGCGTATCACATCGCGCGACACGATTACCTATATGAATATCTATCTTCACTCGCGAACCTAATTCGCGCTTGCGCCGACGTACACTTTGGCGTGCGTCGTCTTTCGTGGGTCGTCGCCGACATCCTCCCCCTTGTGCTGAGCACCAACTCCTTGTAAGGCGACGTCCTCCGTCGTGGCTGGGGAGTGGGCAGGCTCGGGGCTCGTCGTTCCCTGCTCGCGCCGACCCGAAGACCGATGATCCTGGCTCGGCGACACGACGACCGATGCTCGGCGGCTCACCAGCCCTTTCGCAACGTTAGAGTTGTCGCTAGGGACCAGTAGCACAGTCTTAGAAGTGGGGCGCTTGAGCGCGCCATGCGCCGTGCGCACGTCCACAATCCCCGTGCGTCCGTCAGGCCCAGGGTAGGTTCGGGTGACGACGCCACGAGGCCATGTGTTGCGTGGTAGTGTGGGGTCAACTATGAGGACCGTGTCCCCACACTGTAGATCCCGAGTAGTGGTGCTGCCGTCGATGCGCCTAGGCACAAGAGTTGGTAGGTACTCTCGCACCCAGCGCGCCCAAAAGAGGTCGGATAACCTCTGCGCCGTCCGCCACGTCCGGCGACCGATGAGGTCCTCTTCGGTGAATGCCCCCAACCTAGGGGCGCCGCAGGACCTCCCGATCAGGAAGTGGTTTGGGGTCAGTCCGTCCTCTTCATTCGCCTCGTCTGTAGTTACTAGGGCGTGTAAAAACCGGGTTGTTTAGAAAAACCGGGTTTTTCGGTTTTTATTTTCCAATAACCGGTTAAACCGGTTATCCGGTTATTTTTCAAGTTTTTTATATAGGTGTCTTAGAACATAATAAAACCATACATTTAATAAAAAATAAGTTATTATTTAAATAAGCAAGCACCAATTATATTAACTTGTTAAAGTTTAAAACATTTTGATGTACTCAAAACTCACCCTTACTCGAATAAAGTAATAAAATGCAAAAACATGATAAATCAGTCCTAATAGTTACCATTAATACCCCATAATTATTTGTTGTAACCTCGAAACTACCTTGATTCAAACTCTTCTGAGGCCCCTCGAATATCCCTTGAAAAGTACTTCATGTTTGGATCTTGACTCGATTTTTTCGAGGTTTCTCAATTTCTCAATTACCTTTGGTGAATTCTAAATGTCACGAAAGTCAAAGAAACGTTACACAGCCGTTTAGAAGCTGTCGAGGAATGCTTAAGGTAGATCACGAGATATCTTGAGTTGACAGTTCCTTCACTGAGGAAATATGTTGAGATGTCTTCGACCTGAGGCAGACTCGAAGTCATTTTATTAACTAAAACTACCAAAACACGGTTACGAGGTCGAATCGAGGTTAGGATATTTCGAGGTAACAAAGAATATAGTGATAAGAATAAATAACTTTTTTATTTGGTAGTATTAATATATAATATGGCAATCACAAAACCTAAATAGACTACTTTTTAGTAAAAAGGATACAAATAAGTGCAGTGTTAAAAACTGCAAAGTTATACCGGGAGAAGGGGTAGTCTCACAGATAGGTTATTAAGTACTCTTAGAAATTAAAATAAAGATTTATTAGAAGAATTTAAAAACTAAATCAAAGCCCCTACCCAAAATCAGATGGCATTTAATGTAGAAGAATGAGTATGCAGTAGCATTTCAAAGACAAGTAGTTGATAAAATGATAGAAATGAATGATATGAAAGAGAAATCGGTGAATGAATGTTGGGTTGAAATGGCTACTAGCATAAGAGGTGTAGCGAAGAACGTTTTTCGTGAAACGAAAGGTAAAGGAAAGATAGATAAGGTTACGTGGTGGTGGAATGAGGACGTACAAAAGATTTTGAAAGATAAGAAGAATGCGTTCAAAGAATGGAAAAGTGTTGGAGATCGTGATGATAGTATGAAAGAGAACAAAATAATTGAATACATGGAGTGTAAAAGGAAAGCTAAAAAATCTGTTGCTATTGCAAGGGCTAAAGTACAGGATAAGTTGTACCAATCTTTAGATAGCCCACATGGACAGAAAAACCTGTACCGAATGGCAAAAAAGAGAGAAAATAATGCAAGGGATATTATCCATGTGAAATGCATAAAAGATGATGGAGGAAAGGTATTAACGAACGACGAAGAAATAAGAGAACGATGGAAGGGATATTTTCAAAACTTGATGAATGAGGAGAACGATTGGAATGGAGTGTTAGAGAATATACCAGTAAATATTGGTATACAGCCGAGCCTGTACACATGTCCGGTCCGAAGCTGGCGTTATGGACCTTATGTACAAGTTCAATGTGGCTGTAGGCTTGCACCAGGGATCGGCTTTAAGCCCTTATTTGTTTCTCCTGGTAATGGATGCACTGACATCGGACATACAGGAAGTGGCACCCTGGTGTATGCTGTTCGCCGACGACATTATTCTTGTTGGAGAAAATGCAACTGAGGTCCAGAGCAGGCTGGTAAAATGGTAGGAGAAATTGGAGAGTGTCGGACTGAAGATCAGCAGAACCAAAACAGAACATCTGTTTTGTGACTTCGGTGGTCAGTAGTACAGAATGATGGTGAGATAGATAGGGATGTGAAGAATAGAATAAATGCAGGATGGATGAAATGGCGTCAGGTCACCGGAACAACATGCGATCCGAGAATGCCCCTTAAGCTTAAGGGGAAAATCTACAAAACGATCGTTAGACCTGTCGTATTGTATGGATCTGAGTGTTGGGCGGCAAAAGGGACAGATGAAAGAAGAGTGCATGCGACGGAGATGCGAATGTTGAGATGGATATGTGGTGTGACGAGGATGGATAAGATGAGGAATGAGTATATCAGAAAAAAATTGAAAGTAGCTCCTGTGACGGAAAAAATGAGGAGCAATAGGTTAGCATGGTATGGGCATGTTATGAGGAGGGAAGAAAGTCATGTAACGAAAAGAGTGTAAGGCATGAATGTGGATGAATGTAGACGTAGAGGTAGGCCAAAGAAGAGATGCATGGACTGTGTGAAAGATGATATGGGTAAGAAAGGAGTGAGTGATGAGATGACGGCTGATAGAGGGAAGTGTGACGGCCAAGTGCGAGTCGGACTCGCGCACGACGGGTTCCGTACCTATACAAAACGGAAAAAACACGTTTGTTGTATGGGAGCCCTACTTAAATTTTTATTTTATTCTGTTTTTAGTATTTGTTGTTATAGTGGCAACAGAAATACATCATCTGTGAAAATTTGAACTGTCTAGCTATCACGGTTCATGAGATACAGCCCTGTGACAGACAGACGGACAGACAGACAGACAGACGGACAGCGAAGTCTTAGTAATAGGGTCCCGTTTTTACTCTTTGGGTACGGAACACTAAAAATTAACAAAATCGATAAGTATCTTTAAACATTAAAATAATTCAGACTTATATAAAGTTTAAAACATTTGGTAATATTCAACTCAATCTTACTTAAACAGTTATAATAATCGACAATATTATAGCTACCCTCATATATTATCATAAATCAGTCCAGAGAAGTCCACAGTTTAGAATAAAATGAGCGTATTACACTTAGTAACACTCATTAAAAAAAACCGAAAACCCGGTTATTTTGCCAAAAAAAACCGGTGATAAACCGACGTAAAATCAGGTCGGTTAATCGGTTTTTCGGTTAATCGATTAATCGGTTTACATGCCCTAGTAGTTACTAGAGGCCTAGAATTGACCACGTGCTCGGCCTCGAGCAGTAGCGTGTGCAGTACCTCTTCTCGGGGGTGACGCTCTCTGAGCGTCACAGCTAGCGCCGTCTTGATGGATCGTACTAAGCGCTCCCAGGCTCCTCCCATGTTAGGAGCACCGGGCGCTATGAACTTCCACCGCACGCCCAGGTGATCGAGCCGTGTGGCGAAGTCATCTGTCTCAAGACCTTTCAGCGCTTCCTGTAATTCCTTGCTCGCCCCCACGAAGTTCGTCCCGTTGTCACTGAAGATAGTTCTGGGCATACCTCGTCTCGCTGCCATCCTTCGTAAGGCAAGGATCATTGAATCCGTAGAAAGGGAAGCCGCCAGCTCTATGTGCACCGCCCGTGTGGTTAGGCAGGTGAACAGAGCGCCCCATCGTTTCTCGTGGCGACGTCCTATTGTCACGCTCATCGGTCCGAAGTAATCCACCCCTGTACTGGAAAAAGGATGAGCACCAATCTGCAACCTTTCTTTAGGTAGGTCGCCCATCTTCGTTTGCTGCGGCGCTTTGTTATGTAGATAACACCAACGACACTCTTTCTTTGTCGCTCTTACAGCCGACCGCAGCCCCAGGATCCAGTACCTTTGTCGGATCTCGTTGATTACCGTAGCGTGATTTCCGTGATTAAACTTTTCATGATAGTGACTGATCAACAACCGAGCCACTCTATGTTTGCTGTCCAAGATTACCGGCCTTTTATAATGTTCCGTAACTTCACTCGCGGCGTCGATTCTCCCCCGTAGTCTCAGGAGGCCGCCTTCTTCCATTATATCCAATTTCCGTAATTTGCCTGTATCCTTGATGCAGCTTTCCGTTTGACTTCTCATAAGCAATACCTTCTCGGCTTTGTCCAGATAGGCTGCTTTCAATGGCAGATACTGCCTTTCCTTGTTTCCTACTTTAGCAGGTCGCTTGTAGAGCTGCTCTTTCTTCCTTTTTGGGACCTTCTTCCACGTTTGGTCGATTGCGACGCTCACCGTTTCCTTCCTTCTGCACAAGTCGATAAATTGAAAGACCCTTGCCGTCGCCCTCACCATCCTCGTCCATCGTGAAAATCTGTCCGGATCTGGAGTAGAGTATTCACGTTCCCGGACGACGGCGATCGTATGTCCTTCCTTTTCCTCTTCTGTCGGCTCGCGTTTGAAAGAGCGTGCTTTCGGCCATCCGTCTTCTCCCCCGTGAAGGAACTCCGGGCCAGTGAACCATCGGTGGCCCCCGTCAAAGTTCCTTGGGATGTCCCTTGTGGCGTCATCGGCTGGGTTATGTGCTGTAGGCACCCAGCGCCATTGCTGAGGTTTCGTCGTATCTTCGATTTCGGCTAGACGATGTGCGACGAAAGGCTTGAATGTTCTCGGATCCGCTTTTATCCAAGATAGTACCGTGCTAGAATCCGTCCAGTATGTCGTGTTCGTTGCCTTTACGTCCATCTCTTCCCCGATGGAGTGAGCCATCCTTGTTCCTAATAAAGCTGCTTGCAGCTCAAGCCGAGGTATTGAGATCGTCTTCAATGGAGTGACCCTCGCTTTCCCCGCCAACAAAGTTACCGTGTATGTGCTATTCTCATTCTTCTGCCTCCAGTAGACAGAGCACGCGTAGGCTACTTCGCTGGCATCGGTGAAAACGTGCATTTCTCCCTCAGCATTAGAACGTGAGATGCATCTTGGTACTCGTAGCTCATCCAGCAGATGTAGATTTTGAAGATACGTCTTCCATGAAGACTCGTCAGCCGTAGTTACCTTCTCGTCCCATCCGACGCCGCTCCTCCAGATGTCCTGTAGCAGTTTCTTCCCTTGGATCAGTACAGGTGACGCTAGACCCAAGGGATCGAAAGTGGACATCACGGCGCTCGTGACTTGACGTTTGGTTGGCGTCTTCATCTGGTCGACAACCTCTGCCACGTTCCGAAGATGGGTTCTGAATCCCATCTCATCCTTATGTGTAAACCAGCGCAGCCCGAGGGTTTTCTCTTCTTTCGACCCGAGCTCTACCTCTGAATTTACTTCCTTTGTGAGTCCCTTCTGGACCACCTCACTGTTCGACGCCCATCCTCTTAGCTGGAATCCTGCTAACCTGTGGATGTCGTCAACCTCTTTCGCCACTCGAAGTGCTTCATGCTCACTGTCAAAGCAATGTAGATAGTCGTCCATGTAATGGTTTCGTACTACGGCTCTGGCAGCCTCAGGATACTGACTCTGGAACTCTTCAGCATTCAGGTTCTTTACGTAAATTGCCAGACTTGGAGAGCAGGCGGCGCCGAAGATAACTGATGTCATGCGATACTCTCTCGGCGTTCCTGATCTTCTGTCGCCCCTCCATAGGAAACGTAGGCTGTCTCTATCGGATTCTCTAATTTTCACTTGGAGGAACATTTCCTTTATGTCTGACACCACCGCGACTGGTCTCTCCCTGAATCGTAACAACACTCCGAATAGCGACTGAAGAAGATCTGGCCCAGGTAGAAGTGCGTCGTTGAGGCTCTTGCCCTTACACTTGGCCGCGGCGTCGAATACCAATCTCTTCTTCTTCTTAGTTGGATGTGTGACGGCGAAGTGAGGCAAGTACCACTTCTTCTTTGATGTTGATTCGTGGGCTATCTCTTCAGCGTATCCACTGGTGAGGAGGTTGTTCACCTGGCTCTCGTATTCAATCTTCAGGTCAGGGTCTTTGTCCAATTTACGTTCGATGTTTCTCAACCTGCTGAGCGCGGACTCGTAGTTGTCCGGCATAGCTTCTTCATCATCTTTCCAGAGCATTCCTGTTTCGAAGCGTCCATCTTCTAACCTTCGAGTGGTTTTCTTCAATATTTGCACGGCCCGTTCTTCTGAGTCTGTGCTAGGACGGCGAGGTTGCACCCCCAACGACTCAATCGCAAAGTGCTCCTTCATGAGCTCATCCATCTCATTGTCACGAACCGATACATGCGCACAGGTAAGGCAGTTCACTCCCCGGGCAGCGCCCCCGTCCAATCCGTGAAGCACCCATCCTAGGTGCGTCAGGGAGGCAGCTGGTTGACTGCGTTTACCCTTCCTGGTTGCTCGTGACACGATAAGCTCCCAATTGTCCTGCCCGATGAGCAGCTTTGGCGATTCTTCCTCATAATGGAGTCTATTCACAAGTTTTTGTAAATGGGTGCACTCTTCCAATCTCGCCTTATCGATCCTTTGGGGCGTAAGCCGTAGCTTATCTATAGTACGCGCCCCGCTGATCTTCCTTTTGTTGTTGTGGTGAAGGCCCCTCAGACTTATATCGACCCTCATTGAGTCATCCTTTGTGATGAGTCTACCGCCCACTGTCTCCAGAGAGAGGGCTTCCTTTGGTCCCTTAAGTCCGACTTCGTCCGCCACCACCGAATCTAGAAGAGTCACTGTCGACCCTTCATCCAATAAGGCCAGTATCTTGACCTTCCCTTTCGGCCCGTATATCTCCACGGGTACCATCTTCAAATACGCTCTCGCGCCCCTGGTGGTGTTCACTTGCTCATTGCTTAAGCGAACATTGTTGGCCACTTCTTTTGCAGTTGAGCTCTCCTTCTCCTTGGTTCCCTGGTCTGTAGGTTTCCTATCCTCATGTAGCAGATGATGATGCCATCGGTGGCAGTGCTTGCAAGGCGGTCTCCGGCACGTCTCTTTCCTGTGCTTGTTTCGGAGGCACTTGAAACACAAGCCTGACTTTCGCGCTATTATCCACCTGTCTGCTAGAGTAGCTTGTTGAAACTTCTTACACTCATCCATCGGGTGGTTTCCTTCGCAGTGGGGACATGCTTGCTGATGTTGCACCTCTTTAGGCTCCGCCGCAGTGTGCGTAGCTTGCCGCTGTGGGTTCACCTTCTTAGTTATAATCTCTTGCGTAGCGTATGGTCCGCACCGTTCGGCTTCCCGATTAAGAAACTTCGCTATGAGTGACAGGTCCGGGTCTTCGTGATCAGCCGCGAAGTCGTACCATCTGTACTTTAACACCATGGGTAACTTGTCTATTATCACTTTTAACATTTCAGGAGAGTTCAAATACTGCGGTTTCTTAAGCCCGTTGATCGTCGCGACGGTATTGTTGATTGTACTAGCAAACACACACACATCACGAGCGTTCTCACTTGTCTTTGGCAAACTTTTCACTTTATCCAATTCTGCTAAGACTAGGGCTTCAGGCCTCCCGAATCTACGGCGTAGAGACTCCAGCACCTCTTCCGGTGCGCATTCTGAATACAGGATGCTCCTTACTGTCTCTCTTGCCGTTCCCTTGATTGCCCTCCTCAGTCGTGCCATATTCTGCACTGCACTAAAGAGTGGCGCGGTGTCTTCATACACCGTTTTGAAGGCCAACCATTCTCCACAGCTGCCGTCGAAGTTCGGGAGTTCATGCATGTACGCAGGTTGGTGCGTATATCCCGATCTCGGTGCGGCGCTTATGGCCTTCAATATTGCGTCGGCTAGTGCTTCAGTGCTGCTAGCCTCCCTGTTCGTTCCTGGTAGAGCGGTCGTCTCTGGCTTTACAATAGCGGCGGTAGTTGGTTCACAGGGTTTCACGAAGTCTTCGACATCGCCTGGTCGCCCCTCTGCGGACGTCCCCCCTTCCCCTTGATGTCCTCCACCAGACATCCTGCCAACCGCGTCCTGTACCCAGTTCTGGATTCCCTCCATCCGCCCTTCAGGTTCCTCATCTGCAGAGTCCAGGTCATCCTCTTCATTATCTATCCTCAGTAGCTCCATTTCCGCTCTTGCCAATGCGGCAGCAGCTTGCGCTTCTTGTAGATCTCTACGACTAATCTCCGCTCGTAGCTCGATCTCACGACGCCTTCGTGTCCTTTCTGCCGCTAGCGATGCACTGATTGACTTAGGACGAGCTCTGGACTTGTCTGCCTTTTCCTTAGGTTGATTTGGTGCTGGGTTGCATGTTTCCAACGTCGTGCCGGTGGTGGTGGTGGTGGCCGTCACGGCCGTATCAGAGCTTTCTGTAGCTTCCGTAGAAGGCTGCTCCTGGCTGAGCCGGCGGGTGACCCCTGCCTGGCTCCGTGTCACTGGCATGACGACGATTTGGACGAGTGACACAGCCCTTCAACAAGGCTGCGTGACCCCAGATACCCTTCTTGACCCCACGTGACCCTCTTCACTGGACAGGTGGACCACAGCCCTTCAACAAGGCTGCGATGACCTCCAGCAGTGAACCTCTCTTCCGGTCAGCTGTTTCGAACAGCTGATATGACCGTGGTCGGGCCGGGTCAGGTTTTATCACACCTTCGCACCAAAAAATACAAATCAATCAGAGGCAGCTGCCCCTCGTTAGAATAGGTCTCCGATAGCGCTTAATCCGTTCTCGAAGGACCAGATGTTGCGGACCGCACACACCGCGCCGCTCATATGAGCGCGTTGCGGGTCCGACTTATATTACGCGCCCGCTGACGAGCGAACCGAGCAGCTGTTAAGCCGCTCAAGGTTGAGCCGGCGCTACGTCAGCTGCGGGGGTGGACTGGCGCGCTATCGTCCTTACTCTAACTGGGGAGGCGTGAGGTAGATGACCTCTACTATTGCCTACTGCTTGATTGTAAATGGAAACAACCTCTTCTGTGGTGTGGTGGCGCGAAGGGATCGACCGTATGACCTAAGCCTAGACCGGATCAGCTGTTCTATTCTAGCTTCCCTTCTTGAAGACTTCTTGTATTACTTCCTGACTACTTCCTTTCTTCTAGTATTACTTCCTGACTGTTTCTTGTCTTCACTGTTGCGCGCACACTTATCACACTTTCGGTCCCGACCTCGCGCGCCTATATACCGCGAGGCGTGACCGAAAGGAAAGCGCCCTAATTAAATTTCTAATTTCCTAATTTTCTACCAATTATTCACTTGCGGTCGACCACCTTTTTGCCTATCATTTATTTATTGTTCACATAAGGTATATAATAAAGGTTGTAAATGATGGGCACAATGCCCCCGTATCATATTTGCCCTATTTTGTGGTCACTCGACCTTTATTTATACCCTAATCTAAAAAAGTTAACATTAAAAAATACAATTTTCGTCTAATCTTAAAAATAAAATAATTATATAAAATCAACCAAAGCACTAAAGATATTACATATTACGCGGTAATGTAGGTTCGTCTACTGCCTACTCGTAGGACTAACTTTTATTATCTTTCTAAGTATCACATGAGCGTAATTAATACAATTATCCTATAATCTAAATTAAACATAATTACGTAAACTTAACCTACGAGTGCGAGTGAGATAGACATTCATGTGTCGCGTATCACATCGCGCGACACGATTACCTATATGAATATCTATCTTCACTCGCGAACCTAATTCGCGCTTGCGCCGACGTACACTTTGGCGTGCGTCGTCTTTCGTGGGTCGTCGCCGACAATAGTGTTAAACTCATCACAGGGTGTAAATTTTTATAAAATCGCTGTCATTTTGAAACTACATGAGGTAGATTTTTTTTTTAATTTGAGAACCAACATAGTTTAAGTACCCCTATTTGTTTTTTTTTAAGGGCGTTAAAAATCTGCACCCAGATACCTAGTTGCCCAGGGGCGGCAACTAGGTTATGTGAGGTTGTCGAGTCTGCACTCGACGACTCACTAAAAACGCCCGATGGCCAGCCTCGATGCATGTCGAGGGGCTCCGGGATCTCCATACGGAACGCACCGGTACCCCTCTCCCATCATTGCTAGGAGCATCGTCCCGGGAATGACATCCACTGCCACGCCCGGTCCCGCGCACTACGTACGCGGAGCTCACGACAGCACTAACTAACTACACTATCCCGGGGTCCACAAGCGAGCAGCCGAAGCCCCCACTTATGCCACTCACGGACCCAAATCAGCAGAGTCGGCATCGCCGAACTCCGCTCCACGACTGGTGGCAAGGCCAAAAGCTAGAACGGCCACCAGTCACCATCCCGTGTCGGGGCAGGCAACTTGGGACGGTGTACATAGACTTCAATTAGCAATTGTTAAATATAGATATCTCATAGCCGGGTTTAACCTTATCCATAGAAACGCAGTTCTGCATTTACCTATACCTATATAAAGTGCTTGTGTGAGTTGAAACTTTGTCTTGGAATTCTAGGTCGTTTGGTACTTATATTTTAATACTGCAATCAAACTGACCTAATTTACATTGCAATCAAATTTAATGGTTGGATCTTGACTTGAGCGACGACTAAAAATACTAGAGAGGTATAATAAACTATTATTTTCAATTATACCTAACTAGGTACTTAATAATAGTTTATACAAAGTTAATAGGTAAGTAATAGGTGTGTAATATTGTAATATTATGTGATAGGCGCTGCTCGGATTTACAGCTCGAAGGAGAATTTTACAAAAGTTTGTCTTGAAATAGTTATTTGTTATACAAGAGTGCAAAGTTGCTTTTTAACCGCGTGTTCAATTTTGATGACCGAGTAAGCGAAGGATTCTAAAATTGAATCACGAGCGCAGCGAGTGATTCAAAATTAGAATCCTGAGCGTTAGCGAGGGAATCAAAAGAGCACGAGGTGAAAAATCTTTGCACTCGAGTGCAACACGTAACTTTTCATTCCACCTCAGCGAGGAAATGACTAAATGCAAAAAAAAACGTTTACAATCACTAGATAGGTACTTTTATTTCAGTTTAGGTATTAACTACTACATTATGACAGGTAAGTATTACAGAATAATCTTAATAATGACGTGAAAAAATGCCGCGTAAAACCGCGTACAAAGCAAATTGAAAAAAAAAACCGGCCAAGTGCGAGTCGGACTCGCGCACGAAGGGTTCCGTCTATAAAAACGGCAAAAAAATCATGTTTGTTGTATGGGAGCCCCCCTTAAATATTTATTTTATTCTGTTTTTAGTATTTGTTGTTAGAGCAGCCACAGAAATACATAATCTGTGAAAATTTCAACTGTCTAGCTATCACGGTTCATGAGATACAGCCCTGTAACAGACAGACAGACAGACGGACAGACAGACGGACAGCGAAGTCTTAGTAATAGGGTTCCGTTTTTACCCTTTGGGTACGGAACCCTAAAAAGAACACCAAGAAGGTTCCGAGTCTGAGTTTTTAACAAATTAAAAAAAAAGTTGTATGATATATTCGGCACCATAGAGGTAGCAGTAAATAGGTTTAATGTTTTTTTTAATTCACAAACTTAGTGCACACGATGTTCTAAATTCAATTTACTTTATCCTCTAGAGAATAAAAACGGCTTTTGCACTCAGATATTGAAGAGCAAAAATACTCTTTCCGAGATGGTGGGATGAAAAAATATTTTTTATCGTTACACTTATTATTTTTAAGTTTTGTATTATCTGAGTCTTCCCTTGTTCGATCGACACCACACCGCAGCTCTACATAGCATTGACAAAAAAGATCATCGAAAAATGTGATAGGTACCAAGCTTATTCGTTTCCTGATTCTAAGCTTGGTTACGAAGTAAGACGTAGGAGAAAGTACCATTTGGCTTTGACTCTATAGATGTTAAGATTTGTTAATAAATAAAGGCCAAATAAGGTTTTAAGGTTTCGTCAGACGTCTACTTACCTCATTCAAAACCAAGCTACAGCAGTTAATATTTTATAAATCTTGCTGTTTAAAATTATTTTATTTGTGTTTATAGTAGTTTATTTAGACCTACTGGGCAGAAAAGGGCTACCTGATTGCTAATTCACTTTATGAATTTAGAACATTTTACCTTCTGTACAAGGTAAAATCTTGGTTTGCGTCAAATCTTTTACAAAGTTATGAAACGCCTTGCTGTATTAAATAAAGTGAATGTGCCAAGCCATGACACAGCTTGACTTAACGGTTGGTGGTCGCTCTGAGGAAGTGATCTAATTTTGGCGCGTTCCTTGAAACTAAACTTTGCTCATAGATAGGTAAAGGAATAGCACGTTCACGTTACCAAGTTTACCCTCCTACTATTTAAATAATGTGTGACTTTACCACATAGAGATGTCAAAGACTGCCTCATTCTGCATAGGGCTATTCAGAAATTGCCCAGACAGGGATTCGATATTATATTATTCGATAGAATAAATTAGTCAGACCAGCTCGCTTGTACCATAATTTTACATTGTCATTGGAGATTGATAAGTATGCAAAGTTATTAACCGACTTCAAAGAGGAGGTTCTCAATTCGCCTGTATTCGCCTATTTTTTTTTCAATCTATCGTGATTAGTAGACATAGTTTGACACGGGTCTTTATCACGTGATTACCTTTAATTTATTTTCCCGACGTATCAACTATGTTACAATAGCCATAGTGTTAGTGTCAAACTATGATCACTATAGTTTGAAAAATAACTTGTAATAAGTATTATCAATTTCAATGACATTGTAAAACCGACTTCTTTATAAATAAAAACCGGCCAAGTGCGAGTCGGACTCGCGCACGTAGGGTTCCGTACTAGTATCTATAAAAATGGCAAAAAAATCATGTTTGTTGTATGGGGGAGCCCCCCTTAAATATTTGTTTTAATTTGTTTTTAGTATTTGTTGTTAGAGCAGCCACAGAAATACATAATCTGTGAAAATTTCAACTGTCTAGCTATCACGGCTCATGAGATACAGCCCTGTGACAGACAGACAGACGGACAGCGAAGTCTTAGTAATAGGGTTCCGTTTTTACCCTTTGGGTACGGAACCCTAAAAAATGTAGTGCTTTAAAATGCTTATTGAAAAACCTAGGGGCCCTGTTATCTGTGCCTTTTAGATGGTTCAAATTCGTGACGTCAACTCGAGGTGTTCATGATTTCTATTTTGAACGTATCTCGCGGGAGGGGGGGGGGGGTCCCCCCATCTAGGGGCCCCTACCCTGGCTAGCCCTCCACTCGGTGCCATATGCCAATGAAAGAAGGGCAAGGTCTATAGTTGAAACCAGTATTAATGTAACCAATAAATTTTGAAGGATTCTCTCGATTTCCCTTGGATCCCATCAGATGCTGACTTGGTGGTAATAGGACCACCTCGGAAGCTTTCAAATAAAAAAAACATTTTGTAAATCCGTCCACAAACGCCGGAGTAATCGCGTAACATACACACAAAAACTGAAAACCAGCGTCGCACCGCGCTTCGCCTATTCCATAGGTTCGGTGCTGTGCGGCTCAATGCTGAGACGGGGACCTATTTGCCCCCACATGGCACAATTTGCTGTTCACTGTTTTTTGTTCTCTTTATTCATTATTTGTGTTGTGCTTTTGGAGCAAATAAATGTTTTTTCTTCTTTCTTTCAAAAAAAATTAAAAAAAAACATACAAGAGAATTGAGAGCCTCCTCTTTTTTAAAGTCGGTTAAAAAGGGCCAACTGTAGTCAAAAATAGCGATGTAAATCGTAGTTTCCCTAGAATTGCAAAGAGCTACTCGTAGCTCGGTGACCGACAAGGCTAGAGTAATTGATACTATGCCCCCGTTATGCTACATTGTGAGCCCTGGACCATGGCAGCCCTGCTCTGCTCAGGATGCGGTGCGCGCCACATGTCCTCGCCACAAGGAAATCACGCACATGTCATCGTACAAAAACAACACAACAGTTAAAAGCTGGCATACATTCTCAAACTAAACGCTTCCCTCCGGACCTCTGAGGCGATCAGACGTATTTAAAGTCGAAACCCACGTCAATTTGTTCTATAAATTCATAAAAAGTTTACATCTAAAATCAACTTGATTTAATAGGAGTGCATAACAAGTGAGGAGGTTTCAACATTGCATCTACTGCACCTGACTGCACCGCGCCGCTGCAAGTGAGTCACCCGCTACGTCATTCGAAGCAGTTCAACGAGAGCGAGCGGCGCCACTATCTTGCAGGCTGTTCTCGCACTGTGACGTCGTCGTCGCTTAGCTCCAGCGACACGACACCTTCTCGCTTCTCCTTGTAGCCTGGTACCCATTGCTTCGCGGCGAGACCGTGCGCAGGCGACGCGCGTACGTGACGTCAGACATTAGCCGTCCGTACTGGATCGGCGGTGTGGCACCTCCTCGCATCTTCTTATTACCTGGTATTTGCTGCTTCGTACATCGGACTAATAGTTTAATTCCTGCACGGCGGGCGCGCTAATAATTAATGCTCCGTGCGTTGGTAAATGGGTAGAAAACAATACTCACTACTTATTCACTTATGGTAACCTGGTAGTTTCCGAAACAATACATCAGAGTGTAATAATCGCGACGGTGTACAATTGCTCAAGCTTATCCTAATCCGCTGCTATAAAACCTGCTAATAAAAAATGAGTACCGTACAACGAACTCCGCCAAAAACAACTGAATCAGAAATTTCTACACCACGCGGTAAACGACCGCGACCGACAGACTCACCAGTCAAAGATGTTGAGGTTCAAAATAAAAGCGAAATAATGGCAATGCTTACAGCTTGGAAATCTGAACAAGAGGCGATCTTATCCAAACTTATATTGGACGTTTCAGAAATTAAAACCGAAATTAAAGAAATCCATAAATCAAACTCGGAAATAGAAAAGACTATAGAATTTATGTGTAAAAGTAATGAAGAACTTAAACTAAAGGTAGAAGGCCTAGAAAAACGATGTGAAGAACGCGATAAAATGTTTGTAAAATTGGAAGATAAAATAGAGGAGCTTGAAAGAAATGCTAGAAGTACCAGTCTTGAAATAAGAGGGATTCCTGAAAAGCAAAACGAAACAAAAAGTGATCTACTAAGTGTTATGGATAACATCCATAATAAACTTAAACTGGGAGTTGAACGGGGTTGTATAAGAAACATCTACCGTGCAAAAGGGAAACCCAATGGTGATAGGCCAATTGTTATGGATGTGACAACTCCAATGAAAAAATTCAACATCCTTAAGGCGGTTAAAGAATATAACTACCACCACATTGGCGACAAACTTAACACTGCTGCTATAGGGCTAGAAGGCAAGAAAAGCCCAATCTATATATCCGACTTTCTTACGCCAAAAGCAAAAAGACTATATTATCTTGCTAGGGATGTAGCAAAAATTAATGGCTACAGATACTGTTGGTGCACTAATGGGAAAATATTCTTAAGACGCGCCGAGGGAATTTCACCGATTACCATCACTAGTGAAACACAGCTCGAAGACCTGAAGCAAACAAATTGACTGATTAAGGTTCTCGTTACTTATAATAGTGTGTTCGTCATTATATCTCACTTCAAAACTAAGTACCTAAGTGATATAAGTATAACTCTAACACTAATACTAAAAAACCTCACATCAACCCATACTTTCCTCACATGCAACAAAAACATCTCAAACATAATCTCTTGGAATTTATCCAGGACTGTCCTTGTTGGTTCCCAAAAATTCGGCCTTGATAATGGATAACAATATTCAGTTAAATGAAATATGTGACAACATTGATAACCTGGCTATAGCAAGAGTATATGAATGTGACCCAGAAACCTGTAAATCACTCATTCCTACTGATCAAAATACATTAACCATTCTCACACAAAACATTAGAAGCATTTATAAAAATTTTAATTCACTTGAACTTCTGCATCGTAGATTGGGATTTGAATGCGACATTCTTGTTTTAACAGAGTGCTGGATTAATGAAGAAAAACCTTTTCCCCAAATAACAAATTATAATCTAGTTTATACAAAAAATTGCATTAATAAAAATGGGGGTATTGTTATTTACTATAAATCACTTACAAATTGTATTATCTCAGAACCTGTTTTCCAAGACTCAAATTGCCTGCTCATCAAAATAGGTAATGCCATTGCTATTATAGCTCTCTACCGATCACCATCCTTCGCTAATATAGACAACTTTTTAAATTCACTAGACTCAATTCTGCTTACCTTAAAAAAATATCCTACAATCGCTGTGATCGGAGATATCAATATTGATATTCAGCCAGAAAATACTGATAGACACTCCCCTAGTTATTTAGAAATATTGGCGACTCATGGTTTATTACCTGGTCACTCGCTTATTACTAGAGGTGAAAAATGCATTGATCACATAATATTAAAAAGTAAAAATCATTGTTCAACGGTTGTGCTGCAAACCTTTTTGACGGATCACTGTCCAGCGTTACTCACCATTTCAAAAAGCAAAACGATAAGCACGCCTACAAAACTAGTATCAAAAATCAACTATAGTACTGTCACTGAACAACTCAATGTTACAGATTTCTCAAATATACTGACCATTTTTGATGCTAATACTGCAGCTGAACTACTTGTTAACAAGCTTATGGAAATTGTAAAAGTGAGTACACGCATCTTTAAAGTTCCACATAATCAACGTATAATTAAACCCTGGGTTACACCGGGGCTCCTGAGATGTATTCGTACACGCGACAAAATGCACTTACACCTAAAAAAGTCGCTAAATAATGAAGTTCTAAAACTAACATATACGAGGTACAGGAATTTTTGCAACAAATTATTAAAGAAAATTAAAATAGAATATGAAAGAAATGAGCTGGCTAAACATAGGAAAAATATTAAAAAGACTTGGCAGACAATACGGCAATTAACTTATACAGCAAAACCTAAACAAAGCTGTGACCCTTTACTTAATTTAAAATCAAATGCTCAGTCGTCAGCTGAATTTGTGAATGATTACTTTGCAAATGTGGGTAAAAATTTAGCAACTAAAATTCATCTCGATGACAGCCAACATACAAACATAAACATTAGAAATAAACTAAATAACCTTCCCTCCCAAGTAAATTCAATAGGTTTGTTGAAAACCGATGAGGCTGAGATCTCATACATTATAAATGGACTCAGGAATGACTGTGCTGTGGGGTACGATGGTGTCTCTACATCAATTATTAAATACTGCTATCCTGTTCTAGTACCTATAATAACTCATATTTCTAATATTTGTATGTCCACTGGAGTATTTCCAAAAGTTTTCAAGACCTCTATCATCACCCCTGTATTTAAGGGTGGAAATGGAGACAGTGTTGTAAACTACCGACCAATATCAGTCCTGACCGCACTGTCAAAAGTCCTAGAAAAAGTCATCAATAAAAGATTAACGTCATACCTTGAGTCATTTAATATATTATCACCTTCCCAATTCGGATTTAGAGCAACTCGATCCACAGAGAGTGCAGTCACTGACCTCGTCGACTTTATTGTTGATTCTATTGATAAAAAGAAAAAAGTAATTGGCATTTTCTTGGACTTGGCAAAAGCATTTGACACTGTCTCCATTCCAATACTTGTGAAAAAACTGGAGTTGATCGGAGTTCGCGATAGCTCTCTCAATCTGCTATCTGACTATTTAAAGGACAGGAAACAAAAAACTAAAATTGGCAATACCATTAGTCAGGAGCTACCTGTAACCCACGGCGTTCCACAGGGTAGTGTCCTGGGCCCTAGCCTCTTCCTAGTTTATGTAAACGATTTGTGTAACTTAAAACTAGACCATTGCAAATTATATTCGTACGCCGATGATACTGCACTATTATTTGTGGGCGACAGCTGGGAGGAGGCTAGATCCCATGCAGAAAAAGGAATGCGAATTGTTACTACATGGCTGCAGGACAACTTACTTTCGCTTAATATCAGCAAAACAAAATACATGACATTTACCAATCCACGCAGTAAGCCCCCTCACATAGCAATCAAAGTACATGTTAGTTGCACACCCGACTCGTGTGACTGCCCTTATTTGGAACAGGTTCACTCCCTCAAGTATTTAGGCATCACAATTGATGATAGACTTAATTGGAAAAAACATATTGACCTACTTACGAGCCGCGTGCGCAAACTGATATATGTATTTAAGAACTTGAGAGACGTGGCTGACCGTAAACTACTTATGAATGTATATGATTCCCTTTGCCGATCAATTCTATCATATTGTGTCACCGCTTGGGGCGGTGCATGCGTCACTTACATGCTTCAATTAGAACGTGCGCAAAGATCTGTTTTAAAAGTGGCTACCTTTAAGCCCTACAGATTCCCCACTACTGATTTGTATCATGATTGTGGGGTGCTTACTGCTCGTAAGTTGTATATTTGTAACGCTATAATGTCACAGCACAAAAAAGTAGATATATATAATAACTTATCAACAGGCAAAAGAAGAAAGGACAGAATCTTGGCCAAACCCTTAGTTAAAACGCTGTTTGCTCAGCGCCATCAACGATTTTTGGGTCCACTGTTATATAATAAAGCCAATAAAGCCATACCAAACTTAATAAATTTTAACTCTTCCGATTGTAAAAAATTGCTCCTGACATGGCTTTCAACACTAAACTACGAGGATACAGAAGAATTGCTAAAAGTAACCCGATAAATAATACCTTACACACTTAGGTACTTTCACATTCATCCACGCACACAAACATCCACATAAACTAAACTAGACTTAAATAAAATTATACTTGAACTGATTACTTACCATTACTTAAAATTGTACATGCCCGTCTCATAATCTTCTTAATATTTCTGGTAATTTTTTGTTTTTATTTTTTTTCAAACATTGTAACAATAAATAATAATTATTAATTATGTATTTAAGTACATATCACATGCTCTTATTAGTAATCTTAGAGTTATATTGCATAATTTAAAATACCACTCATTATGTAAATCGTAATAACGTAGGTAAATTAATAAATTAATAAAATTAATAATATTGTTTAACAATAAATTAAAATTAATTGATTAATGATTTAATTGATTTGTAATATGGTTAATAATATAATTAATTGCATGATGGTACTTACATCTGAGAACCTCAGTTTGGCTTTACAACAGATTGATATCTTTGGAAGGTAACGCGGCACTTACAATACAAGTCTTGAACTTAGTGTAAGTACTGTAAGCCACATTCAATTCCGTACAAGCCATTGCAAATGTTGTAATAGTTCGCTTTATATTATGTACCTATGCATGATTTTGTAATTTTGCTTGGTTTATTGAAATAAATAAAATTATTATTATTATTATTATTAAACGGCGATCATTACTTACTAGCTTGAGCCCGCGACTTTGTTTGCATGGTATCTTATCGCTGTTATATGCATGTTAAAAATTTCTATGCATGTTTATTTATTATATCGTAGTGAATATTTAAATTTCGATGGAATTTGATAAATTTGATTTACAGGAAAACGACATAGACTATTCAGATTATCACCGAAAATACGAAAACCAAAGTGGCAATTTTTTCAATTTTGTTATTTTGTCACTTTTCCAAAATCTGGTTGCTTGCTAGCATCAAATAATATTGTTTGCTAAATTACGGTCATCGTATTATACTCGTAGGTCACTGTAGGTAGAGCAACAATTTTTAATTATTTACCAAAATAATGATAAGCATGTTATTTTTCCCGTGCGTAACCCAAGCCGCAGGCGAATCGGTTCACTGTCTTGTCTTATGAATAATAATAATATAGAATATACATAGCAGAGTAGCGCGTCCCAGCCGGGGCCCTGGAGCTCAAAAATGCTTAAGTTATTTCTCAATCATAAAAATTGCCCAAGGACAATAAAAAGACAAGCTTGGTAGGTTAATAATTAAAGTGCTTTACCCGAAGTTCAACAAAATATAACGGGCTGTAGATTTAGAAGATCTATTATTAGAAAAATGTTCTTACATAAAGTGAAATAGAAGTAGGTATAAGCGTCTATGTCGACGATTGCTCTTTTTCGAAACGAAAAAAGAAATACTTCTCAACAAGCCACATCTCCTATTGTTATAAATATATTACTTCAGGTTTCTACCTAGATTTCTATTAAGCTGAAATCATAATAGCAGAAACTTTTCACTATAAAGATATTATTTCAAAATGATACGTTTTAGAATTTATGATCGAAATATTTTGATACCTACTATTAAGATCAACTTGTGATTTATTGTTAAAGATAGGTAATATGTAGATCTAGATTTCTATTAGAATAGGTTTTTGATAAGTAATTATACATAATTTATATCATTAATTTATTCGGAAAGCAAAGGCGGACCACGCGCCGACGTGTGTTTGTCGTCATTGCAGCGGTCGGTAGGATTATTTATCGAAGTGATTAAAGATGGGTACATCTTTATTCACATATACTATACATTATAAGATAGGAGATGTGGCTTGTTCAGAAGTATTTCTTTTTTCGTTTCGAAAAAGAGCAATCGTCGACATACAGGGCCTTAGCCGGCTTTTGTTAGCCAGTCTCAGTACACGATACGCTATTTTATTTACCTGTTCACATCTGGGATCACTCAGGATCGAGAAAATTGAATAAATATTTTTTGCCGGGCACCTTTTATATTGGTTTATTTCACCGTCTATTATGTATGGTACGAATGGTACCGTTCTTTGTAAGCTTGTAGAGAGCAGGTAGTTATCCTTACGATTTTGAACATAGCAAAGGTTAATGTTACCTACCTGCAAATCCTGCAATTATAGACGTTATTCAAAACTTAAATTAGTTTCGTATAAAACTATTTGATATTTTGCTATTTATCAAAAATAAGTGCCCGACTGAGATGCAAGAAGTGTATCTCCACAGCTGGACAAAATTCTGCATCAAAATATTTGTCTGTGTGTTATGTTACTTAATATTCGTTGTTTCTATTACTCTGAAGGACTGATACCGACAGTGAGGCAGGGGACTAATATACAATAGTCAGAACTATACGTTAGTGGCTGTTTGTTGTTATTTATTAATGTTATCGGACTATCGCGAACTAACTAATAGGTACCTATTATATAGAGAGAGTGAGAATTTTGTGAGGTTGCATGTAGAGAGAACCATATAGAGACTATTTAAAAAAATATTTCAACTATAATTTTATTATAGGATGCATACGATGCCGCGTATAGAAGCTAGAGTTTTATAAAATAATCAGAACTAAGAGACAAATATGGAAATAAAACTATCGTGGTTGTTAATCATTCGCGGGTGATGATGAAGAGCATCATAATTGTTTCGAAACGTCAGCAATACAATATAAAACGTAGATAAACCAGTCAGCGTTCACTTATTTCACTTACCAGGTAGGTATTTCACACTTGTAAGTGTCAAATATTGTGAAATAAAATAGAACAATTCTGTTTTCTCAACAAACTAACTAAAATGCAGTAAAATATTATAATTCTTATGCTACTTAGACTTTAACGCCACCAATGACTGAATTGTCCAAATTTTAAGTGGTTCCATTTCATTTCATTGACTGGCCTCACAGCTCAGTTGGTAGTAGCTCTGCCTTCTGCGCTGTAGGTTTTGGGTTCGATCCCCACCCGGGATAAACATTTGTGTGATGAACACAGCTGTTTGTTCTGTGTCTGGGTGTTAATATGTATAATAAGTATGTATTTACAACAAAAAACGTATATAAGTATTCTATCAGTTATCTGGTTCCCATAGTACAAGCTTTGCTTAGTTTGGGGCTAGATGGCGCTGTGTGAAATGTCCACCAATATTTATTTATTTATTATTTATTTCAGCGGTCGTAGCTATTTTCGAATGTCAATCGAAACTTAAATTAGAAAGCTCCATATTGAATTTCAGATTTCACAGAAATATTTGAACTGCCCAGATAGGGTCAGTCGAGTAAAATAACGTCCATTTAGACGGGTGTTTTTCGGGTGTGTTTATTTTCTGGAAAGGAAATATCCTGTCAGCTAAATGCATTTTAAAAATTCTGGTGACATTGGATCGTCTTTTTCACATAAATGACATAGGATAAATAATTTGAGGCATCTATGGTGCTTCTTAGGCATTTTTAATTTTATTTTTTACCCAGTTTTTCATGTTTCACGAGAAATCTTTGACTCATAACCAGTTTATATCAACAGCATCAATTTATTTTACCGATTTATGTTTTTTTATACTCGTACCTACTCTTCAGCTAACCGGTGTCTGTCCATCTGCCGATGCCGAACTGTCACGACCGTTATCCACACGGAACTATGCGTCCTAGAGACCTACTCGGCTACTCGCAGCCACATAGTAACTTCGTTTTATCCGTGGCTAGTTGCAATAGTGCTCATAGTTTCGTAGAATTAATGTTTTGTAGGCCAGAGCTTAAAGTTGTTCGGTTGGCACTTCACTGAAGTTCCAAGTAAAAAGAAGGATCATTAAAATATAACTAACGACTTCTTTTGAAATCGGTGTGGAATACGAGACGTATCAAAATGGTTAGTGCGTGTCTGTTCCTGCAGTCTGGGGCTCTTATATTATTGTAATTTGACTTGGTTGTCTGTCTTGTTAAAATAGTTGCATCTGGATTAACGCTTTATAACTCAAAAAGTTCTTATCCTCAAGACTAAAAAGTAAGTGTATGAAAAGAAACCTATCTTACTATTGGCCACCAAAATGGAGGATCTAGTTTCTAGGAGTTATCTGTTTTTTCTTTATTTAGAACTCATGACCGAGAATACATAATAAAAAAGGAAACAAAATACCTACCTCTACAACAATAATAATATATCAAAGAAAATGGTACGCTTGACGGACTATACAGAAGGGCCGGTCACGGCCGGCTAGACAATCTTACAAGAGTATTCGAATTACACAACCCAAAAAACACCAAAAACTCGTGTGAATTACGCAGAACATAATTCCAGAGCCATCTGTTTTGTGCGTAAACAAATAAGTTAACAACAAAACAATCTGGCGGACATAGATCGAGATGGTCGAACGAGGTCAATCAAGTATAAATGACATTCTTAAATCGACCATGCTCAAGTCAGTCTGAGTAGCTAAATTTCCACCTAAATATTTGCGGAACAAGCACGCATGTGAACGCAATTAACATTCCTAGGTATTATTTGGTATTATTATTACCTATACCTATAGAGGTATTGCTGCATGGAAGAGGGGCATCCTGAGCAGTGAGCATCCAAGAGCTGTCATGGCATTTGTGGAAGTCATTGAATCGGCTACTATCCCAAGTTGGGCGCTGTAGACTCAACATGTGCAAATGGGGTTACAGGGACCCTGCGCTAACCCAATGTGATTGTGGTGCTCCCAATCAATCCATGCCACACTTGCTGGTGTATCCCCTGTGCCCAACCACATGCACTAGGGATGACCTCAACGGGGCTACGGATAGAGCGGTCGAGGTGGCCACCTACTATTCGAAAACAATTTAAAAACAATAAAATTAAAAAAAAACGGCCAAGTGCGAGTCGGACTCGCGCATGAAGGGTTCCGTACGTTATCTATACAAAACGGTAAAAAATCACGTTTGTTGTAGGTACGGTACGGACGCCCCACTTAAATATAAATTTTATGCTGTTTTTAATATTTGTTGTTATAGCGGGAACAGAAATACATCATATGTATGTATTTACAAAGAAAATTATATAAGTATTCTATCTAGTTCTCATAGTACAAGCTTTGCTTAGTTTGGTGCTAGATGGCGCTGTGTGATAATGTCCAAAAATATTTATTTATTATCTTAATGGCAAAATTTCAACTGTCTAGCTATCACGGTTCATGAGATACAGCCTGGTGACAGACAGACGGACAGCGGAGTCTTAGTAATCCCGTTTTTATTATTTGTGTACGGAACCCTAAAAGCATAAAAAATAATGAATTACATACCTAGTCCTAGTCGTTTTTTATTAGGTACGAGTACATATGTATATTTTTATAAATCACGCTCCACACCGTCGAGCGAGAGTAAACCCTGAAAAGCGGGAGCCTGTCCCGCGCGGGACATATAATTTTGAGTAAAAAATCAGGACGTCTCGACAAAATCGGGGCGTCCGGCAACGCTGTTCTAGATAGGTAGTCGGTAGTGGTACTTAGTACTTCTTAGGGTTTTACGGCTTTAAAATTAATAATATCTATACGTAGTTAACATTCCACACGTGACAGGTTGCAAGCCCGTCGCCGCATACAAGCACACTAACTGGTTTCCTCACGATGTTTTTCGTCACCGTTATAAACGCGTTTATACATTCTCCAACATAAATAACCATTGATGCTCGGCCGGGATTCGAAATCGAAATTAATTCGAAATTAATAATATCTACCTAGGTACCTATTTATATTTACCTAACTACGTATTCAATCATTCAATAAACTTTTTAGTTGAATAAAGTCGGTAAAATCGGTAAAGTCGCTAAAGTGGCGCCGCCTGCCAGCGCAATCGTAAACATCTTCCATTGGTTTTTAAACTAAAAGTAACGGAGTAACGTAGTAATATCAAATTCAACTAGATGGCGCTAAAAATGCAAAAATCACGTTTGTTGTATGGGAGCCTCCCATATATATTTATTTTATTCTGTTTTTAGTATTTGTTGTTAAAGCAGCAAAAGAAATACATAATCTGTGAAAATTTCAACTGTCTACACACATAATATGATGTTTATGAAAAAAGATTTCGTCCACTGTGGGTGCGTGTTCTCATAGTGTCGTTCTTGAATACGAGGGTTAGTTGTGAGAGCCAAAGTCTACCCAATACAATCTGACATTAAAGCTTGTCCCTAAATACTCGTAGGTACTCATCGAGTCCATCTTCCCTGCCGTAAATGTTAGACACAGTACACAAAGTACCAACCTATTTAAAAGGGTGAAATATTGATGAAAGATTAATAAATACCTAATTATTAACTAACAAAATGCTTACGTGTGTAAGTGTGTATACGATGCATGGTTATGGATTATAGTTGGACGCCCGCATTATCTCACGGTCTCGTCTTACGTACCTACAATGTCGCGACACGGACGCCTTCCCACAACGTTTCCCACTTGTGACAATCGCCCGCCATTATAATGCCGAACACGTGTGTACAAGTGTGATATAGCCAGCTTGGTACGAGTACGATTATTAAACAATAGTACAATTTGTAATCTAATCGCCCGAGCATGCGACTTTGGGATGGAAACACATTTTGAATTTCAACGAAAACATAAATCGCTAAAGCAGTTTAGCAGTTTAAATGTAATGAAACTGTATTCAAAGCCAATTATGCTTAAGTTTGAAGTGTGTATTCCTTTTTGTGTGTAGGGGTGCACTATGTAATATATTTTCGAAATTCAACTCCTATGGGGGTGCATATATATGCCTATAATTTCACCAGCAACCATACCCTTCGAACCGGAACACAGCAATGCAGCTTGGCGGCAGAAATAGTATTGATAATGTGTCAGTGTTGTGTATCGCTTAATATCGTAAGGAAAATGATGCACGTACACTCAATAACTAGTATAGTGCCTACCTACCGTATTACAAAAATCATTTGGAGAAACTATTAGATGCTACTGAAACTCAAAATTTATTTTTCTTGCTATTTCTGATTTTATTTGTAAATGTTAGCTTTTGTCCGTATTTCAGTAACGGTATAGTATAGGTCCATATCAAGTAACTTAGCCCACGGTACTTAAAGTACTCGTAGGATCTACTACAACAATACTACATTTCCATTTCAGCAGGGCTATTTTATAAAAATAAAATATAGTTTAAAAAAACTAAAAAAACACGCTTTTATTGCTAATCGAACTAAAAACTAGAAAATAATTTTTGATGTAGTAGAAGATGAAACAATCAATCATAGTGAATCACCTCAAAACAAAATTATAGTAAAATTTAAGTTATTAACACAATAATTCAATTTAGAGTAAAAAGACATTATTCATTATTCATATTCACATTATTCATCGGTCCTTGATACGTATGCAAAGTTTTAAATTAATCAGACCTCTGGAAACCGGTGAAAATTATGCTCAAAGATTCCATTACGTCCATACATACATACATACAGGCCGAGCTAATATAAGCGTGTTAAAAACATGAATATCATGTTATGATGTTGAATGCAATACCTAATCTGTACACTTTTTATAGTAACTATTCACTGTTTATGCATCTATACCTACGCTTCTGCGTAGGTATTGTATTGGAAGCGTAGGTGCCTAAACTGCATAAAAAGCGTAGGTATTATGGCATTCAGTACCATACATGAAAATCATGTTTTTACAAAATAGCCCCACAGTTCAGGCAACGAAAATTATAAAGCCTTTATGTCTGAAAATATTATCGTTAAAACCGTCCTTGGTACGAATTATTCAGTTTATACGATTCCATTACTGAAAAACACACGACCAGAAAACATATTAATTCGCGCAAAAAAAAAAAAAAAATTTGCCCGGAAAAATATTTCGGAGAGTTACACAGAACGATACTGTCATCTGTCAGCTTCGTAACAGTTAAAACCCGGAAACAATAGCTCTTCGGGTTACCAAAAATTAAATTTTTCAAAAATGCCTAGCTTTTCTTAAATAAAATTGGATTGAAATGTAACAGTGCTACAGGAGGAGATATATGTATGAATAAATATATTTTTACGTAAGTAATTTCCCGTTTTGTCATAATGTGCAGTACCACTCACGTTCATAATTAAAAATAAATATTAATAATTAAATATTTGGATTTATTTTTGTACAAGTAGTACTGCTTGATTTGCATTGCGTGATATTTGTGTCACGTGACAACTCGAACAAATATACCTATTTGTTCGAGTTGTCACGTGACACAAATATCACGCAATGATTGAGATTCGGTTAACACATACTACTATACTAACCAATACGATCCAAATAATAATAATCTGAGGGCACGACAGTGCACCCGCCAAGTCAAGCAAAAAAGCGGCACGGCCGTACCATCCTTTTCTCGAAGCAGTTCAGGTCATTTTCTACCCCGTATAACTTCGTTGTGGATAAAACTAGAAGCCTGAATTTTCAGTAACCACTCAGGCATTATATAAACACGGTATATTTCAAATTTCATTCAATTTTACTAGTCAAAGTTTCTTATTTTGTCACTCACTCGCTCACTTACTCACTCACTCACTCACTCACTCACTCACTCACTCACTGACTGACTGATCATCAAAAGTTTAAGGCACTTCTAGCAGACATGGAAGCTTCAAATTTAGAATACAATTAGTGTTTAGTGTAAAATCCTAAAAAAAACCGGCCAAGTGCGAATCGGACTCGCGCACGAAGAGTTCCGTACCATTTGAAGTTGTAGCGGCAACAGAAATACATCATCTGTGAAAATTTCAGACGGACGGACAGACGGACAGACGTACAGACGAACTGACAGTGGAGTCTTAGTAACAGGGTCCCGTATTTATTGTTTGGGTACAGAACTCTAAAAAGTAGGGATCTACAAAAAGAAATGAGATACCTTCAAAAACATAATTTGTAAAAAAGCCAAGTCTCGCAAAACAACTCAGTTCTTTTTTAAAAGTTATGTTTTTGAAGGTATGAGGATTTCGCGTTCAAACATCCAGACATTCAAATCGAATCATTGATCTTTCAGCGATAATCCAAATACAAAGTAAACCAATGGTATATGGAAATAGGGCGCATGTACTTACTCCCGTGTGTTTTTTAATAAATATTTAATCAACCTGTTGGCGTGACTGACATAGGTGTTGGGAGCATGAACCAGACAATGATGACAGTTCATAAATCTAGCCAACATGGTTTGCGGATAGCACCGCAAATGCTTGATGTTCAGTGTTTACTGGCGTCATCACATATTCATGCAATGCTTACTTCCATGCGCTCTGTTTGTTTCAAAATGCATACTCATGTTTATACTTTTAGCCAGGCAGCAGCGGCACGAGCTCACGTTAGTTCGTTAAAAGTTTACTGTCCGATCTGATTTTTCGACTAAGTATTTCTTGGTATCCGATAGAGCTGAAATGTTGCATACGCGTTAAGTTCTGGTGACAACACAATAATATGGCGACAGCAAGCTGCTCTGGTAATGGAGTCAGGAGCTGTTCAACGGACACTCACAACGGAAATGAAGTACCTACCTTAGTAAATAGTTCGATTGAGTAAAAAACTTGTTATTGTCAAGGTCCAATAACAATTTAATATTATGTTTTGCCAACTGAATGATACCTATGCATTTACCAAAAATCCTACTCCTTTATTTTATCAGGACATGTTTTATATTTAAAAAAGAGAAGTTTTCTGAAATTTTTTTGATAGTGCTTTTTTTATGTGAATATTGAAATTTGGACAGGTCAACGTCGGTCGCGGGTCGGTTAGTCGGAAACATAAACCTTGATATTTACGTCGATCACGTAAGGAAATGGATATATACATAGACATAACGCTTTGGCATAATATGCGCCGTTGCATACAGATTGGATTCATTTCTGATGTGTTAGTAACTATAGATTTTGACACGGGTCGATATTGATTAACATTTGTGTTGTGTTACGATTACGAGTATGTTCATGTAATTTACGACTCACTCATGTTGTCATTTTGAATGATTGAAATAGTGTGATTTTTACTCTTATTAAAAAAAAATATTTTTACAGTGGTTTGAAGTAGAAGATACCCTGTATATGTATATACCTTATCACTTAAACACTTGTTGTACCAAAAACCGTTTTCAAAATGTTAAAGAAACTCGTACAAATCTAAACTATTTTTTTTGTTTGTTTGGTGTTTGGTTTACCGCAAAAAAGTTACTTAAAATTAAGTTGGTAATATCGAATTTATTGCAACTTATTTTTACGTATTTGAATAATCGCGAGTTAAAATCAAAAACTACCGAAAACATTTTAATGATTGTTGCCTCAAAGCTTAGAATCATCATCACCTTTCTGCCCTTATCCCACTTAAGTAGGGTCGGCACAATATGTGTACTTCTTCCATTTCCCTGAATCAGGCGTCATCTCATTACTCATTCCTCTTTTACCCATATCATATTTCACACAGTCCATCCATCTTTTCTTTGGCCTACCTCTACGTCTACATCCATCCACATTCTTCTCGTTACATGACTTTGTTCCCTTCCCATGATATGCCCATAACACGCTAACCTATTATTGGCTCCTCATCTTTTCCGTCACAAGCGCTACTTTCAAACTTCTTCTGATTAGCTTAGGATGCAAGGAGTAATCGTAGGTGTCGTTTAATATTAAACGCTATTTAGAAATTATGAAAGATAAAGTATTCGTTAGAGGCGAACTACTCGTAACCGCACACCCGTGTGTGTGCCACAGTTAGTCCGTGTGTGTGCCACAGTTAGTCTATGAATATTAAAATTTCTATCAATGCTGACACCCCTAATAATACCCCGAACATAAGTGCCTAGAAACACTGAGTGAGCTTTTCAACGAAATACATTTTCAAATCGAATAAGGCTTATATATTTGCGATGATCCTTTTCACGTACGCTACGAGTGCCAAATTATGTAGAGCTTTAGTTAGTGATGCAAATCGAACAAAATGAAAAGTCCAGTTTAAACGTAGGTATTCCACACCAATAAGAGTGCTTACCCTTCAACCCACAATTTTTCTACCCAATATTATAGTCGCACTGTAATCTAAACAGACACCGTAATATTTATAAAAAATTGAACTTGATGAAATTGTTACTTACAGCAACTTCAAATTTTGTACCTTTATTATTAACTAGCGACCCGCCCCGACTTCGCACGGGTTTAATACATATAAACCTTCCTCCTGAATCACTCTATCTATTAAAAAAAACCGCATCAAAATCCGTTGTGTAGTTTTAAAGATATAAGCAAACATACATACAGACATACAGACGCGGGAAGCGGAAAGCGACTTTGCTTTATACTATGTAGTGATTTATTATATGTATAGATTACCTCCATTGGTAATAATATTTTATGTTAATAAATTATGTTTATGTGCTTATGTTAATAAATTATGTTTATTAGCCGTGTTGGACAGGATCAACGGCAGATCGGCGAATACTGTATTCGCCGATCTGCCGTTGATCGCGGTCGCTCGTGATGCTCATGATGAAGAGCATCTGAATTGTCTCGAAACGTCAGCAATACAAGAAAAAGCGTGATAATTAGCCGTATTTCTATTTAAAATGATTAACAACCACGATAGTTTTAATTGTACATAGTTTGAAATTGAATTATTGAATTCATGTAGTTAGGTAAATAGGTACCTAGGTAGATATTATTAATTTCCAATTAATTTCGAGTTCGAATCCTGGCCGTGCATCAATGGATATTTCTGTTCGAAAAATGTACCTATATGCGCGTTACACGTGTTTATAACAGTGAAGGAAAACATCGTGAGGAAACCTGTTAGTATTCTTGAAAGCGGCGACGGGATTGCAACCTGTCACGTGTGGAATGCTAACTACGTAGTTAGGTAAATAGGTAGGTTACGAGATATTATGAATTATTTTTTATGTTTCTAGGGTTCCGTATCTAAAGGGTAAAAAACGGGACTACTAAGACACCGCTGTCCGTCTGTCTGTTACCAGGCTGTATCTCGTGAACCGTGATAGCTAGACAGTTGAAATTTTCACAGATGATGTATTTCTCTAAAATCAGCATAAAATAAATATTTAAGTGAGACTCCCGTACAACAAACGTGATTTTTTTGCCGTTTTGATAATAGTACGGAACCCTTCGTGCGCGAGTCCGACTCGCACTTGGCCGGTTTTTTTTTATTGATTTTACTATTTTTCAGAGTTTTATGGCACTCCCGGTATAATGTGTCATGTCTATCAGCAATAGTACTCTCCAAAGGTTAGAATAATTCGAAATCAATATGCATTAAGAAGGAAAAGTCCTTACACCAGAATACATTCGACACCGTCGTATGATAAATCCTATAATCCGAAGATACATCATACGAGTAGATCAAATGTACTCGTATCTTATCTATACATTTAATAAAAATGTAGAAGACTTCAATTCTATACATTGAATAAAAACTACAAAAATATACTCCTAGGGGTCTTCATACAAGTAACACAAGCCAAAAAAAAAACATTTTGAAATTTTTGTCTGTCTGTATGACTGTTGTCCGGCTTTCACGCAAAAACTACTGGACGAATTTTGATAAAACTTTTTTTGTTATATAGCTATAAGCCCTCGGCAACTTATAGGCTATAATTATAACTATAGCGGTCTAGGTAATCTATAGGATATTAATATACTGCTTTGGGCAAAGTTGGTCAACATGATGAGCATTTGCTGTAGACATATGAAAGCAAAGGAATAAAAAAAATACATTAGTCCATAAAAAAATCAACAGATAGCAGCACACATGTGTCCGTAATCCGTATATAATATAAGGCGCAAGCATTATTCATTTTTGTGTTGGCTTGCTGAACCATTATTGGTTATTTTAGTTCAATACTAATATTATAAAGAGGAAAGATTTGATTTTTTGTTTATTGTATGTTTTATATTTGTAATGGTACTAAAAAACTACTGAACCGCTTATAATTATATTTTTCATTGTTACCAAGCTACATTATCTCTGACTTCTCTGAGTAACATAGACTTTCTCGGCTCTCTGAGTAACATATCTTTTATTTTGAAAAAATAATTGATTCCTTATAAAGAGACGATAATTTTGCTTTCTTCGCGTGCGCTGCAAAAACTATTGATAGTACATAAACAAATATGATACATTTTGAATGTCCTCATCAATGCGCATAAGAAAGTCTGCGAGGAGGTATATCTAAATATTAAAGTTTAGGTATAATAACCGCTTTTTGTAGAAATCAATTAATTAAAACATGGATCGAAAAAATGTGATTCTATCCATATCATGATGTTAGTACATATCCAAATAAAATATGATTTAGGAGTGAACCACTTTTTGAATTGTTTATATCGGTCGATTCGTTTTGAAGTTATGATGAGTATTACAAAATGAAAACAGTCGCGATATACCTACCTATCATCCTGTTAAGAAACTCGAGTCCTTCCAACATGTGTTTAGTGTAAAGGCGCACAGAGAGGCGACGCACGTGACCTACGTTCGCTTTAAGCCGAATACTTACCGTGGCGCATGCTATGCACGATCACGCGACGCATTTTAGCTGCTTGGGTCTACATTTCCACTGCTGCATAAGCTAAACACGAATATCTCTCACCTCGCGTGTAAAGAACGTATCTTTGGATGGATTTGTTTTTCATATACATATATATATATTAGAAACACGTTAATGATCCTTCCGCAGGTTCCCCTACGGAAACCTTGTTACGACTTTTACTTCCTCTAACTTTCGTTCTTAACTTTTTATTCGATCATGTGAAGTACCACCTATTTACCGACTTACTTTACCGATAGCGGTAAAATAGCACCACCTGCCAGCGGAATCGCAATCCTCTTTCATCTTACCTCTCAAACCCCGAGTTCAATAATTCAATTTCAAACTTTTTATTCGATCATGTGAAGTACCACCTATTTACCGACTTACTTTACCGATAGCGGTAAAATAGCACCACCTGCCAGCGGAATCGCAATCCTCTTTCATCTTACCTCTCAAACCCCGAGCGGTCGCATGAGATCGCGAAAAGTACCTATAATACGTAGTAACATCAAATGAAACTAGATGGCGCTGGAATGCAAAAATCAAGTTTGTTGTATGGGAGCCCCCCTTAAATATTTATTTTATTCTGTTTTTAGTATTTGTTGTTCGAGCAGCAATAGAAATACATAATCTGTGAAAATTTCAACTGTCTAGCTATCATGGTTCATGAGATACAGCCCTGTGACAGACAGACAGACGGACAGACGGACAGCGAAGTCTTAGTAATAGGGTTCCGATTTTACCCTTTGGGTACGGAACCCTAAAAAACAGTAGGTACTCAAATAGAAAAGAATGGAATAATAAGGCTGTAATCCCCAAGCATAGACATCCTCAGCATCCTCTCTGATCTCCAGGTTAAGAAGGATAAGAATAAAATTGAAACGGCTTATCATACGAATGTCCACAAGGATTGTATGTCTCTTAATCGGGTAAATAAAAGTATTCAGGACTTTCTTAATTTAGTGCTTTCCTTACAAGTTAATCCTGACCCACCCCTGCCACCTGCCAGTGTCAGGTATTTTCTCAGAACTACACGATTTAAAGCGAATACCAGTCTCAGGATGATAATGTAAGGGTTTTAGCTGGGATTCACAGGATAAATCTAGTAAGACTAGAACTGCAGGGCTATTTTGTAAAAAACATGAATATTATGTTATGATGTTGAATGCAATACCTAATGTTAGATAATACCTAATCTGTACACTTTTCATAGTAACTATTCACATTTTATGCACTTATACCTACGCATCTGCGTAGGTATTGTATTGGAAGCGTAGGTATGGGTACCTAAACAGCATAAAAAGCGTAGGTATTATGGCATTCAGTACCATAACATGATAATCATGTTTTTACAAAATAGCCCTGCTGAACTGAAATCTTGTTCATTTTATAGTAATTAAGAAGTTTTAGACTAAATACGGTTGTAGGCTAAATAAGAAAACCATTAAAATCTGAGTAATCTTTATAGGTACATAAACAAACCTTTCATTAGCTGTGTATCCGTAGTTTAGCATAATTCTTTTGATATAGGTACCAGTACTTTTATTCAATAGCTGTTAACATAACCAATAGTTACAGAAATTGCCTCACAAAGATTTTAAGACCTATTCTGTGGCCTTATTGAGGTCAAATGACGTACCATACCAATTCGCCGAAATGGTTACCAAACATCCCCGCAGACCCAGCACGAACACTCCGTGGCCAGTTGAAGATTTGAAGATAAAATAAAATGCCCCTAGTTTTGTCCTATAGCTCAAGAGCCAGGCATAGGTAAGTAACTAGGTACCAATTTATGAATATTTCAATCTAAACACATATTATTGTATAAGAATATAGGTTGCTTTAAGAAAAAAAGTGATGTAGGTACACGTACAGTACATGTATACATAGTATTAACACAAGAAATAATTATAAGTTGTACACACCCAAAACTTGATTAGAAAACGTAAATGGGTCTTTTATGGGGAATAGTATAAGATTTTATAATAAACTTCCCGTCAGATAATTATAGGCATACATAAAAAGGATCATTTATATAAAGATTATGCTTTATTATAGGTACTGTAGATTATTATATTAAAGATAAATCCTCGTGGCCTGATGTAGCTCTGCCCCTCAACAGCTAAATGTGAATTTATTTTATCAGCACTATTTTATTTTTGTATTACATTTGTCTACTTTCATTATTTTTAAGTAAATCAAGTTAAGTAATTTCATCTTTAGGTTTTATTTCTAAATCAGTGTAGCGTGTGCTGCCTTTAGAACTTTTGCTGAAGCTCTATATTTTTTTTGTTATTGTACCTACTTATTTAGTATCTTTATTTTTGTTATTTGAGCTTTCACTTTGTTCGATAGGCACCACACACACTGGAGCCTTGCATAGCATTAAAGAAAGGATCATTGAAACTAAGTTTTTTTACTAAAAATATATTTTTCAAATCAAGCTTTTATTAATTCTAAGGCTCTAGTACTCATCAAGATAAATCCAACGTGCCCAAACACGACGTAGCTATGTTGTGTAGTTGAGGAGTTCTTAGGCTACATCCGAGCTCCCTCATCAAACCAGCTCGCTAGTAGTTACCATAATATTACATTGTCATTGGAGTTGGATAGGTATGCAAAGTTTTACTTCAATCTGATTATTTACTGAGGGGTTCCGTTAAACAGCTCCTGACTCAGTCATCAGATGAGCTCGCTGTCATATTATTGCATTAGATAAAGATATTTATTTCTCAACAAACGTCCTTAAATGCATAGATAAACAAAAGTATTTCTTATATTAAATCACAATTCAAATATAGGAACAACATAGGTACCCAAACTAGGTTAAACCTGTATGATGGCATACCTAGGTCCTCCGCCAGTCAGTGGTTCAGGTGAATTCACATTTTAAGATTGGTAGTGTCTACAGCTTATAGTTAGATAAAAGTTTTATGAAATAACATTAAAAAAAAACAAAATTGTGTAAATGTAAAAGAAAACAAAAATAGAGAAAAATCTATCAAAAATCATTGGCACCGAAGTTACATAATTATGCCATATTCAGCTAAATCGGTTAAAGATAACTGCTTCAAAATTGAGTTGCAAGATTTCAACTTAACAAACATAGTTACTTACAATGAACCAGGTACATTGCAAGTTAAATAAAGGCTTGTAAAAATGATAGGCCCCAAGCCGTGTTTGTTGTTTGATTCTTCTAACCTTTACGTAAGACCTTTACTTCTAACTTAAGACAGAAGGACCCTTAAAGTAGGGACTGAATAAATTAACCGACTTGGTATTACATGGATCTCAAAACTTTTTACGGTAGAAGAACTGAGTTGCGATGCTTTCTTTACAAGTTATGTTTTTGATAGCATTACAATGACAGGTTAGTAGAGAAGAAAGTTTGAGAGAGTAGAGTAAAGTTTTTTTTGCATAAATCCGTCTCATTTATTGATGTGCTATGTTGCGCCAGTTGCATACGATTGAGTTTTGTGCCAATTATGAAATGGAACACTACCTATATTCTGGCCGTTTCTGGGCAACCATAACCACACAAGTTACGTAGACGAAAGGATTATTTACATTGCCAGAAACTACGAGTAACGTAACACCCAGACCACGGAAACAACGAAACATTTGTGCCAGGATCGGACCCGCACCTAAAACAGGTGATGTAGGTAGGTACCTTAGCTTTACATGATAGGTAACTTACCTATATGGGTTGTGATGATCAAAATAACTATTAGATAACCTGTGGCGGAGTGCCTGCGTCGTCGTAGGTAGCAGCTCGAAGCCTCGCACGCGACCTCGTGTCATTGACCCTGCGCCCGCGTCGATTCCGTTGCGTCCTCCATTGGGTGTCCGCCTTTAGGGTTGTCACGTGGTTCGGCCCATGCAAAAGAGAGACAACAATTCAAGGATGTCATTGACAGTATTATTTACAACTAGGTACCTACACATTTTATTTCCTGCCAAGGAACGCCACATTTTAAAAAGCAATGAAGAAAAAAAATCTTTCTGCCTCTGACATTATGACAATGCGCTGCTTAATACTAAAGTGTCACAAATCAAAAAATGTGAAAATCGTTTTTATTGCAAAAACGTGATCTAAAATGGTAATTTATATAATAAAAATTTGTTCCCTTTAATAATAGCTCTATAAATAACTAAAACATACAAGTGTCTGTTTAGCATTTTTGCAAACTTCAGAGCTATGATGTTTGTGCTAAACTATGGTTTATCAATTGCGACTTATTTTTGACAGAAGCGCGCATAGTTTACATGCAAAAGGGCCACATTTCAAAAAACTACCGGTTTTTAAATTAAAATTTGTATTCATAAGTGCCATTTTTCAGAATGTGTCCGTATCGAGTATAAAATAAACGTATGTATAATACTATTTATTAAACAAAGGTGCCACATTTTAGAATGCGTCGACTTTGAATATAAAATGTATATTAGTACAAGATTGTTTTCTATACTTACACATTTCAAATGCGTTTGTTTTGAATATAAATTTTAGGTCGTTATAGTACTGCTTTTTATAAGTACCACATTTCGAAATGCGTTTGCGTAGAATATAATTTTTACTTAAATTCTAATATAATTTATAAGACATAAATGCCCTTTCCGGTTATTATGTCAAAAAAATTAAACATGGCGACATTTTTGTATTTTTATATTTTTTATATTTTTTCACTAGAATGTCCAGCTTAGCACTTTTAGGTATTTAGGTAGGTACATATTAGTGTTCGATATTATTTCAATAAAATTACAAGAATCACTTTGAAACGACTTAGGAGCTAGGTGGAGCTACGCAACATGCGAACATAATGTAACTAGTTTTACTTATACCTAATCTACTGTGGCACCCACTTCACGTGTAATGAGGACCTAGTATTCCACATTACATGGTACGTATTGATGAGCTCAATCATGGTTTTATGATTTACTAATTGAATTCAACTTGTTAAAATACGATCATTTAAATAAAATGAAAAATTAAATTCAATATCACCAAAACTTGCATGTGTATTAATTGCACCCACATCTTTAAATATAAAAGGCAATGTCCCGACTGACATAAATGCCGAACCTAAACCACTAATGGTAGAAGTTTGTAATTTTGAGAGGATAATATAAGAAAGAAATTCATCCGAACAGAAAAATCCATTGATGCATGCCGGGATTCGAACCCACAACCTTCAGATTGAAAGTCGAGGTAACTCCCACTTGGCCAACACTGCTATAAAGTATTTATACTGAAAAAAAATCTGTAGGTAGCTTTTCCAGGAGATTTCTAAACAAACTGTTAGCCTAAGGTTACACACAAGGTTAGCCTAAGGTTGCACAGATTGTGTTTGTGTTACACTTTAGTGTATATTATAACTAACATTATGGTTTGTCCACAGTGAGCATATCGAGAGCGGAAGATGAACAGCACGACGCCAGAGAAGGCGATGACGTGACAATGCAGTGTCGCTTCTCGCTGGAGCCCGCAAATGGAGATCCTCTCACCTACTACTGGGTCCGAAGCACCGCCAGCGGGCACGACAACGTCGCCATCGGTAACATACCGCTAGAGACAAATTACCAGTAAGTTAAACCTCAGTATTTCTATTAATACTTACTGTGTTGGAAGTTAACATTTCACGAAAACTAACGGGTTTGTTCAGTCATCAACTTTCTCAATTTTTGACCCCAACGCAATTGATTACTTAATATTTTTTTTGAAACTCGGTGATACTCTACACCTACATTTGTGTAGACAAAACTCTACACAATATAACTAGGCAGGTACTTTTTTCACAAAATATAATATATTTAGAACACACAAGCTGACCCGGCGAACTTCGTATCGCTTTAGAATTAACAAATGCTGTGTTAAGTTCCCGTTCCCGTTCCTGTTTTCCTGCTTTTCTCTTGAATTTTTTCCTGAATTTTCTTTGCTATAAACCTCACGGAGCCCGAGACCTTTCCAACGAATGCAAAACCGTGGAAATCGGTTCGTGCGTTCTGGAGTTATAGCGTCAGCAAGGAAAACCCAACTTATTTTTATATTATAGATTAGATTAGATTAGTGCTATTTTATTTGTGAAGTATGGATCTTAATAAAGACAACACATGTTACGTTCTGTTAAAACGAGATTTGGTACATAGAACGAGATGGTAATAAGGTTGAGTTAAAAGCTCGACACTAACCGAACAAGATAACAATCTAATCCTCACCTTTTCTGCAGAGTTATGTACAAACCAACCGAAGGCCGATTCGACCTGATGGTGGCTAACGTGTCGTACGAACGGGACAACGGGCGGTTCGAGTGTAGGATAAAGGCTGGGGGGACAGGGCGGAATCTACATGCTCAAGGGCATGCTCTAACAGTCCTCACGCAGCCAAGAGCGCCACTTCTGTCACCTGGAGCGCATGCACAAGCGTATGAAGGCCGGGAGCTGAACCTCACCTGCTCAAGCTCAGGAGGATCACCTGAACCAGTCATCAAGTGAGTACAATTAATTATTATATAAGGTATAGTAAATAGGTACAATACAAAAAAATCTACTCGTTTACAACCTCCTATGGACCCTTCGAGGCTTATTTTTAGTGAGCAAGTTATTTTTTTTTTATAGATACAATTAACTAATCAAAACCGTTCCAAGTACAGGTTAAACGATCATCTTAGAATTTAATCGTGTTGCTTGCAACATAAGTACGTTTTAAAAACGTGTTTTTATTAAAAAAACTTATTTAATCAATATTTTTTGAATTACCTCCACTTAAAGACCTAATAACTTTAATTGATTTGTTAAAATAATTATACAAAAGTTCGTTTCGTTTTAGAGTTATGTACGTAACCAAATATTACGTATATAATAACTAACCATAATAACTCACCATAACCTACCGCTAATTGAGCTTCTTTAATAGCAATAATTAATTTCCAATAATTGAGTGATATAGTGCAGGCTCGATAATCATATTACGGAAAAACATAGCGACATGACATGAAGCTTTGTTGTACTGCGATAAGATTACGAGCTAAATAAAATTGCAAGCACAATTAATTGTACACAGCCATTGCAATGATGGGGTAGTCATAAGGAATTCCATTATGAGGCCAGGATTTTCAAATTTAACTATAAACACGCTCAATTGAATGACCTATTATGTGCTTGTTACATCGTTTGCCAAATCGCAAACGATGTAAAAACTGAAAGTGCTTTTTTCTGTGTGATTATTGAAATTTGACAGGACAACGTCTGTCGGACAGTTAGTTAAGGTTTATACCCTAATAATTAATAATGTTATATGACAGAAATTTTAAAATTCACTTGTTGGGTAATTATATTATAGAGGAACAGAAAGAAACAGTTCAGTTTTAAACTGTTATTTCGAAGCTTTAACTTTTTGCACCTTTTCGAAAATGTTTAACAATTTGAATGTAGGTACCTAATTTATTATGAGTCTAACATTCCTTACACCTTTCACCGCAACTCGTTTCCAGTCCCGAAAAGTTGTGGTTAGTACAGATTTTGGGTCTTTGCTTAATACATGTCAAAAACCGTAATTAAACACGGAACCCTTTGTTATACAAAGCAACAGTAAATTTGGTCATTAAGTATTCTATCAGGAATAAATTTGGATCAAACTTGGAACATACAAAGCTTATGTTATGGAATATGTAAGCTACTTTCTATCGAGATACCACGCGATCGAAACCGCGGATGGAAGCTAGAGTTCATGAACAAGCTGTTCATCTGTTATCAACGCGGGTGGAAGATAATTAATACCTACCTAAGGATTTTCCCAGAACAGAATTTGTGTTCTTTCTGAAAGTAATTTCGATAAATAATCGGCCTTGATATTGTCAGTCTTATTTTATTCCCACTTCTCAGATTGTTTATGAATTATAAAGACCTATTTAGATACTAACTGTGCCCTGCGGTTTCACCCGCGTTAGCGTAATGCTAGATAGCTTTTCTTATGAATGTGTGGCTATCATACACAAAAAGGTTGTTTTAAATCCGCCTGGTAGGTTAGCGCGTTCAAACAAACATATAAACGTTTGAGCTCTTTATTAGACTTTAAGACATTGTTACCCTGTATTCTATCAGTTATAATGGTCGCCATAGTACTTACACAAGACACGTACAAGCTTTTCTTAGTTTGGGGTTAGATGGCTACGCGTTCGTAGCACTTGCTGCGAAAACAGATATTTTAATCAAAAGCTGTCTGACAAAAGTGGCAAATGTTTTTGTTTGCCTCAAAACCTTAACAAGAGGCGTGGTTGTTAGATGTTTGAACATGAAAACTTAATTTGAAGCAAGGTTAAGTTACAAGCTCAGGCCTATTATTACTATTCCCTCTTGATTTTTGAACGCCTCTATTCAGAGATGGCAATTAGTTATTTTATATTCATGAATGAAAAACTGGAACTTATAAGGCACTTACGCAATGGTTAAATCGGTTGGCATTTTTAGTGTACATCTGAAGGAAAAATCAAAACGCATTAAAATCATTTTTGCGTACATTTTTCTGTCACAGGCGTACTCCAAAACAATAACGACGCAGAAAAGAAGAAGAATTTTGGCACAGGGTACCTTATCGTTGCTGTCAGTACAAAAAGTCGTATGTCATAATTTGGCCATTTTTTATATTGGCTGTATGTGTAGTAAATCGATTTGCAGGAGTATAATAAACGTATGTAAGCTATAAAACTAAAGCTATTTACATTTAAATATTGTAAAGAAACTTCATAGATAAGATAATAATCAGTTTTTTTGTGTCTCCTGAAAACCTAACGTTTTTACATACGACTTTTTGTACCGACAGCAACGTTATGATATTCGTGAAGTGCACAATGTGCGCTTTACAAAATTATACGAGTAGGTACCTAAGTATACTCGTATTACGACAACCAAAGAAATTTGCAGGCAGAAATGAAACCAATATGAGAATTTTGACGAGCGCGTGCAAATTTGTTACAGGCCACGCTGAGCGCTAAAATATTATTAACTATACAGTACACCTTTATTGAAAATACAGATTCTACAAACAAAAATAACAATATTTTAGTTATGTTTTTTTACTTTCATTACGTGAATTCGAAAAATCATTCGATGTCTTTATTGAAAAATAGCAATTGAATATTTTAGGATGGTTTTGCAATAACAACGAACTGCTAATTCAGCGTAGAATAGGTAAATATTTGCAATCCATTTTTAAAGTTCCGTACCCATTTTTACTCGTTTTTAGGGTTTCGAAGTATACAAGAAACCCTTAATAAAGTTTCGCCATGTCCGTCCGTCTGTCCGCAGCTTAGCTCAGAGTCCGAAGCTTAGCCAATTTTTGTTAGAAACGAGTTCCCCCCCCCCACCTCTCTAAAATTTAAACTATTGTGTTGGGGGCGTGAAAGAAATCACGGTAGGAGTACATTTAACGAACTTAAAAATAAAGCTATCACGGCTACGCAGGCGTTACAAGTTTTTGAGTAATAGACGTAATAGTCGACCAACTTATAAAATGTACTCGAAGAAGAAATAATCCATTTTTTTTTGTACAAATACCATTGAAAATTACTTATCGTTTTAGCTGTGTTAACTACGAAACTCTACAAAGAACATAATCTATCTATCTATCTTCTATATCTATCTATCTATACGTATAATATGTATAATAATATAGATAATGATATGGAACCCTTCGTGCGCGAGTTCGACTCGCACTTGGCCGGTTTTTTATGTTGTTTGATATACTCATTAGCTCTGCTTATTTTTTGGCTAGATGAAACTTTGAAATGTCCACTAATATTTATTTATTTTTCCCAAGAATGGCATGTGAATGTGTTGTATCAATTTAACGCTGACAGAAATGGTGTTAAAGTGATGTTTTTTTTTTCACAGATGGTACCGCGACGGTTCCAACTATCCCATGGAGGCGAAGGTAATCCATGCCAAGGTTCGCACTGAGCCGACTACAGCTGTGCTAGCTGTGAGCCCCACAAGGGACGACGACGGAGCCTCTTACCGCTGCGTCGTGTGGAACCGCGCCATGCCTGAGGGCGAGCAACTCGACGCCACGGTCGAACTCAACGTCAGCTGTGAGTAGAAACTTTCTATATAAAGAACCTACTTCATAAACTGCTGTCTCACAGCTCAGTTGGTAGTAACTCTGCCTTCTGCGCTTCGATTCCCACCAAGGACAAACATTTGTATGACGTACATAGTTGGTTCTGTGTCTAGCCAGACACAGAACATCGATGCTATTATCTCAATTTATATAATTATAAAACAAAGTCAAGAAATAATACCTCAAAATCCGTCCAGATTTTCATGATTTTTGAGTTTTTGGATTTGTCTCCGTTTCAAAAAGCAGAACTAACAACTATTGATGAAAAATTAAGGAAAAAAACGATTGCTTTTAAGGTTACCCACCTATCAAAATCTTAAATTAATCATCTGAAATGCTAATCGTCTATTTCTATCTAGGGTACCACGCGAGCGAATCTAGTGTAAATTTGTAAGTTATCACTACATAGTATAAAGCAAAGTCGCTTTCCGCTTCCCGCGTCTGTATGTGATATGTATGTATTTATGTTTGCTTATATCTTTAAAACTACACAACGGATTTTGATGCGGTTTTTTTAATAAATAGAGTGATTCAAGAGGAAGGTTTATATGTATAATACATGCATAATATAGTAGAGAAACACTGATAATTTTAGAGGTTTCTAATGTGATGTCGTAAATAAACACATTTTTTGGCGCTTACATTGCAAATGCTGGCTGAACCCCACGAGATATATCAAAATAATGTACTACAGTATTGTACACCTTAAAAATGTCTACAAAAAAGTCAACGATGGTATTAGAAATGTCTTACGCACAGCGAAGCGGGCACGGGTCAGCTAGTTTACAAATAAAGCTTAAAAATAAGCATAAAGAGAGCAAGAAATAAATATTCTATCAGTACCTAATCTGATTTCCAAAGTACAAGCTTCAGTGAAAAAAATATTAAAATTGAAAAGTGTCAATTCGGACAAAGTGTCCGAATTTATTGTGTCCGAATCGTCTGCAACCCGCTTTCTTTAGTTCCGGGCTAGATGGCAGCCGTGGCAGCGTAGCTGTGTGAAATGTCCACCTATATTATTATTTTTTTCTGTCATCCTGCAGTTAGCATAGAGAGACTTTTATTATTCGTTATTAATTTTTAACATACACATTAGTGGTCGTAAACAAATTATCGCCACCATGGTCCATGTCATCATTTTGATGTTTCATCATGACCACACTTCTATAAGGTTCTATGATGTCTAAATGTCATTGAGGGAACCACGAAAGGACTTGAAAGGAGGAATTATTGTTTTTTTTTTTTTTATTAAACAAACCATTGGGTCTGTTTAATAAGCGGTACCTACGGTAGACATCTTTCTAGCTCGCCAAGAACTCAGATCCTTAAAGATGACTAATGGGTGTCGTCGGGTAGTCGGAGGTAAGCCCAAAAAATAATTTGGTACATGCTCAATTGCCCGCATTTTGCCGTAGTTAGCAATGCATACCTACGTGACAGGTTGCAAGCCTATCGCTGCTCCGCATAAGCATAAGCATAATAGCATGATCTAAAAAAAATGCCTCATGACTAGGTAACCCAATGGTACACATTCTCTCTGATCTACAGGCACTCAGATCCTTGGAAGATGCTTATGGGTGTAGTTAGAGGTATGTCCAACCGTACATTTATCAAAGAGCAATCTAACAATAGCAAAGAATCGCGCACCGATATGATGTCGCAATGCTCGAGCTTTGCGTCATTCTGTGAGTAGAAAGTTGTTAAAATTATCGATTGTAAACCACTTTCTTCTGGTAAGATTCGGGTCGACGTAACTTCCTGCGAATCAGATAAGCAAGCTAAAATGGTAAACTCAGCGAACAACATCTAAAACAGGTTGACTAAAAAACTGAAAAAAAGACATTCCTTTTTAACGAGTAGGTAAGTACACATTATTACAACAACGGGAAATTACTCACGTAAATGATAAATTGTCAATGAGGAGATGCGAGCAGGGTAGCGCGCGCGTTATGGTCCACTCACCCTGAAGAAGATTCTCTAGATGAATCGAAACATTGTCGGTGTCCTCATTGACAATTTATCATTTACGTGAGTAATTTCCCGTTGTTGTAATAATGTGTAGTACAACTCACGAAAGTTTTGAAAGTGGAGTAGGTAAGTATTCGAAAATCTTAATAAGATCTATCTATACCAAACTAGGATAGTTCCAATTAATTTTAGCAGGACATTCTAATAAACAACTTTTTGAACAAAATGAACACCACGTAATAACTTATGATAGAAGGACCCTTATGTAGGGACTGAATAAATTAACCGTCTTGGTACCTACTACATGGATCACAACTTTTTACTGAGTTGCGAGACTTTGCTTTTTTACAAATTACGTTTTGATGGCATTTATTTTATTAATACCTACGCACTCAATAATTTCATTGCATTTTGTGCCATTTTCAGTAGAACAGTATCTTTAGTTGGTCATTATGACCATATCCATATAACAAAAAAATTGCAGCTTCGTGCCGTTCTGATACTGGTAAAATTTGTACTTCATTGGTAATGTGTAAATGCATAATGAGTAAGATAATGGGAAATCTTAAACAAATAATGGGAAATGAACACTGCAAAATATGTAAAAGCTTGTAAAAAGTAGCCTTATTGTTATTTTAGGGCATGTATATTCCAAGTTTCATCCAAATCTGTTTGGTCGTTTGGGTGTGTGAATCGTGATTGAGAACTTTCGCATCCTAATATCATAATCCTATACATATATATTATAAATGCGAAAGTTTGTGGTAAGACTGCTATGTTTGTTACTTAATCAAAAATAAACGACAAAACGGATTAAGATGAAATCTGATTTTAGTATGTAGATAAGAAATCAGAATAAATAAAGGGGGAACTTATAATCCGAAAAACAACCCGTAAATGATAAAAAAAACGCAAAAGGATGATTTTTGTATAGATGGCGTTGGTGTGCAACAAATCTGACATCACAGACTAAAAATGTTTAGTCGTCATAGCAACGCAGTTTTGACTAATGAATAATACGCATTCTACCAAAATTCGTAATTTATTTTATCAGTACAAGGTTTGTGGGGAAAAAAATTGGAAGCTGCCTGAAACTGCTTTTTCCTATATGATTATAACAAAAAAAATTGACAGAACAACGTTTGGCACGGGTCGTCTAGTAATATTACAAATGCGAAAGTTTGTGAGTTTGTATATGTTTGTTCCTCAATTAGGCCTAAACGACAAAACGGATTTAAGTTGAAATAAACGGATAATCCGTTAAATCCGTATGATATAATGCCCAAATAAATAATAGACTTCTTTAAAAAATTAAAAATATCCCCAAAACGATAAAAAACGCAAAAGGGATGGTTTCTGTATAGATGGCGCAACAAATCTGACATCACAGACTAATAACATTCAGTCTTTTCTATTCGATTATTGAAATGTGACAGGACAACGTCTGTCAAGGGTCGGCTAGTTTGTCATAATTTCAAAAGTACCTAGATGAATTAACTTAGCTTGGTATTTCATTGCCTGAAAACACGGTTAAAACAACGTTTTCTAAAAATGAAACCTATGTAGCTAGATCGATTTATCGCCCCCGAAACCCCCTGCATACTTTACTACACTTTCATGAAAATCGTTTGAGCCGTTTCCGAGATTCAGGTTATATCATACAAGAATTAGAATATACAAGTATTAGATAGACAGATACACATATACCGTCTCATTAATAAACGTAGACTAGCGCAGGATTAAATTTAGTCCAACGCTTACGTTTGGACTAGTCGAATTCAATATTAATAAACGAGGATTAGAAATGGAGTTGCTTACATTAAGCTGGTATTAACAAGTCTTGGTGTAACCTCAGATGATCTTTGGATAAGTAAATTTTTATTAATAGCACCGATAGAGTAGAGCTTGTTTTTAGGGTTCCGTACCCAAAGGGTAAAAAACGGGACTACTAAGACACCGCTGTCCGTCTGTCTGTTACCAGGCTGTATCTCGTGAACCGTGATAGCTAGACAGTTGAAATTTTCACAGATGATGTATTTCTCTAAAAAGAGCATATAAAATAAATATTTAAGTGGAACTCCCGTACAACAAACGTGATTTTTTGCCGTTTTGATAATAGTACGGAACCCTTCGTGCGCGAGTCCGACTCGCACTTGGCCGGTTTTATTTTATTGTGGGAATCAGAAACTATAAGAATGAAGCTACTACAATACCGATAAAAATTTACAAAGCATTAATTTGTCCCGCCGTGGGGACCAAACCCGCACCTCTCGCGCCTTAATCGAGCACTCATTATGTTCACTTAACCTTAATAACTACATAATTATAATTACATAACGATTACATAAACCTCGTTACCGAGTAAAGTGTCGAGGGAGTTTTTTTTTTAAATTTATTAGTCAGAAAATATGGGTCACGACTCGGCTGCTGTACACAAGGCAAGTAAGTACTTCGAATTGCCATTGTGGTCCTCTACAGAGTAAACGATATAAATCAACGTTTTGAAATATTTACGCTACTCTATATGCTACTCGTATTCTTAGGAATCTATAGAGTCCATTTATGTTTTAATTTAGACCTTTAATAAAAAAAAATAGGATCACAGCTGTAACCCCCAAGTACTATAGACATCCTTTAAGATCGAAAGGGGGTAGTCAGAAACACCTTTAAACATTAAATTGTGTACATGCCCACATTTTGTAATACTTACCTAGTTTGAGCATTCCCCAAGCCCAATCACCGCGAATAGAATAATACTAACTGGTTTACTCATTAACCGTTACGAGCTCGTACACAGTATTTTCTTCAAATAGAAAAATCCATTGATACATACACACAGCTATACGCCGGGATTCAAATTCACGATTTGAAAATCGAGATCTCTCCCACCACTTTCTATTGGCAGAGTCTAAACATATTGCTAGGAACATATCAGTTTCTGAGGCTGATGAATTATTTGCAGCTTATTTTCTCAAAGACTTCGAGACGGTAACGTCTGTTCTATTTCTCAGATAAAGGTCATTGCTCTTGATAAGCGTCTGTAGACACGACATCAAAGCTGTGTACAAATGGAACGCTTATGTCTGATGTTTTCTATAAAAAACCGGCCTAATGCGATTCGGACTTGCGCACGTTTGTTGTATGAGAGCCCCACTTAAATAATTTAAATATTTTATATTAATAATAAATTTTATTTTGTTTTTGTTGTTATAGCGGCAACAGATTTGTGGTGACAGACAGACAGACGGACAGCGAAGTCTTAGTAATAGGGTCCCCATTTTACCCTTTGGGTACGGAATCCTAAAAACTAGGCAAGTGCGTGATTGCATCTGCTTGCTTTTTTCAATAAGAATGAAACAACTTACCTATAGGTTATAGGTATCAAGTACGCTAAAGGGGTGCTATACCGCAAATAACTACCTTCTAGTTTAGTAGAAGCATGTAGCAAACTTGAAAACAGTCGTTATGGCATGATAAGTTCAGAGTTGGCCACTACCTCGTACCAACTTAGGTAGGTACTCACCGCTTGGAATGTAGGAACTTTTTGCGACCGCAGAGCCTTTGATTCAGTTAAGAACCTAACTGAATTCAATACCTACCACTTAAGGTTACACTTACACTTACCATTATTTTAGGCGAAAAGTATTCAGTACTTGGTTGAAGCGCCTTTCAACTCACCCGAAAACATTCCATCCTACCCATCATCTTGGCAAAGCACGGATGGACGTGACAAATTTACAAAGATTTCACATACAACCATTCGACTAAGCCTAAAAAGAAATGAGCTGTTTGAGCAAAACTCTCTCACACATAAATGTCCTGCGGTGAATCCTTGCGCGGCACCAGACGCCATCTAGAAAACTCAAAAGCCCTCAGCAAATAAACTCAAACATGTACATTTTCAACGGGCACCGCGACGAATGGAAGTGCGCATAATTTATAAATGGACCAAGTGGACGGACAAATTTAAGAAGAAAAGCTTACGCTTAAATTATTTATTAGGTACGCAACTATTTATATTTTGAAGTAAGAAATATTATTAGTCGCAACTTTAAAAGAATAATAAATTAGTTTTTATGATAACATTTTAAAAATACATATTTTACTGATAAAGACTGTTTAAGGCGATACCTGATACCTGATACGGGCTGAATTTACCCGCATAAGATGGAAAAAGTGCTAAAACTGCAATATCTTGAAAACCATCAAATTTAAAAAGAAATTGTCTTTAATTTATTTAGCTAGTGTGATTATCTAACGAATTATATAAAAATGAACTGTTTAGCTATTCACAGTTTTGATTAAAAACAAAACTAGTGTTTTTGAAGAGCCAACTTTGGAAAATAAATCTATCGTGAAAAGTTTCACCAATCGTGTTTCTGTCTGTAATTTATCTAGATTATATCCTTAAGTTATCTTTGTCATAAAAACTTGAGAGGTGTCAAGGGACACCCGGATGGAACGAAGTTCTCACAAAATAACGTGGGACAAGGGAAGGGGAATCAACTTTGACTTCGACTTCGACTTCGACCTCGACCTCGACCTCGACCTCGACCTCGACCTCGACCTCGACCTCGACCTCCACCTCGACCTCGACCTCCACCTCCATCTCGACCTCCACTTCCACCTCGACCTCGACCTCGACACAATTAATAGATATATATATTAATAGATATACTATAGCAAAAAAGTGTCGTGACAACTTTTCGTGACAACTTTTCGTAAGAATTTTTTCCGTCTAGCCCCCTTTCACAATCACAACGCGCGATAAGGAACTTCGTTCCAAAAACAAAACTGTATGTTTTGCGGTTATTCAGAAAAAACGATTCTGCATTCTTCAAAAACATTTATTACTCCTCTTAACTTAATTTCTTTTGAGATAAAAGTTCACGACTCTATGTTCCAATAAAAAAAATACGTAATAAAAATAACACTCAAATGTTTCTATTTGCTCTGATTTCCATGAAAATTTATTAGATATGAACTTTTAGATTTGGGTTGTTTGTTTAAATTTGCTAAATCAAGTCCTCAGTATATTTAAAACCTTTTATTTCACTTGCAATGTATGTATGTAACTATGTATCTATGTAACTATGTTTGTTAATGTGGAATCTTGCAACTCAATTTTGAAGCAGTTATCTTTAACCGATTGAGCTGAAATTTGGCATACTTATGTAGCTTTAGTGGCAATGCAATAATATGGTGACAGCGAGCTGATGTGATGATGGAGTCAGGAGCTGTTCAACGGAACTCCTCAGTAAATAGTCTGATTGAGATAAAACATTGCATACCTATCAATCTCTAATGACTACCTATATCAAATTATGGTACTAGCGAGCTGGTAGATAGATAGATAGAAAATTCTTTATTGCACAATACAAGAACATGTACATAGGCGAACTTAATGCTAGTTAGCATTTTCTTCCAGCTAACCTTTGTGTAATTTGGAAAGGGAATGGTAGTGCTTTGTAAGAGAGAAATCATTGAATTTATTATATTTATACACATACTTACTAAAAAATACATAAACTTACATATATACCATACCATAATACCTAGTATCTACAAAAAAATATATATAGGTGCTCAAATTGGATGAGTATTTTGCAGAGAGAGATAATGTTGGTATAATTTGGACTTGAAGATTCCCATGGATGAGGCTTTGCGTATGCTGGTCTGATGATGGAGCTTGAATGTAGCCATAGGAACTCCCTAACTACACAACATACCCACGTCGTGTTTGGACTCGTTGGATTTGTCTTGACGAGTAGTAGTAGTAGTAGTAGTAGTAGTAGCCCTAGAATTTATACAAGCTTGATTTTAAAAATATATTTAAAAAAAAACTTATTTTCAGATTTTGTTGCAAAGTGTTATGTAATGTATGCAAATAAATATATATCCCGAACTTTGGTGGTAAACAGTTGTGGCGGATGATCGACATGATTCTTTTTTTTTTCACAAGACCCGTTTCTACTGACTGCAGCTGACAGACTTTTGTATAAATTTGCCTATCCCCGGAAATTAAAAACACGTCATGAATCTCCAAATGATTTCCGGTGGTACTCGATATAACTTTCATTGCTTTGATTATATACTCGACCTAATTTAATTAGAGTCTTACAAAATCGTTGCCGGAATCTGTGTATAATGTGACCTGAATACCTTTGACCAGATGGGGAGCATTAATGATTCGTTGCAGTGTAGTATGTTTAACTTTGAGGTATAGTGTAAACAGAATTTTGGAGCAGCGTGTGTCAGCCAGATTTCAAGCACGCACGCACACGGAAATAAAATTCATAAGTAAATAATTGAAATGAGGGTGAGCATTATAAACATTGTGTAACTGTAGGAGGATTTCTAAACATTTATATTTAGGATTCGAACAAAAATTAAGTAAGCCATCAAACGAAGGTGCGTAGGTATGTTAAGTTCATAAATAATTTTAAGTATCATAAAATTCATAAACAAGCTGACTAAGCCTTAATTTTGAAATTATTGTTTAAGATTTTCCACGAGTTGATGTCGGACCAGAAAATCCCCTGCGAGTGGAAATCGACGGGACTGCCACGATGGATTGCAAAGTCGACGCCAAACCCAAAGTGAACTCCGTTCGGTGGACTAGGAACGGAAAATTCATATCAAACTCCTTCACACATACAATACAAAAGGTGACGGTACAGGATGCAGGCAAGTACACGTGCACCGCGGACAACGGGCTCGGGCGGCCCGGCGAGCGGGACATGTACCTCGATGTGCTCTTTCCGCCTACTGTCACCGTCGAGTCCAAAACATACGAGGCCGAGGAGGGCGGTAACGTCGAGATAAAATGTGAAGTGTCTGCGAACCCCGAGCCCACTTCTATAGAATGGACTATGGAGGGCAAGCCGGACTTCTACCAGAACGGAAACATGCTTATGTTGACGAGGGTGACAGCAGAGATGGCAGGCACCTATTTGTGTAAGGCGATGAACGTTATATCTTCCAGTAACGGAAACCGCGATGAGCGAGCGAGTAGCGCGTCCGTGGCTGTTCTGGTGCGACACAAACCGGGGCGCGCATACATCCGACCTGATCGGCCCGTAGCGCAGGAGGGCACCGGCGTCACACTCACGTGCAGCGCCAAGCCACCTGGGTGGCCAGCGCCGCAGTACCGCTGGTTTCGTGACGTCGATCCACCAGAAACTAAACCTAAAGTGCTGGCTACTGGCAGCACTTACACCATCCCTAGCGCGCATCTTGGAAGCGAGGGAATCTACCACTGCCAGGCTACTAATGAACTTGGGCACGGAGACCTCGCGTCTGTAACACTCCAGGTACATCAACCACCGCGTTTCCAGACGAAGTTACAAACGCACGCGACGCAGCTTGCGGGCGAGCAAGACTTTAGCGCCACCTGCAGTGCGCTCGGGAAACCCCAGCCCAGCGTCAAGTGGTACAAGAACAACTCCGAAATAAAACCTGACGCGAACCTCTACGAAGTTCAGAGCGATGTCACCGAAGGCAGAAATGCGGTGTTCACTGTCCAAAGCACGCTTAAGTTTAAGGGGAAAGCGAGACCCAACACGAACGATTTACTACCTGAAGACAGAGGCGTTTTCTCTTGTATAATCGAGAACGAAGTAAAGAAAATCGAATCCAGCATGCATCTCAAGATCGAACGTAAGTTACCTATCTAATAAGTAATCACAACGGGATGTACATTGCAATGGGTAGATCTAAGAATCTCTAGTGTATTTTTGTTTTTGTTTTCAGATGAACCAATAGCGATCAACTACAACAAAAAAGTTGCGTATGACCTTATGGAAGTCGCTGATATAGTGTGTAGGGTACAAGCGTATCCGAGGCCTGAATTCCAATGGTTCTACGGTTCCAACACGGCTTCACTGCAGATGTCTTCAGACGGGCACTACGAGATCAACACATCTGATGATAGCAACGATTCTTATCTCAGTGTTTTGAAGATAAAGAATGTCAAGCCGCAAGACTACGGGGACTACTTCTGTAAAGTGAAGAATACGCTTGGAAGCATTCGCCCGCAGATAAGGCTACAGCCGAAAGGCGCGCCAGAGTCCCCTCGAGTTTTGGAAAGCCAGAAAGTGGGGGCTTCGTTCGTCACGCTGAAGTGGGAGGCTGGTTTTGACGGAGGATTGTCTAGTACAAAGTACTTTGTCCGGTATCGTAGAATGATGATGCGAGGGGCAGATACGGGTGCGCACTGCATCTCAGACAGAGCCTCTGAGAACGACTGGTTGGAGTACGACTGTGGACGGAGCAACCCCTGCAACGTTACTCGTCTCGAGCAACACAACACTTACACCTTCAAGGTAGGCGCTTTTATTTTTCAAGGTTTAATTAAAGTGAGGTTCTTTTACTATTTCTTAAAAAACAGACAGATAACATAATAATATTTGATACTAGCGATCCGCCCGGGCTTCGCACGGGTGCAATGCTGATACTAAATATACTACAGAATGTCTTTATATAAAACGTTTTTTTTTCACAGCTTTTTTGTCATTAGACAATTATTGATGATTTTTTTTTCTCGAACGTTCGCGACCGGCCGAACTGCGCGTTTGACGCCTAGCTGCTAGGCCGGTCGCGAACGTTCGAGAATGTTCGTTTTACGAAGCTACTCGCTAGGTGACTCGCTAGCCTCTAGGTGCCAAGCAAGCCGCCTGCCTGTGCGTTCGCGTTTTTAATTAGGGATGACTGAGAGTGTTATAAACGTAAGAGTAGACAAATATTTATAATCAGAAAGCTTCGAACTGCTAAGCTATCGGGAGTTACACGTGTTATTGTGAGTCAACCATAAAAGATAGACATATGCCGTCGTGGGATATTTTTTATATAATTTTAAGGAGAACATTTCCGTCATACATGATTTCTGTGTAGCTTTAACCTTTAAGGTTGCACACGCGACGGAAGCTTAAAAAATGGAGTAACTTCTCCCGTTTTCCCAACATTTTTCTTCACTGCTCTGCTCCTATTGATTGCAGCGTGATAAAAAGTATACTATAACCAGCTCAGGAGTATGAAAAATAATTGTACCAAGTTTCGTTAAAATCCGTCGAGTAGTTTTTGTTTCTATAACGGTTATACAGACAGACAGACAGACAGACAGACAAAAATTTTACTGATTGCATTTTTGGCATCAGTATCGATCCCTAATCACCCCCTGATAGTTATTTTGGAAATATATTTCATGTACAGAATTGACCTCTCTACAGATTTATTATAAGTATAGATTTGCGTTGGAGGAAACTGACTGTGTACCTTTTTTAACTGACAAATCTTTTTAGGGTCGTTTTGTTGTTGTATGATAGATTAAAAATTCGTTAGTATGCACTTGTTCCAGTTGACATTATTAAACAACTTGATTCTAGTGACTGAGGCCCTAAAAGGGAGCACAATCTGATTCCTTCAGTATACATAACGCTGCTTGTAGAAATACATTGATGTGCCTAAATGTAGGTTAAGAGATTTAGATTGAATAAACGAAGAACATGGTGTCGCACCTTCTCGATTTCAATCACTTATGTACACTCTCGCTAATTACTCATTGTTCTTAATAATATAAAGAAGCTATATCGTATTGAATAGAAAAGGTTGTTTCTAGAAATCAGTATCCACATGGGCGATATTGGTAATGTGAGCTCTTTTTTAACATGCTTAGGTTATAGATAGCTTTCACTTACGTTAATTTGAGTTTTCATCATATCATCTGATGATTTTTTGCTAAAACGACTTTGCATTGTGCCGCTGTAGATCTATATAACAGACATCTAATGCTTTGGCGTATAACTAGCTTGTCATTAAAAGTTAGTTCATATGCTCGAGTCTCAACGTTTCGTTTCTACACTCGGCATCTGAGAACTACTATTAATTATGTACCTACCTTTAGTTAGAAGAGTAACTCGATCACCAAGTTTTCAAGTTTTGTAGCTGATAGCCACTAACGCTAGAAGTTATTTTCTGTAGTTTAAAACTTTATAACTAAACCAAGTTTCGTTATGTTTTGCTTCTCCTATTACTTACGAAGGTACGCTATATATTAAAATTATGAAAGCAAACTAAGGGCTCCAAATATACCTACCCTACCAGGTACCTACCCATAAGGAGGTAAAAATTTTATTTTTGGATTTTTGTTTGTAATGGATAAAAATAAAAAAACGTTGAATCAATTTTGAAAACGTTTCACTTATCGATATCTACTTTATCAGTGATTAACAAAGGCATATTTTATTTGCAAACAAATTATTGTACCTCTCGAAAATTGCAATGATCTAAGGATTCTAAGGTATCAAAAATTTGCTTATAATCTTAATTAGTACACCCGTTCGAAGCCGGGGCGAACAGCTAGTAGTTTATATACGAGTAGGTACCTACATGAGTATGTAGGTTACTGTTGTTTTATTTTTAACATAATTTACAAATTGTATACATGAATTAATTAACTTAATTTTTTGTTTTCCATTTATTGCTACCGACAGCAACTGACATTTATGTTCAAGGTAAATCATTCGGCTACCTGTTAATAATCAACTTTCCTATTGAAGACGCCAGTGCAGTATGCAGAATGTATAAGTCAAACCTGTTCTTTAGTTCGTGAATGTTCCCACTATCAAAGACAAGTCATTATAAGTTTACAGAACCTGTATTATATCTGCATCTCTTAAAAACAGTTTTAAAGGCACGCTTCATCCTTACCTAAGTATTACTAATTCATAAAACTGAAAAACATAACGCTAAATACTTACTTATTACTAATTCCTAAAACTTATTTCAATTAAAAAGGAGCCTATTGTTAAAGTATACATACTACACTGGCGCCTTACTATATGTTTGTGGCGTTTTCGCTTATTTAACCACGTATATATTTTATAAATATAAGTGAATAAATGTCCCATTTTGTACAGGTGAAAGCTGTCAATACCAAAGGGCAGAGCAACTATTCGAATGAGATTCCAGTAACGACAAAAGTAGATCACATTGCTCCGGCGGAGGGCGTAACGTTCAACCCGAAGACGAATATTGTGACATTCACCGCACCACCCACTTGCCTGGTCCTGGTGGCAGTGGCTGAAGGTCTTTCGAATATCGGAGGGACCACAGGGTGGCAGGTAATGACATCTATTTTATTCCAGAGTAAACTGCTTCAAAAACTATTAGAGGAAGTTTGGAAGTGGCGCCTGTGACGGAAAGAAGAGGAGAAATAAGTAAGCATGGTATGGGCATGTTATGAAGAGGAATGAATGTTACTTCCCAACAAATTTTGATAGTACAGGAAGGGCCTTTCAAATTTAATACAGATCGGATCAACGGGTTGACCATTAGGCATTAAGACAAACGTCGATTCGTCCAAGTTGATTCCGAGATCCTCGCTCGATTGATCAATAAACTATTCTAGTTACTCAGAAAAGACTCGCTTAATCGACGCCTTAGATGAGTTTTTCTTAAAGGGACGATAAACAAACATTAGTAATGAGTTTGTTTAGCAGACATCATTATAAAAGCAACATCGAAACAAATGACGAGGCTGCCGAAGTAAGTTTCAATAACTGCAACTAAACGTTGATACTTACAGTTTATTCTACCAGTTATGAAATGCCAATTAAAAAAGGCTACAGATATATTGATACATAAATTACTCGTGTTCGATATTAGGTTGAGTTTTGTACACGTAAGTAATTACTTAACTATTCATTCAATATAAGTTAAAATAAAAGTGTTCCAATCCAATTGATTGGAACACTTTTATTTTGTAGTTTTAACTTGCGTTCTGCGCAGGTGGTGGAAACCATGCCATTGAAGATGTCTGGAGAGCCGACAGTCATGGAGACGGTCATCGAACTGCCGTCAAAGACGAATCGGCGACAAGGCATGCAAAACCGACACGTAGCTGAACCACTGGATGAACTGAACCCACGGTTCCGCATCAAGCTATGTCTGCAGCATAACCAGGACGTCTGTTCCGAGTACACTGAGGCCGAGAGTGAGTTTACCATATATTTATTTATTTAGGTTCTAAATCATTATGTTTAAGGCGCTCCCAGTCGACGATTGTTTTTGTTCGAAACGAAAAAAGAAATACTTCTGAACGAGCCACATCTCCTATTTTATAATGTATAGTATATGTGAATAAAGATGTACCCATCTTTAATCACTTCAATAAATAATCCTACCGACCGCTGCAATGATGACAAACACACGTCGGCGCGTGGTCCGCCTTAGCTTTTCGAATAAATTAATGATATAAATTATGTATAATTACTTATCAAAAATCTATTCTAATAGAAATCTAGATCTACATATTACCTATCTTTAACAATAAATCACAAGTTGATTTTAATAGTAGGTATATAAAATATTTCGATCATAAATTCTAAAACGTATCATTTTGAAATAATATCTTTATCGTGAAAAGTTTCTGCTATTATGTTTTCAGCTTAATAGAAATCTAGGTAGGAACCTGAAGTAATATACTTATAAAAATAGGAGATGTGGCTTGTTCAGAAGTATTTCTTTTTTCGTTTCGAAAAAGAGCAATCGTCGACTGGGAGCCCCTTAAGACAACCTAACTTTAACAACATACAAATTGATCGCCCTCCTTAAACTACATGATTTGCAATCACTGTGTCTACGATATATCTGTTAGAGATTTCCAATGAATAAAAATGTCTTGTTTCAGTCGGTGCTGCCCACGTTAAGGAGGCGTACATCGTCACAATGACGTCACTGATAGTATCCACCCTAGTCACAATAATGGTAGTACTGATGTGCTTGTTTCTATTCATGGTATTACGGAAACGGAACAACAGAAATAACAAGAACGGATCGAAAGACTTCGAAATGGGCTCTATGAAGCCTAGTCCGATTGTGACGCCGCAGAACAAAGACCAACCACCTCCGTATGAGCATGCCGCGGGGATGGAGAATAAAGCTCTAGAACATTCGATGGACATGGGTCTGGGAATAGATGACTCCAAAAATCCGATGTACTCATCCCAAGGCGGCTATTCATACCACGTACCTCGACAGACGCCGTCGCATCCCGGACAGCCTATGCCCCATAACGATTGTAAGTTTTTAAACACACAGCATGTGAGGCAGGAGCTAAAAAAAAAAAAAAATAAGCTTTAAGGTATGACATATTATTCGTTTCTTTAAACAAATAAAAACCGGCCAAGTGCGTCTCGGGCCACGCGCATTGTAGAGTTTCGTAGGTTACACATCTAACAACGTTATAATGAGTAATTTTCAGTGGTTTTGTACTAAAAAAATATATTATTTATTCTTCAAGTTACATTTTTCAATTTAGTCGACTCGTAAACTTGTAAAACCTACATAGCTGTGATAGTATTGCTTTTTACTTCTTTATATGCGCTACTATATTCATGTCAAATTACAAATTTTTAGCACTAAGAGCTAAGCTGCGGACAGACGAACGGACATGGCGAAACTATAAGGGTTTCTTGTAGACTATGAAACCCTAAAAATGACAGAAAATCCATAGGCATAGATCGCCCTACCCAATTCACTTCTCCCAACAGATACGTTAACAAATATATCCTTGCAGGGAACATGGGATTCGTGGATAGCTATACAAACAGCAACCACGGCGGCAGCGTGAACTCGCAAGAGTCTCTATGGCAGAAGGCGTCTGCTGGAGTTGTTGAGGCGATGAACGGGCAGTTGGACCGGCAGAGTAACTACGAGTACGATCCTATGGCGCACGGAGGATACAGGGGAGACGAGTTTGCACAATACTCGCGACTGCCACATTCACCATTGGCCCTGACCCCGCACCAGCCACCCGGCGACTATGGCATGCGAAGCCAGAACCCTTCCCGTCAGGAGTACTGCTCAGACCCGTACGCCTCTGTGCACAAGCCTAAAAAGCCGCGCCGGGACCAGCATATCGGTAAATTACATTTTCACCCGTTTGTTTGTTGTAAGCCGTTCAAAAAGCCGTGTTGGCTGAGAACATCGACTACACATGTAGTCGATGGCTGAGAAGGAGATACCTGGATTTTCAATCCGAAGGTCGCGGGTTCGAGCGCCAGACGTGCTCTAAAGGGTTTTTTTATGTTAGAATATTTATATGCGCATTAACGCGTGCGCAGTTAGTACGTAGCCGTAAAAATAATAATAACTGGTAATAAATAATGCCATCAAAAACATAACTTGTAAAAAAAACCAAGTCTCGCAATGCAACTCAGTTGTTCTACCGCAAAAGGTGTGAGATCCATGTAATATCAAGTCGGTTAATTTATTCAGTCCCTACTTTAAGGGTCCTTCTGTCTTAAGTTATTACGTAAAGGTGAGCTAATTACGTAATAACATAACTAGTTATAATAGTTATATAGTAGTTATAATTCTTAAACTACAGGACCAAATTGAATGAAATTTGAAATATACCGTGTTTATATAATGCCTGCTTGGTTACTGAAAATTCAGGCTTCTAGTTTTATCCATAACGAAGTTATAGGGCGACCCCCTATAACTTCGTTATGGATAAAACTAGAAGCCTGAATTTTCAGTAACCAAGCAGGCATTATATAAACACGGTGACAACAAAACAAAATGGCCTGAACTGCTTCGAGAAAAGGATGGTACGGCCGTGCCGCTTTTTTGCTTGACTTGGCGGGGGCACTGCCGTGCCCCCAGATATATCTACTCAAAGTTGCTAAACTGCTAAAGTCCCATTGTGTAGTAAATATAGTAATTACTGAACAGCAGAATGTTTAAGGTTGACATTCGAGTAGCCGCACACATACTATCTAGTATGAGTTATTATTATTATTAGTATGCTAAACTCAAGAATTAAAGATTGGAAGACTCTAAATAGAGATAATAAATTGATTAAGTAATTGATCAGTTGAACTAGACAATTATTACTGTTTAGCACACTGCAGTTTTTAAAGTTGAGGTAAAGTGGCCCTGAAAAGAGTCAATGTAGGTCGTAGGTACGTGACAGAACCAGTGTGGTGCAACTACTAAAGATTTTTTCTTTTGAGAAATTATTATTTATTGTTGTTTAGCAGTTTATGTAGTGTATTTTTTTTCGTGTCAAGAAAAGCTCGTTTAAGTCTTTTGTATGAAAACTAAAATTTTAGACTTTTATCTTTGAGTTTATTAAAACCTACCAGAAAGTAAGTAAAGTGCTAGTACTCGTCAAGAAAAATCCAACGAGCCCAAACAAGACGTGGTTATGTTGTGTAGTTAGGGAGTTCCTATGGCTACATTCGAGCTCCATCATTTAAAATAGGACGCCGAAAAGTTTTAGTGAGGTTGACGGAAAAGAAAGAAAACCTCAGGTGCGTTTCATTTAATGGTATTCTTTGATAGGTTTAAAACACACCTAGTTGAATGGATAGAAAATAGTTATAGCTATAATAGGTAGGTATGTTTATTAAATTTATCAATCATTTATACAACTTGATTTTTTATTATGTTATTGAGTTACTACATTACTTACTTACGAGTAGGTATATATCAAACATATATTTAATTCAGATACTATAAAAGATTCTAAAGCCTCAGAAAGTATAATCATCTAGTAGATACCTTATTTTTTATTAGATACCTAGTATTTTATGTTTGAAATAGGTATCAAATTATTTATCCTGTAGAATAACAAAACCATTTATTTTTCAAAAATATGCTCGTCCACAAAACCTAAGGCCCCAAAATAGATTAGCTTTTCCTTTTACTAAATTACAAATGTTTCATTCAGGTCCACACGCAATGTCCGTCAAAATTTATAATAGCATACCTACCCTAATACAAAATGAAAATAACCTACCCAGATTCAAAACCCTTCTCAAAAAATATTTAATTGAAAATAGTTTTTACACTCTGCAAGAGTTTTTTTGTGAAAACCCAAAAATAGTTTGTTTAAATAATTAGTTTAGGTAGTTTATGTACCTCGATAAGTAATATTTTTTAGTTTTAGAATTTTATTTTATTTTGTTACATTTTATAATTTTATAGGCTAAGTGATCTTTTGCAATGCCCTACCCGGGCTCATGTTGATAACATATTTATATAAGACCTTATTGTACACATGAAAGCAATAAAAACTTTGACTTTGACTTTGACTTTATTCCAGAATCCCCGTACCACGAAGTGAGCGGCCTGCCGGAGTACAGAGGCGGTGAGGATGGCGGCGAAGACAAACCACCAGCACATCTCTCGCTTAGCTACGACGAGTCCCTGGAATCCGGGTATTCTACACCCAACACGCGTTCACAGCGCGTCATCCGAGAGATTATTGTATAAACATACCATTCGAAGGCAATGCAAAAAAAAACAACAGAACAGTAATATACCAACAATACTGAACGCTGGAATCCTAATCAGTAATCACGGTTAACAGGGTTCTAGAAATAAAACAAACAGCGGGGTTAATAAATCGATTCCGCCCGCGATCCTATCTGAATTGAACAGGTTGCAATTGTTTAATTTAGTTTTATAACTACACAGGATTATATGAAATCTGATTAGCGTTTCAGTATTACGATGATAATGTTCAAGACTTGCTGCGACACGTCATTCGAAAGATCATCGGAGGTATAATATGCCACTGCGTGTATAACCTAAGTACCTTCTTAATTAGAGAAAACAGGGTCTCAAGAGTCAACTTTTGATGACACTTAAAAGCGTTTTTGGCAGTACTCAAGAATGATTCTCTTTTTGAGTTTTCTTCTTGAATCGCTTTGCTCGTCTAGACGACGTATCAATGACGACGATTACAATATATTAATTTAAGAGATAATAGTCTGATGACAAGCAACTTGAAGCTACTTCAGTGGAAATACTGGAGCGCGTCTCTATAATTGAAACTGTACGGAACAATTTTTCTAATTAAACCTTTCATAATAATAAAGATCTTCCTAGTATTTTGTTAGGAATTTGTTACATTATTCAGCAATATTTGTAAAGGTATGTAAATAGCTCATCAAACGTTGTAGCGTGGCAGGCGTGGCTGACATGTAGGAAGGGCTGGTTTGATCCCCTCAGCGGGACAAATATTTGCATGATCTACAAATATTTGTTCCGGAATGGGTGTAGTAAATAGTATTATGGTAAACGAATAAATAAACAAATATGGTAGGTTTCTTCGTTTTTGATTCTCACGACACAGGTCGTCACCGGACCTGAAGTCCGGTGACGACTACTTACATTAAAATGTATCTAACTTTGAGGTATTATTATTGTACAATATCTTAAGGCAGTTCAAAGTACAGTTACTGCTACTACCACCAATTATTTTCTCGTCCTTAGGAATCTCGCCAAGTAGATAGTATGGACCTACTCGTATTTTTTATGAACATATTGATTGGGTTGTTGGATTCTATATCTAGCCCAAAAAAAAACCCTAAAAAACTTTTTTACTGTTTTCTAAAACTTTTTACGTTCGACTTTCTTTTACTATCATATAATATGACTCGGAGTATTTAAAATATTTTTATCCCGACCCTAAATTAATATCCAAATTAATAAAGTCGTGTTGGCCAAGTGGGAGGTACCTCTACTTTCATTACGAAGGTCGTGGGTTCGAATCCCGGCGTGCATTAATGGATTTTTCTGTTCGAAAAATTTACTGTTTTCAATAACAACAAGGCGAGAGGTGTTTACTCATGGGACCACGAAATTCTAGAAGGTTTTCAGTCTTTCCAAACTACTTAAAATGAACGCACACGAACAGCCGCTTTCTAACAGGTGCCTACTCACACTAAGTATGTTATTCATTCGATACTCATAATAAAATACCAGCCGACTTTGATCAGACAATTATTACATTAATTATTACTACGGTATTTGATGACCTGTTTTGGAATTGGGGAACAAACACGGCATTGTCAAGTATAAGACGATTCGAAATGGTTTAGAATTACTTGCAAATAGATAAACTCTGCACAATTATACGAACGGTAACACCAAGTGGCTGAGTAGATTTAAAGCAGTCTCCCATATCTTAAAAAAAATCATAAAAATAAATGCCATGTGTAAAACTGTATATCTATTGCCTTACTTCACCTATACTTTAAGATCTCATTTATACAATGTTATTAAAAAAGACGAAACCATGACGACTAGCAGAAATCTCAAATAATGTTAATGTACAAAATATGAATTGACTTCCGTGGTAGGTATAGGTATTTTATTTCAAGGAAATCATTCGATATTAGACTTTCTATAGAATAAGAGTAATATTTTATTGTATAAGTACTATTCAAATATAAATCATGTTGTTTAATAGTTATGAACAGCAATGTTGCATTCCTGCTCTTTTCTGTAGACCTGTAGAACGTTGCTACACGCGTAGCAGCGTTTTGCGCACACACTTGGAGCGTAGCGTCTATGACATTGCGCGTAGAGTCCGTGCCACGAAACTACTTATCAAATACATATCGTATGTAAAATTACGTCATACGAAGGCTACAGTTCCCTCTGTGAGACGTCTTTCGTAGCGCGGACTTTGTATATAACGCCTCATAGATATATTTTTTATCCAATCAACTGATATCGGGACGAAGGACTTTGGAAGAAAGCAAAATAACGGCATGAGTACGAAATTTCTCTTTTTGTAATTGTTTGTGGTGGTACTCACAGAATTCGTGTACGCGTGTTCAACATGTTCGTATCGTAAATACAAGGTCGTAATGAGCTCTGAATATTATTTTAGAGAAAACTTTGCTTGAAAATGAATACTTAACTTTATAATATTTACTTACAATGAATTATACTCGTAGGTAGGCACTTTCTGAGTGTCTCTAAATAGGACCGTTTCTTCTTCGTATTAAAAACTTTTTCTTACTATTTGTAACGGTGTTCGTTTTTAAACATTTTGTTTAGGTAGCTAAAAAAACAAGTACCTACCAACCTGAAATTGTAAGGTTAGTAAACATAGGTGCTCAGTTTATTTCAACGAATTGATAGGATATAAAATTTTTTATGTACTTAGGCAGACCTAAGAAATGATTTTAAGAGCCATATTGTTAGATTTATACATATTATATTTCATAGGAAATAAGGATAATAATAAATACGTACTTACTTAGGTAATATTTTCTCTGGCCATTTTAGTTATTCATAAGTATGTCAATGTCTACAGTAATAATCTAGAAAACAATCTCACGAAAACATTACCTAAGTTATTTGTATTGAATGTGGTTACTCATATCCGGGATATCGGGTGCTGCTTGAACGAGACGCGGCTCGCAATCACCGCAATGACTGATGAATGTTGAGATTGATCTGATGTATAATCTTTTTATTGATTGTCTAAACGCACATTCCTCGCGTTATTGTAGGTTCAGACACCGCGGTGGTACAGTCTACATCAAAAGTAAATTATAATTATATAAAGTTCCAAAAATATTTTATAACAACCCTTACGAATTTTATTGTTAATTTCTAATTATCTGAGAAGTTTATATAAAATTTGCAAAATAAATTGTGAAAACTCTCATCGGCTCCTGTAATAAAAAAATACTAAATAATCAAATCAACTTTTGCTATTGACTGTACGAGTTGGTGAAAATAGAATCGCAGGCGGAAGCTAGGCTGTACACATTTATGTAGATTATGTACACAATTATGTAGGGTTATGGTTCTGCGACTGATGTTCTACTCTCCCGAACTCGAGAATGTGGTGTCGATTCTGTCGACAACAAAATAAATTAAAACGTTTTGACATCTCTAAAAAAAATATGTCATTTTTGTTGGTTTCAGTTTACTGATACAAACAGTATCGGCACCCAATATCTACGGGTTCTACAACCGAGTCACGTCCGGTCCGACCCGCACATTGTTACGGCCATTTAATGACTGTTTTGTTTATCCTGGGTATCATCATCTATCTCGCTCTCGTCCTGACTTGCTGATATTTGGTGATAGAAAAAGCCCACCTTCCATAGAGGTGAAATATGCCTGATATTATACATAGAAGGACCTACCTAGCTAGGTACTGTTAAATGCTAAGGTTTTTATATAATGTTCTGTCCCATGTTGTCATCACTCACATATAAATGTTAGGTGTAATGTACTTGGTTATGTACGATTTACGAGTATATCAATTTTATTTAGAATTAGGTAGACACATAACTAACTATCCTCTATCCCAATACCACGGGTTTATTTAGTATCGATTTTATGATATTTGAGACAGGGGCAAGAAAATGATGATGGTCCATGACTAAAAAGTAGGTTAATGAGTTTTATTTTTATTTTAAAGACACTGTTTAATCTGAAGGTCATAAAAGAAACCTCCCCATGGCTCGCCCTAGCCATCTGGTTTGTTATAATATAAGTCTTAACGATTAAAAATAATGATATCTAATGATTTAGGTAATGCTCGATTATTACGAAAAGGGCACTCCATTAGGATAGGATAAGTTTTTTTACAAATCTACTTATGTACTCATACTAGTTTATAATTTATTATTAGCTTGTGAATACTTAGATAATAAGACTTCTTTGGAAAGATTCGGTGTATAATAAATGATGGCTTATTAAATTGAATTTTATCTTTAAAATTGTTTTTCTTTTCATTTTATACAGTGTATAGAATACAGTTCGTCATAATACAGCATGTAGGTATAAGTAGGTAGGTACGTATATTGATAGGCAAATATGCAATCGAATTAGAAGCGGGTAAAAATCTTGTGTCTCTGTCCCTCAATAATAATAAAGGATGGACAAACGCTGCTTATATAAGCGTAGATATACTTACCCATAGGACGAAATCGTGGGGCAGCTTGAGTTCATAAATAAATAGGTTAGGCACACCCCTTTTCTCCGTACGGAAATTGTTTCAGCTAGCATTGCCCCCAAAGGACCATCTTTTCCATACATCGTTTTTATATTTTTTTCTCTATTTCCTTTTGCCTAGCAGATACCGGCTATTACAAGTAGGTATCCTGTGCCCTTTTCATAGGATAGGTAAGGTGAGAGCGCTAGTTGTGGCCATTTTAACAACATTTATTTTATTTATGTTAATCACTACATAGTATAAAGCAAAGTCGCTTTCCGCTTCCCGCGTCTGTATGTAATATGTATGTATGTTTGCTTATATCTTTAAAACTACACAACGGATTTCGATGCGTTTTTTTTTAATAGATAGAGTGATTCAGGAGGAAGGTTTATATGTATAATAACATGCTACCCGTGCGAAGCCGGGGCGGGTCGCTAGTTTTCAAATAAACGGTTTATATTGCAAAAAATATTAAAACGACTATTTTTAAACAACATAGAATAGAGTATTTATCTATCTCTTAGGTTAAGCAAAGATTTTGTAACAGACGATATTTATTTATTAATTATTCAAATTGAAATAGACAAAACGGGAGATATTTAGTTGTGGTCAATCAAGTCTAGAGTTGTATAGAGGTATAACGCATCACAACTGTCCCCAAAAACCGGCCAAGTGCGAGTAGGACTCGCGTACGAAGGGTTCCGTACCATCATCTATTAAAAACGCCAAAAATACGCTTGTTGCATGAGAGTCCTACTTAAACATTTATTGTATTTGTTGTTATAGCAGCAACAGAAATACATAATCTGTGAAAATTTCACTTTCTAGCGATAGCTACCTTATACCCGTGATACGGGTCATGAGATACAGCCATGTGACAGACAGACGGACAGCGAAGTCTTAGTAATAGGGTCCCGTTTTTACCCATAAAGAACGAAACCCTAAAAACGGACCATAGATAAAGAATTGTATTAAAATAGTTTGTTTGCCATGCATAGTTTTTTTTTTGTTATAGCGTATTATTATCATAAAAAATACAAAAAAAAATAAAAAAAAGCGGCGATGGGCATGCAACCTGTCACGTATGGAATGCTAACTATTGCAAAATGTGGGCATGTGCCAAATATAATGTTTGGACGTGCCTCTGACTACCCCCACTAGACATCTTCAAGGGATCTAAGCGTCTGGAGATCTGAGAGGATGTCTAACGTACTTGGGGATTACAGTCGTGATCCTATATACTTACATAATATTACAATCTAGCCTTATGGTAGGCTAATGTAATAATGACTAATTTCACTAAACTAAGAATGTGTCCGCTAACACTTTTCTTATTGTCTCTATTTATGGGGAAGACACTTTGTTATTGTATTCTATAAACGAAATACAAACTTACACTTACACTACTTACGCAATACTACTATTATAACATGCTTAGTTTATTGACTGTGAAAATTTAAAATGACCAAAACCGGGGTATTAAGCTTTCACAAGCTTTTAAGCTTTTATTTATCTTGCAATGTATGTATGTAATGTAACTTTATGTAGGTAACGTATGTATGTTAAGGTGAAATCTTGCTACTTAATTTTAAAGCAGTTATCCCCAACCGATTGAGCTGAAATTTCGCATACATAAAGTATAACTTCGGTGACAATGCAATAATATGGTGACAGTGAGCTGATCTGATGATGGAGTCAGGACAAATGTTATATGATGTGACAGGTGATAGCGCACTGGTGCTGGAAGTTATTTTACAAAAGCTTGTCATTGAAAAATATTTTTCAACAGATAACTTATTTATAGATATATTTTATGGAATTACCTCCGATAGTCGCTACTCTATAAATAGAAATACTTACAATAGATTGTATGGATAACGTCGATACCTAGGTACTCCTATCGTTAACATAATTAAGTGATTTTTACGATCGACTATCGATAGATAGTTCCGTAGGTATCGATAGGATTTTCGATAGTATGGCATCACAACCTGTGGGTATTGGAAACACACATTCAGAATAGCAAAATATCAAATAGCATGTCAAGTCTAAATAGGTATTCACCTACGTTAAGTACGAATAGGTACCTACTGTGCTATAAAAAAAATCATCGATAAATTAGTACTTAGGTACCTACCAGTGGTATGTAATAAGTAAAATGCTAAAATAAATTTGTAGTGTGTAGGGAATGCCATCTGTGTTTAAACAAGACAAAATACTGGTAGGTAATACTTTACTTAACCCCAATAGGTTTACCTAATGAGCTACCGACCTACCTATCTATTATTTATTTACCAGAGCACTCTCTGAAATCGTCTTCTAAGGGAAGCAAGAGATGGCGCTGGTGCTAAAAGAGTTAAATAATAATGCATTTTTTTTTTACTGAATTTCTATACATATTTGTAGATAGGTACATATTATTATGCATTTTCAAGTAAGCTAGAATGAAATTAATAATTTAAATTGCCTTTTAACAAGTTTTTCATGAAGCATCCCTAAATTTATCGATTTGAAGAGCCCTATCTCGACAGTAGGAATGCGCATGCCTGAAAATGTACACCTACCTACTTCGAATGAAAATGTATGGGTTTAAGTGGGTTCCATTCCATCCCTTGCACTCCAAACTCAAAAGGGCTGTGAATTCGTTTATGTCACAAGGAATTTTCATCGTCTCGTGATGTTTAATTTGTTCAGTGACGCCGCTACCTCGCTTCTTATTATATAGGACATAGGTATCAAATATAAAAGAGTTTGTAAGTAAATCTTAAAATGGGCAATTCACAAGCAAGCGATAAACAATCGAAGACAGGGAAATCCCCAGCGAAAGGTAAACATTTCATCAGGAATTTAAACAAAAAATCACAAGGCAGGGATAGCAAGAAGCATGGCAGGAAAAAGAGCGATGCAAAACGAGACACCATCGACAGAGAGTTCGATAAAACGCCTGATTCAGATAATGTCGAAGTTATCGAGACATCCGATAACGATACGCTCGAGTGCTCGTCGAGAGCACCGCTGGAGGGGCAGGGCGAGTCGAGCGTGCATTCAGAGGTAACGGTGAGCAGGTGCGGGCGGTCACCGACCCGTCGCGAGCCAGAGCCGCTGCCGCCGGCCGCCTCGCCGCAAGACGGCTCCACCTCCGAGTCAGTGTTCACGGACCCTCTGACGCCGCTCACCGCCGCCGTCGAGCTCAACCAGTGCTACTACTCAGCCGAAAGCGACAGTGCGCCCGACGAAGCGCCCGCACCGCGAACCCTCACTCCGTCACCGGCTGCGCTCGCGCCTCCTCTCCCCAACCTTGGGTGGAACATGCCTCACGACGATGCAGCCTCCGCGCTCACAGCAACCTTTTCGGATAAAGAAGAAAAACTTGACGTTTTCGATGACAGCGTTGATAGAGACGAAAATGAAAAGGTTATGGGATCTATAATTTCGGGGGTGCGTGCTGAACCAGTAAAGCGGAACAGTCACGAGTGCAGCCATGACTTCCTCGACAACCGGCTGAAGGCGTCTTCGGGACAAACCTCGTTCACGCTCTCCAAACATCGGAAGGTAGAGCTGCCTCCGGTTGGATGCGAGCCGACTCTATCATTACTCGACAACGATAACGGTTAGTAACCTGCTTAATTATAATTATTGTATTTGTGGTGCTAGAAGACAACAAGATCTTATTAGTTATTACTAGTAAATTATTGTGAGATGATTCTTAGAACGCAACGAACGTACGCGATTAAATAAACTCTCACCTATAAAGAAGTATAATAGGTACCTACCTACCTAGGTATTTTGTTACCGTTTAGTTGTTCCTCACAATGGCCAGAAACCAGTTTGTTGATAACTTCCTCGCTCCACCGGCCATTGAATCTAACGAAGTAGTTAGTAGGTAGGTACCTACAACTGCACTTAACTAATACTTAGGTAAGGTTCTGAATGTACAATAAAACCAAAAATACGTAAAATAATAAGTAAAATTACTACCTTGCTAGGTACTTACTAGGTACATAAGTACCTAACCAAATGGTCATATTGTTAGTGTACCTAGTATCTAGTATAATAGAGTTTAGTAAAGAGATCTAGACGTCCTAGCGTATAATAGAGGCTTTGCTTTGGTTCGAATAAACTAGCTGCATATTACATCAGTTAACAAACTATGTAGGTAAGGTCTACTTGCACATAAAAGCAAAAATCTTACGAACGACTCTTTTTTCAGAACTAGATCGTAGACATTCGAGCCTTAGCGACGTCCCGATGACGGAATCTAATGTCCTGCGGAAAGTGGCTTCCCTCACGTTGGACAAGCATTCTGAGACCAGGGTTGTCAGGCCAAAGTACGTGCCCGATAAGCTGGACTTCCGTCTCTATGAGAAGTTTGAAGGTCAGTAGGAATCTGGTAAAACCTTAGAAGTAAATACCTATTCATAAGTAAGCCCCCATACCCACCATGAACCTTCCTGTCTACAAAGAGACAATACCTACCGGTCAAGTGCGAGTCCACTCGCGCACCGATATTTTTTTTTAGCTGAATTCGACTTAGTTACCTATATTTCAATTAAATCCTGTTTTACAATGTGAAAATCAAGCCCTTTAAAAGATACCTCACTTGATACAGTAAGCCCTCTTTAATACTCACCCTTTCTCCCCATACCTACCTACCTATATTTAGATTTCATTTTAAGTTTCCCGTAACATTTACATACCTACGTACCTACACGAGTATTGTCACTAGATACCTACAACTTTATTAGACACTTATCATACGCGCATTCATCTATTTTTATTATACGTAGGTACCTACTCGTATCGTAACTCCATGTAAGTATCGACTCAGTTAGTAACTAGGTGGGTATAGGTATAGTATTCAGATCTAAAGGCTCCATAATACCAAATAATAAATTTATACGCTGTCTAGGCAGTCTAGGTCAATCTATCGTTCGTTTATTTATCTTATCGCAATGACGCGGGCAACAGGTTAATGAAAATGATAAAAGTAATTATATCTTTATTATGTCCATTATCCACTAATTCCTTATCTCTAGGTACTTTACCTACTGCTAATCAGCGTTCGCAAGATAGTGTCCCATTTGTAACTAGTGAGTGTACGTGACTGGAGTGTTAGACAGAAAGTGCACCAAGATGCAATTATCAACAAATCGGGTCAACTTCACCAACTCCTCAGTGTCACAGTTTAATTACGTAAAGTTTCTGAGTAAATTCCGTTCCTCGCATAAAGATGTCCATGCTGACGTGCATGATCTAAATACCATTCTCGGTCTACATTCTGTAGATCTTTCAGACTACGATATAATCAGTGATGATGATGTTTTATTAAAACCGAAGGATGGAAGTGCTGCGTGGAAAAATAAAAACTTCAAATCGTTAGTGCCTTTTATCTCTCCAAAGATATTAAAATTGTACGTGGATAAATGCTGTGCATGGTACAAATGTGTTATTTTATATTTTGTTAAGCAAGACGGTTATGTGGTTGAAATATCCTGTGATTTGAAAACTAAAACAATGAAACTGTATACCCCGGCTAAAAGTTACGTGATACAGCTCAAAGGAAGTAAGTTACCTCTTATTTGTCATAGAAAAAAATGCTATAAATTAAATAGACCACAGGTAGGTTGATAGTTGATACATAATTCGATTTAAAGGCAGTCCCTTAATAAATGAATAAATAATCATTGTAAGGGAGCATTTTCAGTGTCCGAAGAACTTTGTTTATCAAGTGGCTTTTACTAAATATTCGGTTCTTCTTCGGTTTATCAGATAAAAGGAGCCTGATCAAATTCAAAACAGATTTTTTTCAGCTGCCTTTGCCTTGTGGCATGCGCCATGCTCTTTGGCATGCGCTTGCACATTTTTGTGTCAAATGGCTTGTCTCGTGTCATTCGGAATTTCAGTGTTAGTCAATGTCATTTTGACATTGTTTATTTTACTTCATTCACACACAACACAATACTTCGTATTCATTTTCTCATCTTGCCTCTTGAGCAAAGTGAGTAAATTTTAATTACTCAATGAGTAATACACAAATCTTGCTGCTAGTTTTTTTTTTAATTTTTCTTATAATTTTAACTTTGTAATTAATAGAGTTTCAAGTTCAATCACACTTTTATTTACTTACAAACATTTATTTTGATTTTATGTTTTCGAAGCAGACTTTAATAATGTAAGTTGTTCGAGCCTCATAGGTAGTTACCTAGGTACTTACATACTTTTCCAAGAAACTGCACTCTGTTTTGTATCCTACTTAGTTGAATCTACTAGGAATAAATATGTTTTGATAATGATTTATCTAATAACTTGCAGGACAGATGCTTTTGAACTGGTTTGTGTCATCTGTGGCGGAAAATAGCAACCTGAAGAACCTCGTGAACCAGCAGGATCTGAAGAACCTTGGCATCCAGTATTGCACGCATCTTCTCGCCGCTGGAGTCCTTAGACAAATATCTGATAAGGATGCGCCAACAGAAAATATATTCAAGGTAAGATACAAACATACCTAGGTTATTTCATAAACACTCATCAATTCATGAAAATGATCTGTTTTTATAAAATGTGTTTCTTGTTCAATAGCCAAGTTTAATGTACTACTGGGCCCATATGGAGGCTCCAGCATCACAGCCAGTCACCCCCGGCAGGCTGCTCATGGATGCCTGGCCACCTGATAAGGATCACCTACAATTTGCAACTCAGGACAACTGTCTTATTGATAACAAGTTCTTCAGCCCTAATAACAATGAAGAGATCAGTGACATCAGTCAAGCTAAAACTATTATATCCCAGTTAAAACAGCAGCTACAAGAACTCCAATATCAAGTAGAAAAATTCAAAATACACTCTGAAATTGAAACGCTCAACAAGAACCTAGATAAGGACTATGCATCAATGAATGAATTCTGTTCAACGAAATACAAAGCTCAACTAATTAGCAACTTCCAAGCATCTAACTTAGCTCATGAGCTTAACAAACAAGATAATAAACCTGTGATAAACATACCTGAATATGCCCCTATAAGAACAAATGTAAATATTGATAATAAATTAGATTTAAGTAGCATAGAATATGAAAAACTTACTAAAGATTTAACAAGTACACCTGAAATAAGATCTGATAAAATAGAGAACTATTGTAAGTTAAATAAAAGTAGAGAATATAATAGAATATTGCAACAAAATATACCTTCAGGTGTAGAGAATACTGATGAATCAAGTTTACAAAATGAGGACACCGTAAATGATAATAAATCCGAGTTGAATGTGAACACCCTGCATGACAGCTCGTCCGATGCTTCGTTCCGCAGCATAATATACACTTCCAATGATTTAGTAAATGCTGTGGAAAATTCCACAGTAATTGATGACAGAACAAGGTTGATTAACCTTACAAACTCACTGACGTCCACTTCGCCAGTGCTATACTCCAATGCCAATTACAAGGACCCTGTTGCATATGATGGGCATAACATAAGCTCATTAGAACATGATAGTTTGATATTTATTGATTCAGAAGTCAAACAACTTGACAAACTTGAATCCAGTATACCATTTGATCCATCGTTTACGAAGCCTGATGATGCTGAGAAAAGGGAAATGCTCTGTCAGGAACAACGACAGGAAGCAGCTGTGTGCCAAGCAATAGTGAGCCCACCTCCCCCTCTCCCCGGTATGCCACCGCCGCCGCCGCCAATGCCCGGAACAAGTCCTTTGCCGGAACAAGAATCACCAACCCCAGATGTACCTACTTCTGAATCAGTAATTACTACACCACCATGCCTATTTACGCCACCCGCCCCACCGCTATTGCCCGCTATTGCTATTGGATTAGAGTTGAGTTCACCACCCATGGGTGGGGGCATGGCAGAATTATGCTCCTTATCTCCATCTATGCCTGGAATAGGGCCCCCACCTTCGATGATGTCCAATATGGGACCACCGCCATCGCCCTTACCTGCAATAGGACCTCCCCCACCGCCTTTGCCTGGTATGGGACCACCCCCACCACCTATGCCTGGTATGTGCCCTCCACCACCACCTATGATGCCCGGTATGGGGCCACCGCCACCCCCTATGCCTGACGTGGGTCCTCCGCCGCCACCAATGATGCCAGGTATGGGCCCGCCTCCTCCTCCGATGCTGCCTGGCATGGGTCCTCCTCCGCCCATGATGCCAGGCATGGGTCCTCCTCCACCGCCTCCTGGCCCGGGCGGTCCAATGCCACCGCCCCCGCCATCTTATTCAGGACCAGTTCCGTTTCCAGCGCCACCTGCAGGCGGATGGAACGTACAAAGAGCCAGTAAGTAATCAGCTGTCTTTAGATGTAATGCATATTTTGAAAGTAGTACCAAATTTTTTCGACAAACTGTTTAAACTTGTTTCAGCACTAAGAAAAACCCCAGTTAAACCAGTTGCCCCAATGAAACCGCTATACTGGACGCGCATCTTGGCGACTCCGAAGCCACCCACGATCCATGGAGATTCACAAATGGGAGTAAAACCTCTATGGCTAGAAATCGAGGAGACGAAACTGGACAATATCGACGAGTTCGCCGACCTTTTCTCCCGGCAAGTTGTCAAAGCACCCGTGAAGAAAAAAATTGAAGTCAAAACGAAAATACAACCAGTGAAAATACTAGATTGCAAGAGGTCGCAAAATGTCGGAATACTTGCACAGAGCTTACACGTGGAATTTTCAGAGATTGAGAATGCTATTTATAATTTTGATACATCTGTTGTGAGTTTGGAAGCGTTGCAGCAGATTTATGAGTTGGTAAGAAAAGAAACTTCTGACCTTTTTATCATACTTTACCAATACTCCTAGTCTGAGCCATTTGCCAGCCATTGGCTCATATCTGAATTTAGCTTAGATTAAGGATGTGCTCATTCTTAATGTCTATTTTTATTTTCAAGCGTGCGAATGAGGAAGAGCTAGCTATGATAAAAAATCACTTGAATTCCAAGGCAGACATCCCCCTAGATAAGCCAGAAGCCTTCCTTCAAGACCTGTCTGGCATCCCCAATTTTGCTGAACGGATATCTTGCTTCATGTTTCAAGCCGATTTTGAAGACTCTGTAAGCACAACTATGCATAAACTCGACAATTTGAAACACACTTGTGAGGTGAGTGACTATCATAATGGAATTATAAGTACTTGTAAGTACATAAAAGGTAGGCAAGGTATAGGCAAAAACAATAGGCAGCATAGAAAAGAAGCATAATTAACTTAGTAAAACTAGCTTCCTCCCACGGATTCACTCACGTGGTACCTGAATAAAAAGTAGCCTATTTGCAATTCCAGGGCATAAGCTATGTATATTTCAAGTATCACCCAAATTTGTTTGGGTGATACTGATGGAGGCACAAACATACAAACTTTCGCATTTATAATATTATTGAGATTATTGTAGATAAGTTGAGCATGCTACATAGGTACTTATACTTACCTATCTTTCCTATATTCGTGCTAGTTTACTTGTGTTAGTCTAATCTAACCTAACATAGGTTTTAAATATTAATAAAACAATTGTATTGCAATATAATCTTTGTTTGACCCAAAAATTGTGTCAAGACTATTTGTAATTTTTTTTTGGGACTACCTAGTATAATGTTGGCAACTGTTGACCAACACATACATATATATACTTTGATCTGACCAACTTGTTATGGTGATTCCAGTTTTTAATAACAAGCGAGCCTCTCAAGAAGTTGTTTGCGATTATCCTTACCCTCGGCAACTACATGAATGGTGGAAACGGACAGCGTGGACAGGCCGACGGGTTCGGTCTCGAGATACTAGCTAAGCTAAAGGATGTCAAGGTAGTTTTCAGTAGTTTAGCCATTACAAATCAATATTTCCAAACATTTCGTCAAAACGATAGTGTCATTATACGTCACTTGTAAATTTGTAATGTCTTGAGATATTTCACATTGTGTGTATAGTAGTATAGTATCATAAAATTATTCCGCCCGCGCCCCTAAAAACATTACAGGGGTGGTCTGACTGGAATGGTTTACCTACATACAAGTTCTACAAGAGGCTTTAACAGACAAATATCACGAATCCACCCCGCCTGCGCCCCTGAAGACATTTCAGGAATGATTGAATGGTTTACATATAGTTTTACAACAAGCCTATTATAACAAACTAGCGACCCGCCCCGGCTTCGCACGGGTGCAAAGCTGCTACCAAAATATATTACAGAATGTCTTTGTATACTCGTTAACAGCATTTAAAATTAAAAAAAAAGTCGCGGTAAAAAGTAAAGGATAGAAATTGATTATTGTGGGTTTTCCCTAAGATATAAACATATACCATCGCGGACTTTTTTGTAGACCTTTTTAAGGTATACAATAATTAGTACATTATTTTGATCTATCTCGTAGAATTCAGCCAGCGAGCGTTTGCAATGTAAGCGCAAAAAATGTGTTTATTTACGACTTCATATTAGAAATCTTAAAATGATCAGTGGTTCTCTAATATATTAAGCATGTAATTATACATATAAACCTTCCTCCTGAATCACTATCTATAAAAAAAAACCGCATCGAAATCCGTTGTGTAGTTTTAAAGATATAAGCATACATACAGACGCGGGAAGCGGGAAGCGACTGCTTTATACTATGTAGTGATAATTTCATTTTGTATGTTTCCAGTCGAAGCAATCAAACATGACGCTCCTGCACTTCATAGTGCGAACTTACATGCACGCGAGTGGTGGCGCTCTCAGCGACGCATGCGCACTGCCTGTGCCGGAGCCAGGCGACGTGGCGCGCGCCACCACGCTGGACTTTACCGACGTAGCGCAACATCTCGCCACTCTCACTAAGCAACTAGCTGGTAACACTCAAACACCTCACTACTCTCACTGAGCAATTAGCTGGTAACACACATCAGTCACATCCATTTATTTTCATCACATTTGCCGCATCCGCCCACTTTTTGCAGTAATTATCACTTCATAGCTCACACGTTGCCAATGTTGCAATACCAGTGCTGCATGAAAACTTACTAATTTCATAGCTATATTTTAAGCTTGTTTTTTGAAGCACATATTTAATTAGCAAGTAAAATCGTTTAATGCACGTCCGGGATTCGAACCCACGCTTCGGATTTCAGGTCGAGGTACCTTCTACTCGGCCAGCGCGGCTCTTCATAATTCATATCCTTAAAACATTTTTTTTGATTAAAATTAATGACAGACATGTTACTCAAATACAGACCTATGACCATAAATGTTAACAAGTTCTTAAACTAATTTCAGCTTGCAAAGAGAAGTACAACAAAGTGATAGAAACAGACACGCAATCCAAAAGCCAAGGCGACGAGCCTTCTAGTTGCGATAGCAAAACGCGCCTCGAGGTGTTCAAAGAGAAGATGACCACTTTCCTGAACGCAGCTGAGGAAAAACTAAAGACTGAAAATGAGAACTTGGAAGAGTGCCGATCTAAGTTCGTAGCTACAGTTCGCTTCTACCAGTACTCTCCGAAGTGTGGGAAGCTTGAAGAATGCGAACCGAAAGAGTTCTTTTCACTCTGGACATCGTTCTGCAGCGATTTCAAGGACATCTTCAAAAAGGAAGAGCAGATCGCTATAAAAGAAAAGTAAGTCTTTATTTTTATGGGTGTTTGTTGTTTTAACCTCATATTTGTTAATTATTTTGGTTTATAATGGTGTAGTGTAGTGTATGTATGTGGATTTCCAACCTGTAGGCTTTTTAACTATAAATACGGTTAATTACCACGTTATTTCCTGTATTGCTGACGTTTCAGAGATAATTTAGATGCCCTTCATCATAAGCATCGCCCTCGACCGTTTAACGTCATATTTATAGTTAAAATGAAAAACAACCACAATAGTTTTAATTTTATAGGCTTTTATTTATTTTCAGATTGAAAGAAGCTAAAAAGCTACAAGGGGAAAGAAAATCTCTCACGCAACCTAAGAAAGAAGGTGGCTTGAAAGCACGTTTACAGAAGTTATCAAGTACCAAAAAATAAACATTCCTGAATAAACCATTCCATGTGCCATTGTACAATGCACAATTTGCTATCGAATTTGAAACCTGATTATTTACATGATATAAGTATTAAAAATTCTGCATTTATGCAATTGAATTGATAGAGCACTCATCATTAAATACACCGAGTTTTGTAGGTCAGGTTAAAGCCGGCCGGGCGGCGCCCTCGTTATGTATGTAGCTATTATCTAAGCGTATTTGTATCGTTATTTTTGTTTTTAAATCTAACTAGTATTAATACAGAATTAAAAAGACATGAATATTAACAAAAGTGAATGGAACACTGGAAGGACACGTTACCTACTTTACGAAATCAGTTATCCAATTTTGCCTTCATACTATAATGGGCTTTGGACCGTCACAGAAGCAGATGCGCGTTATGAAGTCCACATGGAGTGAATGATCCAAGTGACGACAAAGGCGAGTCAATCTATAAAATAAACTTAACTTGCGACTTGCTTCCAACCAGTCTAGTTATTAATCACTTTCGTGCTATTATTCACATTCAACATTCAAAAAGATAATTATATTTTTTAATCAGAGTACTTGAGCGCCGGCTTTAGACTGTCCAAACATATAAAGAGTTACATAAGCTATTCCCTACAAAGGGCTTGCAGGGTTGTCTTGGCAAGTAATATGCACCAATGACAAACATTAGAGATTGGATACACTTATCCAAGAAAGTTAGGTTGAGCTGCTGATGATCTTTCAATCTATTGAATGTCAGTTCATACATAACTTGGATAGATTATACTCAAAATGGTTATAGTTTATGTGCCTATGTACCTAATTAAATAAATTATTAAAATTGCATGAGAGTAATTTACATACTGTGGTAGTATTAGTCTTAGTCAGATATAAACTTTTAAATACAGTAATTCAAGTACCTGACCTCACTATTGAATGTAATGATGTTTTCATCAAATAAAAATAATAGGTATATTGTATTGAGTCTAACTTGCCAAGGATGCTGGCTAACTTTATGCTTTCTTTGTAATGTTTTTTGCTATCCATTGTATAATCGATTCTCAAAAATAGGTAAAAGTTTAACACCAAATATGTTTAGCCTACAGTGGATTCCTAAGATTTTGTTTATTCATAAAAATGGTGCTGTAACATTTACTATATTACTGTAAATATTTAACAGTATATTAAATATAAAACAATATTTATAAGTCTGTTTGTTAATTATTATTTTCTTCAAATGCAATCTAAGCATTTTTCTTTCCATACTTTTTCTAACTTTTTTTCCACTTTTCTACTTTTAGAGAGAGCATCACATACTTTTATCATTGAAGATTTCAGAGTTTGCCACTGCATGAAACTCAGGTGGCTTGTCAATGACCTATTGTCATCATCATTTCTGTAAATCTCTTCCTTATTAATAAAATCTGTCAAAGTTTTCAGATTTGTTACTCTTCCAAAGTAGTGACTAACTTTATTATCAGTGACTTTCTTCTGAAACTTATTGAGAATGTTTATGCTTTCTCGAGACATTTCTTCGTCATGGTCCATCTTTTTAGGTAAGCCTACTAGTACACTTTCTCGAGGTATTACTTTTCTGAGGCTTATTTTGGGAGCAGTCTGTAAACCATCCCTTGATACTGCTTCTCCACTGTCTTCTTTTGGAGCTGTGGGTAAAACTAGAGTTTCATTTGAATTTTGAGTATTTTCTTGTTCAATATCATCATCATTTTCTTGATTTATTTTAGTGATGTATCCCAATATTTGACCAAATGTGCTAAATTCGTCTTCATCTAGCACTGATAAATTAATTTTAGTTTTTTGCTTTTTGGACCAATCAAACCTTCCAAAGTTGTCCATATTTTTTAAGTCAAGCCATTCTTTCAAGTCTTTAGGAAGATTATAGCCTAAAGGTAGAAAATTCAAACCTTTTAACTGTAGCTCATTTAAGTGGCAGTACAAGCAGGTATACCAAGATGTGGAATGTTGTAGGAGCACTGTGCACAATGAGCACACCCGGCTGAGTAAAGCATATGGCATCAAACTCATCCAATGACTCTCACCCCTCTTCACTCTGTCAAAGTAGAATACAGCTGCTTTCTTTGAACACACAGTTATTCTTAGCATTATTTTGGAAAATGATAATATTCTCACCAAAACATACTCCAACATTTGGCGAGTTGGAAAATAGTCTTCATCTTCATGAGGCAGTACTGCCAAAAAATTCTCAATATCTTTGTATAGATTTAGCTGTAAATATTGTTTTAGGGTCGAGTTGATTTTTCGTATATTCCTATAGCCAATGTCATTTCGAAACTTTTTGTTGTATTTGTAAATAAATCTTGAAAGCAATGCACTTTCTTTGTGAAGGGGGGATTGTTTTGATAAAACTCGAATGATGTTGTTGCATGTATGCTCCAGCTCCTTGACATCTGTAAATAATAATATAATTTTGGCTTAGCTTTATTGTACCTATTAGGTGGCGCTCTTGCTTCCATTACCAGCATTGATTAACAGAAGTGCATGGATCGTCACATCATCACACATAGCTGGGTAGGTAAAAGACTGTTGATTATCTTAGGTAATGCACAGGGGCAGTTGATGTCCAGAAGTTAATAGTCTGCTGACCTCTGTCATTGGCACTCGCAGTGCTACCTCGTGCTTGTTGTTGTTGATGATGATGGATGTAGGATAACAAACCTATTATTTTATTCAATCGTGTCGTTTGAACAGGAGGTGGTGGTAGGGATATCAATTTCCACGGTTCCAACATTTTCTGGTTTTCATAGAAATTCTGAAAAACGTGTAAACAGTAACGTGCACATAACTGACAGCCCGTACGTAATTCTACCTAGGCCTAGACTTTGGTTCAGAATTCGAGACAATTTTTGTAAACAAACAAATGTCACTGATTGTCACTGTCAAAGAGAAAGATCGTAGATAAAAAACATTTTTTAGTGTGGATCAACTTTTACTAGTGAGTTTACGTGACCCGCGGCTCCGCCTACGGTTTACCATGTTGGCATCAAATTTCACTAATATCCGCTTAAATTAAACTTTATAAGACTTATTGCACTTTAAAACTATCATAAAATAAAATTTCCAAATGTTATTTTTGACTAAGCTTCAAAAATCAAACTATAAATTAATTAGTGTTATCATAGTTTATTATTTTTTCAGTAAGTATATCTATTTAAAATGATAAAGGTCGGTTTCAATCGCGAGCGGATCGAACTCATTGAATTGACCCATTAAAACCCATTTAAACCAACAAATAATACAACTAAGCAGTTTACTCTTCAAAACCTAACTTAACTTTGCTATAGTTAGTGCCTCATTCTATAAGAATAAGATTAGAATAGAATAAACTTTATTTATGGCCAGCATCTTGCAAATAGAAAGTTGACAAAACATAATAATATAATTTCGAAAATACTGATGGACGATCTGTCTTATTTATGGCACTGTAAGTGTATTCATCGATTTTATGCTTGAAGTTTGTATGTGGGCCAGTTTTTTTTGGAGCACTGAGATGTTTTATTTTCTTTGACGATTCTGCTAACTGTTGAAACCGAAATCCTCAAATGATCGGCGATTTTAGTTGCAGTCATTCAGTGACCAGAATTCACCCACTGGCCACTTAATGTATGTTTGTTTGTAAACATTCATCACCATTACTTTCTCAGTGATGTCATTGCCTTTCGTGGCCACTTTTTCACAGGTGAGAAATTCTCCTTCTCAGAATAACTATCCGTTAAGGGTTCTGACGACGGCCCAGGCGGCGGCGGCGGTTTGGGCGGTAGTTCCATTTACCAAAGCGTACGGTCATATCAGAAGACAGGCACATTCGAATTCGGCAAAAAACGAGAAACGAATGAACAAAATATCGACCGTCTTCCGAAATCGATCCCATTGTTTAGAACTTCTGGCGAACCACACACATACAAAAATAGGGTACATGGAATATTTTCTACTAAAAAATATAATATGTTTGATAACTTTGTTAATTACCAAAATAACTCGAAAATATAAATGCCAAAACATTTATTATTTTATTGTACAACAAATTTTTGAGAGAAAAATAATCCTACCTTGATTGTTGACTTAATTTAGTAAAGTTAAGACTACCATAAGGTTAGCAATTTTTTTACTCTGGTATCCCCTTTGTTTACAAAAATTGTCTCGAATTCTGAACCAGAGTTTTATGTTTTCCCCACTGACCTCTATTATACAAGTACGCTGGACTAACTATAGGCCGGGTCATAGTGAGGCGATTTGATTTTCGCCATTTTGGCGCTGACAGCAGCAGTGGGTGGGAACGGAACTAATAATAGAGATGGGACAGTGAGATAAAATACATCGATAAAAATGTCTAATACTTAATCCATGCAGTAAAATGAAAATAATTGATCCATTCTTTTAATGATGGCTAATGACAAAAATATTATAGTCGGAGCAGTTATACTAAGATTTAGCAAATAGTGGTAATGATTAGCTAGATAGATCCAACAATACCTATAATAAGGAAAGTTTTTTAAATAGAAAGTTTTGTTTGGGAAGGAATGGAGTAGGTAAGGTATTTATAGAAAATAAAAATATATGTACAATATTTTAGCATTTTTTTATTAGTTGCCTCCATAATGCCGATTTCAGTAGGTATACAATTTAAATTCGTTTCTGTACATTAAATATTTATATGAAAAAATAATTGCAACAGTCAACATTAGCGGCACCAAGGCCAAATAATACCAAATTTTATACTTACCAGCACTGCTACACAAAATTGTTGGTATACTACACTTTTTCAAAGTAGTGCATGAGTTATGTCTAATAAAACAGTCTTCAGAGAAGTGTTGTACAAAGTTTACATTTTAATATATATACCTGCATTTCATTTTCTCTCTGTACCGGGACAGTGTTTTGAACAGATGTAATCATATTTTTTCGGACGCCAACTAGGCTTTTCAATGTTTTTCAGCCATAATTCCAGTCTTCTATTGTCAGTCGGAAACCTGTGATTTAGTAAAAATTGTTTTAAAATAATATGTATTTGATAATAAAAATCAGTTGTCGGCGATTTCCGTTCTTGAAAGTAAATAGATATTGATAGTAAATAATATCGATAAGTTTTATCGACAAGGAACTTTGACAGCACTATTGAATTTTATTGTTTATCAAAAACTGCTAATACAAAGACAAATGTGTTATAAATCACGTACAATAAGATTAGTGACAGATTTTTAAGTGCCTATATTACCAATAGAAGTTTAATTTCTTGAATAATAGCCGTAAATTCACTTACTTGTGGAATGTAACTCCGCTTCCTTTCTGGTAACGAGTTTTACATAACACGCACTCTTTCATGGTTTACCTATTAACTATTATCACTTATTTATGTAACAACTATATTAATACGACACAACAAACAAGTTTAATCGCCTTACACCTTCAAAAACACTTTATAAACACGGAGACAATCCAACCGAAGAGACGGCCATTTGAAGTTTACGTCAGATTTAGTTCTTCTCCCACGCATTGGGGGCGCTTCAAATAGGCACAATAGAGAGCTGTCATTTTAAAGGGTATCATTAGTCCAGCGTACTTGTCTAATAGAGGTCAGTGGTTTTCCCGAACGCGAATCGAACAGTTCGTTGTTTTGTTAGGCATCACAAACAACTAGAATCGATTTAAACGTTTAAAAATTATAAAAAAAAAAAAAAAAAAAAAACTGTGCTCTTTGTTGCCATGCCACATCAAAAATACCGCCAATATTCAACCAACAAAACCAATCTTACGGCAGAGCCACACTTCCGTGTCGTGTCGTGGCGCGACACGCCACGAGCCAATCGCTTTCATACATTTAGTATGGTTAGAGACACATTTGGGTGTCGTGGCGCTATCTGTCGTGGCGCGACAGCTCGCTACCGATTGCGCCAGAGCGGTGGTGGGGGTTGAATGAATGAATGAATGAAAATGCTTTTATGACGCGACACGGCGTGCCTCGTGGCGCGAACCATAGATTTAGGATGGTTCGCTCTTATATCTATGGCGCGAACACCTAGCAGACATATTTAATTTAATTTGCAGCATAGTGATTGACGACCTTATTGAACTTAAACGTCAACGAAAATTTTTTTTTGCCCTCTAGGAGTTTCATTGCTAAGAGAAATTGAAGGTTTTCATCAAAATTACTATACCATGCAAAGAGCGCGCCCGTATACTCTGTGGAGCGCGCCCGTATAGTACTCTGTGGAGAGCGCCCGTATACTCTGTGGAGCCACGACACGACACAGTAGTGTGCACACCCACCCCACGCGAGTGGCGTGTCGCGCCACGACACGACACGGTAGTGTGTCTCTGCCATTAGCAATGGATAGATCGAATGAGTGAACGAAGTTCATAAGAATAGACACAGTTGTAATGTAATTGTAATTTGTAATGTAATTATCTCTATCTCAATCTTACTTGTTCTACTCAACGTATCCCTGTCTCTACAGCAAGCTAAATTAAATCCTAATATAAGTATTATACAGCATAGTTTTGTATAGCTATACTTGGCATGATTTTGTTCAGAATAGTAGGACATATTCTTTTTGGACTGTGATTGTTTTGTTAGCTTATACATTCATTCATTCACTTTTTCATGTTAGATTTTAGAATTAGAACGCAACCGCAACGCATGCAAAATTGCAAAGCTTTCGTCAAAGAGCATAGAAGGCTTTCGTTTTCGTTCGTTTCGTTTCCAATACAATTTATTATTTAGCGTGCGTGACTTTATTTAGTTTATTTTACCACCACGCACACACAGAGTGAGTATGTACTACGTACTTTGTATTATTATTTTTACCAAAGAGCATAAAATCAAAATCAATCACTATCACTACGTTTAAAATTTTACTGACCGACTCGTACTTACTGATTTTATTTAGTTCACTGATTATTTTGTGTTTAGACCTGAATCCGCAACTGCAACTCCACTCCAGTAAGAAACTTTTGGACAACTCTCTCGACTATCGGTAATTTTTACCTAAATAATTCAGGTTACTCATGACGGTTACAAGAGCATCACAGCTGTCCCCCAGCTTCTGAAATCTAGCTCGACTCGATGCTCCCAGAGACCCTATGGGGCATTCGCTGTAATTGTGCTAACACTCTTGCTCATGAACCAGTGGCACAGCGGCACATGTGGATTGCGAACGGACACGAGTTGATTTACATGTTGAATTTAGTGGTTTAGTACTGTGTGGTGTACTTTGGTACTTCGCTACTACAAAAATATGTAGGTACCTACCGCAGTCCGGTCTCGTGCCGACATAGCTATTACAATATGTAATGTATTTTCTTTATCTACAGATATACTATGCCAAAAAACAAGAAGCAAGAAAGTTCCAGTGATAGTGATGAAGGACCTGTTGATGTAAGTTTGCCAATCGAGCCTAGTATGCAAGAAGAATAACATTTTCAAAGCATTCTTTGTGGTTTGAAAAAAATGGTGGCTTTTTTTAGCTTTATCATTGGGGGTTCTAAAATGGAAATATAGTAATAACCGTTTTTTTTTTCAGAGGAACCCTCCACCAGAAAAGAAAGCCAAAGTAGGCAGCAAGACTGATGACAAAGAGCCAACATGGTCACTTCCGAACCGAAAGTTTATAAAGCTAAGGGAATTCAAAGGCAAAATGTATGTAGATATCAGAGAATATTATGAGAAAAACGGTGACTTGTTGCCTGGCAAGAAAGGTATCAGTTTAACTCCAGAACAGTGGAGAATGATTATGTCATTGGGTGATGAAATTACCGAAACTCTTAGCTCTAAGTGTTAAAACTAAAAGTGTGATTCATTTTGTTATTATTCAGATTGTTTGGAAGTGGTTTTATAATGTAACTATTAACAGTTATCAATAAACATGGCATCTAACATTTGGCTATTTTTTTAGTCCACTTTTGATATAATGTGTTCTTTCCTGTACAATTCATGAGATCAAGACAAGACTATTTAAATAAGTATATTAAATTAACTTAGCTGTAGAAGGTGTACTTGAGCCTGATACTTAAAAATTGCCAATTATGAGGTTCTATAACATCAAATGTAAATAAAAAAGATATATTCCCCATTAAAATTTATTTTCATAAATAAAATAATAGTAAAATGCAATATTGGTTAAATTGAGAGTTTACTTGTTTTATGTAAATGATTAAAACAGATACAAGTACAAACTTGAGCATTCACGTTTTTGGGGTAAGTGGTTTTTACGTCAAAAACAAAAATAAGAACTAGTTGCATACATTGTATTTGATTTACAAATAAAAATGCTATTATTAACATTGTGTCATACAAGATCTATGAAATGTCATATCAAAGTTATCACATTTTATTTTTCTGATAGATCTAGGATCAATTAAATTAACTTAAGATAGATTATCATGCTAAATTGACACAAGACAATATGGTATAAAGTAACCCAAAAATATTTTAAACCACAGAGTGATGAGGCGAGTTTTTTGAAACCATGGAAAGTATTACTTGTTTACTACAAATAATATAACAAAAATATTTTATGTTGCCTCCATCCTCCAAAATGACTACAGCCACTGCCAGCCTTTCTGTATTTTGTTATACATTTTAACTTAACTGTCTTTGATTAACAATGTGTTACAAAAATAAACATTATCTACACTATCCAAATCATTTATGTTTAAATTCAGCGAACCAGCACCTGATTAACAAAATAAGTAAGAATGGTCGAAAGATTTAAAATTATACACCTACACACTACATAAAAAAAACCGGCCAAGTGTGAGTCGGACTCGCGCACGAAGGGTTCCGTACCACGTTATTGGTTTTACAACCTAACAAATTCATGTAAAAAAAGTATTTGGTATGAGATTAGATTACACATAAAATAACATAGATGGCAAATTAAAACCTATAATAAAATAACTATGACTAGTGTTACTAGTAATGTTTTGGTTTACTTCCACTCTATATATACTCTATAATAACCTCTATATTAACCTACTTTATAATGCTATCATTATAATCATGTTTTAATGTCGAAGACCAAAAAAATATTAACTGTAATGTAGTGCTTAGCATTCTACAATTAGTATTTTAAAAAGCCGAACACTACCTAGGTATTTAAAATTCCATAATTAAACTCATGACGCACAACCAAAATGAAACAATTACTGAAAACAAACTAGTTGGCGTTCAGGATGTAAATAAATTAAACGAAATATTTGAAAATTCAAACCAAAACAATGCAAATTTCAAATATAATGTTTTCTTTAGTTTTACTATAAAATTATGGCAAGACGATAAAAAAACTTAACAAATAAGCAAAGTTGTATCATTGGATAACTCAAAAATATTAAACAATCTACCAACAATCATTTTAATACTAATTTCATGCACATAGTCGTTACCCATACATACAATGGTGTTTAATTCTGTTGTCTTTTCACATCTGACAAAAATAGGAATGGTGTTATTCTGTTCATGTCACCCCCGAGTAACAGTTCTAAAATTGAGAAAGCTATGTAATTATTCCATATTATTTTCTACGCCGTCATAACTTAGTCAACATCAATTTACATGTTGATTAAATTTAGCTAAACATTTCTGAATCATATAACGAAAATCAGGAATTGTGTTGCATCGTATTTTACGAATTTTTAATCTGTTTTCCGAGACAACAGAATTGCCACCAATAGCTAGAACTACTGATAATACAACATCAAGTACATCGCAGTTAATTAGTTACCTACATACAATTCCGCTAGCAACCACAAATGGAAGATAATAGACACCAATTCCTTAATACTCTTAACTTCCCTCAGATCTATAACATTTAAAAAACTATCTTATACCTAGTAGTTATTTTACTTTTTGCTTGATATGGAAACAGTCAATATCGAAATGGCGACACATTTCCTGCACCTGGGAACAAAACACGAAGGATTTATAGTCTATTTCACGAAAATTCTACTATTGTGACCTAAGGTATCATAAAATTACCTAAAATTATTTTCAGTAATCCTGTGCGAAGCCGGGGTGGACTGCCAGTTATAAATATATAAACAAAATACGAATGTTGGTTAGAACGAATAAGGATTGTTCTAGATATTTCATATTAATTTGGTGTTGCCCCTAAAGATCTTAATTAGAGAAACATTATAAGTCATTACATTTAAAATTACTTAAATATGTTTCCTAAATAGTCTGCTGAGGCACTATTTTCAGCTCATCCTATTAGTCTACCATTCGCTGAAGTAGTCCATTCAAACTAACCAGAACGAGATGGCGAGCCACTATACTATCTACACTCGTTTCTCGAATATTTCAACAACTATTTTCAAATTATTCCTGCTAGCCAATCACTCACCACTTTTGTGCCGTAGTAAATGTGCGCCACAGAACTGGATATGGTGAGCGCAGTGAGCAGCATGACTTCAGTGAGCGGACTCACTCGTAGTACGAACACTGCGCTCAGTACGACGGAGTAGGGAAACACAAGTCCGTTGAACGACTCGCATTGCGTGTCGCTCATCTGGGAGACGATTAGGCGGCACTGGAAGGGAAACCAAATCAATAAACAAATTATACTTATTTTGCAAACTGTCTTGAAGAAAAGAAGAACCAGCGGCTCGCTATGTTTCAGTCGAGCGAAGCGAACATCAAGATTTTATGTAAGAACCACTTTTTTATCTTTTATGTTTTCTGTTGTGTTTCGTTTTACAAAATGTGATAAGCTATTAAACTTACGTTGATATTAGAGAAGATGGTCCCGGTAAGGATATAGAAGAGCCGCGGCGCGCGGTTGATGATATCGTTGGGAGAGAACAGCGCCCACGTGCTGCTCAGCAGGAAGAACATGAGGAGTGGAACTAACGGACGCACGGCCTCGGTTAGCGGGCGCAGTTTGCCGGTGCGGTTGCGATATGACCTGATACAACATAAATAAATATTGGTAGTCATTTCACACAACGCCATCTAGCATCTAACTGATACAATACTTATATATTTTTTTCTTGTCAATATATTATACTTATTATACACAACACCCAGACACAGAAGAAACATCTACTCGCATGTTTATCACACAGATGTTTGTCCTGGGTGGGAATCGAACCCACAATCTATAGCGCAAACGGCAGAGCAACTGCAAATAAAATATATTTACGCTCGATTGCAGAATTGTGTTCATGTTATCGAGATAATTCACTGACTTGTAAATATTCCATAGGATGACAGTCTGGCTAGTCAGCATGGCGGAGAAATAGAGCGTGAGTTCAAACACGAAGCCGGGAGAAACGCCTCCCGGGAGAGTCACGTGCCACGCCGCGGGGCCAATCACTGACGTTATCAGGAGCAGGATGCACGAACCCTGCACGAACACATATTTTATATTTACACAGAGGTTATCACTATACAACACTAGTTTTTAATTACCAAAAAAAATAATAACGTATTGTCAGTGTCTGTTACTAATTCAATTTAAGTAGTTAAAACTTAAATTAAAAAATTAAAAAGAATATCCTTAAAAAAAAAAAATTTAGTTAACCGTTTATTCATTCGCACCTACCACATATTTACTCATATTTTCACGATTCTATCCATTCATAAATAGCTCGCCGTCTCCGTTGTAATTTGTGTAGTATTTTCTAGTACTGAGACCATAAATTAGTGCCAATTTTCGGTTAAAAAGAAACCTCGATAACTTTGTGATAGTGCAATAATAAATCATGCTGACAGTGCTCAGATCATAAGAAGCTTCTGCTGCAACGGTCAAATTTTTTCGGTATTTTAAAACTATTATTGTATAGTATGTTTCGAAATAGATGCTTGACTCGTAGGTACTTACCAAATACAGTGTATTAAGATAACTTCCGAAAACGAAAGGCGCAAGCACATCTACCCCTACCAATGCTCCTAGTGAAAACCAAATTGCTTCATCCTAAAGTACGTACCATGGTAGTCCAAGCGTAGTGTCAGTTCTATACTATATTTGTCTGTTGGTTGGCTTGTTATTTATTTATTATGAACTTAGGCAACTTACAATCATTGTGAAGTCGTACCCCCAAGGCAGGAACATAACACCCGTGTTATATTTCTCCCAGTGCGTGAGGTAGAAGTTGAAGAATATATTCCACACCACGAAGAAAAACCGTAGCGGACTTAGTTCACCCCTGTTGAATTGGATAAAGAATATTCTTATGACATCAAACCATCCTAATATAATATTATAAATGCGAAAGTTTGTGATAAGGCTGCTATGCTTGTTCCCTAATCAAAAATAAACGACAAAACGGATTAAGATGAAATTTGTTGAAGTATGTAGATAAAAAATCTGAATAAATAAAGGGGGAATTTATAATTCGAAAAACAAAACACCCCTAATTGATAAAAAACGCAAAAAGTATGATTTTGGTATAGATGGCGTTGGTGTGCAACAAATCTGACATCACAGACTAAAAACAATTAGTCGTCATAGCAACGCAGTTGGGAAAAAAAGCTGCCTGAAATTGCTTTTTCCTATGTGATTATTACAAAAAAATATTGACAGAACAACGTTTGTCACGGGTCGGCTAGTTTTCTATACGTAACGTAAATTGATAATTTAAGGCCCTGTATGTCGACGATTGCTCTTTTTCGAAACGAAAAAAGAAATACTTCTGAACAAGCCACATCTCCTATTTTTATAAATATGTTAATTCAGGTTCCTACCTAGATTTCTATTAAGCTGAAAACATAATAGCAGAAACTTTTCACGATAAAGATATTATTTCAAAATGATACGTTTTAGAATTTATGATCGAAATACTTTGATACCTACTATTAAGATCAACTTGTGATTTATTTTTAAAGATAGGTAATATGTAGATCTAGATTTATACTAAGATAGGTTTTTGATAAGTAATTATACATAATTTATATCATTAATTTATTCAAAAAGCAAAGGCGGACCACGCGCCGCCCATGGATCAGTACCACCGTGACTACTGTCAATCAACGTCAGACGTGTGTTTGTCGTCATTGCAGCGGTCGGTAGGATTATTTATCGAAGTGATTAAAGATGGGTACATCTTTATTCACATATACTATACATTATAAAAATAGGAGATGTGGCTTGTTCAGAAGTATTTCTTTTTACGTTTCGAAAAAGAGCAATCGTCGACATACAGGGCCTTAATGTGAGATGATGTGTGTAAAATAACACAAGAATGAGTGCTAATTTTGGGAGTTCAAATTAATCTCAAAAACCAAATATTTTGCCATTTGAAAGTTATTATTCGGAATGGACACAGCTAATTTTTATTCGGGTACCACGCGGGCAATAAAACCGCGCACAATAGAAGCTAGTCCAATAATTTTAACACCCATTAAAACTTTTATATCCAGACTTTCTTTCTGTTTTCCATGGTACCTACATAACCTAGTTTCATATTTCTCTTGATGCATCTACTATTATAATGTTATATTATAATGTTCTAGTTACCTTCCGAATATGCTGTACAAGCAGGTGGGAATGAGCACGGCCGAGTAGGAATCCAGTCCGTGGTCGAACAGCTCGCCCAGCGGCCCGCTGGTACCGGTGCGGCGCGCTTGCTTCCCGTCGATGCCATCTGAAATAGTTTTATTTCTTCATTTATTTTGATATAGATAGTACGCTTCCATTCCAATAGACATGCGCGCGCAACTTGGCCGTGATTGAGCCACAAACATACAAACAAAACTTTCAGATTTGTAATATTTATGTAGTGTAGGTGTGGGTAACACATTACAAATCTAATAACTCGAAATCAAATGTTTTGGGTCGAACAGAGCAAAATACCTATTGGTTGAAAAATTGTGGGCTGAACGGGTAAGCCTCTTAGTAAGATTATTGGCACGGCACCGACATCTTTATTCGTAGGTCTGTATTATTTTCGTTTTTTTACGAACGCTGTGCGTTTATAAGGACTAGTTTTTACGTAATTTTTGTTTTAGTATCAATTGAACAAACATCGATTGTTACTTGCTTGCTTACATCCTAAACAAACAGTTACGAGGTACGAGGTTGCGGACAAGCGGACAAGTTGCGGAATATCACACATGTCATGCCTTTGCATAAAATGGTAGGTATACCTACTTACGATACGACCAGTGATAATAAAGTATTAATTAGGTAGATAGGTACATACTTGATAAGGTATTTATCACTGCGAGAGAAATCAAAGCCCGATTAACCCTTTAGAGTTTTGGCAATTTAACTTGATTGTACGTAAATTACATACCTAAAGATAGGAAATTCACATGTTAATCTTATTTTACGTTGATAGTCTGATATATACTGTCGGCAACGCAAGTTTGATTTGGGAAGGGATCAGGGGCGGATTTGCAGTCCTATCCGCTCTAGGCCCCGGGTCATGTGCCGCCCCTTTCTTAGCACTCATCATATAGACTAGATACATAATTAATGAATTTATTATATTGCCCACTTTTAATTGGCGAAAAAAAATAAAAACTGGCCAAGTGCGTGCCACGCGCAATGTAGGGTATTCGTAGTTTACACAGCTAACAACGTTTCAGCGGTAACTTTCTACAATACTTGGACTAATAAGTTTACTTCTAGTTTACGAGTAATCGTTGAGCAACTTAGAAAATACATTTTCTTAGTTTGTCGATGATTACTCGTAAATTTGTAAATCCTACATAGCCGTGATAATTTTCCTTTTAAATTCGTTATGTGTATTTTTTCACACCTCCAAAACTAATCGTGGTATAAAACTGGTAGGGGGGAGGGGGGTACACACTTGACTCTAACAAAATTTTGTACTTTAAAGCTTAATATTTCACAAACGGATCCTTTAATCGAAAAGTTGTTTTCACAAACCCATAATGTTTTTAAAGACCTATCTAACGAGACCCCACACCTTAGGGTATGCGAGAAAAAAAATAACATCCCCATTCCCCACTTTAGGTGTAGGGGAGATACCCTAAATAAAATTGTTTTTTCGTCGCTTTTTTACTCTGAATTGAATTATTGTGTTAAGACGCTGCCAGTCGACGATTATTTTTGTTCGAAACGAAAAAAGAAATACTTGTGAACAAGCCACATCTCCTATTTTATAATGTACTAGCAGTCCGCCCCGGCTCCGCACGGGAGTAACGTATTATAACGATTTTATGGGTATTTTTTTACCCAGGATACATTATCGAAGTTTTAATAGGAATCCCTATTTTTTTCAAACAATAAATATGGCCTATATGTTACTCAGAGATAATGTAGTATTCTAAAAGTAAACGATTTTTTGAAATATATCCAGTAGTTTTTGTATTTATTCCATACAAATATACAAAACATCTTTCCTCATAATAATATTAGTACCTATAGATTATTACACTCATAATAACTTTTGAATGGTATGGAATTTGGGAATGGTATAATTAAAAAAGTAATTTACAGGTACTGATATGGCCTTGAAAATGAAGTGATTTTTTGGATAAGGATTAATACCCAGGTACGAATAATGTGGCCTAGTTTGTACAGGAGGCGTTACCATTGCATATTTTAACAAGAAAAAGTAGTTATTGTGACATAACTGTAATAGTTGGACATAATTATGGTATTGCTGACTTATTTGTTAATATTGATGTAATCTTTAAAACTGCAGTTCATCACTTTGCTCTATTGTCAATAATTTCCGCAGCATACGCGATATAAAGATTTTTTTGGTTTTTTTATCACACGATGGGTTACATTATCGAAGTTTTCATACGGATCCCTAATAGTTAGACAAATGGTATTGTTGATTTATTTGTAGATATTGATGTCTTCTTTAAAACTGTATTACATTATTTTGCTCTATTGACTATAATTTCCGCAGCATACGCGATAAAAAGATTTTTTTGGATTTTTTATCACACGTTGGGTTACATTATCGAAGTTTTCATACGGATCCCTAATAGTTAGACAAATGGTATTGTTGACTTATTTGTAGATATTGATGTCCTCTTTAAAACTGTAGTACATTACTTTGCTCTATTGTCAATAATTTCCGCAGCATACGCGATATAAAGATTTTCTTGGATTTTTTTATCACACGTTGGGTTACATTATTGAAGTTTTCATACGGATCCCTAATGGTTAGACATATGGTATTGTTGATTTATTTGTAGATATTGATGTCTTCTTTAAAACTGTAGTACATTACTTTGCTCTATTGTCAATAATTTCCGCAGCATACGCGATATAAAGATTTTTTTGGATTTTTTATCACACGTTGGGTTACATTATTGAAGTTTTCATACGGATCCCTAATGGTTAGACATATGGTATTGTTGATTTATTTGTAGATATTGATGTCTTCTTTAAAACTGTAGTACATTACTTTGCTCTATTGTCAATAATTTCCGCAGCAAACGCGATATAAAGATTTTTTTAGGTTTTTTTTTCACACTTTGGGTTACATTTTCGAAGTTTTCATACGGATCCCTAACGTTTTTGAAAATACTATATAGCCTATGTCCATCAGGGATAATGTAGGATTCTAATGGTAAAAGAATTTTTTGAATCGGTTCAGTAGTTTCGGAGCCTATTCGATACAAACAAACAAACAAACAAACAAGCAATCAAATCTTTCCTCTTTATAATATTAGTATAGAAGTATAGACTAGCTGACCCGTGCCCGCTTCGCTGTGCGTAAGACATTTCTAATACCATCGTTGACTTTTTTGTAGACGTTTTTAAGGTGTACAATACTGTAGTACATTATTTTGATATATCTCGTGGGGTTCAGCCAGCATTTGCAATGTAAGCGCAAAAAAATGTGTTTATTTACGACATCACATTAGAAACCTCTAAAATTATCAGTGTTTCTCTACTATATTATGCATGTATTATACATATAAACCTTTCTCTTGAATCACTCTGTTTATTAAAAAAAACCGCATCAAAATCCGTTGTGTAGTTTTAAAGATATAAGCAAACATACATACAGACATACAGACGCGGGAAGCGGAAAGCGACTTTGCTTTATACTATGTATAGTGATAGTATATGTGAATAAAGATGTACCCATCTTTAATCACTTCGATAAATAATCCTACCGACCGCTGCAATGATGACAAACACACGTCCGCGCGTGGTCCGCCTTAGCTTTTCGAATAAATTAATGATATAAATTATGTATAATTACTTATCAAAAATCTATCCTAATAGAAATCTAGATCTACATATTACCTATCTTTAACAATAAATCACAAGTTGATTTTAATAGTAGGTATATAAAATATTTCGATCATAAATTCTAAAACGTATCATTTTGAAATAATATTTTTATCGTGAAAAGTTTCTGCTATTATGTTTTCAGCTTAATAGAAATCTAGGTAGGAACCTGAAGTAATATACTTATAAAAATAGGAGATTTGGCTTGTTCAGAAGTATTACTTTTTTCGTTCCGAAAAAGAGCAATCGTCGACTGGCAGCCTCTTAATAACTTAAATTTTATTATAATTTTGTTTTGAGGTGATTCATTATGATTGATTTTTTCTTCTTCTACTACAGTTATATTAAACTCTGTCATCGAAAATTATTTTCTAGTTTTTAGTTCGATTAGCAATAAAAGCGTGTTTTTTTAGTTTTTTTAAACTATAATTTATTTTTCATATTTTAGTCTATGCCAAACTCATCAATTGGGCAATTAATTAATTATTTAGATTAATTAATTAATTGCCCAATTGATGAGTTTGGCATAGACTAAAAAATTAAAAATGCTTGGTGTTCACTTGTACACCACATGAAGTATTTGTTTAAGTCAAGTCACATTTTTAGATAGCACGGCAAGTACGACAATTTCAAACGATTTTTTTTTTAAATATCGATTCCAAAATCACTTTCAAGTAATTGATTTCGTTCAATGGCAAGGGCGGTGAAAGTAATGACGTAGCTAGATAGTAATTAGCCAGACTAGGTATATTAAATTGGCAAGTTAATATTAAGTAGGCTTTGCTAGTAGAATTTCAGTAGGTGTTGCGAGTAGAATTTCAGTAGGCGCTGCAACAGGATCTACAAAAGAATTTATCCTGGCGGTCCTATTAAGGATAATGGGAAACTAATATCAAATTATTGCATTGTCATCGATCTTTGACAGGTGCGCAAAGTTTGAATTAAATCTGATCGTTCAAAGTAGGACAAAATCGAGGTCAAAGGGGTCGGTTACATACATACATACATACAGGGGAAGCTAATATAAAGCGTGTAAAAAAATAAGTCGGGTTTTCCTTCCTGACGCTATAACTCCAGAACGCACGAACCGATTTCCACGGTTTTGCTTTCGTTGGAAAGGTCTTGGGCTCCGTGAGGTTTATAGCAAATAAAATTCAGGAAAAATTTCAAGAGAAAAGCAGGAAAACAGGAACGGGAACTAAACACAGCATTTGTTAATTCAAAAGCGATACGAAGTTCGCCGGGTCAGCTTGTATCTATATAAATGTAGGTAGGTACATCGCGCGAAATTCGATGATCAAACTCTTAAATATCGTTATATTTGTTCAATTTTTTTGAATGAATAATTGTTTTGGTGTGTAATTACACTATTAATACCTAAATATTTATACCTAGAATTTTCTTTTTATAGAGAAGAAAAGCATAAAGAGCCAAAAAGAAAAAGAAATTGTGAACGTCAAAGAGCATAATATTATCAGCGTCAGAAAGATTTGAAGAAAAATTAAGAAAAAAAATACTGCATAAATAAAATAAATAAATAATTATAATTACTTAGGTTGATAATAAATGTTATGCAATAGCTTTACCGCGGCAGTCTCCGAGTGCCACACGTCTTTTTAAGCTATTGCATAGCTTCTATCGCGGGCCTTTTTTTTTGTTTCATGTTTGTCTAGCTAGCAGGTGCGCGTCTTCACATAATGAAAGGCCGCCGACCGCATTTTAATTATTTAATAGAAAATCAATAAATAAGTCCGTTCGCTTCAGACATTGTAGACAGCCAGTTAAGGTTAATTAGTTAGATTATATAGATGTAGACCGCATTTTAATTATTTAATAGAAAATCAATAAATAAGTCCGTTCGCTTCAGACATTGTAGACAGCCAGTTAAGGTTAATTAGTTAGATTATATAGATGTATATATAGGGGTAGTCAGAGGTACTTCCAAACATTATATTTGACAGATATCCACATTTTGCAGTAGTTAGCATTCCTTGGGCGACAGGTTGCAAGCCCATCGCCGCTAGCAAAACGCAATACCATTCTAAAGAAAACAACATTAGTGGAACCAGGATGCGAACAGAGTCGAAATAATAAATATCCGTTTACTAATATCATGTTGACACTTCAAATATATAACACGAGATAACAAAGGGCACTTTTAGGTACCTACATCATTATGGTCAAGTGTGTATTTCACTGGCATAATGTACTAGAGTTCCGCCAGTGTCGTATCTTTAAAACTACACAACGGATTTTGATGCGGTTTTTTTTAATAGATAGAGTGATTCAGGAGGAAGGTTTATATGTATAATAACATGCTACCCGTGCGAAGCCGGGGCGGGTCGCTAGTTAAATATAATATCAGTTGATCATAAAAATCTTTATTAGATATTGCAAAAAATAACGCGTTTTTACCCGGCAAAGCAAAAGTAGAGTTTATGAGATTAATGGGTTAATTTAATAACAGCAGCAGTAAACAACTTCTTATCTACAGAAGAGTAGGCGAAAAGAATTTTAGAAGTAAAGTTAAGTATTTTTTTGTATAAGTACCTACAGTGGTGTCGATTCTGTTGGCTACTTCCGAAAACGAAAACTTCATTAGCGGTCATTATTATGTCTTTTTTTGTGCGTCTAATAATATGCTGACTATTGCTGACTCTAGCTAGACATAGTTTTGCAAATAGAACAAAATTTACTACATAGGTACTATACATTTTGTTTTAACTTCTATCTCTGTGATGAGGAACCCTAATCAGGCGAGTCAGATATCAGCCAGACAGTAAATGGAATGGGTGCATGCCTCACTACAAAGTAAAATATTAATACTTGTAAGTAAGATCCCGTGATTAGGTACCTACTTATCTGCAAACGGGTACACATTTTTATAATAATTATATAACATCAACTATGTTTTAAATAACACACATTATTTCTGATCCTCTGATCTATAAAGCAGGGTTTCTCAAAGTGGGGTACGCGTAGCACTGGGTGTGCGCCATTGAGTCATAGGGTACATGATAAAATATACGTAAAGGCTTAGCTGACTGGTTAGGTATAAATATTCTAGATAAGACACCTTTCCAACAAATAAAACTAAATCAAAATCGGTTCATTCGTTATGGAGCTACAAGCTACAATCCCACAGACAGACACGTCAAAACACCCCTCTTTTTGCTTAGTGGGTTAAAAATATCAAATAGCAAGTCGAGCAACTTAATGCAACTTTTTTCAAAGTGATCGTTATTTTAGTTATCCCTACCCTAGCAACATCAAAAGCAGATAGATGATGACTAGGTAAATAATCCCCACTAGTGGGGATATCTTAGTGGGAATTATGACAATAAACCGGTAATAGGTATACAAAGTTTTAAAAAGTGTATTATATGTTTGCCTGATTAATATCCATAGTAGTAGATATGTATCTAATTTGTGTTGTATGGTTGCACTTCAAGTAAGCAATCTTTTGTATTAATATTATAACATAATAAAAACAGCACCCATAATACAATATTTGCAGCAAGTAAACCATTGTACAAATTATCTAGGTATCTAGACCTAGTGTACCTATGTAACTCATAGGAATGCCTAGATAATTGACTTAGCGTAATGCAGAAGATCGTATTATCGTATTAGGTACCTACACTACACTACTTTTAAGTTTTAATAAGAATTTATTGTAATATCATGCTCACCTAAAGTGTATGCCACAAATAAGTTGACAGCAGAAACAGCCCAAACCCAGGATGGTATATGATCATTGGTGATATTCTCCTCAGTTAAGGCATAGAATCCAAAATCGTAGTACGAGAACAACAGGAAATTAAGGACTGTGAGTAAAAACCCAGTGAATGTTAGCAGGTTCGGTGCCACCCACACAGGGCAAAACTGAAATGTTAAAATAATCATTCTTAGGGCATTGAATACCTAAATTATGTTCTAAATTAGTACAGGTTATATATTACATAAAAGATGCATCAATTTTGTTACAAATCATAGTAGACTATTTAAATTGTAAGTTATTACATTGAACTTAAATTAATGTAATAATAATAACTTACAATTTATATATTTACTAATATATTTTATATTGATTTACTTAGTAGTATAAAAAAGGTTTTAGTTTAGATATTGATATGTAAAATTTTTATATGGTTTTATCTTTTTTATAAAATATGTGTTGGAAATAGAAATACTGTACCTGCACACACCAATTCCAAAAAGGGTGCATAACATAGTTGCTGAGCACACTGGTATCCACACAGTTGTACTGAAATACAAAGACAATGCATGGTTACAAATAGTTTCAAAATCAACTAGAAGTGCCCATTGAAATAAAAATGAGTGGAATCTAACTAGAGCACTTAAAATAAAGATGGTGTATGTAATAGTTTTTCTAAATTGTTTTTATTTATATACTTTTTAATAGGATAGATTGCCAAATGCTTTTATATTCATATTGTTATATTTTGTAATAAATAATATACAAGTATAGTAGGTTTATGGTTAAGTTTTGATACTGAAACATTATTTAAATAGGATTATGTAAATAATTTATTAAATACTAGCTTCCACCCACGCTGCCGTCTGATCACTAAAAGGCCGTTAAGTAACATTTGATTTTGACACGAGAAAAGACCAGCACCGCGGGGCAGACCATGATGACCGCGACCATGGTTATTGTAACATAGCCGAAAAGTCGGGAAAGTAAATTAAAGGTAATTACGTGATAAAGACCCGTTTCAAAATCAAATGTTACTTAACGGCCTTTTAGTGATCGGACGGCAGCACGGCTTCGCTTGTTTGGTACTTGGATAAAAAGTATCTTAGATGTTATTCCAGGAAATCATTGTCTTGGGGAAAACAATTATTTTTATCTTTTTTTAACATTGGCTTTGATTTGGCTTGGAATTATTCAAGGATATAATCTATGTATTGTATATTCCAAATTTGTTTGGTTATTTTGGAGTGATTAAGACATAAACATACAAACATCCTCTCAAAGTTTCATTATTATATATTTTTTTTTAAGATTATGGTAACAGTTTTTATATCATGGCTATGTAGGCTTTACAAGTTTACAAGTAATCATCAACCAACAAATTAAATGTATTTTCTAAGTAGCTCAACGATTACTTGTAAACTAAAACTAAACTTGTTTATTTATTTATTTATTTAATATTTTATTTATTTATTAAGGCACATAATACACATTGAATACGTAAACATTTATGAAAAAGTATTATAGAATGTGAGCCAATTACAGGCATGCACAGCATTACTAATAAAAAGACAGACAACAGACACAGGATAAAATTGACAAAAAGAATATAATTCAAGGTACGTAAGAATAAAAAATTAAAATAAAACTATTCTGACAATAAAAATAAAAATTATAAAAGATGAAAGAAAATGTATATACACTATAATCTCATGTTAGAAGGATGCCTAAAAACTTCTTCATGAGTTTGGACTTAAAAATTTGAAGCGAGTCACCAAACGGATCTAATTCAGCTAAGTTTTCAGTTATAAAGCTATACTCGTCTTGCTATATTGTTAGTACAAATATAGTTGAAAATAAGTTATAATGTTGTTAGCTGTGTAAACTATGAAACATTGCACGTGGCTCGTCAAGCACTTGGCCAGCTTTTTGATATTATCTTTGATGGTTATTCTGAACTTTCAAATTAATTGACTATAATTTTATATGATGCAAGTAGGTATACTCATTTTATGAATAACTAACCATTTAGGTAGGTAGTAGGTATTTATGTACAATAAATTCTAATGAAATCCAACCTACCTACTAAAGTATAGATAAGTTAGAAAAATATCTAGTTTTTTTCTGAAATAAAATATGAAAATATATAGGTAAGTATGATTTATTCAAGAAATTGAGTTATGTAGCTGCCTGGAACATATATAATAACAAGCAAACTGTAAAAATAACATTCAGTGTTTATTTACCTACCTATATAATTGGTTGGAATTACATTTTTACTATGTAAGTAGCTAGATGATGTTCAATGTAACCCTATTATTAGTAAGTAGGTAATTTATTAATTACCACCTACAGGTCACGTTTTTACCTTTGTTATAAATTCTTAGGTCTTGCTATAAATTAGGATTTTAGTAGTATTATTATGTGTGTAGTGTACCGTCCAAAACGGGACATAAGGTCACTATAAGTTTATGTACATAATAAATATTATCGGTAGTAGGCACTATCTTATTTACTTACCTTATATTTTTCAAATCCTCTCAATTTATCTTCCGACAGGAAACAAGCCATTTTGAGTGTATACTGTTGCTTGATTTATTTACAATATTAACATAAACAAGTACACGAAGTTCACTGTAATAACACCAGTACCTACCATACAATACAGAAAAAAAAACGTATTTTTATTTATGAAAAATATTTTACACAAAAGAACACCACACCACTACTCGTCGTCGTCGTCGGCTCGGTGACTCGGTTAGGTACGGTACGGTACTCGTACTCTCGTACTCGTACTCGGTGGCGCTGTTGAGCTGTTGTATTGTAATGTCGCAGTGTTGCCAGATGACGGCCTCGCATTCTCCCCAAATCCCCCAAAATTCAGGTTTTTGAGAATTAACCCCCTTAATTTATTTACTAAAATATTTAACTACTAAAGTCTGTCTGACATGAAACTGAAAATTATTTTAGTAGAAAAGAGCGAGACAGGTAGCAAATCGGAAGGGGATGTCTAGTTGGTCCATGTACAAATGTATGCAGACCGCACCTTCAGACAATCAGATCGGCAATAAAATCGTAAACGCCTTGGCTGTTTCCGACTCTAATGTCCGATCCGACTATCAGATCGGACATTAGAGTCGGACTATCGGATCGGACGTGTATTGGTGTTTAAACAAAATGTATGGCACGAGCGCCTTCCGATAGTCGGATCAGACAATCGGATCGGACTGTCGGATGAAAAAATCGGACGTCTATTCCCAGCAAGTGTGAATCACACACATTTGAAAAATGTGATTGATTGATTAATTGGTGATTGATTGGTTGGCAGTAAGGTTATTTACTATAGTTATCGGTTTGATTGATCGCGTTCAGTTGTTTTAACCATAACGACTTTTCCCAGATAACAGTTTTGGTACCTAGTAAAAAACCCCCCCAAACGCAGATTTTTCCCTCTAAAGATCCCCCCAAAAATATTTTTAGCCCCATTCGTCCCCCCACAGCTTTAAAAAAACCCCCAATCTGGCATCAGTGGCTGTGGCTGGGGGCTGGGGGCTGGGTTGGCTGACTGACTTTGACTTGTGACTTGTCTGTTTGTCTGACGTCTCTGTCTGCTGACATACTTTTTAATTACTCTACGGATGAATGTGAAATGTGTGGTGCACGAAGGGTTCCGTACTATCATCAAAACGGCAAAAAAATCACGTTTATTGTACGGGAGTCCAACTTAAATATTTATTTTATGCTGTTTTTAGAGAAATACATCATCTGTGAAAATTTCAACTGTCTTGCTATCACGGTTCACAAGAGACTGGTGACAGACAGACGGACAGCGGTGTCTTAGTAGTCCCGTTTTTACCCTTTAGGTACGGAACCCTAAAAACATAAAAAAAAACATTCATAATATCTCGTAACCTACCTATTTACCTAACTACGTAGATAGCATTCCACACGTGACAGGTTGCAAGCCCGTCGCCGCTTTCAAGAATACTAACAGGTTTCCTCACGATGTTTTCCTTCACCGTTATAAACACGTGAAATGCGCATATAGGTACATTTTCGAACAGAAATATCCATTGATGCACGGCCAGGATTCGATCTCGAAATTAATTTGAAATTAATAATATCTACCTAGGTACCTATTTACCTAACTACATGAATTCAATAATTCAATTTCAAACTTTTTAGTCGATCATGTGAAGTACCACCTATTTACCGACTTACTTTACCGATAGTGGTAAAATAGCGCCACCTGCCAGCGGATTTATTTATTTATCTTTCATCTTACCTCTCAAACCCCGAGCGGTCGCATGAGACCTATAATAAAGTACCTATAATAACGTAGTAACATCAAATGAAACTAGATGGCGCTAGAATGCGAAAATCACGTTTGTTGTATGGGAGCCCCCCTTAAATATTTATTTTATTCTGTTTTTAGTATTTGTTGTTAGAGCAGCAATAGAAATACATAATCTGTGAAATTTTCAACTGTCTAGCTATCATGGTTCATGAGATACAGCCCTGTGACAGACAGACGGACAGACAGACAGACAGACGAACAGCGAAGTCTTAGTAATAGGGTTCCGATTTTACCCATTGGGTACGGAACCCTAAAAACTAGACTAGCGCTCACCTTTGTATGTTTTACCCAATATATGAGCAGCAAATTAGGTCTATTAGTAATTTGCGATATAATAAAGTATAAAAAAAATCGTACAGGTAGCGTACCTATTTAAAACCTTAGATTTAAGGAAATAAGGATAGGTTTTTAATCTGTGCGCGTCGCTATGGTGCGTGTCAGTGCTTGTTAGGAACTTCTTTTTTATCATGAAGTTGATGAATCTATATAATAAATAATTTTATTATTAATTTATTGTAAAACTAATTATTATGTAACAAATTGTTAGTAAGTAACAATGTATGATCAGAAAAATACAGGTGAATCTATAAGCACAATCGAACAAAGAGCAAATTATGTCAATGAAGGTAAATACATAAACGATATTTTTTAATACATACCTTTAAATACCTTTATTTAATTTATTATTATACCGGTGAAAGCAGCACACTCACCTAAGGCTGGGAATAGACGTCCGATTTGGCTTCCGATTGTCTGATCAGACTATCGGATCGGATTCACTCCATACACGTCCGATTTTTGCGTCAGACATTTTTTGAACTCGTCGTTCTCGAGCTGCGCTGTGATGCGCACACGTCCTCCCAAGCCAAATCTTCATTTGCCGATCGTGATAAGCTTCAATGCCCGTATCCCTTAAGCATGTCCGTTTTTCTACGGCCATAATAAGCCGTTCTTGGGTTCGAATCCCGGCAGTTAGTATTAGAGACAGAGTGTCTGGATGTTAGTATGTATTTACAAAAAAGAATTATACATTGCCATTTTACATGACAGATCGAAATTAGCTTTCTTTCTATACCTAACGAGCAATGACCTGAATGAGCAATTTCTATAACCCGTGACATAAAGTTTGATAAGTGAAACAGAAAATTATTTTAGTACAAAAGAGCGAGACAGGTAGCAAATCGGAAGGAGGAATCGGACGTCTATTTGGTCTATGTACAAATGTATGCAGACCGCACCTTCAGACTATCGGATCGGACGTGTATTGCTGTTCAAACAAAATGTATGGCACGAGTGCCTTCCGATAGTCTGATCAGACTATCGGATCGGACTGTCGGATGAAAAAATCGGACGGCTATTCCCAGCCTAATACAGCATGGCAGCAGATGAGATGAGCAGACGCCTAGGAGTATGGAGGACCATCATTTGCTTACATAAACTACTCTAGACTGACAGTGACAGTAGTGCTGTCACTGTTACTGTCAGTCTAGACTGTCGGTCTTCTGTCACAGAACAGGGTGGTTAGCATGAACCACTATCGTATCGACAACGTCGTATCGTCCAAATGCCAAAATTTACACTTTTACTATACAAAAAGTGTCAGTTTTGACATTTGGACGATAGGTTGTCGATACGATAGTGGTTCGTGCTATACGAGACACAGACAGTCGTCCGAGGTCCGCCGAGTGTTGTGCTGTGGTGCGAGTCAAAGTGGTGTGGTGCTGTCACACCAGACTACCAGACACCACACAGTCACACTTTTAGAGACTACTTTTTTTCTGTTTATCACTTCCTGCGGTTTATCTACTCAACTAATTATTTATGACTGGGAAACTGGACGCGACACGGAGCGGAAGAATAAAAACAGATGGGCGGGCGGGCTTTCGCTATTCGACAAAAAACATTCTAAAAAAGAACAGACAAACAAAACTCAAATTACCTACTTGCGAAAAGAGTTGCAATCGTTGATGTGCTATTGTAATATCAGATGCCGATTAGTACTAACTTTACCTGTTCGTGTAAAGCAAATTAAAATGTCTCGGAGGTTGACGGTAACTAAATCTAAAATAAGAGTCTCCAATAAATCTTTGTTTCACCTTCAAGATAAAAATGCAGATCAGAATGAATTATCCAATGGATTGATCAAATCAGCCAAAAGAACTGGACAATTGAGTTTGTGCAATAGAGGACTGGGTACAGGTAAGATTCGCTACTTTAACACCATGCTATCACATAATCACCATTAAGTACAAATCAAATGTTATTTTCCCCAGGTTTATAAGAAAATACAAACTTCATTGCTTATCTTCTCATATGTTTCCACAGTACCCGAAAATGTATGGAAGATTGAAGAGTTAGTATTAGATGAAACCAAGGAGGTTGATTTCACCCGCTCTGATAAGAACAACTGGTGGAATAGTGAACCGCTGAAATCCCTTGACCTTAGCTCCAATGTCATAAAAATAATATCTCCAAATGTGAAGCTTCTACAAGAACTGGTAACTCTCAAGGTGAGCGACAGTATTAGACTTATTATGCCAGTTTGAAAGGCTGTATGTAGGTAAATGATAAAAATTATGAATAGTATTTTCTAGGTGTTTCAACAACATTTAAGACATAGTTTTTTTACAGTACATACTTGTTTGTTATTCTAAAATCCAAAAAAAGCCTGTGACTACTTTTTGCATAACTTATGATGTTTAGATTATTGGTTTAGCCTTGGTGGGCACAAAAACTCAGCCTGCATAATACTAAAGTACCTACTAGTTTCATGTAGTTTCTTTCCACCCATAGCTTTGCTTCAATAAATGAAGTTTGTTTGACCTGGATTAAAACAGGAATATTTTAGGCCGGTAGACTATTTGAGCAATGATGCCAGTGAAAGCTACTAATTGTCTTGGTTGGTACAATTCAGTGCGCTTATATAAATTTTCAGCTCCATGACAATGCAATAACAAGTTTACCAGCGAATATTGGTGAGCTAAAGAACCTGTCAAACCTGAGTTTGGATCACAATAAGCTGGTGCAACTTCCGAAAGAGTTCTACAAGCTCACGGAACTTCGTTGGCTTAGTATCTCATATAATGAGTTGGAAAAAATTGAGCCTGACTTTGGGGATCTAGTTATGTTGAATTTTTTGGCAAGTACTAGCAATGAGTACAGTAGTCTTATTCAATGTTTGTGGCTATGAGGCTGCTGGCAAATGTAACTGTACAGCTATGTGCAGGGCACATGTTCACAAAGAATAACTTTAGAGCCAACAAATATTGGATGAGACTTACTAGTTGATGGAACCATGATGATCAGTATATTTTATTGTTAAATTCATCCATAATGGTAATAATTCTTAATAAGTATTTATTATTTATAAAGCAAAAGACAAAAGCATAATTATTTTAATATGTTATTTCTTACAGGATTTATCACATAACAAAATATCTGTATTACCGCCAGGAATGGGGTATCTTGTGCGATTGGTGGAATTAAACTTATCACACAACCAGCTTGAAGAACTTCCACCAGATATTGTAAATTTACGAGGTAACTTACAAAAATGTATTCTAAACATTAATCATCAATCCCAAACTACAACAAAACCACATTTCAAAATTCAAATTAAATTTTTTATTGACTTACACATACACACAGTGAACTTACTATTAATACCTGGGGCCTTACCAGTTCGTATACCGTTGTCACTTTTGCACCGCGCGTAGTACTGTTTTAATAATACTTTAAGAGCTTGTTGTAAGCCCCCTGAATGAACATGTCTGCAATTTATAACAGAAACTTAGCATTAAGTTCAAAATATTTTTTTAGAATTGAAAAAACTGAATATTAGCAACAACAGTTTAAAGAGGCTACCTCCATTGGGGGAACTAAGAAAAATGGAATACATGGACGGAAATCACAACAATATTGAAGAGTTACCAGACTTTTATGGATGCACTGCATTGAAGGAAATATATTTGGCCAATAATTATATAAAGGTAGGTCTCACTCACTTATGTCACTTACTACACTTACTTACATACTTTTTTATGAAGTAAGATCCGAGGTTGGGGTTCAAAGTTCAAAATCGTGCACCACTTGATTTGACTATTATATTATAAAAACATATCCCAGACAATATAGTTGTTCCGTAAGTTCCACTTGACGCTGAATAACTTGTCCAAAATAGATTTTAAAAATATACCTTTTGCATATACTCATATACACATTCAAAAGTTTTCTTATTATTTTAGGAAATATCAGAGGAATTCTGCGACCAAATGCAGCATTTGAATGTGTTGAACTTAAGAGACAACACACTTGAAGTGCTTCCAGAAAACATATCATTGTTGCAGAAGCTTAAACGGCTTGATCTGACCAACAACAGCTTGAATAAGTAAGATATTTTTGAACAATTATAAAATAAGGTACCAGTAATTTTTAATTTTACGTGATATCAGTGACTTCCGCGTTATTTTATTAGTGCACACACTAAGTGCTAGAATGCTGTAATTTGGCGAATATGCATATTAATCACGTCGACAAAGAGGGAAAAAAACTTTTTTTTTATTTGAAGTGCAATTTTTTGGTTTTGGAGGTGTGAAAAATCATGTTAGCTAAACATAATAATGATGTTAAAGGAACTATTACAGCTAAGTAGGCTTTACAAGTTTACGAGTTTAGTTGACCAAGTTTTAAAATGGACTTGGAGAAGTTACATTAATTTTGTAAAAATATCACATATTAAAATTACTTAATAAGGCTTATTTAAGCTATGTAAACTACGAAACTCTTATTGCGCGTGGCCCGACACGCACTTGGCCGGTTTTTTATTTATATTTTTTATATTAAATGCCTAGTTCAAGAAATATATTTGTTCCAAGTTTTATACAAATAAATGTGTAGGTACAGCATTTAAGGCTAGATGGGAACACAAAAAATAAAATATGTATTAGAAGGCAGGTTTGTAGCTAGATTAAATGATTCATATTAATGGAATAAAGTAATCTCCCCTCGTCCTAATTTATGCCCCGAAAACCGGAACAAACTAATAAAAACAATTTATCCCGTGATGACTGAAATACGTCAGATGTTTCAGTAATGACCTTTGTAGCTCATAATAAATTTATAGCCGGGCGAGAGGCGGTCTGAGATGTACGAAAGATCGCGGAATTCATTCCCGCTGCACCTACATAAAGATGATTACATTATTGAGGCCCACTAAGGAGCTCTTCCGCACACGGCTGCATACTGCACTGTCCAACGCAGAATGGATCATAATACTTCGTAATAAAATTCAGTTTTCATTAGATTCGGATTTTATTAGCCACTGTGATTATAATTTATAATCATTTATTCATAGGAACGAACAATAGTTACCAATTATCAGTAACAACTACGATAGTTTTGATTCTATGATCAACATTTGAATGTTTCCTCAATTTCAATATTTTTTTACGAATGTACAAGTAAGTACTACATTTATACAAGCCAATGGAAGTATATGAACGTATATTTTCATCATACTATTCACGCGCGATTCATTATGTCATGGTCTGTGCGGTTTACAGCCGTGTATGGAGTAGCACCAAGCATAAGTAGGTACTATGTAAATTGATAATCTAAAAACTGGCCAAGTGCGTGTCGGGTCACGCGCAATGTAGGGTTTCGTAGTTTACACAGCTAACAACGATCAAATAACTAATTTTCAATGGTATTTGTACTAAAAAAAAAGATTATTTCTTCAAGTACATTTTATAAGTTGGTCGACTATTACGTCTATTACTCGTGAACTTGTAAGTATCTTAGGTAGGTAGGTTACTTAGCTGTGATAGTTTTGCTTTTAATTTCAGTATATGTACTACTACTGTGAATTTTTTCACGCCCCCAAACCCAATAGTTATGCTTTTTAGGGACACGACTCTAACAGAAATTGGCACTTTAAAGCTTAATATTTCACAAACGAATTCTTTAATCAATAAGTTGTTTTCACAAACCCCCCCTACTTTTTAAAGACGTTTTATCGTTTATCTAACGATAACCCACACCATGGGGTACGCGAGATTTGTTGACATTACTAATATGTATATACATGCCAAATTACAGCTTTCTAGCTCTGATAGTCTCTGAGCTATGCTGCGGACAGACGGACGGGCGGACAGGCGGACGGACGGACATGGCGAAACTATAAGGGTTTCTTGTTGTAGACTACGAAACCTAAAAAGCAGCAGAAAAAAAACAAAACAGTGTAATGTTCTTACTTCAATTATGTAACAACTAGCTTCTGCGGCGGGCCTTCGCTCACGTGGTTGGTTAATGGTTACCTGGATAAAAAGTATCCTATTATGTTATACCAGGACCTAAGCTATGTATAGTATATTCCAAGTTTCATTTATATTTCGTAATTACCTTTAATTTATTTTCCCGATTTCGACTATGTTACAATAGCGTTTCATTTAAATTTGTTTGGTCGTGATAGAGGCACAAACATCCTTACAAACTTTCGGATTATAATATTAGTAGAATAAATGCTTTGTCGTCGATCAGTTGTGAAAACATGCAGACGATTTTATAATAAAATGAAACCATAATTTCAAGGTTCGCTTATAATAGTAACGAATAGTCACAAGCATAATAATTATATAGTTCTCAATCGAATGGAAAATATTGGAAAATACATACAATAAAAACCTATTTGCATTTAGATTACTATAAGATTGAGAATATATAGTATACCGATTAGAATGTTCCGCGTTCTCGGCTGCCGTAGCTTATCTCTTCCTTCCGTTTATTGAATAAAAACCTCTTTGATTTTCCACTCCAGGCTACCAAAAAACCTTGGCCTTCTCACCCAACTGCAAAGCATCAGCATGGAAGGGAATAAGTTATCGTTTGTGAGGCAGGACATCATCAGAGGCGGCACCGATCGCATGATGAAGTTCTTGCGCGACCGAATAAATGAGGATATGGTCAATGATACTAAAGATAGATGCAGTGAAAACGAGTGGCCAGATAAGTAAGTTTTTTGTAAACTCACTATTAGAAGATGCTATGAGACTGCACCCTTTTGAATAATTTTGAGTAATTTGATAGACCATAATAAACGACCAAATAACTTATATTCACACGTTTAAGGGGTTGTGTAGGTACCCTTGGCACAACCTACAGCGCAGAAAGTAGGGCAGACCTTCTGGACTGAAAGTTGTGGGATCGATTCCCACCCAGAGCAAACATTTGTGTGATCAAATACTTATGTAGATGTTTGTTTTGTGTCATGCATAATATTAAATTACATAATACTACATAAATATTAATATTACATTATTATACATAATTTATTTATTATTTATTTACAATAATAACTCTTAAATACAGGTACACTCTGAAGAAAAGCCAAGCTCTAATGCTACCAGGGCGAGAGTTGTCTTCAGTGCCTGCTGAAGTGTTCAAAGCGGCCGCCGACGCCGAAGCGCATATCATTGATCTTTCTAAAAACAAGTTCGCAGTACTACCTTTGGGGTAAGTAAATAATAATTCCATTTTAGTTCTAACATTTAAAAAATAAAAATATTTTAAATAGAAATATTAGTACTTTTTTTATCTTGTATTGCTTTCTTTTCGACACTTCAGATGCTCTTCATCATGAGCATCGCCCGCGACCGCGATCAACGGTAAATCGCGGATACTCAGTATTTGTGCGTGGTAATTAGCTGTATTTCTATTTAAATTATTAACAAACAAGATAGTTTTAATTCTAAAATAAATATTTGTTTATTTGTTCGTCTTTTAAGCCTATTTTTATTAATTTATCTGATTACGATACTATAAAACTTTGGCGAGTTTTTGTACTCCGGCAAAGGTTTCTGACTAGTCGTTGAAGGACTCGAGTAAATCTATAGCTGAATATTGTGTTTCGTGATTATGTTTCCACACACATTTTATAATTTGTTTAGTGTAAATAAATCATTTTTTTTTTGTTGCAGTATTTGTAACGTGAAAGACACTCTCTCGCAGCTTATATTATCTTCGAACACCATTGAGAGTATCCCACCAGAAATAAGTAGCTGTGTTCATTTGCAATACATAGACTTAGGCAAAAACTGTCTCACCGACCTTCCGGCTGAACTTGGCTATCTGAAGTATCTTAGGGAGTTAATCATTTCTAATAATAAGTGAGTAAATATGTAAATATATACAAAAAATCTATTTACATTCATCACAACTGTTAAAATCGTGCACTAAAGAAGCAACGGTTATACCAACCAACCTGTCTAATGCAGTATTACCAAAAGAGAACCACGACGAGCAAGCAATGTTCTGATTCATCATTTTAGCTGTAGGACTTTCGCTACTGACCATTATTTTGATTAGTTTAATAAAACTAGTTTAAATTAAAACCGATCTATTAATCCATTAAGGTGATAAGTGAAATTTTTGACATTTTGTATGGGCTGAGTCTACCCGGATAAGACGGAAAAAGTAATAAAACTGCTTTATCTTGAAAACCATCAAATTTAAAAAGAAACTGTCTGTAATTTATTTAGCTAGTATGATTATCTAACGAATTATATAACAATTAACTGTTTAGCTATTAATAGTTTTGATTAAAAACGAATCTAGTGTTTTTGAAGAGCCAACTTTGGAAAATAAATCTATCGAGAAAAGTTTCACCAATCGTGATTCTGTCTGTAATTTATCTAGATTATATCCTTAAGTTATCTTTGTCATAAAAAACAAAACTGTATGTTTTACGGTTATTGAGAAAAAACGATTCTGCATTCATCAAACACATTAATTACTCGCCTTAAAACAATATATAATTTTCTAGGTTCACTAAAATCCCGCGATGTGTGTACGACTTGGAAAACCTGGAGATCCTTCTGGCAGCTGACAATCAAGTAGAGGAGATCAATGTTTCATCTAACGCACTTGCCAGGCTAAAGAAACTGGCAGTGTTGGACCTCGCCAACAATAATATCAGCTCCGTGCCTCCCGAACTTGGACATTTCACTAACTTGAGGTATGAGAATGATGTGAATAAAAAAAATCCGTTGCCAATATAGGGTGCGGCGGCTCGCATAATATTATAAAAGCGATATACATAATAGATACATACTATGTATTTTGCATAGATTGTTCACTCGTTTCGTTAAAGTTAAACTGCACTTTTATACATTGTTTCGGTTTGAAACACTGAATTAGGGCGTTGTTTCCAAACTTGGTACGAATCAGTATAAAAATCCAATAAATTAAATGATGAAATATTTAGGTTCAATTGTACGTGTAATTTTTTTGAAATAGTCATATTCATTGCCATCTAGATTCTATTTATGTAAAACTTACAGTCGTATTCAAGAACGACGCTATGAGAACGCACAGTAGATTTCGACCTACAGAGGGCAAAACCTTGTTTCCAATAAACACCACTTGAGTGTTGTGCTACACTATGCATCTACTTGAGTGTGCAAAGTTCCTCATTATCTACTTTACCGATGGCATAGTGTTGATGGTGTTGTCAAATAAATAAATTCTGAAAGAAAATTCGACTTAAAAATGAGTGAAAATGATGACAAATTTGATGATTATTTTGTTTCGGCTGACAAAAAACTATCTTTTTCGAACAAAAATAAAGAAAACATGATAAAAAACGCGCAGCTAATATTAACTACATACAACAAAATGTTAATTTATATACGTTGTAAATTATAATTATACTCTGTGGTTTGTTTCTTTGATTGGATGATGTTGATGCATCGACTACACAGCCCAAAAAGACACCGCATGCAAGGCGAACATTGACATCCAAAAGATCAGTCTTATACGGCCGATAAAAAATACCGCGCGTCAAACCTGCAGTAGTACCGACCACTTCCTTGACCCGTGCACATCTCGTCTGTTTATGCTAAAAAACCATTACCACAAGCTCAAGTTAGACTGGTTATTTTCCTTGTCGAAAGTCAATAGTGTTGTACCTACCACTACTCAATTGATGATCGATTCGATAAACCTACATAGTAGTAACAACAACAGTTGGTAGTAACTAGTACAACTACTTATTGCCAACTAGCTTCCGTCCGCGGCTTCGCTTGCGTTGTACCTACATGGATATGAAATGAAGTAACCTATTTGCTATTCGCTTTTATAATATTATTAAGATTAAATTGTCAATAGTACCTACGTACTTAGTAAAATTAAACGATCCCGATCCCGATCCCGATCCCGATCCCGATCCCGATCCCGATCCCGATCCCGATCCCGATCCCGATCCCGATCCCGATCCCGATCCCGATCCCGATCCCGATCCCGATCCCGATCCCGATCCCGATCCCGATCCCGATCCCGATCCCGATCCCGATCCCGATCCCGATCCCGATCCCGATCCCGATCCCGATCCCGATCCCGATCCCGATCCCGATCCCGATCCCGATCCCGATCCCGACCCCGATCCCGATCCCGATCCCGACCCCGATCCCGATCCCGATCCCGATCCCGATCCCGATCCCGATCGCAGGTAGTAGTCCCCAGTAGTTAGTATTTTTATAAGCGGCGATGGGCTTGCAACCTGTCACGTATGGACTGCTAACTACTGCAAAATGTGGGTATGTGCCAAATATAATATTTGGACGTGCCTCTGACTGCTATCGACAACTCATGACAACACTTCCCATCCCTAGTGAATGACGTCATCTTGAATCGGCCAATCAGAATGCATTTTTTCCCACTCCCCCCGTACCTCATACCACACTGACTTGACAGAGTTGTTTGTTTGAAGAAATGAAGCCATTAGGTGTCTATTAGGCTATGTAGTCGATGTGTTGATGACGTTTACCATTGCTTAAAGTTGATCCAAAACCATCCACCAATCACAACGCCGAATCCATCCCTATGCGTTCACTGAGCTAGGGAATACATAAGTGTTGCTCATGATACGAGTGTATGGACAATTCCGACACTGGGAGTAATCGAAAACTTGGCAGTGAGAATGTTCTTGAATACGAGTGTTATACTTCCTTCATAAAACTTAAAAACAACTTTTTATTTATGCTATTTGAGTTTTACTCAATTATTTTAAGTAACAATAAGTTTCTATAGCTCTTTTGGATCATCTTATGACACTGTATTATATTTTATTGCAGAACTCTGGAGATAATGGGCAACTGTTTCCGGCAGCCACGTCATGCGATCCTCGCTAAAGGAACCGCCAGTATTCTGTCGTACTTGCGTGACCGCATTCCCACCAACTAGTTGTAAGCCTGGCCCTTTTTTTTAAATATTTTGTGTGAGAATGTACTGGGTCTATAGAATTATACTATTTCTTTCACCAGGGACAGATTGGGTGATCACTAGAAAACTATGCCAATTACCACCAGAATTGCATACATTAAAGTTTAACCAAAACAGCAAAATATCAACCAGTATGCCTAGAATACACACTTTTAAGCAAAAAAACAATCTTCCTTGAACGAGCCAGTACATCATTGTCAAGTTGGATATTAGTTTTTTTTTATGGTTGAAAACTTAAATTACTACGTAAGGGCAGTTAATTTTAAACTTCAAATGAATTCAAGCTAGTCTAAGCTCGTCAAAAATGTTTATTTTTGCCTTGCCCACACTGCAGATGAAATGATAAATTATGTAATATTTCTGCAGTGCGTGTCGAGGTCTTATATAATTTTCGTTGTTGCCATGCGCATTTTTTAGTGTTGCCACAAAAACAGCCTGCTTATGCCAAAAAAATATATACTTTACGTATCGTACGTTATGATTTACCCTGTTATTATTTATTGTTACGTTTTATTTTGTTAAATTATCGTTTTAGAGGCTGTTATTTATTTATTTCACAAACTTAACAATATTTAGAGTAGGTTGTGAACGTTTTAAAAGTAAAAAAAAAAATACTAAGTAAAAGAATTCTGAATAATTTATAATGAAACTTAATAATAAAAGGCCGACGCTAAAATTGATTTTGCCAAAAAATATAAGATTTATGCATGCTATTTTTTGACTTATCTTATTAACTATGAAATACGTTTTATTTACAAGCTTAATTGTTATTAATTTTGAAGATATTATTCGTTGTAAGTGTATGTATGTAAATACACACAGTGAAATGGTGAGTAAAATCATAATAATTATAATTAATAATTATGAATAAGCAACTATTTGGTCAATACTTAAATTAAAATGTTGACTGTGAGAAGATAAATAACTAGTATTACACTATGTAAGCAATAACGTTTAAGTATTTTTTTACTAAACTTTAATTGGTCATATCTTAAAATTAATCGCTTTTAGGTATAAAATAATCACGAATAACAAAAAGTATTAAAACTTCTTCATTTGGCTAATGAAAATCAACCAAAGTATTGTTCAATGTACCTGAAGATTGTTGAAAAAAACATACAAGTTGATAATGCATTGAGTTACAACTCACAGCTTTTGCGTGATTGAAATTGCACGATATATTTACCTTTTACAAGTGCACAATGTATAATCGATATTTACTATTTAGGCGGTTGCAGAAATAAATAAATTGTTTGATAATAAATCTAGTTTAATTCGTTCAGTACCTACGTATTTGCCTATTATTGGTTTGGCAATTGTTTCCTCAACAAACTGAAAAATGTATTATAATACGAACGTCTTGTTCAGTTCACGTTATATTCGTATTACAATTACCCGCTGGTAATAGTTCTACAATAAGACTGCATGCTTGACAAAAGTTTTCTTAATTCTGAAATAAATTCAAGTACCTACTTACTCAAAAATAATAAATACATGTTAAACATAACTTTTACGTAAATGTGATCTTGGCTCTAACTAAACAGTGATACTAGAAACAAAATTAACATAACAGTGGAACAAATGTTGATAATTAACATAAGTTTTGTAGGTCAGTGTGGGATAGGCTGATGACTTATCTGTGCATGTAATTCTAAAGGTTGTTTTGATCACTCTATTGTGTGCATGTCTATTTTGTAAATAGTGTAGGTACTCTTACCGTAGGTAGACATAATCGATCATTTTGCTTTCAGTTATGACTTCCATATTTATAATAGTCATAAATCGTTAAATGTTCGATATTCTTCAACAAACTGTACTGTTTCAATTATAATAATAACAAACCTTTCAAGACAAAATAACATACATGTGGTAAAGCCACCACCCGGAATAATAATGATCATATCACTACATAGTATAAAGCAAAGTCGCTTTCCGCTTCCCGCGTCTGTATGTAATATGTATGTATGTATGTTTGCTTATATCTTTAAAACTACACAACGGATTTTGATGCGGTTTTTAATAGATAGAGTGATTCAGGAGGAAGGTTCATATGTATAATACATGCATAATATAGTAGAGAAACACTGATAATTTTAGAGGTTTCTAATGTGATGTCGTAAATAAACACATTTTTTTGCGCTTACATTGAAAACGCTGGCTGAACCCCACGAGATATATCAAAATAATGTACTACAGTATTGTACACCTTAAAAACGTCTACAAAAAAGTCAACGATGGTATTAGAAATGTCTTACGCACAGCGAAGCGGGCACGGGTCAGCTAGTATTTTGTAAAACAATCCCGTATCAATTCTATCGGTTTATTCAAAATAAACAATTTTTAGCTCACCAATGAGGACTTTTGAGCCACCTTATACCAATAGCAAAAAAATGTTGGTAAATATCGAGGCATCTCCTGGAAACGGATTTTCCGCAGAGGCACAATGCAAATTATAGAACCGCCGCGGATGCTTTCAAAATACATGCATAGATACCAAATGACATACTAGCTAAGCACCCGTAGTGGTATTTATGTGCCCGTATGTCCTGGTTGTTACGAAACGCGTCGTTTTTGGGTGTCTAACGTTACTATTATCAATCGGTTTCGCTATCGTTTGTTGAGTCGTCACTCTATTGTAAATTGTAGTCTGTAAACCCATAATAAACTGCAAGGTCGTACGGAGTAGGTAACTACGTATAGTGGGGGGCACATGATTGCAGTTTACCATTCAGTTTCAGTAGGCGGTGTGTGTTGACTGTCGATAGACTTAATATATTTATCTATGGATATTGGATTTAAATTTTCAATTCAATAGATTAAAAACAATCCAAAATAAATTAAAAACTATGAGTATTATACCTACCTAAGTGTAAAAAGACAGGAAAAGATTGCTTTCAAAATCGTGAACACATGGTGTGGTTTATTTGTTCAGTTGTTTCGGCGTTTGTATAGGCAGAGCGGTCTGTGGTGAATTGTTCCAAGTTCTTCCTGAGATGGCACCCTTTTTGATGAGGTTCGAACGTAACAGATTTTGAAGTGAAACAGTGCATCGATATGCATGGTTGTAACTGTTTAAAGAAAACAGTGTTGAGTATTCCCGGTTATATTGAAGAGTTAATGCACCCAAGAAGATAATATGAAGGCATATGGTATATCCATTGTGTTGACGCTGCTGATGATTATTCATGGTAAGTGATTCACCTTCATAAACCTTTGCCATTTGAAACAGCTCATACTATACCTAAGACAGTGCACTAACCATAAGTAGAAAAAAATCCTTGTCGCACCATAAGAAAATATTAGAGATAGGTATGCTTTCATATATGATTTCAAAAACACATCAGTTAAATTATGTAAAATTTAAAGCGTTCTTCATTAAACGATTCGTGACTGATTTTAAGTGAAATATAAAACTTGATAGTTACAGAAAATTGATGGTTACCGATCGATATTTATTTATGAATCTTTATTCTTTATGTACGCTCGTAGTTAGTAGTAGGTATCTGAAAAAAAAAAAACTACCTTTGAAACTCAAATGACTTAATTTTTACTGACACGGCTTAGAAGGCTTGCCCTCGTATTCAAGAACGATACTATGAGAATACATGCACATTGTCGTGTGCCTCTAGTCACACTATGCAGTGTCGCACAACACTTATGTGATTTTTATGAAAAAAGATTTCGTCCACTGTGGGTGCGTGTTCTCATAGTGTCGTTCTTGAATACGAGGGTAAGTATATTGTGACATGACAAGGATCTGTACCCTAAGCACTATTTTCTGTCAAACCGTGATCCATGCAAATATATAAAACTAGCTGCCCGACCGCCAGCTAACTAACGAAGATAATACACAAATTTTTGATATTTACATTATTGCCATTTTGTTAGGGTTTTTTTTTTAAATAAAATACTGCCTTAGTTACTCTCTGATAATGTGTAGCTTTTGATAGGTGAAATATTTACGACTTCGTTATCCTACCGACCCCTGTCAGTAGAAATATTATAAGAAGTAGAAGCCCCTGCAGAACTTTGCGGTGCGGACAGCGGGAATTAAATGTTTTTATCTCATTAAATTCACATTGTTCCCACTGGTGGGTGGAATCTAACAAAGACAGTACTTCTATTACCGAAGCCGGGCATGATTATCAACCGTAGTAATTGAAGCAAGAACTAAGTTATTTAAAAATGAGTCGTGACTTCAACATTGGTCCATCTAAATATTTTGCTTTGTTATTCCGTTGTGGTCTTTAGCGTTTCATATGTAATGTCCTTTTGTCAGACATAGGCGCACAATGCGAGCGAGGTCGTTCGGCTACCTTCGCCCGGTGGTCGGGAGTGTCCCCGGACAAAGCGACACCTGTGTTCGTATACTCCGCGAGCGGTGATGAGGATTCACTCACTGGAGCCTGTCTATCAAGATGTAGGGAGTTGGAAGACTGCGCAGCGGTCATCGTTATGTATAGCAGAGGGAATTGTCAAGGGGTGGCGGCTATGCGTGACACGCAACTTAAGGTGGATAACGATGTGGCTTACTTCAAGAAGATCTGTCTACCAGGTACGATACTATTTCATTATTCTTGAAGCATCACGAGTTACGTAAAAACATATTTTTGTGAACTTGAACTCCTTTGCTCAAAACCCGCTGTTTGGCTTAAGAGGTAATCCTAGCAGCGGCAAATTTGAAAGATAGGTATTTAAAAAAAGTATTGCTGTCGCGCTGTGCCAGCAACAATAACAGTGCGGACCCAATATTCCTATTTAACCCTAAAAATGGCGAAAACGCTATTTCGTATTCACCTGTTTCCTCCTTCAAAACTGGATCGATTTTAATATTTTTTTCAAAAATAATAATAAGAAAGACGGCTATGCCTGTCTTTCTTTCATTGATTATATTAGTCAAATTTGTTTATTGATAAAGTGGTCGGTTAAAACTGGCCAATTTTTGTGGTTTTAAACATAATTCTTATAATAACTAATTTATGGAGAAAAATAAGACATAGGGGCAACCAGTGGTTCTCATAGTAGATTTAGATTGTATAGTGGTTTCTTTTTTATGGTAGAAAAATATTTGCTCTAGTGTCATCAACCAGGGAGGAAACAGCTGAATACGTTTCTATAGAAAAACGCCTGTCAGTGGGGCTATTTTGTAAAAACATGATTATCATGTTATGGTACTGAATGCCATACCATAATACCTACGCTTTTTATGCTGTTTAGGCACCCATACCTACGCTTTCAATACAATACCTGCGCAAAAGCGTAGGTATAGGTGCATAAACAGTGAATAGTTACTATGAAAAGTGTACAGATTAGGTATTCTCTAACATTAGGTTATAACATGATAATCATGTTTTTACAAAATAGCCCTGCAGGAATGCTCTTAAAGTTTTGTACGATCACATGCATTTTACCGACACAGTGTTAAGTCATTTCTCACATGTAACTATTTTTAATATATTCGACGTAAGTTTTATTAATTATTATTAGTATAGGTATATATAGTTCCGTGACACGCCCTATCTGGGGGCAAATATAAACTTATTCAATATTTAGTTTTAAACTGAGGGGTCGGTTTAGTGGCAGATGAATGCAGCCAGCGTTGGTGGGCGCTAGAAAATACCCCAGGGTACCACTTACACTCAGACGGCCCTCGATCGAAGGTGGTCTACAATACCACGATGCAAGAATGCTACGAAGCGTTACAAGTGCCTAACAGAGAGAAGTTGTATCGGTAAATATGAGTATGCCTTTACCATTCTTGGTACGTTTGGTCTGTTGTATCTTTCATTAACTCGTATACCGATGAGTCTTACTTACTATAAAGAAATACGCTGGCAATCTGACTTCTGAGAGTGCTCAAGTCTGAATGACTTAAGTACAGATTTGATGTAATTTTTCAATGAAAAGCTCTCAAAAAACTCGATGTTTGATTCCTTTTATAGGTAGGTAGGAGGTACTTGTACTTCTAAAAATTATCACTTCTTTTTTTTTCCTTGGAGTATATACTTAGTTCTTCTGTAGTATTGAAAGTAAGATCCCGGTGAATATTAAAACAATGTCAGTCAGAAATAAAAACCAATAACTTTCCTCCGCTATGGCAAGACAATAAAGTTTTCTCAATTACGTGTAATTACGTTAAAAAGTTAGATACTTACTATTGTTCTTCAAATTGTCTTCATGTTTTTACAGTAATTGCATCATAGATTATTTATTTCAGATGGGATGCTTTAACCCCCGACTAAAAGCCTTATGTTTTAGAGGCTTTTGAGGTTTTGACATGCAAACGCACTCCTGCCTCGGTAACTTTTGTCGGTAACTGCATAACGGATGTTCCGATTTCAATGTTTTGTCATAAGAAATTGACTTGGGAAAGTTCCTAAAATTAACTTGGTCATAAGAGCCTAAAATAAGTGTAGATGTATCTTTGATATATCAAACCCAGTTTCACTAAATTGTTCCTTTTAATAGTCGTGGTAATTTCTAGAATTGGATGAAAACGAATTCTTTACTAATAGATACGTCTATTAAGTACCAGTTATGTCTTGATGTTTTGACGATTGCTATTGCATAATTCACATGTTCCGTGAATAACGGTAGGTATTAGGTAGTTAGACACTAAATACAAAGGTACGAGTATGTACAACACTAACACCAATATAACAATCGTCAAATAATAACTTCAAATATGTTTTCAAGCATTTATCGGCAAATGAATAATTTGAAAGCAAATACGGTTCTATATAATATTCAGGGTGACTAACAAAACTGCTCAAAATGAAAATAAAATGGTTGTCATGATTTGCTATAATGTTATTTATCTATTTATTGAATTAAGATATCCATGTATCATCATCATCATCATCATAGGCTTGACACATCTACGAGCGTGTTAGTCGATTTAAGTACCTGACATGTTTTCCTTGTATCTAGAAGTTTCATTGATAATTATATCCTAAGACGGTATAGGCACAAGAACGTAGTATAGGTAGTTAGTACCTACCGATCTACAACAATTTAAACTTCAGCCATTTCAATCAGTCGGTTCTTACAGGGCTCTTCCACCATTCCACATTATGCTTCTCTTGCTAATATTGCTCCTAAGTATCATGTTTAAATATTTTACGTATGCCTTATTACAGCTATAGGGTATTTGATTCGTTCGAAAACACATGAACGAATCCGTGTCGTAGAGGCAGAAAAGACATCAGTTTCAATAATTTCGTATTTCCAGGTCTGCCCAGTGGATTGGCCCAGAAGGCAACTTCAACGCAGAGCTGATAAAGACGTCTGACGCTGATGTTGGCAGTTGTATATTAAACCAAGAGAACAAATTCACTGAACCGGAATCTTACAGAGTATCGAACTATTACACCTTTTATTTGGAAAATCAGTGCAGGCATGACTGTAAGTAATTATACGAAAACAATATATATTTTTTCTGATTCGATATTTTATCAATTTAGTAATAGGCTTTTGGGTAAATGGTAGATCTTTTGATTACATTTTAAAAGACAAAAGTCTTAACAATTACCATCGCTAACTCAGTAATCGCGAAAATAATCAAAAGAACTTAACTTTTTTGCAGATCTAAAGAAGATAGATAGATGCTCCTACGAAGAATATTATAATCAAACACTGAAGCACGTCGAGTTCACCATAAAGAACTATACTAAAGACAAGGTGATTTAAGTTCGTAGTGATCATAATTATAACAATTTTCCTTGTAATTTTCTGTTTTTCTCAACGTCAGCGAGACAAAAAACTGTTTATTATATTAGCACCAGTATTGTAATCAGTGCAGGGGTTCAGTCTTTGTTACAAAACATTCGTAGGCACAGATATATTCGTAGATTTATGTCTGTGGTCTTATGTTGGGTATTTTTTTTTGCTTTTGTCCATGGCAGAGGAACGTCCGCGGATAAGACGGAAAATGTTTAATAAACGCATTATTTTAAAAATAATCCGATGTTAGATGTGTAAAAAAAAACTGCTAGACATTTATGGATTTAGAGCTTAAATTAAATACTGGTTTATAGAATGAATTTTTGTATATTAAATCTACGTAGAAAGTAATAGTGTTTGTCCAGATTTGAGATACTGTGTTTGGGAAATACCTACAGTCGTGTCGTGAACCATTTATTTTCATTCAGCCACAGAGTAGTCCCTCCAAAACAATTCTCCCGAAGCCATAGGGGCAATAATGATACCTCAACGTGCCCTATACGTGTATGCAAAGAGAATATAACAACGTGTATGTATAAAAGGGTAATTACGCATTCAGTAACGTCTGACGTGGCATTCATTATCCGACTGCAACGTTGAATCGTAAAATAACACATCCATCAACCATTAATGCATTTCTGTGAGACAGACATTCACTTAAAAAGATAAACCTATCCTATTGTTGTGTGCTGTAACCGTTTACGTGGTTCATGTTTGTTAATCTGTGTTTTTTATTACTAGGTGGGGACGTTCATGCGTCGTCGACAAATATTTAATAAAATAACACAAAACTCTCCCATTTTAGTAGGAGCAGGTAATAAGCAAGTTCTGAACTTAGGTCTTAGAGGTTTGGCATGGTGTCTTCTCAGATTGTGATCTAGAGGTAACCTCACAGTAACTCACAGTTCATAATAAGCATTGGGATTATGCTCGAAGGCAAGGTGTTCAATTGTTGAGGTTGCTCAATTGTACGAGTAGGTTAATCGAATGCGATTTTCTCGGTATTTTATTGAATCAAAGGTAATATTTAGGTCAATGGAAGTTACCTACGGTTTCTCGTGCAAATAATTATGGTTTTGTTCTATGTACCAACTGAATCATTATTTTTTTTTACAGTTTCATTAATTATGAATTTTAAAGTCTATTACCTATAAAAGAGTATATGAAAACATTACATGGACATTAAAAGTTAATATTATGGAGGAATTAGCTCATACTTTTTCTTAAAATATTTTGTAATGTTCATTCTCAGTGCAAACAAGCATGCGAAACAGAAGTTCGGTTCATATGCAGAGGGTTCACGTGGCGAGCGGGGCGGGGACGAGGCGTATGCGACTTGCATAGTGAGGATCTGGTCACCACCGGTTCATGGCTTCTAAGACGGACTTCCCTCGCTACCTACTACAGACGGGTCATCTGTCTCAACAGTAAGGAAACTAAAAATTTTACTTGCATTTACTTACGAATTTACAACTTTTAACAATAACCAAAATCGGGAATACAACATGGTTTAACTTCGAAGTTAAGTGAATATCGTATAAATATGTTAAGTGATCACTGCCATGTTTGACTAGAATGTTTTTCAACTTTTTTGGTCACAACACAATATCCTTGCTAACCAAGACCAACTCAGTAACGGTTGACTGCTAAAAACATCATAAGTACCTGGTTTAACGTGGTGTACCGTTCTTTCCGCAGCAGCATACGTTCCGAGACTGAGAATCGGTAGCGCGGCCGCTAGCCATAGCTTTGCCACACTGTCGTCTGTACCTTAAAAAATACTATTGACAAGACAAACTCTATATTTTCTAGTGTCGGTTGACTGCGAAGCATCAAACATGGTTGTGACGTACCGGCCGCGGGGTTTGTTTAGAGGGCGCATGTACGTTCCGGGGCACGGCGAGAAATGTAGCGCACGCGCGAGAGATGGTACTGTTAGACTATCGCTACCTCTGCATGGAGATTGTGATGTGAACTTCGCTTATGGGATATCTAATGGCCCCAATGGTGTTATTAACAGGTATGTAGAATTAATAATAGATCTGAGGGGATAATGTAACAAGTATCTTAAATATTAACAAAACTTGAATCGTCGGATCGTGAAACCCTGTGATATAATAAAAAAACTAGTTTACTCAAGGTTATAGCCGGTACCACTACCATACTAGTGAAGTGAAAGTTTAAAAATGCTATACTTAAAATAAATGAGATGAACACCATATTTCTGGCTCACTATCAGTTCTTCTATTCCAGAACTATGGCTTACGTGATGGTGATGATCCAAAACAACCCCATCATCCAAACAGCCGGCGACAGATGGGTTCGCGTGGGATGCTCTCCCGGGGCACAATCCTCCACGCAAGTGGATGCGACCGTTTCCGTCAGGGATACTGGGTAAGTGCTGCCATCTTTGGAGAGATTTAGTAAACTAACCAGAAAACGTCATTATTACAAAACTGCAATAACTGCAGTTTGACCATATGTACTTATATTACATCGATAGATAGCGTGTGAAATTAATATATTTCTAATTAATATATTTGTCACAGAAAACCATCTTTAAGTAGCGAGCTATCCAGTGCTACCAGTCCAAACGGTGCTAGCGCCGTTTATGGAGCTAGTTCGGCACCTCTCACTATGTACGTGGTTCGTGGCGGTGAGAGTGAAGCAACTCTAACGAGATCGGAGGCTGCCGGGGCTGTCGCATTAGGAGAACCACTGGAACTGAGGGTTGAGACTCCTGGTACGTTATATTTTGACGTTAATACTATAAATTTCAGCTTCTCAGTTCAGTTCAGATAGTGCAAATCATGTCAAGATTAGGGGCCGAGCCGGAGCCGTCACTTAGGATACCCACAACTTAGGGTTAGGGTTCAGACTTCTGGTATAAATTGTAATAGCGCCATTTATGGAGCTCGTTTGGAACCTCTCGTGTGCCCCGTAGAGAAGAAAACTGAAGTCTTTTATAAGAGCTATTGAAAGTTGGAACTAAAGCTAGCGATTTCTGGTACCTCCCACGTACCACGTATTACTGTTTTAAATGTGTTTATTAAATTCAGGCATTACCATATATGATTGGATATTGTATTATTATTTTGATGTAAGTATGCTTTGTATATTTAAACCTAGTGTAGGATTCGACTTGCAAGATACTAATTAAACGTTGGTGAAATAAATGAACGCTGAAGGCAGTGATCATCTTTAATTATCTATTTCACATGCAAGTACGTAAAAACAGCTTTATATTTCAATCAGATGCAAAGATACGTATAATTAGCGTGAGGCATACAAACGTATCTTATTAATTTACGTATACTTGTGCAACTAATAATAAGCCGTGTTGGCCGAGTGGGATATACCTCGACTTTCAATCTGAAGGGCGTGGGTTCGAATCCCCGCGTGCATCAATGGATTTTTCTGTTCGAAAATTTATATGCGGATCAACAACAACGTGCTTACAACGGTGAAGGAAAACATCGTGAGGAAACCAGTTAGTGTTCTTATAAGCGGCGATGGGCTTGCAACCTGTCACGTATAGAATGCTAACTACTGTAAAATATGGGTATGTGCCAAATATAATGTTTGGACGTGCCTCTGACTACCCCCACTAGACATCTTCAAAGAATCTAAGCGGACAATTAAACAAATCTTTTAACAATTTTATACTTTAGCATTCTAATTATAATTACAGAATATAATGACACTGCATTCGCCTTTCATTTTATCCTAAAATACCAGAGATATTATTATATCTAAAATACACACCTATACACTATCTAGGTAGGTACCACACTGATATTATAAAGGGGTAAAGTTTGTTTTGGGTTTGTATTTGTACTGTCAAATGTTTACAGAAGGGGCAGAGATCGAAGCGTATCATTTGGTTGCATCGTCGCGGTTCGGCGATAGTTCTGTTCTACTCCTCGATAGCAAGGGTTGCCCTACAGGACAAGTGAGTAATTTCATTTATTGCACCCCAAAATACATTAATCCCAAAACCTATGAAGAACTGCTGCTCTTGAACTGATTTTAGGTTTTTTGCGCATGAATGCAGGCACAGTCAGATAAGAATTTGTTTGAGTTTGTACATAAATATAAGTTCATGTCTAACTAAGGCGCTCCGAGGGCCTAAAACCGCGGCAGAAACGACTAAGAGAGTTAACAACGGCAAGCTCTAGATGGCGTATGCGTATCGTAAATATTATCGACAGTTTTTATGAGATTGCGTTGCTGGTACCTACGTAGGCAGGTATAGGCTTTACTATAGGTAACTTTACCCACCCCTCATAACCATTTTCTCATTTTCAATATTTTTGAGTTATAACCCATCTTTAGGCACTTCGATAAATAACTCTTGCTACCGACCGCTGCAATGACGTCAAACACAAGTCTGACGTTGACAGTGGTCACAGCGGTACTGATCATCGACTACATAGCCTAATAGACGCCTAATGGCTTAATTTCTTCAAACAAACAACTCTGTCAAGTCAGTGAGGTATGAGGTACGGGGGGAGTGGGAAAAAATGCATTCTGATTGGCCGATTCAAGATGACGTGATTCACTAGGGATGGGAAGTGTTGTCATGAGTTGTCGATAGCAGTCAGAGTCCAAATATTATATTTGGCACATACCCACATTTTGCAGTAGTTAGCAGTCCATACGTGACAGGTTGCAAGCCCATCGCCGCTTATAAAAATACTAACTACTGGTTTCCTCACGATGCAATGTTTTCCTTCGCCGTTTTAAACACGTGTTTTTGATCTATATATATGTATAAATATCAATTGCTGTTCGTTAGTCTCGCTAAAACTCGAGAACGGCTAAACGGATTTATTTTATCTTGGTTTTGAAATGTTCGTGAAGGTCTATGAAGGTTTAATAGGTGAAAATTAATTGCCGGGAAAACCCTAAAAACAGCCCTTTTCTTTTTCCCATACAAAAGTTAAAAAAACGTAGAGTCCATTTGAGCTTTATTAGGTTTGATAATACGGGAACGGGAACGGGAACGGGAACTTAAGACAACATTTGTTAATTCTAAAGCGATAATATTATAAATGCGAATAGCAAATAGGTTACTTCATATCCACGTAGGTACAACGCGAGCGAAGCCCGGTACGGAAGCTAGTTGTCAATAAGTAGTTTTACTAGTTAGGTCAAACTGTTGTTGTTACTACTATGTAGGTTTATCGATCATCAATTATTGAGTAGTCGTACAACACTATTGAATTTCGACAAGGAAAATAACCAGTGTAACTTGAGCTTGTGGTAATGGTTTTTTAGCATAAACAGACGAGATGTGCACGGGTCAAGGAAGTGGTCGGTACTACTGCAGGTTTGACGCGCGGTATTTTTTATCGGCCGTATAAGCCTAATGTTTTGGATGACAGTGTTCACCTTGCATGCGGTGTCTTCTGGGCTATGTAGTCAATGGTACTGATTCATGGGCGGCGGGCGGTCCGCCTTTGCTTTACGAATAAATTAATGATTTAAATTAAATATAATTTCTTATCAAAAAACTAAATCTACATATCATTAACAATCAATCAAAAGTTGATCTTAATAGTAGGTATCAAAGTATTTCGATGATAAATTCTAAAATGTATCATTTTGAAAAAATATCTTTATCTTGAAAAGTTTCTGCTATTATGTTTTCAGCTTAGTAAAAATCTAGGTAGGAACCTGAAGTAATATATTTATAAAAATAGGAGACGTGGCTTGTTCAGAAGTTTTTTTTTCTATTCGAAAAAGAGCAATCGTCGACATGGAGCGCCTTAAGACAAACTTAGCGACGACATCTCATCGACATCTCTGTAATCATAATCATCTATAAAAAACTTAAGGCAAAAAAAAAACGGGTAACGTTTTTTAATTTGTCAACCACCGCTTAGAGCCCATACACACGAGCGGCACGATCTCGACGGCAGATGCAACTTCAGCCGTCGACACCCGCCAACGGCAGCCGCCGACGCGTCGACGGCAGCCGTCGACCAATAGCGTCGCTTGCAGTTGTTTGTGTTTGTAGCGTGCCGCGTCCGCCATTTTGTCAGTGGACTACACATAGTCCAGGAGTGCGCACGCGTCGCGGTTTTGTAAAATGAGCTCCAGTGAGAATATTGATGTAGAATTGCTGATTGCAGCAGTAAAGAAAAATGCTTGTATTTGAAATTATAAACTACAAGAGTACAGTAACAGTAACAGTGTTTTTTCTTCGGAATTCATTTTGCAACTGGCTCCTACAGTACAAAGAGCGTCGACGATGGCTGCCGCAGAGCTTCGATGTTGGCAAATCAACGGCAGTCGTCGACACGTCGACGGCTGCCGTCGACGCGTCGGCGGCTGCCGTTGACGGGTGTCGACGGCTGAAGTTACATCTGCTGTCGACATCGTGCCGCCCGTGTGTATGAGCTCTTAGCTAGAAGCAGAAGGTGAAGGCATTTTTATTCCAGTATTGAGATTTCCTTGATCCTAGTACAATACTACTACTACAATTCCATAGCATTTATTTAGGTAATGTCGTCAGATTCTATTAAAGATACCATAAAAACTGAATACTCTTAAAACGTGTTTTTTTCGGCAATTTTTACTGACAATTGGTTGTTTCCAGGTGGATTTTCCATCGTTTACCCGTTCGTGGCTTAGCGGTACGCAGCGTCTATCAGCGAGGTTCAAAGCATTCCGCTTCCCAACTTCTCACGTGGTGCGATTCGCACTGATGGTTCGCTTCTGTGAATATAAATGCCATCAGGTATGTTTAAGCCACTTTTTTCACAACTTTCTAATTATATTAATAATTTTTTTTAAGTAATTTGACTTATTACACGATCCCATGCGCATTTCACCCCGCGCCCCTCTAAACTAGCAAGTAGTAGTTTGACTTACATAGTTTACCTATAGCTCCAAACTATCTTGGCATATTTTTTATCGTTTAGGTTTCGTTTAGATCACATCTGAACAGTTCATAGAATGTATCTCCACTACAAGCGCTACGATAGCTGAATGCAAAAAATCAAGTTTTTTTCTCATGCTTATGACTTTATTCCACCAGTTGAATTGCGGCAGATATCAAGTGCGAACTGCGCGTCAAACAAACAACACGTATTATCAATTAGGAAAATCCATACCAGCCGCGGTACAAGCGACGGAAACTCCTCGTGGGGGCAACGTGGTCGCACAGGGGGGCGCCACGGATTGTGGGGGCCAGACGGATGGGGACAGTGTATCCCTTCTGTTAGAAATGCTGGTGGATTCCAAGGATATCTTGTCAGCCGATACTATGATCCGGGCTGACCATCGCTCTACATTCCGTAAGTTACTATGTCAAAGCTACGGAGAGAGGGAGGAATTAGGGGACCATTATGAATAAGAATATCCTTTATTATTAATTGAAGAAACGGATGAAAGAAAATACTACTGAAACAATTTTAAAATTATTTTACTTATTATAAGCTACATTGTTAGCGAGTAACATCTATACTTATTTTATAAATTAATGTGAAAGTAACTCTGTCGGTCTGTCTGTGACGTTATCACGGCCAAACCGCTAGGCTGAATGTGATGAAATTTTGTATAGAGAAAGTTTGAAATCTTTGAACGGATAAAGGCTACTTTTTCCCCAAAATGTTCTTTTAGTTTTCAGGAAGTCTTCAAAATCTATTTCCTGAATCTACGCGGACGAAGTCGCGGGTAAAAGCTAGTAGGCTATATTTTATTTTGAAATAAAATCCTCTTCCATTAATCTATACTTATAATAAATCTGTAGAGAGGTCAATTCTGTACATGAAATATATTTCCAAAATAACTATCAGGGGGTGATTAGGGATCGATACTGATGCCAAAAATGCAATCAGTAAAATTTTTGTCTGTCTGTCTGTCTGTCTGTCTGTCAGTCTGTCTGTCTGTCTGTCTGTATAACCGTTATAGAAACAAAAACTACTCGGCGGATTTTAACGAAACTTGGTACAAATATTTTTCATACTCCTGAGCTGGTTATAGTATACTTTTCATCACGCTACAATCAAAAGGAGCAGAGCAGTGAAGGGAAATGTTGGGAAAACGGGAGAAGTTACTCCATTTTTTAAGCTTCCGTCGCGTGTGCAACTTTATTGGTTAAAGCTACACAAAAATCATGTATGACGGAAATGTTCTCCTTAAAATTATATAAAAAATATCCCACGACAGCATATGTCTATCTTTTATGGTTGACTTACAATAACACGTGTAACTCCCGATAGCTTAGCAGTTCGAAGCTTTCTGATTATATTTGTCTACTCTTACGTTTATAACACTCTCAGTCATCCCTCATTAAAAAAGTTAACATTATTAACTATTCCATAAAAAAAGAATCATAGAAATCGTGTGATACTACGCAGCCGGACCTACTACGGGTTAATTTTAATGCAGTTAAAATATATGGAATTGTACGAATTGTACTCCAAAAATCAGCAATTGTACTAAAAGGGGTCAAAAAAAGCTGTGAAAAAAAAACGTTTTATATAAAGACATTCTATATTTAGTATCAGCATTGCACCCGTGCGAAGCCCGGGCGGGTCGCTAGTGTAACCTAAGAACGAAACTTGTCTATTTTCATAAGTACTCTCGAGCGAAGCCGAGGAGGACAGCTTGTATAAAATAAAATTATATTGGTACCCACGGCTTTCAGTACATCTTTTTTAGGAAGAATCTACAGCTCTCGTAATTACAACATCGATTCCTTTTGTACGTAAAGACATTTGATAAAATGTTAATAAGCTAATCAACTCACACAAGCGTAGCAGACCGGAAAATGATTACATTACGTTGCTGTCGGTACAAAAAGTCGTATGTCAAAATTTTGCTATTTTTTATATTGGCTGTATGTGTAGTAAATCGATTTGCAGGAGTATAATAAACGTATGTAAGCTATAAAACTAAAGCTATTTACATTTAAATATTGTAAAGAAACTTCATAGATAAGATAATAATCAGTTTTTTGTGTCTCCTGAAAACCTAACGTTTTTATATACGACTTTTTGTACCGACAGCAACGATTAGTAAGTTCCTTTACAAAAACAATAATAAAGGCAGCGATGCGTTTGTGACCCGCACGAGCGGACATCGATTACGACTTCATTAATTATTATCATCTGTCTTATCAAAATCATAATGTTAAAAATCGATTAACACATAAACTCGGTAAAATCGATTCTCCCAACCCAGAATTTTAATAATGACAGTTAGCTGGAGGATATCTACCGTACTCACTACTACCGTGCTAGTCGCGAACCTATTTTTATTTTTTTATTGTAGCAATAAAGACTTAATTCCGATATTTTAACAATCAGATAAAAGTGCTAAGAGCAATTACGATGACATTTCCCATACGATTATGTTAATTTATTCTATATTAGTATTTATAGTTTAATCAATAGTATGTTCTTTTACAAGAGTATCCATATGTTTGTCAGTGCTCTGAACATTATAAATAATATAAATATTTTGTTTCCAGCGGAAGCAAGGAGTGATATCGACGGGGCAGTAGTGTGCGTGCATGAACTGTTACTGGTCGCATTAGCTCTGGCTTGGCTCGCCGTGCAGGTCTTACTACTGCTCGGTTGCTGTATTCTCGTCAAAAGGTACCCAAAACCAGTGGCGGATTTACACACTTGCCGCCATCAGTAGGCTACCCCCCCCCCCCAAATCAAGGCAACAATTTAGCTAGTGATCGAGATGTGTGGAAGGGAGGGAGGCATCCGTCCCAAATTTGCCGCCCCCTAAAATCTGCCGCCCTAGGCTCCAGCCTACGCAGCCTGGTGGTAAATCCGCCACTGCCCAAAACTATAGAGTTTCTTTTCTTTATCGAGTATGACGGATTTGATATTTTTTATTTTTATTTGTTTGTATGCAAAAGTTCCTCTGACACATAAAGAGTCAAGAGTCGTTATTTAGCTTACATTTCGAACCAAGTCAGTTTGCTTTATGTATTTTAGTCGAGAGTTATAAAACATCTGTCAAGTTTAAATACATTATGTGTAGCTGTTTTTTATTTATGTGTATGTTGTGTAGTGTGTTGTGACTAGATAAGTACACGAATAAGAATAAAATATCTTTTTCTTTTCTTTTTCTGTTATTTTCTTTTCAGTTTTTTTTTTTGTAATTTTTGTCCATTTTTTTTTTATCTGTTTTTTTTCTTTTTATTTTCTTTTTCTTTTTTAGCTTAATAATCGAAATTACGACGGATTTGATATCGAATGCATCTGTGTTACAGGTATCGCAACCTAGCTGAGCTCAGTATGCAGAAAGACTACCACTCTTTCGACAACGTTGGCTTTGAAACCGGCTCAACGCATCGTCGGGTCCATTGGCCTGATCAGAATATTGACATACTCCACACATAAGAAAAAAAAAACATCACTAAAAAAATTATAAGCCTAAGAACAAACGGCGGGCAATGTGACATTTAAAATTTATGGAAAAATAGTTGCATCTGGATATAATTTTTCCAGTTGTGGTATCATAGTGAAACTTATTATATCACTTGTAGTTTCTGATACCCACAGCACCGTGAATCCTAGTCTGGGGACTATGTAATTAAACTATACAGTATCAACAACTCTACTTATGATCATTATGAAATTTCAAATGACATATCGTAATATTTAATAATTTTGCGGAATTGTTTTGGAAAAAATTGCAGAAATTAACTTAAAAATTAGAAATGAATAGAAAGCGGTGAGAGATGAAACATTGCTAAGGGATTTTTTTCAAGTTGTAAAAAGCCTTAGCTGTAACATTTCAGAACTATTTGGAATGCTATAATTTAATAATTATTCCTATTTGTGTTATGTAGTTATAATGTAGGTTTAATAATAATATTAATATTAGAAAAATACCTTAGGAAGTTAAAGTAATTTTCCATTTGTTTAGTCAACTATTAACTACCTATCTATGTATACCTACCTATCAATTTTGTTGGGAGGCACACCTATTTGTCTTATTTTCGTATTATAATATTATATCGTCCGAATTTCACTATATTTGTCTCATCTTTGTATTATTCATAACGTAATTTTAATAAAATAAACATGAAATCAACTGCAAAAAATATTTATATTTCGTTCACTTGTATTCAAGAGCAAATTATTTTTAGTGTCTAAATTCCCTGTTATCGTTTGCATAAATAAATACAGTAATACAATAACAGCCTTGAATTCTTTAAGATTAATCAAGGCAAATACTTAGCTTTCAAGAGCTATTTTTATGTGAGAAATATTTGCTATAGGACTAATGATTGTCCAGTGTTGCTAGTTATTGCCTAGTGTTGTTATTGTGTGGTATTGGTAGCGTGAGCTATAGGCGGGGAGGGCGCTGGAGGGGGCGCGGGCGCCAGCCGCGAGGAGCCTCTTGGGGCCGCCTGCCTCACACTCTGCCGGTTAGAGGCCGCGTTGTAGTGGTAGCCATCAAACTTGTCCGACCCTGTGCCTGGGGTGGGAAAAGTAGCTGTGCCCATGTACATAATCTGAAATGATAGAGGTTTTTATATCAAGATCTTACAAGAAAGTAAAAATTATAAAGTAAAATACCGCACGAAAAAAAACCCCCACTCGTAGAAACACAATTAGCGCAGTAAACTGGAATATCGATGTTCGCACGCTATGTGACTGTATCTGCAGCTGCACATAAAGAAACAAAACGCCACAGCATACCTACCTTACAACTTAAGTAGGCTTCTTAGCTACATAATATTAAAATTATTATTAATAGCCTTAAATATGTAGTATAAGACAACGTTGAATAATACCTGAGGTTTGTATCCGTCAGGGCCTGCCTCGTACTCGACAAGCTGCATACGGCCATCGGGAAGCAACACGTGGTAGGACCCCGTCGCGTGGTCCTCTTTCCGTTTCTCGTTGTGCCCGAAGTCGAGGCTCACACCGTTGTCTTGCACGTCGTATGAGAAGTCGTAGTTGGCTGGTAACTACAGTAAACGTGTTTGGTACAAAAATATGGTAGTGAGTAAGTTGCAGCGAATAGGTATTCGTAGCTATCTGAAAGAACTTGGAACACTAGATAGCACTTACCGTTGGTTCAGGCGCTGGTTTCTTTCCTCCTCCGATTTTTGGGGGCAGATACTCTTGTGCTGTAGTGACCCATATCGATGTTAACGTCAGTAACGTAATCTGCAGAATGAAAGTTAGTATAGTTGACTTTGATAGCAACTGTAGGTCCGGTAGGTATTAATCCTATGAAGTTTAGATTTTAAGTATTTTTCAAATTTAACGAATATTAATCAAAACTTACACAAACAATTTTCCACATTTTGAAGTCTAGTGGACCGTCTGCGAAGGGCACTGCGGCAGATTTAGGGCATTTGTGTAAAATCGCGAAGTTTATAAACCCGCAGGGCTGCGGTTGCGGTGATGCCGCCCTCTGGCATTCTTCATTACCAAGACGCACGATCCACGAAAATGTCGAAATTGTTCAATTATTTCTACTGTTTGGGTAATTGGGCTGGGTGACTAGACAAGGACAATTTTTAAAGTTCTCTGGATTAGCTAGCATAAGGCTAATGTATTGCGTAGGTAGAACATTTTTTTTACATCTCAGAGATCAACTGGACATAGTTATGCAAACTAGAACCAACCCACACCATGGCACTTTTGAGATAATTAGATTTTTAGAAAAATGCTGTGAAGAAAAAAATTGGTAACTTATTTTAGAAAAACAACTTTACAATATATTATGTCACATTAGTAATGATATATGGGAAACTAGATTAATTTGATTTTATTCAGCTTAAGTAGTTTTTTTTAATAAAATATCGGTTGGTTCTTTATAGCAAAAAACAGTTTTGTGGGATGGTTCCCTATTGCAAAACGTTAAGGTTTTAGGGTTTAACAAATTAATGTAAATAAATATAAAATCTCTTTATTTTATGTGAAAATTTTATTGCGAAATCATGCCAACATCGTCCACTTCCATCTCAAAATCAACTTCACCAGAAAACCCATCGATGTCATCTTGAACACTTTCAATTCCTGTTAGTTTTTTTATAAAAGTCTTGTGCATCTTCTGGTATAAGGGGCAGTAAACTTTTTAGGTCATTCAATTTGGCCTCAGAAATAGGTTTTCCATTAGGCCAAAGTGGTTCCATCATTTCTTTGGGTAGTAGGAACGCATTTTTTTTTTTTCAAATTAACTTGCGCAAAGTCTTCATCTAGGTTTCTTTAGTATAATCTTTGTTGCAATTTAAAAGCACATTAAATTCTTCCAAAATCCGTGTCATTGGGTATTCTTTTATACAAGCTGCAAGGAACATGTTCTGATATTCATCTAACTTTTGTTCCCTTGAAATCATATTTTCCACTTTATTTTGGAAATGCAAACTAGTACCAATCAACATGGTTTAAATAATCAATCAAAAAGAGTACCTACATAATTTATATTTTACTTTTGCTAACAAGAACCATGTGGTTTGGTTCTAGTTTGCGCAATGAAAATGCTGTAGATTTATAGGTACCATGCGGCATGGTTCTGTTTAGCTTTTTAAAAATGACTGAATGAGGTTTGGTACCCAAGGCGACTTTGTTTTGTTTTGTTTTGGTGTATTGCCAGGATATTTTTTTTGGATGTAGAAGACGTTATTGGGATCCCAGCTAGCTATGTAACTCAATTTCACTCAAAGTGTGGGTTGGTTCTAGTTTGCATAACTACGTCCAACTTCAAAAAGCACGCGGTATCTTTTGCCGGATTGCAGTTTGTTACCGCTGGTAGGTACATTACATTACAGAACTAGTGTGTATTTTAATATAATTTTGCATAATACGGCTCTATTAAGTAGATAAAAACCCCCTGGTTTGATGACCTATATGCTCTTTGGTTTGATGTACCGATGAAGTAGAACCTACGATCATCATAAAATATAAATAACCAACCAGGATTCCAAATCCAACACTAACCCTCGTATTCAAGAACGACACTATGAGAACACGCACCCACAGTGGACGAAATATTTTTTCATAAAAATCACTTTATGTGTTGTGCAACACTGCATAGTGTGACTAGAGGCACATTGTCGTGTGCCTCTAGCCAAAGTTGAGCTTTAAAGGCACACGGTAGCGTGCGCCATAGTGCCGCTCAATACATAAAGTGATGTTTATGAAAAAAGATTTCGTCCACTGTGGGTGCGTGTTCTCATAGTGTCGTTCTTGAATACGAGGGTAAACGTCTAGCTAGAATTTTTAGCCATCATATTCATGAGTTTACTGAGAATGTAAACTGTTAGTTAAGCCCAACAAGCGGAAGTCGTGTCAAAATGATATAACGTTGTCACAGAAAATGTCATGTCATACTGGCAGATAGATAGACATTGACACAATATAATTCAGCCGATCAATGATGATTGCTGAAGTGAAGTGCTGACTGAGAGGTTGGTTTTGTGTTGGGATTTTGATTTTTGCAATTTATCTTATGTTTGAACTTTAATACATAAAACAATCAGCTAGCTGAGTAAACAAATAAAATACGTATAAAAGTAAAAACTCTTTTGCCTCTGAAAAAGATATGAATTTGATTGAGATAAGCTGATAAGTTCTAGTGATATCTTTCCTATTTCTTCAATTAAAATGAATTCTTTACTGAGAGGCAGGCTTATGTGCCGTGCGTTTAGTACCTCGACAGTGCGACAATGTGCCCAGCCACCCAAAAAGCCTACAAAGAAGTTTATAGGGCCTATAACTTGGAAGTCGATGGCAGTAACCGCAATTGTTGGTGGCGGTCTCACCGGGTTCATGCTATATGTGAGGAAAGAAAAGCAAGAAGCTGTGGATCGCGAGAGAAAGCGGCAGCTTGGAAAAGCAAAAATTGGTGGATCCTTTGAGCTTGTAGATTCAGAGGTGAGAATATTTCTTACTACATCTTTACAGATAAACTAACCTACTTTAGGACAAAACATTATAGGTACAGACAGCTAAGACATTCAATGGAGTTTTTGGTTATTTACAGGGAAAATTAGTCAAAAGTACAGACTTACTAGGAAAATGGCTTCTTATATACTTTGGATTTACTCATTGTCCAGACATCTGTCCTGATGAACTAGAGAAACTAGCAGAAGTTGTGAATTTACATGGTAAGAAATAAGTACCACCTAATTAACAACTAGATATAACATTAAATAACTAATTGAGAATGTAGTGGATTACAATAATATTTATGTAAATCTATTGACATTTTCAAAAGGCTCTGAGTGGTATAGATTAGGTATTTAAATTTTATTTGTTTTTAAAGATATTTTTAGGTTTATTTTGTATTAAATGTATGTAGGTACACGCTTTTGACTGCACCACCGTTGTATATCGTACACTTTATGTCCAGTCCATCCAAAGGTTGTCTGGAAGAGATCGCTCCCAGCGATAAGACCGCCCATTGTACTCCAATGTTGGTTTGTGTTGCTTTTTTTTTTTTTCATGTTATTGTTATGTGGTGTGCAATAAAGAGTTTTCTATCTATCTATCTATCTATGTATTATTTTCAGACAAGACTCAGACAGAAAAAGCAGCACTGCAGCCGCTTTTTATATCTGTAGATCCTCAGAGAGATACACCAGAAATTGTTGGAAAGTAAGCAATTTTATGCTATAAAATAAAGTTTATCATCATAAAAGCACAGACTGCTCTTTAACATATTAAAATTTAATTTTCAGATATTGCAAAGAGTTTTCACCAAGATTCCTTGGATTAACTGGCACCAAGGAACAGGTTCAACAAGCTTGCAGGTCATACCGAGTATACTTCAGTGCAGGACCACAGGATGTTGACAATGATTACATTGTGAGTATCTTGAGTATCAAACAGCATACATGAAAATTGGAAGGGCAGGCCAGTTGCACAAAACCATGCAAAAAAAATCCCCGCATACTTCAAAAAACCAAACTGAGACACAAATGACCAGTTAAGAAGATGCAGACCTAAAACTTTAATGTCATTAAAAGAGCCCAGTGATAGTTATTGTATTTTTTTTTAATCACTACATAGTATAATGCAAAGTCGCTTTCCGCTTCCCGCGTCTGTATGTAATATGTATGTATGTTTGCTTATATCTTTATAACTACACAACGGATTTTGATGCGGTTTTTTTTAATAAATAGAATGATTCAAGAGGAAGGTTTATATGTATAATACATGCATAATATAGTAGAGAAACACTGATAATTTTAGAGGTTTTTAATGTGATGTCGTAAATAAACACATTTTTTTGCGCTTACATTGCAAATGCTGGCTGAACCCCCACGAGATATATCAAAATAATGTACTACAGTATTGTACACCTTAAAAACGTCTACAAAAAAGTCCACGATGGTATTAGAAATGTCTTACGCACAGCAAAGCGGGCACGGGTCAGCTAGTTAAAACTATATGCTTTGTTGTTTTCAGGTGGACCACACCATTATCATCTACCTTGTAAACCCAGATGGTGAATTTGTTGATTATTATGGCCAGAACAGAAATGCCAAAGAAATCTATGATTCCATGTTGATGAATATCCAGAAATACAGTGTAGCAAAAAAGGGGTCTTGGTTTTAAGCACAGAAGTATTTCCGTAGATATAGCTATTTAAATCTTATCTTTGTTATGATTAATAAATAAATGTTATTTTATAGTACATACATTTGTAGCTATTTTGTATTACCTTTTCTTTGTGACATACAAATACAAATAAAAGATTTAATTTGATAAGAAATAAATATGTAATACAAGCACTTCATTCATCCTTATTTAATCTTTGGTGCTAAAAGAAGGTTCAGTCTTTTTAAGTATTGGCATTTGTCGCTGACATACTGACACCTATCTCATTAACAGTGACTATATTCATGCCGCTTTCCCCACTTGCATCATTGCTCACAAAACTGACTCTATTGCTGCTTCCCAGTAAAATCACATGGGTTTTGACGTTATTGTCTTGGAACACCAATTCTTGACTCACATCAAAGCTTTCATGAGTACCAAGGGTTAATTCCATAATCGCATTTGGAATGTCACTCTCAATCTGATGCATTGGCACAGTTACATCACTCTGAACATCATCAGCCCGTTTGTTCTTTGGAATAGGCGGCCTTATAGTGATGATATTATCTTTGGAGTGTCTTCTCTTTGATTTGTTGTTCTCAAAATTTTTCAAATGCTTTATGAGGAGGGCCTTTGAGGCGAACTTTGACTCGCACTTGGCACATTCGAATGGTTTCTCACCTGAAAGAAAAAAAAAAAGTTATTTTTGTGTAGGAAATCAGTGGTTGAAAGAGAGACTATAGATAGATAGACAGTCCCTGATTAATCTTGGTTGATTGGTGCAAATTTCAACTATGCATATAGTATATGCGTGGGCGTCAGTCACCGAGCAATATAGCTGACATGACGTTATTGACGCCGGGTGCAAGGGTTATGTGGCCTTGGTTTACGATCATGGTTACCTACACTGCGAGCCGTACCATAATGTAGGTACCTACTATTGCGTGTTCATATTTCCGAAAGTATTCGTTTTTTTTGTTTAATTGATAATTGCCAAGGCGCCTTATTTTAAACATGCGAGTAGCAATGATCTTCAGACGTTTTCGCGGGCGCCTGCAACTGGTGTTGCAGGCGCCCTTGAAAACGTTATAATGTCGTGGTCGACATTGCACAAAACGGCGTAGTCAATCCGTGTAACCTAGTTAGTTTAGTTGTGTATTTATAATAATTATGTATTTTAGTCTGTAAGGTATTTATTTATTATTACGGTTATCTGTTTTTGTATTTTACATTACTGTTGTTGCTTGAAATAAAGATTTATTAATGTAGTAGTAGGCTCTTTACCAGTGTGCGTGCGGCAGTGATCACGTAGAAGCGACGCGCTGACGTACTTCTTGGGACAAGCGCTGCAAGCGAACGGTCGTTCGCCTGAATGAAGTCGCATGTGCAGCTTTAGATTGAGTCGGGCGAAACTGAAATAAACGATCCTGGTTAAACGAGGCAAGTTAGCGTTAGAGATAACGTCCAGATAATAAGCATAACAAAGACATGAGATAGGGTAGGTACTTAGGTATTTTAAAGTCGTTGCTCTTTTCGTTCTATTAGTACACAAAAAAACTGTTTATAGTTTAAGAGAAAGAGGATTGATGGTTGAATCGATAAACACATAAAAAAACAATTTTCTATACAAACGTATTACCCTGTTTCTTATCAGGAATCAGATTATGTTTATTACCTACACGGCACAACACGTTTCCCTATACATATAGATTTTATTTTTTTTCATCTAAAATAAATATCGATAAAAAAATAGAAAAAAATAAATAAAAAAAAAGATGTTTGTATGGAATGCGCGAGTACAGATACAATTGGTTAAATAATGTCCAGTTCTAAGTATAATTTACCACTTTCCACAAACTTTGCACTTGTAAGGGCGTTCGCCAGTGTGTGTGCGCTCGTGGCTCTTCAGCGACGAGCCCGAAGAGAACTTGCTGTCGCAACGGGAACACGCGTATGGTTTCTCACCTGAAATAAAATTCCTAATAATATTATAGATGCGAAAATTTGTAAGTTTGTTTGTATGTTTGTGCCTCAATCGAGCCTAAACGACAAAACGGATTAAGATGAAACTTGCTGTTGATGTAGTTATAATTCCAGAATACTATAATCCGAGAAACATCCCATTATGTTAAAAACGCAAAACGATTGGTGTGCAAAAAAAACTGACAGCCGTTTTGGCAACTGCATGTTTTGGATACGCATTCTACCAAAAATGTATTAATATTTTTAATGCGATTATGCAATTAATTATGATGCGATTATGACAGGACAACATCTGACGCGGGTCGGCTAGTATAATATAAATTCAAATTTTCCTTATTAATTTAGATATACCTACTACCTTTTGCCCGCTTAGTTAGCATGGCTTACCATGGCTTAATGCGTAAAAATCGACCTTCATCAACACAACTTTGAATTTAGAAAATACCACTTACTTTTATACCTATTCTATAATAGTGACCTACTATGAACAAAAATTCGATAGATGTTCAGAGCTCTTGTAATGAAAATCAGTCGTTGAAGATCAATTTTTATACAATCAACCTGCTGGATAAAAAGTAATCTATACGCTATTCCAGGGTATAAACTATGATTATCATGTTATGATATTTATACCAATGTACTGAATGCGATATGATAATCATAGTTTTTACAAAATGATTGGGCGTGATTGAGGCACAAACATCCAAACATACAAACATCCTTACAAACTTTAGGATTTATAAGATTAAGATATAACATAACATTAAAATGAAAAAAATCGTCAAAAAAGTGACCTGTATGCGTCCGCATATGCAGCCTCATATTGGAGCTCTGAATAAAGGTTTTGCCGCAAATGGAGCACACATACGGCTTTTCCCCCGTGTGTGTGCGGTGATGAGTATTGCGCGTCGACTCGTGCCGAAATCTGAGGGATAATACACATTATAGGAAAGAATAAGGTTCAATTTAGGTTGACTGTACCTACCTAAGCTTGTAAGCTTATCTACACTAATATTATAAGGAGGAAAGTTTTGATTTTTTGATTGTAATGGATAAACTAAAAAAACAACTTAACCGATTTTAAAAATTTGACCATCCTCACGAGGCCAGCAGACAAATTGTGCATATTCCCCGGATACCCATCTCCGTCTAAGCTATACCATACCCATAAAGCCATACCCATTCAAACTGATCACAATTAAAAATGTCTGATGCCCAGCGAAGCGGGCGGGCTCGGGTCAACTAGTCAAAAATAAATTTATTGATATAGAGGAGAAAAGGATTTTAATAATTTAATCATATCGATTAGTATAAATTCGGCACACACTGCGAGTTTAACTCAAGTGCGGAGAAGAAATAAATAATATATAAAAAAATAATCTATACATATAATAAAACTGTAGAAGAGTTCAATTCTGTACATTGAATAAAAACTAAAAAAAATACTCCTAGGGGTCTTCATACAAGTAACACAAGCCAAAAAATACAATTTTGGAATTTTTGTCTGTCTGTCTGTCTGTCTGTCTGTCTGTCTGTTGTCTGGCTTTCACGCAAAAACTACTGGACGGATTTTGATGAAACTTTTTTTGTTATGTAGCTATTAGTCCTCGGCAACATATAGGCTATAATTTATTTTGAAGATGGGAATACTAGATGTGAAACTCTCTGTCGACCAGCGAAGCGGGCACTGGTCAGCTAGTAATAAATATTTTTTCTGTGTCTACATCTAGCTGTGAAATCGGAAGTAAAAACGGAAGCATACTGACTTATCAGCAAAGTGTGTACATGACCTTACACATGTGTATCAGAAATCAAACCGGGCCAAGTATACAATAAACCCCTGTTCGCTCCCACAAGATAGATGGCAATTGGGATTCTTGTCTCATGGCAAAAATGCACCTTATTGTGTTACGGATAGATGAGCTTACCGCTTGTCACAGTAGCCGCACGCATACGGCTTGAGATCCGAGTGCACGAGGCGGTGCGATGCTAAGAGGCGCGGAGAAGGGAAGGATTTGCCGCAGACAACGCATTGGAACGGCTTGTCGCCGCTGTGATGTGACATGTGCGCCATGAGCTGACCGTTGTCTATAAATCTGGAGAATATCATAACATAACCTTCTCAAATTAACTTGCTAGTCGAAATACAAAACCGAAAAGGCACATCTGACTAATATTATAAATCCGAAAGTTTGTGCGGATTTTTGTGCAGCCAAACGACCGACGTATTTGGAGGAAACTTTGATTATACATAGCCTACGCTGGAATATCATATAAGTTACTTTTTATCATGCGAGCAAACCCGTGGACGGAAGATACTTATTTGTTAATTATGAGCACCTCTTGCCACAGTCAGGACACGCGTGCTTCTTCTCCGCCTGTTCCCCGGTGTGGACACGAGAATGACGTTTCAGCGCGTATTTCTCAACAAACGTCTTCCCGCAGGCGTCGCATGAGAACCGCTTAGAGTCCATGTGCCGTTGGATATGACGGCGAAGGGCTGTTCTTCCTGGAAATAAAAAAAAATACAAAGCAAATTACATGGTTCATTTATGTAAGTATAAAAATAAATAAAATGTGTTTGAATAAAATTTACATTTGGAGTCTCTTTTTATGCAAATATTTTCATTACACGTGTCATTAGGAAAACTATTTAACATAATTTTCCTGTTAAGTAATAATAGTACTAGGGTTAAACAAGGTTCTTTATAATTATTATACCACCTCTACTGATTTAGAATACCTGGCCCAAATTCTATCTATCAACACACATCAACAATGTCTAGGGATATTTTAAATTTACTTAATTTTCAAAATATCAGTAAATAGTTTTTAAGCTATGAAGTCTGAAATATAATATCCCTAGACTTGTTGATGTGTGTATGAATGTCTTATTAATCTGAAGTGTTATTAAAACAATGATTGATGCACTTAAATAAGAGCAATTGATTGTTTAATGCATTTACAAAGGCAATTGTTCATTGTAACTACAGAAACTACTCTTTCTAAACGATGAAACGCAATCCATTTTACAAACCTTTAAAATCTTTATCACAAATACTGCATTTCCACGGACCCGCTTTGTGCACGATGCAGTGCAGTTTGCGATCATTCTCAGACATGAATGTTTCTTTGCATTCATTGCAAGGAAATGGGTCGTCTGTTGTTCCATGGTGTTCGTTCTGATGGGCTTTTAGAAGCTTCAATTGATAAAATACCTAGAAGAATCAATTTTTTTCAACATACACCACACTGCACCTAGTCAATGTATGGATAGAACAAAAAATTACTAAAACATAAATAAAAACATATAATATAATAATTAAAGACTAAGTCAGGATTACTTGATGCTTTAATAGAAACTAAGATAGGTATGCAATAACCTAACTATGAGTATCGTTGTTATCAGTATTTATGAATAAACATTATTGTTGTAGGAATATTTCGTAATTATAATAATAAATTATATATAAACTAAATATGAAGTGAACATGTGATGATTCTATTCTTAGAGTTAATAATGTTGTAAATTGCAAATTGAGATATATCTTGTTAATTTATTGCTTCATTTTATATTATTTTCCTTATCTTAGTAGGCATGTAATAGTTGTTTTTATATTGTGGTATCCATACCTTTTCTCCAAGTACAATAGACCTCTTTCTTTTCAGATATTCAAGCAGTTGGATTCTTAAAGATGTCTAATAGAGAAAGTTAGAAACATATACAAACATTACATACATATTCTTTATGTCAAACAAATAAATAAATTATAACATTCAACACATGCCTCCATTTCGCAGTAGTTAGCATTTTATATTATAAACATGTTGCAAGCTTATCGCTGTTTACCTTAGAACAATATGAACATATATATTTGGACTTTTTCTTAGGTTTAGTTCTTGAAACAATCATCTCTTTAAGTACAGAGCTAGGATCTGAAACATATTATATAACTTTATGTTTCCAATGGGGTATATAGACATACATCACGAAGTATGAATAAATATTAGGTAAATAAATTACCCAGAATACATACCACTATTAAAAATAGTGATTTTCCTGAAAATAAAAAAAAAGACAAATCTTAGTGAATCATGTCTTTATAACATACTTCATCCTATCATATCCTAATTAATAATATTATAAATGCGAAAGTTTGTGATAAGGCTGCTATGTTTGTTCCCTAATCAAAAATTAACGACAAAACAGATTAAGATGAAATTTTCTGTAGTATGTCGATAAAAAATCAGAATAAATAAAGGGGAAACTTATAATCCGAAAAACAACCCCTAAATGATAAAAAAATGCAAAAAGGATGATTTTGGTATATATGGCGTTGGATTGCAACAAATCTGACATCACAGACTAAAAACATTTGGTCATCATAGCAACGCAGTTTTGACTAATGAATGTTGAATATAATTTATATTATGAGTACAAGGTTTGTTGGGAAAAAATTGGAAGCTGCCTGAAATTGGTTATAACTATGTGATTATTACAAAAAAAAATTGACAGAACAACATTTGTTACGGGTCAGCTAGTACTTCATAATTGAATTTAGAAAAGCATTTTCTCTTTGTGAGTTCCCACATAAACTGGGAAAAGGAGTAAAAAATTATGATGATTAATTTTGTTTTTGTTACATGCAATACATAAAATACAAAACTCACTTTTCATTTCTGATTGTATTTTGAACTATGCATAATGCTTCATCTTCACTTAAAATACTCTTTAGGTCTTCAGGATAATCATTTGTATCTAAAAACAATATTTATAATTTTAATGAAAATAGCAAAAGCAGAATTTCATATGTATGCATTCTTACAATAATTTACCTGAATGGAGCTTGTTTTCTCCACTTTTAACATCCTCATTATTAACTTCACTGCAAACAAATACATAATATTAAATGTGCCAAAGGTATGTACATATTGTGATGATTATTCCATTAAAATTAATATTAAATGTGTAAAATGTGATCCTATCACATACATGTGTAATCCTCAAGTATGGTAGACATCCTCACAGATCTTCTGGCACTCTGATACTTGAAGATGTCTTAGGTACCTATAAGAGAAGTATAAGTACTCACACATAATCAGATTTCGGCTCATCTTTGATAGAGAATTCCCCCTTCAAAATAGACTTCAGTATATAATCAGATTTCTCACATTTAGTCCTGAACTTAAAGTAGTGGACCACTTCTGTTTGGCAGTGTGAACATATTCTGCTAGGAAGATCATCTTCCGTGTTTACCTAAGAACATATTTTAGTTACAAGTTAAATAAATGAATCATTAAAAGTATTCATTCAATTCAACCAGAGCCATCTTTAGCTTATTTTGCACCGGGGTGCAAACCTAACTTAGGTGCCACCAAACAAACTGAAACCCAACCTTGCTCGGCGGCAAATCAGGCTAAGTGATGCAGGCTAAATAGTGAATTATTGAATTTTGTGTAGATGCGCTAGTAGACACTAGTAGTAAGCTTGGAGCTGAGTTATAATCTCCAGGGCCCAGTAAAAATATCAGAACTCAATCTCCTAGAATTTTGGAGGGCGCCCCTCATCAGAGGGTCGGCGGCACCCCTAGGACTTCAGCGCCTGGGTGCCCCGCAGCCCTTGCACCCCTGGGTAGAGACGGCCCTGCGTTCAACAATGCCATATTTCTGCTTTAAGTCAGTTTTATGATTCAATCATCCTTACTTGAATAGTGGTCATAGCTTCAAACATCTCTGCCAATACACTGTATTCCTTATTAGAAGCAAGTGAGAACAGCATTTCATTGCTGGTTGAAAGGCATATTCGACAAATGTTTTGTAAATTACATTCTTCAGAGCCTAAATATTGGAGCAGTGTTAGAGGTATCTCAAATTCTATGTGATTATCTTTGACTTCTTCATGATTTATTTGTTCTTTGGTCTCCATCTCTAATATACTAGGGTCATCTGTAAGCATAGGCAAATAAAATACAGGTTTCGATTTAGCTGATAAAAATCCAGGTATTATACCTGGATTTTCATTAGCTAAATCGAATCATGAAAATGAATAGAAGGTAATATCTAAGGACTGTGAGGATCTTGTTGGCCCTAGTTTTTATTGGATTCGTTTACTGTGGATGATGTGCTTTCGAGTCTGTACTTCAAGGAATGATTGGGTTGGGTTCGTAGGATGCAAATAGAAAATAAAAAAAACTGAAAAATAGCTTTACATGTAGGTAGGTATTGCATGAAATCGGTACACGCCAAGAATCTACTTTCACGTAGTAGGCACACGTTAGACAAGAAAAATCAAACAGACAGCCAGGAAACGAAAATGAACGCACCTGAGACATGAAAATATAAATTTAATTCACTTCGTAACAGTTTTTCTAAAAGTTTTGTTTGTTTTTATTTTTATTTTATATTTTCTTTTGACAACTGACACTGACATTGATTTACTTGAGTTTGACACTGACTTATTGTCACCACTAGACTTCAAGGTAACCAACATTAACGACCACATAGCCCAATAGACGCTTGTCAATGTCTTCATTTTTAGGGTTCCGTACCCAAAGGGTAAAATCGGAACCCTATTACTAAGACTTCGCTGTCCGTCTGTCCGTCTGTCCGTCTGTCTGTCTGTCACAGGGCTGTATCTCATGAACCATGATAGCTAGACAGTTGAAATTTTTACAGATTATGTATTTCTATTGCTGCTCGAACAACAAATACTAAAAACAGAATAAAATAAATATTTAAGGGGGGCTCCCATACAACAAACTTGATTTTTGCATTCCAGCGCCATCTAGTTTCATTTGATTATAGGTACTTTTCGCTACGTATTATAGGTACTTTTCGCGGTCTCATGCGACCGCTCGGGGTTTGAGAAGTAAGTTGAAAGAGGTTTGCGATTCCGCTGGCAGGTGGCGCTATTTTACCACTATCGGTAAAGTAAGTCGGTAAATAGGTGGTACTTCACATGATCGAATAAAAAGTTTGAAATTGAATTTTTGAATTCATGTAGTTAGGTAAATAGGTACCTAGGTAGATATTATTAATTTCCAATTAATTTCGAGTTCGAATCCTGGCCGTGCATCAATGGATATTTCTGTTCGAAAAATGTACCTATATGCGCGTTACACGTGTTTATAACAGTGAAGGAAAACATCGTGAGGAAACCTGTTAGTATTCTTGAAAGCGGCGACGGGATTGCAACCTGTCACGTGTGGAATGCTAACTACGTAGTTAGGTAAATAGGTAGGTTACGAGATATTATGAATTATTTTTTATGTTTCTAGGGTTCCGTATCTAAAGGGTAAAAAACGGGACTACTAAGACACCGCTGTCCGTCTGTCTGTTACCAGGCTGTATCTCGTGAACCGTGATAGCTAGACAGTTGAAATTTTCACAGATGATGTATTTCTCTAAAATCAGCATAAAATAAATATTTAAGTGAGACTCCCGTACAACAAACGTGATTTTTTTGCCGTTTTGATAATAGTACGGAACCCTTCGTGCGCGAGTCCGACTCGCACTTGGCCGGTTTTTTTAATTCATTCTCAAACAATTCTGTCAAAACTTTGAGGTGTGCGGGTCAGGAGGAGCGGCAAAAAATGCATTCTGATTGCCTGGTTCAATGTTACAGCCAAAGAGCATTATGTTACAGCCCACCGTGTGGCGCGTCGCCGTCGTGCGTGCGTCGTCGTGAACCGCACTTGGTGGTTTACACAGGAGTCGACGTGAGATGGCGTGGATCTCAAATTAATACGATATTATTATTTTTAGGCTTCCGTACCCAAAGGGTAAAAACGGGACTCTATTTCTAAGACTTCGCTGTCCGTCTGTCTGTCACCGGGCTGTATCTCATGAACCGTGATAGCTAAATGGATGAAATTTTCACATTATGATGTTTTTCTGTTTCCGCTATGACTACAAATACTAAAAACAGAATAAAATAAACTTTTAAATAAGGGCTCCATACAACAAACGTGATTTTTTAGACGTTTTCATAGATAATGGTACGGAACCGTTCGTGCGCGAGTCCGACTCGCACTTGGCCGATTTTTTTATAAGTACTCGAATGCAAAACAAGCAATGATCACGATGAATGCGGCAGCACGGTAGCCGTAGGTAATAATGAAACACAAATCGTACAGATACGAGTCTACCCTACGATGTACTGCCTTGCTTTGCGTCCGTCAACTTGAGACATAAATAGCATAACCAACCCTTATTTTTTTTTTGTGCAGTCAGAATAATGCAACAGCAGTATCTACGCCACTATGACTATTACTAGGTACCTGGTACCTACTACTATTATTACACTTATAGCTATTTGGCTTTCAGTAAAAACTTAGGTAGGTAGGTATCTATTGGTACCTACCCTAATTGTTCTCCTAATTAATCAGTGTCGATTTAGCCGCCGTTGCTAAGCTTTTAAATTAAATTTTACCATAGGTATATAGTATACCTATAACTTATAATACTTTTTACATTGCCATCCCATACCTACCTACTTATTATTATCCCTCTATAATCTCACGTAGGTATCTTAAGGCGCTCCCAGTCGACGATTGTTTTTGTTCGAAACGAAAAAATAAATACTTGCGAACAAGCCACATCTCCTATTTTATAATGTATAGTATAATGTAAAAAGGCTGCCAGTCGCTGATTGCTCTATTTCGAAACGAAAAAAGAAATACTTCTGAACAAGCCACATCTCCTATTTTTTTATGTATATTACTTCAGGTTCCTACCTAGATTTCTATTAAGGCGCTCCCAGTCGACGATTGTTTTTGTTCGAAACGAAAAAATAAATACTTGTGAACAAGCCACATCTCCTATTTTATTATGTATAGTATATGTGAATAAAGATGTACCCATCTTTAATCACTTCGATAAATAATCCTACCGACCGCTGCAATGACGACATCTTTATTCACATTATACTATACATTATAAAATAGGAGATGTGGCTTGTTCACAAGTATTTCTTTTTTCGTCTCGGACAAAAGTAATCGTCGACTGGCAGCGTCTTAAGGGAGACCAGCTAGTCAATACGGGTAAGCTAAGGTAAGAGCGAAAAAAAAAACAGGTTTTCGAACTGTTATTTGAACGGTTAGGTTAGGTTAGGTTAGTATCCACGCCACGAACCTCTAGGAATGGAGTTCCTACAGGCGCAGAGGTGATACTGCGACGTGGCGCGTCCCCGGGCTGCGGATAGGGGGTAACCGGTGTGCCAATAGCGCTCGTGCGAGCGATGTTGGCACACCGGCGCGGACAAAACACGAAGATAGGGAGGTTGAGGGAAGGAGGGCTTCTCCGCGCGTCCCTTTGACTGAGCAAAGGGCGCAGTGGATGAAGTCGGGCAGAGGAAAGGAGTTCCTACTCTGCCGGGAGGGTGGGCAGGCTTAAGTAGCCGCCCAACACCGCTCTTTTAAGAGCCGTGAAGACGTGGGGGTAGGGGACCCAGTTGGGCCTGCCCTGACAGGTAGGTGTCGGGTTGTCGTTGACTTCCCGACATCACCTGCCCCTATTTTAGGGGCGTAGAGAGGAGGCGGACTTGCCCGTCGGGGAGACCGGAGCGCCACGCCGGTCAGGCTCCGTGCGGGTGAGGGAGAGGAAGAAAACCTCTTTAAAAATTACATCTGGGGGGAGATCGGTGTTCCCCACCCGATTTGGACCCGTGGGGGCGGTGAGGCCTTGGCCCCGTTCTGACAGGTGGGTGCTGGGTTGTGGGACAACCCGGCGACACCTGCCCTCCTAGCGGGGGCGGAGAGAGGAAGAAAACCTCTTTAAAAAATTACGGGATGGAGGCGGCGGTTTGGCTGCCGTTACTAGCGACCTTCGTTAGTAGCGGCAGACTTCCGCGGCCTGCCCCAGGAAGGGCGAGAGGAAGAAAACCTCTGATAAAAAATAACGGGATGGAGGCTGCGGTTTGGCTGCCGATACGAGCGACCTTCGTTGGTAGCGGCAGACTTCCGCGGCCTGCCCCATGAGGGGCGAGAGGTAGCCCCTACCAAAGGGGACTTTCGGGTCCGTGGGTGGTCGGAACAGGGGTTCTGGCTGCTCGTAAGCGGATCCGGGATGGCGGCGGTACTTTTTGGCAAGTGCCGTCGTGAGCCCCCCGCGTACGCATGCGCGTATGCGGGTTCCGGGCGTGGCTGTGGGTGCCATTGCCGGGACTGTGCTCTTGGCAAAATGCGAGAGGGGCACCGGTGCGTTCCGTAGGAGATCCCGGAGCCCCTTGACATGCATTGAGGACGGCCAACGTGGTGGTTTTAGTCGGTACGAGTCCGACATACCCTTCTTTTTCCCCTGAGAAAGAAGGGACCCATGAGGGTTTCCCCACGTAAAAAAAAAAAAAAAAGGTTAGTATCCACTATCCACGCCACGAATCTCTAGGAATGGAGTTCCTACAGGCGCAGATGTGATACTGCGACGTGGCGCGTCCCCGGGCTGCGGATAGGGGGATAACTGGTGTGCCAATAGCGCTCGTGCGAAGCGGGCGTGCGGTGCATCGATAACCGGTGTGATCAAGAGAGATATTGGTGCACCGGCGCGGACAAAACACTAAGATAGGGAGGTGGGGGGCGGGGAAGGCTTCTCCGCGCATCCCTTTGATTAGCAAAGGGCGCAGTGGATGAAGCAGGACGTGCTCGGTGAGCAACAGCCAACCGAGTAGGGAATAGAGGGGTGCTCTATTGCCAGCGTCCAGGGTAGGGCAACAAGGTGATGGATGATAGAGATGAGGGATGATAGAGATGAGGGATGGGTCGTCTTCCTGAAAGTCGGGTAGGTGTCTTGGCTTGTTGATCGCGGCGGGGAGCCATGATTGACTTGCCTTGACGCCAATTGCCCGATTAGTAGGGAGTGAGGCCAACCAAGTGGGTGGGATTAGAACACGGCTGATCCCACCCAGGGAGGGGCCCCGCGACGGGGCACAGACTGGCGGCTTGGTGACTGGATCGTGGTTTTGGGCGATGCACTTGCCTAGCTGCCAGTTATTAGGAAGGTAGTGAGGCCTTATAGGCCTCCGTATGGAAGGGAATGGACGAAGTGTGGAAGGCATGCCGATAGTGACGATACGTCGATCAGGGGTGCCTGGCATTACACCACCTGACGACACACTCGTCATCTCTTCGGCGGAATGAAAGGGATGGGAATGTGAGGTGATGGATGCAAGACGGGAATGGAGAGGAAGAAAACCTCAGTAAAAAATTACCAGCGGCAGGAGATCTGAGAGTGATGGGACGGTGTACGCACCGTCTCCGCAACTCTCCCTCCTGGCGATCATGTGATTTGCCGGGAGCGAGGCCGCCGAGTGGGATCTTGTTGATCCCACTCTGGGATGGAGGGGAGGCGACAGCGGGTGCCTGCCCCTACACAGGATGGTGACTGGTGGCCGTTCTGGCTTTTGGCCTTGCCACCAGTCGTGGAGCGGAGTTCGGTGTTGCCGACTCTGCTGTTTGGGTCCGTGAGTGGCTGAAGTGGGGGCTTCGGCTGCTCGCTTGTGGACCCCGGGAGGGCGATGGCACTTAAGTTAGTGCTGTCGTGAGCTCCGCGTACGTAGTGCGCGGGACCGGGCGTGGCAGTGGGTGTCATTCCCGGGACGATGCTCCTAGCAACGATGCGAGAGGGGCACCGGTGCGTTCCGTATGGAGATCCCGGAGCCCCTCGACATGCATTGAGGCTGGCCATCGGGCGTTTTTAGTGAGTCGTCGAGTGCAGACTCGACAACCTCACTCAACTCAGGTATCTGGTTGCAGATTTTTACCGCCCGTAAAGCAAAAAAAAAAAAAAAAAAAGGTTAGGTTAGTATATGAAACCTAGTTAATTATTTATGAAACTTAAAGAAATCAGTCACAAACAATAAAAACCTTCATTACCGTATTTTTAGTGGTTATCTTTTATCACTGTTGTACTGCTATTTAAATTCAACAAAAATACAGAGTTCTAAACACTTCCAAAAATCTGTTTTTCCCGAGGTGCCTAAAGCTGGAAAAACTTAAGGCTTGCTTTAAGGAAAAACGGGTAGTGATTAAAATAATAAGATTAATTAACCTTAAACCACCATAAAGTTTTTACCAAAAACAACAATAAGAACATCAACAATCATAAGATCAGCCTTTATAAGTATTACTTTATTTGAGAATCACACTTAGCCTAAGATCAGGGGTTTGTTCTGCCATATACATAAGTCAAAGTTAATGGCACAAAGATCAGAATCTTCAAATATATTTACTCGTATTCCTATTTGTAGACCATGTTCCAGTAGATAAGATAAGAGCTATTGCACAGCAATCTGGGCATATGCTGTCTTTATGTACCTACACTTTACCAAAACATAAATCAACAAACAGGGCAAATCGGGTCCGCTATGCACATACTTGCCCAAACGGCCCAAAGTCATGTTTCTTTTTTGCACATTTATAACTTCGAAACCGGCACAACAAGTGACTAATTAGGAGGTCGAGGTACCTCTATCTGAAGGTCGTGGGTTCGAATCCCGGCATGCATCGATGGGTCTTTCTATTCGGAAAATTTAAATGCGTATCAAAAACACGTGCTCAAAACGGTGAAGGAAAACATCGTGAGGAAACCAGTTAGTATTCTTATAAGCGGCGATGGGCTTGCAACCTGTCACGTATGGTATGCTAACTACTGCAAAATATAATGTTTGAACGTGCCTCTGACTACCCCCACTAGACATCTTCGAAGGATCTAAGCGTCTGGAGATCTGAGAGAATATCTACCGTACTTGGGGATTACAGTGGTGAACCTATTTTAAAGTGAAAATTTTATTACATCGTCTCAAATTTTTTGGTCTGTGTGTCGCATGTCGCGTGACGGTCGGCCGCGGAGTAGGGATAAAGTGAAAGGCGCTCGTCAGAGCAGCCGACGCCAATATGGCGGCGTCTATAGTTCCATCAGCTGACCTATATCGCTCTATACAATACATTGTATAGACTAAAAGTTTCACTTTTACCGTGGTTTCATAAAACCACACAATTCCTTTTTTTTTTATCAGTCGAATTTAGAGAATAGGTACCTATACCTACCTATTTCATAGTAACTTTTAGGTGTAGACTGTAGAATCTATGCAATCTATTCTCATAGCTATAATTTTCATAGCTATGAATATAATAATCAGTAGACTTTAGAGAATACGAATTTCATAGTAAGTAACTAATAAAGATTCTACATACATAATCTATTCTCATAGCTATGAATATCATAAATTTTTAGCCAGTTAGTGTGGGGTCGGAAATAGGCCTACCATTTCTAATATTTAGGTACCTATGTGACTTGTGTTGTGTATTGTGTAACATTAACACACAACCTATGTGATGTATATATAGAATTATACATATTGTTTGTCGAAGTTTGTACCTTAATTTATTCATATCTAGCTACTTATGTGGTAATAGGTAGTTAGGTAGCTTGATTGACCTTTAATTTTGCATCTCGGCATCACTGAACGCAGTTATGTGGATAACTCCACGTGCCATTCTAATCAAATTAAATTTTCGAAAATTTAGGAATTTTTGAATAATTTATTATTTGGTAACCGAGCTATCGCTTCTGGGTTTTGACTGTTACGAAGCTGACAGATGACAGTATCGTTCTGTGTAACAAAACCATTCACTTCCGGATCCGAAATATGTTTCCGCGCAAATTTTTTTTTTTTTTTTTGCGCGATATTTTTTTGAACAAAAAAAAATTCACTAAAAATCCATTTATTTAGTTTATTATAAAGTTTCTTATTTATATGGTAAACAATAGCTATAGATATGATATAAAAAAGAAACTTAATTTAAATTGATTTGAATTTTTTATGTTTTTTTTCTAAAAAAAAATTTTTATTACCTACCCTATTTTTTTTTCCTAAAAATGTCTTTTACACTCTAGAATGCGTTTATAGATACGTTTGTAGGAAATTTCACGAAGAATCGAAAGATATATATAGATGTCTATACCTTTTCATGCAAAATCACTACATAGTATAAAGCAAAGTCGCTTTCCGCTTCCCGCGTCTGTATGTATGTATGTATGTTTTTATCTTTAAAACTACACAACGGATTTTGATGCGGTTTTTTTTAATAGATAGAGTGATTCAGGAGGAAGGTTTATATGTATAATAACATGCTACCCGTGCGAAGCCGGGGCGGGTCGCTAGTAACGAGATATAGGTGAAATAGTGCATGTAGGGCGTGACGGCGGAGTGTCGGGGCGTGGATCCATATGACCTAACTACCTACTTCAAAACAAGGCGTTCATCTGTGACTTTGCCCGCTTTTTAAATTTATTCTCATTCGAATTTCTCGATTTGCATAGATAAATAATGGTAAGTAGGTAAATCATCTCTTTATATTATATTTTACTAGCTGCTCGCCCCTGCTTCGCGCGGGTGGTAGGTACCTGGATAAAAAGTCTACCGATTTTGTGCAAACTTGAAATAAATAGTCTAAATAAAGCCTAAACATTTGGTTTGGATAGGTGAGCCCGTAGAATTAAGCCGTAAATTACAACGAAAAGTGGCATTGATTTTTATATATATAGATTTATGGGAGGTTGAGGCACCCATGTCTTCGCCCCACTTTTGCACATGCCTATTTTGTTTAGGATAAACGTTAGGGAAAATAAATTAGTAAAATGAATGCTAAATAAGATAATTAGTAGTTATGAAGACGTATTTTGCCCCCGGGGCGATAAGAGTGACCCGAAGAGGATAGATAATGTTATGTGTAGAAGTGGTGCGGGCGCGCCTCTTGTGCGGACAAGTCATACTCGAGCTACTGTTTCTGGAAGCTGGACCAGCCTGCAAGCTTCCTTCGCTAGATTTTCCACCATGTTCATTGGCATCACCTCAAGTGGAGACAACGTCAATTCCCACTACGATTACCTGATTTGAAGGTGAGGTGAGTTTTGTTTTCAAAGTCTACTTATCTTGTGACCTTACCCGACCAGTCTTCGTTGAAACAAATAAAGCAATTATCGATAGTAGCCCGATGGACTCTTTAGTTGCTGGATGTTTCTATCGTGACGAGCTAGATATTCGGGCAACTCGTTAAAATGGACAATCGTAAATAGCTTAGGCATTTGTGCCAAGCTCGAACTCTCATTGATTAATTATCTTTCAGGAATCAGCTACCTACGATAAACTCTTCTAATATCAAAAATGGCACTGGATTTCATAGCTGGATGCATTGGAGGTAAATATTATCTACTATCTTAATCTGAACTTGTAGCTTAAAATTATTAGTGGCGCACAAATTGTATCGTGCTTTATTTTCAGGTTGTGCTGGAATAATATCTGGACATCCATTAGATACTTTAAAAGTGCACGTGCAGTCAGGCAGAGGAAGTGCTTTGGAATGTACGAGGGCTCTCTTAAAAGGAGGTACATTATCGGCTGCGTATCGAGGTATCGGAGCGCCCTTAGGAGGCATAGCAGCAGTGAATACTATAGTTTTCGGCGCATACGGTAACACCAGACGTGCGCTACCGAATCCAGATTCATTGACTACTCATGCGATAGCGGGCGCCTCGGCCGGACTTCTTCAGAGTTTTGCATGTTCACCCGTCGAGCTAGTAAAAACGAGGCAACAACTCGCCTGTCCGGGGGATAGAATGCCTTCCGGGGCATGGTCGGGCGTTAGACACATTCTTCGCACGGGAGGAGTTAGAGCTCTATATCGAGGCTTAGGAATAACAATAGCCCGAGATAGCCCTGCGTTCGCTATTTACTTTACATCCTACGAAGCTATGACCCGCGGCAATCAGTCAATGGCAAAGGTATTCATGGCAGGAGGAGCAGCGGGCTGCCTGTCTTGGATAATGTTATACCCCATCGATGTGGTGAAGTCCCGTCTACAGGGTGACGCGGCGGGTCGGTACTCGGGAGCGTGGGACTGCTTCAGGCATTCGATAAAATCAGATGGCTGGCGATGCATGAGCCGAGGGCTCGGAGCCGTGACTCTACGTGCCTTCATAAGCAACGGAGCGTGCTTCACGGCTGTTGTGTGGACGGAGCGAGCATGGTGTCATTTGACCTCTGATAATGCAGTGATGACCCTGGCGCAGGCGGCAGCGTTCACTGAGGTTGTGAGGCATGATAGCCCCGATCTGCACTTTGATTTGTGATTTATTTTGTGATCAAAATTAAGCATTAAAAAGCTGGACTCTCTCGACTAAAACGAAACAGTAACTTTACTCGTATAGCCATAAGTGGATAGGTTTCACTGGTGTTGCTTTGGATTAATCTACTTATAATTATTGTGAACAAGATGCGTTGTTATTGTTACCTATCGATGGATCTTTGTGAAATAAGTCGCTTAGGTTAGTTACCTACCAAATGTATTTTTTGAAGTAAAAGTTGAATATTTTGAAAGTTTGTTTTTATGTCGCGTAGGCATAGTAGAATAAAACCATTTAGTGCGTTTTTGTAGTAAGCATCGTATACTTGTCTGAAAGATTTTACACTACCAAAATTAATCCAAAATACAGTATCATCCACATTATATGAAAATATCACAACATTATAAATATGCCAAAAGCGCGCTATCATAAATGCAAGTAAATATTTTTAAAAATAAAGTATAGTAACATAATAATTTCACAACATAGGTATAGGTAACACTATTCTTTCATTAACTTTCCTTTCGTTTCTTATTGATTATTTCTAGTAAGTTCTCAGAAAGGTTTTTCGAAAGCATATCATTTGTAGGTTTGATCTTACCTGAAAGAGACAAGCTGTTTTAGTTAAGTTTTAAGTTTAGCTGGTTGAGTTATCTTAGTGTTTTTGTCGTAGATTCTGGCCATGGGATTACCTTCAGCCGTAAGCCTAATTTATTTTCTTTAAAGTTTGCGCTGTCCACTCTTTGTTTCCATCATCAGGTCAGCTGTACTAACCAACAGCGGATCTAGTCCTGTTCCATAGGCTGCGGTGGCAGAGGCGGAGGCGGAGGCGGCGGCGGCAGCGGAGGCACCTCGTTGGCACCCTGGTTCTCAACCAAGCCAAGCTGCTCGAGCATGTCGTCGTTGTCCTCCATCAGATGGACCTGCCCCAACTATGACATGCTTACTTTATAGACCTGTCATACGGTTTGAGTTGGATTTTGTGTCAAAGTTTACGCAGATTTATATTATTAACCGACTTCATAAATGGAGGATGTTATAAATTTTATCAATGTCTATCAAACCTACATAGTACTCAGTAGTAAATAACGTAATGACTGGTTAGGGAATGGTTAAATTAAATTGATGTCTGAGTATTTTTATTCTTAACTAGCGACCCGCCCGGGCTTCGCACGGGTGCAATGCTGATACTAAATATACTACAGAATGTCTTTATATAAAACGTTTTTTTTCACAGCTTTTTTGTCATTAGACAATTATTGATGATTTCTTTTTTTCTCGATCGTTCGCGATCGGCCGAACTGCGCGTTTGACGCTTAGCTGTTAGGCCGGTCGCGAACGTTCGAGAATGTTCGTTTTACGAAGCTACTCGCTAGGTGACTCGCTAGCCGCCTGTCTGTGCGTTCGCGTTTTTAATTAGGGATGACTGAGAGTGTTATAAACGTAAAAGTAGACAAATACAATCAGAAAGCTTCGAACTGCTAAGCTATCAGGAGTTACACGTGTTATTGTGAGTCAACCATACAAGATAGACATATGCTGTCGTGAAATATTTTTTATATAATTTTAAGGAGAACATTTCCGTCATACATGAATTCTGTGTAGCTTTAACCATTAAGGTTGCACACGCGACGGAAGCTTAAAAAATGGAGTAACTTCTCCCGTTTTCCCAACATTTTCCTTCACTGCTCTGCTCCTATTGATTGCAGCGTGATAAAAAGTATAAGTACTATAACCAGCTCAGGAGTATGAAAAATAATTGTACCAAGATTCGTTAAAATCCGTCGAGTAGTTTTTGTTTCTATAACGGTTATACAGACAGACAGACAGACAGACAGACAGACAAAAATTTTACTGATTGCATTTTTGGCATCAGTATCGATCCCTAATCACCACCTGATAGTTATTATTTTGGAAATATATTTCATGGACAGAATTGACCTCTCTACAGATTTATTATAAGTATAGATATAGATATAGATATAGAAAAAAATAATACCGTCTGCACCATTTCTTGACGTTAAAACGTTGTCAATTTTGTTGGAGCGCCAGATAAAAAGCTATTACCTACTCGGTGAAACTTAGTGCATGCACGTGCAGAGCATGTGTTAATACTAGATAAATGCTGGTTAGGCTGCCCTGCTAGGTCATGCCCCATGTTAGTTCTCTAGTATGACATATTGATAAATCTTTGTTTGCATAGCGTATTTGAGACGGTTCTAAAGAATTTATGCTTAAGATAGGTAGATACCTACATTAATTCAGAGAGTTATGGCTAAGGATAGGAATATGTCCACTCTATTTTATTAACCTTCGACCTGTGTATCTTCATATTTTTGTTTTACTTTTCGAGATAACATATGCTCGTGATAATAGAAGACTACGACGACTTTATAACAATTATTTATAATTAGCCGATTTAAATTGTGATAGATAACGACACATTCTGAGACGCGAGAGGTGCGGGTTTAATTTCTCAATTTCCGTTGGTAAAAATTAAATGTGTACTAACATCAGGCAATGCTGTGCGATGCTGACCGTGTCGCGCTGTCTCCGACAGCAGGATTTTCTGTCTTTTTTCCTCCATCAGCCGCTCCCGGTGCTTGTGGATGTAGTCATACACATTGGGCAGGCCCATGATCACGCAAGCCGATAGCGCTGACCGGTAAATGTTCATATCGGTAGCTTCGTACCTTCAACATGGGGAAATAAAATACTAAAGACACAGGTTTCAGAGTTGATGAATAGCACAAACTAACAAGGTAGGTGTCAGTCTCCGTCAGATATCTAAAGATCTAAATTCGGCTACGACAACGAGTATCTAGATGCATTTTGACGTGTGCACGGTTTCAGCCACAAAAATACCTACCTACTCGTAAATACTTACTCATACTCATCACCTATTTGGATGATAATATAAAAAACACGATATTCTAGTGTGGAAACTAACGACATATCAATTTAGGCAGGTAGGTACACAGGGTTGGAATGTAAGCCAGGCCCCGCCACGCCCACTTTTTCTATAAAAAAATCCAAGACAGATCCATTAATGACTTAATTAGATTTTTATTTGGATGTAAGTATTCGATTTGTAGGGTTTCATAGTTTCGCTATGTCCATCCGTCCGCAGCTTAGCTCAGAGAGTTTAATTAAGTGCTAGAAAGCTGTAATTTGGCATGAATAATGCCAAATTACAGCTTTCTAGCACTTATTCACTTATCACTTATCACGTCAACAATAAAATCTTAAGAAACGTTTTATTTAAGTACCTCCCTTGCACCTATGGATAGGTCTTTAAAACATTATGGGTTTGTGAAGACAACTTTTCGATTAAGGGATCCGTTTGTGAAATATTAACCCTTAAAGTGGTAAATTTTGTCAGAGTCAACCCCAGAGTCAGTGTCCCCCCTTCCCCCCCCCTACCAGCTAAACGATTGTATTTGGATGTGTGAAAAAATTCACAGTACTAAGTACTACAAAAAATGAATATACTAGTATATACTAGTAAAGGAATATACTAGTAAAAAGGAATTTAAAAGGAAAACTATCACGGCACGTTTTCGTTAGTCGTTTTTTTTTCTTAGTTGGTCGATAATTACTAATATGATCGACGATTACTCGTAAATTAGAAGTAAAATTTTTAGTACAAATATCATCGAAAATGACTTATTTAACATAAATATAACGTTGTTAGCTGTGTAGGTAAACTACGAAACCCTACATTGCGCGTGGCTCGACACCCACTTAGCCAGTTTTTTGTTTTTGTTTTAATGATTATTTCTAATATCTCGTAAGGGCTGATAAATTCTCTGAAGTATCTGAGTATCTATCTGAACTTTACTATAGCAGGGCATTTACCTTTTGTTTTTATGTAGGAGCTACCTATATCTAAATTTAAACAAATATTATAAAAAGAAAAACATGTTAAGTACCTCATTATTATTATAGAAACGGAATTTGCGTCATATCTTCATATCTTAGCTCTTATCACGTTTATTAGAATGCCTAGTCTATTATTGACAAACGAAAAGTGGATCAAACTAGTAAAAAATATTGTAACAGATGTCTTTTCGTATTTCCTGGCTGCCCATGTCGGTACTTAGTTAGATATATATTAGGTACCTACCTAAGTCCCTAAGTAGACATTTATAAACCTACATAGGTATATAATATAGTAAGCGTTCCTACCCTAAATGGCTTGTAGGATTTTGATAAAGGTGCTTTTCTGTAAGTACACTACACAGTACACATGCCCGAGGCTGTGCCCGAAGCCAGCTACGCAGCTCAAGACAATGGAATCTACACAAAAAAAAATTAGGTAAAGTGTCGCTTTTTAAATTCTTACCTGGTTACCTAATGATTCTCATTATGAAATAAGCTCACAATCGAATTCTCAAAGTATGGTATACCTATCTACCTACCCCCGAAGCCTAGGTACGAGTATCTACTCAACATCCTTGCAGATGTCTAAGAAAAAGTAGACGGGTGCATGCACGAAGATTAAGTCTCGAACAACTCACGTGCTTTTACTATTCTCACCATTCGTTGGTCCTCTCATCGTAGCATTCCACGTGGTAAATAGTAGTGACGCCATTAAAACCGCCGATTGCGAATATCATGTCGTCGATAACTTCTATAGCGAAATTGCTCCGCGGATTGTACATATCGGGAACTGGGGACCAGGTATTAGCCATAGGATCGTAGACTTCGCCACTGCACATCCTGGAGATGCCGTTGAAGCCGCCGATCACGTAGATCTAACAAGGATATCAATTGTATTTTCTAAAAGACTTATTAATTTAAAACATTGACTTCTCGTAAGTAAAAGTAATGTTGTAGCCAAACCTGTCTGTTTATTTAGGCTAGTCTAAAGTAGTAGGCAAGTACCTAGACCACTATTAGATGAATTTCTCTGATATATTTCCAGTGTGAAGCAGGGGCGCATATCTATACTTACCGCTATACCTACATAATTATAGTCTTTTTATCATAACTTAAAGTCATGGTAATATTCATGTTATTTTCTTACTAGCCGGTTAGAAAACGACTGCCTGTTTTGGAAAACTTTATGATTTCATAATGTCTATCTTTGGAGACGTAGAAAGGGCATGATCTGCAAATATTGATTCGGAGTGGTTCCGGGTGCTATAATGCTTTGGTACTTATCTAGTAAGTACCCACGACATAAACAATCCCAGCGTGGGGTCAGGATTCTAATGTGCAACTGTTTGGTGCTATTTATTTATTATAATATCTATATATATAAAAATCAATGCCACTTTTCGTTGTAATTTTATAACTCTAGAACGGGCTCACCTATCCAAACCAAATGTTTAGGTTTTGTTCGGACTATTTAGTAGTTGGTTTATGTGAAGTTTGCACAAAATCGGTAGAGCGGTTCTTCATTTATCACTTTTTTTGTAACAAATGAATTCAATAAATGGCGGATCATTTTGTAAATAGGGATTTTGCAGTCAATCAATTATTGAAATTTGACAGGACAACGTCTGTCACGGGTCGGCTAGTTAATTATATAAAAAAGTAGTATGCTTCCTAGAAAATATTTAACAACAAAATTGTAACAATTAAAGTCACAAGGATAATATTTTCTAGGAAGCATATTAATAATATTTACCTACTAGAATTTAAAGTGAACATGGCCGGTGAACGTGACACAAATGTGAATGGAAATATGCCTATCAATTTACTCACTATGATAATAACGTGTCGTTCTCGTTGCCCTCTGTTGCGATTTTGTTTCGGACTTGGCTTTTATTTAAAATAATGATCGATGCTGACTCCTTACCCAACCGGGTTCAAAAAGATTAGATTTTTACCAAAAATCCTGGCCACTAACAATATACGCAGATAACAGCAATTTTGACAGACTTATTTATGGAGATTATGTACTTATCAATTCAGCGGTTATGTAAGTATATTTTATATTTGTACAGAAATTACTTCTAATGGCTTATTTTATGAAAAAGTTCTTTAATAATAGAAATAATATTACCTACAATTTTATTTTGATGCAGACCAGTTAAAATTTAAAAAGTTAAAAAACTAAATGAATATAAATGGACTGTTGAGTATCAACACTGCTGTCAAACATTCTAGAATTAAGCCTCCAAAATACTGCGGAAAACAGTCTTAAGCCTTTTTTATCTATTCTACGATGCGTCTTCCGGTTTAAGGTCATTCTTAGCTGTTGTCCGTTCTATAAGTTGACCTGCCAATGGCATGCTAGTAACGCTAGTTTGCAGCTTTAATTTGTTAAGAAATGACAGACGCGACAGTTAACCGCAGCGACTGCGCCACCTTCCCATTGATTTTTTAATTCATTTTTTATTTTCAGTCGTGTGAGGCCAAAAAAGAAAAGGATAAATATTCGATTGGTATTACCTAGATTTACCTAGATACCTTGTTGTGGTAGGCTATGCAGGAGACACCAGAGCGGCGAGAGCGCATCGGGGCGAGCGTGGTCCATACGTTCGAGTCCGGATCGTACATCTCCACGCTGTTCATACACTCCTGACCGTTAAAGCCACCAGTTATGTAGATCTTATCTAAGAAAATTAACATAACAATATAATAGTAGGTAACCATTGGCAATATAGGTGAATTGTTAATCTGTTATTGAATTGTTATTTGTTAATAGGTAAAAAGCCTCTGGACTAGCAAGATATACTTTTAAATAGTAGTACTTGCTTTCTAAAGCAGCCGCACTAGCATCAGATCTCTGTGCGTTCATCGGGGCGACTAGAGACCACTGATTTGTACGATGGTTGAATCTCTCAGCGGTGTTTTGTCGATGATGTCCATCGTATCCTCCCATTGCGTAAATAGTCTCACCAAGAACCGCCACCGATACATAGCAACGCCTCGCATTCATTGGGGCCACCTACAATGTCAGATTTATATACATAAACCGGCAAAATTAAAAATATGTACGTACTGGACTAATTCTATCTAGGCGTTACCTCGCGCCAGCATTTCGTAACAGCGTCAAAACAGCGACAGGAGTTGAAATAATCCATGCCATCAAAGCCACCAATCACATAGATGCAGTTACCAAGTACAGCTGTTCCGTGATAAGCTCGAGGCCCGGCTGGGTCAACCTCTTCTACCTGGTGGAAAGCTTGCTTAGACATTGGTAGCAAATAGCAACTTGGGAAAAGCCATATGGAAAAACACGTACTTTGATCCATCGGTCGGCTCTGGTGTCATATGTTTCAATAAAAGCAGTTGGTGAACCACCACTCCAGCCTCCAATAGCAAAGAGGACCTACAAAACAATTCTTTCTGAAATACTTACCAATTGTACCCATTTCTCAGTTAAACATTTAATAAATTGTATCGTAGGTATTACCTCATGTGGAACCCGTGGTCTAGCTATTTCAGGTGTAGCCACTTCTCCATCACGTTGAGCAATCATTTCCAGGTCGTAAAGGAACTTCAATGTTTCTATAATTATCGGACGGGAACCCTCGTTACCAGTGACGTACGGATGATCCTTGACGTTTTCTAGGAAAAACTAAATAAAAAATAATAGGGGTTGGATCAAATAAGCAGTAGGTGCGGTTGTCATGAATTGCAGGATGCCTTACTTGTGTGTCGAGTAGACCAAGTCGTATGCTGCCCATTAGTTTAACTGTATGCTGCCAGCGCAGATCAGGGTCATAATTAACCCAGCGCAAAACAGCCTCCCAGACAACTTCCTCACTCTTTACATTCAGCTCGTCCTCAAGAATGATGGAATTCAGTTCATCAAGCGGCAAATGCAGGAACTCATCGCTTTGCGTCGCCACCGTCACGAAGTATCTGAGCAAGTATCTTCGCGAGTCTGCCTCCAGTTTGTAGCAGAAAACGCGTCTGTAATTTCCATGTCTACAATAAAATTACTCTCTCCGTATAATGAAAACTAATGTTCTTTACATTCATTACATTTATAAAGTTTAGAAACTAAGATAAACAAGAAAAATGCCTGAAATGGTCCAGTAGGGGCATAAACAGTCGGTCATCACGACAAAACAAAAGAGCTGTCACCTGGAAAACATCATAATCCCGAGGCAGTTTTTAGGGTTGAGCGAGATTCTGAGATGATCACAGCAGAGTTGCAGCACGCCGAGGAAGGCCAAATAGTCAGCCGTCATCAGCAACTCGTGAACGTTGGTGTCAGTGACGTCTATGCGCCGAAGGTACGCATACTCTATCAGAAGCAGCAAGATTTCAGACCGGACCCCTGATATTTGCACGTCACTCTGCTCTCGTGAGTGCAATGTTGTTGTGAACAATGCCCTGCAATGCAGAATAACCTGTTATAAAACAAATACATAATGATATGAAAGTCTGATGTAGAAAGTTGCTACATTTTCATTGTTTGAGTAGCAAACCAGCTGATAGTGATGCTGTAACTCACACTGCAATTTACTTTTCCTATAAGCTTTTTTGTGTACCTACCTAGGCTTGAAATAAGTTGCTGGAACCTTGATAAGAATGCACCACCTATTGTACAATATAGTACACATACAAGAAGTACGGACTGCAGGCAGAGAGGATGGCGCGGTGCACGGGAAAGGAGGCGCCGTCGTCTGAGCGCACGATGGCATCGCACAGCAGGCGGCACTCGCGCAGCCGGTGCAGCGCTTGCATCGCCGCCACCGACATGCACCGACCCGTCTCGCGACCCGCCGTCTGTACAGACAACACGTATTACACGTAGGTACTACTAACGAACGGCTCATCATCGTAATTATCAGCAGTAGAGAGTCTACTGTTGGAGATATAGGCCTGCTTCGTAGGGTTTCAGAGGATATCTTGTACATAACCAACAATACGGGTAGTACAGGTTAGCTTCAGTTTTTTAAACGACTTTCTCAATTCGAACATACCTATGCATGTTTTTTAGGGTTTCGAGTCTACAAGAAACCCTTATAGTTTCGCCATGTCAGTCCGTCCGTCGTCCGTCTGTCCGCAGTTTAGCTCAGAGACGCCTAGTGCTAGAAAGCTGTAATTTGGCATATGTATATCTATACTAATATTATCTATACTTCTATATCTATATCTATATCTATACTCTATACTAATATATAAAGAGGAAAGATTTGATTGTTTGTTTGTTTGCATCGAATAGGTTCCAAAACTACTGAACCGATTTGAAAAATTCTTATACCATTAGAATTCTACATTATCCGTGATGAACATAGGCTATATAATAATTTCAAAAACGTTAGGGATCCGTATGAACGTATGAAAACTTCGATGATATATTCTATAACCCAACGTGTGAAAAAAAAAACCAATTTAAGTCACGTACGCTGCGGAAATTGTTGACAATAGAGCAAAGTAATGTTCTACAGTTTTAAAGAGGACATCAATATCTACAAAAAAGTCTGCAAAACCATATGTCTAACTTTAAGGATCCGTATGAAAACTTCGATAAGTAACCCAAGGTGTAAAAAAATTACCCTATCATTACTACACCCGTGCGACGCCGGGGCGGACTGCTAGTATACAATCTACATATTAGTAATGTCAACAAATGCTTATATTTACTACTTCCGTGAAAAAAATCACGGAAGTAGTATAACGAACTTAAAAGGAAAAATATCACAGCTAAGTAGGCGTTACAAGTTTTCGAGTAATAGACGTAATAGTCGACCAACCTATAAAATGTATTCGAAGAAATAATTATTTTTTTGGTACAAGTATCATTGAATGTTACTTAGCTGTGTCAACTACGAAACCCTACATTGCGCGTGACCCGACACGCACTTGGCCGGTTTTATTTGTATGTGTTCGGAATAACTTCGTCGTTTATTTGATGATTCTTTTTTTTTGGAAAGGAGATATTCCAAGGGTGGTCCCATGATAAGGAAACCAGGATCTGATGATGGCATCCCAGAGAAATCGAGGGGAACTTTCAAAAATCGACGACTAGTGCGTTTGTTAATTTTTTCCTATCTTTGACTGATATGGCGTTTACGGTCAGCAAACCTTCACAAACATGAAGTCGGTTTTGTTTTTCGTTTTTGAAACGTAATTATTAATTATTGCAATTATTTTACAGATAGACAGAAAATCACGAAATCAATCACTACATAGTATAAAGCAGTCGCTTTCCGCTTCCCGCGTCTGTATGTCTGTATGTATGTTTGCTTATATCTTTAAAACTACACAACGGATTTTGATGCGGTTTTTTTTAATAGATAGAGTGATTCAGGAGGAAGGTTTATATGTATAATAACATGCTACCCGTGCGAAGCCGGGGCGGGTCGCTAGTTTTTGTATAAAATCATCAATACAGCTTTGATAGTAGCAGTAGCGAGTGAAAATGTAGAGCACTATGGTTGAACTAGTTATTCTCAAGAAACGCTACTCTACTGGACAGAGCTAGTTTATCGGAAGGAACTTATTGAAATAAAATACTACGCTATGGATTTAAAACTTCAGGTCAGTACTACGTACCGCCTTAGTTTTGTAGCCAGCCCATCCGCAAAACATGGCAGGTTTTGTACACAATCGTGGAACGTCAGATACTCACTGAGTTCCTCTACAAATATGAGTCATTGGACCTCTTTTCATTTTTGTTGTTGAGTTGGCTGCATCCTTTAGGGCTTTGGAAGCAGTACTTACTGTGTTGTTAGGGTCGTTTTCCATTTCAGCGCGTCTTTAACGCCAATTCATCATTACCAAAATTGACTCGCATCAAAAAAAAACTTATTTTCAAAACGCACGAAGTCACGATAACAATCGAGATTTAGCTCAATAAATTCATATAAAAATACGGTAAAAAATAATCTCAAAATATCAAAATCAAGTCATTTGATAAAACATTTTAGGTTAGCAAAAAAATTATACAAGAATGACAAAACATGTCACACCTTTTTTTTCCAGTTGACATTTCCAGATAGCAGTATTTTCATCATTGGTGGTTGCCTTGAATCAAAAATTTTATTACTTTTTTCCTGTCACTATGGCAATTTAAAATATAAAAAAAATATCTTTAAAGAGTATGTTTTCAAAACACTTTCAAACTTTTCAAAGTTACAGAATCAGAAATAATACGTCTGTTTCGTTCATGTTTTTTTTATTAAAATATCGTTCTTAATTTAAAATACTTAGTACATTCATTTATCACATCACTTTCTCACACATGTATGATATTAATATTTACAGCACTTTTATAAATACAACAAAATAAGGGGGGTCTGCGATAATCACTACATAGTATAAAGCAAAGTCGCTTTCCGCTTCCCGCTTCCCGCGTATGTATGTATGTATGTTTGCTTATATCTTTAAAACTACACAACGGATTTTGATGCGGTTTTTTTTAATAGATAGAGTGATTCAGGAGGAAGGTTTATATGTATAAAACATGCATAATATAGTAGAGAAACACTGATAATTTTAGAGGTTTCTAATGTGATGTCGTAAATAAACAAATTTTTTTGCGCTTACATTGCAAATGCTGGCTGAACCCCACGAGATATATCAAAATAATGTACTACAGTATTGTACACCTTAAAAACGTCTACAAAAAAGTCAACGATGGTATTAGAAATGTCTTACGCACAGCGAAGCGGGCACGGGTCAGCTAGTCTAATATATACAATTTCCATGTCACAATGTTAGTTACCGTACTCCTCCGAAACGGCTTGACCGATGCTCATGAAATTTTGTGAGCATATTGAGTAGGTTTGAGAATCGACCAACATCTATTTTTCATACCCCTAAGTGATAAGGGTGGCGTAAAGATCGGGAAAAACGGAAAGTGATTTTTTCTGTGGGATTATTGACATTTGACAGGACAATGTCTGTCGGGACAGCTAAGTTATCTATAATAAAGATATGATTTAGTTGAGTGGCCTAGATGTTTCCCTGGCCGTGATGCCATCGGCTCTGAGCCTCGAGAGCAGAGATTTGTAGACAACAGGCGAGAATGGAAGCACCACTCCTCGCTCTTGGATTTCACCTGAAATTGAAATTATCTTACGTTAATAAAGTTCATATTCGTGTGTTAAAGATAATCATTCTGAAAAAATATTTCTCTTACAAAAATTGTTGTAGGTATTTGTAATAGCTTTACCAAAATACTATGTATATAAAGCAAGGACCTTTCGCTCTATAGTGTAGGAAATTCTTACCATCCAAAACCATTTTTGCGGCGATAGCAGTGGGCAGACCTACTGTTCTGGCCATGGCGGTATGTGAAGTAGGGTCGCCGCGGACAGCCATAGTCACTTCACGTCTCTCCTTCTTGCCATCGCTCCACGTCACTCCTAACTCGTGGCGAAGTACTACGAAATCTGTTTCACCATTATCTGTAACATACAAATAGAGCTAAGCACATTTCTTGACAGTCGGATATAGAAAACAAATTAAAATGTTAGATTTTTCCTGATTTTGAAGAAATTAGGTTGTTTGCTTGCTTGTCGTGTCAGTCTTTTTTGTCATCGTGCATTACATTAGTTGTATGTTGCAGTATGATGCAATGCACGACTGGGACTCAAGCCCACGACCTTTGGAACAAATGGCGGGGTCACTAAGGAATGAGAAGAAACATAGACGACTAAATTATCATTCTTGAAAACTTCGTAGCACTTGCTACGCCATGGTGTAGACATGGCTACGCCATACAAGTGACGTAGTAAATGCATGCTCAGATTTTATAATTTTTATTCTTGTGTTATCCAATGGCAAATATTCTGAATAACAACCACAAACCATTACCTACATTACATTTCACAAGTTTGCTTGTGTGACATACAATAACATTTAAGGCAAAACGAGTTATCTACATTTTAAAACAACGAAAAAGAGAAGGTTCTCAATAATTCGACATGTACCTATATATTTTTTACGTACCTATATGATTTTTTCTATTGTGTAGAGAATAGTCAAAGTTATTTTGGTTATCGTTGGTATTTACTATTCAATATGAAATAGGGTCAATGTGAAAATTTGCGCAAGATGTTACTTACCAAGTTGTAGACGGTTGCCCAAATAGTGACTTATAGTATCCAGCGGGGTATTGCACTTGACGATTTCGCTTTCATCAAGAAGGCCAAGGGATTCAAGGGATTGCGCTCCTGCAGTGCCAATTCGTTCCGCTAGTCTAGTCCTGAGATTCTCGTAGAAAATTGTGGAGTCCATTAAACCGAGAAGTTCGCACGCAAATTGACGCTGAAACATCATGATGTTATTGCAAAGCCTGAATTTTATCATCAGCTTTTATTCAAATTAAATATAAAAATAAGGAAAACTGTGCTAACATGATATTTATTAGTCAGTAAAAAAATTATAAAATTGGAAAATGTAAATTACCCAAGTGATGTTGGGTCCATCTGGGTGTAATGAAGGATGTGGGTTAGGGTCTACTAAACCATATAGTTGCATTGATTTCATAGCTTCTGCAAAACCTAAAAAAAAATGTTTAAAGTTATTTTAAGTCATATTCATTGACAGACTTAGAATAGATTTGTTTTAAATACGGTAAGTTTTGTAATAGTTGATTATCTAAAATGACAATTTCAATTCAGATTTCGAACTACAATATAAAACACAAAATATTTTTTTTGAAAAAACCTACGGCCTTTTAAATGTAATTGAAAATGGATAAAAATATGCACCAATCAAATCAAAACCCATAACTGAATACCGTATTAAAATCGGACCAGGGGTTTTGGAGATAAATGGTAACGTTGGTTTGCAACACAAACTTCCTCTTACCCCAAACGCATATACCGTCTCCGTACCGTCGCGTGTAAAAATAAAGCCATCAAAAACATAACTTGTAAAAAAGCCAAGTCTCACAACGCAACTCAGTTCTTCTACCGTAAAAAGTAGTGAGATCCATGTAATACCAAGTCGGTTAATTTATTCAGTCCCTACTTTAAGGGTCCTTCTGTCTTAAGTTATTACGTAAAGGTTAGCTAATTACGTAATAACTTAAGTCAGAAGGACACTTAAAGTAGGGACATGGATCTCACTACTTTTTACGGTAGAAGAACTGAGTCGCGTTGCGAGACTTTGCTTTTTTTACAAGTTATGTTTTTGATGGCATCTCATTTATTTTTGTAGATAGCCCTACTTTTTAGGGTTCCGTACCTAAAGAGTAAAAATGGAACCCTGATACTAATACTCCACTGTCCGTCCGTCCGTCTGTCCATCTGCACGTCTGTCCGTCTGTCTGTCTGTCGGTCTGTCTATCCGTCTGTCTATCACAGGGCTGTATCTCATGAACCATGACAGCTAAGACAGTTGAAATTTTCACAGATGATGTTGTATTTCTGTTGCCGCTATAACAACAAATACTAAAAAGAATAAAATTAATATTTAAGTGGGGCTCCCATACAACAAACATGATTTATAGATAATGGTACGGAACTCGACGTGCGCGAGTCCGACTCGCACTTGGCAGGTTTTTTTAGGATTTTACACTAAACACTAATTGTGTTTCAAATTTGAAGCTTCTATGTCTGCTAGAAGTGCCTTAAACTTTTGATGATCGGTCAGTCAATCAGTCAGTCAGTCAGTCAGTGAGTGAGTGACAAAATAGGAAACTTTGACTAGTTATAATTCTTAAACTACTGGTTCAAATTGAATGAAATTTGAATATACCGTGTTTATATAGTGACTGCTTGGTTACTGAAAATTCAGGCTTCTAGTTTTATCCACAACGAAGTTATAGGGGGTCGAAAATTGCCTGAACTGCCGTGCCCCCAGATTATTATTACACGCACATATCTGATAAGAAATATGTGTAAACAGATATGTGTGAGTTTTATTATATTACTGATAGCTGACCCGTGCCCGCTTCGCTGGTCGACAGATAGTTTCACATCTGGTATTCAATCTTCAAAATAAATCATAGCCTATATGTTGCCGAAGACTAATAGCTACATAACAAAAAGAGTTTTATTAAAATCCGTCCAGTAGTTTTTGCGTGAAAGTTGGACAACAGACAGACAGACAGACAAAAATTTCAAAATGTTTTTTTTTGGCTTGTGTTACTTGTATAAAGACCCCTAGGAGTATTCTATTAGTTTTTATTCAATGTACAGAATTGAACTCTTCTACAGTTTTATTATATGTATAGATGTATAGATACGGTTTTAAGATGATCTAAATTGGTAATATCGACTAGGTATTTACCTTTGTATCTTAAAGTGCCTCTAAACATGGTATGCGCTTCTTCAATGCCGTACAGCGATGAATATATGGTGCTGTCTCGGTTGGGGAACCCTTCGAATGCGAAGCCAGGTAGGAAGTCCAGTTCACGTGCTACTGACATTAGCTCGCCTCCACTTAGCACTTCGACAATCTAAAAGCAAAAAATGAATTAAAATTACATTTATTTATTTATAATAGATGCAATATTACAAGCGGTAAATCGAGGATTATAAAGAAAAGATGTCAGCCCCCAGATGAAATGAAAGGACCAGGATGTATAAGGAAGGACTAGCGGTTCTATTTTGTAACTGAAATGGTGACTGTAATCTGTTTCAATGGCTAAATTCCCATTGTTTAACTATGAAACGCAATGGGGAGTTCAATTGTGAGTAGATTTACGTATCATGGTGTTAAATGTTGGGATCAGTTTTAGGATCTGAATTTTTTACCTGTCCTCTGCTTAGATATTTCGCTGCTGATATTGTGTTGAGCAAAACTCCGCGAGGGTTCCAAGAGAATTTGTACCGAAGAGCGTTGTCACTGAACTCTGGCGCTGGTAGACCTAAACCAAACAAGATTGTTAAGTAAATAAGGCTAGTTCAGCCGTGGATTAGCATGCAATTGTCATCGGAATAAAAAGAGTTGTTAAAAATAAAATAAAAAAATGTAGAAATTTCATAGATATTGTAAAACCAGAAAAGTCAAAGTAAGATAAGTACATTATATTATCTAATATATAAAATTTCCATGTCACAATGTTAGTTACCTTACTCCTCCGAAACGGGTTGACCGATTCTCATGAAATTTTGTGAGCATATTCAGTAGGTCTGAGAATCGGCCAACATCTACTTTTCATATCCCTAAGTGATAAGGATGGCGTAAAGATCGGGAAAAACGGAAAGTGCTTTTTTCTGTGGGATTATTGACATTTGACAGGACAACGTCTGGCGGGACAGCTAGTGATAACATAATATTTTAGCTTACCTCCACAATATGAAACGAACGAATCAATCCGGCCGCCGTTGTTTTGTATATTGTGAATGCACTCCAACGCAAGGAGATGGTCGATGCCGGGATCGAGCCCTACTTCATTCAAGAATGTAATGCCAGCTTCTTTTGCTCTGAAACCAAAAACACAACTTGATCCAAAACAGCACAAAACGTTTGAATCTATAAATCAATAATAAACAATATTGCAGATTTAAATTATGCAGTAAATGGTCGTAAAAATACAACTCAATATTATGGAGCCATCGGAATTGAAATCTGCATTTTGTCCTAGAAGGTCACATAAGAGAGTTCATGTAAGTACAATAGCAACTGCTAGCTGTAGTTCTAATAAAATATGTTGATTTTCAATTAATGAACTAGTAATTGTTACAGATATACTCGTAAAAGCAACATAGATAAGACTTTAACAAGAACATGTATGATACTTACGCTTGATGCAGCTCCTGTACTTCAGGTCTGACGTAGGAAGCTGTGACCATATGCGTACCGGTCTGCAGACACGCCCTGGCCACCGTCCCGTGCAGGTCATAAGGCAATAAGGAGACCACTAGGCGGGCTTTTGAAGCCAAAAATCGAAGGGCCGCCTCGTCGTTGGCTTCGAAGTATTCTGAGTTCACTCCGTATTTCTCTGCTAATGCGTCTGCCTCGTCCTTTGATGCTGATGCTGTAAGTAATTTTTCGTTTCAAAATTTGATGCTTGTTTGCTTGTCGTGTCACTGGTTTTTTCTTAGTCACGCAGTGATAGTTCGGTTCGGTGGCTTCCAAGAAATTGGTTTATGTCTGCTACTTTCGTAATAGCCGTTTAGGAAATGTATCTAATCACGGCAGTTTTTTTGAACAACTAAGCTCGTTTGTTCTATGGTAGATACTTCACAGGAATACTTCAAAATCATGCTGCACCTACTCAAACAGATGATCATTGAATACCGAAGTGTTACATTCCCATTCATACCAACGAGTAGTACTTATATAGTGTATATGATTAAGAAACTTACCGACAGTAACCGCAATATTCTTATCCCTAGACAGGTATTCAACTACAGGTGCGGACACCAGGCCACTTCCCAATATCACCACTTGCTTCTGCTGGTCATTTCCTTCGACTTTGTGACGTGAACGCCTTGTAAACAAAATATAATACTGTATTACGCACATTATAATAATACTATTTGTAAAGTTGTAACATAGGAAGTACTCGTATTTGTCTACACTTCTACATTACTATTATAAACTTCAATTTATATTTTTGTTTCGGATAAACTAAAAACTACCAAATGGACCGATTTAAAAAATATTTTACCTAAAAGACAATATTTTATTTAAAAAAATAAATAATTAGTTCCCCACGAAAATTGCAACATTGTAACCTAAGGTATGAAAAAGTTGCCGATAATCTTCATTAGTACACTCGTGAGAAGTCTCTTCAAATGAATTGCGATGCAAAATGTTGTATGCATAATCGCTTTCATGAAATATTTACTTACGTATTTGCTTGGCGTAGTTCGTTGATGTACTCGAAGGATGGTGTTAGTTTCCCATTGCTTGTGATAATTGCCTGAGAAAGGTATTCGTATTCGTGAAAATCTTCTCGATAGTTCAGTTTTTCTAAAATCCTTCTAGGCTGTCTTCATGACCAGGGAATCTAAAGATTCTACAACAGTCAGGTATTATTTTTACGAAAAGACCTTTACTATAGCAGCTCTACCATGAATAGAAGGGCTTACGCCTAAATAGCTCAAATATTGATACTCGAATTTCATACCCCTTTGACAATTGGCGAAAAATCATGCTGCTCTAAAGGTTTGCTGGCATCCGACTTGATGATGTCTTCCGCGTAGGGGAACAGCAGGTCTCCGAAGAAATCTGTGGATTCTCTGGGCAGCTGAGTGGGCATGTTGTCTATGGAGCATACTAAGACTCCGGGACCTTTGAAACTGAAAAATAAACAATTCCGAATCCGTTATTTTAAAAACGCTCTGAAGTAAAACTCCGGTCTATCTTCATCGAAGTCTTCGAAGTTCTTCCGAAGTTAAGATTTGATATTATCAGATAAATGTGTCAGGAAAATGCAATTTTTACGTTTATTTCTTATTAATGAAATAACATTTTTGTTCTGGTGCGCTGAACTCTAATTTTACGAGTGCTTTTAGTATTCGGTCGTTTATTTAGAACGGGATGTTATTGATTGAAGAGTCGCAAATTGAATTTATTTTATGTTATGCTTGATTGCAAGTCAATAACCTTCTGTAGGTAGGTACCTACTATTCGAAATAAAAAAAGGAAAGAGTATTTATACCCATACTTAGTTCTGTCGTCAAGTAGCATTTTTAGAAGTAAAGGTTTTAAAGATGAATTACAGGCACACGCTGAAACCGCATATGCTTGCGCTATTAAATAGGCTATAAAAAATGCGAGCTACGAGTATATTCATGGAAGAAAAGAGAGCGACGGAATCATGGATATAGGAGAAACTTTACCTGAATTGAGAATTTCTGAATAATCCATCTTATAGTTGATAAACTCACCTTTTAGTATCCTTGTTCCTATCCGCATCATATAAACAGAAGGGCGTGTCGATAGTGGTGCATTCGTTCATAAACTCGATAGAGCCACCAGGGTCTGCAGAAATATCACAGAGTGCCAGCATCCTGGTTGAAAATAATAATATGCAATATAGTTCTGTTAACTCGAATTAATATAGATTAAGATGAAATCATTGGCCAGTTATTAGGTATGGAAAAGTTATGATAAAACTCAGAAGTGAGAAGTTGAAGAGTCTCAAATTATCATATCGGTTTAAAAAAAAATTGCCGCTTACGCGATACTAGAGGAACCTGAGAGGTAAAAGGCTATCCATGCAGCCGCACAAAGATAGTGCAACGATGTAATAATACGAGTACTCACCTGTGTGGTAAAGCTGGGGCGCCAACACTCTTGGGCAGCCATGGCGTGTGTGAAGGCAGTAGGAGATGCTTTGCATCAGGCAGAGTCAAGAGTTTTGGGCTGTCTACCGCCCAGTAGATACCGTTGATGAGTACCGATGTGTATGGCGCGATCTGATAACAATGCAGCATGATATGATCTTTGAGGCTGAACTGAACTGATATTTTTTTGCAGTTGTAGGTATCTACCTAACCTATCTGCTATCTAGCAGGTCTAGCTATTCAAGTTATTAGCGATTCGTCAACTTAGCAATTAGCCATGTAGCTAATTATTGATTTCTTGATTGATTTGAATTTCCACGTTTCATGAACTGCTTTAAAAATTACAGTTGTCAAATAGAAGGATCTTAGAGTCTCGAGCTACGCTCGGGAACTACGTAGTAATAAAACAAAATATTACTAACATAGTCATTACCTATCCTATCCTATCTACGAGTGGTTATCTGCAACAGACTATTAGTTCACGATTATCTCTCCAGAACGCACGTGCGCCCAGGAAAGTTAGGCATAAACTGTAAATTTGGCGGAGACTTGCATAAGCTCCCAAAGTGTATAGGTTTACTTTAGAAACCTGAACTGAAACTGGACTTCAACAAAACAGCGCCTTATAGCGGACGACACGTCGATTAGTATATTATCTTTGTCGACAAAGATGTCGGAAACCCCGAGAAATATATAATTATGAAAATGCCCGCGAGAGGAGCTTGTTTTTTGTGAAATTCGGCGTGTAAGATAAAAGCATCTAGGCTAAGGAATCGTATCAATAGTTGGGTGAGCAAATTTTGCAAATAGTAGCTGTATACTGTACTTTTTGAGCAAACGTCGATATGTATCTTTCCGGGTGCTCATCGTACTCTTGATGGTCGTACCCTCCGCCGTTCTTCCTCTCGAGGTGATGACGGCGGCGAACCTCACATCCATAGATTTTGTTTGGGCCTGTGACAGATAGATAAATACTCAACTTCATTTTAAAAATATTAGCAAAATATTTTGAGCCACTTCTGCCACCACAAGCACGATTATTACTTTCATTTCATTTATTATATTCAGGAGATTTATTCAAATATTCGCGTTAGTCGTACGTAAGTCGCAGCAGATCCTAAGTGCTTTGGTAATTTTACTTACTTCCATGTTCAGCAACTTTTCTTAACATTTCCGGTGGCACGTATTCATGAGGTAGCTCTTGAAATATTTCTTGGCTTCCCTGAAATAAGATACATTCATACAGAATCTACTTACTTACATAAAACTTCAAAATAAGAATAGACACTTTCATCACGTTGAATCGTTTTATAAAGTTCATCAGTGCAAAAATAATTAGGTAAAACGAGCAAACCTGTGAAACATTCCCTGACCCAGTGAAGACGAAGGTAAGAGGTCCGAGAGATTTGGGCATCATTCCCAGAGCCACCTCGTAGCCCGCGTCTCGGATGGCTTGACGCGCCATGCTCGAGTTTCGGTAGTTGTGGGCCGGTCCGATATGCTATAAATAAATTGTATTTGGGCAATATAATATATGTATATGTGCATTCATATGTTATGTTAATGTTATAGGAATTTGACATATTTTTAATGATTTTATTTTATTACCTACTTCAGCTGAGCATACACTAATTTGCCTCTTTTTGCTTTGTTTTGTTTGTTATGCTACTTATACTTACCTACTGTTATTTTATGTATTTAGGATTTAAACAGTCGCAAACCATGTTTTTTTTTGACCATGCCAGCGACGTCAGTGTACATTTTGAACTTTCCGTTATCCTCCGCGTAACCGATCAAACAAAAATAAATGTTTCAAAAATGGCTTGCCTCTTGAAGGACTTGGTATAATTATGTTCAAATTTTTACTTACCATAAAAGGAGTATGATGTCCAAGCGCCAAAAGTCGCAGTCCCAATCCGTGGAGAATATTAACCATGCCAGCGACGCCGGCGTACTTCCCGAACGCAACCACCCTGTTGCCCTTCCCGTCCATCAGCTTCTCGTAGTCGATCAGACGAATGTTCTGTAAGAAGTACAAGGGTTATTAAAACTTGTGTATTAAAGTTCCAACTTTCTTATATGAGCTCGCTTGGAGGTTCAATTGGTTGTTTATATCTCTATAATCAGAAAACTGTTTGGCGAATCCTTACGCAAGGACGTTACGGGTACGTAATGGATAAGTTCAAACTTTAACGATTGTTATGAATCAGTTGGTCCCTATGAGTCTCCTATACATAGCTTTAAAGAGATATATATGAATTGACTTCAAAAACTCCTATCATCATTGTATTACCTACCTTGGCCAATATAGCATCCAGCATAGGCATGTTAGCTTCCTGCGCCTTGATGGTATGTGAGAAGAAGCAATACGTCTTGTTGGGTATGAGAAGATCGACCGGCGTTTGCTTCACGCCAAAGATGACATTGGCATCGCTAATATCCTCTTGGATTATGGCTCCGGCGCTTACGTATGACTGAAAAAAAATACGGTAAGTTTGTAGGTGATAGAGTTAATTAGTCGTACCATACTTAATAATGTTGATGTCTTTTTCCTTTATTTGAGCTTTAACATTAATTTAACAGCTATCTTTTATTCATTTACCCTCGTATTCAGAAACGACACTGTGAGAACACGCACCCACAGTGGACGAAATCTTTTTTCATAAAAATCACTTTATGTGTTGAGCGGCACTATTTCGCACGCTACCGTGTGCCTTTAGAGCTCAACTTTAGCTAGAGGCACACGACGATGTGCCTTTAGTCACACTATGCAGTGTCGCAAAACACATAAAGTGATTTTTATGAAAAAAGATTTCGCCCACTGTGGGTGCGTGTTCTCATAGTGTCGTTCTTGAATACGAGGGTAAGACTCTTCTTCTTTTCCAAGACAGATGAAAAAACGGCTTAACTTTCTATTTCTGTACCTATATGTATTTTTACTATTAATAAATTAACATAGAGGTTTATTACAAGGTTGTATCTACAGATACATACACTACAGTGTAGGTATATTAGCTTTCCAGAGATTGCTGACACCAGTTTTTTCGCATTCGGAACAACTAGATTTCAGCAGCACAAACTTCGATCAAATATGATCGAAGAGTACAAATAAATATATAATTAAAAATAACCAACAGTCTTCACAATCCTGACCTGACAACGAGTAGGATTCCCTGTGTCGTGGATATCAGACATCACGAGTACAGTACAGGCACAATTATTTGCAGATTATGCAAACATTCGTGCAAATCCGCGGTGATCGAATCCCGTCACCGAGATCGTAAATTTTTAGGGTTCCGTACCCAAAGGGTAAAATCGGAACCCTATTAATAAGACTTCGCTGTCCGTCTGTCTGTCTGTCTGTCCGTCTGTCTGTCTGTCACAGGGCTGTATCTCATGAACCGTGATAGCTAGACAGTTGAAATTTTCACAGATTATGTATTTCTGTTGCTGCTCTAACAACAAATACTAAAAACAGAATAAAATCAATATTTAAGGGGGGCTCCCATACAACAAACATGATTTTTTTGCCGTTTTTATAGATAATGGTACGGAACCCTTCGTGCGCGAGTCCGACTCGCACTTGGCCGGTTTTTTATACTATTTCCGTTCTACCTTGCGAGCGCTTCATCATTCAATTTTATTTATTATGCCATTATACCAGTAAGCCGAGAATGATACGATGAACGAAGTGGTTTTACATTCCTTACCTGCATAGGATACGCGCGACGATTTGACGGCTGAACGATGACCTTTATGCCTTGCCTCACGAAGCTCTTCACGTTTGAAGGGGAGAACGGTGCGCGTCTTTCCCATACTGACTGGTCTTCTCTACGGATGGCTATAACTCTGCGAGACTAGAAAAAAAAATAGTCAAGAAGCGCTGAAAAGAAGCGCCGGAAGTGGACTAAAAAGGCTGGTTGCTTGCTATGCTAATAAGGTTTTTGTTGATCGGTTCCAAAATTAAAAGGTGTGTTTATTGTTATTTAGAGAGTAGGCTATTTGGTTCTCCAAATGGAATTGAGAAATGAAACGCTACAAAAAAATGTTATCTCAGATAATATGGCTTAAAATGGGTAATACTATAGAAAATCTGTTACCAAAAATATGTGATCTTAAATTTTGGCCTGATTTCAAGGTATTTCGTACGCGTGGACTGAGGTATCAAATATTTGAGAAAACCCAAGATCAAAATATGGCCATTTTGTTTAAAAAGCATTAGTGTGAAATCGTAAAAAGTGCTATTGTTTGTGATGTGTTACTATATTACTTATGTAGGTACTTTACCTACCATTATAAGAGTCACATTCACATCTGATCAAATGCTGAAGTTGAAAAGGTTATTCTTCAATTATGTATTTGCTGTAGGTATTTGCAATCGTTCTCTTCTGAATCGTTCTTTGTCACTTGTGTAAACAGAGATATTATTTTAATCTATACTTATAATAAATCTGTAGAGAGGTCAATTCTGTACATGAAATATATTTCCAAAATAACCATCAGGGGATGATTAGGGATCGATACTGATGCCAAAAATGCAATCAGTAAAATTTTTGTCTGTCTGTCTGTCTGTCTGTCTGTCTGTCTGTCTGTCTGTCTGTCTGTCTGTATAACCGTTATAGAAACAAAAACTACTGGACGGATTTTAATGAAACTTGGTACAATTATTTTTCATACTCCTGAGCTGGTTATAGTATACTTTTCATCACGCTACAATTAATAGGAGCAGAGCAGTGAAGTGAAATGTTGGGAAAACGGGAGTAGTTACTGCATTTCTTAAGCTTCCGTCGCGTGTGCAACCTTAATGGTTAAAGCTACACAGAAATCATGTATGACGGAAATGTTCTCCTTAAAATTATAATAATAATAATACTTATAATAAATCTGTAGAGAGGTCAATTCTGTACATGAAATATATTTCCAAAATAACCATCAGGGGATGATTAGGGATCGATACTGATGCCAAAAATGCAATCAGTAAAATTTTTGTCTGTCTGTCTGTCTGTCTGTCTGTCTGTCTGTCTGTCTGTCTGTCTGTATAACCGTTATAGAAACAAAAACTACTGGACGGATTTTAATGAAACTTGGTACAATTATTTTTCATACTCCTGAGCTGGTTATAGTATACTTTTCATCACGCTACAATTAATAGGAGCAGAGCAGTGAAGTGAAATGTTGGGAAAACGGGAGTAGTTACTGCATTTCTTAAGCTTCCGTCGCGTGTGCAACCTTAATGGTTAAAGCTACACAGAAATCATGTATGACGGAAATGTTCTCCTTAAAATTATATAAAAAATATCCCACGACAGCATATGTTTATCTTTTATGGTTGACTCACAATAACACGTGTAACTCCCGATAGCTTAGCAGTTCGAAGCTTTCTGATTATATTTGTCTACTCTTACGTTTATAACACTCTCAGTCATCCCTAATTAAAAAAGTTTACATTATTAACTATTCCATAAAAATAAATCATAGAAATTGGTATAGAAACACCAAAGTTATACATGAAATACGCTAATAATAAGCCATCGCGCGTGAATACTGAATCATGCTATAAGGATTATTTTTGTATATAAGGTCGCGAACGCACAGGCTGGCGGCTTGCTTAGCGCCTAGAGGCTAGCGAGTCACCTAGCGAGTAGCTTCGTAAAACGAACATTCTCGAACGTTCGCGACCAGCCTAGCAGCTAGGCGTCAAGCATGCGTCAAGCGCGCAGTGCGGCCGGTCGCGAACGTTCGAGAATCGGTCGCCGCGCTCGACGCGTCTCGCGGCCGAAGGTATAAAAAGGCGGGGCGAGCGCGAGCGCGAGCTTCATACAATTTTTGTGTGATACTGCGCAGCCGGACCCACCGTGTTTAAGGGTTAAAATGCAGTCACAAATCTATGGAAATGTACAAATTGTACTCCAAAATCTGGAATTGTACTAGAAGGGGTCCCGAGATATTTACGTTTGAAATGGGCCGGCCAGGAAGTAGTCTAAACCCGTTAATCCCCGAGCGAACGCCGGCGTTCGCGGTTTAACGTCACTGCGCAAGGAATTTTTGAAAAATGTATTATTTGGTAACCCGAAGAGCTATCGCTTCCGGGTTTTGACTGTTACGAAGCTGACAGATGACAGTATCGTTCTGTGTAACAAAACCATTACTTCCATTGACTCCGCTGTAGACCTCAGAGTTTGTACGAAGTGTGATTGCTACAATCAATCCAAAAAATATCGTTTTTGGAACGAAGTTCCTTATGGCGCGTTGCGAAGGAGGCTAGACGGAAAAAAATCAGACGAAAAGTTGTCACGAGTCACGACACCGTTTGCTATAGTATGTGGCGTGCGCATGTTTCTCTGTCTGTCTTTCTCTCTCTCATAGAAAGCAAGCCAATTATTTTGCGCCACCTGCCAGCGGAATTGCAAACATCTTTCATCATTGGTTTACCTCTCAAACCCCGAGCGGTCGCATGAGACCGCGAAAAGTACCTATAATAACGCAGTAACATCAAATGAAACTAGATGGCGCTAGAATGCAAAAATCACGTTTGTTGTATGGGAGCCCCTAAGGCGCTCTATAAATTATTAAAATTTTGACAGGATTATTTTTTTCTGTCGCGGGTATGCTATAGGCAATACGCTAAAAAGTTCTTATTTCTTCAAGTTATACGCGAGTGAAACCGCGGGGTACAGCTAGTGATAAATAAATAGAAGCAGACCGTGTCCAAAAAAAAAAAAAAATTGCAAAAATATGCTACGTTTTATTTACCTAGATACTACGCGACCAAAAGCTGCAGGCTATAGTTAGTTATTAATCAACTGAATTAGTACGTAGTACTAATAAATAAAAACACGGCAGTTTGTTCGTTTGTAATGTATAATATTACTTAATTATATTCGCTATGAATTATCTAGTCTGTGTAAATAACTTATCTTATCATAAAATAATGCAAAACTGTAGGTACATACGATAACAAACAAACAATTAGATATCTAATCATAAAGGTAAAACCTTCTGCAAGTTTGACCTTATTATTATTTTTTTATGTCATTAGTTGTATCTGTAAGGTAATTTGCATGCCTTGCTTCAATCAAGTTGATAAAAAAAATACCTACGTAGTCTTTGAATAAATAAGTAAAGCAGACATTGGGCAGGTACCGTTTAATGAAGGTGGCTTCATTAAACCTATTGAACTCTAAAAACTGCCTGACAAACATAACAATAAGAATAAAAAAAACTCTAATGAAATATATTTATAATGATAAAGATCAGCACTTCAAATAAAGTCAGTACTTGATTAATTCATACCTTGAAGAGATAAGGCAGCGTTATCAGTTTACGGCAAAAAAATAAATCATTGATAAGTGTTTCGAATCTGCCAGTTTACAAGGAAAATAAGAGTGCCTTAGTCTGAGTTTCGCAAATAAATGTCTCGTATTGTCGTAACACGACCGTACGATGTGTTAAATCGTAACATACTAATCTGACCCTTGTATTCAAGAACGACACTATGAGAACACGCACCCACAGTGGACGAAATCTTTTTTCATAAACATCACTTTATGTGTAGAGCGGCACTATGGCGCACGCTACCGTGTGCCTTTAGAACTCAACTTTGCCTAGAGGCACACGACAATGTGCCTCTAGTCACACTATGCAGTGTCGCACAACACATAAAGTAATTTTTATGAAAAAAGTTTTCGTCCACTGTGGGTGCGTATTCTCATAGTGTCGTTCTTGAATATGAGAGTGAGAGAAATACGAGGCTCCCATAGAAAATTCATCGTAACGACTAATAAACTACACTACTCTTCAATCGCGCTATACTATTATATATTATATAGGATTAGGATAAGATAATGTAACCATTCTAACGTAATCCTAATCCTACTAATATTATAAATGCGAATGTTTGTGAGTAAGTGAGTGAGTGTGTGTGTGTTTGTTAATCTTTCACATAAAAACTACTGAACGGATTAAAATGAAACTTTACAGTAATAGACATAGACATCAGAATAACACATAGGCTACTTTTTATCCAGGAACCACCCGTGCGAAGCCGGGCAGCTTGTAATATTATAAATTAGAAAGTTTGTTAGGATGTTTGTATGTTTGAAAATTGATCAGGCCTAAACGACAGAACGGATTAAGATGCAATTTGCTGTAGATACAGATACTCAAAACATTCAGTCGTCATAGAAACGCAGTTTTGATAAATTAATGATTCGCATTCTACCAAAATTCGTATATATATTATCAGTTCAAGGTTTATAAAATTGGGACAGGACAACATCTGTCGCGGGTCAGCTAGTGCTATATACATCTACGTATTTGGTTTACGATTCAAGACTCAGCCTAAAGGTAACGTATCAAAATCATTAATACTTGCGCTTTATATATATTGTGCTGATAACAACTGATAAGATTTCCTGGGGGGTATTTTCCGATGTTTACTGAACGATGTTACAAGAATTTTGGGCATTTTGAGGTAATATAATAATTAACCGAATAACCCAAATAGTAATGACACAAATTAAAATGGATAACTGCCAAGCACTCTGCCGTGACGCGAAACTCCTAAATTAATTGTTTGGTTTTCACAATTAATGAGAGTTAAAACCAATGAGTAAATTGATTTCATAATTGAAGAAGTTTCGAGAATAATATTTGACTCGATTATGCACTGGTTTTTTGATACAAGAAAAAAGTAAAAAAAAACTCAAGTTTATACGTTATTAATATAAAGTTATGACGAAACTAGTAGCTTTATTCTTTTTTTACTTTCTAAATCCAAAAATATTTTGACGGCTTTTAAGAATAAGGAGATGCTTGCAGGTAATTATTTTATTATCTAGAAATAACTAAAATCAAAAAAGTCTTACAAAATAACTGTTAAATCTACTATTTTTTAAATGGGAAGTTTTAAATGCATGGCGTGCTAGAAATCAAATTTGATTAAAAATCAATTTTTAAGCCATTGTAATGATTTTTTCTTCGTTGTTATTATATATTTTAAAATCTGAATTCATTTTTAGGGTTCCGTACCTAAAGGGTAAAAACGGGACCCTATTACAAAACTCCGCTGTCCGTCAGTCTGTCATGAACCGTGATAGACGATTGAAATTTTCACAGATGATGTATTTCTGTTGCCGCTAAAACAACAAATACTAAAAATATATGCACAAAGAATTAAAAGTCCGAGTTTTTTTTAAGGCTACCTCCCCTACACCTAAAGCGGGGATGTTTTATTATTCACGCCTACTCCATGCTGTGGGGTATCGTTGGATAAGTATTTATAAGGTATTGTGGGTTTGTGAAAAAAACTTTTTGATTATGGGATCCGTTAGTGAAATATTAAGAATATTAAGTTTGAGTCGAGTGTCCCCCCCCCAACCCCCTAAAGCTATTGGTTTGAGAGGTGTGAATACAACAATTCTTGTTACAAAACACAAGAAACAGTAGGTAGAACTATAAAGACCAGTTGCAAACAGTCTTTAGGTAAAAAAACTTTATAAAGAGGGGTTAGTGTAGTATAACAAAGATGTATAGAAAATCGGAAACGCGTTTTCTAAAATTTAAATTTTTCATGACATATATTGACCACGGAGTTTCATTAGGTAATAGCCAAAAATTATAAGCAGCTATGGACCTAATTAAAAGTATACATAATTAATTGTTTTGATTTTCATGTTCAACGCAGTGAAAATACCTATGTACGCAGAATAATTTTGAAATATGAGCCATCTACACGACAAAAACCAAAAACTGATTTCATCACCAACTCAGATAAAGTTTCAGATGAGTTTAAATGTGTGGGTCAGCCTAGGTCCTACAATCTTAGTATTTTTGTGTCATTGGTCAATAGGTAAATTATTAGTAATCGTACTTATACAATATATTATAATAATAGGTTTTTCTTACCTTAGTGCTAGAATAAAAAGCTAAGCTCTTTATGAGGTGGCTCTTGGGCCGCAGAGCTGCAGACTTATGTAACATTTTAATTAATTTATTACTTATTTACACACAATTTGTTCGTTGAACACTATTCGTTTCGACTCTCTCACAGCTGAGAATTATCTAAGTGTTTAATTCGAAATAATGGAGCACATTTGCCACATATTACAATCGTAAGTACCTATGATGCGTTATCGCTCCGGAGATAGTGACGTTATTTGTTGTTTTAATTGTAAAATGTTGTCCAAGTCAGTCGTGGAATGAACACTGTAATTGCGAGATATCTATGAGGGCGGAACGATTTTTATCAAATGAAGCAAAATCGGATATTTTATTGTCAGGCACTGGAGTTTTCAAAGAATCTACTTAGGTACGAGTTTTTACTCTTGGGTAGGTAATAGGTAGGTACATTTCATACCATTTTCAGCTTGTAGGTAACTATATACCAATCGTCATATTAGGTACCTATACCTTACCTATGTACTCGATTATAATACAACCTTGGACATAGTAGGTACCAACATAGTCTACCTAATTACTATAAATTGCTTTAGTTCCCTTGGGATCGTAATATACCAATACATAATATTACTATAGACTCAAATACTATTATAGATATAATAGGTAATCATTGTATTTTAAAAATATATCGAACTGTTTAAAATAAAAGTCATACCTCTTCAGCTCGGACAGACTAATTAAACTAACTAACAAATATAACGACACTGCATAACTTTATTACTTATCTAGAAATAAAGTAATTATTTTCAGTCCGTTCACGCCCCCTAAAAAGTAATATGAACTTCCTAAACCCTACAATCATACACTGACAAACAATAGTTTCCTGTTTTGATAACTGTTCAGGTTCACCCAAAGGAAAATAAGAACAATTCATTTTATACCAACGGACGGACAAACATTTCGTGAAACTTTTGCCGGCATGTAAATATCTAATTTTGATAATTTAAATAGTAAAAACATATTTTTTGCGTAGGCCCTAAGCAAAAGTAATAAATAAATAAATAGTATATATATATATATATATGACATATTGTTTCCCTACTAACTAGGTAAACAATATGTCGTAAAATTTTCAGAAACACAAAGTTGCAACATATATCATCACAAAATAGACTAAAATAAACATTGGATTTTCAAAATTCGAAGAGTTGACTTGAACTCTATCTGCTCTTATTGTTATTGTGTTTCTCTTATCCAGATGGTCATGAGTTCTATCCAGAACAGCGCTTTCTTCGTTGCTTTTCCAGTAAATCGGAGTCATCGTAGCGAGACACTGAAAATATGGAAATTCCAAAACAATATTAGTTTCCTAATTGCTATATTATATCTACATATTCAAGCAAGCAAGCTATCTCATAATTGTATTCTCATCGCATAACATGTATCTGTATCTGTGTAGTGTGTACCTAACCTTTTCACTTCATTCCAAACTTTCCCTATTAACAAAGGCAGGAACAGCAGAAACAAAGATAGTGGTAATTATACGTGTTTTTTTCTTAATTTGTTGAATAGTGATTCTAGCGAACTATTGATTACGGACATAAATGTGACCAAAAAAAATATATATTTTGATCACTCATTCGCTTTTTGTTTTGAATGAATAAAAATACTTTATTGTACACCAATAACAAAAAAAATTACATAAACTTAAACTAGGGTAAACACTCTACAATGGGCGGTCTTAGCGCTAAAAAGCGAATGAGTCTCTTCCAGACGACCTTAGGATGGAGTGAATACAATGGAAGATAATGTCTAGTGAAGTGAAACTTCTTTAAGTATAGACGGGGTATTAGGATTTTTTTGACATGAAAAAGCGTTACGGCCGCGTGGAGTGGGTAGACGATATATCGCGTGGTGAGAGTAGGGTTTTACTTCTACTATGTGTCCCAGCACACATTTTCTTGGAATGTTAATCTATATTTATGAAAGGAAGTCGTGTTATTTACACTATTTATAACTCAAAAACGGCTGAGCCGATTTGGCTGAAAATTGGTGTGGAGGTAGCTTAAAACCAGTAGACGGACATAGGATACTTTTTATAACGGGAACGGGAACGGGAACTTAACACAACATTTGTTAATTATAAAGCGGTACGAAGTTCGCCGGGTTAGCTTGTTAAGGAGAGTAATAAATGTTTTTGATGAATGCAGAATCGTTTTTTCTCAATAACCGCAAAACATACAGTTTTGTTTTTCATTACAAAGATAACTTAAGGATATAATCTAGATAAATTACAGACAGAAACACGATTGGTAAAACTTTTCTCGATAAATTTATTTTCTAAAGTTGGCTCTTCAAAAACACTAGTTTCGTTTTTAATCAAAGCTATGAAGTAAAGAAAACAAAAGTGAAGAGAGCTAAACAGTTAATTTTTATATAATTCGTTTGATAATCTTACTAGCTAAGTAAATTACAGACAGTTTCTTTTTAAATTAGATGGTTTTCGAGATAATGCAGTTTTATCACTTTTTCCGTCCTATCCGGGTAGACTCAGCCCATACAAAACGTCAAAAATTTCACTTATCACCTTAAATATAAAATGTAAATTCAACTCACCTTAACTTTTATTACGTCATTCTTAAAACGAGTTTCATCAGCCACAAAATCCAGAATCAAGCTGGTAGAGGCTAAACCGCTCTCGAAGCGGTGGATTGTAGCTAGATCTGGTAGTGGTTCTCCGTTTATATACCATGCTAGTGAGGTCGATGGTCGTGACTTGCCACTCGTGCAGTTTACCCTTATTCTGTCCCCAAGATGATACTTGGACGTAAGTCCCGACAGCGATGGACCGTTTTCAGGTAGAACTTAAATGAGAGCGAATACTCGTCAATTTCGTCAATTAAAAAAAAGAAACAGGCCTATGACTGTAGTGTAGCTTGGGAATATAATATGTGACAGACATAATTAAGCTAAGGGGCAGTCTACGTGTCTGTCTATAAATTATGTTGAAACGCTGAGATATTGGGTTAACCTTAGTATAGTATTTTATTCACTTTGGTTTTAATAATACTTACTCACGACAGCCATGTCTGCATATTCTGACACAGTGGGGAACAGTGGACCTTCTCCAGAAACTTCGCATCGGTATCTCCCGCTCGTCTCCAGAACAGCCGGCATCAGGACTATCTGTGATCCAGAGGGATCGAACTCCTGCCAAAAAGAAGAATCTATCACAATCAAAAGAACCAAAACCGTAAAGTCAAAGTAGTATAAAACATAAAGCATAAAAGGCGTAACTGTAGTACGTAGTATGGTTGCTATAAAGAGAGGTTGTGATGTGACCGGTAGTGGTAGAAAACCAGTGTAATGAAAGGCTGAACGCTTAGCAAAGGCCCTCGATAGTATCGAGGGCCTTTGCTAAGCCTGTGTATCGAGTCGATACACAGGCTTTATAAACAGAGCCTCACCACTACATCGACTCCGGGCAACGGGAACTTCCTCTTTGGCTCGATATTCCGAGGCACGTGTCGGAAGAACTCCTGGCCGTCTTTGTACCACTTGACGGAATAGAGCACTTCGGCTGGGCCCAGCTGCCAGCGACAAGACAGAGCCGCGCGCGTGCCTTGTGGCACGTGTGCCGGAACTCGCAGTTCTAGTAGTTCCAATGATATTGTACATTCTGGAAGTAAGTATAGAAGAGAGAAGATACTTCAGAAATAAGAAAAACTAGTTTGTATGTAGTCTATAAATTTTCCTTTAAGGAAGCTTATATTTTGCTATCAACCAAGGAAGTTCCTTATTACAAGCTTTTATGTATCTTGCAATGTGTATTATTGAGTTTGTTAAGTTGGAATCTTGCAACTCAATTTTGAAGTAGTTATCCCCAACCGCTGAAACTTTGCATAATTATGTAACTTCGGTGACAATGCAATAATATGGTGACAGCGAGCTGATCTGATGATGGAGTCAGGAGCTGTTCAACGGAACTCCTCAGAAAATAGTCGGAATGAGATAAAACTTTGCATACCTATCAAACTCTAATGAGCTTACTGGTCCCTTATTAATATATCTATGTCCTTAATAATAAAATAAAAAAATAATAATAATCAATAAATAATCATTCCCAAAATTGGCCATGTTGGCCGAGTGGAAGGTACCTCGACGTTCTATCTAAAGGTCGTGGGTTCGAATCCCGGCATGCATCAATGGGTCTTTCTATTCGAAAAAAATATATTCGTATCAAAAACACGTGCTCAAAACGATGAAGAAAAACATCGTGAGGAATTCAGATAGTATTCTTATAAGCGGCTTGGGCATACGTAACAGGTTGCACCTGTTACGTATGGAATGCTAACTACAGCAAAATGTGGGCAAGTGCCAAATATAATGTTTGGACGTGCTTCTGACTAACCCCGCTAGATCTTCAAAGGATCTAAGCGTCTGGAGATCTGAGAGGATGTATACCATACTTGGGGATTACAGTCGTGATCCTATAAATTAATTCATTAATAAATATATATAATTATGTATTAAATTTTCATACCAGCCGAGTAATTCACTATTACTCATGATAAATAAGTGTTGTACTAAAATTAACACAATAAAATAAACCTTGTGATAACCTCCTCCATTTAGAAATCGGTTCAAAAATTAAATGCTCACCAAACAATATCACGATACCCATAACTAACAAGAACATTTATTTGTGTTAAGGGCAAAACCCCTTTTCAGTACTTATTTAATTTCAAAACACCATATAGATTTCGGTCCAATAGATCCGAATACCAATAATAATCCTATTTTAAGTAGTAATGTTTTCGATTTTCAAAATTAGAGAAACTTCACAATAACTGGCAATTAATTTCAACTGAAACTTTTATAAAATACGAAAATATCTAATAATTTTGTAGACTTTTCAGCAGCGTGCTGCTTCACCGAGAGCTTACGACAAATAACTTTCAATTCTGACCGTCTCAATGGAGCTCCACATTTTCTGAACCTAATGACGCATTCCTTGCCCAATTTTTTTTGACTGGCCTCACAGCTCAGTTGGTAGTAGCTCTGCCTTCTGCGCTGTAGGTTGTGGGTTCGATCCCCACCCGGGATAAACATTTGTGTGATGAACACAGTTGTTTGTTCTGTGTCTGGGTGTTAATATGTATAATAAGTATGTATTTACAACAAAAAACGTATATAAGTATTCTATCAGTTATCTGGTTCCCATAGTACAAGCTTTGCTTAGTTTGGGGCTAGATGGCGCTGTGTGAAATGTCCAGCAATATTTATTTATTTATTTATTTACCTTAAGTACCTACAAGAATTATCAACCACTGGGCAAACAAAATTTTACATTATTGCAACTAAACACACGTCAATATTATACCTACACCAAACATTTTATATAGTTATATATCTATATCTTATATATAAAATTCTCGTGTCACAATGTTAGTTACCTTACTCCTCCGAAACGGCTTTACCGATTTTTAACAAATTTTATATGCATATTCAGTAGGTCTGAGAATCGGCTACTATCTATTTTTCACACCCCTAAGTAATAAGGATGGCGTAAAGATCGGGAAAAACGGAAAGTGCTTTTTTCTGTGGGATTATTGACATTTGACAGGACAACGTCTGTCGGGACAGCTAGTCACTATCACTACATAGTATAAAGCAAAGTCGCTTTCCGCTTCCCGCGTATGTATGTATGTATGTTTGCTTATATCTTTAAAACTACACAACGGATTTTGATGCGGTTTTTTTTAATAGATAGAGTGATTCAGGAGGAAGGTTTATATGTATAATACATGCATAATATAGTAGAGAAACACTGATAATTTTAGAGGTTTCTAATGTGATGTCGTAAATAAACACATTTTTTTGCGCTTACATTGCAAATGCTGGCTGAACCCCACGAGATATATCAAAATAATGTACTACAGTATTGTACACCTTAAAAACGTCTACAAAAAAGTCCACGATGGTATTAGAAATGTCTTACGCACAGCGAAGCGGGCACGGGTCAGCTAGTATAATATAAAAATGAATCGCTAAATGTGTTGCTAAGCGTAAAACTCGAGAACAGCTGAACCGATTTGGCTGATTTCTTTTTTGTCGTGTTTGATGAAGTCTGAGGAAGGTTCTTATGGAGAGAAAAAACGTAAAAAATACGTGGAAAATAGTAAAAAACAGTTTTAATTCTATCAGTAGGTATACAGGGTTTATAGGAAAAAAATAGAAGTTGCCTGGAATTCTTTTTTCTATGCTATTTTTGAAATTTAACAGGACAACGTCTGTCACGGGTCGGCTAGTTTAAAATAAATGAATAACAACCACTGAACCACTTGTTGAGTAGAGATGTAGGTTATCATTATAGTTACATATATAGATTACTAGCGACCCGCCCCGGCTTCGCACGGGTAGCATGTTATTATACATATAAACCTTCCTCCTGAATCACTCTATCTATTAAAAAAAACCGCATCAAAATTCGTTGTGTAGTTTTAAAGATATAAGCAAACATACATACGCGGGAAGCGGAAAGCGACTTTGCTTTATACTATGTAGTGATGTATTCATTTTAATATTTTTTTACATAGTGGTGTAGATTCTGTTGGCACCGTTCTAAAATTAAAAATACCTAATAATTTTGAAAAAAAAATCACTTTTATAGTCTAAATTAAATTTCGGATACCTAAAACACCATCGCTCTTATTCCTTTATATTAGAGTCCAAATTTGCGTAACCTCAGGATGATAGTAATAAAACGTAGGCTATTTTAAGTAATTTAACGGTTTTTTACGTAAATTCAGTCAGCATGTAAAAAGGTGTTGACTAAATGAAATTTTGATATTATAATTTGTTTTTAAGTACATCTGAAATATAAGAAAAAAACTTTCTAAAATATTTTGAGGTTACTATAATTTAGACTTTAACGTAAAGGAATAAGAGCGAAATTGTTTTTTTTTTTTTAAGAAATTCTAATTTTAGAACGGTGCCAACAGAATCGACACCACCACACATACGTATATATTATTTACCTACCACTGTATTATACCTACCTATGCGAAGATAATATATTTTACGTAGGTAGTAAGAAAGATGCTATACTTACAACCCATATAGCTCTGCAGACAACACCATAAAACGATGATTGTTCTCCACAGAAGGCATTAGGAACTTACTATTCATTACTTTTGGAGTGGAGTTGTAGCAAATTGATTTGGACACAATAAGTTTAGCCCGACTACCTATTTACAGACTAGAAAAGCTAGAATTGTAGTCAGACGGTATGAATGCAAACACATGCTTTAGAAAAAAAAATCATACCTATCTAGTATCTATGCAAAAAAAAAGACTTCAACGCACGATTTTTAAGACAAATAACATGTTTGTAGAATGTTGTGAAACCACGGTTCTAAACTACCTAAATAGGTATCCGCATGATTTAAAACGTTTTATTAAAGTCTGACTTACACTTGGCCAATTTTATGAAAGGGCCTGCATTACGGTTGTCAGCAATAAGTTACAAGTGGTACCTACCAGAAAGGGCAGTGCGAATATGGTCGTTCGCATTGCCTTTAACTGCGGTGACTGACGAATGGACCTGCCTAAAGCGGTTAGTCAATGAGTCACCCTTTATAAAATATTTTCAACAAAATACAAAATCACTACATAGTATAAAGCAAAGTCGCTTTCCGCTTCCCGCGTCTGTATGTCTGTATGTATGTTTGCTTATATCTTTAAAACTACACAACGGATTTTGATGCGGATTTTTTTAATAGATAGAGTGATTCAGGAGGAAGGTTTATATGTATAATAACATGCTACCCGTGCGAAGCCGGGGCGGGTCGCTAGTTGAATAATAAAGCAAAAGAAAGTTAATAATTAAGGGCCATGGAGAACTCGTTTTGATCAGTATAAAAGTTTTTAATACCTAGATGGGAGGATAATCTAGCGCGGATAGAGTTCTGGAAAAGGGGATGGTCAAACAATGTACCTACCTACCTATCTATCAGACGGCAAGGCAGGACTCTATTTCGGATAGATTCCTACCTACGTCGATCCATCATAAGGTCAGCAGGGAGAGCGTTACTGGCTGTGTGTATTGTAGGTACCTATTGAGACAAAGAAGAGTAAAAAAAAATGAAACTATTGGAATGTTTAAAATAGTCAACTGAATGGTTGCTTACGCAAGACATTGGCCGAAAAGGAGTTAGTCATCATGCATGCATGACTCATGGATTCATGCCTGTAGGTACCGTGATAGTCACAAGAACAGGCTGGTGAAGTTTCTTACACCCTACATAACTAAACGACGTGATTTACTGTGATTGAAGAAGATTGCACCAAAAAATTTGTTGCAATTAGCTGTTGGTTTATGTTAGGTCACAACCGCGCTACACCACGCATTCGTTTCCATAAAAAGATACAAATTTATCGAGAATTCCATAAAAGAGGTGATTTGTTCCGGGACACCGCCATTAATTACTTTTTCGGCGATTCACAATCTTGTTATGTTGTAAATACTACCTTTTTAGACTTTTATTTTATATTTTCAATAATTTAGGTAGGTATAAGAAACGCATAAAATGTCTCCTTTTGTTATGCAAGAAATAGAATATAACGCCGTGATAAAGGTGACAAACTTTAAGTTCACCCATCCCATGATTGTGGTCCAAAATCATTTTTTATTAATTGTTTATGTGTACCAAGGTATGTAGGTACATACCTAACTACTGTGGGCGTAATAATAAGGTATCATACCCCATGTGGGTAAAATATATATATTTTTTTAATTGTTTTTTAGTTGATTATCTAAATCTAAATCGATTCTGTTAAAACTATTTTCAGGCTTTACGTTAAGTAAATATTTAAAAAGAAGTTATTTTTAGGTTGTACCTACCTATGTAGGTACTTGCCTTACTAAGTAGAACGTAGACGCTGAAGACCCACTCAGTAGGTAAGTAGGTAGGTATAATGTTCAAATCACATTCTAAAAGGCATGTTTTTCTATTTTTATCCGAGTTTTAACGGCGCGTTCATGAAGGTAATGGTTTGTGTGCCATAATGAAGTGAAATCTACTGAAAGAAATGCCTTGACGTCCTTTTTATCCCCTTTATAAAAACAGATTCTCGTGTCAAATTACCAGACGAGTTTAGAATACGCTTCAAACAGGGTTAGAACACTTTTTGTTTTCATAAAAATCAGTTTTTGTGTTTAATTGAAGTTTTCTCTGCGAGTTTTCTCGCTTCGTATTAATTTATTTCGTATTTTTCAGTTTTCGAAAATGTGGAAACTACATAAAATAACGGTGTCAGTGGCTTTAGTGATATTCTGGAGTGTGTTATGCGCAAGCGCCTCGAATGGCGGCCGCTGCAAGCTGAAAAGACAATCGCACAAGGCGATGCAGACGGACCTAAACGGAAGACGGTGTTGGGATGAGGTCAAAATCATGACTTGCTGGGGATACTGTCACTCTTATGAGGTAACCCACTCTTACCTCACTATGATGATCTAACATACTGTAGATACCTAGATACCAATCTCAACTACACCTACAAACGTCAAAAAGGCCCGTTTTTCTGAAAATCAGGCGCTTATGGTAGATAGATAGATAGGCTTGCCCAGCACCTGTATCGTCGGCCTTAACCACAGGAAAGCTAAAGTCAAGTCAATACCTACGTGCGGGGAGCTAACTAAACAGCGGGTTTTCTCACAAAGTTTTCCTTCTACGTTTTAACACGTTTAAAGTGAACATACCTACCTACATTTTTCGAACAGAATAGGTAGGTTCACGACCGGGATTTGATCTCGCGACAATCGGATCGTTAATCGAGGTATCTCCCACTAGGCATACAACTCACACACAACTGAGCCAACACTGCTCAATAGAGTACCTACCTAGATCCTTTTAAAAACGTCTAAGTAGGTAGGTACACCGGTTTGCTTACAACTTGTTAGAAAAAACAGACTTTACATTTGGAATATCTGGCTCAAATCTACCATTATTTCACCAGATATCTGACTGGCAGTTCCCCTACAAGGAGTCCCATCACCCGGTTTGCGTGCACGGCGAGCGCCGCCACGCCTCTGTAAAGCTGCACAACTGCGATCCTAATGTACAACCCGGCACTGACGTCTACCACTACGTCGAAGCCACAGCTTGCAACTGTCAGGTAGGGTTCGGTACTTTTTGTCAAGCACTTATTTATGGTGTGGGTGCTAGTATAGTAATGACACTCTCTCTGTGGAATACCATAGACAAACCACAGAGAGAAAGAGAGAGTGTATAGTATAGCCCTGAATTTCATAAATGTAATATCAACAGGTCTGCTCGTCCGAAGATACCAGCTGCGAATGGCTGCCCCCAGACACTTCACTGCTTGGAGGACTAATCCTGAAGGAAGAACTGGAGGAAGAGTTGGAGGAATAATAATTAAATCATCAGCGTTACTGACAAAATGAATCCACTGAAGTGCTACGATTTATATTAACTTAGCTAAATATTTCTACAAGTTACACTTTTTATTAAGTTTTCTTTTTACTAACTTCTAAATTCTTGCCTAGAAAATAGGTAAGTAGAAGTTTAGGTAATGGTAGTTATTAACTACTAATAAAAAATAATCGTTTTTCTGTTATTGTGTGAGCATACACCTAGTAAGTACCTACCTACCCAATGTAGTTATAATTTCCCTATGGTATTTATATAGTAGCATGCAGAAATTTATTAGCGTCTAGCTCTCTTCCCTTCCGTGGGGGACGGCTTCTTTCTTTTGGTTTTCTTTGCGGAGTCGGACCTCAGACATCGGTCTTTCCAATCATTGTCTTCCATTCTGACAATTAATCCTACAAATACCTGCTACCTACTTATTAAAAACTCGTAAGTTTGTTCGGTTGTTTGAATGTCTAAGGTTCAATCACGCCACGCCCTATCAATCAAACGGATTTCGATGAAACTTGGAATTTATCGTCAGTGGAAAGGAAGAAATGCTAAAGCGCCAATATGCAAATGTTGGGAAATCGAGTATAAAGTTTTTTTTTTCAAAAAAATTCATACTCCTTATAATAGTTTGGATTTTTTCTCTATTTTTATAAAGGATTACCAGTATAATAGCTCTTTTAGTTCACGAAATGACTGTCGCTTAAGCAAAAGTGCTCCCAATTTTAGTCAGGAAAAAACTGCCTTTGTACCGTCAATTTATAAATATCAATAATTTAAAAATGCTAATAAATGGCACATTAAAAAAATGCTAAGTTACTTTATATTTAAAAACATCAAAAAGAAAAATTGCTAACATAATAAAAAAATGAGAATAGAAGAAAGATAAAGAAAAAAAGCTAAGAAAACTAAGGAAAACTCAAGAAAGCTAAAGCCGTAAATAATAAAAGTTTAATACGTTTCATAAATAGATAAAGTCAATTTGTTAAAACACACATCCCTATTAATTAAATAAATGTTAAGAAAAGTTACTCAAAATCTTATTATGTTTATGCGACAAAAATAGTTTTGAACAACAGTTGTGTTGCTAACAAAACGAAGAATAATTAATTTCAAAAATTTTAAATTGCTAATCTAGCTATGCCACCCAAGGTATAAAAAAGAAAATATGCTTATGTGATCTAAATTAATAAAATGTTAAAAAATAAAAAGTACTTAAGATAAAATACTTAAAAATGTAATACCTACTTAAGCGACTTCTGTTTCAATAACGTCGTATTAACGTTGCTTAAGAAAATAAAAACAAAGGTTTTCTTAAATATTACGGTATGTAGAGCCAAAAATGTGTTAGATTACCGTAAAAAAAATCCAATCGACGCAGAAAAAAAAATCGAATCCAATGATATTAGGTATATAACTCATTTTGGCCATTTTGGCGCTTAAGGCGCTCCCTGTCGACGATTGTTTTTGTTCGAAACGAAAAAGAAATACTTCTGAACAAGCCACAATCTCCTATTTTATAATGTATAGTATAATTATGTGAATAAAGATGTACCCATCTTTAAACACTTCGATAAATAATCCTACCGACCGCTGCAATGACGACAAACACACGTCGGATCGTGGTCCGCCTTTGCTTTTCGAATAAATTAATGATATAAATTATGTATAATTACTTATCAAAAATCTATTCTAATAGAAATCTAGATCTACATATTACTTACCTATCTTTAACAATAAATCACAAGTTGATTTTAATAGTAGGTATCAAAATATTTCGATCATAAATTCTAAAACGTATCATTTTGAAATAATATCTTTATCGTGAAAAGTTTCTGCTATTATGTTTTCAGTTTAATAGAAATCTAGGTAGGAACCTGAAGTAATATACTTATAAAAATAGGAGATGTGGCTTGTTCAGAAGTATTTCTTTTTTTGTTTCGAAAAAGAGCAATCGTCGACATACAGCCCCTTAAGCATTTCTACCTTTCCACTGACGATAATAGCACACAGACACAGGTGCTATATTATAGGTTGCCTAACTTCCAAGTCCCTAGCAAAGGTAGATACTTTTACGCAAGCAAAAGATAGTACCTACCAGTGTGTCAATCTATGATAGCTCTAACCTATGTTCTGTGGCTCTAACTAATTAACGATAGCGCAATATTCAATTTGGACAAAAAAATAAAAAATACCGCTACATATTTGAAATTAATATTATGTTCACTACAACGAGATCTAGCGTCAAGTAGCAAAACTAAGCAGATCTCTTTCTCTTAAATAAATACATTTACTACAGCGACATCTAGCGTCAAGTAGCAAAAGTTGTTGACATTCCTTTACATAAATATGTTAGTGTCAGTGTCAAATAAGTCTACTGAATTTGTCTTAGACATTTATGTCGAGACTCTCGCGAGTAATTTCGGGGAATCTTGCATAGTTTAGTTTTAGCTATAGAGATAGGGAGATAGAGGCGAATTTATTGTTTGGTTCGGGCTGGGGGCAAAGATCTGGGGGTGTTCATTGATCATTATTTTATTTATTATGAATTAATATCTACTAAATAAAATACGCTTTAGTGATGTATTGATGCAAAGTTCAAATCTTTATTGATAAAATAGGTAGGAGTGAAGGTGTTATGGAAAGTGTTAAATCATGAAATATGCCTGTGTAATCGTCTTGTGCTTCTGCTTTTGTGAGATTTTATCCTTGAATGTAGATAAAAAGGACTCCCTACCACTTTCGAGAGCAAACTCGTCATCTGAACAGAAGAGATGGAATATAAATTTAAATATTTATTTTTCCAAAACACTTCCCCCTGTCATCACCAAATCTTGCGGGGAAGATGTCCGCTTTAAATGCGAAGCTATCATGAACTACACAAAAGTAGAAAAATATACAAAAAACAAGGAAGGAGTAGAAACCTCTCTCAATGAATCGCCGCCTGAACATATTCAAGAGGCACTCCTGAAAAACGTTAAGGTTTACTGGTCTAAAAACAACAAAACGTTATCAGAATCGCAAAAAGTGAAGATAACAACTAAAATAGATAAGAAAAACGGTACGATAGGCACCAACCTGAAGTTAAAAGACTTGTCTCCAATTGATGAAGGAAATTACACTTGTACTATAAAACAGAATTATGAAAAAAAACAAACAGCAAGACTGATAATAGAAAATGAGGAAGTTATTCAAAACTTTGAGATTCCGACATACACATCACTATTTCCCAATTCTGATATCAATAATGAGCTTGAAGTTACTGTTAAAACTACCCCTGATCTCATAACTGAGAATATAAAGACTCAAGAGGAAGAAAAAAATAAAAGCTTGACCACACCAAAGAAACTGGAGCCTATCTGTCAGGAATATGTTGGTAAAGTGTGCTTGTTACACCTGAAGGCACATTTTGTTTACATTCCATATGACTCCTCACAAGCTATCCTAGAAGAGAAACTGATGCAAGCCATTCAGGTCACTAAGTACTCCAATGACATCAGTTCCCACTGTGAAGGATTTGCTTTACCTAGTTTGTGCTACTCAACTTTCCCTATCTGCAGAAACCCTTTTGAGACCAACAGCCGTTTCCTTAAAGATGCTAGGAAAATATTTTCTGCAGACAAAACAAGCATTGATTACAATGAAGAGTTACCTGAAATTGTATTTGAAAATTTACCAAATGGTATTCTCCCACCAATGTTTTCAAAAAACAATACAGCTAAACTGTTTGATTATCGACACAACTCCACTGTTTTAAAAAGGGTCTGTAAACAAGATTGCGAGATACTTGAAAATGAACTATGCCAGAAAGAGTATGCTATAGCTAAAAGGCATCCTCAAATTGGGCTGCAGTTGATACTGGAAGATTGCCAAGACCTGCCCGAAAATGATCCTGACTGCCTTAAGATAGATATTGGTGCAATGATGGTGTCTGATGATGAATGTTTTTGGGAAAATGGCAGTGGATATTTGGGCAGAGTCAATGTGGCTGAAACCGGAACACCATGTGTTGAATGGTCTAAGCAATGGCATGTGAAAGTATTTGATTTTCCTGAGCTAGCTGGGAGGCACAGCTACTGCAGGAACCCTGGAGGCCTCAAATCGCAGCCTTGGTGCGTAACAGAGAAAGATGGAAAAACTGAGAAACAACTTTGTGGCATACCAAAATGTGCTCATAAGATTTGGATCTACATTGTCATTGTTTTTTTACTGATCACATTGATTATTGTAGGGTTTACCATTTGTCTTTGCTATAAACACAGAAAGAAGAATAATGCAGCCACAATAAGAGACATGAATTTGCCTAATGCTGATAAGAATATCTATGGCAATTCTCGATTGAACTCACCCATAGAAATGAGTGAGCTACTGAACAACACAAACATGAGCAACCAGCCACATTTAGTGCAACAAAAGAGCACCCGTGGGAATGGAATACTCCGCATACCTCAGTACTCATTATCTCAAATTAAATTCTTGGAAGAGTTGGGTGAAGGAGCTTTTGGGAAGGTATATAAAGGGGCTCTGAAAAAGAATGGGGATACACTGTTTGTAGCTGTAAAAGCTTTAAAAGAGAATGCTTCTGCTAAGACCCAGGCTGATTTTAGAAGGGAAATAGACTTGATATCAGAACTGACTCATGATAATATAGTTTGTATTGTTGGTGTGGCTCTTAGGGAAGAGCCCCTTTGTATGCTGTTTGAATTCATGGCCCGAGGAGATCTCCATGAGTTCTTGATGGGAAGAGCTCCACCTTCAGGGAAAGGACTGCCTCATTTGAGGCTGCTGAATATAGCACAGAACATTGCAGCTGGTATGCAATATTTGTCATCGCATCATTATGTGCATAGAGATCTGGCAGCTAGAAACTGTTTGGTATCAGATGATTTTGTTGTAAAAATATCAGATTTTGGGTTATCCAGAGATATATACAGTTCAGATTACTATAGAGTAAGTAAAACCCTCACTATAATTTGCTCAATTTTAATGTAATTCCTTTATATTTAATGGTGTGTATTTCAGGTACAATCAAAAAGTTTACTTCCAGTGAGATGGATGCCCCCCGAGTCGATTCTATATGGAAAATTCACCACTGAGAGTGATATTTGGTCTTATGGAGTAGTGCTATGGGAAATTTATAGTTATGGATTGCAACCATATTATGGGTAAGATCAATAATGCTACTTTGGGTGTTTAGGGGTACTTATTATCTTATCCCCAATTAGATAAGTGACTTACGTTTGTCCAACTGGTGGCCTACTGGCAACAGCTTGTTTACCAATATCAAAAATACACTAAATAAAATATACCTACTTAGTACAAATTATGCACTTCTGGTAGGCACACACATATAAATAAATTCAGCCCTAAAATGTGGCAGACCTCCACAAGAACTGACGAATATGATGATCTTGTCTTGTTGGGCTGATATACAGGGTGTATGAAGACCTCTCTCAAATACTGAAAACACAGATAGAACTGTGACATAAATAAATAAAGTAGCTGTAGCCTGATAATTGATTCACTCTAACGAAAAAAAAGATTTCAGTTTTTAACGTATTTCACAAGCAGCAATATACGTCGAATATTGCGATTTTGTCGCCGGCGGCGCTGACAATGTACCGAACAGGTGATCTCCGCCAAGCGCCATTCTTTATTTTTTTATTAAGAATTTGGGTTTTTTTTCATACCTATTTCGGGTTTTTAACAATATAACTACTTAGGTGTTTGTATTTTTTTTATGATGTAATTGTATTTACGTAGAATACATGAAAAAATCGCCCGAAAATTCAATATTTTTTTTAGGCTTTTGTAATTAAAATTATGGTGTAAATCTGAATACCCTATTTCAGTTTTCGGGAGTAGTACACCCTGTATACAAGAACAAGAAGTTTGTCTTACAATGTTCTCCTTGGAATATTTGAATTGTTATGATAGGTATGCTACACTTTCGCTCATTTAGCTGTCAAGCCATGCATTCCATAGTTACACGCAAGCTATCAACGTGTCTCTTAACAATGTTTAGAGCAAGGTAATTAAATAGATCTTATTCGTGGTGTAAGATTCAACGCCGGCTGCACACATGCGAGACGCACCCATGCAATAAAATACCGAATATCCATGTATAGACAGATTTTAATTTTGATAGTTATTCTAATATCTGGCCTGGCTTTGGTCCTATGGAAACAAATACCTTGGTGAATACCTTGGTGCCAAGTACCTACCTACCTACTATTAGAAAGTGTTAGTCTCGTCGAAGTAGACCCGTTTCAAGAGTTCCGATAAGTATAGGGCAAGACAATTCTTAAAATATTTTAGACCTGCATTATGATGAGTTGGGACCATTTTGCAACTTGACAACTTGATTAAGTAGGTACCTGCCTTACCTTAATTATACCTTAATTAAATAATATGTTGTCTCTAAGTACTTTACATCATGATTATAGGTATGTAGGTACCTAGGAATAATATAGTTTACCTTTGTAGTTGCAAATAAATGATGTTATGTTTTGATTTTGTTGAACTTTACCTATTGATCCTTGCCGACTTATAATGTCGTAACATTTGTTTGAAGTATATATTTTATGCAACAGGTTCAGCAACCAGGAAGTAATATCGATGGTGCGCGGCGGCGAATTGCTGGCGTGCCCCATCGGCTGTCCCGCCTCCATGTATACCCTCATGCACGATTGCTGGAAACACGCGCCTCAGCGGAGGCCCAACTTCGAGGCTATCGTCAACAGGTAAGGCACTGGTATGCAATATATTCGCGACCTAGGTGGCCAATGTGTACGAACCCCGAGGCGGGGCAAATGTTTGTATAATCTGTAAATATTTATGCCAGGGCGTTGTGGTACCATTTTATCTGATATCCACGACACAGGGCAACCTAGTGCGAGGTCAAGGATCTATGTAACACCTTGTAAGAGGTGCAGCAAGCTGCTTTCGAGTTCCTTATTCTATGTTTCAAAACTATGGTAACAACATCGGGATTAACCCGCGGCGGTCTCGATTGTTCGTGTGATGTAGATCGATACAGGCCTACTATAGTAAAATTATATCAATTGTTTTCACTTACAGGATCATAGACTGGATCCAAAACGGCGGTTGTCCAGACATGACTGTGCCGTCTGAATCAAGCAGTAGCGGTTGCATGCATCGACCCACTGGTTCCACTCGGGACTTACAAGAGAGGGCCCCTCTCCTCCCTCCACACTGCTCATCTTCCAACGGATCGCTCACCACAGGGAGCCTGAAGAAATTCAGCGTAGCAGGCAGCTCGAAGGTATTTGATGATAACCGTTCCACGTGCAGCGAGGTACCGCCTCTTGCGCCAAAAACGAAGAAACTTAGCTCAGGGTCGTTGATCGACGAGAGAATCGGCACAAGGGATACGGTAGTGAGAATACCAAACGCACAGTACGGTAATGAGATATAGCAGCTATTCCAGCGCACCCAGACATTCGACCATGCGATAAGTTAGCATGCAACCAAAGTCAAGCTATGACGACTGGGTCGCCACCATCACGCTTTCTCATCATGTTAACTTACGTGTGGATGACTTGTCTAGCAGAGCAGATTACACGTGTAGATAGAAAAATAAGGCTTTAAAGACACACCCTTCAGGGTTCAGTTCGGCCATTGGGATGGTACCTTTGTTAACTAATGGCGTACGGTGCTGATACCACACTATACAAAACAGTTTTATAGTAAATTAACGAATACGGGGCTGGTAGCGTAAACCGAACGCCCGTTTGTCGGAAGCAGCTTATAATAAGAACGCACTTTAAACCTAGAATATTTTATAGGATAAGGTTTATTTGATCAATGCTTGCCTTTAGCTTTAAATTGATATTTATTTAATTGTTATTATTGTTGGGTCAAGTATTTTCAGCTATTCGCCTTTTATATTTTATAAGCTAGAAGGTTCGGCACGCGGCTTCGTTCGCGTGGTAGGTAGGTACCTACTAGGATAAAAAACCGTAGGTATATATGTATGCTGTTCCATGTAACGAAGTAATTAATTTTAAGTTTCATCCAAATCAACAAAACAATTATTATTACGAGCTCAGATCAAGTAAAAAAAGGTAGATATAGATAACTCACGTAAAACAAGAAAATGAAGCCATTTTTTTAAATATGTGTGAGTCAAAGAAGTGTTGCCACTTTTTAAAAAAATGACCCTTAAAATTGCGTAAAAATAGGTACTATGTGCATGCGAAAATAAATGGTTTTTTAAATTACAATAACATTATAAATATGTAGGAGCCGTGTAGGATCACGTTATAAATCGTTTCAATAGATAGTCCCGTCGTGGGTGTGAGTTGCGGAAAAAATACAACAAAGGTTATATAGAGTTTTTATTAAAAAAAAATAATATAAGACAAAAAACAAAACGGAATTAATGACTAGAGAAAAAAACCTTTACATGGAATTAAAAATATACTACTTTTCCAGATGAAATAAAAAGGTTGAATTAAAAGTACAACATAGAGCATGGACTTCTAACATAATATTATAGAGGTACTTACATACAACATAAATTATTATAGTCTCTGATCCCGCAATCGCATGCAGCCGTAGGCATCTTCTTGAATCTAACAATGAAGACCTATTGCTTCCGACTGCATGGGATTATTATGTCCACTCTGTGCTAATTATTTTGCTATGAATTTGCCTACAATTTACTTACCCACATTTTTGGGTATTAGAAATACGAACTCCTGGCAACACTCTCCCGATACGTCATTTCGGGACATTGACATTATTTATGTCGAATAACCTCAAAATTGTGTTTGAATAACATAGAAAATTATAGTTTTGTGAGTCCTTACCTGTGAAACGTTATTCCTGTAGACTTTATGTTCACTTTTGTGTTGTTTCTACACCATTTTACTGCACAGGACGGCATTTTTTAAGCAAACTTACAGCACGACGACTCGTAAGATACTAGCGAAAAAGTAGCGCAGTTTTTTGCATGTGTGTGCGTGAGCGCGTGTGTTTACTTGAAGTAGCGCAGTTTTTTGGCTTCACTATTAGCAAAGGCCGTGCGGTATCTACCTTTTTTTACTTGATCTGAGATTACGAGTAGGATTATTTGTTGTTGGTGGCGGTTTTGTTTTTGAAAATCTTAGTTCCTTCCAATTTAGTATTGGGTTAAGCCGTTTTTGTTAGTACCAGTCTAACTAAACTAAACTTATCGACATACATCTCGTTCGCATACCTACAGTAAAAGAAATTTCAATATAATAAAAAATAGAAAATCGTTTTAGTTTGTTGCCAACAGAATCGACACCAATGATAAAATATGATGTGTTCTCTATATAAATTTATTTTGTATTTATTCAGTATTCATTGCATGTAATTAGATATAGTAGGTGTGTGTACCTATTGAAGTTTATTGAACAACATACTCGTACATTATTAATAAGTAGGTACCTAAGATTAAGATAAAACAATTTATTTATTCAATTAGTTTTACTATTAAAATTATATAAGGACTTATGAATGAGTATAAAAAATATTTTTTATTACACAAACTTTTCAAATGAACAAGATTTACCTTTGTAATGTGTCCTAACAAAATCACTAAAACCAAAAAATATTGATGACGCGTTCAAACGGTGAGCATAACGTAGAGATTAATTTAATTTAAGTTTTTTTTATTCCAGACTTAAAACTATTAATGAATGAAAATGCATTGTAGTACACACACAAAAAAAATTTACAAACTTATAATAGAACAAAACTGTACAATGGGCAGTATTATCGATAAAAAGCGATCTCTGAAAATTAAAATGAAAAAATATGTATTTCAACTCTAAGAACAAGGAACTTATCTAAACATAAATAAATAGCTAAATTATACTTAAAGCGTCTTTAGATACGCTTATTTAAAGTAGGTACAGAATTTAAATAAAAGGTTGTCTGTGGTCCACGCACTAGGCAAGCCTGTATCTCTTCCAGTCAACTGTACCTACTAACCTATATTTACTCAACTAAAGGCTATCACGATCTTCAGGTAAAGTGTTCATTAGTAACTTCCTAAATAACCTTAGTTGGCAAGTAAAGTAATGATTAAATTTTATCAGTTACACATACAAAGTGAATTTGCTGTTCCTATCAAATCTGTTCAATAGTATCGCGGTCATTCAAAAAGACAATCAGTCTTCAAATCTAAAAATAAAAATAAACGTAATATACTTACTGATTTTTCGATTTATTGTTTAATTGTATAGTATTCATGTTTTGTAGTTTTTGTTTATGTATTCATTGAGAGTCCGAAAAGATTCATTGATTTCCATAATTGTATATAATGTGTCCACTTGAAAATATAAAATTTCAAACATGTCTTAGATTAGGTAATATATATTTAGTTAAATCCATTGAATAATGATTGGTTGGTGCAACATAGCAAACATGAAGAGATAGTGAATGTATCTGAACTCACTAATTGTGTTTGCATTATAATCAAAACTAGCGACCCGCCCCGCTTCGCACGGGTGCAAAGCTGATACCAAAATATATTACAGAATGTTTTTGTATACTCGTTAACAACATTTAAAATTAAAAAAAAAAGTCTCGGTAAAAATAAAGGATAGAAATTGATTATTGTGGGTTATCCCTAAGAGATAAACATATACCATCGCGGACTTTTTTGTAGACCTTTTTAAGAGGTATACAATATTTAGTACATTATTTTGATCTATCTCGTAGAGTTCAGCCATCGTTTGCAATGTAAGCGCAAAAAAATGTGTTTATTCACGACTTCATATTAGAAATCTTAATATTATCAGTGGTTCTCTAATATATTAAGCATGTAATTATACATATAAACCTTCCTCCTGAATCACTCTATCTATTAAACAAAACCGCATCAAAATCCGTTGTGTAGTTTTAAAGATATAAGCATACATACAGACATACATACAGACGCGGGAAGCGGGAAGCTACTTTGCTTTATACTATGTAGTGATTATACACATGACACAAACTGTCTACATGTTTAGAATTATTTAAGTTTGTACAATCTATACTTCTTACTTTTACAACTTTACTGAATTTGTACTTTTCTGTACTTGCCAAAGACTTTTTTTGTATGTGATACATTTAGTTTTTTACCTAGTGAGTAAATTGTATTTGTAAAATAAATGATTTTTGGAAAAGTTTTATATTGTATGCCCTCCACTCCTTCCATTATTGAAAACGCATTAAAATAAACAAAACTTTATTAATTAGGTCAGAAGACAAGTTTGTAAAATAGTACTTATACTTACCATACTAAATCTTGTTAGACACTAGTTCTTTGGTAGAAAAAAAGTTTCTTGACCTAGTCAAGATTTAAGGTTATCTTCCAATATCTTCTTAAAGTCAAGTTTTAACCAGTGGTCACATCATTACATAGCAGTACAGGTACCGTTTTCTTATCCTGTGGACTTTTCTTCTTGATAATATCCAGTCCGTGGACTTTCATGTGCGTTTTAAGATTACTATTTCCAGTAAATCCTCTATTGCAGATTTGACAAACATATGGTTTCTCACCTGGAAAATAATAAATAGTATTATTTCATATACACTTTACATGTATCGTCCCAAATCAGGCTTAAATAGTATTGGTATATATTATATATTGGTCATATTTTAAACACTCTCCATGTGCCTTCTTTTCTTTTGCCTTTATTTTTTTTTTCTGTCATTATAGTTTTTGTGTAACTTTGGCCTGTATTCTAAACCAGAGCTACAACTTAATCTGAACTCAATCATAGAACTTTTCACCGTTTTAAAGAAAACATGTCATAAGATCTATATCAACTTGAGTCCACTATTCACGCTTACCTGTATGGGTACGTCTGTGTCTGATCAAAGAGGATAATGAATAGAACACCGCTGGGCAGTACTGACATCGATTCCTAGGAGTTCCAGCATGCTGATCCATGTGTGTCCTTAGCGAGGATGCTCCTCTAAATGTCGCCGGACATTTTTGGCATTTGAATAAAGGAGTGGCGCTGTGTGTGTGCATGTGGCTACGTAACTGGAAGATTAAGAATTGAAGGACCTCGCTGACTTGAGCGAATGCCCGGCTTGAATGCGACGCGAGAAGTGCGGGTTCGATACCGCGACGGAACAAATATTTACGTGACCTGCAAGTATTTGTTTTGGGACTGGGTGTTGTGTAGGGTTTCTGATTTCTCAAATTATTTTCGTTCTCGAGGCACGGGAATTCTCGATGCCAAATTCTCGAGTCTTCTCCGAGTCTCGAGGCATTCAAAGAAGATTAAAATAGGTAACTAGAATAGGTACTAAAATTTGAAGAAAAACTTAAAATAATGACGTAACGAACGTATTATTGTTATTGCCCCCAACTGCACTTACTTGAAATAAACAAACTTAAAAATCTTCAAATAATCAAATTTAAAAAAATATATAAATAGAATCACGACTGTAATCCCCAAGTACAGTAGACATTCTCTTAGATCTCCAGACGCTTAGATCCTTTAAAGCAGGGACCGAATAACCGAAAAATTAAGATACCTCTATTTATCGATATGACGTCATACCGATAAATTCCGGTATTCCATATATTTCAATACCTAAAAATATAACGGTACCGAAAAGCTTCTACCGAAATTCATAGTGGTATACTAAAGGTTGAATAACGATACCGCAATTTCTACCCAAATATTATAGGTTTTCTCACTCCCCGCGCGGCGGGGAGCGGCGGCGGCGGCGGTCGGTGCATCAAACGACTTACTACGTTTGTTTTGTTGTGTTGTGTCAGTTTCAGTTGTGTGTGATGCGACATACGAACTATACCTATAGCGAACTGCAAATTCAAAATCGAACTCAAAATTTCATTACTTAGATGATAGGTCTGTTCCCTACCTACGTACCTACGTAGTAGGTACTGTATCTACCTCTACCTAGTAGGTATTGTCGGCGGATCTTAGTTTAGTTAGGTAAGTATCTACCTACCTACGTAAAGATAGCTGTTTGGTTGCGCGGCAGACAATTTTTGACCTTATCCAGTGACACATAACCATTCTTGCTGTGACACGGCACGTAGGTAGGTAGGTACCTACTGACCTTACCTGCCTCACTATGTTTTGTACCTATTGAATGTAGGTACCTGCCTACCTCGGTACCTACCCACCTAGGTAGGTAGGTAGGTACCTACCTACAGTTCTGCCAGCGGGTCTAGGCATTCGTGTAGTTAGCTGTGTGTACGCAGAAATGGTTTTGTGTCAGTGACACAAAACCATGATAAGGTCGAAAATTGTCTGCCGCGCAACCAAACAGCTCACTTCACAGATGCCAAGATCCACCAACCCGGGTCAGCCGGCTTATTTCGTAAAAACTATGTTTATCATGTTATGGCTTTCAATGAAGTTTAGGTGGGACATATAAATTGGAATTCTCATAAATTTTAGAGAATACCTACCTACCTATTTCACCTAAACTGCATTGAAAGCCGTATAGAGTAGGTAGTACCTATGTACTTTACTTACTATTAAAGTATAAATATTATGTGGTATGTGGTAGGTAAGTATAGGTTACCTAATACCTACCTATAATTACCTAGTCTAATAACACAAATTTATAATAGGTAGATATTTGTTTGACCCACCCACCTATGCACTGTTGCGTAGTGAAGGGTAAGACTAGGAATAGATGCCTCACTGTTGTGCGTGTGTAGTGAAGGGTAAGACTGGGAATAGATGCCTCACTTTTCGAAGTTTATATCGTATTTACTTACCTATCTACATATATAAAAATTTTGCTTTACCTACTGACTGACTGATCTATCAACACACAGCCTAAACCGAAACTTAAAATTTCTTCAGCGCTGTAGGTTGTGCGTTCAATCCCAACCCGGGGCAAATATTTGTGTGATGAACATAGATATTTGTTCTGTGTCTGGGTGTTAGTACCTAACTATATCTATCATAATTATTTATGTACCTACTTAAGTATAAAATTATTTACCTAAGTATTCTATCAGTTAACTAGTTCCCATAGTACAAGCTTTGCTTAGTTTAGGGCTAGATGGCGATGTGTAAAATGTCCAACAATATATATCTATTTATTTATTTATTTATTAGTTTAACATAAATCTATTTGTTATTATAATAACTGCCACAGATGACTAACTCCATCAAAATAAGTATAAATAAATATATGGACGGGCAGAAAACTGTATTAATTTGTGGGAAATGGTATGTGGGTTTTATTTATTTCTTCTCAATGTGTATAACCTTTTTTTAGGTAGAAAAAGACGTCTGTCATCAGATGTTTTTTGCGGCGAGGATGTTGGAATGTCGCAGAGTATTTTGCCGACAGTTAGCAAACGCAAAAAAGCAGATCATAGACGAGTTTCTAATTCATCTGATGAAGGATCGCCATCAGCCCCAGTGTCCCCTGTATATGAATCTGATTTACATTTGAAGAACTGTATGCCGTCGCCGAAAAAAGAAAAAGAGAAACCAGGAACTGAATGTGTTTTCGAATGCGATGATTGTGTCAGAGAAAATAAAATTGATAAGGGAAGTTATCATTTCTGTCACATGCTCTTGGATGAGCTACAATTTGTACGTCCATGTATGCGAAACATGGCGTATAGGCATATCTTAAAGATTGTTGACGCAGTAAAAGGGCAACATAAAATGGGCGAAGAAATCCAAGTAACTTATCCACCTTTTAAACACTAGATGTACAACAAAATTGATTAAAAATAAAAAAACTATGCAAATTTTAAACATGTATTAATGTTATCTTTATTACTTATTTTATATTTCCTACTAATATTATAAATGCGAAAGTTTGTTTTGTGTAGATGGATGGATGTTTGTTACTGTGCAGTCGGCGGATCTAGGCACTCGTGAAGTTAGCCGTAGAAACGCACAAATGGTTATTATGTCACTGTATAAAGTCGAAAATTGTCTGCCGCGCATCCAAACGGCTAACATCACCAGTGCCTAGATCCGCCGACTGCACTGTAACAAACATCCATCCTACAACTACTTCAACTACTAAACAGACAGATTTGGTTGAAATTTGGTTTATAGATAGACTATGACCGGGTATAGATAAAAATTGTCCTATATTTAAATACAGGTCATAATCTAATACGCTAATCAGTAATTAATTGTTCTGTTGGCAACGTTCTACAATTAGAATTTCCAAAAAAATAAACAATTAAAACAATTTCGCTCTTATTCCTTTACAATAAAGTCTAAATTTGAGTAATCTCAAAATTTTAAATTTGGAATTATTTTTTTTTCGTTTATTTCTGATGAACGAAATAAATAAGAAAATCAAAATTTCACTTTACTTTTATTGACTAGATTTACGTAAAAAAATAGTTAAATTACTTAAAACTAGCCTACGTTTTAAAACTGTCATCCTGAGGTTACGCAAATTTAGACTTTAACGTAAAGGAATAAGAGCGATGGTGTTTTAGGATTCCGAATTTTTTTAATGGGCACAATAGAATCGCCACCTACTTTAATTTAAATTTTATCATAAAGAAATAAAAGAGAAGTTATGTGTATTTATTATGTAAATACCTACCTGCCGGTAATTTATTTTCCCGACATTTCGATTATGTTACTTACCTACAAATAATTACAATAGCCATGGTCGCGAGCAGACGTCATAGTCGGGAAAATAAATTAAAGGTAGGTACTTAATTACGTGATAAAGACCCGTGTCAAAATCTATAGTTAAAGGTAGGTAGGTACCTACCTACTGTGCGTGAACGCGTGCGCAACAGAACAGAACAAACAAAGTTTTATTAACCTGTGTGTCGCTCGATTGACAAAGACGTGTGTGTGCGTTCACAACAAACGAACTCGCTCTGAGTTTTGCCCCTCACGCGCCCTCCCCCCCCCCCCTCCTCCCTTCTCTCATAGCCGACGAACGACACTCAAGATTTTTTCGATACCGTTATTCCATACCGGTATAATTTCGGTATGGCCCAACCGCTATCGAATAACGGTACCGTTATATTTTTGCGGTACCAATACCGTTAACCTCTACCGCTTTCAGTCCCTGCTTTAAAGATGTCTAGATCTCTATTTGGCACATGCCCACATTATGCAGTAGTTAGCATTCCACACGAGCAAGCCTATCGCCGCTTATAAGAATACTAACTGTTTCTCTTCCTCACGATGTTTTCCTTCACCGTTTTGAGAATTTGTTTTTGATGCTGCGCATATAAATTTTTCGAACAGAAAAATCCATTGATGCGCGCCAGGAACCGACGACCACGAACCCACGACCACTAACCCACGATCTTCAGATTGAAAGTCTAGGTACCTCCCACTCGGCCAACACGGCTTTTGACATAATCATGTAAATCTGAATTTATCTATACGAGTATATAACAATATTAACATCAGTCGTTCAAAATTATTTTAATAGCTTTAGCACTGATTAAGATCATTAGTTAAAATTAGCTAAGAAGCCTTAAGATAAACAATAGAATAAAAAAATAAAAAACCGGTCAAGTGGGAGTCGGACTCGCGCACGAAGGGTTCCGAACCATTAATTATAAATACGGAACCCTAAAAACGGCAAAAAATACGTTTGTTGTATGGGAGCCCACTTAAATATTTATTTTATTCTGTTTTTAAAATTTGATGTTATAGCGGTAACAGAAATACATCATCTGTGAAAATGTCAACTGTCTAGCTATAATGGTTCATGAGATAGAGCCCTGTGACAGACAGAAGGACAGACGGACAGCGAAGTCTTAGTAATACCCCGTAAAACTCGTGGCTCGAGAATTCCCGAGGCACGGTTTTTTTTTTCTCGTCTCGAACCAAGGCGGATTTCTCGAGTTCGAGAATTCTCGAGCAGAAACCCTAGTGTTGTGGTACCATGGTATTCCTAGTTTCTTATACGACACAGGAAATCCGAGTGAGAGATGAGGACTGTGTGTGTTGGGTGTTATTATTATATTATAGCACCCAAATGTATTTTTCAAAGGTAGCCAAAATCTGATTCGGATAATGTAACAAATTGATTTAGCAATACTCACAGCAAACTTTTTAAAACTCTTTCCACATATATTACAAACAACAATTAATCCAGCTCTGCAAACATGAAGTTCCTTTCCCTTTACAGTTCTGAATATGGTGCTGCATAATTTGCAATCAATTCTGTTCTTGTTGTGTCTCCTTAGATTGTGCGTCTGAAATAAAAGTTAGTGTTATAGTTTCCATAGCATTGATAGTGGCGATAGGTTTACAACCTATCACTCATGAAATACTACTGCATAATGTAGATATGTGCCAAATATTATGTTAAACATTATAGGGACTCTAGGCGTTCAGATCCTTGAAGATGCCTAAAGAATCCTCTTGTGATGATGATGATGATGATGATGATGTAGATGAATAAAGGGTCTGAGCGCCTGAATTTTCGATAGGTTGTCTACCGTACATGGGGATTACAGACGTGATCCTATTTCGTTCATTTCAAACCTGTAGGAGTGTAGGCAGAAATCGTCTCCTCTTGTGTTGTATTGAGAACTGGACACAACGCTCCAACGCCCAAAATTATAGAGCTAGGAGTACCTACGGTATATGTACCTGATCAGCTAAGTACTTACAGTCATGCTAGTATTAGACTTGCTAGTAAAGTCGCAAAATTCGCATTTATAGCTCTTGCTTGCGTTATGCATATAAATGTGTTGAATCATGTCGGATTTACATCGGAACCTAAAAATATAGACTTCGATTAGACTCTACAGAGTAGTATGTATGTAATATTTATTTTCAGTTGTTAGATAGTATATTATCTTTTAGTAGGTACATTATGTACACCAAAGTAATCGGAGTACACCCTTGATGGTGTCACCGCATTTGGTTGTTTAATTATTTCAACACTTACCAACAGGACGACTGGGTATGATTGCTAACGAATTCTAAATCGGTCGAATTACCGGTAATAAAAGGAATAAAAATTTTACGTGCAGCCACAGTGGATTGCTACACAGCTCAATTGGTAACTCTGCCTTCTGCGCTAGGTTATGGGTTCGATTCCCACCCAGCACAATCATTTCTGTGATGAAGAAGTTTAAGTATTCTATCAGTTATTTGTTAGCATAGTTAGTTATCGCAATGTCTATTCTAGGCGACGATGCATATTTTTAATATCTATTATAAAAGTAATTACCCTTTAGAACAATAGTCACACTTGAATTTTAAAACTGAATGACTGTCCTTTATGTGTTTTCTTAACTTTGCAGCATCATCATAGAAGCGATCACACTGCTTGCACTTAATTTTTTCACCCTGTAACATAATTGTTAGAACCAACTTAATTTATGAAATGTTTAGTTTTTATGGTGATGTATTTTGAAGACTGGCACAGTCACAGTCCCTCTGAAAGCCAGTATACAGGAGTCCTAGAAGTTGATGTCATGCAGGTGATAAGCCAAGTCATAATAGTTAACAGAAAAATATTTAAAATAAATTGGAATGCTAACTACTGCATGTGCTAAACGTAATGTTTGGACTTTCCTCTGACTTTCCCCTTTAGACATCTTTAAGGATCTGAGCAACTCGAGATTTGAGAGCATGTCTAGTACTTGGGAATTCTATTGATCTTATTTCTATTATTTATTTTCTACATAATAATAATATAATAATAATGAATCATACTTTTTGTGCCATCTCATGAACTGTCATGAGGTGATATTCCAAGCTTATTGATGTTTTAATCTTCGTCTTTGAACAGATATGACAACCCTTTTGTTCATACGGCACATGTTCCATTCTATGCCCAAGCATGTGAGGTAGGTTTACAAATATTTCTGGACAAAGGCCACATGTGCTAGCTGCCATATGTTCCTCTAAGTGTTTTAAAAGCGCATCTTTGTCTACCAACGAGCTACAGCATAGTCCTATGAATAAATTACAAGAAATAAAGAGGTTGTAAAAAAATAAGAAGTTTTGGTTGGTGGGTGTTCAATCTGACTTTCAATCTGATTCTGAACCAGTTGTGCACCATCATTGGTGATTTTTCTAATTTATTACATAGTTCTTCTTTACTTAAGTTCTTCTTATTTAACACTATCAAGAAAACTTACCGCAACTTAGCTGTTTGAATCTACAATCTTTTTCTCCATGTTTGTTTGTACTCTTGGACTCCTGGACCATTTCATTTTCACTATCAATAGTTTTTTTCTTAGGTGCCGGTTCCGATAGTTTAGGTTTTTTATTTGTACTTAATTTATTTTTAGGAACCAAACTAGATTTCTCTTTTTTATATTTGGACCCATAATCAGCGTCTATCTTTTCCTTTTTACATCGTGCCGATTTTTTCTTAAGAGAATGTTTTACTAAAAAAAGTTTAATTAATTAAGACTTTTATTTTTGTGTGTCCTGATCAACACCTCCTGATCAAACATTTGCAGCTGTTATAACCTTCAGAACTTATTCTTTGACAAGTTGATTTACCTTGATTGACAGTGCTGGCTACTGAATGATGCCGAATATCATTCTCATTAGATTCAGTGTTGGCTATAGAAAAATTGATAATACCATTCTCCTCAATTATCACCTCATAATCTTGAGATTTATCCTCAGCTTCAAATATCTCAAACTTGAACTCTTCCTTTATTATGGGCATAGTATGAGCATTGTCTATCATAGATTTACAATTTTCTTGTTTTATGTCCTGAAATATTAGAGAAAAGTTTACATATTAGCTATCAAACTTATCTAGACAAAATAAATAAAGTTAAATTCTATTCTAAAGTCAGTAGGTATACAGCCACAGAATATCTAAAAGTACTACATCTAGAATAGCCATTCCCCTCCTCCCAAGATTTGAATACTTACTAAGCACATTGTTATATTGTTTATTTTTTTATTAATGTACAAAACCCTGTTAAGTAACATCATAGGTACATTAGTTTGCATGCTATGTGCCAGCCGCCACTTGTCAGAAAATTACTGCACTACTACTACCATGACACACAGCTATTTCGAAAACAGCTTGCACAAATGTACAGGGACAGGGTAGCCCTACTCACCTCATGCATTATTAGCATATATAAACAAATCTTTTTGCAATTAATAAGTATGCAAATAATTTTCTACAGTTCTGTGGAGTTTCCGGGGTAAATAAGATATAGCCCTTACTACCTAATAGTAATAATAACTTACTGTAATACACATCTCTTGAAAGCTCCAGTTTGATTCAATGCACTTATGTCTAAATTTAATGCAAAATTTGACTGCATCAGCACATGGTTTGCAGGAATATAAAGACTTTTTCAGCAACGATAACTTAAACATAATGATATTAGACATCAGATTATTATGCATTTGCAAAAAATATTTACATACAATAGTTGTTATTGCATATTATTTTTTTACTTGCATCATGTTTATTGAATAGGTATAGGTCTAAAATATAAATATTATAATATATATTTAAATATATAGTTTTTTTTTTACTTATAAAAGAGAATTTACTCTTCTAATAAATAGCATTTTGATTGTGCACAATTATTATTTTCTGCATATTTCACCCACTCATAATGCATATTTTGGCATTCTGTTAGTACAATACAGGCAGATTTCTAAAATAATGATCAGTTGGGAATGTTTTATTTATCACACGGTTTTAGTGGATTTACCTTTTTAAGAATGAGCAAAGAATTCAAGAAAATAAATTATGTATGTACTTACACATAATTTATTTTCTTGAATTCTAACACAAAACACAAGTTTGTGTTTGTAGGTTTAAAAATACTAAATGCTAGTTTTGTTAATTCTAGACCGCGTAATACATACAGGTATAATAAAATGGTAAGCGTAAAGAGTTATTTCTTACATTCAAACCAGTAACAAGGTTGAAATTATCCAGAAATGTTCCATCCATCGGTATCAAGTTCGGCTTTGTTATTAAACAAGCCCTGCACATTGCCATTCTGCTGAGTTTTACAAGATTAGCAAATAAGAAGGTAGGTAATCATAATTAATGTAAAACTCAATACAACTAGATCACAAGTATAAAATAAAAGTATAATTTTGTTTCAAAGTTTCAAACTGCTTTGCAAAGAGCATCTGCTTTGTACCTTGCCTAGGTTTTGTTTAGTTTTGATTTGATTTTTTAGGATTCTCTTTTTTTTGGTTGGTTTCTGTGATTTTTGTTTGTTTGTCATTGTCACGATTCTGCCAGTCCGTTTGTTTTTTTTTGGCCTTTGTCTGGATAAATGTGTTCTGCTCATAGACTAGACGACTAGACCATGCCACCGATTGCCAACCTCTGTATTTCTATAAAATAAATTCGTAAGCAGATTTAATAATAGATGCTCGGTGTTCTGAGGAAAGCTCAACCAAAATAAAACCGGCCAAGTGCGAGTCGGACTCAAGCACGAAGGGTTCCGTACCATTATCTATAAAAACGGCAAAAAAATCACGTAAAGTATGTTGTATGGGAGCCCCTCTTAAATATTGATTTTATTCTGCTTTTGTTGTTATAGCAGCAACAGAAATACACAATCTGTGAAAATTTCATCTGTCTAGCTATCACGGTTCATGAGATACAGCCCTGTGACAGACAGACGGACAGCGAAGTCTTAGTAATAGGGACCCGTTTTTACCTTTCGGGTACGAAACCCTAAAAACTAAAAGTTGATTTACAAAAAAACAAAAGACTAACAAAATTGACAACACACACAACACTCCCCTCGTATTCAAGAACGACCTTCTGAATAACCCCCCTTCTGATAACATGTCCGGGTTCTGGGCTCTAAAATCCGGGGTTTTCACGTGTCTTGCCCTGGTTGCCATATTTTAGAGATGGCAGCCCTACTTACACGTAGGCTCCAACCCGAAAATAAATAGGATTACGACTGTAATCCCCAAGTACCTACCTACGGCACTTAGATCCTTCGAAAGTCTAGTGGGGGGTAGTCAGAGGTACGTCCAAACATTATGTTATGCGACTCGATGCGCACACTACCGTGTGCCTCTAGCTAAAAATTAAGGACTCCAGAGATTTTGAGTGAGGCTCCCATACAACAAACGTGAAATAATAATTTATAAAACTGTGTCGATGGCAACGCCCTCCTTCGAATTTAAATAATGTTTCATAAAAAACCGGCCAAGTGCGAGTCGGACTCGCGCACGAAGGGTTCCGTACTATTATCTATAAAAAAACGCCAAAAAACTATTTTTGTTGTATGGGAGTACCACTCAAATATTTATTTTATTATATTTTTAGTACTTATTTGTTGTTATATCAGCAACAGAAATACATAATCTGTAAACATTTCAACTGTCTAGCTATCAAGGTACATGAGATACAGCCCTGTGACAGACAGACGGACAGCGAAGTCTTAGTAATAGGGTCCCGTTTTTACCCTTTGGGTACGGAACCCTAAAAAGGTAGACTATCGACAAACATGACGGTGACCGCTAATGGTATTCTTAACTGAGCGCTTCCATGCTTCGAAAAGCACGTTAGAATGTGGCTTTGAAAAGACGGTCACATACAAACTTACTTTACAGATTTTATATTTCACCGAAGCAAAGCATAATAATGGTGGCTATTCTGTTGTATCCCCGATGAACCTAAAATTCCTAAAAACGATCGCTCTTATTCCTTTTATGTTAAGTATAAATAAGCGTAACATCAAAGTGACAGTTCTAAAACTTAGCATAGTCTATAACCATACATATAATAAAACTATAGAAGAGTTCAATCTGTACATTGAATGAAAACTAAAAAAAATACTCCTAGAGGCCTTTATACAAGTAATGGCAGAGACACACTTACGTGTCGTGTCTTGGCGCGACACGCCACTAGCTAATCGCTTTCATACATTTAGTAGGTATGGTTAGAGACACATTTGGGTGTCGTGTCGTGTCGCAAACGCTGTCTTGCGATTGGCTAGTGGCGCGACACGCCGCGCTACGACACGTAAGTGTGCCGGCGCCATAACACAAGCCAAGAAAAAACATTTTTAAATTTTGGTCTGTCTGTCTACTGTCTCAAAAACTACTGGACAGATTTTAATAAAACTTTGTTATATACTTATTAGTCCTCGGCAACATATAGGCTACAATTTATTTTGAAGATTGGAATACCAGATGTGAAACTATCTGTCGACCAGCGAAGCGGGCACGGGTCAGCTAGTCACTACATAGTATAAAGCAAAGTCGCTTTTCGCTTCCCGCGTCTGTATGTATGTTTGCTTATATCTTTAAAACTACACAACGGATTTTGATGCGGTTTTTTTTAATAGATAGAGTGATTCAGGAGGAAGGTTTATATGTATAATAACATGCTACCCGTGCGAAGCCGGGGCGGGTCGCTAGTTTTAAATAAATTTACGATTTTCGTACTTACGATTCGCTTGATTTAGAAATGTCAAGCTAAATTTAATCAACATGTAAATTGGTGTTGACTAAGATGACACTTGGATGTGTCAAATAAGTGAAATAAAATAAGTAGAGAAATTACTAAATAATCAAGTGATAAGACTGTCATTTTGATTCTACGCTAATTTCGACTTTAACGTAAAATAAATACGAGCGATAGTTTTTTAAGAAAATTTAAGTTTAGCTTGGTTACAACAGAATCGCCACCATTACCTACCTACTTATTTTACCATTATTTTGAGCTGACTCACACAAGTCTGTAAATAAATTGACAACTTTGCCCGTGTGTACTAATGAAAATTATAGGCAATTTAATGATACCTTATAATTATTACTTACAATTTTCGTGTTATGTTATCTACCTGCCTCTTATTTCAGTCACTTAGCTACCTACCTGCAGTCTGTGCGACCGCGGCGATATATTTGCTTCTAAAAAACTAAACTAAAATAAAACATGTTTATTGATTAGTTTGTCATTTATATTAAAATTATAGAAACATAAAAAATCAAATCAACTACCCTTTATAAAATAAATCAAAATATCTACTAAACTTCAATAACCAACAAATACATCTTAATATTAATTATTTAAATCAAATTAACAACACTTATTTCATCAAAATTGCAAGCCAACAACTTGATAGTTTTTCGCAGCACTGAATACAAATCATGTTTGGGCATGTAGGTTTTTTGCTTTAGAAGCACTTTTAGCATTTAGACTTAGAGGATCACAAACAGAACAGTTTTTAAGAATTTTGCACCTGTTTGATGCATCAGCACTACCTCCTCCTGTACCTGCAAAAACCTGATCCACATTGAGATACAGAATTCTTTGAAGATAAATTCTGCCGTCCTATTGAATTGACTTGTTTTTTTTCTGCACTCTATGTGTGGTCTCATGAATCGACAGCCTAATTGCGTAAGCTCACTGGTATCGTAAACGGCCTGAAAAAAAAACCAAATTCCCATTGTGGTTAACGATTAAGTTCAAAGTTTTTATTGCTTTCATGTGTACAATAAGGTTTTAAATAGGTATGGTATCAAGACGAGCCCGGATAGTAAGCTTACGCAATAGGGCTGCTGCTTTTAGTCTTGTGGTTGGGTGAATAAGTTCATGCCAAAATTAGATATTCTGTTCTGCTAAAACCAACTCATATCCACTATCAATTACATAAATAGATCCGCGAATTACTTCAGCACAAAATCATTTCCTTTGTCGATCTCCACATAACTAGTTTCCATTCGGCTTCATCTATAGGCTATTCCTCTCACCAGCACTAAATAATCTTGTCATAAGATTCCATTTTGCACTAAAACAATAAAAATCATTCAATTAAAAAAAAGGCAACGTAACTACCTATCCGCGACAAAAGTTTTACACTCACCAAAAGTAAACGCGCGCAGTTGCGACCTCGATAAACGAAGGAACTGCTCTGGGGGTGGTTTAAATAGGTACTGGACGCGCAAAATATAACATTAAATTAAAAATATAAATTAGTTATTGACAAAAAGTTATTGAAAAAAAAACAACAAATAAAACAAAAACATTTTGTTTCTGTTTTTAGGTGTGTTTTTAATGTTATTTGACTTTGATAAAATATATTATTATTTGTGACAGCATATTAGTAGTAGGTGTATGTTTAAACTAAAGTTGATTATATTATTGGTTTTTTATTCAGTGCTCACTTTCTTAGTAATTAAATTCATTATTCCATGTACTTTCATATGCACTTTCAAATTATGATTCCCGGTAAAACCTTTACTGCAAATTGAACAAACATACGGTTTTTCACCTGAAATTCAAAAAATACAATGTTACCTTCATTACCTTAATTTATCAGGGTACGGTTGTTTTATCTCACAAAGGTGGATAAACAGTACTTGTATTTGCGATTGTGTATAGACACGCGCTTTTGTGTGAGTGAATGATTACTGAGCGCTTCCGAGATTACGCACACAGAAACAATTAACGTGCAATCTACATACCTATTACCTAATTAAGACCAACCCGTCTTTGTAAGATAGAACAACTGTTACTTATTCAGTTGGCCAATCAAGAGATTAATATGAAACCTACCGGTATGAGTTCGCCGATGTTTAAGCAAGACAGTTGACGAATAAAATAAGCGCTGACAGTATTCACATTGGTGCTTTGGCGTGCCTGCGTGTTTGTCCATATGTGTTTTATAGTTGGAACTGGACTTGAATTTTGATGGACATTTATCGCATTTATAACGGCAGATTTCATTATGTGTCCTCATGTGTCGTTTTAACTAAAAAAATAAATCAAAGTAAATCATTTATTTATAACACGATTTTATTAGATTGGTATGTATGTTTTGTATGTTTGTTTGTAAAGGAAACTTGAACGTGATTTTGACCTCCTTTAAAACGTCGGATTAATTTGAAACTTTGCATAAGTACTTATAAGGACTGATGACAATGCAAAAATATTACATGAACACAACTGTATCTCAAGCACGTTAGTCATACTCTCTGATCTCAAGGAGCATCGATCCTTAAAGCTGTCTAAAGGGGTAGTCAAAGGCATGTCCAAACGTTGTTTCTTAAGTTAAAATATGGATAATTTTTCTGCAATAAGTAAATGAATATTATTATTATTATTGCGTTTGGCACAATACCCACATTTTGAAATAGTTAACATTCCCTATGTGATATGTGTTGGTATTATAACCAAAAAGTAGAAAATAAATAATTGTAAAAATAAAAAACTGGCCAAGTGCGAGTCGGACTCGCGCGGCACACCTCCGACACACGCACGACTCCGTCGGACAGACGGACAGCGAAGTCTTAGTAATAGGGTCCCGTTTTTACCCATTGGGGTTAAACCAACGGACTTTACGGAACCCTAAAAACTAAAATACACACTTTTAATAGAAAAAAAAACCTAAAAATTGTAAAATAACTTTTATATGTATAAATGAAAATTATTGTTAAAAAGTGTGGGGTGCTTTTCAAGACATTTTTTGACTATTATAAGTCAATATTTTTTTTATAACAATTGACACACTTAACATGTTAACATAGTGCAACCAAATAACTACCTAACTAAATATTACATTAGAGATAAACTTGGTTACTAACTGAAGCTATGATCGAGTGAACAATTTGAGTTAGGTACAATATGAATCAAAGAGTCAATGCAAGATCTTACCGAACTTGTTTTTTTTATAGTTTTTCCACATATAGAACAGACGATACCCAAAGCATGCTTACAATTGTGTTTGTCGAGCAGTGATTGGGATAAAAACGCATGATAACAAGTTTTGCAGTACACTCTACCCTCTGTGTGTTTCCTTATCTTGTGAGCCTGAAAACATTACATACATACTTAAAAGGTTACACAATCTTACTAATATTATAAATCCGAAAGTTTGTGAGGATATGTACAAATGTATGATTAAACTTGGCATATACATCGCTTATGTCCTGCAACCTGCAATAGGCATAAATGGGTATTTTAAATAGAAATATAGCTAATTACTGATTAAGTGATTATCATGTGTCTTCTTGTATTGCTGATGTTTCGAGACACTTTGGATGCTCTTCATCATGATAGACTTACTTTGATGTACATAGTGAGCAATACAAGAAAAAAGAGGTAATTAGCTGTAGGTCATTTTAATTCCATAAATAGGCCTTTTTACAGCACCTATCTACATGCTATGCTATCCATCAGTTGTAAACTCACCCCCATTCCACCAGAGTGCTTTGTAGTATAATCACACAAGTCACATTCATAGAGTTTTATCTGTCCATGTGTATGCATATGAATAATTAGTTGAATTTTCCGTCCAAAACTGTAATAAAATCTGTGATTATTCAATGCACTATCATTTTTGTGATTTTCGATAATATTTGTTCCCAATAATTATCTTGTTAAAAAGTCTTAAATTATGGTTATGTGACTGGTTCTTCCTCAGTCACCCAGCGAAAGATTAATAACCAGATTAGGGTCCTGGATGACTCTCGAAAATTGTGTCCTTTAGGTAAAGCTCTTTTTACAAGCTTTTATTTATTTTGCAATGTATGTATGTAACTATGTTTGTTTGCATGGAATCTTGCAACTCAATTTTGAAGCAGTTATCACCAATCAATTGAGCTGAGTTTTGGCATTGTTCACACACCTTTTTCTGGTGACAGTGAGCTGATCTGATGATGGAGCCAGGAGCTGTTCGGACTCCTTAGTAAATACTTTGATTAAGTAAAAACTTATTTCTTGTTTAACTTAATACTTGTCAAGTTTTTGATGCCAATGTTAATGATGTGACATGTGATAGCGTGCTGGTGCTCAATGGTTTAATTTAAATGATTTTACAATTGACACATCTCTTTTTGAAGCTGTTCCTCACGTTGTTTTCTTTCGCCCTTTGAGAGCCTTGGTATTATCTAGGTACATTATTATTATGTACTGTAGAGTATATACATTTTTTTATAGAAAAACAAAATGATACATAGTAGTGCAGTAAGAAAATGAATTTACCCAAGGGAACAGTGGTCACATTTGAACTTGATTTCTGAATGATAATATCCAATATGGCTACGTAAACTTTTGCAACGTGTAAATGTTGCTGGGCATTTCTTGCATTGGATAGGCTCATCCTGTCAAATGAATTTTTAATTAATTATTTTATTCTGTACATCTAGGTAATCATCATCATCATAATCAGCCTTTCTCATCCCACTGCTGGGCATAAGCCTCCCTTCGTTTTTTTTTTCCCTATATTTAGGTATGATATAAAAATTAATCCCTATTTCCTTTGATCACGGCATGAACGGCTGAACTGAATTTGCTAATTCTTTTTTTGTTGTATTTGTTTGTGTCAGAAGGTGCTTGTGCTTATGGAAGAAAATTTTAAAAATCTAGCATCTTTCTTTTTTTTCTTTATATCTTTCTTGAAAAACTGAAAGCGCAAATTTGACAGTACAACGTCTGTCCAGACTGCTAGTATGTTAATAAAAAACAGGCTTTTTATTTTCAACTGTTAGCACCTACATCACAAGTTGAAACAAAAATTATGGCCGAGTAATTTGCAATGGGTGTTGTTAACATACCTTTTCTGCTAACTCATGAATTCTCATATAGTGAAATTCCAAGTTTGTAGCCGTTAGGAATCTCTTAGAGCAGATATGACATCGCTTCTCTTTATCTGGGAGATGTTCTATTCGATGACCAAGCAAATGTGGCAAATTTACAAAGCTTTCACCACATTGGGCACAAGGCACATTTAACTTGTGTTTTCCTAAATGCTCCTTCAGACTTTTTTCATCCTCAAAATTTTCTGGGCATATTCCTGTAATTTTTTTTTAATGATTACATAATGTGTAAACTCAAGCTCTTGAAGATAAAGCTAAACATTTCTTTATATAATACTAGCTTTTACCCACAACTTTGTCTACATAGATTCAGGAATTAAGTTTTTAATTAGCCTTTGTCCGTCCCAAGACTTTAAAACTCTCCTCTCTATATGAAATTTCATCATGATCAGTTCAGCAGTTTGACCTTGATGATGTCACAGACAAGAGTTACTTTTGCATTTATAATATTATTAGGTATTAATCAAATTTCATTTAATCAGGGAATACTTACTGCAATCTATTTTAGAATCAATAAATTTTTCCTTTTTTATTTTGCTTTGATGCAATGGTTTATTCTTTTTTTTACTTGTAATAATTTTGTTTGAAAACTTAAGATAATCATTATGTTTATCATCATTATTGCATATCTCTGAATAACCACCAAGAGAATCATCACTGTACTCCACTTTCACCTCCTTTTTAATTGTTATGAAATTAAAATTTTTGTCATCTTGTTTTTCTTCTAGAATGTCTTCCTGAAAAATTTGGAAGTAAAATCATGAGAATAGAAATGTAAAGACATAATTATCTAAAATAATAGAATTATTTATTACAAGCTTTCGCTTGTGGCTTCGCTTGCATGTAACCTGGATAAAAAGTGTCCTATATGCTATTCCAGGGCATAATCTATGCATGTACTAAGTTTCAACGAAATCCGTAATTTCGTTTGGTGTGATTGAGGCATAAACATACAAACAAACTCACAAACTTTGGCATTTATAATATTTATTTCTATGTTTATCTACATTAAATACGAAAAACAATAAATGTATCAATTTTGATAAGAATTTGAGAAATATTCTAAATGCACATTGCATTGTTAAAATGTATCCAATTTTGTATTGTATTAATAGCTCATTTATCATGGCTTCCATGTAAAAGGTAGATGTATGCTGTCATGAACTTTTATTTACAACTATTTAAGACAAACAATCCTACAGTACATTATCTTCGTGTATCTCCAACAGTTTAGGCAGCGCATGCTAAGATAGCTCTTAAAGGGCAATAAAAAAGATTTTTTTTTCCGACTTATAATACTTATTGCGTAAAAACATACTCTCTTTTTATTGTAGGTAGTTGGTTAAAAAATAGCCTGTGTGCTAATCTGATGTATAATGTAAAATGAGTAACAAACATAAACACACACACACACACAAACTTTCGCATTTATAATATTAGTAGAATTACAAAATACCGTAAATTTATTTTTTCTTAGAGCCTGGTCTGATGTGATGCATTTATTCCGGAATTCTATGCAGAATTCTGCTCCATCAAAACATGTTTGGCAAGCATAGAGAGGGACATCTTCTGTCAGTGATAACTGAAAACACATGAGGTAAAAATATGTTTAGTGCAGTGCTCCATTTCAGGGCCACTATACCGCAACCAAATCTGTTGAGTCAGAGATGTCTCATCTCAGATTATATACGTATAAGTAATAAATAATACTAAATTTGCGAGTTATGTATAATGGTAATAAATGAATGATGGTAGACATGCAACACTAATAAAAAATGCCAAGATAATAAAAAATGTAGACGTACCTAACTGGTTGGAATCATTTTGCAAACAGTACCTACCTAAACAAGTTAGACACAACAGACTTTCGTATTTTCATTAGTTTATAGTTTAGGTTCATGTTCACTACAAACATGTTGATACAAAAATGTAAAGTAAAACTTACATTCAAACTGGTTAGAATGTTGTAATTTTGTATAAAACTCTCGTCCATTACAATCATTCCATTTCCAGTGGATAAACAAGCTCTGCACATCTTCATGTTGAATTCAAAGTTGAATTGAAGTGGTTAGTAAAATAGATACAACAGTTCAACAGTACAAATCGAATTGGATCGAGCATCAAAAATCCAATCAAAGTAAAATATTTTAGAAGTTGTGCTCTGCGCACTTGCGCAGTTACGATCACTTATATGCTCTTTGGTTACGATTACGATACGATACGATACGAACATACGAACGAAGAACGAAACGAACATTCGAACATACAATGAAACTCAATGAGTGTGGCCAACTCAGATCGGATTAAAAAAAAGGCGTAGCGTAGGCCAGCTATGAAAATTACATTTAGAAATTGTAAATTAAGCACATGAAAAATACGTAGATAGATGCTATCAAAAACATAACTTGTAAAAAAGCCAAGTCATAACTTGAACATGGTTCTCATAATTTTTTACGGCAGAAGAACTGAGTTGCGTTGCAAGACTTGACTTTTTTACATGTTAAGTTATTGATAGCATCTCATTTCTTTGTGTAGATAATCCTACTTTTTAGGGTTCCGTACCCAAAGGGTAAAAACGGGACCCTGTTACTAAGACTCCGCTGTCTGTCTGTCTGTGATTTTCAATTGTACAAAGTTGATTTCTGCAATAATCATATCTAGATCTAGGTAACTGTGTAATCCTATACATTTTTTTGTAAACGATCGGTCAGTTGCAGTTGTGGTTGTGAGTTGTTGTGAGTAAGTGAATGAGTGACAAAATTTTACTAATTATTCAAATTAAATGAAATTTGATATATACTGTGTAATTACAATGCATGCTTTACTGAAAATTCAGGCTTCTAGTTTTATCCATAACAAAGTTATAGGAGGTCGAAAATAGCCTGAACTGCTTCTAGAAGAGGATGGTACGGCCGTGCCGCATAATTTGCTCGACTTGGCGGGGGCACTACCGTGCCCCCAGATCTAAGTCATATTATATTTTTTTAGGGTTTTGAATTCTACAAGAAACCCTTATAGTTCGCCATGTCCGTCCGTCCGTCCTTCCGTCTGTCCGCAGCTTAGGTCAGAGATTACTATCATTATATATTAATAGTAATGTGAACAAAGTGGTAGAATAAAATCTTAAAAGGTTACTCCCTCACATGTAAAGTAGGGATGTTATTTTTTTTCGCGCGTACCCCATGGCGTGGATTATCGTTGGATAGATCTTTAAAAAGTATTGCAGGTTTGTGAACACAACTTTTCGATAAAGGGATCCGTTTATGAAATATTAACATATTAATGTTACTAAGTTCATGTCACGAAATACTATATAGTTGGTCTTTGGTCTGACCGAAAAAAAATTGGTAATGTCAATATTGACAATGTCACAAATGTAATGTCAAAATCAAGAAAAGGAATCGATCGATCTTGCAGGCGAGCAAGTTGTTCGATGAACTTCACTCCACTCCAGTGTAGGCATGGGTGATATTGACTATTTTGGCTAACGGTTGGGTATCCGATATTTAGTTTCTTTACCGGTATCGTCAACCATTACTCAATATCGGTACTTAATTACAAAAAAAAAAAAAAAAAAAAAAAAAAAAAAAAAAAAACTACTTTCAATCTGAAGGTCGTGGGTTCGAATCCGGGCGTGCATCAATGGATTTTTCGGTTCGAATAATTTATATGCGCATCAAAAACACGTGCTCAAAACGGTGAAGGAAAACATCGTGAGGAAACCAGTTAGTATTCTTATAAGCGGCGATGAGCTTGCAACCTAGCACGTATGGAATGCTAACTACTACAAAATATAATGTTTGGACGTGCCTCTGACCACCCCCACTAGTTATTTTCAAAGGATCTAAGCGTTTTCAAGAGATCTGAGAGGATGTCTTACGTAGGTACTTGGGGAATACAGTCGTAATCCTATTTTTTTTCTATTTATAAGTATTTGATTTTCCTTCATGCTTTACAAGGCTTAGGAGTTTAGGACTAGCACATTTTATATTCGCAAGTGGTAGGTAAATATTTCGATTTGCTTAAATAAAAAGTTGCGCATTAAAAAATCACCACATAGCTAACTAAAAAATTTACCTACAAACGTCTTAAATTTAATATTCAAATTAGGAACCTACCTACATTGCGCGCAATCACTCAACCACTACAAGTAGGTACAATTCGAATTTAAAAATACAAACAATAACAAGTAGGTTTGCATAGTTGCACACGCCACCATGAGCCGGCCGGGCGCCGGCGCGTCAGTTTAATATCTCATAAAGCTTCTCATCAAAACTCGACCTCATTAGCCTACGAATAAGGTTTATTTGAAACTCTTGGTAGCGATAGCCAAAATGTATGATTTTGGCTCTCAATCAATCACACCAACAACCAGTGTAACTTAATACATTTCTTAAATTGTGCAGGCGAAACTCAACCTTATTTCTCTAACATTAAGGTGTTCGAAACTTGCTTTCATAGGTCAAAGTATAATGAACAATATTTCAGCTATTCGCTAGTCATATCTTCATCTCGCTTACGCGCTTGAAAGTTAGCGCGATAGAGAGGGATACCATAATTATTTTGGGTGCCAACTGAAACAACCTTACAACTTACCAACTTAATGGTCTGACTAGCTGACATGGCTGTTGGTTGTTTCAGTTGATTAGTTGGCACCCAAAATAATTATGGTATCCCTCTCTATCGCGCTAACTTTCAAGCGCGTAAGCGAGATGAAGATATGATCATCTCGCTATGAATCTTATCTGCATCTCGCTTACGCGCTTGAAAGTTAGCGCGGTAGAGAGGGATACCATAATTATTTTGGGTGCCAACTGATCAACTGAAACAACCAACAGCCATGTCAGCTAGTCAAACCACTAAGTTGGTAAGTTGGGTGACAGATATTTCACCCAACTTTCGTGACTTGCGCAGTTCGCTCGCGCGTTTTCTACAGATATTCGACAACGGTGGTTGGACTTGATTCCACCGGTACGCTACGCTACGAGCATGCCAACGGATATCAGTTACGTTTGGCTATAGCCGACACATGTCTACTCCAGTGTATTTTGATTTATTTCAATTAAGATGACTGTAAACTTACCGATAAATGAACAATTGGGTAAAATACACCCCTGAATTCAATAGTTTTGCCTGCTAGTTCGGCTATCGGATCCAATTGCATCCCATTTATTATATTGAGAGTAAAAACAGCAAATCAATCTTGTGTAAAAACAAAGTGAAATGGTGGAAAACGGTGCATCTAGCGGGGGCAGCGATAGCCCCAATGCGACATGCTCGCGTTCCGGTTTACTAGAGACTTTAGTGCGTGGTGTTTGGTACCGGGTTCACTGCACCCTCGAAGATGATTATATGAGTGTGTGCCTGGACGATGGGTACGATGCTACTACCACTCTCAACGGCTCTCTCAACAATAACAATGTTGAGACTCCAAACAGTGACTTTACAGAAGTGCCAGAAGCTATCGCGAATCAGAAACGATTAGTGCAGGTGGTGAAATCTGACAATAACGGCTTAGGTATATCTATCAAAGGTGGAATAGAAAACAATATGCCAATATTAATATCAAAAATATTCAAAGGTATGGCTGCTGACCTTACAGAACAGTTGTATGTTGGTGATGCTATTCTGTCTGTAAATGGGGAAGATTTGAAAGATGCAACACATGAGGAGGCTGTTAAGGCTTTGAAAAGAGCAGGAAAAATGGTACAGTTAGAAGGTATGTTGGTATCAAAACAAAGCATTTCATGCAATTCATCACTGTTTTTTAACTTGGAAAATGTAACAGTAGGTTACTATAGCAATGTAAGTGCTCTGGCCAATTAGTTGAATGAACACCAGTACTCCTAATTGACCTTAATTGAACTCCCTGCTGGGAATAGGTGCTGCATTGCAACATTTCTTGTGCTGTTTTTAAACAAGTAATGATAGAAATAGGAAGACTTACCTTCCAAACAACTGAATTTATGAGTACTGATATCTTGCTACTTCGTTCGCTACTTCATTGTGGTGTGGATTAAAGTCAATGAGAAATAGAGCAGTAAATAACAATCATACATAGTTTATCAATTTGGAGTAAAAAAATGCTTATGATTAACATACAATGTACCGATTTGCAGTGAAGTACCTGCGTGAAGTAACCCCATACTTTCGGAAGGCGTCAATCATCAGCGAAGTGGGATGGGAGCTACAGCGAGGTTACATGGCGGAGGCTCCGCCGTCGCCGCCGTCGCCGCGCCGCCGGCGCGCCGACACTCGCTATGTGCCTCTACTGATGGCATGTGTTGCCAAGAATCTGCGCCATCACGATCCAGGTACCCTATGTCCCAGTCTATAATTATAATATATGTAAGCAAAAAACAAAAGTGAGCTTATTTTCCGTGCCATTTTGAAGAATTATTTACAGTGGGGAATTTACCTTAAGTCACCTCACAATAATCTACCTGAGTCACAAAAAGCAACTCATTGACCTTCACTTCTTTATTGGTTCTGAAAAGTTAAACTTTTTGCATTGTCTAATATTCTTGTTTTCCCAGAGGAACGTACAATCGAGATCTACTCGCCTGACGGGGTGCACGCACTAGCTCTGCGCGCGGGTACGGCCGGCGCCGCCGCGGGCTGGCACCGCGCGCTGCATGCTGCAGCTAGGCGAGCCGCTAGAGCCGCCTTGGCCCGCGCCCGTCCGAGGCTTCGCCCGTTATTGGGCGACGTCCGTTTCGCAGGCTGGCTAGCGCGTCGTTCGCCGCAAGACCATGTAATTATAACTCTTATAACTCACACAAATCATCCTAATGAAGTAAACTTTACTGTTGTCTAACTATATTTTAACAGATCAGCGCTTCAGGGGGTTCCGACAGTTCAGACGACAGTGAAGGATGGCAGCCGACTTTTGTCGCGATTACGGATCGCGAACTTAGGTAAATAATAAATATTGTTTTATAAAACAACTATCTAGAAAGTATGCGCGACCTTTTTCGCGTGATGTTATTTCCTCACGCTTCCCCTTTTTGGGGATGTGTTTCAGTATTATTTTCTCAATGCACCCATCATACATCTGAAGGTTTTAGTACCAATGGCTTAATAAGCTATAGATTGTTTGTAATCTCTTTGTATTGATATAATAATATAGGTATCTGCGAGAAAAAGTTTTTTGGGTTGTGTCCCTGGTTTTGGGATGTGCAGTGACACGAAAAAGCAGAAGGGATACAATGAAAAAGCTCAATATGGATTTTGTTTCAGATTATATGAGGCGGCTCCATGGTCAGGAGAGGCATGGTGCGCTGCATCAGAATGCTTCAGCCTGGCGGCGACGCGGCTGGCGTGGTGGCGACGTGCGGGGTGCGGCGGCGGTGCAGCGGCGCTCGGCGTTAGAGCCGGCACACCGGCCGGACTGGCGGTGCGGGCTCTGCGTGCGGATACTCCGCACGATCTGGCAGCTGTCGCGAGCGCGCTGGTTGACGGCGCGCATCATGCAGTACGCTCGCAGCCAGAGTTTACCTTTAGTAAGTTTTTCTAAAGCCGCGTATTCACTAGAGGCAGCCTTGGGCCGAATGAAGGCTTGTCGCCTCAACTTGATCCTCAAAATATGCCTCGGCCCACGGCGACTAATTGACCTCAGATTGAGACAGTGTCTCGTTGTACAAACATGTGATGAATATAGGTGTTTGTTCTGTGTCTGGGTGTTATAAGGTCAGTATCACCAGTATCTATTTACTATACAAATACTACATACACTACATTAAACTACAAAAAAGTATTTAGGTATTCTTTTAAAGGTATTCAAACGCATTGTCAAACCTAACATCAAATCTAAGAATTAGAAAAAAACAGAAGGAAAATTTTAAAGACCTGTCACTTTCTTTATTATGTAAGTATTCGTATCTAATCAGTGAATACTAAGATTAGGTGGATCGTCTGTTGTTTTGTGTTTAGCTATGCTTTAATGCTATATCAAACAAGTTATGTGAACTAAAGGTTCACTTTGTGCCTACTTAAACAACTTAGCAGCTGAATAGCTTCATTGCATCTGTTATACAGCGATTTGTGCTACTTGAAAGGTGTTCCGTGTTCTGTTGAGTTCGCTGTCTTATGTATGTTTTTGTCCCAGGGTGTAGGTTCCGCGGAGGCTGCGCTCGCCTCGCGCTAGGAGCGAGCGGTGTGTGCGTGTGGGAGGCGGCGGGCTCTCTCGGCCGCGGAGGAGCTCGCGCCCTCTACAGGCGGCCCTTGCACGCGCTGAGGGCTTCGGCCGATGACGACAGGTCCGCTCTGTGGCTGCACTTCGCCGACGACGACACTGTGGTGAGTGTGCAGTGGCACAGTGTTCACTGATACGCTAGAGACGTTCGGGATACACCTTCTAAAATACTAAACGGACAAGATATGTAGTACAGGTTCCGCTAAACATCTTCCAAAGAGGTAACAACCCTAGGTAAAATTCCAGCAGAGAACCTGGACGAAGTACAATGAATTGGACCTCGAATGAAATAGAATAGAGACTGTGATCCCCGGGGATCAACCATGTTGATTCGCCGAACGCTGAACAGAATTTTTCTATTGGTGTTGTATGAACTTCCGCAAAGGCACGCCTGGATCTATCAACTATTCTTCTTATTTAAGAGTCGGTGTAACTGATACTGCTCCCTTTATCTGTTCCTCTGCAGCGCTGCATCCTTGACTTCCTTATACGACATGACAGCTATCTTCTCTTTTATTTGGTTCATATAGCTGATTTGTGGACTTCCTCTACTTCTAGTCTTCTACTCTTCCCTTCACCCTAATACATGATCTGCAAATATTTTTCCCAGGTGTGGGTGATGTGGTAGGTACCATGACACTCGTAGTTACTGACACCCACGCCGCAATGAGTTTTATTTCCTGTGTTCATTCTGCTATAATCTTTTACAGGAGCTGGATATGGAAGGCAGCCCGAAGCCAGCAGTTTTCATTCTCCACAACCTCCTCTCAGCGCGCGTTCATTCACTCCCGGGTGAGGTGGCCACACAGCCTCTATAACCATTAGAATAAACGAGAATCGCTAGGTACAAGGTAGGCGTAAAAGTGAAATGGGCTGACCATGCTCTCACTGTTTGTATGGTGATAAAATGCTTGTGTCAATGTTGCAGCAAAGCTAAAAACAGCTTGTTTTCTAACAATGAAAGAAGAAATTAATACATTGGACATTGAGGTTGTATTTAGACCCTTACGATGTTCATAATAGAGGTCATCGTTTATCTGGTTGTGGAAGCTTTTTGGAATGGTACTTTTTAGGTAAGTATATACTTAATATCACTAAACATTCGTTTGATACATTCCAATAAATTGGAACTTCATAAATTGAAGTTCTTTAAACCTATCAAATATACTATGCATATTTTAAACTATAATTCCCCATATTTAGGTTAAGTTTTAACTAGTTTTCATGGCCTAAATATTTAAGTATAGCTGTGTCGACGAGAGTAGGTACTTTAAACAACACAATTTGTAATTCATTTCAATATACTAGCTAGAACCACTTGAATTTGGAATAACAAAATTCAAAGTCGTCACAGCCTGCAAACCAGAACGAAACAAAATGAAACTATGACTAACCATTGATTATTCATGATTCGGCGGCCTAAGATTATTAAAATAACCAAACGCCATTTTCGCAAACTTTTTCAAACATCTGTTTGTGTTTGTGTTGAAAGTTTGTGTACTAAACGGATTTCACAATTCTTAACGAAAACCATATCAAGAAGCAATATCAATGAATTTACCTTCACTTTATATACTTGTACATTCCCAACTGAGTTACCATAAACGAAATGTAGGATTGAAATGTTTTGTTAGTTGTTTTGTAATAGTTGATACGTTAGCGTATCAACTATTACCCGGTTAATACAAGTTTGCTTCTCGCATCGATGATTTCAAAGGGAATTAGACTGTCGCGTTAGAGAGGGGCCTATCGATGATCGCGAGGTGCAAGCTTATAATAATATGTAATTGTATACCGCATAATATCATAATTGTATTGTATAGCTTTACAAGGGATGTTGTTAATGGCTGCTTTTTTGACGTTAGATAATATTTTTACAATAAGGCATTGTTTTGTTATTTGTGTGTTATTTTAATCTATAAGCCAACTTTTCGATATTTCATATTGTATCAACTTCGTTTCAGATTCCTAAAAGAACTGATTCTTACAAGGACAGAAATACTACATTGACATTAGGTTTAGATCTTTTTTTCGTTATTTATGTGTAAAACTAAAAAGGTCCCTTGGTAAAAAAAATACAACAAACCATTTACATGATCAAGAAAAAATAATTGACATGAATATAATAATCGTAGAAATACTTATAATAGCAAATAGAGGAAATCAATATTTATGTTGTTTACAGAATCTCGCTAAAAAAAAAAAAAAATGATGTGATGATGATGATGATGAAGATGAAGATGAAGATGATTTGATTTGACTTATAAAGATGTGTTTTTTTTAAGTATGCTTACGTCATTAATAGGAATCAGTTCTTATTTGTAGGAATCTGGCCTTATAGGTACAAACGATTGAATTTACAGACACAGTGCACACTATTGTAAACCCAGAACGTGTTCAACATTTAAGCCATGTGCACACTAGACTCACCTCTAAGTTTCCGACTGGGCCGGTAGTCTGCTGGGCGCGCTGCAGCCGACTCAAAACTTAGCACTGTGAGCGTAATGTGAACACTCCATTAAAAATAGAATGGAGGGTGTTCATACTACGCTCACAGTATTGGGAATTAACAGTGAGACTCACAAAGCATTACTAGAGTCTAGTGGAAACATAGCATTGTGCCAGTATGCACAAAACTTTAAGTTTATGCCTATCTCTCTAGGGCACACGCACACTTAGCGATGGCAATATGTGTAGAAATATAATTTCGAAGTGTGTCCAAGAATGTTAGGCACGAATTTAAAGTTGGTGCCGATTTGCATTATTGTTAAGTGGGACGGCAAACGCACGGTGGTTTAGAGAGACGCACATTTAGGCTACTGGACGCGGTTACCGTGCGTATCAGGCCAGCCTTAAGGTCTTCGTACACCATACCGATACCGACTTAACACCGACTTGAAATGTGAGCCCATATAAGTCACGCGCTGGTTATTATTTAAGTTTATGATCTACGCACTTCACCTACGCACCCTTAAATTTAGAAAAATGACTTGTACGTGATACTTTATAAACTTCAGATTTGAATTCGTGTTGAGACTAACTCTCTCATTCATAACAGTCCTCCGATAGCTGAAATGGCCGATAAATCTGTTGCCATGAAAATGTCAATGACAAAACATATTGATAGGGCCTTGTGATAAAATGTTAGAAGATTATGAATGAGGCCATCGGAGTCGAGTAGGTGTTAAGACGGAACGGCCTTTATATTATGAATGTACTTATGTGGGTGTATATTCAGTATGTACATAAGCATTCGAAAAGGGCGGGACAAGTTTTAATGTTCATATTTAATTGTATAGTAGTTTTCTATGTAGTGTTAAAGTGTGAGTGTCAACGATCTTCCAAAGAATCTCGGTTATTAACAAGTTGATAGGTGTAGTAGCTTTATATATGTATGTTAGAATAATCTTATTAAGTTCTGTTTATTTTAAATCAATGTATTATTTAGCATAATAGGTATACTCAAGGAATTTCTCAGTCAGATTGTGTACCTTTTTATGTGTCATAATTGATATTTTACTTTGAACTCGAACAAGTGTATACTACAGAAAAGTTTGGTGTATAGTCAAAAGGGTCCACAATCAGTTTCCTTGGTTATACATAATTAAAACTCTTGTTATTGTAGCAGTCTCATTTGTAAACGTGTCATAACTAAAATGTTATTGTTGTTTTTATCTGTCCCACTTGCTGTTTGCTAGGATATGATGAAACAAACATATTTTAGCTAACAATCGTTTATGAAAACGAACAACTCCCAAATATGATATGCAACTGCGACGGCGAATATGATTTGAAATTTGACAGTTTCATGAGCTGCCTAGTTACATAAAGTTTATAAGCTGTCAGTTGAATGAATGCAGTTTGTTGACAGCGCACATTCATTAAAATTATCCTTTATTAGCACGTTTTCAGGTTTCTGCCCAGTAGCCGTCCGTACCATGACCGTGTTATAAACATTTAATTGATACTTGAAAAATATTCTCATCAGAATTTATGACCGGAACACGCTAAGTTCCTAGAACGGTATAGTGGGCTAACCCTCGTATTCAAGAACGACACTATGAGAACACGCACCCACAGTGGACGAAATCTTTTTTCATAAAAATCACTTTTTGTGTTGTGCGACACTGCATAGTGTGACTAGAGGCACATTGTCGTGTGCCTCTAGCCAAAGTTGAGCTCTAGAGGCACATGGTAGCGTGCGCCATAGTGCCGCTCAACACATAAAGTGATGTTTATGAAAAAAGATTTCGTCCACTGTGGGTGCGTGTTCTCATAGTGTCGTTCTTGAATACGAGGGATAGTATCATAGAAATCAAAATAAAGAATATGTCCATGCGAGACGGTACGGATACGTTCATGGGCACTGTGCATACTAACACAGCTGTGTTAGTATCGCAGTAAGAGACCATAGTTGGCCAGTATATTTTGAGGATGATTAGATTGTATGTTATTGTATTGTATTTGCAATAAAACATTCTCAGAATGTGAATTAAATAATTTGCTTTAATATATTGTAGCGTCGAACCAACAATACTAAATAATAGATATAAGTTTTTTTCCATAATACGATGTATATTACGTAGATAGTGGTAAAGAGTGGCAATATGCAAAGTGATATCAATTTTACAGTAAAATATTTATTTTAATACCGATTTCATACAACTTTGTAGATGACATGTTTATAGTCGGTGTAGGTGTAGGTGACGTATTGTTAGTTTAACTAATATCTTTTATCAATTATCATACCAATGACTGAATACTTACCACTCAATATACCTAGGTATTTTATATTAGTTTTTATGACAGCACCTTGCTCTACGAACACCACATAATTCTTCGCAAATGCTTCACCAGTATTTCGTGTTTTGATATTCTTTAGATATTTTCTTGATAACTCTTTTTGAATCTGAAATAATATTTTGAAGTTTTTGTAAACTCTGCAACTCATTCATGGAACGTATCTATTATATCTTGGAAGGTTGCTATATCAATTTATTGTAAGACTTACTCTAAGGCATGTAACTTGTAATCTTTTAGAATTTCTACTGACTACATTCTTTTATATCGATCAGTTATAAGTACTAATAATAACATTTCACTTTACTTATCTCGAATCTAAGACTTAGTAAATACTCATATTTATGCATACCTACTTGGATGGTAAATCATCGAAATTGTGAACATTGTAAACTTTTATTGAAATTATGGGCTTGTCTGATTTTCTGCATTTTCTGTCAACATGTCCATTAATAATATCATGGTCTAATAAAACAGGATTTGATACTCCGGGCAGTGATACTGGCCACGTCGCATCCGGTTGCCATTTTATTGCATTAAACCCCAGAATAAGGAAAAAAAATGTGTACAGTATAAACCGCTGATGACATCTTGTGTCACCCACGTGACTATTCTGTCTCGGAGTGTCATACTTTTTATTATTAAACCATGCATGGTTCAATTTTGATTGGGTGTGACCAGATATATCGCGGCAATCGAGCGCGGCAGCCGCATGCTACCTGTCGCGCTCAAACGGTGTTATTGTTCGTTCGCACGGCAACCTTGTATCCTGCGTTGCGAATGCCGCGCGATGTCTGGTCACCTTTAATACATTTTTTATGTATATCCATAGTTATCGCTAACCATCAAACAAACCTTCGTTGATTCTCTTTCTAGTTTCAACAAACTAGTTATTGATGGCAAATGTAGATAATCTGACGGCACTAGAGAAAATTTAATTTTCATGGTCTATTTCCATTTTATAATATGATTGTCGTTAAGACAATTGTATTTGACCAAAGTGCTGTCGATCAGGGCTCGGTAATCCTAAAATAAGAACTTATCTTTTCGCTTTATAACGGTTAATTGACGGCAACCGGGCCCAAAGCGATTTTCGAGTTGAGTCGCGGCAATTTTGTATCGACGAAAAGTATAGGTACCTAGTTCTACGGGTTGCAAATTCGAATATGATACCCATAGTGTGCTACTTGTGAAAGATGAACATATCTAGGTACAACTTTCAAAGTTTATCTCCAGTTATAAATTATCTACTAACTAATACAAATTATCTCCTATCTAATAAGATACTATCACTTCGTCTTTTCGGAAATGACATTGCATTATTATTATTATAACGTAAATACAGTTCGTATAAAATCTTGGAATCTAGCTTCATGCCTCATACCAAAGTTTATGTGGAATTGAACTTAATAATTATATCTACTTGTGTTGCAATGTTCAGCATTCAGGAAACAGGAATATTAAGTTTTGCTTGTATACATTCAAGGAATCGAATTGTGTATCCTTATAAAAGTTGAATCGTAATTTAGTTAGGTACCTACTTGTAAATTAACTCGAAAGAGAAAATTGTACCAAAGTGTATCTAATACCTACTGGTGTTAGGTCCACAATCAGTTTCCTATAAACACACCTTCATGTTTTAATATATACTATACGGTTCGTTTCGTTGAATTTTTGTAGGATCATACATTGTTATTATCAGTCAGTAGGATAATGTCATGATCAACATTATGATACATTAAACAACGAAGAAAGTAATTTCTGTTTTATTTTTACATCCCCATTTTTAAATGCTTATGTATAGGTATAATGCCATCAAAAACATAACTTGTAAAAAAGCCAAGTCTCGCAACGCAACTCAGTTCTTCTACCGTAAAAAGTTGTGAGATCCATGTAATACCAAGTTAGTTAATTTATTCAGTCCCTACTTTAAGGGTCCTTCTGTCTTAAGTTATTACGTAAAGGTTAGCTAATTACATAATAAAATTTATTTTTGTAGATAGCCCTACTTTCTGTCTGTCCGTCTGTACGTCTGTCCGTCTGTCCGTCTGTCCGTCTGTCCGTCTGTCCGTCTGTCCGTCTGTCCGTCTGTCCGTCTGTCCGTCTGTCCGTCTGTCCGTCTGTCCGTCTGTCCGTCTGTCCGTCTGTCCGTCTGTCCGTCTGTCCGTCTGTCCGTCTGTCCGTCTGTCCGTCTGTCCGTCTGTCCGTCTGTCCGTCTGTCCGTCTGGCCGTCTGTCCTTCTGTCCGTCTGTCCGTCTGTCCGTCTGTCCGTCTGTCCGTCTGTCTATCACAGGGCTGTATCTCATGAACCATGATAGCTAGACAGTTGACATTTTCACAGATAATGTATTTCTGTTGCTGCTATAACAACCAATACAAAAAACAGAATAAAATAAATATTTAAGGGGCTCCCATACAACAAACGTGATTTATAGATATTGGTACGGAACTCAACGTGCGCGAGTCCGACTCGCACTTGGCAGGTTTTTTTAGGATTTTTACACTAAACATTAATTGTGTTTCAAATTTGAAGCTTCTATGTCTGCTAGAAGTGCCTTAAATAAACTTTTGATGATCGGTCAGTCAGTCAGTCAGTCAGTGAGTGAGTGAGTGACAGAATAGGAAACATTGACTAGTTATAATTCTTAAACTACTGGTTCAAATTGAATGAAATTTGAAATATACCGTGTTTATATAGTGACTGCTTGGTTACTGAAAATTCAGGCTTCTAGTTTTATCCACAACAAAGTTATAGGGGGTCGAAAATGGCCTGAACTGCTTCGAGAAAAGAATGGTTTGAAGCTTCTATGTCTGCTAGAAGTGCCTTAAACTTTTGATGATCGGTCAGTCAGTGAGTGAGTGAGTGACAAAATAGGAAACATTGACTAGTTATAATTCTTAAACTACTGGTTCAAATTGAATGAAATTTGAAATATACCATGTTTATATAGTGACTGCTTGGTTACTGAAAATTCAGGCTTCTAGTTTTATCCACAACAAAGTTATAGGGGGTCGAAAATGGCCTGAACTGCTTCGAGAAAAGAATGGTACAGCCGTGCCGCTTTATTGCTTGACTTGGCGGGGGCACTGCCGTACCCCCAGATGAATGTGTATTCAATCAAACAAACATTTGACTGACACATTCCGAGTAGGTAGGTAGCTATAGCTACCTACTAGGAATGTGTCGGTCAAAATTTATACTAAGTAGGCACTTAAACTTAGTAGGTCAGACATTTTCAAAAAAACTGTACCAAATAAATAATGTCCGACTAATATAAATATTTTTTTACGGAATCAGTGTTGCATATTTTTCAATTCGGGTAATTTTTCTATAAATATGAACTTCCCTCTTCAAGATTTTATAGAAATTATAGCTTATAAAATTTTTTAAATTATTTTATAAAAAAATTTTTGTTTTGCCACCTTTCACGTTCCATTACAACAGAAATGTCTTTTTTACACTATAATAGTTTTGAATCATCATAAAGTTCTAATGTGTTCTCTGTTAATTTTTTTAACAATCTAACTAATATAATAAATTATATTTCTTATTATTTTATTCATAATAATATTATTCTATGCGGTGCTTTATCATTAAAAAATATGTCACGGTCGATTTCGTAGCTATTTGTACGTTTCTACTACCCAAAGGGTTCCGTACCCAAAGGGTAAAAACGGGACCCTATTACTAAGACTTCGCTGTCCGTCTATCTGTCCGTCTGTCTGTCCGTCTGTCTGTCCGACTGTCTGTCCGTCTGTCTGTCCGTCTGTCTGTCCGTCTGTCTGCCACAGGAATGTATCTCTATCTAAGTCTCAAAAGAGAACTGGCAAATAATTGGATGAATTCAACATGAAGACAAAACGGAACTAACTCGTCGATTCATTAGGTCGAGTGACTAGATCGCCGACCGGCCGAGAGCCCCTTCATTCTCCTTCATAGGCTTATCAAAACCTTACAATCACACAGGCAAGCAAAAGTGAGCCCTAAGGAATGCTCCACAAGGTCCAGTTTGCCGATAGGTCTAAGTCAATAGCCATGGAGCTATTGTCTCGCCTTTCTATTGAACAGTTTACAGAAGCTCTCCTAGGTAGGTAGGTACTATGGCAGGTATACAAACCTACTTGTCTAGATAGTTCACGAATTAAACTTGCAGCTCGATTCGAATCATGACCAAGTCAGTAGATACCTACATTAATACCTCACTTCGTATTTGAGCCCTGAGACGGGTCGAATGAGGATTTTTGAGTAGGTAGGTAGGTTGTATCGTGTAGCAGGTTGTATCTTAAACCTACTGTCCTTGTTTAAACAGGGTATCACCAAAAACTGAAAAAAAAAATACACAGAAAAAGAACGCGCAACATATAAGTAGCGTGGGTAAGAGTGCTCTACCTTTGGGACACTTATCACTAAAAAAATAGGTTTTTTGACCTAGTGTAGAAAAGGCTTTTAATCTTTTATTTATAATGAGTAGGTATCCAACAATGATAATAAGATAATAACTTAATAACATATAGCATTGTAACCTATACCTATAATTTATAGGTATAGGTTACCTATGTACGAGTATCTATCTTTAGAGGCTCTAAAGATAGTTAGATACATTAAAAACGTAAGTTTTTTGACATACTTAGAACAAATTAACGACAGTGCCTTTAGTGCATTTTTCTTCTTGTTGGCTGCGTATAATCACTACATAGTATAAAGCAAAGTCGCTTTCCGCTTCCCGCGTCTGTATGTAATATGTATGTTTGCTTATATCTTTAAAACTACACAACGGATTTTGATGCGGTTTTTTTTAATAAACAGAGTGATTCAAGAGGAAGGTTTATATGTATAATACATGCATAATATAGTAGAGAAACACTGATAATTTTAGAGGTTTCTAATGTGATGTCGTAAATAAACACATTTTTTTGCGCTTACATTGCAAATGCTGGCTGAACCCCACGAGATATATCAAAATAATGTACTACAGTATTGTACACCTTAAAAACGTCTACAAAAAGTCAACGATGGTATTAGAAATGTTTTTCGCACAGTGAAGCGGGCACGGGTCAGCTAGTATATATATATGAGTCTATTGCTCATATAATATATACCTATATATGAGCAATAGACCTATTTCATACCTGTTTGCTAAGAGCTTTTTTTACTATTTCACAAAATATGCTATTTTACAAAATATGAGTAGGTAGTTATAGTTAGCTACCTACTGCATTTTGAAGCTTGTTACATTTTATATGCAAAACATAATACAATAAATCTCCATACGCGCCGTAGAGATGTAAGTAGGTATAGGGTCTATGCTGTGCTCTGAACTAGAGCCAGCAGAGCGAAAAATTGCAGCGGCTACCCATAACTACAGCCATCTTATATTTTTAGCAATTTTGTAGAGCGCATTTTTAGGGTTTCGATCGAGTCTACAAGAAACCCTTAAAGTTTCGCCATATCCGTCCGTCCGTCCGTCTGTCCGCAGCTTAGCTCAGAGACGCTTAGTGCTAGAAAGCTGTAATTTGGCATAGTATTACATATTAGTAATGTCATCAAAGGCGTAGAATAAAATCTTTAAAAACATTTTTTAGGTTACCTCCCCTACACCTAAAGTCGGGATGTTTTTTTTTCTCGCGTAGGTACCCCATGGTGTTGTGTATCGTTAGGTAGGTCTTTAAAAAGTATGGAAGGTTTGTGAAAACAACTTTTCTACTAAGTATATACATATACCAAGTATAATAATTAACGACTAAGTTTGTGAATTAAAAAAATCATCAAACCTATTTACTGCTACCTCTATGGTGCCGAATATATCATACAACTTTTTTTTTAATTTGTTAAAAACTCGGACTCGGAACCTTCTTGGACCTTTTTTCAGTTTGCTTTGTACGCGGTTCTATACGTTACTATTTTTTCACGTCATTATTAAGATTATTCTGTAATACTTACCTGTCATAATGTAGTAGTTAATACCTAAACTGAAATAAAAGTACCTATCTTGTGATTGTAAACGTTTTTTTTTTGCATTTAGTCATTTCCTCGCTGAGGTGGAATGAAAAGTTACGTGTTGCACTCGAGTGCAAAGATTTTTCACCTCGTGCTCTTTTGATTTTGACTCGCTGCGCTCGTGATTCAATTTTAGAATCCTTCGCTTGCTCGGTCATCAAAATTGAACACGCGCACGCGGTTAAAAAGCAACTTTGCACTCTTGTACCTATAACAAATAACTATTCCGAGATGGTGGGATGAAAAGACTATTTAATGCCTTAAAAGTCAATCATAAACAAGTCGATTTGAAATAACTTGGCCTTAAGTCTTATCTGCGGCCTGCACTTTAACCTCGTGAGGCAAAGGCGATGTACTTTCCAACCTTTTGTCTGAGAGTTTTCAAGATAATTACATATTACAGGTTTAAAGGTACGAACTAATTTAAAATATGTTTTAGCAGAATAGCTATTTTATTTTAAACCTCTAAGTATTATTTATAAATCTCTTCTCCAATTAATATTTATTCGTTACCACGATTTAACGTAGGATAATAATAATTATAACAATAAATATAAAAATAATTGAATTGTTTTCAGTATTGCCTTTCACTAGCAAATTGTTGGAACTGGAACAGATCGGATTTTTGAATAAAATAATTGCATTTTTTTCAGTATTGCCTATCACTAGCAAATTGTTAGAACTGAACAGATCGGATTTCTTAATACGAAACTTCTCGGTTTTTGTAAATAAATATTTTGAATAGATATGAGTTTTTAGATTTTCAAAGAGAGAAAATACGAGTAGTAATTAAATACGAGAGTAATTATTGCAGGTACAATAATTTGACTGTGGTCTAAAGTTTTGATCATAAAATATTAGTCAAAAATGTATCCGGGGGCACTGCCGTGCCCAAGTCAAGCGAAAAAGCGGCACGGCCGAACCATCCTTTTCTCGAAGCAGTTTTGACCCCCTATAACTTTGTTGTGGATAAATCTAGAATCCTGAATTTTCAGTAACCAAGGCAGGCTTTATATAAACACGGTACCTATGTTTCATATTTCATTCAATTTGAACCAGTAGTTTAAGAATTATAACTAGTCAAAGTTTCTTATTTTGTCACTCACTCACTCACTCACTGACTGACTGACCGATCATCAAAAGTTTAATGCACTAGCTCTAGCTAAGCTGCGGACAGACGGACGGACATGGCGAAACTATAAGGGTTTCTTGTTGACTACGAAACCCTAAAAAGGCCAATTAGTTTGTTAGATGTCTTCTCATTTTCCCGTGGCTTAGTTATAAAATCAGAGGATGGTGACTTGGGATCAAAAAAAAATGTGGCTCGACTCATTTATGAATCATAGTCAGTTAGTGATACAGTTAGGACTTGACGTGATCCTATTTATTTATTTTACATTTTTTTTATCTGCTGACTCTTCTATTTTAGGGTTTCACTGTGTCATTTATTTGAAACAAGCTGACCCCGCGAACTTCGTATCGCTTTAGAATTAACAAATGTTGTCTTCCGTTCCCGTTCCTGTTACAATTCCCGTTCAATAGTTTTTGTAGTGCACACGAAGAAAGCAAAATGTTTAGCAATTTTTTACACCTTGCTTCAAACTATCGTCATTCTTATAAAGAATTTATTACTTTAAAAAAAAATAGCCTATGTTACTCAGGGATAATGTAGCTTGGTAATGGTGAAAGAATTTTTGAAATCGGTTCAGTAGTTTTTGAGTTTATCCATTACAAACATACAAAAAATCAAAACTTTTCTCTTTATAATATTAGTATAGATTAAATAATGGAAATTAGGAATAAATAGGTGTGGGTAGAAAGGATAACTCGAATCAAATGTTTTGGGTTGAACGGAGCAAAATACCTATTGGGTTGAAAAATTGTGGGTTGAAAGGGGTGCTTACCCTTGTCCTAGTCTAGTCCTTGATAAGTTTGTATAATAATAGATAGGATAGGTAGTTATTTTATAGACCCATATTCCTGAAATTATGGATAGTATGATCACAGATAATACTAGATTGACTTTACTTACTAGCGGCGATAGGCTTGCCTGTCACGTATTATTGCTAACTACTGCAAAATGTGGACATATGCCAAATATAATGATTGACGATTGATTGACGATGATTGATCTTCAAAGGATCTAAGCGCCTAGAGATCTGAGAGGATGTCTACCGTACTTAGGGATTACAGTCGTGATCCTATTTTTTATTATTGTTATTATTATTATTATTATTAACTTGACTCGGAAAATTTCAACAAAGCGTACAAACCAGCACGCAAGTAAAATGATTCAGTCCTCGGTTAAGCATAGTTGGAGCCTTCAATTGGGACGTGCTCAAGTGGGGTCGTTAGCAATCCGGCAAAGAGTCGTACTCGAGTTTTGAAATTCCTTTCCGATCGTGATTACCTGTGTTAAAGAAATGGGCAAGAAGCCACTGTGGCACACACAGTATACATTTGGACTCCGTATACGAATGTCTCACAGCAGCGACACAAAAATTTACAATCATTTTATGAAAGGGACGTGTACGTGCGAATAATGTAAGCGATATTGAAATTAAATTTCAGAGCAAGTCAGTTAAATTTCATTCTCCACAAAAAAACCCTAACCAACGTTTCATAATATGGTTTCATTCAAAGCTCGTATCGATCGCCAAATTGAATCATAAGCCAGTGCGCTTGAAGATAATTTTACGTGTGATACTACCCAGCCGGCCCATTTCAAACGTAAATATCTCGGGACCCCTTCTAGTACAATTCCTGATTTTTGGAGTACAATTCGTACAATTCCATAGATTTGTAACTGCATTTAAATGAACCTTTAACGACGATGGGTCCGGCTGGGTAGTATATCACACAATTTTACACCTCGAACTGATTCGGATTGACAAACACCGGACTGTGTGACGTTCGTGACTTAATTAAACGCAGACAGGAATGGTCCATCATTTTGACACTCGAGCGAATTGGGCTTTGTGAGAAAGGTGCTTGAGATGCGTCTGTTCTAACGGCTTCGCTACCTCTTCGAATCAAAAGAATGTTCTTTGATTCACTTGAAAATTTAACTTGTTTGGGAGGGGCTGTGTTTTGTTTATTATCTATGGACAGATCATCTATGTTTTTCTGCAGGAGCAGATGAGTGGATTCGAATCACCCACATTAGTTTTAGAAGAAAGAGTTTTTTTTCACGTTCCACAATCTGAGAGCCAGGCCTCATGTTGTGTCTGAGATTTGCCGATTTTTTATAGTTAATGGTACGGAACCCTTTGTGCGCGTGTCACACTTGCGGTTTTTTTCCTTTCCGGTACTTTCTACTATAATTCCGACCATTTTACAAGTTACCATTGAACATAATCTTAACTAGGTACCTAACTGCAAACTGTAACTTTGTAATCCTATACATTTATATGGGATTACAAAGTTATTTACGCAGTTGGTATATCTATAAAACTGGACCGAGAAATTGCAAAATATTTTAGTTTTTCCTCGATTTATACACTAAACACTAATTGTGAAAACCTTAAACTTTTGATGATCGGTCAGTTAGTGAGTGATTGAGTGACAAAATTAAAAACTTTGCCTAATTATAATTCTTAAACTACTGGTTCAAATTAAATGAAATTTGAAGTATACTGTGTATGTGTATGTGTATATACAATGGTTTTAGAAAAAAGCGATCCACATCCTTAGCTATAAGTACATACCGGATATACATAATATAATAAATAATAAAGATTACGCTATTGGTATCTTGCTAGATATGAGTAAAGCATTTGACAGAGTCACATATAATATTCTGTTGAAATAACTTTATGGTATAGGTGTGAGAGGTCTGCAGTCTACGACTGATTCGTCTCATATCTCAAAAATAGGACTCATTATGTAGAAGTAGAAAACTATGACAACAGTACAGGATATTTAAATAAAGTAAATAAAAAAAAAACAGACGTCATCAATTCCATACTGCAAGGTAGCATTCTTGGATGCAAATTATTTCTGGTATACATAAATGATTTACCAAAACTTATAAATAGCCCATGCACCCTATTTGCGGATGATATATCAATCGTAGTCCCTAGCAAATCCATTTGAAATCTAGATGTCAAACTAGACAAAATTCTTTTAAAAATTGTAAATTGGCTCGAAGAACATAACTTACTATTAAACTTCAAAAAGACTAAGCTCATGCAGTTTCATCCCTATAAAAAAACTACTAATCATACAATACTCCTTTCAAAACACGCCACTTGAATGTGTAAACACCTATCCACTTCTAGGAATATATATTGACTCTGTTATTATTTATTTATTTATTTATAAACTGGAAAATACATATTAATAAAAAACAGCTAAACTATCAAGATTCACATAAGCTTTATATGAACTAAAAAAATCTACAGATGTTAAAACAGCAACTTGTGCATACTATGCTTATGCACATGCTTGGCTTCATTACGGTATTTTACTATGGGGAAATAGTATGGATACACCAAAACTGTTTGTTCTGCAAAAAAGATGTCTACGCATTATCCTCAACTTGGGTGTAATGGAGAGCTGTAAGCCTTATTTTAAAGAAGAAAAAATCTGAACTTTATTATGTATAATTATGTTATGGAAGTAAGTATGTTCGTCAAAACTAACATGCATCTATTTCAAAATATGCTCGGCCACAAAACCTAAGGCCCCAAAATAGATTAGCTTTTCCTTTCACTAAATTACAAATGTTTCATTCAGATCCACACGCAATGTCCGTCAAAATTTATAATAACATACCTACCCTAATACAAAATGAAAATAACCTACCCAGATTCAAAATCCTCCCAAAAATTGTTAGCTTAAATAATTAGTTTAGGTAGTTAAATACCTTGATAATTAATATTAATATTTTTTAGTTGTAGAACTGATTTTTTACAATGCCCTACCGGGCTCACGTTGATACCATACTTATTTAAATACCTATAAGAGCATAATGTACTCATGAAAGCAATAAACACTTTGAATTCAGGCTTATAGTTTTATCCATAACATAGTTGTAGGGGGTCGAAAATGGCCTGAACTGCTTCGAGAAAAGGATGGTACGGCCGTGCCGCTTTTTTTTGTTCGACTTGACACTGCCGTTCCCCCAGATACCTACGTTCAATTGTTCAAACGGATTACGGACAGTGCATATCTATTAGGTATGGAGCAGAATCTATTGATACTAGAATATTGGAATTTAATATTTTCAACCTATTGAATCTAAAACAGAAAACACATTTCATATTCAAAAGCTTAACAACGAGAATCAAAATAGAAATACATTACATATTTCATTTTAAATATCAGATTTTACCAACGATTTGTTGAAAATAAAGCTGTTATAAATATTCTGGCTGTCACGCCGGCTTTCCTTTGGTTCAGAATCGCGGGATGAGGGAAAAGGCACATCTGAGATTTGTATCGAAAACCCCCTGTCAGTGAGACGCCGCGTTTTGCTGTGAAACTACCATGAGAAAAATTAGTTTTGTAATCTAATTTTCGTTAAGAAGAGATACATTTATTATGTATCTTGTAAATATAAATAAAGTGAAGTAATCCAAAATTTTGCGAATTCGCCGTAAACTATATTATAGGATAAATACAAAAATATACAGATGTTTGGGCAATTTTAATGTTATAAATATAAAGGTATATGAAATGGTCAATAAAATTTCCTTTAATATCATTTCCTAAAATAACTGTTATTCACATATCCTTATCTACCTATGTTACAACTGTATAATTAATACGTGCTAGGGAAATCATATAGCTGAAAGAAAACTCATTGAGACTTACTCGGTAGAATCATGAAGTCAACTAAGTTGGAACAATATAAGAAACGAACCGAACTTAATTAGGTCACGAACGAGTCGGTGTCGAACATGATCACCATTAATAGAACCACTTATTCTTTTACGAATCTCGGCATTTGCAATGGCGTACAGTCAGAGAGAGCTTTTATCTGAATTACATATTGACGCGATGTGGCGATTTAAGCTGTAGAATGAATTTAACTCAAGCATGACTCTTTTTGTCATGCGCCATTACAATTGCCGGTAACTGTCAGGAACGGTACATTATAAAGACTTAGTTTCGAAATAATTACTTGTCATTTCGTTCACGAATGTTGATTTAATTTTTATGCTAATTTCGAGAAGTTTACATAGGGTGGCGATATTGTATAAAGTTCCAGTAATGCTTTGAAATTTTAATTGTTGTAGCTTGGATCAATAAACTTGGCGTTCCAAGAGCAAAAATTTGTGAAGTTTGTCAATAATGGTCTCAATTCGCTTGGCATCACAATATACTGAACAATACGAACATTATTTTTCTGTTCTTGTCCAAATAGTCCAAATTAGTGGCTAGCAACCTTAAAGTTAGGATAGTTTAGCAATTTTCCTACCTAAATATTCTGTTTCAGAAAAATACGAAAGTATTTTACATTTGTAATTGGTTTATTTGTAACGAATTGTCATCATTGTCGAACATGATTAGTAGTACCGATGATTAGTATGCTTAAATTTAAAATACATTACAATACAAGCAATTATTGTAAATCTTAATAGCTAAAACGACGAGTCTCTGAAGGCTTCCGATTTAAATTTATTTGTAATTTTGAAGAACTTTATAAAGAGTCTTACAAATGAATAAGAGAAGCGTTGAATGAGACTTAATTTTATTTTAAAAAGACATTAAAACTTGCTGTCAAGAGTGAAAAATAATCTCTGAAGTAAAATTATTGCTCACAAGATGAGCAGGGAGATAAGCACTGTGGATTACGGCCTAGGGGAGCGCCGCTACAACTGAGATTTTTAATGAAATTGTGTTTCGTGTTCTGGTAATTATGATATTTATGACCGTCTTCGTTACATCTAGATCAGACTATAGGTTCATGCAATTTGTATGTAAATATCATAGCAAAGTACCTAAATTACATCCCAGAAAGTTAGGCATTAACTTAAAGTTTTTGCAGACAAGTATTTATGTTTTTTCTGAAGACAGTAAAGAAGACGTGTATCGAATTCCGATATTTATGTAGGGCTTATGTATGTAGGTACTTAACATATTCATAATACTTATAAGATCACATTTTTACCAATGTTAAGGAACCAAAAAACCCTATGAAAGTAGTAGTTAGGTATTTACCTACTAATGCATTGCGTTAAGCCTCTACAAAGCAGCCAACTATAAAACTCTCGTAATGTTTTACGTCGAATCGACAGAATAATAGTTTTGCGCGAGAATATAAGAACTTACCAACCCACTCAGGTAACATGCCAATCGCGAATACGGCTTCATAAGGCGTACACAAACACAGCAATCGCTTAATTAGAGCGTTGTCGGAACCTACGCAAACTAGTTGGCTTGCTCACGTTGTAGAAACTTATCGCAGAAGCGTGCCCTCCATCCTTTCCATTTGGAAAATATTTATTTAGCATCCTTTCCTTAAGCCCCGCGCTCAGGTGCGAGATAGCCCTAACTCAAATAGGGTGCCAGCCATTTAAATAAAGCACTTGTTTTCATTACTTCTCGGCTTTTACAAACATTTATTGTTTACCGCAAAAACTAATATCTCTCTCTACCTATCTCGCTTTAAATTAGCTTGTGTTTAGATTTTTTTAGGTTTCATCAAGTAGGTAGGTACCTACTTAGTAAGTTAAGAAGAACTGCAAATTGTTATTGGATTGAAACACAGTTGAATCACGAACGCAATGCAACATTGCAACACTTTAGAACTTTATGACCTCTTTTTCGTCTTCATTGATTGGGCTACGCTATTGAAAAAATTATAAATCTATTTAAAAAGTTAGGTACTTGGATTTAGATTTAGGTACAACGTAAACGTTGTAAAATTTCCACTTTATAGTTACTTTGGCGCACTTTGGCGATAACTTTGAGGGATCACTATCACTACATAGTATAAAGCAAAGTCGCTTCCCGCTTCCCGCGTCTGTATGTATGCTTATATCTTTAAAACTACACAACGGATTTGGATACGGTTTTTTTTAATAGATAGAGTGATTAAGGAGGAAGGTTTATATGTATTAAACCCGTGCGAAGCCGGGGCGGGTCGCTAGTATATAAATATGGCTGACTCCGCACCGCGGCGGTATCCCGTGTCGAACCTCTTTTTAAGTATGATTATGGAAAATTAATAAATACAATTAATATTATGAAAAAAATACCGTTAGGTAATTGAAACAAATTATACAAACTTTTATACCTCTACCTGTTTCAGCATTTTTCTCCTTTGAAACAAACATCAACTCCCGTTGCATGTTTGTTATTTAGTGTTTTTACCAAGTTTGAAGTTATTCCTGCCAGGCACTATATTTATACGGTTTTTTAAATTGTAACATTGACTGTTTTCATTTTAAACTTAACACTCCTTGCATGATTCATACAAATTTTGCCAACTTCATGCACTTCCATTGGAGGTCGTTTTAAAAAATCAATGTAGGTTGGTATTTACTTAGGTAACCATTTTCTATCAATGAGTAAGACAGTAGAGTGTGACAAATAATCTATTTGTCACAAGTTACAAGTTTATAAGTACGTCCCGAGAATAATATTGTACATAAAAACTATTTTTACTACCCTATTCAGTATTCACCCTCTTATGGGTTGAATTTCAAAAAATACACCTTTTTAGCACGCCACTACACACCTAGACAAATACACTCTCTAGATTTCAAATCTCTAAACCAGCGCACGGTGGTTCCTCCGTAGGTCATTATTGCAAAAATTTCATCATCAATTACCCCCAATTTAATTATCTATAATGATTTACCGATAAACAAGCTATCCTAAAGTATAAATATGTCACCCATTTTACCTAATTATCACTTATTTTTCTACCTCCGAAGTGAACACATCATTACGTTGCGCGCACCTTATCAGTAACTCATTAGCGGTACTGTTTGTTTAACTGTGAATTCTTAGAATTGCATTGTTTTTGAGTGGTGTTTGTGACATGGATTTTCAAGATCAAGGTATGTTTTTACTAAATAGTTATATTTTTAAGTTTTATTTTACTTATTATGACGTATTTTACATGATACGCCACACAGTATTTCTACCAAATTTGTATCTTATAGTTGACTTCACATAGACCTACAAAAAATTTCAACCATAATCGAATACTCTCAAATATCTTATATTAAAGATTGAACTGTCTATTTTGAAAATCTAAAAGGTTTTTTTGCGCCCTTTTGCGCCTATAGTCGCTAAAGTCGCTATATAGCCTCTACGTCTGCGTAGGCTCTGGCGTAGCACGGTCTACGAAACTTACGAAAATAAATAAAAATGTTTTTTCAGGTACTTTGGTTAAATGTTCTTTCTCAAGGATGCATTTCTTTGAGATTTGGTCTGCCATAACTGGAACTGTTTCTTAAAAACTTCAACACGTGTTGGAAACTATTCTAGCTTCATGGATGAGGATGGATGAGGTCGAAAATGTAGACATTAAGAACTTAGATAGTAAGATACTCAATTTATGTAAAAGTCTTGATAGATTTTGGAAAATTGTATCTAGAAGTAAATTTAAATTTTTGGATAAGTACTCAGATTATTAAAAGAAACTGAATGTGTTGAATTAGTAAGGGGTAATGAGAAGTGCATTCAAGAAAACGCGAACCAGCCCGGGCTATCTTGCGAACGCGGACGTCCCAGGAAAGGTTTTTCAGATTTGTGTAAGCGCTCGAAACGTAGAAGATTGGCAGAATTATCTCAAGTAGATGACTCTGCTGTGAATGCACTACTCAATACTTCTGATACGTCTAATACTAGCTTAAGACTGAATATAAATGCGGACGAGGTCTTATCCCTTTTTGTTGAGGCTAAGTTGACGAAGCATCAATATTTATTAATTAAGAACTTCATCTATATCTATATCTATTCTATACATATAATAAAGCTGTAGAAGAGTTCAGTTCTGTACATTGAATAAAAACTAAAATAAATTATAGTTTATAAAAACTAAAAAAAACACGCTTTTGTTGCTAATCGAACTAAAAACTAGAAAATAATTTTCGATGACAGAGTTTAATATAACTGTAGTAGAAGAAGAAATAATCAATCATCATGAATCACCTCAAAACAAAATTATAATAAAATTTAAGTTATTAACACAATAATTCAATTCAGAGTAAAAAGCGTGGGGTGCATTTTACTGCGGTTCATAACTATCCTCTCATAGATAGTTACCAATAAAATGATTGTAATATTTAAAAATATCAAGTACCCCACGCTTTTTACTCTGAATTGAATTATTGTGATAATAAAATAACTTAAATTTTATTATAATTTTGTTTTGAGGTGATTCATTATGATTGATTATTTCTTCTTCTACTACAGTTATATTAAACTCTGTCATCGAAAATTATTTTCTAGTTTCTAGTTCGATTAGCAACAAAAGCGTGTTTTTTTTAGTTTTTTTAAACTATAATTAATTTATTACAACAACGGGAAATTACTCATAATTACAGGGTAGCGCGCGCGTTATGGTCCACTCACCCTGAAGAAGATTCTCTAGATGAATCGAAACATTGTCGGTGTCCTCATTGACAATTTATCATTTACGTGAGTAATTTCCCGTTGTTGTAATAATGTGTAGTACAACTCACGAAAGTTTTGAAAGTGAAATATAATTAATTTTTCATTTTTTAGTCTATGCCAAACTCATAAATCACTTTCAAGTAATTGATTTCGTTCAATGGCAAGGGCGGTGAAAGTAATGACGTAGCTAGATAGTAATTAGCCATACTAGGTATATTTAATTGTCAAGTTAATATTAAGTAGGCTTTGCTAGTAGAATTTCAGTAGGCATTGCGAGTAGAATTTCAGTAGGCGCTGCAACAGGATCTACAAAAGAATTTATCCTGGCGGTCCTATTAAGGATAATGGGAAACTAATATCAAATTATTGCATTGTCATCGATCTTTGACAGGTGCGCAAAGTTTGAATTAAATCTGATCGTTCAAAGTAGGACAAAATCGAGCTCAAAGGGGTCGGTTACATACATACATACATACAGGTGAAGCTAATATAAAGCGTGTAATAATAAAAAATACTCCTAGGGGTCTTCATACATGTAACACAAACCAAAAATAAACATTTTGAATTTTTTGTCTGTCTGTCTGTCTGTCTGTCTGTCTGTCTGTCTGTCTGTCTGTCTGTCTGTCTGTTGTCTGGCTTTCACGCAAAAACTACTGGACGGATTTTGATGAAACTTTTTTTGTTATATAGCTATTAGTCCTAGACAACTTATAGGCTATAATTTTGGAAGATCGGAATACCAGATGTGGAACTATAGCGGTCTGGGTTTGGGTAATCTATAAGAGATATTAATATACTGCTTTAGGCAAAGTTGGTCAACATCCTGTCTACAATCTAAAGAAAAGAAATAAAATAAAACCGGCCAAGTGCGAGTCGGACTCGCGCACGAAGGGTTCCGTACCATTATCTATAAAAAACGGCAAACAAGTTTGTTGTAATTTTGTACTATTTTTAGTATTTGTTGTTATAGCAGCAACAGAAATACGAGTACATAATTTGTGAAAATTTCAATTGTCTAGCTATCACGGTTCATGAATTACAGCCCTGTGTCAGACAGACGGACAGACGGACAGCGAAGTCTTTGTAATAGGATACCGTTTTTACCCTTTGGGTACGGAACCTTAAAAAAGAATTACGAATTATACATTAGTTCATAAAAAACTCAACAGATAGCAGCACATGTGTACCTACCTATATAATATAAGGCGCAAACATTCTTTATATTTGTGTTGGCTTGCTGAACCATTATGGGTTATTTTAGTTGGTATACTAATATTATAAAGAGGAAAGCCGTGTTGGCCGAGTGGGAGGTACCTCAACTTTCAATTTTAATACGCATCAAAAACACGTGCTTAAAACAGTGAAGGAAAACATCGTAAGGAAACCAGTTAATATTCTTATAAGCGGCGATGGGTTTGCAACCTGTCACGTATGGAATGCCTTACTACTGCAAAATGTGGGCATGTGCCAAATATAATGTTTGGACGTGCTTCTGATTACCCCCACTAGACATCTTCGTAGGATCTAAGCGTCTGTAGATCTGGGAGGATGTCCTTTCGCTGGGGATTAGCGATAGGTTTGTGCGTTGTCTAATGTCAATCAGTCAGGACTTTGATTCTTGTAGGCCTACATTTTGTTATTTATATATACATATGTATATGATATAAATTGGAATTCATCTAGTTGTTTGGGTGTTAGGATTCCCAAATGGCGAAGATATTTCACTTAAAGTGCGCTAGCCAGAATAGTATATTGAAATTTATGAGTGACCCCGGCGGACAACATACGAAAATGTAAGTACGCTCTTGAATACGAGTGCTCTAAGAATGTAAAATGCATTAGGATTATTTCTTTGGTGTACCTATACTTACTCTGTATTATACCTTTAGGTTGGATACCGTGTAACTACTTTACTTACATTATTCTATTGAACCAACTTAGAGCAGCGTGGTTGGATGTTCCTTAATGTAGCTATTATCACAAGCGACGTGGCAAAGTAAGGTCTTAACATCGGGTTAGTTGATGCAGGTTCTGGTGTGGACCCCAAGGCACTCAAACTATTACTCAATCGATTTACGAGTGTCAAGTGTGTGACATTATTGTGCAACTAACCTCCTGAAACTAGCCCGTGTCACATTTTTCACCCGAGCCTAAGTTAGTTCGAGGTTTTTTTTAGTTATTTTTGGATTATTTTTAACGGCAACTCTTGTAAACGCAATGTACCTACGTACATTGCGTTTACAAGAGTTGCCGTATAACCGAATAGGTATGTTTGTTTTAAAAATCCAAACTCAAAGGAATAGAATGTAATTTTTTCTCATTTCTATTATGCTTTGATTAACGTGGCTACAATTTAATGAAAAATGAAAATGGAAAAATAATGTTTTCCTACGCGTTTGTATTTTGATCTTAAAGCATGAAAGGGGTAATCATAAATTGACCATGTTGAGAAACTCTGTACAAATATGTTAAGACCATTGTACCAACTGGAGCAATAAATGAATATGAATATGAATCAGTTGGTGACACTTTAAGTATACATCTAACCTACATGTATCTCAACGAGTCTATTTACTTACTCCTGGCGTGAAAGTAATTGCCTATTTAATCTAGATTATGTGGTTGAAATCGTGGGAGATAACGGCGAAACTCCAATTTCACAGTTCTTACGTTAAGGCGGTTTAGTGAGCTTGTTACATTCTATTATTTTAAAGCTCTTTTCTATTATTTTATAGGTTGTGTTGATAGAAAAGCTTAGATAAAGTAATTTATAGGTAGGTATTTCCAAAAACGTACATTTTTAATTTCTTTTGTTCGCAACTACAATAAACGTGCGCTCAACAATATATCGCACCACTTTCATCTAGAACACTCAGTTTCGGATGCTAGGTTGCTTTGTTGGTACTTGAGTTGGCAACTCCTTATCTTTCTGTGTATATTAACGAGGTGATTAAATAAGCTAAGATTAAAATAAAACTTTAGCTACACAATGCAATCCAGCATTATGATTGTACCGAATTGTTCGAGATTGAGAAGGGTAAACGTCCCAAGCGTCGACGCCGCGACACCGACTTTGTTAGCTCACACTTGCGAATGAAGAAAAATGTCTTTGCTTAAGCCTTCCACTCGGCGAGCGCGGAATTGTAAATAGAGATTTATTAAAACGAGACATAGCGAAATTCGCAGTTACACCCTTTTGTGGGGACGTTAAGATGGGGTAAAACAAAAGTTTCTTTATTTGGGTCGGTGTCATGGATGACGCTGGCAAAACTTTTTTTATTGGCTATGTATATTTTAGATTGGCTGCTTTTCTTGAAGATAAATGCTTGATTCCGAAAAAGACTTTGATATGAAATTACGACAGCGGTGGCGCATGACGTGGCGGGCGAGTGCCCGAGGGTAGGAGTTTTTTCCCTGCGGTGGGATAATTTTTGCATCTAACATAAAAATCCTCTTTTGGGTGCCATTGTGGTAGTATGGTACATTATGGTCGTAGATTATGATACTCATGACACAAGGCAAACTTAGTGTAAGGGCAGGGGATCTAAAAATAATTAAATAATAGGTAGGTCTGTTTGTCTGTCCGTCTGTCCGTCTGTCCGTCTGTCCGTCTGTCCGTCTGTCCGTCTGTCGGCCTAGCAGCTAGGCGTCAAGCGCGAAGTGCGGCCGGTCGCGAACGTTCGAGAATCGGTCGCCGCGCTCGACGCGTCTCGCGGCAGAAGGTATAAAAAGGCGGGGCATCCGAGCGCGGCTTCATACAATTTTTGTGTGATACTACGCAGCCGGACCCACCGTGGTTAATTTAAATGCAGTTACAAATCTATGGAATTGTACGAATTGTACACCAAAAATCAGGAATTGCACTAGAAGGGGTCCCGAGATATTTACGTTTGAAATGGGACGGCCAGGAAGTAGTCTTAATTGTCGAGTGATCGTTCGTTAAGCGATATACGAGGTCCAGAAGACTTCGCTGTAGACCCCAGAGTTTGTACGAAGTGTGATTGCTACAATCAATCCAAAAAACATCGAAAAAATATCGTTTTTCAGGTATATCTTGATCAATAATTTTCCGAAAATACAGTGTCGCACCGATTTTTCATCCATTTTGTTCAAAATGTCAAATTATTTAAAATTTTTAAGAATATCGTTCACGATATCGGATTAAAGAGAGTTAAGCATCTTACCAGAAATAAGTCCACCCCCACACTACTAGCGTTTGAACAAAAAAAGAAATCATCTAATGTATTGTCTAATGACAAAAAAGCTTTGAATAAAAAAACGTTTTATATAAAGATATTCTGTAGTATATTTAGTATCAGCATTGCACCCGTGCGAAGCCCGGGCGGGTCGCTAGTAGCTATATAAACAAAAAAGTTTTATCAAAATCCTTCCTGTTGTTTTTTCGTGAAAGCCGGACAACAGACAGACAGACAGATAGACAAAAATCTTAAAATGTTTTATTTTGGCTTGTGTTACTTATATGAAGAGGAGTATTTTTTTTTAGTTTTTATTCAATGTACAGAAATGAAGTTTTATTATTATGTATAGATTACAGCTTTTTAGTACTAAAAGTCTCTAAGTTAAGCTGCAGACAGACGGAGGGACGGACGGACATGGCGAAAGTAAGACTATGGAAGCCTGAGAAGAATGAGATGTTCTTAATTTGTTTTTATTTGAATTAATGTTATAAAACGTCGTTTAAATGTCCGCTGCGTATTCTAGAGGATTCTCGATGGATGTACGAAGAAGTACGAACCTATGATACCGCGAGACAAAAATCCGCACATTATAGTGATTTCTACCTTTACTGAAGGATCATCTCAGGACTACTCGTAACTTGTTGTTGTTAATGCATGAAGTTGGAAGTTTAAATTCCAATTAACATCCTACACTGTGCTTTAATGATGCAAAGTTTAGATCGAGAAGGCTCGGTTCACTGATGGGCTGAATCAAAGTCAAAAATATCGATAAAATTACCTAGGTATAAAGTATGGTAATGAAAGTATTTGGCTTTATCATGTGCTTTGGTGTAACGAGTAAACATAACATAAAGACATCTCGTGAGATCTGAATCACGGTAGGAAATTATTCAAAACTCAATCATCCACTTTTCCAGCGATCTCTCATCGAAATGGCAAAACATGCAACAAATTAACATTAAAAGGGTTCGCCAATTTTTTATTTGGTTCGCCAACAACTTTCAAATCGCGCTTCATGCGGGTATTCAGGTTGCTGGCTAGGGAATACACCCAGAATGGGTAGATACACCCGTTATGTTAATTCACGACAGTAGCGTAATGTAAATAGGCTGTGGCAATTTATGTCGCTGAAACACTCCTAGGGATAACTTGGAAGGGTTTGGCCGGACTGCGTCGATAGTTACCGAATCCCGGGAAATCGAAAACTGATTATTCAGTCATTTATTCCTACGTCAATATGTAAATGTCGGAGCAAGAAACCAAGAACCAATCCATGTAAAACTTATATGGAGTGTTTCTTGGTGTAGTTTCAATCTAGTTAATCATAGGTTTAGCAAAATATTTATTACCTAACTGTAACCGAGATAACGATAACGACCTTCAAATATTTGTTCTGCGTCTGCGTGTGGTACCATGGTAATTTTCTTAATTACTAATTAAGAGAATTACTTATTCCTATGACACAGGAAATAAAGAGCTTATGGCCTAGCATACAAACTTGACTTTTATCCAGTTTGTCGCTGTTATAACGAGAAAGACCAAACCACGGAATTGCTATTAGCAACTAAATTTACGGCTTTGTTAGACTTGAATCCAAGAAAAGATCTCTCCGACCATACACATACGAAAGAAAGACATACCAATACGTCCGACATTGGTGAAAAAATTATTTATTATGAAAAACCTAGGTATATTACCTATTAGTGTATTCTATATAAGCTATAGGTACTTTGTATAGGCAGCTTTGACCTATGTATATTAATAGCTTGGCTTTGTGTTAATATAACTTTTAACCCTTTTTTTTTTACCCTGTTCGCTCCATTTTATCAATTTACCCACACTACACATTTTACACACCACACTAGTTCTTTAAACACTGCACAGACACACATCTATACATACGCTTACACATACACACACACACACACATACACACACACACACACAAACACACACATACACACTGGTTTTTTTTACATCTTATATCTTTATCGGCTATTCTGCTGTTCTAATACCTATCTCGCTCACACACACACATACACACACACACACACACACACACACACACACACACACACACATACACACTGTTTTTTTTTACATCCTATATCTTTATCGGCTATTCTGCTGTTCTAAATTGGTTTAAGTACAACATTATATTTTTAACATATTTCGATTCCCTAAAGCTATTAAATATTTACCAATTTTGTTTTAGTTGAATTCCTGACATCAATTTGTAACCTCAGTCACCTCATCGTTGTACCTACCTACCTACCTACCTACACTTGAGAGCAAAAAAATCGTGAACATACGTACAGTGGTAATGTTTTACGAGATTAGGTATAACGTAAATTTTAGAAAAAACCTTTCTGATTTGTTTATAACTCTGTTATACAATATATTCATATTCATATTCATTTATTGCTCCAGTTGGTACAATGGTCTTAACATATTTGTACAGAGTTTCTCAACATGGGCCCCGCTAGGGCACTACAATAATATATTATTCTAATTACATACTAATTAAAATAATAATAATATATATATATAACTAAACTAGCTGACCCGTGCCCGCTTCGCTGTGCGTAAGACATTTCTAATACCATCGTTGACTTTTTTGTAGACGTTTTTAAGGTGTATACTGTAGTACATTATTTTGATATATCTCGTGGGGTTCAGCCAGCATTTGCAATGTAAGCGCAAAAAAATGTGTTTATTTACGACATCACATTAGAAACCTCTAAAATTATCAGTGTTTCTCTACTATATTATGCATGTATTATACATATAAACCTTCCTCTTGAATCACTCTATTTATTAAAAAAAACCGCATCAAAATCCGTTGTGTAGTTTTAAAGATATAAGCAAACATACATACGCGGGAAGCGGAAAGCGACTTTGCTTTATACTATGTAGTGTAATGATATATATAATTAAAATAGAAATCTTTGTTTATTAATTTTTAACCATAAATTCTTTTATATTACTTATAGAAACATTTAGACACTAAAAAGGTTTTAAGATTTTTCAAAAATATTGAGTTTTTTTCTATTGATTTTAATTTTGAAGGGAGCTTGTTATAAATATATTTGAATGGACATGTGATATGTTCCAGTTCTGACTATCTGTAGTTTTGTGTAAGGAAGGTTTAATTTATCTTTATTTCTTAAGTTGTGTTGTTTTGTGTATGTGTTTTTAGATAATGTAAAAAATAGTTGGTTTGTTCTTACAAACTTACAAATTTCGTATATATAAATAGATGTTAATGTTAGAATATTTTGTTTTATAAAATGACTTCGGCAACTTTCTTTTTCTTTAATATTTACTATTATTCTAATGCATTTCTTTTGAAGAACAAATAATTTATTAATGTCAGTACTATTACCCCATAATATTATACAGTAACTAAGCCATGAGTACGCACTTGTATGCACTTGTGGCTGTTTTCAAATCTGTGGTTTTTTTTAGCTCATATAATGCATATGTGAATCTAGATATTTTCCCAGCTATTTTATCAATGTGATTTTTCCAGCTAATACCTGAGTCTATATTTACTCCTAATAGATTACATGTGTTTACATGATCCAATATATTATTATTATGTTTTATGTTATTCATATTTAATGGTAATTTTTGATTAGGTTTAAATTGCATTATTTTTGTTTTAGTTAAGTTAAGTTCCAAATTATGTTCTTTTAGCCATATCATTATTGTTTCAAGCGTATCATTTATTTTATATTTTAGATCTTCATCATTATTACAAGGTAAAACTATAGTTATATCATCTGCATATAAAATTGTTTTTTTATCTATTACTTTTGATAAATCATTGATGTAAATTAAAAATAAGATGCATCCTAGCACACTTCCCTGTGGTATTGAACTTGTTATTTTCAATTTTTTTGACCTTACAATACTTTTATTGTTATTAATTGGATCAAAATTTTCTATTTCTACATGTTGTTCACGGTTAGTCAGATATGAGACAAACTATTCATAAGCTGACCACGAACACCTATTCCATGTAGTTTTTTTAGAAGGATTTTATGTGAGACTCTATCGTAGGCTTTGCTCATATCAAGCATAACTCCAATAGCATATTTTCTTTCATCAATTATTCTTAGGATTTCTTGATTAAAAGCATATAGTGCTGAAACAGTAGATCTTTTCTTTCTAAATCCATGTTGGCTGTCATTAAAGATATTAAATTTTTCACAGAAATTTGTTAAACGGTTTGCCATGGCATATTCAAAAATTTTAGATAAAGTTGATAGTAATGCTATAGGGCGAAAATTTTGGGGGTTGTTTGCTAATTTTGTTTTAGGTATTGGCTTAATAATAGAGGTTTTTAATAAATCAGGAAATTAAGCTTCAGAAAAGGATTGGTTAATTAACATAGTCAACGGTATTATTAGATTTTCTTTGCAATGTTTAAGTATCAACTAATAAAAGATAACACGAAGAAAAAGAAGTTGACGCCAAAGAAAAAAAAAATGCGCGCGTTTGACTAAATTAGATAACTTTTGTTTTCTGTCATAAGTGTCTTTATAACTTTTCTAAGAGCTCATACACACGAGCGGCACGATGTCGATGGCAGATGTAACTTCAGCCGTTGACTTGTCAACATCGAAGCTCTGCGGCAGCCATCGTCGACTCTCTTTGTACAGGAGCCAGTTGCAAAATGAATTCCGAAGAAGAAACACTGTTATTGCTTTTACTCCGTCGACGACGACAAAAACGAAAAAGAAAAACACGTGCGTGGGTTTTAGAAATATTAATGAATAGAGAACAAGATGGACATTTTTTTCAAAACCTCATTTTACAAAACCGCGACGCGTGCGCACTCCTGGACTATGTGCAGTCCACTGACAAAATGGCGGACGCGGCACACTACAAACACAAACAACTGAAAGCGACGCTATTGGCCGACGGCTGCCGTCGACTCGACATCGTGCCGTCCGTGTGTATGAGCTCTAACATTTTCATAGTCGATACACAGACTCATTCCCTCAGTCAGATTTAATACATGTACAGATTTCTCCGGCAGATTACCCGCAGACGTGTTTATTCTGGATTTAAACGTTGTTCCGTTAACGTCTATTATTATTCATGACATAAATTTTCCTGGCAAGGAAGGCATTAGACGAAAACTCATTAAAACAGCGACGCCATCTGACTTTTCAAAGCAGACACGTTAAGTCCACGCGTGACACAAGATGGAACTAATTGCTATTCGCGGCAAGTAAACCGGTTGCTTATTAAAATCCGCTATAGTGAACATTAATTTATACTTTGCGTGAAGTTTCAGTGGGTCGGGCAGGTACTGCGAATGAGCTGCGGTACTGTTTTGTAACAAACTTTGCTATGGTGCTTCAGGATCCCGTTCCCGCTCTCCGGAATTATGAGTGCTCTATCACAGAAATGAGTTCCACTTTATTCACTGAATATGCATACTGCTAAACATTAACAAACATTGAAGCTTAGTCTACAGTTTTTATTAAAAAAATATTCCTGGTACCTTCCAGCGTAAGAAGATTATTATTAGCGTTATTGTTTACATCTCAACCACGCTTGCTTCCTATCAAGTCGAGCAAAAAAAAGGGCACGGCCGAACCATCCTTTTCTCGAAGCAGTTCAGGCCATTTTCGACCTCCTATAATTTCGTTGTGGATAAACTAGAAGCCTAAATTTTCAGTAACCAAGCGGGCATTGTATAAACACGGTATACTTAAAATTTCATTTAGTTTGAACTAGTAGTGAATTATAACTAGTCAAAGTTTTTAATTTTGTCACTCAGTCACTCACTCACTCACTGACTGACCGATCATCAAGTTTAAGGCACTTCTAGCAGACATAGAAGCTTCAAATTTAGAATACAATTAGTGTTTAGTGTGTAAATCAAGGAAAAACTAAAAAAAAAAACAATTTTGGTTCAGTTTTCTAGATATACCAACTGCGTAAATTATGGCATGGATCGCATAACTTTTTACGGTAGAAGAAACGGGTTGCGTTGCGAGTTTTGGCTTTTTTTACAAGTTATGTTTTTGATAGTATAAACTTTCCGTTCATAAAGTTCGTGTCGGAAACTAGATTGAAAAATGATCTTGTTTGTACTCGCCTTTTGAAAAATTCGTAGAAAACTGTTTCCACATTCTTGCATTAAATTCTGATGAATTATAATTCAAATCAGTTTAATTTCGGTGTGATGGGGGATGTTTCTGTCAAGTTTTTTGGGTACGACCTTCGGCGTACAGTAACATGTTACCAATTTAATTTGGTACTCGATAACCTTATAGGCAATTGGGAAAGCTTGTTTGTGCGGCAGATTAGATGTTCACCCTGAGCAGCGATGTCCCGGCGATAACGCGGGGTCGAGACGTGCCGTTTGGGACCGAATGTAGGCCGTTACATTGACGACTCCATTGCCACACGCCTTATCTTTAGCCACTTATTTGCACTGCTTTATTATTAAATTTTAAGGAGTAAATTTGAGTAATCTGACTAAAAATGAATCAACTTTAAGATACCTACATAAATTATTGTTGAATTCTCCTAAAGGTACCTAATATTTTTTTTAATGTAGTAGATACTTATTATGCAGCGATTCAAATCCCTGTGTCGTGGGTATCATAAACTACGTGTATCATGTGCCACAACACCCAAGCCTGCAGGATCGCTCCCGCTCTTCTTGTGTTTCACTCATCCGCCACACCAGATCATTCGATCTGATCAGATCGAGATCGTCAGATAATAGTGATAGTAGGTATGAAATAATAGTGTTCGCTGTTATTTCATTTAAGTGACAAATGTTTAGGAGTCAACGAGATTTTAGTAACAAGTAAAATATATTTACCTACCTGCTCTAGAGTCCCAAAAGCTGAAAGTGAAAGTGGGCGTAGTCTGCTCTATATGAAGCTGACACCTCCGTAATTTAGATTGACTTGTTCGGAGGCTCGCAAAATTGTTTCCAGGTTTGTTTTGGAGCATACAAAACAACCACTCCAACACATTGTTGAAGCCCTCAATTTATTATTCACAAATAGACCAGGGAAATTGAGTTTTAACGAAGACAAATTGAACTAAAGCGGAATCAATTACGGGAGATTTATTTTCACTGCGAGAAAGAATTAAGTAACTGCGAGGCAAGGAGATGTAAATTGAATTTTTGTCGTAACCCCCAAAGAGGAACAAACAGAAGCACCCCGCGATACATTAAAAACTTTACCATTTCAATTTCGCTCAACCTTTCTATCTATTTGCGTTTATTAGTCGTTTGAATCGCCGGAACTTTTACATAAAACATGCTTGCTTACTAAGAGCTATTTTTATTGGGTTATATTATGAAGCTGAAATGTGTTACATAAAATAAGTTACCACGTCTGTGATGGCTAAATAAAATAAAATATAGTTTAAAAAAACACGCTTTTATTGCTAATCGAACTAAAAACTAGAAAATAATTTTTGATGACAAAGAGTTTAATATAACTGTAGTAGAAGATGAAACAATCAATCATATTGAATCACCTCAAAACTAAATTTTAGTAAAATTTAAGTTATTAACACAATAATTCAATTCAGAGTAAAAAAGAGTGTTTCACGTGAGTTTCACGATATTATTTCAAAATGATACGTTTTAGAATTTATGATCGAAATATTTTATATACCTACTATTAAAATCAACTTGTGATTTATTGTTAAAGGTAGGTAATATGTAGATCTAGATTTCAATTAGAATAGATTTTTGATAAGTAATTATACATAATTTATATCATTAATTTATTCGAAAAGCTAAGGCGGACCACGCGCCGACGTGTGTTTGTCGTCATTGCAGCGGTCGGTAGGATTATTTATCGAAGTGATTAAAGATGGATACATCTTTATTCACATATACTATACATTATAAAATAGGAGATGTGGCTTGTTCAGAAGTATTTCTTTTTTCGTTTCGAACAAAAATAATCGTCGACTGGGAGCGCCTTAACATGTCTACCGACTAGCTATGATGATAATGATAAGCCAAATAAAAATAAAATGTAACAATGCACCACGACGACCACGGCGCTTCTGGCGCTTGCCGCGACAGATGCGGTACGTGAGTATCACCTGGCTGGCACGACGCGTGCGCACGCGATTCCGCATACAAATCAATGTGTTTATCAGTTTTAACTATAATTATAATAATATAATAATTTCTAAGCGCATGTGCCCAATGTAATGTTTGGACGTCTGGCTACACATTAAGATGTTTTCAAGGATCTGAGTGCCTGGAGATTTGAGTGAATATCCAGAAGGATTTTACACAGTAAATCTTAGTGTGGGGTCAGATCCTCGAATGAGGGAGAATCGGAGATGACAGCATATTATTGTTACCAGACACGATGGATGGTGAGACACATTTTTTGTATGGAAGACTAGATGTCCCGACAGACGTAGTCCTGTCAAATTTCAATAATCCCACACAAAAAACACTTTTTGTATTACAATGTTACGCTGGATTTTCAAAATTTTCCTTTCATAAGAATTTTGTCCTGACAATAATGAACACAACAATAAAATTAGGTGAAGTCGTTTTCGAGTTATGGCGTAACCAAGGGAAATAGGGATTCATTTTTAACCGACTTCAAAAAGAAGGAGGTTCTCAAGTCGTCTGTAATTTTTTTTTATGTGTATGTTACGCGATTACTCCAGCGTTTGTCAACGGATTTACAAAATTCGTTTTTATTTTAAAGCCTATACTTCCGAGATGGTTCCATTACCACCAAGTCAGCAACTGATGATGTGATCCCAGGGAATTCGAGAGAAATCTTAAAAATGTATGGGCATTGATAGTAGTTTTCAACTATAGACCTTGCCCTTCTTTTATTGGCATGCAACGAGTGGAGAGCTAGCCGGGGTAGAGGCCCCTAGATCTACGTTCGAAATAAAAATCATGAACACCTCGAGTTGACGTCACGAATTTGAACCACCTATAAGGCACAGATAACAGGGCCCCTGGGTTTTTCATTATGTATTTTAAAGCACTACGATTATTATATAAAACCGACTTCATGTTTATATTTATATAAACATGAAGTCGGTTTTATTTTTAGTAATTATATATATATATACATATACGACACCGCTTAGCGTGACTTCATATACTTCATATATCTACCTTACCTACCTAAGATTTATGTTGAAAATATAATGGTTCTCTAGACTCCAGTATAAAAGCGCACGCGTCTCCCCTTCTATCCCCTTGGAAGTACAAATCGATACCATTATCAGTGTATACATGCAGCTGACTCAAACACCAGGCTTTGACCTCATATGCCTACATGCAATCGCCTTTTGTGTTTATCATCGCATAACAACCAGTTATAACATGGGAGCGCCACTAAAAGCGATTGTATGCAGGAATATGGGATCGAAGTGAAAGTGAATTCCATAACTACTATATCCATTAAAATGGTCTTAATAACTTTGCATTACCACACTCAACTTGGTAGTATTCGTTTACTAACTTGTATAATTATTGATAGAAAAACAAAATGGATTTTCATGAATAGGAGAGCGCGATGCTTCTTTATTTTAACCACGTCAGAACGGAATGCGCTGCTGTTACGTGTTTGGGCAAAGAAAGAATTGCATAGCAATCGTTGGATGACACCATGTACAAATGATCCTAGAGTTCGAAACCGGTAGCTTATTTTGAGTTGTTATCGGACAACTGACATTATTTCAATCGTAGTCGCTGCCAAATATTAATCCTAATGCTAATATTCTAATAATATTATAAATGGGTTTGTGAGGATGTTTGTATGTTTGATAGTCAATCAGGCCAAAACGACTAAACGGATTAAGATGAAATTTGCTGTAGTATGTAGATAAAAATCTGAATAAAAATAGGGGTATAAGTACATTTTTTCCTATCTAAAAAAAACCCCTAAATGATAAAAAACGCAAAAAACATGATTTTAGTATAGATGGCGTTGGTGTCAACAAATCTGATATCACAGACTAAAAACATTCAGTCGTCATAGCAACGCAGTTTTGACTAATGAATGATACGAATTCTACAAAAATTCCTAATGTTTTTATTCAGTATGTTTTTTCACAAGGTTCAAAGGAAAAAATCGGAAGTTGCCTGAAATTGCTTTTTTTTAATACGATTATTGAAATTTGACAGGACGACGTTTGTCACTTTTTATGTTCTTTATAAAACAAACAAGCTTTAAAACATCGGTACTTTGCCAAGCCGATACGGTAGATACAAGTTTTTTAGACCGATGAAAACTAACACAATGGAACCTCAGTTATCCTACCTATAGATGCATGATCAATTTACAAGTATCAATACGCTCGCCTGATGTTTTTTTCACATCTGTCCAATATTTCGTGAATAAATGTTATTTGATATTCCATGAGCAAAAATATATTTTCTATTCGATGCCTCATTTTATTAGCCATGTTGGCCTAGTGGTGCCTCGACTTTCTACCCTATGATCATGGGCTGGATTCCGGTGCACGATTTTTTTATGATCAATGTATGTCACATGCTCAAAACGATAAATGAAAACATAATAAAAACCGACCAAGTGGCCAAGTAGGGTTTCGTAATTTACACAGCTAACGACGTTATATAAGTAATTTGCAATGGTATTTGTGCAAATTTTCTAATATCACTTGATATTTGTTCAAATATTTTTATTTTCTAAGTTGGTCGATGATTTATCGTAAACTTATAAACTTGTACATGATAGTTTTACTTTTAACTTCAGTTTATGTACTACTACCGTGAATTTTTTCACGCCCCCAAACCGAATAGTTTACCTTTTGTTCACTCGACTCTAACAAAAATTGGAACTTTAAAGCTAATATTTCACAAACGGATCCTTTAATCGAAAAGGTGTTTTCACAAACCTACAATACTTTTAGACCTTAAAAACCAATCCAACGATACCCCACAGCATGGGGTACGCGAGATAAAAAAATAACATCCCCACTTTACATGTAGGAGAGGTAGGTACCCTTAAGTAAATGATTTTTGAAATTTTATGTATAACATGTAGATGTAAATCTCCGGCCCATGAACAATCTCTAGGTGTACAAAAAATCATGTCAGGAGCGACATGATTTTTTGTACACCGTGAAATATACCTAAGTAATCACAGAATCTCAGCATAATGATTAGAATCATTATGCATACGAAATTAATATTGGAAATAAAAACCTTCAATGAACTACAAAATAAATAATATTAAACTAGTCTACGAGTATGTGAAATGTCAAAGTATTAGTTATTACCGAAATAGGAGACTTTAGTACTGGAATTTGCGAAGAAAACAAATTCCATACTTTAAATATCCATATTTATATTTATATCACACATAATTAAATATCTCTTCTTATAAGACCATTAAGAGAATATGCTTTTATTTTAGATATTTTATTAAAAGAGTACAAAGTTGAGTCACAAAAATGGTACCTGTAGCCCCTTAAAATCTTTCTTATGAATAACGTCTTGGAAAATTAGGACTTACAACATTGGAGCAGCGCAGACAACGTGGAGACTTGCCTAATCTAAACATTACAAGATACTCGTACCGGATAAATTACAAATATTTATAATAACAAAAATAATAATAATTAATAATAAAGAAATAATATACATTAAGAACAATAACTGGTTGAGAAGTTACTAACTAAAGCTGGTAATCATTAAATTCGTGCATTTGCTACTTTATTAATATCCTTTTGTTTTCATACCCTAAAATGTTGATAACAGACGAAAATGTTTCGACCAATCGAAAAGTCAAGGGACGATTATTCGACGATATTTTAAGTTGTATGATGTACAGGGTGTATTAAGACAGCTCCCGAAAACGGAAGACACAAGCACACCTTAGTAGGGCAGTACCCTTAGTAAAAACAGAATTGATAGATTCTGAAGGATGTTCGACTTACGACTGTTTTTGTATCCATGCAATAAAAGTAAAGACCGTTTTTTCGAAAATCCTATAATAATGGCAATCTACAGGCAATAGAGATGGTAATAATAACCGCTAATGGACTGAATTCAGAGTGAAAAATGACTATTTGTACTATTTTTTTTATGCCAACCTGATTTTGAAAAAGTACCAAATTAAGATGTTGAAAAATTTACCACCTTTGTTTTCGTTTTTTTCAGTGATAATAGTCTAGATGCATTTATAATAATACATCCTGTATTTACCTTGTCTCTGGTTTTGTGTAGAAATTACTCGTATTAGTCCTACATTAAATTTAAATGGGATTCTCTACACAATATAAAAAAATCATTGACATCATAATGTAAAAAGAAATTCGCGGTCATTTCTACTTACATAAAAAAAGAAAAGCAACAAAAAAATATACAAGTCATGTCGAATTGAGAACTTCCTCTTTCTCGTCGGTTAAAAATAAGGGATATGCCTACTTTTGAACTGGATTTGGTTAGCCTCTAATTTTAAAAACACCTAGCTTAAAGTTTAGTATTAATGAAAATTATGGCGTTGCGTTCCGAGTGAGGGCAATCAACGAATGCTTATAGAGTTTCGTTACCTAAACCTAGAAGGCAACCTAATAGGCGATTGCAGTAGGGCGGTGCTAGTACATAAATGTCTCAGTAGGTAATTTATCTTGGTAGGTACGAGTATGCGTGCAGTACGAAAGAAATTATAATTTATTATAATTAATTAAACATCTCTTCTTAATTATAATTAATTAAACATAAATCATTATTTGTGAATTCTTAAAAAAATCGCTTATCGTATATTTATCTCTTTCGCGGCCAGATTAGAATTTTCTATCCACTACTTTAACTTATTACATACAGGTTCGCATACAAATAAGCTTAAAATGAAGTTTTGGTCCCTCGGGCCCAAATGTCAGAGGTCCCAAATAAACTAAAGTTTCGTTTACGAATGCTAATAGCCGGTTAACAAATTGTAACTAACTAATTGGCAATATTTTGTACAGCTTGATAATTAACTGATTTATATTATTTTTGAATCGTTATTAGGTACGAAATGTCAAATATCATCTATAAATTAAAGGAGACTTGAAATTATTAATTACCTACCTACTAGCTGACTTGGCACGCACTTCGTACCGCTTTAGAATTAATAAATGTTGTGTAGGTATACATGAGATTACACGTGAGATTACATAATAGCCATATACAATACTATTGTATTGTATATGGCTATTATGTAATACAATACAGCCTACTTGAAAATTATAATTTTAGTGATAAAATGCAAAGATTTTATATCAATTTATTGTGAATAAAAAAAAAAATTTTTTTTTTATGTTTATTAAACTTACTTAATTGTTTATTATTGACACTCGACTGTTTTACACCCTCGCCTACGGCTCGGGCTACAAACCACAGCCTCGTGTGTAATGAGCAACTTTACTCACTTGTATCATACCTAATATACCATTACCGTATACCTATAGTTTGTAATTTGAACAATCAAGGGAACTAAGTTTTGTAAAATATCTGATCTCCTTATTAAGTAGACCTACGTGTAAGTATTTGAAAAACTCATCGAAGAAAAACTATTTTTTTTGTCGAATACTTTTGCATATTTATAAATTGTAGGTAGGTACTTTCCGTTTCATTATTTTTAATCCATCTGTTATATATATTATGTATTTCTGTTTATACTATTTATTTGGGACTCATTACTCATAAAAGTTTATAAGGTCGTTAGTTATTGAAACTATAAAAAGTAGACCATGAAAGCTTTATGGAGAACTCCCCTAAATAAATCTAGAAAAGTTTCCAGTGCTCTTCAAAAAAAAATCCTTTCTAATTAAGGGTAACAAAACACCATATTCTTTTAGATGTATGATAAAAGTGGTATTCAAAGAGGGCGGAACGCTTTTCCACAGCCAATCGCTCCTTCCCTCTCCCATTACCGGCTAGTCGCTCGAGGAGTGCGGACGGGTGCCGTGCGACCTCATAAAACTTTCCCGAAGTCGTAACCTAGTGACTTGACTTGTGCAGTGTAGTTCGAAGTTGGAACTTTCAATTGTGCAGTGCTGTGTAGTAAATTGTGCGTAACTATTTTGCACCGGAACTTTATGTTGGATTGACTGAAGATGTCCTGAATAAGTTGGTTTGTATTACGAGTACTATTATTATTTGCATGCTGCATGCTATGTAGGTAGGTACTTTTATATAGTTGGTGATACCTTGTTTATACCAATAATGAAATGGGAAGAAGGTTCTTCAATGATTAAAGCAATGATTAAAATGTATGATATAAATGGATTTTAAAATAAATACCTACCTACGAGTATTTAGTTGGTTTGTGAACACTAACTACCCGTTTGCACCACCCCTACTGCAGATGGAGAAGTGGATTCAATGTTGTTCTACTATGCATGTAATATGCTGACACCTAACACATCTTTCTTGTGGAAATCCACCCGGAGAGGCGGTTAATTAGTGAATCGCTTTATGAGTCCCTACGTAATAATACTCGAATATTTTTTACAACAGACAAAGCTGGGTGTTGGGCCACTATAACCACCGCTCAAATCACCGCCAGAGATGTCACATAGGTCATGCATGCATGTCACATAGGTACCTGTTAATAAGTACAATTATGACCAGATATTTTAAATTTTTGATGCAAGTAATGAGCTTTTATGCCACAGGAAAGCTACCTAAAAGCTTTTTTTATATCGAGAAACCTTTTTTGAAAGGTACTCGGCTAATTGAGGGAAACATCAATACTGGAAATTAATTATTGATTTGTTTCTTGGAATGGATTGGCAAAGACAATAGGTATTGTCTTTCTCAGCTGTGATCATTGGCTTTTCTACATCAGAGGTTTCAGGCCTGTCTTCTATCTAGGTATACTTCTACATTAATTTTATAAAGAGATAAGTATCTATATGAGATTTTGTGATTTTGAAAGTTTATAGGAGGTACCTACTCTCCGAAATTACTAATCCGATAAGAAAAAGTTTTTACAGTAATAGAAAGCTACGTTATCCTTCAGTGCTATTAGTATTTTTTTTTCTATAAAGAGTTTTTACGATTTAACCGCGGGATGCAGCAAATTTATAAAGGTAATAAAACGAGACAAGTGCGTGTCGGTTCACGCGCAATGTAGGGTTTCGTAGTTTGCAGAGCTATTTTAAATATAAATATTTTTCAATGGTATTTGTATTACATTTTTATTACCTACTAGTTGACCCGTGCCCGCTTCGCTGATCGACAGATAGTTTCACATCTGGTATTACAATCTTCAAAATAAATTATAGCCTATATGTTGCCGAGGATTAATAGCTACACAACAAAAAAAGTTTCATCAAAATTCGTTTTGTAGTTTTTGCGTGAAAGCCAGACAACAGACAGACAGACAGACACAAATTTCAAAATGTATTTTTTTGGCATGTGTTACTTGAGACCCCTAGCAGTATTTTTTTTAGTTTTTATTCAATGTACAGAATTGAACTCTTCTACAGTTTTATTATATGTATAGATTACTTCCCCAAGTCCATTAAATAAGTTGGTCAACTATTACGTCTATATTACTCGTAAACTAGTAACGCCTACTTAGCTGTGATAGTATTATCTTTTAACTTCAGTATATGTACTACTACCGCTTTTTTACGCCCCAATCGATTCTAACAAAAATTGGCACTTTAAAGCTTAATATTTCACAAAAGAATCACTTAATCGAGAAGTTGTGATCACAAACAATACTTTTTAAAGACCTATTTAATGATAACGAAACCAGAAATCCCCATTGATGGGGATAGTCAATGGGGATATCTGGACTAACCCCATGGTACGCAAGAAAAAAAAAACACTTTAGGTGTAGGTTAGATACCTTAAACAAATTGTTTTTCAACATTTTCTTCTACCACTTTTTTGACATTACTATTTATTTATTTAAAGAGGAAGACCAACAGCTTAATTTAGAAATAAACTATGTTAACTTAACGTAGGTATCGGAGAAGCTAATTACTGGTGCTCAAAACAATGTAGTTAGGTAATATAATTTATTTCTAAACAATACTCAAAAATCGAATTCCCTTATGCTATATAACGCACTGGCCGAGTCATATGTACAGTATGACCTCAGCAGTTATGGTCGCACCTATAGGACGTGCCTTAATGATATACCTACATTACAGGTTTAAATTCTTAAAACTATAGTCTTACCTCAAATTAAAAATCAGTTTTACAGTTTTAGGAAAATTAATAGGGTTCCGTTTGTACCCTTTGGGTGCGGAAGCCTAAAAATCTAAAAATGGTTCATTTGTTATAATAAAAAAAAAACAATATTTTGCGATTACATAATATATATTTACATTCCAGTTAGAAAATTGACTGTAACATATAATCGATGTTGGTACGAAACCCTCGGTGTGCGAGTTCAGTGGTTCGTTGCACTTGTCCGATTTTTAGGCCCAGTATTTATTTTAGGAAATGTAATTAATTAGTTAATATATTATTTCCTTATCAACTGTGTAACCCTATGATGATAATCACTGTTAACTCTAAACGCGTTATTTACTTATATTCTAACTTTATATGATTATTTGTTTGCAGCCAGTAGGCTATTACACCCCACCTAAATTATTTTTACAATTTAAGATTAGTTTATAATTTTAAGTGGTGAAATATTGAATTAAATGGTGTGCGTGCACCTAATAACAGTAAATAAATGTTTTTTTTTATTCCTGTAAGATATTTGGCAAAATTAGCTAGAGATAAAGATGTGTGGAAGGAAGGGAGGGAGGCATCTGTCCTGCAGTGGGACAATACAGGCTAAAATAAAGATGTTTGAAAAATACCTAGGTAGGTACCACATCACATGTATTTACTTATAATTTGACGTCCCAGCTATGGGTATAATACCTACATTCAAAATTTATGCTGGAATTTTACTGGAGTATGTTTGGTTTGTCAACGGATAGATACATTAGAGCAGCTTTACTGTTACGAGTAGTAAAAACACCCCTAGCTTCAAAATCCGTACAGAATGAGTCGGCCCTTGTTAATACTAAAAGTTCAGTAAGTAACAGTTCATGCCTTAATGCAACTTTATGATGCGTATCGACATATGGCGTATCGTTAAATACCCGTATCATGATTTGCGATCAGATTACATACTTTTTCGAAGTTGGTGTAATGAGTCCATTCAATTAAATGACACACAATTGTTACTCTATACTCAATATTATGGTTGAGTAAGTTCATCAGTTAAAAAGTGCGTTTGTTATTTGATGCGGAAGGAAATACTATGTATATTAGCGACATGCAAGTACCTATACCTATACCTACCTACCTAGGTATTTTATTCAAATTTGCTCCTTCTAAATAAATCCTGCTTGCTTTGAAAATTATTCGACAAGGCGTTTGGCCCGCTAGCTATTTAAAAACTTGTGCTGACATCTAGCTTAATTAACTGTGTGTTTTAAAACGATAAAGTTATAAGTTTGTTGATAAAGTTACGGTAACTTGCCCTACAGTTTGTGTTTAATTTTGCTTATAATATTTTCATAAAATGTAAATGCAATTTTTTTTGTGGAATGAGGTGTTGTGGCTTCATGGTCCACACTTATTCTGATCCCCTCAACACACCCCTTTTTAAATAATTACTATCGATATAACATTTATGCGTTTTTTCAAAAAACTAAAACCAAAACCGACTTCATGTTAATAAATAAAATTTGTAGTGCTTTAAAATACATAATGAAAAAACCCAGGGGCCCTGTTATCTGTGCCTTATTATTATTAAAGCCATTTATTTTCCTTTTCAAAGTTACATTCAATACATTCAATTCAATATACCTACATATTACTAATTATTAACTTATATTATTATTATTTTTTCTTTTATTATGGAGATGTCCATTTTTGGGCTAAAGCCTCCTCCATCCTTACCAATAAAATGTGTATTTTTCTTTCTTTTTGCTTTTTGCTATATACGGGATGGGGGGTTTGGGTCTATTCTTCCCATGGGGACCAGCCATATTGGATCTGTGCCTTAAAGGTGGTTCAAATTCGTGACGTCAACTCGAGGTGTTCATGATTTCTATTTCAAACCTATCTCGCGGGGGGCGGGGAGGGGGCTAAATAAAAAAAAAACATACAGTCTAACTGAGAACCTCCTCCTTTTTTTGAAGTCGGTTAAAAAACAGCTGTAAAACATTTTCGCATATTACATCAACGTTATAGCTTGCCTATGATCTTAGTTATACTGGGTTAATAGATACTCGTATACCCCTATAGAACTAATTAAGATTACTCTCACAAGAACTCAATAAACCTGGGTCTATGTTTATGATGTTTATTCAGCACAATACCGGAGCAATAACCGGAGAGAACCGTTGATGCCTCGGCATCTGGACCGCTGCCTTTGTTTAACTTTATTATATTAGATACCTACTCGTACCTGTATCTCTAGAAATGTTTGTAGGTATTGTAAGGGGTTTCTAACCTACTCTCAGGTAAGTTCTCTTCCTTCATTTAACAGATATTCACGTACACGTGTCATATTAGTTTGCATTTTATTATTATTTTGATTGTAGGTACTTTTTAAAAGATTTTATTTAACATGCAATGTATGTATGTAACTATATGTAACTATGTTTGTTAAGGTAGAATCTTGCAACTCAATTTTGAAGAAGTTATCTTCGTGAAACCTACAATGCGGTTCTTATAGCTACATTCGAGCTCCATCATCAGACCAGCTCGCTAGTACCATAATTGTATATTGATATTGGAGATTGATAGGTATGCAAAGTTTTATCTCAATCAGACTATAAACTGAGGAGTTCCGTTGAACAGTTGCTGACTTGATCATCAGATCAGCTCGCTGTCATATTATTGCATTGTCACCGAAGTTACATGTATGCCAAATTTCAGGTCAGTCGGTTTAAGATAACTGCTTCAAACTGTTTTTTTACTTGCAATATACCTGAGTGAGCAATTATCATGTAATTCTCAATATCAAGAAGATAGATGATAGTTTAAGTAGTTGCTGAAATAATCAGCCGTGACTCGTGACAGACAGACGGAAGAAGTCGCAAGCGGCAAGCACCTTATTCCGGAGGGCTTCCGTTTGTGAAATAAAATTGGAAATGTGTTGAGGAGATTTTTAATCGAGTCAGTGTTCACTCCGTTGTCTAAGATGGCTAAGCAGTTACGGACTCCGAAGGATGCTGTACCCTTGCAGATGCCTGACATGTATGATAGACTGCAGTTGTAACCGTTCATACATTGGGCAAACAAAAAGAACTATAGCCGAACGTGTCAAAGAACATATTACAGCTGTCAAAAATCGCCAGGTAAACAAGTCAGCAATCGCTGAACACTTAGCCAAAAGTTTTGTCAAGTGATCTTACTCATCTACGAGAATATTATCAAACATAATAATATGATGGAACTAAGCTGGTGGTAATAATGCTATCTAAATTTGAAATTTCTAAAACCGTAGGCAAGTTATGTAGACTTTCCCGAGTTTTGCGGTATTATTTTACGTGGCTAGAAGGGAATAAAGTTTTCATACTGTAAATGCGGTTTATTTGATTTAAACTGCTCTGGGTTCACGGGAGTAGGTACCCTCCTAAATTTAATCAGTCGCTGTAACCCAACCAAAATGTTAGAGTTTCATGTAAAATATTTTTGTTAACTGGCCCTAAAAAAGGGACAAAGTGGTAAATAGCCAATTAGGCGGGATTTAGGGGAAGATTGCACACCTTCCCCTTGTTTAAGAGAATAATAGGGGCAGAGCAGATGTTGATCTCAACATAGCGTTCCCTTACACCAAAAAATTACAAAAGTATGATAAATTGGAATGCTAACTGCAAAATGTGGGCATGTGCCAGATGCACTTTTTCGCGCCTCCAACTACGAGTACCTACCATCCTTAGATATTCTTAAGGATCTGAGCGTCTGGAGAACATTACAGATATTAAGTTTGTAGATTGTCGTCCGGGAGCCAAGAGTTTTATTAGTTCAATATGTATCCGTCATTCGTCATATCAAAAGTACCTTGTTATATAGTTTCATTTGTAGTTTTAATGAATCACTCGTTTGTTTAATCACTCCCAAAATATTGTACAATTAAATTATCCTTTAACCAGAGGATTTATCGTCTAGTTACCAATAACTCAGTTGCGTCAGTGGGGCGTACGTTTCTCAAGCGGTCAATTGATTAAACGAAGCAATTAAGCAATCAGTCCTCAATGGCGGCGGGTATTGTCGCAAATGAGTGCTGGTTCGACATCTGCTAGTAGGGAGGGATTAGCTGGACATGTGATCCGGCTTCTTGGGACTCGGTCCGGCTATCGATTAATAATATACCTTAGAGTACTTATCACTACGAAAGTAAGTATTGTTCGAACCATGTTCCGTCTTTGATGGATAGGCCTTGATAGACGTTTAATGAATGCTTCAATGATGGGTCTCACCAACTGCTTTTTCTGTTTTTGTCAGCTAGTGATTGACAAAACGTTTCCCTACGCCATTGACCAATGGCGAAGAGAAACGATCAATAACTGCACGACTACAAAGTGTGTAAATACCTACTTGTTTCGGGTGTAAACCACATTTATTCTCATCCCACTGTCTTTTTTTTCACATTTCTATACCGATTTCCCGGCTTTTTCCAGCTCTAGACGCGAGTCGTTAGCTAAGCCCCCGTTAGTCGGCGCTTAGCAGATAAACAATTTGTTTTTACTGTCGAGTTGACGAGTTGGCAGAATGCTTTCTGATCCCGCATGACCGATTTGACCGGTACTCTGTTCACGAAATTTCGGACTGTTGCTATTGTTAATATTTGTTAAAAGTGTTGGCAACATATTTTAACAACAATTTTATATATAAAAAAATATTTTTATCTGCACGACCGACGACGTCTAGTAAGGCGTCTACTATGCATCTGATTGATTGATGGGTTTTATTTATAACGTATATTAAAATTTTGTGATATTTTCAAACAAACAAACCAGCTTTTGCTAAGCTCCTTGAATGCACGTATCCTAACTCCTAAAAGCTTATGAATTCAGTGGTATCTACTAGTATCGAAGCATTTGCATAGAACCGCTGAGCTTAGATCTATGACCAAACTGTGTTGACTAAACTGCTTTAGTCATTAAAGCAAGCCGTGCAGGCATTAAAAATGTACTTACTGATATATTTAGCTTTGCTCTTCGACACTATTATCGATGCTGGATCAATCTCAATTATTTAATACTAGCAGTCCGCCCCGGCGTCGCACGGGTGTAATAATGATTTTATGGGTAATTTTTTTATACCAAGGTATGGGTAACCATACCTTGGTATAAAAAAATTACCCATAAATTTTAATGTAAATTATCGAAGTTTTCATACAGATCCCCAATAGTTAGACATATGGTAATTATATACTTTTTTGTAGATATTGATGTTTTCTATAAAACTGTAGTACATTACTTTGCTCTATTGTCAATAATTTCCGCAGCAAACGCGTTATAAGGATTGTTATTGTTTTTTTTTCACACTTCGGGTTACATTATCGAAGTTTTCATACGGATCCCTAACGTTTTTGAAAATAATCTATAGCCTATGTTCATCAAAGATAATGTAGGATTCTAATGGTAAAATAATTTTTCAAATCGGTCCATTAGTTTCGGAGCCTATTCGATACAAACAAACAAACAAACAATCAAATCTTTCCTCTTTATAATATTAGTATAGACTAGCTTTTACCCGCGACAACGTTTGCGTAGATTCAGAAGATCGATTTTTGACGTCTTTATCGTAAAACATTAAAATCATATCAATACTTTACGATAACGTCGACATAAATTGTTTTGTTATATTATATGATAGTAAATAATAGGTATTAATATTATACATGGCGATCTCGTTCTAAAGCTAACATCCCAGTCGGTACTCATTTTACAAATAAATAATAGGGGAGTGAGTACCAGTTTTGTTTTGCATGTTTTGCAATGCAAAATATTAGCCAGCCAAGACAAGAAGATTCCAATCCCAAATTCTAATCTGGGCTGCCATTAAAGTCATAGGAGGCATTTGAGCGAAATTAAAGAACAACTAGACCAACTGATCAATCAATTCAATTTCCTAACGTGTGATGACTAGAAATATTTTTAATTTCACTGTCAACTTTATGACATAACAAAAAAAAATCTAATGTTACAGGATGTATCGTAAAGAGTGGATAATCCGTTACCTACGGATAGGAAAAGAATGTGAGGCTGAACTGTGAGGCTTTTACTGGGTACTTTTTTTTATTTTCTGAACAGTTATGATGTATTATTTTACCCGACTTCAAAAAGGAGAAGGTTCTCAATTCGCTTATATGTTGTTTTTTTGGAGTTTTTTGAAATAAGGCGCCCGGTATGAAAAAAATGTGAGTAGTAAAATCTACTGAACGCATGACCTCGTTACGTTTTTAGTGCGCAACTTTCTAATTTGGTGTGAGCAGTGCAGCTAGATCGTGGGTAGTGTGTACCCTTACTTTGCCTATACTTTATAATGCTTTCTCTCACTCTTACTGATGGCAAAACATCTTATATTGGGGGTACGCTCTACGCACAATCTGGTAAACTCCAGTCGTGCGTCGGAGCTGACACACACAATTTTTTTTTTGTGTATTTTACGCGATTACTCCGGCGTTTATTGACAGATTTACAAAATTATTTTTTTATTTAAAAGCCTATACTTCCTAGGTGGTCCCATTACCATCAAGTCAGCACCTGATGATGGGATCCCAGGGAATTCGAGAGAAACCTTCAAAGTTTATGGGCACACCCTGATACATCATCACTACATAGTAAAGCAAAGTCGCTTCCCGCTTTCCGCGTCTGTATGTATGCTTATATCTTTAAAACTACACAACGGATTTTGATGCAGTTTTTTTTAATAGATAGAGTGATTCAGGAGGATGGTTTATAGGAATCAGCTTTGCACTCGTGCGAAGCCGAGGCGGGTCGCTAGTAATATATAAAACAGAGTTGTGTTTATAACTCAATAACAGCTGGACCAATTTTCATGATTTTTTAATTGTTAGATTTTTTCTTCTCCCAGCATGACAACGAATAACTATTAAAACATTAGAAAAATGAGGAAAAAAAAATTCTTCACTGCTCTTTTTTGATATAACATAACGCCGCGGGTATAATTTGCCCGACATACGTCGTCACCGCCGATGTCGTCTCAAACTTTACAAAAACCCCTATGATGCACATAATTATATAGGTACATAATTAAGTTTGCATTGGAATTCACATCAGAAACGCAACTAGGTCCACGTAGGTGGCATGGCAATGTGGTCGTAGATTTACATCAAACATAACGTTAATCAAGCGGTTTGCCATCTGCCACAGGTTCGGTTTGGAAAAATGAATATGGTCGATCTCTGTTTGTTACCATTTGACGGAACCCCGCTGCGAGGGCAAAGCTATTAAAGTTTTGATTATATGTCACTGTATGCGCAACTCGTCAAATTGCGGGTGCCTTATTCGTAAATAGTTGTCTATATGTGACCAATGTAATCTCTACATTTAGAACAAACAGTTACCTAAGCACTAGTTTCTGTCGTTATTCAATCGCTAATCACGCAATGCCGAACCTCATAAACGTCGTTGGTTCGAATTAGGTATTTGAAATGGATTAGCTAGCCATTCCCAGCAACAGAAACTATAGTAAGTAGTAATGGTTTAGTATAAGTATTAAGTATTTTATAAATTCGTTATTGAACATCTTTGTGTAACCGCTACGAATATCTTATACAACGCACATACATATCAAACGTAGTATTTTTAGCTACAAATGAAATTTTAAAATCCTTTTGTTATATACGAAATTTGTATATAATTAAATTGGCAACCCTAAATAGGGCATAAAACAACGACTGAACTCGTCAACGATCGTTCTAGATCACTTTGATCGGCCCGGATGTCGCAGTCGTTTGGTAGCTTCCTTCACCAGTGTTGCCACCAATAAAATATAGTTTAATTTTAGATTAATTCGCAACAGATCTGCCAGCAGGGACCTCGATTCATGGCTCAATAAAGTTATCCAGTGGCTTGTTTATTGCATCCACAATGTAATGTGAACGCTATAAGCCATAAAGGGATGTTTTCAACTAAAATAAAACATTAGTAGATCGAAATTGCGTTCGGCGTCACGGGTATCATAACTTTATTTCACTGTCGATTAATTTATATAGTATAAAATGAATACATTTCAAATTCAAATTAAATTAATGACATTCAATGAACAAAAACAAATATCAAATCATTTAGAAACAAGTAGATAGGAACCTAGGTACTTCTTTAATCAAAGTAATGAGGTTTGGATCTTGGAGTCCACTGCGCAACTAAGATCTTTGTACACTGACTGGGTAGTGGGTATCTACTAATAACAAACTTTAGTTACTTTTATTAGACTTTATGTAGATACTTAATAGTTCCAACCTCAGTTCAAAAAAATTTACCTAATACAATATTGATCATAAATATTTTTACACAAATAAATCACTCTTTCCCTTTATAGCTAAGTGCAGAATACAGACATGAACAGAACGTTATAAGTGTGTTACGGGTATTCAACTGGTTGTGATCAATAATGTGACTAAACTAGTTAAATCTTATATCCTAAAGGGGGTTATATAACTCGTAGCTAACCTGGAACTATAATATATCATTGATTAGGATTGTGTTGTGTAGTTGAGGAGTTCCTATGGCTTTTTTAAGTTCCATAATTAGATCAGCTCGCCCGTAAAGTTACATTTGTTAACGGAATTTGAAAAGCATCACTACATAGTATAAAGCAAAGTCGCTTTCCGCTTCCCGCGTCTGTATGTATGTTTGCTTATATCTTTAAAACTACACAACGGATTTTGATGCGGTTTTTTTTAATAGATAGAGTGATTCAGGAGGAAGGTTTATATGTATAATAACAAGCTACCCGAGCGAAGCCGGGGCGGGTCGCTAGTTTTTTATACAACTTAGCCATGTCACATCATCACTACATAATATAAAGCAAAGTCACTTTCCGCTTCCCGCGTCTGTATGTATGTATGTATGTATGTTTGCTTATATCTTTAAAACTACACAACGGATTTTGATGCGGTTTTTTTTAATAGATAGAGTGATTCAGGAGGAAGGTTTATATGTAAAATAACATGCTACCCGTGCGAAGCCGGGGCGGATCGCTAGTGTGGTATAAACCAAACACCGCCTATAACTAACACTTTCTCATACATGTAGTATACTTCAAAAAATACGTACCTACAATATACGTACACCTTTTTATGTAATGACACAAAAGGATTAAAAAAAAAATACTTTTGAACTATTTGTTTTACTTATATTTTTATACTACCATGGTTATTAAAAATCACAACCAATAACTACATGTTATCGAACAATTTATAAACAGCTTTAGTTCAAAGAAGTTGGTTGTTTGTTAACAGCCTACATCGTCGAAACAAAGGTCACGTTGGTCAAGTTTCCATATGTTCGAACGGTGTTGTAGCAGTTAATCCTGCGGCCCCTACCCCGGCCTGTGACACAGTATAAGTCTGAATAACAGTATTACATCTTCACAACATTTCGAAATGTGTCTCGTCATTGAAACGCATGATCTTCTTGGGGTTCAAATTATGACCGTAAATAAATAGTACCTAAATTTGCACTATTTTGAAGCATGAATTCATTATGATTATTTATTTAGACGGTGACGCCACCGTCTAAATTACAAATAAGTTAATAGTATCTATAAGTGCAAACGTATCGAATGAAGTCCACATGTATGAAGCTACACTCGTAAGTGTAGATAATATTGTTTCGTGATTCTTTTAACATCATTATATTTTGAAGAATACATTATTTCAGATTGGCGTTACTTGGTTCCTCCTCTACTGTGAGTGAAGCCCGCGGCCATATGTCGGCGCCCCATTAAATTCTACACCCCTACAAAAAATAATGACTTCACCATACTCCGTTCGTAATTCGTTCAATTTGCCTTGAAGATTCGAGTTGTTAATTAAATCATTGTCTTGGATAGTTTGTCAAAAGATGAATGGTGTCTTTACGATCGGAAGACGGGAAATAGTTGGTTCACACGTTTGTTCCTCTGTTAAAATAAGTTTTTTTAAATCAAGTTTTTGTTAATTCTAGGGCTCTAGTACTCGTCAAGACAAATCCAACGAGCCCAAACACGACGTATTTATGTTGTGTAGTTAGGGAGTTTCTATGACTACAACCGAGCTCCATCCAACATCAGACCAGCTCGATAATACCATATTTTTATAATGTATATAGAGACATACTCTATATACTCTCTCTATATACTCTCTGTCTCTATATACTTGTCAATGGAGATTGATAAGTATGCAAAGTTTAACCTCACTCCGACTATTTACTGGGGAGTTCCGTTGATCAGCTCCTGACTCTATCATTAGATCAGCTCGCTGTCTACATATTATTGCATTGTCACCGAAGTTACATAAGTATGCCAAATTTCAGCTAAATCGGTTGAAGAAAACCGCTTCAAAATTGAGTTGCAAGCAAACATAGTTACATAAAAGCTTTTTTCGTGTTGAGGTACCTACCTCGACTTCAAAATAAAGGTCATGGGTTCGAATCCAGGCGTGCATTAATGGATTTTTCTGTTCAAAAAATTTACATGCGCATCAAAAACACTTGCTCAAAACGGTAAAGGAAAACATCGTGAGGAAACCAGTTAGTATTTTAATAAGCGGCGATGGGCTTGCAACCTGTCACGTATGGAATGCTAACTACTGCATGAATGCATAAATGTGTGCATGTGCAAAATATGATGTTTGGACGTGCCTCTGACTACACCCACTGGACATCTTCAAAGGATCTTAGCGTCTTTAATCTGAGAGGATGTCCATCGTACTTGGGGATTACAGTTGGGGAGTACATTTTTTTTTATAACTAGTCAAGTGCGATTCAACCTCGCGTGAAGAGGGTTCCGTTACAATTCCATTACAGTACTGATTTTCCGTTTTGCATAGGAAGTTAAAGACTGGGGAGACTGGAGACTGGGAATAGGGATGGCTCAATTTTCGTATTTTTTCTTTTATTGATTGTAAAACAAAAAAAGAACTCATAAGACTTTAGACTCCTGTGTAAGATGGGCAGACAACACACACGACAGGCACGAGAGTAATCTTATACTCTTTTTGGTTTACTTTTTTCATCGGATATACGGAACCTTAAAAAACCATACGAATAGTAGCCATAAAGCAGCATAATCTAATCTTAATTCAAATATCCTAATCCTAATTTCTAATATTCCTAATCTTCATCTTAATGATTATTATAAATGCGAAAGTTTGTAAAGATGTTTGTAAGTTTGTGCCTCAATCAGGCCTAAACGACTGACCGGATTAAGATAAAATAATATATTGTACCCTAGCTAGGATAACAAATAGACTAGAAAAAAAAAACATCCCAAAATTTTTTTAAAGACGCGAAAGTTGGTAATGATTTTTAGGGTATAGATGACGCTGGTGGCAACAAATCTGACATTAGTCAGGTGAATGACACGCATTCAACTAAATATGGTTTATAGGGGGAAAAACTGGAAAAGTTGCCTGAAAAGTAGTAAAAGTGTATTCTTTAAACGATTATTGATGTTTGAACAGGACAACGTCTGTATCCTATATAGTTATAATTAGAGTAATTTGTAATGTAGTGTTGTTGTTTAGATTTGCGTAAGAACTTGAGTTGCAGTTTTAGGGCCTTTTTGAATAATGAGATATTCACTTCAGTTTTTGGGTAGCGGTTACCTTTACCGGTTAAAGTTTAACCTTTTGCACGTTGCACCATTTTCACGCTGTACATATATATTTATGATCTTTTTCATCTATGTATTTGTCAACAATCAATAAAGATATCTTTAATTATAAACCCAAAAAAAGAGGTTCTCAATTCGATGCGTTTAGGTAATTTTTTGTTTACAGATTAAAAACTACGTCATCCAAGTTGGCCATACTAGCTCATGCGAACTATAGTACATATTTGTGTATGTACTTGTTTAAATGTAATGATATTATATTTACTTACTGTGAATTAGGTTTTTCATTTTGCAGCTGATTTTGGTAAACATAGCACGTTTACAGCTCAAAGTTCGCAACACCAGGTTCAGATGTTGCCGGCGGCCGACTATAGCGGTCGTTTTCAGTTTCTGCCTTGAAAGTAAAGCTGCGTAATATTATATATATATATATAATATCAGAAACATTGGTGACACAATAACCACGTGAAGTCCAAGTAAACATGAAAAAGGTTTGCTACGAAAATGATGTAGTCTCTGTTTTGGGATGAGGATAAAACTAGTTTTTCTACAGTAGCACTTGCGTGCGTTACGGATGGTTCGTCGCAAATGTTTTTATAATGTAGACGCAGCTTAACTCAGGGGAACGAACAAAAATAACATAACGAGTCGAGCTTGTAATAACATTTGTCCTAATATATTACTATTGTGACGTCTCGCAGCGTGCTGGATTTATCTACTACCGTGCGAACCGTCACTTTATAATTTATTAATATTAATGCAAGCTGTCGTCACCAAAATTATTTTTCATCATAAGTATATCCGGCAGATTTTCCCTGATGTCTAAGACGATATTACCTGCAAGCAAATCCTTTGATGTAAACATTTATCCTCATTTTGCCGTGTTAATATTTCGCGGCTTTATTAACGCGGGCGAGTAAAAGTGATGATTTGGAGATATTGTTGAATCGATGTGTGCCAGCCAGCTTAGTGAACATTTTACAAGAATCTAAAAATATGCATGTGACGTTATAGATACCTAAATCTTATATATTTTACTAGCGACCCGCCCCGGCTTCGCACGGGTAGCATGTTATTATACATATAAACCTTCCTCCTGAATCACTCTATCTATAAAAAAAAACCGCATCAAAATCCGTTGTGTAGTTTTAAAGATATAAGCAAACATACATACATACATACGCGGGAAGCGGAAAGCGACTTGGCTTTATACTATGTAGTGATGTTTATTATTTTTCTATAAAATATGTGCTTGAGTAATACTGGACACACACAGGACTTATCATTCTTGGTTCGTGCAATTCAGGATCAAAATAAATTATTATTGAGATTGAGTATGTAATGTGTAATGTGGATGTGAGTTCTTGCATGCAGGCAGTTTGGTCGTGCACTCAGGCGGTCCTTTAATTGCAACATGGAATCCAGACTAGGCTGTAGATAAGTGATGGCTAAATGAGTTCAGTTCTTCAATTACTTTTGTGCATTACATATATTTTTAAATTATTGTTAAATTTACCTGTTTATACGTTCATGTATACATTTTCGACATAAATTCCTATAATTTCTGATGTAATTAAATCTTCATGGCCAACTCTTTATAAGTAGCTAGGCACTTAAAGTAGTTTTTTTTATTAAATTGTGATCTTTGATTTCAAAACACCTTTCGTTATTGTTATTATAATTATTACACTAGCAATATAAAGATTACTAGGTTTTTTTTCAGCTATACTGGTTGGAGTCGGTAGTCAAAGTAGTCAGGTTTGTAATTGGTTCATAAAAGCTCCGGTTTATCCATCCGGACCATCTGTTCCATGATATTTTTTTCTTGCAATCATAACTAAATTTTTCACTGCAAATTATTGTAAATTGTATGAAATCCATAAAAATAACCAAAAATAATTTGTGAGTAAATCTACTGTTTTGAAATATCGATATCTATTCTACGAGTATATCGACGAACCTATGTAGGTATGTCATGCAAATAAAGCACACGAGACATACCTACATAGGTTCGTCGATATACTCGTAGAATAGATTAATATGAATATTTCAAAACAGTAGATTTACTCACAAATTATTTTTGGTTATTTTTATGGATTTCATACAATTTACAATAATTTGCAGTGAAAAATTTAGTTATGATTGCAAGAAAGGTATTAAGTGCGTATTGCAAATTTTGTATCTTTCTGGTTTTTAAATAAATTCAAATTTGAAAATGTAAATTTATCATACAAAAACATATACCAAACCAATGAAGAACTATGCAACAATAAAAAAAAAACATATCTTACTTGCAAGGGTTTTATAGTTCTATGAGTTTGTTTGCGTCAGTTCTCACCCTCTATTCTATTTATCATGAAGATGAATAGTCTATAGCCATCCGGAGCATAGGTACTCGTACCTTAAGAAATCACTTTCTGATTTATATTATGTTCCGAGGAGGAAATATATCTGTATTTTAGATTACACCTCGATGCTTCTTAATTATTTATATAACCATATATGTAGGTACACTCATATATCATAGGTATAAAGGCTGCAATTCTCCTCAAAAATCTTATATTAGGGTCTTTCAATGTGGGCGCTCAAAATTTGATAGGTAATAGCGCGATGTTATTAACATTGAATAATAATGTAAGATTTGTTGTCCATCGCATTGTTCGATAAGTACCTATGTATCAACATAAATAATGCTTTCTAGCAAATTAGCAAATTCAACCAGATTTAAGACACAAAGTTATCGAAAATTTGAACTTTTATAACGCACTAGCAGTCCGCCCCGGCTCCGCACGGGAGTAACGTATTATAACGATTTTATGGGTATTTTTTTACCCAAGGTGGTTACATTATCGAAGTTTTAATAGGGATCCCTATTTTTTTTCAAACAATAAATATAGCCTATGTTACTCAGAGATAATGTAGCATTCTAATGGTAAATGATTTTTTGAAATCGATCCAGTTGTTTTTGGATTTATTCCATACAAATATACAAAACATCTTTCCTCATAATAACATTAGTACCTATAGATTATTACACTCATTTATTTTGCTTTTTATTCACATGTTGGGTTACATTATGGAAGTTTTCATATGGATCCCTAATAGTTAGACATATGGTATTGCTGACTTATTTGTAGATATAGATGTCCTCTTTAAAACTGTAGTACATTTCTTTGCTCTATTGTCAATAATTTTTGCGCGATATAAGGTTTTTTTTTGCTTTTGATTCACACGTTGGGTTACGTTATCGAAGTTTTCATACGGATCCCTAACGTTTTTGAAAATATTCTATCGCCTATGTTCATCAGGGATAACGTAGGATTCTAATGGTAAAATATTTTTTTAAATCGGTCCAGTAGTTTCGTAGCCTATTCGATGCAAACAAACAAACAAACAAACAATCAAATCTTTCCTCTTTATAATATTATTAGTATAGTATAGATGACATCCAGCGAAGCCGTGGTGAACATTTGAAAGAACAAGGTTATATTTCATACAAGTCAGAATTTATTCTTTCAAATAAAATAAACTAGTTTATTTACCTACATTACATAGGTACACTCACTGCTTGTTTTTATTTACATTAAAAAAGAGCATCCTATTGAAAGACCCCAACAACTAGCGGTCTACATACCTGTCCGCGTTTGCGTGTGCGTGGTCTAGTATAAATTATACGTCTGTTCACTCCCTGGACCCTAAGCTACTAATCTATATATTTATGTACTTGTTGTTATAGTAAATTCAAAAAGTTAGCAAACCTGCAAAAAAAACTTTCTATAGACAGTTATGAAAAATGTAGCGGCCTCTTTGATACTATCACGTCCTGCAGATAGGGGAGCAAGAAATATTAATGCTATCAAAAACATAATTTGTAAAAAAAGCCAAGTCTCGCAACGCAACTCAGTTCTTCTACCGTAAAAAGTTGTGAGATCCATGTAATACCAAGTCGGTTAATTTAATCAGTCCCTACTTTAAGGGTCCTTCTGTCTTAAGTTATTACGTAAAGGTTAGCTAATTACGTAATAACATAAGGCAGAAGGACCCTTAAAGTAGGGACTGATTAAATTAACCGACTTGGTATTACTTGGATCTCACAACTTTTTACGGTAGAAGAACTGAGTTGCGTTGCGAGACTTGGCTTTTTTTACAAGTTATGTTTTTGATAGCATCTCATTTATTTTTGGTAAGCCTTTATTCTATTTATCATTTCATAATAAGATGATATGATATATTAAGATATAATAATAATATTGTTTATCTGTTTTAAATCATAAGTTCATCGAATCATTGTATCTTATATAAATACCTACCTACCATCTTAATTGATCTAAATCCTCAAAACCCAAAAATCTGTTATAAATATTAAGTATTCAAATCAAAGAATGATATAAAACAGCACATGAACAAGGTAAGTTTAAAATCATTTGATATCGTCGGAAGTCGTACGGACGCACTGTTTACATAGAGAACCGCAACACACGCGCACGCGCCGTTATTATTGTTTATTTTTATACGCGAGGCATTCGTCAGCTCAAATTATTGTGGACCACCCGAAAGACGAACTTACTCGTATGTGACTATGTGACAGAATCAACGGTCCTAACATAAGTAGATGGACAGTAATTTTTAGGTGTTTTATGTATTTGTACCTATCTACTCTGGTTTGAAATTTTCAAGGTTATGTAAAAAAAAATATACCGAGGATATTATTATTAAGTGTCACTTAGATCAGTAGGTATACCTAGAGATGGGCACTTACCCGGTAAAAATCATTTTTATCCATTTATTCCTATTTATACCCAATTTTTCCTTCCCATTTTGAATGAATACCGGGTAAAAATGATTACTTTTTTTGACACTTAACTAATTATGTAAGTGTTTTTTTGTTATTTTTTACTCTGGATTATAAGGTATTAATTCAAAATGGGTAAAAATTATTTATACCGGGTAAGTGCCCATCTCTAGGTATGCCTAATTAAGAACTTATAATACGAGGTATTATAAGTGCGATAGTTTATGAGGATGTCTATATGTTTGTGGTTCAATCAATCAGTAGTTGAACCGGATGAAACTAAGATTAGATTACAATAGTTTGTGACTTGAGATATCTTGGCTATTTTTTATACATGTACCTACTATGGCAATCAAGCCGCGGGTCAAAGCTAGTTAAAGTACCTATATCATTTATACTCTTCAGGGATTGCTAGGTAGGTATATTAGATACTAATTTTATTTCCAACATTTCTTTTTGTATTACCGAAGCTTATTGTAGTTAAAATATTTATTAGTTTGCCAACAAATTAAACCTATAATGCTTGGTATCTTTCATGTAGCTCTATATCCTCATCGTAAGTAGGTAGGTATTAGCACTAATGAAATATCAATAATTTATTATGGAACGAGTTCGTAGATAAGTTTTTAAAAAACTTATCTGATCCTGGTATTATTATGACAAGACAAAGCTAGTTTCAGCTGGCTAGTAGACTAGTTAAGCCATGTGATGAATGCACTCGTCTCTCGACCCTACGCCTTCCGTCATCCGTCTTTCCGACACAAAAATTCTCCCTCAGGCGACGTTGCTCCTGATTAATGTTTCAAAAAAGCCCAATTAACCCAAGTGTGCACTGGAACTTTATGCCCGCAGATGACTGTCGGTTACTCATTGGGTATTGATTAGGACAATCTTGGTGGGTTTTAATTATTATTAATAGCTTTGACGATCTGTGGATATTTTGTAATGTGGTATTTCACTCAAAACTTTCGTGAGTGGTACATTATAAAAAATGTTATAAAAATCTTTATTTGTAACATTTTTAGGGTGTTAAACAAAGGGTTTTGAAGTCGGTTTAATTAAGTAGGTACCTACTGCAACTCGATACCTTTTTAAAGGCTGCATTTATATTTCAACTAGATGTATTTGTGAGATCTACTTAGTTTTTATAGCACCTACTTACGAGTAAGTATGTAAATATTCTGCAAATAAAAAGGAAATAAACAAATGAAAATAAATTAAACATCACCTTTAATTTAATCTTGCTAAGAGTTATCTTTGCTGCTCTTAAAAACCTTGGAATCATTTTGAAGTTTTATGCTATAACTAGCTTCCGCCAGCGCCTTCGCCCGAGTGGTACCTAGATAAAAAGTAGCCTATGTGTTATTCTGATTTATAGGCTTATTACTGTAAAGTTTCATCTAAATCCGTTCAGTAGTTTTTTTATACTCACAAAATTTCGCGTTTATAATATTAGTAGGATGCGAAGCTTTTCTGAAAGACTTTAGACAGTACCTACTCGCAATGTGCATTGTAAACCTGTAATTGAAATTAAACAAAATCTTAAAAAAAATCATTATTCAAACAAAACAGTGCGCTGTTTTGTTCAGCAGATCCAAAAATATTTACCAATTTAATTTTAAACAGTACAGGACATATAATGTATTTATTAAGTATATTTTCGTATCATAATTTCCAGCGATTTTACATTTTGTTGACAAAACCCAACTTCACGGTTCATGAGATTGATTTGCTGTTGGTGATTAAACTAATAAACTAAATGAGTTGTATAGTAAATATCGGAATTAACGAGAACACACATTTGAGAATAACGTTATTTATACCATACCTACTTTAAAAAGCTTATTTTATTCACGCAAAACAGTGAATAAAAAGGCCTTTTATTCACTGTTTTGTTTTTATTCACTATTTTGGTGTTTGAATTTGGAACACAAAATATATCCGGTCTCTATTTCAATGCTTACACAAACTCCTTGCGCTGAGATTCGAAATTCAAAACTCTTTGGTGCAAATAAATTCTCGAGATTTGATTGGTCGATATTTTCGACAAGGAGTTTGGCATTAGATTAAATAAATATTCTCGTAGTCATGGTATAAAGTATAGTATGCAACTCCTGAATAAAGTACGAATTTATATCGAGGGCCATGAATCACTCGCGTCGTTCAGGATTCTAACAGTTGAATCACTCGCTGCGCTCGTGATTCAATCATTAGAATCCTTCACTTGCTCGTGACTCATCTACGGCCCTCGCTTTAAATCCGTCCTTTATTCACTAGTTGCATAATATACTATATTATTCGACTTTTGGAAAATTATTTACAAAATTATAATAAAAAAAAAAGACGTGTGGCACTCGGAGACTGCCGCGGTAAAGCTATTGCATAACATTTTTTATCAACTTATGTATTTATAATTATTTATTTATTTATTTTATTTATCCTTTTTTCGAAGAGGGGGATTAGGCATGCGCAGTAACGCCGATACAACCAATGCCACCTATTGGCGAGTTGCTAAACTAAAGAGACAAGCGTGATATTTCAAAAAGTCATTAAAAGTTCTGCTATTCATCGATAGATGTCAAAATCTTTAACCTACCTATTTACCTAACTACGTAGTTAGCATTCCACACGTAACAGGTTGCAAGCCCGTCGTCGCTTTCAAGAATACTAACAGGTTTCCTCACGATGTTTTCCTTCACCGTTATAAGCACGTGTAACGCGCATATACATTTTTCGAACAGAAATATCCATTGATGCACGGCCAGGATTCGATATTTACCTAACTACATGAATTCAATAATTCAATTTCAAACTTTTTAGTCGATCATGTCTGTGAAGTACCACCTATTTACCGATAGTGGTAAAATAGCGCCACCTGCCAGCGGAATTGCGAACCTCTCAAACCCCGAGCTTTCGCATGAGACCGCGAAAAGCACCTATAATAACGTAGTATCATCAAATAAAACTAGATGGCGCTGGAATGCGAAAATCACTCTAAGCAGGCATGACATGAGTCATAGGGATGTAATATTGATTGAAAAAAATCGATTAATTAATAATCGATATTTTGTCCCTACAAATAAATCGATTTTCCAAAAAATCTAATTATATGGAAATAATAATCAATGGTTCGGTTTGCGTTCGGAGACAAGACCGATGAGTCGGTTTCCGTTTGGGAGGCGACTATATGTATAGGTTCACGTCCGGGAAAATGGCCAACGAACGATTCGGTTCGCGTTCGGAAAACTTAGTTTACAAAAATCGATTTATATGTGTAATTTACATAATCGATTTTTTAAAAATCGATTTTTTGAAATCCAAAAAGAGAAATCTCTAACACTCACACTCACGCATATTGCGTGAGTGTGAGTGTCTCGTAAATTTTCGTTACGAAATTTCTGGATTCGGTCTCCACGCTCAAGGCCCGCGATAGAAGCTATGCAATAGCTTAAAAGAATAAATTTTCCGTTGAAAAATATTTTTCAAAAGAAATAAAAACAGAAAAATCATTTTCGGACACTGACACTTAAATGGAACTCCTTAGTAAATAGATTGAGTAAAAACTTTGCATACTTGTCATGTTCCGGTGTAATATTATGTGACAGGTGACAGCGCGCTGTTCTGATATAAATATCTCGCAGGAGGATTTTACGAAAGTTTATTTTGAAAAAATATTTTTCAACAGATAATTATATCTGGGGGCACGGCAGTGCCCCCGCCAAGTCAAGCAATAAAGCGGCACGGCTGTACCATCCTTTTCTCGAAGCAGTTCAGGCCATTTTCGACCCCCTATAACTTCGTTGTGGATAAAACTAGAAGCCTGAATTTTCAGTAACCAAGCAGTCACTATATAAACACGGTATATTTCAAATTTCATTCAATTTGAACCAGAAGTTTAAGAATTATAACTAGTCAAAGTTTCCTATTTTGTCACTCACTCACTCACTCACTGACTGACTGACTGACCGATCATCAAAAGTTTAAGGCACTTCTAGCAGACATAGAAGCTTCAAATTTGAAACACAATTAGTGTTTAGTGTAAAAATCTTAAAAAAACCTGCCAAGTGCGAGTCGGACTCGCGCACGTCGAGTTCCGTACCATTATCTATAAATCACGTTTGTTGTATGGGAGCCCCACTTAAATATTTATTTTATTCTGTTTTTAGTATTTGTTGTTATAGCGGCAACGGAAATACATCATCTGTGAAAATTTCAACTGTCTAGCTATCATGGTTCATGAGATACAGCCCTGTGATAGACAGACGGACAGACAGACCGACAGACAGACAGACGGACAGACGGACAAACGTACTGATGGACAGACGGACGGACGGACAGTGAAGTATTAGTAACAGGGTTCCGTTTTTACTCTTTAGGTACGGAACCCTAAAAAGTATCTACAAATCTACAAAAATAAATGAGATGCCATCAAAAACATAACTTGTAAAAAAAGCCAAGTCTCGCAACGCAACTCAGTTCTTCTACCGTAAAAAGTTGTGAGATCCATGTAATACCAAGTCGGTTAATTTATTCAGTCCCTACTTTAAGGGTCCTTCTGACTTATGTTATTACGTAATTAGCTAACCTTTACGTAATAACTTAAGACAGAAGGACCCTTAATGGTTAAAGCTACACAGAAATCATGTATGACGGAAATGTTCTCCTTAAAATTATATAAAAAACTAGCGACCCGCCCCGGCTTCGCACGGGTAGCATGTTATTATACATATAAACCTTCCTCCTGAATCACTCTATCTATTAAAAAAAACCGCATCAAAATCCGTTGTGTAGTTTTAAAGATATAAGCAAACATACATACGCGGGAAGCGGAAAGCGACTTTGCTTTATACTATGTAGTGATATCCCACGACAGCATAGCATATTTTTATCTTTTATGGTTTACTCACAATAACACGTGTAACTCCCGATAGCTTAGCAGTTCGAAGCTTTCTGATTATATTTGTCTACTCTTACGTTTATAACACTCTCAGTCATCCCTAATTAAAAACGCGAACGCACAGGCAGGCTGGTTGGTTTGGAACCTAGAGGCTAGCGAGTCACCTAGCGAGTAGCTTCGTAAAACGAACATTCTCGAACGTTCGCGACCGGCCTAACAGCTAGGCGTCAAACGCGCAGATCGGCCGGTCGCGAACAATCGAGAAAAAAAGAAATCATCAATAATTGTCTAATGACAAAAAAGCTGTGAAAAAAAAAGACGTGTGGCACTCGGAGACTGCCGCGGTAAAGCTATTGCATAACATTTTTTATCAACTTATGTATTTATAATTATTTATTTATTTATTTTATTTATCCTTTTTTCCTTTGTTTTTCTTTGATATTCAACTTTTTGAGCGTGGTGACCGATAAGAAAAGAAAAAGAAAAAAAAAAAATTTTTTTTTTTTTTTTTACATCCCTAGATTGCGGGAAGAGGGGGATTAGGCATGCGCAGTAACGCCGATACAACCAATGCCACCTATTGGCGAGTTGCTAAACTAAAGAGACAAGCGTGATATTTCAAAAAGTCATTAAAAGTTCTGCTATTCATCGATAGATGTCAAAATCTTTAACCTACCTATTTACCTAACTACGTAGTTAGCATTCCACACGTAACAGGTTGCAAGCCCGTCGTCGCTTTCAAGAATACTAACAGGTTTCCTCACGATGTTTTCCTTCACCGTTATAAGCACGTGTAACGCCAGGCACAGCCAGGATTCGATATTTACCTAACTACATGAATTCAATAATTCAATTTCAAACTTTTTAGTCGATCATGTCTGTGAAGTACCACCTATTTACCGATAGTGGTAAAATAGCGCCACCTGCCAGCGGAATTGCGAACCTCTCAAACCCCGAGCTTTCGCATGAGACCGCGAAAAGCACCTATAATAACGTAGTATCATCAAATGAAACTAGATGGCGCTGGAATGCGAAAATCACTCTAAGCAGGCATGACATGAGTCATAGGGATGTAATATTGATTGAAAAAAATCTATTAATTAATAATCGATTTTTTGTCCCTACAAATAAATCGATTTTCCAAAAAATCGAATTATATGGTTCGGATCGCTTTCGGAGAGACGATCGATGGGTCGGTTCCCGTTTGTGAAGCGACTATTGGTCGGATCACGTTCGGAAAAACGATCAATGGTTCGGTTTGCGTTCGGAGACAAGACCGATGAGTCGGTTTCCGTTTGGGAGGCGACTATATGTAGGTTCACGTCCGGGAAAATGGCCAACGAACGATTCGGTTCGCGTTCGGAAAACTTAGTTTACAAAAATCGATTTATATGTGTAATTTACATAATCGATTTTTTAAAAATCGATTTTTTGAAATCCAAAAAGAGAAATCTCTAACACTCACACTCACGCATATTGCGTGAGTGTGAGTGTCTCGTAAAATTTTCGTTACGAAATTTCTGGATTCGGTCTCCACGCTCAAGGCCCGCGATAGAAGCTATGCAATAGCTTAAAAACTTTTATATAAAGACATTCTGTAGTATGTTTAATATCAGCATTGCACCCGTGCGAAGCCCGGGCGGGTCGCTAGTAATAAATAATTAATGTCATTAATAAACGTTAAAAATTATAAGTTAGTAAGACATTTTTATCAATAAAGTTATCAAGCAAAATTGTATCGACTATTCCTAGATGTTTTTTTTGTTTCAGAATAGCAAGTACGGTAAACAGTGATCCTCGTGGTGCGGGGCAACCAGCGCGCAGTAAGCTGCGAGCAATATGGCGACAGCAGCCATGCAGTCACGGCTACTATTCTTTATGACTCTGTTGCTATTAGGGGGTAAGTTTAGAGATATTTAATCGATCTACTACAACATTCCTAGGTACGTTTCCACACTATACGAGTACGTTATTGTTAGGCGATTGCATGGTCAGGCTGTTAGCATAACATGTGCTAGGTATCAGCAGATTATAGATTCATTTATATTGGGCGATTTTCCGGCTCATATTAAGACGGTAGACATCCTCTTAGGTATCCAGGCGCTTAGAGCTCAACACAGCTCCGCGTAGGTAGGAACTCACTGTAATCCGGTACGGTAGACTTAGTGCCGCTAAGTCTACCTGAGAATGAGAATGTCTGCCGCTAAGTTAGCGGCAGACATTCTCTCAGACATCCTGGCACTTAGATCCATGATGTTCATAGGTAATGATTTTGCAGTAGTTAAGATTTCTTATGTCCATCGCTGCTTATAAGAAAAGCAACTGGTTTCCTAACGATGTTTTCCTTCGCCGTTTTAAGCATTTATATTTTTTGATTACCATGATCTCACTTATTCGAAACCGTTGTGCTAGGCCCCCGCCATGGTCCGCTAATCAAATGACGGCTGACTAAACGGACAACGCATAGCCAACCAATATGGGGCGGCGTCGTCGTGTTATACAAATAAAAGCCACAACCAGGTGATGGTTGGTGAACGAAATAACTACCAAATACGAGGATATTGTCGCGTCAGCGACATTTAGGCTATTAAATTGATTAAAGAAGTTGCTTGCTGTTTTAAAGGCCTATATTTATTCTAAGTACACCTACATTACTAAATAATAATAGTTTTCATAAAAACGGCTGTTTGTTGTACCTACGAGTACTTATATCCTTAAGTATGTACGATATTATAACGAATCGTAATGCTGGCGAAGCACAAGGTCGAACAGCTAAATCAACTAATTTATTGCGCTTAATAGCGTTTTCAGCGTAAGTTAGTTTGCTTAGCAATCAAACCACCATTAGTTAGGCATATTGAGTCGTTGCCTTCGTCTAAAGCTGACATTGACGCCTAGTGCATGCAATCCCAATCAAGGGGTGAAATTTGTGCTGTAATAGATACCTACTGCCGATATTTTCAGTAGTTGTATTCGTTGTATCACTACATAGTATAAAGCAAAGTCGCTTTCCGCTTCCCGCGTCTGTATGTCTGTATGTATGTTTGCTTATATCTTTAAAACTACACAACGGATTTTGATGCGGTTTTTTTTAATAGATAGAGTGATTCAGGAGGAAGGTTTATATGTATAATAACATGCTACCCGTGCGAAGCCGGGGCGGGTCGCTAGTACCTAATATGTCTATTTGATTGATATTCAAAAACTCTGTTCGAGTTTAGTTGACGGAAACATTTTCGCTAACACAACATTTACAAAATGGTCCGTCAATATCAGGGGATCTGTAACTTCAAAAAAATCGACCAAGTGCATGTCGAACGACGCGCAAAGTAGGGTTCAGTTGTTTACTCAATTAAGTAATAAATTTACCTATATAAGTAATTTTCAGTGGTATTGTAGGTACTACATTTTTATTATTACTTCTCCAAGTCCATTTTATAAATTGGTCGACTATTACTCGTAAATTTGTCAAGCCTACTTAGCTGTGATAGTTTTACTTTTGACTTCGTATATATAAAACCAATAGTTTTAATATATCACAAACGGATTTTTTAATCGAAAAGTTGTATTCACAAAACTACAATATTATATTTTACAGATCTCCCCTTTAACGACTCACTAATATCGTCCCTTGACTTTTTGATTGGTTAAAACATTTTTGTCGGCTTTTTAATTTTTTTACACGTAATTATATCTTCGTAAATTTTTTGACTTTCTCATGACAAATCTATGGACTTGTTCTGCTAAGTTCCCTCTAGGTCGTGACAAAGAAAGAAAGAAAGAAGAAAGAAAATATATGCCAAATAGGAAGCACATTGTGCACAATGTGTCAGTTATATTATATACAGGAATCTATTGCTCTAATAACTGCTTCTATAAAAATATTGAGTCTATAAACAGATAGAAAATACGTGCAGTAAGTACCTATTCTAAGTACCTACCTAATAACATAAATTAGTGCCAGTTCGGTCGCAGACAGCCCTAAAATACCCTCCATAACAAGCGACATAAAATAGCACTTTACTTTCTAATTTGATATTCAAGTAGCTTTCACACGTTTCAGTGTTCTGTTTTTTTCGACTGAGTTCAAAATATCTATTGAGGTTGCTTTATTGAAATTACCCACTTCGTCGCGGAAGAACGAATTAAAATCGCATTAGGAAATCCCGTTCCCGCTTAACTTTTCCAGTCTGTGCACAAAGTCCGGGTGTATCGGAATAAATGGCCTAAACTTCGTATATTTATACAGTCTTACTGAATATTTAATATTTTCGTGCTAAATTTTACATTTCTGTCACTTGGAAATACAACTTTACGTGAAGTTGAGAGAGAAAATGTATTGCCTCTTGTTTAAAAAATGCTTACCTATAAGTAAGACTAAGACTTACATTCCCTCTGAACAGCTTCTCCGAAGCGTAATTTAATAAGATAAAAGAGTTGATGTTTTTACGAGTAGGTTGGTAACTAGCTTAGTTCAATATTTTAAGCGGACATACCTACATACCTAATATACCTATATATAATGAAGTTATTAGCCACGAATTTTTTAAGCTCGATTTTTATAGTTTAACAGTACCTACTAAGTACCTAAGTATGTGTATAGGACATGGTACCTTTTTTATTTTACGGGCGGTATAAATCTGCAACCAGATACCTAGCTGCCCAGGGCCGGCGACTAGGTTATGTGAGGTTGTCGAGTCTCACTAAAAACGACGACTCACTAAAAACGCCCGGTGGCCAGCCTCAAGGGGCTCCGGGATCTCCCTCTCCATACGGAACGCACCGGTGCCGGTGTCCCTCTCGCATCATTGCTAGGAGCATCGTCCCGGGAATGACATCCACTGCCACGCCCGGTCCCGCGCACCACGTAGGTACGCGGAGCTCACGACAGTACTAACTTAAGTGCCGTCGCACTCCCGGGGTCCACAAGCGAGCAGATTCAGATTCAAGACTTTGATTCTTATATCTAATATTAGATTACCTACTAGTTAAGTAATTTGTTTCATGTTTCAGAACCCTAAAGTATTTATCGGTATAATCAAAAAAAGCTGTCTGTTTGTTCTGTTCCATGATTAGGCATTTCCTATAAAATAATGCAGTCCAATGCTCGTCCAATTATTTGTCGTCGTCGATAAAATGTTCAGTAGAATAAATGTCGGCAATCAAACAACGTCGTTTTCATTATCCACAACCACAACTGACTTGTGAGAATAAAGGGTCTATTTAGGTAATTCGACTAACTTGGATAAAACGTATAAAAATGCGAATCGGCGTCACGCCTGTTCGCTGTTGCTCACCCAAATAGGATAATCGCGCAGTTATTGCTTGTGTCTGAATAGACACTAGCCACGCCAACCGCTCGTTTATTTACGTGCCATAATCCATGGCATAACTCCATAACTCGTTTATGTGAAAATGTCTTACTAGGCAGGCGTGATAGATGCTTGCCATAATATGCTGTTTCGATTGATGAATATATTCATGTCCGTTTTCCTTTAAAGGTCATGTCTAGTCACTTCCAGGCATGAGTCAAACATAACTTTCTTGACGTGCGCTCGTAGGAGCTACAGAAATTGTGACGTTATTTATAATGAAAACTCTTACTATAATGAAAATGATGCGGGCTATTCATTTATTATCGGAATGTGTGTGGTATGGATACATAATATAATAGACTTTTAACTGTAACTATTTATAAAAAAATATATAAATAAATAGGGTCACGACTGTAATCCCCAAGTACGGTAAGACATCCTCTCAGATCTCCAGGCGCTTAGATCCTTTGAAGATGTTTAGTGGGGGTAGTCGGAGGCACGTCCAAACATTATATTTGGCACATGCCCACATTTTGCAGTAGTTATAGCATTCCATAGGTGACAGGTTGCAAGTCCATCGCCGCTTATAAGAATACTAACTGGTTTTCTCACGACGTTTTCCTTCACCGTTTTAAGCGCGTGTTTTTTGATGCGCATATACATTTTTCGAACAGAAAAATTCATAGATGCACACCGGAATTCGAACCCAAGACCTTGAGATTGAAAGTCTATTTACCTCCCACTCGGCCAACATGGCTTCTGTAATTACGGCCAAATTGTTTAGAAAAATAATTGCCAAATCATCGTATCCATTCCAAAATAAAAAAAGGTGCAAAGTCGCATATCAAAAAAAATTACTACCCATTTGATATAAATATTGATGCATCGTTGAAATATGTATATATAGAATCGGTACAGTACTTACAGGTATAGTATTAGTATTCTATTTCGTGTGTACTCCGAATTTTAAAGTGACTTTCCGAAACAAAAGCCTTTGACAAGCAACCAATATGCAAATTTCGATAGAATCGTTAAAAACTATAACGGAAATTGTTTGTAGACGAGGCGAGGCGAATTTATTTTTTGTTATTGTTTGTTTGTAGACAATCAGGCAGGGTGGAAGACATGTTGCGGTTAAGCCGGACGAGGTGGCTTTGAATACCGATGACGGAGCAACTACGACCCGTTTCAATCTGTACTCTATGCATAAATAATGTGAAAAGTATGGCGATGCGGCTCGGAAGCGGAATACACTCTCTTCTAAAATATAGCCGCATATTCTTATGGTAACTACATGAGTTATTTTGTTCTTAGTAAGCAGTTGCTACTACAGAGTTTTATAAAGTGGGCAACTTGAACGTTTGAATATTTGATTTTTGTTTTTATTTCTTGCAAAAACTCATGACGCTGCTCGGCCAACCCTGCTATTTACCTATAAAAAAACTCCAATTTGATACCAAATCTCGTTATAACGAACTTTTGTACCAAGGAAAATACATCCTGGATAGGTGTACCACCTTGGTCATTCGTTATGTACATTACGTCATCATATTACTCACAAAAGGTAAGACTACATTTTTTTCGCCTGAATAAAACAGCTGACGCCGAACATTAGTCACGAACATCAAAAAGGCTTTAAAATCCCAGCAGGGAATACCGATGAGAAGTTAAAAAGGACTGTAACTTTTAACAGATGAACTGACAGTTTTCTTTACAACTTCTCTGTTTTATGACCATTGTGAATTAGCCTTATAAGCGGCGATGGGCTTGCAATCTGTCACGTATGGAATGCTAACTACTGCAAAAATGTGGGCATGTGCCAAATATAATGTTTGGATAATGTTTGCGTGCCTCTGACTACCCCCACTAGACATCTTCAAAGGATCTAAGCGTCTGGAGATCTAAGAGGATGTCTACCGTACTTGGGGACTATTTTTTTTTTTCAGAGACATTTCGAAGCTTTCAACGATGTGTTTATTCTCGTAATACTAACGGCATTGTTATGAGTGGTAACAGTTGCCAACGAAGTTACTATAAAGCATGTATGAAGCAAAAAACAGCGACTTTTTTGCCGCAATCATTACATTCAAAAGCTGAAAGGCTATCGAAACTGTAATTAAGTAGGTACCTACTTACATTTTTTTTTTTAATCCTAAAGTAGTTACCTAATTGACTTTCAAGGGGTCACAAAAATAGTGTCCAGGTCAATCACCGCCAACTTCCATGTGTAAGTTCCGCGATTTTATGTCCATTTTGAGTTATAAAAAATGTTGTTTGTTGTTATGTTATATTATGTAAAAAAAATCATGATCCTTTTTATTAGATGTATACTAAACCTAGAGAATGCTTATAATACATTACCCATTACCCGTTTGTACGTTTAATAAAAATACTAACCTAACCTAACCTAAATCTCGAAGGGATTTAAAAATAACATTTACCTACTTATTTTTTTTTTAAACTTTGGTTTGTATCATTACTCTACCTATGTATTACCGCTTGACAATCTAGCTGTCCCGACACACGTTGTCCTGTCAAATTTCAATAAAGCAACAGAAAAAAGCACTAGTTTTTCCCAAAATTTACGCTGGATTTATCGTAAATACGACTAACAATGATTATATTAATATTCAATTGCCATCTTGCAACCCTATTGCACATTTTTGGATGAAAGTAAAGATACTAATTTTTTGACTGGCCTTACAGCTCAGTTGGTACCTAGTAACTCTGACTTCTGCGCTGTAGGTTGTGGGTTCGATCCCCACCCGGGATAAACATTTGTGTGATGAACATAGATGTTTGTTCTGTGTCTGGGTGTTATGTATATTAAGTATGTATTTACAACAAAAAAAACGTATATAAGTATTCTATCAGTTATCTGGTTCCCATAGAAACAAGCTTTGCTTAGTTTGGGGCTAGATGGCGCTGCGTGAAATGTCCACCAATATTTATTTATTATTTATTAATATCGCTATTAAGAAATGGGGGTTGGTGGTAAAAGAGTGAAATTTATGGGTTTTAAGTAAGTATTTTATAGTGCAAATAATAAAAAAAAAATGTCCAAATCACTTATGACACACACTTTTACCACTAAGAAGTATAAAAAATAGCTTTTAATATACATATATCTATATATATTCTCAGACCTACCGAATATACACAGAAAAATTTATAAAAATTGGTCAAGTCGTTACGGAGGAGTTTGGTTACAAACACGAGATTTTTTATATTGGAAGATTAGAAGAAGATATATAGGTTGGTTTCTTATTTTCACTAAAACATAATAGCAGGGAAGATATATTTCCAGTTAACGCTATACATGTACCTATGGGTGAATGGGTGATTGATTTTATATTAGTATTGGGTAGTTTGGTGCTCGTACCCGAGAGTCGTTCGCCGCCCCTCTGTTGCCAGGGTAATCGCTGTCTGAAATAATTTATGAATTATGCCATAATAACCTTTGCAATAAAGGCCAAAGCGAAGATAAAACACTTTCGTTCCCAAATTGCTATTGGAAATAATTTTGGCTTTGTCTTTCGAGGCAAAGTTTGTCATAAATTGATTGAAATCTGAGACTATGCTTTATTTGTTATGTTAATTAAATGTTTAAAGTCCCTGTTCGGGCGGGCTATTGCCTAACTGAACAGGTGATCGTAATCGGCTTCATTCTGTCAAATTTTCTATGTATGGCTGCCAAAACACAATGCAATTTAAATAGTTGGAGCCGATTACGATTACCAGTGAACTTGCACAATAGGGCTGCTAATACAAATGAGCTAGTAGTACTTTTGTAATTATGTGAGTCATAATGTATTATTAATGTAGGTATCTATGAATTCATATACCTACTTATATTTAATATTTCTTTGTACAGTGAATTTCAGCGATGGGAATTCTTAAATGAAATATGGGAGTATTATTACACTAAAGTAATTAATTTGGCCAAACCATTTCACAAATAATTATGAGGAAATTATTTTACGTAAGTATCTAATAGGTAAGTAAGAACTTGGCCCGTGTCCAAAATGTAGTGATGGACCACGAGTCCACTGGCTTTGGCTAGATATAAGGATCCTTGGTCCTTGGACGCAATTGCGTGGTTTAGTGTGATGCACTTACGTGCATCGGGCACGTGTATTTAAATTATATTATCCTTTTTCAAATAAATTTTAATCGACGCGGGTTTTAAAAAAATAATAATTTTGTTTTTATTTCAAACTTTTTAAAGAGATACCTATGGTATATATACATTATACAAAACAAGTTAGTAATTGGACTAGTAGTTTGTTTGGGAGATAAATGGCAACATTGGTTTGTACAAACAAATGTTTACTGCAGCATTTTTGTACTGTTCACCATTATGTTTAATGTTCCAAATAAAGATTATTATTATTATTATTTCTAAAGATAAGAGGTACCTACATACTGGTTGTCTATGATAGATTACTTATATAAAAATCAATGCCACTTTTCGTTGTAATTTTATAACTCAAGAACGGGCTCACCTATCCAAACCAAATGTTTAGGCTTTGTTCGGACTATTTAGCATAAACCATTTATGTGAAGTTTGCAAAAAATCGGTAGAGCGGTTGAATTTTTTTTAATATTTCACTTTATACGTAGCGAAGCACGTACCGGGCCGCTAGTTAATTGAAAAACTCAAATTGATAAAAAATCTCATTGTCTCCGGGGCGTATTGCAGATTTCAGGAGATAATCAGCTCAACTCGTAAGTAACCCGCATGTGTGTACCAAATGCTCGGCAATAACTCGATTTTTTTGCTTGAGTGCGTAGCACGCGCGGCAGACCCCGGCCGCGATTCTACCATAGCTGAAGAATAGTCAGCCTCCACACATCCTCCTGTTAAATATCTTGTGGGATCTGATGAAATCTTCTACCAAATGTAACAGATTGGTGGACATTGGGAAACGGTAAAAGAATATTATTTTTCAAACTATCGTGATTAGTAGACATAACTATTGATTTTAACACGGGTGTTTATCACGTTTTTACCTTTAATTTATTTTCCCGACGTTTCGGCTATGTTACAATAGCCATGGTCGCGGGCAGACTGGAGAACACGGTGCTACCGTCGAGAAGCGGAGGCAGTTGACGAAACTACCCTCACTTGGTCTTCAGAAATAGAAATGTCCATGTTCGTGTTACGTGATAAACACCCGTGTTAAAATCAATAGTTACGGTAAAAGAAGTAACCAAAAGGTACTATAACACACCTCGATTTATCTCCTGGTAAAGGGTGCTCTAGCTATTTAGCTTTGAACTGTTTGCAGCTCAGTTTATGCGACGAGCGACGAGGCATAGGGATGGTGAACATGTGAAACAATTTTCCCCTTATGAATAAAATTTTAAGGTGCGTATGGAAATTTCCATTACCGAGGGCCGTCTTCAGTACCTAATGGTGTCATGTGCAGACATTCACTTTTCATATAGACTCTGTAAAAGGGTAATTTCAAATGACATCCCGAGAACTTAAGTTTACCTTCAGTAATCGAGACTTTTATGCGCGTCCTATATTAGGTTAGGTACCTAAGTAGGTTTGTATATATTCGAAGAGACAATCAACAAATTTTTATACACCTGAACAAAATGATACAAATAGCTGTGTTTGTTAGAAACGCAAGCACAACGTTTTACCTACCTACTCTTGTAGAGGTCAAGCAAGCACTTCAACTTTAAAATTACCCACATTTGTGTAACCTACTTGGGTTCCGACTTGAATACAATAGAGATTTCAAAAAGCTCGTGCTACCTCTCATTTAACTCAATAAAAAGTCCTTTTAAGGGTCTGCGCAATCACACCATAAAACGTTTATACAATATTATCTTAGGACTATTTTAATTAAACTTTTAAATGGGTTAGCCAACTAATAGAGGTAAGCCCTGCTTTCAAGCCTCATCTTACCGGCAATGACCGACCATGTACAGTACATACTAGTAAGTTGTACATGGACTCGTATGATGCATAGAAGGTACATTTGTTTTATGTCCCAAAAAGGTTATATAGGTATACAATACAACCTCACTAGGTTTCTGTACCAGTATTATACCATCTCGGCAAATATACCTATTTTAAGACGAGTAATAAATGATTTTGATGAATGCAGAATCGTTTTTTCTCAATAACTGCAAAACATACAGTTTTGTTTCTTATGACAAAGATAACATAAGGCTATAATCTAGATAAATAATGGACAGAAACACGATTGGTGAAACTTTTCTCGATAAATATATTTTCCAAAGTTGGCTCTTCAAAACACTAGTTTTGTTTTTAATCAAGACTACGAATAGCTAAACAGTTCATTTTTATATAATTCGTTAGATAATCATACTAGCTAAGTAAATTATAGACAAGTTTCTTTTTAAGTTTTAAGATAATGCAGTTTTATCTTAAAACCTAAAAAGTAATTTTTTTATTTTATATGTATTGCAGGTAGACTCAGCCCATACAAAAAACCAAACATTTCACATATCACCAAGTCACTTTAAAAATGTAGCGTATGTATGCTAGGATCTAGCAAAATAAATTACATAAATATCTATCTATATTAATACGCTCCTGGAAACCGTAGTTTTATGAATATGCGGCATGTACGAGTAGGTACCTATTAGGTACCTAATTATAAGGTGATAAATGAATTTTTTGACGTTTTGTATGTGCTGAGTCTACCCGGATAAGACGGAAAAAGTGATAAAACTGCAATATCTTGAAAACCATCAAATAAACAAAAATGTGTTTAATTAAAAAAATTGTCTATGATTATATCTAACGAATATATAATTCGTTATTATTATTCTTATCTATCTTTTCTATATCTTATTATTATTTCCAAAGTTGGCTCTTCAAAAACACTAGTTTTGTTTTTAATCAAAACTATATTCATAGCCAACTTTGGAAAATAAATCTATCGAGAAAAGTTTCACCAATCGTGTTTCTGTCTGTAATTTATCTAGATTAAATCCTTAAGTTATCTTTGTCATAAAAAACAAAACTGTATGTTTTGCGGTTATTGAGAAAAAACAATTCTGCATTCATTAAAAACATTTATTACTCGTCTTAAATCTGTTTATGCCATCTCAGACGCTCTTACTGCAGATTATCTAAATCTAAAATGTGTAAATGTAAATAATGTTTCATTCTATTACCGTGTTTGTGTTTGAGTTAGTTATCGCAAAATAAATAACTATGTGGTTTTGGAGAATAGGTACTTTGAAGTTAATGTAGGTATTTGTAGATAAATAAGTGCCTGTTCAAAAGTATTTCTCAGAAAAATCCTAATAATAATATTAGCTCCTCGGTTTTCTATAAAAAATGCCTCAGTGACTAAGAGCTCTTACACACGAACGGCAGAATGCCAACGACAGAGGCATCTGCAGCCGTTGCCGCTATAGATTCTATTGTAGGTTATAGCGTGCCGCATCGGCAATGCATTGTGTTGAAATGTGTCGACGGCCGCAGTTGGTATCGTGCCGTTCGTGTGTAAGAGCTCCAAGTGAGTGATTGATTTGTATGTACTTACTGTTAGTACCTACACACAGTAAGTACATAAGTAACAGTAAGTCCTACTGGAACTTTGTTGGCCTAGGTAATTTTGAACTGCATAAATCATGGGATTAAGTAGGGTAAAACTCATTTAATTTTTCCCCATTATAAGTGGCGCTATACCAAAAGCCTACTTTATTACAAGTTTCAAAAGTTTTACAAATACAACTCAAATTAAAACTAGGACTGTTGATACGAGCTGCATTAAAATAGTTTCAAAAAAAATTGCTAACTTAAACTGGCCTTACAGCTCAGTTGGTAACTTTGCTATCTGCGCTGTAGGTTGTGGGTTCGAATCCCACCCGTGGATGATCACTCGTGGGATTTTGTATGTGCTTCCAAGCTAATGGAAGTGGAAAGGTTGGAAGACTATTTACATAGTAGAAAGAGTGAAGTCAAAACAGTAGGTAAATTAGATTCCATTGACAACGACATGACACGTTGTTGCCCAAAAGGGTACTACCTACATCTCCAGCTACATCCTTACTATTCTTAGCCCAAATCCAAATTTATTTAACAATAGAACGTGTAAACGACGTTCTACGTCAATATTTATCGTACCCTCGAATCTAGGTTCCATATTTTCTTCATTACTTATGCATAGAGTATAGATTGGCTACAGCAAGACGCGGCATCAATATTCAGTCAGCGATTGCAGTGACGCTGAGATTACCTTAACTATATTCCGTTAGGTATTCTTTGATACCTATCTCATCGATGGGAACTGCAGGTGGAGCTGTATATCGTTTTATAGATTATGTAATTTTAAGTCTAGCGTAGGTACCCAGGGATCCAAAAGGAAACCAATTTTTTTAGTTCTGAAGTAAAATGAAACGGAACCCTTATGGTTGGCGCACAGTGGCGGACGGAAGCGGAAAGGATTTAAAATTTGTCTAAAATAAAATGATATAATTATTTTTATCTATTTTTATCTAAGTAATATAATATTCTCGCAAAACTGCGCTGCGATGCTCCCAAGGCCCATTACCGAGCATTGAAATACATACATACCATATTACGATTGGATAACTATTAAATCCAATTGATAAATTTTATATTAGATATTTGTACAAAATTTGTATTATAGTCTGATATTTGTATTAAATTTTTAGTTTCTAATTTGGTCGACGATTACCTACTTGTAAACTTGTTAAGTCTGCTTAGCCGTGATAGTTTTCGTTTTAAATTCACTATTTAAAGCTTAATATTTCAGGAACGGATCCCTTAATCGAAAAGTTGTCTGTACAAACTCTAATATTTTTAAAAGACCTATCCAACGACACCCAACACAAAAAAACTGTATGTGTAATGTGTGTATGGTATGTGAGGTATATGAGTCGAGTGTCCTCCCCTAAAAGCAATGCTATTGGGTTTGGGGCCGTGAAAAAAATCGTACTTAATAGTACTTATACTTATACTGAAGTTAAAAGTAAAACTATAACAGCTACGTAGGTGTTACAAGTTTTCGAGTAATAGACGTATTAATAGTCGAACAACTTATAAAATGTACTTAAAGAAGAAATAATATTTTTTTTTAGTACAAATACCATTGAAAATTACTTAAGGCGCTCCCAGTCGACGATTGTTTTTGTTCGAAACGAAAAAAGAAATACTTCTGAACAAGCCACATCTCCTATTTTATAATGTAAAGATGTACCCATCTTTAATCACTTCGATAAATAATCCTACCGACCGCTGCAATGACGACAAACACACGTCGGTGCGTGGTCCGCCTTAGCTTTTCGAATAAATTAATGATATAAATTATGTATAATTACTTATCAAAAATCTATTCTAATAGAAATCTAGATCTACATATTAACTATCTTTAAAAATAAATCACAAGTCGATTTGAATAGTAGGTATATAAAATATTTCGATCATAAATTCTAAAACGTATCATTTTGAAATAATATCTTTATCGTGAAAAGTTTCTGCTATTATGTTTTCAGCTTAATATAAATCTAGGTAGGAACCTGAAGTAATATACTTATAAAAATAGGAGATGTGGCTTGTTCAGAAGTATTTCTTTTTTCGTTTCGAAAAAGAGCAATCGTCGACTGGAAGCCCCTTAATATAACGTTGTTAACTGTGTGTGACCCTACACTGCGCGTGACCCGATACGCACTTGGCCGGTCTTGTTTAACATTGGTTCGCTAAGTGATATAAGTTAAGTGTTTTAATCTTTACCTACTAATGAGATATGATACGGTTTGAGTAGCTTACGTTACACGAGCTAGTAGTTCACACTTAATTAAGGCCCTGTATGTCGACGATTGCTGTTTTTCGAAACGAAAAAAGAAATACTTCTGAACAAGCCACATCTCCTATTTTATAATGTATAGTATAATGTGAATAAAGATGTACCCATCTTTAATCACTTCGATAAATAATCCTACCGACCGCTGCAATGACGACAAACACACGGGGCACCATGGGCGGCGCGTGGTCCGCCTTTGCTTTTCGAATAAATTAATGATATAAATTATGTATAATTACTTATCAAAAACCTATTCTAGTAGAAATCTAGATCTACATATTACCTATCTTTAACAATAAATCACAAGTTGATCTTAATAGTAGGTATCAAAGTATTTCGATCATAAATTCTAAAACGTATCATTTTGAAATAATATCTTTATCGTGAAAAGTTTCTGCTATTATGTTTTCAGCTTAATAGAAATCTAGGTAGGAACCTGAAGTAATATATTTATAAAAATAGGAGATATGGCTTGTTCAGAAGTATTTCTTTTTTCGTTTCGAAAAAGATCAATCGTCGACATACAGGGCCTTAAGATCACGCGATGTTCTGTTATTGATCTGGCTTGATCAATCAAACTAGGCAATATAAACTTTTACATAGTTGTAAGTATAGTTCATTTGCTACCTACCTAGTTATTTCTGAGTCGAAGTATCCCGTGCCTTTATTTTTCTGGAAAATTCGCTTTGCCTAACTTCTTTGATAAAATTGCGAAATCCTATAATGATAATGAAACTGAAGCGCCACTCCTGTACTATCGGTAATGCAATCGCATCCAATAAGAACTGTTGATGTGGGTTCGATACCTAGTCGCTTATTTGCATAATAATATCCTTTGTTCTCGATACCATCAAATTCCCAGTTATTAAAGACTAATGAATAGTTTAAAAAGTTCAGTATACCTATATAAATATATAGGTACATTATTGTATCGCGGTATTTTTAAATTGGAAAATAATAGAACCTGAGTTACCGGCAGATGGATGACAGCATAGATTGTTATACCGATTGTATATCACGCAGGATTTGTTGTATGAAGACGAAGACACGATAAAGTTCCTCTGGCGGTCACTTCGAGAACCATAATTCTTCATACAAAATTTCTGTTTCACTATCTCCCACTTGAGGCTCAGTTTGATATTCGATATAATTGCAATCCTGTAGGCAAATTTCATTAGTGTAGCTTTATGTTATGGCACACTCCCAACTGAACCACGAGTGCTATACCAAAGTGAATATTAATAAGCTTGCATGACTTGCACAGGTACGTACGTACACGCAAAAAAATCCCCAATCTAGAAAGGCTAGAGTAACGCATAGGATAGGCCACATGACTGTGTAGCAGGCACGGTTATAAGGTTATTTGGCACTAAAGGGCATTGCACTTTTGTTTAGCTTGTTTGAGCCCTGACGAATGCAAGGCAATTTATATTGTCCATACTAGCTTTTACCCCCGACTTCGTTCTCTAAATTCAGAGTTTATTTACTGATTCGATAATAACTCGATTCTATTCGACTTTATCAAAGACATTGAAATTCCTAAAAATCAAAAGAAAATTTCAGGAAAAAAGTAACCTATATGTGTGTTCCAAAACTTTAAATTATCTCTACATCATTTCATCAAAATCGGCCCCGCGGTTTGGCCGTGATAACGACACAGACAGATAGACAGACACAGTTACCTACTTTTGTATTTATAATATTAGTATAGGTACTATTTCAATTAATCAAAAGTTATTTTATTTTGTTCATTTCAAATAGATCAATATCAATAGATTGAGAAACGTGTTAGTTTACATAAACTGGCTAGGTATTATTCAAACAAGGTGATGGACGAACAGGTTGAGATAATGGAACACGCCTAGATAAATGTGGATTAATTTATTATAAAACCCCAACTTGGCAGGGGCACTGCCGTGCCCCCAGATAGTAAAAAATATTAATAAGTAATTAAATTAGGCTCATTGGTTTCCAATGATTACTCCCAGAGTTCTGTAGGAACGGCAAATAGTAAAAATGTTACCCTTATAAGATCGCTCTTCCATCTGCCTGTATTTGCTATCTTGTCATTTTAGTTCTGTTGCGGACCCTGATTTTGCGAGCCAGTTTGCACTTGACTGACTATTTCATGGAAGAACTTTATAATTTTTCATCATCTTTCGAACTAGTGAAAAATGTGGAACATTAGTCCTAGATTTTTAAGTTTATGTAAACTTGACTAAAAAGTAAACTTAAACTTGACGTTGACTGTTGCGAACCTTTAGGACCTTCCTCAAGGCTCGCAATAATAGTCAACAAGCTTTCTGGTAAATATTAAGACCTACTCAAACACTGTGCAGAGAACCGAACGGTTCTGATATCTACGGCTTGCGGAAAAGCTTTTATCTAAGCAAATATCGCAGAATCACATCACGTAATCGTTTTAACCTCCCATGTGCTAAAACGAAAACAGTTTTGTTTTATTAAAACAACGACCGTGCACCAGGCGTTTGGATTAGACATAAGATTTTGTTAAAGAAAAGTCAGAAAGTTAAGCCCAGCGGACTTAAATAACGATTTGTCACAAGTAAAAGCAGAGAAGGGTAGAAATATTTCCAATAATGTAAATATTGTAAATATATATATTATAAATACTAATATTTTAATGCGATCTACCGCTCTTTTTATAACAAAAATATTAATCACTACATAGTATAAAGCAAAGTCGCTTTCCGCTTCCCGCGTCTGTATGTCTGTATGTATGTTTGCTTATATCTTTAAAACTACACAACGGATTTTGATGCGGTTTTTTTTAATAGATAGAGTGATTCAGGAGGAAGGTTTATATGTATAATAACATGCTACCCGTGCGAAGCCGGGGCGGGTCGCTAGTACAAAATAAAAACCCGTTTTAATATCCAAACATATAATTGTGTTTGTTCAGAATGCTAAAGTAGGAAGTTTAAAGAAGTTTAATTTTAGAATAAGGTCGAACCTATCTACTAAGGTAGAACTGGGATAAATACCACAATGAGATAAGTGCCTCGTTTTTGAAAAACTTGCCAAAATCGTAGCAGATGAATACCTAACGCCTAGGTTCAAAAGAAGCGTAGGCACTGGGCACGTCGCGTGACAAACAGACGCGTCTTGTCTTGATTGTGCGTGCAATCGTCTTCGTGGTGAACGTAACAAACGCGTAAAATTCTTGTGTGAGTGTAACTGTTTCGTCCGGTCATTATATAGGTACACTAGCTGCCCCGAAACAGACGTTGTCCTGTCTAAATTTCAATAATTGCATGGAAAAAAACACTTTTCATAAAAACTTTAACACCCCCTTGAATGTCATCCCTCAACGGGGTACCCGTTGAGGGATGACATTCAATAGTAGATTGTATCATAAGGGAGCAAAATAATAATATTACAACGAGGGCGTTTTTTTTAGAAACCAGAGCGAAGTGACTGTTAGAGAGTAGAGTAGAATCCTGCACGTAGCGATGTATTCAAAGTACATCGCCCAAGCCCAAAATATAGTTTGCGCCCGAGTGATACACTTTACTTTTCATCACCCACTATGAGAATGAGATTATCCATCACATTTCTTGCGACAGTTCTAAGATAATTCTATACTTTCACTGTCACTTGGAAAACCATGAATTTCTAACAATCCGTGAAAATTAACGAAAACGCGGGCTGTAGTTCGCGCGTTTTGGATTGTCAAATCAAATCAAAAACGTTTTGAAAATTTTTGTAAAAACAAACAAACAAATCCTTTAATTGAAAAGTTTTTTTCACAAACCTTCAGTAGGTAATTTTTAAAGACCTATCTAACGATACCCCACACCATAGGGTAAACGAGAAAAAAAACGTCCCCACTTTAGGAGTAGGGGAGGTACCATAAAAAAAATTGTTTTTCAAGATTTTATTTTATAACTTTGTTGAAATTACTAATATATATTTCTAGCACTTAAACTCTCTGAGCTAAGCTGCGGGCGGACGGACGGACATAGCAAAACTATAAGGTTTTCTTGTAGACTACGAAACCGTAAAATGAATTTGACAAGACAACGTCTGTCAGGACAGCTAGTTTTTAATATAATGTATATTTATTTATTTTATTGTATAATGCATCTATCCTCCTTAGAATATATTATATCTGTTCAATCGGTAATTGATAGGCAAAAAAACAGCGAAGTGCGTATCGGACTCTAGCACGAAGGGTTCCGTACCATTATCTATAAAAAACGGCAAAAAAATCACGATGGTTGTATGGGAGCCCTATTTAAATGTTTATTTTATTCTGTTTTTAGCATTTGTTGTTAAAGCGGCAACGGAAATACATAATCTGGGAAACGGACAGACGGACAGACGGACAGACGGACAGACGGACAGACGGACAGACGGACAGACGGACAGACGGACAGACGGACAGACGGACAGACGGACAGACGGACAGACGGACAGACGGACAGACGGACAGACGGACAGACGGACAGACGGACAGACGGACAGACGGACAGACGGACAGACGGACAGACGGACAGACGGACAGACGGACAGACGGACAGACGGACAGACGGACAGACGGACAGACGGACAGACGGACAGACGGACAGACGGACAGACGGACAGACGGACAGACGGACAGACGGGCAGACGGGCAGACGGACAGACGGACAGACGGACAGACGGACAGACGGACAGACGGACAGACGGACAGACGGACAGACGGACAGACGGACAGACGGACAGACGGACAGACGGACAGACGGACAGACGGACAGACGGACAGACGGACAGACGGACAGACGGACAGACGGACAGACGGACAGACGGACAGACGGACAGACGGACAGACGGACAGACGGACAGACGGACAGACGGACAGACGGACAGACGGACAGACGGACAGACGGACAGACGGACAGACGGACAGACGGACAGACGGACAGACGGACAGACGGACAGACGGACAGACGGACAGACGGACAGACGGACAGACGGACAGACGGACAGACGGACAGACGGACAGACGGACAGACGGACAGACGGACAGACGGACAGACGGACAGACGGACAGACGGACAGACGGACCGACGGACCGACGGACCGACGGACCGACGGACAGACGGACCGACGGACAGACGGACAGACGGACAGACGGACAGACGGACAGACGGACAGACGGACAGACGGACAGACGGACAGACGGACAGACGGACAGACGGACAGACGGACAGACGGACAGACGGACAGACGGACAGACGGACAGACGGACAGACGGACAGACGGACAGACGGACAGACGGACAGACGGACAGACGGACAGACGGACAGACGGACAGACGGACAGACGGACAGACGGACAGACGGATCGACGGACCGACGGACCGACGGACCGACGGACAGACGGACAGACGGACAGACGGACAGACAAAGTCTTAGTAACATGTCCTGTTGTTGGAATGTCGGTGTTGGAATGACCTGCCACCACCTATTCGTGCCCTAAAATCTATAAATACTTTTAAGTTTGCACTTAAAAGGGAACTTTTACTTGGACAACAGAGCTCATAAAAAGATAAAAATACCCAACTTACACATACCTTTTTTTTTTTTTTTTGCTTTACGGGCGGTAAAAATCTGCAACCAGATACCTAGTTTGTCCAGGGGCGACAAACTAGGTTATGTGAGGTTGTCGAGCACTCTGCACTCGACGACTCACTAAAAACGCCCGATGGCCAGCCTCGATGCATGTCGAGGGGCTCCGGGATCTCCATACGGAACGCACCGGTGCCCCTCTCGCATCGTTGCTAGGAGCATCGTCCCGGGAATGACACCCACTGCCACGCCCGGTCCCGCGCACTACGTACGCGGAGCTCACGACAGCACTTAACTTAAGTGCCATCGCCCTCCCGGGGTCCACAAGCGAGCAGCCGAAGCCCCCACTTCAGCCACTCACGGACCCAAACAGCAGAGTCGGCAACGCCGAACTCCGCTCCACGACTGGTGGCAAGGCCAAAAGCCAGAACGGCCACCAGTCCCCATCCCGGTAGGGGCAGGCACCCACTGTCGCCTCCCCTCCATCCCAGAGTGGGATCAAAAGGATCCCACTCGGCGGCCTCGCTCCCGGCAAATCGCATGATCGCCAGGAGGAGGAGAGTTGCGGAGACGGTGCGTACACCGTCCCATCACTCTCAGATCTCCTGCCGCTGGTAATTTTTTACTGAGGTTTTCTTCCTCTCCATTCCCGTCTTGCATCCATCACCTCACATTCCTATTTTCCTATCCCTTTCATTCTCCGCCAAAGAGATGACGACTCGTCGATCAAGTGGTGGGTTGACACACACTGATCGACGCATCGTCACCCTTGGCAGACCTTCCGACCTTCATCAACCATTCCCTTCCATACGGAGGCCTATAAGAGGCCTCACTACCTTCCTAATAACTGGCAGCTAGGCAAGTGCATCGCCCAAAACCACGATGAAGTCACCAAGCCGCCAGTCTGTGCCCCGTCGCGGGGGCCCCTCCCTGGGTGGGATCAGCCGTGTTCTAACCCCACCCACTTGGTTGGCCTCACTCCCTACTAATCGTGCAATTGGTGCCAAGGCAAGTCGATCATGTGCGCGAAGACCACGATCAAGTCGCCAAGACACCTACCCGACTTTCAGGAAGAGAACCCATTCCCTCATCTCTCACACCGTGGCCCCTCCCTACTAACCGTGCCAATTGGTGCCAAGGCAAGTCAATCATGGTAGACGATCCACGATCAAGTCGCCAAGACACCTACCCGGTTTTCTGGAGGAGGACCCATCCATCATCTTCTACCATCCATCATCTTGCCTACCCTGGACGCTGGCAATAGAGCACCCCCTCTATTCCCTACTCGGTTGGCTGTTGCTCACCGAGCACGTCCTATAGTATAATGTGAATAAAGATGTACCCATCTTTAATCACTTCGATAAATAATCCTACCGACCGCTGCAATGACGACAAACACACGGGGCACCATGGGCGGCGCGTGGTCCGCCTTTGCTTTTCGAATAAATTAATGATATAAATTATGTATAATTACTTATCAAAAACCTATTCTAGTAGAAATCTAGATCTACATATTACCTATCTTTAACAATAAATCACAAGTTGATCTTAATAGTAGGTATCAAAGTATTTCGATCATAAATTCTAAAACGTATCATTTTGAAATAATATCTTTATCGTGAAAAGTTTCTGCTATTATGTTTTCAGCTTAATAGAAATCTAGGTAGGAACCTGAAGTAATATATTTATAAAAATAGGAGATATGGCTTGTTCAGAAGTATTTCTTTTTTCGTTTCGAAAAAGATCAATCGTCGACATACAGGGCCTTAAGATCACGCGATGTTCTGTTATTGATCTGGCTTGATCAATCAAACTAGGCAATATAAACTTTTACATAGTTGTAAGTATAGTTCATTTGCTACCTACCTAGTTATTTCTGAGTCGAAGTATCCCGTGCCTTTATTTTTCTGGAAAATTCGCTTTGCCTAACTTCTTTGATAAAATTGCGAAATCCTATAATGATAATGAAACTGAAGCGCCACTCCTGTACTATCGGTAATGCAATCGCATCCAATAAGAACTGTTGATGTGGGTTCGATACCTAGTCGCTTATTTGCATAATAATATCCTTTGTTCTCGATACCATCAAATTCCCAGTTATTAAAGACTAATGAATAGTTTAAAAAGTTCAGTATACCTATATAAATATATAGGTACATTATTGTATCGCGGTATTTTTAAATTGGAAAATAATAGAACCTGAGTTACCGGCAGATGGATGACAGCATAGATTGTTATACCGATTGTATATCACGCAGGATTTGTTGTATGAAGACGAAGACACGATAAAGTTCCTCTGGCGGTCACTTCGAGAACCATAATTCTTCATACAAAATTTCTGTTTCACTATCTCCCACTTGAGGCTCAGTTTGATATTCGATATAATTGCAATCCTGTAGGCAAATTTCATTAGTGTAGCTTTATGTTATGGCACACTCCCAACTGAACCACGAGTGCTATACCAAAGTGAATATTAATAAGCTTGCATGACTTGCACAGGTACGTACGTACACGCAAAAAAATCCCCAATCTAGAAAGGCTAGAGTAACGCATAGGATAGGCCACATGACTGTGTAGCAGGCACGGTTATAAGGTTATTTGGCACTAAAGGGCATTGCACTTTTGTTTAGCTTGTTTGAGCCCTGACGAATGCAAGGCAATTTATATTGTCCATACTAGCTTTTACCCCCGACTTCGTTCTCTAAATTCAGAGTTTATTTACTGATTCGATAATAACTCGATTCTATTCGACTTTATCAAAGACATTGAAATTCCTAAAAATCAAAAGAAAATTTCAGGAAAAAAGTAACCTATATGTGTGTTCCAAAACTTTAAATTATCTCTACATCATTTCATCAAAATCGGCCCCGCGGTTTGGCCGTGATAACGACACAGACAGATAGACAGACACAGTTACCTACTTTTGTATTTATAATATTAGTATAGGTACTATTTCAATTAATCAAAAGTTATTTTATTTTGTTCATTTCAAATAGATCAATATCAATAGATTGAGAAACGTGTTAGTTTACATAAACTGGCTAGGTATTATTCAAACAAGGTGATGGACGAACAGGTTGAGATAATGGAACACGCCTAGATAAATGTGGATTAATTTATTATAAAACCCCAACTTGGCAGGGGCACTGCCGTGCCCCCAGATAGTAAAAAATATTAATAAGTAATTAAATTAGGCTCATTGGTTTCCAATGATTACTCCCAGAGTTCTGTAGGAACGGCAAATAGTAAAAATGTTACCCTTATAAGATCGCTCTTCCATCTGCCTGTATTTGCTATCTTGTCATTTTAGTTCTGTTGCGGACCCTGATTTTGCGAGCCAGTTTGCACTTGACTGACTATTTCATGGAAGAACTTTATAATTTTTCATCATCTTTCGAACTAGTGAAAAATGTGGAACATTAGTCCTAGATTTTTAAGTTTATGTAAACTTGACTAAAAAGTAAACTTAAACTTGACGTTGACTGTTGCGAACCTTTAGGACCTTCCTCAAGGCTCGCAATAATAGTCAACAAGCTTTCTGGTAAATATTAAGACCTACTCAAACACTGTGCAGAGAACCGAACGGTTCTGATATCTACGGCTTGCGGAAAAGCTTTTATCTAAGCAAATATCGCAGAATCACATCACGTAATCGTTTTAACCTCCCATGTGCTAAAACGAAAACAGTTTTGTTTTATTAAAACAACGACCGTGCACCAGGCGTTTGGATTAGACATAAGATTTTGTTAAAGAAAAGTCAGAAAGTTAAGCCCAGCGGACTTAAATAACGATTTGTCACAAGTAAAAGCAGAGAAGGGTAGAAATATTTCCAATAATGTAAATATTGTAAATATATATATTATAAATACTAATATTTTAATGCGATCTACCGCTCTTTTTATAACAAAAATATTAATCACTACATAGTATAAAGCAAAGTCGCTTTCCGCTTCCCGCGTCTGTATGTCTGTATGTATGTTTGCTTATATCTTTAAAACTACACAACGGATTTTGATGCGGTTTTTTTTAATAGATAGAGTGATTCAGGAGGAAGGTTTATATGTATAATAACATGCTACCCGTGCGAAGCCGGGGCGGGTCGCTAGTACAAAATAAAAACCCGTTTTAATATCCAAACATATAATTGTGTTTGTTCAGAATGCTAAAGTAGGAAGTTTAAAGAAGTTTAATTTTAGAATAAGGTCGAACCTATCTACTAAGGTAGAACTGGGATAAATACCACAATGAGATAAGTGCCTCGTTTTTGAAAAACTTGCCAAAATCGTAGCAGATGAATACCTAACGCCTAGGTTCAAAAGAAGCGTAGGCACTGGGCACGTCGCGTGACAAACAGACGCGTCTTGTCTTGATTGTGCGTGCAATCGTCTTCGTGGTGAACGTAACAAACGCGTAAAATTCTTGTGTGAGTGTAACTGTTTCGTCCGGTCATTATATAGGTACACTAGCTGCCCCGAAACAGACGTTGTCCTGTCTAAATTTCAATAATTGCATGGAAAAAAACACTTTTCATAAAAACTTTAACACCCCCTTGAATGTCATCCCTCAACGGGGTACCCGTTGAGGGATGACATTCAATAGTAGATTGTATCATAAGGGAGCAAAATAATAATATTACAACGAGGGCGTTTTTTTTAGAAACCAGAGCGAAGTGACTGTTAGAGAGTAGAGTAGAATCCTGCACGTAGCGATGTATTCAAAGTACATCGCCCAAGCCCAAAATATAGTTTGCGCCCGAGTGATACACTTTACTTTTCATCACCCACTATGAGAATGAGATTATCCATCACATTTCTTGCGACAGTTCTAAGATAATTCTATACTTTCACTGTCACTTGGAAAACCATGAATTTCTAACAATCCGTGAAAATTAACGAAAACGCGGGCTGTAGTTCGCGCGTTTTGGATTGTCAAATCAAATCAAAAACGTTTTGAAAATTTTTGTAAAAACAAACAAACAAATCCTTTAATTGAAAAGTTTTTTTCACAAACCTTCAGTAGGTAATTTTTAAAGACCTATCTAACGATACCCCACACCATAGGGTAAACGAGAAAAAAAACGTCCCCACTTTAGGAGTAGGGGAGGTACCATAAAAAAAATTGTTTTTCAAGATTTTATTTTATAACTTTGTTGAAATTACTAATATATATTTCTAGCACTTAAACTCTCTGAGCTAAGCTGCGGGCGGACGGACGGACATAGCAAAACTATAAGGTTTTCTTGTAGACTACGAAACCGTAAAATGAATTTGACAAGACAACGTCTGTCAGGACAGCTAGTTTTTAATATAATGTATATTTATTTATTTTATTGTATAATGCATCTATCCTCCTTAGAATATATTATATCTGTTCAATCGGTAATTGATAGGCAAAAAAACAGCGAAGTGCGTATCGGACTCTAGCACGAAGGGTTCCGTACCATTATCTATAAAAAACGGCAAAAAAATCACGATGGTTGTATGGGAGCCCTATTTAAATGTTTATTTTATTCTGTTTTTAGCATTTGTTGTTAAAGCGGCAACGGAAATACATAATCTGGGAAACGGACAGACGGACAGACGGACAGACGGACAGACGGACAGACGGACAGACGGACAGACGGACAGACGGACAGACGGACAGACGGACAGACGGACAGACGGACAGACGGACAGACGGACAGACGGACAGACGGACAGACGGACAGACGGACAGACGGACAGACGGACAGACGGACAGACGGACAGACGGACAGACGGACAGACGGACAGACGGACAGACGGACAGACGGACAGACGGACAGACGGACAGACGGACAGACGGACAGACGGACAGACGGACAGACGGACAGACGGACAGACGGGCAGACGGACAGACGGACAGACGGACAGACGGACAGACGGACAGACGGACAGACGGACAGACGGACAGACGGACAGACGGACAGACGGACAGACGGACAGACGGACAGACGGACAGACGGACAGACGGACAGACGGACAGACGGACAGACGGACAGACGGACAGACGGACAGACGGACAGACGGACAGACGGACAGACGGACAGACGGACAGACGGACAGACGGACAGACGGACAGACGGACAGACGGACAGACGGACAGACGGACAGACGGACAGACGGACAGACGGACAGACGGACAGACGGACAGACGGACAGACGGACAGACGGACAGACGGACAGACGGACAGACGGACAGACGGACAGACGGACAGACGGACAGACGGACAGACGGACAGACGGACAGACGGACAGACGGACAGACGGACCGACGGACCGACGGACCGACGGACCGACGGACAGACGGACCGACGGACAGACGGACAGACGGACAGACGGACAGACGGACAGACGGACAGACGGACAGACGGACAGACGGACAGACGGACAGACGGACAGACGGACAGACGGACAGACGGACAGACGGACAGACGGACAGACGGACAGACGGACAGACGGACAGACGGACAGACGGACAGACGGACAGACGGACAGACGGACAGACGGACAGACGGACAGACGGACAGACGGACAGACGGACAGACGGACAGACGGACAGACGGACAGACGGATCGACGGACCGACGGACCGACGGACCGACGGACAGACGGACAGACGGACAGACGGACAGACAAAGTCTTAGTAACATGTCCTGTTGTTGGAATGTCGGTGTTGGAATGACCTGCCACCACCTATTCGTGCCCTAAAATCTATAAATACTTTTAAGTTTGCACTTAAAAGGGAACTTTTACTTGGACAACAGAGCTCATAAAAAGATAAAAATACCCAACTTACACATACCTTTTTTTTTTTTTTTTGCTTTACGGGCGGTAAAAATCTGCAACCAGATACCTAGTTTGTCCAGGGGCGACAAACTAGGTTATGTGAGGTTGTCGAGCACTCTGCACTCGACGACTCACTAAAAACGCCCGATGGCCAGCCTCGATGCATGTCGAGGGGCTCCGGGATCTCCATACGGAACGCACCGGTGCCCCTCTCGCATCGTTGCTAGGAGCATCGTCCCGGGAATGACACCCACTGCCACGCCCGGTCCCGCGCACTACGTACGCGGAGCTCACGACAGCACTTAACTTAAGTGCCATCGCCCTCCCGGGGTCCACAAGCGAGCAGCCGAAGCCCCCACTTCAGCCACTCACGGACCCAAACAGCAGAGTCGGCAACGCCGAACTCCGCTCCACGACTGGTGGCAAGGCCAAAAGCCAGAACGGCCACCAGTCCCCATCCCGGTAGGGGCAGGCACCCACTGTCGCCTCCCCTCCATCCCAGAGTGGGATCAAAAGGATCCCACTCGGCGGCCTCGCTCCCGGCAAATCGCATGATCGCCAGGAGGAGGAGAGTTGCGGAGACGGTGCGTACACCGTCCCATCACTCTCAGATCTCCTGCCGCTGGTAATTTTTTACTGAGGTTTTCTTCCTCTCCATTCCCGTCTTGCATCCATCACCTCACATTCCTATTTTCCTATCCCTTTCATTCTCCGCCAAAGAGATGACGACTCGTCGATCAAGTGGTGGGTTGACACACACTGATCGACGCATCGTCACCCTTGGCAGACCTTCCGACCTTCATCAACCATTCCCTTCCATACGGAGGCCTATAAGAGGCCTCACTACCTTCCTAATAACTGGCAGCTAGGCAAGTGCATCGCCCAAAACCACGATGAAGTCACCAAGCCGCCAGTCTGTGCCCCGTCGCGGGGGCCCCTCCCTGGGTGGGATCAGCCGTGTTCTAACCCCACCCACTTGGTTGGCCTCACTCCCTACTAATCGTGCAATTGGTGCCAAGGCAAGTCGATCATGTGCGCGAAGACCACGATCAAGTCGCCAAGACACCTACCCGACTTTCAGGAAGAGAACCCATTCCCTCATCTCTCACACCGTGGCCCCTCCCTACTAACCGTGCCAATTGGTGCCAAGGCAAGTCAATCATGGTAGACGATCCACGATCAAGTCGCCAAGACACCTACCCGGTTTTCTGGAGGAGGACCCATCCATCATCTTCTACCATCCATCATCTTGCCTACCCTGGACGCTGGCAATAGAGCACCCCCTCTATTCCCTACTCGGTTGGCTGTTGCTCACCGAGCACGTCCTGCTTCATCCACTGCGCCCTTTGCTAATCAAAGGGACGCGCGGAGAAGCCTTCCCCGCCCCCCACCTACCTCCCTATCTTCGTGTTTTGTCCGCGCCGGTGTGCAACAATACACACCGGTTACCGGTACCGATACTCGGTACCGGCTACCCCTATCCGCAGCCCGGGGATGCGCCACGTCGCAGTATCACCTCTGCGCCTGTAGGAACTCCATTCCTAGAGGTTCGTGGAACTTACACATACCTATGCTAACTCCGATCTTTGCCATTTTCTCTCTCCTTAGTCCAGGTTTCATTTCTAAGTTATTCTAATTGCTGGCCGTGGTATAACTATAAGGATCTGGTTCTTGTAATAATCTATGTATGTACTTTGATATCTTTTTGATTATTTATTTTTAAATAATTATTTTTTGATTTTATCTTGTTTCTGTGTTTATTGCAATTATATCTAAATATGGTACTGGTTAGTTCGTGAGGTCACCCGTATCCTTTTAAGCTAAGACTAAGCCTTTTTTGACCACCCACAAACACAGGAGACTAATAATATTAAGATCACTTGTTTGTTTTATTTGTAAGTAGGTAGGTACCTAGGTAACCACCATAAATTCTGTGTCTTCTGTTTATGTTGTGCTGTGTCAAAATAAACTCTATTTCATTTCATTTCATTTCATTTCATTTGTTACCCTTTGGGTACGGAACACTAAAAATAGGTCGCGATGTTAACCAAAAAAAATTAAACTAGCTATATGCATAGGAATTGCTAATAGTAAACTAATCGTTTTTAGAGTTCCGTATTCTACAAGGAACCCTTATTGTTTCGCCATGTCCGGAGGCCATTTCAAAAAGTGGCACCACTTTTCGAAAGCAAGGACAGTCTCAGTCAAGAATCGGTTAGCTATAGAAATGACGTTACACACACACCTTAAATATATTACCTAACTAGCAGTCCGCCCCGGCTCCGCACGGGAGTAACGTATTATAACGATTATATGGGTATTTTTTTACCCAAGGTAAAAAAGGTCTTATGTTACTCAGAGATAATGTAGCATTCTAATGGTAAACGATTTTTTTTAATTAGATCGAGTAGTTTTTGGTTTTATTCCATACAAATATACAAAACATCTTTCCTCATAATAATATTAGTACCTATAGATTATTACACTCATAATAACTTTTAAATGGTATGGAATTTGGGAATAGTATAATTAAAAAAGTAATTTACAGGTTATGATGGTGAATGAAGTGATTTTTTTGGATAAGGATTAATACCCAGGTACGAATAATGTGGCCTAGTTTGTACAGGCGGCGTTACTATTGCATATTTTAACATGAAAAAGTAGTTATTGTGACATAACTGTAATAGTTGGACATAATTATGGTATTGCTGACTTATTTGTTAATATAGATGTAATCTTTAAAACTGCAGTACATCACTTAGATCTATTGTCAATAATTTTTGCAGCGTACGTGATATAAGGATTTTATCACGTACGCTGACATTACGGATTTAGTAGAAACTTAGAACATGCATAGCTCATGCCCTGGAATAGCATATATGACACTTTTTATCCAGGTTACACGCGAGCAAAGCCGCGGGCGGAAGCTTGTACATTTTATAAGATGGTCGACTATTACGTCTATTACTCGAAAACTTGTATCGCCTACTTAGCTGTGATAGTTTTCTTCAAAGAAAAAAGAAAAACGTCGTAACTTTACCAATAAATGATGAAGCGATTTCATTTGTTCGCATTTAAAATTGTATACATAGTATTCTAGATGCGAAAGTGTCTGGGTTTGTCTATTTTTCACGCAGCAACAGCGCCGTGAATTATCATACGTAGGTACGATGGATAGTAAAATCAGTAAAACTCCTATCTCGCATGTATTACCATACCAGCTCGCATGCCACACCACTGCGAAAAGAACTTTGTCCATTCAAGCAATGTATTGGTAAAATAAAAAATCACGCATCTCCGTGACCGAGACCTAGTTTACCTGACATTTACGAATTTATAATTACGAGTATATTATCGTACTTTCAGTATTAGTAATAGTGCCTAAAGTATCTACACCACATGAATATGCTAAGTACTCCTAAGGCTACATAGCAGTGATATGGAAGTAGGGGGTTAATAGCAGATGCATTAGGTGCTACGCAAATGTAGCCACAGCGCCAACGTACTGACGTCGCCCATATTTTCCCATTTTACGGAGGAAATGCCCAACTCATACCCGAGTTTTACACACTGTGGTGATGATGTTTCTACCATCCTAAATATGACATTTCTAAAATCTAAACACAGCATTTACGAGTTGCTAGTTTGACGAGTCACTGGGTCTTTCTTATGAAGTCTGTTTTGTTTTTAGTTTTTAAACGTAATGATTAGTATTTGTTGTTAAAGCGGCAACAGAAATACATCGTCTGTGAAACTTTCAGAAGTCTAGCTATCACGGTTCATGAGATACAGCCCTGTGACAGACAGACGGACAGTGAAGTCTTAGTAATATTGTCCCGTTTTAACCCTTTGGGTACGGAACCCTAAAAGCATACTCGATTCCAACAAAAATAATAATAAACATTAATATTTTACAAACGGCTTCCATAATCGAAAAGGTTTTTCTTAAACCTACAATATTTTTTAAAAACCTATCCAACGTCACTTTACACCAAAAAAAGGGGGTAAGCGACAAATAAAAAAAACATCCCCACTATTGCTATTATTATTATTATTATTGCCCTACTTTTTAGGGTTCCGTACCTAAAGAGTAAAAACGGAACCCTGTTACTAATACTCCACTGTCCGTCCGTCTGTCCATCTGTACTTTTGATGTGTCGCACGTCTGTAAGACGTAGAAAAATATCAGAATAACTTGTAGTAGAGATAAATACGATACATACTTAGAACTTGTATTAATAGGATAACGCTATGAAAATAATTGAAAATGAAGTATCATTTTATTTTCTTTAAAAATGCACTGTGATTCACATGTTTTTATTTTATACAAATTGCAATGGCGTTTCGTGACATCAAATTAACTGACACTAAATCAAAATTGCGGAGATTTGGCGGGAACAGCATTGAGCAAAGTGTTGCCAGATATCAAAAATGATCTTCAAGTAGTAGAAATGGTACAAATAGCTACGAAATTGACCGTGACATACTCTGAGTGACTCACATGTTAAGAATCTCGGACAAATTTAAAATATAGTTTTTTATTGCTAAAGCACCGCGTAGAATAATATTATTATGAATAAATAATAAGAAATATATTTATTATATTAGTTAGATAGTTAAAAAGTTTAACAGAGAACACATTAGAACTTTATGATGATTCAAAACTATTAGAGTGTATAAAAGACATTTCTGTTGTAATGGAACGTGAAAGGTGGCAAAACAAAAAAATGTTTATAAAATACTATTCACATGTAATTATGCTCTAATTTCTATAAAATCTTGAAGAGGGAAGTTCATATTTATAGAAAAGATTGCCCGAATTGAAAAATATTCAACACTGATTCCATAAAAAATATTGATATTCGTCGGACATTTATTTGTTTGAAATGTACAGTTTTTTTGAAAATGTCTGGTATAGCGTATGCAGCAGTGGAAATGTAGACTCACGTTGTCAAACAAATGAACCCATGCAGCTAAAAATGCGTTGCGTGCCCGTGCAAAGCATGCTTGCAGTGAGTTTACTCCTTAATGGTATAGTTATAAGTACTAATATAAAAGTTGCGGGATATTAAAATCGTGGCTACCAATGACTATCCTCACGGGGCCAGCAGCGGAACAACTTGCGTATATTCCGCGGATACCGGAATATACGCAAGTTGTTCGGATGGAGATGTCCATTTAAGCCATACCATAGTCATACCTATCCAAAATAGTCACATTTAGAAATGTCTGTCGCCCAGCGAAGCGGGCACGAGTCAGCTAGTATAGATATAAAGAAGTACAACGTAAGAACAAGCATAGAGCCAGCCTAATGCTAAACAGATTCTTGCTAATATTTATAACATAACTAGCTTCCGCCCCCGGGTTCGCTCGCGTGGTACCCGGATAAAAAGTATCACAATATGCTATTCCAGAACATAAGCCATCCATATTTCAAGTTTTATCCAAGTCCGTTGTACCATAGTACCTACTCGTATTTTCTGGTCCCCACGATACAGGGACTCCTAGTGTGGGGTCAAGACCGTGTTGTTGGGTATTTAAAAAATGATTAATTATTATGTAACGTAACACCTACTGATATTACTTACCTAGTATGTCATAATGTGAATTTATAAAAAAATTGTGTGTGTCAGCTCCGACGCACGACTGGAGTTTACTCCTTAAGTACGATTGTCAAAACAGACGCAAACATTATAAAGTATAGGCAAAGTAAGGGTACACACTACCCACGATCTAGCTGCACTGTTCACACCAAATTAGAAAGTTGCGCACGATAGGTTGCGCACCAAAAACGTAACGAGGTCATTCGTTCAGTAGATTTTACTGCTCACATTTTTCTCATACCGGGCGCCTTATATCAAAAAACGATTCTTAAGGAGTAAACTCCAAAAAACTTTCCAGCACTATCAAACTGTAACCCTAATTTACGTTTAAATTGTAATAACTTATTTGCAAACTTCGAATCTATTTGCTAGGAACTGATGCTATTTGAGTTCTCGGTTATAAACCTGGACGACAGTCCCTGTCTAATTTTTATTTAGAGCACACATTTATTTCTTTTAAAATAATTTTCAATGATATTTGTACGATTTTTTTCATAACCTCTCCAAACACATTTTTTAAGTTGGTCGACGATTAGTCGTAAACTTGTAAAGCCTACTTAGCTGTGATAGTTTTTCTTGTATATTCGTTATTACTACGTTGATGTTTTTCACACCTCTAAAACCATGGTTTAGCTACATTTAGCTAACTACCCTAACACTTACACTTCACCTTGACAAAAAATAGCAGTTTAAAGCTTAATATTTCACAAACGGATCCCATAATCAAAAAGTTATCTTCACATTAAATATCTAGGTTTAGGTTTAAAGACATTTATTCTCAAAAAAGACAACAGTCACTTACATGAGAATACTTAATTAACTTAAGTGATAAAATTCTTAGGTGGTACAAATTGAGTTGATCGCTCGATATAAATGTTAAGGTAGTAGTAAAGAGTAGGTGTTTGCTCATCCTGCGCATCGTCTAACACACTGCTATTAGGTAGGTAGGTACTGTTAGTTATCTTCAACTACAAAATCAGCTAGTGCCTATAGCCAGCTAGTATCTATCCAACGAAACCTCACACCACGGGCTACGCGAGAAAAAAAATAATGTCGTCACTTTACATGTGGGGTGTGGCTCTTTTTTTTTAAATATATTATCGAACTTCTTTGTCGGCGTAAAGCCGGGGTCCCACGGCGCGTAAAACGACGGGCTGCGCCGGATGACGCTCCGTCTGTGTGCGTCCGGCGCGTCGCGTACAGAGCGTTCCGAGCACGGGCCACCACGGGTGCATCGTTCCCACGGCGCGTCCGTCCGCCTTGGCGCGGTCTGGCGCGTGAAAACGCGGGCCGTGGGACCCCGGCATTACTAAATATTTATGCCAAATTACACAGCTTTCTAGCACTAACATGCTCTGAGCTAAGCTGCGGACGGACGGACGGACGTGGCGGAAATATAAAGGTTTCTTCGATCGGACATTTATAGGGCAATAACTGCAGAAATTATTTTTATAGCCGATCATTATTCAAGCAGAGACTTGAGGCTAATTAAAGCAGAACGTAGCAGACTATTAAAAACGGTACGTTTTTGTAGGCACAATGTAAATAGTGACGAATGGTAATTGGACAAGTTTTCTCGTAAAATATAAGTATCTACCTTGAGAATATTCAGACAATTTCAGCACATTTTGTTAGATGAACATTGACATCGACAGAATTTTAAGTAAGCAATCAAAGCAAGGGTTCCTCTTTCAAAAGACACGTACGTACGTCCCTTAAATACTCAAAATAAGTAGGTACCGAGTATTTCGACCCATTTTCTAAAATAAAATAACAACAAACAAAATTTTCGTATTTTAATTTCCCCTTGTTTTTCTTGTCTTAGCTTGGCAATAGTGAGCAGCTGTCCGCGAAGGGACGCTACACTTTTCTAAGTAAACAAAATTCCTGGTCTCGAACAATTTATTTTAAAATTTTAATTATTAGAGAATTTTGTCAAAGCAAATATTGGTTAGAGCGAAATATCTGTAAAAAACCGGCCAAGTGCGAGTCGGACTCGCGCACGAAGGATTCCGTACTATTATCAAAACGGCAAAAAAATCACGTTTGTTGTACGGGAGTCCCGCTTAAATATTTATTTTATGCTGTTTTTAGAGAAATACATCATCTGTGAAAATTTCAACTGTCTAGCTATCACGGTTCACGAGATACAGCCTGGTGACAGACAGACGGACAGCGGTGTCTTAGTAGTCCCGTTTTTTACCCTTTAGGTACGGAAGCCTAAAAACATAAAAAATAATTCATAATATCTCGTAACCTACCTATTTTTACCTAACTACGTATTTAGCATTCCACACGTGACAGGTTGCAAGCCCGTCGCCGCTTTCAAGAATACTAACAGGTTTCCTCATGATGTTTTCCTTCACCGTTATAAACACGTGTAACGCGCATATACATTTTTCGAACAGAAATATCCATTGATGTACGGCCAGGATTCGAACTCGAAATTAATTTGAAATTAATAATATCTACCTAGGTATAGGTACCTATTTACCTAACTACATGAATTCAATATTCAATTTCAAACTTTTTACCGACTTACTTTACCGATAGTGGTAAAAAAGCGCCACCTGCCAGCGGAATTGCAAACATCTTTCATCTTACCTCTCAAACCCCGAGCGGTCGCATGAGACCGCGAAAAGTACCTATAATAACGTAGTAACGTCAAATTAAACTAGATGGCGCTAAAATGTGAAAATCACGTTTGTTGTATAGGAGCCCCCCTTAAGACGCTGCCAGTCGACGATTATTTTTGTTCGAAACGAAAAAAGAAATACTTGTGAACAAGCCACATCTCCTATTTTATAATGTATAGTATATGTGAATAAAGATGTACCCATCTTTAATCACTTCGATAAATAATCCTACCGACCGCTGCAATGATGACAAACACACGTCCGCGCCTTAGCTTTTCGAATAAATTAATGATATAAATTATGTATAATTACTTATCAAAAACCTATCCTAATAGAAATCTAGATCTACATATTACCTATCTTTAACAATAAATCACAAGTTGATTTTAATAGTAGGTATATAAAATATTTCGATCATAAATTCTAAAACGTATCATTTTGAAATAATATCTTTATCGTGAAAAGTTTCTGCTATTATGTTTTCAGCTTAATAGAAATCTAGGTAGGAACCTGAAGTAATATACTTATAAAAATAGGAGATGTGGCTTGTTCAGAAGTATTACTTTTTTCGTTCCGAAAAAGAGCAATCGTCGACTGGCAGCCTCTTAAATATTTATCTTATTCTGTTTTTAGTATTTGTTGTTATGGCTAAAGATATTTATTTTCTCAAAGAAATGTACATTTCACTTATAGAGAAACTATTTAAATACTTAAAGTAAGTTTATATAAGCTTCGAACAATCAAAATTAATAAGTAAAGTACATAAAAAAAAATAGGTAAGGTAGTTACTAAATTTTAGAGGCAAAAAGTCAACAAACAAGTTCTTTTTACTACCCGCAAAATACGCACTTATTGAGTATTCGCGTGAACAATGCAGGTCCGATCGGTGTGTCACAGCGCAAATTAGTCAGTAGGTTTATCAGTTTATTTTAGTACTTAAAGTAAAATCATTTAGAATATGTTTTTTTAGCTTTCTTTTAAATACACCAAACGATTCTGAATCCTTCACTTCCCTAGGCAATTTGTTATAGAGCTGTACACCCTCAAAGATAATAGTTCTTTTTCCAAGAGTAGTACGAACTCGTGGTAAAAGTATGTGATCTTTTCTACGACTGCTTCGATTGTGCACCTGATGTACTTTTATAAATGTTATGTCTGAGTGAATGTGTTTTTTAAGTATTTTTCTGATAAGTATACAGGAGCAGTAAGTGTAATGTTGTTTTATGTTCATTATTTGTGTTTCTTTGTATATTTTGACTGTAGGTGTTATAAGTATTTATAATTGAATAGCATTTTAATGATTTTAGAGATGATTTTGTTGTTAGAGCAGCAATAGAAATTAATACATAATCTGTGAAAATTTCAACTGTCTAGCTATCATGGTTCATGAGATACAGCCCTGTGACAGACAGACGGACAGACAGACGGACAGACAGACGGACAGACAGACGGACAGACAGACAGACGGACAGACGGACAGCGAAATCTTAGTAATAGGGTCCCGTTTTTACCATTTGGGTACGGAACCCTAAAAAAAGGGGTAGTCAAAGTTCAAAGTTTACATTTCGCATGTACCAAATTAGTACTGCAAAATGTTGGCATGTGCCCACATTTCTTGTAAACCCCTCTATAAAAATGCTCTGATTTGGTTTTACGACTAAAAAGTGTAAAAATCCTAAAAGCCGGATGACGCTCCGCCTGTGTGCGTCCGGCGCGTCGCGTACAGAGCGTTCCGAGCACGGGCCACCACGAATGCATTGTTCCCACGGCGCGTCCGTCCGCCTTGGCGCGGTCTGGCGCGTGAAAATGCGGGCCGTGGGACCCCGGCAATAGACAGACGGACAGACAGACAGACGGACAGACGTACAGATGGACAGACGGACGGACGGACAGTGAAGTATTAGTAACAGGGTTTCGTTTTTACTCTTAGGTACGGAACCCTAAAAAGTAGGGCTTTCTACAAAAATAAATGACATAAACTTTTGCATTTAGGTATAATATTATTAGGATTTAGCAAACTATTGGTTGCACAGAAAATAATATGCCATCAAAAACATAACTTGTAAAAAAAGCCAAGTCTCGCAACGCAACTCAGTTCTTCTACCGTAAAAAATTGTGAGATCCATGTAATACCAAGTCCACAGTCCAAGTCCACACAGACATTAAGCCCCCCTAGACATCTAAAACATAAAATTACGTCCTCTGACAAATACAAATGTATAAGCACAAATGTGACTTTTCAATGGACTAATTATTGGTCATCAGGACCTGGAGTTGAGACAACTGAAAGTTTTGATTCCTTTGTGATTATTTATCTAATGACATCTCGCTAAGTGTGAGTGCGTCCGCCGGCGGAGAGGCGCCACGTCAAACAATGCAAGTAATTGAAAGTGTCCCGACCGTATCCCGTCGTATTCGGTGCACACTAAACAATAATCCATTACAGTTTTATAATCCGACTGTAATTTGGAGACAATGCGCTTTATGACTCACTTTGTCGTGACATGTTTGGTGCGTTGAGAGTTGGTTTTATCATACTTGGAAGGAACCTATACATATGTATAATCTGATTCACACGCAATTTAATTTGGTAATTAATTTGCGCTCAAAATAACTAATATAAAAACAGCGCTTCATTCATGACAGTTTGAGAAAACACCTATCGTCATATCGATTCGCCAACTTGCCCTCATAAACGTTAAAGACAAATCAAACAATCCCAATTTTACAGTGTCCAACTCGACTTTCGTCGTTCGTGTACCATAAACTTGGCACCACTCCATAAAGCTTGCAAAAAATCTAGTGGACAAATAAATGTCCGTCGTCTGTTTTGTCAAATCTGTGCAATACGTGCCTCCGCGCTGGCTAGTGGGCCGGGACACACGCCCGCGAACTGATTTTATAGCACCATAAAATCTCGTGAAACGCGTCCTTAAATCACAACGGTACGTCGTATTTCATCGTTTGGTTGTCAATGTTTATTTTATATCATATTTTACAGATCCCTCGTGTATAAATCACGCTCGGATTGATATACATTAAGGTCACGTAGATTTGGCAGATCGCTTAGTTTCCCGTTCTTCCACCCACCAGCCTCCCTGCGTCGCGCCGCGCCGTCACCGACGTTGTGTTGACAAGTAGCCTTTGCCAGGACTTTGCTTTCCGCTGCGACGCGAAATGTTTTCCCTTTGTTAATAAGATCTAGCCATGTCGTCATTCTGAGTTCATTTTCGATTAGTATACCTTCGTATTATGTTCCTAATAGCTATAAATACAATAATTATTTATTTTGCTTCTTTTCTTTTTCTTTTCTTTTTCTTCTTTTCTTCTGCTCAAGTCACCAAGTTTAACAAATCGAATAAAAATAGTTAATGAAAAGCTTTGTGATGAGCTAATACGGAAGGTTCGAGATTTAGGTCTGAATACAACTGACAAGCCATGAACGGAGAAGAATTCAATGAATAGATTCGCGATCGAAGTAAGTGGCCAATCTTTCTGAAGATTATGCTACGATAAAGGCTCTTTCTAGTCTTGAGATGAGACGAATGCCCTCGTTGTCATGATGATCAAGCACCGTTTAATGTAAAGATGAAATATTTTTTGTAACCTGCTTTTCAAAGCTTCAGTACTTAGTTAGTTTACCTTAGTTCCTTATGTCTATGAAAGGGTCTGGTAGCTGGTATCTTAAGTCAGTAAGTATGTCTGTTTGAGTTAGTATCACAAAGAAAAAAAAATACAAACAATTATGAAAATTTGTTACACAAAAATATAAAAAAAATTGTGGGAAAATATTTATAAATAAATAAAAGTAAACGTATTAAAATGACGTTGTATGTACTCTTTTAGTTTCATGGAAAACATCATCAAAACATAATTTATCTAAAAAACTTTACCAGAGCTTTACCAAAAATGATTGGCCAGTGACAAAATAAGATAAAGTTGTTTATAGGAATAAAATAAATATATTTTTGAAAACATTGTGAAAATACTATCGGATGGCTCCAATCCTCAAAATGTCTATTAAGAGTAGTAAGAGGCTCGTCCAAACATTACAATTTGCACATATACACATTTTGCAGTAGTTAGCATTTATTACCAATGACTTATGTTTATTTATATAGCAAGTATAAAATGGATTCTGTAACTCGACCATCCGGTACTTAGTTTATTCGAATCCAATTAAATAAACATGTGATCAGCTACCTATCCACGTATCTCATTGGCTCACAACTGTGAACCCGAATAATCCACTTAGGATTAGTCCAAACAAGGAATGCCTTTGACGTGACACATAGTGATCTGTTAGCGTCTAAAGTGTACCTAATAAAGGACATCAACGCTATTGTTCGAAGGCATTAGGCTTTAATCCGGTGTCGCGCTTGCGACGCGGCTCGTTAAGGTGATTGTTCGCGCCGGCCGTCGGCAGATGGCCGCGTAATCCGACCCGTACTGCCTCTGCCTCCGAGGGCCACAAGGAAAAATATAGCCTCTTTGTGTTTGTTGCATCTGCAGGTAAATTGTGTGCTAAAATTGGACCGTATGTCAGTGCACGTGCCTGTGCCCCTCGCTGAATGCAGCCGCTATGAGTTTCATTATTCTTGAAGACTTATTGTTATGCCCACCTTTCCTGTTATTTAATGGCTTGTGTAAGTCACTCTTTTATTTTTTTAAATTTAATTAAGTAATATATATAATTATTTAGTATATTCCTATTCAAATAGTAAAGAAAATATATTTTTAAAGTGGACTCATTAATAATTGGATGATTTGGTGCGTAGGCGCATAACAATGTGCTTATTTAAGACACAAATTTACAACTAGATATTATAGAATTCAAAGCACAAACACTGGCTTTCCAGCATCACGCTCCGAGTGAAGCGCATTGTTTATTCAGAAAGCTTATGCAAGCCTTGTCTTGGTAAACCACTCAATGATACAGTGCTCCGATGACCAACGGAGGCAATGCAGCGCGGCAACGCCCAATGATCCAGTTCGAGGTGAGTATAGCTAACTTGGGCAGCGCGCGGCGAGCGTCATTACCATCTCATTAGCATACACAAACATTAGTCACACATCGGAAAGGCTTAGAGAGCGAGCTGGCTGTGCCAACAAGGCACGTCCACTTCAGGCACAATTATTGTACTTAGCTATTGTCTGCTCAAACACTGCTGCATGTTTGTTGAACAAACGTAACGGAATAACGAACTAGATTAGCGCGCGTTTACAATCATTACCTACTGTAACCGCCTTTACTCAAAACTAGTTTAGGTTATGATTTTAATCTGTTACAAGGTTACAATAAGAGATCAATAAATATGTACTATACAGGTACCTAGGTAATAAATATGCTAACAAAAACATAACTTAAAAAAGCCAAGTCTTGCAACGCGACTCAGTTCTTCTACCGTAAAAAGTTATGAGATTCATGTAATACCAAGTCGCTTAATTTATTCAGGTACTTACTTACTTACTTTACTTACTTTAAGGGTCCTTCTGTCTTATGTTATTATGTAATTAGCTAACCTTTACCGTGCCGCTTTTTTTTTGCTCGACTTGGCATGGCGGGGGCACTACCGTTCCCCCAGATAGTGCTTAGTTAGGCAGCGAATTTGGAAAATGTTCCAATAAACGACAATTAAATAATTCAAATCAGATGACAGAGACAGACGCCCTTATATTTGTTGAGACACTCAATGACTAATTGATACCACTGTACACACTTAATATCTCAGTCTCAGATCAAACCAAGCATTGACAGTAAAAAATTAGTGCCATGCTTTGAGTCGAAGTTTAAAGCTTTTGCTCCTTACAGAATCAAGCTGAACTGAACCGTTAAATTAAATTAACGATTTCGGCTAAAAGACAAATGAGTTGAATTTTTTTATTGAACAAAATAGCTAAGGGTCGGCATATTTAGATGTTTCCAATTGATTTGGCTTGGGGTGTTTTACAACCGGCGGATGCCTGACGTCTATCATTCTTGGACCGCTTGCTGGTTGTGCACTTTGTCGTCCGCGGCGGGCTGGACATGGTAAAGCTGACATGCCCGGCCACGATCGTCCGACAACGACGGTCATCCTCCTCGCGCAGATGGTTGCGGCGATGGAGACGCCTGACCGCAGCACGCAGGTGACGCGGAGCTTACTCACGGGCAGCAGTGATGGAAGGCGAGTAATTTCGTTTCCGCTTTTTAAATTTAACAAAATAACACAAAAAATATCGTATCCACTTAGTACAATATGACAAGAGTTATTAAAATTAGGATTTACAAATTGAAAACAAAAAATGCTCTTACAAGCTTTTATTTAACTTGCAATGCATGCATGTATGTTTGTAACTATGTTTGTTATGGTGGAATCAAATTTGAAGCAGTTATCCCTAACCGATTGAGCTGAAGTTTTGCATAATTATGTAACTTCGGTGACAATGCAATAGTCTTTATAGTCTTAATAGGGATCCCTATTAAGTTGTAACTAAATTGTATTCATGCTCTGATAAGCATTCCTCTAGAAACCGACATACCTTTTATAGGATAAATAAACAACTATAGTTGCTTACTTGTAACGTAGACCTACTACGACTACACTGCAATCACAGTATACCACGGATCCTATGCGCGCTGTTTTACGTCACACTGATATTTGATTTCTACCAACTGAAGAACCGCAACAGTTGAAGATAACTAATGAATTAAATATATGAAATCGCTATGTTGACATAACGCAGTCAGTAGATCAAATTAATATTATATACCTAATTGATAATTTTGAGCTTGTGAATATTAATGTATTCAACACGAACGGCACAGATGGGGAAAGTTCAGCAAAACAATGTTAAATACAACAAAATCGTGTTGTTATTAACGTCGCTACGTAAATTATTCATGATATTGAAGTTGGGAAGTGCAAAACAGGAGTTTGGGTTACAATAGGTAATTGAAAACGGACTGGGTTTATTCTTTACGGGTTATTCTTATGAATTATCACTTGCGACGAGGTGGCAGGAACGATGACGCGTTCGTTGTTCAGATAAAGTTTATTTTATGACTTAAGCGAGAACATTAATATTCATTAGTAGAGTGAAATGAACTAACTTTATTATTATAATAAAGATCAAAGAATGGGATGGCAGAACTTTCAGAATTTTCAACTAATTTCCATTGCTTCTCAATATTGTGGCTTCTCCTTGTTATTCCGTTTATTCTACAATAGTGAACCATTCGCATTATCATACATCATTTCTATCATTTTTGAATCGTTAGCGATAGCGACTCTCTTACTCGCTAAAATAAAAAAACACAAAATTGACGGTAGGCTTAACTCTTTTGTTCATATTCATATTCATATTCATTTTATAATGACCAATAAAATTATTTATTGAGCAGTAATCTGTTGAGCACTTATTATTATGTACTTATTAGGTCGTGGACAACTAATATTTTTTTAAATGTTTTCACTTTGTTTGATTTACTAATATACCGTACCTACATACCTTTAACGTTTTAAGTAAAACAAATCTCTCAATCTTCACAAATCTGATGCTTTCACAAAACATGTCCTTACCTTTACATACGAGTTACATTACAAAACAACAGACATCTCAAACGAAATAGGGACGGCTGCTTGGCGCAGCTGACTCGGTATTGCATTTTGTTTGATAGCTGAAAGCCTTGAAAGGCAATGGGCTTACGATCAAGCCGTTTGATGCCATCACGAGCTAAAAGCTTGACTGAAGCTTACTATGCTCGTTTGAAATGTTAGCAAGACTATGACATATCGCAGAACATTCGACTCATAGGAATCTACAATGTTTATTTCTATTTCAAATCAAACGATACCAATACCGTTTTCACCTGTTCCCCCATAATAGGGTTTTATGGAAAACAGCCGTGAATATTTTAGGTAAGCTTCTGTCACATCAGGAGATCAGTGCACTGATTTTAGAGTAAAGGTTTTTCTTTAGTTTGATGCAATCTATTTCAAATAAGTAAAGCTTAGGTATTTTATCTTATATCTTTCTAATAACATATATAAAATTCTCGTGTCACAGTGTTTGTAACCAAACTCCTCCGAAACGGCTTGTCCGATTCTAATGAAGTGAAGAAAATCACATAAGTAAGTTTTACGATGATGTACCTAATAACTACGTTTTAAAAACTAAAAAGAAAACCGATGAAAATGTTTTGATCAATCGAAAAGTCAAGAGACGATAATTAATTTTTTTAAGTATTGTGAAGGAACTAGGTATTAGTCCTGCATACTCGTAAATGGAACAAATTTCGGATTTTTCTCTACAACGCAATAGAAGAAAAAACTTTAAATTCGGATCACCAGGTAAAAAAATTTGCGCCGGTCATCATCAGATTATTCATCATACATTATTTTCATAATGTATGATGTAGTAATGAAATAAGTTGAAAACATTTTTACAATACCTAAGTACTCCTGAGCAACCCCATTTAAGGCACTCCCAGTCGACGATTGTTTTTGTTCGAAACGAAAAAATAAATACTTGTGAACAAGCCACATCTCCTATTTTATAATGTATAGTATATGTGAATAAAGATGTACCCATCTTTAATCACTTCGATAAATAATCCTACCGACCGCTGCAATGACGACAAACACACGTCGGCGCGTGGTCCGCCTTAGCTTTTCGAATAAATTAATGATATAAATTATGTATAATTACTTATCAAAAATCTATTCTAATAGAAATCTAGATCTACATATTACCTATCTTTAACAATAAATCACAAGTTGATCTTAATAGTAGGTATCAAAATATTTCGATCATAAATTCAAAAACGTATCATTTTGAAATAATATCTTTATCGTGAAAAGTTTCTGCTATTATGATTTCAGCTTAATAGAAATCTAGGTAGGAACCTGAAGTAATCACTACATAGTATAAAGCAAAGTCGCTTTCCGCTTCCCGCGTCTGTATGTAATATGTATGTATGTATGTTTGCTTATATCTTTAAAACTACACAACGGATTTTGATGCGGTTTTTTTTAATAGATAGAGTGATTCAGGAGGAAGGTTTATATGTATAATACATGCATAATATAGTAGAGAAACACTGATAATTTTAGAGGTTTCTAATGTGATGTCGTAAATAAACACATTTTTTTGCGCTTACGTTGCAAATGCTGGCTGAACCCCACGAGATATATCAAAATAATGTACTACAGTATTGTACACCTTAAAAACGTCTACAAAAAAGTCCACAATGGTATTAGAAATGTCTTACGCACAGCGAAGCGGGCACGGGTCAGCTAGTATACTTATAAAAATAGGAGATGTGGCTTGTTCAGAAGTATTTCTTTTTTCGTTTCGAAAAAGAGCAATGAGCGACTGGGAGCCCCTTAACTGACTCTATTCAAATAAACATCATAAGTTTCAAAAGTTTGTTGTCTATCTATATCTATACTAATATTATAAAGAGGAAAGATTTAATTGTTTGTTTGTTTGTGTGTATCGAATAGGCTCCGAAACTACTGGACCGATTTGAAAAAAATCTTTTACCATTAGAATCCTTCATTATCCCTGATGAACATAGGCTATAGAATATTTTCAAAAACGTTAGGGATCCGTATGAAAACTTCGATAACGTAACCCAACGTGTGAATCAAAAGCAAAAAAATCTTTATATCGCGTACGCTGCAAAAATTATTGACAATAGAGCAAAGTGATGTAAGTACTACAGTTTTAAAGAGGACATCAATATCTACAAATAAGTCAGCAATACCATATTTGTCTAACTATTAGGGATCCGTATGAAAACTTCGATAATGTAACCCAATGTGAATAAAAAGCAAAAAAATCCTTATATCACGTACGCTGCAAAAATTATTGACAATAAATCAAAGTGATGTACTGCAGTTTTAAAGATTACATCAATATTAACAAATAAGTCACAATACCATAATTATGTCCAACTATAACAGTTATGTCACAATAACTACTTTTTCATGTAGTAGTAACGCAGTAGCAGCATATGCATTATGCAGTAGTAACGCCGCCTGTACAAACTAGGCCACATTATTCGTACCTGGGTATTAATCCTTATCCAAAAAAATCACTCTATTTAAATTTTTTTGTATATTTGTATGGAATAAATACAAAAACTACTGGATAGATTTCAAAAAATCGTTTACCATCAGAATGCTACATTATCTCCGAGTAACATAGGCCATATTTATTGTTTGAAAAAAAAAGGGATCCCTATTAAAACTTCGATAATGTAACCTGGGTAAAAAAATACCCATAAAATCGTTATAATACTTTACTCCCGTGCGGAGCCGGGGCGGACTGCTAGTTCTAAATAAGTGGATACGTATGCTTCCTTATTAGCTTTATTACGCTGTGTTAAACTAGGCAAGCAAGCTTGTCCTTTTTTTTTTACGGGCGGTAAATATCTTCAACCAGATACCTAGTTGCCCAGGGGCGGCAACTAGGTTATGTGAGGTTGTCGAGTCTGCACTCGACGACTCACTAAAACGCCCGATGGCCAGCCTCGATGCATGTCGAGGGGCTCCGGGATCTCCATACGGAACGCACCGGTGCCCCTCTCGCATCATTGCTAGGAGCATCGTCCCGGGAATGACACCCACTGCCACGCCCGGTCCCGCGCACTACGTACGCGGAGCTCACGACAGCACTAACATAAGTGCCGTCGCCCTCCCGGGGTCCACAAGCGAGCAGCCGAAGCCCCCACTTCAGCCACTCACGGACCCAAACAGCAGAGTCGGCAACACCGAACTCCGCTCCACGACTGGTGGCAAGGCCAAAAGCCAGAACAGCCACCAGTCACCATCCCGTGTAGGGGCAGGCACCCGCTGTCGCCTCCCCTCCATCCCAGAGTGGGATCAAAAAGATCCCACTCAGCGGCCTCGCTCCCGGCAAATCACATGATCGCCAGGAGGAGGAGAGTTGCGGAGACGGTGCGTACACCGTCCCATCACTCTCAGATCTCCTGCCGCCGGTAATTTTTTACTAAGGTTTTCTTCCTCTCCATTCCCGTCTTGCATCCATCACCTCACATTCCCATCCCTTTCATTCCGCCGAAGAGATGACGACTCGTCGCTCAAGTGGTGTGGCGACACTCACTGATCGACGCATCGTCACCTTCGGCAGACCTTCCGCACTTCATCCATTCCCTTCCATACGGAGGCCTACAAGGCCTCACTACCTTCCAAATAACTGGCAGCTAGGCAAGTGCATCGCCCAAAACCACGATCCAGTCACCAAGCCGCCAGTGCCATCCCTGGGTGGGATCAGCCGTGTTCCAATCCCACCCACTTGGTTGGCCTCACTCCCTACTAATCGGGCAATTGGCGTCAAGGCAAGTCAATCATGGCTCCCCGCCGCGATCAACAAGCCAAGACACCTACCCGATTTTCAGGAAGAGGACCCATTCCCTCATCTCTCACACCGGGGCCTCCCTCCCTACTAATCGTGCAATTGGTGCCAAGGCAAAGTCAATCATGTCATCGAGACCACGATCTAGTCGCCAAGACACCTACCCGACTTTCAGGAAGAGGACCCATCCCTCTTCTTTCAACCTAAGTGGCCTCACTCCCTACTAACCGTGCAAATTGGTGCCAAGGCAAGTCAATCATGATTGGGAAACCACGATCAAGTCGCCAAGACACCTACCCGGTTTTCTGGAGGAGGACCCATCCCTCATCTTCTACCATCCATCATCTTGTCTACCCTGGACGCTGGCAATAGAGCACCCCCTCTATTCCCTACTCGGTTGGCTGTTGCTCACCGAGCACGTCCTGCTTCATCCACTGCGCCCTTTGCTAATCAATGGGACGCGCGTAGGAGCCTTCCCCACCCTGTGTTCTGTCCGCGCCGGTGTGCCAATATCGCTCGCACGAGCGCTATTGGTACACCGGTAAACCCTTATCCGCAGCCTGGGGACGCGCCACGTAGCAGTTCACCTCTGCTTCCACTAGGACAACCTAGCAGGTCCGTGGAAGCAAGCTTGTCCTGTTGCAACAAACCGAAGCGAGTTTAGCGCATTCCCGCAACTTGCAAGAGGTTGCACGACTAGAGCTGTGTGTACACGCCACGCTAAACCTAAATTTTCGTAAAAATGTTTGCTCTCATTCCTTTTACGTTAATGTCTAATTAAGCGTAACCTCAAAGAGATAGTGCTAAAACTTAGCACAGTTTTCAATAAATTTAAGATTTTCTTATATGATTTAGAAACTTCAAGCTAAGTTAAATCAACATGTAAATTGGTGTTGACTAAGACACTTGGTTGTGTAAAATATGTGAAAAGAATTGAGAAATGACTAAATTATCCTAAGTTACACATTACTTATAACGTATCCTTTACGTTATAAGTAGTTTAAATTATATAAGTGCGATCGTTTTTAGGAATTTTACGTTTATCGTGGACATAACAGAATCGTTGTCCACTCTCTGTTGTTTTTTTTATATCACTTTACACAGCATGCATGCCCCGGAATTATCATAGTAATAGTATCTCGAAGGGGCTTATTTTATACGTAAATATACGAGTACATATATCTGAAACAAAAAAAATAATCTGTATTTTCGGGATTTCCGAATTTTTCATATAAGATATAAAAAAAACTTGAGAGGTGTCAAGGGACACCCGGATGGAACGAAGTTCTCACAAAATAACGTGGGACAAGGGAAGGGGAATCAACTTTGACCTCGACTTCGACTTCGACCTCGACCTCGACCTCGACCTCGACCTCGACCTCGACCTCGACCTCGACCTCGACCTCGACCTCGACCTCGACCTCGACCTCGACCTCGACCTCGACCTCGACCTCGACCTCGACCTCGACCTCGACCTCGACCTCGACCTCGACCTCGACCTCGACCTAGACCTCGACCTCGACCTCGACCTCGACCTCGACCTCGACCTCGATCTCGACCTCGACCTCGACCTCGACCTCAACCTCGACCTCGACCTCGACCTCGACCTCGACCTCGACCTCGACCTCGACCTCGACCTCGACCTCGACCTCGACCTCGACCTCGACCTCGACCTCGACCTCGACCTCGACCTCGACCTCGACCTCGACCTCGACCTCGACCTCGACCTCGACCTCGACCTCGACCTCGACCTCGACCTCGACCTCGACCTCGACCTCGACCTCGACCTCGACACAATTAATAGATATATATATTAATAGATATACTATAGCAAAAAAGTGTCGTGACAACTTTTCGTAAGAATTTTTTCCGTCTAGCCCCCTTTCACAACGCGCGATAAGGAACTTCGTTCCAAAAATTGTAAGAAAATTCCTAAGAGGTAAATAAACTAATGATTTAACTTACAAAAAGTTTGACACCAGCTGATCAATCAAGTTGTAACCGAAAACAACACATTTTTATAACTAACTAGCTAATGTAACTGTGTTGCAAAATGTGAACATATCCCAAATGCAACGTCAAATATCTGAGCACCTGGAGATCGGAAAGGATGTCTTAGGGATGCTGTAGGTACTTGGTAAGGCCGTTTATTTATCTAATTAATGGCACATTGGGGTTGGTACAGGTAGACTTTAATGTTACTAACCATTGATGATGAAATAAAAAATGACTTACATTTGAAACAGAAGCCAGCGTGACTCAGCAGCAAGTTGTCGTAGTATGCAATTCTTCATGCTCCTTATCTAAACGAGCATCGTAACGACACGAAACGACTGTAATCTCGCAATGGTGTACTGCCAAAGATTTCTTTCCACTCGAAAATAAACGTTACTGTTCTTTCATAGAGCTCGGAATTCCATGTAAAAACATTCACGAAGATGAATGATTTAAAATAAATATTTACCGTACTCGATTTGAATTTAAATGTGTGTGTGCTTTGTTGATTGAAATGAGTATTGAAGGTGATATTTGGATGCTTAGTAATTATAATTACTCAATGAAAGTACCTATTACCATGTCTTGAACGACTAATTTACCCAACTATTAAAACTTTCAGGGAATACCTACCCTGAGTACATCTATAAGGTATATAAACACATTAACAACTAATAACTGAGCCCAACTTTCACAAAACAGTTTGTGTTTATCTAATTTTGAAATGATACGTTAACCTTGTTAGTATCTATACTGTTAGCTGATTCTAATTGAAAGGTATTAATAATTCAATAAAATCACAAGTATCACTTTGAAACGTCTTAGTAGTTACATGAAACTAAGCCTGTTCAACAAATCAGGCATCTAATCAGGCAACAAACGTAGCTTGCTGACTATGTTTTAGATCGATGATCCTTTTTGCAAAAGCTATGTCTCTACATAATAAAGTACCCCTGTGTTCGAAGAATGGCAGATCATCATGCATAAATTTGTCCCCGCGGAAATTGAATCCGCACTGTTTCCGTCATAGCCAAGAACTTGCCCACCAAATTGTAATTATTTGATGGTGATGCTTGAATTTTTTGTATTTTTTTGTATGGGCTGATCTACCCGCATAAGACGGAAAAAGTGATAAAAACGCACTATATTGAAAACCATCAGTCTTAAAAAGAAACTGTCTTTTATTTATGTATGATTATCTAACGAATTATAAAAAAACCTTGGCAAGTGCGAGTCGGACTCGCGCACGATGGGTTCCGTACCATCTCTATAGAATATAGAAAATAAATCTATGGGGAAAAGTGTCACCAATCGTGTTTCTGAGAATAAATCCGTAAGTTATCTTTGTCTTAAAAAATTAAACTGTATTCTTTGCGGATATTGAGAAAAAAATATTCTGCATTCATCAAAAAAAAAATCGATTGCAAATTAAAGAGCGCAGCCTCGTTTCTTCAACTGTTACTCGTATCTAATTTGTAACTACATACTCGTAACTACATCGATAACCTATTAATATTATAAATTCGGATGTTTATGCCTCAATTATGCCCAAATGATTGACTTTGGATAAAATTTGGAATATATGTACATACATAGCATATTTCCTGGAATAACATATACCTACTTATATGATAGTTTTTATTCAGGTTATTCATGCGAGCGAAACTGCGGACGGATTCTAAAGGACTTACCTATGTATTTGTCGAAATAGGGTTGTCCCTTAGCGCTCAAAGTCAGAAATCAGTTTATTTAGACCTAAACGGACATGACACGGATTACTATTAATTTAACCAACCTCAGCGTAATTTAACCAATCTGTATATTTCACCGCGGCGATCATTTTATTATGTTTTATTATTAGTAGGTAAGATAAATCATGTTTGCTTATCTTTGAAATACAAGACTTGATATACTTACTCCTACCTCAGGCATAATCGCTGAAGAATATTAATTTGGAGCTCTAATGTTACACCAGCATTGCGGTGTCATGGCGTAAATTACGCTCACTTAGTTACTACTCCGCCGCTTAATTTCACACAATCCATTTGAGTGTCGCGTATCCCACATAATTGCAGGGTAGAATTTGCCATTCGTCACACATACGATCATGGTGGCTGTCGTGAGACGCTGCACGAAATATTACAGTTCATTTTAAATGGCATTATTCTCTTTATTAAGATCGCTGCGATCCTTCCGAGGTTTATCTGTCTCTTATAGTCTCTCGTCTCTCACATGGATATTTTATACTTAAATTATCAACTGATAGAGCTTACTTTGTATCACGGCTATTTACAAATAATAAATTATTAGTTGATATTTATTCATACAGCGTATATTTAATAAAAAATATCATAATAAATGTCGATGCTTATCAAACAAGTGTTTGTCTTGGGGGAAAAAATCCCACGACCTACAATGCAGAGGGGAGCTACTACCAACTGAGCTGTAAGGTCACTCAAGTTGAGGCTGAGAGCTCATTTATAGATTACTAGCTTTTGCCTGCGGCTTTGCACGCGTGACACCTGGATAAAATGTGGCCTATGTCAGTTTCCAACCAATGAATTATATCTATGCAAAAAAACGTGTAAGATAAAGATAAAGATGTCCTTCTTACCCAACCGACACACTTTCGCATTAATGTTAGTTAGGATAGTAGATAATAATTGGTTGCAAATATTTTTCAATAAAAGCTCCATAACAATACATTGCGTTGAATTACAGTTTTACCCGAAATCATTTATCGTTACCTATTACAGAAACGTTATTGAACGTTATTGAGGATTATTTTACTAAATCGGTACTTATTTTGCACTCTCTCTGAAAACAATTAGGTCATATTTTGTCTATTACCATTCACACCATTGATCATTTCTTCGCATCATGCCGCATTGGTGTCATTGGTGGACATTGGCTGTCTTGATGGAGGTATCCTTCTCAAGAGAGAAGCGTTAGTTGTAGGTATAGTTTAGTGATACGACAAACGAACAAACTATTGAGACTTTCAAGAACCTGAGGCATAGGCGCTTCGTATTCGTCACAAAATATTATGAGAGTACAATTAGTTGGTAAACAGCCGTAGAAAGTAGCGTGATCCTGCATCAAGTCGCAAATAATCAGTGCTGCCAACTTAGCGCGTTTCCTGCCAGATTAGGCATCAAATTTCTAAAATAATCAACGTAGAGAATCTAATAAGGAGTTTAAGCTCTCTTAATCTGTTAAGACACAGACGCTGCCGCTATGGCGTGACCTCGTGCCAATTTATAATGGTAAATTATAATACAGAAATATTTTGCGTTTGCTCTACCTACTGCATCTTTTCTGCACCTCCAAACCTCTTGCCTCATCTCAGTCGGGTACTCGCAACCGAGGTTGTCGGAATAAAAACGACATCGTAAATTTAAATTGAACTTAGTATAGAATATAATATGCTTACTAACATTAGTTCATCCTAAGAAGTTAAAAGTACTCAGAATTGCACCTTAAACAAAATATCTGTGAGATTGCTGGCCTTCGCCACCTACTCGGTTCAGATGTGTGTTTTGTAAAGCAAAAATGAGCTAAACTTTACAATTCATAATAAATTTACCTACCTATAACGTAATTTTATTAAGCATGTAGTAGTAACACTTAATCTCAATGTAATAGTAGCCTGGAAGACCCACAGTGCTACCGGCTCCACTTGCAGGATTAAGGAATTTGTTCCTTAATTTATTCGCGCAGGCATGTGTGTGCTCCCGTATATCTTGCGCGTAAACGTCCAACTTGCCCTATCGAAACTTCCGATGAGACACTTTATGCCATACGACATTTTTATGAGATATTATAGGAACAATAGAGGCGTATATCCTAGTATATTAGAAACTTTTGCAATTGTATGTGAACCCCTTATGTTTCGCCGGAGCTATTTCAACACAAAGTTTCGACTTTTACGATAATGTCAGCCATTGTCATTCAAACGCGCTAAAACTTTATCAATGTGTGCGAAAGGATAAGCGTTTGGCTTTATTCTTCGTTTGGATCTACCTATAATTACAATACTACATACCTACATGCAGTCGCGTAGAACCAGCTACGGCGTAGAGGACAGCTTCTGAACTTGTTACAATAAACTTTGTTTTTATCACATTAATATTACAAATGCAAAATCGAATTCTACTACAATTTCAACCCAGGTTATCTATCTACATACCAAATATAATCTAAAGTTGTTCAGCCGATAGCACAACGTGCGTGAGTAACACAAACAATCACTATCACTACATAGTATAAAGCAAAGTCGCTTTCCGCTTCCCGCTTCCCGCGTATGTATGTATGTATGTTTGCTTATATCTTTAAAACTACACAACGAATTTTGATGCGGTTTTTTTAATAGATAGAGTGATTCAGGAGGAAGGTTTATATGTATAATACATGCATAATATAGTAGAGAAACACTGATAATTTTAGAGGTTTCTAATGTGATGTCGTAAATAAACACATTTTTTTGCGCTTACATTGCAAATGCTGGCTGAACCCCACGAGATATATCAAAATAATGTACTACAGTATTGTACACCTTAAAAACGTCTACAAAAAAGTCCACGATGGTATTAGAAATGTCTTACGCACAGCGAAGCGGGCACGGGTCAGCTAGTGTTTTATAATTTAATTGGCTAAGTGATGTTTTGCGATGCCCTACCCGGGCTCATGTTGATACCATATTTATATAAGTACCTCTAAGAACTTATTATACACACGAAATCAATAAAAAACTTTGAACTTTGTACATGTCGCCGCTTACATAAATACTTACTGGTTTCCTCACCGTTTTTAGCACGTATCAATGCATATATTTTTTTCAAACAGAAAAATCTATTAATGCAGACTAATTATTGGATAATCTAAATATAATAAAACTCTTGTATTACTAACGGACATATTGACTGACTGATCTATCAACGCAAGGCCTAAACCACTGGTTTTAAAAACTTGAAATTTGGAGGGGGTATTTCTTGAACTAGAGGGTGCACTAAGAAAAAAATTCCCGAAATTCGACCCCTAAGGGGGTGCGTATTTAAGTCATTTGTATTTTTTTCTGTAAGGTCACAAAATCAATAACCCGTATTTGCATCAGTTTCAGTAACAGCAATTTAAGATGAATATGTAAATTACGTTGGTAGAAAATCCTAATAATATTATAAATGTGAAAGTTTGTGAGTTTGTATATATGTTTGTATCTCAATCAGGCCTAAAAGACAAAACAGATTAAGTTGAAATTTGCTGTACATGTAGATAATTATAATGCCCGAATAAAACATAGACTACTTTAAGATAAGAAAAACATCCCTAAAATAAAAAAAAACGCATAAGGGATGATTTTGGTATAGATGGCGCTTTTGTGCAAAAAATCTGACATCACAGACTAAAAACATTATTTTCTATTATTGAAATTTGACAGGACAACGTCTGTCACGGGTCGGCTAGTTTATAATATTAGTGTGCTTACAAATTACCGCAAGCTAAAAGCCCCTTAAATAAACAAAACCCGAAACAAAAACAATTATACAGAAAACAATTTACATTTTGCAACCAATATGCTGGCTCGGTGATTTCGATTTTTCTGTTATTTATACCCATAATGTTAAAATAAATTTAATTGACGATGAATCCGAACGCTCGGATCGGAAACCTGCAACCTGATATGTAGCTACATTATAGATGTATTGATTACATATGATTATTGACTGTCCTCAGGCTTTGCTTAGTTTGGAGCTAGATGGCATTGTGTGTAAAGTCAATATTTATTATTATGGTGGAGAGTATGTGAGGTTCTCTACTCTAAACCTTCGACCAATCAATCAGTCCCACGTCCCACAACGGAGCTCTACAGTGTAACACTCCCCCCCCTTTAAAACACCTACAGCCTAGCCTTCCCTATACTATATACTAGCTTACATACTACACACCCACCCGACTTCATCATCCTACAAAATTTTTGAAATTTAAATATAATATTTTTAATTAATTTATATTATAAGACGTTAATAGAAAACTATATTAATACCTAGTCATCCTGAAATCTTACCTAGAACTAATCCTAATAGTTGTTATGATCTGTTTTAATTATTGAAATTGGCCAAGTGATCGTCTAGTTTCTATTGATTAGGACCGTACATTGTGATATAGGTAATAACTCTGATTCTTTTAAGATATTATGATTAAACTGTCTACCTACTTATCTACTATTAGATTCTATAACACTTTAGTATACAATTAAGGAAAGTCTAGAGAATTTGCTGATATTGAGAGTAAGAAGTAACGGAGAATAAAATATATATAATAAATTGGCTAGGCTTATCTGTCATCTAAAATGTGGAAAACTCAGCGCAGATCCTCTCCCCTCCAGTCCGAGAAGGATAGTGGAGATCATTCCATAGACCTTATCTCCTCCTCTGAGTAGAAGGCTTAATTGTCATTTGAGTGGGAATGATATTACAGAGTCATAAAGTTCAGTCTGTCAATTCTGTCTAGCAAAATATAAGAGGACTTAATCTTTTAGCAAACTGAGTCAGTCCGTCTATCAGTCAAGCCTTCAAACAAAAGGTTACTTTCGGATGCTGAAGAATCGATCAGATCGGTTCTAAAACATCCTATTTAGGTCAGATAAATACTTATACATAATATAAATCATAATATTTAGAACCTTCTTGTCCATTATGAAATAAATGTCTAATAAACAACTCTCCGTTGTTAGAATTATAATTGATATAATTTGTGATCCAGTTAATCTCCACAAACACCAGCTCAGGTCAACTCAATCAAAAGACACATTGTACGTCTTATAAGTTAAAATTCACATTGCTCGAACTTAAACTTCAATTGTCGGGTCCACAATGATCGGACTCCCTGTTACAGGTCTCATGTTGAAATAGAATCCCAAATTATCTCTCTTCAACACAGAATGTAATTATTAACTAAGGTAAGGCTAGACAAGTCCTTCATAACAGACACAACTAGTTGATTTTAAACTTAAAGAATAATGAACTCCAAAATAACTCACGACCTTTTCTCACCCCAGATCCCGAACCAAGCAGAATCACAATGTAGTTGTCACCTGTTAGGTAAATTGTGTGTAGAGAGAAGTCTTCTAGTCATATCAAAACCATTTAAACTGGTGCTTTAATTCAATTATTGAATTACACTCAACCATCACAATAAACTTTTATCTAAACTAATTCACAAACATTAAGCACTAGAACGACTTCTCCATCCCTTTGCACACCCATCAATCCTACCCTCAAATCAAGCAGCCAAGATCAAAAACCCAAGAAATTATTCCAAAGCAAGTCCCAACTCGTTTCTCGTCCTCCTCCCGACCCCCGGAGCCCCTCCATCTTTCTTTTTTCGGCGCCCAAAAAATGATCACCAATCAGAGCTCAGTGAATGAATGTAAAAACTCGAATTATTGCCATATACGTCACACGAATATAACTAATGATTCACATTCTCGATCGATGAACTATTCTTATGTCATTGTCAAACCTGACAGATGATGTAATAGTTGACATTTTAATTTATTTGTCATAATTGACAAGCTTTGAGCTATGATAAACAATTCTCGTACCTCAAATTTACTATCGATTGATAAATCAGACTAATGATTAGTAATTTAGATTTAAAACACTATAATTTATTTTTGTGGATACCTTGAACGAAGCCTGACTCGTTACAGCCAACCCCCAAAATTTACGCAGATAGAATATCGTAGTTAATTTTTCACTAAGTAGAAAGTAGTTCTTCGCAAAAATAAATTATAATACATATAGATTAGATACTTATAACCATTTTGTACATAAATAAAACCAATCCTTCATAGGTATTCGTTTAAAAATATATTTATAAAGTATTATATATATAAAAGAAAGAATATACATAATTTTATATATATATATATACACTACCACACACATTTTCTAAAATAAATTAACACAGTTATAATGTAACCATAACATAAAACGTACCATTATAATTACATTATCAGTAGTAGTTCCGTTACCTCCTTTTTTTGCTGTTTATTTTTAGTTGTACAATCTTCTAATTTGATTATATTTGATTTCGATAACTATTATGAATGTATGTAAGTGAGTTTACCTTCATGTAAGTGTTTTTAAACCGAGATGTAATTAGTTATAATTTTGTACCGGTAACTAAGTTTTTGATGAACCAATCAATAAACAGATATCCATCTAGCCAGTCCGATCAACATCACGTAAGACAACTTGGTTGTGAGGCAAGTCAATTCTGCAATACTCTGTAGCACATACAGCTTTGGATATCAATCTTCCATTTCCTCAGGAGTAATCTACAGAGGTCTACAGATGAGGATCTCCATGCCTGAAACATCCCACAAAGCACTAATCTCAAAATCACAAGTTAATCACACCTGGAGTATGTATAGTGTGCTTTAGAACGAGCCTAACAGTATAGTAAGAACTCTCATGAGAACAGCGATAGCTGATGAATATTTATCCTAACACCAATTCTCCTTCATAATAGTTCTTTGTAAGTGTATCGTTTATCGAAAATCAACTAAGATCAAATCGTCTCAATTTAGAATATTTGTTGAATCATCTGGCCCATCATTCCATTAAACTCTACCACATATATTTCACTACCTCCAATCTAGCATTCATCTTCCTTGCACTTCAAAATTAAAATCCATTCTTCACTCACAGAACATTATTCATACTCCCCACAATCATTGTTGTTAACGCCACCAGACAATTCACCAACTATATGTGAATTTGAGAGCACGAAGATTTCATGTATAAAAATGATTAAATTAATTTGACTTTAAACTCAATTGAGTTTCTTTTGTTTGATTTTGTTACCTTTTTAAAACCACCTTTGTTACCTTTAAAAAACCATTACCTTTTCCAAGAACTTTAGTTCAGTTCAAGTAGAATGTCAGATTACCATATGTAAATTAAAAGCATTTATATTTTTTTTTTTTTTTATTTTATTATTTAGATAAAGTAATAAAGAAAACTTCATACCCAGTTAAATATTTTATCTTCAATGTTTAACTATTGTCAAAGAAACAAGAAGCAAGCAATGATCAAAGATTGCTTTGCGAAGACAGGCTCTTCAAGCTTGAGTAGTTACTCAAAATTAGATTTTCTGCGCCACTTTGAATGATTGAATAGTCATAACCTTTGTATTTTTAATTTTCACATACAATATTATTTTACACCCTGTATAAAAACTTTTATCCCAAATTCCCATAATAATATTATTTTACATCCCTGTATAATTTTTTATCCCGAATTCCCATAATAAAATTATTTTACATCCTGTATAATTTTTTATCCCGAATTCCCATAAAAATATTATTTAACACCCTGTATAATTTTTTTATCCCGAATTCCCATAATAATATTATTTAACACCCTGTATAATTTTTTATCCCGAATTCCCATAATAATATTATTTAACATCCTGTACATAACTTGTATCCGGAGTATCCATTATAATTATGTTTAATGTGAAGTCAAGTTATTTAATTAAGCTACACTAACCATCCCACACTAGTATTTGGTTGTTCAATTAAGAATTAATTAAGTAGTTAAAATTACCTCAATGGAAAAATACTTATATAATATTTTACACAAAACAGACCGTAACTAAAACTCAGAACTATAAGAAAATCTCAAAATCAATCTGACAATTACTGCTTAACTTAAATCATTGATTAACTAATCCAAACTTAGTTGCATATTTAAACCCGACTAAATCCTACCAACCAAAACATTAAACTTAAATAATAGACCAAGATTATTAATTAATTGATTATAAAATTCATTAAATATTAATTTAATTTACCTGAAATAATAGTTTGTAAAATCTTCAATATGTATTCCCTTTCAACTTCTCACATTAATGTATCTAATAATTTTCAATAACGTTGCTAAATTCAAAAATTAACTTGTTCCCGGAGCGATGATATCAAATTATTTATTTATTTTTACCATTATGACTTAAGAATCCTAACCGTGCCTAATTATAAAAATTATTTTGTTCACAAGAAACTATAAAATAATTGAGTTAGGTATTTTAACTGCCAAACATAAGTTTTTTTTCTAACATAATTTTCTTAGATAACAAAAGGTTATAAAATTAATTGTCTAAATAAATACTTAATGTATGTAGAGCGTACTTAACTATATTATAATACCTGGACTAATTAGATTGGTATCTATTTTCTTCTACTGTCCTATTATTTGTGAAATTAACCCCATCTAAAACCTTGGAAATACTAAATGTGACTAACTTCTCAGAGCAGGAGGTACCTACTTACTTTTCTACAGGTTGTTTTACCATGAATTTTACTGATGTTTATCAAGTAAGTACCTAGGTAATCATCACATCGTTTCAAGAACAAAATGTGTTCAGGAAAAATAATTTTGATATAAATAATTTATTTATCCTATGAACTCCCAATCATATTTACAAATGCTATAGGTTATTTTACTAATGATCGTAAGTAACTAGTTTTGTAATACCTATAATAATAAATGATTATAGTCTAACACTCACCAAAGCGCTGTATATAAACACAAACCAAGTTCTCTTCCTGATGAAGGTCTTTTCCTGAACTCTTCTTCTACCCAAAACCGCCATTGAACAATCACTGATAGATTTCCTACCTCTAATTTAATCTCAAACACTAACACTAGCACTTAGAAAGGCCTATTTCAAGACGTAAATCTCTATTTTATATACAAGTCGTCGCGAACCGGTGTCTCAGTTTTTCGCCGGTAATAACGAAACTAACTTAACCTCACTTATTTTTTCTACCTACCTCCAAAGAGCATATCAGTGTCTACCTCCGTTACACTCCCGTTTCACTCTCAATCTCTCAACGCCTGATACTAATGCATTCCCAAGTAGGTACTTGTTACCACGCTAATATCGTATATCTTGTCTTAAATAAAACTCACTATCAACCAATTCTAAACACATCTACATAGCTCCTATCTACCTAGATCAAAGTCGCGATCCCAACTACGTAATTTATTTCATTTTAAAATAATTATTACCTATCTACCTTATACCTACCCACTTACTAGCTTGTAATGGGACACATAGACTAGCTAAGTGGTCAATGAACTCGTATACCTACCTATCTATTTATCTAAATATTTATTTAGGATATTCCCATCAATAATAATCAATAAATAGATAAACTTGATTGGCAGATGTAATTTCAATTAATAAGACGCCCTCTATTGACAGGTAGCGTTACTACGTATTATTGTAAAATCGAATAGATACGACTAATTTATTTTAACACATCTAGCGGCGAATAGCAATACCTACTACTTAATTTCATTACGCTCAATAATGATTATGTTTCCTGTCACTAGATGGTATTACTTGTTTGTAAATAGGTTATTTATATTATTACGAATTTAATTATAAATTTTTGTATGATTGACACTAATTATTAATCTTTAACTGCAATAATCCTTTTCTTTGTTTGAATAATAAGTGATTAATTAAATAGTTTTTAAAACCAACTTAAGCCCTCAGAATTTATAAACTAGTTTGATTATAAAACAAATATTGGATAGCTATAGATTGAATATATCAACCCCCCAACAACAAGACTTTTGAATATTCCTGAACTTAATTTTAAGTAATATCTTTTACTTAGAACCTTAAAAAAAAATATCTATTACTGTTTCTGAACGCAGTATCTCTGTCTCTGTCTAATTCAGTGCACCAGTGTGTATTTCTATCCTTTGCTAGTTCTAAGCATTTTTATAAATAATAAGCATAAAGACTAAACATTAAACAATAAAGTTTTTAGAACGAAATGATTTGACAGTTCATGCCCCGTCAAGTATAGAAAACTGATTTATAACCAAAATTCAACTTCCAATTAAATATTAACTCATTTATTTGGTTTAATAGGCTTCAATTAAAGTCTGAACTCTTGCAAGGAGTATAATTATTGAAGCAAATGTTCTAGTGCTGTAGAACCTATGAGTTCACACCTGATCTTTGTGTATAAGTGAATTATTTGCATAAATAAGTTTACCTATAAAAATTAATGTTTAAAATTTTAATCTATTCTCTTTACCACCGGTAACCATAATTAGAATTACTTCAATTAAATTAACCTTTCCATTGCATACAGTTTAATCAAATCCTATCCATTAACGGCAACAAATTGTGCGGTTTCCTCCGCACTTAAATAATTAAAGACATAACAACTTGTATCTAAAACTATTATTAAATATCCTAGTTTACGGATTAACCAAACTGTAACTAAAACTACTAAATATCCTGGTCACGGCACCAAATTGTAACACTCCCCCCCCTTTAAAACACCTACAGCCTAGCCTTCCCTATACTATATACTAGCTTACATACTACACACCCACCCGACTTCATCATCCTACAAAATTTTTGAAATTTAAATATAATATTTTTAATTAATTTATATTATAAGACGTTAATAGAAAACTATATTAATACCTAGTCATCCTGAAATCTTACCTAGAACTAATCCTAATAGTTGTTATGATCTGTTTTAATTATTTAAATTGGCCAAGTGATCGTCTAGTTTCTATTGATTAGGACCGTACATTGTGATATAGGTAATAACTCTGATTCTTTTAAGATATTATGATTAAACTGTCTACCTACTTATCTACTATTAGATTCTATAACACTTTAGTATACAATTAAGGAAAGTCTAGAGAATTTGCTGATATTGAGAGTAAGAAGTAACGGAGAATAAAATATATATAATAAATTGGCTAGGCTTATCTGTCATCTAAAATGTGGAAAACTCAGCGCAGATCCTCTCCCCTCCAGTCCGAGAAGGATAGTGGAGATCATTCCATAGACCTTATCTCCTCCTCTGAGTAGAAGGCTTAATTGTCATTTGAGTGGGAATGATATTACAGAGTCATAAAGTTCAGTCTGTCAATTCTGTCTAGCAAAATATAAGAGGACTTAATCTTTTAGCAACCTGAGTCAGTCCGTCTATCAGTCAAGCCTTCAAACAAAAGGTTACTTTCGGATGCTGAAGAATCGATCAGATCGGTTCTAAAACATCCTATTTAGGTCAGATAAATACTTATACATAATATAAATCATAATATTTAGAACCTTCTTGTCCATTATGAAATAAATGTCTAATAAACAACTCTCCGTTGTTAGAATTATAATTGATATAATTTGTGATCCAGTTAATCTCCACAAACACCAGCTCAGGTCAACTCAATCAAAAGACACATTGTACGTCTTATAAGTTAAAATTCACATTGCTCGAACTTAAACTTCAATTGTCGGGTCCACAATGATCGGACTCCCTGTTACAGGTCTCATGTTGAAACAGAATCCCAAATTATCTCTCTTCAACACAGAATGTAATTATTAACTAAGGTAAGGCTAGACAAGTCCTTCATAACAGACACAACTAGTTGATTTTAAACTTAAAGAATAATGAACTCCAAAATAACTCACGACCTTTTCTCACCCCAGATCCCGAACCAAGCAGAATCACAATGTAGTTGTCACCTGTTAGGTAAATTGTGTGTAGAGAGAAGTCTTCTAGTCATATCAAAACCATTTAAACTGGTGCTTTAATTCAATTATTGAATTACACTCAACCATCACAATAAACTTTTATCTAAACTAATTCACAAACATTAAGCACTAGAACGACTTCTCCATCCCTTTGCACACCCATCAATCCTACCCTCAAATCAAGCAGCCAAGATCAAAAACCCAAGAAATTATTCCAAAGCAAGTCCCAACTCGTTCCTCGTCCTCCTCCCGACCCCCGGAGCCCCTCCATCTTTCTTTTTTCGGCGCCCAAAAAATGATCACCAATCAGAGCTCAGTGAATGAATGTAAAAACTCGAATTATTGCCATATACGTCACACGAATATAACTAATGATTCACATTCTCGATCGATGAACTATTCTTATGTCATTGTCAAACCTGACAGATGATGTAATAGTTGACATTTTAATTTATTTGTCATAATTGACAAGCTTTGAGCTATGATAAACAATTCTCGTACCTCAAATTTACTATCGATTGATAAATCAGACTAATGATTAGTAATTTAGATTTAAAACACTATAATTTATTTTTGTGGATACCTTGAACGAAGCCTGACTCGTTACAACAGTATTTAAGAAAATGGATACCGATTTTTTTTAAATGTTTGTTGCTTGATTCTTTTAGACATTGTCGCGAGAAACAGACGTACCTTCACATAGCACCTAAGACGTTTCAAAGTGATCCTCGTGATTTTATTAACTTTACCTTTGACTTTGACTTTGACCCGAAAAGTCCCAGAAGATACCGCACACCCTTGCCAACATTCCGCTTTCGCCTTTATCCTAGAGCGGGATCGGCCTCGCTCTGATTCCAGATAACGGTCTTTCTCCAGAAAAAAAATGCAGTTGATGGTATGGTACCATTGCCAGGAAGAAAAATGCGAACTGATGTCTGTCTGTCTGTGACATTATCACGGCCAAACCGCAGGACGATTGGGATAAAATTTATTATAAAGATAGTTTAAAGTCTTGGGGCGAACATAGGTTATCTTTCTTACAAAATTTACTTTTGATTTTCAGGAATTCTATTGTTTTTGTCAAAAATGTATAGAATCTACGCGGACGCAGTCGTGGGTAAAATTTAGCTAGAAATAAAACAATCTAATCGTTCAAACTGTTGTTATTTTTGAAATCCAAGTGGGATAGTCAAAGGCTTGTTCATTTTATTATTACGAGTCATAGCATTTCATGCGTCGCGGTTATACAGAGTGCAAGCCCATCTCGGTTCTTCACTATAAATCATCTTTGTGGATTGGACGTAAAAAGTAGGCTAAAAACAGCTTTCATAAAATAAATAATATTGTTTGTGACTATATACATATTCAATGTAACTACCTTAGAGCAACATTTACTGGCATTTCCATCTATTTCTCATGATGTACCGTACTAAAATAAACACTGTCGTTTCTATTGAGAGGACAGTGTCAAACTCAGTAGTGGCAAAGCTGTGGTTTTTTTTTCTTAAATTTGACTTTTAACTAAGTTAAAAGATTATTTGAGCTTAATTTGACTGTATACTACATTCAGCGCCGAAAAATTAGGAAACAATTCTAAAATACCACCATCTTACTATGTGGTACGAAAACGATTAAATGGTCTGGCTTTAGGGTTCCGTAGTCTACAAGAAACTCTTAAGGTCGATTCACACATATCAGTGAAGTCACAGTTCCGGCAACATGTCCGCTCAGTTCAGTATTGGTGCTACAGTGTTGCATCAGTGATTTAATTCACACATGTCAGTACTCAGTTTAACTTCAGAAAACGTGTCCGTCGTCAAGTATCGTGATGGCTCTGTTCAATACTACGGAGCTAGCAATGATTGCTATTGCTCTCGCTAAACGAAGAAGAAGAGCAGCATCAAGGAAAAAAGAGAAAATTCATGTCATTATTCAAATAAATGAAACAAATCATACAAAACCCTATTTAAACGCACCAATTCTATCAATCGCTCGTCCTTCATTTTGTTTTAATGCCGCGGCTTTCATGATCCGACAAAATATATCGTTGTCAACGAATACGTCCGTGATTGCTGGTGTCGGCACTGCTGACACTTAGAGCACTGTATCGTCACTGACACTGACAAGTGGGGATGCGTTCATAGAGAATGTATGAAAGAATATTTCGCACTGTGCCGGTATTGTGTCGAAACTGTGGCTTCACTGATATGTGTTAATCAACCTTTACAATTTCGCCATGTTCGTCCGTCCGTCTGTTTGTCTGTCTATCCGCTGTAAAATGCGAGCTGCTCAGAGACTCTTGTAGGTACTTAAAAGCTGTAATTTGGCTGAATAAACATGAGTCACACACACAAATTAAACTAAATTAAATTAAGAAACTAAATTTGATGACGATCCACAATTATCCTAGTGATTTCAATGAATAAACGTTTTTTAGGGTTTTGAGTCTACTAGAAACCCTTATAGTTTCGCCATGTCCGTCCGTCCGTCCGTCCGTCTATCCGCAGCTTAGCTCAGAGTGCTTGAAAGCTGTAATTTGGCATGTATAGTTGTATAGTATATACATATATTAGTAATGTCAACAAAGTCGTAGAATAAAATCTTGAAAAACTATTTTTTAGGGTACCTCCCCTACACCTAAAGTGGGGATGTTTTTTTTCTCGCCATACCCCATGATGTGGGGTATTGTTAGATAGGTCTTTCAAAAGTATGGAGGTTTACGAAAACAATTTTTCGATTAATTTTTGCTAAAAACGAACCCCCCTCTAAAATCTAAACTATCTAAAATTATAACTATAATCTAAAAAAATCACGGTAGTAGTACATATAACGAACTTAAAAGGAAAACTATCACAGCTAAGTAGGCGTTACAAGTTTTCGAGTAATAGACGTAATTAAAGTCGACCAACCTATAAAATGTATTCGAAGAAGAAATAATCCTTTTTTTTTGGTACAAATACCATTGAAAATGACTTATTATAACATTGTTAGCTTTGGTCGGTTTTTTTTTGACTTTGACTTTGATTTGAAAATCTTGAAAGAATGTTTTTTTTTCGACTCCTCTTAAAACAAAAAACACTTAAAATGGGGATCTTTTTATTTCTCGCGTACCCCATGATTTGGGGTGTCGTTGGATAGGCCTTTAAAAAAATATTGCCGATTTGGGAGAACAATTTTTACGCTTATTTAGACTATAATGTGCGTTTAATTTTATTCCATTTTGAGGTTACGCTAATTTATACCATAATGTAAAAGGAATAAGAGCGATCGTTTCTTACAAAAAATTACATTTAGCATGCACTCAACAGAATCGCTAACACAGTTTGTTTTCCAAAAAAATACAAATAAAATAAAAAATTATAACGGATAAGTTATCGACAAATAAAAGAACCTCATCTATATTAATATTATAAATGCAAAAGTAACTCTGTCTGTCTGTCTGTGACGTTATCAGAGCCACGGTTTGGCTCTCCTGGGCCGATTGTGATAAAACTTCATACCTTGGTCTTGGGACGGTCATAGGCTACTTTTTACCTGAAAATTCTTTTGATTCTTAGGATTTTCGTGTTTTACCAAAAAGTCGTCCAAAATCAATTTCCTGAATTGCTAAAATTCCCACACTTTTATTCTTTATTAAAATGATCTTACTGATTGTTCGGCATGCGTGTTAAAATAATGTCCCTTTTCACTCTCTGAGTACGTTCACTCAGTTACTACTATTGAGCACTGAGTGAATAAACACACGGCATTGTGTACACACCATTTCTCTCAGCGTATGCTTGTCAGTCGTTTAATTACATATAAAATGCCCAAGTGTTTGTTTACTATGTACGAGACACTTATCGAGTAACAAGAACTTTATTGACACATTCAATTGCCTTAGGGCTGGCAATTTGTATTAAAAGCATTAATCGTAGGGTATACCTACCTAAGTGCCATTGCATGCTAGGCGTTTTCGACGCGTACATAGTACATAGGTACATACAGTCTAGGTTTGGCAGCGTTCAACTGTACGTTATGACATGTCATCAAACATTTATTTCAAAATTATCTTTATGTCCTCAGTGGACATAAAGATCATTCTTTTCATAATTAAGAATATTTTAAAAGCTTTTATTTTACTTGCAATTTATGACACTATGTAACTATGTAACTATGTAACTTACAGGGGTGAGCAATATCATTCAGCTCTACCTGTTAGATAGATTGGGTACCTAGATTATTAATTGAATTTATCTTGGGCTACATACTTACAACATGGGAGTCCAGAATTTAAAAGTTATGTGCTCTAAACCAAATAGTGTTAAATAATTCCTACAATTTTGATTTAATTTGTTTTTGTATGTGAGTGTCAGTTTTATACAAAATTGACTTTATACTACTTTTAGTGGACTCCCATGTTGTAAGTATGTAGCCCAAATAAATTCAATTAATAATCTAGGTACCCAATCTATCTAACAGGTAGAGCTGAATGATATTGCTCACCCCTGTAAGTTACATAGTTACATAGTTACATAGTTACATAGTTACATAGTTACATAGTTACATAGTTACATAGTTACATAGTTACATAGTTACATAGTTACTTAGTTAAATAGTTAAATAGTTACATAGTTACATAGTTACATAGTTACATAGTTACATAGTTACATAGTTACATAGTTACATAGTTACATAGTTACATAGTTACATAGTTACATAGTTACATAGTTACATAGTTACATAGTTACATAGTTACATAGTTACATAGTTACATAGTTACATAGTTACATAGTTACATAGTTACATAGTTACATAGTTACATAGTTACATAGTTACATAGTTACATAGTTACATAGTTACATAGTTACATAGTTACATAGTTACATAGTTACATAGTTACATAGTTACATAGTTACATAGTTACATAGTTACATAGTTACATAGTTACATAGTTACATAGTTACATAGTTACATAGTTACATAGTTACATAGTTACATAGTTACATAGTTACATAGTTACATAGTTACATAGTTACATAGTTACATAGTTACATAGTTACATAGTTACATAGTTACATAGTTACATAGTTACATAGTTACATAGTTACATAGCTACATACATTGCAAGTAAAATAAAAGCTTTTATAATATTCTTAATTATGAAAAGAATGCCTGTTTCTGAAATTATAATAAGTAAATTATTCGCTCTTTATTTATCGTCGTAAAAATGCAATAACTAGCAGCCCTGTAATATGATTCAACAACTACTCAAACTGTGTAGTTTGCGTTACACATTAGGAAGCGTACATACATACCGTAGCATAGTAATTACTTTGCGGTCTTCGTGGAATGTCGTAGGCAGAGAAGTATCACTAGGCCAATACCACATAATGCAGCTCGATGCTTTGATATAAGTAAGATACTTATTAATATCTACTAGAGATACACACACACTCATACATTTATTTAAAGATAAAAAAATATTGTTCAAAAAACTAAAACCACGCTTTTACATTTAGTAGTTTATGCACTAAACAGCAGAAAATTGGCGTTGAGTTCCCTCGGGAACTGATCCTGGCTGCATCATGAGGTCAAAGTTGGGTGTCCGTGCTATAAGCCGTTGAGAAGTTCCCTCGTAAGGAACTGGCTGGTCATCAGAACTACTCACAAATGCCAAAATTGATAATGATTCAACTATTATTAGAAAGAAAGAAAGAAAGAAAAAAAAACATTTATTTGCTCCAAAGGCACAACGCAATCTATACATATATATCTATACATATAATAAAGCTGTAGAAGAGTTCAATTCTGTACATTGAATAAAAACTAAAAAAAATACTCCTAGGGGTCTTTATACATGTAACACAAGCCAAAAAATAACATTTTGAAATGTTTGTCTGTCTGTCTGTTGTATGGCTTTCACGCTAAAACTACTGGACGGATTTTGATGAAACTTTTTTTGTTATATAGCTATTAGTCTTCGGCAACTTAATTTTGGAAGATCGGAATACCAGATGTGGAACTATAGCGGTCTGGGTCTGGATAATCTATATGAGATATTATTATTTAGGCAAAGTTGGTCAACATGATGAGCATTTGCTGTCGACATACAAAAAAAAAGGAATAAAATAAAACCGGCCAAGTGCGAGCCGGACTCGCGCACGAATGGCGGAAAACACATTTGTTGTATGGGAGCCCCACTTAAATATTTATTTTATTCTTAGTTTTTAGTATTTGTTGTTATAGCGGCAATAGAAATACGTCATTTATGAAAATTTGCCCTGTGACAGACAAACGGACAGATGGACAGACGGACAGCGAAATCTTAGTAATAGGGTCCGGTTTTTACCCTTTGCGTACGAAAAAGAATTACGAATTATACATTGCTTCATAAAAAACTCAACAGATAGCAGCACATGTGTACCTACCTATATTATAAATAAGGCGAAAACATTATTTATATTTGTGTTGGCTTGCTGAACCATTATGGGTTATTTTAGTTGGTATACTAATATTAGAATGAGGAAAGAATTTGATTTTTGTTGTATGTATTGTTTGTTTGTATGTTTTATGTTTTTAATAGATGAACTAAAAAAAATTGCATTTTTCGCATGCTTTGCAAAAACTATTGATAGTACATTAACAAATAATGATACATTATTGAATATCCTCATTAATGCGCATAGAAAGTGTGTACCTCCTGTATATATCTAAATATTACGATAGTTTAGATACGAGTATAATAACCGTTTTTGTTTCTATTCATATCATGATGTTACTTATCCAACTTAACTAATTAGCAATTAAGGCTATATATTTTGGAGAGAACCACTTTTTTAATTGTTCAAATCAGTCGATTCATTTTGAAGTTATGATGAGTATTACAAAATGAAAGCTGTCGCGATATTCCTATCATCCTGTTAAGAAACTCGAGCCCTTTCAACATGTGTTTAGTGTTAAAGCGCAAACCCACCACGGCGCACAGAGAGGCGACGCACGTGCGTTAAGTTTCACTTTAAGCCGCAAACCCACCGCGGAGCATGCTATACGCCGGCACGCGACGCATTTTAGCTGCGTGGGTTCATTTGTTTGATAACGTGAGTCTACATTTCCACTGCTGCACACGCTATACAGGAATATTAACTCACAACTATGTACGACTGTAGCGCAGTTTTGAATCATACGTTTATCACGTTTGCGTGTACCGCGTACACAGCGTGCATGGCGTTGATAGATTGAAAATATATGTATGTAATTGTGTCCATTGCAACCCACGGACACGCTACGCATGATTTGTCGTCATTGGGGCACGCGTGGCTTGCTCGAATATAATGCTCAGGTAGCTCAACGCTGTCAACGCCTTGCACGCTGTGAACGCGGTACAGGCAAACGTTTCAAAATCAAAATTCAAAATTATGCTGTGCTACAGTTTTACATAGTTGTGATTGTGGATTAATATTCGTGTATAGAGTGTGCAGCAGTGGAAACGTAAACTCACGTTGTCAAACAAATGAACCCACGCAGCTAAAATGCGTAGCTTGCCCGTGCACAGCATGCTCTGCAGCGGGTTTACTTCTTAATGGTAAAGTCATAAGTACTGATATAAAAGTTGCGGGATATTAAAGTCGTGGCTACCAATGAATATCCTCACGGGGCCGGCAGCGGGACAACTTGCGTATATTCCGCGGATACCCATCTCCATTTAAGCCATACCATAGCCATACCTATCCAAAATAATCACATTTAGAAATGTCTGTCGCCCAGCGAAGCGGGCACGGGTCAGCTAGTTATTCAATAAAATAGAACAAAAATAAAATCAATTAACAGCAGATTGTGCCATGTGGGGGCAAATAGGTCCCCGTCTCAGCATTGAGCCGCACAGCACCGAACCTAGGGAGTAGGTGAAGGGCGGTGCGACGCTGGTTTTCAGTCGGGGCCTGGACGCGATGTGGCGACACAACAAGTCGATAAACTACATAACATATAACATAATTCTTAATTCTAAAGAATATAGTAGTATTATATAGTAGTATTATAGACTAAACAATAAAATAAATAAATATCAAAGATATATGGAGTGTGCATGGTAAATACTAAATATATATATATATATATATAGAATCATAATATACAGGGCGTCCCACGGATATGCCACATGGAGGGAAAGTACTCTTGTAGATGGAACATTTTACTGAAAGAAGACATTATTTGAATGTATAAAACAATGTAAACTGCATTCAATATACTAATATACTAATATACTAATAATATTATAAAGAGAAAAGTTTAGATTTTTTGTTTTTTTGTTTTTTTGTTTTTTTTGTATGTTTGTAATGGATAAACTCAAAAACTACTGAACAGATTTCAAAAATTCTTTCACCATTACCAAGCTACATTATCCCTGAGTAACAAGCTATTTATTTTGAAAAAGTAATAAATTCTTTATAAGAATGACGATAGTTTGAAGCAAGGTGTAAAAAATTGCTAAAAATTTTGCTTTCTTCGTGTGCGCTACAAAAACTATTGAACGGGAATTGTAACGGGAACGGGAACGGGAACGGGGACGGGAACGGAAGACAATTGTTAATTCTAAAGCGATACGAAGTTCGCGGGGTCAGCTTGTTAATTAATAAAATTATTCCTCGTCTTATTGTAATGTACTAGCAGTCCGCCCCGGCTCCGCACGGGAGTAACGTATTATAACGATTTTATGGGTATTTTTGTACCCAGGTTACATTATCGAAGTTTTAATAGGGATCCCTATTTTTTTCAAACAATAAATATGGCCTATGTTACTCAGAGATAATGTAGCATTCTAAAAGTAAACGATTTTTTGAAATATATCCAGTAGTTTTTAGGGTTCCGTACCCGTAGGGTAAAATCGGAACCCTATTACTAAGACTTCGCTGTCCGTCTGTCTGTCTGTCACAGGGCTGTATCTCATGAACCGTGATAGCTAGACAGTTGAAATTTTCACAGATTATGTATTTATGTGGCTGCTCTAACAACAAATACTAAAAACAGAATAAACTAAATATTTAAGGGGGGCTCCCATACAACAAACATGATTTTTTTGCCGTTTTTATAGATAACGTACGGAACCCTTCGTGCGCGAGTCCGACTCGCACTTGGCCGGTTTTTGTATTTATTCCATACAAATATACAAAACATCTTTCCTCATAATAATATTAGTACCTATAGATTATTACACTCATAATAATTTTTGAATGGTATGGAATTTGGGAATGGTATAATTAAAAAAGTAATTTACAGGTACTGATATGGCCTTGAAAATGAAGTGATTTTTTGGTTAAGGATTAATACCCAGGTACGAATAATGTGGCCTAGTTTGTACAGGCGGCGTTACCATTGCATATTTTAACATGAAAAAGTAGTTATTGTGACATAACTGTAATAGTTGGATATAATTATGGTATTGCTGACTTATTTGTTAATATTGATGTAATCTTTAAAACTGCAGTTCATCACTTTGCTCTATTGTCAATAATTTCTTCAGCATACGCGATATAAAGATTTTTTTGGTTTTTTTATCACACGATGGGTTACATTATCGAAGTTTTCATACGGATCCCTAATAGTTAGACAAATGGTATTGTTGATTTATTTGTAGATATTGATGTCCTCTTTAAAACTGTATTACATTATTTTGCTCTATTGTCAATAATTTCCGCAGCATACGCGATCAAAAGATTTTTTTGGATTTTTTATCACACGTTGGGTTACATTATCGAAGTTTTCATACGAATCCCTAATAGTTAGACATATGGTATTGTTAACTTATTTGTAGATATTGATGTCCTCTTTAAAACTGTAGTACATTACTTTGCTCTATTGTCAATAATTTCCGCAGCATACGCGATATAAAGATTTTTTTGGATTTTTTATCACATTTGGGTTACATTATTGAAGTTTTCATACGGATCCCTAATAGTTAGACATATGGTATTGATGACTTATTTGTAGATATTGATGTCCTCTTTAAAACTGTAGTACATTACTTTGCTCTATTGTCAATAATTTCCGCAGCATACGCGATATAAAGATTTTTTTGGATTTTTTATCACATTTGGGTTATATTATTGAAGTTTTCATACGGATCCCTAATAGTTAGACGTATGGTATTGTTGATTTATTTGTAGATATTGATGTCTTCTTTAAAACTGTAGCACATTATTTTGCTCTATTGTCAATAATTTCCGCAGCATACGCGATATAAAGATTTTTTTGGATTTTTTATCACACGTTGGGTTACATTATCGAAGTTTTCATACGGATCCCTAATAGTTAGACATATGGTATTTTTGACTTATTTGTAGATATTGATGTTCTCTTTAAAACTGTGGTACATTACTTTGCTCTATTGTTAATAATTTTCGCAGCATACGCGATATAAAGATATTTTTGGATTTTTTGTCACACGTTGGGTTACATTATCGAAGTTTTCATACGGATCCCTAATAGTTAGACTTATAGTATTATATTTTTTTTGTAGATATTGATGTTTTCTATAAAACTATAGTACATTACTTTGCTCTATTGTCAATAATTTTCGCAGCAAACGCGATATAAAGATTTTTTTAGGATTTTTTTTCACACTTTGGGTTACATTTTCGAAGTTTTCATACGGATCCCTAACGTTTTTGAAAATACTATATAGCCTATGTCCATCAGGGATAATGTAGGATTCTAATGGTAAAATAATTTTTTGAATCGGTTCAGTAGTTTCGGAGCCTATTCGAGACAAACAAACAAACAATCAAATCTTTCCTCTTTATAATATTAGTATAGAAGTATAGATTAGGCTAACCGATCTGGCGATTCGATAACTAAGATAGGTATGAAAATATTGATCAAGAACGTGTTTTACTAGACAAGAATTGCGTTTAAGGAACTTTCAACTGGTGCAGACTTGTCAAAAAGTCAAGTACGCTGTAACGAGTCAGGCCTCGTTCAAAGTATTCGCGAAAATAAATATAGTGTTTTAAATCTAAATTATTAATCATTAGTCTGATTTATCAATCGATAGTAAATTTGAGGTACGAGAATTGTTTATCATAGCTCAAAGCTTGTCAATTATGACAAATAAATTAAAATGTCAACTATTACATCATCTGTCAGGTTTGACAATGACATAAGAATAGTTCATCGATCGAGAATGTGAATCATTAGTTATATTCGTGTGACGTATATGGCAATAATTCGAGTTTTTACATTCATTCACTGAGCTCTGATTGGTGATCATTTTTTGGGCGCCGAAAAAAGAAAGATGGACGCTCGCTGGGGTTTGGACGACGGGTTCGTGAGACGGTTTTTGAGAGAGGCAGGGATTTTTTGAGGTAATTGGGGAATACATGGGACGCTATTGTTAAGGGTAGATACAAGGGATGTTGAGGATTCTTTGGGGTTCTGAAGGGTATTCAATTGGGAGTTGTGGAGTCGTTTAAAGTAAAACTTGAGTCTTTCTATAAATTTATGTGTTCAATTAATGGAGTTCAAATCGAAATACAAAATTGCCGTCAGTATAAAATTAACTTGGGAGACGGGATTTGCTTTAGAATAATTTCTTGGGTTTTTTTCCTTGGCTGGTTTACTTGAGGGTAGGATTTATCTGTGTACCTAGGCCCCCGGAGAAGTCATTCTAGTGCTTAAAGTTTGTGAATTAGTTTAGATAAAAGTTTATTGTGATGGTTGAGTGTAATTCAATAATTGAATTAAAGCACCAGTTTAAATGGTTTTGATATGACTAGAAGACTTCTCTACACACAATTGATACCTAACGGTGACAACTACATTGTGATTCTGGTTAGACCTGGGAAATCTGAGGTGATCCAGGGACTGTTTTTACCCTAGCATCAGGGAACAGTCAATTGCCTCTTCGGGTTACTGATTCCATATTCAGTGGTGAGGATTACGACAAGAGTATCACGCCCAGGCACTTACTTAACTGAATATGGACACATTAGCTTGAATCTTGGTTAGGGCATATAACCTATATATATTGCACTTATTATCTCTTTATTCCTTGTCTCTTGGCCCATCCCTGGCTTCGGCTGTAGCCAAGAGACGTACTAGGGTTGTTATGGCTGCTAGCGACATGAGTCTGCCACTCAGTTCCCCCAACTAGTCTAGTTAGAAACTTATCATTGCACTTCGATGAGTTACATACACGGTTAAATGTAAATGAAGTGTTCGTGACTTCTGAATTGATAAATTACACATTTAGATCTGGATAGGTAGTGTAGGTACACTATATTGTTGATAGGAAAAAGCAGGAAGTTCTCTATGAGATAAAATCACAAACTCTTCATATTTGAATCTAGTTCTAGTTATTTGGAGTTCATTATTCTATATGTTTAAATCAACGAATTGTGTCGGTTGTGAAGAACTTGTCTAACCTTAGTTACTAATTACATTCGGTGTTGAAGTGAGATAATTTGAGATTCTGTTCCAACTTAAGTTCTATATCAAGGTGTCCGTCCTCTGAGCTTGGAGATTGGAGTTCAATTATGTGGTTCGTTCAATGTGAATCTGATGAAGCAGTATCCTGAGTGCAAAGTTCTGGATATTAATTTGGTATTTAACATATGAGACGATCAATGTGTCTTTTATTTGAAGAATCGAATCACAAATTATATTTGACTATAATTTTAACAACGGAGAGTTGATTATTAGACATTTATTTCATAATGGACTTGAAGGTTCTAAATATTATGATTTATATTATGTATAAGTATTTATCTGACCTAAATAGGATGTTTTAGAACCGATCTGATCGATTCTTCAGCATCCGAAAGTAACCTTTTGTTTGAAGGCTTGACTGATAGACGGACTGACTCAGGTTGCTAAAAGATTAAGTCCTCTTATATTTTGCTAGACAGAATTGACAGACTGAACTTTATGACTCTGTAATATCATTCCCACTCAAATGACAATTAAGCCTTCTACTCAGAGGAGGAGATAAGGTCTATGGAATGATCTCCACTATCCTTCTCGGACTGGAGGGGAGAGGATCTGCGCTGAGTTTTCCACATTTTAGATGACAGATAAGCCTAGCCAATTTATTATATATATTTTATTCTCCGTTACTTCTTACTCTCAATATCAGCAAATTCTCTAGACTTTCCTTAATTGTATACTAAAGTGTTATAGAATCTAATAGTAGATAAGTAGGTAGACAGTTTAATCATAATATCTTAAAAGAATCAGAGTTATTACCTATATCACAACGTACGGTCCTAATCAATAGAAACTAGACGATCACTTGGCCAATTTAAATAGTTAAATAAGATCATAACAACTATTAGGATTAGTTCTAGGTAAGATTTCAGGATGACTAGGTATTAATATAGTTTTCTATTAACTCCTTAAAATATAAATTAATTAAAATTATTATATTTAAATTTCAAAAATTTTAGTAGGATGATGAAGTCGGGTGGGTGTGTAGTATGTAAGCTAGTATATAGGGTAAGTTAGGCTGTAGGTGTTTTAAAGGGGGGGAGTGTTACAACATGTATATGTATATGTATAATAAATTTAGGTATGTTGCCAGTGAGTTCTTATGCAAATATTTGATACTACTATGGTAAGAACGAGGAAATAAAATTGACAGAATCAGATGATGATCTTTCTTTGTGAGAAACTTTGTATCGCTTTTATATAATTTTACGCCATAAGGTCGTCGAAACCTCAACTCTATACAAGCATAACTCTCTGTATAAGTACTTATAACCCTTTAATTTTCCCAAAGTAATATAATATTAAACTTAATTGAAAGGTCTCTAGTAATGAGCATTTATTTTGTCCTACCATTATTTTTACCTGGACATAATTATATCTATATAATCTATACATATAAAAAAGCTGTAGAAGAGTTCAATTCTGTACATTGAATAAAAACGAGAAAAAATATTCCTAGGGGTCTTCATACAAGTAACACAAGCCAAAAAATACATTTTGAAATAATTGTTTGTCTGTCTGTCTGTCTGATGTTAGGCCTTCACGCAAAAACTACTGAACGGATTTTGATGAAACTTTTTTTGTTATATAGCTATTAGTCCTAGGCAACTTATAGACTATAATTTTGGAAGATCGGAATACCAGATGTGGAACTATAGCGGTCTGGGTTTGGGTCTATAAGAGATATTAATATACTGCTTTAGGCAAAGTTGGTCAACATGCTGTCGACAATAGAAAGAAAAGGAATAAAATAAAACCGGCCAAGTGCGAGTCGGATTCGCGTACGAATGGTTCCGTACCATTATCTATAAAAAACGGCAAAAAAACACGTTTGTTGTATGGGAGCCCCACTTAAATATTTGTTTTATTCTGTTTTTAGTATTTATTGTTATAGCGGCAACAGAAATACATCATTTATGAAAATTTCAGCTGTCTAGCTATCACGGTTCATGAGATACAGCTCTGTGACAGGCAGACGGACAGACGGACAGCGAAGTCTTAGTAATAGGGTCCCTTTTTTCCCTTTGGGTACGGAACCTTAAAAAATAATTACGAATTATACATTAATTCATAAAAAAACTCAACAGATGTACCTACATCTGCACTGATGTGCACATGTGTACCTACCTAACTACTACTAACCTACCTATATAATAATAGGCGCAAACATTCTTTATATTTGTGTATGTGTATTGTGTAGGCTTGCTACACCATTATGGGTTATTTTAGTTGGTATACTAATATTATATATTTTGTTTTTTTCGCGTGTGCTGCAAAAAGTATTGATAGTACGTAAACAAATAATGATACATTATTGAATGTCCTCATTGTTGCGCATAAGAAAGTCTGCGAGGTATATTATCTAAATATTACGATAGTTAGATATAAAATAACCGTATTTGTTTTTATCCATATCATGATATTACTTATCCAACTTAACTAATTAGCAATTATGGCTATAAATTTAGGAGTAAACCACTTTTTGAGTTGTTCAAATCAATGGGAACGGGAACGGGAACGGGAACGGGAACGGGAACGGGAACGGGAACGGGAACGGGAACGGAAATTCTAAAGCGATACGAAGTTCGCGGTGTCAGCTTGTGTTTAATATATTTTTTCTCATTTTGTTTGTGTCAAAATGAAATAGGATCATGACTGTGATTCCCAAGTACGGTAGACATTATTCTCAGATCTTCAAGCTCTTAGATCCTTGAAGTTTTCTAAAGGAATTACTCAGAGCCACGTCCAAACATTGCATTTAGCATATGCCCACATTTTGCAGAAGTGGTTATGGTTAAGGAAAACATCGTGAGGCGATGTATTTTTATCCTGTCTCACATGAAATGATAGCTACCGCTAAAATGCGGGTTTATGCCAAATGCAATGTTTGATCTCGCATTTGAGTACCCCCTTAACCATCTTCGAGAGCCTGAGCGCCAGGAAATTGAAAGGATATCGTATTTACGGCGAACACAGCCCTCACGGCTCTTTGTTTTAGATTAAAATATTTAAACACTATGACTTACGTAGTGATATAACTGTATTGCTAAGCCAACATGCCTGAGACAACTGTGAAGTAGGAGTTACTTCACAGTTTTACTTTGATCAAATGTGATCGCAGTAAGTGGATGGAGTGCGATTAAAATACACTCGATAGAGGAGCATGTGCAAACAGCGCCGATACCAATATGTTAAGCACTCGTGTCCGATATAAAACAGATGGCCTGGCTGGACCCTTGAAACAGTGCAATATTGGTCAATTTATTAGCGAAATATTTGTAGTTACTACAATGAATTTTATGTGGTTCTTATGTGGTTTTATTTATATTAATTCCATTTAAAAGGTTCTGAATCCACCTTATTATGTTTGAGTGTTGTTACCCAAGTTATTTTGTGTAAGTTTGTGTAGCTTTTTTGTCGATTATAGTAAATAAGTGGCCATCTTAGGACAGGTGTTTTAGTACCAGCATACTTTCAGAAACTTATGAGGCCAGGTAAGTGTCGGGTTGAAAAGTTGTTCTCAAACCTGCAATACTTTTTAAAGACCTATCTAACGATACCTACCCAAAAAAATGTATTTGACATTAATAATAATGTTCATGCCAAATTACAGCTTTCTAGCACTGATAGTCTCTAAGCTAAGCTGCGGAAAGACGGGCGGACGGACGGACAGACATGGCGAAACTGGGTTTCTTGTAGACTACGAAACCCAAAAAAAAACCAGATTTTTTTGCAAAAAAAATATCTCTACCAATTTGGGAGGTACACCTGACATCGGAATTTCTCCACTTAACGTAGTTTGGATAAACGTTGTATTTTACCTCTCACCTAATATGCTATCTGTACTGTTCTTCATTCATATCAATAAAACACTTATTGAAAGAACTACAACTGTCTTTATTATATTTTAATTCCTCAAAAATGTAATAAGAAAAATATGCACTTAAATATAACATTTCAGAAGATAATTTTTTTCAGACTATTGGTCGGAGAGCTCCTGTTTTTCCTACATAGCTATCTTAATTCACGCGATACTATTTTTTGTATGATGACATCTAATTGCTACAATTAGCAACTAAATTTACGGTTTTGTTAGACTTGAATCCAAGACAAGATCTCTCCGATCATAAACACACTTAAACTGTGCGTTTTGATGCTTTCGGTCTTAGGGAAGGGTAGCAACAGTCGCTGATTCCTGGAACAAGTCTTGTGGGAATCCATCACGCGGTTACTCCCCGTTATTGGTGAAAAATAGATATAACAGAACATTTGGCGCAAACTGCCTTGAATGACGAGGTTGTGTTCCAACGGGTCCATCATCTTGTGACAGCGGATGTTGGAATGATCTCCTGCGCGTTTGTGTCATGCGCCGCACAGGTGGAAGAAATCCTGGAGGTTGAGATCTACGGTAAGCTACGTCAGCTTATCAACCATCGGCAGTTTTTACGTACAAACAGTGCATTATTATTACCTACCTATAGGCACGCATCTGCCGCAAAGTTAATAATTTGATTTCACGCATACGTATAGGTACCTATATAAACGCCAACAAAGAGTACGAGTCAAATGCTCGATTAAAGCGGCCTACTTTCATCATGCATGCATGCATAATTTTTGGGGTTCAGTTTTTTATTGGGTAAGCAACTTTCCAACTAGAATTGATTAAGATTGAGCGAGATAGCGCGATTTATTGAAGCGAGCTATTGGATTTCAAATACGAATAGAACTGAGTAGGAATAGGTACCTACCTACTCGCATTTTTCGATATCGGCATAAAGTTAAGTCTTTAACCGTTTTCAAAAGTTTAGAAACTCTAGTACTCAAGTGCCTGCTGACCTGGTTTATGTATTTGTTTTGTAATAATGAACTTTTCGTAAAGTTCTGATTTGAAGTACCTACCTACCTTCGATTTTTAAAACAAACTGGCTTAAGGGTGATTGACAGTGGCATCTGAACTAAGAAGAGCAATAGAGCTGGCTAGTACGTGCACAATCTCGATGGCACTCGGCGGTCGATCGCGGCAGACGCCCGCATGCTGACACCTCACTTAGCTTCATTTCCGTCTTCACAAGAGAGCTCGCTTACCACAGCTTGCGCTTTCCAGACGCCATAACCGAATTCAGTGAATTCAATTCACACACGGTAAATGTAGGTAATTTGAATGAAGTAAATATAGGTGTTCACTAAAATAATTTCGATAACTGCAACAGGATAAATATTCTGGTATCATGCGTAGTTTCTGATACCCACGACACAGGATATTCCAATGTGAGGTCAGGTATCTAATATGTAACTGTTGGTGCAATTTTTTTATTCAATTTAATGTATGTACCTACAACATATTTAAATATTATGATTTAAACTAAACATGCATGATTAGGTAGGTTTACATTGACATTTTAACAGAAAATGAACAATTAAAATATTCATAGAAGAAGTGGTACGTGCGAGGAATAGTTTTATCTTCTGTTTCACATGTTGATGAGGACTCATCAACATGTGAAACAGATCCTTATACGTATCAAAGTGATTCTTGTGGTGGTTTTTATAATAATATGTTATGTTATATAATACTAGAGGAAACTCTCGCGACTTCGTTCATATGAAGTTATTTTCAAACAAACTTCAACCGACCCCTGCTGCACCTTAGGGGTTGAATTTCGGGAGTTACTTTCCGAGTGCACCTCTGCACACCAAAAGGAATACACCCTCCAAATTTCAAGTTTTTAGGACTAGTAGGCTGTGCGTTGATAGAACAGTAAGCTAATCAATCGTATAAAACTCTTGTGTTACTGAGTTTTATATATTTAGATAATGCTTTTTAATAATCGAATACCTTGACTTGATAACTTTAAATATAAATCAAATAGGTAAGTACCTACCCGTCTTGTCCTTTACCGCATTTTGCATTTGATGCACAAAAGTGCAGCGCGCATGCCAAGCCTGAAAGACCTTTATTATACAAACCTGAATTCGTTATGAATAATTGCTCCTTGCATGAGAGTAAAATGCGGTGGTGGGGCACTTTTAGTCCGGAAGATCTTTTAGTAGTGGTTACCTTAAAACAGCCTAACATTAAACTTATTCCGGCAAAGTTTTAGCAGATTATTTTCACCTCACTTCATTGAACATTATTATTTATATTGGTAGGTACTTACGTTTTGATCTACAAACTCCATTTCTGAAAACATATGTTTCTCACATTGGTGTGGTACCTTGCTGTTTACGCTCGTTGTCTTTATTCACCAATTTACTCACATTTGAGCTCCACCCCGCGGGTCGTAAAGTAATATTATCCACCGCTGGGCGAGGGCAATAGTGCCTCTTTTACGGGCCGCGAGCGAGCGTCACATGGGAAATTATTTGACGTGGCGTTTAATGGATTTTTGCCTTCATAACACGGTACCTACGGCCAAATAAAAACATTCTGTACCTATCTATATATGGGTATTTGGGTATATAACTAAATAAGTTTAGGTATATATATAACGTTTGAAACGTTTTAATTTGCAGATACAACGAATATATAAACGGTACCGCGTTTATGATAATTCTGAAGAAATTGTGGGTCGTAAGCGTATTTTGTGTCGCACCCTCGATATTTTTATAAGGCTTTAAACGGTTTTCGCCTTTGCCTTTGTTATTTTAGGCTGTCTGAATAAAAAAAAACCGGCCAAGTGCGAGTCGGACTCGCGCACGAAAGCTTACGTACCATTATCTATATAAACGGCAAAAAAATCACGTTTGTTTTATGGGGAGCCCCTCTTAAATATTGTTTTTATTCTGTTTTTAGTATTTGTCGTTAAAGCAGCAAACATAAATACATAATGTGTGACAACTGTCTAGCTATCATGGTTCATGAGATACAGCCCTGTGACAGACAGACGAACAGACAGACGGACAGCGAAGTCTTAGTAATAGGGTTCCGTTTTTACCCTTTGGGTACGGAACCCTAAAAAACACCACCATTTATTGATACTATTGAGCTATATTGACTTTCGAATACTTTGTTACAGATCATGGAGTAACACCATTAAAGCTGCTAGAACTGCGCGTGCCGTCACACGTGCCGCTAGGCACGCGCGCGACTCTGTCGTGTCACTGGCAGCTGGGCCCGGCCGACGTGCTCTACTCCGTCAAGTGGTACAAAGATGGCCAGGAGTTCTTCCGGCATGTGCCTCGGGACGTTGAGCAAAAAAGAAAATTTCTGTTGCCAGGAGTCGATGTAGAGGTGAGGCTCGCATGCTTATAAAGCATAGCCGTCAAAGATCAACCGAGCTAATAGGGTGGCGACTTGACGCTGACAATCGTCTGTTAATTTATTTCATACTAGCGACCCGCCCCGGCTTCGCACGGGTAGCATGTTATTATACATATAAACCTTCCTCCTGAATCACTCTATCTATTAAAAAAACCGCATCAAAATCCGTTGTGTAGTTTTAAAGATATAAGCAAACATACATACATACATATTACATACAGACGCGGGAAGCGGAAAGCGACTTTGCTTTATACTATGTAGTGAAGCTAGACTAAGCTAGGAGACGCCTTGAAAGTGGATTTTGGGTTATTTCTTATCCCAAGATTAACTTTCGTTTCTACTACTTTAGTTTCTAAAATCCTAAGCCCAAACACGACGGGATTATGTTGTATAGTTGAAGAGTTTATATAGCTACCTTCGAGCTTCAACATCAGATCAGCTCGCTGATACCATAATATTACATTGTTATCTAAATTCTAAATCTAAATTTGACAGGTATGCATAGTTTTTATTTAATTTGAACTATTTACTGAGGTTTTCCGTTGAACAGCTCCTGACTACATCATCAGATCAGCTCTTTGTCACCATTGTCACTGGAGTTAAATAAATACTTATGCTGCTTTACAGCTTAATTGGTTGGGTTAATTGGTTTAAAATTCAGTGCAAGATTTGACTCTCACATACTAACAAACAAACTAAGTCAAATCTAACTAACGAGCAAGTATAATAAAAGCTTTTAAAAATCGTGATTGATCTCTGAGCATCTGCTGTCTAACTGTATATTTTATGTAGGTAAGTAAATATGAGGGCTTATAAAATCTTTTTCTCAGCTGGTATAGGTATATTCCTTAAAATATTTTTTATGTCGGTTAAAAGAGTGTCAAGAACCTCCAAAAAATAATTTTGTAGTAGAAACAATAAAAAAATAGTAGAACTATTGAACTTTTTATTAACGTTTTATTAAACTAGAAAAAAAGTAAGTACTTATTTCATTTTTGTGGAATTTTGTTCTACTCGTGGTACATTGCCCTTATGTGCCCTTAGACCTTAGAGGATCAGTGCGCTGTTTACCAAATTCAATTCGCTACCTTATTTATAACTCCTTAGTAAAATTCCACTTGGACTACCTAATTGAGGCATGGGGCTCAGCTACAAAAACAAACTTATCACAAATGCAAAGAACTCAAAACAAAATCAAAAAATTATTATTCCACCTTAACTATTTAACTCCTACGGTAACAGTATACAAAAAAACTAAGTTAGCGACCTTAGCGCAATTATATAAATACAAAACCTGCATACTTATAAGGAAAATCCTAGACAAAGAAATACACACACAAATATCGTTTACAAAAAAAAAATCAAATACAAAAACGCATATTACGGCGCGCTAATAATATCTACTCGCAAAAACCACGTACCACCACGGAATTAAAACAATAAAGTATGAAGGAGCAAAAATTTACAACAAACTGCCGACAGACATTAAGGAGATACAATCATTCCCACTATTCAAAAAAAAAATATTATTTTATATTACTACCAAATCTAAAATTCTATAATTCTAAACGTACCTGAACCCCAATTATTTATTTATTAATGTTTCGCGTACACTTTGTTATTTAGCTTTTACTATTACATACTCATTTACAATACTAATACCGCCTAATTGCTATCAATATCGAGGAAATAGCAACCACTACTTACTGAGGACTGCATACTTAATAAACACCCTAATGCCCATTGCTGCGTCTTGTTGCTAACTCGTAATAATTATCGAACTACCCGCATAATGGTATTTTTGATACTTTTACTCTAAACTCTTTATTTTTATGTAACTAACCTACTATTTTAGATTCTGTTGCTTTAATTGTAAATTAGTTGTAAGTACCTATCTAGTTTGAACATTTTTTGAAATAAGTAATACGAGTATCTTTCCGACTCGTACCTATCTCTGTTTTATACTTACGTTAGGTAAGTAAATTATCTTGTATTTCTCTATTAAGTGAATAATAATAAGAATAATAAGAAATAAATATCTTAAACCGTTAAACCATAAATTATGACCGTATTATGACTCATAATACATTGAATGCGTTTTGGCTGATATAATCGCTTGAAGGGAAGTTCAGTGTTAATCCGAACGCGATGTAATTTCAGCTTAGTGTCGTAGAGAACTTGAAATCACTGCGAGCGTATTCAACCGAACGATCGGTGCTGTACGTTCCGCAGATATGTCGCGACATTAATAGAGTACACTTTTTAAAAAACTTAAAATGAGTTGTTTAAAAAAAGTAATTGTATTGAAACATTCATATCATAAAAGGTAAAGCAGATAACAAGGATGAACTTTTACAGTAGATAACGTATAATTGGATTAATCCAATTGTGAGACGAGTTTGCTTAGGTCTCCCGAGTGGAAACAATATAAAACTGAACCGGATATTACGTTGTGAAGAGGCACAGGTGTACACTGTACTGTGTACACTCTCATGTATGGAATTTCTTTCATTTGATCAGAGTCTACTGTAGCTAAGCACGTGAGGAGTGCATGGTCATTGGTCAACTAACCGCTAATATAAATCATGAAGAAATGAATAATGAAATAGGTTCACGACTGTAATCCTCAAGTACGGTAGACAGTCATCCACTTAGATCTCCAGGCGCTTAGATTCTGGAAGACCACTCAAGAGGGTAATCAGAGGACTCCTTATATCCTATAACTTTATTACTTTTAACATTTATAGCAGGTACTTTTTAAGCGATTTTACTAGAAGTTTCCAATAGAGCGATATTCACTGAAGGTTTTTTTTTTTTTTAGAAATCGAGTTTCAATGTTGCCAACATCACGTTGTATCCGGCGATATTGGAAACGGGAGGGCGGTACCGTTGCGAGGTGTCAGCTGAACGTCCCTTTTTCCTCACAGTTACTAACCATGCTGATATGGTTATTGTAGGTGAGTACTCAACCGATCAGTTTCTATACTAATAAGTAATTACCGTTGGCTACATAAATCATGTAAATAAAATATTCTAGACCTATATAAATATCAGTGCTCGCGACGGTGAAGGACAACTTATTATTAAAAAACAGGTATGTATCTATCTAATACCTATAAAATAATAAAACTTAAATTGAACAAAATCTGTATAATAAATTTAAATTAGGGAATGTTTTGTATTCGAAACAGAAGGAGGAGAGACCCGACTTCTATAATTTATTTTCATACTATCGCTATAGACGTTGTCCTGTCCAAATTTCAATAATCGCATAGAGTAACGCACGTTGCTATGATGACTGATGTCAACACTGATGTCTGATTTTTTACACACCAGGCGCCATCTATACCAAAATCATCCGTTTGGCGTTTTTTATCATATTGAGGATTTTTTTCGTATTTTAAAGTTGTCTATGTTTTATTTGGGCATTAAATCTAAATCTACAGCAAATTTCATATTTATCCGTTTTGTCGTTTAGGGCTGATTAAGGCACAAACATACATACAAACTCACAAACTTTCGCACTAGCCGACCCGTGACAGACTTTGTTCTGTCAAATTTTAATAATTGTATAGGAAAATGCAATTTCAGACATCTTGCAATTGTTTCCCTACAAACCTTGTACTGATAAAATAAATTACGAATTTTGGTAGAATGCGTATCATTCATTAGTCAAAACTGCGTTGCTATGACGACTAAATGTGTCTGTGATGTCAGATTTGTTGCACACCAGCGCCATCTATACCAAAATCATCCTTTTGCGTTTTTTTATTATTTAGGGGTTGTTTTTCGGATTATAAGTTCCCCTTATATATTATATATATATATATATATATATATTAATAGGATTAGGATTCAGAGAAATAATACAAACCGGCCAAGTGACGGGCCACGCGCAATGTAGAGTTTCGTAGTTTACACAGTTAACAACGTTATGATAAGTAATTTTCGATGGTATTTGTAAAAAGAAAAATAATTATTTCTTCTCAAGTACATTTTATAAGTTGGTCGACTATTTATGTCTATATCTTGTAAACTGGTAAAGCCTGCTTAGCTGTGATAGTTTTGTTTTTAATTTCATTATATTATGTACTTCCGTAAATTTTTTCACGCCTCCAAAACGAATAGTTTAGCTTTTGTTACACTTGACTCTAACAAAAATTTGCACTTTAAAGCTTAATATTTCACAAACGACTCCCTAATACGAAATGTTGTGTTCACGAACCCACAATATACTCGTATTTTAAAGACCTATTCGACGACAACCCACACCAATTTTTTTTTTGTATATATATTATGTATATTTATGCCAATATATATATTTTTTGCCTTAGGCAATCTATGTTTTTGTAACTAAGCTTTTTAATTTAAACACTTCTGTAACTAACCACGGAAATAGGTGAAGACTTCTAATTGACTAATTTTGTAATAACCACCCTTAGGGTGAGATTACACATACACGAAGCTGTGTCAAATACAAAACAATACGATTCAAAATTCGAATTCAAAAATTATTTATGTCAATAAAATCACAAGGATCACTTTGAAACGTCTTAGGAACAAGGTGAAGCTACGCCGATTCCTCGCGACCAAGCCTAGAAGAATCAGGCAACAAACACGGCTTGGGACCTACCTCTTTTTTCAATGATCCTTTCCTTAATGCTATTTAGAGCTCCTGTGTGGTGCCGATTGAACAAAGTGAAGGCTCAAACAAAAATCAAGTAGGTACGTACAAAAATAAAAAAAATAACTAAAGAGTTTCAGCAAAAATTCCAAAAGCAGCACACGCTACACTTGATCCTACTAATATTATAAATGAGAAAGATTGTGAATGGTAGTGTTTGTTTGTTACTCTTTCACGCAAAAACTACTAAGCGGATTTTGATGAAACTTTACAGTAATATAGCTTATAAATCAGAATAACACATAGGCTACTTTTTATCCACGCGGGCAAAGCCGTTGGCGGAAGCTAGTTTAGAAATAAAACCTAAAGATGAAAGAACTATTTGCTTAAAAATAATTAAAGTAGACAAATGTTAAACAAAAAAAAGTGCAAACTAAGTAAATTAAAATTTAGCTGTCGAGTGGCAGAGCGACATCAGGCCACGAGGATTTATCATTTATATGTATATTGTCCGATAGGTCCGCTCTGCACAGCTCCGTGTAGGTTGAAACTCTACCTGATCCCAGAAGCACTAACTTTATTCCGCTTAGATAAACCTACCTATAAAATAATTAAATTGTATTAACAATCAGCCAAGTGCGAGTCGGGCCCATGCACATTCGGCCCCATTATCGGAAGGACATACGGACAGACGGACAGACCTTTTTAGACGTTTAAACATAATTTGTATATCTACCTTTGTATTCCTATTGTACAACAGAGAGTAGATTGGTTACATAAAATAATTAAAAAGTGTGATTACTTAACAACGAGTGTCCAAACATTGTTCCGATGCAATAAAGTAATGCACCATCCAGTGATGCAACTTCAAGCAAACTCAATTAAGTGCAAACAATATTTCAAGTTGAAACTAGAGTCAGGGAAACCAAAAAATAAAGTAAATGAAGGGATAATCATGATCCGCTGTCCGTCTGTCCGTCTGTCACTATGTCCGTCACAAGGCTATATCTCATAAACCGTGATAGCTAGACAGTTGAAATTTGTACCGATGTATTTCTGTTGCCGTTATAACAACTATTTATAGATGATTATTTATTAGATGATGATGATGAATTTATATCAGGTTTATAGGGAAACGAATTGAAGTTTCCTGAAATTGCTTTTTTCTATGCGATTATTGAAATATGATAGGACAACGTCTGCCACGGGTTGGCAAGTATAACACATTTTTCTTAAATATTTTTTTTCTAGACCTTTTAAGTTCTTAACGTTTTTATTTTGACAAAATAGTTTATCACGAAATTGTCTTGCGACATTGGTGGCTATTATGTAGATTCCACAAACTGGATAAAATGGTGTATAAAAGTCTATACATAGGCATAGGTAGTCTCAGAATGACAGCTCTAAAATGTAGGGTAGTTTTAACTAATTTTGCGATTTTCGTTATGTGTTACATAGTAAACATATAAATTAGTGTTGATTTTAATGACTCTTGGATGTGTGAAATATGAGCAATAAAATAGGGAAATTACTAAATTAGTCAAGTGTAAACTTGAATGGAAATTTACGCAAGTCTGAAGTTATTGGAATTGGAATGCTACGAGAAATGTTTGATATTACCAAAGGTATCGTCCTTAAAGGTTTTGTTATTTCGCAGCATTACCTGACCAGGGGCCCATGATCACCGGCTCTCGGCTCCGTTATCAGATCGGGGACCGAGTCCAGGTCACCTGTACTTCGGGCAAGTCTCGACCAGCTACACGCCTCGCCTGGTTTATTAACGGAGAGCCGGCACCAGCTCCAACGATTCGTAATCCCACACAGGAGATGACGGACGATGGCCTAGAAATCACGAGCTTGTCACTTAATTTCAAAGCGAAGTCGAAGCATTTTAGGAAAGGCGATTTAAAGTTGAAGGTGGGTCATCACCTCAAGAGGTTGGCTTAGATTAATCAGATTAAATTTTTACTTGGAAATCTTCAATTTTTCCATTGTTACAGTGTCTAGCAACAATAGCCACTGTGTACTGGCGCAGCAACGAAGAGAGCGTTCAGGGCGAGCGGCTGAAAGAATACTCCCGCTCCCGTGAGTTCGGAGAAGATTCCTACTCAGACCGGGTGCAAACTTCCGACAAACCCAGCACGGCCTCCCATACGCCCACAATTATCCTATTGTACATCAGCAACTTCCTTATCACGACGAACCTACTCTAAAAAATTGTGCTTACGGGATTGCGTAAAAGCTGTGAAATATTTATGAATGGAAAATGTAAGATATTTGTTATTTTGATTTGGGAGTTGTTAATAAACCGATGTTATTCCGTCTGAAATATCTGTAAAATTATAATGAGGTATTCATGTGCATGTGCATACAAACGCACAAAGTGGCACCTCATATAAATGCGGTTCAGTGTTTTTGGAAAACGAGAGGCTTTCAAAGTCATCTACTTTTCTTGTTCGTTAAGCCAAATGTGAGATAGAAACTAAATATAGATTTGTGTTAGGATAAGGTAATCAACTTGCAGCCAAAGCAATGTTGTTGACTAGAGAAACTAGTAATAAGAGAAGAAGCTTGCAGTCTCAAAATGTTATTAGCTTTTCCATACGCTAGAATAAAATTACATTAATTTATTCATCTCCAAAGATTGATTTTTTGACTAAAGTAGGAGATATTTTTACTACCTTTATTATTTTGGTTGGGTGACAAACTTAATATTAGGTATATTATGATCATTCTATACGCGCATGCTCCAGCATTAAGGCATAAGGGGCGTCGTCAGAGATATATAATCCTTACCGAAAACGTAAGTAAGTGCCTAGTACTGAAACATGCGTTATACGAGTATAGTATGTAAGTTTGGGCTTTATATTCCGTATTGAACTTGGTAGAGCAAACTATACTAACAAAAATCATCCATCTTATTCATAAGTAAGTAGGTTAATATACCTTCTTCATGAAGTGAATCAGTAAGTTCAACATATCAGTACAATATTGTACCTAATAATGTAAATCGCGCAGAATTTAAAGATTTAAAGTATTTCTTCAAAAAGGTAAATACTAGTGCCTACTTCTGTATACATAAAATGTGTCTATGTAATTTATCAGCCTTCAGGCAATGTATAAAACTAAGTAGAGCGCGTCTCTACCAACTGTAGGTATCTATTGTACGAGTAGTTCATTGATACAAGAAATATTACAACTCAAATAATTTTGGTTATGCATGTTATTGAATTGTGAATGCATTGTACTTTAATATTTATAAATATGACACATAAAAATTTTGTAACATTGTAACACGAGTGACTATCTATAAAAAACCGGCCAAGTGCGTGTCAGCCTCGCGCACGAAGGGTTCCGTACCATTATTTTTTAGTTAACTTTTAAGTCGATTACGACTTACTTGCCTACTTTGCTACTGCCGGTAAAGTGGCGTCGCCTGGCGGCGCGCATTATATCATGCATTATAATGTAGTAACATCAAAACAAACTAGATGTCGCTAGAATCGCAAAAACGTTTGCAGTATGGGAGCCTCCCATAAATATTTATTTTATTCTCTTTTTAGTATTTGTTGTTATAGCAGCATCAGAAATACATAATCTGTGAAAATTTCAACTGTCTAGCTATCACCGTTCATGAGATACAGCCCTGTGACAGACAGACGGACAGCGAAGTCTTAGTAATAGGGTCCCATTTTTACCCTTTGAGTACGGAACCCTAAAAACGTATAAGTATTTACGTAGTTACTGAAAGAACTACGCAAATACACATGGTCGTAAATGTAGGTGTATTACATTTTGAGAATACTTCACTTCATTTTGTGGGCTCTGCTTAGTTCAATTGTTAAGAAAATACAGGATGTGCCCAATTTTTTTTTCCAATATATACGGATCATCAGACTACCTACAAAACACACAGCGAACAAGTTCCAATGGTTGAATGTAGTCCAAACACTAATCTCCCAGCTGCAATTATTCCATGTCCAAACTTTACTAGAGTTATTTTAAAGTTAGTTTTCCTGAATATTTTTGGAAGCCAAAGCCGTAGCAATTAACATTGTAAAAACAATGATTGTGAACAACGTTACCCTACAATCTACATCGTCAAGACATTTTTTAGTCTCTATATTTATGTGTTATATTATAACATTGTTTACTAATAGTAAATCTGTGTCTATATTAAGACCTTCCTACCTAATGCACATTCACACATCAAATCATCCGAATGCGTGTACCACCCGCGACAGCTAGAGAAGCAAATCTAGCGTTAATTGTACCTACTGCTGTGTTTTGTAATCTTGTACAGAATTTATGTACGTAAAGCACAACATGCAAAGTGAAAAGGCTCAATTCAGACCAAACGGCAATGAGGAGAAGCATTGAATGTGTGAATCGCGTAATGTTTAAACCAAATACCTATCAAAAATCACTGTGTTGGTGTATTCGCTAAGAATATTGTTGCTAATTGTTATAAGTTACTACGAGTAAGTTAGGTATATACATTTTAGATAAACAAATTTGTACATAATGAGAGTATGTGGCTCAATCAATAAATAAAAACAAACAAAGTGATCAGCAGCTGTAGTTTTATTGAACCAGAAACATTTATCAATCTACACTTTGCACAGTGCTGCGCTCCTCATCAGTGCCAGTGCTGTACGGCGGATGAACAGCTCAGTCACTACGAATTATCGTGTACTAGGGCTGCTGGCAAAATCTTTCGCCACGCCGGTCTTATCTGTCTGCTGCGTGATGATGGCAAGCGACCCGACGACGGTGTGACTCTGGTCCCTTGTCCCTTGGGAGATGGGTAGGTCTCTAGTATGAGACGCTACTTGCGTCGATACACTGGCGCGTTCACATCTTCCGGGGACTTCAGTTAGGGCGGGTGCGGCCGCAGATTCGGCGGAGGACCTCAAAAGGTGCAAATATACAAGTCTCGATTGGGCTTACTAACATGTTTGAGCCTTTTGGAGTCGAGACCCTGGGTCTGTGGGGAAACGGGGCCAACAGGGTTTTCAAAATTTTATCAGGGCGTCTGATCGAAGCGGCGCTTGATCCGAGAGCTGATTTCTATTTGGCACAACGGATCAGCAATACCGTCGCTTCCTACTGGTAGTGATCTGATCAGGATCAGTTGAGCTATCTATAGACTGTTTGCAACGGTCATTAGATAGATGCCTCATCTGGATTTTATGTTTTTTTGTTAACATTCTGTAATACGAGTATATTAGTATATTACAGATGTTATTTACTTTAAACTTAAGTAAATACAGTTACACTTGGTACTCGTATTTTAATCTTTGTTCTACAACATTTCAAGTAGGCACTTGATTATTGATACCTTCCTAATTACGTCGGAAATTTGATGACGTATGTGTGTATGTGCAAGGAAACTATGTAGGTAGGTATTGACTTCATATTATGAACCTAGAGATTTTAGAAATATTCAACGTTATGAATAAATTTTACATGAGTAGGAGTATCTGAATTAGTCCGTTAATTAATAATATCTGCTTTATAAACTTCGTGGTCATAGCATAGGACTGAGTACGTGCCTGTAGTTAAATAACCGAGATTATAATCGCCGCCCAACCACTTGTTCCTAAAAATGTTTTGTGTTTTATTGGCCCTCCGGCTTCGAGTAAATATTTTACAAGAGCATTTTGGTAGCTCGGGCGATACAAAATGTGCGTGTTATTCTTTATTAATTTAAAATTTGGTTTAAATGGAAGATAATACAGAAATAAAATCGTTGCGGGCCCAAAAAGTGATAATAAACAATATCGACGCTCTACAGATTACAAAGGTTAGAATATGGTTGGGAGAGTTTAAAACTTAGGTGCATATAGGTTCCCTGTAGCGGGGTAAAACAGGTTGATAGAGTCGATTAAATTTAGAAAGTATTACTCAATAGAGGACTTTAAGTATAAAATATGCCTGTTTATCGTCTAAAAGCGGAGGCAGTTGCTGAAACTTGATCACTTGGTATTCAGATGCATACCAAAAATACAAACTATCTCTGACTATCGAATAGTGCCAAATAGGGTAAAGATCCAGCGTTTATAGGTTTTTATCAAAATACTAAACGGACAAAGATGTATAGCAAGAAATTCCGCCAATCTGCTCCGAAATAGTCCAACCTAAGGTAAAATACACACTTCTTTATCATCATCATCATTTCAGCTGTAGGACGTCCACTGCTGAACTTAGGTTTCCAGGGCGATCGATCTTGTCGATCAATTGCAACTTTTCTCAGATTGTCTTTCCATCTAGCGGGGGGCAGTTTTATGCTGCGCTTTTCAGTGAGGTTTCTACATGAGAGCCACTAACAATTCAGCCACAACCATTACAGGTAAGTGTTAGAATATAATAAGTGTTAAGTGTATAAATCCTAAAAAAAACCGACCAAGTTCGAGTCGGACTCGCGCACGAAGAGTTCCGTACCATTATTTATAAATCACGTTTTACCTATTTATTTTATTCTGTTTTTAGTATTTGTTGTTATAGCGGCAACAGAAATACATCCTCTGTGAAAATTGCCTAGCTATCACGGTTCATGAGATACAGCCCTGTGATAGACAGACGGACAGACGGTCGGACAGTGGAGTCTTAGTAACAGAGGTACGTTTTTACTCTTTGGGTACGGAACCCTAAAAAGTAGGACTATCTACAAAAAGAAATGAGATGCCATCAAAAACATAACTTGTAACAAACAACAAACTTGTAAAAAAATCCAAGTCTCGCAACTCAACTCAGTTCTTCTACCGTAAAAAGTTTTGAGATCCATGTAATACCAAGTCGGTTAATTTATTCAGTCCCTACTTTAAGGGTCCTTCTGTTTTATATTATTACGTAATTAGCTAACCTTTACGTTATTAATTAAGACAGAAGAAGATTTTTTTACAAGTTATGTTATTGATGGTATTTCATATTCTGTTCATATTCATATTTCTGTTTGAGTCATGAAACTTAACAATACCTCTTTGAAGTTCTTTCATAGAGATTTACAGAAAAGCTTCTGGCACCGGTTCCGACAGCCTCTTGACGAAGGCAATACAAATAAACATTATTACCTAATCTACCTAATACAAATAATTGTTATCGCCCCTAGCAATAACCACAAGTAGACAATTGTAATAAACGTTCAAGTAACTGGCAATCCTTTTTTTTATAAGAACAGTCTCTTATCGACTATATCAGCCCTTTTGGAGTGTAATTTATATTTATTTATTTATTTATATTTATTTATTTAGCCCTTTGAACTGAGTGAGAGATTTAAATTATTGTAGGTATTTCAATTATTAAGTTGTGTTATAAAATATCTCTCAGCTCAGTGTGCCTGTTGGCAAAGTCCTCATCCGGAGTGTAATTTACTCTCGAATAACAACAGGGAATAAAAAGAGCAATGTTACGAGTTGATGCTAACTTAAGTCATACGCCCAAAATCGAACATTGTTTGCCGTAATCAAATTATGTACCTACATAAATTTGAGAGGTACTCAAATCCAAAAATTCTGTGATAGGTAGGTAAGTAAATAATGGCAAAACTTAAAGCTATAGAGTAGGCAATAACTTAAAATATCTCGAATAAACCTAATTAGTACACGTGTGCAGCCGGGGCGAACAGCTAGTTAATTATAGAAAATATATATAAATATTTTATCAATTTTGCTATAATATTTTTCTGTGATAATCGATCAAAATGCATGGTCTATAGAGTGTCAAATATCTATAAAGTGTAAAGATTTATCGATAACTTTTAACTGCATTTGCGCCATATATCTTTAGGAGGACCATTACCAGTGGAGCAACTCTCGCTTGACTTTCTTATTATATTAGCACCAAAATACGAAAGTATAAATTGGATTTAACGATTACACAAAAAAAAATCTAAGCCATTTTAACATACCTATAACTCAATTTTGGTTCGTAAGTTAACTTATTTCTTTGGCATTAATTCTTTTTTTTTTGATATCTACACTTCTTTGGACCTATCCAAAACGTTGTTTCGGGTGCTCAAACTAGGAGGCCTACTGGTGCCTATGTACAATTATGGCAATTTGTTGTCATATAATATGCGCATATTTTGAAGGTAGGTTACATAATATAATAACATGTGCTCAAAACGGTGAAGGAAAACATCTTGAGGAAGCCACTTAGTAGGTATTGTTATAAGCGGCGTTAGGTTTGCAACTTTTCACGTATGGAATGTTTGGACGTGCTTCTGACTACCCCATTTATACATATTCAAGGAGATCTATTTATATTTTAAGTAAGTATTATTTTCTATCAGTTTAATTTATTTAGAACGCGTTTCGAATTTTACAAAACTATTTAAGGTTATCAAAATCGTGACCCACATTGTGCAGATAAAAGAGGAAAATCTCATGACATGTCTGTAATTTCACCGGAACATTGCAATGTGTCATTCCCTTGTATAGTGAGCTTCCGGCATGGAGGCACTGCGGTTGTAGCTAGACTGAAAAAGCATCCGAGTTACAAAGAAAATGGAATGCCTTTTAGGTTTCAGCTACAAATTTTGATTCATTGTAAAATTTCAGAATTTATAATGTTTTTCTTAGATCAGGGCCTTGAGTCGGGGATGACGGTAAAGAATGATACAAGTCAAGGTGGATTTTAGTACAGTCACAAGCTCTTATGATGGTCTCGTCGAGTGCAATAAAAATCGTGGCAATGCCAATGGTCTAAGGCCTTACAAAAAAAAACAAATTTCCAACAATACCAGAGTACAGTTACAGGACAAGAGATATTATCAAATAAATTAAAAAAAACTGGCCTAGTGCGAATCGGGCAGTAGTTTACACAGCTAACAACGTTTTAAAGTAAAATTTAACACCTAATTAATCACATAAAATTCGAGAAGTTTTTTCACAAACCTGAAATATTTTTGAAAGACCTATATAATGACACCCTAGCTCATGGGGTACGTGAGAAAAAAAACATCCCCACCTTACGTGTAGGGTTTAAGGGTTACAATTTTTTTTTTTCAAGATTTAATTTTACCACTTTGTCGGCATGACTAATATGTATTTCCATGCCAAATTACAGCTTTCTAATACAAACAGTCTCTGAGAGTCTACTAAGAGCTGCAGACTAACGGAACTATGGGTTTCTTGCAGACTACTAAACCAAGGAGATTCTCTTGATAATACCTACAATACAAGTCTCATACAAATTCAAATTCAAATTCAAAAATCATTTATTTCAATAAAATCACAAGGATCACTTTGAAACGTCTTAGGAACTAGGTGAAGCTACGCCGATTCCACGCGACCAAGCCTAGAAGAATCAGGCAACAAACACGGCTTGGGGTCTACCTTTTTTTTAATGATCCTTTCCTTAATGCTATGTAGAGCTCCAGTGTGGTGCCAATCGAACAAGGTGAAGGCTCAAACAAGAACAATAATTAAAAGTACCTACTACTCAAGTACGTACAACAATAAAAAAAATAACTAAAGAACTTCAGCACAAATTCAAAAAGCAACACACGCTACACTTGATTTAGAATTAAAACTTAAAGATAAAATGACTATTTGCTTAAAAATAATTAAAGTAGACAAATGTTACACAAAATAAAATTAAGTAAATTAATATTTAGCTGTCGAGTGGCAGAGCGACATCAGGCCACGAGGATTTATCATTTATATAGGTAATCATCTACAGTATAATACGCTTTGTTATACAAAATGTGTAAAAGTGATGTTTTTCCGAGAAAGCATTATTAAAACATGATGCATGTTGTTTATTATTGCTAACGTTTTTATTGTTTGCAGTAGGCTAGAAAATCGCGTCTTTAGAATCGCAGTCTCTTAAAAAAACTAGGACTTCTCTTGTAACCTTATAACTGAAATGGCGAGGCTTTGTAAAGTAGATACGACTACGATACGACACACACGTTGAAATGTGCATACCTAATAGTACTACCATACGTATTTTGATTATGCTACAAAGTGCTTCTTAAAAAGTAAGAAATTAATAAGCGCTATTAAAACAGTAAGTAAGGCTGGCTAGTCGGCAAAAAAATAATAATACAAGAATACGGACTGGTAGTTGCAAAAACGCCTGAATCAGAGGGTTCATCACATGGCGTGCCCCGCAGTCGTTTGCTGCCTGCATTCAGTTTGCATAATGCACTTACTGACGGACGCTCGGCGGCACCCCCCTTATCCCACCCCTCTGTCCTCCCACCATGCACCCCAATCGTATTATCCGAAACAGGGTAAACATATTCATTACTCTTAATAAAATTGTTTGTCGTGCAATTTACCAAACTGTATTAACAACGATTATGATGAATCACGTTATCGGCGTGGCGAACCGTGGTATTGGAAATTTTAATTATCTTTTGTATTCATCCTAGTAAGTACTTATTAACAATATTATTTAGCAGTCCGGAATTATGATTAATAATTTTTAGTATAACATATTTTTAAAATCATGCTTTTATAAATTCTAGGGCTGTTAGTAGGTACTTGTCAGACAAATCAAACTATAGCCCAGATACGTTGTGGTTCTATGTGTAGATAGGGAGTTCCTATGGCTACATTCGAGCTCCATCATCAGGTTACATAGTTACATATTTACATAACACACTAGAGCATAATAATATTACACACTAGTGCTTATTACATAGAATTATCCCTACAAAGTTAGTTTAGTACCTAACTGCAAATGAAATGCAAGTAAACAGCATTTTCAATTTAACCGGGTAATACAGTTTTTTTTTGTAAGAATAAAGAGGTTTTATGCCGCTGAAAATCCAAAATAAATTAAGCCGACATCTATTGTCATCAAATTAATTTTGATTCACAATAATTTGTTATAAAATATTTGCATTTTATCACAAAAATTATAATTTTCAAGTAGGCTGTATATGCGAGTAAGTAAACAGAGCATTTTCAATTTAACCGAGTACCTAATACAGTTTTTTTTGTAACAACAAAGAGGTTTTATACCGCTGGAAATACATTTACATTTTTGAAATAAATAAATGTGTGTGTAAATAAATTAAGCCGACTATTAAACGATTATTATCAAATTATTTTTAAACATCTTTAACCCGCGACTTCGTCCGCGTAGATTTAGGAAATCGATTTATGACGACTTTATCGTAAAACATGAAAATTTTGGAAATTAAAAGAATATTTTGGAAAAAAGTAGCTTTTGTCCGTCCCAAGACTATTTCAACTATCTCTATATAACATTTCATCACAATCGGCTTAACGGTTTGACTGTGATAACGTCACAGACAAACAGACTTTCCACCTTGAAAATTGCAAAAAGTCCCATACAAATTTGCCTTCGTATTTTTAGGGGATTGGGGGAAGATTTCTAAAAAAATCTTGATGAATGTATTTTTTTTTATAACATATAGTCTGTATACAAATTTTCAGTTATTTATCTTGAAAACTGACGAAAGTTCCGTATTGACTATCAAACTCTCTTTTAGGGATTTCCAAAAAAATTAATGATAAATGTATTTTTTTTAGTAACTAATAGTCCGCTTACCAATTTTAAGCTTTCTACCTTGAACACTGCGGAAAGTCCAATACAAAATTTCACCCCCTTTTTTAAGGATATGGGGGCAGATTTCTAAAAAAAATTGATGCACTTATTGTTCGTTAGCTACAATGAGTTCGCCTTCGCATATCAAGTTTTAACTGTCTGCATTGAAAATTGCGGAATGCTCCTTATAAACTTTCACCCCCAATTTTGTTTTTATTATTTGATATGACGCGCGGTGTCTTAAATCGGCCATATAGGTCTGATGTTTTGGATGACAGTATTCGCCTTGCATGAGGTGTCTATTGGGCTGATGAATTGATGTGATAGATGATTAGAAGCCATATCCCAAAAAAAATCTTGTTTATTCAGTAGAAGAGGATATTAAATGTTATTTTTAAAAAATGAGCCCGTACTTAAGAATTGCAATGCTACATTCCATATACTTAATGCTAGTTGCCTGTTGGTCCCCAGGAGGCTGTTGCTTTTATTACCTACCCTCTGGCACCAACATTATAGTTTAAACCTTATTACTGCCCAGGTACGAGTATATGGCACAAAATTTAATAGCAACACTTTGAAATGAAAGCATATTTATTTTTAATTCCAGAGAAAGCACTTTTCAAGGTAAGGATCACTATCGCAATCTGAAAACAATATTGTTTTGCAAAGTAATAATAATTACAAGTATATACGAGTAGGTACGATATTGAAATTAATTATATAAAATGAAATTAAATACCATGAAATGTCTGTGTGCATCGTTTTTTGTCTACATTAAATGAGTGGTTTATTTAATTTTGAAGATAAACACCATTTGCTCTGATTTTTAAAATGCAGCAGATATGGTTTTGTTTTCTCCTACAAAATAATGTAAGTGCAAAATGCTATTTCTTCATCACGAGAACAGCCGAATATCGGACACCTAGATCCAAGAGGATGTACTCTTGGATCTCAATCAATCTCAATCGAAAAATCAATGATATATTGGGACAAACGTCACATCGTTTCGCCGAAATCGTTTTTCAGAATAGGAGCCCAGGAGTGGGACTAAGTATCTATCGTTTTGATCAGATTCTACTAAAGCCGAGGCACATGGGACAATTCATTTTTATGAGTAAATATACGAGCATAATGTTTACCTACTCTTGTCTTAGAACATAGTAGGCCCAAAAAAAAATGGATCCAAATGGTGTCGTGTCACCTAGGACTAGGAGGAGACATTTTTTTTTTAATTGCTCATTACATGAGTCAAGCTATCGAACGAATCGAACCGATCCAATGTAAAATGTGTGTGTATAGTTTTACGATTCTGTGTTGCACTCACGGTTTGTCGGATTTGTTCCGTCCCAATCGGTATGAATCATCACCCTATGCACAGTTCGATGCATTTACCAACCCCTGCCGATAAGGAAGCTAAGGGAACAAATTTAAATGGGAAAATGCCTGGAAATGGCTCACGCTATTGTCCCAATTTCCGAAGGGGAGATATCGAAGCCCCAATATCTTTTCAACGATTAGCCGGTATTTATTCTGTGTGAGAATTCAAAACAACCGCCATTCTGCCCTTAAAGTTGGATAAATGGGGAGTTGTTAGTTGCCGACAGATAAATTTCCTGTCGTCTGATTACAACCGCTACCCTTCCTAGAAATTAGGAACCCACAAGAACCATCAACGGTGTTTTGGTTCTATCAATTGATTTTAGCGTCCGAAATTATGTTTCTTCGTCCTAGAGGTTTATTACACCGGTATAAAGAAATGTACCTTTAGTACATGTACTTGTGTATCTTTGTGCAAACTATAAACAAAAATATTTTATATAGTTATGAAGAAATGAAATAAAATCAGATTTTTTATAAAGTCCCCTACATGAAAAAATCTGATATTATTATATACGCAAGTTTTACATTTCTTCATAACTATTTAAAATCTAAAGTCCTTATATCGTAAATAGTTGCTGTAATAATCAGCATGGAACGGATAAAATCGTTTCCTAAACTAATCCATGTCGGATTACTAAAAATCCCAGGATTCGAACAGGCTAAGAATCGACTTTACACCCATAGTACGAATAATGTTGGTGATGATGGTAAATGATGCAACTCCACCTGATGTTTTAATCAGAAAAAAATCAGTTCACTACTTAGTTACCTACTTATAAAGTTTTGAACTAGTTTTTTGCGAACCAAAAATGCAGAGCGCAGTCGTGTAATTTTATTCGCGTCTCATTGTGAAAAGTTGCTGTTGCTCGCCTGTTAACTCCCCAGACACAGTATAAATGCACGTAGAAGTTTTATTAAAATGCAGTGGTAAGTAGGAAGTTTAAAATTTAACTTATTACTGTGACAGCAACGCCCGATTTATAAAGACGGGCAAATTAATAAACCTTACAAATCAAGCAGCTTTTCTTTTTCCATCTACGAAAAGAGAAGGTTCTTAACGCGATAATTTTTTTTTGTTGCTATTCTGTTTATGTATGACCGCGCATCTTTTTACCTCCGACAATAATTATTATTTTCTATTGTGTAGAGAAAAACCCGAAATTGGTCTCATTTATATTGTATTTATTTAGGAGTACCTAAATTGTTATTTTATAAAACTTAATAAAAACCAGCCAAGTGCGTGTCAGGACACGCTCAATGTAGGGTTTCGTTCTCAGCTAACAACGTTATAATTAGTAATTTTCAATAGTATTTGTACCAAAAGAAAATGATTATTTCTTCTCCAATTTTCTAAGTTGATCTATTACGTCTATTACTTGTAAACTTGTAATGCCGTTACTTAGCTGTGTTAGTTATTCATATAAAATTGTTGAATTTTTTCACACCTTCAAACTCAATGGTTAAGCTTTTAGGGGAGGGACACTCGACTCAAACAAAAATTTGCACTTTAAATGCTTAATATTTCACAAACGGCTCTCTTAATCGAAGATCTGGGGTAGGTACCTGGTGACCCTGTTTAGAAAACACAAGAGCCTAACCAAACTATTAGAGATCGACATACCGCCTTTACAAAAAATATTCAACTTGATGGGCCGCTTCATTTGATGTCAAAAATCGAAGGTCTGAAGTATCTGATAAAGAACCCTCAGCTGGTCTCAGCTGTATTAATAGATAGGGTAATGCCCCCTTCTACTATTGGTACATAAAAAAATCGACTGTCATTGCAAAAAACTGTGTCAAATAAGAAAATCTAATAAAATAAATCAATAAGCCCACGTTTCTACAAAAAGAAGTGAAATCCCACCAAAAACTTTCTGTAAAAAACCAGCCAAGTCTCGATGGAGCTGCTTGTTTATCTCTAAAAAGTAATGAAATCTAGATAAAGTCGAGCCAAGTCTGAGGTTCCTTACTGCGATTTCTTTATTATAATAGTTAATGTGTGACTATAATAGAGATTTAGAGATAAACAAGCAGCTCCATCGAGACTTGGCCAGTTTTTTACAGAATGTTTTTGGTGGTTTTACTAACTTGTAAGTGAAGCACAGACGCCTGTCTCATTGAGATAAAAAATCATCAACCAATAAAAATCGTAAAGAATAGTTTTAATTTCAGTCAGATTAAAAAAATATGTACACGAATAATATCTACTAGGAACCGAGTTAAGAAATATTAGCTTTGGAGTGGGCATGCCCATTCTCTACCAGAAGCTCCAATTTATTAATTGTAAGTATTGAATTTGCTCTGCCATGACAAGACCATTGGCCGGATGCCCAAAGAGTATGTGCTTAGAAACGTCGTAAGTCTTCGCATCCCCAAGTTTATAGAAACGTAAGCTCGCCGGCAAAGTTGACCATCTGCACAGATTAATGGATATCTACGACTCTTGTTGTATTGTTTCATTGCTTCTCGGCGAGCGAATAATATGTTTCTTGTAAGGCAAAATTCTGAACTTTTATAAAATAGAACTGCATACTTTGCATACTTAGTTCAGAGTTCGCAGATAAATTGAAGATAGAACTTTTGTAATTATAAATTAATCTGATTAATGCCTCCATAAAATACCATTTACTATCACATGCAACGCATATTTGTTTAACTGTGTAAAAAATAAATAAAATAAATAAATATGTTTGAATATATGTAACTATGATTGTTAAGGTAAATAGATCTTTCGCGGCCCGTATTCAAACAAAAACTGTTATGTTTTGGAACGGCGGCATCCACGCCCACGCCCTTAAGTTACATTTTGTCAAAATACAATTTGTTAAAATACCAGCTCAAAAATACCTACTATAGACAGACGGTGTCGTCGTACGTCGAACTCATATTACATTCAGATGAGCACCGTGGGTATTGGATTGTAATCAAATAGACAGTCCCTGACTGTCGACGGCAGACGGCACCTTAAGAAACCAAGGCTAAATTAGACTATTACACAATATAGCAGGGAGTGCTCATACACGTGCTTACTTACAATGCGCCGCCTAATTTGTTTAATGGTTGTATACTCGTATGTCTAATCCTTAGGGACTAATTAGTGTCTTATTTCTTTATTTTACGCGGTTAATCCACTTATTTTCAGCGGTGTAATCGGTTATTACATACTGTGTACCTTTATTTATCTTGTGTAACGATAGCGATATACCTACTAGCTATAATTTGAGAAAAATACAATTAGAAACAAAAATAATACCTCACACAAAACAAGCGACGGATATAGAAATTTATTACCTATACGTTTTTCAGAAAATATACGAGTGCGGGTCAATAAGTCCGTGACTTTATGAATTTCTGACCTCTTTACTGAAAAAGCAACACTACTGTCAACAGGCATCTGTCAGTTGACTCTTGTCAAAATTTGAACTTGCTGCGTCACTTAGTTTATCAGACTACCCAGTAATTTGAGGAAAAAATGGAAAAAAGTGAATTTCGTGTGCTTATTAAGCATTATTTTTTGCGAAAAAAAAACATTATCGAGACCAAGGCTAAGCTTGATAAATACTATGGGGACTCTGCACCATCGATTTCAATGGTAAAAAAGTGGTTTACTGAATTTCGTTGTGGCCGTACAAGCACTGAAGATGCCGAACGTCCTGGACGCCCAGTTGAGGTCTCTACACCCGAAACAATCGAAAAAATTCACGATATGGTGTTGGCCGACCGAAGATTGAAAGTGCGAGAGATTGAGGAAGCTGTATGGATCTCGCACGGCTCAGTGGTTTCAATTTTGAATGATCACTTGGGCATGAGAAAGCTTTCCGCAAGATGGGTGCCGCGTTTGCTCACAGCCGACCACAAACGCAATCGTGTAACAACTTCACAGGAAGGTTTGGCGTTGTTTAATCGCAATATGGGGGAGTTTTTGCGCCGTTTTGTAACCGTGGACGAAACATGGATCCATCACAACACACCAGAGACCAAACAACAGTCAAAACAGTGGGTTTCTAAGGGTGAATCGGCGCCAAAGAAGGCCAAGGTGGGTTTGTCAGCCAATAAAGTTATGGCGACTGTTTTTTGGGATGCAGGTGGGATAATCCACATTGACTACCTTCAAAAGGGAAGAACAATCAATGGGGAATATTATGCAATGACGATTCAATGACGATTTAAAAAAAAACCGACCTCATTTGGCCAAGAAAAAAGTTATTTTCCACCAAGATAATGCAAGGGTGCACACATGTGCAGTTGCCATGGCAAAAATCCATGATTTGGGCTATGAATTGCTCCCTCATCCGCCCTATTCTCCAGATTTGGCTCCGAGTGACTACTTCTTGATCCCAAACCTAAAAAATGGCTTGGTGGAAAAAGATAGGACTCCAATGATGAAGTCATCTCGCAAACAAAGGCCTATATATATAAAAAAATTGGAGAAGCGTTGGACAAAGCTCAAGGGAGACTACGTTGAAAAATAAAATGATTTATTTATCAAAAAATCTGTGTTTTATTCCAAAAGTCACGGACTTATTGACCCGCCCTCGTATTATAGTTTCTAAATCAATTCAATTCAATTATTTATTCAAAAACAATAGTTACTTTACAGTTTACACCAATTTGTAACTGTCTTAAAACTAAAACTGAGTAACTTACACTTACAATTAATAATATAATATTAACAAAAAATCTAGCTGCTATGACTAATACAATATAATTCAATTAAAGTAACAAAATAAAATAAAAAAAATATTAATTAATTCAACCTTAACGGTCAAGTACCTACGAGTCAGATTTGGTAGTGTAGTGTGTTTGTAATCAAAGGTTTGCATTACGCATTTGCAAATCCATCGGCAGCGTTTTATAAAATGTATTAAGTTTCTAAAAGATTTTTAATAGGACTCCACAAGACAAGACAAATCCAATGAGTCCAAACTCTAAATACGGCGGGGCATGTTGTGTAGTTGAGGAGTACCGACCATCATCAACGAACTGGTTAGACAGCGAACTCGGTGGCACAATAATATTACATTGTCATCGGAACTTGATAGGTAGGTAGGTATGCAAAGTATTCACTTAATCAGACTATAGTTGCGTATCACCTCCTAATGTCATCATCAGATCAGCTCGCTGTCACCAAATTAGGCATAGGTAGGTATGTATGTTATACCTACCTATGCCTAATTTCAGCACAATCGGCTGGTGAAACATCTTTTAAATGAATATGCAAGTTTTAAGCCAAACATACTGAAATAAAACCGGCCAAGTGCGAGTCGACTCGCGCACGAAGGGTTCCCTACCATTATCTTTAAAAAACGGCAAAAAAACACGTTTGTTGTATGGGAGCCCCACTTAAATATTTATTTTAATATGTTTTTTAGTATTTTTTGTTATAGCAGCAACAGAAATACATCATCTGTAAAAAATTCAACTGTCTAGCTATCACGGTTCATGAGATACAGCCCTGTGACAGACAGACGGACAGACGGACAGACGGACAGCGAAGTCTTAGTAATAGGGTCCCGTTTATACCCATTGGGTACGGAACCCTAAAAACATAAAAATAAAAAAGTTATATAAAAATAGAAGGGCCGGATAAACCAGACTAAATCTGTATTCTACAGCGCATTTAAACATAATTAAATTGTGTTATATGCAGTAACCTAACCCACGTAGTTCTGTAACATAAACGGTCAATTAACCTAAGCAAATTGAATAATTTTAATATTATCTACCCTCCTCACGCCGAGGTATAACCGAGGTGAAAACTCTACTAATACACGCTACACCCTCTCATCGCGCCCCGCCGCGCCGCCGCCGCGCCGCCATCGCCGGCAAACTTTTTAGCTTGTGTAATAAAAGCTACGAGTATATTCGTAGGTAAAACTCATTTCCTACTCGGTTCGGTTACGTTAAAAGTTATAAATAAATATGTACCTAACTCGTGCCAATAAATGCAAAAGAAAATAGATTTTATAGAGAGGCGTTGCATTATTTATTCATGGTAAAATTTACTTTAGAGTTAAATGTAGATTTTTTTACTTTCAGGAATGTACACATCCTAATAATATTATAAATGCGAAAGTTTGTGATAAAGCTGCTATGTTTGTTCCTTAATCAAAAATAAACGACAAAACGGATTAAGATGAAATTTGCTGTAGTATGTAGATAAAAAATCAGAATAAATAAAGGGGGAAATTATAATCCGAAAAACAAACCCTAAATAATAAAAAAACGCAAAAAAGATGATTTTGGTATAGATTTTGGTGTGCGTTAGTGTGCTAAAAGTACCCAAATTTTAATCGTGAAGACGGCTTTAGACTCTCTTCTTCATGGAATCCTGTGTTCACTATGTGTATGTGTGGGTATCGCGATAGAGCATCTCAGTGCGTGGATACAGTCAGTGTGGTCTGTCGTAATGTGAACATGGACATTTTTATTTCTGAAGACCAAGTGAGGGTAGTTTCTTCAACTGCCTCCGCTTCTCGACGGTAGCTACGAGTACTCCAGTCTGCCCGCGACCATGGCTATTGTAACATAGCCGAAACGTCGGGAAAGTAAATTAAAGGTTTGCGTGATAAAGACCCGTGTCAAAATCTATAGTTAGTGTGTAACAAATCTGACATCACAGACTAAAAGCATTTAGTCGTCATAGCAACGCATTTTTGACAAATGAATGATACGCATTCTACCAAAATTCGTAATTTATTTTATCAGTACAAGGTTTGTAGGGAAAAAAATGGAAGCTGCCTGAAATTGCTTTCTTCTATGTGATTATTACAAAAAAAAATTGTCAGAACAACGTTTGTCACGGATCGGCTAGTAATAGTTATGTCTGATCATAAGTGAGAGATAGTGAGTACCTAAAGTATGTATAAATAATTCATAAGTAGGTAATTGTTTTACGAAAATCGTGTCTTACCATCTTCAGTGAATGGTGACGAATCTATCCGTTCATCTCCCACTTGATGGTAGAAGTGATAAGTATGTAAGCAAATAACAAGTAGGTTTATAACGGCAACGACCATTTATTAATGCAACAAATGATTATTTCAGTGACAAGGTTGAGAGAAAGAAGGATTACCATTAATAAACAAGCTAACTCGCACATATTACAAAAATTCCATAACCCCAAACTCTACTTCTTGAATTATCTAAGAACAACCTATAAACCGCACTAAAATCAAAGCATCTGCTATGGAGTTACGAGGCCGCAGACATGTACGCTAAATTTATAGGTACCTACCTAAACTTGCCCCTCTATTTTGTAGGCTGTTAAAAAAACCGGCCAAGTGCGAGTCGGACTCGCGCACGAAGGGTTCCGTACTATTATCAAAACGGCCAAATTATCACGTTTGTTGTACGGGATAAAGATAAGATAAAGAGAAGATAAAGATCATTTATTTGCTTGAACACAATGTAGGTTACACAGATGATAATAAATAATATTTTAGATTCAATTATGTTCTACTAAAATTAGCATGCAAATGTTATAGTAAGATAAAGACAATATTATATTATAATTAATGTCAAAAAAATAAAAAGTAATAATAGTAACAGGCTCAATAGAAATATGGTAATGTCAAAATTTATCTGTCATAAAATCGTTAATATTATAATAGCATTTGTTGATTAATAATAGTTTGAATTTAGTTCTAAATATATTATCGTCAAGATCTTTTAATGATTTAGGTATTTTGTTGTAGATTTTACGTGTCATATAGACTACACTGTTTTGTAGGAAAGCTGTTTTAGTTTTAGGCATTTGGAGTTTACTGCTATCACGTCTATTTCGCACTACAAAATCAGATTTTCGTGGGAAAAGATGGGGATGTTTTCTAACAAATAATGCCATTTCAAATATATATAACGACGGAAGCGTTAGAATCTTGTGCTCAATGAACAAAGGTCTGCAACTGTCGGTAACGTGCAGGTTAAACATCGATCTAATGCATCTTTTTTGTCTAGTAAATATGAAGTCTTTATTAGTAGAGTTAGCCCAGAAAATTATACCAAACCTTAGGATAGACTACTGTTCCATAATAAGCTGTAAGTAGTGTTTCTAAGTTAACAATAGAGGATAATTTATAGAGTGCGTAGGTGGAGCTACTTACTCTCTTACTTAGAAGTTCAACATGGGTTTTCCAATTTAATTTGCTGTCTATTTGAATTCCCAGAAATCTTGTTGATTCTACCACGTCTACCTTACTACCATTAAACTGTAGGTCAATTTGATGATCATTTTTAATTCTTTGACTAAAATGCATTATGTTTGTTTTATTTATATTTATTTTCAGATTATTATTGTCAAGCCATTTTATTATTGAATTTATTGAATTATTAATGTCAGAATTATAAGTATTTATGTCATCACATTTTATTGTTATCGTACTATCGTCAGCAAATAAGGTCATTGGTTGATTTACTGACCTGGGTAGGTCGTTTATATAAATAATAAATAGCAAAGGCCCCAGGACACTCCCCTGTGGAACGCCGAACTGGATTACGCGTTCTAAAGAACGAAACGATTTTTCACATTTGGTCTTGGTATCCAGTTTTGCAATCTCGGTTATTTGTCTACGGTCTTTTAGGTACGAGCAGAGAAGTTGAATCCCACTGAAGTGGGAATCCCACTTTAATATTTATTTTATGCTTTTTTTAGAGAAATACATCATCTGTGAAAATTTCAACTGTCTAGCTATCACGGTTCATGAGATACAGCCCTGTGACAGACAGACGGACAGACGGACAGCGAAGTCTTAGTAATAGGGTCCAGTTTTTACCCTTTGGGTACGGAACCCTAATAAAGCAGTCATTTGTTGCCTTACCATATCTACTAAGCTTGGTTGTGAGGAACAGACAGACACCTTGTTTCTTAAGTGTATCAAAGCGAATTATTATGCGTTTAACGTGCTAAAACCACTTCTAGACTGGTCGCATATACTTAACCATCCGGTCATTATGTAGGTTGACCCTAATTCTACTCCAAAGTTTCATTTCATAAACTAGTCCCAAGTTTTGTTTATCGAACTCTGAACTCCCGTTATATAACTTAAAAGCCGAGCTGGAGTTAATTAGAAACAAGTGAAAATTAAGCGCTACAAATAATGGGGAATACCCTATAAACTAGGAGGATATATAATATACCTACCAGAGTTTGCCAATTTATCTTCATTTAACCGCAGTGCCGTGGTTGTTGGGAAACAAAGATTACAGTGATAGGATTTTTTCGGTTTTATGCTTCATTAGATTACATAAACATAAAAACATTTTCCGAGAATAAATTATTCGAACAAATCACTTAGAAAAATAAATGTTGCTGTTGGGTGATATTATAATTATAATTATAGGTACCTACCTAACTCCATGTTATTTACTACATAGGTGTATTTAACACATATTTGACCATTTACATTGGTACAAACTGTTATGCCATGCCATACACCATACAGCATTTAGTCTTACTATACAATAATAGTTTTAATATACCGAAAATTGACCGTTGCAGCAGAAGCTTCTTATGATCTGAGCACTGTCAGCATGATTTATTATTGCACTATCACAAAGTTATCTAAGTTTCTTTTTAACCGAAAATTGGCACTAATTTATGGTCTCAGTACTAGAAAATACTACACAAATTACAACGGAGACGGCGAGCTATTTATGAATGGATAGAATCGTGAAAATATGAGTAGCTATGTGGTAGGTGCGTATGAATAAACGGTTAACTAAATATTGTGTTTTTTTAAGGATATTATTTTTAATTTTTTAATTTAAGTTTTAACTACTTAAATTTAATTAGTAACAGACACTGACAATACGTTATTATTTTTTTTGGTAATTAAAAACTTGTATATCGGGCTTCTCTGTTTCGTAAATATCAGACAACATGGGGGGCTATTTTCCTAAGTGATATGTTGATCATAATCAGCGTCAACTGTGAACACATTGTATAGTTATGTATAATACTTTGGGATTGTAGCAGTTGAAGTTGAAAACAGTCACTAGTCCTATGGACCTACGCAAAAGAGCCGCCCCGGAACATATAATAAGTATAACATTGGTGTAAGTCACAAAAGATACCTCGCACGAACCACATCTACCTTGCAAATTTTGACGTCTACGTAGATTGGGCATACCTACTAATATTAAGCCACATTCAGAGTGATGGGCTTTATTTTCTTCAGGTGACATTTTATAAAGGAGGAGAGACCCCACGTTTCGATAAACGACCTACGTCTTTAATTTAAATTGTGTTAAAACAATTAATATTTTAATTTTTTTAACAAGTCAATTCCAATAAAAGGGTTCGTCATGAATTTTTGAATAAAAATATTGAATATGTTCTTAGAAAGTTTTAAACTAACTGTTATACAATATTCAAACATTTCCAACAAAATTTTATCGCGTTCGATATTCACCTTATAAATAAATAAATAGCTTCGTCTTCGATCGGAACTAGCTGATGAAGTTAGAAGAAACTGTAGGAAAGTGAGAGAGCCATTACTCGTCCGTCTAGTTTGAATTAAGTTGAATGTTTTATAAAGACAAGGCGTGTCCCCTGCCCGCGCCGCGCCTCCGCTCTCGCGGTCCTAATGATGATTTACTCGAGTAAGTTCCCACGGGCGGTGTAATTTTCCTTTAGTAAGGCACACTACACGCCGTATCCCAACCTAAAGTGAAAACAAATGAAGGAACGCCTCCGTTTAATCATTCATTCGCGCGCCACAGTGAGCACCTTCATTGAGATTTATCTTGCCTTTTATCGGTCAAGCGCTGGACGTAAGAATGTTTTATACGCCTCGGATGTTGGACCTTTGTAGAGATTAGTAGGTGAAATATATTATTTATCTCTATTAATGCAGGACACTAGGTTGCTGTTGTCTAGAAATATTCTTGTCATGAATATTGAAGTTCTACTTGTAATGGAGGTCTACACATCAGCATGACAGCGATAGGTACACATTAATCGCTAGTAGATAGGTACATAGAGAAATTAAAATTGCCGCGTGGTCGTCGGGGGTTGTGTGTACCTAAGTAAAAGATTTCAGCGGATTACACAAGTACCTACCTAGGGAGTTCCTATGGCTACATTCGAGCTCCATCATCAGACCAACTCGCTGTCACCATGATACTTTAGTATAGTTACTACTATAGGTGAATTTTTTTACGCCCCCAAAACCCAATAGTTTTGCATTTAGGGGATTGGGAGGGGTTGATACGTAACTCTAACAAAAATTTGCACTTTAGCTTAATATTTCATAAACGAATCCCTTAATCGAAAAGTTGTTTTCACAAACCCTCAATTTTTTTTGGAAACCTAATCTAACCTATCTAACGGTACCCCACACCATAGCGTACGCTAGAAAAAAAAACATCCTCCTTTAGATGTAGGTACCCTAAAAAAATGTAATGTTTTTAAGGTTTAAGGGTTTCTTGTAGACTACGAAACCCTCAAAAGGACATGTAGCAAAATGTAGTGCAGAAAAGGTAAAATAGATAAAGGTAAATGTATTTTTTGAGATTTATCAATCATTTGCAGTAGACACTGAATTTAAAATATATATTAAATGTATAATAATCCATACTTATAATGTGAAAGTGTGTTTGTGTGTTTGTTTGTCCGTCTTTCACGTCTAAACGGAGCAACGGATTGATGTGGTTTTTTATATGGAGATAGTTGAAGGGCTGGAGAGTAAAATAGGCTACTTTTTGTCTCTTTCTACTCCTCCGCTCCCCTAAAATAGGGGTCGAAAGTTTTTATATAGCATTCTACAATTTTCAATGCAAAAAGTTAAAACTTGGTATGCGAACTCTTTGTAGCTAACGAAAAATACGTGCATCAATTTTTTTGTTGGAAGTCTGCCCCCATATCCTTAAAAAAGGGGGTGAAATTTTATATTGGCCTTTCTGCAGTGTTCAAGGTAGAAAGCTTAAAATTGGTTTGCGGACTGTTTGTTACTAAAGAAAAGTACTTTTATCATTTTGTTATAAACAAAAAATACTTGCGTAAGATTTTTTAGAAATCTTCCTTCAACCCCCTAAAAATAGGAAGGCAAATTTCGGCAAAAAAAAGTCACTAGTAAAAGCTAGTGTTAAAATAAAAATTGGGTAGGTAACTAGTAGGTATTTAAAAAATCAATCGACTTAACTAGCTTAATATTTAAAATCCATAAGCAGCATCCCTTATGCAGGTTATTTTACCTTACCTATATAATATTCTCCACCTCTCAATTCCAATAAAGTAGGTACAGTTAGCAAACAATGCTATCGCTTTAATGTACAAAGCCGTAGAAATCTCATTATTGTCAAGTCGCGGTATGTAAGGCCATCGGACAAATAAATCTATTTGCCAACATTTAATATTTGCTTCAGGGTGCTCTAATTAAGTCGTTTGTAGGGACCGAATGTGCACCATGATAAGTGAGCCCGAAAACAAAGGTCAGCTAGTGCATTCTTTAGGTAGACAATGGTAGCGATTCTGTTGTGTTTACGCTAAAAGTTAAATTTCCTAAAAAACGATCGCTCCTAATCCTTTTCGTTTAAGTCTAAAATTTAAATCAGCATGCTAACAGGTGTTAACTAAAATTAGATTTACTTTTTAGGGTTCCGTACCCAAAGGGTAAAAACGGGACCCTATTACTAAGACTTCGCTGTCCGTCTGTCTGTCTATCCGTCTGTCTGTCACAGGGCTGTATCTCATGAACCATGATAGCTAATAGCTAGACAGTTGAAATTTTCACAGATTATGTATTTCTGTTGCTGCTCTAACAACAAATACTAAAAACAGAATAAAATAAATATCTAAGTGGGGCTTCCTTACAACAAACGTGTTTTTTTTGCCGTTTTTTATAGATACCCTTCAGGCGCGAGTCCGACTCGCACTTGGCTGTTTTTTTATTACATTTACATTTGGTGGTTAAGCTAATTTAGACCTTAACCTGAATCCTTTCATCATGAAAAGCGATCGTTTTTTTTTACAAAATCTTTGCTTTAGCTTCGCCAGCCCTGACGCAATGCCGTATGCCGTACGCAAAAACATAATAAAAATATTTTAGGTACTTATCTTATCCTACCTTCTCAAGTTCATAAATGCTATTGCAATTTTGCAATCATTAGAAATATTTAGTTGGTTGGAAAAAGTAAAATGCCGTGTGAGCCGAGTGGGTGGGATAAGTACCTCTGTATTAATTACTAGCGACCCGCCCCGGCTTAGCACGGGTTTAATACATATAAATCTTCCTCCTGAATCACTCTATCTATTAAGCTAAAAACCGCATCAAAATCCGTTGTGTAGTTTTAAAGATATAAGCATACATACAGACGCGGGAAGCGGGAAGCGACTTTGCTTTATACTATGTAGTGATTAATTATTTTAGTACATCAATGGATTTAAGGAAACCAGTTAGTATATTATAAGCGGCGATAGGCTTGCAACCTGTCACGTATGGAATGCTAACTAGGCACTGCAAAATGTGGGCATGTGGCAAATGTAATGTTTGGACGTGACTCTGACTACTCCCTCTAGATATCTTCAAGGATCTAAGCGCCTGGAGAACTGAGAGGATGATGTCTGCCGTACTTATGAATTACAGTCGTGATCCTATTTATTTATTTTATATTATTCTAGTCATTTATTTCTCAACGCATAACAAATTTATTTGTATTCTACCTAATTGCTATAAAACTGTATTGTTATTATAACCTTGAATTAACTTTCATTATAATTAAAAATAACGAGTTTGGTCTACATAAGGTGGGTATGGTCAAGTGAGCTAGCTCTTCGCACAACTGTATTAACTCTGAACTCAATAAAGGAACCAAAATAATCCACATCTGTTCGAATTTATTCAGATATAGACGACAAAACTGTAGGTACCTACCTATTAGATTCCTATTCGCGCTCGGAGCGATCTTGTGTAGTCATTGATTGTTTGTATAGGTAGGTACGTAGTTATATGGTAAATATAATAAAAACTGTTAGTACCCACATACATCTATAAAATTGAGTAGGTAGGTACATCTGGGAAAAGTCATGCAGTATCACCATGAGTGTTGATGACCTACCTTTATCTGTGTGAGAATGGTCCCGTTGTATCACACCGCCTAGCCTCTCCGCCCTGTGGGGTAGGTAGTTGGCGTATGTGACGTTTCCCCGCCTGTCGCGGATGGCGGCCATAATCTGAACAGACGGTATTTTAAATGATACCCAAAATTGTCTAAACAGCGGGAATCGAACTCGACATTCTCCTAGAATCAGCGTTCGAAACGTGAAGTCATAACAATTATTTTCCAAGGCGGGTTAAAATACGGGTTAGATTTTGAACCTGTACAACTTTGGACTATGTACCTACGTACCTACTTACCTATTGTAATGCGGATTTTCGTGTCTTTTAAAAACATGCAAAGGTTCTCTTATACCGATATCTGATACATTGTATTTGGCTAGGATTTGCAATGTAGGTAGGTAGGTATACTGAAGTAAAGGGATTATAAAATTGATCTCAATGTGTATATTTGTGTGTTATACAATATGAATCCATCATCCATCAAAGCTTTGTTGGGATATGAACGGTGTTTTTACGAAACACGAAAGTTCTTTTGATTTTAATAACTTTCTAAGACTCAAGTCTCATTAACTAAACCAGAAATAAGAAGGTACTCGTACGAAATATAATTTCTTATATTACCTACAGACATACCTACAGAGACATCTCGCGCTACCTAAGTGAACTACAAACCCCGTAGACTAAACTAAAAAGCTTTTTGGAGCTCTTTCACATTATCAAAAGCGTGTTGCTAACCAGTAGGTAGGTATAGTTATCGTTTTACACGTAGTTGCGATTTTTAATGACTCCTACTGGAAGCAGGTTTCAGTTTTATCTGAATCCACAAAATGTACACTTTCTGACCAAATAACACGTGAGACTTTGATCATAAGCTTTGGCTGATTCCCACTATCACAAGTAGGTAAAGTAGGTACACATAATAAAATAAATAAAAATGTTATGTACCCACCGTAGGTAGGGTCGATGTGCCTGATATCGGCCTTTTAGTGCTCCCTCCAACTTTAGGACATCATAAAAAAATGTTGCAACTTTAATATGCCTTTTCTAATGATTTCATATGATAGCCTATATAATCAAATTTGATTTAAAATTACTATAATGTATATAAAGCTATTAGTTATTTTTATATTAATTTTAATCCGGAAAAATGCCAAAAATTCAGTTTTCGGCCCCAAAATTAAGTTTTCGGCCATAGGGTTTTCAGTTTTCGGCCACTGCATTGTGATGGTTTTAAAATGAATTTATAAGTATATAATAACATAAAAACGCTTTATTTGTATGTTAAATATTATTTATATTATAAATCCAAATGCTATTAAAAATCACAAACAAAATTATTCAAGTAATCTAATAAAAAACAACATTTTAGAAACATTTTGTCTCTCTAATTAAAATAGTTATTCTTCGTTATTCTCTGTTGTAAAAGAGATTAGTATGGATAAAGGTAAAAAAAAACAGTGCAAGATATGAAGAATGGGAAAGCAGTTGGACCAGATGATATACCTACGTCCTGTGGAAGTATGGAAGTTTTTAAAAGCAGATGGATGGAAGTGGCTGAGTTTGTTCTTCAACAAGTTGTTGCATGATGAAGCGATTCCGGACGAGTGGTGTAATAGTTAGCTAGTGCCCATTTTCAAAAACAAAGGGGACGTAAATGACTTCAATAACTACAGATATATAAAGCTCATGTCACATACTATATGAAAATCTGGGAAAAAGTGATTGCGAGATGAATGAGAGACGAGAGTGAGATATTGAGGCAGAGCCAGTTCGGGTTTCGGGAACAGACGCCGTATTTGCACTCCGAAAACTATGCGAAAAGTACAGGCGTGCATAGTGTGCACATATGAACTTGCTGTGCTGACCTGGAGAAGATCAACACATACGACAGGGTACCCCGTGAGGTTTTGTGGTGGGCTATGAAAAAGAAAGGAGTGCCTGGAAAGTACCTGCAGCTTATACGGGCCATGTACAGCCGAACATATGTTACATATGTCCGGTCCGAAGCTGGCGTTACGGACAAGTTCAATGTGCTTGCACCAGAGATCGGCTTTAAGCCCTTATTTGTTTCTCCTGGTAATGGATGCACTGACATCGTAAATACAGGAGGAGGCAAACTGGTGCATGTTGTTCGCCGACGACATTGTTCTTGTCGGAGAAAACGCAACTGAGACTTGGAAAATGGCAGATAAAATTGGAGAGTGTCGGACAGAAGATTGACGAGGATGGATAAGATCAGGATGGATAATAATCAGAGATGCTTGAAAAAAAAAGTAGCACCTGAGGCAGAAAAGATAAGGAGGAAGAAATATTATGAATGAAGGTGGATGGATGTAGACGTAGGGGTTGGCCAAAAAAAAGATGATGGACTGTGTGAAAGATGACATAGGTAAGAAAGGATTGAGTGATAAAATGACGGCATTTAAACATTTCGTTTAAATGATTTGTCCTGAACATCTTCATATTTTAGTCCTACAAAGTCGGTTTATCTTAAATTAGTGCAAAAATGACAGCCAAGATTCTTCTCCGTATCTTCTTCTGTGTCGCTTATTAAAATGACTTCACAGAAGGCGCATTTCAATTTTATCTTTTCTTTTATCTATCTTTTCTTCGCCAAGCCCCAGAAGCAACATTGTAGACTATGAAACCCTAAAAAAGCAATAAAAACATATAATATATACGCGTTGAAAAGAGAACCTCCTTTTATATAAAGTCGGTTGAATGTGCGTTACATTCAACCGACTTTATATAAAAGGAGGTTAAAATAACTAACTTTAGATTTATCTGCAGAATAAAATGTTTAAAATGTTATTAGAATCTTGTAGACGAAAACTAACAGTGACATTCAATTTTCGACCACCATGTTCTCCATACAATTATAGGTCATGCCGAAAACTACGGTACCATTTTATCTATGATGTGATTTTCGGCCACCCCGAAAATGGTCATTTAAAAGGTAAATTTTTAACTGAATACCACGTAATTTGACGGCCGAAAATTAATGGCTGGATTACTCACATTAAATACAATGGTAATAGAAAGAATCTTTAGATATATCCTTAACCAAATAAATAAACAAGACAAAAGCGTAGAAGACTTGATATAGCACATATCGGCCCCTAGGCCGAAAACTAAACTTTTTTTAAAATTTAGATTTTAGATGCCGGCCCCTAAAATTACAGTGGTTTTGTTTATAATATCACAAAAATCATAATATGAGTATGATAATACGTCATATTTTAAGTGAATTACATACCTATCACCATTATTTAGTTTGAAGAACAACGCAATACTTACCTTGGAGTGAAACGCGCGGCACTAATTTTTTTTTACTTTTTGCACGTGGCGTGACTTCCGTCACCCGTCGTCAAACTAAACAATTCGCTATAAATCACTCGTAGATGTTTCGCGACTAAAAGTATTATCAGATATAAGGTTAACATTTTCAGATGTCCGATTAAATATTTCGTTTGAAAATAGTATGTGAAAACGATATTATCTCAATTTTACGGCACCGAGAACGCGTAAAGGCCGAATACAGAAAGGGGCCGGCGAACGGGCTTACATACCCTACCTACATATTTGTGGACATTTCACACAAAGCTGACAGAGCCAACTAGACCTAAACTACCTACTTCTAGGTAGGTAGGTGGGTAGGTAGGTACCTAAGCAAAGCTTAAACTATGGAAACCAGTTAACTGGTATAATACTTAGTTACACAAATTATTTTGTAAATATGTAAGTAGGTTAGGTACCTACCTACATAGGTAGTACTTTAGTACCTAAGTACATTTAGCTTTGAGTCATTCGCGTGTTTTATATTGCGTGTGCGTTTAGGTATTATCTGAATGTTCATCAACATTTAAACGACGTAAACTAAGCACCCTAGTGACAGTCACCACATAAACCTTCAATTCATAAAAGTTCCCGGAAAGTGAATAAGTAACAATGTGTAAACAAAAACTTCATTAATTACTGACTACACGCAACATTTTTGACATTGGCAGTGAGTCGCGTCGGCGCATGCGTGAGACACCCGCGACCAGTTTAAATTTAGAGTCGTCGCCGGTATTTTGCTGGCCTATTTCGATGCTACCGCAATCGCCGTATTTCACACAATGCAAAGGATTCACTAATTGCTAAACTGATCGAGCAGTATCACCATACTGTCAGTGATTTAGAATTCCATGTAACTCAATGTGAAACTGTCAAATCGGTGGTGCGATGTGAACGTGGGTAGTGATCTGATGTATAGTGCAGTGAATTTTAGTGCCTTGCTGCTGCATGCATATAAAATTTATTATTTGTAGTTATCAATCAAGATGTTACGCAGTGTTTCTTTATTATTTTTTCTGCTGTGTGGACAAGGTAAGTAATTTGTTGAACATAATGCGCAACAGCCAGTTGATAAACTCTTTTTGGTCACATGGTTGGTAGGTATTACCATTGCCACTATTAATTCATTCATTCGTTTAGATACCCTCGCTATAGTATAACGTATAATATAATAACATAAAGGGGTTATTGCGATGCGGCGTCATCGCGTGTTATGTTCTACCAGAAATATTAAAGGTGCAAGGTCCAGGTGCTAATAGTAAGTTCATATAACGAAATCTAAATGAAAACTATCACAGCAAAGAAGTCTTTGCAAGTTTAGGAATAAAGTCGACCGGCTTATAAAATGTACTTGGATAATTATAAACATGTAGTACAAATACCATTGAAGATTACATTGCGCGTGGCCCGACACGCACTTAACCGGTTTTTGTTTGTGCATTTTGTTTCGTGATTCAATTTCTTTTTTATAGACGTGTGGAGTGTCCGGCTGGTAGAACTGAGAGTGCCAGCCCACGAGCGCGAAGGAGGCCAGGCGCTTCTGGGTTGTCAATACGACATGGAAGGCGAGGCGTTGTACTCCGTGAAGTGGTACAAAGACGAACGGGAGTTTTTCCGCTATGTGCCCAAAAATTATCCACAGATGAGTTTCTTCAGTCGACCTGGTGTTCAGGTTGATGTTAGTATTTAAGGTTTTATGAATCTACTTATTATCGCGTTTATTTGCCTACTGACGGTTTGGGGTTAGTACCTAGGAATTTGAAAGACTCATTTAATTTGAAAAAGTTATTAATAAGTACCTACCCATTTTATATTTAGATATTTCCTTTATGGAAATAAAAGTAACGATAAACCATACCTACATGATTAGGTAAGTATACTATAGGTACTAGTGATAAAGTCAAAATAATCAAAATATTAATAGTTAGACATTATTAATTAGTTAGGTGTCGATTCTGTTGGCACCGTGCTAAACCCTAACACTTCTTTTTAGCCCGTTAAGGGATGAAATTCTAAATACCTTAAATATTAGTGTCTTCAATTGTAAAGAAAACCATAAATAATAATTTTTAAGTATTTATGATAATAAACGTAAACACCCACTTTTACCCCGTTAATTAAGGGATGAAATTCTAAAAACCTTTGAATGCGTAATACGAATACGTAAGTCAGTCATTCAGTACATTCAAGCATTACATAGGTATAGATAATTAATAGGAAATAATAATGTAGGACAGCAGTAGGTAGAGTAAGCCGCTTGGATTTGGAAGATGTGGGAATAACGCATACCTAACACGGATAGGTGTTAGGTCAGCAACAGCGAATTTCGCCACTATAACATGTACAAGATAATAACAGGTAACCGTGTAATTTTTTATTTACTTTCTGATTCAGATGATGCGATCATCGAGTACAGCGGTGGCCTTGGTGAATCTGACGCATGATTCAGAAGGAATGTACAGCTGTGAGGTCTCAGGAGAAAGCCCTAACTTCAAAATAGCCAAGAGTTCTAAGAATATTATGATACATCGTGAGTGAATTAGGTTTATAAGGAGATGGTAATCATAGCTGGTAGAAGGTAGACCTGCCTTCTGCGCTGTAGATTAATGGTTCGATTGGAAAACAAACATAAGTGTAGGTAAATGTACATAATTTTTTGTTCTGTGTCTGGAAATCGAGAAATCATCTACCCAATCAGTGGCCTGAGCACAAACAACTATCGTATCGACAACGTATCGTCCTGTCAAAATTGTCAATTTTTGTATAGTAAAAGTGTCAGTTATGGCATTTAGACGACACGTTGTCGATACGATAGTGGTTCATGCTAACCCCCAGGTACCATAAAAAAAAGTTTTTCTAGATTTTATTCTACGGCTTGGTTAACATTACTAATATGTATTTACATGCCAAATTAGCATAAGCTTTCTAGCACTGATAGTCTCTGAGCTAAGTTGCGTACAGACGGACGGACGGACGAACTGTTTCTTGTCTTATAGACTACGGAACCCTAAAAAGGATAAAATAATTTAAAAACCCTGACTTAAATAATTTATGTTGCGAGAAATAATTAACGTAAAAATCTTTAATTTAAGTTGATTAGATCTCTCACTGAATCTCACATATGAACAACAGAGTAATCGTTTTCATAGCACTTCCCTACGTACCTATTTGGATCTCGAAGATGTAAATGTGGCAATAACATAGGTATTCAACTCCCTATGAACTTAATAAGAAACGCTTGAAAATCCTTCGAGGGCTGCCATCAATATTTTAAATTTCAACATAAATATAAATAAGCATATCGATAAAATATCTCCAAATTATTCACGTTAAAAAATTACAAAACCGAACGGATTTTCTTGCGTTTATTATTTTAGATATTCTTGAAGATTATATGTATAACAAGTTCTGATAAATTATCAATCATCAAACGCGAAAGAGCTTAGTTTGTACCAAACCACTAGTTTAATTGCTACCTATTATTTCCCTAGTTCTTCCGGAAAGTGGCCCCTACGTGACCGGCACCAAAGAGTCTTACTTCTTAGACGAGACAGTTGCTATAAACTGTTCATCATCGGCGTCCCGTCCTATTACCCACCTGAAATGGCTACTGAACGGCCAGGTGATCCCCGCGAGCTACCAGCAGGGGCCGTGGTACAAGGTGGCCGCGGAGAGACCTGATGCCATAGAGTCAATTCTTCAGCTGAGTTACATTGTGGCACCGCAGCATTTTGTCAATGGAGCTATGGAACTTAAGGTAGCTAAGGACAGCTAAACTTTATAAAAAGAAAATATACCTATACTAGCTTTTAATCGCGACTTCGTCCGCGTAGATTTAGGAAATCGATTTATGAAGACTGAAGGCTATTTTTTGCATTGAAATATTATTCTTCATTAACAGTGCCAAGCGACGATAGCACCTCTGTACCAGCAGGAAATTGTTTCAACCCATCACATACGACTGCCTGATCTGATGTCTGAAAAACATGGCCTTCTAGTCGGAGAACCATCTGGTGAGTATATTTTTTATTAACCCTTCCTTCCTGAAACAATCCTATATTAAAAAAAATACATCTGTGAGCCCGGCTACATTCCCGCGCCGTGGAAAGGCACGTTATGTGGCCAAGGTTCTATACAAATTAAGATAAGTCAAAAAAATCCTTCTTTAGGTACCCTCTTGCGTACCCCATGATCGATACAAAAATGTTGTTGGTATGTGTTGTTAAGGGATCTGTTTTTGAAATATTAAGTTCCCCATTCTCTTTCCCTGCCAGCTAAATTATTGTTTTTAGATGTGTGAAAAAAATCACGGTAGAAGTATAATAGTGAAGTTAAAAGGAAAACTTTCACAGCTAAGTAGTCTTTACGGGTACCTAAAAGTCGAACTTATAAAAATACTTGGAGAAGTTTGTACCTACTAAATTGTATTACAAACTTTTACATACATAAAAATACCATTGATCCGTGAAAATCTGATTAGTAATAAGGTGGTGTGGTGATGTATAAATCAGTGGGACAAGTTAAAATATTTGTTGTTCTTTATTTGTTTTATTTAGGTGGCATACAAAAAAAAGTATGCCATTTATGAGTCGGACTCGCGCACGAAGGGTTCCGTACCATTATCTATAAAAACGGCAAAAAAATCACGTTTGTTGTATGGGAGCCCCCCTTTAATATTTATTTTATTCTGTTTTTAGTATTTGTTGTTATAGCAGCAACAGAAATACATAATCTGTGAAAATTTCAACTGTCTAGCTATCACGGTTCATGAGATACAGACCTGTGACAGACAGACAGACAGACGGACAGACAGACAGACAGACAGACGGACAGACGGACAGCGAAGTCTTAGTAATAGGGTCCCGTTTTTACCCTTTGGGTACGGAACCCTAAAAACGAATTATTTTCTCGAGGCTTGGTCATAAAATCAGATGTTAAGTGGGTGATAGACGTACGAGCAAGTACGCGTACTTATGGCTCGCCGACCTTTTTCGCTTGTGTGTCACCGTAAGTACGCGTACTTTAAAACCGCCGCGCAAAATCGTCGGCGATCCAACCGGTCTGAAATCTTGCTCGTAGCTCGTCATGGCTCGAACGTGTGGCAGCATTGCGAGCCGCGAGCCGCCATTTTCAGGCCTCACAGCTCAGTTGGTAGTAACTCTGCCTTCTGCGCTGTAGGTTTTGGGTTCGATCCCCACCCAGGGCAAACATTTGTGTGATGAACATAGATGTTTGTTCTGTGTCTGGGTGTTAATATGTATAATATGTATGTATTTACAAAAAAAAAAAGTATATAAGTATTCTATCAGTTATCTGGTTCCCATAGTACAAGCTTTGCTTAGTTTGGGGCTAGATGGCGCTGTGTGCAAAGTCCGCCAATATTTATTTATTTATATATTTTTTTATATTTATTTTGTTTCGACTTCGTTTCTTTTTTTTAGTTTTTAAAATGTAATACGATATTATTCCTAAATAACACAAAGCTTCTTCAGTCGACGACATCGCAATCGCAATACAGAGTGAGTAAGCTTCACGTGTGTCACTAACGTCGAGCCGAGCAAGTTCGCGATCTTAAAAACCGCGTACTATAAGTTCGTACGTCTATCACCCACTTTAGTTTCTGTGGCTTGACTTATAATTGTCCTTTTTTGAAAACCTATTAGATATACATATACCTAACTACATATATTTACTATAAGCCGTGTTGGCCGAGTGGGAGGTACCCGCTACCTCGATTTTTAATCTGAAGGTCATGGGTTCGAATCCCGGCGTGAATCAATGAATTTTTCTGTTCGAAAAAATTATATGCGTATCAAAACACGTGCTTAAAACGGTAAACATCAACATCGAGAGGAAACCAGTTAGTATTCTAGTATTCTTGTAGGTGGCGATGGGCTTGCAATCTGTTACGTATGGAATGCTAACTACTGCAAAATGTGAGCATGTGCCAAATATAATGTTTGGACGTGCCTCTGACTAACCCCACTAGACATATTTAAATGATCTAAGCGCCTGGAGATCTGAGAGGATGTCTACCGTACTTGGGGATTACAGTCGTGAGCCTTGTTTTTTTTTTTTTTATTACTTATACTTTATTAATTTATTTTCAGATAATGCTTCCGATACTTCGAAACATTCGACAGTGACTTCACTAATATGCTTTGCATTTATTTTAAACATTTTGCAGTTAATCTAAAATATGTTTTATTTTTTATAATTTCTAGTTATTTGGTACCGGCTTAGTTTAATTGCATAACTAATTTTGTATAAATTCGTACGTTTATTGTGATAGGTCTGTGGTATTTAATATTACTTAAGTACCTACGTGGCTAGCAATTTAGTCTTCAAAATAAGCTACGTGCCGCGCCGCGCCGGCGAGTAAGCGATTAACTATCAACTATTTTCTCCCTCAAGAAACGAACAAAAGACCTAGATTCCTCTCGTGTCAATAAAAGAGACACATACTAGTGGATCGCTGGCCGTTCACACTGCCGGCGAGAACTCTCTTTCTTCCACTATTTTGTCGCAATGAAAGCAACTATCAAAGATACAACTTGCTCAGCGATAGTACCGATAGGCCGAGAGTACGTCTGGCGTACGCTCGGCCTCACTGAAATAGATAATAGATTTAGATAGAGTGCGTTTGTATGGATTAACTTAGATAACCCACATTAAAGGTTCTTTTGATTGTCATGAATTTTAATGTTTTGCGATAAAGTCGCTAAAAATAGATTTTCTGAATCTACGCGGACGAAGTTGCGGGTAAAAGCAAGTTTTAAATATTTCTCAATCTTTTCGATGAAATATTTAATGCGAGTTATTATTGTATTCTCAAAGCTTCTTGTTTTGAAATGAACAAAGAACAGTGCTTTGTTTAGCAAATTCAAGGGGTTCGTTTGCCGACTATTTTGTAGGCAAAACGTGGCAAATGCGCTATGGTCCGCTTTAGTTACGGATCAACATTCGAGGAACACAAATAATATTAGTTCATTTAGTAGATGTCTGTATTGACGCTAAATTTGATTTGCCATTCCGGGTACTTAGATACTAACTAGTAGATATTATTGGATAGCATTTATTTATTTCTTTTATTTATTTTTGTATACACTTACCTAATTCAAGCTATGTAGTGATTAGAGCTTTATACAATTGTCAAATTTACATCGCCCGAACGTGCGCGTACCTACACTATTTGAAGAACACTCAAACAAAAAAAAACTATAGGATTGCTTACTCTCATAAATGATGTATTTTGAGCTAATAAGTACGTAAAAGTGGTTTTTAGGAGCCTGCATAATTATTTATAGAACAAAATTAAAAACGATGTTTACATTTTACAGTTTATTTATTTACATTCACTATCCACAAAATATAATATTGCGGCATCAAAAATACAGACCAGTCGTTAGTAAATCATACTCATATTTAGTGTTAATCAGTTCCATTTAGTATCCGGAGCCTCTTGGGCCATTAGGGCCCCCACTAGGATAGCCTTCATCACCATTTCCACCGCCACCAGATTGAGTACTTCCAGGATATCCCCTGCCACCACCCTGGGAACCCCTGCCGCCGCCTTGAGAACCTCTGCCTTGAGGACCATCTCTAGGGTATCCTGAGCCCCCTTGTCGATTCTCGTTGTTTCCCTGTCCTAACGAATTAGAGCCAAGGTTTTGGTCAGGACGTCCATCGGAATACCCTTGAGATCCTTGATTTCCTTGATTACCGGGCCCACCACTTGGATAACCTTCTTGACCACCATCGCCTATAGGCCGGCCACTAGGGTATCCATCTCTGCCTGCACTTTGACCATTGCCTCCACCCTGGCTGAAGCTGTCAATTGGCTGGTACCCATTGGGTTGATTACCTTGAGAATTACCAGGTTTTTCTTGGCGATATCCTTGACTTCCCCGCTGATTACCACCTGCAACAAAAAAAAAGGTTTATATTTTATTCAAATCCTATAAAATTACTTGTGGATAATTCTTGTTTTACCTGAACCTCCAGACGAGCCAGATCCTCCTAGACCACCTGAAATACAGTAAAAAACATTATTGAACAGTAGCATGGTAACTAAATACTTACAGATCGTAAGAGAAAAAAAAAGCAGCAACAAATAACCAATATTTCCAAAAGTAGACCTTCATTAAGCAGCAGTTGGTGCTCCTGCCATTAACGTAAAAACAAACCCTCGTATCGTATCTGAGGCTTATATCCGTCCAGACCCGCCTCGTACGCCACCACCTGTTTCCTGCCATCGGGCAACACAACGTTATATTCGCCAGTGGCCAGGTCGCCATCGCGTTGTTCTGAATGACCAAATTTAGTACCTGTCTGCTCGTCGTCCACGTCATAGCTAAACTCGTATTTTGCAGGCTCCTGCAAATCATACAAACACAGTTATTGTTCTGCAACGAATCAATAACCATAACTTTATATTTTTGAGTTTATTTACATCGTTATCGCTTCCATCGAAGTCGCCTTGACCTCCAGAGCCTCTAGAACCGGATCTTCTCCCAGCAGATCCGCCGGACCCCCCAAAACCAGGCGCACCATATGATGCCGAAGGTGGCCCGTCACTGGGACTTCGACCACTATCCCCACTTTGAGATCCAGAGTTTGGAGCTGAATAACTTGAACTAGGCGATCCTTGAGCTCCTGGTCTGACACCAGAACCAAAACCAAAGGCAGGCCCAGTAGCTGGGGGACCATAGGAGCTGCTAGGACTTTGCCCGAAGCCCGAATCCAATCCAGGATCCCCATTCCCATGAAATCTATTTTCAGATATACCACTATTTTGGCCTGAACCCCTTTCTGGCGCACCATAAGTAGATTGCAATGAGCCTCTGTTTCCATTACTTCCTGACTGAGATCGACCACCTAAAGTTCCAGATGAATTAGGTCCGGCTCGGTTAGGTGCTCCATACTGCGAGTTAGGTGAGTTGCCACCACCATTTCCCTTGCCTTGCGGAGATGAACCAAAACCTCGTTGAGAACCACTGGACTGTCCAAATCCTTGAGATGAAGGTGCTCCGTATTGTGAATCCGGAACATTTGAGCCAGACCGTCCAGAAGGTGAAAAACTGTCCGAAATTGTATTCGGTGAGCCGTTTCCTTGTCGATTGGCACCTCCTAGTGGGGTGCCTCCGGCCACGCCTGGTGGTCCATATTGAGATGACGGTCTGCGTCCATTATTACCACTAGATCCAGATAATGAAGGTAGGTAGCTGTTGACGGGAGGTTCACATTTGGTCATAGACCAAGCAAGCGTGAGGAGCCAGAAAATTTGCTGAATGTGGAAAGAAAACATTGATTTGATTACAAAACAATACGTAAAGACAAAAGGTACAATTCGTTATGTAATGATACCTACACAAATATCTACTGAGTATACAAAAATATGACTCACCAAAATCATTTTCGATATATTTCAATAAAATCCAAGCCCTAAATATTAACCCAGAGTGATTTGAAGGGATGTGTTCCTTTATTTAGATTTCGCTTTTGAATACATTAAACGTGAAGAGGACGAGCTTATATAGGTTCTCGCGGATTCGAGCGTGATATCAAGTGTAGTAAGATAGCTCACGCTCGTCGTGTCATGAAGTGCGGCGAAGGCCTAAGGCCGGGAGGCATTCGGCAAACGAGATGCATCACTTTTCGACGCTCTATTTTATTCGTTTACATAAGTAAGTAGGTAGGTACCTCCTACTTTTCTTGCTGTGAGAAACAGCGTTGTTGTTTAACTATAAAATTTGTTACTTAGATGTTGGAACAAGTTAATTACGAATAAGATTAAAATGGACACAAGCTGGTAGGTACCTAAATAAACAAGTGTTTCATTCCTTTTGATATTCTTTAATGAAAGGAGGAGCATCACATTATTATTTACAAGCAAAAACTCAATAATTAAAAGTCAGTAGATATTTATTGTATTACTTTTCAAGTACGTTTTTACGGTAGGTACCTACAACATAATATATTACTTATATATGTTGATTAGCGTGCCTACATAATATGTAGGTATTCCTAGTTTCTATTTCAGAATTATAGGTGCCTAACGTTAGTCAATGTAGGTACAATATTCGATGATGTCAATTCATCAGTTCTTTATGAGCTTAGTAAAAATAACTGGGTACATGCGAATGGGGAATCCGTGATGTGGTGCCATGTATTGTGATCTGTGTCACCGCAGCTAGTTAGCGCAAGTCGTGCGCGCGTGAGGACTGTGGCGCAACTCTAGGGCCTACTATGAAATACTACCTAAATAACATTTCCAGGTGTCTCTCACAGTGAAACAAATGTGTAGCGCAAAGATAATTATGTCATTGCCCAATCCCGTGGTATCAACATCCTGGCGAGGACTGTTGAAAAAATCTAAAGAAAAATAGCTAGCCTATAGTATAGCCAAGAGTTTCTAAAGAAAGCTTATTTGCCCCTATGAGTTACCACGGTAGAATAATTCGATAAGTATTTAGGTACTATATTTTTTTTCATTCAGATGTTCTCTATTACAACTAGGCTTGCCAACCGTCCCGGATTTTCCGGGACGTCCCGCTTCTGGATCAATTTTGGGCCGCCCCACCGAGACCCCTGGCGGGACGCCTTTTGTCCCGGAAATCAGTAATTATAATATTACAATCATATTATGATATTACTTAGGATCTATCTGGTACCAACCCCCTCGGTTTGCCTCCAGTAATTTGTTTGTTTCACACATTATTAAAATTTCTTAAAACCTACGCATTACATATTTCTTGAGGAGCGATCGGTGATCGTTCACTGTGCGGCCAGGATATGACAAAAAAAATCGATTAGTATTTACATATACATTTTTTAAATTATATTTATATATGGCATATAAGTAGTGTTGGTATTCCTCCTCCCTGTCCCCCCCCCCCCGCTCGTGTGTCCCGCGTAATACCTATACCCAAGTCCCGGATGTCGATGTCGACCTGGGTAAAATCTCAGAAATGCCTTTTTTGGAGTTGGCAAGCCTAATTACAACTCTCTTTCGAGCATCATTTAATTTAAACGCCCAAAGCAAATACCTAAACCAATTTCTGAATGTGAAACCGGGTCTAATTCGAAGTTGCTTCGGAAATCTGAGCACGATTGGACACAAAACTTTATAAACAAAGAGGCAAGCTCAATGCGGTGCTGCCATAAAAATTTTAGGGACAAATCCATTCGGGGAAAACAACTTTTTGTTTGGACTTTTATAATTTACCAGTAATTGGCTCACAAAATACAAATGTTTATGGAATTTGTATCAAATTTTGTAAAACGGAATAGGCACAAAAGCTTGCTGCTACCACTACCAACCAGCTACTGGATTGTGTATAGGTATCTACACCATAGGGCATGCCAAAGAAGGGTTCTACTCGTACCTACATACCAACAGATGATACATGTAGGTATAACTTTTGCTGTTCGATTTTTAGCTAAGTACTTACACATCTGTTTTTGGGTCAAATCATTCCAAACTTAATAGCTGTTCTACTAACTTAATTTGAAAGTGAGGCTATGTTGTTTGAAAATTAGATACAAGGTACAAAATCACCAATTTTAAAATATTTTGGAATAAATATAATTATTGCGGTAATATAGGTAGGTACTTACTCGTTGTTCTTCTTTTAGTAAGAATCCCTTTCGAGTTACAATACTCGTTCCGGAACAAGTTCTAATAAAGCAAAGGCCATTTAGTTCAGGGTAGGACCGAATGCACTACGTAGAAGTGATGATGATGAGCAATTATTATTGAGACCAAGTGTAATGATAATGACTGACAGTCTCGCGTTATTGTGTCCTTTCTATTATGCATACTCGTAGCCATCAAAAGCTTCTGCTTTGTTATCGACTCCTACACATGAATTATAAATAGCAATTGTGTCCAGCACTATTTTACAAGAGGTACAGGTACAGGCCAAGGGCTTTGCCATCAACATTGAGGTTCCCTTTAGACGAATGCCAATAAAATATCGTAGTCTAGATCAGCGGGCAGCGGCAGCGGGGCGTCGGTCGCCATAGGCGTCGTCGCGTCGAATCGCTCATGTGTTGTTCGTTCGCACCGTTCAACACGGTCTACTCGAGGTAGGTAGATAATAAAACTATTAATCAATTAATCTTTTACTTCTTGAACAAGTACCTAAATTAATTCGCTAACAATAGCGATAACATTATAACATCTATGTTACAATACTAAATGGTCTTTCAATGCGGACACTCAATATTTGATAGGATAGCGGAGTATATCAAATTGACAACTGTCCAATAGCGTATAGCAAACCACCATGAAAGGTGTAGCGTTGAACAACACAAATCATCAAGTTTTATTTTCAAAATCAATGCTCTTTTCGTCAATCGTTTTATCTTCTCCACAACCGTCGTTTGGATTGTTTGAATTGTTATGACATGTGAACATGCAAAATTTACAGATTTGAGGCGATATTAATCCACAGAGATACACCAGCATTAAATGCTTAAGAGGCTGCCAGTCGCTGATTGCTCTTTTTCGAAACGAAAAAAGAAATACTTCTGAACAAGCTACATCTCCTATTTTTATAAGTATACTAGCTGACCCGTGCCCGCTTCGCTGTGCGTAAGACATTTCTAATATCATCGCGGACTTTATTGTAGAAAAAAAAATGTGTTTATTTACGACATCACATTAGACACCTCTAAAATTATCAGTGTTTCTCTACTATATTATGCATGTATTATACATATAAACCTTCCTCTTGAATCCCTCTATCTATTTAAAAAAACCGCATCAAAATCCGTTGTGTAGTTTTAAAGATATAAGCAAACATACATACGCGGGAAGCGGAAAGCGACTTTGCTTTATACTATGTAGTGATTACTTCAGGTTCCTACCTAGATTTCTATTAAGCTGAAAACATAATAGCAGAAACTTTTCACGATAAAGATATTATTTCAAAATGATACGTTTTTGAATTTATGATCGAAATATTTTATATACCTACTATTAAAATCAACTTGTGATTTATTGTTAAAGATAGGTAATATGTAGATCTAGATTTCTATTAGGATGGATTTTTGATAAGTAATTATACATAATTTATATCATTAATTTATTCGAAAAGCTAAGGCGGACCACGTTCCGACGTGTGTTTGTCGTCATTGCAGCGGTCGGTAGGATTATTTATCGAAGTGATTAAAGATGGGTACATCTTTATTCACATATAAAATAGGAGATGTGGCTTGTTCACAAGTATTTCTTTTTTCGTTTCGAACAAAAATAAGTAAGTATCTACCATAGCACCTACCTAAAATACATAAAAAATAGGCATTGCAAATTATAAAATAAAATCTAACTAGATATAGATATGGATAGGTACATCATGGGTTTGATGAACCTACCTACCTATCCACATTTTTTTACTTGTTTTTTTTTTACATTTAAAAATCGAGCGATCTCATTGAAATACTCTTATTCCTCCTACACGGCACATTATTTCTTTATCACATAATTTGAGGGAAAATATGGCCTAGCTAGACGCTGCGCGCTGTAGATGCCTCCCACGTCTTTACACTATAGTTCGGCCGTTCAGAGAATGCGTTCCTGACACCTATCAGTTAGTCACGTTATAGTGACTATAATGTTGTAATAATGTTGTAATAATGTTGTTTTAATGCTCATCAATTGTTAAAACGGTAAACAACCAGCAATAATATTTTTATCGTAACTGCAACGCCATTACAAAGTTACGTCGTCATACAATCGCGACGTGTCAGGAACGCATTCTCAGAACGGCCGAACTATAACACTAACTTCAATACAAACGTATTCCCCAATTTTCTTCCTAAATCTTGAATTATTTCGTGTCTTTGAAATCTCTATGTACTAATATTATAATTGCGAAAGGAACTCTGTCTGTCTGTACCGTTATCACGATTGTGATGATATTATAATGGGATAATATGTCGAAAATCCATATGGGGGCCAACATTAGGTCTAGTTTAACACAAAAGACCTTGGTATTTCAGAAATTGTCAGTAGTCAAAAAAAACCATCTCAGAGCAGAGCATCATAACATTATCTAACTCGTATAATATTATCCCACCAAAAACATTCTGTAAAAAACTAGCCAAGTCTCGATGGAGCTGCTAATAAAAAGCTAATAAAAGCTAATAAAATTTGGGGGCACTGCCGTGCCCCCAAATTTTCGTCAGTTCGGTAGGTAGTAGACCCTTAAAAACATTTAGACTTTTCAAACAAAATAACAAAAGAAGAGTTTTGAGCGTTTTTTGATTGTTTCCTGTAAAAAAGCACAGAGTCACTTTGATCGGCAAAAATACGTAGTAAAACTTAAAAGTTCTAGAGTACTCCAAGATCTAAATAAGGCGTTAAATTAAAAACCTTATATTAAATCGATTTAAAGAAGGTCTTTAAAATGCTTTTTGTTTGCAATGTTCTTTACCTATGCGAATCACCTCTTAACGCTAAGGTTAAATCACTTATATGCTCTTTGGTTAAATCTGATGCTAGTTATGAAAATATTATTCATATTGAATAGTTCAAATTTTTGATTAATCATAAAATTTTTAAACCAAAGTTTTGATACGTGGATATCCAGTTGGTATACCTACAAATTCCTAAGGGTAAAGGTCTTACGAGTACTTTTGTTAGGTCTAAAGATAATAAAAATGCTTTTATACAATCAAGATTCAACTTAGGCATACCTATTCTATAATCTATTAGGTTTATAAACATAAACATTATAGTGCTGCCCTTAATAAATATATAGCTAGGTAGGTAGGTATAGGTATCTATTGATCCACAAGCAGTGGAAGTGGTAAAAGTGGTTGCTTTCTTGTTTCTTTGGTTCGAGATTAACCTAAATATGATTCTGGACTTGCGATGAATGCATCGATATGGCTTTGACCCTCGACTTCTTCCCGCGGAAGTGTTGTTCGATTTCAGCAAGGGACTTGCCCTTCGTCTCAGGGACCACGAACAGAACGAAGAAAAATGCCAAAACGCAGAAACACGCGTACATCCAGAAAGTTCCAGCCGATGTCAGAACTGCCTGTAAACAAACAAGGTTTTAGATAATATTCATAGCTACGTTTATCTTGTGTACCTACCGCGACAGATAAATAAACAGCAAGGGGTAGGTACCTCGTAGGGTCGTAAGTAGGTAGGTAGATGCGATTCAAATTAACCGAGTAGCTAAATGTTTGCACCATTGCTCATTAAATGAAGATTACAAAATTATAGGCACTCTACTCATACTTCGGTAGGTAAATAGGTACACGTGTTTACAACACAATAAGGGGCTGTACTAAAATCTCTAAAGTAATACGAAAGCAGTATTACTTACTTGCGGTGCGAAAATGACAACGCTATACGTGTTCGTATTCGCTCTTAAATTAATACTGTTTTAGTCTTACTTTAGAGTTAGAGATTAAAGTACGGCCCAATGACTCTTTAGTTGCCTCTAACTTTAATATTTTCGCACATCATTCACTGATATGTTAATAAACATTTTATTATTTTCAGAAAAACTGCCATTATGGGAACAATGCATGGTGCATTATCCCAATCCGCATCTGGTAGTTGTAATTTTAATCTTAATTTATATTTTATACATTATGTTATGTTCAATAATCTAAACCTGTTTAAACTCTTCATACAAACGTATTTCGCTAGTTTGCTTCCTGGTTAAAATGATAAATTAGCACGAAAAAATAGCAAATAAATACTTGTTTTAATGATCTACAAATATTTTTGTGGCGTCTGCTGTGTGACTGTGAGATATTTATGTGTGTGACCGCACTGCGAGCCTAGCGCGGTGCCTAGCGCGATGTGTCAAATATAGGTTCGGCAGGCATGGCAGTGTGGACGAACAATCTGGTTACAGCTTTTACCCACGACTCCATCCGCATAAATTCAGAAAATCAAAAGAACATTTTGAGGAAAAAATTAACTCTATGTCCGTTTCAAAACTTTCGAAATTTCATCGCAATCGGCACAGCAATTTGGCCGTGATATCGTCACAGACAGACAAACAAATAGGTAGTTAGCTTTTCACCTTGAAAATTATAATTGCGGAAAGTCCCATACAAATTTCCCTTTTCATTTTTAGGGGGATGGGGAAAGATTTCCAAAAAATCTTAATGCATGTATTTTTCGTTTATAACAAAGAGTCTGTACGCCAATTTTCAGCTATTTACCTTGAAAACTGACAAAAGTCCCGTACAAACTATCACCCCCTCTTTTAGGGGTTTCTCTTTTAGGGATTTCTAAAAATAATATGATAAACGTATTTTTCATTAGTAACCGATAGTCCGCATACCAATTTTTGGCTTTCTACCTTGAACAATACAAAATGCCACCCGCTCTTTTAAAGATATGGGGCAGATTTCCAAAAAAAATTGATGCACTTGATTGTTCATTAGCTGCAAAGAGTCTGCATACCAAGTTTTAAATTTCTGCATTGAAAATTGCGGAATTCTCCATACAAACTACCACCCCCTATTTTAGTGGGCTTAGGGAATAGAAAGAGACAAAAAGTAGCCTATGTCCCTCTCCAGAACTTCAACTATCTCCACATAAAAAATCACAACAATCCGTTGCTCTGTTTTGACGTGAAAGACGGACAAACAAACACAGTTTCACATCACTGCATAGTATAAAGCAAAGTCGCTTTCCGCTTCCCGCGTATGTATGTATGTTTGCTTATATCTTTAAAACTACACAACGGATTTCGATGCGGTTTTTTTTAATAGATAGAGTGATTCAGGAGAAAGGTTTATATGTATTAAACCCGTGCGAAGCCGGGGCGGGTCGCTAGTATATTATATAAGTATGGATGGATGGATGGATTATATTAAAATTAAAAATAATATACATATGTATAAGTATGTATACTTAGTATAGTTTTATACGTTAGCTTGAGGAGTGTAAAAAGCTTACTTAAACCTAAATCTATCCATAGGTTCAACAGTAATTTACCTGAAGTGCGTGATAAGACTTGATAACGGAGAACATGGACAGTAAGTTGACAGCGCTGGCCATAGCCGAGAGCTGGGAGCGGTATTGCGCAGGGAACAGCTCTCCGATAAGAAGGAACGGCAGTCCACCGAAACCGAGCGAAAAGCCCAGCATGAAGACCACTAGGCTTGCAATTGGCAGGTATCTGTAACGTTTGTATTAAGATTTGTGCAAGCAGGCTATTAAAATTATATTACTCTAACTTCTGCCCGCGGCTTTGCTCGCTGTATAAAAATAATGCTATTCCAGGGCATAGTCAGCTGTCAGACATAGACCAGACGGATTTGGATGAAAACAGTATGGTCGTTTTAACATCTATCGAACCATTCCATTAATATTTTAATTACCCAAATATATGTCGATCACTTTCATGGCTTTTTTCGTTTAGATGGTACATACTAACTAGGCTTAAAATAAATAAATAAATAAATAAATATTGGCGGACTTTACACACAGCGCCATCTAGCCCCAAACAAAGCAAAGCTTGTACTATGGGAACCAGATAACTGATAGAATACTTATATACTTTTTTTTGGTAAATACATACTTATTACATAGTAACACCCAGACACAGAACAAACATCGATGTTTATCACACAAATATTTGCCCTGGGTGGGGATCGAACCCACAACCTACAGCGCAGAAGGCAGAGTTACTACCAACTGAGCTGTGAGGCCAGTCAATACATACATAAAATACATAGAAGACTCACCCAAGCAGAGAATCCTGCTCGAACCGAAAGTAGAAAGCCGAGCCCATCGCTGCCATAGACAGGCACATAATCGCGGCCGACACCAGTAGAAGTGGTCTTCTCCCAAGGCGATCCACCAGCATTATGCTCACTCCGTTACTCAGCAGCTGGACCATGCCGATTACTATTGTGGCTGTCATTGCGTCTAGTTTACTTCCTGGAATATAAGAAACTTATGTAAGATATAGAAAGAACAATTTATAAATTATAAAACTTTTGAAGTTCAGTCACTCATGCATCTAACAGTTATTATATTAAGGGACATAAACTACAAAATGTAGACACAGTTAAAGACCTAGGAGTTATAATAGACCAAAAACTTAAATCCTTCAAGCTGCTAGGTTTCATCATACGTAACAGCATAGAATTCAAAAATCCTACGACCAGAATCTAACTATTTGAAACCTTAGTCCGTCCTATATAGTTGAATACTGCTCAGTTGTTTGGTCTAGTCGAAGTCTACTCGACACGGATTTAAGGTATACAGAGGCCTATGTTGAGAATCTTTTTTAATAAAAATAGCAAGCTTAGAAGCGTGGTAATCCGATTGGTATGCTTCCAAGTGAATGATAATAAAAAATAAATAAAAACCTGCGTTTTGAAAGATCTCAACAGTAAAGAAGACGACAGCGTCAATACCGCTAAACTGTTGGAAGAACAACAATGCAAAGCCAATGGTGAGGGGCTTGATTACAGCAGATGAAAAGAAAACCTTGCGGTTGAACAGGCTTGGTAGGTCATCTGGATTTCCTAGTTTTCTGAAAAAATAAGGTAAAATTAAATTTGACTACACCCTTGGCTTGGCTTAGATATACGATATGCCTATCATAAACCTTGCCTTAAACGAATGGGTATAGAAAATTGAAAGCTATACAAAAAATCTAACTGAAAGTAAGTACCTACTTAGTTAGGTTTCTATTGAAATCATCAAAATACTCACACATTATCATCATCATCTTTGATAGTAGCTGTGGCACGGGCAGAGAGATGTAACCACTTAATGGCTTGAGAAGCATCAGCGCCTTTGCTCTCTAACCACACTGGTGACTCAGGCAGAGGTAGGAGCATCAGAAACAGAGCCACTATAAAGAACGTGAAAACAAATTTGTTTTATTGACCTTCTGACATAAAATTTCGATATTGTACTGAGTTCAGATAAAACGAATGGACGTTGAAACTTACCACAGAATAAAGCGGAGAAGAAAGCGAGGTATCTCCAAGACAGCCAGTTACCCGATATATATGAGATCAGGATTCCTAGAGACATCGATAGGGTTGGGAGGGAACCGAGACGTCCTCGAATCTCAGGATCGCAGCATTCACTCACCTGTGGAAACAAAACCATTTTTTATTAGCAATACTCTATGGAAATTGTTCACACATGTTTTGTTGCAGGGGCAGTCACGCACAAATGCATTTTCCTACCGGCAGACAACAATTGACAACATTCTTTTTCGATATAGTAGTTGAGTTTTTTATGAAGCAATGTATAATTTGTAATTCTTTTACGTACCCAAAGGGTAAAAACCGGACCCTATTACTAAGATTTCGCTGTCCGTCTGTCCATCTGTCCGTTTGTCTGTCACAGGGTCAGGACACAGGTCTGTTATATCATGAACCGTGATAGCTAGACAGTTGAAATTTTCATAAATGATGTATTTCTGTTGCCGCTATAACAACAAATACTAAAAACAGAATAAAATATTTTTTTAAGTGGGGCTCCCATACAACAAACGTATTTTTTTTGCCGTTTTATATAGATAATGGTACGAAACCATTCGTGCGCGAGTCCGGCTCGCACTTGGCCGGTTTTATTTTATTCCTTTTATTTTGTATGTCGACAGCAAATGCTCATCGCGTTGACCAACTTTGCCTAAAGAATAATATCTCATATAGATTACCCAGACCCAGACAGCTATAGTTCCACATCTGGTATTCCGATCCTCCAAAATTATAGCCTATAAGTTGCCTAAGACTAATAGCTATATAACAAAAAAGTTTCATCAAAATCCAGTAGTTTTTGCGTGAAAGCCTGACAACAAACAGACAGACAGACAGACAGACAGACAATAATTTCAAAATGTTTTTTTTTGGCTTGTGTTACTTGTATGAAGACCCCTAGGAGTATTTTTTTTTTCGTTTTTATTCAATGTACAAAATTGAACTCTTCTACAGCTTTATTATATGTACAGATGTATAGATTGGCTTTTTAATCAACTTCAAAAAAGGAAGAGTTTCTCAAGTCGGTTGTATGATTGTTCTCATTGTCCCTTCTGTCCCATTGTTGTAAAAATCTAGTTATGACAATGGAATTCGAATATAGCGATTTTAGTATTTAAGTACAGCAACAAGTCAAGTATGTGCATTTAGAAAGTAGGTATCATTTGGTGGTATGGAACTGATGAAGAAGACGACAGATGGGCAACGGAACTCTTATCTAACTCACATAAAACAATAAACTCTACCCTCAGATACAAAGGCATTAACGGAAATATTAAGCTACCAACTGGGCTATAAGGCCAGTCCTACTCGATGATTTCGCTTCGCCCGTACGATGAGCCTGACACACGGACCTTGAGCTAATTGGTGGGAACTTTTGCATGCAGCAAACTCATCGCTTTGATCATCAGTGCGACTATCATTTGGGGGCACGGCAGTGCCCCCGCCAAGTCGAGCGCGAAGCAAACACTGCCGTACCATCCTTTACTGGAACCATTTCGCCGCATTTTCAGGCCCCTATTTGAGAACCTCTGGATAAGACCAGAACGCTGAAATTTTCGTCATCCAGTAAGCCATAATCACGTACTTAAAATCCAAAATTTCAAGTCTGTAGGTCATTTAGTTACGAAGTTAAGCGAAAGCAAAGTTTCGCATTTTAGACAGACACTCACTCACTCACTCACTCACTCACTCACTCACTCACTCACTCACTCATGATCATCAGAATAGAACTAGTACTTCCCATAAACTCAGAGAGCTGAAATTTGGTACAGAGTTAGGGTTTAATGGCCACATAAAGGGAAAACCATAAAAACTAGGATAATCGAAGATCTGGAGTACCTGGTGACCCTGATAAGAAAACACAAGAGCCTAACCAAACTATTAGAGATCGACATACCGCCTTTACAAAAAATATTCAACTACTGGACCGATTTGAAAAATTCTTTCACCATTAGAATCCTACATTATCCCTGATGAACATAGGCTATAGTATATTTTCAAAAATATTAGGGATCCGTATGAAAACATCGATAATGTAATCCAAAGTGTGAAAAAATTAAAAAAAAATCCTTATATTGCGTTTGCTGCGGAAATTATTGACAATAGAGCAAAGTAATGTACTACAGTTTTAAAGACGACATCAATATCTACAAAAAAGTATGCAATACTATATGTCTAACTATTAGGGATCCGTATGAAAACTTCGATAATGTTACCCAAGGTGTAAAAAAATTACCTTTATCATTATTATATCCGTGCGACGCCGGGGCGGACTGCTAGTACGCAATAAAATTAAAGGAAAACTCTGGATAAGACTAGACTGGCTTTTATACTTACAAGTTTACAAGAATAAATAGTTGAACGATTAACTTTATTCTAATCGAACATTACACAAATTAACAAATTAAATAAACTAAAATATTAATTTCGCTCAAAATTTGATAAAAATATAATGCATTGGACTAAGAGTGGCGGTGATACCAGCGCACACGTCGCTAGATGGCGCTGACTGTATTTTAAACGCGCTTACGATTTGTTTTTATAATAAAAAAACAACTCATAAAAAGAAAAAAAAAACTGTGTCAAATAAGAAAATCTAATAAAATAAATCAATAAGCCCACGTTTCTACAAAAAGAAGTGAAATCCCACCAAAAACATTCTGTAAAAAACTAGCCAAGTCTCGATGGAGCTGCTTGTTTATCTCTAAAAAGTAATGAAATCTAGACAAAGTCGTGTCAAGTCTGAGGTTCTTTACTGCGATTTCTTTATTATTATAGAATTAATATGTGACTTGGCCGTCAAAATACGTCTATTTTATGTTAGATCGGTGGTCGATTTGACGCTCCAAAAAGAAGACAGCAGAAGTCAGCATTGTCAATGCTGAATGCATGTGTTGCACAATCAACAACAGCCTAAACTAAGACACTAGCGTCCAATTACCAATACCTGTATTGGCTATTATCTCGCTTAACAAACATAGGTAGTTACAACAGATATAACATTACGTGTAAACAAAATTGACTTGTACCCACTAACGTATAAAGAATGTTCAACGGCCAAGGCACACAACATTCTATAATAATAAAGAAATCGCAGTAAAGAACCTCAGACTTGACACGACTTTGTCTAGATTTCATTACTTTTTAGAGATAAACAAGCAGCTCCATCGAGACTTGGCTAGTTTTTTACAGAATGTTTTTGGTGGGATAGTGCTTCTTATTTTTTCATTCGACGTTGGTGACCATCTCGGCGTCACATCAGTCATTCTAAGAAACCCCTAACCTCTTTCCAATGGGTTGAAGTAGGCAATCCTACTTTTAAGGTCATCATTGTCACCCTACTATAATTTTCCCTAAGGGACAACTAAAACTCATTTTATTGGTAAAGTGTAACATCTACAGGAACATGATGTATTACAATATTTTTGTGGTTAAGCTAGGCTACATCTTGATGTAGGTTACGTTTTTCTATGATGTCAGGCTTACTAGTTATAGATGAAAAAATGGGACTCTCCGACCATCACTTTTCAAAAACTTAATTTTCAATTTACTTTGAACCGATAACTTTAGAGCCACGATTTTTCTCAAACTTACCCATTGACTTATCTTTAAGATTCAATATGCTTTTCACGAATTTATTCACCCTAAGTCATGTTTTATAGGTAGGTCACTCCTCCAGTTTAATCGTTATAACTCAGTAACCCTGCACCCGTGGCCTGAAAGTTTGCAAACAGCTTCTACAATTCAACTACAAAAATTTGATAGGAATAATAATAATTTTTGATATTTTTTTTTCAGACATCTGGTCGGAGAGCTTCTGTTTTTCCTACATAGCTATCGCTAAAATTTTTGGATGACGACATCTAATTACTACAATTAGCAACTAAATTTACGGCTTTGTTAGACTTGAATCCAAGAGATCTCTCCGTTCAGACACATACCAACAGATCACCACAAACATGAAGTCAGAATTATTTGTTGTTAAATGTTGGTCTTGAAAATAGACTCTTGAAGTGTTCATTCAAAAACACGAATTCGTAATTTAATCACTAAGTAGGAAGTGAATCCCACATGGTGATTTGAATGAATACTGGCCCACTGGTAGTGTTTAACAAAATAGCTCATAGTGTTTCTATTCATTCTAAAACTGGAGATGAACGGATACGGACAATGAACGCTGTTCGTAGTTCCGTCATCATTGAGATGCACTACTTAGGTAGGTACCTAAATATCAACTTGGTTAGTTACCTACATGCCCGTACCTATCTAGAGTAGTAATGAACATCTTTGCACCTAAATAAGTGAACGCATAAACGATCTCATTCTTTATTAAATATTACTTACCTCTAGGTTTGCCTAGTTTTAGCTAGCGAAGAACTCGTGGCAGTTGGAAGTTTTTGGGTGAAACACGTATTATTTTATTTACAAGCTATTATTTAACTTGCTCTGTTCGTATGTTTGTAAGTTCTTCGTAAAATTTTCCAGAAATCGTATTCTTCCTAATAATTATTATTAGGAAGAAAAGTCATACCCATAACGACATCATTGATAAAAAAAATCACCAGTAAACCTATCAAAGATAACTCACATAGACCTGAGCCGTTGCTAGCACAAATCCAACACAAACACCGGACAGCATCCTTCCCACCAGAACCAATGGGAAGTACTTTGCGAATCCCAGGATAAACCAGCTCGTCATCCACAGTGGCGCCGTTAGCTGTAGCGTGCGACGACGGCCGGCGCGCTGCATCAAAGCTCCAGACAACATGCTGCCGAGAAATGCACCGAGAGGAGGAATTGCACCTGGAAATTGACATTATTTTAGAAAAAAGTTACCTCATACCATATTAACTACTCCAAATCTAGGTAGGTAACTTTGTTGAAGATTTATCAGAGGAACAACATGCTAGACACATTATTTGGCACGTGCATAGGTTTTGCCCATTTAACTCTTTAGGGTAGTAGGTATCAATTTAAATGAAAAAGGGGATAGGTCCCTATGAAAATACTAAAAAGCATATTATACCTGTTTAAGTACGAATAGTAAAAATGTTTAGTAAAAATAGCTCAGTTCATGTAAAAGAATGACGCCGAAAATACTATAGTACCTAGGTAGGGTATTATTTAGGTTCGGTGTCGTTCATCTATCTATACTATCTATACTAATATTATAAACTAGCAGTCCGCCCCGGCGTCGGTCGCACGGGTGTAATAATGATATTATAGGTAATTTTTTTACCTTGGGTTACATTATTGAATTTTTCATAAGGATCCCTAATAAAACATTTAGTATCGCAGACTTTTTTTGTAGATATTGCTGTAGTATATATATATTGTATTGCTCTATTGTCAACAATTTCCGCAGAGTACGCGGAATAAGGATTTTTTTCACACGTTGGGTTACTTTATCGAAGTTTTCATATGGATCCCTAATAGTTAGACATATGATATTGCATACTTTTTTGTAGATATTAACATAGATAAAAATAAACGAAGACGCGAGGGTTTCCACTAGTTAGACTTATTAATACTCCTTATCCTGTTACTTTCTATTGGAGATGAAGTTAGCGGTGTTGAACCAACCAAACATTCATCCAAGGTTTTTCGAATACAGCGTCGGTCGAAATACATAATAATATGACTAAATATTTAGTTCATCTAGTATCGTTGCTCAGGTGAAGAAAATGTGGGTTTAAATCCCCCTAGTTTGATTGAAATCGAATTTAAGGTAAGCACACTGGGTAGGACCTCACCAATCCAAGATTTCTGTTCACTGCTGGTAATGATTTGGGGGTCGATTGCCTCGATTGATGGAATGGCGGAAGCGGAGTAGCCTCGAACCAAGCCGATGATCAGGAACGAGAGTGAAGCGCGGAACGTTAGCCATAGCTGGAAAAGATACGAGATGCTTAATTAGGTATCTAATAACTATGCAAAGGAACTCCATAGGTACTGATAGGTCCATAGGTCCATAGGTAGGTGTATTACCGACCACTTTGTACAGAATTTAATTTCTTCACCCCATCCACAGGCTATCAATGATAAAAATTTAATTTTTCAACCTTGAAATAGACCACAAATCAGAGCAAACAGATAAGAATCAGAATGTAAGTTTCGTACAGGGGCACCACATGCCAGCCAGTAAATGAATGAATGTGAAATTGTCCGCGTCTAAAACAGTAAACTATAAAATATTGTAATGACTTCAAAAAAAATGGGGTACAAATATACAAATAAACCGGCCAAGTGCGTATCGGGTCACGCGCAATGTAGGGTTTTGTAGTTGACACAGCTAACAACGTTATGATAAGTAATTTTCAGTGGTAATTGTACTAAATTTCTTCTTCGAATACATTTTATAAGTCGAACTCGAAAACTTGTAACGCCTACTTAACTGTGATAGTTTTTCTTATAAGTTCGTTATATGTACTAGGTACTACGTACACGGTCACTACCGTGAATTTTTTATGCCTCCAAATCCAATAATTCAGATTTTAGAGGAGGGGGGAGACTCGAGAGGGACACTCATTTCTAACAAAAAATATTTCATAAATGGATCTCTTCTTCTGTAAAAGATTTTAAATCTTGATATGGTCACTATAAGATGTTGTTATAGGTTAGCTAATTACGTAATAACTTAAGACAGAAGGGCCCATAAGTAGGGACTGAATAAATTAACCGACATGTTACCTATTAGGTAACTCACAACTTTTTAAAGTAGAAGAACTGAGTTGCGAGACTTGTTTTTTTTTACAAGTTATGTTTTTGATGACAGCTTATTTATATTTGTAGATAGATACTTTTTTTCATTTCCGGTACCTTCTACTATCATTCCGTTGACCATTTTACAAGTTACCTTTGAACATAATCATATCTAGGTACTTATGCAAATGTAACTTTTTAATACCATATATTTTTTAGGGATTAAAAAGTTATTTTTGCAGTCGGTGTATCTAGAAAACTGGACCGAAATTGCAAATCACACATTGAGGGTTCCGTAAAAACTTGTATGTGTCGAAGATTTTTGCACATTAGTTTTCAGATTTATCGCTTTTACTACTCTCAAGAAACTGTAAATTTATGTACTTATTTAATTAATATTAATATTAAGGGTCTTGACAAATAGATATACGAAAAATGTAATAATCCTATAAGGGTTCCGTTTTCCTTTTCGAAGTTCAGAATCCTAAAAAGAGAAGATAATGCTCAACTCATATCAGCACATACCACCATAACAATTTTTGATCAAGAAAAAGTCCACAGTCTTTTTTTCTGTGGCCTGTAATGTACACGGTAACCATCGACTACATAGCCCAATAGACACCTCGTGCAAGGCGAACAGTGTCATCCAAAACATCAGGCTTATACGGCCGATAAAATAGACCGCGCGTCAAACCTGCAGTAGTACAGACCACTTCCTTGACCCGTGCACATCTCGTCTGTCTATGCTAAAAAACCATTACCGCAAATCAGAAATATGGCTCCTTGTTCAGTAAGATGGTGTGGTAATTGTAGCGATACATCTAATTACAAAAAAGAAGGGATTACGTTTCATAGGCCAGCAATTTCAAGATAATCATTTCAAGAACAAATTTGTTTAGAGCTCAAGTTACACTGGTTATTTTCTTTGTCGAAAGTAAATAGTGTTGTACCACTACTCAATAATTGATGATCGATAAACCTACATAGTAGTAACTACTACATAGTAATAAATAAATAAATAGGATCACGACTGTAATTCCCAAGTACGGTAGACATCCTCTCAGATCTCCAGACGCTTAGATCATTTGAAGATGTCTAGTGGGGGTAGTCAGAGGCACGTCCAAACATTATATTTGGCACATACCCAAATTAAACTAGACTTGACGATTAACTTGTAATGATTTATTAATAAGGTAATGACAAAAAGCCGTGTTGGCCGAGTGGGAGGTACCTAATACCTATACCTACCTACCTCGACTTTCAATCTGAAGGTCCCGGCGTGCATCAATGGATTTTTCTGTTCGCAAAATTTATATGCGCAACAAAAACACGTGCTCAAAACGGTGCAGGAAAACATCGTGAGGAAACCAGTTAGTATTCTTATAAGGGGCGATGGGCTTTCAACCTGTCACGTATGGAATGCTAACTACTGCAAAATGTGAGTATGTGCCAAATTTAATATTTGGACGTGCCTCTGACTGATATCGACAACTCATAACAAGACTTTAAAAACGGAACCCTGTTACTAATACTTCACTGTCCGTCCGTCCGTCTGTCCATCTGTACGTCTGTCCGTCTGTCTGTCTGTCCGTCTGTCTGTCTGTCTGTCACAGGGCTGTATCTCATGAACCATAATAGCTAGACAGTTGAACGTACAGATGGACAGACGGACGGACGGACAGTGAAGTATTAGTAACAGGGTTCCGTTTTTACTCTTTAGGTACGGAACCCTAAAAAGTAGGACTATCTATAAAAATAAATGAGATGCCATCAAAAACATAACTTGTAAAAAAGCCAAGTCTCGCAACGCAACTCAGTTCTTCTACCGTAAAAAGTTGTGAGATCCATGTAATACCAAGTCGATTAATTTATTCAGTCCCTACTTTAAGGGTCCTTCTGACTTATGATATTACGTAATTAGCTAACCTTTACGTAATAACTTAAGACACAAACCTCTAGAATAATTATTTTGTATAAAAGCACTTCTATCGTAACAGTGGATTACGATATAACTCGGTGGGGGCGGCGATATCACTACATAGTATAAAGCAAAGTCGCTTTCCGCTTCCCGCGTATGTATGTATGTTTGCTTATATCTTTAAAACTACACAACGGATTTTGATGCGGTTTTTTTTAATAGATAGAGTGATTCAGGAGGAAGGTTTATATGTATAATAACATGCTACCCGTGCGAAGCCGGGGCGGGTCGCTAGTCTATATATATAAAAATCAATGCCACTTTTCGTTGTTATTTTATAATTCAAGATCGGGCTTACCTATCCAAACCAAATGTTTAGGCTTTGTTCGGATTATTTAGTAGATGGTTTATGTGAAGTTTGCACAAAATCGGTAGAGCGTTTCTTCATTTGTCACATTTTTTGTAACAAATGAATTCAATAAATGGCGGATCATTTTGTAAATGGGGATTTTGCTGTTAGACATAGGATACTTTTTAACGGGAACGGGAACGGGAAATTAACATACTAAAGCGATACGAAGTTCGGCGGGTTAGCTAGTTTTTAATAAAACTTACCGCTTTCGAGAAACATTCAAAATCTTTGACATTTGACCTTAATAACTTTTTTAGCACACATGGGTTCAATGGGGACTTTTGACATTTTATTTATACTGGTCTACCTAAGGTCTCTACCAAAATTCAGCTCTGTTGGAGTTTTTGTTATTTGAGTACTACTACAAGGTGTCTCAAAAGAAAGTTCACATTTAAATTTTTTTTTAAAAGAAAAGTCTTAGCTTTATTGAAAAAATGTTTATTATATATTGAAGTACACTGTTTGGGAATTTATTTTTTAAAAATAACATCGTCCAAATGTAAACCGTTGCGGCATTCATTTTGTCGGGCACTAAAATTGCCTATGACAGCTCGGCAGGTAGTCTCCGTGATGGCTGCCATTTCATGACGGATATTTTCTTTTAATTGTGCCAGGGAAGTCGGATTATTAGTGTAAACTTTTGATTTGACATAACCCCACAGGAAAAAATCCATAGGTGTTAAATCGGGACTCCGTGGAGGCCAATTTATGTCACCTCGCCTGGAGATTAATTTGTTCGGAAAATTTTCTCGAACTCGAGGCAGAGATCTGTTGGACGTGTGTGAAGTTGCTCCATCCTGCTGGAACCATGTTCTTTGGTTGTAACCAGGAAAGTTTTGCAGTTGGGGCACGAAAAACTCGTCTAACATCTCCACATAACGCTCTGAATTCACTGTGAGCGTGCGTCCCCTTCCATCTTCAAAAAAGTAAGGGCCGATAATTCCTCGCGCCGACATCGCTGCCCATACGGTGACTTTGGGTGAATGTAGCGGTTTCTGATGTTTTTGTTTTGGATTGGTTGCACTCCAGTAACGACAATTTTGCTTGTTTACATGCCTATTTAGGTGAAAATGGGCTTTATCGGAAAACAAGCTGTTGGTGAACGTTGGAAAGCGCTCAATCATCTGATTTACAAAGTCAAGCCTCTGACCAGCATCTTGAGGCTTCAGTTCTTGCACCAACTGAATTTTGTACGGGTGCAGCTTTAAATCTTTGTGTAAAATGCGGCATAATGAAGATCTGTGCACATTTAAAGCAACAGCACGCTTCCGAATCGAGAGGTTTGGATCATCTCGAATAGACTGAGTAACACTGTCAACGTTTTCGGCTGTTCTTGATGTTCTTGGCCGCCCAGATTTTGGTTTCTCCAGAGTTGACCCAGTCTCTTCAAACTTCTCAACCCATTTTGCAATGAGTCGAGTGCTAGGCGCATCATTTAAGTGACGAATATGTCGAATACTGCAGAATTTTCTACGCGCTACAGTCGCCGAATTACCGTTTTTGTAAAACTCACGTACGCACAACGCACGGTCTGCACCAGAGAAACGCTCCATAGCGACTAAATTCCCAAGAGCCAGACTACCGACTGACATACCCCCCGCGCCCCTCAGAATAGTTGCTTTCGCGTAATAAGATAAGCAAATGTGAACTTACTTTTGAGACACCTTGTATTATGTCTATTTTGACCGGTTTATAATGTCATAGGTTATTTAATAAACAATACGGAACAGGAAAGAACTCGTCACAGCACAGGTTACAATAATAGTACGAGGGTGGATTGAAAAGTTCGCGGCCTAACCAAGAAAACACAATCAAACACATACAGAAGTATTTTTATTTTTTGATATATCTCCATCTAGCTCAATGCACTTCTTCAAACTGGTTTCTAAAGCTTCCCTTTAAAAAATATTTCTCAAGGTCTACAAAATAGAGGTTCTTATTGCGGCTTCGACCTCTTCATTTATTGAAAATTTCAGGCCAGCGATGTGTTTTTTTAGGTTTGGGAATAGATTAAATACCAATGACGTTAAATCAAGAGAAAAAGCCGCAATTAAAATCCACAATCACGAATTTAAGCCATGGTTTCAACAGACGTGTGAACATAAGCTTTGTCATGATGAAACAAAATGTTTCTTTTTAATTTCTTCACGAAAATACGCAAACAGATGCAGTAGTCTGCCGAGTTTATTGTATCATCTTTTGGAAGGTAGTTCACCATGGTAACCCCTTAGAATTCCAAAAACAGACACCATCCTCTTGCCAGCCGATAAATTTGTCTTAGTCTTCTTCTAATCTTGCGGATCAACTTCAAACATCTTCGAGAGTCGCGAGAAATTATTAGTCAAATTCGTTTTTGCTCAAATGAAATCAACCTCGAACCCCACCAAGCAGAAACCTTAGAATACCCGAGTTTGTTGACCATGATGTTTTGCGTTCACTTATACGAGATGCCTATAGTATCAGCAATCCCCCCTCATAGTCAATCTACGGTTTTCCAATATATGATCACACACTTTGCCGATGTTTTCTCCCGTCATAGACGTTTTGGCCGTTCAGGGCAAGGGTCATCTTCGAAGCTCTCTCGTAAAACTAAACTTGTAAAATTTATGCAAATATAAACACAAAATATAAAACTCTTGTAAAATTTGCAGGCCATTTTTTTACAGTATTATACGATGGGGCAGATTCCCCTCATATTGTTTTCAAGTCATCACGGATCTCTTTTAGTGTTAAACGTTTTTTACACACATTTTTGATGACTACACGTCGTTCAATATTGTCCATTTCTCAAAAACTCTGCACCTGGCCTTACTTATTAACTCTCTCTAACGCGAAAACTACAAACTATACAGTAATCAAATTTTGCACTGTTGATATCAAATAAAATATTTAAATTATATCTATGTCAGGCCGCGAACTTTTCAATCTATCCTAGTATCAAAGTGGTGCATCTATTTGAATCGAGAATAGCAGAACCGGTTCATTGCGTATGTAATTGCTAGAAGCAACAACACCTACTACTGTAAATTTTGTCTGTCCGCCCACCCCAGATCAGCTAGGTTATTTCGTAAAAACTATGTTTATCATGTTATCGATTTCAATGCAGATTAGGTACCTATACATAGATTCGATAATGGTTACTATGAAATAAATATTCTCTAAAATTTATAAGAATACCAATTTCATAGATGTTACGAAATAAGCCCCCAAAACACGAAATAAGTATAATAATAATAATATTTATTTAAAACCAAAAAGTTACATTTTATGCCTGTTATGAGAAATGTTATTGTTCAACTATACCTAAGTAGGTAAGTACTTACTTCAGAGAGCCACGTGACCTGACCACGTTTTCAATGGGTTAGTCCAGGAATCCCCACTGACTATCCCAATCATACAAGCTAAGTAAATTATAGACAGTTTCCTGAAAACCATCAAACAAAAAATTTTATGGTTTTCAAGTTAATGCGGGTTTATAACTTTTTCCATTTTATCCGGGTAGACTCAGTCCATATAAAAAACCAAACATTTCACATAATTATTACCTTAAAATGATTTTGTTTTGAGTGTTCGTTTCTAACTATACCTAGGTAGATGCATATGCATATGCATATAAAACATAGGTACCCGTCGAATTAATAACCTCCTTTTTTTGAGTCAGCTATAAACTACCTGCCCACAACGACACCGACGGACGATCCGTGTTTTTCCTACCTGACAGTGAGTAGGAATATCAAATTGGTCTCACTCAGTGCTCTCAAATTGGTCTGTCGTATAATAACTCGCCTTGAATTCTGCAACAGTTTTATTGTGTAGGTATAGGTACCTACATCTGTACCTGCATCTATGAAGGGAAAATACCATAATCTTGCTACTATACATCACGTGATCTATAATATTTTCCTGGGTTTTTGCTAATCAACAAGTTTTGCCATGTCCGTCCGTCCGTCTGTCCGCAGATTAGCTCAGAGACGCTTAGTGCTAGAAAGCTGTAATTATACATGCATATAGGTACATAATTAGTTATGTCAACAAAGTCGTAGCCAAAAATCTTAAAAAACATTTTTTTTTAGGCTACCTCCCCTGCATCTAAAGTGCGGATGTTTTTTTTTCACGTAACCTATGGTGTGGGGTATCGTTAGATAGGTCTTTAAAAAGTATGGCGGTATGGTAAAATGTGGGTTTGCGAAAACCACATTTCGATTGAGAGATCCGTTTGTAAAATATTAAGCTTTAAACTTTAACCGTCTCATTAATAAACGTAGACTAGCGCAGGATTAAATTTAGTCCAACGCTTACGTTTGGACTAGTCGAATTCAATATTAATAAACAAGGATTAGAAATGGAGTTGCTTACATTAAGCTGGTATTAACAAGTCTTGGTGTAACCTTAGATGATCTTTGGATAAGTAAATTTTTATTAATAGCACCGTAATAGTGCTAATTTTTGTTAGAAACGAGTATCCCCCCCCCCCTCTAAAATCTAAACTATTGGGTTAGAAGGCATGAAAAAATTCGCAGTATTAGTACCTACATATAACGAAATTAAAAGGAAAACTATCACAGCTAAGTAGGCGTTACAAGTTTTCGAGTAATAGACGTCATAGTCGACCACCTTATAAAATGTATTCGAAGTATTTAAAATGTAATTAATTGTAATTGTATTAATGTAATTAATTTAATTAAAATGTATTTTAGTACAAATACCATTGAAAATTACTTATCATTCGTTAGCTATGTCAACTACGAAACCCTACATTGCGCGTGATCAGACACGCACTTAACCGAATTTTTTTAATATGGTTATGAATATTCTTTCTATTCGGACTGGGAAATAGAGTCAAGTGGAAAAGTGAAACTGCACCTTATTTGCACATTCAGCACAGGATTACATATAAAACTTCTACTTGGCTCTATTTATCCTATTGTTACTAGTTACAATTATTATTTTACTGATTTTTTTAAGTCTTTTGAGAACTTTTAATGTTATATCATAATAAGGTAAGGATTGTAACGGAGTCAATTTTACACTCAACACACGGTGTCGGCACTGAATTTTATTTCTACATCGCTGTAATATCGTTTCAAGTGTCAGTGTGTCGCGCGCATCGCATCGACATCTATCCATGATAAATAACACACACGTATAAAATATCTTAATAGGTAATTAAATTGAATGTAGGGTAGTTGGACCAATAGATAAACGAACATTTTGTTTAATTATAAGAATTGTATGGTACCTACTATACATGTAGTGGCATATTTAAAGCTACAAACCTTTTTTTTGAAGCTACAAACCTTTTTCCTTCGTTTACAACCAATAAATAATTAATTAACAGTGATGGAGGAGTCTAGGAGCTCATTTAGTGCACAGGTGTTTCGGACATTTACATTTTGTATGGAGAGTAAGCTAAGGTTAGTTAACCAGTTTCTTAAGCTTATGAGTCGATTGCTGATTCGTTGATATTATTAGGCACCAATGTGCTTCTCTGCAATTAAGACTATTATCACAAGTAGAAAGTCAAAGAAAAATTCGGTGTTCAATTAATGATCTAAAAAAGAGATACTTATAAATCTTATTTGTGAACCAGAAGTGTTCAGAATTAACTAGATTGTATCCTTGATTTTTTATTGATATTTTATGTTTTTCTTAATGGCTTTGAACACATAATAAATTATATATAAACCAAAAGATGAACGGGGGTTAATTTCAGAAAAATCGTTGTCTGCATGTTATTTTTTCCGCTGTAGGTACATGATTATTCCAAACGTTGCATTTGTGAACTAAGAAATTTATTGGTTCACAATTACAACTTTTAAACCTAATTATGAACAACTAATTTTGACAATATTTCAATAAAAATTTTGAGTAATTTTATTAGGGTTTTTCATGATTAAAAGTAAACTAAAACGTTGGCCTAACAAACAACTGTTTAGATATTTTATTTTTTATTTTTAGCCCATATCGTCCCCCTGCAGGGCAAATACCAAGTCTGCGCACCGTACGTGAGAATTGGGAGAATACCCATGTCCATGAGTCGGCGCTTAAGGCAGAGTGGTAGTTCGCCTTTCATAAGATGTTTAATCGACCAGAAGCTTCACCAGGCGTTTTCGGTGCGTCAAGCAACTTCGTTTTGTTGTGCCTGGAAGAAAACTATCTGGTCGAGATACACAAATACTCATGGACATACGCAATCTCCACATTCTCCACGAACAATCACCTCTTCGAGTAATTGGTTATCAGCTTGGTCTTGCTCATATTCATTCGGAGTCCCACGTCGAGCCTTGCTTGGTTTAGTTCTTCAAGCATTTGGCCTAGTTCTGCAGCTGTGGGGGCTAAAAGGACAATATCGTCGGCGAAGCGAAGGTTTGTTAGCCTGCTATCTCCGACAACGATGGCATTTGGACGCCAGTCTCTTAAACACTTCTTCCAGAGTAGCTGTAAAAAGTTTAGGGGAGAGGGGTCTCCCTGTTTCACTCCTTTTTCGATTTGGTAAGATGGGCCTGTTAGTGATGTTTTAATTGATGCTATGCTGTTGTTATTAAATATTACGGATAAGGTTAGGTAATGTACTACGCTTGATTTATGTTTTGATTAAAAAGTGCCTCGATCTATTATGTTTTAGCTATCAAAAGCTTTTGGAATAGTCTACAAATGCAAGATAAAGTGGGATATTACAATCTACATGTTTCTCTAAGAGCTGGTTGAGGGAATGGAGATGATCCGTCGTGTGAAGAGGCCACGGCGGAAACCCGCTTCTTCTGGTGGTTGATGTAAATCGAGTTCACCGAAAATTAGATTTTCAATAATTTTAATGAATATTTCATGCTGCATAGCGCGCGATGAACCTCTGGTCCTGTTATCGGCTTTATATCATTAGAACAAGAATATGCAAGAGCTGAACATGTGGGGTTTGCTGTAACATCTTCAGAATAAAGATTTTGATATAAATAGTTAAAATAGATAGGCACCTACATACTTAGTTTTTAAAAATAGGGTTCAGTAGTGAAATAATAGCCGAAAATTCAAATGGTTTTTTGTCTAAATTATATGTCTGCCTAAATAAATTATTAAATTAAATATCCTCCTCCTACTCCTAGTCCCAAATGCCTTAGGATATATAATTTTTTTATAAGTAAGCGAAATCATGCTCGATTATATACCTAATGTTTTTTACTAATATAGAATTTTGCCTTTTATTTTCCCAATTCATAAATAAGGCTGATTTTGTTCAAAATTAGTTCCAAACCCTATGGTTTGGAACTAGTAAAATTGTTTTTACTCTTAGTTATTACAAATCATGTTAATAATGTCATGGCCCTAAATGTCTATGTCATGGCCCTAAATGTATAGACATTTAGGGCCATGACATTATTAACATGATTTGTAATAACTAAGAGTAAAAACAATTTTACTAGTTAATGCACCACATATCTGTCTAATAATACAACCCAAACCATTGAATACCTAGTCATTGCATAGGAGATTTGATATAAAATAAATCTAAAAAATAAATAAACATCTATTGGTCCAATTACCCTAAGGTCCAATTACCAATTAAACATGTGATTCAACAATAAATCTGGGGGCACGGCAGTGCCCCCGCCAAGTCAAGCAATAAAGCGGCACGGCTGTACCATCCTTTTCTCGAAGCAGTTCAGGCCATTTTCGAGGCTTCTAGTTTTATCCACCTATAATTTCGTTGTGGATAAAATTAGAAGCCTGAATTTTTAGTAACCAAGCAGTCACTATATAAACACGGTATATTTCAAATTTCATTCAATTTAAACCAGTAGTTTAAGAATTATAACTAGTCAAAGTTTCCTATTTTGTCACTCACTCACTCACTCACTCACTCACTCACTGACTGACCGATCATCAAAAGTTTAAGGCACTTCTAGCTGACATAGAAACTTCAAATTTAAAACACAATTAGTGTTTAGTGTAAAAATCCTAAAAAAACCTGCCAAGTGCGAGTCGGACTCGCGCACGTCGAGTTCCGTACCATTATCTATAAATCACGTTTGTTGTATGGGAGCCCCACTTAAATATTTATTTTATTCTGTTTTTAGTATTTGTTGTTATAGCGGCCCTTAAAGTAGGGACTGAATAAGTTAACCGACTTGGTATAACATGGATCTCACAACTTTTTACGGTAGAAGAACTGAGTTGCGTTGCGAGACTTGGCTTTTTTTACAAGTTATGTTTTTGATGGCATATACTTTGACTTTGTCAGTCAATAACACTCAAACTGTTACACTGCTCTAGACACTTGTCTTGATGTCAACGAAATAAAAATTGTTAGTCACGCCATCTATTCTACTATAAGTGAGTAATATGATAAATTCGAAAGTCTCTGTAATTTTAAATACAAATGCTACGGTGCCTATTTACCTACATTTTTACTTTGTAAAAAAGAAATAAAATAATTACGTTTAAACAACTAAAAACAAAACCGACTACATGCATGTAGTTAAATGAAATTGAATAAGTCCAATACAATCGTCGAATTGGGAACCTCCTCCTTTTTAGGGTTTTGAAGTCTACAAGACAAAAAAACCCTTATAGTTTCGCCATGTCCGTCTGTCCGTCTGTCCGAAGCTTAGCTCAGAGACTATGTGCTAGAAAACTGTAATTTGGCATGTATATAGGTATATATATTATTAATGTCAACAAAGTCGTTTTCAATGGTATTTGCACTAAAATATCATTTTTTTAGTGCAAATACCATTGAAAATTACTTATTATAACGTTGTTAGCTGTGTAAACTACAAAACCCTACATTGCGCGTGAGCCGACACGCACTTGGCCGGTTTTTTAAGACGCTTAAAAGTCTGTAGGTAGGTATGATGTTGTACATACCGAACTATGGTGACTTATGTTTGTTACAACATAACACCGTAACCACGAACCTACCTATGTAGTAACCGTACGTAAAGAGAGACCCAAGACAAGGACACCCTAACTACTAATATTAAATCCGAAAGTTTGTGAGGATGTAGTGTTGGCACTTAAACTCTATTTACACGTATTTTCAAGTCTTCAAATGAAGTGGATCCCTGCACGACCGTTCTAAACAGATTCAGTGCGGTTGCCAGTAAATGGCTTGTGATAGTTTACTTCCGGCGATCACGCCGCATTTATTGTGGATAATATTCAAATAGCTACATCTAAGGTCATCTCAATAAATCAAAGAGCAAATACTTATTGTCTTTTTAACAGACTCAAAGAAAAGTAATGATTAGTCTTTTCAAATTGGATAATATCTCAAGGATCTGAGAGGAGGTCAACTGTATTCGGGGATTACCTACAGCCATGATCCTTTTTAGAGTTCCGTAGTCTATAGGAAACCCTTATAGTTACGTATTAGCTACTTAATTATATGAAAACTTTTTACGTTAATTTTTAATTATTTTATCCTTTTTCAAGTACATTTAAACTTCGGGTCGTGGGTTTTTTCAAAATTTTTAATTTTGTTTTTTATTGTTTTCATTTCATGAGAGAGCTCGTAAAGCAAGTTGTAACTACTTATAAAATAAAGTAATGACTTTCTGACAATTATTATTGATTGCCACCCCTAACCACTCCCATCTTTACAATGTAAAGCTATAAGGATTAAAAATGTATAGGGATTGATTGGTTCGAGGCTTCGTAGAAACTAGAGATAATTAATTATAGCCCGATCGTCCACGACCGCGCTCAACGGTAGATCGGTATTGAATGGTATGAAAATGGTATTTAGATTCTTCTGTAACAACCAAACTAACTGTATTTTTTATTATATTACCTACTAGTTGACCCGTGCTCGCTTCGCTGATCGACAGATAGTTTCACATCTGGTATTCCAATCTTCAAAATAAATTATAGCCTATATGTTGCCGAGGATTAATAGCTACATAACAAAAAAAGTTTCATCAAAATTCGTCTCGTAGTTTTTGCGTGAAAGCCAGACAACAGACAGACAGACAAAAATTTCAAAATGTATTTTTTTGGCTTGTGTTACTTGTATGAAGACCCCTAGCAGTATTTTTTTTAGTTTTTATTCAATGTACAGAATTTAACTCTTCTACAGTTTTATAGATGTACCGCAAAGAAGACAAGAAGTTTATTTTTGTTAAATTTTCCTTAATAAAACAGCATCTTACTAATATAATAAATATTGACTTGAATTATTTCAGGTTTTTCACTTCGGGGATACCTAAGGGATGTTTTCGCAGCGCGACGTCGATATATCCGAATCGTACGGATTTTGAGAAATCACTAAAATATCTTGAGTTTTAAGAACTGTAATTTTAAGGTAACGTTAATTTTATTTTTAACGTAAAAGCAGTAAGATCGATTTAATTTTACGAAATTTGAATTAGTTTGTCGAGGCAACAGAGCTGCCATCATTATTTAAATACCTAAGTAAATAAATAACCAACCACAACCAACCAACCACCAAATCTAACATCAGGATTCCATGTGTCGTAGATACCAAAAAATACGGGTTAGGTAGGTAACTAAAACTAAATACTGTCGAAACAACTAGAAACTGTGTAGGTACCTACCTACCTACAACCCTTCGAAGTGTTTTGTAAGTACAAAATAACTCAATAATACTACAAAACGGAACATCGCTAAATCTCAGTTTCCGTTTATTTATTCTGTGGATCCGGGTGAACTACTATTACTTATTACTTGTTATAATTTTTTATGCTAGGCATTTTTCACGAACCTACAGTTTGTATTGTAGTATCCGATAAAAAGTTATCGGCAGATAAAAGTCACGGGATGCACATGCACAGATTTGTATTCGATCAAAAATGTAAATGTATGATAAAAGAACTGTAAGATCACAAACATTCTAACACAATTATTGAATGTATCTTATCAAAGTTCATTTTTCAAATTCAGAATAATAGTACCTACTTACCTACCACAATATGGTAAGAATCGAATTTATATTTTATGCAGTAAAGTAATACCTAGATTACCTTAAAAGGATGTATCACACACATGTGCCATCTTCATTAGTATAGTTCACTACCCGTGCGAAGCCAGTGCGGGCAGTTAGTCTAATAGATACTTAGAAGAAAATCTTACCTATTCTCTGGGTGTATATAACCAAAAAAAGGAACTGTCAATTCAAGACATTTTGCAGAACGAGCATTTGCAACGAAATTAAAATACTATATTATTACAATACGAACCGGTTCACAGAAGGTCAAACGGAAAGACAGCAGGAAAAAAATAACGCTCTCAAAAGATAAGATACTCGTAAGTACTTATAATGTAGTCGCGACTTCGTTCCTACCTCGGATCAGAAATCATAATTATGTTCTATGTTCTGTGATTTACCTGTATGAGGTTATTTTCAACCTATGCTGCGCCCTCATTTAGTGTATACCCTTATCTATATCAGTATGCCACAAAATGAAGAAAAAGGATGAAACCATAATAGGGCTCTCCAAGTGACATGCATTTGGGACTTTATTGTTTGGGCTGCGCATCAATTTGTGTCAGCCAGCAAATATTTGTTCCGGTTCTGGAAAAATAAGTGTCTTATCTTATATTTAATTATTGTTTATGGTAGTTTTTATAGTTTTTAATACAATATGACACAGGGAATCTTACTAAATGACTTGGGTGTTATTACAAGCAGTGGCGGATTTACCACTAGGCTGAGTAGGCTGGAGCCTAGGGCGGCAGATTTAAGGGGGCGGCAAATTTGGGTTTATTTTTTCAAACATCACTATTATTATTATTTATTTTAGCCTTTATCGTCCCACTGCAGGGCATATGCCTCCCTCCCTTCTTACAGGAATCACCACTCTTAACTAAATCGTTGGAGTGTAAAAATAATCTCTTGCTTGGTTATATACAAACTCTGACGTCCCAATTTCAAACTTAAAGGGTTGTTTTTCAGGATAAAAGTATGCTATAACAAATACTCGTAGCATTAAAATCAATTCAACCGTTTAAATGATTGTGTTAACGAACAAATAAACATCCAAACTTTTTAATTTATAATATTAGTGTACTGTGACTAAGATGGCTACAAAATGATTCACGCGCTTGTTATGAATAAAAAAGATAATGAAAACCGGATTGAAGAACCTTCAAACAGATACCATAACTAAGGCCATGGCTCACACATAAACATATGGTTGGCGTAACAATCAATTATGTTTTGGCAGTCATAAATGAAAAACTCGATCAAAAACATGGTTAAGCTAAGTAGTGTTGAATGGCCGGGTGGGTTGGTGAAATTAGGATGAACATACTCGTTATTATTAAATTTTACGATTAAATCTACCTGTTTTAAAAGAGCCGGCGAAATGTTTATCATCACTAAACAATTTCCTTTTCGAAAATAAACAAAAAAATATGTTTATGAATGCGCGCACCGTTCACTTGAGTTTCTTACAAGCACCACTTTTCTTATAATAATGGAATATTGATTTTATACATACAATTATAAGTATGTAAGTATACGTATACGTAGTATGTATGTGAGTAGTGTGAGCTCGAGACCAGCGCGAGCTCGATCGACCACTGGCAATGAACCTCTGAGCCCCACTGCGCTGCGCTGTGAATGCAGATTAATCAGCATCCGATGATCAGAATGATCCTTTCAGTCATGTGATATTATGATACTTCAACACACTCAAGAAAATATGAAATGCTAATAACTGAAGGTTTAATGATGAACTTTCCAAAATTCAATAAATTACCTATATTCAAACATGCACACCTATTGCTCTGACCCCTCCCATTATTTTTTAACTGAACAAACTTTCAAAAGAGCTTCTTGCGCCGCCCATGGTGCCCCGTGTGTCTGTCGGTTGCAGCGGTCGGTAGGATTATTTATCGAAGTGATTAAAGATGGGTACATCTTTATTCACATATACTATACATTATAAAATAGGAGATGTGGCTTGTTCAGAAGTATTTCTTTTTTCGTTTCGAAAAAGAGCAATCGTCGACATACAGGGCCTTAACTAATTAATTATTATTTTTAAATATAAGTAGTATCAAAATCAAAATGCACTGACGGGGTTAAGGTTCTCTTTTGTGGACCGTGACCGCAACCTTTTTTGAGCGCTGGATCCGCCTGGTCGTATGTGCTTCATTTATTATTTATTAATTTATTATTTATTATTTATTTGATACCGTAGAGCCATAAAGATAGGCCATGACCGGGATTTGAACCCACACGTTCCCCTCAGTACGGGGACGCGATATTTGCTTTGCTCTTATTTAAATATTTATTTTCTTATGATTTTCCTTATGTATACATATATATATATAAATAGCAGTCGCCCCGGCTTCGCATGGATGTGAGAAGACTATAGACTTGATAATGTTTGATACCTTATATTACATTATTTTTATTGCTTATATGTTGCCGAGAACTAATAACTATACCTATAAGTAACAATAAAAAAGTTCATCAAAATCCGTCTAATAGTTTTGGCGTGAAAGCCGGACAACAGACAGACAGACAGACAAAAATTTCAAAATATTTTTTTTGGCTTGTGTTACTTGTATTAAGACCCCTAGTAGTATTTTTTTTATTTTTTATTCAGTGTACAGAATTGAACTCTTCTACAGTTTTATTATTATGTATAGATAATAGCAATGTATTAACCAGAGTCTCTGATAATAATTATTAACAAAATGGAGCCATGTTTTATGTATGAGGAAAACTTTAATAAATGTAGGTAGTAATTAGAAATCTTCTACCTAGTAGGTCTCTAAAGTATGCGATATGGCATATGGCAAGATTTATTATTCTATTAAGTACCTACCTTCCGAGATAAAAGGTGTTGTTGGTGGTGCTTTGTCGATCAATAGGTAAATGGGACAATCGCCTGCAAATATTTGCTCCAGCACGCATAAAAACTATGATCTTTTTTTTTTACAGAACTACCTATATTTAAAAATAATAATTTCTTAGTGAATTTTGTGACCGTGTTGTACATATGTATACAACAGGTATATATTACAGTTGTGGCTTTATGCAATTTGGGGCCCTACAAGCATTGTCACTTTCGCACCGCAATTTATAATGTTTTAGGCCGTGGGCCCATGTCTGCGGTGCAGCACCGGCCACCATGAAAAGGTGTGACGTCACACCTTTTCACGGTGGCCAGCGCCGCACCGTATACATGCCTATCTTACTTTAAGAACTTGTGGTACCTACGGCCCTTTCGCTAGCGCAGCGTTTACAACAAGCGAGCATTTCACGAACAGATAAAGAGCGCGAGTTGCTTAAACAGGCGCATTTGCCAATGAAGACGCTCCCTAAGATACGAGTAGGTACTAACTACTAAGTACTACGATGCACAGTATTGGACATGAAGGTTGTTGAGCTTTCTGCCAAGGCCAGCATCACGTGAAATACGAAATACATGAACAACATAAACACATAGGTAAACAACCTAATCGCCGTATTTGTCCTCTATCGGTATGAAAATGAAAGAAGGGCAAGGTCTATAGTTGAAAACCACTCTACATAATTTTTTAACGAATTGAGAAATGAAAAAATGAAAAACAACTTCAAAAATAAAAGCGTGTTAATAAGTCGGTTAAAAACTAAAAGAAAAGTGGCTTTCAATTTCACAATTTGGCATTTTTTTTTAATCAGGTTGTCAGAATGTAATTTTTTTTTTCGGTCGGATTCTGTTTATTAGCGACCATTAGGTATTGCGTCCTCTATTGTTTGTAGCATTATGATCCTAATAATATTATAAATGCGAAAGTCTGTGATAAGGCTGCTATGTTTGTTCCCTAATCAAAAATAAACAACAAAACGGATTAAGATGAACTTGATGAAACATTTTAGCTATCACGGTTCATGAGATACAGCCCTGTGACAGACAGACGGACAGACAGACGGACAGCGAATAAGTCTTAGTAATAGTAGGGTCCCGTTTTTAGTTTTTTTTAATTTGAGCATCCTTCAGGAATAAGCAATTTGGTTTTCACTAAGGGCATTCATTCTTCTAGGCTTGGTCGCGTGGAATCGGCGTAGCTTCACCTAGTTCCTAAGACGTTTCAAAGTGATCCTTGTAATTTTATTGAAATAAATGATTTTGAAATTTGAATTTGAATTGGTAGGTATAAGGTGTGCTTGTGAGTCGTTATAATACAGCCTTTATGTGAATTTACCTCTTTATTATCACTTAAATTAGTATGTCAATACAATATTTAGAGGTGAAGTAAATATTAACACTTCTGTGTGGTTCCTACCATTTACCTACACAGTTAACTCAGTTAACGCAACATTTTGCAAAAAAGTGGGTCAAGGTATAATTTAGATATTACTTATCCATAATAAGTGGTAGTTTGAAATATGAAATTTAACCCAAACACATTGTTCTAGTAGTCTTATAAATTGGGATGCGTAGGTACTAGTCGTATTCAATGAATTAATAAAAGGGTTTATTTTCAGGTTACTGTATTGGTTCAATTTAAAAAACTGCATTATGCACTCAATTACCTACTGTCATGTTCATGTAGGTACCTATTATGTATCTATTACATTCCAGGCAACAAAATTACCTACTCTTGCTTAAACATAACTAACTGAAAGTCGTTTTTTTTTTTCAAAATATAACGCAAACTTTGAATTGTCCTTTTTGTAGAACCTCTTTAGAAAGAAAGAACTAAATAACCGGCCGAGTGCGAGTCGGACTCGCGCACGAAGAGTTCCGTACCATTATCTAGAAAAAACAGTAAAGAAATAAATTTTGGTGGACATTTCACACATCGCCAACTAGCCCCAACCAAACTAAGCAAAAATTGTACTATGGGAACCAAATTACTGATAGAATATTTATATACTTTCACGTTTGTTATATGGGAGCCCTACTTTAATATTTATTTTTAGGACCACAGCCATAAATATATAAAATTCCCTTAGAAAGATTAAACACATTTAAATATTTAGGCAGCATTATAACATCAGTCAGACTCTAGATGCACACCAGATATAAAATGCAGAATAGCGATTGCAAAAAAGTGCACAATTAAAAAACATTAACAGAATATCAAAAAATCATCAACAAGAAATATATTAAAACATATTATGTTTGGAGTATAGCGCTGTATGGGTGTGAGACCTGGACAATGACCCAGAGAGATAGGGAAATCCTAGAAGCTTTCGAAATGTGGTGCTGGAGAAAGATAATAAATTATAGTTTAAAAAACCTAAAAAAAAACACGCTTTTATTGCTAATCGAACTAAAACTAGAAAATAATTTAATATAACTGTAGTAGAAGAAGAAACAATCAATCATAATGAATCACCTCAAAACAAAATTATAATAAAATTTAAGTTATTAACACAATAATTCAATTCAGAGTAAAAAGAGTGGGGTGCTTGATATTTTTAAATATTACAATCATTTTATTGGCAACTATCTATGAGAGGATAGTTATGAACCGCAGTAAAATGCACCCCACGCTTTTTACTCTGAATTGAATTATTGTGTTAATAACTTAAATTTTATTATAATTTTGTTTTGAGGTGATTCATTATGATTGATTGTTTCTTCTTCTACTACAGTTATATTAAACTCTGTCATTGAAAATTATTTTCTAGTTTTTAGTTCGATTAGCAATAAAAGCGTGTTTTTTTAGTTTTTTTAAACTATAATTTATTTTTCATTTTTTAGTCTATGCCAAACTCATAAATTGGGCAATTAATTAATTATTTAGATTAATTAAAGAATTGCCCAATTTATGAGTTTGGCATAGACTAAAAAATGAAAAATGCTTGGTGCTCACTTGTACACCACATGAAGTATTTGTTTAAGTCAAGTCACATTTTTAGATAGCACGGCAAGTACGACAATTTCAAACGAATTTTTTTTTAAATGTCGATTCCAAAATCACTTTCAAGTAATTGATTTCGTTCAATGGCAAGGGCGGTGAAAGTAATGACGTAGCTAGATAGTAATTAGCCATACTAGGTATATTTAATTGGCATGTTAATATTAAGTAGTCTTTGCGAGTAGAATTTCAGTAGGCGTTGCGAATAAAATTTCAGTAGGCGCTGCAACAGGATCTACAAAATAATTTATCCTGGCGGTCCTATTAAGGATAATGGGAAACTAATATATAAAATTATTGCATTGTCATCGATCTTTGACAGGTGCGCAAAGTATGAATTAAATCTGATCGTTCAAAGTAGGACAAAATCGAGCTCAAAGGGATCGGTTACATACATACATACAGGTGAAGCTAATATAAAGCGTGTAAAAAAGGATAAGCTGGACAGAAAAAATAACAAATATAGAAGTTTTACATAGAATACAGGAAAAAAGGGTCCTATTAACAACGATTTAGAACAGATGAGGAAAGATGGTTGGCCACCTTATACGACATGACTGTTTTATAAAAAACTATAATGGAAGGGAAGGTTGAAGGGAAGAGAGGAAGAGGAAGGCCACGAATAAACTACATGAGCCAGATAAAGGAGAAAATAGCTGTCGTGTCGTATAAGGAAGTTAAGGAGGCGGCGCTGGAGAGAAACAGATGGAGAGAGCTGCAGCAATTACACCGACAAGAGCACAGCTCTTAAGTTATAAGAAGAAACCATTAATAATAATATGCCAAAGAAAATATTTTCACGGATAAAGTGCCTTGGTTGATGGTGGATAAGATTGGCATGTAGCAATGATAATCCAATAATTAGGTAGTTACCCACGTTGATAAGTTATCACAGATTGGGATTATTCATTATTCTGCAATAAAGGCACTTCAGTAGTTTGTTCACGAGTAACCAAACATGTTGCTATTAACATTGACGGTGTTTGCACTGTCTAGTCCTTTTGTTGCAGGTAAGTTCAACTTGTTCTTTTTATAGGTACCTACTCTACTCATATTCAACCGATAACATGACATGTTTCTCTAGCTCCGTAGTAGCGGAAAGTGTTTCTACTAATACCTAGCTGGTGCAGGTAGTAAGCAGGTGCTTACAAGTATTTCATAAGACATAATCAATTATTAACAACCACTACTCTTTGGCAGGTCAATTTGGCCCCTTCGAACAAGACTATGGCTACGTAACCGTGAGAGAAGGAGCTCATATGTTCTACTGGCTCTTCTACACAACAGCTGATGTGCCTAACTACATTGATAGGCCGCTGATTGTCTGGCTGCAAGGAGGCCCTGGAGGCTCCTCCACTGGCATAGGCAACTTCGAAATCCTGGGTCCTTTAGATTTGTCATTGCAAGAGAGGAACACATCATGGGTAAAGTTTATTCAATAGCTATTTACTAGTTTAACCTTAAGTTTGGCTGTTTGTTACTTTAGTATTCGTTTAGGTAAACTCTTATCAAGTTCTGATAGTCTAGTGGTATAAGTTTGGAATAATGCCTTCAGACTTTAGGACAACTAAGGACTTTTTTTTGAGGTCCTTTTTAATGCTGTAGACAACTTTTCGTTTATAGGTAAAGAACTTCAACGTGCTTTTTGTGGACAATCCAGTTGGAACAGGGTATAGTTATGTCGAAGATCGCAGTTTACTCACAACTACCAATGACGAAATTGGTGAGTTACTACTTGGAAAATAACCCCTATCACACTTGATGTTCTTACCGACTAAATAATTTTCTCCACAGCTTTGGATTTTGTTGAGTTGATGCGAGGATTTTACGACAAGAACACAGAATTCAAAGGAGTGCCTTTGTACATTTATGGTCAATCATATGGTGGTAAAATGGCTATAGATATGGGCATTCGCATGCATGAGGTAACAGAGATATTTATTAAATCTTTTTTTTGCTATTCATGTGCTTACTAGTGAACCCGATACTTCATTCGCAGAGTTTTTTATATAAACTTTGACGTCCCAATTCCAATCCCTTATATATGTTTAAATTCAAATCAAAATCGACCTACAAACAAACAAACGTCTAAACTTTTGACTTTTTAATATTAGTATAATGTTTTAGGCTGAAGTCGCCGGTACTATTGAATCAAACCTAAAAGGTATTGCGATGGGAAATGCTTGGATATCTCCTGTAGACGCCACACTCACCTGGGGCCCATTATTGTTAGCAGCTGGGCTTGTAGACCAAGTGGGCTATGACAGCATTCAAGCAAGTGCCACAGAAACCGAGAGGTTGTTCAACGCAGGACTGTATAGAGAATCTAGCTTTCAGTGGGGCGCCACTCAGATGGCTGTTTTCGATGCCACGACCAGAGTAGATTTTTATGATATTCTCACAAAAATGCAGGTTCCAAATAATGTGAACGATACAAGGATCAGTGCTGAAGGTAATTTAATTAGTATCCAACTACCTATCTTGATTACATAAACTAACATAAATGTCTGCAAAGTTCGATTAGGTATCAAAACCTAAATTAATATTGATGTAGTAAGTACGTAATTAAGTTAGTTGACGACACTTAAAATGTATTGATTACAAACAAATCCTAACACTGAAGCTTATTTGTAAGTAATTAAGCCTTTATTTTTGCCTCAAAATATACCTAATTACTCCCAAATAAATTGCTATAAAGCTATTCACGAAGACTACAGCGCTGTACCTACAGGATAATTTGGTAAACTTGGGCTTATTGTAGTTTAAAGCTATTTTCTTTCAGAATTGTCCAGAAGCACCATGATCCAAGACGGATCTCGACCTGCGAGAGACGGTGAATGGAATCTAAACGTATTGATGAACACTGTGGTAAAGGAGGCACTCGGTATCCCAGAACACGTAGTGTGGGGGCAGCTGTCCAACGTGCTGTTTGATGTCTTGAGAGAAGATTTCATGAAACCGGTCACTGATGGAAGTGAGTCTGAGTAGAGCTAATCGTAACCATCTGACTTCATGTGGCCTATATAAAATTTCTCATTTTTGTTCCAGTTGAGAAGTTACTAAATGAAACGGATATTATCCTAACCAAATATAATGGAAATCTTGATCTGATTTGTGATACTCCGGGTATGTACAATTCTTATAAAGGTGCTCAGATTAAAAAAATGTCTAAAGGGGGTGGGGGAAGTCAGAGGCACGTCCAATTATTACATTTGTCACTATGTTCACATTTTGCAGTAGATACCGTAGGTAGCATTTTATAAAAAATTCTACACCTTTCGACGTCGAAGATTTTATGATACTAACGGGTTTAAATGCTTAATGTTTTCGTGATGTCAAAATGTCATTAAGGTCAAAAGTAGAAAATATAAGTTTATTATAAAAAATATAGTTTTAAAAACAAACTTTTATAATCCTTAGGCTCTATCGACAAGAAAAGAGTACTCGACAAGACAAATCCAACGAGCCCAGACATGGCGGGATTATATTATGGATTATGATGTATAGTTGAGTTGAGTTGAATTGATTCCAGACCAGCTCGCTAGACCACAATATTAGATTGTCATTAGAGATTAATAGGTATGCGAAGTTTTAACTCAATCCAATGACATACTGAGGAGTTCCGTTGAACAGCTCCTGACTCCATCATCAGATTAGCTCGCTATCACCATATTATTACATTGTCACTGAAGTTACATAAGAATGCAAGCCGAGTGTCTAATGAGCAAGTTGCTCACAAGTTTAATACGCACTTATTCAACACACTTGAGAGGAAGAAACAAACAGGTATTGCATAAATTGTTTAATTATTTTTCAACACACTTGCTCGTAATGTGAGCCTTATTACATCGTTCTTAGGGCCATAAACCGAGCTATATCACACTCGTACATAATATAATTATTCCTACAAAGTTAAGTTAGTACCTAACTGCAAATTATATGCGAGTAAACAGAGCATTTTCAATGTAACCGGGTAATACAGTTTTTTTAACAACCATTAAGTATTATGGCGCTGAAAATCCATTAATTTTTTTGGAATAAATAAATTTGCGTGTAAATAAATTAAACCGAAAACTTAGAAAATATTTACTTAGTTGGTCGATGATTACTGTATATATTTAGCCGTGATAGTTTTCCTTTTAAATTCGTTATTTATGTACTACTACCGTGAATTTTATCACACCTCCTAAACTAACCGTTTAGCTGGTAGGGGGGGACACTTGACTCTGACAAAATTTTGCACTTTAAAGCGTAATATTTACCAAACGGATCCCTTAATCGAAAAGTTGTCTACACAAACCCATAATTTGCAGTGAGGTACTAACTTAACTTCGTAGGGATAATTCTATTATGCACTAGTGTGTAATATTATTATGCACGCGTGTGTTATAGCTGTGTTTATAGCCATAAGATCGATGTAATAAGGCTCACTTTTAGAGCAAGTGTGTTGAAAATATAGTTACATACCTACATTATATTGCAAGTAAAATAAAAGCTTGTCAAAAATACAAAGGTTAGCAATATTGTTTGTTTCTAACTGTGAGCTTTATTATAATATTATGGATATTTATTTATATTACATGTAATCTTTAGTATCAAGAAAAGGTCAGCAGGTAAATAAAATAACCCGTGAACCCGTTAGTAAACCCAAAACTTGTGACATTTGCGTTTGTAGCGAAAAAACCAATCAAGATTAAACAAACATATAAAGCCGTCACCCTAATACAACAGCAAAATACATTATTTAGACTGTGTTAATACTATCGAATGTATCAGGACAAATCCTTTGGGTGGATCGATTAAAGTGGCCGGGAGCTGAAGCCTACAGAAACGGGCCACGACTCCCCATCTGGGAGGATGGAAAACTAGAAGGGTACTACAAGTCATACGGCAACTTCAGATTCTTCTGGATCAACGTGGCTGGACATAGTGTAAGTTGTATATACAACACATAGTGTAGTGAAAATATAGTTACCTACCTATTCCAGAACAGCTCCAATTCCTCCAACAATTACGCTAGCTTAGTAGCCATATACGCACAGGTAAGGATTATTTTAAGTCTTAGAGATATCCAAAACGTTTAAATTTAGGGCAGCTAAAGTTAAGAAGTTTTACTTATAAAACGTTTATAATATCGCTTGTTTGATTTTTGTTAAAATGCCGATTTGTTAGCAAGCGTAGGTAATTGGTAGGTAATAAATAAAAAATAAAATAAAATAAATAGGATCACGACTGTAATCCCCAAGTACGGTAGACATCCTCCCAGATCTCCAGACGTTTAGATCCAGTGGGGGTAGTCAGAGGCACGCCCAAACATTACATTTGGCACATGCCCTCATTTTGCAGTAGTTAGCATTCTGTACGTGACAGGTTGCAAGCCCATCGCCGCTAATAAAGGTAGGTGATTGTAATGCTCCTAAATCCAACCCAAGTAAATAGGCAAGTTGTTTTAGACAATAACTAGCTGACCTGTGCCCGCTTCGCTGGTCGACAGATAGTTTCACATCTGGTATTCCACTCTTCAAAATAAATTGTAGCCTATATGTTGCCGAGGACTAATAAGTATATAACAAAAAAGTTTCATTAAAATCCGTCCAGTAGTTTTTGCGTGAAAGCCAGACAACAGACAGACAGACAGACAGACAAAATGTTTTTTTTTTTGCTTGTGTTACTTGTATAAAGGCCTCTAGGAGTATTTTTTTTAGTTTTCATTCAATGTACAGAATTGAACTCTTCTACAGTTTTATTATATGTATAGATAACTTACTGGCGTCGGTATACTCACATAATAGAAAGTAATAATAAACAGTAGACACTGTTCTCGAGCACAGACATTTTGACAACTTTTCAATGAACAATGTCTTAAAATCAGTCTCGATTCATGCTTGAGAACACATTCAGTAAACCATTTGTATATTTGTATGTAGGTATATTTTGATAACAATACCTCCAACTCCACGATCTTTGGATAACAACTAGGTTAATAGATTTTTGCTTCAGATCAAAGCACTAAAGCAAATGTCACAAAAAATTACCATATTAATAACAATGGATAGACTGTCAAAGATGACATGAGTAAGAAAGGATCGTCTATACCTCGACTGTACCAGAATCTACCGTCTACCGACGGAAAAAATCGAAACATGCGTTCTTTCTTCTGTATCTGGCCCCAACTTCGGAAACAGCTGTTTATGTCCATGGGTTTTGCCCTGAGTACGAAAACACTCACAGTAGCTTTACGTTTATCGATTGCTCATGCCACGGTGATATTCTCTGACTTTTAGTCTTAATTATTGCTATGCGATGAATCTTATGAATGGAGGAAAGATAAATGATGAGAATAGGATATGGTACTGACAGACGAGTGTGAAAGAAAAAAACATGTTTTCCTGACCTGACATAGCCTGAGATAAGGGAGGTTTTCTTATATTGCAGGTACCCAGGGACAATCCTGCAGGAACAAACGCATTCCTTCGCGATATGACCACATTCGGATAAAATAATTGTAAATACAAAATATTTTCATACCTTCGTAGTTTTAATTATTTTGTAGGCAAATAATAATAACTGATAGGTACCTGATATATTATATATACGCGTTTAATTCTATAAATTTATTATTATGTTGTTGGTCACTATTCTAACCTATTTACCTAACCAACTGATTTCGATTTGAGCAAATATTTTTTTGTTACTCCTAGTTGAGGGATGTTGCAAGCTGTATGGGGTCTTCAAAAATACCACGCATGGTCACAGGGGCGGGGGGGTGGTATTAGGTTTTCGTCAGGTAACCATTATGGTCTAGAAAAATTTGGGTCTTAACAAATACTACGGATGGTCACCGAGGGGGGGGACCAGGGTAAAAAATGAAAAAAATGGGTCATGTTGTATGGGTACGTTCCCTTAGTTGTAAAATCCGTGGCTGAGTTAGTAAATTAGGTGAGACAAGTAAAAATAATGCCCTTCAAAAACATAACTTGTAAAAAAGCCAAGTCTCGCAACGCAACTCAGTTCTTCTTACCGTAAAAAGTTGTGAGATCCATGTAATACCAAGTCGGTTAATTTATTCAGTCCCTACTTTGAGGGTCCTTCTATCTTATGTTATTACGTAATTAGCTAACCTTTACTAGTACTACCTTTACTTACTAGTTAGTACTACAAATTTTCACGGTAGAAGAACTGAGTTGCGTTGCGAGACTTGGCTTTTTTACAAGTTATGTTTTTGAAGGCATCTCACTTATTTTTGTAGATAGCTCTACTTTTTAGGGTTCCGTACCCAAAGAGTAAAAACGGGACCCTGTTACTAAGACTCCACTGTCCGTCTGTCCGTCTTACACATTTTTTTTTATCAAAAATACTCCACACCATTGAGTAAGCGAGAAAAATAAATACTTCACACCAGATTTTTTGCGTATAATTTAAAGTACCTACCTTTATACCTACTGCTTGAGTACCTTTGACTTGTTAAAACAAGATGCGGAGTGGAAAGAGTTAAAAAAAAAATTGGTTGCCTGTAAAGTCGGTTTTACGGGCGAAGATTTTACGTGACAAAATGTAAATGGTCCGGAGGGCCTCTCTCTCGTTCGGTGACTCATCGTAACAGACGTGAGCGGGCGTTACACTTTTTCATGAGTGACTCCGAGCCGCAACCTAATTTAAGACGTTGTCACGTCAAAAACTTAGGTAGGTACCTAGTTTTTCCTAATCAAGACATCGATTTATCTTTATCAGTTCAATTACATTCATAAAATCATTTGGTTTATCAGTAGGTGGATATAAGAATTACCTGATTAATTCATATGAATAATTAGCTACTGATTGACGTTATTCAGTCCAGTTTAACCAATTTTCATGCCAAACTGTTTTAATTTGTCATTGAAATGGCGAGTAAAACTGTTATAATAGTGTCTGTGATAGCGTCTATACTTGTAGCTGCGGGGGTTGCCGTGTTGATATGGTGGCTGGTCCGGGACTCAAACAACTTTACTGTTATAGGTACGTAAGATCCCTTAAGGTTAAAAATATGAAACCTAACCTATGAAACCTGAATCAACGTAGGTTAAACCACCCATTATTACTTAGTAATTTTCTGTAGGCACCTAGGAACTTAGTACCGACATAATTCTGTTTTACGTAATTGCACGCTGACCCGCAGTTTAGTGTTTTGGCTCTATGCTAAACTGATGAATTAAGTAATACCAATACAAATAAAGTGGTACAAATTATAAATAACTTAATTTCTAAAAAAATATAATATCACTAAATAGGTAAGTAGTATTTCACTTTTAAAACTTTCGTGAGTTGTACTACACATTATTACAACAACGGGAAATTACTCACGTAAATGATAAATTGTCAATGAGGACACCGACAATGTTTCGATTCATCTAGAGAATCTTCTTCAGGGTGAGTGGACCATAACGCGCAATGCGAGCAGGGTAGCGCGCGCGTTATGGTCCACTCACCCTGAAGAAGATTCTCTAGATGAATCGAAACATTGTCGGTGTCCTCATTGACAATTTATCATTTACGTGAGTAATTTCCCGTTGTTGTAATAATAGGTAAGTAGTAGGTAGTTACATGTCCATACCCCCCGTGTTAGATTTAACTGTGTTACGGCGGGGTACTTATCGCCTCACCTCAACCTTCCATTAAGAATTAAAATACAATTTGGTAGAGCATCAGTGTTGTCAGCGCTTTATGGCGCATATCAACTAAACAGCAAAAATAAAAAGTAAAATAGTAGATCTAAAAAATAAAGAGTATGTAAGTAAGTAGGTATATTGTATACGTAGGTAAAGGTATCTTATTAGAACTTGATCTGAAGTTAAGCTATTGAACTTGATCACATCTTTTTCTAGTTATTCAATTATAATAGCTATCATTTTGAGTTAACAGATGTATCAACTAACAAAGCTGATGACGTTGAACATGCTTTCGATATAAAAGAGTTCAACGCGCTCCACCAATCGCGCTCCGTTATAAGAATATCAAAACGAATGTTCTTTCACGTGAATGTCCACGTATTAAAGAAAGTGTAGACTATTTTCGTAAACTAAAGGCACAAGTACACCTATCTCTACAAATGCACTAAGTAAAAACACGACTTTAACTGTAATCTCCAAGTAGACATCCAAGTAGACCTCCAAGTAGAATCTCCAGGCGCTCAGATTGAAGAAGTTTAGTTAGTCCAAACATTACATTTGGCACTTGCCCACATTTTACAATAGTTAGCATTTCACACGTGACAGGTTGCAAGCCCGTCGCCGCTTTCAAGGATACTAACAGGTTTCCTCACGATATTTTCCGTCACCGTCTTATATGCACATATTTTGAAGCGCATATGATTTTTACGAACAGAAAAATTCATTGATGCGAATCCGGGATTGGAAGCAACGACCTTCAGATTGAAAGTCGGGGTACCCACTCGGCTTGCACTTAGTGAAAACCCAACTTACTTCATCATGAAGGATTTTTTGTAACAAAGCAAAAAAACAAAATAAATATTTATGGAAAAATCCTAAAATAATGGCAATGTTACAGGCTGTAAAGCAATAATGGTCGCTAATTAACTAAATCCAAAGTGAAATATTACTATCTTCATTCAGGCATAGGAGGTTCTATAAACGAATCAAATTTGAAAAATTCACCACTTTTGTTTTCGTTTTTTCCACACATTATTTTAATAAGTACCTACCAGGCATGTACTCGTAAATAAAGCAGGACATTTTCAGCTTTAGAAGAAAATTCATTTGGTGAAGTGCCATACTCAGCAGCGATCACAAGGATCTATGGCGTAGGCGATGTGTTCTGGTGGTTCTACCCCACCACAGCAGCTGCAGCCGCCACGAAGCCTCTCTTACTCTGGCTCGATGGAGTAACAGGGTTGCCACCTAGCATGCTGGCCAACTTTGGAATGTTCGGCCCCTATGACTTCAACATGAACAAACGAGAGAGCTCTTGGGTAAGCTTATAATATCTATATCTACGTATAAGTCTCTCTAATACCTACTATTACTAGCTTCTTCAGCCCTATCCTTATATCTACCAGTCCGATAGATTGAGCCTTAAATAGATAAAATAAATATTTGTGGACGTTTCACACATCGCCACCTTACCCCAAACTAAGCAAAGCTTGTACTATGGGATCCGAACCAGATTACTCATAGAATTACTTACATAAATATATATTTTTGTAAATACATACTTACCTATAAATAACCTATAATACATATTTAAATAACACCTAGACATAGAACAAACATCTATGTTCATCACACAAATGTTTGTCCCGGGTGGGAATCGAACCCACAACCTACAGCACAGAAGGCAGAATTACTACCGACTGAGCAGTGAGGCCAGTCATTTAAAACACAAATATCCAAACAGCAGTAGGAAGTAAGAATACCAATTTGTTTGAATTTTTACCCAAATAATTAGGCTTTGGAAAATCCGAGGACAAATCTTGGGTGCAATAAATGTTAAACAGTTACTACCTTTTCCAGATAAACGAATACAACCTCCTGTTTGTGGACGCGCCTATCGGCACTGGTTTCAGTACACCCCTGAACGCGGACAGCATACCAAAAACACTTGATGATAATGGTAAATCGCATTAAAAATGCACATCTCAGTCAGACAATCCTCTTTTGAAACTTGAAAGATGACTGCCGAGTTAGGATAGGTAGATTATTGTGAGATATTAATTTGTTTTTCTAGTTTATTTTCTTTTCTATTTCCAGCTGATCATTTGGTCACTACTTTAAGGTCATTTTATTGGAATCACGAGGATTACAACGAAGCCCCCCTGTACATCTTCGGCCAGGGAAGTGGAGCCCAACTGGCGCTAGCTCTAGCCTCCCGCCTTCCTGGTGTAAGATCTCACTTACTACACTTCGTGAAAATCCCTACTCTAAGATATTTATTATAGGTAGTTTTTTTCTGGAAATAAGTAAATTAATGGTAGGTACCTAGTATGTTGGATCCATGTGCTCTTTGTGCAGTTTACCTGGTCTTAATTGGACCTTGGAGTGTACCTGGTCATAAGAGGGTTCGACAAATGTTTGCATGATCTGAAAATATTTTGCCTAGTGTGGAATTTGATGTGTCGTTTTTGTAAATAGTACGAATTAACTATTATGTAGGTGACATTCGCGCTTGTAAAATCTTTAACTTAGATAAATAGATATAATTATAGAGCGCCGCTCCGCAATGGTGCTAAATTAAAGATTTTACAAGCGTTCGTGCTTTGGATTAGAGTAGAGAACTTTCTAAGTGGGAACAGCTCCATAAGACTATAAACGACCATAAAACACAAAATTAAATATTTGCAGGAAACTTTCGCCCACAATTTGCAAGGTGTGGTCTTAGCCAATGGAATTATATCACCAGCTGTAGCACTTACAAAACTCGGTTTCTACCTTGAGGAGTTGGGCTACATTGACAACAACGGCCGAACAGAAATTGAGAACCTGTCCATTGAAACTACCTCATTAGTCCAGCAAGAAAACTATGGACAAGCCATGGATAAGTTTCTTTCATTGGGAGAGTTTGTCAATAACGCTGGCGGAGTGGCAATCAATTTGGGATACATTATCGATAAGCTTACAAATGAGACTGAATCGACCCGAGGTAAGTTGGCATAAACAAGTTAGGTACGTACCTAAGCTATTTGTAGCTAGGTTCAGTTAAATTCTGATTAGGCGGCTGACTGATGAAGCTACAGCTAGGCTAGTTTATTTTAGTTACTTCCTTAGTGTAATGTCGTATGGGATTCTTCTCTGGGGGAAGGCAGCAGACATTCAAGTTATTTTTGTTTTACAAAAACGGGCATTAAGTGCCATTTATAAAACGAAGTCCCGGGACTCCTTAAGACAAAAAGTAATCTCACAATATATATATGGAAACTTATTGTAGGTATACTCATAAGAATATGGCTTTCTTTAAGAAAAAAAACCGGCCAAGTGCGAGTCGGACTCGCGCACGAAGGGTACCGTACTATTATCAAAATGGCAAAAAAAATCACGTTTGTTGTACGGGAGCCCCACTGAAATATTTATTTTATGCTGTTTTTAGTATTTGTTGTTATAGCGGCAACAGAAATACATCATCGGACAGACGGACAGCGAAGTCTTAGTAATAGGGGTCCCGTTTTTACCCTTTGGGTACGGAAACCTAAAAAGTGATGAACATAGTATTATCACAAAAAATAAGAACAAATTGCACATACCCAAATTTAGATTAAAAAAAGTAAAGGGGTCGTTTATGGGGAATTGTATAGGATTTTATAATAAATTGCCAGAAAACGAATTGAATTAGAGTTTGAGTTTGTGTTTGTGTTTGTGTTTGAGTTTGAGTTTGAGTTTGAGTTTGAGTTTGAGTTTGAGTTTGAGTTTGAGTTTGAGTTTGAGTTTGAGTTTGAGTTTGAGTTTGAGTTTGAGTTTGAGTTTGAGTTTGAGTTTGAGTTTGAGTTTGAGTTTGAGTTTGAGTTTGAGTTTGAGTTTGAGTTTGAGTTTGAGTTTGAGTTTGAGTTTGAGTTTGAGTTTGAGTTTGAGTTTGAGTTTGAGTTTGAGTTTGAGTTTGAGTTTGAGTTTGAGTTTGAGTTTGAGTTTGAGTTTGAGTTTGAGTTTGAGTTTGAGTTTGAGTTTGAGTTTGAGTTTGAGTTTGAGTTTGAGTTTGAGTTTGAGTTTGAGTTTGAGTTTGCGTTTGCGTTTGCACGATTATGTAAACAATGTTCAATCAGTCGTTAGGTAACTAACTACCTAATTAATTATAATCTATACTTATAATAAATCTGTAGAGAGGTCAATTCTGTACATGAAATATATTTCCAAAATAACTATCAGGGGATGATAAGGGATCGATACTGATGCCAAAAATGCAATCAGTAAAAATTTTGTCTGTCTGTCTGTCTGTCTGTCTGTCTGTCTGTCTGTCTGTATAACCGTTATAGAAACAAAAACTACTGGACGGATTTTAATGAAACTTGGTACAATTATTTTTCATACTCCTGAGCTGGTTAATAGTATACTTTTCATCACGCTACAATCAATAGGAGCAGAGCAGTGAAAAGAAATGTTGGGAAAACGGGAGTAGTTACTGCATTTCTTAAGCTTCCGTCGCGTGTGCAACCTTAATGGTTAAAGCTACACAGAAATCATGTATGACGGAAATGTTCTCCTTAAAATTATATAAAAAATATCCCACGACAGCATTATGTTTATCTTTTATGGTTGACTCACAATAACACGTGTAACTCCCGATAGCTTAGCAGTTCGAAGCTTTCTGATTATATTTGACTACTCTTACGTTTATAACACTCTCAGTCATCCCTAATTAAAAAAGTTTACATTATTAACTATTCCATAAAAAAGAATCATAGAAATCGGTATAGAAACACCAAAGTTATACATGAAATACGCTAATAATAAGCCATCGCGCGTGAATACTGAATCATGCTATAAGGATTATTTTTGTATTTAAAGTCGCGAACGCACAGGCAGGCGGCTTGCTTAGCGCCTAGAGGCTAGCGAGTCACCTAGCGAGTAGCTTCGTAAAACGAACATTCTCGAACGTTCGCGACCGGCCTAGCAGCTAGGCGTCAAGCATGCGTCAAGCGCACAGTGCGGCAGGTCGCGAACGTTCGAGAATCGGTCGCCGCGCTCGACGCGTCTCGCGGCCGAAGGTATAAAAAGGCGGGGCGTCCGAGCGCGAGCTTCATACAATTTTTGTGTGATACTGCGCAACCGGACCCACCGTGTTTAAGGGTTAAAATGCATTTACAAATCTATGGAAATGTACAAATTGTACTCCAAAAATCTGGAATTGTACTAGAAGGGGTCCCGAGATAACTTTCTAGATGTCAAACGACGCAAGGAAATATGAGCTTAACTGCTTTGACTCAACGGCACGTTTCAAGTGCACAGCGGGCGATGACGTCTGCCAGTATTAAATTACCTTAGGGTTGACCCAGTAAAAATGTTTAATTTTTTTATAAAATGGTCAATTAGTTTTTTTACAAATAGCTAAATAAATAAAAGTGTAGTAAGCGGTGTTGGTCGAGCAGGAGGTACCTCTACTATTAATTTTAAGGTCGTGGGTTCGAATCCCAGCGTGCATCAATGGATTTTTTGTAAGAAATAAAATCCAGTTAGTCCTACTTCCTACTAATATTATAAATGAGAAAGTTTGTGAGTTTGTTCGTATGTTTATGCCTCAATCAGGCCAAAACAACAAAACGGATTAAAATGAAATTTGCTGTAGATGTAGGTATAATGCTCGAATAAATCATAGACTACTTTAAAATAAGAAAAACATTCCCAAAATGATAAACAAAACGCAAGTTATACGCGGGTGAAACCGCGGGGTACAGCTAGTAAATAAATAAAATCTTAGGTCACCATGACCCAATTACGAAATACATCTTCTAACTGGTATATATAATTTACCTTGACTAGCCTCATAATTCGGTTATATATATTCTCATATTCGGCTCATGGTAGATAGGTACCTACCTAGTTATTCTGCCTTCTGCGCTGGGTTCGATTCCCACCCAGGACAAACATTAGCCTTATTTCTATCATGTATATCTTGTCTTATCCTATATTAGAGGTCGATATAAAAAAATATATATTCTATCCTCTCTAGTAAGTATATAATTAGTAATCTGATACCTATAGTACAAGCTTTACTTAGTTTGGGGTTATGTAGGTCCCATTGTGTAAAACGAATGGTTGCCTTTTTTTCTCGGTACCTACCTTTATTCGCGCCATCCTACAACATTAATAAATATTACTATACATGTAAAGATCTACCGAAAGACTTGCAACACCCTTTGTAGCTAAATCCCTACAATAAATATTACATTATAATTGCACGTAAGTGTAATGATAATGTAATTAGTTAAAGGATAGGTAGTTCACAATAAACCAGGTTCAATGTGAACTACCTCGATGTGGTTCGATGAGAGACACAGCACATACCTACTTTGAACTTACCTCAAAATCTCAACGGTTTAGTCTCGATATTTTCTTCAAAATCTCAACGTCGCATTTCTGAGAAATAATGATGGTTCATTTCATTGTGGATGCCTGGTTCAATCAAGAACTACCTACCCTATATATATTTTTAAAATAAGTTGGTAATTAGATTAATTAATAGATTATTGTAGTGCCTTAGCGGGGTCCACATTGAGAAACTCTGTATTTAATATTTTAAGACCATTGTAACAAACTGCACTTATTTTATACAACATAGGTTTATAATTTTTATATACTTAAGTAATTTGATTTATGTACATAAATATATCTATATACTTATATATTTTTATATATCTATATTCTTATATTATTATAATAATATTTTCTGTGGTATTTATTTTAAATATAATGTAAAATTAAGTATATTATTTTTCCATGTTTTCATTACCTAGTTTTTAAGTTTTTTTTTTTTTTATTTGCCAACTACATGTTTCCACTACCAATTAGGTTGGCTGGTAGAAAATGCCTCGGCATTAAGTCCGCCTTTTTGTATTTATTTTATAAGTGCAATTAAAGTATCAATTTATTTATTTATTTATTTATTTAATAAATAAATAAATAAATTGATATGAATATGATTAGTATTTACATTCCTTTCCTACCCGTTCAAGACCAGGAAAAGCATTTTTTTAAACTAAACCTTACATTACGACCTTATTATTAGTAGGTACCTACCTAACTAGTTACCTAGGTTTCTAGGTTGCAAATGTTGCAATATGTATTATTTTTTTTTCTTTTGCAGGACCGAACTATTTCGGCCAAATGGATTATATGAGAAGTTTGACATCCGATGCTTATTCGTTTATGGACACCGTGGCTAGTTCTCTCGGCATCCCCGACGTGTCTTATGACAACAACAGAATAGCGGCGCTTGCAGCTGTTAGAGATAGCTTCATGATCCCATTAGTTGATAAAGGTAGGAACCTAACTTAGGTAGGCATCTAAGTTAGTTGACAAAATAAAGGCGGAAACACATTTACGTGTCGTGGCATGTCGTGATGCTTGCTGTCGTGACGGTGAGTGTGCACACTAACGTGTCGTGTCGTGTCGCGCTCTGGCGTTTTTTTCTGAACTGAACATAACGAACCTTTGCAGGGTTCAAACATACATAATGTTTGCTTCTGATTTGGATAGTAATTTTGATGAAAACCTTCAATTTCTCTTAGCAATGAAACTCCTAGAGGGCAAAAAAAAATTTTCGTTGACCTACAAGTTCAATAAGGTCGTCAATCATTATGCTGCAAATTATGCCGGAAACACAATTACGTATCGTGGCGTGGCGCGACACGCCACTAGCTAATCGCTTTCTTAAATTTAGTATGGTTAGAGACATATTTGCGTGTCGTGTCGTGTCGCAACGCTATCTGTCGTGGCGCCGACTGCTCGCCACCGATTGCGCCAGAGCGGTGGTGGGGGTTATGACACAACAGGCAAATGTGTTTCTATACTGGCGCGTGCCTCGTGGCGCGAACAACTAGCAGACATATTAAATGTATGAAAGCGATTAGCTAGTGGCGTGGCGCGACACGCCACTAGCCAATCGCAAGATAGCGTTTGCGACACGACACGACACCCAAATGTGTCTCTAACCATACTAAATGTATGAAAGCGATTAGCTAGTGGCGTGTCGCGCCACGACACGACACGTAAGTGTGTTTCCGGCTTAACTCTCGTATTCAAGAACGACACTATGAGAACACGCACCCACAGTGGACGAAATCTTTTTTCATAAAAATCACTTTATGTGTTGTGCGACACTGCATAGTGTGACTAGAGGCACATTGTCGTGTGCCTCTAGCCAAAGTTGAGCTCTAAAGGCACACGGTAGCGTGCGCCATAGTGCCGCTCAACACATAAAGTGATATTATTTTTCAAACTATCGTGATTAGTAGATTAGAGTGATAAAGACCCGTGTCAAAATCTATAGTTACATGAAGTGATGTTTATGAAAAAAGATTTCGTCCACTGTGGGTGCGTGTTCTCATAGTGTCGTTCCTTGTGGTCAATCAAATTTAGAGGTAGGTATAACGCATCACAACTGCCACTAATCAAAACGGACCGACCATAGACAAAGAATTGTACACAAGTTTGTTTGCTATGCTTACCCTCGTATTCAAGAACGACACTATGAGCACGCACAGTAGGATCCGACCCACAGTAGGCAAAATCTTGTTTCATAAACATCACTTGAGTGTTGTACGACACTATGCGCACACTACAACGTGCCTCTAGCCAAGTTCCTCAACAGCTACTTTACCGAACGCATAGTATTGGTTGTGTTGTCATACGTATAACCTCAAGTAAATTTAACTTAAAAATTTGTGCAAATGAGGATGATTTTGATGATTATTTTATACGGCCGACGAAAAAACGATACCTACTATTTATATTTACTACATACAAGAAAATTTTATTGTAATTTATCAATCCAACAGATATCAGGGGTCATACCACAAGGTCCTAAAGTAATATCAGAAAAATTGCGTTGTCACTTTTGCACATACGTAGTCGATGCTTTTGCACCGTAATTAATATTGTTTTGATTTTCCTTTTTAACTTGTGGTACGGCCAAAGCTGATGAGCGAGCCGACATGACATTTGTTTGTTTATGCAAAATACCTACTCTGTGGTACCCCCATGCGTTCACTGAGCTAAGGACTAGGTACATGGATATATTCGACACTGTGAGAAATCGGAAACTTTGCAGTGAGAACTCCTACACTTAGCATAGGGATGTTCTTGAATACAAGCCTTATGGCAGAGACACACTTACGTGTCGTGTCGTGGCGCGGCACGCCACTAGCTAATCGCTTTCATACATTTAGTATGGTTAGAGACACATTTGGGTGTCGTGTCGTGTCGCAAACGCTGTCTTGCGATTGGCTAGTGGCGCGACACGCCGGGCCACGACACGTAAGTGTGCCGGCGCCATTAGTTATTGACTGCAAAAATTTAAAATGCCCAAAGCCGGCACTACAATCGGGTCTATGACCATACTTCCTTTGTTTTCAGTTGAACATATTCTTGAAAACACGGAGACAACTGTGATTATCTACAACGGCAATTTGGATGCAGTTTCGAACACACCAGGTAACAAAAATATATTTATTAAAACCTACCTTTGTTGCATAATAGATAGGTACCTACAGTTTTAAAAATATTTAAATAGGAAGGCATCCCAAATTAAATACCTACATAATGCTACTCTAAAAGGTGACATAAAAAAAACCTCATTAAAGAGGAAGGCCTCATTAAAGGGCCTCGACAGACAGCAAGCTAAATGAAACCTTAGGATAAGTAAATATGACATAGAGTTGCTACATAGTAGTAGGGTCATTGCGCTGGTTTCGCGACCAACGTCAGTATGCGACCATTTCAGGGACCTGCTGCAGAAATACTAAGAAATTAAGAATTCCATCTCTCTTTTCCAAACGAAATTCTGGTCTATACGGAGCAGGATAGATCTATTGTTCTTACCTATTTGAATTGGCACCATAGTATTACCCGAAATTAAACAAACCCACGCTCATTTCGGCGCCCGCACTCCTCGCGTGAACGGGTTCACGAAATTACAAAAAAAATAGTGAGCACGTGCTGCTTTCGGAGTTAGTATTTAATGATTTATTTATATAATTACTGATTAATAGTGTTTTTATTGCCTAAGAAAATTATTTTTCTACGCATTTGCGTAATTTTTATAAAGAAAATATACAAAACCAAAATATAATTTTTCATGTTATTTGACTTTACGACCACATGGTCGCAAATTGACTGTTTGATTGCAAACTTTATTTATCTCCCTTGTTACTTTAATAATAAAGGTTACGGATTTTGTGACTTTTTTAACATATTCTTAATAGCGGTTTTGTTACCATCGGTTTGCGACCGCATAAACATTCGTAAATACTGTACAAATATATAATATGATCGTCTAACATACCCCAACTTTAGTTTGCGACCGCGGCCGACGTCAGTTTACGTCTTAAAATGTATGGGAATTTAACGGTCGCATATTGGATGTAATAATTTGATGTATTATTTTACGACCACTATTATGTTAGTATTTATATTACAGTTTTGGTACAGATGTTACAAAACAGATGATTAGAAATAAAGAAATTATTAATAATAACATGATAATGTAGCATTATTTTTAATCAATTATATGTAATTTCCCTTTCAGACAGTGGTCGTAAACTAAAGTAGGGGGTGGTCGTATACTAATAAAATCGGTCGCAAACTAGCATATCACCCTATTTCTCAATAAACAAATATTTAAAATTAAGTCTAATAATATAATATACATATTTAAGGTTTTTAATATATCTTGATCATATATGGAACCAAGACAAACCCTTTCAATAAATGTCGAGTAAATATTTCATACTAATAAGCTGACCCAAAGTTGGGTACCCCGCTAATCGGTCGTAATCCAGCGCAATGACCCTACCTACTTCACTGAAAGCATCAATTCAACTCCATCTATCAATGAGTACTGAGAGTACTGAGTATGAGAGTACCTACTAACTCCACCCCGATCACATCCCAACAACAGTCACCATAAATTCCAGTCCTTGAATTCTATTTTATATACCCTAACTACACTTCATACATGCCTAATAATATTAGAGGTTAGAGGTAACTAGGTTGTACACGAGTACCAACTAAGTAGGTACTAAGGTACCATCAGACCACATTTTTGTTAATAAAAATCACTCGTGAATAATTTCAGGCCAATTAGAGTGGGTAGACAATTTACAATGGGGTGACCATGAAAAGTTTACAAATAGCACTCGGGAAACATTCGTCGTGAATAGAATCGTTGAAGGTTATTTCCGAGAAACGGAGAAGCTGAAGTTCTACTGGATGAATGCAGCTGGACAATCGGTAACTTATTACAAATAATAAATGACATACCTACATGAATTAGAAAACCACCAGGAGGTACCTAGCACCAACCTATTACCTAATTATGACTTGGTAAAATACCATAAACGTTTGAGATTTGGAATTCAACGTTATATTATAATTTAAATGGTTGTATTATAAACTGTCCCTAGTACCTACCTAGGACTCCCTACCTTCTAAATTGAGTGAAATCTGTTGGTAACTAGTAAGGTATAAGTATTGAATATTTTTGGAAAATTGTAACTGACGAGAAGGGAAGCATTAGACATTTCTATTTTTTGTTTGATAATTATATTTACCATGCATTCTGCATTCTGCATACCTAATTTTAACTAGGTAGGTAGGTACTGTATTTTCCTAACATTAAGGAACTATCCACAGGTGCCGATTGACAGCCCAATAGCAATGCGACGGTTTTTGGAACTAGTAACTGGATACTAACTAAATATACAATATTATTTTTAAATTACCGAAAAAAATAAAATGACCGTTGCAGCAGAAGCTACATATGATCTGAGCACTGACCGCATGATTTATTATTGCACTATCACAAAGTTATCGAATTTTCTTTTTAACCGAAAACTGGCACTAATTTATGGTCACAGTACTAGAAAATACTACACAAATACTCGTATACTCGTATCTCGTACGCACTCCATTCAAAGACGCTCTTATCTCATTCCATCTCCTTCCTTCCAACTACGGCATCTCCCTGTCTCACTCGTATAACGGATTCAAGAGGTAGTAGATAGGTACCTAGTAATTACCTACCTACCGTAAAGTAAAAAAATATACATTTGTTTTAAAAATAATTTTATTTGTGAATTTTATTTAGGACAACTTAGCTTAGGTCTGAGAAAAAAATGTTCGCATCAGGGTTTTCCAACAACTCAGCTCCTTGGTTTTTCTGTAGTGGTACGGGTGCAATCACCAGAGAGCCTAACCTTGAGTGCATGATTGGCTTACACCGAAGCGACGTGACGCGTAATGCGTGCTCCTTCGAGGATCTTCTGCGATGTATTCGAGGATTTCATCGTAGAAGTTGCACATGCGACGGCACGTAAAATGTGCCGTGGTCTAATAATCGTTGGTAAATACTGGACATCTTGGAATGATTTGGTTGTCGACTGTTTGGGTACAAATCGCGATACATTCGTAATGCTGCACTCACATTTTCACACAAACATTTTTAAAAGTACGCGCGTAACATGAACGCATACTCTCTCATCGTGTATTGATATTCGTTCGCAAAAAAGTTAATAACGACAACACTAAATAAATGATAAGACGCGAGCAGTGAACTCACAATGTATACTGGTATGTATGTAATGAAAACGGGGGTTAAACATAATTATATACTGATGTAGATAGGTAGGTATTTACTTAGTAGGTAAAGTATAGGTATACAGGGTTACTGGTTATTCGACATATTTCTGCTAGGAGGTTGTATTGTAGATAGGGAATGTTATTGTTATTTCCGTTGAATGAGACCATAATTTTCTAGTGCGAAAGTTAACCATTTCTGAGAAAAAGATATTTTTCAACAAAACTTAACAACACAAAAACTACTACTGTATATTTTTATTATTCCAATTAGAAAATACTAGACGGAAACGTGACGAATAGACGAATAAATGTCGAATAACCAATAAACACCCTTCAATATACATATATTATACAATATAACATACATACACCCTATATAAATATAGTAAATACTACTATTTACCCATTATGTAGTAAGTTACTACCATTCTGAAGTTTTGTTTTGATTTTTATTGACTTGCGAAGTAGAGGTAGGTATGTAGGTAGGGTCTATGTGCCGGATATCGGCCTTTTGGTGCTCCCGCCAACTTTAGGACATCAGAAAAAATAGTTGCAACTTTAGTATACCTGTACTAATTAAGTTATATGATAGCCTATATAATCAACTTTAATTTAAAAATACTATTTGGTGTTTAAAGGTATTAGTTATTTTTATATTAATTTGCATCTGGAAAAATGCCAAAAGTTCAGTTTTCGGCCCCAAAATTAAGTTTTCGGCCATGAGTTATTCTGTTTTCGGCCACTGCATCGTGATGGTTTTAAAAAGTGAATTTCTAAGCATACAGTTATACAAAAACGCTTTTTTTGTATGTTAAAAATTGTTTAATATTATAAATCTAAATGCTAATAAAAATTACAAACAAAATTATTCAAGAAATCTAATAAAAAAAACACTAGGAACATTTTGTCACTCTAATTGGTTGGGTAAAATAGTTATTCATCGTTATTCTCTGTAGTGAAAGAGATTAGTATGGATGAAGGTAAATAAAAACCGGCCAAGTGCGTGTCAGGTCACGCGCAATGTAGGGATTTTTGTAGGTTTTTGGATTTGACTACTAATTTGCTTGGGTTGTTACGCGAGGCCCCTATAAGAGCGAGGCCTCGGGCGATTGCCCTGTTCGCCACACTATAAGGTCACTGCTCGGTCTGTCTGTCACATGGCTGTATCTCATTTTCATAGATGATGTACATATTTCTGTTGCCGCTAAAAACAGAATAAGTACAGATGATTCCTTTAAAATAAATATTTAAGTGGGTCCCATACAAAAAACACGTGTTTTTTGCCATTTTATAGATACTGGTGCGGAACCAATGCGGAACCCTTCGTGCGCGAGTCTGACTCGCACTTGGTCGGTTTTTTAGGTAGCTTACCTGTAAACTATGTATCTTCTAGGTAGGCAGGCTTTTACTTATTTCACATAAAAAAAACCGGCCAAGTGCGAGTCGGACACGCGCACGAAGGGTTCCGTACTATTATCAATACGGCAAAAAAATCACGTTTGATGTACAGGAGTCCCACTTAAATATTTATTTTATGCTGTTTTTAGAGAATTACATCATCTGGGAAAATTTCAATTGTCTAGCTATCACGGTTCAAAAGATACAGCCTGGTGACAGACAGACGGACAGCGGAGTCTTAGTAATCCCGTTTTTACTCCCTAGGTACGGAACCCTAAAACATTAAAAAATAATAAATGCGGGAAGCATTTTGGGTAAAAAATTATGACGTCTGGCAACGCTGGTCTACGTAGGTAGGTATATCCATTGATGCACGGCCGGGTTTCGAACTCTAAATTAATAATACCTACATATGTACCTATTTACCTAACTACATGAATTCAATAATTCAATTTTAAAACTTTTTAGTCGAAGTAAAGTATCACCTACTTAAAGTGGTGCCACCTGCCGGCGCCATCGTGAACCTCTCATTGGTTTTTAAACTTCGATCAACATTAATAGCAACTGATGATCGTAGTTTTTAAACTCAAAGAATAGCGTAGTAACAAAACGTAGTAACATTAAATTAAACTAGATGGCGCTAGAAAAAAATCACGTTTGTTGTATGGGAGCCTCCTTAAATATTGATTTTATTCTATTTTTAGTATTTGTTGTTAAAGCGGCAATAGAAATACATAATCTGTGAAAATTTCAACTGCCTAGCTATCGCGGTTCATGAGATACAGCCCTGTGACAGACAGACGGACAGACGGACAGCGAAGTCTCAGTAATAGGGTTCCGATTTTACCCTTTGGGTACGGAAAAAAGATCATGCATGTCTATACTTCTATATCTATACTAATATTATAAAGAGGAAAGATTTGATTGTTTGTTTGTATCGAATAGGCTCCGAAACTACTGGACCGATTTGAAAAAATCTTTTACCATTAGAATCCTACATTATCCCTGATGAACATAGGCTATAGAATATTCTCAAAAACGTTAGGGATCCGTATGAAAACTTCGATAATGTAACCCAACGTGTGATAAAAAATCCAAAAAAATCTTTGTATCGCGTATGCTGCGGAAATTATTGACAATAGAGCAAAGTGATGAACTAAAGTTTTAAAGAAGACAACAATATCTACAAATAAGTCGATATTACCATATGTCTAACTATTAGAAATCCGTATGAAAACTTCGATAATGTAACCCAACGTGTGAATCAAAAGCAAAAAAATCCTTATATCGCGTACGCTGCAAAAATTATTGACAATAGATCAAAGTGATGTACCTACCTACTGCAGTTTTAAAGGTTAAGTACATCAATATTAACAAATTATCTCTGAGTAACATAGGCCATATTTATTGTTTGAAAAAATAGGGATCCCTATTAAAACTTCGATAATGTATCCTGGGTAAAAAAATACCCATAAAATCGTTATAATACGTTACTCCCGTGCGGAGCCGGGGCGGACTGCTAGTGTTTGATAAAGTTAAAAAAAATGTCATTGAGGTCAAGAGGCTTCTTGCTTTTTCTTGCTAGCTGCTTGACCTCTTCATTCTTCAATGTAGGTACATTTTTTTAGGTAAAGGATTTTTAGTCATAGACCATGCCACTTTTATTTTGACATTCTACAGAAAGTGTTTTTGTCTATTGGTCGATTCGATTGTCTATTTGTGAATTTTGTGACACTGGCAGACAAGACACTATTGACTGGCAGAGAAAAAAAGGAGCCCAAAACAATTTATAGAATACAATTACATACATTTTCCTGTTTTTGTTATAATAAATTCATTTTATGAATTACAATTAAACAAGTAACATTTTCGACACTGTTGGACCCTAATAATCTGTAAAATGGCTGATATTCTTGATATATTGGACATCGAGATTCCTGGAGCCTCCGAGATCAGCCGGGACAGTATAATCCACGGCGACAGAAACAAAAAGAAGTATGTAACGACAAAGGCCGTGAAGCGGCCTGAAGGCATGCATAGAGAGGTCTTTGCTTTACTCTACAATGATAGCAAGGAGTTACCGCCGATGCTGCCGACTGATACAGGTAATTGACCAAGAAACTCTGGCTGATATAAAAACCTAGGTAAGGTACCTATGTTCGAAGGTTCATATTACCTTTGAAACAATAGGTACTTTTTCCTTGTGACCAAGTTAAGAATGAGGCCAAAAACACAGATTCCACCTAACAACTTCTCTCTTGTTTCTTAAAAGTCCAATGCACTTGTCAAGCTAGGATATGAAATGCACAAGAAAATTCTGTCCTTTATAATCTTAACCATAATTAATGATCGCGAGAGTTCTAGATATTTAATTAAAGGATGTCTACCGTGCTAGAAATTACAACTGTGAGCCTATTTTTATATTTCCTTCAGAACAAGGTTGAAACTAAATGAAATTATTTCTCATCTTTCAGGTAATGCATACAAGCAAACTAAAGCCAAGCTTGGTATGCGCAAAGTGAGGAAATGGGTATGGGCTGCATTCACTAACCCTGCACGCAAGGATAATGCTGTTTTTCATCACTGGAAGCGAGCATCTGATGAAGCCAAGGAATACCCTTTTGCTCAGTTCAACAAGGTACATTATGCTTATAATGTTAAGACCAAATTCTATTGCTCATCATAAAACTTAAATGGTTTTTTTTAAATTTGAAATTGCTTCCCATTATCACCATCCAGATTTTTTATTAATATCACCATTCATGTTTCCTCTGCATCACCTGTCTATTAGAGTAATAGCCATTTATTAAATGAGATATTCTCTCTTATAGCTTTTTTATTACATTGAAATCATGCATTTTCTCTCCTATTCCAGCAAGTATCAATACCATCATACTCTGAGTCGGAATACAACCAATACTTGAAGTCTGAAGATTGGAGTCAAGCTGAGACTGACCATCTGATGGACCTGTGCCAAAGGTTTGATCTGCGGTTTATTGTAATACATGACCGCTGGGACAGAGCTGCATTCAGGGATAGAAGTGTTGAGGACTTGAAAGAGAGGTATTATGGGATCTGTGCTACTTTAAGTAAGGTGGGTTAACAAAATATATGTTTCCTTTCATTTTGTTTCATCACTGACATGTCAATTATTGAATAAATAAATTTGATATAGTTTATCCTTTTGTATCAAATCTTAATAAATGCCCACGAAAAGGCCTGTAATAGAAAACAAAATATAAAGCTTGTGAATTTCAACAATTTATAATTTTACAGGTGAAAACAAACCCATGGTCAAACACAGTAACGGTGGTGAATGGTGAGAAAAGAATATACCATTATGATGCTGAGCACGAGAGAAAGAGGAAGGAACAACTCAGGAGACTTTTTGATAGAACTCAAGAACAGGTAACTGTTTTAAAACTTTGAAAAAAAAAAGAAATAGTGATTTTGATTTTATGTTGCCTCTGTGACTGTAAGATCAGATCATAGAAGATTTGAGTAAGCAGTTATTGTTGACTATCGTATCGACATCTGTAACGCCATGCGCCAGTGGCGATGCGATATGTCTCGATTCAAGTTGAAACATAATTTATGTGTTTACACTAATTCATACCTTCCAACAGATTGAAGAAGAACAAATGCTACTAACTGAGTTAAAGAAAATCGAGGCGAGGAAACGTGAGCGCGAACGTAAAACCCAAGACTTGCAAAAGCTGATATCTAGAGCGGATAGTGGCGCGGCACAACCCGTTCATAATACTAATACTAACACTGATGGGGGCAGTATGACTCTAAGTTCTAACACAAATGCAACAAGAAGGCATGACAAGAAACTGCATAAGAAGAAGATACCTGCACAGCAGCGGCCTGTCCGAGCCCCTGAGACTGTGGTAAGCGATGACATATTTCTTTCTTTATTTAATTAAACAATTTGAATAATGATAGGAGCAGTGTAACTCCAAGTTCTAACACATATATGCATTAAGGACCCATGACATGATTTCTGCTTGGCAGCAGTTTGCGAGAGCCCTGAGACTATCATATAGTAAGCACTGGTATTCTTCTAATTTAGGGGCTGTGCTCTTCTCAGTGTAACCAGGCTGTCGTCACTAGGAACAAATAAAGTTTTATACTGACTTTCTGCCAACACTCAGATAAAAAACATAATACTACAAAAATAAAAAGTATTAACGTAGCACCAAAGTACCTAACTACAATAATAATTTTATTTTAGTCGTATTTTACGTCAAACCAATATCTTTGTAATGTTGGTAATAAATGTCAGTTTTTTGTTTTGATCAAGTTTTGCCGAAGGTTTCTAAATATTTTTTTATAATTAATGTGTTTTTATTAAAAAACACAGAAATACAGTGAACAGAATATGTTATTCAATTGGCTTGAGTGCGCGGGCCTCGTAAAGAATTACAAGGCCCGCTCCGGGCGGTACGAGAGAGATTCTGGGCCTTGCAATTCTTTAGAGGTTATGATTTCGTCATATTTAGGTGTACATAATACAAATAGCTTAATTTAATTACTACGTGTACGTTTGCGTAATATAAAAGATATGGGAGGCAAAACTTTGAGGAAGTGCGAAGTTTGTGGAGTGAGAAGGTTTAGGAAGAGCACATCGGGAATATTTCTAGCCAAATTCCCATTGGAGCCTGAAAGGTAAAAAGTTGACCTATTATCTTATAAAATGCATGGATAATTATGTTTGATTATTGCAGTTGTTCAAAACAACTTGTTTGTTTCTGAAAACTGCATTTTATTATTGCAGTAAATGCCGGTAATAGTGTGGTAAATTTATATCGATATTTTTGTCGATGAATCATCTGGTTCACCGTTAACCGTAATAACCATTCTAAATACTAGGTACTTACATAGAACGAGTAAATTTGAATGGTTTTGCATGATTTTGTTTTTTTATGTTATATTTTTTGAAGTGAAACTTCTTTATAAAGGGTATTAGTTATTAGACTATGAATTATTTTATAAAAGTTTATTTCTTTGTTCCAGCCACCAAAGTACTGGAATTGGGTCTTCCAGTTTTGAATGAATTGTGCTCAATCACATGTAAAATTGCACAAGCACAAAGTACAGCAAAATCATGAAATTGTCAGTAACATTGTCTTTGATATTATTGCAGTACTATTTTTTAGACTATGAATTATTTTATAAAAGTTTATTTCTTTGTTACAGCCTCCAAAGTACTGGAATTGGGTTGTTGACTGGGTCTTCCAGTTTTGAATGAATTGTGCTCAATCACATGTAAAATTTTAATTGGGTCTTCCAGTTTTGAATGAATGAATTATGCTCAATCACATGTAAAATTTCACTAGTACAAAGTACAGCAAATTCATTAAATTGTCAGTAACATTTTCTTTGATATTATTGCAGTACTATTTTTTAGACTGAATTATTTTATAAAAGTTTATTTCTTTGTTGCAGCCTCCAAAGTACTGGAATTGGGTTGTTGACTGGGTCTTCCAGTTTTGAATGAATTGTGCTCAATCACATGTAACAATGTCTCACAACAGATTTTTTTAATAAAATCGGTTTTATCTCGTCCCAAAAACAGAAAAAAAACAAGCATTTTATTTAAAAAAAGTAAGCTGTAATCTGCATGTACTGTCATCGGGAGAAAAGTTTTTTGTGGATTGATAATTTTGTTTAAATTTCGCTAATAACTATACATTTTGGTGACATACTAAGTTTAGATTACCGCTTGCTTTTGATTTCCAAATAAAATAGAATATTTTTTAAAATTATGAAGTAACCCAATTTTTTTTTTTTTTTATTTAATTTATCGATATATGTACGATAGTAAGGCACCTCACTATTAATTTGTTATTTCATGATAACATGTTGGTAGTACGCTTTTTCCTTTTCGTAAGGTGTAGCAAAGTCCATACAAAACCTTGACAACAGCTAGTTAGGGAGTGCCGACTCTTACTTATATGCTCTTTGAGTGTAACTGATGCATACCTTCTCTTTTATTTGGCTCATATAGCTGATCACTAGCCGACCCGTGACAGACTGTCCTGTCAAATTTCAATAATCGAATACAGTATTCGATTATTGACTGATTGTTTTTAATCTGTGATGTCAATTTGTTGCACACCAGCGCCATCTATGCCAAAATCATCCCTTTTGCGTTTTTATATCATTTAGGGGTGGTTTTTCGGATTTTAAGATACCCTCTTATTTATTCTGATTTTTTATCTACATACTACAGCAAGTTTCATCTTAATCCGTTTTGTCATTTAGGCCTGATTGTGGAACAAACATACATTTATTTTCACAAACTTTCGCATTTATAATATTATTAGGATATAGAAAAGAAGAGGAAGGCCACATCCTCTTCTTTTCTCTTTGTGTGACTAAGTAGAGAAAGCTAGTGAAAACATGGTTTAAAATTAACATACAAGTACCAACATAATTTTAAAATACTTTAGGTATAGCAAGTCGTCACCACGTTTTTGTTATTTTTACAGGAGTGACAATAGTGTTTTTATATCATGTATACATAAAGGCTATTATTCTCACACTCCACATTAGGGTATAAGAAACTAAGTACCATGTTACCACAACAGGAACTTATTACCCATATTTACAAAACATTGTTGATTAAAACCTCTTACGTTTGAGCCAGAGAATAGTTCGCCATCGCCTCCTAGTTTTTTTTTACCTATAAACTTAAATTAAACTAACTTACGTTTTATAACCTACATGGCTGGTCCTTCGTTGCTACTTCTACTACCGTCTTCTAAATAGTATCCATAATTTTAAGATAAATATTATTTGATAACGTGTGGGTATTATTTTCAGACAGTTGAATGGTCAGGTATTAAGTTCCCCGAGGCGCGCTCTACGGGAGTTTGGCTGCGATCTCAACGCATGAAGCTACCTCCTGGAGTGGGCCAGCGGAAGACCAAAGCTATCGAACAGGAACTTAAGCTTATGAATATTGGTAAGATATAATAAACTAAATTGTTTGTTAAATATCTTACATAGGTACATACCTACTACTACCTACTATTATAAATCCAAAAGTTTGTGAGGATGTTTGGATGTGATTATGGTATGGTTGTGGCTCAATCATTTCCAAACGGATTTGGATGAAACTTGGATTTTAGGATACTTTTTATCCGGGTAGGGATGACGCAAGCGAAGCCACGGGCGGAAGCTAATATTCAATCAATAAAATAGTTATTGCCTGTTACAAACATAATGGTCACTGACCGAGAACAAAAAGCAACACAGATTACAGTTTCAGAGACATTAAAAGGAAAGCCTCCTTTTAATGTCTCTGAAACTGTAACTCTGTCTAACTATAGATTTTTACACAGGTTACGTGAGGCTCATCTAGTTTGATAATTATACTATTTTTTCTGTATGACAGATATAGCGCCGACGCCTACTGAACCAGTCTGCAAACACTTCAACGAACTTCGCTCTGATTTAGCCCTAGTCCTCGACTTGAAGAATGCGCTCACTTCTTGTGAATTCGAGCTCCAGGCCTTGAGGCATCAGTATGAAGCACTAAATCCTGGCAAGGTTAGTAGAGACAATTTTACATAAAGAGAGGGTGATGGATACGCACTGAGACTTAGGGCTGGGCCTGCTTTTGAGACCATGGTTTAGAAAGTAAAATAATCCAAATGTCTTTAACACTCACAGAGTTTTCATACAATTACAATATTAACTACTACTACTATCTCTTTGTTTCAGACACTAACCATTCCTTCTTCAATTTGCAACATATCAACTGACAGTGAAACAAAACCAATGGGAGAAATTATTGATGTTGTTGGCTCACCCAGTGCACACAACACAACTATATAGCGAGGCGCCAAATTCATTGCCTGATCAGAGGGATTATGCTTGTGCAATGAAATATTAAATGAACTTTCCAATGTGTAATTCTATTAATAGTAAAATGTCATCAAAATAATCAATTATTTATTTAATAGTCTGGTAATCTTTTGTACAAAAAGTCTTTTTACAATGCCTTTAAACATTGGTTAAATATAGTATTATGTAGCATTTATTCGTAATTTTAGGAATTAAGTACCTAGTAACAATAATATTACATAAAAACCGGCCAAGTGCGTGTCGGGTCACGCCCAATGTAGGGTTTCGTAGTTTACACAGCTAACAACGTTATGATAAGTAATTAATAATTCCCAATGGTTTTCAATGGTGTATGTACTACATACTAGATAGACATACTTGATAAGAATTTGAGGAATATTTTAAAATGTGCATTGTAAAAATGTATCCAATTTTTTATTGTATTAATAGCTCACTATTTTGGATATAATGGCTTTCACATAAAAGGTAGATGTATGCAGTCACGGACTTTTATTTACAACTATTTAAGACAAACAATCCTACCATACTTTAATTTCGTGTATCTCCAACAATTTAGGCAGCGCACGCTAAGATAGCTCTCAGAGGCAGTTTTTTTTACGACTTATAATACTTATCGCATAATAACATGCCCTCTTTTTATCGTAGTCGGTTAAAAAGTAGCCTATGTGTTATTCTGATGAATAAGCTATATTATTGTAAAGTTTCATTAAAATCCATTCAGTAGTTTTAACGTGAAAGAGTAACAAACATCCATCCGTCCATACTTACAAACTTTCGCATTTATAATAATTAGTAGGACTACGATGAATTTTTTCACTTTTCCAAACCCAATAGTTTAGATTTTAAAGGGGAGCATTGTTTCTATTCTCGATTTTATTCTACAACTTTGTTGACATTACTAATATGCATATGCATATACAGGCCAAATTACAGCTTTCTAGCTCTAATAGTCTCTGAGCTAGGCTGCGGACAGGCGGATGGCAAAACTATAAGGGTTTCTTGTAGACTACAAACCCTAATTCAATGGTTTAACGAATATTATGTTTCCTATTCATACACAAAATGCCAATCCCAAAATTTTAAAAACATTCAAACTGCAAATTAAAAAAAGTTTATTCAATCATATAATTTCTGAACAAATGGCTAAATGGCTCCTTTAGGAGCACCATATGCATCAGGCATTCTCTCAATGGTGTATTTATGCTCAGCTACATACATAATAGGAACACCAGGAATCTTCCGTATTCTCCTTTTCAAATCTTTATCATTTGTTGCTACAATGTAACACTTGTGTTGAGTAACTCTTTGTACTATACAATCATCAGCATAAGTTCCCTTATGCATACAGGCAACTCGTTCAAACCGTGGATCCTTTATTATTCTTAGCGCAACTCTGTACTTTCTACCAAGCTTCTCCAATTCTCCCAACACACAGTCAGTTATGTAAGGTATACACTTAGCATACAAGCAGTCCATCATGTTCTGTATGATGTCGAGCTTGTTCTTTATTGAGAAATTTATAAAGTTTGTATCTATGAGGACATGGTACGGGGGACCTAGTTGTGTGTTATACTGAAAGAATAATGCAGAACTAGCTTGCTGCACTTCCCTTACTTTCATTTCATGAGGATCTGCCTTTTTCTTCTTTTTAGGTTCCACTCTCTCGCTTGGTTTTATTCTTGAATCGCTGGGGCTTATAACCTTCTTCATTTTTGCAAATCTTTTCTCGACAATCTTTCTAGTCTTTCTTTGTTTTCCCTAAAAGAGAAATCCGAACGTTTAAATTTAAATAGACAAAAAGTACTTAACCATAAAAAAGCAATTGCTTACCATCGCAAAAATTAAAAAATAAAACTGGAACAACTTTGCTGCTTGATTATGTTAGTGTTTGGTTAGGCTAGGCAAAAGCAAAACATAACCTCGAACTCGAAGTAGAGGTGGTGCGTATTTACTCGACCAGGTTTGCAAACCTGGTATGGGCATAAAAAAATACGTACCAGGTATGACGTCACTTTATAGTATATTATGCAACTAGTGAATATAGGACGGATTTAGAGCGAGGGCCGTAGATTCGTACTTTATTCAGGAGTTGCATACTATACTTTATACCATGACTACGAGAAAAGACATAATTTAAGCGAAAATAGAAATTTAATCAAGAAATAAGAATTGTTACATTAATTGAAATGGACATTAAAATTAGAGCAATGACTGAAATTAAACGTAATTTTCTTATTATTATCATTAGGGTGGTCAACTTGTGAAACAATATTTATTAATCTAATGCCAAACTCCTTGTCGCAAATATCGACCAATCAAATCTCGAGAATTTATTTGCACCAAAGAGTTTTGAATTTCGAATCTCAGCGCAAGGAGTTTGTGTAAGCATTGAAATAGAGACCGGATATATTTTGTGTTCCAAATTCAAACACCAAAATAGTGAATAAAAACAAAACAGTGAATAAAAGGCCTTTTTATTCACTGTTTTGCGTGAATAAAATAAGCTTTTTAAAGTAGGTATGGTATAAAAGTATTTTTGTACTTGAAAGTATTTTCGTACGTATGTGGTATTAAACTATTTTTTATTCCTATGGGGTGGAGTTGGTTGGGCTGAAATTTGTGTACTTTAAAGTATTTTGGTAGTTGCTAGTGTTTTTATACTAAAGTATTTAAAACCTGGTTTATCAACCTATGGAGGTGGTATTTATTAAACGTGGTGGAAAATATACAAAATAAAATTAACAATTAGGTATTACAAAAATTTGGATTCACTCAATACTACTAAGAACTCTGAGAAGCAAAATCGGACGTCTATTGCCAGCCTTAAGGCGCTCCCAGTCGACGACTGTTTTTGTTCGAAACGAAAAAATAAATACTTGTGAACAAACCACATCTCCTATTTTATAATGTACTAGCGACCCGCCCCGGCTTCGCACGGGTAGCATGTTATTATACATATAAACCTTCCTCCTGAACACTCTATCTATTAAAAAAAACCGCATCAAAATCCGTTGTGTAGTTTTAAAGATATAAGCAAACATACATACAGACGCGGGAAGCGGGAAGCGGGAAGCGACTTTGCTTTATACTATGTAGTGATAGTATATGTGAATAAAGATGTACCCATCTTTAATCACTTCGATAAATAATCCTACCGACCGCTGCAATGACGACAAACACACGTCGGCGCGTGGTCCGCCTTAGCTCTTCGAATAAATTAATGATATAAATTATGTATAATTACTTATCAAAAATCTATTCTAATAGAAATCTAGATCTACATATTACCTATCTTTAACAATAAATCACAAGTTGATTTTAATAGTAGGTATATAAAATATTTCGATCATAAATTCTTTCTGCTATTATGTTTTCAGCTTAATAGAAATCTAGGTAGGAACCTGAAGTAATATACTTATAAAAATAGGAGATGTGGCTTGTTCAGAAGTATTTCTTTTTTCGTTTCGAAAAAGAGCAATCGTCGACTGGGAGCCCCTTAATGCTCCTATTCTTTTTTTTTATTTTGGCGTCTGACCGTTGAGTCTGTGGTTGGTGATTGCCAACGTCGATGTTTACAGGAACGGCAAAGCCGGAAACACACTTACGTGTCGTGTCGTGGCGCGACACGCCACTAGCTAATCGCTTTCATACATTTAGTATGGTTAGAGACATATTTGGGTGTCGTGTCGTGTCGCAAACGCTATCTTGCGATTGGCTAGTGGCGCGAAACGCCACGCCACGACACGTAAGTGTGTTTCCGGCATAAGGCTGGGAATATTAAATAAATATAATAAATATATAAATATTGGCGGACTTTTACACACAACGACATCTAGCCCCAAACTAAGCAAAGCTTGTACTATGGGAACCAGATAACTAGTAGAATACTTAAATACTTTTTTTTTGTAAATACATACTTAATATACATAGTAACACCCAGACACAGAACAAACATCTATGTTCATCACACAAATATTTGACGTCCGATTTGCTTCCGATTGTCTAAAAAACATTGTTGAAAATTTTATATGCGCATCAAAAACACGTGCTCAAAACGGTGAAGGAAAACATCGTGAGGAAACCAGTTACCTAGTATTAGACAGTGTCTGGGTGTTAGTATGTATTTAAAAAAAAATTATACCTTTGGCAGATCGAAATTAGCTTTCTTTCTGTAACGAGCAATGTATGACGCGTGAGCTAAAGTTTGAGTAAGTGAAACAGAAAATTATTTTAGTACAAAAGAGCGAGACAGGTAGCAAATCGAAAGGAGGAATCGGACGATTATATATATATATTTTTGTTATGTTATTATTCATTTATTACATAATATATTTTTAATGTAGTTAATAAACGAGTTGTGGTTGTTGTGTTATATTATTGTGTTGTTTAGTTATAATACAGGGATGGCATAGTTGTGTCGACTAAAAAAAAGTAAAGATAATTAAAGATTAAAAAAAAACAGACATAAAAGAACCGTCAATGTCACGTCTCATCTCACGTCAACGTCACGTCAGTTCATATCGTTCATAAAAGATAGAGCAGTTGTTTTGTAAAAACTGGAATTGGAATTTCGTTCTTGTCGTTGAGGATGTCTTCCCAATTATCCGCGATAGAACTCCTCAAATTGGGAGATGCCGGAAGAAAGAAGCCATGGGCTAATTATTACTGGGCCCAAATATTAGGTGTTACCATGGGGGTCTCCACTGGCTCTTACCTAAACTTCCAAACCAGACGACCTGTGTTCAGTGGTACGCATTACATAATGTGTTTAAACTTCAATCAAAACAAATAACTAAGCTTTCATTAGCTCATTGCGTGAACTACTTGCATCTTATTTATAACTATTTTTCTTTACAGGCATCCAAAAACATGTTTTTGCTACTATTGGATTTACCACGGTTCTGATGTACGTTTTGAAGAAACGTGAGGAATATTTCGCTGAAAAAGATGCAGTATACAGACATTATGTCGAACTGCACCCAGAAGATTTCCAAGAACCAGGTAAAATGTTTTATTATAAAAGAGCTATCATTATTTGCATAAGAGTTATCATTAAAAGCAACTCAGGAGAAGTGACTTTACAATAAAATTGTTTTTATTTTCAAATAAATTATTCATACAATTTTTTTTTCAGCTCGCAAGAAAATCGGTGAAATCTTAGAGCCATGGATCCCAATTCGTTAAATAATGTATTATTTTAGAACTAGTTTATAATATTGTAAAGTGAGAAAATTGTTTGTACTTATAAAATTTTTTGTTTTATTTATGCAAAACTTTTCACACTGACACTCACCCCTTAACTTTCTAACTAAACAAAAATGAGATAAAACTAAATTTTTCATTTAACATAAACATTATTTATTGAAAACACTGTTAGTCAAAGGTTATAATTTGATGAAAGAGGTCAAGAGAGCCTAAATACCCCTCATCTAACATCATGCTAAGCCATAAAATGTTTAGCAACTGTATTCAGGTCTTCATGTCTTAGAGCATAATGCTGAGACAATTCAGTAACATAATCAAACCCTATTCCACATATTGCACAGCTGTGCAAAGACTTTGATGGCAGTGAATAATGAGTGAACACATCTTTCCGCTGACCATAAGGCAACAGACCATGTTCTGGTATTGTAACCGGTATACTTGATTTCTCACTTATCAAATGTGGAATGAGATGTGTTGCATCTTTCATGGGTGGGGGAACATCTTTAACATCTACACCTATTATGTCAATGTTGCCAGCATTGTTGTAGTTGTCTGGAATTTTTGATGCCGGTTCTACCAAGTGTTTCTTAATTCTGTGTAGTTTCTGAAATGCAAAATGATTATTTAGTTAGATTTTTTTTTCTCGCGTATCCCATCGTTAGATAGGAGGTAGGGTTTGTCAAAACTACTTTTCGATTAAGACAAGTAATAAATGGTTTTGATGAATGCGGAATCGTTTTTTCTCAATAACCGCAAATCATACAGTTTTGTTTTTTATGACAAAGATAACTTATGGATATAATCTATATAAATTACAAACAGAAACACGATTGGTGAAATTTTCTTGATAGATTTATTTTCAAAAGTTGGCTCTTCAAAAACACTAGTTTCGTTTTTAATCAAAACTATGAATACCTAGCTAAACAGTTAATTTTTATATAATTCGTAAATTACAGACAGTTTCTTTTTAATTTGATGGTTTACAAGATAATGCAGTTTTATCACTTTTTCCGTCTTATCCGGGTTGACTCAGCCCATACAAAATGACAAAAATTTAACATATTACCGTAAGGCGTAAGGGATTCGGTTGCGAAATATTAAGTTTTAAAGTGGCAATTTTTCTTAAGGCCGTGTAAGTCGACGATTATTTCGTTTAGTATTTCTTTTTTCGTTTCGAAAAAGAGCAATCGTTGACATACAGGGCCTTAAGAGTTGAGTGTCATTTGTAATTAACAGTCAGAAATAGTGTACAGTGTCAACTTACAAGATCTCTAGCATGCCTATAGGCAGACACACACATATCACACTTAAAGTTTTTTAACCCCCTATGATTAGCCATGTGACGCGTGAGCTCACTTGAAGTTATAAATGACTTGCTGCATATTGTACAAACCTGAAATGAAGTAGGTACAATTATTACATAGCACAAGAACATTATAATTAAATTATGTAAGTAGTTTGTAATATATTTAATATTTATTATTATTTTGATATAATAAGTATTCGCTAGGAGTGCAACTTACATGATCCTTTTGTCCTGTGTGGATTTTAAGGTGAGCATTTAAATTTCCTTGGGCTGAAAAACGCTTACTGTAATACAGATGAGACAATAATGTGTGAGTGTAAGTGTGCGAGTTTTGTACAATAATATTAAGATTAGCCTTTGATAATCCTACTAAACATCCTTGTGTATTAGGTGTAGCTACCTAGAAGTTGGAGGATGTTTACTGTGCAGCAAGTTTTTTTTTTAACTTACATTTAGTTAATCTACTACACTTAATTTATTATAATAATTTTTTTTATTCATAGCAGTAATCAACTTATTCTAGATTTTAGATTACAGCATTAGATAGATATGCTTTTATTTTTCTATATTTTTTTTGGGTCCGTGTCATTTAGCATCTATAACAGTCATCTATGGGTCTCATTATCCAAACTTAAATAACTTCAATGCAGTCTTGTAGAGCATTCAAATAAAAGCAGCAAAAGAAAACAAAATTTGAATCCTAATATTTTTTTATTGCATTCAAGATTTAAATCCTGCTAGATTTATTATTTTAGATTTCATTTAAACTTAAACAACATTTACCTGCAAACTTCACATTGGAATGGTTTCTCTCCAGTATGTACCCTTAGATGTATGGTTAAGTTGTGCTTCTGTGTGAATCTTCGCGGGCAGTACATGCATACAAATGGTTTAACTCCAGTATGTGTCCTGAAACATGTGAAATATACAACTTTTTTAAATATAGGTTTTACCTAAAGCCTAAGCTAGAGTAAACTAGTAGTTCTTCAGTGGTGTATATTTAAACATTAACTTTGGAAGTGATCTTTATGAGTTATGGGCACATTATCCCACACTAAAATAACTTTTTAGTTTATTACCTGAAATAACCTGTTCATGACTTTCTTATTACAAATTCAGTAAGTTTATTTAAGCTTTAGACAATTCTGGTGACAACAAATTGAGTAAATTTTGATGTTTTTACACCTCTTAATGCCACTGTTTGAATGGGGTAGAGTGAAGATCTTTTATTACCCTGACATTACCTAATATGCATTTCCAGCTGGGTTTGACATCGGAACTGTTTGTGGCATTCATAGCAGGAGTGGATTGGCTTTGGTTTAGGTTTGGGTCCCCTCTTCAGCTGCTCTGTTTCAGGTTTCCTTTTATAATTTGAACTTGTCTTTCTGGGCTGAGATAACTTGCATTTACTTAAAAACAAAAAAATATAACATTGTTACTCTTATTAAGTATCTCTATACAAAAGTATTATTAAATATGTAGATGCAAATAAAACTCACCATTTTTTTATAATTGTTGTGCAAGCAGGTATAACAGGATCGGTCATAACAGCAGCATCAGTGAATCTGCAATTCTAACAAATGTTAAAAACACAGGTATTTGATTAAATACCGTAGTGTATACAAAGCTGTAAGCATTATGCCAAAAGTCATATTTATAGCCTAGTGCTGTCAATTACACTCATTTATATCCAAACATTAACATTGATTAATTCAAAGGGCATTCATTAAAATAAATAATGTTATTTTTTCATTCAAATGGATATTATATTTAATCTTACACCTATTTTAAGCTCAATCATAATAATATAACAAATCCAAAAGTTTGTGAGGATTAGGGATGTTTGTGCCTTAATCATATTCAAACAACCACACCTGGAATATAGATAGGTAAGTACATAGCCTATGTGATGATACTTTTTAACCAGGTACCATGATAGTGAAGCAGCAGGCGGAAGCTAGTATTTATTATTTATAAACCGACTTAATTCTATAGTATGTAGGTATATATAAGCGACTTTGTATCTATTTGAATTTATAGGATGTAGTCCTTATTGTACCTATTAGCCTATATTTTACATCATATTTTTAGAAAAAAATATCCTCTACTTACTTGTTCAGACTTAAACCTAGGTGTTGCCTCAAACGTAAGTCAGCACTCTCACAAGACTGTTTGAAATGGTAAGCAATGCCCAACTTATACATACAGTTGCTACACATCAACTCTGGCAAGCCATCATTTCTAATGATCTGGAAACAAAACATTAGGTATTATTATTGTTTCAAAATGAATAAAATTAGGTAGGTACAACTTAATGTGGCTACTATACAGACCTTCACTTTACAGCAATATTCTATCATATCACATAAAGATATATTGTAATTCTTGGTAAATATAGAAGAAAGCACCCCTTCTTCTAAACATAGCCGACATATTTTATCCATGTCCAACTTGAGACTATACCTACGAAGTTAGACGAGTTGTATTATTCTTCGATCCTCTAATATGGATATGGCTGTCCCAATCTTCGCATTCTCTCCAAATGCAGTTCAAACAGTAATTTATTATTATGGAAATAATTGCTTTGAGAAGCGTCAATCCCAGGATCGTAACTAGGTCTATCGGGCGCGGAGTTCGGCACCACTTGATTTACTATTTGCGACCCTGATGCGAGGTTGTTAATGTGCAAGTTATTGATCCTTTTCGATAAAGGCATAAACTCACATGTGTCGTCCTCTCTAAGTCTTTTCCTGCAAAAAACATAATGTAAATGAAAAAATAAAGATTTGTTTTGAAATAGGTAGGTAAATGGAAAGAAAATAGTAACGTATTCTTACCTATTTTCTGTCATAATTGAAAAGTTGTATTAACCATTATTGTAATATTTTTAGCTTTAAATATATAGATATAATTGCTATTGCTAGAATAAAATTATTGATTTTATTTTAGGCCAAAATGTAATAAAATTGCCCGCACACTGCGCAATCAGTCCGTCCACACTACCAAAGAGCATGCACACTACTGCCACTTCTATGCTCTTTGACTTATAAATGCTCTTTGTACTGCACCACAACACAACCACATGAACATGAAATGAACCACACTAACTACGCTACCTCCCAGGCAGTCCCAGCGTCCGCGCCGCGTCTAGCGGACTTGAGTGGTGGCGCGGACTCTAGAGTGATTTTCGCATTCCAGCGCCATCTAGTTTCATTTGATGATACTACGTTATTATAGGTGCTTTTCGCGGTCTCATGCGAAAGCTCGGGGTTTGAGAGGTTCGCAATTCCGCTGGCAGGTGGCGCTATTTCACCACTATCGGTAAATAGGTGGTACTTCACAGACATGATCGACTAAAAAGTTTGAAATTGAATTATTGAATTCATGTAGTTAGGTAAATATCGAATCCTGGCCGTGCATCAATGGATATTTCTGTTCGAAAAATGTATATGCGCGTTACACGTGCTTATAACGGTGAAGGAAAACATCGTGAGGAAACCTGTTAGTATTCTTGAAAGCGACGACGGGCTTGCAACCTGTTACGTGTGGAATGCTAACTACGTAGTTAGGTAAATAGGTAGGTTAAAGATTTTGACATCTATCGATGAATAGCAGAACTTTTAATGACTTTTTGAAATATCACGCTTGTCTCTTTAGTTTAGCAACTCGCCAATAGGTGGCATTGGTTGTATCGGCGTTACTGCGCATGCCTAATCCCCCTCTTCCCCCGCAATCTAGGGATGTAAAAAAAAAAAAAAAAAAAATTTTTTTTTTTTCTTTTTCTTTTCTTATCGGTCACCACGCTCAAAAAGTTGAATATCTAAGAAAAACAAAGGAAAAAAGGATAAATAAAATAAATAAATAAATAATTATAAATACATAAGTTGATAAAAAATGTTATGCAATAGCTTTACCGCGGCAGTCTCCGAGTGCCACACGTCTTTTTTTTTTAGTTAAACTAGTCTTCTCACCCAGGGACCAAGTGAAGAAAGATCGATTACCGAAGACTTTACCACCGCGGAACCTTCATCGTCATCATCAGTTGGAACGATGACTAAAAGACCTGACAAAACCTAATCTTGCCTAATTAGGTAGTTAAATAACATTAAAAATAGTTCCTAAATTAAATTTGCTATTGAGCTTTGTTTTTTGGTATTTCAACGTCAGCCAAACAAGAAAACACGTGTCTGTTATTATTTATAGCATAAAATTTGCCGATGGGGACCTTTTTTTAACCGATTTCCTTAAGTCTTCACTTGAGAGAGATCAAAAATAAATAAAATTTTTTGATAATTTTTTTTTCAAAATGTGCAGCAGTTCGAGTTATATGTTGTATGCCAAAAAATCAATAATAGTTGGTACTATAACTGTATGCAAGGATATAACGGTTATCTTTGCACTTCCGGAGATATCTGGATTTTTTATATGCTTTTCATACATTTTTTTCGTAAAAAAAATGATAACTCGACAATTTTCCCACCAAATTGTATATCATGATATATTTAGGCATATTAATGATTAATGGAAGCCGTTTCAAGCAAAAAACCGACCAAAATTTTTTTTTTCGCCTATGTCTTTGAAAGTCGATTTTCGATCCACAGTGCGTCCCACCGATTTTTTAACCTAATCAACAAATTTGTTTCGTTGTCGTTCTATCGCCTTAGCCCTAACACTAGCTAGCATATCGGTTGGTTTACCTTTGCCAAATAAATATAGACAAAAACAAACAAACAAAATAAGAACATATCAATACTTTATACTCTGTGATACTAGGTTTACACTCTCGCCCCGTACGTCGCCTCGTGTCTCGGCGCTCGCCTCGCGTGATAGATGGCAAATGTGCTTCCTGTTTACACTCTCGTGGTGAGTTCAGTCCATCGACTACACAGCCCAAAAAGACACCGCATGCAAGGCGAACATTGACATCCAAAAGATCAGTCTTATACGGCCGATAAAAAATACCGCGCGTCAAACCTGCAGTAGTACCGACCACTTCCTTGACCCGTGCACATCTCGTCTGTTTATGCTAAAAAACCATTACCACAAGCTCAAGTTAGACTGGTTATTTTCCTTGTCAAAAGTCAATAGTGTTGTATCACTACTCAATAATTGATGATCGATAAACCTACATAGTAGTAACAACAACAGTTGGACCTAACTAGTAAAACTACTTATTGCCAACTAGCTTCCGTCCGCGGCTTCGCTCGCGTTGTACCTACATGGATATGAAGTAACCTATTTGCTATTCGCATTTATCATATTATCGCTTTAGAATTAGTTCGCGTTCGCGTTCGCGTTCGCGTTCGCGTTCGCGTTTCTTGTTCGCGTTCGCGTTCCCGTTCCCGTTCCCGTTCCCGTTCCCGTTCCCGTTCCCGTTCCCGTTCCCGTTCCCGTTCCCGTTCCCGTTCCCGTTCCCGTTCCCGTTCCCGTTCCCGATCCCGATTCCGATCCCGTTCCCGTTCCCGTACTATCAAACCTAATAAAGCTCAAATGGACTCTACGTTTTTTTAACTTTTGTATGGGAAAAAGAAAAGGGCTGTTTTTAGGTTTTCCCGGCAATTATTCGATTTTTTTTTCACCTTTTAAACCTTCATAGACCTCCACGAATATTTAAAGACCAAGATAAAATAAATCCGTTCAGCCGTTCTCGAGTTTTAGCGAGACTAACGAACAGCAATTGATATTTATACATTCACCATTTTAAACACGTGTTTAAAATGGTGAAAGAAAACATCGCATCGTGAGGAAACCAGTACCTAGTAAGTATCTTTATAAGCGGCGATGGGCTTGCAACCTGTCACGTATGGACTGCTAACTACTGAAAAATGTGGGTATGTGCCAAATATAATATTTGGACGTGCCTCTGACTGCTATCGACAACTCATGTCAACACTTCCCATCCTTACGTCATTTTGAAATTAGAATGCTTTTTCCGGCTCCCCCCGTACCTCATACCTCACTGACTTGACAGAGTTGTTTGTTTGAAGAAATGAAGCCATTAGGCGTCTATTAGGCTATGTAGTCGATGGTTCAGTCTTCAGTCAGTAGTTTTTGAGCTAGCGACAATGGAGGACGTCGAAGTATTAGCGGCAACAAGTAGGTATTTGCTTACTGAGCTTCTACTACTACGCATCTAATTTAGTAATAAACGGCGCTTATGAAGATAGTGGTTATTATCGATTCATCGCAATATGTAATAAAATCAAAATAAATAAAAAGTAAGTAGGATTACGACTGTAATCCTCAAGGACGCTTAGGTCCTTTGAATATGTCTAGTGGAAGTAGTCAGAGGCAAGTCCAAACATTATATTTGGTACATGCCCACATTTTGCAATAGTTAGCATTCCATACGTGACAGGTTGCAAGCCCATCGCCGCTTATAAGAATACTAACTGGTTTCCTCACGATGTTTTCCTTCATCGTTTTGAGCACGTGTTTTTGATGGGCATATAAATTTTTCGAACAGAAAAATACATTGATGCACGCCAGGATTCGAACCCACGACCTTCAGATTGAAAGTCGAAGTACCTCCTACTCGGCCAACACGGCTATATATTATTTATAGAACACCGTAAGTGTTTGTGAGTCCGACTCGCACTTGCCCAGTTTTTTTTAGGATTCATAAGGGCGCTCCACATTCTCACGAGAATCTCGCGAGAACGCGAGAAACATGCGAGAAACGTGAATGTGGAAGCGATTCGCGTATTCTTCTCAAGTTCTCGCGTTGTTCTCGCGTTGTTCTCCACTTTTTGTCGGTTTTTTGGCGCGAGACAAAGGAGCGCGAGAACGTGAGAACAGGCGAGAACGTGTATTGACTCCACACTCACATGTTTCTCAGAAGCGCGCGAACCGCCGACTTGAACGGTTGTATATTGTGTACCGCGTGGCGTCAATATGAGCGTAACTTGGACAAACGAACTTGAGTTGAAATTTTTAGAATATTTCCAAGCGGAACCCGTGCTATGGAATACAAATTAAAATAGAATAAGAATAAAATATGCGCTTTGTTTTGCCGCGCTGCTTCCCTAGCATGAGTAAAAGTTTTAAAACTTAAAACATGTTTATAAATAAATACCTACCTGATATACCTACTCTGTGGGTCCATTAATTTTGTCGAAATCAAATTTTAAAAGTCATCAATATAATATAAAAAAATGTAAATATGAAATTACTAGGTACTAGGTACCTATAGATAGATAACCAGTGCGATTATCTCTTTTAATAGCAGCGGTTACTTCTGCGTCCATCGTCATCGAGCGCGAGAACTCTGAGAACTATTTGAGAACTTTGTGAGAGTGTGTACCCAAAGAAGTTCTCGCTACAGTTCTCGCTGAGAATCTCCGGAGATTCTCGCGTGAATGTCTCGTGTGAATGTGGAGCGCCCAATACACTAAACACTAATTGTATTCCAAATTTGAGCTTCTATGTCTGCTAGAGGTGCCATAAACTTTTGATGATCGGTCAGTCAGTCAGTGAGTGAGTGAGTGAGTTAGTGACAAAATAAGAAACTTTGACTACTTGACTAGTTATAATTCTTAAACTACTGGTTCAAATTGAATGAAATTTGAAATATACCGTGTTTATATGTATAATGATGCCTGCTTGGTTACTGAAAATTCAGGCTTCTAGTTTTACCCACAACGAAGTTAAAGGAGGTCGAAAATGGCCTGAACTGCTTCGAGAAAATGCCGCTTTATTGATTGACTTGACGGGGGCACTACCGTGCCCCCAGATTATTTTCATTAATAATTATTAAGTAAATTGTCGTCCTTAGGTAGGATATACTTTAGAATCAAGCATCATATCAAAATATTGGTTGTCCATAACTGGATCATGTACATCATTGGGTGTTCATTACTAGATTTTGCTCGTCCATTCATTACTGAATCAAAAAAGCACCTTTTTATTTTGATCATATTTAATTTGTTTATTAAATAACCAGTATTTTTTAAACATAATGATATAAAAAAATGTAGGACCTAAACTTATTTCGTGCTATTCATAATAATGTCCAATACATAAAGAGAAACAGCCAAAATGATCAGTTTTGTGTCCTTAAAGTGTCCAAGATTGGTGCCATTACGTTACTTACTGAATTTTTTTTTTCTTTTTGTGAAATTGTGCCAGTGACATTAAAACAATGGATTGTTATTTATAATTTTAATAATTAGTTATTGCACACTAAAACGTAGGTACCTGAAATATTATAATAAAATATAATGGTTAATATGTAATCAATTCATAATTAGGTATACCTAATTAGGTTAAAAATATAATTTTCATATGAAGGTAGGTTAGATTTGTAATTAAAAATTAAAATTATTTAAATTGTTGGATACCTAATTAGATTTGTAGTTAGCTACATCATACAGTTAAAACAAAATGATTATACCTATACATACATATATGTATATTTATTTACTGAAAACGGATAGTTCAATTCACCCAGTTGCATGTAAAATTGTTAGGTAGTGGTAAATTTATTATGTAATGATGTACTTAGATAATTATTATAGTTTTTTGAAAAGGCACAAATCGGTTTATACTTAAGATCAAAAAAATTATGGCTTAGCTTATATTAAGTTTCATTACATTTTTTAAGGAAGGTTTTCAGGTATCTAAACATTTAACTTATTTAGTGGAAGTATTATAATTCTTATACTATGATTATACAAAACGAAATGGCGAGGACAAAAATAATTGTATGCAACTTAGTCACATTAAATTCATTTCATTTTTTTACATTATAATTTACATTAACTCGCAAGTAAAGAATTTATGATATTATTATGTTAATTAAGATAACATTATATATAAGTACCTTCATATACAAGAAAGCATAACCATTTTATTACTCAAACATTAGCAATGGAAGATAACAACTCGGTGTAAATATCAATACCTCTAAGGTACATATCAGCGTGAAGAAATTCATCGTGGTCGTGAAGCAGAACTGGTGTATGGTTCATGGGAGAGAATCCAATAGCTGGAATCCCTACTTTCCTTACGTATCTACTGTCGGTGCCTCCTGGGAATATCCTACAGTCTAGTTTCAGCTTCCTGTAACGATTGCATATTATTTTTATTTATAAACACAGTTTGAAAAAGCGGCCAAGTGCGAGTCGGATTCGCGTACGAAGGGTTCCGAACCATTATCTTTAAAAAACGGCAAAAAAAAAACTCGGTTGTTGTATGGGAGGCCCTCTTAATTATTTATTTTATTATGTTTTTAGTATTTGTTGTTATAGCGGCAACAAAAATACATCATCTGTGAAACAACTGTCTTGCTATCACGGTTCATGAGATACAGCCCTGTGACAGACAGACGGACAGCGAAGTCTTAGTAATAGGTTCCCGTTTTACCCTTTGGGTACGGAACCCTAAAAAGTGCCTTCTAAATATGTATGTACAATTGTACACTCACAGGCACAATATGTATGTACACCACAAAAGCTGTTACCTAATTACTACAACTTTATTTCTATTTCATTGATTTTATTAGTCATATTTTTTTGTAGGAAGGTAATACTAACAATTTATCAGCAGCCGCTTTAAATGAAACCCAGAAAGGGTTAGAATCATCAATTTTTGTGCATGCCACGTAGGGATTCTTTTGCTCGAATTCTATGGTAATACCATCACCTGCTTCTTTGCACCACTGATTTATCTGAAAATTCATATTTAAAGTACTTAATTATATAATTTAATATTATGTTGTTGTAAGGTAGTTACAATTACACGATACATACCATACTTTCAAATTGTACATGGTCAACAGTCACGGCAAGTCTTATATCAAATACTGCAGTTAATTTTTCTGGCACTACATTCGATTGTACACCACCCTGAAATAATGATACTTTAATAGGTATTATGAAATTAGATGAGACGCAGGTCACCAATATTAAAATGTGCATTCGATCTCACTCGGTAAAGTAAGTCGCCTAAGTAGGTGGTACTTTACATATTCGACTGAAAAGTTTAAAATGGAATTATCGAATTCAGGTAGTTAGGTAAATAGAAATATATAAAATACCTAGGTGTAATATTATTAATTTCGAATTAATTTCGAGTTCAATGGATATTTCTGTTCAAAAAATGTACCTATATGCGCGTTATCACGTGTTTATAACGGTGAAGAAAAACATCGTGAGGAAACCAGTTGGTATTCTTGTAAGCGGCGACGGGCTTGCAACCTGTCACGTGTGGAATGCTAACTACGTAGTTAGGTAAATAGGTAGGTAACTAGATATTATTAATTTTAAAGCCATTAAACCCTAAGAAATACCTACCTACCTAGACCAGCGTTGTCAGACGTCTCGATTTTGGCGGGACGTCCCGATTTTTTACCCAAAGTGCCTGTCCAACGCGGGACAGGCTCTATCCCGCTTTTCTGGGTTTACTCTCGCTCGACGGTGTGGAGCGTGATTCATAAAAAGATACCTATGTACTCGTACCTAAAAAAAACTACTGGGTATGTAATAATTTTTTTTTTATGTTTTTAGGGTTCCTTCTGTCCGTCTGTCACAAGGCTGTATCTCATGAACCGTGATAGCTAGTCAGTTGAAATTTTCACAGATGATGTATTTCTCTAAAAACAGCATAAAATAAATATTTAAGTGGGACTCCCGTACAACAAACGTGATTTTTATGCCTTTGATAATAGTACGGAACCCTTCGTGTGCGAGTCCGGCTCGCACTTGGCCGGTTTTTAATGAATTTTATTAGGTACTAGCAGTCCGCCCCGGCTCCGCACGGGAGTAACGTATTATAACGATTTTATGGGTATTTTTTTACCCAAGGTGGTTACATTATCGAAGTTTTAATAGGGATCCTTAATTTTTTCAAACAATAAATATAGCCTATGTTACTCAGAGATAATGTAGCATTCTAATGGTAAACGATTTTTTTAAATCGATCCAGTAAGTTTTGGATTTATTCCATACAAATATACAAAACATCTTTCCTCATAATAATATTAGTAACTATAGATTATTACACTCATAATAACTTTTGAATGGTATGGAATTTGGGAATGGTATAATTAAAAAAGTAACTTACAGGTACTGATATGGCCTTGAAAATTAAGTGATTTTTTTGATTAATACCCAGGTACGAATAATGTGGCCTAGTTTGTACAGGCGGCGTTACTATTGCATATTTTAACATGAAAAAGTAGTTATTGTGACATAACTGTAATAGTTGGACATAATTATGGTATTGCTGACTTTTTTGTTAATATTTATGTAATCTTTACAACTGCAGTCCATTCACTTTGATCTATTGTCAATAATTTTTGCAGCATACGTGATATAGGGTTTTTTTTGCTTTTTATTCACATGTTGGGTTACATTATCGAAGTTTTCATACGGATCCCTAATAGTTAGACATATGGTATTGCTGACTTATTTGTAGATATTGATATCCTCTTTAAAACTGTGGTACATTACTTTGCTCTATTGTTAATAATTTTTGCAGTGTACGCGATATAAGCATTTTTTTGCTTTTGATTCACACGTTGGGTTACGTTATCGAAGTTTTCATACGGATCCCTAATAGTTAGACATATGGTATTGCTGACTTGTTTGTAGATATTGATGTCCTCTTTAAAACTGTAGTACATCACTTTGCTCTATTGTCAATAATTTCCGCAGCGTACGCGATAAAAGGTTTTTTTTTTTTTTTTTTTTTTCACACCTTGGGTTATATTATTGAAGTTTTCATACGGATCCCTAACGTTTTTGAAAATATTCTATAGCCTATGTTCATCAGGGATAATGTAGGATTCTAATGGTAAAAGAATTTTTCAAATCGGTCCAGTAGTATCGGAGCCTATTCGTTACAAACAAACAAACAATCAAATCTTTCCTCTTTATAATATTAGTATAGAAGTATAGATTAGTCATTAGTTGGTATTTACTCACGTATATTTGAGTCAGATTGATCGTCGTCACATCACCTATCGTCAACTTGGGATCACTATCAAGTATCTTCTTTTGTTCATTTCGTAAGTCCATGAATTTATCAATTATTGTCCTTAGCTAAAGAAAAAGAAAGCATTTATTAATGAGTATATTAAAATATGTTATAAAGCAATGTTTTTGATTCTCTTACTTTTTCTCCTGCAGTATCAGGTATAAGCAGAGATCCATGACCTGGCTGTCCTGGACAGTGTACGTGTATCTCTAAAAACATTTTTCGTTTTTATTAATAACACTGCATAGATAAAAATAATCTAGTGTTAAGAAACGAATTCAATACCCATTATCACAGATAACTAATAACCTAATAAATTACTACGTTACTACATATTACCTTTTATTTATCACTAGCGACCCGCCCCGGCTTCGCACGGGTTTAATACATATAAACCTTCCTCCTGAATCACTCTATCTATTAAAAAAACAGCATCAAAATCCGTTGTGTAGTTTTAAAGATATAAGCAAACATACATACAGACGCGGGAAGCGGAAAGCGACTTATGTAGTGATTGTACAATATGCCTTTATTTGCATTTTTATTTTAATACATATGTCTCGACAGATAAACTTACGCCAAATACTTCGTTCTCCATTGAATATGATAAATTCCTCAGTAGGACTAGCCATTCCTTCATCAAGTGCGAAACCCAAGTTGAGTGCTTTGAATTCATCGGTTAGAACAAATTTTTCCATGCCATCGTGACCGCCGATCTCTTCATCTAAAAAAATAAAAAAAAACTTAAAAATCTTTCGCAGTTAACACAATAAATATGGCAGTAGATAAAGATCTCACCAGGCACAAAAGAAACATGTAGAGTACGATTTAGCTGAACCCCAGTTTGTTTTAGCTTTCTTATAGCCTCCAAGTATTGAACGCCAACGCATTTCATATCTTGGGACCCTCGAGCGAATATCTTTCCATCTTCATCAATATATCCACTGAATGGTGGATAAGTCCAGCTGTTCTGTGAAGGTCATTATGACATGATAACAAGAGTTAAAAACAGCGCTCGAAAATCAAAATCGTCGATGTATCATACTATGATACTCGTAGAAATCGGTAGAACTGGCATGCGATAGACCGCGCAGAAAATGGTGCGATGAGACTTTACCAAAGAGCCAAAGACTGATATACCTACCTATACCTACCTACGATAGCGAAGGTGAGCGAAGGATCGGTTTCAATGGAATTGAAGAGACAAAGGTAAGTTATTGTCCAACAATGGGATGATACAGACTGACAGTTACAGTAAAGAAGATAATACCTTTTATCAACATTTAATTTATTTATGTATTTTTTAGGGTTCTGTACCCAAAGGGTAAAAACGGGACCTTATTAAGACAAAGACAAAGACTTCGCTGTCTATGTCTGTCACATGGCTGTATCTCAGGAACCGTGATAGCTAGAAAATTAAAATTTTCACAGATTATGTATTTCTGACTCTGTTGCCGCTCTATCAACAAATACTAAAAACAGAATAATATAAATATTTAAGGGAGGCTCCCATACAACAAACGTTTTTTTTTTGCCGTTTTGTATAGATAATATAGTACGGATCCCTTCGTGCGCGGGTCCGACTCGCACTTGGCCGGTTTTTTATAATAATCGTAGCCTGGTTGAATAATTAGGTGGCAGGTAAACTCGCTGACTATTATTTACTTACAAGGCATATCAAATGAAAACCAAATCTTTTTACGAGATGTTTTGCTTGAGATGGTTCTACAGGAAGATTATTATTTAATTCCTAAAATATGTCTTATCTTGCAAGCAATTCAAATTTTTATCAGTTGTAGTATTAACTGAAATTATTTATTCATATTTGCTTTACAGAGTAGTTTGCTGTTACAATTTGCTTACCTAGTATGTAGGTATCTTATTGTTTTGTATACTAAATAAATAAAAACAAGGTTTTAATTTAGTTTGGTAGGTACTTACACTTACCTACCTAAGCATTCAACGTTTTGATGAGGACTTACTTCGAAAACAGGAACGACATCCATATGAGAATTCAGCATGATGGATGGAAGGGATGTATCATTGCCTACCCATGTCAATACTACTATAGGTTTGCCAGGAACAAGCTCGTATATTTTGACCAACAGGCCAATGTCCTTTGCTTGTTTTTTGAGAAAAGAAACGCAATCATCTGAAATATGCGAGGTCTTAATTATTTTAACAAAGATGAATCAATAAGTTACGCAATAAGCACCTAAAATTATTGTTAGGTATTTTTTTTTAATAAAATTTTAAAATCTATTTTCGATAACATTCTTCATACAAATAAAGCACTGGTTGATGAATCGCGACAGTACCTAACAACATTATTCAATTACATTTGATTGGCCAGATAGGTAGGGCACCTGAGCCTGAGAGGGACCAAGTCCCTAGTTTCAATTGCGCCAAAGTGCTATATCCTGGCAAGGAAAATTAGTAACCTTTAGAATGTTAGGGTCTGACTAAAAAGATATATCCCGTTTGTTATGTAGGTAGGTAGGTACCTATACCAGTAGGTATTATTTCTGTGTATCGCAAATTATACCTACTGGTTCTCATTCTTATTGAACCTAAACAAGGTTTAAAAATAATGAAGTCTCAAATTTAAACAAAAATTAAATAGGTAGGTCGTGTACCAACCTACTACTATTTAATTTACTTCCGTTGCTTAGTAAAAGCAAGGCAACGCGACGACCGACGCGCGACGGCACTATCTTATCTAGTTACTAAGAGATGGATAACAATATAAGTAGGTGGGTAGATGTCTACCTACCTTATAATAGTTAGCAAGGGTTGCTGACGATTGGGACGATTGTAAGCGGCAACTGGCTTACAACGTCATGCGTGGAATGCTGAATACTGTTAAATGTGGGCATGTGCCAAATGAAATATTTGGATGTGCCTCTGACTAACCTCTTTAGGCATCGTTAAGAATCTATACAGTCGAAACATTTTTTTAATGGTTAATATTTGACTTTTCTATTCATTTAGATCTAGTTTATGAATTAGCTCTCTCTCGCTAGTTACTGTACCTGGATAAATACCAATATCAAATATCATCCCAACGGCTATGCTGATTTATAAGTTTAAGGTATCTTTGGATTCCTGTTAGCAGTTCAAGTTTTTTATCTGACTGTACAAAACATTGGTGTCCGAATCGTCAGTAAAAAAAAATATGAAACTTACAAAGTGTCAATTCGGACAGTGTCCGAATTTATTGTGTCCGAATCGTCAGCAACCCGTTAGCAAATATGTAGCTACCTAATGTTTTATTTGTTAATTTATACCTACTTACTCATTTTAGGTACCTACTTTATTAGCTAAAGGTACTAGCTAGCTATATTGTGCTATTTTTATATTTATAGCTTAAGTACAGATAGTTAAAATTTGTGCCTGTATGAATTAAGTAGGTATCTTAATTATCTAATAAAAAAACTCACCGTAGTTGATGTTTGGTTGCACACTTGGGATTTTTAAATATTCAATGAAATTTGCCACAGCTGGGTTTTTTTCGTATTTAGATGCCATTGCGTACTCGTACGTCATGTGCCGTAGCCCGGAGAGTTCTGCGCTTGAATGAGATAGCAGTCATTTTATGTGGTGATTCACTGAGTGAACTATGAAAGGTAGAAGGTAGGTATTTACCGGTATACGTACCTACATATTTTATTCAATTGTGTGTAATTATAGAAGGTCAACAATTAATCACATTATGTTTATATTGCAATTTTAAGAGGTTTAAGACTAACCTGTGCATGCAATTCATAATGTAGGTACCTACTACAACATTTATTATTACCTATATCTTTTATATTTAAAATAATTGCAGTAGATAAGATGACATAATTCTCTGCTCTCTTCTCTTGCTTGGTGTCCTCCAAGCACTATTTTAAATGATTATGACAAGACTATGCAACATAAAACTATTTGTCTGAGAAATGTCATCTTTTATACTACAATATTACGGTCTTCTTTTATGCATATTTTTTTATAAAAAGATATACCAAATTAATTGGGCACAGTGCTGGGTGCTCAGACTCTTTATCACCTAGGTAGGTGTCTACTACATACTTGTCTACCACAAAACATACCTAAATAAATAAATAAAAAAGATCTTCAGGCCACAGGGAAGTTCAAACATTACAATACACATGCCCACATTTTGCAATAGTTAGCATTCTATTATTATGTGATAATGCCTATTTTTGAAAGCTATTATTTAACTTGCAATGTATGTATGTAACTATGTATGTTATGGTGGAATCTTGCTACTTAATTTTGAAGCAGTTATCTTCAACCAAATTTGCTGAAATTTGGCATACTTATGTAACTTCGGTGCCAATGCAATAATATGACAGCGAGCTGATTTGATACTGGATGATTTGATCAGCAGCTATTTAACAGAACTCCTCAGTAAATAGTCTGATTGAGATAAAACTTTGCATCAATCCTCCTTCCTATCAATCTCCAATGACAATATAAAAATTATAGTACTAGCGAGCTGGTCTGATGATGGAGCTTGAATGTCCATAGGAACTGCCTAACTATATATAACCATATTGTGTTTGGGCTTGATGGATTTGTCTTGATGAGTACGAGACTAGAGCCCTAGTATTTATAAAAGCTTGATTTTAAAAATACATATATTTAAATAAAAACTAACAGAGAAACAGGATCCTGGTGCATCTATGTCCTATAATTTGCCTGTCTGTCCTTAATGGAATTATTTCAGCTAAAATAATTGTTGTAAGTAGCAAGGCAGTTGCCTAGTAGGAAGGTATATTACAAGCCTATAGAAAATAGCAAATAATACAGCAACCGATATAAGTAGGTGGGTACATTAAAAAAACTATGTTTTAGTTGTAATATTAATATAGGTAGAAACTACTACCTAGAAAGTAAGCAGGTGGGCAGATAAGTACCCTAATTTGATAGACAGGTAACTTACCTGTAAACTTATCTACACTACACTTTATCTTTATCTACACTATTATTTTATAAGCAGTGAAATTTTGTATTTTTGTTTGTCGCAGAAACTAACTTCTGAAGTTGTACAAGTACCTACTATTGGTGGTGGAAATATAAATTTCCACCAACAAATAGTCGACAAGTATGCAGTTTACGTACTCGTGCGAGTTAACCGCTCAGCTCGCGGTGGAAACCGGCCATAACAGCATAACACAAGTTTCAAGATATTCCCGCAAATATTGCAATAGGTATTACACGAGGTATTACAAATATTACACGAGGTATTAAAAATTGTAAAATCTTATAATCTTTATTAGAACATTGGTGCGAAGCCGACGATGGACTGCTAGTTTCTGCATGAAATTGAATTTATTTATCCACACATATCTAAATATCTACGTCAGTGAGAAAAAAAAGTGGTACCTTACCCTAGGTACTATAAATTCCCACTATCACTTAAACATACTATTAAAATAAATTGAATCATGATGATGATATTTGATAATAACATCTTTGACTCCTCCTCTGGCTCAGCTATTAAAATGTAGGTAAATGCTCTTTGCTTTTGCTTCAAACTTCAAATTGTAGTACTAATTTCTTCATTACCTTGACACTGCAGGATGACAGATTCTTAAAATATTAATTGTCAAATTCATCGAGAAGACTTTTTTGTGGTTTTTTGATGTACCTATGTATGTGCGGCCAAAAATTCGTCGAACAATCTGCTATAAAAAAAAAAAAATTGCATCACTCACGAGTGTAGTCCCCAAGTACGGTAGACATCCTCTCAGATCTCCAGACGCTTAGATCCTTTGAAGATGTCTAGTGGGGGTAGTCAGAGGCACGTCCAAACATTATATTTGGCACATGCCCACATATTATTTTTCAAACTATCGTGATTAGTAGTCATTATAACTATAGATTTTGACACGGGTCTTTATCACGTAATTACCTATCTGGGGGCACGGCAGTGCCCCCGCCAAGTCAAGCAATAAAGCGGCACGGCTGTACAATCCTTTTCTCGAAGCAGTTCAGGCCATTTTCGACCCCTTATAACTTCGTTGTGGATAAAACTAGAAGCCTGAATTTTCAGTAACCAAGCAGGCACTATATCAACACGGTATATTTCAAATTTCATTCAATTTGAACCAGTAGTTTAAGAATTATAACTAGTCAAAGTTTCTTATTTTGTCACTCACTCACTCACTCACTCACTCACTGACTGACTGACTGACCGATCATCAAAAGTCTAAGGCACTTCTAGCAGACATAGAAGCTTCAAATTTGGAATACAATTACCGTCTTATTAATAAACGTAGACTAGCGTAGGATTAAATTTAGTCCAACGCTTACGTTTGGACTAGTCGAATTCAATATTAATAAACAAGGATTAGAAATGGAGTTGCTTACATTAAGCTGGTATTAACAAGTCTTGGTGTAACCTCAGATGATCTTTGGATAAGTAAATTTTTATTAATAGCACCGGTGTTTAGTGTATGAATCCTAAAAAAACCTGCCAAGTGCGAGTCGGACTCGCGCACGAAGAGTTCCGTACCATTATCTATAAATCACGTTTGTTGTATGGGAGCCCCACCTAAACATTTATTTTATTCTGTTATTAGTATTTGTTGTTATAGCGGCAACAGAAATACATCATCTGTGAAAAATTCAACTGTCTAGCTATCATGGTTCATGAGATACAGCCCTATGATAGACAGACGGATAGACCGACCGACAGACCGACAGACCGACAAACGGACAGACGTACAGACGGACAGACGGACAGACGGACAGACGGACAGGCGGACAGACGGACAGACGGACGGACGGACAGTGGAGTCTTAGTAACAGGGTTCCGTTTTTACTCTTTAGGTATGGAACCCTAAAAAGTAGGGCTATCTAGAAAAATAAATGAGATGCCATCAAAAACATAACTTGTAAAAAAAGCCAAGTCTCGCAACGCAACTCAGTTCTTCTACCGTAAAAAGTTGTGAGATTCATGTAATACCAAGTCGGTTAATTTATTCAATCCCTACTTTAAGGGTCCTTCTGTCTTATGTTATTTAGCATTAATGTAAACTGTGCATTAACGTAATTAGCTAACCTTTACGTAATAACTTTTTTTTCATGGATCTCACAACTTTTTACGGTAGAAGAACTGAGTTGCGTTGCGAGACTTGGCTTTTTTACAAGTTATGTTTTTGATGGCATAATTTACTTTCCCGACGTGACTTTTATTTAGGTACATGCCCACATCTTGCAGTAGTTAGCATTCCATACGTGACAGGTTGCAAGCCCATCGCCGCTTATAAGAATACTAACTGGTTTCCTTACGTGTTTTCGCACGTGTTTTTGATGTGCATATAAATTATTCGAACAGAAAAATTCATTGATGCACGCTGAGATTCACGACCTTCAGATTGAAAGTCGAGGTACCTCCCACTCGGCCAACACGGCTTGCACGGCAATCTGCTTTATTATTATTATAATGGTTTGCTCTATTGAAACATGCTAAACGTTGTGTCAACGTAATGATAAACTGACTGAGGCGAATTTATTTTTCGTGTTATATGTGCCTAGATTTTGCTATAGATTTTGTTTTTTACTATACCTATACCTTTTATTTTTCTTTATTTTCTAGTTCAATGCATTTAGCCACTATCTGTGACTGTCAGACTCTCAGACTGTCACTGACATGACATGTCTGATCTGACGTTGACGTGGGTACGCATTGATGGGTACGTGAGTGAGTGAACTCTGAACTCGTAATCGTCCCCAAAGAGCATAATGATATAAGTCATTAGAGGTGGGTCGTACTTGTGTTTTGACGTACCAGGTTTAAGAAATACCACCTCGGTCAAATACCAGGTTGATAAACCAGGTTTGAAATACTTTAAAGTATTTGGTTTCAGCCCAACCAAAACTCCACCCAGCACCCCCCCCCCCCTACAAAAATACTTTAAAGAAAAAAAAACGCGTTCAAACTATGACGTCATACCTGGTACGTAGTTTTTGTATACGTAGGTTTACAAACCTGGTCGAGTAAATACGCACCACCTCTAGCTACTGACTCCGTCATCTGACCAGCATTATGTTTACATTATGCATAGTTAGCATTATGTACTATGCAAAGTTTTATCAATCCGACTATTTACTGACGAATTCCGTTTAACAACTCCTGACTCCATTGGATTGGCTTGCTGTAACCATATTATTGCATTGTCACCGTTACTTCACATAAGTATGCAAAATTTCAGCTCATTTGGTTGGGGATAAATAAACTATTTAAAAATAAACTGCTTCAAAATTTACCAAGATTACAAATCAAGATCAAAAACTCTTTGGATCAAAACAAAAATAAACTCAATGGTCTATGATGTATTTGATTTTTGACAGTTCAGTTGACTGGCATGACACTGACAATTTCATATTGCCTTTTAGTTTCACACTTCAAAATATGGCCAATTTCAGAAATTTATTTTATAACTCAAAAAATAAAACTCGATTTTCATTTGCTTTAGTTAAACTCTAGATTTAAAAATCATTGATTAACCTGTTATTTATTTGTGCTTTATTTATTATTTTTAGAAATATAAATAATAAGTATTAAATCAATCAAAATAAAAGTAAACCAATCAAACATGTCGTTGATTTGACAGTCAGTTGACAATGACAATTACTGGCATTGACAATTTTACATTGCCAAAGTCAAGCCGAGTATGAAAACTGGCGAGGTCATTTTCAGAACTTTAATTAAGAAACAGGAATTCTTGAATCATTATTTTAGCAATTATTTTCCGTACCCTAAATTATATTTTAAGAAAATAATTTATAATAGGTAGGTATTAATTCTATTATAATTGCATGAACGAAAGTCTACCCAGCAAAACTACTACAGTGTTGCAAACATAGGGTCAGGTTTTTTTTTCTTAAAATACAGATGTAAGGAATTATTGTTTTTTTGGTGTTTGTAGTATAATTCAAAACACATTTTACATTTGAAATAGTAAAATTGTAATGAATTAACAAAAAACACCTTTGTGTCAATCCACTGACGCTTCTCTCTGACTGTCTGAACAGCCGAACATAGACTCTTTGGCGGAGGGAGGTTTGTCTATGCCCGGCAGTAGACTGAACTTTATCAAAAGCACATCTTATTGAATTGCAAACAATACTCTTATTACCTACCTATCTTTATACACCTATAAATAAGAATAACATTTTAATCTATTTGTTTACAACAGTAACTTTTCACAAACCACATTTTTCATTAAATAAATAAAATATAATTCGATCGAAATAATTAGGCGCGAGCAAACGCATCATATCCGGCAGAGCAGCGCGAAATTTCAAATTCGTGAAATTCATAGAGTTCACATAAAAATGTACTCTATTTATGTGATGATAGAGTTGACAATAGAAAATAATTGTGCTGGTTTATGGATTATTATAAAGTCCACCAATATTTATTTATTTATTTATTCTCAAGTAATGCGCCAAACGACAAACAAAATTTAATTATTTAAAAAAAAAAAATTAAAAAAAAAAAAAAATTACGGCTAAGGTATCTCGCCTTTAATTTCAAAGGTTCTAATCCCACCCATGTAGGTTTCAATGGATTCATTTATTCGAAAAATGTTTAAAACATAATATGTCCTAAAAATGGTGAAGGAAAACATCGTGAGAAAACCAATTAACATTCTTATAAGCGGGAGCGGTGATGAGCTTGCCACAGTTGCCATCTATTACGTATGGAATGCTTATATTTTGCAAAATATGGGTAGCTACCAAATATAATGTTTAGACGTGCCTCTGATAACCTCTTTTAAAAAGTATCTACAACACAAGTATTAAAGTATAAAAGTACGAAAGCTGTGCGCAGTAAAAAATACTTTAATGTAAAAAAACACTAAGTAAAAATATACTTTCAAGTATAAAAATACTAGATAGTAAAAAAATACTTCAAAGTATAAAATACGTTGAAGTATAAAAATACTTAAAAGTACAAAAATACTTTAAAGTACAAAAATACTTTGAAGTACAAAAATACTTTGAAGTACAAAAATACTTTAAAGTACAAAAATACTTTCAAGTACAAAAATACTTTCAAGTACAAAAATACTTTAAAGTACAAAATACGCGTTCAAACTGTGACGTCATACCTGGTACGTATTTTTTTATGCCTAAACCAGGTTTACAAACCTGGTCGAGTAAATACGCACCACCTCTATAAGTCATCGTCCCTTCGTCTGTGTCTGTGGTGTGGGTCTGTGACACGTCTGTCTGTTCTGTTGTTTCAATTTTCTTTTCAATTCTATCTACTGGCTCGCAATCGTTACGTTACTATTTCAATTTGCTCGTAAACACTAAATAATGGATAGTGAATATTATCAAGTAACTTCACAACTAGACGCCAGGGAAGTATTGAAGTACCTAAATAATTTGGGAATACACAACATTAGCGGCGAAGTCTTAAAATACTTCATAACAGGTTTGCTTTTGTTTTATTATTAAACACAATCCTACTTACCTACTAGTTTTAGGACATAGTCCTAACATCAAAGTATGAACTAACCACTAAGAAAATAAAAAACTCCATTCACTTTTACCTACCATTTTTCAGACTTGAAAAAACTTATAAAGTATGATCTGGAGAATAGGAACAAGTTTCAAAGTGCCCATGAGAGAGAAGAAACCCCAGGCTTGGAGAGACTTCATAGCGCCAGTACATTTTCCTCAAGAACCAGATCTAAACTTAGCAATGGAGCCATTGCAACATGTACTAGAGAGTGTCCAAAGAAACAAAGTTTACTGACTGTGAGGAACTTCCAGTCTGTACCTAATTTAGTACACAATAATGAAGATAAGCAGTTGAGGCGTGCCTGCTCATGTGTTAGAGTAGAAAAGAGACCTGAGAGAAGTGCAGAATCATCTAAAGATAGAACTGCAGCTAGTTCTAATAATAATTGTCAGTATCCTAATCTTATTCTAAACAATACACAAATTAGACTATCATAATTATAAAACCGTACATCCATGTTGTAGGTGTTTGCAGCAGAGCTGGCTACATTGTCGTAAGTTTTAGCAACCTTTATAGTGGTCACCAAATGGATGAGTGACCACTATTGCTATAAAAAAACTGCACTTTTGTGATTCGGATAGTATGTTAAGCTACTTCTGCCTAGTTTTAAAAGTTGTAAATCCACAGTGGAGGTCTTTGGGTGGCTTAAAACTCCATCATCAGAGTTGACCACTAGCTAATACAAACATTGTTACTAGTTATACATAAGTAGAAAAAATAAATAGGGTCACAACTGTAATCCCTAAGTACGGTAGTCATCCTCCCAAATATCCAGGTGTTCATCTTTGAAGATGTCTAAAAGGGTTTAGCCAGAGGCGCGTCCAAACATTACATTTGGCAAATGCCCATATTTTGCAGTAGTTAGTATTCCACATGTGACAGGTTGCAAGCCTGTTGCCGCTTACAAGAATACCTACATGTTGTACACCGTTGTAGGCACGTGTTTTGAGGCACAAAGAAATTAAAAAAAAAAACAATTCATGATGCACGGCCATGATTCGAACTCACGACCTTCAGATTGAAAGCAGAGGTACCTAGGTCCCACTCTCTTTTTTAATAAAAAAATTGTGTTTTTCAGTAATTAAAGTGCCTAGACAGCCAACTCAGAAGAAGAATGATCCAGTGTCCCTATACCACTATTACAACTCTCTCTGGGCTAAGTACAAACAAAATGTACCTGGTGAGAATGACTGGTCTGACCTGAGGTGGAGTGTTCGACAAAAAATGGCAGGATGTGCTGTCAGACAAACAAGCAACAAAGTGAGTAGGTACCTTTGCAATGCTGATTACCCCCCTTCCATTGGCGGATTTACACATTTACCGCCAGTAGGCTATTGCACCCCCCACCCCCCACCCCAGGAAGGGAGGGAGGATCTGTCCAGCAGTAGGACGATAAAGGCTAACATAAAATAAGATGGTTGAAAAAATTAACACAAATTTGCCGCCCCTAATATCTGCCGCCTAATATCTACGAATGTGAAGAAGAAATAATCAATTTTTTTAGTACAAATACCATTGAAAATTACTTAAATAAGGTTGTTAGCTGTGTAAACTACGAAACCCTACATTGCGTCAGACCCGACACGCACTTGGCCGGTTTTATTTATACTCATCTATGTCACTTGTTTTTAATAAATTACCTAACAAAATAAAAAAAACCGAAGTGGCACTGTTGATTTTAAAAATAAATTTTTAAAATTAAGCTTTTATTAATTTTAGGGCTCTAGTACTCGAATCCAACAGACCAAAAGACGTGGTTATGTTGTGTAGTTAGGGAGTTCTTATGGCTACTTAGTGTTATTTATTTTACTTCTGTTCATAAATATTTGTATTCGTGTGAACGTGTGGTAATCAATAAAGTGTTATCTATCTATCTATCTATCTACTTTCGAGCTCCAACATGAGTCCCAGAACAGCTCGCTAGTACCACAATTTTATGTTGTAATGACAACATAAAATTGTGGTAGTGGTAGTGGAGATTGATAGGTATGCAAACTTTTATCTCAATCCAACACTTACCAAATCAGCTTGATGTCACCATATTATTGCATTTTCACCGAAGTTACTTAGGTATGCCAAATTTCAGCTCAATTGGTTGAAGATAACTGCTTCAAAATTGAGTTGCAAGATTCCACCATAACAAACATAGTTACATAGCAAGTTAAATAAAAGCTTTTCAAAAAGATTAAATCCTGAAAAACATTCCAGAAATTCTAATTTAACTTGGAACTATGCATAACTCTGTTACAATACTAAACATAAACAAGTGCACTATGTATGTACCTACTGTTGTATTCTCTGTAATAAGTGAACTTTGTTCTTTGAGAAATAAACATCTTATGGCGAGTTCACACCCATGCGGAGCAGACCAATAATAGCACTTAAAAACATTTAAAGTTTCAAAATGTCAAGCTCTGTGTTCGGTCTGCTCCACACAGCTTCGTCTAGGTGGAAACTCACCCTCATTCATCACATATTCTTACCGGCAACAGGGGGGTTAGCATGAACCACTATCTTATCGACAATGTCAAATCTCAAAACTGACACTTTTTGTAAAAGTGTCAGTTATGACATTTGGATGATACATTGTTGATACCATAGTGATTCGTTCAGGGATTGAACCCGATATCTTGCATCTAAGCTGGGCAATCACTACTGGTCTTTAGAAAGGAAACATACATTTGCTTTTTTCAACTGTCTAGAATATGATATAATATTTATTTACATGATACAGCTACAACTCTGAAGCTAGCAAATTAAATAAATATAAACATTAGCCCAGTGGCGGATTTACCACTAGGCTGAGTAGGCTGGAGCCTAGGGCGGCAAATTTACAACATTCATTATAATAAAAAAAAAAAAGTATTTAAGTAAATAAAACAAACATGTTTATCTCACAAATGTTTTTGCTGGGTGGGTAATGTTACCAGCACAATGGAGAACACAAATGGGTCCAAATATTACTATCAAATACACCTCAAATCGGAGCGTAGATCATGTATATTATGTAGTATTTCCGAAGTTATAGAGACGAGAAGTTGAAGCCCTTTTTTGAAAAATGAAATTTGAGTAATTCAAAAAGTTATCTATTGGTATTGAAACAGTTTTAAACATGAAATGATTTATTTGGATAAGGATTAATACGAAGGTATGGTTATCATGGTCTGAAATTGGTCAACTTTTTTTATTAAATTTTAAAATGTGGTTATAGTGACATAACTACAATAGTTGGACATATAGTATCGCAATGTTTTTTGTAGATATTGATGTGTTCTCTAATATTGTAGAACATTTTTTTGTTCTATCTTCAATAGTTTCCGCAGCGTATACGATGAAAGGAATTTTATGGCAATTTTTTTTAACACCTTGTGTTACATTATTGTAGTTTTAGTAAGAATCCTTAATTTTTTATGTAATAATTATAGCCTATATTAATTAGTGATAATGTAGCCTACAAATGGTGAAATAATTTTTAAAATTGGTCCTGTAGTTCTTGAGCCAATTCGTTTCACACATACACTACAATATTAGTATAGATAGTATGAAAGTATAGATTACAATAAAGTAAAACGTATAGTGTGTAGTATGGAAGAAGGTTTTCTAAAAGGTCAGTCGGACAATCTGCCAAGAGTAGATAGTTTGATGGTGGCACAATATTTCATTAAGGTTTTTGAGAAGATTATGTATGTTCTAAGTTATACTTAAGTATTACTTAGAAGTAAGCATTACCTACTCTTGGGTAGGTATTTGTTCCAACTTAAGCATAACTGAAAGTTTTTGTTTCATTTAAAAAATACCTAATACGTATACGCAATCAAGATCTCGAGGATGTCGATGATCATTTTATGTGTTTTATTAGTATAAATTTAAAGAAAATGTCACTATTTACCTATATACAGAATATAGGTATATACAGAATATATTTAAATATAAATAGTGATATTTTCTTTAATATAAGAATATTAAAGAAAATGATCAATATAGGCTATATTAATTATAGGAAAAATTAAGGATCCTTACTAAAACTACTATAATGTAACCCAATATGTTAAATTTTTTTGATGTCTTTCATCGCATACGCTGCGGAAACTATTGAAAATAGAACAAAAAAATGTTTTACAATATTAGAGATCTACAAAAAACATTGCGATACTATATGTCCAACTATTGTAGTTATGTCACTATAACCACTTTTTACATTTTAAAAGTTAATAAAAAAGCTGACCAATTTCAGACCATGATAACCATACCTTCGTATTAATCCTTATCCAAATAAATCATTTCATATTCAAAACTGTTTCATTACCTATAGATAACTTTTTGAATTACTCAAATCGGACATTCGGGGTGTGACGTCATCGGCTAAAGAGCGCAAAAAAAAAACTTTCGGCCGAAAATACGCACCATTTTTTAAGATATGAAAAAACTAAAAACACAGTTTTTCTCGTAATTTTTTGTAGATTGATTTGGCATGTTAAAAAAAACGTTTATATTCTCCATTGCGAGTTATGTTATGAATGACTAGCCGACCCGTGACAGACGTTGTCCTGTCAAATATCAATAATCGAATAGAAAAGACTGACCCTCGTATTCATGAACGACACTATGGCTCGTATTCAAGAACATCCATAAGCTAAGTGTAGGAGTTCTCACTGCAAAGTTTCCGATTTCTCACAGTGTTGAATATGTCCATACATTCGTTTCATGAACAACACCTAAGTATTCCCTAGCTCAGTGAACGCATGGGGGTGGATCATCGACTACATAGCCCAAAAGACACCGCATGCAAGGCGAACACTGTCATCCAAAACATCAGGCATAAACGGCCGATAAAAAAGACCGCGCGTCAAACCTGCAGTAGTACCGACCACTTCCGTGACCCGTGCACATCTCGTCAGTTTATTATAAAAAACCATTACCACAAATCATAATTATGGCTCCATGTTCAGTGAGATGGTGTGGTAATTATAGCGATCATTTAGTTACAAAAAAGATAATCATTTCATAAACGAATTTGTTTAGAGCTCAAGTTACACTGGTTATTTTCCTTGTCGGAAGTCAATAGTGTTGTAGCTACCACTACTCAATTGATGATAGATAAACCTTAGTAACAACAACAGTTGGTAGTAACTAGTACAACTACTTATTGCCAACTAGCTTCCGTCCGCGGCTTCGCTCGCGTTGTACCTACATGGATATAAAGTAACCCATTTGCTATTCGCATTTATAATATTATTTAAGAATAAGTTGTCAATAGTACCTACGTCTACGTACCTACCTAGTAAAATTAAACTAGACTTTTATATGCGCATCATGAGGATACCAGTTAGTATTTTTATAAGCGGCGATGGGCTTGCAACCTGTCACGTATGGAATGCTAACTACTGCAAAATATAATATTTGGACGTGCCTCTGACTGCTATCGACAACTCATGACAACACTTCCCATCCCTAGTGAATCACGTCATTTTGAATCGGCCAATCAGAATGCATTTTTTCCCACTCCCCCCGTACCTCACTGACTTGACAGAGTTGTTTGTTTGAAGAAATGAAGCCATTAGGCGTCTATTGGGCTATGTAGTCGATGGGGTGGATTCGGCGTTGTGATTGTTGGTTGGTTTTGGACCTAACTTCAAGCAATGGTAAACGTCATTAAATCAATTAATCAAAGAAACAAACCACAGTGTATTTTGTTTATGTAAACAAACAAAATGTCATGTCGGCTCATCAGCTGTGTATTTAATTACGGTGCAAAAGTGACAATGCAATTTTTCTGATATTACTTTAGGACATTGTGGTATGACCCCTGATATCTGTTGGATTGATAAATTACAATAAAAATTTCTTGTATGTAGTAAATATAAACAGTATCGTTTTTTCGTCGACCGAATAAAATAATCATCAAAATCATCCTCATTTGTAAAAAATTTTAAGTTAAATTTACTTGAGGTTATACATATGACAACACAACCAACACTATGCGTTCGGTAAAGTAGCTGTTGAGGAACTTTGGCTAGAGGCACGTTGTAGTGTGCGCATAGTGTCGTACAGCACTCAAGTGATGTTTATGAAACAAATTTTGCCCACTGTGGGTCGGATTAATGTCGTTCTTGAATACGAGGGTTAGTCTGTGATGTCAGATTTGTTGCACAGCAGCGCCATCTATACCCTAGAATCATCCCTTTTGCGTTATTTTATAGTTTTGGGGATGCTTTCCATATTTTAAAGTAGTCTATTATTTATTCAGGCATTCTATCTACATCTACATCTACAGCAAATTTCAACTTGATCCGTTTTGTCGTTTAGGCCTGATTGAGGAACAATCAGACATACAAACTCACAAACTTTCGCATTTATAATATTATTAGGATTAATGCTGGCAAATTTTCTTTATTATCTTTTCATCTTGTTTCAGGCATCAGAGATACAATCACAAGACAAAAATGGAAGGACATCAAAAAACAGAGTATGATTCCAATCCATTTGCTTTATTTTGTTAACACAGAAAATATGTCCTGTGCATTTTATCGACTATTTTTATAATTAAATAAAATACAATGTAAACTAAGTAGTCTATTTATTTCCAGATAAACCAATTTATGTTTGTTAAAATGAATTTGGTGTTTATGAAGCTTTTGTGATATAGCATGCCTACTAATTGGCACTAAAGCCGTGTATCGACTTCGCGCTCCTAGAGGGCGCGTTCCGGCCACGCGATATGGATACAATTTTGGAACGCGCGCCAATGTGTACGCTGAAACGCACGAACGTGGAGCGGGCCGTTCTATCTGGCGTCGGTTTTTAACCGCGTACAAAGGTGGCTTGATATGATCAAACACTGGAACTGTAGCCACGCGCGCTTAGTTGATAATATGGTTCAAATATTTGGAGCGCGTTCCGAGGAACTCACTTTCGGAGTGGTCATTCATGGTACGCGCGCCAGGAGTGTGAAGTTGATACGCGGCAGCTTTACATGCTTCAGAGGATATGTTGAGATGTGATGATCTCATACAAACTAAGTAAACATCAAATTTTTACAATAACATCAAAAACTAATTTTATACTTGATCTAATTTGAACTTGGTTTCTTTGTCAAAAGTTATCGAGTGCATGTGCGTTAGTAGTCTTTCTTCTATTTTCTCAGCTGCAGCTTGAGTAAGGACTAAGGTGTCATGTTTCAACATGGAGTAGACATTGAGCCCGTACACTGGCATTATGTTCACATGGTTTAGGCTGCCTGAAGCAGCAATTATATTTCTTGGGGCATAATCAGTACTGAAAGAGAACAATTTATTACAATAGAACCTTTTTTAAATCAACAATATGCAAATATACACTTACTCATCAATAATGAGAACTGATGGGCCCCAATTCCTCTGGTCAATAAGCTCGCTCAAGTATTCTGGTTCATCAGTGGGCAGGTCTAGATCTTTCACAATATGCAAGTCATCTTGGGCTAGTTTTGCAGATAGCGTTGTGGTCAGTCCGAGAATTCGTAAGTGGAATGGCAGCATAAAGAAATGGGTTTTACCGGAACGAGGGCCGTGAGCGATGCCGCCTCCTCGGAATAATGGAGATCGTATGGAGCCGTGGCGAGCGCGACCTAAACCTTTTTGAGGCCAGGGTTTCCTACCTCCACCCCGCACTTCAGCTCTCGTCTTTGTGTGCGCCCAAGACACCCACCGGTATTTCTTTTGCCATACAACATTGCGGTGGATGATGTCAAGTCTTGGCGAAACAGCGTAAACCTGTGGATGTAATTCGAACAGTCCTAGCTTCTTCTCCTCTATCGTGTCTAGATTTTCAATCCATACTTCTCGAGGTTTGGTGTAGAGCGGTGTGAAGTTCCATTCCTTTTTAGTTACTTCGAAGTGGTTTACTGAATTTGGGGTTATGTTTGAAGAAAATACTCGATTAGGTGGTCTTGCTGTAATATGGAGACGCTTGATAGCGTTCATCAGAACAGAGGTCATTATTGCATTGACGATTTTTCGTCAACACCTAAAATTATCAACACTAAAATGAAAGAAATGATCAAAGAGCATAGAGCATATGATGTTGAAATTATGAATTGAATTGAATGAACACTACACAATAATATGCTGTGTCTGTGAGTGAACTGAACTGTGATTGTGAACTGTGTGCTGTGAATTAGAGGTGGACCACCTGCAGGTGGTCCACCGTTTGCGTATTTACTCGACCAGGTTTGCAAACCTGGTATAGGCATAAAAAAATACGTACCAGGTATGACGTCACAGTTTGAACGCGTATTTTGTACTTGTAAGTATTTTTGTACCTGAAAGTATTTTTGTGCTGGGTGGAGTTGGTTTGCCTCAAACCAAATACTTTAAAGTATTTAAAACCTGGTTTATCAACCTGGTATTTGATGGAGGTGGTATTTATTAGACCTTGTACGTCAAAACACAAGTACGACCCACCTCTACTTGTGTATGTGTGAATATACTACACAAACACACACACACACACACACACACACACACAGCCGGCTACACTTAGGCTGGGAATAGACGTCCGATTTTTCCATCCGACAGTCCGATCCGATAGTCTGATCAGACTATCGGAAGGCGCTCGTGCCATACATCTAGTTTGAACAGCGATACACGTCCGATCCGATAGTCTGAAGGTGCGGTCTGCATATATTTGTACATAGACCAAATAGACGTCCGATTCCTCCTTCCGATTAGCTACCTTTTACTTTTTTTCTGTTTCACTTACTCAAACTTTAGCTCACGCGTCATACATTGCTCGTTATAGAAAGAAATCTAATTTCGATTTGCCAAGTAAAATGGCCATGTATAATTTTTTTTTGTAAATACATACCAACATTCAGACACTCTGTCTCTAATACTAACTGCCGGGATTCGAACCCACGAACGGCTTAATAAGGCCGTAGAAAAACGGACATGCCTATGGGATACGGGCATTGAAGCTTATCACGAGCGGCAAATGAAAGATTTGGCTTGGGAGGACGTGTGTGCAACACAGCGCAGCTCGAGAACGACTGAGTTCAAAAAATGTCTGACACAAAAATCGGACGTGTATTGAGTGAATCCGATCCGATAGTCTGATCAGACAATCGGAAGCAAAATCGGACGTCTTTTCCCAGCCTTATGTTTAAATGTATAATAGGATAGAACAGAATATGACCGCCTCGCATTCTCCCCAAATCCCCCAAAATTCAGGTTTTTGAGAAAAAAACCCCCAAAATATTTTAATTTATTAACTAGCAGTCCTTCTCGGCTTCGCACGGGTATGCTAATGAAGATCTTAAGCAAATGTTTGATACCTAAGGTTACGTTATTGCAAAGTTCATGAGATCTCTATTTTTTTTTAATAAAATTGTACTTAGGTTATTCTCTGATAATTCAAATGAATGTAGCTTTTGATAAGTGAAAGAATTTTTAAAATTGGTCTTTAAGTTTTTTAGATAAGTTGGTAAACATAAACATAAATATTTGTTTAACCTTTTATAATATAAAGGTTCCTCTTATTTATATAGATACCTATATTTACTACGATTAGCAAGTGTAAATTACACACGTTATCAAAATGTGATTGATGGCAGTAAGGTTATTTAGTTTAAATAGCGGTTTAATTGATCGCGTTCAGTTATGTTTTTAATCATAACGACTTTTCCCAGATAACAATTTTGGTACCTAGTAAAAATTTCCACCCCTATTCCCCCCAAAACCTAGATTTTTCCCTCCAAAGATCCCCCCAAAAATATGTTCCCCCCCATTGTCCCCCCATAGCTGTAAAAAAACCCCAAATTTGTGGGATAAACCCCCAATCTGGAATCACTGGGATAGGAAAGAAAAACAAATGATTGACTGACAGAGATGTGAAAAAGAAGATAGATTTTTAGAATTTAAAATAATCGATTTTAATTGAATCGATTATGTAAATTGCCATAGACGGCATATTATGCAATCCCCCCCCCCACGCCTTCCCTCTGGTTGAAAAATTGATGTTTGTGAGATTTTGTATCGATTATTGTAAACTGAGTTTACAATTTTTCTCGAATAATCGATTTATAATCCATTTGTTCACTGACAAGGATGCACAGAGCATCTGAATTGAAAATGGATAATATATAATATGGACTATATGGATTTCTTGTAGACTACGAAACCTTGAAAAAATTTGAAATAACTTGACCTATTTGAAAATTGTTTCACAAAAGCTCTACTTTCGGCGAGTAACATGTGCCAAATAATAAAATATTAAACAAAAATTAAAGATCCCCACGAAAATTGCAGTAATGTAGGACTAGGACCTAACCTAAGCGACTAGGGCTGTGCTAGCAGTATCCAGGCACAGCGGGCGCAGAAATGACCATTATCCAAGGGAACGGAACTCTAAAAACGTAAATAATTAATTACATACCTAGTAGTTTTTTATTACGAGTACCTAGGTACTTACGTACTTAGGTTAGGTATGTTTTTAAAAATCCCGAACCGCAACTTAGAGAAAAGCCAACACAACCGAAACCCTGAAAAGCGGGACAGTCCCGTGCGGGACATTAAATTTTGGGCAAAATATCGGGACCTCGCGGTACGGACGTCGGCAACGCCTGATAGGTATCTACCTTCCTTACGCAGTTGAGAGTATAAACGTAAGCGTAGGTAGGTACCTGGACATAAAGAAACACATTCCATACTAACTAGTGAAAGTGTACCCTGTGTACCTAACATTGTAGGAAACATACGTAGGTACCTACCTACCTATTTTCACAAATATATTGGACGAAGTCGATTTCTTTTGGTCTGTCATGTAACGATCTAATAAATATCTACAAATTACCTTCAGCGATATGTCTATAGAACAAGCCATACTCAACCGATGTATCCCATGGGCCGCTAACGTTTTTAGGGTTACGGATCACAAGGTTTGGAGCGGATAAAATATAGCATAATACCTAATTACCAGGTTACTGCCAAGCACAGCGCCAGAGAAGCTTATAAATAAACATGGTTTGATTTAGAATCCTGTCTCTAAATAACCTACCTTTATCAGAGTCGCATCGCATCACATCATTTCCATAATATATAAAGCTGATTTTGTATGAAGTGTAGATACCTAGCCACATTCCTACCATAGGTATGTGGCTTTCACAACGATCGCGCCATCACGCAAGTCGATAGGTATACCTAACTGGATACATAATCGGTGCGAAATAGTAAAATCAGAATTAGTGACATGCCGATTGGACACGCCACTTGCTAAGATCCGTTGTGACGTGAACTATATCTAATATCTAATCCTAGTACCATTCACATCGGTTCAGCCATCACGACCGTATGGTGCAATCATATTCGCAAACATTTGATTCATCATTTATATTCCAGTGCTCAAGTGCGAGTCCGATCGCACTTGGCCGGTTTTTACAAGCTTTTATTCAACTTGCAATGTATGTAGGTATGTACCTATGTTACTATCTAACTGGCTTGCAACTCAATTATATAAAGCAGTTATCCCGAACCGATTGAGCTGATATTTCGCATACTTATCTAACTCCGGTGACAATACAATAATATGCTGAAATCAAGCTCCTTAGCAATTTATCTATAGGTACTAATAATATAAAAAGGAATGATTTGATTTATTCAAAACTGCGTTGCTATGACGACTAAATGTTTTTAGTCTGTGATGTCAGATTTGTTGCAGACCAACGCAATCTATACCAAAATCATCCTTTTTGCGTTTTTTTATCATTTAGGTTAGGTTTAAAAGTCGGATTTCGGATTAAAAGTTCCCCATTTATTTATTCTGATTTTTTATCAACATACTACAGCACATTTCATCTTAATCCGTTTTGTCGATTATTTTTGATTAGGGAACAATCATAGCAGCCCTAACACAAACTTTCGCATTTATAATATTAGGTACTAGCTGTCCCGACAGACGTTGTCCTGTCAAATGTCTATAATCCCACAAAAAAAAGCACTTTCCGTTTTTCCAGATCTTTACGCCATCCTTATCACTTAGGGGTATGAAAAATAGATAGTAGCCGATTCTCAGACCTACTGAATATGCATATAAAATTTGGTAAAAATCGGTAAAGCCATTTCGGAGGAGTAAGGTAACTAACATTGTGACACGATAATTTTATATATAAGATTTGGATTCACTTATTGAACTTGATACCTTTACGCATTCTTGAGAAAAAGGGTCTTGACAAACCGACACGTAAGAGTGAAACTCCGATACCTTTGCCTCAGCGGGTCGTTCTTTTGTAATTGATATTATTTCTGCGGGCCACTGATTTTGTATAGCTGCACTAGAGTAATAGCGCGGATCGAAGCCATTTTCCTCTTTCGTTTATTGCGTGAATGTGCTCAGAGTAGCATTAATTACGCTCCGCCTGGCCCGTTCTTGCTCACTCTCTAGATATAGCCACATCTATGGTATACAATAATATACAATACACCCATCGGTAGGTAGGTACCTACTACAGCACTGCGGGTCGTTTGTGAGTGAGCATCAGTATATCATATCGTTTAATTTCATATAACATGTCACTTTCCAATCGGGTAGGTACCTACCTTACCTCTGAAACTATTGTAACTATCTAAATATAATATAAGACATTCTTAGGAGAAGTACCTACTCGTTTGTTAATCCATTTAAAACTTACGAACATCGTAGCTGTAGCCTCTATAGCATAGCAACTTTACGAAACAGATCAAAAGCATTTTCTACTCTTAAGTATTTGTTAAGTATTGTATCTAACATTACTTAACAAAATGGTGTAGGTAGTCTTGAATGTAGCTTATACGAACTATGGAGTTGACTAACGACTATAGGTATCAACTGCCGGTTATCACCTAATCTGGAACCTAGAAAATCAAGTCTGTACAAACTTTAGTTTCTAATTTAGACTGAATAAGTTACAGAACATTAACACTATACGTTATTCCGTAATTGAAACATTGTTTAACCACCCAATTTCAATTTCATCTCGCCAGTTCACCTCTGAATTAGGTACGATTTATTTTCATTCCTTGCTTGCTATAGGCTTTATGAGTGCGCAGTACAGTCGACATTAAAAGTTGATGAAGTTGGTATTTACAAATCATTTAGGTATGTCAGGAGCCGCCTATAGTTTTAATTCATTATATTGCTAATACTTATATGAAGTACCTACTAGCGACCCGCCCCTGCTTCGCACGGGTAGCATGTTATTATACATATAAACCTTCCTCCTGAATCACTCTATCTATTAAAAAAAACCGCATCAAAATCCGTTGTGTAGTTTTAAAGATATAAGCAAACATACATACATACGCGGGAAGCGGAAAGCGACTTTGCTTTAAACTTTAAACTATGTAGTGATTTTCAACACTTTTTTTAAAAGCTTTTATTTTACTTGCACTGTTCTGCGTATGTTTATTTGTAAATAGTTCAATTGAGTAAAAACTTTTCATAATTGTCAAGTTCCAATGACCATACTATCCTAATAATATTATAAATGCGAAAGTTTGTGATAAGGCAGCTATGTTTGTTCCCTAATAAAAAATAAACGGCAAAACGTAATCCGTTTTGCCGTTTATTATTAGATGAAATTTGCTGTATAATGTAGATAAAAAATCAGAATAAATAATGGAGGAAATTATAATCCGAAAATATACCCCTTTAAGATAAAAAAACACAAAAAGGATGATTTTGGTATAGATGGCGCAGATGTGCAAAAAAATAGACATCTTAGACCGATAACATTGAGTTGTCATAGCAACGCATTCTACCAAAAAGGTTGAATCCTACCAAGGTCGGTATTGGAAATTCATTTTATCAAAAGAATCTGACATCAATTTGACTACCGCATTCTATCAGAATTCGTAATAAAATTAATTTTAATAAAAAAAATCTGACATCTGTTTTGACTACTGAATGATTCGCATTCTACCAAAATTCGTAATTTATTTTATCAGGACAAGGTTTATAGAAAAAAAAACATTTGTAGGTTCCTGAAAGTGTTTTTTTCAATGCGTCTATTGAAATTTGGGCAGGACAATGTCTGTCACGGGTCGCTTGTGTAATATGTATTATGTGACAGGTAATAGCGCGCTACTCTGTGTCTGTGGCCTAAGCAGTGTCATATCGAAATCATATCGTCCAAATGTCAAAACTTAGGTACACTTTTTGTGTTGTAAAAGTATTGTAGTTTTGAGATTTGTACGATACGTTGTCGATACAAAATAGTTATTTGTGCTAACCCCACTAATTTCTAGCTCAAAGGAGGATTTTACAAAAAGCTTGTATTGAAAAATATTTAGCAACAGATATTTAGTTAATTAATTATTTAGTTATTAATGTTTTTTTTTCATTCTATCACTGCTGAATAATTGTTCAGGCATCATTTACTTACGATGTTGACTATACCACGTACCTACTAGGTAATTTATCGCCTCTCACGTAAATTCTGATGGCTTAAGCCGAAATGAGTTTATTACAATTTGGTTTTCTACAAAAAGATTTAGGTACCTACCTATAAAGTGGGTGATAGACGTACGAACTTATAGTACGCGGTTTTTAAGATCGCGAACTTGCTCGGCTCGACGTTAGTGACACACGTGAAGCTTACTCACTCTGTATTGCGATGTCGTCGACTGAAGAAGCTTTGTGTTATTTAGGAATAATATCGTATTACATTTTAAAAACTAAAAAAAAGAAACGAAGTCGAAACAAAATAAATATAAAAAAATATATAAATAAATAAATATTGGCAGACTTTGCACACAGCGCCATCTAGCCCCAAACTAAGCAAAGCTTGTACTATGGGAACCAGATAACTGATAGAATACTTATATACTTTTTTTTTTTTGTAAATACATACATATTATACATATTAACACCCAGACACAGAACAAACATCTATGTTCATCACACAAATGTTTGCCCTGGGTGGGGATCGAACCCACAACCTACAGCGCAGAAGGCAGAGTTACTACCAACTGAGCTGTGAGGCCTGAAAATGGCGGCTCGCGGCTCGCAATGCTGCCACACGTTCGAGCCATGACGAGCTACGAGCAAGATTTCAGACCGGTTGGATCGCCGACGATTTTGCGCGGCGGTTTTAAAGTACGCGTACTTACGGTGACACACAAGCGAAAAAGGTCGGCGAGCCATAAGTACGCGTACTTGCTCGTACGTCTATCACCCACTTTAGGGTTTTTTATTTAGTTTACATACCTTTACTCCTATACGGATTCACTCAATTTTTGTGTCAGACATTTTTTGAACTTAGTCGTTCTCGAGCTGCGCTGTAATGCGCACACGTCCTCCCAAGCCAAATCTTTCATTTGCCGATCGTGCTAGGCTATGCCCGTATCCCATACGCATGTCCGTTTTACTACGGCCATAATAAGCCGTTTGTGGGTTCGAATACCGGCATGCATCAATGGATTTTTCTGAACGAAAAATTTATATGCGCATCAAAAACAGACGGTGAAGGAAAACATCGCGATGAAACCAGTTAGTATTAGAGACAGAGTGTCTGGGTGTTAGTATGTATTTACATAAAGTTTGAGTAAGTGAAACAGAAAATTATTTTAGTACAAAAGAGTGGTACGAGACAGGTAGCAAATCGGTAGGAGGAATCGGACGTCTATTTGGTCTATGTACAAAAGTATGCAGACCGCACCTTCAAACTATCGGATCGGCAATATAATCGTAAACGCCTTTTCGCTGTCTCCAATTTTTATGCCCGATTCGGACGTGTATTGGTGTTCAAACAAAATGTATGGCACGAGCGCCTTCCGATAGTCTGATCAGACAATCGGATCGGACTGTCGGATGAAAAAATTGGACGTCTATTTCTAGCCTAACTAAGAATATATAATGGATATTATTTAAAAAAGCAGTTATGAGTATTAAATTGGCGTCAAATAACTTGTCAACGCATTTTATAATGAAATAAAAAACTATTTTTTTTAGCCATAATGGCCTTCTTTGTAAGGCCAAAATGTTCCTAAGAAGGCCAAACTAACAATTATTATTATGACTGACTTTTTCATATTAATAAAAATAAAACGCATAAAAATAAAAATATCATAAATATAAAACATTGTTTTAATTATAACGGTACGTATTTATAAAAATAAAATATAGTTTAAAAAAACTAAAAAAACACGCTTTTATTGCTAATCGAACTAAAAACTAGAAAATAATTTTTGATGACAAAGAGTTTAATATAACTGTAGTAGAAGATGAAACAATCAATCATATTGAATCACCTCAAAACAAAATTTAAGTTATTATCACAATAATTCAATTCAGAGTAAAAAGAGTGGGGTGCGTGATATTTTTAAATATTACAATCATTTTATTGGCAACTATCTATGAGAGGATAGTTATGAACTGCAGTAAAATGCACCCCACGCTTTTTACTCTGGATTGAATTATTGTGTTAATAACTTAAATATTACTAAAATTTTGTTTTGAGGTGATTCAATATGATTGATTGTTTCATCTTCTACTACAGTTATATTAAACTCTTTGTCATCAAAAATTATTTTCTAGTTTTTAGTTCGATTAGCAATAAAAGCGTGTTTTTTTAGTTTTTTTAAACTATATTTTATTTTTCATTTTTTAGTCTGTGTCAAATTCATAAGTTGGGGAATTAATAAATTATTTAGATTTTTTTAGAAAAAACCACTCAGTTGTCCCCGTACGAAAGAGCAAGTCCGAAACGGCAGGCATGCGCAGATCGCGCGCTAGCTTTATCTTCCTCACTCTCCTACAGAGGATCTGTTTATTCTTTCGTGAATAAATGAGGTTTATTTGTATTTTGTCAAATAAAATGCGATTTAGTACAATTAGGTAAAGATTTTAATAATTTGGACAAATATACATATATACAATTGAAGTGTGTTGTACAAGGGCGGTGAAAGTAATGACGTAGCTAGATAGTAATTAGCCATACTAGGTATATTTAATTGGCAAGTTAATATTAAGTAGGCGTTGCGAGTAGAATTTCAGTAGGCGTTGCGAGTAGAATTTCAGTAGGCGCTGCAACAGGATCTACAAAAGAATTTATTAATCTTGGCGGTCCTATTAAGGATAATGGGAAACTAATATCAAATTATTGCATTGTCATTGGTCCTTGATATATATGCAAAGTTTCAAATTAATCAGACTTCTGGAAATTGGCGAAAATTAAGCTCAAAGATTCCGTTACATACATAGATACAACCCGAGCTAATAAAAGCGTGTTAATTAAGTGTTCATTATGTTCATTGTTTGTAAATGTTCTTTGTAAGGCCCATGTACCATAGCAAGGCCAACCGTCAAACTTTTGATTTACTTTATGAGGAACCACCGGCTTTCCTAGGAACACTGCCAATATTTTAACTGAAATTAAGGCAAAACTATGTTTTTTTTCATTAGTACCATAAACATATCCATACTACAATTTACAGTAAAAAAAATATGAGATAATAAATAGGTTATTGACTAAAAATTAACATTTTGCTGTGTTAACAATTGTAACGTCGACTTCGGTAGGTAGGTAGGTAGGTACCTAGTCTACGAAGCGTGAGATCGCACTGCCACAATAGCGGCGCGATCGACTCGCCGTCGCGTTTGTGGCTTTGAGTTTGATGGATCTTAAGTGGGTGATAGACGTACGAACTTATAGTACGCGGTTTTTAAGATCGCGAACTTGCTCGGCTCGACGTTAGTGACACACGTGAAGCTTACTCACTCTGTATTGCGATGTCGTTGACTGAAGAAGCTTTGTGTTATCTATCTTCTATACTTATAATAAATCTGTAGAGAGGTTAATTCTGTACATGAAATATATTTCCAAAATAACTATCAGGGGGTGATTAGGGATCAATACTGATGCCAAAAATGCAATCAGTAAAATTTTTGTCTGTCTGTCTGTCTGTCTGTCTGTCTGTCTGTCTGTCTGTCTGTCTGTCTGTCTGTCTGTATAACCGTTATAGAAACAAAAACTACTCGACGGATTTTAACGAAACTTGGTACAAATATTTTTCATACTCCTGAGCTGGTTATAGTATACTTTTCATCACGCTACAATCAATAGGAGCAGAGCAGTGAAGGGAAATGTAGGGAAAACGGGAGAAGTTACTCCCTTTTTTAAGCTTCCGTCGCGTGTGCAACTTTAATGGTTAAAGCTACACAAAAATCATGTATGACGGAAATGTTCTCCTTAAAATTATATAAAAAATATCCCACGACTGCATATGTCTATCTTTTATGGTTGACTTACAATAACACGTGTAACTCCCGATAGCTTAGCAGTTCGAAGCTTTCTGATTATATGTGTCTACTCTTACGTTTATAACACTCTCAGTCATCCCTCATTAAAAAAGTTAACATTATTAACTATTCCATAAAAAAAGAATCATAGAAATCGTTTGATACTACGCAGCCGGACCCTCCGTGGATAAGGGTTAATTTTAATGCAGTTACAAATCTATGGAATTGTACGAATTGTACTCCAAAAATCAGCAATTGTACTAGAAGGGGTCAAAAAAAGCTGTGAAAAAAAACGTTTTATATAAAGACATTCTGTAGTATATTTAGTATCAGTGCTTATTCACGTTGACTCGCGGGCGCGGTCACGAAATATCAAACATATGACGTGATTTCCAAGTGTTCACGTTCAAAACGCACGTGCGGTCTAAGTAGCGAGCTAACTAGCGACTAGCGCGTGCGGCGCGCTCGCGGCAATTTCAAACGCGTGAGACGTTTGTGTGTGTTCATGTGAAACTAGCGGCGGCGCGCGCGATTCACTCGCGACGTCAGGTAAGTTCAACCAGTTTGAACTTATCGCTAGAAACGATAGCACGTTTTAACACAAATAAAAGATCGTGGTCCATATTTACGACCTCTGACACTCGCGCGAACGCCTGGCGGTTAATGTGAACACGAGCTCGCAACGTTTCCCGCGCCCGCACCCGCCCCCGCGCCCGCGTGTACCTACGTGAACAAGCACTAAGCATTGTACCCGTGCGAAGCCCGGGCGGGTCGCTAGTTTAGGAATATTATCGTATTACATTTTAAAAACTAAAAAAAAAGAAACGAATCGAAACAAAATGGCGGCTCGCGGCTCGCAATGCTGCCACACGTTCGAGCCATGACGAGCTACGAGCAAGATTTCAGACCGGTTGGATCGCCGACGATTTTGCGCGGCGGTTTTAAAGTACGCGTACTTACGGTGACACACAAGCGAAAAAGGTCGGCGAGCCATAAGTACGCGTACTTGCTCGTACGTCTATCACCCACTTTAGTGTGTGTAGAAGGAATATGTCTTTACATGTCAATAACTACGACTTTTTGATAGTTGGCCTTCAAAAGAGCGTGGCTTTCCATGGTCCACCCACCTTAGTACCGGCCAATTCCGTGACCCGTGCACATCTCGTCGGTTTATTTATACTAAAAAAACATAATCACAAATCAGAAATATGGTCCTTGTTCAGTGAGATGGTGTGGTTTTTGTAGCGATTCATCTAATTACAAAAAATATGGGATTACGTTTGATCTGTAAGCAATTTCAAGATAATCGTTTCAAGAACAAATTTGTTTAGAGCTCAATATACACTAGTTATTTTCCTTGTCGAAAGTCAATAATGTTGTAGGTACCACTACTCAATTGACTGCGGAGATCTGGATGCTTGAGCTAGTAGTTTCTAGCATCTTGTCTGCTAGTATTGCAAGTTCGTCTAGTGCTGTCTTCGTGCTGAAAGTTTCGCTGACTGCCAGGACGGATCGAACGTGCGGAGGTAGATAGTTGGTCCACATCATACCTACGTAGAGTACCTACCTAGAGTCTGGTAGATACTTTGTCGAGTGCGAGGCTTCTTATTCTTCGTAGCAACTGAGCATTTATAATATTAGTATATCTATAGATAGTATAGATTTATATTTAGTATAATTTTTTTTTCATCGGCTTTATTCGATATGAGTTATTAGTAACGTATCTATCATTAAGAATTTACTTAAGTACCTACCTACAAACCTACGTAAGCCTTCTATTGAAATACGAGTTCGCATTATTTTACTTTATTATAGGTATGAGAGGTTAGTGATATTTACAACCTAGTAATCAATAAACCAAACAATCAAGTATGTGAGGTCAGCCAAAAATAAAATCTCTGCTATGCTATCATTGGTTAAGATTATGTGCACAAGCATGATCACTGAAAGTATACTATCCTAAACCAACACCGAAGTTCATTGAAGGGAGATCGAGCGTATTTCACGAGTTAGAACTATGTTTATGTTTATACAGGGTGTTACAAAACTACCAGTAAAGCCGAAAGGAGGTTAAATGGGGCCTTAAACGAGTCCATTCACAATATTCAAGAACCGTAGTAACGCTATATACAGCGTTAAAAAAACTCCAAAAAAGATAAAAAAAAATAATTATTTTCCCTTATGTGCAAACCCTATTTCAGTAAAATTAAAGAGTAAACTACGCAGAATGTATCTACATTTCTACCTAATTCACAGAACGACAAAAAATTCAAAAGACCTAACCTAACGAATCAACCTAAGCAAACACTTACTTTTTAAAACCGACTTCAAGGTTCTCAATTCGGCTGTATGTTTTTTTTTAGAAACACTAAAAACAGAATAAAATGAATATTTAAGTGGTGCTCCCATAGAACAAACGTGATTTATAGATAATCTATACATATCTATCTATACATATAATAAAACTGTAGAAGAGTTCAATTCTGTACATTGAATAATAACAAAAAAAAAACTCCTAGGGGCCTTTATACAAGTAACACAAGCCAAAAAAAAACATTTAGAAATTTTGTTTTTCACGCAAAAACTACTGGACTGATTTTGATGTTTTTTTTTTGTTATGTATCTATTAGTCCTCGGCAAGATATAGGTTATAATTTATTTTGAAGATTAGAATACCAGATGTGAAAATATCTGTCCCCCAGCGAAGCGAGCACGGGTCAGCTAGTGAAAAATAAACTAGTTTTGAGTGACAAACTAAGAAACTTTGACTAGTTATAATTCTTAAACTACTGGTTCAAATTAAATGAAATTTGAAATGTACCGTGTTTATATATAATGCCTGCTTGGTTACTGAAAATCAGGCTTCTAGTTTTATCCACAACAAAGTTATAGAGGGTTGAAAATGGCCTAAAAGGATGGTACGGCCGTGCCGCTTTTTTGCTTGATTTGGCGGGGGCACTGCCGTGCCCCCAGATTATAACACGTGCTCAAAACGGTGAAGGAAACTATAAGTATTATAGTATTATAGTTAGTATTGTATAGTTACTTTTATACCTACAACCTATCGTAGAGAAACACTAGAATTATTTACTTAGTAGGTACCTACCTAGTAACATTACTTTGTGAATTTCCCGCAAGAAAAATGTATTCGCACATTCGGGAGACAAAACTTACCCCAGTCGCGATATATTAAATTAGAGCAATTTATAAGCGGGGTCTCCCTCTACCACTGCTTCTCGCAAAACAGGGGGAATTTAGAGGAACTTTGAACAAGGGCAGGAATTTAGAACTTAGAACGTTACAATAAAATGTTCAAGTAACGATGGACCTGAATAGTTTGAGAGGAATCTGAGGAATTTCATTATGGTACAATGGTACATCGCAACACCAACATTGACCCGATAAAACGAAATTATTGTTTTTTCATTTATGCTTAAAAAAAATCTTTTGTAGTCTGAAGGATAATTCGAGGATAATTAAAAATACATACGGGGACTAAGATGTAGTCATAAATAAATTAGCCTACTTGTTTTCCTTCACTAAGTAGATACATATAAAAAGCTGGCCAAGTGCGTGTCGGATCACGCGCAATGTAGGGTTTGTAGTTTACACAGTTAACAACATAGTTAACGTTATATAAGTAATTTTCAGTGATATTTGTTATTATTATTTTTTTATCGTGATATTTGTATAACATTTTTAGTTTCTAATGTTTAGTTCATAATGTACTCGTATGTATATTCATGCCAAATTACCTACAACCTTCTAGCACTAATAGTCTCTGAGCTAAGCTGTGGACAGATTGACGGACGGACGGGAGGACATGGCGAAACTGGGTTGCTGACGATTCGGACACAATAAATTCGGACACTTTATAACGGTTTTGTTGACTCGAAATCCTAAAAACCATCACCATTAATTAATAATACTTTATGATAACCATACCATTAGCTTTATTTTTCACTAGCGACCCGCCCGGGCTTCGCACGGGTGCAATGCTGATACTAAATATACTACAGAATGTCTTTATATAAAACGTTTTTTTTTCACAGCTTTTTTGTCATTAGACAATTATTGATGATTTCTTTTTTTCTCGAACGTTCGCGACCGGCCGAACTCCGCGTTTGACGCCTAGCTGCTAGGCCGGTCGCGAACGTTTGAGAATGTTCGTTTTACGAAGCTACTCGCTAGGTGACTCGCTAGCCTCTAGGTGCAAAGCAAGCCGCCTGCCTGTGCGTTCGCGTTTTTAATTAGGGATGACCGAGAGTGTTATAAACGTAAGAGTAGACAAATATAATCAGAAAGCTTCGGACTGCTAAGCTATCGGGAGTTACACGTGTTATTGTGAGTCAACCATAAAAGATAGACATATGCTGTCGTGGAATATTTTTTATATAATTTTAAGGAGAACATTTCCGTCATACATGAATTCTGTGTAGCTTTAACCATTAAGGTTGCACACGCGACGGAAGCTTAAAAAATGGAGTAACTTCTCCCGTTTTCCCAACATTTCCTTCACTGCTCTGCTCCTATTGATTGCAGCGTGATAAAAAGTATACTATAACCAGCTCAGGAGTATGAAAAATAATTGTACCAAGTTTCGTTAAAATCCGTCGAGTAGTTTTTGTTTCTATAACGGTTATACAGACAGACAGACAGACAGACAAAAATTTTACTGATTGCATTTTTGGCATCAGTATCGATCCCTTATCACCCCCTGATAGTTATTTTGGATATATATTTCATGTACAGAATTGACCTTTCTACAGATTTATTATAAGTATAGATATAGATTAATCTGGTAAGAGTAGTTGCGAGTATTAGGCTTGCAAACAAAACAACACGAATATATGCTGCTTGCGTCTGGGTGCAGTGCACATCCACTCACACACACACCCACTCACAAACTTTCGCATTTATAATATTAGTAGGATTGGTAGGATCACTTAATAGGACTAGTAGGATTTTCAATGGTATTTGTACAATTTTTTTATTATTACTTCTCCAAGTAGGTACTTATTTCTTAAGTTGGTCACTATTAAGTTAGTTTGGTCACTTGCTAACTTGAAAAGCTTACTCAGCAGTGATAGATATTATCTAAAAACACATACACAAAACAACACAACTTAAGAAATAAAGATAAATTAAACCTTCCTTACACAAAACTACAGATAGTCAGAACTGGAACATATCACATGTCCATTCAAATATATAACAAGCTCCCTTCAAAATTAAAATCAATAGAAAAAAACTCAATATTTTTGAAAAATCTTAACCTTTTTAGTGTCTAAATGTTTTTATAATATAAAAGAATTTATGGTTAGCTAGCGGGGTCCATGTTGATAAACTCTGTACAAATATGTTAAGACCATTGTAGGTACCAACTGGAGCAATAAATGAATATGAATATAGTTTCAACTTGATAAAAATAATACTACTTTATAAAGTTGTCTATCAAATATTTCGTAATGACGCGAGACAGTTGAATATAGCCCAACAAAAGCCAAAATATGAATAGAGTGAGACCATGAATATAAGACGGATTAAATTAAATCAGTGATGGATTACGATGACTCAGCGGTTACTGTGAAAGCAGATGTTCCGAGAATTGGGCGTCTGCTGTGTTAGATTGAGTTGCCAACATAGCCAAAGGTATGCATTTCTCGCTGCATGGAGCGCCATTCTAAATAGTTTTAGACAGTTGAGGCCAAACAAAATCTGTAGTTTTTTCTGTACCTTCTTATAATATTCGCATTATTATTCAATGGCATATTATTAGGAGAATATTTTAAAATGTAGCCGATAAAACCTGATATTAGTTGGCAGCCAGCTTGAGTCATGGAGTGGCGCCGTCTAGACTGGCAATGTGAATGCTGCGTTATCACCTCGGAGCTCTGCAATGGCCATTTTAATGAGAGCCTTTATCTGTATAAATAAAAAGAAAAGCCAGACTCGCAGTCTGACATATTGGGCAGGTGCTGAAAAGTTTGGCGTGTAGTTAAATGAGTACCTAAACAATCAGTTTTTTTAACCGAAAATTAAAAGGCTGTCGTTTATGAGGTGAGTTTGGAAACCCGGCGTAAAACAGAAAGAATTCATAACCGATAACGTGGGGCTCAGCCGAAAGTTAAAGAGGGTTCAAACGTCGGCGCCGGCCAGTCGCGAGGGCTAGCGTAGCGTGATTTCGTCTTTGGCAAACATCCTATTGCAGTGTATGAAACATAGTAGAACATTTGTAAAATTTACCTAAATAGTACATAAGATTATGGACACTTATAATTTTAAGGTTTCGATGAATCAACTGTGATTTAAAACTTACTTACAGAAATACATGGTAAGTAGTTACGAGTGTGATATCTAAATGCATGGCATGACGTTGATTATCTTACTCAATGCAAAAATAAAGTAAGAACTATCAATGTGAAACTTAAAACAAACCCCGTATTTAAATAAAATTATGTACTTACCCTAATTACCTAACTACCCTTTTTTTTTTTTATTTTTTTTTTTTAATTTATTTTATAATTACCTACTTAGTCATAAATTTATTCATAAAATAAAAAAAAATTGATTATGATCTAATCCCCAAGTATGGTAGACATCCTCTCAGTTTTCTTAGTGATTAGATCCTTGAAGATAAAAATATTACCATCAAAATATTACCATCCTAAAGTCTAAGGTTTACTTTGCTTACACTGACATCAAATTAACATTTACATAATTGCAGCACCTGTCACAATATTATGTCAAATTACAAATCCAATACCATTTCAAGTTTTGACACTTAATGTACGACTTGTACGAGTAGGTATATATCACCGTATAGAAATTTGGAAGGTTTTGCACACTTTCACAGCTTGAACGTAGTAAAAACGAGTATAATTTTCCAAATGAATTATTTATTTTTAGATTACCAAATACACCGACTCAAGATCGATAGCAAGAGCCATCTCCTAACCAATCCTAACACATATTGCGTGAAAGTGACGGGAAAGAGAACTTGGTGATTAAAATGCTCTCCGCACGCTTGAAGCAAATTATCCTTCGCATTAGTCAAGAGGATAATTTGTAACCCTCCATAAGCACCTTCCAGAGTTAAAATTTCGTGCCTACTTACAGTACCTATGTTGGAAGGAAATTTATCCAACAGTCGTTCAAAGTTTTCTAACTGTAACTATTCACACTGTGTCAGTTCGTCCCAAAATGGGGATGCACAGCCACACATTATCGATTTAATGAAAATAGCTTGAAAAACTTACTTATAAAACTAACAGCACCCTCGTTTAACACTCGTATTGTTTAAGAGCCTCGAAAATATTTATGCGGTGCTTTCTGGGCCACATTCATAGAACAATACAAATCAATAGTCTGTGGAACTGTATACCACCGACAGAGAATGGAGGCCGGATAAAGTTCCCTCAGATTTTCAATACAATTTTTATTCATGTTTTCAAATGAGTGATTTTGTATGTTTTATGGACAGCGCTCAATTTCAGTCTGGAAGATGAAAGATTTAATTGTAAACTTGTCAACGCACAAACAAACACATTTGAGAAATAAAACAGAATTTTGTTACTTGGTTCAGTAACAAATTCTGTTTTATTTAGAAAATTTTATATAATTTTATATTTAATTTAATTAATTTTTTCTGTTTTTTTTTCAGCATAAATTAATAATGACGTTGTATGAAGTGTACACATAGTTCGCTATCCACAGCCTTTGTTTGCTGATTTCATAAAATGATTTCTCTACGCATTAAATTTTGAATTCATTACATGAAAATAATTTCAGGAATTCTATTTTATTAACAATAAAAGCGGCTAACGAAAGAGATGTTCTGTACTGGTATTTTGGGTGTATTTAATTTATTGTTGGAACAGAATTCAGTCGGAATATTAGTTTAAGTTTAAATCAAGCGAGATCCGTTTTTTACAAATAATAATAAATGATTAAAAATAATATATACCTACGACTACCTACACACACATGGCATCAGTGATCGTATGCTTAAAACTGGATTTAGCCTTCGACTTTAGGATCGAAGCGGACGGATCAACGAAAGCTCGAAGCTTCAAAGTGTCCTAGACCTTGTATTGCAGTAGGTAGGTAGGTAGGTGTTTATACAATCGAATTTAGATTGCTTTCAAACATGCTTTCCTGTAAGCTCATTTCTATAGCTAGCCGTCTGTCCGTCTGTCCGTCTTTTTTATTTTAATTTTAATTAGAATATATCATAATTTATTTTTAACATAACATTTATTGTCAGCAGACCACTTGTATGGTTATCAGCTTGGCGAAAACGAGAAGAAATTAAAAGCAAACCGCCTGCAAGGTGGAACCGAGTACTCACAGTTAACGTCACAGTTTATTTGGCTAGCCACTTCCGTGTCACTATTCCTAGAACTTCATTATACAGAAGCGAAAATAAATTTTGCTTTTACCTACAATTAATTGTTATAAAATAAAATATTAACTAAATTTGATAAAATAAATATTTTAACAAGACGCCACCCACCTCCTTCTAATAATATGCTCTAAAGTTGTATCGTTTTGCTTCACAGCAATAGATTATAATTATAATGCACTGTCCTGTCTAAAATTAAATAATCACATAGAAAAAAGCACTTTCAGTTTTCCGAATTTCACAATTTCGATAATAAACTTTGCGTAAAGCTTTTCGTAAAAACCATTCATTGCGTATTTATTTAATCGCATTAAAGAGCATAAATACAATTTCAAGTAATTTTGATTATAAACTTTAACGCCCCTTACTATTCCGTTAAGGGATTAAAATCAAAAAATCTTAAACACGTGTTTTTTTAATTGTACTTATTGAAGAGCGTAAATAATAAATTTAGAAATTTGAATTTGTCAGGTGTAATTTCGTTGTCCCCGGTAACCGTGTCCCCGTCAACGGGGACAACGGGAATTCATTTTTACAATTAAAAATACTTCCCGTTGTTCCCGGTCTCTGCCCCGGTGAAAAAATGAAATAAATTTTAGCCCGGTGTCCCCGGTGTGTACTTCGTAGAATCAAAAGGAGTCGACGTCTTTTTTTTTATGTGATCGGAATAATGTGAAATATCATTAAGAGTATCAATTTCATAAAGTAATTTATTTTACCCCGTTAAGGGATGAAATTCGAAAAACCCTTAAATGAAAGAGTTTCATACAAACTTTAATCCCTTATTTTACCCCCTTCATTTCAGAAAATCATTTCTTATCGAATTCTTACGTCATACAAATAACTCACCTTCCAAGTTTCATCCTTTGTAAAAGCAAATAAGTAATAACCGAGACCCACTAAAGATCTAAAGTAGTTTTTACGTTCGTATTTTTATTTATTAATTTATTTTATTATTGTTATCAAGAAGATGATGATGAATCTTGTTATTTGAATAAGGCTGATGTTGTAGTATATTTCGTTAAAGATAATAATATTAATACACTAGCTCTTGTACTGTACGCTCTTATCCTGTACTCCGGTACTCCGGTACGCCAAAGGCTTCGATCGTACAGTACCTAAACTGCACTAATGTTATAAATGCGAAAGTTTGGATTTATGTTTCCAACTTCAATAGGATCGTCGCGATAATATTTGACATTTACGATTAATTTGACTTTGACTACGCCAAGAGACCCAACAAAAAAAAAAAAAAAATTTTTTTCTCTAACGCTACACTGGGCCATGTTTATACCTCGTGCTAGAACCGTGCAAATTGTGATCAGAAATAGACTCGATTGGTGAAATTTTTGTAGCTCTGCTAATACGAAGGAAGATTAAATGCAAACACGCTGATAGGCAAGGACAGTTATCTTAACAGTTTCTATCATCGCAACACAATTAAGTGCCGTATTGGCATAATGGGAGGTTCCTTAACATTTCGTGGGTTTGAATCCAGATCGCGCACCAAAATGTGATCAGAACAATGAATGCTTGGTGTTCACTTGTACACCACATGAAGTATTTGTTTAAGAGGCTGCCAGTCGCTGATTGCTCTTTTTCGAAACGAAAAAAGAAATACTTCTGAACAAGCCACATCTCCTATTTTTATAAGTATATTACTTCAGGTTCCTACCTAGATTTCTATTAAGCTGAAAACATAATAGCAGAAACTTTTCACGATAAAAATATTATTTCAAAATGATACGTTTTAGAATTTATGATCGAAATATTTTATATACCAACTATTAAAATCAACTTGTGATTTATTGTTAAAGATAGGTAATATGTAGATCTAGATTTCTATTAGGATAGATTTTTGATAAGTAATTATACATAATTTATATCATTAATTTATTCGAAAAGCTAAGGCGGACCACGCGCGGACGTGTGTTTGTCATCATTGCAGCGGTCGGTAGGATTATTTATCGAAGTGATTAAAGATGGGTACATCTTTATTCACATATACTATACATTATAAAATAGAAGATGTGGCTTGTTCACAAGTATTTCTTTTTTCGTTTCGAACAAAAATAATCGTCGACTGGCAGCGTCTTAAGTCAAGTCACATTTTTAGATAGCACGGCAAGTACGACAATTTCAAACGAATTTTTTTTAAAATATCGATTCCAAAATCACTTTCAAGTAATTGATTTCGTTCAATGGCAAGGGCGGTGAAAGTAATGACGTAGCTAGATAGTAATTAGCCAGACTAGGTATATTAAATTGGCAAGTTAAGGTGGCTGTTTCAAATATGACAGCTCGCATTTTTTGTACTTTTCCGTATTCTGTGGCCGCACACTACGAATAGTGCAAACGCACACATTGAAGCTACTTCACACTTCATTTACCAAGACTAAATAACTAGTCTTGATACTTGAAAATATTTGGTGCAATAGGTATGTCATATTTGTATAGGTAGGTATGTACTTAATAATTTTATAGGTTGCACTTGACAAAAAGAAAATAAATATAGAAAAAATTAATATATATTATAAGACAGGTTACAAATCGTAAAGTGCTACTACACAGTTACTAATATTTGACTGTGCAAAAAATATTTGTTAGGTACCTATACCTACTAATAAAATACATTATGACAAAACGGTAAGTATCGTTTTTTTATAAGCTCTTATTTAACTTGCAGTTTATGTACATATTTATGTATCTATGTTTGATAAGGTGTAATCTTGCAACTTCATTTTAAGCAGTTATCCCCAATCGATTGAGCTGAAATTTTGCATACATAATATGGTGACAGCGAGCTGATCTGATGATGGAGTCAGGAGCTGTTCAACGGAACTCTTCACTAAATAGTCGAATTGAGGCAAAACTTTGCATATCTATATACCTGGTCTGATGATGGAGGTCGGATGTAGCCATCGGAACTCCTCAACTACACAACATAACCACGTCGCGTTTGGGCTCGTTATTTTTATCTTGACGAGAACTAGAGCACAAGAATTTACAAAAGCTTGATTTAAAAAATATATTTTTAATAAAAAAACTTATTGTCATCTAAAATCGATGACGGCACCGTCAACGTTTCGAGTACCACTCACAGAAAGTTTTGAAAGTGAAATACTGATAAAATATGTAGGTATGCTTTTGAATATTGTGTGCGAGCTATGATCTCGAAGATCCATAGACAGCGCGTAGCGAGGGTCAACAAGTTCTGGAATTAAACAGTTATTGTAAAATTTTACTAAATAATCTTCCATAATATTTTCTTTCCAGAAAAAGAGATGACCAGCTGCTCTTTTTACAAATTCATATTTTCGTTGTATTTATACTAAATGACATCACAAACCCGCAATACTTTTTAAGACCTATCCAAAGACATGGAGAGTATGCGAGAAAAAAAAAACATCTGAAAATATATATTTATTTCTACCACATTGTCGGCGTGACTAGTATATTCATGCCAAATTACAGCTTTCTAGTATAAAGAGTATCTGAGCTAAGCTGCGGACGAATGGACGGAAATGGCAAAACTATAAGGGTTTTTTGTAAACTACGAAACACTAAAGAGCACTTTCAGTATTTCGAATTAAACAATTTTTCAGGACACTTTATTATTTTTTTAATATTTAATTATTTGCATCATGTACAACTTAAGTATATGCCATCAAAAACAACTTGTAAAAATTAAAATAAAAAGCCAATTCTCGCAACGCAACTCAGTTCTTCTATCGTAAAAAGTTGTGAGATTTCAATGTCTGTCTGTCTGTCCAAAAAATGACCTGAACTGTTTCGAGAAAAGGATGGTACGACTGTGCCGCTTTTTTGCTTAACTTGGCGGGGGCACTACCGTGCCCCCAGATAAACCTTGCCTTGATAATAACAAATACAGACCTTTTTAGAAGGTTCAACATTTTTGGTTCAATGCGTATCGTATCATTCGTCAGTCATTCATCAGTCGTCAAAATTGATTAATGCTAGATTTGTTGCACACCAGCACTCGGAGTCTTTTTATAGTTTTGGGGATGTTTTTAAATTAAAAATAGCATATTTATAAGCTAGGGGTATATTTACATCGACAGCAAATTTCAATTTCATCCGTTTAGTCGTTTAAGTCTGATTGAGGTACAAACATCCAAACATACCTAACATCCGCACAAACAAATCAGATTTATAATATTAAATGTAGATAGATAATAAATATAAATTATATTCGTAATCGAAAATTCAGGTAATTTTTCGCATTTTGTTCAGATAAAGTATCAATTTTTTCCATCCATGTATAAAAAAACACGCTTGGTAATATAGGGGAGGCCGGGTTAAAACCGTACTAAGGGTCATGGTACCTTTTTAGAACTTTCATTTCAAAACAGAAATGTATCAAATCATTATTTATATTTATTTAGTAGGACTAATTAGGGACACAAACAGGTTCACATTTTTCTGAAATTTAATATTTTTATTAAAATAACAATCAAATACGAAACATCTGCTTATTTCGATTTTGCTCCAACGCGACGTATGCAAAAAGGTAAAACCGTAAACTATTATCATACTGTTTCGAAACGTAACTCGATGTAACGCATCTTCTACAAAAAAATCATCCAACTCTTTCATAGTCTGTACAGTGTACATGAGCCCAGCCCTTACAACTCATGCATTGTTCCTAACCTTCATCTGTGTGGTTTGCACCAAATTCGTCAAGGCAATATATTATACAAATGTTATCATTAGTTTTGCATGTCCACTATTTTACCCCAGTATCCGGTTATGTCAGACTTCCCCTAAATTCGAAGAAAAATGTGACGTGGACGTGCTTCCCCGAGCGCGTCTGAGCGCTGACTGACGTGCCGACTTGAGGTGAATGTGAGTTTTGTATGGAAAAAATGTATGGATAAGTTTTATTGCATTTTATATTGTTCATAAATGAAAAAGTAAATTATTTGAAAACAAGATAATGCCACGCGGTATAGAGAAATATAAAATCTACAATTTCGTATTATTTTCAAATAAAAATATGCTGTGGGTCTAAAGATATTGGTACCTAACCAGACCCCATTTTTCGACATTTTCAGCGGTTCTTGCGACGGTAAAAACGTATTTTTTTGAAAATGTTGTATAGAACTGGCCAGTTTTTATTATCTACTATTAAAGATGAATATATTATCAGTAATTTTGTATCATTATATCCTCACAATTGTGATTCCTGGTTTTTAAATCGGTACCTGAAAATCATTGAAATACGTGTGTGGGTGTGAGCCGGGCCTTAATATTAAGTAGGCTTTGCTAGTAGAATTTCAGTAGGTGTTGCGAGTAGAATTTCAGTAGGCGCTGCAATAGGATCTACAAAAGAATTTATCCTGGCGGTCCTATTAAGGATAATGGGAAACTAATATCAAATTATTGCATTGTCATCGATCTTTGACAGGTGCGCAAAGTTTGAATTAAATCTGATCGTTCAAAGTAGGACAAAATCGAGCTCAAAGGGGTCGGTTACATACATACATACATACAGGTGAAGCTAATATAAAGCGTGTAAAAAAGTAGTAGGTATTGCAAACAATTAAATAATACCCTGCTGTTGAATGTTCGCCACTGAAATGAGCTCGGCTTCCATCGCCGCCGTACCGCAAACAAAACGGCACATTTGGATAATCTGTCTCACTTTGAATCAGGGTCGAGACATTGGAGTTATGGACAAAGTCTTGGAAACACTTAAACTGTCATTAGGCAAAGTGAGTGGATTCTTCATGGACAGGTGTGTCGTTTAGTCCTATCGCAGGTGTATTAAATTTACAAAGTTACAAATCCTTGTCGGGTTTGTCACGGTTGTAATGTTAGTTCATTGTTCGAATGTATTCGTGTCCTAATTGCACATCCGAGCGAGTATATAGTTGAATCTACGAGTAGCGATACACGAGTAGGTATGCATTGCATATCTCATAGACATTGTTGTCTATATGATTTAACTATTTTCCGTACACGGCCGCAGACCGCATAATCTAAGCCTTAGATTATAAGGCATAGGGTAATGGATCGTCGTACGTACCTAACATAGCGCGATAAAATTCAATTCTAAGGTTAGTTCCGCTATGCTCGATTCCCGCTATGCTCGGATTCTAAAATATCTAAATAAAAGTGCCGCTATGCTTGGAACTAGATTTCTGGACTATCGAAAAGAAAATGCTTATGCTAAAATATCACAAATATCAAAATATTTAATAGATGGTCATTGATGCAGTGCATCGACCACACAGCCTAATATACTTCTCATGCAAGGCGAACACTTTCACACTACACATTAGGCTAGTAGGACTGATATAAAACATCGAGCAGAGGTTTATAAGTAGATTTAGCCTACTTTTATCCGACCACTTCCATGACACACAACATCTCGTCGGTTTAGATTGCTAAAATTACATAGGTACTTAGGTACTCATCTATACTTATAATAAATCTGTAGACAGGTCAATTCTGTACATGAAATATATTTCCAAAATAACTATCAGGGGATGATTAGGGATCGATACTGATGCCAAAAATGCAATCAGTAAAATTTTTGTCTGTCTGTCTGTCTGTCTGTCTGTATAACCGTTATAGAAACAAAAACTACTAGACGGATTTTAATGAAACTTGGTACAATTATTGTTTATACTCCTGAGCTGGTTATAGTATACATTTCATCACACTACAATCAATAGGAGCAGAGCAGTGAAGGGAAATGTTGGGAAAACGGGAGTAGTTACTGCATTTCTTAAGCTTCCGTCGCGTGTGCAACCTTAATGGTTAAAGCTACACAGAAATCATGTATGACGGAAATGTTCTCCTTAAAATTATATAAAAAATATCCCACGACAGCATATTTTTATCTTTTATGGTTGACTCACAATAACACGTGTAACTCCTGATAGATAGAATATTTATTTTATTCTTCAAGTTATACGCGAGTGAAACCGCGGGGTACAGCTAGTCTACAATAAACCAGGAATATCCCTCCCTGTACAATAAGATTATGTTTAAAATGTAGCAAAACATCGAAATTCTGAAAATACGGCAAAACGTTTCATATGTGTCTGATGAGCAATTTTAAAATTATAATTTCAAGAACAAAATAATATTTAAAGTTAAAGCTCTGTTTAGGTACACTGGTTATGTTACGCATCGAAAGAGAAATGTGTCAATAGAGCTGCAACTTTACTTAACTGATAAACGATAAAACTAGCAGGCAGTAGTAAAAACGACAGTAGTAACTAGTATAACTACATAATATAGTTAATTGGCTAATGCCGGAGACACACTTACGTGTCGTGTCGTGGCGCGACACGCCACTAGCTAATCGCTTTCATACATTTAGTATGGTTAGAGACATATTTGAGTGTCGTGTCGTGTCGCAAACGCTGTCTTGCGATTGGCTAGTGGCGCGACACGCGACACGCGACACGTAAGTGTGTCTCCGGCATAACCCCCGCGGCATCGCGCGCGTGGTACGATAAAAAGTAGTGTATTTGTCATTCCTGGACATAAGCTATGTATAGTTTCATCTAAATCCTGTTGGTCGTTTTGGTGAGATTTAGGTACAAGTAAATGGTACATCACAAACTTTTTTGTCTTACGCTAAAAAAACAATTTACTTAATTCAAATTAATTTATTTATAAGTTGAAATCTTTCAGTACTCTTTTTGCAAGTGTCTAGCGTATAGTAAAATAATAATAATTATGCAATGTTATCGACAACTCATGACAAAGCTTACCATAGTAAGTACTTCCCCTACTTTCTTCACGTACAACACCGACTGCACCTATCTTCTTCCACGTCTAGAATACTCGTAGTTAGCACACAGCACAGACTGTATCTCTACCAGGTTCTAATGCACCACTAATACATTTGGTATCGCATAGACAAGGCTTCCAGGCTGATGGTAAAGCCCAACCACTATCTCTACTAAAATTCGGAACGCGGCTTATTTCAATGGCTTCTCGGATTTTGCGAGGCACAATTTTTTCCCTTGATAACACTGAGCGTTATCAAAACTAACTTTTCTATCGATAAAATATAATTAGGTACCTACTTATTATTATTTATCTCTCAAAATGTAAACCATTTTTTTACCTACTACCCATGAGCTAAACAATGGTGCTTAACTTTATGAACAAACTCCCTTAATTCATGACAGAAGCCACAAAACTACTTAACTCATTTTTATTAGGCATGTTTGAAAAAGATCCACTTGGGGTCACCCGGAAGATTGCTTTGGGACCCGCAACTTCAGCTATAAAATAAAAGTAATCTAAGGACTCTCTGTAGGATGATAAAAGCGAACTCTATGGAATATTTAGTAATTCAATGGTTTAAAAAAAACATTTTTATTTTTTATTGTCAGATTATGCGAATCCGTCCAGATAATCGTCACCAGATTATGAAACATCACGTCTAGGACATAAAGACAAACCATATATACGATGAAAAAAATTCGCCATTTTGAAATACTCAAGGTATTTCAAAATGGCGAATTTTTTTGCACATTCTAATAATGAATTATTGAATTAGAGCTTTATTTTAGGTTCACTTAAGATCATCCCCTTTGATAATCTGACGCGAAAATCTTTTTTTATTATTTTAAACTCTCACCTGGCCAACAATTAGATTAAATTACGAATTATAGAAGAATGCGTAGGTAGGTATCATTTGGTAGTCAAATTGAAGACAGGTTTTTTTTGAAAAAATAAATTTAGAGTACCGAGTTACCGACCGGTTCAACCTTTTTGGTAGAATGCGTGCGACAACCAAATAGTTTCGGTCTGAGATGTCTAATTTGTTGCACACCAGCGCCATCTATACCAAAATCATCCTTTTTGTATTTTTTTTTCATTTACGGATTGTTTTTCGGATTATAAGTTCCTCCTTCTGTTTATCTTATTTTTTATATTCATACTACAGCAAATTTCATCTACATTTATGACAGCTCGACTTTTCAGTACTCTGCCGTATTCTGTGGCGCGCACTATTCGTAGTGTGCAGCCGTAGCTGTTATTCGGATGTATAAGTTATATTACTGTAAAGTTTCATCCCACCAAAAACATTCTGTAAAAAACTAGCCAAGTCTCGATGGAGCTGCTTGTTTATCTCTAAAAAGTAATGAAATCTAGACAAAGTCGTGTCAAGTCTGAGGTTCTTTACTGCGATTTCTTTATTATTATAGAATGTTGTGTGACTTGGCCGTTGAACATTCTTTATACGTTAGTGGGTACAAGTCAATTTTGTTTACACGTAATGTTATATCTGTTGTAACTACCTATGTTTGTTATGCAAGATAATAGCCAATATAGGTATTGGTAATTGGACGCTAGTGTCTTAGTTTAGGCTGTTGTTGATCGTGCAACACATGCATTCAGCATTGAAAATGCTGACTTCTGCTGTCTTCTTTTTGGAGCGTCAAATCGACCACCGATCTAACATAAAATAGACGTATTTTGACGGCCAAGTCACATAACATTCTATAATATTAAAGAAATCGCAGTAAAGAACCTCAGAATTGACACGACTTTGTCTATTGATTTATTTTATTAGATTTTCTTATTTGACAAAGTTTTTTTTTTTCTTTTTATGAGTTGTTTTTTTATTATAAAAACAAATCGTAAGCGCGTTTAAAATACAGTCAGCGCCATCTAGCGACGTGTGCGCTGGTATCACCGCCACTCTTAGTCCAATGCATTATATTTTTATCAAATTTTGAGCGAAATTAATATTTTAGTTTATTTAATTTGTTAATTTGTTTATTCAATTTGTGTAATGTTCGATTAGAATAAAGTTAATCGTTCAACTATTTCTTCTTGTAAACTTGTAAGTATAAAAGCCAGTCTAGTCTTATCCAGAGTTTTCCTTTAATTTTATTGCGTACTAGCAGTCCGCCCCGGCGTCGCACGGATGTAATAATGATAAAGGTAATTTTTTTACACCTTGGGTAACATTATCGAATTTTTCATAAGGATCCCTAATAGTGAGATGTATGGTATTACATACTTTTTTGTAGATATTGATGTTCTCTTTAAAACTGTAGTACATTACTTTGCTCTATTGTCAATAATTTCCGCAGCAAACGCAATATAAGGATTTTTTTTAAATTTTTTCACACTTTGGATTACATTATCGATGTTTTCATACGGATCCCTAATATTTTTGAAAATATACTATAGCCTATGTTTATCAGGGATAATGTAGGATTCTAATGGTGAAAGAATTTTTCAAATCGGTCCAGTAGTTGAATATTTTTTGTAAAGGCTCTTGTGTTTTCTTATCAGGGTCACCAGGTACTCCAGATCTTCGATTATCCTAGTTTTTATGGTTTTCCCTTTATGTGGCCATTACACCCTAACTCTGTACCAAATTTCAGCTCTCTGAGTTTATGGGAAGTACTAGTTCTATTCTGATGATCATGAGTGAGTGAGTGAGTGAGTGTCTGTCTAAAATGCGAAACTTTGCTTTCGCTTAACTTCGTAACTAAATGACCTACAGACTTGAAATTTTGGATTTTAAGTACGTGATTATGGCTTACTGGATGACGAAAATTTCAGCGTTCTGGTCTTATCCAGAGGTTCTCAAATAGGGGCCTGAAAATGCGGCGAAATGGTTCCAGTAAAGGATGGTACGGCAGTGTTTGCTTCGCGCTCGACTTGGCGGGGGCACTGCCGTGCCCCCAAATTTTAATCCGTTCAGTAGTTTTTGCATGAAAGAGTAACAAACACTCACTCACTCACTCACAAACTTTTGCATTTATAATTTTAGTAGGATTAGGAAAGGATTAAGATTCATCGATTCTTCAAAATTTTTGACAGGTGGGAACAGTATGTATGGAAAAATAAAAATGTTGTTATTACTGTATTTTACTAGCATTTTTTGACAACTGGGAAACTATTATTCCTACAGAGTTCTGTTTATGCTTAAATTGAAGCTTAGTAAACTGCTCTTCTATTCTTATTTCTATTACTTTTTCGTAGGATGAGTATTATAGCATAAACAAGGAACAACACGAACACGAACGGAAGAACACGATGGATGGCCAAAACTTAAAATTTGCAATTTAAGGGAAAAATGGCCAACTTTCAAAGTGCTGATCTTAAGATTTAATAGACCTACAGAGATGAGCTGCAGTTGATTAGATATTATAGGAAATTTAGTCTACTTTAAAATGTAATGTAGTGACTTTTTCAGTAGGGTGCATCGTTTAGAAGTTATAAGCCAAAAACTAAAAAATGACCGAAAATGTTGATGTTTTTCGAGCACTACGAAGCTAGCACAAGTCTTTCAAAGCTGCAAATTTGATTTTATAAGTACTACTGGTATCTGCCCCAACAACATATTCCAAAACGCAGAACGTATCAAATCGTTGCTACCTTCGATGTCGATTATGAATAACCTAAATGAGAAGTTAAATATGAGTAAAAATTATTTTTACGGGGAGGCCGGTACATGCATGTCTATGTCTACCTATCTATTGAAACTAGATACATTTTTCATTATAAATGTTATTAATTCATTTTCACCAGCTCAAACAACTCATTGGGTGGGATTAAATGAGTGTTTACTGGGTTAAAACCCTCTTGTGTATTTTAACACAAGTGGTTACCCATTAGTGATAGCAAGGGAGTGATCCGAGGTCACTTCTCAAAACTTGCAAAGACCCAAGGATTTTCTGAGATTTTAACTAAAATCTTACTAGATTTTAGTTAAAATCTCAGAAAATCCTATATTATATATTATATATATTATATATTATTATATATTATATTATTATTAATATAACTCAAAAATTCTTATAAGGTTTAAACTGAAACTGAAAACCTTAAAAAATAATATAACTCTAATACCGTTATGTAAGTAACGGCGGACACGGCGGTAGTATACCTAAAGGTAAAGTTTTGACCATTTTCAATCAAACAATAACAATATGTTAAGTTGTCTTTGTTCATATTTTTTTCACAGGTTTCCGATTTTTTATTTAGTGTTGAAAGCAAGAAATTTCGTGGTATACAAAGAAGAAGTTAGATTTAGCTGGTCTGTGGAGCTACTACAAATCCAATGTTATTTCATTTTCCTACTTTCGAATTGCAAATAGCAAAAACGTGAACCCAACACACCCGCGTAAAAGTATTTTCTTCGGTAAAATATCGCTTGTTCTGCATCCACAGATAGACGGGCTCTTTCAACTCTTTTGTTATGTGCCATAAAAACGTATGGAAAACTAGTGGGTTTGCGTAATAGTCACATTGCTGCGATAAAAACCATCATCCTTATTTTTTATTTGAAGACCCTTACTTCCGAGGTGGTCCGATTACCACCAAGTCAGCATCTGATGATGGATCCCAGAGAAATCGAGAGAAACCTTTAAAATGTATGGCGATTGATAGAGGTTTTCAACTAAAGACTTTGCCCTTCATTCATTGGCATACACCGAGTGGAGGGCTAGACGGGGTAGTGGCCCCTAGATCTTGATCATGGACACCTTGAGTTGACGTCACGAATTTTAACCACCTATAAGACACAGATAACAGGGCCCCTGGGGTTTTCATTATGTATTTTAAAGCACTACAATTTTTATTTATAAACATGAAGTCGGTTTTGTTTTTAGTTTTTAAACGTAATTATTATTTAGCTAGAAAGTATACTCGTATCAAAAAAATTTTCTCTGAAGCTCGGCAAAATCTGATGTCAAACAATGTCAACAACTTTATTCCCGAGCCTAGTAAGACAGCTCTCAGATCTCCAGGCACGAAGATCCTTGAAGGGGCATAGTTAAAGATACGTCCAGACATGAGATACAGTTTATCCACCAATTTCAGTAGTAAGTATTCCATACCTGGCAGGCTGCAAGCGCTACAATGTTAGTTGTTTAAACATTGTAGCCCGTTGACGCGTATATGCGCCTCGGCAAAATTCGTATTACGTAAATGCACAACAAGGGTATTTACGAGAGATGCACGAAGAAAACTAGTAATTTGTAAAATCAATTGGTACCTATGTAAGTTGGCATTACCCCCAATCTGAGTTAGATTAGAGGGTTAAACATTCACATGCCACTGCTCTTGCGACATCAGGAGCTCCTTGTATGGAAAATTGCGTAGAAACAAGTAGGTACCTATGCCGCCTTTGTTGTCGATTGTAAAAACGCCAGTCCACCACCACCAATCACTAACTATCCTATCCTATGCTTTCGTAATCATATTTTGTTGCCTATTGAGGGAAGCCTTTTCTAATGGTGCGCTAAAAAAACAAATGATCAACTTGCAGTAAAAATTAAACACAGTTTCAATAAATTGTTCTCATTTTTCTTAAAATACAACTTATGTAGGTATTATAGATTGATTAACAGGCGGAATTAACCGTACATTAATTCTAAAGCGAATGGTCCAATTCGAAAGTTTGGAAAAGTACCTACTCTGCTTGTACCTTCCTGGAGGAAATAAAGGTGGATCATCATACGTTTCCAAAATTCGACGTTCAATTCAAACAAACATTGAAAACCTTTCTATAACCTAGTCGAATGAATACTGCATGAAACATTGTACCTATAGGTACCTTAAGACATTTAGAACCAACTGGAACAATAAATATATAAGAATATGTTTAAAAATAACAAAAGTAAAAAATGCCAATATAAAACAAATCTTGGTGGGCATTGCACAATCGCAATTTAGCCCAAACGATGCAAACCTGATATAATACTTGCACAATATACTGGGTGTATAAAGACTACTCCCGAAAACAGAAATGCCATCAAAAACATAACTTGTAAAAAAAGCCAAGTCTCGCAACGCAACTCAGTTCTTCTACCGTAAAAAGTTGTGAGATCCATGTAATACCAAGTCGGTTAATTTATTCAGTCCCTACTTTAAGGGTCCTTCTGTCTTAAGTTATTACGTAAAGGTTAGCTAATTACGTAATAACATAAGTCAGAAGGACCCCTAGAGTAGGGCGGTATGGCTTTTTTTTAAAAGCTATGTTTTTGATGGCATCTCATTTATTTTTGTAGATAGCCCTACTTTTTAGGGTTCCGTACCTAAAGAGTAAAAACGGAACCCTGTTACTAATACTCCACTGTCCGTCCGTCGTCCATCTGTACGTCTGTCCATCTGTCCGTCTGTCTGTCTGTCGGTCTGTCAGTCTATCACTGGGCTGTATCTCATGAACCATGATAGCTAGACAGTTGACATTTTCACAGAAGATGTATTTCTGTTGCCGCTATAACAACAAATACTAAAAACAGAATAAAATAAATATTTAAGTGGGGCTTCCGTAAGTACGGAACTCGACGTGCGCGAGTACGACTCGCACTTGACAGGTTTTTTTAGGATTTTTACACTAAACACTAATTGTGTTTCAAATTTGAAGCTTCTATGTCTGCTAGAAGTGCCTTAAACTTTTGATGATCGGTCAGTCAGTCAGTCAGTGAGTGAGTGACAAAATAGGAAACTTTGACTAGTTATAATTCTTAAACTACTGGTTCAAATTGAATGAAATTTGAAATATACCGTGTTTGTATAGGACTGCTTGGTTACTGAAAATTCTGGCTTCTAGTTTTATCCACAACGAAGTTATAGGGGGTCAAAATGGCCTGAACTGCTTCGAGAAAAGGATGGTACAGCCGTGCCGCTTTATTGCTTGACTTGGCGACTTGGCTTTAATTGGTCGATGATTTCTCGTAAACTTGTAAAGCCTACTTAGCCGTGATAGTTTTCCTTTTAAATTCGTGGGGGGGGGGGGGGGGGGCACTTAAGCTTAATATTTCACAAACGGATTCCTTAATCGAAAAGTTGTATTTACGACCCCCTAATATTTTTTAAAGATTTATCCAACGACAGCCCACACCAAAGGGTATGCGAAAAAATTACATCCCCACTTTAGCTGTAGGGGAGGTAACCAAAAAAAATGTTTTCAGATTTTATTGACGTGACATGGCGAAATTATAACGGTTTCTTGTTGAATACCAAAGCCAAATAAGCAAAAAAAAAAAACACTTTATGGCATTTTTTAGGGTCCCGTACCCAAAGGGTAAAAACGGGACCCTACCCTATTACTAAGACTTCGCTGTCCGTCTGTCTGTATGTCTGTTCGTCTGTCTGTCACAGAGCTGTATCTCACGAACCGTGTTAGATAGACAGGTGACATTTTTACAGATTGTGTATTTATGTTGCTGCTATAACAACAATTACAAAAACAATAAAATAAATATTTTAGGAGGGCCCTTAAAGCAAACGTGTTTGTCGTTTTTTTTTACGTGCGTCGTGCTTTCTAGCACTGATAATCTCTGAGCTAAGCTCCGGACAGACGGAAGGATGGACGGACATCAAATCAAATCAAATCAAATCAAATCAAATTTATTTTTATTGACATAATATACAGTGAACATAATTAAATGAATCCATAGGCTCCCGAACATGGCGGAACTTTATAGCTTTAGAACTTTTTAACTTGTCTAGACCAAGGAGCATATAAGTAAGAGTCGGCACTCCCTAACTAGCTGATTTCAAGGTTTTGTACGTAGTTTGCTCAACCTTACAAAAAAAAGCGTACTACCAACATGCTATCACAAAATGACAAATCAATAGTGAGGTGCCTTACTATTGTCTAAATCATATCGATAAATAAAAAAAAACCGCGGGTTTTTGTTAATTTTAAAAAATATTTATTTTTATTTAGAAATCAAAAGCAAGTGGTAATCTTAACTTGTAGCATGTCACCAAAATTTATAATTAATAGCAAAATTTAAACAATAATATTATTGTTTGAAATAATAAATCCCTAGAAAACTTATCTCCCGATGAAATGACATGCAGATTACAACTTACTTTTGGAAATAAAACTTGTATCTAAGATAGTCAAAGCAATCCCACCAAAAACATTCTGTAAAAAACTAGCCAAGTCTCGATGGAGCTGCTTGTTTATCTCTAAAAAGTAATGAAATCTAGACAAAGTCGTGTCAAGTCTGAGGTTCTTTACTGCGATTTCTTTATTATTATAGAATGTTGTGTGACTTGACCGTTGAACATTCTTTATACGTTAGTGGGTACAAGTCAATTTTGTTTACACGTAATGTTATATCTGTTGTAACTACCTATGTTTGCGAGATAATAGCCAATACAGGTATTGGTAATTGGACGCTAGTGTCTTATTTTAGGCTGTTGTTGATCGTGCAACACATGCATTCAGCATTGACAATGCTGACTTCTGCTGTCTTATTTTTGGAGCGTCAAATCGACCACCGATCTAACATAAAATAGACGTATTTTTTATACTGTTTGTTTCAGGCTCGCCTTTACATAAGTATTATTGAAATACGCAGCTTTATCAAGCCTACAATTGACTGGTTATTGAATCAACGTTTTCTAAGTGGCAATTTTCCATCGTTAATGGGTAGCGGTTCTGGCGACAGATTGGTGCAATGGTGTCATGGAGCACCTGGTTTTGTACCCTTGTGTACTCTTCAACGGCCAAGTCACATAATATTCTATAATAATAAAAAAATCGCAGTAAAGAACCTCAGACTTGACACGACTTTGTCTAGATTTCATTACTTTTTAGAGATAAACAAGCAGCTCCATCGAGACTTGGCTAGTTTTTTACATAATGTTTTTGGTGGGATTTCACTTCTTTTTGTGGAAACGATTTATTTTATTAGATTTTCTTATTTGACACAGTTTTTTTTCTTTTTATTAGTAGTTTTTTTATTATAAAATCAAATCGTAAGCGCGTTTAAAATACAGTCAGCGCCATCTAGCGACGGGTGCGGGGGATCACCGCCACTCTTAGTCCAATGCATTATATTTTGATCAAATTTTGAGCGAAATTAATATTTTAGTTTATTTAATTTGTTAATTTGTTTAATCAATTTGTGTAATGTTCGAGTAGAATAAAGTTAATCGTTCGACTATTTCTTCTTGTAAACTTGTAAGTATAAGTTAAGTAGGTATAAAAGCCAGTCTAGTCTTATCCAGAGTTTTCCTTTAATTTTATTGCGTACTAGCAGTCCGCCCCGGCGTCGCACGGATGTAATAATGATATTATAGGTAATTTTTTTACACCTTGGGTTAAATTATCGAATTTTTCATAAGGATCCCTAATAAAACATTTAGTATCGCAGACTTTTTTTGTAGATATTGATGCCCTCTTTAAAACTGTAGTACATCACTTTGCTCTATTGTCAACAATTTCCGCAGAGTACGCGATATAAGGATTTTATTGGATTTTTTTCACACGTTGGGTTACATTATCGAAGTTTTCATACGGATCCCTAATAGTGAGACATATGGTACTACATACTTTTTTGTAGATATTGATGTCCTCTTTAAAACTGTAGTACATTACTTTGCTCTATTGTCAATAATTTCCGCACCAAACGCAATGTAAGTATTTATTTTTTATTTTTTTCACACATTTTGGATTACATTATCGATGTTTTCATACGGATCCCTAATATTTTTGAAAATATACTATAGCCTATGTTCATCAGGGATAATGTAGGATTCTAATGGTGAAAGAATTTTTCAAATCGGTCCAGTAGTTGAATATTTTTTGTAAAGGCGGTATGTCGATCTCTAATAGTTTGGTTAGGCTCTTGTGTTTTCTTATCAGGGTCACCAGGTACTCCAGATCTTCGATTATCCTAGTTTTTATGGTTTTCCCTTTATGTGGCCATTAAACCCTAACTCTGTACTAAATTTCAGCTCTCTGAGTTTATAGGAAGTACTAGTTCTATTCTGATGATCATGAGTGAGTGAGTGAGTGTCTGTCTAAAATGCGAAACTTTGCTTTCACTTAACTTCGTAACTAAATGACCTACAGACTTGAAATTTTGGATTTTAAGTATGTGATTATGGCTTACTGGATGACGAAAATTTCAGCGTTCTGGTCTTATCCAGAGGTTCTCAAATAGGGGCCTGAAAATGCGGCGAAATGGTTCCAGTAAAGGATGGTACGGCAGTGTTTGCTTCGCGCTCGACTTGGCGGGGGCACTGCCGTGCCCCCAAATTGAATACATGTAAGTAATTAATTTAATAAATGTAAGGCCCTCGCCAAAAACGCTCCACACATAACGGGTAGTAGGTATATCGGTAGGCTATCTGAAGGCAATGCGGCATCTAAAACAAAAAATATAACATACAAAATCAAAATCATGTAAAACCATTTAACTTTACTCGTTCTATATTTAGAATGATTATTATGGTTAACGGTGGACCAGCTGATTCAATTGACAAAAGTATCGATATAAATTTATTATTATTCCCGCACTATTACCGGCATTTATTGCAATAATTTATGTAGTTTCAGAATTAAATATGTTGTTATAACCAACTGCAATAAACATACATAATAACCATGCATTTTTTAAGATATTAGGTCAACTTTCTTACCTGTTAGGCTCCAACGGGAATTTGCCTACGAATATACCCGATGTACACTTTCTCACTCACCCTTCTCACGCCACAAATTTCGCACTTCCGTGAACTTTTGCCTTCCATAACTTGTTCCAACTTACACCTATCTAGTACATTTGACGAAATATTGATAAAAACCGGCCAAGTGCGAGTCGGACTCGCGCATGGAGGGTTCCGTACCATTATCTATAAATAAAATGCAGGGACATAGCGGTTGCGGCTGTATCGGCCGGGGGTGTTATATCGAGAATTTTCCCGTTACTTTGAATACTCAAACTTCTTATGGGTTTTCCTGTAATCAGTAGGCAAGGAACTATTATCCATATCTATTTCAAAATTTTTAGCTTAGTAGTTTCGGAGAAAAGGGGTGGGGGGGGGGAATGGTTAATTTTCATCGTTTTTCATAAATTATGTAAAGTCGTAACGTAACGTAACGCGTAAGCGGCTGGACCGATTTTGCTAATTATTTTTTGTTGTAATCGTTAGTGTAAGAAGATTCTTATGGAAAAAAAATGAATTTGACAGGACAACGTTTGCCGGGACAGCTAGACTAGTCCTAGTACGTAATAAGAACGCAACAAATAAAGAATGGCGGTCGGCGGAGATCATCTGATCGGTGCGTTGTTGCCTTTAACGACCCGGCCGAGGCCGGCGACGATTTCGCAATATTCGACGTATATTGCTGCCTGTGAAATATGTTAAAAATTAATATTTTTTTCTCTGTAGTAAATTCAAATAATTAGACAAAAGCTATTTTATATACCTAGTTATGTTATAGGTAGCTCTAACTCTGTTTTCAGTATTCGGGAGATGTCTTTATACATTATGTTGGTATATCATAATATACCTATATTATATTATAATAACCAAACATTATATATCTACTATATAAGGTAAATTATTATTTTTAAAAGTCTGCAAGAATTATATCGAATCACGGGGAGTCGGAAGAATAAATAGAACACTCGTGTATTCCATTTAATGAAATATACATACATAAATTCGGGTTGGCACAACTACAAAGTATAACAGAAAAATACAGAAAAAAGTTTCAGTCATGCAAACAGGTTTTATACGACTTTGAACACAGCAATATATACAGAGTTAACAAGTATTTTTACAAAATTTTACTATCTAGACACGTAGGAAGGAAGCTAACGGCGCTATTCTACAGATGCTAAAAGCTTTGTTAAAAGAAGAAGCGGATGTGATACTCGTAATAACAAACGTTAACGACTGAAGAAAGTTAACGAGGATAGTAAGTAGGAACCTAACTAGATTATTTATTTAAAATAAATAGGATCACGACTGTAATCCCCAAGTACGGTAGATATCCTCTCCGATCTCCAGGTACTTTTACTATTGAAGATGTAGGGGGTAGTCAGAGGCACGTCCAAACTTTATATTTGGCATATGCCCACATTTTCCAGTAGTTAGCAGTCCATTTATTTAAGCGATTTTTTTTAACCACGATCACCGTTATTGACGGTAAGTGTTTCTTAGAAAACTGGGGCTTTACCGGTATGAGCAATCTAATATGATGTTCAGGTTGGTAACTTAGTATGTAATAATATTATTTAATAATCGCACGTTGAAGAGCGCCGCCAACAATTCCTTTAGCAGCAGTTTCTTACGCTATCGAATCGGTCGCGAATATGACGCTTACGTCTGATAGGAAGCATAATTAATTACTATCGAGTAACGATCTTTGGTTTTGCACGACATATTATTCGCGTCCTATTCGCAGTGAATTCGATCACACCAGGGACTCGTGCTGATATTTACGCATTATGACCTAGTTACGAATTCATAATATAACTTAGTTAGGTATACAGTAAATTATCCGAGTATAGACGGTAAAGTAAGCAAAATGAGTGATAGTGTAGTGCCGCTGAATCCACGATTCAAGCTGCCATCTGGAACAAAAAATCTATTGTAAGTATTTGATAAATAATGCTGAGAAAGTTCTGCTCAATAAAATAACACTTGTAGGCTAATTGTCAAATTAATTACGTACGTCTCAATAAATTGAACTTTTCAGGCACTGCCGACTGAAGCGGAACGTAAACGCAAATAGTCTAATAAATAATATCGCCGCCCCCACCGAATAGTATCGTAATCGACTGCTACGATAGAAGAGCTTTTATATATCTACTAGCTGTCCCGACAGACGTTCTCCTGTCAAATGTCAATAATCCCACAGAAAAAAGCACTTTCCGTTTTCCCCGATCTTTACGCCACCCTTATCACTTAGGGGTATGAAAAATAGATGTTGGTCGATTCTCAGACCTACTCAATATGCTCACAATATTTCATGAGAATCGGTCAAGACGTTTCGGAGGAGTACGGTAACTAACATTGTGACATGGAAATTTTATATATTAGAAGATTATAAAGAGGAAAGATTTGATTGTTTGTTTGTAACGAATAGGCTCCGAAACTACTGAACCGATTTGAAAAATTATTTTACCATTAGAATCCTACATTATCCCTGATGAACATAGGCTATAGAATATTTTCAAAAACGTTAGGGATCCGTATGAAAACTTCGATAATGTAACCCAACGTGTGATAAAAATTCCAAAAAAATCTTTATATCGCGTATGCTGCGGAAATTATCACTACATAGTATAAAGCCAAGTCGCTTTCCGCTTCCCGCGTATGTATGTATGTTTGCTTATATCTTTAAAACTACACAACGGATTTTGATGCGGTTTTTTTTAATAGATAGAGTGATTCAGGAGGAAGGTTTATATGTATAATAACATGCTACTCGTGCGAAGCCGGAGCGGGTCGCTAGTTGACAATAAAGCAAAGTGATGTACTACAGTTTTAAAGAGGACATCAATATCTACAAATAAGTCAACAATACCATATGACTAACTATTAGGGATCCGTATGAAAACTTCGATAACGTAACCCAACGAGTGAATCAAAAGCAAAAAAATCCTTATATCGCGTACGCTGCAAAAATTATTGACAATAGAGCAAAGTAATGTACTACAGTTTTAAAGAGGACATCAATATCTACAAATAAGTCAACAATACCATATGACTAACTATTAGGGATCCGTATGAAAACTTCGATAACTTAACCCAACGTGTGAATCAAAAGCAAAAAATCCTTATATCGCATACGCTGCAAAAATTATTGACAATAGAGCAAAGTGATGTACTACAGTTTTAAAAAGGACATCAATATCTACAAATAAGTCAGCAATACCATATGTCTAACTATTAAGGATCCGTATGAAAACTTCGATAACGTAACCCAACGTGTGAATCAAAAGCAAAAAAATCCTTATATCACGTACGCTGCAAAAATTATTGACAATAGATCAAAATGATGTACTGCAGTTTTAAAGATTACATCAATATTAACAAATAAGTCAGCAATACCATAATTATGTCCAACTATTACAGTTATGTCTCAATAACTACTTTTTCATGTTAAAATATACAATAGTAACGCCGCCTGTACAAACTAGGCCACATTATTCGTACCTGGGTATTAATCCTTATCCAAAAAAATCACTTCATTTTCAAGGCCATATTAGTACCTGTAAATTACTTTTTTAATTATACCATTCCCAAATTCCATACCATTCAAAAGTTATTTTTGCTAGGTTTGCCTAGTTTGTGTTTTAATTTTTATTAATTGACCTAGATGGTCGGATTGAATATTACTAATTATGCTTTTGCTCAATATTTTAACATTGCTAAATATATTATCTATACATTTTGCTGATGTGGCAGTTATTCTGGTAGACTCCATGAACGAAGGTTCCAGATCAAATGATTTAAATAAACTAGTTATTCTGGTATTTAAAGAATAATTTTCAAGTAGATCTACATTAAAATCGCCGCATGTGATAATTTGTTTGTTACATTTAGATACTTTAAACAAAACTTCTTCCATTACTTTTTCAAATATATCAAATGTGGCACAAGGTGGGCTGTAAGCGCTTATAACAAAGAACTGCTCCAACTCTACACAGGCGATTTCTATGTGTCTTTCTACAGAGTGGTGGATAATATCTTTGCGCTCTTTAAATTTTATTTGTTTGTTAATTTTTTTTATTAATAATATTAATGAGCCACCTCGTATAAAATGTTCTCTGCAGAAAGCACTACCAACTTGATGATCACTGAAATTAAACATAAGCTCATGACTATTCAGCCAATGTTCTGTAATACAAATAATGTCAATGTTATTTGAGCTCATGAACAATTCCAGCTCTAATTCTTTACCACGTAAACCTTCGAAATTTTGATGCACCAAGTTAGTGATATTTATATTTGATTTAAATGGTTTTTATATATTTTGACTTTTTTATAATAATTATTTGACTTATTAAATTTAATGCTAGAGGCTTCCTCTATTGTCTTATAATCTAATTTAAATGACTTGGAGTAATGTCCAAAGTCTGGTTTTGAATGTCAAAACAGTGTTCAATAGAAGCACTTTGAGTAGCCAAGTTTTTGGCTGATATACTAAAATAATAAGATAGCGAAACAGCTACCTGTCGTTTGTCAAAGTTAGAAAGGTAATACCTACCTTTGGTCAAATAATAATGTTTACTAACAATATTGTTAGAGTCAATTACATGTAATAAATCATTATTGCATGATATAGTATGCAATGTCATATTTAGCTTATACCTAAGATCATTTTCTGCTTGTGACAAGCTGTTGCTGTAAGGGAATGGTTTACATTCCTTAACAATTTTTTTTAATTTAAGTGATCATAAAGTTTCCATGTATTTTATTAATTCTATTTTGTTTACATTGCCCCTATTTCCAATCCAAATTATCAGATTTGACTCAATATTTAAGTCACATTTTATTATTGATTGCATGATTTCATGCAAACTTGAATTAGGTAAACAATTGTTTTTGACCGAATGTCCCATTCTTGTATTTAATAAATAGCCCATGTTTTTCCCAATCTCATCGCAGAACATCACAGTATTTTTACACACATTTGTTTTATTTTGTGTTTTTGAGCTGACACTGCTTGGAAGTTGATTGAGGAACACTCACTGGTTTAGGACTCGCTGAATGCTGACATTCACAGGTGTGATTGGCAATCAAGGAGTCATAACGCTCCTGATATAGTATAAAAGCCAGTCTAGTCTTATCCAGAGTTTTCCTTTAATTTTATTTATATACGTATTAAAAGCAGAAGGGGAGGCATTCGCCTAGCAGTGGGACGATATAGGCTAGATTAAATTATAAGATGTGTCCCACTACGATGGATTTTTGCAATGACAGTCGATTTTTTTCAAAATCAAAAAAAAAATCAAAAAAAATGAAGCGGCCCACCAAGTTGAATATTTTTTGTAAAGGCGGTATGTCGATCTCTAATAGTTTGGTTAGGCTCTTGTGTTTTCTAATCAGGGTCACCAGGTACTCCAGATCTTCGATTATCCTAGTTTTTATGGTTTTCCCTTTATGTGGCCATTAAACCCTAACTCTGTACTAAATTTCAGCTCTCTGAGTTTATAGGAAGTACTAGTTCTATTCTGATGATCATGAGTGAGTGAGTGAGTGTCTGTCTAAAATGCGAAACTTTGCTTTCACTTAACTTCGTAACTAAATGACCTACAGACTTGAAATTTTGGATTTTAAGTATGTGATTATGGCTTACTGGATGACGAAAATTTCAGCGTTCTGGTATTATCCAGAGGTTCTCAAATAGGGGCCTGAAAATGCGGCGAAATGGTTCCAGTAAAGGTAGTACGGCAGTGTTTGCTTCGCGCTCGACTTGGCGGGGGCACTGCCGTGCCCCCAAATTATTGCTTTACGGTTTAAAAGAAGAATCAGCTGCTCGCGCATTCCAGGACTGCGTGGGCAGCTGATTCTTTGGGCGTAACAGCGCAATGTACACAAATACTCGGCAACCCGAGGACTCTTCTATAAGACTGTGAAGACCCCAGGAGGCTTCTGTGCTTCTAGGAGGAGCTAGGTAAGCTACAGATATAGCCGGCTTACTCCCTACGCACAACGGACCAATCGAAGGTCTAAATGCGAGAAAGGGAGTCCCCATACACACATACATACATGTTTGGAGGACTCGAGTTTCTTAACAGCATGATAGGAATATCGCGACAATTTTCATTTTCCTATACTCATCATAACTTCAAAACGAATCAACCGAATTGAATGATTCAAAAAGTGATTCACTCCTAAATATATAGCCTTAATTACTAATCAATTTATTTCATTATGTACTAACATCATGATATGGATAGAATCACTTTTTGTTCCAAACCATGTTTTAATTAACAAATTTCAACAAAATACGGTTATTATACCTAATGTATAATATTTAGACATACCATCTTGCAGACTTTCTTATGCGAATTGATAAGGACATTCAATATGTATCATATTTGTTTATGTACTATTAATAGTTTTTGTAGCGCACACGAAGAAAGCAAAATTTTTGTAAATTTTTTACACCTTGCTTCAAACTATCGTCATTTTCATAAGGAGTTTATTACTTTATCAAAATAAAAAATAGCCTATGTTACTCAGGGATAATGTAGCTTGGTAATAGTCAAAGAATTATTGAAATCGGTTCAGTCGTTTTTGAGTTTATCCATTACAAACATACAAAAAAACAAAAAAACAAAACTTTTCTCTTTATAATATTATTATTATTATTATATTATTAATTATCAATTATATATAGTATAGATTGTCACCAGAAATAAGTTAATATGCAAAATTTCAGCTCAATCGGATACCAATATTTGTATTTATTTATTTAGGGCGTGCTACGGAAAAATCACATAATACATCTAATTAAAAACAATTATACTTAAATCTACGTGTTTTCCCAGTTACAGGATCCCACAGCATGCACTTAGATGGACTCAACAACTAAATTTAACATTATGAGCAACTTAAAAAATTAAAAAGCGAAAGGGAAACATGAGATCAAGTTATAAAAACTTCCATATACAGTACATCAATTAGATTATATAATATAACTACTTAAAATCAATGTCACAATAATAATAATTATTTAACTGTATAATTTTACTAGGACGTAATCAGATAAGTGTGGTACATAGAGGTGGTTAACAGAATGTCACGTATAATTCTTTTAAATTTCGCTGGAGGATCGGTGATGTCTATATCATCACTTGGAGAGTGCATCATATTGCCTAAGGAGTCTTGGCATCGACGAGTATTTACCTAGATTGGTTCTTAAATATTGTTTCACAAAAAGGTTATAGGCTAATTTTCTACAACATAATATTATGGTTGAAAAATGGCAAATTTTGACGGATAACTTATAAACAAAACAAACAAACATATTAACAGTGCAAGTTAAATAAAAGCTTGTAATATGTGTATACCTAATATGTGACGACTTACTCGTATCTGCCAAGTGGTGTACAGAGACAACTATAGATTCCTTGATCTCTGGAAGGCTGATTGGTGTGGTGCGTATCCTTTCTTCATCCGCACTTATCTGCAGGCTTTGCACGTATATTGAGTAGATCATCGCAGTGCATCGTATCTGCAACGAAAAGACATTCAATACGACGATTTCGGTTTAGTAGCGTAGTACGTAATTGCCTAGAGGTACGGATTTGATAAAATATTTGTCTGTTTATTTTCTCTAGAATGACGTTCACGAAAAAATAAAATAAAATTAGACTAGTTATTAATATTTCTAGGAATGACCAACTGAAACTACTAAAATAATCCCAAGAAAAGGCTCGTGGCAGCGTAAATGGGGTGTTGTTTTGTAGAGGAACTGTACCTAAGCGAGAAAAAAATCATAAAGAGGTTTCAAATATAAATAAAATAAATGCTTGTAGATGCTAGTATGCTAGTAGCTAAAATAGATGCTAGTAGAGTATTTTAAAACCCTAGTTATGATTGATTATTTTGTTTGTTAGCAATATTTCATCCATTAAAGGATCCCTTTGTGGAATATTAAGCTTTAAAGTTTACTTAGTTTACTTTACAAATATAGGATTTGTAAAACGAAAAAGGTTATTCAAATAAAATTAGAAATTACCCTTAGTTTGCCTTCGTTAAAGTGATGTTTTTGCACCGTAAACTGTATAGTACTGTAAGCAGACATTCCGCCGCCCGCCGTTTTCCCGTCGACCCTGTGGAGCACGTGTTGTGACAGCGCCTGGAACAACACGCAATAAAGGAAGGAAAATTATCAAGAGCAGTGGACTTCGCTGGTCCCTTTCCCATTCTTAATAAAAGAGGTCGTGGTAAGAGGTTGTGGTCACAGTCAAACGAATCAAATCCCACACACCTCAAAAATTGCTAGAAGCCAAAGAAGGCACTCTCCAACGATATGCTCGAGCAGAAAAGCTGTAAAAGCATTTTTGGCAAAAGTGGCAGAAAGAGAACATCGCTGAATTGCAAGTCCGGAGGAAGTGGAAGATCAACAATGCCAGTCTCAACGTCGAGGATCTCGTTTTAATCCACGAAGACCATGTTCCTGCTCTAAATTGGCGTCTCGGGAGAGTATCCAGATTGTACACGGGAGATGACGGGATCAATCGCGTTGCTGACGTCACCACAACAAAAGGTTGTGTACGAAGATCACTCGTTCGTCACTGCCCGCTTACAAATGAAGAAGACAATAATGAAAGTTGAAAACCAGGCTTTTCAACGGAGGCAGGATGTTGCAGCGCCTACTAAAATTCTACACGTAACGCCTACTTTCTATCACAGTAGGTATGGCTAATTACTAGCTACGTCAATACTTTCACAGCCCTTACCAAACACTTCAATTTTATCTATATTTGTCAAAATCATTAAAACCTTTACTTAATTGTACTAAATCGCATTTTATTTGTCAAAACACAAATTAACCTCATTAATTCACGAAACAATAAACACCGTCGGTCTGATTAATATTATACTTATTTGGTTGTATTTTGTTTCAAATAAATAACAAAACAAACAAACCTATGTTCTAGCCTAGTCCTAGCCTATGTTCATCAGGGATAATGTAGGATTCTAATGGTGAAAGAATTTTTCAAATCGGTCCAGTAGTTTCGGAGCCTATTCGATGCAAACAAACAAACAATCAAATCTTTCCTCCTTATAATATTAGTATAGATAATAATAAATATAGATATAGATTATCGAAAAAAATAAAATTAACAACTACTAACTACTACATTAACAAATATAGTTTAATGAATACAATACAGATGTAGTTTAATGAATCCTTACACATTCACGAAATAGGTACTTCATTAAATAGTTATTTTCCCATTTATGGTAAATGTAATGTAATAAGGCCGATGGGCGATGGGCTTGCAACCTGTCACGTATGTTATGTAATGCTAACTACTGCGAAATGTGGGCATTGTGCCAACATCCTGTTTAGATGTGATGATGACTACTCCTTTTAGACATCTTCAAAAATCTGAGCACTTGAAGATCTGAGAGGATGTCTACCGTACTTGGGGATTATACAGTCGTGATCCGTTTTCTATTTTATGTAGTACTAGCGACCCGCCCCGGCTTCGCACGGGTAGCATGTTATTATACATATAAACCTTCCTCCTGAATCACTCTATCTATTAAAAAAAACCGCATCAAAATCCGTTGTGTAGTTTTAAAGATATAAGCAAACATACATACATACAGACGCGGGAAGCGGAAAGCGACTTTGCTTTATACTATGTAGTGATGATTTGGTGTACTTTTTGTGATTTAAATATTATATTGTACAGTATTCCGTAGTTTGGTCATATAAAGAGTATGAATGAACAAGTTTGCTATTGAAAAATATCTTTCAACAAGCTTCCGCCCGCGGCTTCTCTCGCGTGTAACCTGGATAAAAAGTGCCCTATATGCTATTCCAGGGCATGTTAAGCTAATGTCGTTTGGGCGTGATTGAGGCACAAACATACAAACAAACTCAACAAACTTTCGCAATATTACTAAGTTTATCTACATTAAATACTAAAAGCTATAGATGTATCAATTTTGATAAGAATTTGAGAAATATTCTAAAATAAAATGTGCATTGTAAAAATGTATCCAAATTTTTATTGGATTAATAGTTCTCTATTTTGGATATAACGGCTTTCACATAAAAGGTAGAAGTATGCTTTTACGGACTTTTATTTACAACTATTTAAGACAAACAATCCTACGATACATTATTTTCGTGTATCTTTAACAGTTTAGGCAGCGTACGCTAAGATAGCTCTCAGAGGCAGTTTTTTTCCGACTTATAATACTTATCGCGTAAAAACATACCCTCTTTTTATTGTAGTCGGTCAAAAAGTAGCCTATGTTTTATTCTGATGAATAAGCTATATATAGCTATATAACTTTATACAAAGTTTCATTAAAATCCATTCAGTAGTTTTTAGATGAAAGAGTAACAAACATCCATCCATCTATACTTACAAACTTTTGCGTTTATAATATTAGTAGGATACTAGCCGACCCGTGATAAAATTTGTTCTGTCATTTTTTTGTAATAATCACAGGTAAAAGCAATTTCCGGCAGCTTCCAATTTTTTCCCTACATATACTTATACTGATAAAATAAATTACGAATTTTGGTAGAATGCGTATCATTCATTAGTCAAAACTGCGTTGTTATGACGACTAAATGTTCTTAGTCTGTGATTTCAGATTTGTTGCACACCAACGCCGTCTATACCAAAATCAGCCTTTTTGCGTTTTTCGGATTATAAGTTCCCCTTTATTTATTCTGATTTTTTATCTACATGCTACAGCAAATTTCATCTTAATCCGTTTTGTCGTTTATTTTTGATTAGGGAACAAATATGCAGCCTTATCACAAACTTTCGCATTTATAATATTGCACCTTGCTTCAAACTATCGTCATTTTTATAAAGAATTTATTACTTTTTCAAAATAAAAAATAGCCTATGTTGCTCAGGGATAATGTAACTTGGTAATGGTGAAAGAATTTTTGAAATCGGTTCAGTAGTTTTTGAGTTTATCCATTACAAACATACAAAAAAACAAAAAAAACAAAAAATCAAAACTTTTCTCTTTATAATATTAGTATAGATAAGATAAGAAGAAGATTAATTTGTTTTGCTTTTATATTGCGTGGTCTCTGAATCACGAATTCCAGCATCGCAACGCATTTCACCTAATAGTAACAAAGCACCTTACTAATAAAATGTTTGCATCGGTTACTGGCATCGCGCCAGAAGCGCAAACGTGGGTTTGAATCCCATGCGGCAAATTGAAACAAATTGTATCAAACCATACTACAGGTTAGCAGGAAGTACCAAACAAAGCACATAATATTATGTAAATCTACCTCACGTCTCCCTTCCGTATATTATAATTTCGACTGGGCTTTATTTTCCTTCCCAGTTACCATATAATTTTCCAAGGCGGAATAATAAAAAGGCTTTTACAAGGCACCAACCAATACGGCTTATGTAAATTGACTGCTGTATAAAGATAAATCTTTGCTAATGATCGACCCTGATCCGCATCTGTGCTTATATATTACATCAGAGTGGCCGAACAGCCAGGCAAAGTTTTACTATCATTAATAGGCACTTGAACCCACAATAATATGGCAGTTGGGGCATTACCTTTCATCTTTGCCTCGTCCGTAAACCCCTGGCGCAGCTTTGAGCTGCCGCAGCTCGCTTGAGTTTGTAAATAATAAATATGATTTTAAAGAAATAAATCGTAGAGCTCAATTCAGTGAGCTTTACAATTAAAATTGCGCTTCGAAAGAGTCTACCTAGTGCCCGAACCATACCATAAAGTGTGTTCATAACTATACTTGCCAGAATGGTCTGTGATGGATATATGTAACTGACATAAGTGATGTTTATGAAAAAAGATTTCGTCCACTGTGGGTGCGTGTTCTCATAGTGTCGTTCTTGAATACGAGGGTTAGTATATCATTACATTACTTACACCACACTCTTTCAAAAACATTACAATTAATTATTTTCCCAAGAGATTTCATTAACATAATTATCTGCATCGAATAATTTGTTACATTATAGCGCTAACTCATATGACTTCCCACTTCGGTTCGAAAACGTGACATTTCAGATTTCCGCGCTCGCTGGAAGACCAAAGTGTGTTTGTTTACTATAACTGTATGCGCTGTATAGGTATCTAATATTATAACGTTTTTGATGCAAAAAAACTAAATTTTCTTGTAATATTTTAACATAAACCATTGTTGATAGTAATATTTTTTAAATGTTTGGGTTAGCGGGCTAATTGTTTCGATTTTTCTTGTTTTTCCAGAAAAAAAATATTTTTATAGTTATTGTTCGAGTTGTTACGTTACATCTATACTAATATTAACTATATACTATTATACTAATATACTAACTATATACTAATATTATTACTAAGAAATTAAAAACCATTTTTACATAAAGCAGGATAGTTAAACTACATTTTGAATAGGGGGCATTCCACGTGAAGCGGACAACCAAAAAAAAGTGAGCAAAAAAAAGCCTAATTACGTAAGCCCACTGGTAATTGCAATCAGCTTCAATGGTTAAATACTCATAGTATAACTTTCAAAAGACTATGGAATATTTAAAGCCGATTACGATTATGAGTGAGCTTACGTAATAGGGCTGCGGGTATGTGACTGTGTTCTTCTTATTTATTATTATAAATATTTTTTAATTTTAGAATGATTTCGGCATAAACAGGCTGAGTTATATGGCGCTCCATGCGACGGCTTGGTACCATATTGAATGTAACTCCGAAACTAATGACGATCACGTTATAATTTTTTGGGGGAAATAATAATAAACTTAAACTTGAAGTTACAATATTAAAAATAAAATATGTCGAAGTTTCTGAAAATCTGATTTAAAATGCTTACTTCCGGTTTTCTGTATAAAAAAAAAAAAACGACTTAAAAGTTAAAAAGAACATCCTTTTTACTATTCAAAACCAGTGTAATTTAATTTAATAATAAATTCACTAATGCCAACATCATCGGTCTAAAATGACTCTTCTCAAAATTTTTCAATTCTTTAGAAGCCCATAACTCAGCAAATAGGCATCACACGAAAAAAATATTGTGTGAACATAATATATGTATGTCTGCTATAAGTGTAATTGACCAGAATATAAACAAAATCCACGACCTCACTTTTTTTGCTTGTCCGCTTCACGTGGAATGCCCCATAGCCCAGATATATATATAATCATTCTAATCCTACCCCCCTTGACTCTATGGCTCTTTTACCTACTGATTTTTATGAAATTGAAAATATTTTAATGTCCCTTAAAGACAATAGATCTGTGGGTTGGGACGGTATCCCCACTTCAGTAATTAAGTCTAGAAATACCCTCATTGACCTACGTCTTTAACCTCTGTTTGTAATCCGGTACCTTTCCTACAGTCTTTAAAAAGACAATTGTTCATCCGATACACGATATCCACGATCCATATCCGATACGATGGTGACAGACAAAACGCTGATAATTATAGGCCGATATCTGTTCTGAGCACCCTGTCCAAGGTTCTGGAAAAAAATATTAATCGAAGACTTGTTGACTATCTAAACGATAAGGGTATACTGGCTCGCAATCAATATGGATTCAGAAGCGCTAGAGCCACAGAGGATGCAGTCTTGGATCTCTCAACCACTGTTGCCGGAAATTTGGACAGAGGGCTCAAGACAATTGGCATCTTTTTGGACCTTTCTAAAGCCTTTGACACTGTCTCTATCCCCATACTTATTAATAAACTGGAAAAATTGGTATAAGAGGCAGTGTCTTGGACCTTTTCAGGAGCTATCTTTCTAAGCGCAGCCAGGTTGTTAAGGTCCAAAACGTTTTCAGTGATGAGGAACCTTTAACCTTCGGTATTACTCAGGGAAGTGTCCTGGGACCCACTCTATTTTTTGTCTTCATTAATGACCTGTGTAAATTTTCTCGTCATTGCAGGTGAAAATTGGGATGAGGTCCAAACATCAGCCGAGTCCGCTTTGAAAATCGTTCTTGCATGGTTATCAATAAACTTACTAACCCTTAATGTCAATAAGACTAACCCTCGTATTCAAGAACGACACTATGAGAACACGCACCCACAGTGGACGAAATCTTTTTTCATAAACATCACTTTATGTGTTGAGCGGCACTATGGCGCACGCTACCGTGTGCCTTAAGAGCTCAACTTTTGCTAGAGGCACACGACAATGTGCCTTTAGTCACACTATGCAGTGTCGCGCAACACATAAAGTGATTTTTATGAAAAAAGATTTCGTCCACTGTGGGTGCGTGTTCTCATAGTGTCGTTCTTGAATACGAGGGTAAGTATATTACTTTTGCTCTAACTAATAGATTCCAACCCCCGTCTTCCTTCTGTATCCGTGCCCATTCATGTTATACCCTTACTGCTAACACAGTCTGTTTCTGTCAGATTCTAGAACGCACTACTTCAATAAAATATCTCGGCGTCTACTTAGATAGTACCCTTTCGTGGTTTCCACATATTTAGTACACCGTTTCTAGAGTTCGTAAATTAATCTTTATCTTCAAAAGTTTAAGAGGTGTTTCTGATATAGACTGCCTTAAATCTGTCTACTTCGCTCTCGCACAATCGATCTTATCCTACTGTATCACCGTTTGGGGTGGAGCGATTAAAACTCATATGTTGAGAGTGGAGCGCGCACAGAGGTCAGTTCTGAAAGTCATACTGTCCAAGCCAAGGCGTTTTTCTACTAGTATGCTGTACACTCTTAGTGAAGTTTTGTCTGTAAGGAAATTATTTGTACTCGCGTCTGCTTTACGCAAGCTCTCCCAACATAATTATGACCCGAATCTTATTACCGCAAAACGCCGATCTGACAAAGTTTGCAAAATTGTATCACGCAGAACCGCATTAGCTGGGCGTCATTTTTACTACCTAAGCCCTGGTCTTTATAACAGAGTCAATAAAGTTCTAAATATTTACCCCTTACCTAAACGTCAATGCAAACTTAAATGTCTTCGTTGGTTCCTGTCCCTCTCATATGATGAAACAGAAGAATTATTATTAAGTCCCGGTTAACACTAACTTAGTTTAATTTCCTAAACTTACCTACGTAAACTACCATAACTAACACATTCTCTACACACACACACACACACACACACACACACACACACAGACACACACACAAACACACACACACACACACACACACACACATACACACACACACACACACACACATACCCACCACTCACTTATTATTCACAGTTTTATGTTTTATACTTTCTTAAAACTCTTTTGTTATAAATTAGTTAGTTTGATATTTATTAAACAGAATATGTTCGTGTTAAGGAGGCGAGCGTTGAAGCTGCTACATAGTTTTTAACTTTTGTGGTTTCATTGTACAATTTGAGTTTGAATGAATTGACCCATGTATTTGTTCTGAATAAATGATTTGATTTGATTTGACATTTTGAATAGATTAATTCTACATAAAATCTAATGTAAACAGAAATATCACAAAGACATAGTTTCAAAGTAGTTTTTTGAAAAATCTGGTTTTTGGAGATGTCACGTTCTTTTCACAAATGAGCGATATGTAAGGCAAATTTTATTATCCTTAAGTAATTCCTTAACAAAATGATATCTACATGTTACAAACGTTTTACAGACTCTGTGCTTGCATTCAATATTAATGACTGATTGTCACAAATTTACTGGTCACACATTTTGAAAATCAAAATCTTTTAACAAATTAACTATCCAACACGATTCACTAGCAGCCATACTCATTAAAACATACTCGGCCTCTGTTGAAGACAGACTTATACAGATTATTGCTTCTTTGAACACCATACTATAACCATTTTCAAAAATAAACAAGTACCCTGAAGTAGACTTTCGGTCTCTTTGGTCACCTGCCCAATCAGCATCACAAAACCACACAAAACCCTGAATCATTACATTTATATACTAAGTTATTTTCAATTGTATACTTTACAATCCTAAGGCAGTGGTCCCACCAACGGCGAGTAAACGATTAACTATCGACTATTTTCTCGCTCAAGAAACGTACAATAGATATAACATTCCGTGTAAATAAAAGAGATGCATATACAAATAGTTGATCGCTGACTGTTCACACTGCCGGCGACGACTCGCTTTACTAGTTTTACCGCTAAGCGACGAGCTTTCAAAAATAAACTCACTCAGCAATACTCGTTCAGCGATACTCGCCCGCTTCATCATTTCTATACAGTGCGGCATTGAAAGTAGACGTGCGATGGATACCAAGAAATCATTGCTACTCTCATTTTTGTCTAGCTCAGACGACGACGATGATGTATTTTACGATAGTGTTTTTGTAGTGGCAGTGGCAATACAGAGAAAACGCAAGAAATCGAGAGAGAAAAAAAGACGATTTTGGATGGAAAATTTTAATTATTTAAGAAAACAGTATAGTGAGTTCAGACTTTTTTATGAATTGCAAGATAATCAATTTCGTTCATATTTTAGAATGACAAGAGATGAGTTTGAATATTTGCACAGTTTAATAGAATGTGACATAAAGAAAAAAGATACAAATTATAGAGAAGCTATTAGTACAAGAGAGCGTCTTGCTATTACATTAAGGTAAGTTTGTCTTAAATTAATCAACAACAATTTCGAGCAACAAAACCTAATTATTATTTGTTGCATCGCTTGGAGTGGTTTGAGTGGCAGGCATTAAATCTTGGATAACTATTTCTTGTTGAGTTTGCTGCACACCAGAAACGCTGGGTTCAGTTTGCTGCCCAGCGGAAACGCTGGGTTCAGTTTGCTGCACACCAGAAACGCTAGGTCCAGGTGAGTATATAGAACCGTCTTCTGATACATAATTTGTCTGATTTGTAGAAGGAGTATTGTAACCATAATTATGTGAGTAGTAACCAGAATAGTTTGTATTGGCAATATTTTCTTCTGCATCCATTACCGATTGAAACAACTTTCTTTTTATTGCTCTTTGATGAAACTCCGGCATCTGTTTTGTACTTTGGTACATTGAATCGAAAAATGCTTTCAACGGATCACCTGATGTAAGTACTTCTTTACGTAAGTCGTCCCTCTGAGCAGTTCGTTTGTCTCGATTTTCATTAATTTCTTTTAAAAAATTGAGCAAAGAATCTTCTTCATCATGGACTATTTCATCAGTCTTCCTTTTTTTGGTACTTGTCTCTACTAGTGAATAGTCTCTACTATCTTCTGTACTAGCTGTTTCCTCCAAACTTATAGAAATATCAGGATTTGGTGAAACATTTGTATCCCTTTCCGTATTTGTCATATATGGAAGCAGAAATTCCATGTGACTCATGTATTTCCAGGGTTTTATGGTTTTTTGCGACTGTCCAGTTGTTGTCTTGCTAATTTTTTTAAGTTTTTCACGGTGAGTGTCTCGCAAATGTTTCCATTTTGTCTTTGCCAGTGAAACTGTAAATAAAACAAATTATTTTAAAAGTAATAATATAATCAAACAGTGTTATTCTATATCAGGTGTACAAAACGATGTAGGCTGAAACTAGGGTCAATTTAAATTTTTTTATGTATATTTTTAGTATTTTTGCATTTACAATGCTATTTTTACTTGAATTATTTAAATAATAGAAAAAAGCGACACACCTCCCAACTAGCTCAGGCTGGATGTTTTTTTATGTTTTTTATATGTTTTTTTATGTATTTAAAATTGACCTTCGTTTCAGCCCGTTTGTACACTTAATCAAGAATCACACTGTATGTTAATTTCATGTGTTTAACTATTAATAAAATACGTTTTTTCGGTAATTCTTACGTAAGCATTTACATTATTTTAATTTAACTAGGTATCGTTTCGGCCAGTGGTCGCAGCAGGCCGAAACATCAGCTAAAAAGGAAAAATAAATTAATATACGTCAGAATAACCGAAAAAACAGGTATGTCTCGTGAAAACTACAGATCTAAAATACATACATAGGTATTCATAAATATTTTTATTTGTTTTCAGATTTCTCATAACCGGAACTACATATAATGCACTGGCAAAAAGCTATAGAGTAGGCCGTTCTACGCTCTCGCAAATAATACCAGAAGTATGTGAATCGATATGGACCAGGTTACAGCCAAAAGTAATGAAGATTCCTACTGAATCTGAGTGGAAAGTTATAGCGAAAGACTTCGATGATTTGTGGAATTTTAAAAATTGCCTTGGTGCTATTGATGGCAAGCACGTGGTAATATTTTCACCCCCTAAATCAGGATCACAGTATTTTAACTACAAACACACATTTTCGATTGTACTGTTGGCAGTTGCTGATGCTCATGGGAGATTTATAATGATCGACGTTGGATCAATGGGCAGGTTCAGTGACGGAGGAATATTCACAGATAGTAACTTCTATAGTAAGTTGCAAAACAATGGATTGAGATTGCCCCTTGATGAACCTCTATACGAAGGAGGTTTGCCTCAGCCTTATGTTTTTATTGGTGACTGTGCATTTCCTTTGATGACACACTTATTAAAACCATACCCTGATCATGAAAGGTTAGATAATGACCAGACAGTATTCAATTATAGATTGAGCAGAGCACGCCGAATGATAGAATCTGCGTTTGGTATGTTGGTGCATAAGTGGCGTATCTTTTTTAGGCCATTAAATTTTAAAATATGTACAGCAAAAATAATTGTGAAGGCTGCGTGCGTTTTACATAATTATGTAATACATAATAAATTACAAAACAGCCTTCAAGAAATCGACAACGTACAGTCAGAATTTCCTTATAATTTTTCAAGTAATGGCTCAGAACAGTCCCCAGCTGATCTAGAAAATGCCTTTTTCGTGAGAGAATATTTCAAGGAATACTTTAATTCCGTTGGAACGGTTTCGTGGCAGAATAATCGTGTGCAACATATATTGGACTCTGATCGTATAACACACAGAATTCTAAACTAATAATTCAACGTTGAAAAGACAATGTAAAAGTAAACGAATATATATTGCTACAATGCAATGGGTGTGCGTTTCGATCGCTCGGCAACTAAAATAAAATGACTAGTTTAAAAAAATACAATTTTAACGCTCAAAAGCAAAAAATTGTAGGTACGTATGGTATAACGTGACCGCGCCGGTTTTAGTTGTGTCTGAGCAATCGAAATGCACACATACAACTGTCAATATGATTAAATAAAAAACTTACCACTCGCCATGTTCGTTTTTTTTAAAATCTCTTTCCACGCTTTGTCCTTCACATCTAATTGTTTATAAGAACTTAGTTTTGTGTCCCATAGACAAGGATATTGTCGGACACATTCAATAAAAAACTCCTCCATAGTGTCTTGGAACTTGCAACTAAAGTTGTTTCTAAACACGTGTGACGCGTACGCAGGTTTGCACAGGACTGAGCAAGCGAGTGGCGCGAGTAATCGCTCGTCGCACTTACACACTCGCTTATAGCCCGGCGACAAAACTATCGAAACTACACTCGCTTCCCGCTAATCGCCAACTCGTTTATAGTTTCTAGTTCTACTCGTTTCTCGTTCATCGTCGCCAGTCGGACCACTGCCTAAGGCATTGCCGCCGATGAGCGAGAACGATTAGAGCTAGAATCTAGGCGAGCAGCGAGCAGCGAGAAGCGAGTGTGTAGTTCCTATAGTCTTTGAGCTATAAAGCGAGTGAGTGAGTGCGGCAGGCGATTACTTACGCCACTCGCTCAGCGCGGCCGATCGTACGTCAAACTCCGTATCGCTGAGCGAGTTATATCTTTGATAGTTGTTACCGCTGCGAAAAAAATAATGGAGTAAATAGTTATAGAGAGTAGATTAATTAATATGTCTCTTTTGATTGACACGAAATCTATATCTTTTGTTCGGTTCTTGAGCAAAAAAATTGTTGATAGCTAATCACTTGCTCGCCGTCGGTGAGACAAGAGCCTAAGTAATTTGCAATAAGTGAATGGTCAATACTCACAGGCTTATCGTTGATGAAGAAGGATATGTTAGCAGCTGGCATGGAGTCACCGCTGACGCACTCTACCTTCAGCTTCATGCCGACTTTGTACCGCCGCTTTAGTCCGGACATAGATGGACCCTCTTTTGGCAAAACTAGAACAATAATATGTTTATAAATATAACATTACAATAATAAACGTACCGATAACTTATCATAGACATCTCCTGATTTTTAGTTAATTCACCTCATGTGATGTTAAAAAGATTTCATGACATTATATGAGTCACCTCTAATGCTATAGGAGATGACAATACTGCAGCAGGGCTATTTTGTAAAAACATGATTATCATGTTATGATGTTGAATGCCTAATGTTAGAGAATACCTAATCTTTAGTCAGTACTGACTACCCCCATTAGACATCTTCAAAGGATCTAAGCGTCTGGAGATCTGAGAGGATGTCTACCGTACTAGGAGATTACAGTCGTGATCCTATTTATTTTTTATTTTATTTTACCTGATCTGTACACTTTTCATAGTAACTATTTACACCTATACCTACGCTTCTGCGTAGGTATTGTATTGAAAGCGTAATTATAGCGTAACGTATAACATTATGGTTAAAAAACCGGCCAGGTGCGAGTCGGACTCACGCACGAAGGGTTCCGTATTATCTATACAAAACGGCAAAAAAATAACGTTTGTTGTATGGGAGCCTCCCTTTAAAATTTTTCTGTTTTTAGTATTTGTTGTTATAGCGGCAACAGAAATACCTACATCATCTGTGAAAATTTCAACTGTCTAGCTATCACGGTTCATGAGATACAGCCCTGTGACAGACAGACGGACAGCGAAGTCTTATTTAATAGGGTCCCGTTTTTACCCTTTGGGTACGGAACCCTAAAAAAGATATTTAGGGCCTATTTCATCATTTTCAAGTGAAGTGTTGATCAGTTACTTTCTAGTTAGCGCTTATTTTCAATTTCGTGTCTCCAGTTTCACAATCAAATAGTGTCCTTTATGTAACAACTCGGCAATAAAGCAAAATTAATGTACGAAAGTGTCCAAACTATCAACATTTTTAAATGGTATGCTCGTTTTATTATTTAACTAGCGACCCGCCCCGGCTTTGCACGGGTTTAGTACATATAAACCTTCCTCCTGAATCACTCTATCTATTAAAAAAAACCGCATCAAAATCCGTTGTGTAGTTTTAAAGATATAAGCAAACATACATACATACGTGGGAAGCGGAAAGCGACTTTGCTTTATACTATGTAGTGATAGTAATCGCCGAGTAGCTTACTAAGGACTTTACTTGAAAATGATGAAACAGGCCATTAGCTTAATTACAAAATAATACCATTCAATCTTTGTTTTAAAAGCTTAAATGTTGATGTTATCGGGGTTAGTAGATATAATCGGGATCGGTGCAAGCGTGTTATCACTTGTCACATATTGGAGCTTGACAGGTATGAAAAAGAGTTCCGTTGTAAATGTCCATTGAACAGCTCCTGACTTCATCATCAGATCAGCTTGCTGTTACCTTATTGTTGTTTTGTCACCAGAACTAAAGGTGTATGCAAAATTTCAGCTTAAACAGATATCAAATTTTGAAATATTTTAATAAAAACTGTAACATGTAGCCATGTAGGGCCCAAAGAGTAACCGGAGATATTTTTTTATATATTTACTAGCGACCCGCTCCGGCTTCGCACGGGTTTAATACATATAAACCTTCCTCCTGAATCACTCTATCTATTAAAAAAAACCGCATCAAAATCCGTTGTGTAGTTTTAAAGATATAAGCAAACATACATACATACATACATATTACATACAGACGCGGGAAGCGGAAAGCGACTTTGCTTTATACTATGTAGTGATTACATGCTTAATATATTAGAGAACCACTGATAATTTTAAGATTTCTAATATGAAGTCGTAAATAAACACATTTTTTGCGCTTACATTGCAAACGCTGGCTGAACTCTACGAGATAGATCAAAATAATGTACTAAATATTGTATACCTTAGAAAGGTCTACTAAAAAGTCCACGATGGTATATGTTTATCTCTTAGGGATAACCCACAATAATCAATTTCTATCCTTTACTTTTTACCGCGACTTTTTTTTTAATTTTAAATGCTGTTAACAAGTATACAAAGACATTCTGTAATATATTTTAGTATCAGCTTTGCACCCGTTAGGTTTCTTAAATGCTATTGTAATATTTACTTTACTGACTAGACCTGAACTAGAAGTCTAGGAACGTTAACTACATGATCTAATATTAACAAAGAGATGGAGCAGCAACATTCATCGCCATTACTACGTTTTATCCAAATAGGTTCACTAGTTTCGACGTGATTGAGTTGGTAAAGGTAAAATGCGTGACCTATTTCTCAATTCGTAATTCATCATTTCGTTGCACAATACCAACTTTTTCAGTAACTTCCTTAGAAAACTCAAATCCAATCATTTACGAAAATTAAAGAATCACAACTATACTCATATTTAAATTACTTATGTAAGTTTAATTTTAAAATTAAATATAATAAAACTTGAAAGTTGTAGTACTGGCCCAGTAGTTCCCCATTACAACGCCCGCAGGCTGGAGCCAGTACGTACGCCCGGATAATCCGTCCTTCAGACGTAGGGAGCTCAGAGAGTCAGTACTACAACTTTCAATTTCACTTTCAAGTTCACATCTTAAGTTCTTGCAGGACTTGTACGTTGATCAAATTAGGTTAATCTGTATATATAAATATAAAAAAATAAAATAAATAGGATCACGTCTGTAATCCCCAAGTACGATAGACATCCTCTCAGATCTCCAGGCACTCAGATCCATAAATATGTCTAAAAGGGTGTCAGAGGCACGTCCAAATATAACATTTGGCACATGCCCACATTTTGCAGTAGTTAGCATTCCACACGTGACAGTTTGCAAGCCCATCGCCGCTTACAAGAATACTAACTGGTTTCCTCACAATGTTCTCCTTCACCGTTATAAGCACGTGTTAATGCGCGCATATACATTTTTGAACAGAAAAATCAATAGATACACGGCCTGGATTTCAAACCACGACCTTCGGATTGAAAGTCGAGATACCTCCGACTGGGCCAACAAGGCTCGGCTGTATCTATATTCTGAAAAAGTCCACTATGCCGCTTTGCTTGAGTAGAATTCTCACATTAATTAGCGAGTTTGCTTGATCCAACATCTTTGTTATACTAACCCTTGTTGCAAATTGTGTCGCCAACGGTCTTGGTTTAATCCTTTGAGTCTTTCGTGCTTACATTTATTACACGAACTAGCCGACCCGTGACAGACGTTGTCCTGTCAATTTCAATAATCGAATAGAAAAGACTGAATGTTTTTAGTCTGTGATGTCAGGTTTGTTGCACACCAGCGCCATCTATACAGAAATCATCCCTTTTGCGTTTTGGGAGCCCCACTTAAATATTGATTTAATTCTGTTTTTAGTATTTTTTGTTATAGCGGCAACAGAAATAAATCATCTGTGTAAATTTCAATTGTCTAGCTATCAAGGTTCATGAGATACAGCCTCGTGTCAGACAGACAAACAGATGACAGAATGACAGACAGACAGACATACAGACAGGCAGACGGATAGACAGACGAACGGACATTATCGAAACATTATCTTCGGTTTTTTTAGGTTTGATGTGAAACATCTATAGCGGCGAGTCAGACCGGCTGTTGACCTATTTCAGTTGTGTAATAGGTACTTACTTAAAATAGTAATTTTGCAAAGTTAAATAAAATATGAAAAAAATAGTTTGAAATTTTGTATTTAATGAATACAAAATTTCAAACTATTTTTAAGAACAATAATATTTGTAAGAAAAAGATGACTGTTTATTTAGTCATTTATTAATTCTTAATAATTTTTTTTACTTAGCCTTGTTTATTTTCTGTCGTAACCTTTCATGCATATTACCTGTACAAATTAATTACGATGTTTCACATCTGCCAGATGTCCCGCAAGGGCTCACTTTTTATAACGTAAGTATTTGTACTTACTGCCTTCGAAACCTTTACTGTGCGTGGTTCTACACGCGCTTAGACAATTTGTACTTTGTGATTATTCGAAGCAGGCGTGTTATCGTACGCGGTCTTTTATTAGAGTGTGGCATGTGTAACTACAAACATGTCGGGATTGTAGAGACCACTAATGTAAAGTTTCAGTTTTTTAGTTAGTTACATCGTGACGCGACGCGACGTAGTGTGCTATATTTTTGTTCGATATTTGAACAGAATTCTCGGAAGTATTGTGAATCGAACAGTTGTTATTTTTAACTAGCTGTTGCCCGCGACTTCGTCCGCGTTTCCGTCGTTTTTCGTAAAAAAAGTAGCATAAGTCCTTCCTTACGGCTCAGTGGTTTTGATGTAACAGACAGACTAACTTTCGTATTTTAGTAGGGAAATATTATTATGTCAATCTACAATACTGTTGAAAAATATCGCAATACGGCGCGACTCTGTCAGCGTGTAACTCCTGTGTAAACAGTCAGTAAAGTGAGTCGTATTTTTCGTATATTCGTCTATACAGCGTCTATACTCTGTACGTCGTATATTCACGAAAATTTGTGTCTGTCTGTCTGTCTGTCTGTATAACCGTTATAAAAACAAAAACTACTCGACGGATTTTAACATAACTTGGTACAATTATCTTTCATACTCCTGAGCTGGTTATAATATACTTATCATCACTCTACAACCAATAGGAGCAGAGCAGTGAAGGGAAATGTTGGGAAAACGGGAGAATTTACTCTATTTTTAAGCTTCCGTCGCGTGTGCAACCTTAATGGTTAAAGCTACACAGAATGCTGATACTAAATATACTACAGAATGTCTTTATATAAAACGTTTTTTTTTTCACAGTTTTTTTGTCATTAGACAATACATTAGATGATTTATTTTTTTGTTCAAACGCTAGTGTGGGGGCGGACTTATTTCTGGTAAGATGCTTAACTCTCTTTAATTCGATATCGTACAGGATATTCTTAAAAATTATTAAATAATTTGTCATTTGGAACAAAATGGACGAAAAATCGGACTGACACTGTATTTTCGGAAAAGTATTGATCAAAATATACCTGAAAAACCAGCCAAAGTGCGAGTCGGACTCGCGCACGAAGGCTTCCGTACCTATAAAAAACGGCCAAATCAAATCACGTTTTATGTATGGCCCATACAGTATGGGAGCCCCACTTAAATATTAAATTTATTCTGTTTTTAGTATTTGTTGTTATAGCGACAACAAAAATATATAATCTGTGAAATTTTCATCTGTCTAACTATCACGGTTTATGAGATACAGCCCTGTGACAGACAGACGGACAGCGAAGTCATAGTAATAGGGTCCCGTTTTTACCCTTTGGGTACGGAACCCTAAAAACTATATGTTTTCGATGTTTTTTGGATTGATTGTAGCAATCACACTTCGTACAAACTCTGGGGTCTACAGCGAAGTCTTCTTGACCTCGTATATCGCTTAACGAACGATCACTCGACAATTAAGATTACTTCCTGGCCGGCCCATTTCAAACGTAAATATCTCGGGACCCCTTCTAGTACAATTCCTGATTTTTGGAGTACAATTCGTACAATTCCATAGATTTTTAACTGCATTTAAATTAACCCTTAACCACGGTGGGTCCAGCTGCGTAGTATCACACACAGTCTCACACGCCCCGCCTTTTTATACCTTCGGCCGCGAGACGCGTCAAGCGCGGCGACCGATTCTCGAACGTTCACGACCGGCCGCACTGCGCGCTTGACGCCTAGCTGCTAGGCCGGTCGCGAACGTTCGAGAATGTTCGTTTTACGAAGTTACTCGCTAGGCTAGCCTCTAGGCACCAAGCAAGTCGCCTGCCTGTGCGTTTGCGACCTTATATACAAAAATAATCCTTATAGCATGATACAGTATTTACGCGCGATGGCTTATTATTAACGTATTTCATGTATAACTTTGGTGTTTCTATACTGATTTCTATGATTCTTTTTTATGGAATAGATAATAATGTTAACTTTTTTAATTAGGGATGACTGAGAGTGTTATAAACGTAAGAGTAGACAAATATAATCAGAAAGCTTCGAACTGCTAAGCTATCGGGAGTTACACGTGTTATTGTGAGTCAACCATAAAAGATAGACATATGCTGTCGTGGGATATTTTTTATATAATTTTAAGGAGAACATTTCCGTCATACATGATTTCTGTGTAGCTTTAACCATTACGGTTGCACATGCGACGGAAGCTTAAAAAATGGAGTAACTTCTCCCGTTTTCCCAACATTTCCCTTCACTGCTCTGCTCCTGTTGATTGTAGCGTGATGAAAAGTATACTATAACCAGCTCAGGAGTATGAAAAATAATTGTACCAAGTTTCGTTAAAATCCGTCGAGTAGTTTTTGTTTCTATAACGGTTATACAGACAGACAGACAGACAGACAGACAGACAGACAGACAGACAAAAATTTTACTGATTGCATTTTTAGCATCAGTATCGATCCCTAATCACCCCCTGATAGTTATTTTGGAAATATATTTAATGTACAGAATTTACCTCTCTACAGATTTATTATAAGTATAGATGTAAAGGTTGCTAAGAATGTTATGCTAGCAATAAAAGCTTTTATTCAATTTTAATCACACGTAACGTTATTTATGACACAGTTTGTTGTCATCAAAAACGAAATAAAAAAAAGACTGATAGGTACATAATTTAGATATTAGGTATATATATTTAGATCCCACCAAAAACATTCTGTAAAAAACTAGCCAAGTCTCGATGAAGCTGCTTGTTTATCTCTAAAAAGTAATGAAATCTAGACAAAGTCGTGTCAAGTCTGAGGTTCTTTACTGCGATTTCTTTATTATTATAGAATGTTGTGTGACTTGGCCGTTGAACATTCTTTATACGTTAGTGGGTACAAGTCAATTTTGTTTATACGTAATGTTATATCTGTTGTAACGACCTATGTTTGTTAAGCGAGATATAAGCCAATACAGGTATTGGTAATTGGACGCTAGTGTCTTATTTTAGGCTGTTGTTGATCGTGCAACACATGCATTCAGCATTGACAATGCTGACTTCTGCTGTCTTCTTTTTGGAGCGTCAAATCGACCACCGATCTAACATAAAATAGACGTATTTTTTATACTGTTTGTTTCAGGCTCGCCTTTACATAAGTATTATTGAAATACGCAGCTTTATGAAGCCTACAATTGACTGGTTATTGAATCAACGTTTTCTAAGTGGCAATTTTCCATCGTTAATGTGTTCTGGCGACAGATTGGTGCAATGGTGTCATGGAGCACCTGGTTTTGTACCCTTGTGTACTCTTCAACGGCCAAGTCACATAACATTCTATAATAATAAAGAAATCGCAGTAAAGAACCTCAGACTTGACACGACTTTGTCTAGATTTCATTACTTTTTAGAGATAAACAAGCAGCTTCATCGAGACTTGGCTAGTTTTTTACAGAATGTTTTTGGTGGGATTTCACTTCTTTTTGTAGAAACGTGGGCTTATTGATTTATTTTATTTGACACAGTTTTTTTTAACTTTATATGTGTAGTTTTTTTAGTATAAAAACAAATCGTAAGCGCGTTTAAAATACAGTCAGCGCCATCTAGCCACGTGTGCGGGTATCACCGCCACTCTTAGTCCAATGCATTATATTTTGATCAAATTTTGAGCGAAATTAATATTTTAGTTTATTTAATTTGTTAATTTGTTTGTTCAATTTGTGTAATGTTCGAGTAGAAAAAGTTTATCGTTCGACTATTTCTTCTTATAAACTTGTAAGTATAAGTAAGTATAAAAGCCAGTCTAGTCTTATCCAGAGTTTTCCTTTAATTTTATTGCGTACTAGCAGTCCGCTCCAGCGTCGCACGGATGTAATAATGATATTATAGGTAGTTTTTTTACACCTTGGGTTACATTATCGAATTTTTCATAAGGATCCCTAATAAAACATTTAGTATCGCAGACTTTTTTTGTAGATATTGATGTCCTCTTTAAAACTGTAGTACATCACTTTGCTCTATTGTCAACAATTTCCATACTTTTTTGTAGATATTGATGTTCTCTTTAAAACTGTAGTACATCACTTTGCTCTATTGTCAACAATTTCAGCAGCGTACGCGATATAAGGATTTTTTTGGTTTTTTTTACACGTTGGGTTACATTATCGAAGTTTTCATACGGATCCCTAATAGTTAGACATATAGTATTGCATACTTTTTTGTAGATATTGATGTCCTCTTTAAAACTGTAGTACATTACTTTGCTCTATTGTCAATAATTTCCGCAGCAAACACAATAAAAGGATTTTTTTTGAATTTTTCTCACTTTGGATTACATTATCGATGTTTTCATACAGATCCCTAATATTTTTGAAAATATACTATAGCCTATGTTCATCAGGGATAATGTAGGATTCTAATGGTAAAAGAATTTTTCAAATCGGTCCAGTAGTTTAATATTTTTTGTAAAGGCGGTATGTCGATCTCTAATAGTTTGGTTAGACTCTTGTGTTTTCTTATCAGGGTCACCAGGTACTCCAGATCTTTGATTATCCTAGTTTTTATGGTTTTCCCTTTATGTGGCCATTAAACCCTAACTCTGTACCAAATTTCAGCTCTCTGAGTTTATGGGAAGTACTAGTTCTATTCTGATGATCATGAGTGAGTGAGTGAGTGAGTGTCTGTCTAAAATGCGAAACTTTGCTTTCGCATAACTTCGTAACTAAATGACCTACAGACTTGAAATTTTGGATTTTAAGTATGTGATTATGGCTTACTGGATGACGAAAATTTCAGCGTTCTGGTCTTATCCAGAGGTTCTCAAATAGGGGCCTGAAAATGCGGCGAAATGGTTCCAGTAAAGGATGGTACGGCAGTGTTTGCTTCGCGCTCGACTTGGCGGGGGCACTACCGTGCCCCCAAATATGCAGAACAATATTTTTAGATATGCTTGTTTATGTTTAGATCTATTCCCGTCTAATACCAAAAAAACTAATATCAATGGTATTTCTTTATTGCCCTAATTATTATTCTATTCCTAACGAATACCAAATTATAAATATTGAAATGAAGTACCAATTCTATTCCCAACGAATACCAAAACATAACATTTGGTACAGTCACAATAACAATTTATTTTGCTAGCTAATAATTTAATATTAAGGAAAGAAAGAAAGAAAGAAAGAAAAAACGTAGGTTAGTTTAAGACGAACGTAATATAAAGTTTCTAATAATAATGTAATACATTATTACACACACGAACATACATTATTATTCCTTAAATTTTAGACAGGAAGAAAATAAAGTTTTAAATATTCGACCACATCATTGTGCAAAACTCAGATATTACCTACCTAAATTATTTGGACACTCAAGTATTTGACCCAAACAAACACTTGTAGTTCCCTAAGATTCCAGGAAAGCCAAGTTTGACAGATACTAGTTTGTTTTGGTTATATGGAGTTGGGGACCACGATTTATTTGTCCAATGTTTCAGGTAGAAATTGTTTCTTGGACAAAGACAGAGTGACACAGCTTAGAAAGTGCTTTTAAATTAGTTTTCCTACGTTAAATATTTGAAAAAGGTGTAACCCCTTTGGTGCAACTTGTAGACCATTTTCTGCTACAAAGAAATGAATGAGGAGGATGATGAATTCATTCAACGGCTGTTTTTTTTGCTATTTTTTACAAAGACTACTCGAAAGAGTTACGGTTGGTACCATTTCAATTCGCTTTTCGGTATCTATCTATACATATAATAAAACTGTAGAAGAGTTCAATTCTGTACATTGAATAAAAACTAAAAAAAATACTCCTAGGGGTCTACATACAAGTAACACAAGCCAAAAAAAACATTTTGAAATTTTTGTCTGTCTGTCTGTCTGTCTGTCCGTTGTCCGGCTTTCACGCAAAAACTACGGAACGGATTTTGATGAAACTTTTTTTGTTATATAGCTATTAGTCCTCGGCAACTTAATGGCTATAATTTTGGAAGATCGGAATACTAGATGTGGAACTATAGCGGTCTGGGTCTGGGTAATCTATATGAGATATTAATATACTGCTTTAGGCAAAGTTGGTCAACATGCTGTCGACATTCGAAAGAAAAAGAATAAAATAAAACCGACCAATTGCGAGTCGGACTCGCGCGTAGGGTTCCGTACCATATAAAAAATACAATATAAAAAACGGCAAAAAAATACGTTTGTTGTATGGGACCCCACTTAAAAATTTATTTTATTCTGTTCTTAGTATTTGTTGTTATAGCGGCAACAGAAATACATCATTTATGAAAATTTCAGATGTCTAGCTATCACGGTTCATGAGATACAGCCCTGTGGCAGACAGACGGACAGACGGATATACGAATTATACATTACATCATAAAAAACTCAACAGATAACAGCACATGTGTACCTACCTATATAAACATAAACATTCATTAATTTGTGTTGGCTTGCTGAACCATTATGGGTTATTTTAGTTGGTATACTAATATTAAAAAGAAGAAAGCCGCGTTGGCCGAGTGGGAGGTACCTCGACTTTCAATCTGAAAGTCAAGGGTTCGAATCCTGGCGTGCATCAATGGAATTTTCTGTTCGAAAAATGTATATGCCCATCAAAAACACGTGCTCAAAACGGTGAAAGAAAACCTCGTGAGGAAACCAGTTAGTATTCTTATAAGCGGCGATGGGCTTGCAACCTGTCACGTATGGAATGTCTACTACAAATGTGGGCATGTGCCTCTGACTCCCCCCACTAGATATCTTCGAAGGATCTAAGCGTCTGGAGATCTGGGAGGATCTCTACCGTACTTAGGGATGAAAGTCGTGATTCTATTTGTATTTTTAAAGATTTTATTTTTTGTTGTATGTATTGTTTGTACAAGCTACAAGCTACTGAACCGATTATAATTTCATTATTACCAAGCTACATTATCTCTGGGTAACATAGGCTAGCTTTTATTTTTGAAAAAGTAATTGATTCCTTATAAAAAATGCAATATTTTGATTTAAAGGTGTAAAAAACTACAAAAAATGTTGCTTTTTTCGCGTGCTCTGCAAAAACTATTAATAGTACATAAACAAATAATGATACATTATTGAATGTCCTCATTAATGCGCATATGAAAGTCTGCGAGGAGGTAAACCTATATCTAAATATTAAAGTTTAGGTATAATAACCGTTTTTGTTTCGATCCATATCATAATGATACTTATCCAACTTAACTAATTAGCAATAAAGGCTATTTAGGAGTGAACCACTTTTTGAATTGTTTAAATGCTGCACATGCTATACTATCCTCACGGGGCCAGCAGCGGGACAACTTGCGTATATTTCGCGGATACCCATCTCCATTTAAACCATACCTATTCAAAATAATCACATTTAGAAATGTCTGTCGCCCAACGAAGCGGGCACGGGTCAGTTAGTCTTATATAAAAGTAGTAGATCAATTTTGCGATTTATTAATTTGAGAAGTTGTAAAGCAGAATGGTTAAACTTGCAAGGTGATATCATAATTATATTTTAACCGATTCTCAGTATTGTTAATACAAATTAGTTTCTTTAAATATTTTTTGTATCTTATCACGTGTGTTCTACAAAGTGGATAAATTTATTCAAAAGTTATTTGTAATCAAATGCAGTGGCATTAATGCGCATGAATACCACTGTACCCCTCGACAAGAATTTGGTTTATGAGCCGTAAAAAGCTAGTGTGTAACATTTGTTGCAAACTTTACTACCACCAGGCATAAAGAGCCGTACTAACATAACGTTTAGATACGAGTACCTATATCCGATATAAAAAACAAAATTTTAAATTAAAAAAAAAAACAACGTCGGTTAATAAGTAATTTAAAAAGAAGAAAATAATTTAAAAACCCCAGACCTAAATAATTTATGTGACTAGAGATAATTAACGTAAAAAGCTTTCACATAACTTGATTAGATCTCTCAAAGAGTCGCACTTACGAACAACAGAGTATTCGTTTTCAAAGCACTTCCCTACGTATCTATTTGGTTCTCGAAGATGTAGATGCGGCAATAACAGGTAGGTATTCAACTCCCTATGAACTTAATAAGAAACGCATGAAATTCCTCCCGGATTAAATGAACTAATTTTGTAGTTTTATAGTAACGTGAATAACTTGGAGATATTTTAATGCTATGCTTATTTTTATTTGTGGAAATTTTAAAAATATTGAGGGCAGCCCTCGACTGATTTTCTTGCGTTTCTTATTAAGTTCATAGAGAGTTGAATACCTATGTTATTGCCACATCTACATCTTCGAGAACCAAATAGGTACGTAGGGAAATGCTATGAAACGAAGTCGTGCTAACCCCTCTGGTCTCTTCTTTACTTTGTGATTTTTATATACATAAGTTGTGTTGCAATATCACATATAAACCTGAAATCTAAGTTACGAAACTTAGATGAAATAAGTTTTTTAAATATATTTTTAAATCAAGCTTTTATAAATTCTAGGGCTCTAGTACTCGTCAAGGCAACTACAACGCACCCAAACACGACGTGGTTATGTTGTGTAGTTAGGCAGTTCCTATGGCTACATTCGAGCTCCATCATCAGACCAGCTCGCTAGTACCATAATTTTATATTGTCATTGGAGATTGATAGGTATGCAAAGTTTTATCTCAATCAGACTATTTACTAAGGAGTTCCGTTAAACAACTCTTGAATCCATCATCAGATCAGCTCCATATTATTGCATTGTCACCGAAGTTACATAAGTATGCCAAATTTCATTCGGTGGAAGATAACTGCTTCAAAATTGAGTTGCAAGATTCCACCTTAACAAACATAGTTACATAGATACATACATACATACACTGCAAGTTAAATAAAAGCTTTTAAAAACCACTTTGCGAGGTGTATTGAAATTGCTTGTTCATCATCACTACATAGTATAAAGCAAAGTCGCTTTCCGCTTCCCGCGTCTGTATGTATGTATGTATGTTTGCTTATATCTTTAAAACTACACAACGGATTTTGATGCGGTTTTTTTTAATAGATAGAGTGATTCAGGAGGAAGGTTTATATAAATAATAACATGCTACCCGTGCGAAGCCGGGGCGGGTCGCTAGTATGTCATAAAAGCCAGAGGTGAAATAACTAATATTATAAAGAGGAAATATTTGATTGTTTGTTTGCATCAGGCTCCGAAACTAATGAACCGATTTGAACCATTACCATCCTACATTATCCCTGATGAACATAGGCTATATAATATATTCAAAAATGTTAGGGATCCGTATAAAAACTTCGATAATGTAACCCAATGTGTGAAAAAAATCCTTATATCGCGTACGCTACGGAAATTATTGACAATAGAGCAAAGTGATGTACTACAGTTTTATAGAAAACATCAAGTCAGCAATACCATAAGTCCAACTATTACAGTTATGTCACAATAACTACTTTTTCATGTTAAAATATGCAATAGTAACGCCGCCGGTACAATCTAGGGTATTAATCCTTATCAAAAAAAAAATCACTTCATTTTCAAGGCCATATCAGTAGTACCTGTAAATTACTTTTTTAATTATACCATTCCAAGTTCCATACCAAATAAAGTTATTATGAGTGTAATAATCTATAGGTAAGTACTAATATTATTATGAGAAAACGAATAAACTCAAAAACAACTTGACCTATTTCAAAAAATCATTTACCATTACAATCATACATTATCTCTGAGTAACATAATTACTAGAAAAAAAAGGGATCCCTATTAAAACTTCGATAATGTAACCCAAGGTGTAAAAAAATAACCCACAAAATGGATTATAGTAATGGATAAACTCAAAAACTATTGAATAGATTTGAAAAAATCATCGTTATCATCTTTCATCGTTATCAAGCTACATTATCCCTGAGTAACATAGGCTATTTTTTGTTGTGAAAAAGTAATAAATTCCTTATAAAAATGTTAATAGTTTGGAGCAAGGTGTAAAAAATTGCCAACAATTTTTCTTTCTTCGCGTGCGCTGCAAAAACTATTGATAGGACAACAAATATACAGGGTGTCCAAGAACCTGGCGTCCAACTGGATTCCCACGATGCCCCAAGTTCTAACAGTACTCAGAAAAATATTTTAAAAAATCCACCCCATGTACTTACAGAATTATACTGATTTCAAAAAAAAAGGGGAAATGAGCACCCTGTGACATACTTTTGAATGCTGTGACTGCTAATGCTGATAATTTCGATATTTCTTGGAGGTTTTGTAATCTAGGGTATTGCTGTGTCTAAATAGAATGTAAAAATAAAGTACTTATTGTACCATTTTAAAATAAAATATTATTTTAACTAAAGGTGATATGGAAAACTATTGAATTTCGCAACTTTGACCGACTGTAGTGTAAAAAAAATGTACCAAAATAGTATGGCAAGTGACGTCAAATTTTGACGCGTTTATTCCTCTTTTTAAAAAGGTATAATACTTACACATTAATTTGAAAAAAAAAATTTTGATAATATTTTTACTCAACAACCCAATTTTTACGATGTCTTACAGAATTCTTAGAAAGAAAAATTTACGACGAATTGAATCTAACCTCTAAAGAATTACTATTGTATGCTCATAAAAATAACAACAGGCCTCTCAAAAAACAGGTTAGACCGTAAGGGACGGTATGTGCATGCATCTCACCATAGTGATTCGTTATTACAACAGGAGGGAGCAAGACAGAAACTATCTTTGCGATTTGCTGGTTCTTCTTTATGGTACCCCATTATTCAGGTAAGAGTGAGGGAGAAAAAGGTTTAGGATAACAGTACGGTCAGTACGCGTCACTGCCTCCTGCCGTTACTACGCACCTCTCTCTTATTGTTACCATTGATCACGTACTACGATTTAAAGCTTTGTTTATTGGACTCGATTACTCTTTGTGCTCTTCTGGACTTTGAAACGAACTCTTTACGACGACCTTTGCCTGTGTTTGGACAGTTTGTGTTTTGTGTGTGCTACCATGGCGACCTACACTCCGCAAGAATACGCAAATATGCACTACATTTATGGAGAATGTAGAGGTAATGGACGAGCTGCAGCGAGACTTTACAGAGAAAGGTATCCGAGGGCTACGCGATATCCCGACCATCGAGTTTTCATTAATGTGCACAGATCACTATGTGACGGGCGGTTCCCCAATCAAGTAGCTGGTGAAGGACGACCCGTAAATGACTTCATACGCGATGAAGTTTTAGAGGCGGTGTCGGCAAATCCAAGCATCTCTGTGCGAGGAATAGAAGCTGATACGGGGATACCGAAGAGCACAGCACACAGTATTCTCCAAAAAGAAGAATATCATCCGTACCACGTACAGCGAGTGCAAAGTCTTTTACCTCGAGACTATCCGAGCCGAGTCGCGTTTTGTGAAACAATCCTGCAAAAACATCGAGAAGACGAAAACTTTATCGACAAAATTTTGTGGTCAGATGAATCAACATTTAAGAAGGATGGCTACATGAACCTACACAACTTGCACGAGTGGCATGTGGAAAATCCGCACTTGATGCGAGAAGATAGATCCCAGTACCGGTTCAAAGTGAACATGTGGACCGGTATTCTCTGTGGGAATATTATTGGTCCATTTGAGATGCCCGAGAATTTGACTGGCGAATCATATTTAAATTTTCTTCAAAATGATTTGCCAAACTTACTAGAAGAGACCCCACCAGATATGTGGTTCCAACACGACGGCTGTCCAGCACATTTTCGCGTATCCGTTAGAGAGTTTTTGGACGAGCAATACCCGAACAGGTGGATTGGGCGATCAGGAACAATCCCGTGGCCAGCCCGCTCACCTGACTTAAATCCGCTGGATTTTTTTTTCTGGGGAACTATGAAGGAGCTCGTTTATGCGAAGCCCATTAATGACATCGCTGACCTTCGTGAGAAGATAACACAAGCAGTGCAGGTGATACGTCAAAAAAGTTACTCGCGAAACATAAAGCGGTCCTTTTTAAGGAGAGTGAGAGCTTGTATTGCCGCGGGTGGTCAACATTTTGAACATTTATTGTAATAAAATATCTTTAAACTAACATTCTTTGCTTTTATTCTACTGGGAACCCATCTACCTGTGTGTATTTCCTTCTTGCTCACTCTTGGAACCGAAGTAAATAATAGTAGTAACATAACAGTTTCTAAGATAAGAAAGGGTCCGACAGTTACCGTTAGTAGGTAGGCACTTCGTAAAAATTGGGTTGTTGAGTAAAAATATTATCAAAATTTTTTTTTTCAAATTAATGTGTAAGTATTATACCTTTTTAAAAAGAGGAATAAACGCGTCAAAATTTGACGTCACTTGCCATACTATTTTGGTACATTTTTTTTACACTACAGTCGGTCAAAGTTGCGAAATTCAATAGTTTTCCATATCACCTTTAGTTAAAATAATATTTTATTTTAAAATGGTACAATAAGTACTTTATTTTTACATTCTATTTAGACACAGCAATACCCTAGATTACAAAACCTCCAAGAAATATCGAAATTATCAGCATTAGCAGTCACAGCATTCAAAAGTATGTCACAGGGTGCTCATTTCCCCTTTTTTTTTGAAATCAGTATAATTCTGTAAGTACATGGGGTGGATTTTTTAAAATATTTTTCTGAGTACTGTTAGAACTTGGGGCATCGTGGGAATCCAGTTGGACGCCAGGTTCTTGGACACCCTGTATATAGCAGTATATATATATATTATAGATAGTACAACAAATATATATAGCTGTATATATATAATATAGATAGTACAACAATAAACACATATGATACATATTGAATGTCCTTATCAATGCGTATAAGAAAGTCCACAAAATGGTATGTCTAAATATTATACATTAGGTATAATATCCGTTTTTTATAGAAATTAGTTAATTAAAACATGGTTCGAAATAAAAAGTGATTCTATCCATATCATGATGTTAGTACATATTCAAATAAACTAAAAACGTTAAACCCACGCAGCTAAAATACGTCGCGTGCCCGTGCACAGCATGCGCCGCAGTGGTTTTGCGCTTTAATAGTAAAGCCACAAGTCAAGACTACTGTATATCTCTATAAAAGAGTTGCGGGACAATATAATCGTGGCGACCAATGACCATCTTCACAGAGCCAGCAACGGGACAACTGGCGTATATTCCGCGGATACCTATCTCCGTTCGAGCCATACCCATCCAAATTGAACACAATTAGAAATGTCTGTCGCCCAGCGAAACGGGCACGGGACAGCTAATATATAGTAAAAAAGATTAGAGGAGGAGTCGTAAATGGCCTGAACTGCTTCGAGAAAAGGATGGTACAGCCGCTTTATTGCTTGACTTGGCGGGGCACGGTAGTGCTCCCAGATGAAGAGACGGAAAGGACAAAAAGCTAAATGTCAATGATGTGGATGTGTGAGCAAGAGAATAGCTATAATATTAACGATGTACGATTTTCTTTTCATTTGCCTCATAAATAATTGGGAAGGGATGCATTTTTGCAGTTTACTGGTGCATAGACAAGTGACTTACCAACGACATACATGTGCGCGTAGACCTGGGCAGTACTGAAAGAAGGCGCGTCTGCTGAAACTTCGCATGTGTAGTGGCCTTCAGCGACCTGCGTGGCCGCTTCTATTACCAGTCGCATGGCGTCGCTCTCGCCTTTCTGAAAATAAACTTGTGTTAATCCAAATTCCGATCTGAGCGTTGAAATTCCATGATACTCGCAGTATCTGATGCACAGCTATATAGATGCTATACGAATAGCAAATCGAGTGGAGAGAGAGTAAATTAAATTTAATGTTAGAACTGACATTTGTAAGAGCGAATTATAGTCTTGAACGTGATCCTATTTATTATTTTTATTAACATGATGTGTAAATCTGATCCCACCAAAACATTTGCACGTAAAATGTTGCCAAGACGAGACGAAAGGCTCGCACTGTCAAAAAGTTATCAGACCTCACGTAGAGCCAAGCTTCTAACTCTACATTACCTCAGAAGAGACATTCCTCTACAAGTACTAAATTCACTAACTCTACACCTTAGTCAAATTAATGGGGCTTAGAGGTTTCGTTACCACAAGAATGATTATACGAAGATTTCATTAGATATTTTTACTCTGTAGTTTCATTCTATCTATCGTCGTCTGTTCGCGCCTTTAAATAAGAAAAACGTCCATAGGCATATTCTTACCCATTCATTTATTTTTTTCGCGAAGGTAAGCGTCAAATCGCCCAAAAATGATAAAAAATAAATAAGAAAACATGGTTTTCTGCTTATAAAAAATGCCTAAGAGGCGAAAAGATTCTAGTAAGAGACTAGAAAGGGAGATTCACTAGCTTCAAAAGAGGCTTAAGGAATTTAACAGGCGCTCAGAGGATTCGAATTCGGAGTATATCTGATGCTGAGGAGCCGGTAACGGCGGCGCCGTTACCAGTGGTCTGAGCACGGACCACTATCGTATCGACAACGTATCGTCCAAATGCCAAATCTGACACTTTTACTATACAAAATGTGCCAGTTTTGACATTTGGACGATACGTTGTCGATACGATAGTGGTTCATGCTAACCCCCCAGAACCGGCCGAAATCATAGTTGATGAGATTAATGAAGATAAAACAAAAGAATCTGGTAAATTTTTTCAACAAAAAGTTTGTTTCTATTCAAGTTGGCGGGACGGTGTGCTATTGCGTCATGGACTTGGCCGGTTAAATGTATGAGCTTATGCCTACCACGAAATTCTAGTCGTTCATTTCTTTCATATTATGATTCACTCCGCTGCGCTGGGGTGCGAACGCTGTTTTTAGGGCACCCAAAGGGTAAAAACGGGAGCCTATTACTGAGACTTCGCTGTCCGTCTGTCCGTTTGTTTGTCACAGGGCTGTATTTCATGAACCGTGGTAGCTAGACAGTTGAAATTTGCACAGATTATGTATTTCTGTTGCCACTATAAAAACAACTAAAAACAGATTAAAATAAATATTTAAGTGGGGCTCCCATACAACAAACGTGTTTTTTGCAGTTTTTTTATAGATAGCTAGCTGTTCGCCCCGGCTTCGCACAGGTGGTACCTGGATAAAAAGTCTACCGATTTTGTGCAAACTTCACATAAACCATCTACTAAATAGTCCAAACAAAGCCAAACATTTGGTTTAGATAGGTGAGCCCGTTCTTGAGTTATAAAATTACAACGAAAAGTGGCATTGATTTTTATATATTTTATTTTATTTTTATTTTACTTTATTCGGAACAACAAACAGTTGATACATTAGGATCTTATAAAATAAAGTATAAACTATGAAGAAATAAGTAAATGTACAACCCACTACGTTATCCTCAGATTACTAAAGAAAAATTGTGAGGTTGTTGTGTATAAACTAAACAATAAAGAAAACGTATGCGTGACATTATAAGAGTGGGTTTATAATAATTATAATTTAATAAACTTATCGCTATATGGCATGCAATAAAGCGCTTTCTACCCATTCACGCACGTCACGTATCTATCTATCTATCTATCTATCTATCTATCTATCTATCTATCTATCTATCTATCTATCTATCTATCTATCTATCTATCTATCTATCTATCTATCTATCTATCTATCTATCTATCTATCTATCTATCTATCTATCTATCTATCTATCTATCTATCTATCTATCTATCTATCTATCTATCTATCTATCTATCTATCTATCTATCTATCTATCTATCTATCTATCTATCTATCTATCTATCTATCTATCTATCTATCTATCTATCTATCTATCTATCTATCTATCTATCTATCTATCTATCTATCTATCTATCTATCTATCTATCTATCTATCTATCTATCTATCTATCTATCTATCTATCTATCTATCTATCTATCTATCTATCTATCTATCTATCTATCTATCTATCTATCTATCTATCTATCTATCTATCTATCTATCTATCTATCTATCTATCTATCTATCTATCTATCTATCTATCTATCTATCTATCTATCTATCTATCTATCTATCTATCTATCTATCTATCTATCTATCTATCTATCTATCTATCTATCTATCTATCTATCTATCTATCTATCTATCTATCTATCTATCTATCTATCTATCTATCTATCTATCTATCTATCTATCTATCTATCTATCTATCTATCTATCTATCTATCTATCTATCTATCTATCTATCTATCTATCTATCTATCTATCTATCTATCTATCTATCTATCTATCTATCTATCTATCTATCTATCTATCTATCTATCTATCTATCTATCTATCTATCTATCTATCTATCTATCTATCTATCTATCTATCTATCTATCTATCTATCTATCTATCTATCTATCTATCTATCTATCTATCTATCTATCTATCTATCTATCTATCTATCTATCTATCTATCTATCTATCTATCTATCTATCTATCTATCTATCTATCTATCTATCTATCTATCTATCTATCTATCTATCTATCTATCTATCTATCTATCTATCTATCTATCTATCTATCTATCTATCTATCTATCTATCTATCTATCTATCTATCTATCTATCTATCTATCTATCTATCTATCTATCTATCTATCTATCTATCTATCTATCTATCTATCTATCTATCTATCTATCTATCTATCTATCTATCTATCTATCTATCTATCTATCTATCTATCTATCTATCTATCTATCTATCTATCTATCTATCTATCTATCTATCTATCTATCTATCTATCTATCTATCTATCTATCTATCTATCTATCTATCTATCTATCTATCTATCTATCTATCTATCTATCTATCTATCTATCTATCTATCTATCTATCTATCTATCTATCTATCTATCTATCTATCTATCTATCTATCTATCTATCTATCTATCTATCTATCTATCTATCTATCTATCTATCTATCTATCTATCTATCTATCTATCTATCTATCTATCTATCTATCTATCTATCTATCTATCTATCTATCTATCTATCTATCTATCTATCTATCTATCTATCTATCTATCTATCTATCTATCTATCTATCTATCTATCTATCTATCTATCTATCTATCTATCTATCTATCTATCTATCTATCTATCTATCTATCTATCTATCTATCTATCTATCTATCTATCTATCTATCTATCTATCTATCTATCTATCTATCTATCTATCTATCTATCTATCTATCTATCTATCTATCTATCTATCTATCTATCTATCTATCTATCTATCTATCTATCTATCTATCTATCTATCTATCTATCTATCTATCTATCTATCTATCTATCTATCTATCTATCTATCTATCTATCTATCTATCTATCTATCTATCTATCTATCTATCTATCTATCTATCTATCTATCTATCTATCTATCTATCTATCTATCTATCTATCTATCTATCTATCTATCTATCTATCTATCTATCTATCTATCTATCTATCTATCTATCTATCTATCTATCTATCTATCTATCTATCTATCTATCTATCTATCTATCTATCTATCTATCTATCTATCTATCTATCTATCTATCTATCTATCTATCTATCTATCTATCTATCTATCTATCTATCTATCTATCTATCTATCTATCTATCTATCTATCTATCTATCTATCTATCTATCTATCTATCTATCTATCTATCTATCTATCTATCTATCTATCTATCTATCTATCTATCTATCTATCTATCTATCTATCTATCTATCTATCTATCTATCTATCTATCTATCTATCTATCTATCTATCTATCTATCTATCTATCTATCTATCTATCTATCTATCTATCTATCTATCTATCTATCTATCTATCTATCTATCTATCTATCTATCTATCTATCTATCTATCTATCTATCTATCTATCTATCTATCTATCTATCTATCTATCTATCTATCTATCTATCTATCTATCTATCTATCTATCTATCTATCTATCTATCTATCTATCTATCTATCTATCTATCTATCTATCTATCTATCTATCTATCTATCTATCTATCTATCTATCTATCTATCTATCTATCTATCTATCTATCTATCTATCTATCTATCTATCTATCTATCTATCTATCTATCTATCTATCTATCTATCTATCTATCTATCTATCTATCTATCTATCTATCTATCTATCTATCTATCTATCTATCTATCTATCTATCTATCTATCTATCTATCTATCTATCTATCTATCTATCTATCTATCTATCTATCTATCTATCTATCTATCTATCTATCTATCTATCTATCTATCTATCTATCTATCTATCTATCTATCTATCTATCTATCTATCTATCTATCTATCTATCTATCTATCTATCTATCTATCTATCTATCTATCTATCTATCTATCTATCTATCTATCTATCTATCTATCTATCTATCTATCTATCTATCTATCTATCTATCTATCTATCTATCTATCTATCTATCTATCTATCTATCTATCTATCTATCTATCTATCTATCTATCTATCTATCTATCTATCTATCTATCTATCTATCTATCTATCTATCTATATCCATTTAATAACGCCTTCCCCAGCCCCCTCCTAAATTCAAATTCGGACAGCCCGAACAGGTCAATGTCGATAAATTTGTCATTGTATGTGCAGACAATGCGGCGTAGCGGTGAGCGCACACCGGCATTGGTACGGCAAATGCGTGTGACAAATAGCCGGTGTACGCGCACCGCACGCCGATGCACAGTACGGGGCACTATGTAACATAGTCTATTTACTAATTGCGGGCAGTCATATTTGTTATGGCACAATCCATGTAGCAACATGGTCTGAAAAAGTATGCGTCTATCTTTCAGGGTTAATAATTTGTACTTATTAAGTAGCTCTTTATACGACAAGCTATTACCTTTACATCTATAATTCATATATATAGATAGATGGTACGGAACCCTTCGTGCGCGAGTCCGATTCGCACTTGGCCGGTTTTTTAAATACAGGGAGCTTCTAATCTTTACGGGGGGCCGCTGGCCTTTTGTAGCTCAAGTCCTAGATTGTTATTCTATGCCGGCTATTACCCAATTAGCTGTGTCTAAGTCTAAGCTATGAAAGATCGCTGATCTAAAATAGTATGACCCTATTCTACAGTCTCCGCTAGATATTGTAGGGTAAATAAAAACCTGTAGATAAATGTTTGGTATCTACTTTATTTAACTTTCCACCAATCACGACTATGAAACCGCTGGTTTAAAATAGTATTAGTGCCTAATAATGGTATTATTCAACCCCAAGACTAAAACTTATACTGTAATGTCTCTTTAAGGTGGGGACACTGTTAGTGTTTAAAAATTGGATGAAACTATACTAGCTGCTCTGCGAAGTATCCAGGACACAGAAAAGTGTATGGTGATGATGTACACAAGGGAATTGTGAGGATAGTCGAAGAGATTTTAGTAAATGGACTTGTGTTGACATTGACTCACTCACGTTGGAGGGGGGGGGGGACTAATCAGCAAAATCATAAAGGTAAATAATTTTGGCAGACTAAAACATTTTTATACGCACTGGAAAAATATAATCGTCGATAAAAATATATTGTCATGAATGTCATGTTATTATATTATATACTAGCTGACCCGTGCCCGCTTCGCTTGGGGACAGATAGTTTCACATCTGGTATTTCGATCTTCCAAAATTATAGCCAATAAGTTACCGAGGACTAATAGCTATATAACAAAAAAAGTTTCATCAAAATCCGTTCAGTAGTTTTTGCGTGAAAGCCAGACAACAGACAGACAGACAGACAAAAATTTCAAAATGTTTTTTTTTGCTTGTGTTACTTGTATGAAGACCCCTAGGAGTATTTTTTTTAGTTTTTATTCAATGTACAGAATTGAACTCTTCTACAGTTTTATTATATGTATAGTAGATATAGATATAGAAGATAATTTTCAGATAGGTACTGAAATTGAAACTATCTCCAATGAGGTACAAAGATTAGAGAAATTAGGAGTAATTTCTAGATGTGAACAAAAATAAGTTCAACTTTTATCTAAAATATTGACTTCCAAAACCAAATGATAAGGTAGTAAGGTAGGTACTAAACCTTATATATTTAAATAATTTTATTTCAATGGACCACTTTAACGTTTTATTAGATGCAAACATTTTTAACAAAACTTCTTCCATAGTAGACACATATACAAAGTCTGAATCTGAATCGGGGGGACGGTACACACTCACGACGATATGCCGCTCCAATTCAACACACGACAGCTCAATAGACCTCTCAATCGTAGGATTTACAATATATTTACGTTCTTTGCACTTAATGTTATTTTTCTCAATAATTAAAGAGCTGCATGCGCTCTGATGGCATTCTTACGTTTAAATGAACTAACAATATTATAATTTTCATAAAAACCGGCCAAGTGCGAGTCGGACTCGCGCACGAAGGGTTCCGTCCGTATTATCAAAACGGCAAAAAAATCACGTTTGTTGTACGGGAGTCCCCACTTAAATATTTATTTATGGTGTTTTTAGAGAAATACATCATCTGTGAAAATTTCAACTGTCTAGCTATCACGGTTCACGAGATACAGCCTGGTGACAGACAGACGGACAGCGGTGTCTTAGGTACCTTTAGGTACGGAACCTTAAAAACATAAAAAATAATTCATAATATCTCGTAACCTACCTATATACCTAACTACGTAGTTACCACACGTGACAGGTTGCAAGCCCGTCGCCGCTTTCAAGAATACTAACAGGTTTTCTCACGATGTTTTCCTTCACCGTTATAAACACGTGTAACGCGCATATACATTTTTCGAACAGAAATATCCATTGATGCACGGCCAGGATTCGAACTCGAAATTAATTTGAAATTAATAATATCTACCTACTAGGTACTATTTACCTAACTACATGAATTCAATAATTCAATTTCAAACTTTTAGTCGATCATGTGTGATGTACCACCTATTTACCGACTTACTTTACCGATAGTGGTAAAATAGCTTTCATCTTACCTCTCAAACCCCGAGCGGTCGCATGAGACCGCGAAAAGTACCTATAATAACGTAGTAACATCAAATGAAACTAGATGGCGCTAGAATGCGAAAATCACGTTTGTTGTGTATATTTAAATATTTATTTTATTTATGGTATTTGTTGTTATAGCAGCAACAGAAATACATAATCTGTGAAAATTTCAACTGTCTAGATATCACAGTTTATGAAATACAGCCCTGTGACAGACAGACGGACAGCGGAGTCTTAGTAATAGGGTCCCGTTTTTACCCTTTGGGTACGGAACCCTAAAAAGAAAATGATTTAACTTCTATGTCTTTGTCTACATTAAATATATTTAAAAATAGCTCTGTTTCTAATACTTTGCTGGGGAGGCCTTGCATATTTTGGTGAACTACATGTAAAGTGCCTTGCTTTCCCATTGTCGGAGAGGTCAGTTTAAATGTAGGTCAACTGGCCCTACTACTTGTATGCCCTGATTAGTAATACTACTAACTGCAGGCTCGTCAGTTTTCTGTTTTATAATTGCTATATCAGGATCAAAAATATTAAATGCTAACAATTTAGCAATAACTGATTTGCTGTGTTCTGGGTTGGATTTAGAAAAAAAAGTCGTAATTCTCCTCGTATTGAAATAAAGGTACCTACAATATCTATTAATTTGAAAAAAAAAAACAATAAACCGATTACTAAACTAGTCATAGCTAGCTCATCAGTTTATCGCAAAACGATGCAATGACATCGTAACTACACTTTAGTAAGCTCAGAGGCCTTGTACGAGTATTGGACATAGGTGATTCAACTGCATTATGCGATACATGTGCGAGTTAATATTAACGGTCCCTAATTCACAGTACCTAATGAAGCAATGTTGTAACGTGCCGCGATAAAATTTAAGCATCCCACATGAACGTTATGAGAGGTACTGCGACATGATATCAGTTAAGCCGAGCTGGGGGTTGTGCTGGTGGTCTGAAAAGCCGGATAAAATTTACAGAATAAATCTGCCGGTAGTCGGGTAAGCAGATCCACGTTGTTCAGCAGCTGTGTTATGTAATTAACAATGATCGGATTAGATAGAGCTTATTCTAAGTTGTCACCTCGAAATATCTCCACTTCGATTCGATCTCGAAGCCGGGTTTTGGTAGTAATTTGATAAAATTACCTCGAGTTTGCCTCTAGTCGAGGATTTCTCACTCAACAGAACTGGCAACTCAAGGTACCTCGAGACGTAACTTGACATTCCTTGCTTAGTAGGTACTAGAAAGCTGTAATTTGGCATGAATATACATGAGAATATTACTCACGCTGACAAAGTGATAAATGTACATATAGAAAAAAGTGGGGTAAACCCCCACGTAGAGTGGGGATGTTTTTTTCTCGCGTACCTCAATGTGTGGGTTTTCGTTGGATAGGTCTTTACAAAATATTGCTGGACCGTGAAAACTACTTTTCGATTAAGGGATCCGTTTATCCTTTCACAATTATTCTACTCTATTTAAACAGAGCTATCGTTCTTCTAGAAATCTTAAAAGGCCGGAACCGTTACCTTTTCTCACTGCATTAAACAATACATCCTGTATTATAAAGCTACATCAACTATTGTGGTATGTAAATTACATACAAGGGTTAGTGCGTCGTATAAATAGTTAGGGTCATGACAAACTAATTACCAACTGTGAAAATAGTGGTAATAAAATAAATAATTCTGGTCTGAATATTTAAATGTACCTACCTACTAGTGAAAACCCCCGCAACTTAGCTCACATGAAGTTATTATCAAACAGTATTCGATCCTTGTTGCACCCTCTTACGGTTTGTGTTTCGGGGGTTTTCATCTTTTTTAGTACAAAAAAAAAACTGACCAAGTGCGTGTCCACGCGCAATGTAGGGTTTCGTAGTTTACACAGCTAACAAGGGGGTCAAAAATGGCCTGAACTGCTTCGAGAAAAGGACGGTACAGCCGTGCCGCTTTATTGCTTGACTTTGCGGGGGCACTGCCGTGCCCCCAGATACTAATACATTATACAAAACAAGTTAGTAAATAATAATAATTAAAGCCTTTTATTAATCCATTAAATAATCTAAAAACTAAACTTATTAATGCTTTAGCCTTATGGCAATGTTTTATATTTTTTTTTATAATTAGTATTAATTGGTATTTTTTATGATCCATATAAGCTTGTTTAAATAATATAATATATAATTTAGTACAATATTCATGCATATTAGTTTTTCTTTGGCCGGTTTTTTTTTAAATATGCTGTTGATAATGACTAGTTGATTTTCTAAAGTGAACTGGACTAACTTTTCCCCTCTTTTATCTCTTTTCCCGTAACATGTAGGCTCTACTAGGCATTCATATTATCAAGTGTTTATTGCATTGTTCCATAACTTCTTGGAGATTTTGATAATTTTCAGTGGCATCACAAGGGGGTAAGTGCATTTCGAAAGAGATTTCATAGGGCTTTAGTTTAAGATTTAGAATGCATATTCTTTCGGTTATACCAATAAAACTCTCAATGGTATTTTTATATTTCTTTTTTTTGAGGAATCCAACTCCAAAATGGCCTTGGGTTCTAATTTCAGAAAGACCAATTATCCGCCCCTGCGGTGCCCAACCGTATTGGGGGTCGTGGAGAGCTAGCTGCCGTCGTCGTTTCTAGTCACTTAGATTTATTTGTGTATCGTTGTGTGAAGAAGATATTTATCTCAATTGTATTTTTCTTAAAATAATTATTGTATGATCTTTTTTTTTTTTTTTAAGGTGTGTTTTCTAGTGTCTTTATGTTTCTTAGAAGTTCTATTTTTTTCCCAGTTAGGTAATAGTTACCACTACTGGTCTAATTTTTTCTTTTTTTTCCATGTCTTCTTACATATTTTTTGTTTTCATAAGTGTTCTATTGTTTCTTGTATTTTTTGTTCTAACTCGTGATATCCTTTTTCCTGTTCTTCGATCCCAAAGAAAAGTAGTTTTTTTTTCTAATATATTTATCTGGGGGCACGGCAGTGCCCCCGCCAAGTCAAGCAATAAAGCGGCACGGCTGTACCATCCTTTTCTCGAAGCAGTTCAGGCCATTTTCGACCCCCTTTAACTTCGTTGTGGATAAAACTAGACGCCTGAATTTTCAGTAAGCAAGCAGTCACTATATGAACACGGTATATTTCAAATTTCATTCAATTTGAACCAGTAGATTAAGAATTATAACCAGTCAAAGTTTCCTATTTTGTCACTCACTCACTCACTCACTCGCTCACTGACTGACCGATCATCAAAAGTTTAAGGCACTTCTAGCAGACATAGAAGCTTCAAATTTGAAACACAATTAGTGTTTAGTGTAAAAATCCTAAAAAAACCTGCCAAGTTTGAGTCGGACTCGCGCACGTCGAGTTCCGTACCATTATCTATAAATCACGTTTGTTGTATGGGAGCCCCACATAAATATTTATTTTATTCTGTTTTTAGTATTTATTGTTATAGCGGCAACAGAAATACATCATCTGTGAACATTTCAACTGTCTAGCTATCATGGTTCATGAGATACAGCCCTGTGATAGACAGACGGACAGACGGACAGACGGACAGACAGACCGACAGACCGACAGACCGACAGACAGACAGACGGACAGACGTACAGATGGACAGACGGACGAACGGACAGTGTGACTTATGTTATTACGTAATTAGCTAACCTTTACGTAATAACTTAAGACAGAAGGACCCTTAAAGTAGGGACTGAATAAATTAACCGACTTGGTATTACATGGATCTCACAACTTTTTACGGTAGAAGAACTGAGTTGCGTTGCGAGACTTGGCTTTTTTTACAAGTTATGTTTTTGATGGCATCTAAATTATTTATCGATTTGTTTGGAGCTTAAATTTTTTTTTCTAAAATCTGGGAGCACGGCAGTGCCCCCGCCAAGTCAAGCAATAAAGCGGCACGGCTGTACCATCCTTTTCTCGAAGCAGTTCAGGCCATTTTCGATCCCCTATAACTTCGTTGTGGATAAAACTAGAAGCCTGAATTTTCAGTAACCAAGCAGTCACTATATAAACACGGTATATTTCAAATTTCATTCAAATTGAACCAGTAGATTAAGAATTATAACTAGTCAAAGTTTCCTATTTTGTCACTCACTCACTCACTCACTCACTAACTCACTGACTGACCGATCATCAAAAGTTTAAGGCACTTCTAGCAGACATAGAAGCTTCAAATTTGAAACACAATTAGTGTTTAGTGTAAAAATCCTAAAAAAACCTGCCAAGTGCGAGTCGGACTCGCGCACGTCGAGTTCCGTACCATTAACTATAAATCACGTTTGTTGTATGGGAGCCCCACTTAAATATTTATTTTATTCTGTTTTTAGTATTTGTTGTTATAGCGGCAACAGAAATACATCATCTGTGAAAATTTCAACTGTCTAGGTATCATGGTTCATGAGATACAGCCCTGTGATAGACAGACGGACAGACAGACCGATAGACCGACAGACAGACAGACGGACAGACGGACAGACGGACAGACGGACAGACGGACAGACGGACAGACGGACAGACGGACAGACGGACAGACGGACAGACGGACAGACGGACAGACGGACAGACGGACAGACGGACAGACGGACAGACGGACAGACGTACAGATGGACAGACGGACGAACGGATAGTGGAGTATTAGTAACAGGGTTCCGTTTTTACTCTTTAGGTACGGAAAATTTTTACTTTCTAAACTCTTGAATTTCTCGTTTATGTTGTTGTTGATCGAAAGTGTGATTTCTTTCATTTCTTTTGTTTCTTTTCTTTGTGCGTCCATATCCTTTTGAATTTTTTTCAGCAGCTTAGCAATTTCTTCTAGTGGTAAAAACACCTATTTTTGTGTTTCTGTCTCCGACAATCAATGTCGAAAGTTAGTCGAAGTCGAAGTAGATTAAGTCGAAGTTAGTAAATAATCAATCACAAACCCATTATTGAAAACCGCATCAAATCGGACTAGTAATTTTTGTTTTGCACAAGCAAATGTTTACTGCAGCGTCCCCTGGTAAATTGTTACCATAACACCTATCTAAGACATGCAACCATCAAATCAAAACCCATCACTGATAACCGTATTAAAATCGGACCAGTGGGTTTGGAGATAAATGGTAACATTGGTTTGCACACACACACACACACAAACATCCTCTCACCCCAAACGCTTATCCGTATCGTCGAGGGTAAAAATAAATCATTACTTCTGCATCCTACCAATACCAGTCAGTATAGGTATTATAAGAACCGAGCACCATGCGATAGCTATTAAATAAGAAATAACATTTATTTTATAAGCCAACGCTAGTGATGTAGAATTTCTACTCGGAAAACCGCAAAGATAAAGATAAAGATAAAGATAAAGATAAAGATCATTTATTTGCTTGAACACAATGTAGGTTACACAGATGATAATAAATAATATTTTAGATTCAATTATGTTCTACTAAAATTAGCATGCAAATGTTATAGTAAGATAAAGACAATATTATATTATAATTAAGGCCCGGCTCACACTTACACACGTATTTCAATGATTTTCAGGTACCGATTTAAAAACCAGGAATCACAATTGTGAGGATATAATGATACAAAATTACTGATAATATATTCATCTTTAATAGTAGATAATAAAAACTGGCCAGTTCTATACAATATTTTCAAAAAAATACGTTTTTACCGTCGCAAGAACCGCTGAAAATGTCGAAAAATGGGGTCTGGTTAGGTACCAATATCTTTAGACCCACAGCATATTTTTATTTGAAAATAATACGAAGTTGTAGATTTTATATTTCTCTATACCGCGTGGCATTATCTTGTTTTCAAATAATTGACTTTTTCATTTATGAACAATATAAAATGCAATAAAACTTCTCCATACATTTTTTCCATACAAAACTCACATTCACCTCAAGTCGGCACGTCAGTTAGCGCTCAGACGCGCTCGGGGAAGCACGTCCACGTCACATTTTTCTTCGAATTTAGAGGAGGTCTTACATAATGGAATACCGGGGTAAAATACTGGACATGCAAAACTAATGATAACATTTGTATAATATATTGCCTTGAAGAATTTAGTGCAAGCCACACAGATGAAGGTTAGGTACAATGCATGATTTGTTGAAAGAGTTGGATGGTTTTTTTTGTAGAAGATGCGTTTCATCGAGTTTGGTTTCGAAACAATATGATAATAGTATACGGTTTTACCTTTTTGCATACGTCGCGTCGGAGCAAAATCGAAATAAGCCGATGTTTCGTATTTGATTGTTATTTTAATAAAAATATTAAATTTCAGGAAAATGTGAACCTGGTTGTGTCCCTAATTAATAATAAATAATAAAAGCTTTTATTTCCTTGCACAATATAAAATTAACTTAAATATGTATCTATGCATAGGTATATAAAATTATGTGTAAGGACCGCTTTCAGCGGTAAAAGCCTCCGCCAGCTCTATCCATTTTTCCCGATCTCTAGCGGCTCTACTCCATGTTTTGCCTGCTACTTTCACGATGTCATCATCCCATCGCATAGCAGGCCTTCCTCTTCTTCGTTTTTTATGTATTGGGTCCCAATTCATAATTGTTTTAGATCACCTCTCATTTTGTAATCTTTGGATGTGCCCGGCCTATTTCCATTTTAGTGATAATACTTTCTGGACAACGTCTTTTGCTGTGGTTTTTTAAGTGTCCCTAATTAGTCCTATTAAATAAATATAAATGTTGATTTGATACATTTCTGTTTTGAAATGAAAGTTCTAAGGTACCATGATCCTTACCAGTATCGTTTAGACCCGATCTACCCTATATTACCAAGCGTGTTTTTTTATACATGGATGGAAAAAAATGATACTTTATCTATAAATGGATTTAGAAAAATTACATAAATTTCAGATTATGAATATAATTTATAATTATTATTTATCTACCTTTAATATTATAAATCTTAAAGTTTGTGCGGATGTTAAGTATGTTTGGATGTTTGTACCTCAATCAGACCTAAACGACTAAACGGATGAAATTGAAATTTGCTGTCGATGTAAATATACCTCTAGCTTATAAATAGGCTATTTTTAATTAAAAAACACCCTCAAAACTATAAAAAGACTCCGAGTGCTGGTGTGCAACAAATCTAGCATTAATCAATTTTGACGACTGATGAATGACTGACGAATGATACGATACGCATTGAACCAAAAATGTTGAACCTTCTAAAAAGGTCGGTATTTGTTATTATCAAAGCAAGGTTTATCTTGGGGCACGGTAGTGCCCCCGCCAAGTCAAGCAAAAAAGCGGCACAGTCGTACCATCCTTTTCTCGAAGCAGTTCAGGCCATTTTTTAGACAGACAGACAGACATTGAAATCTCACAACTTTTTACGATAGAGAGAGAGAACTGATGGGTTTTTGGTTAAATTATACACGATCTGGGTGATATATATGGATTCTTTATTGTAGAGATATAGAACACGACCAGCCGTAACAAGCGAACAGGGAAGAGAGACTGACATCGACAGATTATCTCTGGTCATCTTAGGCTACTTATACAATATCTCACAAGTTAAGTTTACTACACACGAGCATAGTTCCAACAAAAAAAAGACAAAAAAATAAACTGAGTTGCGTTGCGAGAATTGGCTTTTTATTTTTATTTTTACAAGTTGTTTTTGATGGCATATACTTAAGAAAAATAAAGTGTCCTGAAAAATTGTTTAATTCTAAATACTGAAAGTGCTCTTTAGTGTTTCGTAGTTTACAAAAAACCCTTATAGTTTTGCCATTTTCGTCCATTCGTCCGCAGCTTAGCTCAGATACTCTTAGTACTAGAAAGCTGTAATTTGGCATGAATATACATTAGTCACGCCGACAATGTGGTAGAAATAAATACATATTTTCAGATGTTTTTTTTTTCTCGCATACTCTCCATGTCTTTGGATAGGTCTTAAAAAGTATTGCAGGTTTGTGATGTCATTTAGTACAAATACAATGGAAAATATGAATTTTTAAAAAGAGCTGGTCATCTCTTTTTACAAATTCATATTTGATTTTTCTGGAAAGAAAATATTATGGAGGGTTATTTAGTAAAGTTTTACAATAACTGTTTAATTCCAGAACTTGTTGACCCTCGCTACGCGCGGTCTATAGTTCTTCGAGATCATAGCTCGCACACAATATTCAAAAGCATACCTACATATTTTATCAGTATTTCACTTTCAAACTTTCTGTGAGTGGTACTCGAAACGTTGACGGTGCCGTCATCGATTTTAGATGACAATAAGTTTTTTTATTAAAAATATATTTTTTAAATCAAGCTTTTGTAATGTCTAGTGCTCTAGTTCTCGTCAAGATAAAAATAACGAGCCCAAACGCGACGTGGTTATGTTGTGTAGTTGAGGAGTTCCGATGGCTACATCCGACCTCCATCATCAGACCAGCTCGCTAGTACCATAATTTTACATTGTCATTGAGATTGATAGGTATGCAAAGTTTTGCCTCAATTCGACTATTTAGTGAAGGGTTCCGTTGAACAGCTCCTGAATCCATCATCAGATCAACTCGCTGTCACCATATTATGTATGCAAAATTTCAGCTCAATCGATTGGGGATAACTGCTTAAAATTAAGTTGCAAGATTCCACCTTATCAAACATACATACATAAATATGTACATAAACTGCAAGTTAAATAAGAGCTTGTAAAAAAACGATACTTACCGTTTTGTCATAATGTATTTTATTAGTAGGTACCTAACAAATATTTTTTGCACAGTCAAATATTAGTAACTGTGTAGTAGCACTTTACGATTTGTAACCTGTCTTATAATATATATTATTTTTTTCTATATTTATTTTCTTTTTGTCAAGTGCAACCTATAAAATTATTAAGTACATACCTACCTATACAAATATGACATATCTATTGCACCAAATATTTTCAAGTATCAAGACTAGTTATTTAGTCTTGGTAAATGAAGTGTGAAGTAGCTTCAATGTGTGCGTTTGCACTATTCTTAGTGTGCGGCCACAGAATACGACCGAGTACAAAAAATGCGAGCTGTCATAAATTTGACAGGCACCTTAATGTCAAAAAAATAAAAAGTAATAATAGTAACAGGCTCAATAGAAATATGGTAATGTCAAAATTTATCTGTCATAAAATCGTTAATATTATAATAGCATTTGTTGATTAATAATAGTTTGAATTTAGTTCTAAATATATTATCGTCAAGATCTTTTAATGATTTAGGTATTTTGTTGTAGATTTTAAGTGTCATATAGACTACACTGTTTTGTAGGAAAGCTGTTTTAGTTTTAGGCATTTGGAGTTTTAGGCAACTTGGTTGATTTGTTTAGAACGACTAATAAACCCGAGAAAGTTGTTTGCGATTCAATCACGTCGTAAGGTCTAAACCGATTATGTATTTTAGAACAGTTTAATCAGTTTATAGGCCAGTACGGCTATACTGTTTCATGACTTGAAAAATTAAAAGGTTGAAACAGATGAAGAATATCGTGATCAGCATTCATGTATTGAACATGTTTTTTCTGTGATTTTTCCTGCCACTCCTGTGGAAGCTACGGCAATAGACCTGGTTGTAGTGTTTTGATGGTTGGTGTTGTGATGCCCCGACTTTGGGCATTTTCAATATAAACCGTTTATTTAAAAAAAAATGTTGTTAATGTGCCAACAACCAGCGCTCTTGCCCTAGTTTAATAAAGTTAACTTACATGCACTTCAATTCCAGGTATACGGAACACTTTGAAGGGAGGCACATCTTTGGGCGTGTACCTGCAGAACTCCCTCTCCCCTCGGTACCACTGTACGGTGTACAACTCATCCTGCTCCAAGTCGTAGATACATTTCATTTCTACCTTTGACCCTTTTTCCACGGATTCGGGTACTATCAAGTGCACGTTTCGTAGGCAAATTGTATCTGAAAAGAAAAAAAGCTTGCATAAAAACCAAAATAATTATTTTTAAAGTTATAATGGTGCCGCTTTGGTTTATTGTCCAACGAAGTGTATACAGGGTGTATTAAAACTACTCCCAAAAACTGAAACTGGATGTTCATGTTTAGGTATAGATGCATCTATACCTTTTTTTATGAAAAATCATTTTTTTGTCATTTCAAATCTATACTTGAAAAAGTAATAATCAACATTTTAAACAAACTATTGAAAATTACCTATAGAGGATGACCAAAAAATCAACGATAACCTGGTACCGGGCGAGTGGACAAGTTATACCAGTTCTGGAAAAAATACGAGTAAGAAAAGAATCGAAGAAAGAAATCCGAAAAAGCCAAAACGTGGGGTAGCTTATTCGATTTTCTAATCAAGATTCTAATAAATATAATAAGTGATATTATCGTTGCTCAAAATGCGATTATTTTCATTCGTTTTTTTTCGTTTATGGGATAACTACTAATTAAATTTTTAGACCCGACGAAATTCTATAATAATAACGAAAAAGCACTGAAATCAGACGAGCATTTAGTTGTAAACATAAAAAAAAACCGGCCAAGTGCGAGTCGAACTCGCCCACCATTATATCCCGGTACTAGGTCCCGTATCTATAAAAAAACGGCAAAAAAACACGTTTGTTGCATGGAATCCCCACTTAAATGTTTATTTTATTCTGTTTTTTTTTTGTATTTGTTGTTATAGCGGCAACAGAAATACATAATCTGTGAAAATTTCAATTGTCTAGCTAACACGGTTCATGAGATATAGATATGTGACACACAGACGGACGGACTGACGGACAGACAGATGGACAGCGAAGTCTTAGTACTAGAGTCCCGTTTTTACCCTTTGGGTACGGAACCCTATAAAACCAATAAAAAAGCCACCGAATTGAGAATCTCCCTTTTTCTTGAAGTCACTTATTTATAATAAACTACTAACCGCCCCGGCGTCGCACGGGTGTACTAATGATTTTGTGGGTAATTTTTTTACACCTTAGGTTACATTATCGAAGTTTTAATAGGGATCCCTATTTTTTCTAGTAATAAATATAACCTATGTTACTCAGAGATAATGTAGGATCATAATAGTAAATGCATTTTTGAAATAGGTCAAGTAGTTTTTAAGTTTATTCGTTACAAATATACAAAAAAAATTCTCATAATAATATTAGTACCTATAGATTATAACACTCATAATAACTTTTGAATGGTATGGAACTTGGGAATGGTATAATTCAAAAAATGACATTTACACTGATAAGGCCTTGAAAATAAAGTGATTCTTTTGTATATGGATTAATACCCAGGTACGAATAGTGTGGTCCAGTTTGTACCGGGGCTACTATTGCATATTTTAAAAGTAGTTATTGTGACATAACTGTAATAGTTAGGCATGGTATTACAGATTTTTTGTAGATATTAATGTCCTCTTTAAAACTGTAGAACATCACTTTGCTCTATTATCAATAATTTTTGCAGCGTACGCGATATAAGTATTTTTTTGCTATTTTTTTCACACATAGGGTTACATTTTATCGAAGTTTCCATATAGATCCCTAATAGTTAGACATATGATATTATGGACTTTTTTGTAGATATTGATGTTTTCTATAAAACTGTAGTACATCACTTTGCTCTATATACATATATCTATATCTATACTTTGTCAATAATTTCTGCAGAAAACGCGATATAAGTTTTTTTTACACATTGATTTACATTATCGAAGTTTTCATACGGATCCCTAACATTTTTGAAAATATACTATCGTTGGATATGTCTTTAAAAATATTACGGGTTTGTGAAGACAACTTTTCAATTACGGGATCCGTTTGGGAAATATTATGCTTTAATGGTGGTGATAAGTGAAATTTTTGACATTGTGTGTATGGGCTGAGTCTACCCGGATAAGACGGAAAAAGTGATAAAACTGCATTATCTCGAAAACCATCAAATTTCAACCAACAAAAACCAACAAGAAAAAACGATTCTGCATTCATCAAACACATTAATTACTGCAAATTTTTGAGTCAAGTGTCCCCCCTACCAGCTAAACTATTGGTTTTGAGGTGTGAAAAAATTGACGGTAGTAGTACATATATAGAATTAAAGAGGTATGTACGAGTAATCGTCGACCAACTTAGAAAATGTATTTGGAGAAGTAATCAAAAAAAATAATTTCAAAATTTTGAACTCAAGACTTCTGTTTTCTTCTGTTCGAAAAATTTATATGCGCATCAAAAACACGTGCTCAAAACGGTGAAGGAAAACATCGTGAGGAAACCAGTTAGTATTCTTATAAGCGGCGATGGGCTTGCAACCTGTCACGTATGGAATGCTAACTAATGCAAAATGTGGGTATGTGCCAAATATAATATTTGGATGTGCCTCTGACTGCTATCGACAACTCTTGACAACACTTCCCATCCCTAGTGAATCACGTCATCTTGAACCGGCCAATTAGAATGCTTTTTTTCCCGCTCCCCCCGTAACGCATACCTCACCGATTTGACAGAGTTGTTTGTTTGAAGTAATGAAGCCATTAGGCGCCTATTGGGCTATGTAGTCGATGTGGCAAGTAGACGATTATTGATACGATGAATATAAGCCAGTATTAAAAAAATACTATATCCTCACACATTAGGATTCTGAAAAAGTAAAAAAATACCTACTTTTTTCCATGTTTTTTTCCTGTCTAAACCGAAACCGAAGTCTAAATAAATCCTGTATTTATAGAGTTTTATGACCGCTTATAATATAAAAGGATGTTGGCTTTTGTTGGCTTAGTGAGATGCGCCTTGAGCGTTTTTGGCTTAGTGGGATTCCGAAGGTCATGAGTTCGAATACCGGTTCAATATTTTTTAAAATAGAAAATAGAGATTCTTGTTTCGAGGATTTTTTTTAAATGATAGCACATCATTAAGCGTATTATATTTTTTTCTGGTGCCAAGCTGTGAAGGAAAATTGCGTGAGGAAACCAGTTACTATTCTTACAAGCGGCGATGGGTTTGCAACATGTCACTTATGGAATACTAACTACTGCAAAAAGCCCCAAATGTTATGTTTTGACGTGTCTCTTAAAAGAAACCCCAACATATTTGAGGATTTAAGAGGATGTCTGTCGTGCTTAAGGTATACAGTCGTGAGCCTATATATTATATAATTTTATTTTTAGTATTTAGTCTCAGAAAACATATTTGGGTCACCTTGGTCCATGGTCCACCTTGGGTTTCAACCAAGGTGGACCATTTTAACCTATCATCATAATAGCAATAAAAATCTTGAAAGAATATCTTTTGATTGTATCTATAGTTATTTGTGGATCAGCAGCATTATTATAATATAAATTATAGTGTGACGGTTGATTTTATAAGTTGAGAGCTTGGGGTAAGGGCTGAAAAGGGGAGCTCGTACAGGAAAGCAATGATTATATTGACCATGTAGTGTAGGTACTCGTAAAAATGCTGCTTGGCTGGAATACTGATAAATCAATAAAACTATTGGTGTTTAGTCGCGAAATAGCAACTTCAGTTGGTAAGAATATGATGGGTGTTGACATTTATCATTATTTAGGCTTTTATAAAGCGTTAGTTGACAACTTTTACCAGCGCCTGATTAGGTAAAGGCCGATTGGCCTTTGATACATGTTTTGTTTATGTCTGAAACGATCGATCTACGATTTCGACCATTTGTTGGCTTTAGTATACGGCTTCAGTTCTGGTGACAATACACTAATATGGTGGTAGCGAGCTAATCTGATGATGGAGTCAGGATCTGTTCAACAGAAACTCACAACGAAACTCCTTAGTAAATAGTTCGATTGAGTAAAAACTTTTCATACATGTCAAGTTCCAATGACAATGTAATATTATATGATGGGAGATAGCGCGCTGCTAAAATATATAGCTCAAAGGAGAATTTTACAATAGCTTGTCTTAAAAAATATTTTCTTACAGAAAACTTAGTGTTCAATTTTAATAGTGCTATATTTAATAGTAAGTCTTATATCACAGATTCATTGCCATCCACAAGTTCTAAACTGAATGTACAATACAGTTGCGAGAAGATATTACTATGTGTGGAATTAAATCGAGCATTATATGATACAGATTCCCAAAGTTTGGAATCTGGCAAATGCGGAACATTTGCAGCCTTATTTTTGCATATTTTGATTGTTGATGATACCACACTTACAGGTCACAAAAAAACTTTTAATAACCCACTGGCATGGGGGTATACATATGTATACAGGTGTAAGTGGCAATATGGGTAATGTTGGATTTCCCTCAAGTAAAAATTATCTCAATAAGCGGCTGGCTCATAATACAATTAGTTACTAGTTGTATGGGTAATTCTCTCTATCCATTCTTTTTAAAATCGCAAGATACCTAAACCTGAAGCAAGAAAGAAATAAACAATAATTGCTCAATCAAAAAGGGATTTATTGAGTTATCTTTGTTTTAAACCGACAATAAAAGAGAAGGTTGATATCAATTCGTCATACTTGCGTATCTTTTTAGCGTTTCGAGTCTCGAGAAACCCTTAAAGATTCGCCATGTCCGTCCGTCCGTCCGTCTGTCCGCAGCTTAGCTCAGAGACGCTTACATATAAGTAATGTCAAATAGTCGTAGAATAAAATATGGAAAAACATTTTTTTTAGGGTACCTCCTCTACACCTAAAGAGGGGATGTTTTTTTTTCCCGCGTACCCCATGGTGTGGGGTATCGTTAGATAGGTAGGTAGGCAGGTAGGATACGCTTTAAAAAGTATTTAGAGGGTTTGTGAAAACAACTTTTCGATTAAGGGATTCGTTTGTGAAATATTAAGCTTTAAAGTGCCAATATATATATATATTAATCTAAAATCTAAATTATTAGGTTTGGAGGCGTGAAAAAATTTACGGTAAGTAGTACATATAACGAACTTAAAAGGAAAACTATCACAGGTAAGTAGGCGTTACAAGTTTTCGCGTAATAGACGTAATAGTCGACCAACCTATAAAATGTATTCGAAGAAGAAATAATCATTACTTATTATAACGTTGTTAGCTGTGTCAACTGTGTAGCTTGGCCGGTTTTTTTGTTTTGTTCGCTTTAATACAGAGGTGGATTAAAAATAAAGATAAATGGGATAAGTTGCTTTGAAATTGTTTTGAAAGTGCTTTTTTCTATGGGATTAATTTTGACAGAAAAACGTCTGTCGGGACGCTAGTTTTATATATTTCAGAGACAAAATACCACATTTCACTCATTTCAAATAAAAAACTGGAGAGGTGTCAAGGGACACCCGGATGGAACGAAGTTCTCACAAAATAACGTGGGACAAGGGAAGGGGAATCAACTTTGACTTCGACTTCGACCTCGACCTCGACCTCGACCTCGACCTCGACCTCGACCTCGACCTCGACCTCGACCTCGACCTCGACCTCGACCTCGACCTCGACCTCGACCTCGACCTCGACCTCCACCTCCATCTCGACCTCCACTTCCACCTCGACCTCGACCTCGACACAATTAATAGATATATATATTAATAGATATACTATAGCAAAAAAGTGTCGTGACAAGTTTTCGTGACAACTTTTCGTAAGAATTTTTTCCGTCTAGCCCCCTTTCACAACGCGCGATAAGGAACTTCGTTCCAAAAATGACAGAGCTTCATACAAAATTTCATTCTATTTAACCCTTTTAGAGGATAAATTTCAAAGAATCCTTTCTTAGATGACGCTTACAGTATAAAATCAATATCCTCTTAAAATTTCAAACTTCTATCATCAGTGGTTTGGGCTGGGCGTTTATGTCAGTCAGGACTTTGCCTTTTAAATAATTCAACAAGATGAATTGTTTAAATCACTTTGTATATATGTATATTTAGCAAACAATTTACAATTTATTGTTAACCGGCCCGTTTGCACGCGATACGCACAAAGCAAGTAAGCTGATAACCTCATATAATATGAGATTGACACGATATGCAAAGCACAAATAACAGAACAGACAGTAAATACATTAAATGTACGAGTAGTAGGTGAGTGTATTATGTTACTGCTTGCCTCCGCCCCTCTGCCTGGAGTTAGTTCTAATGGCATATCAAGTGACTAGATAAAAATACGGTTTAGGTTCCTCAATATTATCAAAGCTCTTTCTCAATTTAAATACAATATACCTCGGATATGTTATATAAAATTTGATCACGAGTAAAATATCTAAAATGAGCACTAACAGCTATGTATATATTAATGTAAAATTACTTTAAATAACAATTTTATTAAAAACAAATTCATTAGTCCGTGTTTTTACCGGATGGGTCTGTTCATAATTTTTTAACCCATACGAATTATAGATTTTCGCCTCATTTTCGGAATTATCTTAGTTTTATAAGTACTTCGCCCACTTTCGTTCGTTCCCCCTTTTGCTGAGAGGACCACCAACAATTCGTGTTTGATACAAAACTAGACCTATTGCTTTTATATTTCGTTATTTGCCCACTTTTTGTATGGTCGATAACAAAATTATTATGTAGTATTTAACTTATGGGGGCAAATAGCGAATATACTCTAATGCAGGTTAGGTACACCTTGAGGTATTAGCTGAATCTAAAAGATAGTTATAACTGCACATCACGTAGAATTGAAATTGTATACTCAAAAACATCGTAAAATATCTGATTTAAAAAAAAACAAGAAAAGTTATAATAATATCATACAGATAATCCTAAAAGCGATAAAATTGAGCGTACCCCAAATTGGTTTTTGGATTTTATGGCACGCTTTTTGACGCGGCGGCTGTGTGATACATAATATTATATTGTTGAAAATACAAGTGGGAGCTCCGCAACACAAGCCTATAAACATAAAACATAAACTTTGTATACTTTACAGAAAACACAACATTGTTAGATACGAGTATAATAAGGACTGTACACCTTTCGTAATCTCCAGGGCTGCTAATCGTTCACTTGAAATTTCGACCCAATGGTCCTTCCTATAGGACCATATAAAATTAGTGACTCCGGCCCAGCGTTTCCCAGTGTCATCCTATCATTTCACTTGACAGCACTGACAGCACTTGACTAAACCATCTGGTAGCAAGTCATGTAAACATCCAAAATGCGTGTGTTGCACGGCACCAGATGAAACCACGCCCCGACACGTCACCGTCACGCCCTACATGCACTATTTCATCACTTTTTCCGTCTTATCCGGGTAGACTCAGCCCATACAAAACGTCAAAAATTCACTTTTCACCTTAATAGTAGCTGATATATTGCTGGGGTACGATTTAGGCTCTGGTACGAATAAAGAAACCTTACCCTACTATTACTTAAATAATGGGATTGTACTGTAATTCTCAAGTGCCTACGGTAGACATCCTCACTGATTTCCAGTTGCTCAGATCCTTAGAAGATCAGGCAACAAACACGGTGCGTAGTATTTTTTTTATTTATGACCCTTTTCATAAATATTTTGTAGATCTCCAGTGTGGTGGAGGTGTCCATTAGATTAATAAGGTTCAGTAAAGATGAGTACCTAAGGCTCAGACAAATAAGTCTTTGTTGAATTCTTACAATCATTTATTTAACTTGCAATGTATATGTATGTAACTATGTTTGTTCAGGTGGAATCTTGCTACTCAATTTTGAAGCAGTTATCCTCAACAGATTGAGCTGAAATTTTGCATACACCTTTAGTTCTGGTGACAATACAATAATATGGTGACAGCGAGATGGTCTGATAATGGAGTCAGGAGATGTTCAACAGTTCCCCACAACAGAACTCCTTAGTAAATACTTCGAGTGAGTAAAAACTTTGCATTCTTGTCAAGTTCCGATGAATGTTATAAGATGTGACAGACGCTGGTGCTCGATGGTTTATATGATACTATAATAGCTTGTCATTCAAAAATAGTTTCAACTAAAAACTTATTTCAATGACTTTTGTAAAATCTTCAGTCGAGCTAGAAAACAGAGCAGCGTTCTATCATATAACACCTGTCACATTGTCATTGGAACTTGACAGGTATGGAAAGTTTTTACTCAATCGAACTATATTTTATGGAGTTCTGCTTATACAATAACGGTGAAAATGTCTGAAGTTTTGATGGTGATGTTTTTGATTTTTTTTTTACTTTAATGGAAAAAAAACATTCCGATTACGATACAATTAGTCATCCTCTACAAGATAGCGAAAAAAACAATCGAATTGGGCCAGCCAAGTAGGCGGTAAACATACAAGATAAATATAAAATTGTATTATTACAATATTGTTATGGATAATTAAATAAATAAATAATCCGACTTTCTTTGAGGTCAGTTAAAGGTTGCGAAGAAAGTCGTGAAATAATGGACAAGCGCCTAATAAAACAATCGTGACCCAATGAGATTATTTCACTGCAGTTTTACCAGTTAATTATAAAAACGAGTTAATACGAATATACCTAAAATAGTTTTATAGACACAGACAGATTCTAGCTAGAGTAAGAGCTGCAACAACGGTAGACGGATGTCTACCGTTGTAGATATACTTACAGTATATCAACTTAGGGATTAAAGATGTGATTGAATTTCATGTCATGAAGGATATATTAGGAGTTCTTGGACTTTAGATGGTTTAAGCATGTAAAAAGAATTAACGAAAGAAGATTGACAAAACAGACCGTTTGATGTTTTGGAAAAAAATCGATGATGTTTCGAGAAAATCGATGATTAAGCAGTACATGCCGGGATGCCGAAAATACAGCTGACGAGTATGAGATTAAATGAAGCAAATTATGCATGACAGGTTCGTAGCATGTAGAAATCGGTGTTCTCAACTCACCCCTCCGAAAAACGGTGTAATTGTATGTTAACGTAAACTTATTTAATTTCCTCTTAGATTGAAAATGTTATTATTTCTGAGAAAATTACCACTAATTGAAGTTTTATTCACGTTGCGTTTAGTTCTCGTTACCCTATTTTAAATTGTTAGAGATCCCCAAATTCTGAGGTTATGATGCACCTCAGAATTTGTCTACGTAGTATTTAATACTTATAATAATACTGGTAATAATGCTGGTAATAAATACATCAGTATAAATTTTACACAAAAAAATATAAAAATAAACTTACTTTGAACTCCCAGAAGGATAATAATCCATTTGATCACTACTTTATTTTTTATCATGTTCACTTATGAACTTTGCGAAGCTTCTCTAAACACTGTAATATTCTATTCACTAAACACTTCACTCGTTATTATCGCGGGGTATCGTAGCAGCGCAGCGTAGCCGCGTAGACGCGTAGACACGAGCGGCTTCGATTCACCTACGACCCGACTGAGTCTGCGCCGTTGCGCGAACTGGTGAATGGGGTAACTCATTTGTTTGTTTTTCTCAAAAGGAGTCTTTATGCTCGTAACTCTTTATATCTGAAAATGGAAAAAATGTATACCGTGCGCGGCTGTAAGCTTATCTCGGTCACTGCAATGAAAATTATCCGAGTAATTATTGTTTTTAGGGATTTGTTAGCTAATAATAAAAAAACTCGTCACGGCGGCTTTGTTTCATCAAAACTGGATGACGTGGTAGAAGTTAATGACAAGTAATTATTTTAGTAAGAACATAGATATTTATATTTACTATATGTTATAGTTTTTTTTTCAGTAATTTTGAGTCCACATACGCAGACACTACGATATGATACTCTGCGTATGAAAAGTATTATTCTGTTGTCGCGAAATTCATGTCTTCACATTATGACACCACTACTTTTAGAAGATATTTATTAAAAAAATCTTATAAGTAAATAAGTTTCGTCGATTACTTTGCAGAATTTTCTATACCTATAAAATGCTTTGTCCTGAATGACTGACTGACGGGTCAACGCACATCCTAAACCGCTGATCGTAGAGACCTAAAACTAGGGTGTGTTCTTTGTATGACGTAGACATCCGATAAGAAAGGATTTTCCGAAATTCTACTTCTAAGGGAGTGAAAAACGGGGGCTACGTTTGTATAAAACTCTGTATTTTTTTATTTAAAACGAATGATAATGTGGTTTAAATAAATAATAAAAGAACTCATATTTAATATTTTTTTGAATATCATCCCTTAACGGGGTAAATAAGGGTGTTAAAGTTTGTATGACAAATTCGTTGTTTGTTATCATTATTACTTGAAATTTAGTATTTATGTTCTTTAATACTTTTTTAATTTTCATCCCCTAACGGGAAAAAAGAGGCGAGAAAAATTATTAACAAAATTACTTGAAATTTAGTATTTATGCTCTTCATTAGAATTAAAGGAACACGTTTTAAGAAGGGGCGATAAAGTTTGTATGAAAAATAAATAGATTATTGACGAAACTTCTTGATATTTAGTATATATGCTTTTAAATACAATTAAATAAAGGTGTTATTTTTAACTTCATCCCTTAGCAGCGTACTTTAGGAGCAAATAGCGTATAACTGATTTTTGTATGGAAATGGAAAGGCTGTAAACTTAAATATACCGCGAGTTTCGTTTTGATTTACTCTAGGATTTTTATGGAACATATTTTTTAATTTTTTTAAAGACTTATTGTTGTATTTTTGTGCACTGAAATCGAAATCAAAAATTTTAAAATTCGGAAAACTTTCAAGTGCTTTTTTCTATGTGATTATTGAAACTTGAACAGGACAACGTCTGTCGCGGGTCCAGCTAGTCTATACATATAGAGCGCAGTAAACAAAGTGCGGCATTTTTTTTTTTTTTTTTTTTTCGGTCTGATATTTCTGATTGGTCACTTAGACCGAGGTCAGCGTTACCAGGCTATGGCGAGCGCTGAAGGCGCAGAGCCGGGAAAATTAGATAGGGGCAAGAGTGAGTAGTGTGAGTAAGTATATGAAAATATCATCCTTCGCTTGTGCTCTTCATATTTTCTGTGGCTTATCAAGCTTCGAGCATGTTCATTCTGGTCCTGCAAATAACAAATAGATTAAAAATTAATATTTTAGGTAGTTTTAAAAACATAGTCAAAGTAAGTTAGTTTAACATAAGTTTAACTATTGAGATCATTTATACTATAACTCATCATAAACCTGAAATAAGTGGTATACTTGTAATATTTTAATTCGTAGGTACTAAGATAGGTTAGGTACTTACTCAGTACTTAAAGAAAAACCTAGTTAAACTTACTTTTCGTGCACTTTCACGCACCATGCTTTGTTTTTTGTCCAGTTTGTATTTGTGTCCAATGATTTGATTTCAATTATTGGAGGATACTCTCTCAGAACTATGCGAAATAATTGCTGAAACAAACAATTATATTGTAAATGATACCTACGGTAGCATTCATTATACTTACCATAACAGTCAAGCTGTAAAAGTGATAGATGATAACATTATTTACCTTTTCTTAATAAAGCGAATGCGTTTTCAGTTCATTTTGAAATTTAAATAATTTTTATCAAGGTTTTCTTAGTTGTTTGTTTACTTTTACACATATACCATAGGCAACTGTCATTCAAAACGTTGTTTGTCACTGTCCATATGTCATCATAAAGCATTGAGTTCACTCACCGACTCACTCTTTTTACTTTTAAATCAAGTGTGTTGCCATATAATCCCGGTGCAAGGAATGTATTGTTAGTCCAACACTTCGCCGAGTTTATTAATAACTATTTTACTCTGAAGTTATTACAACTTTAGGCTGGTATTAACAAGTCTTGCTGTAACCTCAGATGATCTTTGGATTAGTAAATTTTTATTAATAGCACTGTTAGTGTTTAGTGTAAAAATCCTAAAAAACCTGCTAAGTGCGAGTCGGACTCGCGCACTAAGAGTTCCGTACCATTATCTATAAATCACGTTTGTTGTATGGGAGCCCCGCCTAAATATTTTTTTTTTTCTGTTTTTGTATTTGTTGTTAAAGCGGCAACAAAAATACATCATCTGTGAAAATTTTAACTGTCTATCTATCATGGTTTATGTGATACAGCCCTGTGATAGACAGACGGATAGACAGACCGACAGACGGACAGATAGACGGACAGACGGACAGACAGACAGACGGACAGACGGACAGGCGGACAGACGGACAGACGGACAGACGGACAGACGGACAGACGGACAGACGGACAGACGGACAGACGGACAGACGGACAGACGGACAGACAGACAGACGGACAGACGGACAGACGGAGTCTTAGTAACAGGGTCCCGTTTTTACCCTTTAGGTACGGAACCCTAAAAGGGAGTATTATGCAAATTTCATACATTAATGATGAATAACCTATAGTTTTTAAAACCTTACATCAAAGTAGCCACATTAATATTATGAGCCGCTACTGAAAAAGTCCTCAGAGAGTAATAAATAACGGTTATCGTGCGTGTTCTTTATTTGTGGCGTTAAAGCTCAAAATAGTCATAAACACTACAAATCATGAGCACTAGGGACCGCAAAATATGGCGAAACTAAGGCCTCAACCAGAATAAAAGCGCGGTGGCCAGTGGTAGTGATATTTATATCTATCTCAATACTAGTATTTAATTTGGTGGAATGAATAACTAGGTTCTAATTTAATTCAAACAATAATCTAATTTTATTTTCAAATAAACCACGCTTATTACTCGTAAATATAAGTAATCAAATTAATAATGCGACTTAAATAATTTGATTACTTATTAATAACCTGACTCTAAAGCGTAAAAAAAACTATCAAAATCAATACCATCAAAGCGCCGCGATCTTTTTTATTCCCTCTCATTTGGTTTTTTTATTGTCTGTAGTTGTCACAATTTGCAATAACTCGCAAGGAGGTCTTAGGTATGATCATTATTTCGCAAAGTTAACTCAAAATAGTTTTTAGGCTAATAATATATATATACATATAGTTAAATATTTACACAGAATTTCGTTTAATACATAAACCAGCAGGGAGTTATAAAACAGAAAATTAAAATATATTTTTTAAATATAAAACTCGCTTTTTGCAAGGCACAATATTTTCTCTGACATTTTATTTCTGACAAAAAAAATAATAATTTGAATTTGTCGGATGAAAGGCGTATGAAATTTAAATTAATGAGGTTTTGTACATATGTGGGATATGTCCCACAGTATCCAAAAAATTCCCTGCTCGTAAAAAATGCTATTGTTAGGTTTTGTTTATTGATGATTTTTATTGATTATTATTTTAATATTTGCCGTTTTACATTTAAGTAATAAAATTGCTGTTATTGATATTTAATAAGAAGTTGTTTTGAACTGTAAGCTTAATGTTAATTTAAATATCATTTACTAGCCAACCCGTGACAGTTTGAGTTTGAGTTTGAGTTTGAGTTTGAGTTTGAGTTTGAGTTTGAGTTTGAGTTTGAGTTTGAGTTTGAGTTTGAGTTTGAGTTTGAGTTTGAGTTTGAGTTTGAGTTTGAGTTTGAGTTTGAGTTTGAGTTTGAGGTTTGAGGTTTGAGGTTTGAGTTTGAGTTTGAGTTTCAGTTTCAGTTTCAGTTTCAGTTTCAGTTTCAGTTTTTACAGATAATATTTTTACCACTAGTCGTCTTAACCCTAACATTGATGAGCCAAGGGGCATGCTGCGACGATGTTTTCAAAAGAATTACGTTGTACTTAACAGAAATCAACTTATTTGCCAGCAATCATACTACTCGTCATTATTGTGAACTCGATGAAAAATATTTGCAAGAGATTTGACGAAGTGAAGCTGAATAATAAGTTATTTAAATTAAAATGATTTTTGATTGAAAATAACAATAACGTTAATTACTTTGTTCATAATATGACCTCTAAGTATTAGTAAATATGTAACTTAATATTTTCTGGGCTTTATAAAATTCCCGCTGTTAATGAAACAGTTGCTTTGCTTTTAATTGTTAGTAGCAGAGTGTTCTTGTACCTTTCAAGCCAACAATCGATTAGCATCACAAATTAATTTGTTGGATAATTCACAGTTGTGTGAGAACTAGCTGTACCCGTGTGCGACTTCAATCGCAAGGTAGGAGGTTAGTAGGTTCGATTTCAAACACTAAAAAACTTTAAAGTTTGTAATATTTAGTACCCAATCAGTAATCGAAAAGTTGTTTACACAATATTTTTAAAGACCTACGATACCCCACACTCGAGAAAAAAAAACATCCCCACTTTAGGTGTCCCCTACACCTAGTTACCCCTATACCAGTTACCCTAAAAAAAATGTTTTTCAAGATTTTGTTCTACGACTTTGTTGAAATTACTAATATGTATATGTATATACATGCCAAATTACAGCTTTCTATCACTAAGAGTCTCTAAGCTAAGCTGCGGACAGACGGACGGACGGACATGGCGAAACTTGTAGACTTGAAACCCTAAAAGGTTGAATCCTAAAAAGGTTTTTTTTTTTAATCTGACATCAATTTGAATACTGAGTGTTACGCATTCTATCATAATTCGTTATTTGTTTAATCAGGTCAAGGTTTAAACAAGGGAAAAAATTGGAAGTTGCAGAAAGTGCTTTTTTCTATGCGATTATTGAAATTTGGGTAGGGCAAAGTATGTCACGGGTCGGCTAATAATAAATATTGGACTATGTCTTGTGGTGGACTAATATTAGGTATACACCTATTCAAGTCAAGTAATAAGGGACACTTGATTTTGGTTAAAAGCCCAGACACAAAATTAAAACGTAGATCTTTTCACTGATCTACTTAGGCTTTTTTTCATGTCAATAGTCTCGACCCACTATCAAACGCAAATTTACATATGTATGAGTGTATTCCAGCGAGTCAGGGAGACTGATTTCATTTCGTCTTTATTTTATTTGCTTTTTATGGCACAAGCGTCCCTAGTTTAACGACCGAGGACAGTAATGTTAAGCGGATAGGAAAAATTGCATGTACAAAAGGATTCATAACAAAATGCTTAGTTTGAATCTTCTCGTGCCTTCGACAATACGTCTTTTATAATAGGAAAAAGGTTAGTAAACTCTGAATTTTTTTTTTGTCATTGTGTATAACTTCATTTATTTATAAATCATTCATAATGTTTTTATTCACTTTTACATAATTGAATTAATTTAAAGAAGGTTTTGGCAAACGGGCCATCAACGACCCATAAGATTTTTGAGATTTCATGATTAAATTTAATTAGAAAATAGTTTGTTAGGTACCTAGCAAATCCGCGGGTGGTAGCTAGTAGATTTTAAATAGTCGCCCTAATGCAAACCAGGCTCGCATAACCAGAGTTTCGCACCAGAACTAAAATATTATTTTATTTACAAAACATTAGCAAAATTTTTTATGAATCATCATGGAAAGTAATGCGCATTTTTCCCTACACTATGTTATATCTCAAACCTTTGGAAATCTTAGTTATCTTTTTATAATTTTATATGGGTACACCAAAAAAAATCGTTTATTCTCATAATTTACAGAACAGAAAATGAACGTGTTCTTTATTTTCATTTCACTAACAATCATGAGCAAGGCACTTGTGGACTCTCGTGACGTCGCATGTACCAAGCGTGTATACTTGTCAAGGGCAGAACAGACAGATGAAAATGGATTCAAGTGCTGGGACAACGTCAAAGTTCCATCGTGTGGCGGAAGATGTGACTCTAGAGAAGTACACACATATTTATAACTTTTACTAACTTATTTCTAAAACTTCATTCCTAATTTTCTTGTTGTTTCACTTTACTTTAATTTGGGGGCACGGCAGTGCCCCCGCCAAGTCGAGCGCGAAGCAAACACTGCCGTACCATCCTTTACTGGAACCATTTCGCCGCATTTTCAGGCCCCTATTTGAGAACCTCTGGATAAGACCAGAACGCTGAAATTTTCGTCATCCAGTAAGCCATAATCACATACTTAAAATCCAAAATTTCAAGTCTGTAGGTCATTTAGTTACGAAGTTAAGCGAAAGCAAAGTTTCGCATTTTAGACAGACACTCACTCACTCACTCACTCACTCACTCACTCATGATCATCAGAATAGAACTAGTACTTCCCATAAACTCAGAGAGCTGAAATTTGGTACAGAGTTAGGGTTTAATGGCCACATAAAGGGAAAACCATAAAAACTAGGATAATCGAAGATCTGGAGTACCTGGTGACCCTGATAAGAAAACACAAGAGCCTAACCAAACTATTAGAGATCGACATACCGCCTTTACAAAAAATATTTAACTACTGGACCGATTTGAAAAATTCTTTCACCATTAGAATCCTACATTATCCCTGATGAACATAGGCTATAGTATATTTTCATAAATATTAGGGATCCGTATGAAAACATCGATAATGTAATCCAAAGTGTGAAAAAATTAAAAAAATATCCTTATATTGCGTTTGCTGCTGAAATTGTTGATAATAGAGCAAAGTGATGTACTACAGTTTTAAAGAGGACATCAATATCTACAAAAAAGTATGCAGTACCATATGTCTCACTATTAGGGATCCGTATGAAAACTTCGATAATGTAACCCAACGTGTGAAAAAAATCCAATAAAATCCTTATATCGCGTACTCTGCGGAAATTGTTGACAATAGAGCAAAGTGATGTACTACAGTTTTAAAGAGGGCATCAATATCTACAAAAAAAGTCTGCGATACTAAAAGTTTTATTAGGGATCCTTATGAAAAATTCGATAATGTAACCCAAGGTGTAAAAAAAATACCTATAATATCATTATTACATCCGTGCGACGCCGGATGTAATAATGATATTGAACATATAACCGCAATATAAAATTAAAGGAAAACTCTGGATAAGACTAGACTGGCATTTATACTTACTTATACTTACAAGTTTACAAGAGGAAATAGTCGAACGATTAACTTTATTCTACTCGAACATTACACAAATTGAATAAACAAATTAACAAATTAAATAAACTAAAATATTAATTTCGCTCAAAATTTGATCAAAGTATAATGCATTGGATTAAGAGTGGCGGTGATACCCGCACACGTCGCTAGATGGCGCTACTGTATTTTAAACGCGCCTACGATTTGTTTTTATAATAAAAAAACTACTCATAAAAAGAAAAAAACTGTGTCAAATAAGAAAATCTAGTAAAATAAATCAACCACGTTTCTACAAAAAGAAGTGAAATCCCACCAAAAACATTCTGTAAAAAACTAGCCAAGTCTCGATGGAGCTGCTTGTTTATCTCTAAAAAGTAATGAAATCTAGACAAAGTCGTGTCAAGTCTGAGGTTCTTTACTGCGATTTCTTTATTATTATAGAATGTTATGTGACTTGGCCGTTGAAGAGTACACAAGGGTACAAAACCAGGTGCTCCGTGACACCATTGCACCAATCTGTCGCCAGAACCGCTACCCATTAACGATGGAAAATTGCCACTTAGAAAACGTTGATTCAATAACCAGTCAATTGTAGGCTTGATAAAGCTGTGTATTTCAATAATACTTATGTGAAGGCGAGCCTGAAACAAACAGTATAAAAAATACGTCTATTTTATGTTAGATCGGTGGTCGATTTGACGCTCCAAAAAGAAGACAGCAGAAGTCAGCATTGTCAATGCTGAATGCATGTGTTGCACGATCAACAACAGCCTAAAATAAGACACTAGCGTCAAATTACCAATACCTGTATTGGCTATTATCTCGCTTAACAAACATAGGTAGTTACAACAGATATAACATTACGTGTAAACAAAATTGACTTGTATCCACTAACGTATAAAGAATGTTCAACGGCCAAGTCACACAACATTCTATAATAATAAAGAAATCGCAGTAAAGAACCTCAGACTTGACACGACTTTGTCTAGATTTCATTACTTTTTAGAGATAAACAAGCAGCTCCATCGAGACTTGGCTAGTTTTTTACAGAATGTTTTTGGTGGGATAATGCTTACTACACTATAGCAAAAAGTGTCGTGACAACTTTTCGTCTGAATTTTATAATTAATTATGTATTTCTGTTGCTGCTATAACAACAAATACTAAAAACAGAATAAAATAAATATTTAAGGGGGGCTCCCATACAACAAACGTGATTTTCGCATTCTAGCGCCATCTAGTTTCATTTGATGTACTTGAGGTACTTTTGAGGTAGGTACTTTTCGTCTCATGCGAACGCTCGGGGTTTGAGAGATATACCAATGATGAAAGATGTTTGCAATTCCGCTGGCAGGTGGCGCTATTTAACCACTATCGGTAAAGTAAGTCGGTAAATAGGCGGTACTTTATTTTTTTCTGGCAGACCACGATCTCGTTTTCCAAAGGTTGCCTTATTGTAACCAGTGTTATCAAATAAATGTTAATTAAACAAATATCAAACAAAACTAAAATAATTAGCATTATAACGTGACCCTGAATTGAATGATGAGTATTATTCTATGATAAACATAACATAAACTTTGTTTCTAAGCTAGAATTTCTATACGGAATAGTTTAGGTATTCCAGCTTAAAACGCACTTAGGAGTTGGCGTACTATTCAAGTATAGTGAACATTCTGTGTATAGAGGGAGAGATATTCTGCTGTACCGGAATTGGTCATATAGTCAACATAATAGTCAATTATCAATTTCATGAGTGATAAATGCGCGCAGTTTCAGGCCTGCAAGATCTCAAAAAATACAAAATAAAAACCAACCTTGTCAGAAAATGTGATAAATCCATTTGAGTAGCCAACTTCGGTGACGGAGTTTTGGTCGCCCACCTCCGCCATGGCTTGACGACTGTTTATGATCTGGCTGGACCGACGACCTCTTAAAGTATCAATTGAAACAAGTGTGATTAAAATATGCTGAGCTTTGGCTGATATCGTTTTAAATTAATCGCAAATCTATACCAAAATTATAGGTTACCATTTTATGCAAAAATTTATAAGAAGTATCACTTAAAATATTTTTTTCAGATTTCCGACTGGGAGTTTCCTTTCAAGAAGTCTTACCACCCGGTGTGTGTGTATGGGTCCCGTCGTCCGCTGGTGGTGAGCCTCCGTCACTGTGATGAGGGGGTAGCTCCTGGTACGGAGGTGTTTCATTTCATTGCAGCTGAAGATTGTCGTTGCAAGGTGAGACTGTCCACAATGTTAACAAATAAAAGTGGAATTAACTTTAATACGAATAGGCCCCCCTGGTCAAGAATACTCTAAACCGATCGATGCATGAGGAATGTGATGAGAGTGAATGAAGCAAAAGAAGTACAGGATCGTAGCAAGTGGAAAGCCGTGGTCTCTGCCCACCCCTCTGGGAAATAAGTTCGATATTATGTAGTAATTGTAAATTGTATGTATTATCAAAATATCAAACCGAACGGCTCTACTACACGATCTAGCTAGATTCTACTTCTACTTCATGCTACTTAGTAGCATGTGTGTCTAAGCGGTGTCAGTAATAAGCTTAAGCATGCTTACTATTATTTCGAGAATGCTCAAAAATCTACAGCCGTTTGATTTTCGAGCACGCTACCTGTGGCGCGGGTGGTGGTGGTGGTTATACGTGCTGCACTGCTTTTCATAAAAGCATGATTTTATCATTGCGCGAAAGACGCGTTTTCTAATTTATAAAATCTATCGCGAATCTATCTAAATTTTAATTGTTTTATAATTATCTACGTTGGAGTGATGAAAAAAAAAATGCTTTTGATGACATGTTATAGATTTTATTTAAGGCGCTGTATGTCGACGATTGCTCTTTTTCGAAACCAAAACAGAAATACTTCTGAACAAGCCACATCTCCTATTTTTATAAATATATTATTTCAGGTTCCTACCTAGATTTCTATTAAGCTGAAAACATAATTAAATAAACTTTTCACGACAAAGATATTATTTCAAAATGATACGTTTTAGAATTTATGATCGAAATATTTTGATACCTACTATTAAGATCAACTTGTGATTTATTGTTAGAGATAGGTAATATGTAGATCTAGATTTCTATTAGAATAGATTTTTGATAAGTAATTATACATAATTTATATCATTAATTTATTCGAACGACTGTTTGTCGTCATTGCAGCGGTCGGTAGCATTATTCATCGAAGTGATTAAAGATGGGTACATCTTTATTCACATATACTATAAACATATACATATATACATTATAAAATAGGAGATGTGGCTTGTTCATAAGTGTTTCTTTTTTCGTTTCGAAAGAGAGCAATCGTTGACATACAGGGCCTTAAAGGATATTGTATATATTATTTATTTATAAAAAGTCGTGTTGACCGACTGGGAGGTACGATTGTAATTTGTACAATTGTAATTCGAATGTAGTGGGTTCAAATCACAGCCGTGCATCAATATTAAATAGTAATAATATTATTTTATTTTATACTGTACGTCCAATTGTTTACTTTGTGTGTTTTTTTAGGAGCATGCTCGAAATAAGTAGGTATGCTTATTGCTAGCAAATGTGAACTGATGCAGAGCGTGCTACTTTTAAGCATGATTAAAATATGCATGAGTGTCAGTAGCTTAACGATTGTATGCGTGTTTCATTTAAAACTGCAAACACAGTTGGAGGTCCGTGGCTAGACAGAAATTTTGTCAAATGGTCCCTCATCACTAAAAGGTTAAGAAACACTGAGCTATAACAATATTAGATCGTGTTCGTATTTTTAGGCATTTATATAAAACTAGCTTCTGTCTACGGCAAACGCGGTATTCGGATAGCTTACATCATTCTCCGGCCCATGAACTGTTTCAATAGGTATACTCATATCGATCCGTTGTTCCGCTGCTGCGTGAAAGATGGATAAAACCAACAAAATATTATTTCCAATTTCACATTTTTTTTAAATTTTGATCATTTTTCAATATATATTATATATATTGATTTTTTATATTTGTCTATAGATTTTCCTACAGAATTACTATCTAAAAATGTTCTGGTAAATCAAAAAATAACAAAAATAACAAAAATACTAATATGACATGTTTTCAAAACTACCATAAAATAGGGTGCAATGGAATGCCAAGGAGAGAACTGTTTGTTGTTTTTTTACACCATGCTGAGATATGGTCCATTTTTAGTGACAACCACCCAGACTAGACATCTTCAAAGCATTTAAGCGTCTGGAGATCTGAGAGGGATGTCTACCGTAATTGGGGATTACAGTCGTGATACTATTTATTTATTTTTATTTAAACTCTTATTTAATGTATTTTTTTGTTATAAATAGGTACATTTTTATAATCTTGGTTAAAGATGACTCTAGTAACGATGAGTGGGAAACTCGATATAGGTACCTTAAAACCTTACAACGTTAATTAAAAGAACAATTAAGTGCGTAAATAAATACACTCGTACTTAAAATACATTGTAAGCACTTAATAATTTTATATATGTATATTATAAAACTAGCTTTCGTACCGCGGCTTTGCTCACATGGTACTTGTATAAAAGGGTTCACAGGGCATAGGCTATGTATATTCCAAATTTCATACAAACCTGTTTTGTCGTTATGGTGTGATTAAAAAACATCCAAACATACAAACATTATCACAAACTTTCGGATTTATTATATTAGTAGGATCTTTGATGCTTGCAGTTCTATTTAATACGCTACATTTGAACCAGCGAAGGTACTCACTTTCCCTCCCTCCACAAGCTAACTTAAACTGAAAACTTAATCAAAGCCTTTAATAACAGTTTGTCATAACCGTTATCTAGCTCATAACATAATATTGCTTCTCAGGTGTGTTCGTCTCAGTTCACGAGCTGCGAATGGCTGCCTCCGAACTCCACGCTGCTCGAAGGCGTTATAGATAACGAGTTTCACGACTAATCAAAACCTAATTAGAACTTTCCTCGTAAAAGATAAAAGTCGACGATTAAAATTACCTTGACAACTTCAAGGTGCACGAATTCTTTGAAACTTCTCAAATATTTTTTTGTAACAAGTTTGAAATTTAATCAATGTGCGGGTAGGGTAGTTTGTTATATTAAATTGGTTTTGGTAAAAAGCTTATTAAAAATACTTGTTACTTGTCTATTGTGTTTCACCAAACTTGATAAAATAACGTTGCCCCTTTAGAATCAATCCCGCTATGCATGTTTATCTACGTGCGAGAAGTAGATAAATCGCACTCGGCGTTGATTGGCTATTATCAGAGCTATGTTACCTTCAACTGCGAGTCAATAAGGTGGAAATTGTTATTTAGGTACGGAGGAGTTGGCACCAGACGATATTAAAACGTATTTCTAACGATTAAATTTAAGCTGATATTAGCTGCGGTGATAAACAAACAGCGGCCTTTATTTGTCGGGAGTAGTATATCAGAGATAATGTAAACGAAAACCAATAAACTATTTGACATGAGTGTATTGGTTGAATATTGTATTTACTAGCTTTGACCCGCGGCGCTGCTCACTGCTACTCAAATAAAAGGTAGCATCATTTAGATGGCCGCAAGCACGACCATCTTGACTTCAGCTCCAGCGTCAGATCTGACCATCATAAAGGTTGTATTAAGGGTTTATACTAACTGCAAAATACAAAACCATGAATGCACCTAAGTGTATCGATACGTACAATAAAAAAGTGAGCCCTCGCGGCACGCTTGGCAGATGTGAAACATCGAAATTGGTGGCGATTCTCTTGTGTCCACTCTAAAATTTAGGATTCCTAAAATACGATCTAAATTTAATTTTACGCTGCTACTTTAAGTCATTATCTTGTTTTTCCCAACTAAATACAAAACTGTTTAAAACGAGCAAAGAACGATACTAATTTGATTCTGACATTTCTAAATTGTTGGTGGTGTCAGTTGGTGGTGTTGCCAGTATTTCTCAATTCTTTATTGAAAGAACGAACTGATTTTTTGATAGTTTCAAGTAAAAAGTGTGTGTTTTCCTTACATTTTTATCTGTGCAGTTTGTTGATTGGTTGAAGTTGGAACGCATAACTTTGTGGCTTTCGTTTGTTTGTTTATTATGTTTTAAAAAATAAGTTTTAAGGGGCTGTATGATGCGTTTTAGAATTTATGATACCTACTATTAAAATCAACTTGTGATTTATTGTTAAAGATAGGTAACATGTAGATCTAGATTTCTATTAGAATATATTTTTGATAAGTAATTATACATAATTTATATCATTAATTTATTCGAAAAGCAAAGGCGGACCACGCGCCGACGTGTGTTTGTCGTCATTGCAGCGGTCGGTAGGATTATTTATCGAAATGATTAAATATGGGTACATCTTTATTCACATAATACTATACATTATAAAATAGGAGATGTGGCTTGTTCAGAAGTATTTCTTTTTTCGTTTCGAATAAAAACAATCGTCGACAGGGAACGGCCAAGTCACATAACATTCTATAATAATAAAGAAATCGCAGTAAAGAACCTCAGACTTGACACGTCTTTGTCTAGATTTCATAACTTTTTAGAGATAAACAAGCAGCTCCATCGAGACTTGAATAGTTTTTTACAGAATGTTTTTGGTGGGATTTCACTTCTTTTTGTAGAAACGTGGGCTTATTGATTTATTTTATTAGATTTTCTTGTTTGACACAGTTTTTTTGGAACGAAGTTCCTTATGGCGCGTTGCGAAGGAGGCTAGACGGAAAAAAATCAGACGAAAAGTTGTCACAACACGTTTTGCTATTTATAGTGTAGTAAGCCGTGCGGCGGCGGCGTGTGCATGTTTATCTGTATGTCTTTCTCTCTCTCTCATAGATAGCAAGCCAATTATTTTCGTTTCGTCTTTCTATTTTGCTTTGAACAGTGTAGTGTCGCGACGATTATTTTTGTTTTGTTAAGTTTATACAGGTTTTTTGTACATAATAAATAATAGAAAATAATAACAATAATGAATCCTGACAGTGTTTCTGCACAAGTTCCGGATATTGCTGATGGAGTAGGTAGGTAAATTTTTCGAACAGAAATATCCATTGATGCACGGCCGGTATTCGAACACGAAATTAATAATATAATTATACCTATTTACCTAACTACATGAATTAAATAATTCAATTTTCGACTTTTTAGTCTCTTAAGCAAAGTACCACCTATTTACTGACTTACTTTACCGATAGCGGTAAAATTGCGCCACCTGCCAGCGGAATTGCAAACATCTTTCATCATTGGTTTACCTCTCAAACCCCGAGCGGTCGCACGAGACCGCGAAAAGTACCTATAATAACGTAGTAACATCAATTGAAACAAGATGGCGCTAGAATGCGAAAATCACGTTTGTTGTGTATATTTAAATATTTATTTTATTCTGTTTTTAGTATTTGTTGTTATAGCAGCAAACTTAAAAGAAATATATTTTTTTTATTACAAATCCTAGGCCTATCAAGTTAAATATTTTTTGTAAAGGCGGTATGTCGATCTCTAATAGTTTGGTTAGGCTCTTGTGTTTTCTAATCAGGGTCACCAGGTACTCCAGATCTTCGATTATTCTAGTTTTTATGGTTTTCCCTTTATGTGGCCTTGACTTGAAATTTTGGATTTTAAGTATGTGATTATAGCTTACTGGATGACGGTAATTTCTGCGTTCTGGTCTTATTCAGAGGTTTTCAAATAGGGGCCTGAAAATGCGGCGAAATGGTTCCAGTAAAGGTAGTACGGCAGTGTTTGCTTCGCGCTCGACTTGGCGGGGGCACTACCGTGCCCCCAAATCGTCGACATACAGGGTCTTAATAGTAGGTATGAAAGTATTTCGATCATAAATTCTAAAACGTATCATTTTAAAATAATAAATAATAATAAATGATCAGCTTAATATAAATCTAGGTAGGAACCTGAAGTAATATATTTACAAATAAAAATAGGAGATGTGGCTTGTTCAGAAGTATTTTTTTTTTTTTGTTTCGAAAAAGAGCAATCGTCGATATACAGGGTCTTAAAGTAGGGACTGAATAAATTAACCGACTAGGTATTACATGGATCTCACAACTTTTTACGGTAAAAGAACTGACTTGCGTTGCGAGACTTGGCTTTTTTTTACAAGTTATGTTTTTGATGGCTTATAGATTACCCAAACCGTGACCGCTATAGTTCCACATCTGGTATTCCGATCTTCAAATTAAATTACAGCCTATGTTGCCGAGGACTAATAGTTACATAACTAAAAAAGTTTCATCAAAATCCTTCCAGTAGTATTCGCGTGAAAGCCGGACAACAGACAGACAGACAAAAATTTCAAAATGTTTTTTTTTTGTCTTGTATTATTAGTACTCCTAGGGAAGACCCCTAGGAGTATTTTTTTTAGTTTTTATTCAATGTACAGAATTAAACTCTTTTACAGTTTTATTATATGTATTGTATAGGCTCTAGTACTCGTCAAAACAAATCAAACGCGACGTGTAGTTAGGGAGTTCCTATGTACGTTCGAGCTCCATCATCAGACCAGCTCGCTAATACCATAATATTATATTGTCATTGAAGATTGATAGGTTTGCAAAGTTTTATCTCAATCAGACTATTTACAGAGGAGTTCCGTAGAACAGCTCCTGACTCCATCATCAGATCAGCTCGCTGTCGCCATATTATTGCATTGTCCCCAAAGTTACATAAGTATGCCAAATTTCAGTTCAATCAGTTGAAGATAACTGCTTCAAAATTGAGTTGCAAGATTCCACCTTAACAAACATAGTTACATACATACATTGCAAGTTACATAAAAGCTTTAAAAGCGTTTTTGAGTTAAAGAAAAAGACGCAAGTTGGAAATAGTAACATAGTTTAAAAGTTGCAGATAGTTAAGGGGCTCCCAGTCGCTGATTGCTCTTTTTCGAAACGAAAAAAGAAATACTTCTGAACAAGCCACATCTCCTATTTTTATAAGTATATTACTTCAGGTTCCTACCTAGATTTCTATTAAGCTGAAAACATAATAGCAGAAACTTTTCACGATAAAAATATTATTTCAAAATGATACGTTTTAGAATTTACGATCGAAATATTTTATATAAGTACTATTAAAATCAACTTGTGATTTGTTGTTAAAGATAGGTAATATGTAGATCTAGATTTCTATTAGAATAGATTTTTGATAAGTAATTATAAATAATTTATATCATTAATTTATTCAAAAAGCTAAGGCGGACCACGCGCCGACGTGTGTTTGTCGTCATTGCAGCGGTCGGTAGGATTATTTATCGAAGTGATTAAAGATGGGTACATCTTTATTCACATATACTATACATTATAAAATAGGAGATGTGGCTTGTTCACAAGTATTTATTTTTTCGTTTCGAACAAAAACAATCGTCGACTGGGAGCGCCTTAAGGGCAAATAACTTTCTAGTTTCGGCGCAATGACTGCGAGCCAGGATTGGCTGCGATTGAGTTTTTGTGGGTGCTCAGTGAACATGGTATAGAACGGTAGACGTTACGAGACCGGGTGCTCTGCGATTGTTTGGTTGTTAGTTTAATTGTATGCCCAATACTCACTCCATGCACGCAGTTGGTGTGCAGAACCTTAAATTCCATCAAATCATAATGAGATCGACGCTGAATTAATTTAGGAATTTTGAACTGAACGCTCACTTTTTATTCATGTCACGTGACTTATCCACACACCCAATCACACTTTTATTAACCTATTTTCGATGTTCCTGATAAAAACTCTCAAATTAGCTCTGTTCCCCGGGATATCATCTACCGCAAATTGGACCTATCTTCGATATTTTTAATACCTACGTGTAGGTAAGGTACCTATTGCTGTTCTCAGGTTAACCGTATATGGGGGAATATCTGAGATTCTAGTACCATTAGTAGCCTGATTTAGTTATTAAATGATACTCCTTATTTGCTGTAGCTTTGAGCCAACTAAAGAATTTGGCCTGGTCGATGTTGTATATAATATATTTTTGCGTATTACAAGTACCTACATTATGTAACTCCTATTTATAATATCTGAGAAATTTGACCTTTAAAATCGATTATGGCATATTATGCAAGAACATTATACACAAAGTGGTGGACACATAATAAGGAAAGCTCAAAATTTATGTATTTCCTTATTCTATTTTTAATAGAGATTGGTCCCCCTTAACGCTGCTAATATTATTATTATTTTTGAACAAACAATGGGACGAATATTAAATTACTATTCGCGCAAACAACTAACTGATCGTAGCGTAGGTATAAAAGATCAGCAGACCATCTACAATGCTCGAAAGCTACTCATTATGGTTTTCATTCTGTAAATCATTTAAACACGTAGCAAACTATTTCAAATATGCTGCGCGTGTAGGTATATCAATCTTTAACAAAACAAAAGGTTGAATAAAAACGTTTCACGAATAATAATTCATATATAAATATTATAAATAGGTACATACAAAAACATTAGCATTTCAATGAAAAATTCTTTAACTTTACCTTCTAACTTTGAGAAAGAATTTTAAAACATAATTTGTGTCCCATATATTTGCAACATACCTACAAATTCTGGCCTCGCTTTTAATGGTAAAGTTTTGACGTAACTTTAGGTTAGTAAAGCATTGAAACGATTCAGTGGGGAATATGGTTGCCCCAATTTACAAGTTTTTTAACTAAAAGTTTTTTTAAGCTAGGAATATAAATCTTTATGTATGGTAGTAAGTAACTTTCAGCGTCAACCTGTATAAAAAATAAAATATTTGTAAATAACTTTCTGGCGATGACCTCATTCCTTGTTGCCGTAGATAACCGGCTTTTTCTATCTGTTTAGGTACACTTAGGTATTTATGATTCAGGAAATCGCTTTTGACGATTTTATCGTAAACATTGAAATTCCTGAAAATCATAATAATTTTTTGAGAAAAAAAGTAGTATGTCTGTCCCAAGACTCTAAACAATCTCTATATTTTTCATGACAATCGGCCCTGCGGTTTGGCCGTGATAACGTCACAGACAGACAAACAGACAGACAGAGTTACTTATAATATTAGTATATATTATTTATAATTAGGTGTATGTATTCATATGTAATTTATCGATCTGTCGTGTCGCCACATCAAGTCCAGGCCCTGACTGAAAACCACCGTCGCACACAACCACACGCACTTCGCCTACTCCCTAGGTTCGGTGCTGTGCGAATCATTGGACCTATAAATCATTGAATTTTACAAACACTTTTAATTCACTAGAATCTATTATAACAAAAACTAAGGTGTACGAGTATAAGACTGCGCGCGCAATCTTATCCACCGTCTTTGTACGCACTACGCAGTCTTATTCTCTTGTCTTGATCTTAAATGAAACGTATGAAACACTACACCCATTTCGTAAATAAATATTGAATTAGGTACGTCATTGATAGCTAAAACTGAGATGATATTAGCATGCAAAACGATTAGAAAAAGTCTGTAGGCAAGTTCGGATCTCTTACAACCATACTTTGAAAATGGCAAGATCAGATGCGGTTAAATACTTTGAACTCACTTAGAGATTGTCGCAGCATAAAAGCGAAACGGTCACATTTCAAAATTTCACTTTTTGGAGAGCCAATTAAAGTTAAAAACTAATATTTTTAAAATTTTTGAGAAAGTCTTATTTTTACACGCTTTATATTAGCTTCACCTGTATGTATGTATGTAACCGACCCCTTTGTGCTCGATTTTGTCCTACTTTGAACGATCAGATTTAATTCAAACTTTGCGCACCTGTCAAAGATCGATGACAATGCAATAATTTGATATTAGTTTCCCATTATCCTTAATAGGACCGCCAGGATAAATTCTTTTGTAGATCCTGTTGCAGCGCCTACTGAAATTTTATTCGCAACGCCTACTGAAATTCTACTCGCAAAGACTACATAATATTAACATGCCAATTAAATATACCTAGTATGGCTAATTACTATCTAGCTACGTCATTACTTTCACCGCCCTTGCCATTGAACGAAATCAATTACTTGAAAGTGATTATGGAATCGATATTTAAAAATTTTTTTTTTGAAATTGTCGTACTTGCCGTGCTATCTAAAAATGTGACTTGACTTAAACAAATACTTCATGTGGTGTACAAGTGAACACCAAGCATTTTTCATTTTTTAGTCTTGATATTTTTAAATATTACAATCATTTTATTGGCAACTATCTATGAGAGGATAGTTATGAACCGCAGTAAAATGCACCCCACGCTTTTTACTCTGAATTGAATTATTGTGTTAATAACTTAAATTTTATTATAATTTTGTTTTGAGGTGATTCATTATGGTTGATTGTTTATTCTTCTACTACAGTTATATTAAACTCTGTCATCGAAAATTATTTTCTAGTTTTTAGTTCGATTAGCAATAAAAGCGTGTTTTTTTAGTTTTTTTAAACTATAATTTATTAATATTTATGAGTTTTGTATTACTAGATGCGTAATTTTAAGCTTTACCTTTCTATCTATATTTTTAGTTTTACCGCAACTTTAACCTATTGGCGTAAAATACTACATGTGTCCCTTTTGCATATACACTAATATTTTTAAACTACCAAAAAAAAATTACCGTTACAGCAGAGGCTACTTATGATCTGAGCATTGTCAGCATGATTTATTATTGCGCTATAACAAAATTATCAAGGTTTCTTTTTAACCGAAAATTGGCACAAATTTATGGTCCTAATTTATACGCACTCCATTCAAAGACGCTCTTATCTCATTCCATCTCCTTCCTTCCAACTACGGCATCTCCCTGTCTAGTCTCACTCGTGTAACGGATTCAATAAGTAGTTGATAGGTACCTAGTAATTACCTACCTACCGTAAAGTAAAAAAAAGACATTTGTTTTAAAAATTATTTTATTTATGAATTTCATTTAGGACAACATAACTTAGGACCGAGAGCAAAATGTTCGCATCAGGGTTTTCCAACACCCAATTACAAAACGTCATCCTCGGTGCTCTATCGATGATCGTTAGCTCCTGTATTTTCTGTAGTAGTACGGGTGCATATCAGCAGAGTGCCTAATCTTCCAAGCGCATGATTGGCTTACACCGAAGCGAAGTGCCGCGTCATGCGTGCTCCTCCGGATCTTCTGCGATGTACTCGAAGACGTCATCGTAGAAGTTTTGGGGGTATGCAGGCGCCCTTCGTTTTTGCGCATGCGACGGCATGTAAAATGAGCCGTGTTCCAATAATCGTTGGTAAATGCTGGACATCGTGGAATGATTTGGTTGTCGATTGTTTGGCTACAAATCGCGATACATCCATAATGCTGCACTCACATTTTCCCCGGATAAAAAGTACGCGCGTAACATGAGCGCATACTCTCTCGTCGTGTATTGATATGCCATCGCAAAAAAGTTGGTAACGACAACACTAAATGATAACGACGCGCGCAGTGTCAACTCACAATGTGCACTGGTCTCAGTGTTGCAAAAGTATTTAAATCTACCTACTTTTTTCTGAGTGAAGTGATTAGTTATTGTTGCCTTGTTCTACACATTGAGGGTACTTCATTGTTTCACGATTTGTCAATGATCAAATCGGGCGGGTGGGCGACATGAAAGGCTGTACGCAGCGTATACGGCGCGCGCGAGTGAGACGGCGAGCTATTTATGAATGGAAAGAATATTTAAAATATGAGAAGCTATGTAGTAGGTGCGTACGGATAAAAGGTTAACTCAATATTATGTATGTTTTTTTAAGGATATTCTTTTTAAATATTTAATTTAAGTTTTAACGACCCAAATGTAATAAGTAACAGACACTGACAATACGTTTTTATTTTTTTGGTAATTAAAAACTAGTGGTGTATAAAAAATATCTGAACGTAAATTAAAGTTATTGATAAAAAGTCACTTAACATACAAAAATAAGAGTTTTCTTTGTTTTTGAGTTTTATTTTTCCTCCTCTTCTTCGTCTGTCGTAAAAAAACTATTAAAAAATAAATATTATACAATATCGAAAGTAGTCGATTTTTTTTGATATAACTAAAAATAATTCATTTTTAATTATTAACAAACCAAAAACTATTTTTATTCAAAGTAATTGTGGAAAAATAAGAGGTATTTTAATGTCGATCTTTGAGTTCAACAAAAAATAATAATAAAATCACTTTAAAGGCTTTATCTATTTAAGTACAAGTTCTTGTGTTTAATAATTAAATCAACATTATAATTGCTGCTAAATATGTCTTTCTAAAAATCAATGAGTACCTAAATCACAATCCAGTAGTTATTAACTCGTACATATTTATCACTTCGTTATCTTTATCATTTCAGCCATAGAGCATTCGCTGCTAAACACAAGCCTCCTTTCTAAAACCAATTACAGAGCGACCGATCTCGTGCAATCTGCACCCAATGACTCCCAGCGAACATTATCAGGTCATCTTTCCATTCATTCTACCCAACGACCGTCAGTTCTCCAAACCATGTACCTACCCCGCTCACAGCCACTTCAACTTGCTACTCCTCTTGGCTATGTTGGTAACTTTAGTTCGTATACGGATATAATAACGTCTCCCTGTCTAACGCCTCTCTTCAAAGAGATCGCTTTCGTTCACTACTCACAGGAGCGGGTACAGAGTTACAGACCCGGACCGACATGGTAGCGTTTTTAGGGTTTCGAGTCTACAAGGAACCCTTATGCTTTCGCCATGTCCGTCCGTCCGTCCGTCTGTCCGCAGCTTAGCTCAGAGACTATTAGTGCTAGAAAGCTGTAATTTGGCTTGTATATAATATTAGTAATGTCAACAAAGTCGTAGAATAAAATCTTTAAAAACTATTTTTTAAATATTTACACACCTAAAGTGGGGATGTTTTATGTTTTTCTCGCGTACCCCATGGTGTGGGGTATTGTTAGATAGGTATTAAAAAAATATGGAAGGTTTGTGATAACCACTTTTCGATTAAGAAATCCATTAGTGAAATATTAAGCTTTAAAGTGCCACTTTTTGTTAGAAATGCGTGTCCCCCCCCCTCTAAAATCGAATCTATTGGGTTTGGAGGCGTGAAAAAAATCACGGTACATATAACGAACTTAATAGGAAAACTATCACACCTAAGTAGGCGTTACAAGTTTTCGAGAAATAGACGTAATAGTCGACCAACTTTCTTCAAGTACAAAATGTACTTGAAGAAAAAATAATCATTTTTTAGTACAAATAACATTGAAAATTACTTAATATAACATTGTTAGCTGTGTAAACTACGAAACCCTACATGAGCGTGACCCGACACGAACTTAGCCGGTTTTTTTACAAACGTATCGGTAATCAATCCGGCACCGCTGAAATAACCATAGCTTTACCCCAGTTTCCACTGAATCAAATACTTTTTCGTAGTCTACAAACGCTAAACATAATAAAACCGATTATTAGATAGACTATTTTCTCTATTATAGTTAAGCTTATAAAGCTTCGTATTACATCGCTTTAAATTATGTTATATTCTGTTCAAGTTTTGACTAACTTAGACAAAAAACAAATCTTGATTCAAACTGGTTTAAACACAGTTAAATTCAGATATTTTCTGTTGAAATATATGTCTTTTCTCCCGTGGCTGAAGAAATTAATAGTCCCCCAGGATACCGAGTTTCCCCTTAATGACTCCCCAACTTTAAATTTTTTAAGACATTAAAACCGGAACCATAAAGACGATTGTGTCTCATTATTATTTATTGTAATGGTTCGTAGAATTTTATGACACAGATCCTTATTTTTTATTGCATTATTGTAATGAGGACCTTAACCGTTTCCGAGGTTCTTTATTTTTGTGATCAAATTTTAAATTGATAGGAAGTTAAGAGAATATTCAATGTTCACGTTTTTTTAATGTATAACCCACCAAAAACATTCTGTAAAAAACTAGCCAAGTCTCGATGGAGCTGCTTGTTTATCTCTAAAAAGTAATGAAATCTAGACAAAGTCGTGTCAAGTCTGAGGTTCTTTACTGCGATTTCTTTATTATTATAGAATGTTGTGTGACTTGGCCGTTGAACATTCTTGATACGTTAGTGGGTACAAGTCAATTTTGTTTACACGTAATGTTATATCTGTTGTAACTACCTATGTTTGTTAAGCGAGATAATAGCCAATACAGGTATTGGTAATTGGACGCTAGTGTCTTATTTTAGGCTGTTGTTGATCGTGCAACACATGCATTCAGCATTGACAATGCTGACTTCTGCTGTCTTCTTTTTGGAGCGTCAAATCGACCACCGATCTAACATAAAATAGACGTATTTTTTATACTGTTTGTTTCTGGCTCGCCTTTACATAAGTGTTATTGAAATACGCAGCTTTATCAGGCCTAAAATTGACTGGTTATTGAATCAACGTTTTCTAAGTGGCAATTTTCCATCGTTAATGGGTAGCGGTTCTGGCGACAGATTGGTGCAATGGTGTCATGGAGCACCTGGTTTTATACCCTTGTGTACTCTTCAACGGCCAAGTCACATAACATTCTATAATAATAAAGAAATCGCAGTAAAGAACCTCAGACTTGACACGACTTTGTCTAGATTTCATTACTTTTTAGAGATAAACAAGCTCCATCGAGACTTGGCTAGTTTTTTACAGAATGTTTTTGGTGGGATTTCACTTCTTTTTGTAGAAACGTGGGCTTATTGATTTATTTTATTAGATTTTCTTATTTGACACAGTTTTTTTTCTTTTTATGAGTAGTTTTTTTATTATAAAAACAAATCGTAAGCGCGTTTAATATACAGTCAGCGCCATCTAGCGACGTGTGCGGGTATCACCGCCACTCTTAGTCCAATGCATTATATTTTGATCAAATTTTGAGCGAAATTAATATTTTAGTTTATTTAATTTGTTAATTTGTTTATTCAATTTGTGTAATGTTCGAGTAGAATAAAGTTAATCGTTCGACTATTTCTTCTTGTAAACTTGTAAGTATAAGTTATGTAGGTATAAAAGCCAGTCTAGTCTTATCCAGAGTTTTCCAGAGTTTTCCTTTAATTTTATTGCGTACTAGCAGTCCGCCCCGGCGTCGCACGGATGTAATAATGATATTATAGGTAATTTTTTTACACCTTGGGTTACATTATCGAATTTTTCATAAGGATCCCTAATAAAACATTTAGTATCGCAGACTTTTTTTGTAGATATTGATGTCCTCTTTAAAACTGTAGTACATCACTTTGCTCTATCGTCAACAATTTCCGCAGAGTACGCGATATAAGGATTTTTTTGGATTTTTTTCACACGTTGGGTTACATTATCGAAGTTTTCATACGGATCCCTAATAGTTAGACATATGGTATTACATACTTTTTTGTAGATATTGATGTCCTCTTTAAAACTGTAGTACATTACTTTGCTCTATTGTCAATAATTTCCGCACAAAACGCAATATAAGGATTTATTTTTTATTTTTTTCACACTTTGGATTACATTATCGATGTTTTCATACGGATCCCTAATATTTTTGAAAATATACTATAGCCTATGTTCATCAGGGATAATGTAGGATTCTAATGGTGAAATAATTTTTCAAATCGGTCCAGTAGTTGAATATTTTTTGTAAAGGCGGTATGTCGATCTCTAATAGTTTGGTTAGGCTCTTGTGTTTTCTTATCAGGGTCACCAGGTACTCCAGATCTTCGATTATCCTAGTTTTTATGGTTTTCCCTTTATGTGGCCATTAAACCCTAACTCTGTACCAAATTTCAGCTCTCTGAGTTTATGGGAAGTACTAGTTCTATTCTGATGATCATGAGTGAGTGAGTGAGTGAGTGAGTGAGTGAGTGTCTGTCTAAAATGCGAAACTTTGCTTTCGCTTAACTTCGTAACTAAATGACCTACAGACTTGAAATTTTGGATTTTAAGTATGTGATTATGGCTTACTAGATGACGAAAATTTCAGCGTTCTGGTCTTATCCAGAGGTTCTCAAATAGGGGCCTGAAAATGCGGCGAAATGGTTCCAGTAAAGGATGGTACGGCAGTGTTTGCTTCGCGCTCGACTTGGCGGGGGCACTGCCGTGCCCCCAAATTTGTTTCTCTTTTCTTTATAAATATTGATTTTTATATCCTTAAGGGGCTCCCAGTCGACGATTGCTCTTTTTCGAAACGAAAAAAGAAATACTTCTGAACAAGCCACATCTCCTATTTTTAATCCATTATTAATCCATTAAATAATCTATAAACTAAACTTATTACTAAACATGCTTTAGCTATAATAATGGCGATTAAATTTTTTTTTTGTATAATTAGTATTGATTGATACATTTTCTTTATTATGAGCTATATGCTTGTTTAAATAATATAATATAATAATTTAGTACAATATTCATGCATATTAGTTTTTCTTTTTTCTTAACATTGTAATTTAGCCATTACTTATTTATTAACTAATATTTTATTTTGTTTACTAAGTTATTATTTATTTTACAGTAAATTTATGTTATCTTTGATTGTATTTAATTTTTTTGAATATATTATATGTAGATATTAGATAGGTATATTATATAGTATATTTTTTCATTTATTGTTATTCAAGGATCTCTGTCCGAGTAAAGGCCTCCTCCAGATTGTGCCATGCTTTCCTGTCTGTAGCCGTATTTATCCAGTCCATTCCTGCAGTTCTTTTTATTGCGTCTTCCCACCTTTCTAGTGGAAACATAAACGAGAAATTCAAGAGTTTAGAAAGTAAAAATATTATTTTAGAAGAAAAAATTGACGCACAAAACAAATCAATAAATACCTTAGATAAATATATTAGAAGAAAATATCTACTTTTCTTTGGGATCGAAACCTCCACCTCCACCTCCACCTCCACCTCCACCTCCACCTCCACCTCCACCTCCACCTCCACCTCCACCTCCACCTCCACCTCCACCTCCACCTCCACCTCCACCTCCACCTCCACCTCCACCTCCACCTCCACCTCCACCTCGACCTCGACCTCGACCTCGACCTCGACCTCGACCTCGACCTCGACCTCGACCTCGACCTCGACCTCGACCTCGACCTCGACCTCGACCTCGACCTCGACCTCGACCTCGACCTCGACCTCGACCTCGACCTCGACCTCGACCTCGACCTCGACCTCGACCTCGACCTCGACCTCGACCTCGACCTCGACCTCGACCTCGACCTCGACCTCGACCTCGACCTCGACCTCGACCTCGACCTCGACCTCGACCTCGACCTCGACCTCCACCTCGACCTCGACCTCGACCTCGACCTCCACCTCCATCTCGACCTCCACTTCCACCTCGACCTCGACCTCGACACAATTAATAGATATATATATTAATAGATATACTATAGCAAATAGATATACTATAGCAAAAAAGTGTCGTGACAACTTTTCGTGACAACTTTTCGTAAGAATTTTTTCCGTCTAGCCCCCTTTCACAACGCGCGATAAGGAACTTCGTTCCAAAAAAAAACAAACAAACAAACAATTAAGAAAAATAAAATTGAGATAAATAGCTTCTTCACACAACGAGCCCAAACCGCAGCGGAAACTTCCTCAACAAATAAATCTAAGTGACTAGAAACGACGACGGCAGCAAACTCTCCACGACCCCCAATACGGTTGGTCACCGCGGCGCCGCCGCCGGCGGCTGAAGACCACGACCCTCCAGATAGATCATCACTCTACATCTGCACCTACAATGCAAGATCCCTATTGTCTGAGGAAAGACTAATAGAATTCAAAGAAGCGATATCTAGCATTAAATACGACATAATTGGTCTTTCTGAAATTAGAAGAAATGGTTACAACATTACAGAGGACAAAGAACACATTCTATGCCACTATGGAGAAACTCAAGGCCATTTTGGGCCATTATAGACAGATGGACTGACAGACCGACAGACCGACAGACAGACGGACAGACGGACAGACGTACAGATGGACAGACGGACGAACGGACAGTGGAGTATTAGTAACAGGGTTCCGTTTTTACTCTTTAGGTACGGAACCCTAAAAAGTAGGGCTATCTACAAAAATAAATGAGATGCCATCAAAAACATAACTTGTAAAAAAAGCCAAGTCTCGCAACGCAACTCAGTTCTTCTACCGTAAAAAGTAGTGAAATCCATGTAATATCAAGTCGGTTAATTTATTCAGTCCCTACTTTAAGGGTCCTTCTGACTTATGTTATTACGTAATTAGCTAACATTTAGCTGGTTGGCCCTATACAAGCATCTAATAAATACGGCCTCCATTACATTGTACTTAATAGTAGATGCTAGTTGGATAATACTTTAAATTTACAACGGAAGCTTTTTAAATATAAGTTTGGAGTGATGATGCGAACTTAATACTTATCTTGTGTCATATTTTAGCTTCGAACTTCTAAGAACTTCAGTCTGCCCGCGACCATGGCTATTGTAACATAGCCGAAACGGGAAAATAAATTAAAGGTGATAAACACCCGTGTTAAAATATATAGTTATGTGTACTAATCACGATAGTTTGAAAAATAATATTCGAACTTCTAGCCCTCCATTTGGAACAAGTATTTGGAAAAATTAAATAGCAGCAATAGCTCTGTATTTATTAAATCAGTACCTAATCTCTGTAATAAATGAATAAATTGCCTTCGGTAAACATCTGTAGTTAGTCTAATTAATTTAGGATAGAAGTCGAGCTATACATCGTCGTATGCTTCAGCATCGTCTTCATGTAACAATAATTTTATGGACGACGTGAATTTATAGAAAAGACGCTTCTAATGTATAGATATAGATAGACTAGGTGTCTTAAAAGTCACTTGTCTTGTTCTCACCTTTGTATACCAGTCATGGGGCGCTGATGTAGATGTAGGCAGATTTACGCGTAAAATTACTCCAGTTATAAGTAAGTAGCATTTGTCATCATTCCAGTATGTAGCTTGACCTTCGTCCTGTGTAGTATTTCAGTTCGCGAAACTCAAACAAGACTTGAGCAGCAGAAGGAATTATATATGAAGTAAGAAGTTTGGCAGTACGTTTACGTAACTGAAGGGTACACGACCGAACCGTGCATAGAATTTGTAAGCAGTACTTGACGGCCTGATGAGATCACGAGATTTTTTGAATAATACCGAAAATTAACCGACATTTTGTCATACGAGGAATCACGCCTACTAGACCTGCTATTACTGCCTTCACCTGTTAGGATGACGTATGAGTGAGAGAAGTTGAGTACCCTAGTATTTAGAAAACGTCTTGTTGTTTACCAAGCAATTAGTCATAATCAAAATTGGTCAAGTAGTTATTTTAGTTTTTTTTAACAAAAATACATCTTTTACCTCTATCTATATATATCTATCTATATCTTTCTACTATATAAAAGAAAGACGGGTTTGTTACAACACTTATAACTCGAGATCTGTAGGATCAATTTTCATGGTTTTTGATTCGTTGGATTTGTCTCCGCCCCGAATAGCAGAATACATCAATAAAAACAATGAAAACTCGACGAATACATAATTAAGAAAGATTAATCATTTTCAATAAATGTTCAATTGGTTTAGTACATGTCAAACATTTGTTGTCCATCCTGTCAAATACTGTAAGTAATGATTGACATTTATGCATGCGTTCAGAAATGTATTTTGTGTAAACTATTTAAAAAGGGTGAATAAACTATTGTCTGTATTTTTTGATTTTTTAAAGGGAACGGGAGTTAATTCTAAAGCGATACGAAGTTCGCCGGGTTAGCTTGTTTATATATAAAAGAAAGTCGTGTTAGTTACACTATTTATAACTCAAAAACGGTGAACCGATTTGGCTGAAAATTGGTGGGGAAGTAGCTTAGAACCAGGAGACGGACATAGAATACTTTTTATAACGGGAACGGAAACTAAAACGGTAACAGGAACAGGAACTTAACACAGCATTTGTTAATTCTGAAGCGGTACGAAGTTTTATAATTATATACATATATACTTTTTTGTAAATGTAAACTTATTATACGTACTATCACCCAGGCACAGAACAGACATCTATGTTCACCACACAAATATTTGTCCTAGGTGGGAATCGAAACTACAATAGTAGTGTAGGTAGATGAAAATAAATAAAATAGTCATGGCAATGAAGAACAGCAGCAACAGTCGGTGTATTTATTCAGATAATCCGGAGCGGATGGTCAAATCTTTCAGTACAACCACCATTATTCGTGCAAGCGCGCAAGAGCACTTATAAATCTTACGCAAATTGTCACGTTCTGAAAGCTTCAACGGCCAAGTGAAAATCTTTTTATGACGAGGAATAAATGTTTTTGATGAATGCAGAATCGTTTTTTCTCAATAACCGCAAAACATACAGTTATGTTTTTTTTATTTTTTTATATGTGTTGGCCGAGTGGGAGGTACCTCGACTTTAAATCTGAAGGTCGTGGGTTCGAACCCCGGCGTGCATCAATGGATTTTTCTGTTAGAAAAATTTATATGCGCCTCAAAAACACGTGCCCAAGACGGTGAAGGAAATCATCGTGAGGAAACCAGTTAGTATTTTTATAAGCAGCGATGGGCTTGCAACCTTTTCCAAACAACAGTACTAAACAAAACTGTAACTAAACTGTAGCTAAACAGTTAATTTTTAGGGTTCCGTACCCGAAGGGTAAAATCGGAACCCTATTACTAAGACTTCGCTGTCCGTCCGTCGTCTGTTTGTCTGTCTGTCTGTCTGTCTGTCTGTCCGTCCGTCTGTCTGTCACAGGGCTGTATCTCATGAACCGTGATAGCTAGACAGTTGAAATTTTCACAGATTATGTATTTCGGCTGCTTTAACAACAAAAATAACACTAAAATCAGAATAAAATAAATATTTAAGGGGGGCTCCCATACAACAAACGTGATTTTTTTGGCGTTTTTATAGATAATGTTACGGAACCCTTCGTGCGCGAGTCCGACTCGCACTTGGCCGGTTTAATTTATATAATTCGTTAGATAATAATACTAGCTAAGTAAATTACAGACAGTTTCTTTTTAAATTTGATGGTTTTCAAGATAATGCAGTTTTATCACTTTTTCCGTCTTATCCGGGTAGACTCAGCCCAGCATACAAAAAGACAAAAATTTCACTTATCACCTTAAACAATCTAATTGAAGAACGTCGATCGTATTATTCAGAACTTCTGTCCTGTTTCTAATTTAAACTCCCAAGACTGGTCGCACTTATATGTGCGAGTAGGTTACGCAAGACAAAACAATGCAACGAGGCATGGCATGGCAATATGGCGTATCGTCACGTCTCTCATTCCGCCATTCCACCAACATTCATGTGATTTCTTAATAAAGTGAGAGACTCGTTCCCGACGCCCATATCAATAAGCGGGCACGGTATTTAATGAAATTCTCTAAGAGAATTCCTTACCGTTTCTTAATAGTAGAGGAAGGTCTGGTAATTCGTACCATTTTCAGTTGTGTAATGAATAGACTTAAATGCTCATGGTTTGATACATTGACAGTTTGAGATCCGCGAGATGACGAATGACTCACATTGACTATTAAATGGATTGAGGTAAAGCATTATTCTTATAGATTCTTCATGTACACCACTGCAGCGTGAATGTGTAATTGAATACTAATAAATAAAAACGCGATGAATGTGTAATTGAATAATAATAAATAAAAACCGGCTAAGTGCGTGTTGGGCCACGCGTAATGTAGGGATTCGTAGTTTTGTATTACTCGTAAACTTGTAACTGATACCGTGATTTTTTCCACGGCTCCAAAACCAATAACTTAGCTTTTAAAGTGGGGACATGCGACTCTAATAAAAATTGGCACAAGCAATATTTTTAAAGACCTATCTAATGACACCATACGTCATGGGCTAACATCCCCACTTTACAAGAAGAGGAGGTACCCAATTTTTTAAGCTATTGCATAGCTTCTATCGCGGGCCTTGAGCGTGGAGACCGAATGCAGAAATATCGTAACGAAAAAATAATTTAAGGGGCTCCCAGTCGACGATTGCTCTTTTTCGAAACGAAAAAAGAAATACTTCTGAACAAGCCACATCTCCTATTTTTATAAGTATATTACATAAGGTTCCTACCTAGATTTCTATTAAGCTGAAAACATAATAGCAGAAACTTTTCACGATAAAGATATTATTTCAAAATGATACGTTTTAGAATTTATGATCGAAATATTTTATATAGATAAGTAATTATACATAATTTATATCATTAATTTATTCGAAAAGCTAAGGCGGACCACGCGCCGACGGGTAGGATTATTTATCGAAGTGATTAAAGATGGGTACATCTTTATTCACATATACTATACATTATAAAATAGGAGATGTGGCTTGTTCAGAAGTATTTCTTTTTTCGTTTCGAACAAAAATAATCGTCGACTGTGAGCGCCTTAAGACGATTTACGCATGCGTAATCGCCCCACAATCTGGTGACTCATGCCTGCTTAGAGTGATTTTCGCATTCCAGCGCCATCTAGTTTCATTTGATGTTATTACGTTATTATAGGTACTTTTCGCGGTCTCATGCGATCGCTCGGAGTTTGAGAGGTAAGATGAAAGATGTTTGCAATTCCGCTGGCAGGTGGCGCTATTTTACCACTATCGTTAAAGTAAGTCGGTAAATAGGTGGTACTTCACATGATCGACTAAAAAGTTTGAAATTGAATTATTGAATTCATGTAGTTAGGTAAATAGGTACCTAGGTAGATATTATTAATTTCAAATTAATTTCTTGTTCAAATCCTGGCCGTGCATCAATGGATATCTCTGTTCGAAAAATGTAGGTATATGCGCGTTACACGTGTTTATAACGGTGAAGGAAAACATCGTGAAGAAACCTGTTAGTATTCTTGAAAGCGGCGACGGGCTCGCAACCTGTTACGTGTGGAATGCTAACTACGTAGTTAGGTAAATAGGTAGGTTACGAGATATTATGAATTATTTTTATATTTAAGTGGGACTCCCGTACAACAAACGTGATTTTTTTGCGGTTTTGATAATAGTACGGAACCCTTCGTGCGCGAGTCCGACTCGCACTTGGCCGGTTTTTTTATGTATAGGTAATAGACATTAATGCCGCGCAGAGAAAGTATAATATGGGGCATTCCACGTGAAGCGGGCAAGCACAAAAAAGTGAGGTCGTGGATTTTGTTTATATTCCGGTCAATTACACTTATAGCAGACATACATAATGATAACACAATTTTTTTTTCGTGTGATGCCTATTTGCTGAGTAATGGGTTTCTAAAGAATTGAAAATTTTTGAGCAGAGTCATTATAAACCGTTGATATTGGCATTAGTGAATTTATTATTAAATTAAATTACACTGGTTTTGAATAGTAAAAAGAATGTTCTTTTTAAATTTTAAGTTGAATTTGTTTTTTTTTTAATTTTTTGTTTCAGAAAACTGGAAGTAAACATTTCAAATCAGATTTTTAGAAACTTCGTCATATTTTTAGGGTTCCGTACCCAAAGGGTAAAATCGGAACCCTATTACTAAGACTTCGCTGTCCGTCTGTCCGTCTGTCCGTCTGTCCGTCTGTCTGTCTGTCACAGGGCTGTATCTCATGAACCATGATAGCTAGACAGTTGAAATTTTCACAGATGATGTATTTCTGTTGCCGCTATAACAACAAATACTAAAAACAGAATAAAATAAATATTTAAGGGGGGCTCCCATACAACAAACTAGATTTTTGCATTCCAGCGCCATCTAGTTTCATTTGATGTTACTACGTATTATAGGTACTTTTCGCGGTCTCATGCGACCGATCGGGGTTTGAGAGGTAAGATGAAAGAGGTTTGCGATTCCGCTGGCAGGTGGCGCTATTTTACCACTATCGGTAAAGTAAGTCGGTAAATAGGTGGTACTTCACATGATCGAATAAAAAGTTTGAAATTGAATTATTGAATTCATGTAGTTAGGTAAATAGGTACCTAGGTAGATATTATTAATTTCCAATTAATTTCGAGTTCGAATCCTGGCCGTGCGTCAATGGATATTTCTGTTCGAAAAATGTACCTATATGCGCGTTACACGTGTTTATAACAGTGAAGGAAAACATCGTGAGGAAACCTGTTAGTATTCTTGAAAGCGGCGACGGGATTGCAACCTGTCACGTGTGGAATGCTAACTACGTAGTTAGGTAAATAGGTAGGTTACGAGATATTATGAATTATTTTTTATGTTTCTAGGGTTCCGTATCTAAAGGGTAAAAAACGGGACTACTAAGACACCGCTGTCCGTCTGTCTGTTACAGGCTGTATCTCGTGAACCGTGATAGCTAGACAGTTGAAATTTTCACAGATGATGTATTTCTCTAAAATCAGCATAAAATAAATATTTAAGTGAGACTCCCGTACAACAAACGTGATTTTTTTGCCGTTTTGATAATAGTACGGAACCCTTCGTGCGCGAGTCCGACTCGCACTTGGCCGGTTTTTTTTTTAATAAATTGTATTCTATCACTTTGTTTACGTTATTAACAATTATGTATAGTCATGCCAATTTACAGATTTCTAGCACTAAGGGTCTCTGAGCTAAGCTGCGGATAGACGGACGGACGGATGAACGAACGGACAGACGGGCATGGCTAAACTATAAGGGTTTCTTGCAGTCTTCGAAACCCTAAAAATACACATATTTTAGAAAAGAGCTAGCCTACTTGCTCTGAGAAATTGCTGACAAGACAATATTGATGGCAACAAAAACATAACTTGTAAAAAAAGCCAAGTCTCGCAACGCAACTCAGTTCTTCTACCGTAAAAAGTTGTGAGATCCATGTAATACCAAGTCGGTTAATTTATTCAGTCCCTACTTTAAGGGTCCTTCTGCCTTATGTTATTACGTAATTATCTAACCTTTATGTTATGTATATTATCACAGGGCTGTATCTCATGAACCATGATAGCTAGACAGTTAAAATTTTAACAGATGATGTATTTTTGTTGCCGCTATAACAAAAAATACTAAAAACAGAATAAAATAAATATTTAAGGGGGGCTCCCATACAACAAACGTGATTTATAGATAATGTCGGAACTCTTCGTGCGCGAGTCCGACTCGCACTTGGCAGGTTTTTTTAGGATTTTTACACTAAACACAAATTGTATTCTAAATTTGTAGCTTCTATGTCTGCTAGAAGTGCCTTTAACTTTTGATGATCGGTCAGTCAGTCAGTCAGTCAGTGAGTGAGTGAGTGACAAAATAAAATACTTTGACTAGTTATAATTCTTCAACTACTGGTTCAAATTGAATGAAATTTGAAATATACCGTGTTTATACATAATAATGCCTGCTTGGTTACTGATTCAGGCTTCTAGTCTTATCCACAACGAAGTTATAGGGGGTCGAAAATGGCCTGAACTGCTTCGAGAAAAGGATGGTCAAAATCAAAAAAATCAAAATCAAATCATTTGTGGTATGAATCATTTATGATAATCATGGATGGTACGACCGTTTCATTGTCTTGGCGGGGGCACTGCCGTGCCCCCAAATGTATTCATAATTACGTTTTCAACACACTTTCTCGTAAAGTGAGCCTTATTAGGTACATCGTTTTTAGGGCTATAAACCGAGCTTTAACACACTCGTGCATTATATTATTACATAATTTAGTTAATAATAATTTAGTCCCATTTTCAGGACAACAATTTTTATGATTTTCTATGATTTTTTATTTTATTCTATTGACATTTACTCTAATTCGTTTTTTTATTATATAAATGCAATACCTAATGTTACGGAATACCTAATCTGTACACTTTTCATAATAACTATTCACTGTTTAATTATTCTATAGCGTAGGTATAAGTGCCTAAACAGCTAAAAAAGCGTAGGAATTATGGTATTCAGTACCAATAAATATTAGTATTAATATCATAGCATGATAATCATGTTTTTACAAAATAGCCCCACTGGTCTGTGGTAGGTAGTCTTACACACTGTATCTATGGGCTGACACAACATGAGACTACAATATATTAAAGACTAGCGGCCCAGTACGTGCATCGCTACGTATAAAGTAAAATATTAAAAAAAATTAAACCGCTCTTTCGATTTTGTGCAAACTTCACATAAACCATATACTAAATAGCCCGAACAAAGCCTAAACATTTGGTTTGGATAGGTGAGCCCGTTCTTGAGTTATAAAGTTACAACGAAAAACCGCATTAATTTTTATATATACAGATTAAAGTTCTCTGAAAGCTTTAATTGTGTGCCCCCTTTGGTCGTTATTTTATATTGATACATTATGTTCTTGCATAATAAAGGCCACTAAAATAAAACAAAGTAAAATATAACGTAACAAAATAAAGCCGCGGTCAATAACGTCTTGCTCAAGTACTTTTCCACTTCACAATGAAGCGTGAATCTCCCTAAATTTGTAGATAGGAATATATATTTGGTAATAAACAGCCGCATTCATGGGCGGCCGCGCTGTGGTGATAAAGTAAAGACAATAAAACTGTCATCCGCACCCGACTGGGAATCTGCGAATGTTTTGTGAACTTACCGCGTAGGTACCTACCTCGGTAAGATATTTTTAGGGTTCCGTACCCAAAGGGTAAAATCGGAACCCTATTACTAAGACTTCGCTGTCCGTCTGTCCGTCTGTCCGTCTGTCTGTCACAGGGCTGTATCTCATGAACCATGATAGCTAGACAGTTGAAATTTTCACAGATTATGTATTTCTATTGCTGCTCGAACAACAAATACTAAAAACAGAATAAAATAAATATTTAAGGGGGGCTCCCATACAACAAACTTGATTTTTGCATTCCAGCGCCATCTAGTTTCATTTGATGTTACTACGTATTATAGGTACTTTTCGCGGTCTCATGCGACCGATCGGGGTTTGAGAGGTAAGATGAAAGAGGTTTGCGATTCCGCTGGCAGGTGGCGCTATTTTACCACTATCGGTAAAGTAAGTCGGTAAATAGGTGGTACTTCACATGATCGAATAAAAAGTTTGAAATTGAATTATTGAATTCATGTAGTTAGGTAAATAGGTACCTAGGTAGATATTATTAATTTCCAATTAATTTCGAGTTCGAATCCTGGCCGTACATCAATGGATATTTCTGTTCGAAAAATGTACCTATATGCGCGTTACACGTGTTTATAACAGTGAAGGAAAACATCGTGAGGAAACCTGTTAGTATTCTTGAAAGCGGCGACGGGATTGCAACCTGTCACGTGTGGAATGCTAACTACGTAGTTAGGTAAATAGGTAGGTTACGAGATATTATGAATTATTTTTTATGTTTCTAGGGTTCCGTATCTAAAGGGTAAAAAACGGGACTACTAAGACACCGCTGTCCGTCTGTCTGTTACCAGGCTGTATCTCGTGAACCGTGATAGCTAGACAGTTGAAATTTTCACAGATGATGTATTTCTCTAAAATCTGCATAAAATAAATATTTAAGTGAGACTCCCGTACAACAAACGTGATTTTTTTGCCGTTTTGATAATAGTACGGAACCCTTCGTGCGCGAGTCCGACTCGCACTTGGCCGGTTTTTTTTATTTATTGTCTTTGATTAAACGAGGATCTTCACTTACACAGTTTTCAAAGTAGCAGTTCTTCTTATATGCATAAGAAGACCAAACAAATCAAAGGTTTCTGAGGATGATCGTTCCGAAGACCAACATACTTACACCATTTTTGAAATTTGTTTTGACAGCCAGACTGTCAAACTTGAGTTTTCCATTAATTACTCTGAAATACTTACATATTCGGTTTCTCACGTACCTTTCATCATGTGCCTTTATACGTTTTAAAGTATTATAACTAAGATACTTTGTATCCTCTTCTGTTTATCAATCCCCGACATTCCCTTTCATTTGTGTCGTGCAATGTACCTACTCGTTCATTTGGATTATGATAATTTTGAGGGAGAACTCACATCGATCATAAGTTCCCCTTACTCTTAAGCCATTGTAATGTTTACCATCCAGTCATTGTAATCAATCATCTCTTTTACTGAAGTAATATCCATATATCCTTTTCTCCTGCTTCTTTGTAAAATGTTGAGTTCCAAAATAAGTTTCAATAAAAACATCTATATCTATGTATTCTATACATATAATAAAACTGTAGAAGTGTTAAATTCTGTACATTGAATAAAAACTAAAAATAATACTCCTAGGGGAATTTATACAAGTAACACAAGCAAAAAAATCTGTCTGTCTGTCTGTCTGTTGTCCAGCTTTCACGCAAAAACTACTGGACGGATTTTGATGAAGCATTTTTTGTTATGTAGCTATTAGTCCTCGGCAACATATAGGCTATAATTTATTTTGATGATTGCAATACTAGATGTGAAACTATCTGTCTCCCAGCGAAGCGGGCACGGGAAAGCTAGTTACTAATAAAATCATTATTAACCCGTGCGACGCCGGGGCGGACTGCTAGTACGTTATAAAGAACAGGCAGGCCTTGCAGGCATATTCTTACTACTTAATACACTTTTAGGGTTTCGTATTCCACAAGAAACCCTTATAGTTTCGTCAGGTCCGTCCGTCCGCAGCCTAGCTCAGAGAGACCACAGAACACTTTATATTCTACGAGAGACTTTTAGTGCTAGAAAGCTGTCATTTGGCATAAATAGACATAATAAGTCAAGCTAACAAAGTGGTAGAATAAAATCTTAAAAACAATTTTATTAAGGGTACCTCTCGTACATGTAAAGTCGGCATGTTATTTTTTTTTCTCGCATACCAAGGTGTGAGGTATCGTTGGATAGGTATTGCGGGTTTGTGAAAACAACTTTTCCATTATCGATGAAGGGATCCGTTTGTGAAATATTAAGCTTTAACGTGCCAATTTTCGTTAGACAGGAGTGTCCCCCCCCCTCTAAAATTATATACTATTGGGTTTGGAGGCGAGAAAAAAGGTAGTAGTACATATACCGAACTTAAAAGGAAAACTATCACAGCTAAGTAGGTGTTACAAGTTTTCGAGTTATAGACGTAATAGTTGACCAACTCATAATAATGTACTTGAAGAAGAATTAATGGATTTTTTTAGTACAAATACCATTCAAAAATATTTAGATGTTAGTTGTTAGATGTGTAATTAGCTGTGTATTATCTACTTGACCATAAAGGAGAAGATTCTTCATTTAATACTGAGATCTTCACAGTTCACTGCTTTGGTGCATCTTCACTGCATTGAGCTCAGTGCCTTTACATGTATCATTTTGATTAATTTAACCGTGGCAAATTCTTCTTTTCCCCCCTTCGCCCACCACCTCTGTATACGTGCCTGCATCTTTAGGCTGGTGGCGACAGTTATCTGGGGGCACGGCAGTGCCCCCGCCAAGTCAAGCAATAAAGCGGCACGGCTGTACCATCCTTTTCTCGAAGCAGTTCAGGCCATTTTCGACCCCCTATAACTTCGTTGTGGATAAAACTAGAAGCCTGAATTTTCAGTAACCAAGCAGTCACTATATAAACACGGTATATTTCAAATTTCATTCAATTTTAACCAGTAGTTAAGAATTATAACTAGTCAAAGTTTCCTATTTTGTCACTCACTCACTCACTCACTCAGTGACTGACTGACTGACTGACCGATCATCAAAAGTTTAAGGCACTTCTAGCAGACATAGAAGCTTCAAATTTGAAAAACAATTAGTGTTTCGTGTAAAAATCCTAAAAGAACCTGCCAAGTGCGAGTCGGAGTTGTTTTTAGTATTTATTCTTGTAGCGGCAACAGAAATACATAATCTGTGAAAATTTCAACTGTCTAGCTATCACGGTTCATGAGTTACAGCCCTGTGACAGACAGACAGACGGACAGACAGATGGACAGACAGACGGAAAGCGAAGTCTCAGTAATAGGGTCCCGTTTTTACCCTTTGGGTACGGAACCCTAAAAATTTAAAATTTAGGGATGGTAAAAAACAAATTGACCATTTTATAAAATTAAATCATTTATAAAATATTTTTGTTTTACTTCATTGGGTCAACCCTAAGGTATTCTCCTAAGGCCGACGTCATCGCCCGCTGTGCACTTGAAACAATGCGTTGAGTCAAAGTAGTTAAGCTCATATTTCCTCGCGTTGCTTGACAGCTAGTATTTGTCGTTCTGCGGGGAAGCGATGGATATGTTACGTAGTAACTTATTAGTAATCTGTGACCAGACGGCACGCGCCGTGGGAACACTCTGTACGCGCCGCGCCGGACGCACACAGGCGGAGCGGCATCCGGTGCGGCCCATCGTTTCACGCGCCGTGGGACCCCGGCATTATCATGCATTAAACATAGCCGCAACTTTGCCACTGCATTTGTCAACGGAGGCGTGAGGAGGGGCTCGGTAATGATTGAACCGTTTCGAACGTAGTGGATCAAACACAAACATGCAACTCTGACCCCACTCATACAAAACTTTTTCTATCGCAAGTAAAAAAAACCATCAGATGACAAACTGCAATTAAAGCCACGAAAATCACAAAAGGCGGCTTGTAATTGAGCCTATCGTAAAAGCTAATGCGTCGCGCTAAAACTGCCCACGAAGATTCGTGGCAAAACCTCATTAAAAACTTAACGTTTTCGTCAGATTCTGTAGTATGGTGAAACGAATTAGCTCATTAGTAGATGGCTGACTGGTTGCATTTCTTTAACCAAAGATTCTAGTGGGAGCTGGCAGTACTATAGATGTTGTCACCAGTCACAGTGCTGCCGGGGCTGCCATTAAATGAACTAGTTTGTAGTTTTATAGAAACGCAATGGTAACGTAACGTAACAATTTGGAGATATTTTATTAGTATGCTTTACTACATTTATGTTGAAATTTAAAATATTGATGGCAGCCCTCGACGGATTTTCTTGCGTTATTTATTAAGTTCGTAGGGAGCTATGCCACATCTACATCTCGAAGAACCAAATAGGTACGTAGGGAAGTGCTATGAAAATAATATGTGCGACTGTGTGAGAGATCTAAACAACTTATATATGAAAGCTTTTTACGATAATTAACTCTCGTCACATAAATTATTTTATTCTTTTTAATTACATTTTAACCGTCGAAGGTTTTCTCAAAATTATTAATTTTGTTTTTTATTTCAAACTTTTTATAGAGCCTACATTAAACAAAACAAGTTATCAAAAAACAAAATTGGACTTGTAGTTTGTTTGGGAGATAAATGGCAACATTGGTTTGTACAAACAAATGTTTACTGCAGCGCCCCCTGGTGAATTGTTACCGTAACACCTATCTAAGAACATGCACCAATCAAATCAAAACCCCTCACTGAAAACCGTATTAAAATCGGATCAGTGGTTTTGGAGACAAATGGCAATCTCACCCCAAACGCATTATACCGTCCTCGTTCCGTCGTGGGTAAAAAAGAACTTCATTAAAATAACAAGACCTCATCAAGCCCAAACCAAGCTCAAGAATTACAAACAGCACACGCATACACACTCTACATCCATTGTATAAAATCAACCTTTTAAGATTAATATCTGGCAATATTTTTATTCTAAATGTATTATGAATTCCATTAAGAATTTTTTCGAGCATTGTTAGTTATAATCATGCGATCGCGTGCTTACACAATCTACATCTCATCAATGTGAACGTTTTTCAGCCGTAATGCTCTTCAAATAGAATTCAGTTTGGCGAAATGGCAACGGTTTCAAGCGATCACTCAAAAAACCAGCAATTTGCCAGGCTTGATTGAATGAGTGTAGTGAACCTCACTGTACTGAGCATTCTGTGTAATTCAGTTTTATTGTTTTTTTTATCACGGAAGTGCAAATTGTTTTTATCCTTCGATGGAAGTGTCTTTCATAGAGTAATCTATACTTCTATACTAATATTATAAAGAGGAAAGATTTGATTGTTTGTTTGTTTGTTTGTAACGAATAGGCTCCGAAACTACTGGACCGATTTAAAAAATTCTGTTACCATTAGAATTCTACATTATCCTTGATGAACATAGGCTATAGAATATTTTCAAAAACTTTAGGGATCCGTATTAAAACTTCGATAATGTAACCCAAGGTGTGAAAAAAAATCCAGAAAAAATCCTTATAACGCGTACTCTGCGGTAATTGTTGACAATAGAGCAAAGTGATGTACTACAGTTTTAAAAAGGACATCAATATCTACAAATAAGTCAACTATACCATTTGTCTAACTATTAGGGATCCATATGAAAACTTCGATAATGTAACCCAACGTGTGATAAACAATCCAAAAAAAAATTTGATCTATTGTCAATCATTTTTGCAGCGTATGTGATATAAGGATTTTTTTTCCTTTTTGAAGGAATTTAAGTTTTAACGACTTTCATTTAATTAGTAACAGACACTGACAATACGTTATTATTTTTTTGGTAATTAAAAACTAGTGTTGTATATACATACTATTTTCGGATTTTTTCTGCACTTGTCTTATTCTAAATTTCATGATTTTAATCCGCATGTAAACTACCTTACTTTACTCGTGAGCTGCGTAAAATACAAAAATGTCCCGGCAATCTTTTTATCAGATCCCCTTTCATTGAGCTTTTAAAAACTCATAATGAACTAAACATCTAAAAACATCGTTACTATTCTTTAGATAAGCAGCACATTTCTTGGACTATAAAATATAAGGAAACGAAGATTTCACAGCTGAGCTTTTATAGCCACTTGAAAACTCACGCACGCTAATCATTGATTGAACTAGATAATAAATTAGATTAGCAAGTTGAGTAAAGGTCTGCACTCAAGTTCAACAAAGTTTATTCCCCTAACATGGGGTGAAGGACGTAGCTGTTATTTAATCTGTGGAGAATGCTCTATATTTTGCTAAATTGGAAAAACCGGGGCCAAGTGGGAGTCGGACTCGTGCACGAAGGGTTCCGTACTATTATCAAAACGGCAAAAAAAAACATGTTTGTTGTACGGGAGTCCCACTTAAATATTTATTTTATGCTGTTTTTAGAGAAATACATCATCTGTGAAAATTTCAACTGTCTAGCACGGTTCACGAGATACAGCCTGGTGACAGACAGACGAACAGCGGAGTCTTAGTAGTTCCGTTTTTACTCTTTAGACACGGAACCCTAAAAACATATAAAATATTTAATTACATACCTAGTAGTTTTTTATTACTTAGACTTAGTACTTAGGTATTTTTTATATATCAAGCTCAACAACGTCGAGCGAAAGTATAAAATGAAAAGCGGGACAGAGCCTGTCCCGCGCGGGACAAGCACTCTGGGTAAAAAATTGGGACGTCTGGCAACGCTGGTCTAGGTAGATAGGTTTAATGGCTTAAAAATTAATAATAGGTATCTAGTTACCTACCTATATTTACCTAACTACGTAGTTAGCATTCCACACGTGACAGGTAGCAAGCCTATTTATTTACCTAACTACATGAATTCAATAATTCAATTTAAAACTTTTTAGTCGATTATGTAAAGTACCACCTACTTACCGATTTACTTTACCAACAATAGCACTGTGACAATAGGCATCACAGTGCTATTCAATTACTACCTACCTAATAGGGTGGAGCGGTCTTGTATGAAGATTTTCATTTTTCCTTATGGGGTAGTGCTCAGTAGATGTTCCTATAGCCATGCATTACACATGCGAAATTTGATTCAATTATTATATCTAGAAGTACTGCCCCAAAGCGATCAAAGTTCTGAAAAAAAGGCATATTTTGCCCTTCCTATGAAAGGCTATAACTTTTAAACTTTTACGTGTTTAAACAATGGGTACTGCGCGATAGACGCTTCTTACCCTCGTATTCAAGAACGACACTATGAGAACACGCACCCACAGTGGACGAAATCTTTTTTCATAAACATCACTTTATGTGTTATGCGACACTGCATATATAGTATATACTGTATATATAGTATAATAAATGTGTACCTAATCTATATAGGTATATTTATGAAAATAAAGTAATAAAGTCTGTCTGCCAAAAAGTGGATAGGTTGTTTATTCGTCAAATTAAGTTAATCCAGCTTTGGTATTTTTTCATGAGATGTTAGCTAAATAAGTTATAAACTGTACAGGATATTACACTGATGAGTCGATCATGGTCTGTCGAGCTACGGAAATTTTACTTCCCGATTTATGCTCAGTAATGAACGACTATCAATATTGCTGGAAGGTTCAGTATCGTTTGAGGAATGTATTTGAATTTTGTATTATTTTTATTCATATAATTTACATAATATTATTATTATGATTAATATTCCTATAATAGGAACGAATGTGTTTTATGAGTAAGTGTAATGATTCACAAAAATGTTTGTAAAGCTCTTTTGATTGGGGATACACCATTTTAACCTTCTTTTTTGAGTATAAGTATTATTCGTCTTTGCGAATTGATACAAAAACTAATAAAGTTGAAAATCTTTTAGGATATAGCAAAATTGTTTTAACTATGGGCATTGGTAGGGATGGGTGTAGTGTAGGTACTTGTGGCTACAGTTTTTGTTAGTCTAAAGACACCCGACATAATTTATGTATCTTTTATACTAGGGACTCGAAGAAACACTATGCTAGATAGCTATTCTACGTAACCTAATGCAGTTTTACATCAATAGCATTTAAAAACTTATTCATGTTTTCCCAAGGGCTTTTAAAACAAAAAAATAGGGATGGAAACGTCGTTTGCGTAAATAGTGAAAAAGTGTAATGGAGCAGAAAAAGTCCCAAATTGAGCTTCACGCTCCATTATTAGAGAAGCAAATGGGTAGATTTCAGCAAAATATTTCTTCTTTATAAATATGTGTCTCAAGCGACAGACCCTGGTCTAACCCTAGTTATTTTTAGTTTAAGGACCGTCTTACAGTTACACACGTATTTCAATGGTTTTCAGGTACCGATTTAAAAACCATGAATCACAATTGTGAGGATATAATGATACAGAATTACTGATAATATATTCATCTTTATAAGTAGACAATAAAAACTGACCAGTTCTATACAACATTTTCAAAAAAATACGTTTTTACCGTCGCAAGAACCGCTGAAAATGTCAAAAAATGGGGTCTGGTTAGGTACCAATATCTTGAAATCCACAGCATATTTTTATTTGAAAATAATACAAAATTGTAGCTTTTATATTTCTCTATACCGCGTGGCATTATCTTGTTTTCAAATAATTTGGGGGCACGGCAGTGCCCCCGCCAAGTAGAGCGCGAAGCAAATTTACTTTTTCATTTATGAACAATATAAAATGCAATAAAATTTCTCCATACATTTTTTCCATACAAAACTCACATTCACCTTAAGTCGGCACGTCAGTTAGCGCTCAGACGCGCTCGGGGAAGCATGTTCACGTCACATTTTTCTTTGAGATTAGAGGAAGTCGTACAAAACCGAATAATGGGGTAAAATACTGGAATCCGGAGGACATGCAAAACTAATGATAACATTTGTATAATATATTGCCTTGAAGAATTTAGTGCAAGCCACACAAATGATGGTTAGGTACAATGCATGAGTTGTAAGGGCTGGGCTCATGTACATTGTACAGACTATGAAGGAGTAGGATGATTTTTTTTGTAGAAGATGCGTTTTATCGAGTTAGGTTTCGAAACAATATGATAATAGTTTACGGTTTTACCTTTTTAAAAACGTCGCGTCGGAGCAAAATCGATTAAGCAGATGTTTCGTATTTGATTGTTATTTAAAAAAAAATATGAAATTTCAGAAAAAATGTGAACTTCTTTGTGTCCCTAATTAGTCCTACTAAATAAATATAAATAATGATTTGATACATTTCTGTTTTGAAATAAAAGTTTTATATAGGTACCAAATTCCTTACCTGTATGGTTTTACCCGATCTACTCTATATTACCAAGCGTGTTTTTTTATACATGGATGGAAAATATTGATACTTTATCTAAACAAAATGGAAGTAACTATCTCCATACTTATTATCGAAATTCGATTTCTAAAAGTGAACAGAAACAAGAAAGGGAACGGGAACGGGAATAAAATAAAAACCTTGCAGTGAGTTCAGCTTGATACCACGGTAACGAGAACGAGACAGGGAAAGGGAACAAGAACGGAACTAATCACAACATTTGTTAATTCTAAAGCGATACGAAGTTCGCAGAGTAAGAGTAAAAAAATAAAATTCGTTATTTATTTTATGTACAAGTTTAAAGGGAAACAACTGGAAGTTGCCAAAAATTCCTTTTAACTATGCGATTATTGAAAATGGACAGGACAATGTCTGTCACGGGTTGGTACTAGCCAAATATTTAAATTATCATTAAGCTTACAGTTCAAAACAACTCCTTTTTAAAATATGAAAAATAGCAATTTTATCAATTAAATGTAAAACGGCAAATATTAAAATAACCAATAAAAATCATCAATAAACAAAACCTAACAATAGCATTTTTTACGAGCAGGGAAACATATCCTACATAATGTACAAAACCGCATAAATTTAAATTGCATACGCATGTCATCCGACAAATTCAAATTAAAAAAAAAATTGTCATAAATAAATGTCAGAGAAGATATATTGTGCCATGCAAAAAGTGAGTTTTATATTCGAAAAAAATATTTTAATTTTCTGTTTTATAACTCCCTGCTGGTTTATGTATTTAACGAAATTCTGTGTAAATATTTAAATATATACATATTATTAGCATAAAAAATATTTTGAATTAACTTTGCGAATTAATGAATTAATACCTAAGTACTACTTGCGAGTTATTGCAAATTGTGACAACTACAGGCAATAAAAAAAACCAAAAGAGAGGGAATAAAAAAGATATCGCGGCGCTTTGATAGTATTGGTTTTAATAGTTTTTTACGGTTTAGTCATGTTATTAATTTATATTAAGTCGCATTATTAATTTGATTACTTATATTTACGAGTAATAAGCGTGGTTTATTTGAAAATAATAGTTGTTTGAATTAAATTAGAACCTAGTTGTTCATTTGTTTTTTAGTTACACATTGGCATTGTCATTTCGCTGAGCGCACACGATAAGCGACCCGATTAATCAACGATTTTTAAAAGCTCTATGTTCCTTTCACTTCTTAGCATAATCCCACAGATTTTTCATTTCATTGCATGACACAAACATGGCATAATTTATCCCTTCTCGATCGTATTCAAGGAGTCCATAGATTTCAAATAGATGGTAAATCTAGTAGTGTAGGGGAGATAAGCTTAAAACGGGTACCCCGCCCAAATCGGGTAAGCTTTTTAAATTGTGTGTCTTAGAAACCAGTTTGAATGTGTGTATGCTGAAAGATGGCCTAGGTGTCGGCCAATCACAGGCAGTCTCCGCATCGGTGGCTGCATAGTAATTAGTAAACACAGATTTTTGCTGGTTTTCATAAAAAATGGTGTTTTATGACTGCTGATTATAGTCAATTTTTGCAAGTGAATTGTTAAGGCAAGGAAATGGTCAAAACAAAAAAAAACTACTGGCCATCTCTCCCCTAGCCGGGCCATCACTCCCGACTTCCGACGGGTGCTACCTGGATAAAAAGTAGCCTATATGTGTTATTCTGATGTTTATGCTATATTACTGTAAAGTTATTAAGTATTTTTTGCGTGAAAGAGTGACAAACACACACAACCACTCAAAAACTTTCGCATTTATAATATAAAGTAGGACAGACACAGCATTTAAATCTTCCAAATTCATTGAAGAATAATAAATTAGTGTTTCAAAGAATACAATCCTTATAATATTATAAATGCGAAAGTTTGTTTTAAGGCTGCTATGTTTGTTCGCTAATCAAAAATAAACGACTAAAAGGATAAGATGAAATTTGCTGTAAATTAAAAATCAGAATAAATAAAGGGGGAACTTTCAATCAGAAAAACAACCCCTTTAAAATAATAAAAACGCAAAAAGGATGATTTTGGTATAGATGGCGCTGATGTGCAAAAAATTAGACATCTTATTCCGATATCATTGAGTTGTCATAGAAACGCATTGTACCAAAAAGGTTGAATCCTACCAAGGTCGGTATTGGAAATTAATTTTTTCAAAAAAATCTGACATCATATTGACTACTGAATGATTACCGCATTCTATCAAAATTCGTAATAAAATTTATTTTATCAAAAAAATCTGACATTAGTTTTGACTACTGAATGATACACATTCTACCAAAATTTGTAATTTATTTTATTAGGACAAGGTTTACGGGGAAAACATTTGTATTTTCCTGAAAGTGATTTTTTCTATGCGACTATTGAAATTTGGGCAGGACAAAGTCGGTCACGGGTCGGTTAGTTTTACATAAACAGTATAAATAAAAGTACTATATAAAGTTTTGACCTCATTTCACCCACCCCCCATGAATAAAAAAGCCGTTTTAGCACGGCTTTTCGCACCAAGACCTACCCACCAATATACTTAATAAATATGGATATAATATAATAATAGGTAAATCGATTACGTAACCTGAATTTAATATTATATAATTTGACATGTCGTCATAGTGACGTTTTGTATTTTGAGACTAATAATTTTATTAGTAGTCTTGCATTGACAAGAGGTACATTGTACTGTAGTAGACATAGCAAATCAGTTATTGCTAAATTGTTAGCATTTAATATTTTTGATCCTGTTATAGCAATTATAACACAGATTCCTGACGAGCCTGCAGTTAGTAGTATTACTAATCAGGGCATACGAGTAGTAGGTCCAGTTGACCATAATTTAAACTGACTTCTCCGACAATGGGAAAGCAAGGCACTTTACATGTAGTTCACCAAAATATACAAGGCCTCCCCAGCAAAATATTAGAATCAGAGCTGTTTTTAAATCTATTTAATGTAGACATAATGTGTATCACCGAACATTGGATATTAGAATTTGAATCATTTCCTTTTTATGAAAATTATAATATTGTTAGCTCATTTAAACGTAAGAATGCCATCAGAGGCGGCTCTTTAATTATTGCGAGAAATAACATTAAGTGCAAGGAACGTAAAGATATTGTAAATCTTACGATTGAGAGGTCAATTGAGCTGTCGTGTGTTGAACTGGAGCGGCATATCGTCGTGAGTGTGTACCGTCCCCCCGATTCAGACTTTGCTATATATGAATCCACTATGGAAGAAGTTTTGTTAAAAATGTTTGCATCTAATAAAACGTTAATAGTTTGCGGAGATTTTAATGTAGATATTCCGATCCATCCTTTATCTGAAAGATTGATTAATTTATTTAAGAGTTTTAATTTGTACCATCTGTTTATGGAACCGACAAGAGTGACACTTACCACAGCCACCTGTCTAGACAATGTTTATTGTAGTTGTGAACCAATTAATAAATCAGTGATCAAACATTTTAGTTCTGATCATTTCGGGCATAGTGTCTTATTTTCTTGTAATTTATTAAATAAACCTGAGGAGTTCACTTACCGTCCCATCACTGATTGTCGTATTAGAAAGTTTCAGGGTAATATTGAACTCAAAATGCCTCTTATACCATGCATAGATGACCCAAATGACCAGTTTACCAATTTGTCTAATTTAATAACTAGAGAGCACAGTGAAATTTTTAAGTTACAAACGAGCAAAACTAGATGTAAGGTCGGGTTTACTGACTGGGCTACACCTGGTATTTATAGAAGTAGAAATAAATTATACGAACTTTATGCAACTAGGGAGTCACGGCTGCACGACCCTACCTTTATACTTCATGTTAAGAATTATTCCAAAATTTTCAAAGAAGTGTGTCGTGCGGCTAAATCATTGTATTTAAGATATAAAATTGAAAAGTCCTCTAATAAAATTAAAGCAACTTGGAAGCTAATTAATAATGAAACGGGAAAATCTAAACCCCGTAATAAACAGATAAATTTAAATATTAATGATAAGCTATTAACTAAAAGAAAAGAAGTGGCGGATGCATTTGATAGTTTTTTCTCTAGTATACCTAGAATTGTTACCCAGTCACTAAACTCCTCAGCTTCTGCGGCGTCCGTTCTCTTAGAATCTAGTGTTGCCAAAAGTGAAAATGAGTTCAGCTTTAGATACATTAATGCTGATAATATTGTGAAAACTTTTAGATCTCTGAATATCAAAAATACTGAAGATCTATGGGGTATATCTACAAAGGTATTAGGTACTATTATCATTGATATTGCTCCATGTTTAGCCCACGTTTTTAATAGGTGTGTTGACGAGGGAATTTTTCCTGATCTCATGAAGCATAGTAAACTCATTCCCTTGTACAAGTCGGAAAACGAGAAAGATCCCTCTAATTATAGACCAATATCAGTATTGCCTGCTCTAAGTAAAATTTTTGAAAAAGTTATTCTTACTCAGTTATTATCTCACTTCAATCTTAATGGGCTACTTCATTGTCATCAATTTGGATTTACAAAGGGTCGATCAACAACCGATGCCGGTACTTTGCTCTTAAAGCACATATATGAGGCCTTTGAGAAATCGCAAGATGCGATCGGTGTGTTTTGCGATTTGTCGAAAGCGTTTGACTGCGTGAGTCACGCAACTCTAATCGCAAAGTTACAACACTATGGCATCCATAACCAGGCAATTCACCTCTTACAATCTTACTTGTCCAATAGAGTCCAGAAAGTTGATATCGGTGGCGAACGATCTTCTGGGTCATTTATTGAAATGGGAGTTCCACAGGGCTCGATTTTAGGTCCATTTTTATTCTTAGTTTACATTAATGACCTCCCATTCTATGTAAAAGACATTTGTGACATAGTCCTATTTGCTGATGATACGTCGCTTATTTTTAAAGTCAATAGATCTAAAGTTAACTTTGATGACATAAATGCGTCACTGTCGCTAGTCTTTAATTGGTTCACTGTAAACAATCTATTGCTTAATTCTAAGAAAACAAAATGCATTAAATTCTCTTTGCCTAGTGTACGGCATACTCCGACTAACATTGAAATAAATGAAGAGGCTCTTACGCTTGTTAATTCGACTACTTTTTTAGGTCTCAATATTGATGCAAACTTACAATGGGGACCTCATATTGTAACACTTGCTGGTAAACTTAGTTCCGCTGCCTATGCAGTCCGCACGATTAGGCGGCTGGCCGATGAAGCCACAGCTAGGCTAGTTTATTTTAGTTACTTCCATAGTGTAATGTCGTATGGAATTCTTCTCTGGGGTAAGGCAGCAGACATTCAAGTTATTTTTGTTTTACAAAAACGGGCAGTACGTGCCATTTATAAAATGAAGTCCCGGGACTCTTTGAGACAAAAATTTAAAGAAATTAACATTCTCACAGTAATCTCACAATATATATATGAAAACTTACTGTATACTCATAAGAATATGGCTTTCTTTAAGAAAAAAAGTGATGTACATAGTATTAACACAAGAAATAAGAACAAATTGTACATACCCAAATTTAGATTAGAAAAAGTGAAGGGGTCGTTTATGGGGAATTGTATACTATTTTATAATAAACTGCCAGAAAACGCAACAAATTCCCGTTAGAAGATTTAAAGCCTATATAAAGAATAATCTTATAAACAAAGCGTATTATACTGTAGATGATTATATAAATGATAAATCCTCGTGGCCTGATGTCGCTCTGCCACTCGACAGCTAAATATTGATTTAGGTACTTAATTTCATTTTGTGTAACATTTGTCTACTTTAATTATTTTTAAGCAAATAGTTATTTTATCTGTAAGTTTTAATTCTAAATCAAGTGTAGCGTGTGTTGCTTTTTGAATTTGTGCTGAAGCTCTTTAGTTATTTTTTTTTTATTGCTGTACCTACGTACTTGAGTAGTAGGTACTTTTAACTTTTAATTATTATTCTTGTTTGAGCCTTCACCTTGTTCGATTGGCACCACACTGGAGCTCTACATAGCATTAAGGAAAGGATCATAAAAAAAAAGGTAGACCCCAAGCCGTGTTTGTTGCCTGATTCTTCTAGGCTTGGTCGCGTGGAATCGGCGTAGCTTCACCTAGTTCCTAAGACGTTTCAAAGTGATCCTTGTGATTTTATTGAAATAAATGATTTTTGAATTTGAATTTTGAATTTGAATTTGTAAAGGTAATGAAATACATGAACAAGCGCTTACACTGCTACAACACAACATACATTTTTACGCAATGTCGAACGGGTCCAATCCAATTCCTTGATGGTAAGAACAGCGCAAATCCGGAACTAATGCCGTGGTTGTTATTACATGTCAACTTGTCGCTCACGGAGGGGATTCCTTCCCATTTTATTATAAATGTGAATACTCTTCTTGTAGGCTTTTGTTCTTTACCAACTTAAAATCATAAAAAAAGTAATTACTAAGTAACTAACGACATAAATTATTGTTGGTATTACTTTTGGCACTAATCATTATAAATCAGTAGATTAGAGAATGTTGTGGAATAATAAATATTAAATGGATAATTTTAGTTTTCTCTCTTGTATTAGAAATACGAAAGTTTGGTTGTTTGTTTGTTACTCGGACATCAAAGTTTCTATAAAAAACAACGCGAACGAAGTTGCGGTGGTCTATAAATAAATAACTCAATAATAATAATCACATAAGTGTGATTTTTTTCAAGTAGGTACCAAACTAAGATATATTTCAGTATTATATTATACCTACTATGTATCTATTGTTATAATTCCGAAGTCCGACTAGAAAGAAACCCATACCTAAAGTTTCGCTACGTAATTGGCATCTCCTTCCGTCAACTCTCGGAACCAACATTGAAAAGATTTATGTTGAAAGTGGTCCGATATTTTGACATTTCTTGGTTTCGTATGTTTACCCTATATATACAACATAAGTTAAAATAGAAAATAAGTTTTCTGTTTGATTGCACATATAAATCTATGTTTCCCGAATAATCGATTCATGCATATACATCGATTATTGTATAATTGGATCAAATCGATTATTTTGTAATCGATTCAAATCGGTTATTTTTTAATCGATTTAAATCTCTTATTATTTAATCGATTATTATGTAATAGATGGTTCTGTAAGCGATTGTTTTGTAATCGATTATTCGGTAATAGATTATTCTATAATCGATTATTCGGTAATCGATTATTCGTTTATCGATTTATTCGTAGACATCGCGGTGTCTCGTCGCAACATTCGTAATTTCCCCTCTGGTAAACCGGCCGCGCCCCCTTCAGAACCCTGGTAGCAGATGGGCCAGAAAATAGCAACAAAAATAAGAATAAAGAAGTTTCAATACACGCACACGTCGGTCGCACACGCATCAACGGTAGGTACTTGATCATCAACGGTCATTGCGTAAGTTTCATCAACTATCTTCTAATCTGTGGGTTTTGAACATATTCAAGACTAGAAGAAGGAATAAGAAGAACCAAGTAGTCAGGAAGCAATTCTAGAAGTTAGAAAAAGTCTTCAAGAAGGGTCGAAGTTAGAACAGCTGATGAAGCGCCGGCACGACCTAGCCTAGAGCGGCTTAACAGCTGCTCGGTTCGCTCTTCAGCGGGCGTGATATAAGCCGAACCTGCAACGCGCTCATTATGAGCGGCGCGGTGTATGCGGTCCGCAACAGTAGTGGTAACTAAGAAGTTCCGTTCTGATTGCCTGTTGAATAGCTCCTGACTCCATGATCAGATCAACTTGCTGTCATCATATTGTTGTATTGTTACCAGAACTCAAGGTGTACGCAAAATTGTATCTCAATCGGTTGGGTATAACTGCTTCAAAATTGAGATGCAAGATTCCACCCGAACTATCATAGTTACATACATACATAGACATACATTATATTGCAAGTTAAATAAAAGCTTGTAATAAGGAAGCAGCCTGATCCCAGTGTTCATAAATTTTTGTTCAATTTGTAATATAAAATCTGTTAGAAATAGTCTGTTTTTGACAAGAAATATCTATACTAATATTTTAAAGAGGAAAGATTTAATTGTTTGTTTGTTTGTTTGTTTGTATCGAATAGGCTCCGAAACTATTGGACCGATTTGAAAAATTATTTTACCTTTAGAATCCTACATTATCCCTGATAAACATAGGTTATAGAATATTTTTAAAAACGTTAGTGATCCGTATAAAAATTCGATAATGTAAAGAAACGAGTGAAAAAAATGCCAAAAAAAATCTTATATCGCGTACGCTGTTAAAACTATTGACAATAGAGCAAAGTGATGTACTACAAAATTAGTACTATATAGTACTCGAAAATTGAATTGTAACCTAATGACTAATACTTAATTCTAATTAGATGACTCATCACAAAACATTTGCACGCCTGCGTGTAGGCTGAATACAATCTACCATAATAGTTTTAAGATCTGACATGTAAATGTTGTGTTCTTGCAAATAAATGATTTGATTTGATTTGATACAGTTTTATAGAAGACATCAATATCTACAAAAAAATCCGGAAGACCATATATGTCTAACTATTAGGGATCCGTATGAAAACTTCGATAATGTAACCCAAGGTGTAAAAAAATTACCCATAAAATCATTATTACACCCTACTGCTAGTTATTTATAAGTAAATATTTTGATTTTTTATTTAGATAGGTACTTGAATAAAATAGGCGAAAAATGGGTACCTATAAAATAAAGCTTTATTCAATCTTGGATAACTAGTACCTAAGTACCTTTATCAAATTTAAAACCCCAGCAAATAGAGTTCCGATCCGAAAAAAAAGAAGTCATAGGTTTCTTCTGTGCATGAATGTATAGAGCAGTTTGTAACCATACAGTTATTAACTATACAAGGTACCAATATTTGTTTTTCCTGCTTCTGCTTTCGAGTGTCAATGTGAAGCTATGAAAGTTTTTTCAATCTATTTGGATGACCCACTTTATATTCAGATGGATATTGAGTGTGGCAACTTTCCGGTGCGCAGGATCGACTTTGGAGATAGGCACATACAATGTCAACTTTGGATTCAAATTTACTTTCGTTTTACCGATATTAAAATTCTTAGGCCTACTTTTCCTAATGCCAACTGTGCGAAAAATAAACTTGTGCGATATCGAGCCTTCAGAAGTGCTCAGTAAGGATTGAATTTGAACATAGGTATGGTAATGCTTGTTTGCGGATTATTCGCATTTGCGCTGACTGAAGAGCCCCTGAGAGACAGTCAAACGATTTGAAGGTGAAAGGAAGAACCATCAGGCGAGTTGTTTTGTGATATTTTTGCTTTAATAATAGGCACATAGTCATGCACGGTAATTCAAAGAAAATTTTAAACCGAGAAAGTCGCACTATCAGAGTTACATACCAAAATAATCGAATCCAAACTTCTAACTAAACTGTATCAACAAACAGAACAATCTATTACCTTTAGATAGGTACTACATAGTTTTACAACCAATGAATTTGGGCTTACTTATAATTAATAAATATTATTTTTCAAACTATCGTGATTAGTAGACATAACTATAGATTTTGACACGAGTCTTTATCACGTAATTACCTTTAATTTACTTTCCCGACGTTTCGGCTATGTTACAATAACCATGGTCGCGGTAATTACGTGATAAAGACCCGTGTCAAAATCTATAGTTATAATTAATAAATAAACAACCCAGTCCAAATATCCTGAATACTTAGGTTTTCAACAAACTTAAACCACTACTAACTTTAAACGGCAATTTAAAATAAATTAAGGTAGTTACAAAATAATGATTGTCATGGTACGTTTACGCTTTAAGTGCTCTGTTGTGGAACTGAATAAACCAACCCTAATTATAGAGGAGATAGGAGACACTTGATCCACCATTTGATTATTGCTCATTATCTCGTGAAATAGTAGGGTTTTTCTGTTACAATTTTTATGAACTTAAAACATAGAAGAAATGTCTTTATTTTTTTCATGTTCCTGTTTCCTAGCATATATTATAAATTTTCACAGATGATGTATTTCTCTAAAAACAGCATAAAATAAATATTTAAGTGGGACTCCCATACAACAAACGTGATTTTTTTGATGATTTGATGGTAGGGAACCCTTCATGCGCGAGTCCGACTCGCACTTGGCCAGTTTTAAGTTAATTAAATTCAATAAATCCTAATAATATTATAAATGCGAAAGTTTGTGATAAGGCTGCTATGTTTGTTCCCTAATCAAAAAAAAACGACATAACGGATTAAGATGAAATTTGATGTAGTATGTAGATAAAAAATCAGAATAAATAAAGGAGGAACTTATAGTCCGAAAAACAACCCCTTTAAGATAAAAAGAACGCAAAAAGGATGATCTTGGATAGATGGCGTTCGTGTGCAACAAATCTGACATCACAGACTAAAAACATTTAGTCATCATAACAACGCAGTTTTGACTAATGAATGATACGCATTCTACCAAAATTCGTAATTTATTTTATCAGTACAAGGTTTGTAGAGAAAAAATTGCTGAAAAAAGCCTGAAATTGCTTTTTCCTATGTGATTATTACAAAAAAAAATTGACAGAACAACGTTTGTCACGCGTCGGCTAGTTGTTTATAAAAAATTGTCTACAATAAAAAGTAGGCAAATGCGATATTTGACTCGCGGTACAAAAAAAAATAACTTTTAAGGAAAATCATAACCTACCTATTTTTCGGGCAGTTGGGTAAAATTAATACAGCATATTTTATCCTCGGCTGTTTTTATTAATATTTATTATATACATATATACCTTGAAACCCTATCAAGGTCTTTCATGACACTTTTTGGCTACAATTATGGCTTCTAAAAACGGGTTGGGATGACACAGTTCCATGTAATATCGCACGAACGTGGAACCGGTTTGTTAACTCATTAGAAAAGCTCAATATTATTCGCATTCCTCGGCACGTAGGTAGCCAACCTAGTTAATAGAAGTGCATGGTATTAGTGACGCATCGCAGACGGCGTACGGTGCCTGTCGGTGAAATCTTTGAATTAAAATCCTGTTATGTCTCCTCACCGAGAGAGCCTTGCCAAAAGGTATAATTAAAAAAAAATACATTTTACACCAATAGAGCATTGAATATTAACCCATAACTAGGTTTTACCATGCCTATTTGTCTAATTACATTTTATACTCTTTTTAGGATATTTCAAATACCTAATCACTTTCTATGGGAATTTTTCTGAAGATTGCAAAGTTATTAAGTATTATCTGCACAATACAAGCCTTGGCCATATGGAAACCTTGAAAACTTTGATGCATAGGCAAGAAGCATGATCATCATCATCATGAGAGCAAGCCTGATGGTACAGCTAGAGTTTGAGTTTGTGTAGTGTAGGCTTACATAATAAATATTAATAAACCAACGATAATTATTACCAAGTACTGTTAATTTGAAAACTATAATATTACCTATTACTTATATACTATTCTTAGAATTCAGTATCTCCTCTTTTTTCGTCGGTTAATAAGGAAGGTACCTGCTAATTACAGAGTAGGTATAATAAACTATAATAGGTTTCATAGGCCTACAGCTAACCTACCACCTCACCTTGCGAACAAATTCGCGTACGGGTCAGCTAGTAATAAATAAAAAGTTATTATGCTTTTAGAAAACCCTATGCCATTTTGGACGTAATACTCGTACTGTTCATACCTTTGTGAGATAGAATAACTGTATATTGTCCACCATTATCTATAACAAAAAAAACCGGCCAAGTGCGAGTCGGACTCGCGCACGAAGGGTTCCGTACCATAATCTATAAACCGGCAAAAAAATCACGTTTGTTGTATGGGAGCCCCCCTTAAATATTTATCTGTTTTTAGTATTAGTTGTTATAGCAGCAACATAAATACATAATCTGTGAAAATTGCAACTGTCTAGCTATCACGGTTCATGAGATACAGCCCTGTGACAGACAGACAGACGGACAGCGAAGTCTTAGTAATAGGGTCCCGTTTTTACCCTTTGGGTACGGAACCCTAAAAAGAGAGAAATTAGAAAGGAGTTTATCCGCACTTATCTTAAAAACCTAAGATTTCTCTAAATTCTTCTTTAACTTAATAGCTATAATCATCACGGACCATGTGATCAATGAGATCAAACAATAATCTTGAATGGAATGGACACGTAGAATATTCTAGATGGCAGTCTTCCACTTGGCCTGGTGGAAGGGATTGGCCGAATCGGTAAGCTTGCTTAAAGACCTCCCAAGCATCTCTGTGTTCATTTTGTGGTTCCAGTCTGAAAATAAATAAAACAGTTTTTTAAATAAAATATAATAACGACTTTAATGATAGATAGCTCTCTAGGCAAAATATATTTAGGAGTAGTCAGAGGCACCTCCAAACATAAGAATTGGCACGTTCAAATTTTGCAAAACCAAGCTAAAGAGAGGAAATTAAGGGTCGCGCACAGTGCATGTAGCAAATAGTATACAATTTTGTACTCCTGTGTATGTATGTAATGTTTATGACACCCCCAAACACAAAAATTTACTGAATAAAAAAATTGTATCGAAGCCGATGCGTAAATAATACGCGCTTGTCCGAGCGCTGAGTTCTTAGATGTATAATTTGTGCATCGGTTTTTATTTTTATACTATAAATATGACAGTACTAACACAGTTCTATATTCTGTGACAATACGAGCACGAGTAAAACCACCAACCGCGTGACTGTTTACAATCACTACCTTACTATCCACACAAACATATTTATTTCTTGAGCAACTAAAACTTATGCGCTTGAACCACAACCTATCTTAGTCAACACCGATGATATAACCGTAGAAACTGAAAGTTCCGACTAGGTTTTGTAATGGTATAACTTGAAGTGGTCCTATTATACAGTCAACCTGTTTACCTGCTTTACCATAGCGCACGCACATCGCATCGCTTGTAGTGAGAAGGTAATAGAGCCCACCTCACACAATAACCTGCATCTACTAGCCAGGATCTTTAGGGTTCTGAACCTATATGGTGAAAGAGTTTAGATTTATGTTAGTTTCCGATTTTTTATGAAAAACCTGACAAGTGTTCCGAGCCTGACTCGCGCCCCGAGGCTTCAGAACAAACTTGCATGATGATGGTTCGTTCATTACGAATATTACGTTTCAAAGATTTTTTGTCCGTTTATTGAGTTTTTTTTAATGTGACTAACTGCTAAAACTGAAAATTTATAATTTACCTTTACTTGTATTGTAAGACCTTGGTCCTTGCCAAATTTCACGATTCTAGTTCAACGGAAAATACCATGTAAGTTTTTATTTACTTGCGAGCAAGATTGAACAAAATAGGCGACCATACGAGTTGTAACAGGCACATGTAGTTAGGTACATCCTTCAGGTTAAAGCAATAATGATTTTACTCAAGGTATTGGTGGTATATTCGTGTTTTCAGTTTTCGGGAGTAGGCTAAATAAATATCGACGATATCGACAGCGCCCAAAATAATTTTGAAGTCTAACGAATACGACCAACTAACCTAGTACCTACTTAAATTTGGTATGTTCGAACTCTTATAAGTTCGAGTTTCGAATAAGGTCTAGCGGCTTTATTAAAAAAGCTTTACTCATAAGACAAAAATCAAGAAATCGTTCGAATGTACTTGAAAATAATTACATTTTTAAACAAGGGGCGTTTTATTGGATGTTGTTTACCGTTGAGTGGTTGTGTAACCCAAAACAAAGCATCTTCATCTTGACGTTCACAACCTTTCAGCGATTCAGGATTATTCCTAATTGGACATAATAATCATTAAGTAGGTAGATACTTTAACTATTTTGTAATTTAAATTCTTTGAACATATTATAGGTAGGTATACTTACTTAGCGGTAATGTTACGAGTATTTTGTTATAACCAACTAGCTGTCCCGTGCCGTTTGAAGATTACCTTCTAAATCTAAAACTTATAAAATCATAAAGTCACAAACGTCACACATTACAACTAAAGTTTAAGAAGCAGTTTTCCCCAGCCGATTGAGTTTGCATACTATTTAAGTAACTTTGGTGACAATGCAATAATATGGTATCAACAAGCTGATCTGATGATGGAGTCAGGAGCTGTTCAACGGAACTCTTCAGTAAAAAATCTGATTGAGTTGAAACTTAGCATACTTATCAATTTCAAACGACAATGTAATATTATGGTATAACGATCTGGTCTGATGAAGGAGTTTTAATGTAGCCATAGGAACTCCTTAACTACACAACATAACCCCGTCGTGTTTGGGCTTGTTGAATTTGTCTTAACGAGCTCTAGAAATATAAAAGCTTGTTTTTGGTGGGTTTGCGCCTTTACACTAAACACATGTTGAAAGGGCTCCAGTTTCTTAACCGGATGATAGGAATGTCGCGACAGCTTTCATTTTATTATGGTCATCATAACTTCAAACGAATTGAGCGATTTGAACAATTCAAAAAGTGGTTCACTCCTAAATATATAGCCTTAATTGCTAATTAGTTAAGTTGGGTAAGTACTAACATCATAATATGAATAGAATCACTTTGTTCCGATCCATGTTTTATTTAATTAATTTCAACAAAAAAAGGTTATTATACCTAAACTATCTTAATATTTAAATATATACCTCACAGACTTTATTATGCGCACATTCTTATCAGGACATCTTATCATTATGAGGACATTCAATATCGTCTGCTTACTGGTAAAAGTAAGTAAGTGCAGTTTTTGTCAATTCGAGTAAATTACATTTGAAAGTTTGAGTGTTTATTTAACCTAGTTAAAAATCAATAATTAAAAAACTGCTAATGCAAATTGTTGCGTTGAACATCCTTCTTTATATAGATTATATAAGATTTACTCATATTTCATGTTATTTTCATAGTAAAAACTTAATTAAATTAAATTAATATTCAGAGAGGTAGGGCATTTATTACGTTTTACCTGTAATTAGTAAATTTTGTCTATCTTCTTAATTTGATGTTATACGGTACTTATCTACGTTTCCTAATATCTTACTGTATTTTAGACAAACTACAATATTGAAATAATTTTTTTGGAGATATCAACCAAAATATAGCCTATTTTGTTTAATATAACCTGTTTTACCTGTAGGTTTTCAGTAAATGTAAGTGACTTATTACAAACAACTCCATACAAAAGTGACTAACGAATTCAATAGTTTTAAAACTTAAACCTGTCTAAATACCTACTTAAAAGCTAGAAACAAGTTGTAAAATATAGACCAACTCCACGGTTTTATTATAAAGTTATTTTACTTAAACATTTTTAGTCAGAGGCTATTTTGATTAGAATCGAATATTTAGATGGTTTTGTATCTTCACTTAAAAATAACTGTATAGTTATTGTAATTCAGAGTTTGTTTCTTATAAAACCTTAATGTATTTTCTAGTGTGGTTGATGTTAGTATGAGTTATTTATGTTTAAACATCCAAATTACATCTTTAGCGCGATTTAAGATTGTAATTACTGGTTAAAATTGAGGTTTTGTAGATTTCACTAACTGTGATGGTTGAAGTTGTAGAAAGTCTATCTCTATCGATGCGATGAGCATGAGCAAGCATTTATATTGTGTTGATTAAGACGACGCTCTCCAAACCGGAGGAGAAGATGAAGATGGCAATGGTCATTGTTACAGTGAGACAAGATAAGTGGGACACGATGATGATGGATGCTAGCATCCATCGATGATAACGGTGCAGTGGACCACAATGCTTTGATCTGCATCGGAATGTAACTGTTTAAATCTGGCGAGCCTGCGGTGACTCGGGACAGGATTCATTGAACATCTTGATAAAGATGCTCGTAGTATCTGAGTGATGTTAAAGTGTTATCACACAAGAATACCCAGATGTGACTTCCTGTTCCTGAACGTCCAGTGCATCGTCGGACGTTGTTCTTGAACACAGCCTGTTATTATTATGAATCATAATTATCATTTCAGTTATTGGACATCCTTTGCTGAACATATTAGGTCTCTCCCATAGATTTCCAAAGCGAATGAACTTGTACCGCCTACACCAATGGCTTCCAGCCTTTTTCCCAAACACATAATAGCATAGAACATAAACAAATAAAGCAGCATCGCGCTCTCTTTGTAGTAAAAGTCCATTTTGTTTTTGTATCATTAGGTAAACAAAACGGTAGTATTCATTTTGTGTATTGATAGAAAAACAAAATTTAAGTTCAATGTGGTAGTGCAAAGTTATTACGATATGGATATCATGGATAAGGAAGATAAGGTTTACCTACACTTTGATTCGATATTCCTGTAGTCAATCGCTCTTGTATTTCAATCGTGGCGCTCCCATGCTAAAACTTGTTGTTATGTATGGGATGATAAACACAAAAGGCGATTGTATACTGGCATATGAGGCCAAAGCCTGGCGTTTGAGTCAGCTGCATGTATACACTGATAATGGTATCGATTTGTACTTCCAAGGGAATAGAAGGGGAGACGCGTGCGCTTCTATACGGAGTTTAAAGAACCATTATTTTTTCAACAAAATCTTAGGTAGGTAGGTATTTATATGAAGTCACGCTAAGCGGCGTCGGTGGTAACTTCGAGAAACCATTATAATGTATCTATCTGGGGGAACGGCAGTGGCCCCGCCAAGTCGAGCAAAAAAAAGCGGCACGGTCGTACCATCCTTTTCTCGAAGCAGTTAAGGCCATTTTCGATCCCCTATAACTTTGATATGGATAAAACTAGAAGCCTGAATTTTCAGTAACCAAGCAGGCATTGTATAAACACAGTATATTTCATTTCATTTAATTTGAACCCGTAGTTTAAGAATTATAATTAGTCAAAGTTTTTAATTTTGTCACCCACTCACTCATTCATTGATTGACTGACCGATCATCAAAAGTTTAAGGCACTTCTAGCAGACATAGAAGCTTAAAATTTAGAATACTTACTATTAGTGTTTAGTGTATAAATCAAGGAAAAATTTAAATATTTTGCAATTTCGGTCCAGTTTTCTAGATAATACTGCGTAAATAACTTTGTAATCCCATTATATAGAATTACAAGTATACAAGCATATATAATTTGGGGGCACGGCAGTGCCCCCGCCAAGTCGAGCGCGAAGCAAACACTGCCGTACCATCCTTTACTGGAACCATTTCGCCGCATTTTCAGGCCCCTATTTGAGAACCTCTGGATAAGACCAGAAGGCTGAAATTTTCGTCATCCAGTAAGCCATAATCACATACTTAAAATCCAAAATTTCAAGTCTGTAGGTCATTTAGTTACGAAGTTATGGCGAAAGCAAAATTTCGCATTTTAGACAGACACTCACTCACTCACTCACTCACTCACTCATGATCATCAGAATAGAACTAGTACTTCCCATAAACTCAGAGAGCTGAAAATTGGTACAGAGTTAGGGTTTAATGGCCACATAAAGGGAAAACCATAAAAACTAGGATAATCGAAGATCTGGAGTACCTGGTGACCCTGATAAGAAAACACAAAAGCCTAACCAAACTATTAGAGATCGACATACCGCCTTTACAAAAAATATTCAACTACTGGACCGATTTGAAAAATTCTTTCACCATTAGAATCCTACATTATCCCTGATGAACATAGGCTATAGTATATTTTCAAAAATATTAGGGATCCGTATGAAAACATCGATAATGTAATCCAAAGTGTGAAAAAATTAAAAAAAAATCCTTATATTGCGTTTGCTGCGGAAATTATTGACAATAGCGCAAAGTAATGTACTACAGTTTTAAAGAGGACATCAATATCTACAAAAAAGTATGCAATACTATATGTCTAACTATTAGGGATTCGTATGAAAACTTCGATAATGTAACCCAACGTGTGAAAAAAACCCAAAAAAATCCTTATATCGCGTACTCTGCGGAAATTGTTGACAATAGAGCAAAGTGATGTACTACAGTTTTAAAGAGGACATCAATATCTACAAAAAAAGTCTGCGATACTAAAAGTTTTATTAGGGATCCTTATGAAAAAATCGATAATGTAACCCAAGGTGTAAAAAAATTACCTATAATATCATTATTACATCCGTGCGACGCCGGGGCGGACTGCTAGTACGCAATAACATTAAAGGAAAACTCTGGATAAGACTAGACTGGCTTTTATACTTACTTATACTTACAAGTTTACAAGAAGAAATAGTCGAACGATTAACTTTATTCTACTCGAACATTACACAAATTGAATAAACAAATTAACAAATTAAATAAACTAAAATATTAATTTCGCTCAAAATTAAGAGTGGCGGTGATACCCGCACACGTCGCTGGATGGCGCTGACTGTATTTTAAACGCGCTTACGATTTGTTTTTATAATAAAAAAACTACTCATAAAAAGAAAAAAAACTGTGTCAAATAAGAAAATCTAATAAAATAAATCAATAACTCAATAAGCCCACGTTTCTACAAAAAGAAGTGAAATCCCACCAAAAACATTCTGTAAAAAACTAGCCAAGTCTCGATGGAGCTGCTTGTTTATCTCTAAAAAGTAATGAAATCTAGACAAAGTCGTGTCAAGTCTGAGGTTCTTTACTGCGATTTCTTTATTATTATAGAATGTTATGTGACTTGGCCGTTGAAGAGTACACAAGGGTACAAAACCAGATGCTCCATGACACCATTGCACCAATCTGTCGCCAGAACCGCTACCCATTAACGATGGAAAATTGCCACTTAGAAAACGTTGATTCAATAACCAGTCAATTGTAGGCTTAATAATACTTATGTAAAGGCGAGCCTGAAACAAACAGTATAAAAAATACGTCTATTTTATGTTAGATCGGTGGTCGATTTGACGCTCCAAAAAGAAGACAGCAGAAGTCAGCATTGTCAATGCTGAATGCATGTGTTGCACGATCAACAACAGCCTAAAATAAGACACTAGCGTCCAATTACCAATACCTGTATTGGCTATTATCTCGCTTAACAAACATAGGTAGTTACAACAGATATAACATTACGTGTAAACAAAATTGACTTGTACCCACTAACGTATAAAGAATGTTCAACGGCCAAGTCACACAACATTCTATAATAATAAAGAAATCGCAGTAAAGAACCTCAGACTTGACACGACTTTGTCTAGATTTCATTACTTTTTAGAGATAAACAAGCAGCTCCATCGAGACTTGGCTAGTTTTTTACAGAATGTTTTTGGTGGGATATAGGTTACAAATATTACATCAAGCACATGCCTCATTTTGCAGTAGCTAGTATTCCATACGTGACAGGTTAAAAAACCGTCGCCGCTTATAAGAATACTACTACCTGGTTTCCTCACGATGTTTTCCATTACTTTAAAATATTTGTTTAAATTGGTCTATGTACTAATTGAGCTGTGAGCCCAGTCAGAGTTGTCTATTTAATTTGATTTATTATATACCTACGAGTATGTAAAAAAATTAGCTGTCTGCCCCGGCCTTATAGTTAGCCGTAGTCGCATAAATCTTCACATACTCGATAACTTCGCTTCACCCGTATGATGAGCCTGACACACGGAACTTGAGCTGATTCGTGGGAACTACTGCATGCAGCAAACTCATCGTTTTGATTGTTAGTGCGATGATCTTATACTGATTACAGAAAAAGTGCTTCTTATTTTTCCATTCGACCTTGGTGACCTCCTCGGCGTCACATCGGTCATTCTAAGAAATCCCTATAAGATTATTCCCTTTCCTATGGGTTTTTTGCCTACTTTTAAGGTCATCATTGGTGTCGATTCTGATGGCATCGAGCTAATCCTAAAATTTCTTAAAATAAAATTAAAACAATTTCGCTCTTATTCCTTTACATTAAAATCTAAATTAGAGTAGGTGCCAATTATGTTGTGTCCTTTTTACAATTCGGGAACAAGAGGATCGCGTTTTAACACGATTTTTCATCTGCTAACTTCCGGTACTGGCAGATCATTTTGTAGCAAATAAAAAAAAAATGATATTTTCTTAAGCCAATATAAAGCTTTTGCTTAGCTTAGCATATATATAGCTTAGTTCTAGAGTTCCTGATACTTTTCAGGAATAGTTCTATACGATTCGAGTCTAAAAATCACGTTTGAGTGAGAGTAAAATATGAAAAGTCGAAAAAACATTTTTTACCACTTTAAAATATGTCTAAAGGCCGGAACTCTTTCGTTTCTGTTAGATACATAACAGAACTCCAACCTAACACTCAATTTGGAACCAGAACTCTTGTAAAAGTATCAACAGAGCATCATGTTCTAAAACATTAATACCGAATAAATAAAAATATACGAAAATCGAGAAATATTTTATCTCATAAAAACATGTGTGAAGCCCGGAACTCCTATAGAACTATAACTATAGAACTATGCTGCATGCGAATATAACTCCCATTTATTTGTGATCTGCTGGACAATGATCTGCTAAGTTGAGACACACAACAGAATCGACACCATTGTCTACCTACTATAAATTTCCCTAAGGGACAACTGAAACTCATTTTATTGGTAAAGTATAATAACATCTACAGAGACATGAAGTATGACAATATTTTTGTGGTTAAGTTAGGCTACATCTTGATGTAGGTTACGTTCTTCTATGATGTCAGGCTTACTATAGTTATAGATGAAAACATGGAGCTCTCCAACCACCACTTTTCAAAACCTTATTTTTCCATTTACTTTTGAACCGATAACTTTAGAGCAACGATTTTTTTTCTCAAACTCACCCATTGACTTATCTTTAAGATTCAATATGCTTTTCACAAATGTATTCACTCTAAGTCATGTTTTATAGGTAGGTCACTGTGTCTTATACAATTCAACTACAAAAATTTGATAAGATAAATATGCACTTAAAAAAAATAGCATTGCTTGCAAATATAGCATTTCAGAAGATATTTTTTTCAGACGTCTTGTCGGAAAGCTCCTGTTTTTCCTACATAACTATCTTAATCTACGAGCTACAATTTTTTGGATGACATCTAATTGCTACAATTAGCAACTTTCACGGCTTTGTTAGATTTGAATCCAAGACAAGATCTCTCCGACCATAGGCATAGACACATCTCCACGCTCAGCTTTCCAAACTTTCAGTTGTTGGTGAACTCCAAGGTTAAAATAAATTTCTAAAGCTGTATTTTTAGCCGCAATAAATATTTGATAGAATACTTACGTTAACATAAACGCAAAGCCACGGAGGACGGCATTGTTGGCGGGTCGCGCACCCAAATCACAATAGAGATAGAGGGCGCACTTTACGGGGTCGTACTTTAATATAGCTTTCCATCGTACGCCGTGATTCTGAAAATATATATTAACACGAATTATTAATTAGTAAATAAGGGGGGGGTTCCAACAAGGATCATGACTGTAATCCCTAAGATGTCCAGGCGCTTAGGGAGTAGTCAGAAGAGGAAATACGCACACCTCTCAGCGTCGCCAACTCTACGTCTTTTTACGTATAACAACCTACGTATTTTAAGCCTTTCCTGCAAACCTACGCAGATTACCTACGCGTATTATTTCTATACCTATTTACTTACCAGTCAATAAAGGGACTCTCATCACAATTTAACTTATAGAAAACTTGATTGCCTATTTACCTACCTACGTAAAAAGCCGAAGGTCGTCAGTTCTAATCTCGACTCTAATCTCGTATTATTATATACCTACATATTTTTTACCTACATACTAGCCAATAATATGAGATACATAGCCTAGCTATTTGGTTCATGTACCCATACACCTACCTACGTACTAGCCAATAGTATGGGACACATAGCCTAGCTAACTAAGTGGTCGATGGACCAATCATAATTTTACTTACGTAAAATGACATCCATCACTCATATACCTTTCTTTATATACATTTATATACTTCTGGGATCAAGGTTTGGGTGTCCCAAAAAAATCAAAGTGATTTTTTTTAACGCATACCCTCTAAATTTTTTCGTTTGGTGCTAAAATGACTCTAAAATAAATTTCACGTACTTAGGATAACAGCAACCCGTGCCGACTTGAATCAAAACATTTCAGTACTTGCACTCCTAAGCGCCTCCTTCATATTTCAGCGCGTGTCGTTTCTAGTTTTTATCATTTATTGTATTGTTTTTTAATAGTGAACATGTCAGTAGTATTTCACAGTTCCAAAAAGAGATTGAATTGGTAACGTAAAACATCAAATAATGGATTCAAAACTCCCCTCTAATAGACAAGTTCTAGCAGTTTTATTTAAATATCCGCGAAGTGAATTTAAAGGTAAATGAGAGTGTCAATCGTATGATGCGAATATCTACTAAATCATGCTATACTGTTTAAAGAAACTTGTAAATTTATATCATGTTTGGTAAGACTTGCAAAAATACGCAAAAATAAAAAAGATGTCTTTAAACGGCTCGTCAGTCGCCGTGCTAAATATATAACTGCGTTGATTTCGTCAGCAATTAATGAACCTTTACCTAAGGATTTGTCTTCTGATTCTAGCGGGATGCTTTGCATAAAAGTTGCGAAAGCCTGCCCAATAAAAAAATAAGTACAACCTGAAATTTATAAAAAATAATTTTATTACTACGAAGTTAGTAGCAGCATTGAACCGATATCAGCTGAGTATGAGAGATTCTGTGTTCATTCTATAAGCTACTATTGATGCGCTGGGATATAATATCGACAAATTTACAATTAGCTAATCCTCCATCAAAACATGGTACCAGGTTTTGTGACTTTTTACTGGGATAGAAAACTATTTCTAGCTTTGGATGCTCAAAAATCGAAAGAAGAACGTCTTCTAATAATAAATATGTGCCTTATTTAAAGTGTTCTACTGGAAGTGGGCAAGCGCAGGCTGTTTAAAACGCGATAGTAGACTAGAACCTCGAAGATAAAGTACAAATATTTCGGTGTGATACCATGGCTTGAATCACTAGTCGTCTCAACGGGGTTTGTGTACTTTTGAAGCAAAGCTCAACCAAAAAAGTGATTATTTTTGACATCAATCGGTAATTTATAACAAAAGTAATTTTTGTTCAAGAACACCGTAAAATTTACCTTTATTTACTTTTATTGTAGAAAAAGCCAAGTCTCCCACCGCAACTCAATTCTTCTAACGTAAAAAATTGTGAGATCTTCCGTAAAGGTTAGCTAATTACGGAATAACATAAGGCAGAAGGACCCTTAAAGTAGGGTGAATAAATTAACCGACTTGGTATCACATGGATCTCACAACTTTTTACGGTAGAAGAACTTAGTTGCGTTGCGAGACTTGGCTTTTTTTACAAGTTATGTTTTTGATGGCATTATTTTTACTGCTTAAGTGACAAAAATTGTTCCGTAGAGTCATGAAACCTAGACCAATCGACGCAGAAAAATAAGCCGATTCCAACGTCATAATATATAAGTCCATTTCGCAAAAAATGTCGCTTAGCCCTTTTTGGCTGTTATTAGGCATCGTATTTCTAACAATAAAACATAATTAAAGAGAAAACAGTCGGTCTGTCGGTCTGTCTGTCCATCTGTCTATCACAGGGCTGTATCTCATGAACCATGATAGCTAGACAGTTGAAATTTTCACAGATGATGTATTTCTGTTGCCGCTATAACAACAAATACTAAAAACAGAATAAAATAAATATTTAAGTGGGGCTCCCATACAACAAACGTGATTTATAGATAATGGTACGGAACTCGACGTGCGCGAGTCCGACTCGCACTTGGCAGGTTTTTTTAGGATTTTTACACTAAACACTAATTGTGTTTCAAATTTGAAGCTTCTATGTCTGCTAGAAGTGCCTTAAACTTTTGATGATCGGTCAGTCAGTGAGTGAGTGAGTGAGTGAGACTTTATTGCTTGACTTGGCGGGGGCACTGCCGTGCCCCCAGATATGGTATTTCGCCCCTTTTTTTCATCATAAGCGATAGACATTTCGATGTTTTATTTTCTACTGGTTGTAATAAAAGTATAATTTCGAAACTGACACGTATGCCATTTTGGCGTATTTTTTGTCTTTCTAAACCATCGACTACATAGCCCAGAAGACACCGCATGCAATGCGAACACTGTCATCCACAACATTACCGATAAAAAAGACCGCGCGTCAAACCTGCAGTAGTACCGACCACTTCCTTGACCCGTGTACATCTCGTCGGTTTATTCTAAAAAACCATTACCACACATCATAATTATGACCCCTATTCAGTGAGTAATGTGGTAATTATAGCGATACATCTAGTTACAAAAAAGATGGGATTACGTTTCATAGGTAAGCTATTTCAAGATAATCATTTCATGAACAAATTTGTTTAGAGCTCAAGTTACACTGGTTATTTTCCTTGTCGAAAGTCAATAGTGTTGTACCTACCACTACTCAATTGATGATCGATTCGATAAACCTACATAGTAGTAACAACAACAGTTGGTAGTAACTAGTACAACTACTTATTGCCAACTAGCTTCCGTCCGCGGCTTCGGTCGTTGTACCTACATGGATATGAAGTAACCTATTTGCTATTCGCATTTATAATATTATTAAGATTAAGTTGTCAATAGTACCTACGTACTTAGTACCGTCCCGTTCCCGTTCCCGTTCCCGTTCCCGTTCCCGTTCCCGTTCCCGTTCCCGTTCCCGTTCCCGTTCCCGTTCCCGTTCCCGTTCCCGTTCCCGTTCCCGTTCCCGTTCCCGTTCCCGTTCCCGTTCCCGTTCCCGTTCCCGTTCCCGTTCCCGTTCCCGTTCCCGTTCCCGTTCCCGTTCCCGTTCCCGTTCCCGTTCCCGTTCCCGTTCCCGTTCCCGTTCCCGTTCCCGTTCCCGTTCCCGTTCCCGTTCCCGTTCCCGTTCCCGTTCCCGTTCCCGTTCCCGTTCCCGTTCCCGTTCCCGTTCCCGTTCCCGTTCCCGTTCCCGTTCCCGTTCCCGTTCCCGTTCCCGTTCCCGTTCCCGTTCCCGTTCCCGTTCCCGTTCCCGTTCCCGTTCCCGTTCCCGTTCCCGTTCCCGTTCCCGTTCCCGTTCCCGTTCCCGTTCCCGTTCCCGTTCCCGTTCCCGTTCCCGTTCCCGTTCCCGTTCCCGTTCCCGTTCCCGTTCCCGTTCCCGTTCCCGTTCCCGTTCCCGTTCCCGTTCCCGTTCCCGTTCCCGTTCCCGTTCCCGTTCCCGTTCCCGTTCCCGTTCCCGTTCCCGTTCCCGTTCCCGTTCCCGTTCCCGTTCCCGTTCCCGTTCCCTCAAACCTAATAAAGCTCAAATTTACTGTACGTTTTAGTTAGAAAACTTTTGTATGGGAAAAAGAAAAGGGCTGTTTGTAGGGTTTTCCCGGCAATTATTCGAATTTTTCAGCCGTTCTCGAGTTTTAGCGAGACTAACGAACAGCAATTGATTTTTATATATATTATATAGATCAAAAACACGTGTTTAAAACGGTGTAGAAAACATTGCATTGTGAGGAAACCAGTAGTTAGTATTTTTATAAGCGGCGATGGGCTTGCAACCTGTCACGTATGGACTGCTAACTATTGCAAAATGTGGGTTAGTGCCAAATATAATATTTGGACGTGCCTCTGACTGCTATCGACAACTCATGACAACACTCATGTCATCTTGAACCGGCCAATCAGAATGCATTTTTTCCCATTCCCCCCGTACCTCATACCTCACTGACTTGACAGAGTTGTTTGTTTGAAGAAATGAAGCCATTAGGCGTCTATTAGGCTATGTAGTCGATGTTCTAAACCTCTGTCCCTACCAGAGGTTTAGAACATCGACTACATAACTCTTGGCAATTTCTAATAAAAAAATATTGTCGTTTAATATTATTTTAGGTCACATTTCTGAGATTTCGTTTGTCGCTTAGCCTGTCCTGTCATTGTACAAACTACCTGAGGAACTTTATTATATTTTTTTAATTAACACAAATATCCCTAAGTAATCTCACCTAGCATTATTGTCGGTTACCATGTTTTTACCTCCCGATGCTCGAATTAGTGTGGTGATTAGACCAGAAGGTAAAACTAAAAGTTACACTTACAGCAATTTCATGTCACGGCATTAATGTCAGTTGTCTTGTGCAAAATGTGCAACATAAAACCAAAACGCCGGTCATCCGTTTCATTTGTTCAAAACGAAAAGGGTATAAAGCAATATAAGCGCCATGCATACACGCAAGCCATTTTGGCGCATGGTTTTTAGCTAGCTTGAACTTGGTAAGTACATAACTACAGAGCTAACTTAATTTAAAAAAAAAACAGAATATTTTATTTAATAAACCGTAATTATACTTTATTATAGTGAGATAATGTTAAAAAGTATTTAAGCTTTTAATGAAGTAAGTTTAAAAACGAACAACAAAATTATATAAGCTCTAAATATAATTTGTGCTATTTAGATTCAAATAAAGACTGCTAATATTATATTAAAAAAGAAACGTTTTATTTTGTAGGGTTCTGAGTAGGTATACTAATAATTTATAACAAATAATTAGAAATAAATTTTTCGTAGTTTCCCCAAAAACTGAACGTTTCTTTCGAGAATTTTATCTAATTTAATTTTCATTGTCCATCTGTCAAAAATCAATAACCGGTTTTATCATATTGCCCTTTCTGGGGGCACGGCAGTGCCCCCGCCAAGTCAAGCAATAAAGCGGCACGGCTGTACCATCCTTTTCTCGAAGCAGTTCAGGCCATTTTCGACCCCCTATAACTTCGTTGTGGATAAAACTAGAAGCCTGAATTTTCAGTAACCAAGCAGTCACTATATAAACACAGTATATTTCAAATTTCATTCAATTTGAACCAGTAGTTTAAGAATTGTAACTAGTCAAAGTTTCTTATTTTGTCACTCACTCACTCACTCACTCACTGACTGACTGACCGATCATCAAAAGTTTAAGGCACTTCTAGCTGACATAGAAGCTTCAAATTTGAAATACATTTAGTGTTTGGTGTAAAAATCCTTTAAAAACCTGCCAAGTGCGAGTCGGACTCGCGCACGTCGAGTTCCGTACCATTATCTATAAATCACGTTTGTTGTATGGGAGCCCCACTTAAATATTTATTTTATTCTGTTTTTAGTATTTGTTGTTATAGCAGCAACAGAAATACATCATCTGAGAAAATTTAGCTATCATGGTTCATGAGACACAGCCCTGTGATAGACAGACGGACAGACAGACCGACAGACAGACCGACAGACGGACAGACGGACAGACGGACAGACGGGCAGACGGGCAGACGGACAGACGGACAGACGGACAGACGGACAGACGGACAGACGGACAGACGGACAGACGGACAGACGGACAGACGGACAGACGGACAGACGGACAGACGGACAGACGGACAGACGGACAGACGGACAGACGGACAGACGGACAGACGGACAGACGGACAGACGGACAGACGGACAGACGGACAGACGGACAGACGGACAGACGGACGGACGGAGAGTGGAGTATTAGTAACAGGGTTCCGTGTTTACTCTTTACGTACGCAACCCTAAAAAGTAGGGCTATCTACAAAAATAAGTGAGATGCCATCAAAAACATAACTTGTAAAAAAAACCAAGTCTCGCAACGCAACTCAGTTCTTCTACCGTAAAAAGTTGTGAGATCCATGTAATACCAAGTCGGTTAATTTATTCAGTCCCTACTTTAAGGGTTCTTCTGACTTATGTTATTACGTAATTAGCTAACCTTTACGTAACCTAACGGCATCGAGATAGAACCTACCTGCATTCGTTTCTTCAGATGTACTTTATTATTTTTACGTAGCTCGAGATTGTACTTACCAAGTTATATTGTGAGCTTACGTCTCTTTTGTACAAAAATCTTAGGAGTTTCGGCGCTGTTAGGGCTTGGTAGTCCTTTACTAGGAGATGTAGAGAGTACAACACGCCCACCAGTAAAGCAAGGAGGATGATAAGTCTGAAACATCATACAAATTTATAACCAGCCAAATGCGTGTCGGGTCACGCCATCGACTACATAGTCGATGGGTCACGCGCAGTGTAGGGTTTCGTAGTTGACACAGCTTACAACGTTATAACAAGTAATTTTCAATGGTATTTGTACCAAAAAAAAAATTGATTACTTCTTCGATTACATTTTATAAGTTGGTCGACTATTACGTCTCTCTACTACTCGAAAACTTGTAACCCCAACTTAGCCGTGATAGTTTTCCTTTTAGGTTCGTTATATGCATTACTACCGTGAATTTTTTCACGCCTCCAAACCCAATAGTTTAGATTTTAGAAGGACACTAGTTTTTTACAAAAATTGCTTATTACTCAAACGGATCTCTTAATCGAAAAGTTGTTATCACGAACCCTCCATACTTTTTAAAGACCTACCTTACGATACCCCACACTATAGGATACGCGAGAAAAAATAAAACATCCCAACTTTAGGTGTAGGGGAGGTACCCTAAAAAAATTGTTTTTCAAGATTTATATAGATACTAGCGACCCGCCCCGGCTTTGCGCGGGTTTAATACATATAAACCTTCCTCCTGAATCACTCTATCTATTAAAAAAATCCGCATCAAAATCCGTTGTGTAGTTTTAAAGATATAAGCAAACATACATACATACGCGGGAAGCGGAAAGCGACTGCTTTATACTATGTAGTGATTCTACGACTATGTAGACATTACATGTACATGTATATTAACATGCCAAATTACTGTTTTCTAGCACTAAGCGTCTCTGAACTAAGCTGCAGACAGACGGACGGACGGACGGACATGGCGAAACTATAAGGTGTGGACTCGAAACCCTAGAAATCGAATAAAATAGAATATTTAGAAGGGCAAAATTTACAAGATTTACAAGAATAACAACTACTACTTTTCAAACAGAAATGAATAAAAAGAGTATCGAAAAATGTTCTATTAAATTCCAAATACAAACATAAGGTAAGAAGATTGGCTCGTATTCAAGAACATCACTAAGCTAAGTGTAGGTGTTCTCACTGCAAAGTTTCCGATTTCTCACAGTGTCAAATATGTCCATACATTCGTTTCATGAACAACACATAAGTATTCCCTAGCTCAGTGAACGCATAGGGGTGGATTCGGCGTTGTGATTGGTGGTTGGTTTTGGACCTAACTTCACGCAATGGTAAACGTCATTAATATCAATCAATCAAAGAAACAAACCACAGAGTATTTTGTATAAACAAACAAATGTCATGTCGGCTCATCAGCTGTGGCCGTACCACAAGTTAAAAAGGAATATCAAAACAATATTAATTACGGTGTAAAAGTGACAACGCAATTTTTCTGATATTACCTTTTGGTAATATCAGAAAAATTGCGTGGTTTAGGACCTTGTGGTATGACCCCTGATATCTGTTGGATTGATAAATTACAATAAAATTTTCTTGTACGTAGTAAATATAAATAGTATCGTTTTTTCGTCGGCCGAATAAATAATCATCAAAATCATCCTCATTTGTATTAATTTTTAAGTCAAATTTACTTGAGGTTATACGTATGACAATACAACCAACACTATGCGTTCGGTAAAGTAGCTGTTGAGGTACTTTGGCTAGAGGCACACTGTAGTGTACGCATAGTGTCGCACAACACTCAAGTGATGTTTAAATAATAAGTTAAAAATAGACACCTATAAGCCATCTTACTAGGTATAAGATCTCTAGTAATCAAACCCTATGACTCGTATCATTATGATTATGAGCTACTGTAGATATAATTACTTGCGTTAATAAAAGGATTTGTAGAAAAACATGAAAAAATATAATCACATTAAACGTTTAATTAAAGTAAACGCTTGTATTTTTATCAAAATAAAATCAGACTTATTTAAGAGTATAATGCTGTTATGGTGTCTACCGCGCAAAGGGCGCTGCAGCCAAAGGTTGAGGAACGAGCTCTAGGGCTCAACGGCTCAAGTTGCCCGAAGGTGTTTTGAGGAGTGCATCACCCTGAAAGGCTGAAAACGGAGGGACGTTATCGACGACGGGTGATTATTGAGTGTTTTATGCAGGTCATCTTTACATATGGCCTGTGGTGGGATATACATTTAGTATTAGTCTCAGTGTATTAGGTACTAAAACACTGAGACTTTTAAAAAGTACATACACGCTAGAACAACAAACTCAGGAATGGCTACAGTGGGAAAATATCCGCATTTTACCGTGGCCAGCTCAGTCGACTGACTTAAATTCCATTGAGCATAACTGTAGATATAAATATGATATGCTCCAAAGAAGTGTCCTGAACGACCTTGATAGGGTTTTAACGGAACAGCTACTGAAAGACCTACCCAAAACCCACCGGGATCAACTGCATCAGGAGGACATCAATAACCTCAGTAAATTCTTGCAGAATCGATCTAGACAAGCTTTAAACAGCCGAAGAGGACATATTATGCTATATTAATTTTACCCAACTGCCCGAAAGATAGGTTTTGATTTTCTTTAAAAGTTAATTTTGATTTTTTGTACCACGAGTCAAAAATCGCATTTGCCTACTTTTTGTTGTAGACAATTTTTTATAAACAATTTATTGAATTTAATTAACTAAAAACCACGATGAATAGACATTTAATAAAATAGAAAAGAAATAATTAAAAAAATATGTACCACGATTAAAATATTCAAAAAACAATATGTGTTGCTTAGACTTTTTTGATTTTTGTATTAAATAAAGAAGGAACCAACCCACATAAAGTATTTATGTTAAAAGGAACCAGGTAATTAAAAAAAATATCTGTTAATATTATTGTTATTCTGCGCCCTTCATGCGCGAGTCCGACTCGCACTTGGCTGGTTTTTTTACAATTTATGTTTCTAATGGCAATTAAAACTTAATTTAAAAACAATAATATTAACAATTAGTTTTTCCCTTATGCAGAAGTAGTTTCAATTACTCTCGGTTCCATCAGTGTTTTCGTTAGAGACGCTCGTACATTTATTTTTTTATTATCCAGGTATTTGGAAAATAAAAGATATAGGAATTAAGTTTTAATTGCCATTAGAAACATAAATTGTAAAAAAACCAGCCAAGTGCGAGTCGGACTCGCGCATGAAGGGTTCCGTACCATTATCTATAAAAAACCGGCCAAGTGCGAGTCGGACTCGCGCACGAAGGGTTCTGTACTAGTATCAAAACGGCAAAAAAATAACGTTTGTTGTACGGGAGGTCCCACAAAAAAATTATTGAGAACAAAAACCAAAGCGATGTGTATTTTAAAAGCTTTTATTTAACTTGCAATGTATGTAACGTTTGGAAGCAGTTATTTTCAACTGATTGAGCTGAAATTTTACATACTTATGTTACTTCGGTGATAATGCAATAATATGGTGACATCGAGCTGATCTGATGATGGAGTTAGGAGCTGTTCAACGGAACCCCTCAGTAAATAGTCTGATTGAGATAAAACTTTGCATACCTACTTATCAATCTCCAATGATAATATAAAACTATGGTATTAGCGAGTTGGTCTGATGATGGAGCTGGAATGTATTGACTTGTTGTGACTTGGTGTATGAATTGTGTGGTGATAATCTAAGCTTATCTTGAAATAGATACGGTTACCCTCTTTACTTCTGAATTTGGCTAAAATTAAAAGGTTACCGAACAAAACGAAATAATTCCTCTTGGCAAAAAACAATCGAATAATTACGTTTAATAACTAATAAGAAAACAAAAATGTTCCGACTAATCTAAAAGTCAAGGGAAGATATTAGTTTTTTAAGTAATAAGCAGGAACTATTAGTCATAGGTGTGTCCAAACACAGCACGCAAGGAGCGCGGCAGCTACGCGCGGCATTGGCAGGACATAAGTTTGCCGCGTGACTAGTTTTAGACACGATAGTAAATGTTTGCGCAACAGTACTGCACGGCATGTCAGAAACCCGCAGCTCTGCATAATATTCGTAAATTGCGTAGAAGAAGGAATAGAAAAAAGTGTATTAAAAAAAACGGCTAAGTGCATGTCGGCCCACGCAAAATACCGTTTTTACCCGTTTTTTCGTTAAAAAAGGACACAAAAGAGCAATAGAAAAATAAATTTAAAAAAATATATATTATATATGTATATGCGTCGACTTAAGAACACACAGGATAGTATGCGAAGTTTTATGTGATCAGCTCGCTGTCACCATAATTTATATTACATTGTAATTGTAACAAAGTTAGATTGTGTACCTATGCCAAACATCGATTAGGGGAACTGGTAAGATTACTTGAACTTTATGGAACAAATCTAATAGATATATATTTTTTGAAATATAAGTAAATAAATATTATGTTTTTTTTTAAATAAAATACTTGAAATAAAAAAAAACTCACTTGATTCCCATCCTCGACGTCCGCACTCAAATAACGACAGAAGACAATTGTGTATATTGCCATGCCGTCTTCCTTCTGATTACATTTGAAAATGGGCATTTCACTGCACTTTGCATTACTCGTTACCACAACCTCGGTGTAACACTGCCAAAAACGAAAGGCTCTGTAATGGCATGCGGTTAGGACTTATAGTTGAGGCCTCCTTAATTGGAGCGCGCTATAAACGGTTTGAGGCCGAGGAAAGTGGTTCTCGCTTACTACCGAGACGAGTTTGTTTCATTTCCTTTAAATACTAGTTTTGAGAAGTTCTGCTTTATTGTACCTAATCGGAGCTTCTATTGTTGCGTAATATTATTACGCAGATAATACTATTCACTTCGAAAAAAAACTGTTAGCAGGTGAATATAACCTGGCTTCTTACAATTTGAACTTATTAGGTATTATATAAGAGTCCATAGTCATGCTATCAATGCTTTAAACTGACTAAAAATAAAAATAAAGTACAAATATATTTAAAAATAACCATATACTATCGGTGCTATTAATAAAAATTTACTTATCCAAAGATCATCTGAGGTTACACCAAGACTTGTTAATACCAGCCTAAAATGAGTAAAATTGTTATTAATATATATAAGTGTTTATTAAAGTGGGTACATCAAAGCCTAGAGTGCGTGATAACAGCACAGATTGTCACCACAAAATAAAAAAAAGTCGTGTTAGTTACACTATTTATAACTCAAGAATGGCTAGACCGATTTGGCTGACCCAACGAAACCAACCTGTCACGCCTGGAGACTTGAGAGAATAGGCACTGCTACCGGGAGTCGTTATTCTATTTTAATTATTTTGTTTTAATAACTTTCTAACTACTCTAAACATTATTTTCTGCTGATGCCAACCGCTTTTGAGTTAACCCCTGTACCTACTTACTAGAAAGTTTTGCACGCTATACTACTTACTGTATCTAGACTGAAAATCATAATCAACATAGACCCGAAGTGTGTAAAAGGGGTTGAAGGCTGATTGAGAATAACTTCGTGATGGTTTCCACTAGTTAAGACTTATATTAATTTAACTTTATCTATAAAAAAAGATATTGATATGGTATTAACCAGTGAAAAGTATATGACTCAATATTTTCTTGTGAATCTCATCTTGAATGCACTGCATCCATTCGAGTTTTTAAGTGTCAAATCAACTGTTAGACACATAGTTATGTGTTTGCAGTAGTCAAGATCTCGCAATTTTGTCCCTAAAGAAAATAGACTGACCTTTTTGAGCAATTTGATAACGTCAGAGACTTGTCCTAAATAATACTGGTTACCTATGTTACGCGTTTGCGGGGAAACTTTCCGGCATTTCTCGACTAACTGAGATGCAAAGATTAACTTTGCGTACGCATAACGGCCTGTAATCTAAGCGGTTGTTTGGCGCACAAAAAAGTCCATCGATTTCACGGGCTCTTATTATGATTGTAATTTTTATTCAATTTATTTACAACACAAAAAATGTAATATATAAAAGAAACAACTAAAAATACTACAGAGTTTTAAACAAAAAAAAGATCTATTCCCGTCTAATACCAAAAACTAATACCAATGGTTTTTCTTTATTGCCCTAATTATTATTCTATTCCTAACGAATACCAAATTATAAATATTGAAATGAAGTACAAATTCTATTCCCAACGAATACCAAAACATAACTTTTGGTACAGTCACAAAAACAATTTATTCTGCTATCTAATACATATAATACAAACCTTTACGAATTTACCTAATTCCGACATTTTTAGTTACGAGTAATGAGAGCAAACTTTAACTGCGAAAAGGTGAGTTTATTCCTAAATCTGAAGCAACCAATCAAAGTCAAGCGCCGTGCAAAGAAAGCGCCCTAAAATAATCGTAATAGTCAAGAAGTTGATTATTTTATTCATAATAAAAGTTTATTTTCTAATCTTTTACAATAGTTAGACTCGTTGATTTTTTTTTACTAAGTAGAAGTTGATTTTCTGATATTTTATAATAGTTTTCTATTTATTCATACTTCCCTAAAATTTTTGCTGTTTTCGATAAGATAAAAGTTGATATTTTGTGATAATAATAATCGTTTGTGATATTCAACAATAGTTGCATTTTGAAGACTAAAAAATTAATCATTTTGATTTGTTGTAAAAGCTTTATTTTTAGATAGGTATGTATATGTATAATTATGTAAGTACTTATGCATTACGTGTGGCTGATTGTCTGTGTTATTATATAAATGGACTAAACGTTTTCCTACTATTAATAAGCCCTACTTAAATCACATTTAAAAGCATTTTTATTACTGACTGTACTATCTCATCAGTTTAACTTATTTTGGTATTAGTTTATAAGTAGTATTCGTTAGGAATAGAATATTAATTAGGGCCAAAAATAAATACCATTGGTAATAGTTTTTGGTACCTACTAGACGGGAATAGATCACTGCGGCTTGCGTTCGCACTGACGATGATGTGGTAATTTCGTACTATGGGAACCAGATTGCTGATAGAATACTTACATGACTTTTATTTTTATAATCTTCATAATACTATCTTCTATACTAATATCATAAACGCGAAAGTAACTCTGCTCATCCATTTTGTTTTTGATTTTTAGGCCAATGTTTTACGATAAAGTCGTCAAAAATAGTTTTTATCTTAAATCTAGGCGGAAGAAGTCGTGGCTAAAAACTAGTACATTATAAAACCCAGACACAGATCAAACATCTATGTTCAACTCCTAGGTAGGTACAAAGCAAAAGGGAGAGTTACTACCAACTTATAGGTGTAGGTAACTAATAGTTCACAATGGTTTGCCGTTATGAACCTTAAATTAATAATAATAATAATTAATATTTTTTTTATTTGACATAAAGAAAAATTACACAATTTATTTTGAATTAAAAATTCAAATACAAAAATAATTTATTTCAATAAAATCACAAGGATCACTTTGAAACGTCTTAGGAACTAGGTGAAGCTACGCCGATTCCTCGTGACCAAGCCTAGAAGAATCAGGCAAAAAACACGGCTTGGGGTCTACCTTTTTTATCAATGATCCTTTCCTTAATGCTATGTAGAGCTCCAGTGTGGTGCCGATCGAACAAGGTGAAGGCTCAAACAAGAATAATGATTAATAGTACATAAGTTCCCTAAGTACTTAAGAATCCCCGAACTAGTGTAAAACTGTGTTTCAGGAGCTAGTGGCTTCTCCCATCCTATTCTGTAATTTTTGAAATTATGCCAAAATAAGAGTAACAATTATTTTAAAATTTACATTACGAAAACAAAGTTATGTAAGCAGTAAGCACCCATGGTTATTTCACCAACAAAAAGTTTGGAGCTGCTCAAAAGGAATCAATTCCGTTCAATGCCTTTTAAAACTTATTTTAGAACTGAGCTTATAAGAACCTGTACTGGTGCGTTCTTACGCTCACGTTTAAACGTCCATTCATCTAGCAAATCAACATTCAACGCAGCGTTCAAATCGAAGCGTGTAAACAAGTGCCGAGCGGCGATCAAAGCACGGTCGTTTGTTTTTTTTACTTTTATTTATCACTACATAGGTACATAGTATAAAGCAAAGTCGCTTCCCGCTTCCCGCGTCTGTATGTATGCTTATATCGTTAAAACTACACAACGGATTTTGATGCGGTTTTTTTTAATAGATAGAGTGATTCAGGAGGAAGTTTTATATGCATTAAACCCGTGCGAAGCCGGGGCGGGTCACTAGTGTATAATGTAATAAAATTATGAGGAATATAATAATATAAACTAAGAAGTCAGAAACATGAAGTCGGTTTTTTTTAAACGTAATTAATCGATTTTAATTCACGCTAGTCCCATATTATTAGGCTAATAAGTAGGTAGGTACGAATCTCTAACCCACGACCTTCGGATTGAATGTCGAGGTACTAAAAAGACTTGACTAAAACGGCTTTTCAAGTTTTTACATAGGTAGGTATGTAGGTACCTATAGTATCCCAGAAGTAGTGTCCCATATTATTGCCTAGTATGTAGGTAACTAACTAATATTATGATGAGTCCTTCGACCACATAGCTAGGCTAACTAACTACGTGTCCCATATTATTACTAGTATGCAGGTAGGAAATAGGTATATAATAATACGAGATTAGAGTTGAGATTAGAACTCACGACCTTCTACTTTTTACGTAGGTAGGTAGGTAGGCAATCAAGTTTTCTATAAGATAAAATTATGATGAGAGTCCATTATTGGCTAGTAAGTAAATAGGTAGGTACCTACCTATATAATATACGCGTAGGTAATTTGCGTAGGTTTGCAGGAAAGGCTTAAAATATGTAGGTAGTTCTACGTAAAACGACGAAGAGTTGGCGACGCTCAGAGGTGTGCGTATTTACTCCTCTGACTACCCCCTAAGCGCCTGGACATCTGAGAGGCTTTCTTCTTAGGGATTACAGTTATGATCCTATTTCATTTCATTTATTATTGCTAATAAGTAGGTAGGAAGTAGGTAGGTAATAATTATTTTAAAATTAAATAGTTAGTTAACTAGTTAGTTAGTTAGTAATTAAGTTATTTAGAATCACGACTTTAATCCAAGTAGGTAGGTAACTAGGTACGGTAGATCTCAGATCCACAAAAAGTACAAAAGGAGTCTGACAGAAGCACAATAATGCTGTGTCGAAACATAACATTTGGCTACAGCATTATTTAATAATGGCTAGTAAGTAGGAACCTACCTACGTAGGTATAGGTAGGTATAAAATAATACGCGATCGCTTGACCAGTCTAGATTCGAACCCATGACCATCGGATTGAAAGCCGAGGTAAGTACCTACATAATTTGTCATCGAGCGCCAAGCAATTCTTGTGTCGAAGTACCGACAATCGATAGATCGGACAGATTCACGAGCTCATTAAAAATTTAACGTGTTCACAACCTCGGTGGTTTGAATTGATTGTTGAATGGAGAGCGTACCGGTTTAATGCAATTCACGAACAAATTCAAAAAGCAAACGGTTCACATGTCCGTGCGCGTTAAACGCGCTCGTGAATGGACGGGCGTGTGACCGTACCATACCATTGAATCATATTGTTTGTTTGCTGCTTTTTGAATTTGTGCTGAAGCTCTTTAGTTATATTTTATATTGTTGTACGTACTTGAGTAGTACTTTTAATTATTATTCTTGTTTGAGCATTCACCTTGTTCGATCGGCACCACACTAGAGCTCTACATAGCATTAAGGAAATAATCATTAAAAAAAGGTAGATCCCACAAGCCGTGTTTGTTGCCTGATTCTTCTAAGCTTGTTCGCGAGGAATCGTTTCAAAGTGATAAATGATTTTTTAATTTGAAGTTTTTTGTACCTACCTACACTGAATAAAATACCAACCTAGAAAAACTTATTTTACTTTTGATAAAATTGTAAAAACCTACTATGTATATCACAAAGGACAAATAAAATCCCCAGCACCAACCCTCTGCAGGTAGGGACCATAAACTTTGTTTTATATTGTTTCATACCTTTCCACATTGCTTTCAAAGGATGGGTTTTTCCTTTGTTTTGATTCATAACTTAGCGATCGCTTGGAAATACTTTCAATAAGATGCTAAGTAAATATATAACAAGTAGGTTTACGAGTACTAGTGACTTTGTTTACGAGAGATGGAAATGTTATGATGATATTAAAAAGAGTGAATGTCGGAAACCAATCCAATCCGGCACTACTCGCCTTTAAAAGAGCAGCAGGAAATTGTCCGGAAGGCACGAATGGCCGTGTATACCTAGTGCTAGAGTATATAACGCCGTTAGGTGTGTAAATTACGAAACCCTACATTGCGCGTGGTCCGACACGCACTTGGCCGGTTTTTCATGTTAAAATATGCAATAGTAACGCCGCGCCGCGTACTAACTAGGCCACATTATTCAGAGAGTGATTTAGAAGAATTATAATCATAAAGTACGCGAGGCTTCAATATATTAAGATACTTTGTATTTGAATTATTTCTTGTTAATCTTGTTATCATTACCTAGTGATTTTTATTGGCACGATTTGCCGCCCTTAATATTTGGCCGCCCTAGGCCCGGGCCTACTGGGCCTTAGGGTAAATCCGCCACTGGCTAGAGTGATAAGGTACTGACACACATACTTATTAGTACTATGCTTTCGTGCTACTAATGAGCAATTGCTACTTAGTAGCATGTGTGTCTAAGCGGTGCCAGTAATAAGCATGCTTATTTCGAGCATGCTTAAAATTAACAGCTGTTTGATTTTCGCAGCTTTTCTATCTCGAACTTTACGAGGACGCGGTGGGTAGATGCATACGCAGGTGCCTACCGCGTCCTGTTCTCGTCTTGGGCGACTTCAACGCTCACTCTCGTGAGTGGGGGAGTCCCCGAGACGACAGAAAGGGAGAGACCATCGTCGGCGGCATGGAAGAACTTGTGTTCGGTGACAGGGAGTCGATTGTGGATCTATCATGGTCGACTCTTCCTGCCACACAAATGGTGTCGTCAAAAGTTATTACGTAAAGGTTAGCTAATTACATAATAACATAAGTCAGAAGGACCCTTATAGTAGGGACTGAATAAATTAACCGACTTGGTATTACATGGATCTCACAACTTTTTACGGTAGAAGAACTGAGTTGCTTTGCGAGACTTGGCTTTTTTTACAAGTTATGTTTTTGATGGCACCCATTTATTTTTGTAGATAGCCCTACTTTTTAGGGTTTCGTACCTAAAGAGTAAAAACGGAACCCTGTTACTAATACTCCACTGTCCGTTCGTCCGTCTGTTCATCTGTACGTCTGTCCGTCTGTCCGTCTGTCCGACGACAGACGGTTGAAGTGAAGCAAACCAACAAACACGCGTAGACTGCTGCGTCACGTTACTCAACCGTCACAATAACGAGGGGATTTTGGGGGATAGTATCATTACTTGTGATGAAAAATGGATCCTATACAATAATCGGAAACACACATCATTCATCACAGTGGTTAAACCCAGGAGAACCGGCTAAATCCAGCCACAAGGGAAAATTGACTCAAAAAAAGGTACTGGTTAGTGTCCAGTGGACCAGCGTTGGTTTCAACCACTACAACTTCCTAAGATATGGTCGCCTACTTAGCTGTAATAGTTTTTCTTTTATGTTCGTTATATGTACTGTACTACTACCGTGATTTTTTTCACGCCTCCAAACCCAATAGTTTAGATTTTAGAGGGGGAGGGACACTCGTTTTTAACAAAAATAGGCACTTTAAAGCTTAAAATTTCACAAACGGATCTCTTAATCAATAAGTTGTTTTCACAAACCTCCATACTTTTTAAAGACCTATCTAACGATAACACCTAAAGTGGGGATGTTTTTTTCCATATTACCAATATATGCATTGCATATACATGCCAAATTACAGTTTTATAGCACTAAGCGTCTTTGTGATAAGCTGCGGACAGAAGGACGGACGGATGGACAGATGGACATGGCGAAACTAATAAGGGTTTCTTGTAGGCCAAGTGCGTGTCGGCTCACGCCCAATGTAGGTTTTCATAGTTTACACCGTTAACAAGGTTATAATAAGTAATTTTAAATGGTATTTGTACTCTATGGGTTTCTTGTACAGTTATAATTTTAAAAAGCCGAAGCCGTGTAACAGCTCAAACCACATAAAAATTAAAAGACGCTGAGGTTAAAGAGTGGCAGGACATCCCTCAACAACAATTAAAAGACGTCAATAACAGGGTGTTATTGACGTCTCATAATCATTGATAATCATTGTATCATCAGGGAAGTCATCAGGGCTGGAGGTGGAAATACCCATTATTCAATTTCATAGTTTTAGGTAATTTTTTCTGTTGTAGCTAATCAACCACTTTTTGTTCATTATTGGCAATTACAGATCCTAATGATTTTTTACGTTTTATTTTTAACTAGCGACCCGCCCCGGCTTCGCACGGGTAGCATGTTATTATACATATAAACCTTCCTCCTGAATCACTCTATCTATTAAAAAAAACCGCATCAAAATCCGTTGTGTAGTTTTAAAGATATAAGCAAACATACATACATACAGACATACAGACGCGGGAAGCGGAAAGCGACTTTGTTTTATACTATGTAGTGATAGTAAACATACTATTTAAGTTATCTCTATCTAAATTGTTATTTTTTTTTAAACATGTTTAACAAAATGAAATCAAGTTGTATTAATACAAAAAAATACAACCCCAAAAACATAAAAAATGAAGGTGGGCGGTTAATTGTGCAGTTGAGTGTAGTTCGTCGGTTAAAAATCATATAAAAGGTTTCATAAATCGCCCTATTTACATAGTGCCATCTATGTTAAACGTTCAATACTAATTGTTCATTGTTGTTGATAGGGACCTGTTTCACTAAAAAATAGGAGGGAAATGGAAAGTAGCATTTTCTCTCAGTTCAAAGACTTACATGTAGATGGCTCTGACGATCATAGCAGATAGCGCCAACTGTGTTTTATACCAAGCACTGCTATAATGCATAACATGCTTAGAAAATATGTTTGGAGGAATAGGATTTACTATTTTATCTCTTCTATACCTAACTAAACCTTTTGTAATTGTACAAATGGCTGCTATAAAAGCATCAGTGGGTCATTATTTTTTGCACTGAAAAGTTGCACTTAGCTGTTTTGGAAGCTTGCACAAATTTTCAAATTTACGATCCACCTACCTACCAGTTTTTGAGATAAACTTGTATGTCTTTTATGAGCACCATACATTTAAAATATTAAAGAAAACTACCTACTAAAATAATTTAAAGTAGGTACCTAGCAGAGCTCTTTGTGAATAGGCTTGTCCGGGGTACCTAGTCCCTAGTCCTAGGTACCTAGTCCTAGGGTACCTACCACTATACCTATTTGGCTATTTCTGTCAATAAGCAGCATTGCTGATGTGTTCGGTTCGGAAGGGTCTGATTGCCAACGAAATTAAAGGCAATTGATGGTCGCAAGTGTTCAAGGCGCATTCTGGGTATTCTGTGACCTTTGGGATAGAGTTTTGTTATAGGCGATGAAAAGCCATTTACTTGTTAGGCATCTAAAGAAAAATATAGGGATTCTTTTAAATCTCTGTATTTTCATCAACAATACCTACCTAACTAGTCTGTAAGTGCGTAGGTATTAAAAGAATAGAAAGAGAGTCACCGTCGATATGTGCCGCTTCCTTTTACGAAAATAAATGCGTACCTCATTTTTAGAGTTTCGTAGTCTACAAAAAACCTTTGTAGTTTGGCCATGTCCGTCCGTAGCTTAGCTCAAAAACTCTTAGTGGTAGAAAGCTATAATTTGGCATGAATTTACATACACATTGGTCGACCCCACAAAGTGGTACAATATAATTTCAAAAACTTTTTTTTAGGTTACCTCTCTTACACCTAAAGTGCGAATGTTTGTATACCTACATATGTTTTTTTTCGCGTATACTCCATTATGTGGGGTATACACGTTGTAAAGATATTTAAAAAATGTTTTAAGGTTCGTGAAGACAACTTTGTGATTAAAGGGATCCGTTTGTGAAATATTAAGCTTTAAAGTGCTATATTTTGTCAGAGTCAAGTGTCCCTTAACTATTGGTTTTGGAGGTGTGATTTTTTTTTACTTAAGGAGTACATATAAAGCATTTTAAAGGTAACTATCACAGCTAAGTAGGCTTTACAAGTTTATGAGTCAACCAACTTAAAAAATGAATTTGGAGAAGTAATAAATACTAAATTGTAATTATCATTGAAAATCCTAATAATTATAAATGCGAAATGATGTTGTACTTATGTTTGAAAATCAATCAGGCCTAAACGACAGATTGGATTATGATGAAATTTGCTATAGATGTAGTTAAAAATCAGATTAAAATATAGGGGTACTTATAATCCATGATAAACAGACGCAAAAAGAATAGTTTTGGTATGGATGGCACTGATATGGAACAAAAACTGAAATCACAGACTAAAAACATTGAGTCGTCATAGCAACCCAGTTTGACTAATGAATCACACGCATTTTACCAAAATTCGTAATTTATTTTATCATTCTAACTGTTTTTTTCCATGCGATTATTTAAATTTGGACAGAACAAAGTCCGTCGTGGGTCGGCTAGTTACTTATACAGCGGTTTTAACTCTGTAAACTACGAAACCATACATGGTCGTGGTGGCGCGTGGTCTTATACGCAATTGGCCGGTTTTTTGGGTTTCGTAATCTACAAGACAAGAAACCCATATAGTTTCGCCATTTCCGTCCGTCCGTCTGTCCGCAGCTTAGCTCAGAGACTAGATCAGTGCTAGAAAGCTGTAATTTGGCATTTGTGTATTAATAATGTCAACAAAGTTGTAGAATAAAATCTAAAAAAACTAGTTTTTTTAGGGTACCTCCCCTATAATAATGGATATTTTGATACATTGAAAATTACATAAGATGACGTTGTTAGCTGTGTCAACTACGAAACCCTACAGTGCGCGTGACCTGACACGCACTTGGCCGGTTTTTTATTTTATTACAATTGATACTTATGGTAAAATGTTATGTTGTTAAAATAAATCCTTGTAAAATTTCCTCAGCAAATTTTGCTACTACGAATAGTTTCACGGGAACTATATGGCTTAACTTTACCCCTTCCCTTTTGTTTTCCACCTCAAAAGTTTTGGCGTTATGCTCTTTAAAACGCCGTAAAAGTTTGATGACCTTATTACCTTCAGATATTGTTTTTAACTTCTCTGTTCATAGGTACTTTTTAAAAGGTTTTATTTAACTTGCAATGTATGTATGTATGTAACTATGTTTGTTAAGGTGGAATCATGCACCTCAATTTTGAAGCAGTTATCTTCAACCGAATGAGCTGAAATTTGGCATACTTATTGGGTTAAGCCACGAGTGTATGAAGAAAAAAAAGTTATGTAATAACAATAAAAGGGTATTATGGTGAGTATTTAATTCATATACGAAAGTTAGTTAACATTGGATAATATATCTTCGAATGGAAATTTTCTTCGAAATTTGTTTTTTTTTAATGCTTACCATAAAATCTTTTTATGAACTAGCAGTCCGCCCCGGCATCGCACGGGTGTAAAAATGATTTTATGGGTAATTTTTTACAAGTATACAAAGTTTGGTGTCCGTGCTATTAGTCGTTAAGGAGTTATCTCGTGAGGAGCTGATCCTGGCTGCATCATCATGTCACGCTGGAAATCATGTTTAGCTGTCACCGTTGAATGCGTATATAAAGTTTGGTGAACATTATTAGTCGTTAAGGAGTTCTCTCGTGAGCAGCTGATTCTGGCTGCATCATCATGTCACGACCACCACAATAATATAATTGTTATCTGAGATTGATAGGTATATAATAATAATAATAAAGCTTTATTTCCATAACACTATTAACTTAAATAACATATTTTCTTATTCTATAAATACTAAGTATGCTTTAGTTTAAATAATATTTTTAAATTTCAGTGTAAGAGTCGCTATCAGCGATAAAAGCCTCCTCCATTTGCTTCCGTCTCTCCCTGTCCCTAGCTGCTGTGCTCCATGCCTTTCCTGCTACTTTAGCGATGTGGTCGCTCCATCTCATGTGTGGTCTGCCTGATCTGCGTTTTTTATCGATCGGGTACCACTCAGTTGTAGTTTTTGACCACCTTTCGTCTGATACTCTTTGGACACGTACAAAGATTGATAGGTATGCGAAGTTTTAACTCAATCAGACTATTAACTGAAGAGTTCTGTTGAACAGCTCCTGACTCCATCATCATACCTGCTCACTGTCACCATAATTACATAATTAAATTTTTCTTTAACGGGGATAACTGCTTCAAAATATAGTTACCTATATTCATATAGTTACATGCATACAATGCAAGTTAAATTATGAACTTGTAACAAACAAAGTAAGTAGTCGTTGACGCGCCACTCCGCGCGCACCAATAGCCAATAGAAGCTAGCTACCTACGTAGCGAACAGGCGGCGGGCGCAGGCGCAGTAAAAAATACCTTTATTATTTGGGTAGAGATATCGATACCGAAATCCTACCTAAATTATACTGTTATTTATTCCGGTTGAAACATTTCGGTACCGTAATATTTTTAGGTATTGAAATAATTGTGGTACCTAACCGGAATATTTCGGTATGACGTCATACCGTTAAATAAAGGTACCTTAATTTTTCGGTTATTCGGTCCCTGCTTTTTATCTATATATATATACCTACATAGGTAGGTAAGTATATTGTTAAAACTGTAGAAGAGTTCAATTCTGTACATTGAATAAAAACTAAAAAAAACTCCTAGGGGTCTTCATACAAGTAACACAAGCAAAAAAAAAACATTTTGAAATTTTTGTCTGTCTGTCTGTTGTCTGGCTTTCACGCAAGAACTACTGGACGGATTTTGATGAAACCTTTTTTATTATATTATATACAAGGTGTCTCAAAAGTAAGTTCACATTTGCTTATCTTATTACGCGAAAGCAACTATTCTGAGGGGCGCGGGGGGTATGTCAGTCGGTAGTCTGGCTCTTGGGAATTTAGTCGCTATGGAGCGTTTCTCTGGTGCGGACCGTGCGTTGTGCGTACGTGAGTTTTACAAATACGGTAATTTGGCGACTGTAGCGCGTAGAAAATTCTGCAGTATTCGACATATTCGTCACTTAAATGATGCGCCTAGCACTCGACTCATTGCAAAATGGGTTGAGAAGTTTGAAGAGACTGGGTCAACTCTGGAGAAACCAAAATCTGGGCGGCCAAGAACATCAAGAACAGCCGAAAACGTGGACAGTGTTACTCAGTCTATTCGAGATGATCCAAACCTCTCGATTCGGAAGCGTGCTGTTGCTTTAAATGTGCACAGATCTTCATTATGCTGCATTTTACACAAAGATTTAAAGCTGCACCCGTACAAAATTCAGTTGGTGCAAGAACTGAAGCCTCAAGATGCTGGTCAGAGGCTTGACTTTGTAAATCAGATGATTGAGCGCTTTCCAACGTTCACCAACATCTTGTTTTCCGATGAAGCCCATTTTCACCTGAATGGGCATGTAAACAAGCAAAATTGTCGTTACTGGAGTGCAACCAATCCAACACAAAAACATCAGAAACCGCTACATTCACCCAAAGTCACCGTATGGGCAGCGATGTCGGCGCGAGGAATTATCGGCCCTTACTTTTTTGAAGATGGAAGGGGACGCACGCTCACAGTGAATTCAGAGCGTTATGTGGAGATGTTAGACGAGTTTTTCGTGTCCCAACTGCAAAACTTTCCTGGTTACAACCAAAGAACATGGTTCCAGCAGGATGTCAAATCAAAAGTTTACGCTAATAAACCGACTTCCCTGGCACAATTAAAAGAAAATATCCGTCATGAAATGGCAGCCATCACGGAGACTACCTGCCGAGCTGTCATAGGCAATTTTAGTGCCCGACTAAATTAATGCCGAGAGCGCAACGGTTTACATTTGGACGATGTTATTTTTAAAAAATAAATTCCCAAACAGTGTACTTCGATATATAATAAACATTTTTTCAGTAAAGCTAAGACTTTTCTTTTAAAAAAAGATTTAAATGTGAACTTTCTTTTGAGACACCTCGTATTACCTATATTTTTTTGTTGTTGCTTTTCTATGTACTTAGGTACCTAGAGTTTCTATGTACTTAGGTACCTGGTAATCTGATTTGGATGTTTTTTTTTCTAATGTATAGATAATAGTCCCAAGTTGTACCCTTACCCAAAGGGTAAAAACGGGACCCTATTTACTAAGACTCCGCTGGCCATCTGTTTGTTTGTCACAAGTATCTCATAAACCGTGATAGCTAGACAGTTGAAATTTTCACAGATAATGTATTTCTGATCAAAATTAGATAGATAGATAGATAGATAATACTTTATTGTACACCAGAAATAAACAAGCAAAACATTAAAAAATAATTTTAGAATTACGTACAATGGGCGGCCTTATCACTAAAAAGCAGTTATATTTTGCCGTTTTTTTATAGATAATGGTACGGAACCCTTCGCACGCGAGTCCAACTCGTACTTGGCCAGTTTTTTTTAATTTTCAATTCAATTATTTTACCCTGGCTGCTGACTATTGTATCTATATTGATAACTAGACAGTTGAAATTTTCACAGATTATGTACTTATTTCTGTTGCTGCTAGAACAACAAATACTAAAAACAGAATAAAATAAATATTTAAGGGGACTCCCATACAACAAACGTTATTTTGCATTTTTAGCGACATCTAGTCATTCTATACTTTTAGTTTGAAAACCAAAACCAAATTATTAGATATTATTAATTTTAAAGCCATTAAACCCTAAGAAATACCTACCTACCTAAACCGTTGCCAGACGTCCCGATTTTTAACCAAAGTGATTGTGCCGCGCGGGACAGGCTCTGTCCCGCTTTTCAGGGTTTACTCTCGCTCGACAGTGTTGAGATTGATTTATAGAAAGATACCTAAGTACTCGTACCTAATAAAAAACTACTAGGTACGTAATTAATTATTTTTTTATGTTTTTAGTGTTCCGTACCTAAAGAGTAAAAACGGGACTACTAAGACTCCGCTGTCCGTCTGTCTGTCACCAGGCTGTATCTCGTGAACCGTGATAGCTAGACAGTTGAAATTTTCACAGATGATGTATTTCTCTAAAAACAGCATAAAATAAATATTTAAGTGGGACTCCCGTACAATACACGTGATTTTTTTGCCGTTTTGATAATAGTACGGAACCCTTCGTGCGCGAGTTCGACTCGCACTTGGCCGGTTTTTATTCAATATACAGAATTGAATTCTTCTACAGTTTTGTTATATGTATAGATAATAAAGATGATGACTTTTATGGATTGGTTTTAACTGTTTGGTATAAACTGACTATAATTATGTTCATGTGAATAAGATGAAAAACGTATTATAAATTATTAATCTCAAATATTCATATTGTTTCTTTAAATTAACCCTAAAAACCAAATATTTAGAAATTACAAAATTAATCCTGAGGCAGTTATATTTTGCACATTTCATAACTAGCTACTACATGTAACACCCTTTTATCACTATTACAAAAAAAAAGTAAAAAAAAACATGGCCCACCCTAATTTTTATGTAACTTCGGTGACAATGCAATAATCACAGCGAGCTGATCTGATGATGGAGTCAGGAGCTATTCAACGAAACTCCTTTCAGTAATCGTCTAATTGAGGTATAACTTTGCATACCTATTAATCTCCAATGACAATATAAAATTATGGTACTAGCAAGCTAGTCTGATGATGGAGCTCGAATGTAGCTATAGGAACTGCCTAACGACACAACATAACCCCGTCGTGTTTGGGTTTGTTGGATTTGTCTTTGCTGATACTAGAGCCATAGAATTTACAAAAGCTTGATTTTAAAAATATATTTAACATAATACTTATTAAAAATCAAGCTTTTAAATAGAATTGTTACACTCGAAAAGTTTATATGGTTTTTAATACAATGCTCGCGCTTGTGCGCTTTTGAAACAGTCTAGAAGAAATCTCCAAAAACAAACCGCGTTAGGCTGGGAATAGACGTCCGATTTTGCTTCCGATTGTTTGATCAGACTATCGGATCGGATTCACTCAATACACTTCCGATTTTTGTGTCAGACATTTTTTTAACTCGGTCGTTCTCGAGCTGTGCTGTGATGCGTACACGTCATCCCAAGGATACGGACGTCTATTTGGTCTATGTACAAAAGTATGCAGACCGCACCAGACAATCGGATCGGCAATAAAATCGTAAACACCTTGGCGCTGTTTCCGACCCTAATATCCGATCCGACTATCGGATCGGACGTGTATTTGTTTTCAAACAAAATGTATGGCACGAGCGCCTACTAATAGTCTGATCAGACAATCGGATCGGACTGTCGGATGAAAAAATCGGACGTATATTCCCAGCCTTCGTCTTAAAAATGCGATTTATCAAATTTCTATTGTTTCTAATAAAAGTAAATTCAAAAAACTGTCTGTTGACGTATCAAACATAAATTATCTGATTCCCATAGTACCAGCTTAGTTTAGTTTGGGGCTAAATGGCGTTGTGTTAAATGCCCACCAATATTTATATTTATTTATTTTAATATCTTTTAAATACTTTATCCCTTGGCACACCGGCTCTCTCACCAACGGTCAACTTTAATGTCACCTGTTACTAGTCAACACGGGATGACCAAGAAAGAATCATTACAACCTACAAGTAAGGAGATTATGCTGCTTATGCAAGGTTCATTCAGGTGAAAAGGGTCCGTTAGGTAAGTTTGTCATTCTGCCCTATTACCACGACGGACGCCCGTATTTAAAGAGATTAAATTGTCACGGTTTGAAGATTGAGACACAGTTAATGATCAGCACAATTTTGAGTTTGTGATTATACTGTAGTGAGATAGTAGCTTGTAAGGCTTCATCGCGAACTTTAAGTGAATTGCTGATTAGTTCTGTAGGTACCTACTTCAAAAGTAGCGCTAATTTGCAAGTAGGTCACAAAAGTTAAATTTGACCAGTTTCATTAACTAAAATTAGCAACTCGATCTTTAGTTTAATGATTAAAAGTAAAATGATTTATTTTCTCCTTAGATAAAACGTAGATAGTAGCGATTAAGAAACTGCAACACCAAATAGCTATTACCAATATGGTAAAATTAAAGTGTCGACTGTGTCCAAGCTGAGTTTTGCTGGACGGAATTCTGCGTCTGGCCCAAATCGGATGCACCTAAAAGTTTTTTAATTTTAAAAGGCGCGTATGGTCTCAAACATTTCGTCAGGGAACTGTTTTTTAAGTTTATTTAAAAAGTTTGGTTGATTCATATTTCTTTCATCTTCAACTGGAAATATCAAAAGGTAAGAAAGAGCACACTGAGACTAATGTATAGTAACCGAAAATGTATTTCTATCACTCAAATACGGACCATAAAATTGCTGCAACGATCATATTGTAAATTGCTTGGTTTTGCTATGATGCCAAAACGTCATAAAAATTGCCTTATGCTATTATGAGAACTTTGAAATCTAACCTATTTTAATTTAACTATTTGTTGTGCCATAGATTACCTTGCAAGCGATACCCTGAATAAATCCCTTTTACAAGTTTTTATATAACTTGCACTGTTCGTATGTCGTCCGTCCAAATTTGCAAACCGTTTTAAAGCATCGCTAGTCTTTGATTGAGCTGCTTAAATTTTGCATAAACCTTTAGTTCTGGTGAAAATACAATCTGATCTAAAAATTGAAACAGGAGCTGCTCAACGGCCAACGATCACTTACAACGGAACTCCTTACGCCTCCTTACTCCTTACCTTACTTAAGAACCGTAAGCCGTTTGCGATGCATCGGTAAAAATATGCAACTCGATATAACTAGCCTCACTACCTATAACGTGGCGTGGTACTCGGATGTTTTCGAGCGCCGATAGGCTGGTATTAGCAAACCGGTTCCAAGCCTCTGTGACGTCATGGGGCAGCGAGTCGTCCCAGTCTAGATAAAAAAAATCTCATCATAATCTAATCATAACAATTACACTGTGCCTGAACTAGGATACAGGTTGTATCTCAGGCAAACTACTATAATGCCCTCATAGTAAAAATATTCTATCACTGACCATACGCCCTCCCTACCAACGGTAGTTTAATACATATTTTGTTACGCCCCTTGAACCTTGTCAAAATATTTCTTGTGTTTCCCGTGCTCGCTGATTTACACAAGATAAATCTATTGTAAAATATGATGATGAAAACTGACCAAAAGTAGCTGATTTCGACAACCAAACCGATTATGCAATCAAATAGCCGTTTATCCTGCAGCCGTCCGATCAAATCCGCTCAATGAAATCAGAGTTACAAAGTCTTGCCAAAGTCTCCGGTAGCCAGGCCACAGATGGCTTTTAAGGCTTGAAAACAATCGTTAAGATGCAGGATTAATGGCGCAAAGGCCAAGTTTGGGCGTCTGGCCGCGAATCGCGATCTACTTGCTAACAGTCGAAGCTTATTTTAGGTTTCAATATCCCAAAAAAAGTTATGCCAAAAGCAGGTATCTGCCGTGTTGACTGGGTAAAAGAACTTAGACTAGGACTTAGAACTAGACTGTCAATCGAGCCCCTTCGCAAGGAACTCTACCACTCTTCTACATTAAAATTTTCCAACAAATTGAGGTCAGACGGACAGACGGACAGCAAAATTTTGGTAATAGGGTCCCGTTTTTATCCTTTGGGTACGAAATCCTAAAACGAATATCATCTGTTGACTTGAAAAATTGATTATTTTTTCTTCGAATAGATTTTATAAGTTGTTTGACTATTACGTCTATTACTCAAAAACTTGTAATGCCTTCTTAGCTGTGATAGTTTTCCTTTTAAGTTTAATAAATTTACTAATACCGTGATTTTTTTCACGCCTCCAAACCTAATAGTTTAGATTTCAGAGGGTGGGGAAGGACATTCGACTCTAACAATATTTGGCACTTAATATTTCACAAACGGATCACTTAATCGATAATTTGTTTTTACAAACCCTTACATACTTTTTAAACGCAACACTTAATTTAGAAACAAAACCTAAAGATGAATGAACTATTTGTTTAAAGTAGACAAATGTTACACAAAATAAAATAGTGCAGACTAAGTAAATTAATATTTAGCTGTCGAGTGGCAAAGCGACATCAGGGCACGAGAATTTATCATTTATATAATCATCTACAGTATAATACCCGTTCCCGTTCCCGTTTCCGTGTTTTACTTTATTTTGTCATTTTTACTAAATTTTTTAATGACATCTTAAATTTATCATGATTACAATATTTAATTACAATTTTTATTATTATCGTTATATTTTTTGAATAATATTATGTTGTAAATTTGATATTGCATGCCTTCATAGGCAAATTACATTGGTGTCATAATAATAAATTAACATCTTCTGTACATGTATTTCAAGCAATGAAGAAACTTTGCCTTTGACTTTGATCCATTAAAAGTTGAAGCACAACAATCCAAATCCATAAAACAAACACGATGTAAAAAAAAATTCTCTTACTTACACATGCAAGAACTTCGCGGATGAAGTGATTACTTTGATAGTTTTAAGATCCAATTTTATTAGATAGGTCGGCAAATTGCATGGCATTGGAGATAAGTTAGTAGAACTTGCAACAAGTTGCGACTGCGAGGCGTGGGCTGAGCTTAATGCTAATGGGGCAAACTTGGCGTCGGAACTGTACCAACTACTAGACAAATCGCAGTTCCTGTCTTGTCAAGTGGATGCGACTTATCGGAAGAACTCTAATTGTCAGAAAGATCGTACTTATTGTGAATCTAGGAGTGGAATATTACCTATCTTGCAATTGAGAAATGTAAACATTACACAAGTTACATGGACTATCTTCCAGTGTGATTAGTTTGTTAAGATATTGGATGAGTCTCGATATTTTGCCCTTCCGAGAGTTAATGGATCAAAAGGTATGCCTAAGCACATAAAAATAAGCTAATCAACAGGAAGGGTCATAAAGCTTTACTGCAGCATTTTCCCCTAATATCAATATGAGAATATTCTGGCATAACAAAAGGTCTGTTTTATTTGCAAGTCTCGAGGGAGGCCGTAAAATCTGTCGGTTGACGTAGCGCTGACGGTCGGGATAACTAAAGGTTGATGTAAGTCAGAGCTTTATTCCTCGAGAAATAACACGACACGTTTATCCATTGCAACCCGTGACAGACAACCGAATCGTCGTCTGTAAAATGTATGGTGTGAAAATGATTTTTATACAATCACTTTATGAAATAACGCAAAACCTCAGACGTTCAGATACATTTTAATCTATTTATAACTCTGTAAATCTTAACGTTTTGTCAGGAGCGAGCTATGTGCATTTCATTAGATGTGAGCGAAATTCAATGTGTTGATGAAAAAAATCTTGCTTTTTTCTCCCCCTTATGTACAGTGTTCAAAAGTAACTTGTGGTCAACGGAATGATAGTAGAAGGTACAAGAAAGGAAAAAAATGTAAAACTATCTACACGGCAATCGCACCTAACAATCTAATTTAATTTATTATTTATTACTTGTGAGATACATTGTGTTTTCATGCGAAGGCCAAGTCAATTTATTTTAACATAAAAGATTGTAAATATTGATATGGTCACTATAAGATGTTGTTAAGTTAACTAATTACGTAATAACTTAAGACAGAAAGAAGTAAGGAAGTCCCTTTAAGACGCTGCCAGTCGACGATTATTTTAGTTCGAAACGAAAAAAGAAATACTTGTGAACAAGTCACATCTCCTATTTTATAATGTATAGTATATGTGAATAAAGATGTACCCATCTTTAATCACTTCAATAAATAATCCTACCGACCGCTGCAATGACGACAAACACACGTCGACGCGTGGTCCAAATTAGCTTTTCGCATAAATTAATGATATAAATTATGTATAATTACTTATCAAAAATCTACTCGAATAGAATTGTAGATCTACATATTACCTATCTTTAACAATAAATCACAAGTTGATTTTAATAGTAGGTATATAAAATATTTCGATCATAAATTCTAAAACGTATCATTTTGAAATCATATTTTTATCGTGAAAAGTTTCTGCTATTATGTTTTCAGCTTAATAGAAATCTAGGTAGGAACCTGAAGTAATATACTTATAAAAATAGGAGATGTGGCTTGTTCAGAAGTATTTCTTTTTTCGTTTCGAAAAAGAGCAATCAGCGACTGGCAGCCTCTTAAGTAGAGACTGAATAAATTAACCGACTTGGTATTACATGGATCTCACATTTTTTTACAGTAGAATATGGTAAATAGAGTTATGTCTTTGATGGCATAATCTGTCATAATCCGCCAAGTCAAGCAATAAAGCGGCACGGCTGTACCATCCTTTTCTCGAAGCAGTTCAGGCCATTTTCGATCGCCTATAACTTCGTTGTGGATAAAACTAGAAACCTGAATTTTCAGTAACCAAGCAGTCACTATATAAACACGGTAAATATCAAATTTCATTCAATTTGAACCAGTAGATTAAGAATTATAACTAGTCAAAGTTTCCTATTTTGTCACTCACTCACTCACTGACTGACTGACTGACCGATCATCAAAAGTTTAAGGCACTTCTAGCAGACTTAGAAACTTCAAATTTGAAACACAATTAGTGTTTAGTGTAAAAATCCTAAAAAAACCTGCCAAGTGCGAGTCGGACTCGCGCACGTCGAGTTCCATACCATTATCTATAAATCACGTTTGTTGTATGGGAGCCCCACTTAAATATTTATTTTATTCTGTTTTTAGTATTTGTTGTTATAGCGGCAACAGAAATACATCATTTGTGAAAATTTCAATAAGCTATCATGGTTCATGAGATACAGCTCATGCCGGGGTCCCACGGCCCGCGTTTTCACGCGCCAGACCGCGCCAAGGCGGACGGATGCGCCGTGGGAACGATGCATCCGTGGTGGCCCGTGCTCGGAACGCTCTGTACGCGACGCGCCGGATGCACACAGGCGGAGCGTCATCCGGCGCGGCCTGTCGTTTTACGCGCCGTGGGACCCCGGCTTCAGACAGACCGACAGTCAGACAGACGGACAGACGGACAGACGGACAGACGGACAGACGGACAGACGGACAGTGGAGTATTAGTAACAGGGTTCCGTTTTTACTCTTTAGGTACGGAACCCTAAAAAGTAGGGCTATCTACAAAAATAAATGAGATGCCATCAAAGACATAACTTGTAAAAAAAGCCAAGTCTCTGACTTATGACTTATGTTATTACGTAATTAGCTAACCTTTACGTAATAACTTAAGACAGAAGGACCCTTAAAGTAGGGACTGAATAAATTAACCGACTTGGTATTACATGGATCTCACAACTTTTTACGGTAGAAGAACTGAGTTGCGTTGCGAGACTTGGCTTTTTTTCACAAGGTATGTTTTTGATGGCATATTTGTTTACTGTAGAAGCACAGACAGGTGTCACAACGATTAGTAACGCCTAATGGTTGGCGCAAAAATTTTAACAATTGAATTTAATAGTTTTATCTAATCGAAATACGTATATACTATTTCAATAAATATTCCGATGATCGGTCTCGGAGCATCGCAGCGCTTTTTTGCGAATTACGTGTGTACTTCACTGAACGTCAGGCATCATTGTGTCATCTTTAATGAGCAGATAAATAATTATAAATTTTGGTAATTGGTTTATTCTCTCTGCATAGTCGGTTTTATTCACAAGAAATACATGACCAATACGCGCGGAGTTGACTAAACCGTGGATTTTCTGACGATGTTTTTTTTTCACTGTTTCGAGCACATAATTTTTTAGGATAGAAAAATCCATTGGTTTATTCAACCCCTTGACAGGCTCTTTAACAGCAGCTTTATCTTTATTTGTGAGCCCATACGAATATTATGTTTTATGATAAATTTAAATCTATTCCTGGGCCTTGAGTGGGAGTTAAAAAAAATAGACTGTCACCAGTCACGGTGGACATAACTTTTTTTATGAAGTACTATGGTTTTCAAGTGACCGTCGTTTTAGAGTGCTTTCATACAAAAAACTGTCTCAGCCCTCAGCACCACGTAATAATCCATGCTGTCATCTCCCACTCCAGGCCCAGGAGAGTTCAGATAAATAAATAAAATGAACACTGTGCGTTATTAAACAATTTACAAGTGGGTGACCATTCACACCAAAACCCTTTTGCGGAGGGACGCTACGAAAACAATTAATATGATTTATGGCGGAAATAAAAACCCTTGAAGCAATTTTAGCAGCATTTTTGCTAAAGCAATAGTCTACTTTCCGTAATAAAATGTGATTTATAATGCGCTGAATTTCATGCAGAATATTGCTTTACATAGTACTTTGGTATCTCTTAATATTATGTAGATACTTGTTTATTTTACTTAGAATAATGTTGTAATAAAATCATTTAGTGTGTAAATATACAAGACAGATATTTGTAACTTTATGCCTGCCTCTTGCCAATTAAGTAACAACTTATAGACAGGTTCAGCCATTCGTCTTGAAGTTAAAGTTCTGAAGTTCATTTCACATGGTTTTGTACTTACTACTTTTTAAAGACCTATCTTACGATACCCCACGCCATGAGGTACGCGAGAAAAAAAAAACATCCCCACTTTAGGTGTATGGGAGACCCAAAAAGATTGTTTTCAAGATTTTATTCTACGACTTTGTTGAAATTACTATCATGTATTATATACATGCCAAATTACAGCTTTCTAGCACTAAGCGTCTCTGAGCTAAGTTGCGGACAGACGGACGGACGGACATGGCGAAATTATAAGTGTGTCTTGTAGACTCGAAACCCTAAATTAGGCAAAAAGCACGTTTGTTGTATGGGAGCCCTACTTAAATATTTATTTTATTTTGTTTTTAGTTTGTTGTTATAGTGGCAACAGAAATAGGTACATAAATCTGTGAAAATTTCAACTGTCTAGCTATCACGGTTCATGAGATACAAACGCAAAAAAAAAATTTTACAATAATTTAGCTTATTTATCAGAATAACACATAGGCTATTTTTTAACCGACTACGATAAAAAGAGGGTATGTTTATACGCGATAAGTATTATAAGTCGAAAAAAAAAACTGCCTCTGAAAGCTATCTTAGCGTGCGCTGCCTAAACTGTTGGAGATACTGAGAGAACTACTACTGAGAGAAAATAATGTACCGTAGGATTGTTCGTCTTAAATAGTTGTAAATAAAAGTCTTTAACAACATGCATCTACCTTTTATGTGAAAGCATCCAAAATAGTGTCCAAAGTATCCAAAATAGTGAGCCATTAATACAATAAAAAAACGAAATTGTACAACAAAACTAAACTCTTTAACTTAAAACAACTTTACATCTATAAAACTTGCATATTAATAAAAAAACATAATTACAAAGTCTATACAATCTAATATAAATTTACAGATAAAAGAAAACAAACACAATCTAAGAAACAAAATTAAACTACATTTAGCTAAAACACGCACAAAAAGCGGGCAAAAGACAATACTATCAGAGGGAGCTCAGTTATTTAATAATTTACCAAGCAGTATAAAAGAGTGTGAAAACATAAATATATATAAAACTAAACTTAGGTCCCATATCTATTCCATGTTATAATAAATAAAAAAAAAAAACCTTTTAAATTTTATAACATGGACCACACACCAAAACTGAAATCAGCCGGTTCTTTTGAATGATAGTAATTTAACTAGTAGTTACCTACCCTCATCATATCTATTAATTTCTGTTATCTTGGTAACCACTCTATGTAGTATGTTAACCTATTTTGTTTTATTTTGTAAGTATATATTTTATTGTTGTATTAGTGTTAATTGACTGACTGTTGTAAACAAATTTTCACGCCCATACATAACTTTAAATTACTTTCTCTTAATATTAGAAGTATAACAAAAAACTCAGACTCCTTATTAGTATTGCTTAAACAATTAGATTTATCCATTGACATTCTAGTTCTATCGGAGTGCTGGCTAAATGACTCTATAGTCATCCCGCAAATTCCTGGATATACTTCATTTTATACTTCTAAACATATCAATCAAAATAGTGGTGTTGTAATTTATGTAAAAGATAAATGGAATGCTTCAGTGTCGGAACCTCAAATAGACGATGCCGATAGCTTAACAATCTGCATCCCCAAAGTTTTGAATGTTCTTGGTATATATCGCTCACCATCGGTTAGGAACTTGGAAAGTTTTCTAACTTCATTAGAAACTTATATTATTAGTAGTAAACTAAACGGACTACCATTAGTAATAGCAGGAGACCTAAACATTAACATAATGGAAGCACTTGGTACTCCACAAAGTCTTGAATACCAATGTTTCATGGCGGAGCAAGGGTTTCTTCCGGCTATTACGCAACCAACTAGAGATTCCTCTTGTCTTGATCATATATATGTTAAAAGTTTAAATAATAATAAAACGTCTGTTGGTGTTGTGTGTCAAATTGCTATAACTGATCATTACCCAGTACTACTAGGAATAAACATCTCCAAAAAAATTACAACAAGTCGCCCTACTCGTTTTATCATAAAAAGAGACTTCATTGCTATTCAAAATGATCTTAAAAATATCGACTGGTCAGCTGTTACAAATATCAATGAGGTAAACAAAGCGAATGAAATTTTTACAGACATACTTGTTGAAGTTGTAAATAAACACTCAAAAGAGATTAAGTTGAGTAGGTCTAGATATAATCTAAAGCCCTGGATTACTCCAGGACTTATGAAATGCATGCGGAATCGTGACCGGTTACACTTACTAGCTAGGCGTGATCCGGATAACTTAATACTTCATACAACCTACACTCGCTATCGAAATTACTTTGTAAATCTACTGCATAAAGTCAAATCTAATTATGAGAGTAATGAACTTAGGGCTAATAAATGTAATCCAAAAAAGCTTTGGAAATCTATCAAACAAATTTGTAACATTACACACACCACCAAAGATCCCATCGAATTACTGACAATGCAGGGATGTCTGGATTCCCAACAATCTATTGACACAGTTAACAATCACTTTTCTACCATTGGTCAGCAACTTGCTGATCAAATCCTCTCTAAGTTAAACAAGTGTGAAGAGGAACTTGCGACGGCTGTTAGTGTCAAAAACTCTCCCCCTGACTCGATTTTTATGAATCCAACAGACCATGAGGAGGTAGAAAACCTGATAATTGATCTAAAAACTGATAAAGCTCCAGGAATCGACGGTCTTGGCAACACTCTCATTAAACACGTCAAAAAAGATATAATTTTGCCTCTGACGCACATTTTTAACCTGAGTCTCGCTAACGGTATTTTTCCTCGTGACTGGAAAATTGCATTGGTCTCTCCTGTCTACAAGAGTGGGTCGAAGGGTTTTGTGGATAATTATAGACCGATCTCTCTTTTGGGTACTTTTTCAAAACTTCTAGAAAAGCTGGTCAATAAACGTCTTGTTGATTATCTGGAATCTCATAATTTAATATCTCCTAATCAATTTGGTTTCCGTAAAGGAAAGAGTACTGAAGATGCCGTCTCGCTTCTTACTACTGCAGTGTCATCGCATCTAGATAGTGGGAAATACTGCATTGGCGTCTTTTTGGATCTGGCCAAGGCCTTCGACACTGTATCTGTTCCCATACTTCTCCGTAAATTGGAAGGCTTGGGAATACGAGGAGTTGCCTTGGAATGGTTTAAAAGCTACCTAACAGACCGGAGACAGTGTGTAAGGATTGGCCAGATGACAAGTCAATCCCAATCAATTCGTTTTGGAGTTCCCCAGGGTAGCATTCTCGGACCCACTCTGTTTATCTTATACATCAATGATATACATGATATTCCCATCCAAAATGTAGAAATCTTATGCTATGCTGATGACACTGTATTAATATTTCAAGGACCTTCATGGCCTAAAGTTTACTCATCTGCTGAGTGTGGAATGGCACTCATTAGTACTTGGCTACAGCAAAACCTTCTTACACTTAACACTAAAAAAACTCAGTATTTATGCTTTCACAAGACCGCGGCTTCGGCGCCTGATGTAAACTACAATGTTAAAATTCACAATAATACATGTACACATACACACCTCTGTCTCTCTTCCTGTTCTTGTGAATTACTTACACGTACAAAGGCTTTGAAATATCTCGGTATTCATCTAGATCAGAACCTGTCGTTTAAAATTCATATTGAGTTTCTGTCTGCTCGTATTAGAAAGATTATAAATGTGATGAGAAATCTGCGGTATGTTGCATGCACTGACACGCTTATATCAATATACTATGCTTTATGTCAATCCCTTATAACCTACTGTATAACTTGCTGGGGTAGTGCTGCAAAATCTTGTATTATTCAGGCTGAAAGAGCGCAGCGTTCTGTTTTAAAAGTGATGCTCTGTAAACCCTTCAGATACCCTACCACAAGTCTGTACATTAACGCTGGTGTCCTAACTGTCCGTCAACTATTTATCCTCAAAGCTTCTCTTTCGGTGCATAAATCAGCTATCTCCTCCCCTGAGTTCGAGTTCCTTTCCAATCGTAGAGTTTACAGGCTAATTACTCCATCCGTTAACACAAAATTTGCGCAACGTATTGGCAGCTTCATAAAAGTTCATATCTACAATAATGTCGTGAAATTCTGCGACATTAAAAATAAAACTGTCTCTGAGGCGAAACATGTGATTAAAAAATGGCTTACTACATTATCTTACAATTACACTGAGGAAATTCTAGCTACTCAATAATTGTTAGCTTTAAGATTTTTATTTATGATTACCTTCAATAGTTATAATTTTTAAATTTATATTACAGTACCTATAAACTTACATTTTGCAATAATAGCAATTCTTTCTAAGTACCTATTTAACTAATGTTTTAATTATATCGTAGTTTGGTCTCCTCGATACAGGCTAGACCTAGTGAGGAAACCACTAAATGTTACCACTGTAGGCATATAGTTGTCTGCAAAGTACGACATCGTGTTTGATATGTATTCATTTTATAACTTTGTGTAAACTTGCAGTAATAAATATTTTTCATTTTCATTTTCATTTTCATTTTCAATTGTATGCGTTTAACTTATCGATCTATCTATACTAATATTATAAAGAGAAAAGTTTTGTTTTTTTGTTTTTTTGTATGTTTGTAATGGATAAACTCAAAAACTACTGAACCGATTTCAAAAATCCTTTCACCATTACCAAGCTACATTATCCCTGAGTAACATAGGTTATTTTGAAAAAGTAATAAATTCTTTATATGAATGACGATAGTTTGAAGCAAGGTGTAAAAATGATTTAGTTTTTAACTCTGTACGAAATGAGGTGATTTGGAACAGCTCGTTGCCACAACACAAATATAAAAAACCGGCCAAGTGCGAGTCGGACTCGAGCACGAAGGGTTCCGTACCATTATCTATAAAAAACGGCAAAAAAACGGCGTTTGTTGTATGGGAGCCCTCCTTAAATATTATGTTTTTAGTATTTGTTGTTATAGCAGCAACAGAAATATATTATAATCTGTGAAAATTTCGACTGTCGGACAGACAGACGGACAGACAGATGGACAGACAGACGGAAAGCGAAGTCTCAGTAATAGGGTCCCGTTTTTACCCTTTGGGTACGGAACCCTAAAAATGAAAAATTTAGGGATGGTAAAAAACAAATTGACCATTTTATAAAATTAAATCATTTATAAAAGATTTTTGTTTTACTTCATTGGGTCAACCCTAAGGTATTCTCCTAAGGCCGACGTCATCGCCCGCTGTGCACTTGAAACAATGCGTTGAGTCAAAGTAGTTAAGCTCATATTTCCTCGCGTTGCTTGACAGCTAGTATTTGTCGTTCTTCGGGGAAGCGATGGATATGTTGCGTAGTAACTTATTAGTAATCTGTGACCAGACGGACACGCGCCGTGGGAATACTCTGTACGCGCCGCGCCGGACGCACACAGGCGGAGCGTCATCCGGCGCGGCCCGTCGTTTTACGCGCCGTGGGACCCCAGCTTAAGACGACGGGCCGCGCCGGATGACGCCTGTGTGCGTCCGGCGCGTCACGTACAGAGCGTTTCGAACACGGGCCACCACGGATGCGTCGTTCCCACGGCGCGTCCGTCCGCCTTGGCGCGGTCTGGCGCGTGAAAACGCGGGCCGTGGGACCCCGGCTTTAGATTTGTGCTACACAAGATAAATGTCAAATGCCGTGACATAAAATTTGTGTAAATGTAAATTTTAGTTTTACTTTCTTGTTTAATAAGTGACCACACTAATTCTAGTATCGGATTTACATTAGGGCAATTTGTGATAAGTTCCTCCGGTAGTTTGTACAGTGACAGAGAAAATAAGGCTAAGCGACAAACGAACTCTCAGAAAAATGACCTAAATAATATTAAACGACAATGTCCAAAATGTCCCAAAACCTTAAATAAATAATAAAGAAGAAATGCCATAAGTGCCAGTTTCGAAATTCCCCTTTTAATACAAACACCAATATAAAACAATATAAAAAATATCTGTCGTTTATGATGAAAAAATGGGCTAAACATATTTTTTTACTGCTTAAGCGACAAAAGTTGGTCCAAAGTCATGAAACCAAAGGCGATTTCAACCATATAATAAGTCCATTTCTCAAAAAATGTCGCTTATCCCTTTTTGGCCGTTAGGCGTCGATATTATAAAATGCTTAATTATTTTTCTCTTAAAAAAATTACGTGATATTTGCCGAGACCCCGCCCCCCCGAGATTGGGTGAGATTGGATGAGATTCCTCATTGATTTGTTTACAGTTAAGGCTCGCTAGTGTGAGTACCCAACTTTAGAATCCGGGAGAGTGCGGCGCAACGAGAAAATAGTAACCTGTATAAATATCCTGTATAAATATAGAAAAAGTAAGCTCTGTGGTAAAAATACACCCAAGTATTGAGCTCAGCGAAAGGTCACCGGGCGCGCCAGAGTGCAACCTTTACGCTGTTTACTGACACAGAGACACATTATCTATGCCTTGCTGACTCGTGTCGCCGCCTCTTGCTGACATTCACCTGTGTCTTAAGTCGTCCCCTAAGAAATAATTAAACACTAAAATTTAGTTTTTCATTGCACCTAAATTAAAGAAATAAATAATGGTGAAACATTTGTGTTCCAATTAGGTGCGATAATTATTAAAAGAGACTATTTTAAATTTAGAGAGTATCTAACTTTTCCGATGATGGTAGTTACTTAGAAAATAGATCATTAAACAATCTAGGCCCTAGTAATGGATGCCCTAGTTTCTAGGGTATCAGCGTAAAGGTTCGGGCAAAGTTCTGACTACCCTAAAAAAAATAACTTCTAGGATTGGGGTGCCTGTAGATCTGAGACGATTTCAACCGTACTTGGGGATTACGGTCGTGATTTCATTTTATTTTATTTTGATCTAGATCGCAATGCAATGAAGGCTACGTAATTTAATTTCCTTTGCTTGGAGAAGCTTTTCTTGTTACAGAATTATTTAATCACTACATAGTATAAAGCAAAGTAGCTTCCCGCGTCTGTTATTCCACTCTCATTAAAAGAGACGTCGACTCTGCTTGATTCTGCAAAGTACATACCTTGGTCTACACATACATGGTGTAGTTTTGTTAGACAACTACACCATAAAAAACGAATTCCCGTTGTCCCCGTTGACGGGGACACGGTCACCGGGGACAACGAAACTACACCGTATGTATGCTTATATCTTTAAAACTACACAACGGATTTTGATGCGGTTTTTTTTAATAGATAGAGTGATTCAGGAGGAAGGTTTATAGGAATCAGCTTTGCACCCGTGCGAAGCCGGGGCGGGTCGCTAGTTTGATATAAGACACTACAATCAAAGTCTTGTAGTATTAGCCTAGAATCTAGGGTATCCATTACTCTAGCTAAGTATGTGACTATAGAAACAGTTCCAAGACTGGGCTGTATTATCTCACTTCCCTCACACTGAGGCATTATTTTCATCGGATCTCAAAAATGTTTTCGGAATTATAACTCAAATTTCACTGTAGCTAATACTACAAGACTTTGATTGTAGTGTCTTATTTCAAATTAAATAATTCTGCAACAAGAAAAGCTTCTCCAAGCAAAGGAAATTAAATTACGTAGCCTTCATTGCATTGCGATCTAGATCAAAATAAAATAAAATGAAATCACGACCGTAATCCCCAAGTACGGTTGAAATCGTCTCAGATCTACAGGCACTCCGATCCTAGAAGATATTTTTTTAAGGGTAGTCAGAACTTTGCCCAAACCTAAAAAAGTGAAGTACTGCTAGATATTGTATTGTAGGTATATAATAATATTTAAAAATATTTCGTAACGTAACGGTACGACCTGTAAATAAATAATGGGTCTTAATCAAACAAATTTTAAAAATGGCGGCTCTATAATAGCATAACTCAGTTGTTCTTTCCTCCGAATAATGCAATGTAAGCCGTAAATCACCAAGTGTCATAAATTCAGTATACGATTTCACTCTCCTAATACCAAAACGCACCTGAGTTCGTATTGGGGTTTTGTAGACGCACACAAAGCCAAACATTTGCCCCTCCTCAGTTACACTGTAATAGACAAGGACAAAGATATTATGATACATTTTGTTTATGCACCTATTTTTGTTTGTACGCGTGGTATCGGTAAACAGAGGTGACTACTGACTATAATAATAGGTACTTTATGTTATGAGAGGTACCAGAGGTCCTAACTTAGCCTGAAATGTTATCTCGGGTACAATTTATACTTAACACGTGAGTTTCTGATCCCCTGGCATCTTTTGAAGGAATATTTTACACTCTATTAACTTTTTAATACTCTTTCAAATGTAAGAGACCTATTAGTATGACTTTGTAATCCTATGATATTTGAATGAAATGCTTTATTATTCATATACGCTTCTGCTTATTATAAAATGCTTTATTGAACAACAGGAAAAGAGACAATAACGGAAACCAACTTAATTCTAAAAGTGTTTTGCGTTGCTATTTTAGGTTTTTTTTCTCGTAAACAGTACATGAATAGATGAATAGCAGTAGTGGTGTACATGAGAAACACAATTATTATTACCAAGGCAACGCAATCCTAACCTATCCTAAGTACTTTCAAAAATTGAATTTTTAACCGACGAAAAAAGAGGAAGTCCTCAATTCGACATGTTTATTATAATCTTATAATCTTTTTGTTGCTTTTAGGGTTTCGAGCCAGAAACCCTTATAGTTTCGCCATGTCTGTCCGTCCGTCCGTCCTTCCGTCTGTCCGTAGCTTAGCTCAGAGACGCTTTGTGCTAGAAAGCTGTAATTTGGCATGTTGTATATATATAGGTACATATTATATTAGTAATGTCAACAAAGTCGTAGAATAAAATCTTGAAAAACATTTTTTTTAGAGATCCTCCCCTCACCACCTTTTTCCTCGCGTACCCCATAGTGTGGGGTATCGTTAGATAGGTCTTTCAAAAGTATAGGGGGTTTGCGGAAACCACTTTTCGATTAAGAGATCCGTTTGTGAAATATTAAGCTTTAAAGCGCCAATTTTTGTTAAAAACGAGTGTACCCCCCCTCTAAAATCTAAACTATTAGGTGAAGGCATGAAAAAATTAACGGTAGTAGTACATAATAATAAACATAAAAGGAAAACTATCACAGCTAAGTAGGCGTTACAAGTTTTAGAGTACCTAATGGACGTAATAGTCGACCAATCTATAAAAATGATTCGAAGAAGAAAATTTCTTCTTCAAATAATCATTTTTTGGTACAAATACCTTTGAAAATTACTTATTATAACGTTGTTAGCTGTGTCAACTACGAAACCCTAAATTGCGCGTGACCCGACACGCACTTGGCCGGTTTTTTATGTATGACAGCGCATATATTCGTACCTAGTGATGTTTTTTTTGTAGCGAATAGTTGGTCCTATTTTAATAATATTCCTGTAAGACTTATACATCTTATTATCCTAATAATATTATAAATGCGAAAGTTTGTGATAATGCTGCTATGTTTGTTCCCTAATCAAAAATAAACGACAAAACGGATCAAGATGAAATTTGCTGTAGTATTTAGACAAAAAATCAGAATAAATAAAGTGGGAACTTATAATCCGAAAAACAACCCCTAAATGATAAGAAAACGCAAAAAGGATGATTTTGGTATAGATGGCGTTGGTGTGCAACAAATCTGACATCACAGACTAAAAACATTTAGTCGTCATAGCAACGCAGTTTTGACTAATAAATGATACGCATTCTACCAAAATTCGTAATTTATTTTATCAGTACAAGGTTTGTAGAGAAAAAATTTGAAGCTGCCTGAAATTGCTTTTTCCTATGTATTTATTACAAAAAAAAATTGACAGAACAATGTTTGTCACGGGTCGGTTAGTTATATAGTTCCTTCATAAAACTTAAAAAACCAATATCTTCCCATGACTTTTTCACCGATTGTTTGAAACATTTTCGCCGGTTTTTATTTTTGTTTTTTAACGTAATTATAAATAATTAAAAACGTGTTTTTTTCTAAGCTTAATTTTATAATTCTGTTAGTAGGTACCTACACATAACAGAAGTATCATTTCACAGTAGGTACAACTTTTTTGCCTTTAGAGAACAGTATTTCGTGCCACGACATCAGAAACCGAAGCGCCAGAAACGTGATTTTTCATAACTATAGATTTTGACACGGGTCTTTATCACGTAATTACCTTTAATTTACTTTCCCGACGTTTCGGCTATGTTACAATAACCATGGTCGCGGGCCGAAACGTCGGGAAAGTAAATTAAAGGTAATTACGTGATAAAGACCCGTGTCAAAATCTATAGTTATGTCTACTAATCACGATAGTTTAAAAAAAAAAAAAAAAGTGATTTTTCATGTTTACTTAACTTAGGTAGAATAAAAAATATTTTAAAAAAATCAAAAACTGGAACTTTATTTTTATTGAAAACAAACAATCCTAATGGCAAAGTAAAAATCTGGCTTTTGTAACAACGAAAACATGTTTAAAAAAAAAATTAAATTAGAATAAAATTGTAATTCTCAGATACCGTGGAAATTCTCTCAGTTGTAAGTAATTGTAATTAAAACCTTTGAGATTTTAAAACAAAAATTATGACCGGCTTTTATAAAGATAGCAGGCTTATTTCGTAAAAATCAATATTCATTCGCTGATTTTCATTTCCATAGCTCTGGCAATGAAAGCCAGCGGTTATATCATATCGATGATTATGAAATAACCTTCAGCTGAGTTGAGTTACATGATTATTGATTATGTTATAATATCTTCACATTGAAATCTAAATTTTAGATAATTTGTGTGAAGTGAAATGTAAATTTCTTTGAGAAATTTATAAATCTCTAACCATAAATGTTGACGTCATCTTCGAAATTAAACCCACGGTGACTTAGCCTATTTTATCTCAAGCCGGCAAACGTAGAATGTCCTATAAATTACAAGCCCCCTTCCTTGCCACCCACACAATTATTACAATGCCTGTCAGAATTATAGCGCGTTGGCGGTTTGACGCTCAACATAACATACTACATAGTTTACGGCTTTGTTAAGTAAATGTATAATGTAGACAGAAGTTTCATTGTTTTAAAACAACTTTTGATTTGAACCAGGGACCGAATAACCGAAAAATTAAGATACCTCTATTTATCGATATGACGTCATACCGATAAATTCCGGTATTCCATATATTTCAATACCTAAAAATATAACGGTACCGAAAAGCTTCTACCGAAATTCATAGTGGTATACTAAAGGTTGAATAACGATACCGCAATTTCTACCCAAATATTATAGGTTTTCTCACTCCCCCGCGCGGCGGGGAGCGGCGGCGGCGGCGGTCGGTGCATCAAACGACTTACTACGTTTGTTTTGTTGTGTTGTGTCAGTTTCAGTTGTGTGTGATGCGACATACGAACTATACCTATAGCGAACTGCAAATTCAAAATCGAACTCAAAATTTCATTACTTAGATGATAGGTCTGTTCCCTACCTACGTAGTAGGTACTGTATCTACCTCTACCTAGTAGGTATTGTCGGCGGATCTTAGTTTAGTTAGGTAAGTATCTACCTACCTACGTAAAGATAGCTGTTTGGTTGCGCGGCAGACAATTTTTGACCTTATCCAGTGACACATAACCATTCTTGCTGTGACACGGCACGTAGGTAGGTAGGTACCTACTGACCTTACCTGCCTCACTATGTTTTGTACCTATTGAATGTAGGTACCTGCCTACCTCGGTACCTACCCACCTAGGTAGGTAGGTACCTACCTACAGTTCTGCCAGCGGGTCTAGGCATTCGTGTAGTTAGCTGTGTGTACGCAGAAATGGTTTTGTGTCAGTGACACAAAACCATGATAAGGTCGAAAATTGTCTGCCGCGCAACCAAACAGCTCACTTCACAGATGCCAAGATCCACCAACCCGGGTCAGCCGGCTTATTTCGTAAAAACTATGTTTATCATGTTATGGCTTTCAATGAAGTTTAGGTGGGACATATAAATTGGAATTCTCATAAATTTTAGAGAATACCTACCTACCTATTTCACCTAAACTGCATTGAAAGCCGTATAGAGTAGGTAGTACCTATGTACTTTACTTACTATTAAAGTATAAATATTATGTGGTATGTGGTAGGTAAGTATAGGTTACCTAATACCTACCTATAATTAAAAATTTATAATAGGTAGATATTTGTTTGACCCACCCACCCATCGACTACATAGCCCAGAAGACACCGCATGCAAGGCGAACACTGTCATCCAAAACATCAGGCTTATACGGCCGATAAAAAATAACGCGCGTCAAACCTGCAGTAGTACCGACCACTTCCTTGACCCGTGCACATCTCGTCTGTTTATGCTAAAAAACCATTACCACAAGCTCAAGTTACACTGGTTATTTTCCTTGTCGATAGTCAATAGTGTTGTACCACTACTCAATAATTGATGATCGATAAACCTACATAGTAGTAACAACAACAGTTGGACCTAACTAGTAAAACTACTTATTGCCCGATCCCGATCCCGATCCCGATCCCGATCCCGATCCCGATCCCGATCCCGATCCCGATCCCGACCCCGACCCCGACCCCGACCCCGACCCCGATCCCGATCCCGATCCCGATCCCGACCCCGATCCCGATCCCGATCCCGATTGTTATAAGCGGCGATGGGCTTGCAACCTGTCACGTATGGACTGCTAACTACTGCAAAATGTGGGTATGTGCCGAATATAATATTTGGACGTGCCTCTGACTGCTATCGACAACTCATGACAACACTTCCCATCCCTAGTGAATCACGTCATCTTGAACCGGCCAATCAGAATGCATTTTTTCCTACTCCCCCCGTACCTCATACCTCACTGACTTGACAGAGTTGTTTGTTTGAAGAAATGAAGCCATTAGGCGTCTATTAGGCTATGTAGTCGATGCACCCACCTATGCACTGTTGCGTAGTGAAGGGTAAGACTAGGAATAGATGCCTCACTGTTGTGCGTGTGTAGTGAAGGGTAAGACTGGGAATAGATGCCTCACTTTTCGAAGTTTATATCGTATTTACTTACCTATCTACATATATAAAAATTTTGCTTTACCTACTGACTGACTGATCTATCAACACACAGCCTAAACCGAAACTTAAAATTTCTTCAGCGCTGTAGGTTGTGCGTTCAATCCCAACCCGGGGCAAATATTTGTGTGATGAACATAGATATTTGTTCTGTGTCTGGGTGTTAGTACCTAACTATATCTATCATAATTATTTATGTAGGGTATGTGAGCCCGTTCGCCGGCCCCTTTCTGTTTTCGGCCTTTACGCGTTCTCGGTGCCGTAAAATTGAGATACTATCGTTTTCACATACTATTTTCAAACAAAATATTTAATCGGACATCTGAAAATGTTAACCTTATATCTGATAATACTTTTAGTCGCGAAACATCTACGAGTGATTTATAGCGAATTGTTTAGTTTGACGACGGGTGTCGGAAGTCACGCCACGTGCAAAAAGTAAAAAAAAATTAGTGCCGCGCGTTTCACTCCAAGGTAAGTATTGCGTTGTTCTTCAAACTAAATAATGGCAATAGGTATGTAATTCACTTCAAATATGACGTATTATCATACTCGTAATATGATTTTTGTGATATGATAAACAAAACCACTGTAATTATAGGGGCCGGTATCTAAAATCTAAATTTTTAAAAAAGTTTGGTTTTCGGCCTAGGGGCCGATATGTGCTATATCAAGTCTTCTACGCTTTTGTCTTGTTTATTTATTTGGTTAAGGATATATCTGAAGATTCTTTCTATTACCATTGTACTTAATGTGAGTAATCTAGCCATTAATTTTCGGCCGTCAAATTACGTGGTATTCAGTTAAAAATTGATCTTATAAATGACCATTTTCGGGGTGGCCGAAAATCTCATCATAGATAAAATGGTACCGTAGTTTTCGGCATGACCTATAATTGTATGGAGAACATGGTGGTCGAAAATTGAATGTCACTGTTAGTTTTCGTCTACAAGTTTCTAATAACATTTTAAACATTTTATTCTGCAGATTAATCTAAAGTTAGTTATTTTGATTAAGCGTTACATTCAACCGACTTTATAAAAAAGGAGGTTCTCTTTTCAACGCGTATATATTATATGTTTTTATTGCTTTTTTAGGGTTTCATAGTCTACAATGTTGCTTCTGGGGCTTGGCGAAGAAAAGATAGATAAAAGAAAAGATACAATTGAAATGCGCCTTCTGTGAAGTCATTTTAATAAGCGACACAGAAGAAGATACGGAGAAGAATCTTGGCTGTAATTTTTGCACTAATTTAAGATAAACTGACTTGGTAGGACTGAAATATGAAGATGTTCAGGACAAATCATTTAAACGAAATGTTTGTTATACTGATTTCTGATCGCAAAATGTAAATTTCGTTCGTAAAAATGTGGTTGATTTTGAAATAGGTGTATAGATAATACATTTATTATAGCTTAATAAATCATTACGATTAATATTGGGTAGTCAAACCCAAAGACTTATCATCTTCCTGCCCTCATCTTACTTAAGTGGGGTCGGCACAATATGTGTACTTCTTCCATTTCCCTCTATCAGCCGTCATCTTATCACTCACTCCTTTCTTACCTATGTCATCTTTCACACAGTCCATCATCTTTTTTTTGGCCAACCCCTACGTCTACATCCATCCATCTTTATTCATAATATTTCTTCCTCCTTATCTTTTCTGCCTCAGGTGCTACTTTTTTTTCAAGCATCTCTGATTATTATCCATCCTGATCTTATCCATCCTCGTCAATCTTCTTTCCGACACTCTCCAATTTCATTTGCCATTTTCCCAGTCTCAGTTGCGACCGTTCTCCTACAAGAACAATGTCGTCGGCGAACAACATGCACCAGGGTGCCTCCTCCTGTATTTGCGATGTCAGTGCATCCATTTCCAGGAGAAACAAATAACAGCTTAAAGCCGATCTCTGGTGCAAGCCTACAACCACATTGAACTTGTCCGTAACGCCAGCTTCAGACCGGACATATGTACCGAGCCTCGGCTGTACATGGCCCGTATAAGCTGCAGGTCCTTTCCAGGTACTCCTTTCTTTTTCATAAAAGCCCAACACAAAACCTCACGGGGTACCCTGTCGTATGTGTTGATCTTCGCCAGGTCAGCACGTGCAAGTTCATATGTGCACACTGTGCACTCCTGTACTTTTCGCACAGTTTTCGAAGTGCAAATACGGCGTCTGTTCCCGAAACCCGAACTGGCTCTGCAATATCTCACTCTCGGATCTCTCATTCATCTCGCAATCACTTTCTCCTAGATTTTCATATAGTATGTGACATGAGCTTTATATCTCTGTAGTTATTGAAGTCCTTTACGTCCCCTTTGTTTTTGAAAATGGGCACTAGCTAACTATTACACCACTCGTCCGTAATCGCCTCATCATGCAACAACTTGTTAAAGAACAAAGTCAGCCACTTCCATCCATCTGCTTTTAAAAACGTCCATACTTCCACAGGACGTAGGTAAGGTATATCATCTGGTCCAACTACTTTCCTATTCTTCATATCTTGCACTGTTTTTTTTACCTTTATCCATACTAATCTCGTTTACAACAGAGAATAACGAAGAATAACTATTTTAATTAGAGAGACAAAATGTTTCTAAAATGTTAATTTTTATTAGATTACTTGAATAATTTTGTTTGTGATTTTTAATAGCATTTGGATTTACAATAAAACAATATTTAACATACAAATAAAGCGTTTTTATATTATTATATACTTATAAATTCATTTAAAAACCATCACAATGCAGTGGCCGAAAACTGAAAACCCTATGGCCGAAAACATAATTTTGGGGCCGAAAACTGAATTTTTGGCATTTTTCCGGATTTAAATTAATATAAAAATAACTAATAGCTTTATATACCTTATTGTATTTTTTAATCAAATTTGATTATATAGGCTATCATATGACATCATTAGAACAGGCATATTAAAGTTGCAACTATTTTTTATGATGTCCTAAAGTTGGAGGGAGCACTAAAAGGCCGATATCCGGCACATCGACCCTACCTACTTAAGTATAAAATTATTTACCTAAGTATTCTATCAGTTAACTAGTTCCCATAGTACAAGCTTTGCTTAGTTTAGGGCTAGATGGCGATGTGTAAAATGTCCAACAATATATATCTATTTATTTATTTATTTATTAGTTTAACATAAATCTATTTGTTATTATAATAACTGCCACAGATGACTAACTCCATCAAAATAAGTATAAATAAATATATGGACGGGCAGAAAACTGTATTAATTTGTGGGAAATGGTAGGTATGTGGGTTTTATTTATTTCTTCTCAATGTGTATAACCTTTTTTTAGGTAGAAAAAGACGTCTGTCATCAGATGTTTTTTGCGGCTTGGATGTTGGAATGTCGCAGAGTATTTTGCCGACAGTTAGCAAACGCAAAAAAGCAGATCATAGACGAGTTTCTAATTCATCTGATGAAGGATCGCCATCAGCCCCAGTGTCCCCTGTATATGAATCTGATTTACATTTGAAGAACTGTATGCCGTCGCCGAAAAAAGAAAAAGAGAAACCAGGAACTGAATGTGTTTTCGAATGCGATGATTGTGTCAGAGAAAATAAAATTGATAAGGGAAGTTATCATTTCTGTCACATGCTCTTGGATGAGCTACAATTTGTACGTCCATGTATGCGAAACATGGCGTATAGGCATATCTTAAAGATTGTTGACGCAGTAAAAGGGCAACATAAAATGGGCGAAGAAATCCAAGTAACTTATCCACCTTTTAAACACTAGATGTACAACAAAATTGATTAAAAATAAAAAAACTATGCAAATTTTAAACATGTATTAATGTTATCTTTATTACTTATTTTATATTTCCTACTAATATTATAAATGCGAAAGTTTGTGTAGATGGATGGATGTTTGTTACTGTGCAGTCGGCGGATCTAGGCACTCGTGAAGTTAGCCGTAGAAACGCACAAATGGTTATTATGTCACTGTATAAAGTCGAAAATTGTCTGCCGCGCATCCAAACGGCTAACATCACCAGTGCCTAGATCCGCCGACTGCACAGTAACAAACATCCATCCTACAACTACTTCAACTACTAAACAGACAGATTTGGTTGAAATTTGGTTTATAGATAGACTATGACCGGGTATAGATAAAAATTGTCCTATATTTAAATACAGGTCATAATCTAATACGCTAATCAGTAATTAATTGTTCTGTTGGCAACGTTCTACAATTAGAATTTCCAAAAAAATAAACAATTAAAACAATTTCGCTCTTATTCCTTTACAATAAAGTCTAAATTTGAGTAATCTCAAAATTTTAAATTTGGAATTATTTTTTTTCGTTTATTTCTGATGAACGAAATAAATAAGAAAATCAAAATTTCACTTTACTTTTATTGACTAGATTTACGTAAAAAAATAGTTAAATTACTTAAAACTAGCCTACGTTTTAAAACTGTCATCCTGAGGTTACGCAAATTTAGACTTTAACGTAAAGGAATAAGAGCGATGGTGTTTTAGGATTCCGAAATTTTTTTATGGGCACAATAGAATCGCCACCTACTTTAATTTAAATTTTATCATAAAGAAATAAAAGAGAAGTTATGTGTATTTATTAGGTAAATACCTACCTGCCGGTAATTTATTTTCCCGACATTTCGATTATGTTACTTACCTACAAATAATTACAATAGCCATGGTCGCGAGCAGACGTCATAGTCGGGAAAATAAATTAAAGGTAGGTACTTAATTACGTGATAAAGACCCGTGTCAAAATCTATAGTTAAAGGTAGGTAGGTACCTACCTACTGTGCGTGAACGCGTGCGCAACAGAACAGAACAAACAAAGTTTTATTAACCTGTGTGTCGCTCGATTGACAAAGACGTGTGTGTGCGTTCACAACAAACGAACTCGCTCTGAGTTTTGCCCCTCACGCGCCCTCCCCCCCCCCCCTCCTCCCTTCTCTCATAGCCGACGAACGACACTCAAGATTTTTTCGATACCGTTATTCCATACCGGTATAATTTCGGTATGGCCCAACCGCTATCGAATAACGGTACCGTTATATTTTTGCGGTACCAATACCGTTAACCTCTACCGCTTTCAGTCCCTGATTTGAACATAAAACAAAAAAAAAATGATATACTAAGAGTGTTCAAGCCTTGTAATAATTACGTTTAAAAAACTAAAAAGATTATTATATTATATAAACTTCTTTTTAAAACTTAATCTAAGTATTTGATATTATGATACGGAAGAGCGAGGTCTCCTAACACAGGTATTTTCATACTTAAATGGAGACCTCAACACTGTTATATTTACTGTGATTAAGAAATAAATAAAGCATTATCATTAAAGCATTATCATTTAAAAAAGAAAACCGACGAAAATGTATCGTCCAAATACAAAGTCAAGGGATGAATTCGTTTTTTAAGCTTTTGCAGAAACTGTCAGTCCTACATAAATATAATTTTAATGGGACCAATTTGAGACTATTATCTACTTAGAAAAATCTTAGAAAAATAATCATCGAAATCGGATCACCAGGTAAAAAGATAATAATTCACTCTAGAATCATTCACGTTTATAAATAAGTTTGTAGATAATTTCATGGAGAATCCAAATATATATAGATGTCCATATATATTCAAATGCAATAATCTCTAGATAATTTCGATGTCTATACAGGTGCTTAAATCCTAAAATACAATTTTAGATAGACGTCCACAACAAAAAATCTATGATTCTCTACAGAACATTTCATTGCAAAATAAACAGGAATTGAAATATCGGAACAGATAGAAACAGCTGCCGGTCATTCACCGCAATATCCTTTAGTAATCCCGCCATTTCTATTTGAAACCCGATGCTCTATCACAGAATAAACGGCAGTACCTTCGCTCCGTGTCAGTGAAAAAGTAATGAACATTTTATCTACGTCCCATTATATCCTTAATTTTCTTTATTAACTTAATGAACACGGTTACCGGTGTTAGGCAGGGTTCTTACCTTTTAAATAACTTTTTTATTGCCATTCATCCTGGTGAAAAATTATCTAGAGTTTTTTTTCTATAGGTAACTACTTGCTTTTTGACCGCTTTTGTTATTTAACCTATAACAACTCAGGGTATGCAAAGTAAGTATACAATAGACATTAATCATTTGAACAAATTCATTTTATGGTAATTTAGTTTTGCAAGTCAGCTAACATAACTAGCGAATGTGAGCAATTGTTTATATGGGATGTAAAGAGTCGAAACACGCTGCATCCCTAGTGCATACTTGCAATCGTTTCGTTAATTTATAAGCTAAGAATGGATGTAAAACGATTGATGTATATATAGAATGTATACGTCTTAAAGGGAAAAAGAACTTACTATTCTAACGCAAACGTGTTATGGAAATTTTAAGACATTCTGGTAAATGGCCAGGTCCAAAGTATATCATAAGCCGGCGAGCTGAAGAATGTGATGAGAATGAATGAATCAAACAAGGTATATCATGATCATAGCAAGTGGAGATCCGCGGTCCTATCCTGTCATCATGTTTTTTTAACCGGTGAAAAACGGAGGAGGTTCTTAAGTCGACGCGTATATTTTTTTATTATTTTTTCTGTATGACCACGCATATCTTTTTACCTGGTGATCAGATTTCTATGATTTTTGAAGATTTTCTATTAAGTAGAGAATAGTCCCAATGGTCCCATTTAAATAATATTTATGTAGGACTGACAAGTTCCTTCAAAAACTTAAAAAACGAATATCATCCTTTGACCTTGCGATTGCACGATACATTTTCATCGGTTTTCTTTTTAGTTTTTTAAACGTAATTTTTAAAAAATTCAGGGTAGTTGTACATAATACTTTAGTCAAAAGCAAAACTATAACAGCTAAGTAGGCGTTACAAGTTTTCGAATAATAGACGTAATAGTCGACCAACTTATAAAATATACTTGAAGAAGAAATAAATCAATATATTGAGTACCCCCGTTGACCCCGCATATATTCGTACATGGTGATCTGATTTTGATGGTTTTTCTGTCTTATCCGGGTAGACTATTTTCCGGTAGACAACTTTTGTAAAAGCAGAACGTAGCTGATAACTTAATGTAAATATTTGCACTGTTGTGGATAGTCGATAATCCTATTTGGGCTTTAAAATATCTCACAAACAGCATTGCTGAGTTACTGTTCGAAGAGTTGTGATCTATGAGTTAGTATGTATCTAATTATTTTGTTATAGGTGATCGTACATGCCACATACTTGTTGCGCCATGAAGGCAGTAGTTATAAAAACCTCCTATTATGCATACTCGTACATGATAAATATTTATTTTTCAGGAGTTACGTGTTTCTATTGTTTAATGTACCTACCTCATATGGATTGTTAGAACGAAATGGAACTGATTTCCACAGTCTATCTGTTTCTATACATCATATGATCTATGTAGATTTTTGTTTGTGATGCAAACCAACCTCAAAGAGAGAGTAATAATATTCAAAATCTAATTTGAATTTATCACAACAAAGCCAAGATCATACTAAGCCCGGGCAGTACAGTTAGAAACCATCTGGGGTTAATCTTATCTGGCGTAATTGAGTATCTGTCCGTCTTTTAGTATTATTCCTGTGATCTCGGTATCGCCTCGAGATTATCTTTTTCTGTGCCTACTCGTATTATGTTGGATCAATGGACTCAATTCTTGATTATACTATCATATTTCATTAATAAAGATTATATGGAGTAAAGGGTATATTTTGTATTATTTTTGTCTGTAACAGGGCCTGTTACATGAAATAAACTTAATAGAATAGAATATAGAATAGAATAGAAAAATCTTTATTTGTGGCATCTTGCAAATATAAAGCTAAAATTAGGTTACACATCTTATAATATTATATTAATATACCTAACAAACAGATTAGACCTAGGTAAAAAGTAACAGGTAAAAAATTACACACAAAATAACAAAACAGTATGTAGGTATACGTTACTTAAACCAAGATGATGCAAGTGTGATGCCACAAATTGGCGTCCGACTCAGCATTTGTTGAGTTATGCATAGACATAGACATTACTCAACACTGATCTTCCGTCGTAACCAAAGTGTGTCCAAGCAATATAAATAACATTAAGGCGAGAACAAAAATAATGACATAGGTAAGTTAAGTAATCAGCTTGTCATAATTGGGCGTGTTTTAAACTATGGCGGTCAAAACAAACATGACGTTGTCATGTGGAGTTTCCACATGAACTATCATATCTCGGAATTTACTCGTACATGGGGTTGATTAGAGTACCACTAAGATTGCTCTACTTTTGGACTTCCACATATGTTACATAAAGGAATAAAATGATGTTTATTTATTTACCGATCATCCTTTATGGTGGTTGTTGTTATGGACCTGAAACTTAGGTTTCATAAGCAAGCGGTGTTTACGGACAGCTTTCAGCTAAGAGGAGGAGAAGAGAAGGCTTCTCCGCGCGTCCCTTTGATTAGCAAAGGGCGCAGTGGATAAAGCAGGACGTGTTCGGTGAGCAACAGCCAACCGAGAAGGGAATAGAGGGGGTGCTCTATTGCCAGCGTCCAGGGTAGGCAAGATGATGGATGGTAGAAGATGAGAGATGGGTCCAGAAAACTGGGTAGGTATCCTGGCGACTTGATCGTGGTCTCCCAATCATGATTGACTTGCCTTGGCACCAATTTGCACGGGTAGTAGGGAGGGAGGCCACGGTGTGAGAGATGAGGGAATGGGTCCTCTTCCTGAAAATCGGGTAGGTGTCTTGGCTTGTTGATCGCGGCGGGGAGCCATAATTGACTTGCCTTGACGCCAATTGCCCGATTAGTAGGGAGTGAGGCCAACCAAGTGGGTGGGATTGGAACACGGCTGATCCCACCCAGGGAGGGGCCCCGCGACGGGGCACATTCTGGCGGCTTGGTGACTGGATCGTGGATTTGGGCGATGCACTTGCCTAGCTGCCAGTTATTTAGAAGGTAGTGAGGCCTTATAGGCCTCCGTATGGAAGGGATTGGATGAAGTGCGGAAGGTCTGCCGAAGGTGACGATGCGTCGATCAGTGAGTGTCGCCACACCACTTGAGCGACGAGTCGTCATCTCTTCGGCGGAATGAAAGGGATGGGAATGTGAGGTGATGGATGCAAGACGGGAATGGAGAAGAAGAAAACCTCAGTAAAAAATTACCAGCGGCAGGAGATCTGAGAGTGATGGGACGGTGTACGCACCGTCTCCGCAACTCTCCTCCTCCTGGCAATCATGTGATTTGCCGGGAGCAGGGCCGCTGAGTGGGATCTTTTTGATCCCACTCTGGGATGGAGGGGAGGCTCTAACTCCCTGCTTGTAGGTATCTATTGTCGTAATCGACGGAATATAACGCACTCGTTCGGGCTCATATTAGGTCTGTGACTAGTTAATTCATACAGTAAAAGAACTAAAATACCTACCTGGTGAACGGCTAAAAGTGCGCCTCGCAGATAAATTATGTTTGTTATTTAATTAATTAGATCGGCATCTATGGTTATACACGTAGGTACATTACCAAAAACATAAAACCCTAACAACGAGAAACCACACCTCAAATGTGTAAGTATACCTACGTGCGCCATCGGAGAACCGAAGACTTTATACTACAAATTAGTAATCAACTCACGAATGAAAATAAAGGGTGGCACCGCAATCAATTTGGGAAAATCCTTACTTGTCCGGACCGTAGAATTTTGGGGATTGGCGAAAGACCCGTTTGGGGCCGCTTGGCTAAGGGCCAGACACGGCCAGCGCTCAACAGGTCACATTACATAAAAAAGTTATACCACTTTCTTGACACTAGTTTTTATATTTGTTAATAGTGCTTACCTGCACTATTAAAAAAAACCGCTGTGATTTTTGTAAGATCCAACATAACATAACCTATTGCTCGAATGGAATTCGAACCAACCCAAAACTATATCCTGCAATACATGATAGCGTTCTAGCTAGTTTCAGTTTTGAGATAATTTAAAAAAATGTTGTACATATTTAAAACTTGAAAATACTCTCATTCAGATCTTTGAAGATGTCTAAAGGAGGAGGTCAGAGTCAGAGGCACGTCCAAATATTCCATTCATGCGCAAATTGTACAGTAGTTAGTATTGCATACTAGACAAGTTGCAAGCTCATCGTCACCTATCTCTACCGTTTTGAGTACGTGATAATTATATGATTTTATGGAATGGTAAAATTTACTGACTCACGGCCGGAATTTGAATCAACGACATTTGGATTGCAAATCAAAGTATAAGCACATATCTCCCACATAGTCAACACAGCTTTTCATGTCACCAGTTTTGTCCTATACGACCTTTTTTTGTTGATACGTTTTCTAGTTGACATACCCGTATAACATTTAATAGTTAGCTTTAGTAATGGAAACAAATTAAAAGTAGGTAGGTACATAATCTAATCTAATGCTTGTTATTTTATTTCACAATGAACACAAAGCATTTATTTTATTCCACATTCAAACCAAATAATTTACAATACTTACTCTGCCTACTCAAAAATAACTCGCCAAAATAAGAGGATTTCGGTAAGACCCTTTAACTTAAGAACCTCTTTACTCTAAGCCCGTAATTAGAATCATTTTGTTCGCTTCATTGAAGAGAGAAGTCAAAGAGTAAAAATCTGGAGCAGATATAAAATTAATTGTATTTTCAAGAACGTTTGTGTTGCAATGCAAAATCAGTTTTTCGTTAAATGTATTCAGATAACATTCTTAGTCGACAAAGTCATTATAGTGTAGATAGAACCAGGTTCAGTTTTTTCGGATACTATTCAAGATGGGGCGTATTTTATAGACTCAACGTTTTATTGGAACTTGTATAAACCTATTAGATCGTTATTCAAGACCTCGTTCAAAATATTCGGTTAAAATGCAAATTTACTTTTTCAATACACTTGATGTGTACCTACTTAATATAATATATTCGGCCGGTAAAGTAGATTTAAAAAAATTAAGTATTTTTTGCTGAATTGTTATCTTACAACGTAGAGTTACGTAAAGTCTTTTCTATTTGTGCTACTGAGCTAGGTTCTTTAACAGTACACAATTCAATTAAACCCTCTCCCGGCAGAATAGACAAACATGGCAAGTCTAATTCTATTAATTCCGTTTAAATACGGTTAATTCCTAACTTGACCTATCTAGAAAAACTGCCGACTGTCTGGGCTGTTAGTAACAAAATACAAACTTGTTGGAGACGAAATCCCATAATTTGATATTTGAGCGGCGATGGGCTTGCAACCTGTCACGTATGGAATGCTAACTACTGCAAAATGTGGGCATTTGCCAAATATAATGTTTGGACGTGCCTCTGACTACCCTCACTAGACATCTTCATAGGATCGCGTCTGGATATCTGAGAGGATGTCTACCGTACTTGGGGATTACAGTCGTGATACTATTTTTTTTTTTTGACACTTTCTCAAAACGGGTTATTAAAACATCGTGAGAAAATCAATTGGAACTACACTCCCCTTAGTGTAAAGGATGTCTAGTTGTCTACCATACTTGGGAGTTACAGTCTACCGTCTACCTACAATTCGTATCTACATACTTGTCTATACTAATATTATAATGAGGAAAGATTTGATAGCTAAAATGCGTCGCGTGCCCGTGCACAGCATGCGCTGCGGTGGGTTTGCGGCTTGAAGCGCAGCTTGACGCAGGCGCGTCGCCTCTGTGCGCCGTGGTAGGTTTGCGCCTTTACACTAAACACATTCATGTTGGAAGGGCTCGAGTTTCCTAATAGGATGATAGGGATATTGCGACAGTTTTCTTTTTGTTATACTCATCATAACTTCTAAACGAATCGACCGCTTTAATCAATTCAAAAAGTGTATCAATTACTAATAAGTATATTTAAATAAATACTAACATCGAGATATGGATAGAATCACTTTTTTTTCGATCCATGTTTTTATAAATTAATTTCAACTTAAGGCGCTCCCAGTCGACGATTGTTTTTGTTCGAAACGAAAAAAGAAATACTTGTGAACAAGCCACATCTCCTATTTTATAATATATAGTATATGTGAATAAAGATGTACCCATCTCTAATCACTTCGATAAATAATCCTACCGACGGCTGCAATGACGACAAACACACGTCGGCGCGTGGTCCGCCTTAGCTTTTTGAATAAATTAATGATATAAATTATTTATAATTACTTATCAAAAATCTATTCTAATATAAATCTAGATCTACATATTACCTATCTTTAACAATAAATCACAAGTTGATTTTAATAGTAGGTATATAAAATATTTCGATCATAAATTCTAAAACGTATCATTTTGAAATAATATCTTTATCGTGAAAAGTTTCTGCTATTATGTTTTCAGCTTAATAGAAATCTAGGTACGAACCTGAAGTAATTATACTTATAAAAATAGGAGATGTGGCTTGTTCAGAAGTATTTCTTTTTTCGTTTCTAAAAAGAGCAATCGTCGACTGGGAGCCCCTTAAACGGTTATTATACCTTAACTTTAATATTTAGATATAAGTTCCTCGTCGCAGACTAGGAACCAGATCCACATCTAGTATTCCGATCTTCAAAATAAATAATAGCCTATATGTTACCGAGGACTAATAGCTATATATAACAAAAAAGTTTTATTAAAATCCGTCCAGTAGTTTTCGCGTGAAAGCCGGACAACAGACAGACAGACAGACAGACAGACAAAAATTGCAAAATGTTTTTTTTTTGCTTCTATTACTAGTATAAAGACTATTGAAGACCCCTAGGAGTATTTTTTTAGTTTTTATTTAATGTACAGATTTAAACTCTTCTACAGTTTTATTATAATATATATAGATTTAGTTTTTTATACAATGTACAGAATTAAACTCTTCTACAGTTTTATTATATGTATAGACTAGCGACCCGCCCCGGCTTCGCACGGGTAGCATGTTATTATACATATAAACCATCCTCCTGAATCACTCTATCTATTAAAAAAAACCGCATCAAAATCCGTTGTGTAGTTTTAAAGATATAAGCAAACATACATACATACATACAGACGCGGGAAGCGGAAAGCGACTTTGCTATATACTATGTAGTGATGAATAGCTTCAGAAACCCTAGCTTATGAAGCACGTTATAGTTTCACTTGTAGTACCGCAATACATTGCCGTTCCGACTAGACGCAGACGTTCAATTTCCGCATGTCAACTAGACGCCTTCTCCAATACCCTTAGCATCAGTTCTATACATTTTGGTATTAGCAAACTGGTGCTAAAGGTATTGGAGGAGGCGACCACGATGTTTTACTGTTAACGTGATTTCAGCGTAATTCGATGCAGAAGAATTCAAAGTTTATGAGTATCAAATATTTCGAGAATGTTTTGTATGAATTTAAAAACATAAGCGTGTTGTGGAACTTCTTGATCACTTCAATCAAATCACAATTGATGCTATAGTCGAAAAGTTTACTATTCAATACTTGCAGGTTTTGCAATATAATAGTGCTTTAAGATGTGACAGGTGATAGCGCGCTGGTGCTCGATGGTTTGCAAGATTTTACAAAAGCTTGTCATTGAAAAATATTTTTCAACAGAAAACTTATTTGTAACGTTTGGCCACTGAATATGATAAAAGACGTAAACAGTGACTTGGAATAACATAAAATAGGCTACTTTTTATTCGGTACCACTGATATTTTAAGGCGATACTTGAAATTTTTGAATTTTTTTATGGGCTGTATCTACCTGGATAAGACGGAAAAAATGATAAAACTGCATTATCTTGAAAACCATCAAATTTAAATAAAACCATCTGTAATTTACTTAGCTAGTATGATTATCTAACGAATTATATACAAATGAATAGTTTAGCTATTCATAGTTTTGATTAAAAACGAAACTAGTGTTTTTGAAGAACCAACTTTGGAAAATAAATCTATCTAGAAAAGTTTTACCAATCGTGTTTGTGTCTGTAATTTATCAAGATAAAATCTTTAAGTTATCTTTGACGTAAAAAACAAAACTGTATGTATTGCGGTTACTGAGAAAATAAAATTCTGCATTCTTCAAAAACATTTATTACTCCTCTTAACTTGTTTAACTAGGAGTAAAATAGGTCTATAATATTGTCATTTTTTAATGTAGGTAATGCTTGAATTTTTTTTTTGTATGGTCCGAGTCATCAAACTTAAAAAAAGAAATTGTCTTTCACTTTTGTAGCTAGTATGATTATTTTATTATCTAACGAATTACATAAAATAACTGCTATTCATAGTTTTGAGTAAAAACTAAATTAGTGTTATGGAAGAGCCACTTTGGAAAATAAATCTATAAAGAAAAATTTACCAACCCTATTTCTCTCTATAATTTATCTAGATTGACTGGCCTCACAGCTCAGTTGGTAGTAACTCTGCCTTCTGCGCTGTAGGTTGTGGGTTCGATCCCCACCCGGGGCAAATATTTGTATGATGAACATAGATGTTTGTTCTGTGTCTGGGTGTTAATATGTATAATAAGTATGTATTTTACAAAAAAAAAAAGTATTTATGTATTCTATCAGTTATCTGGTTCCCATAGTACAAGCTTTGCTTAGCTTGGGGCTAGATGGCGCGGTGTGTAAAGTCCGCCAAAAAAAAAAAAACCGGTACTTTTGGATTTAATCTAGATCCGTAAGTAAAACAATACTTTATGTTATGCGGTTATTGAGAAAAAAACGATTCTGCAAGATACATAATCTTCATTCTTTTTTTTTTTCAAAATAATCGGTTCGATGTGAAAGGTTAATTACACGCTTGAGGGTAACAAAATGGTTGATTTGTTTTGTAATATTAGTACCTTTGTTTCTAATATGAATGGCCTCACAGCTCAGTTGGTAGTAACTCTTCCTTCTGCGCTTTAGGTTGTGGGTTCGATCCCCACCCAGGACAAATATTTGTGTGATACCTAAACATAGATTCTTGTTCTGTGTTTGGGTGTTAATATGTATAAAAGAAAAACGTCAAATAAAAAAACATATTATATTAGTATTCTATCACAGCGAGCTGATCTGATGATAAAGTCAGGAGTTGTTAAACAGACACTCACAACGGAACACATTGGGGCAAAGGTTTAGGAAACTGGCTCTGATGATAAGCAGATGACCTGATGACCTACTAGATACTGATAATAAGCAAATTTTAATAGGTATTACACGGGTTTTCTTACGATGTTTTCCTTTAACGTTTTGTGAAGCGCACATACATTTTTCGAACAGAAATATCCATTAGAGCAAGAATGGGATTCACACTCACCACAATTAAATCTATAGTGTTATCTATTATCTATCTATTGAATCTATATCACCTTCCAATCTTATTTTAGAATCGAAATACTTAGTATTAGGAGTATAGGTACGGTAGACATCCTTTGAGATCTCCATTCACTAAAAGAGGGTTAGAAGGACACATGTGGAAGTCCCAGCTCTGATTAAGAAAATACTAACTAATTTATTATATAACTCATGATGATTTCTTAATTTATTTATTTATTGCAATGAATTACCAACAGCTTTTATATTTATATCAATACATGTTTAAAGTTCTGTGATATGTGAACAATTTCGACACAAAAGCTAATTATAGGCAAAAACAAAGTTGTCAAATTTATGAACTACTAATGAGAATAAAAATAAATAAAAACCTTAAGTCTTTCATCGCTTTGAGTAGCTAGATACGTGTTAATGCTCCATCAGTCGAAAACTCCATCGATGCGCGACTGGGATCGAATCCACTAGCATCGAATTGAAAATCGAGGGACCATCTAGGTACTTGGCCAACACAGTATCTACCTACTAAGAAAATGTGTGGGTTAGAAAACCAACCAAAACTAGTTTCAACGTCTGATGTTTGAGAGAAAATACTAAATTATCACCAAGGAACTTTAAATCAACCAAGAATTAACTGTTCTTATAAACCGGCAAAAGCAGTGAAAACAAATCTGACAAAGTTATTATACATAGGTACTTATTAAACGATATTTCTTAGGGTTCCGTACGTCCGAATGAAAAAAAAAAAGAAACTTTTGCAGGATCATTCGTGTGTCTGTCAAATCAAATATCTGGGGGCACGGCAGTGCCCCCGCCAAGTCAAGCAATAAAGCGGCACGGCTGTACCACCTTTTCTCGAAGCAGTTCAGGCCATTTTCGACCCCCTATAACTTCGTTGTGGATAAAACTAGAAGCCTGAATTTTCAGTAACCAAGCAGTCACTATATAATCACGGTATATTTCAAATTTCATTCAATTTGAACCAGTAGATTAAGAATTATAACTAGTCAAAGTTTCCTATTTTGTCACTCACTCACTCACTCACTCACTGACTGACCGATCATCAAAAGTTTAAGCCACTTCTAGCAGACATAGAAGCTTCAAATTTTGAATACAATTAGTGGTTAGTGTATAAATCAAGGAAAAACCTAAATATTTTGCAATTTCGATCCAGTTTTCTAGATACACCGACTGCATAAATAACTTTGTAACCCCATATAAATATATAGGATTACAAAGTTACATTTGCAGTTAGGCACCTAGATATGATTATGTTGGAAGGTAACTTGTAAAATGGTCAACGGAATGATAGTAGAAGGAACCGGAAAGGAAAAAAAACCGGCCAAGTGCGAGTCGGACTCGCGCATGAAGGGAACCGTACCATTATCTATAAAAAACGGCAAAAAACACGTTTGTTGTATGGGAGCCCCACTTAAATATTGATTTTATTCTGTTTTTAGTATTTGTTGTTACAGCGGCAACAGAAATACATAATCTGTGAAAATTTTAACTGTATAGCTATCACGGTTCATGAACATTATTTATATTTGTGTTCGCTTGCTGAACCATTATGGGTTATTTTAGTTGGTATACTAATATTATAAAGAGAAAAGCCGTGTTGGCCGAGTGGGAGGTACCTCGACTTTCAATCTGAAGGTCGTGGGTTCGAATCCTGGCGTGCATCAATAGATTTTTATGTTCGAAAAATTTATATGCCCATCAAAAACGTGCTTAAAGCGGTGAAGGAAAACATCGTGAGGAAACCAGTTAGTATTCCTTTAAGCGGCGATGGGCTTGCAACCTGTCACATATGGAATTAAGACATTCCATATGTGACAGGTACTGCAAAATGTGGGCATGTGCCAAATATAATGTTTGGACGCTCCTCTGACTACCCCCACTGGACATCTTCGAAGGATCTAAGCGTCTGGAGATCTGGGAGGATCTCTACCGTACTTGGGGATGAAAGTCGTGATCCTATTTATATTTTTAAAGATTTGATTTTCTGTTGTATGTATTGTTTGTTTGTATGTTTTTATGTTTGTAATGGATAAACTCAAAAGCTATTGAACCGATTTTAATTTCATTGTTACCAAGCTACATTATCTCATTTATTTTTGAAAAAGTAATTGATTCCTTATAAAAAATGCTATAGTTTTATGTAAAGGTGTAAAAACTACCAAAAATGTTTCTTTTTTTGCGTGCGCTGCAAAAACTATTGATAGTACATAATACACAGGTATATATCTAAATATTAAAGTTTAGTTATAATAACCGTTTTTGTTTCTTTCCATTTCATAAAAATACTTATCTAATTAGCAATTAAGACTATTTAGGAGTGAACCACTTTTTGAATTGTTCAAATCGGTCGTTAAGAAGTCGGTCGGTTGTTTTGAAGTCATGATGAGTAAAACAAAATGAAAGCTGTCGCGATATTCCTATCACCTTGTTAAGAAAATCGAGCCCTTTCAACATGTGTTTAGTGCAAAGGCGCCAACCCACCACGGCGCACAGAGAGGCGACGCACGTGCGCCAAGCTTCGCTTTAAGCCGCAAACCCATCTTCATTTAAGCCATACTTATTCAAAATAATCACATTTAGAAATCACTGTCGCCCAGCGAAGTGGGCACGGGTCAGCTAGTAATATAAAATCAAAGTTTTATGTAATGCAAATATATCAAGAACAAAAAGTAAAAAAATATACATGGAATAAAAGATATCATATTGAAACACATGAAATATATCGTACCGATTTTAATTCCGTATTAGTTGATAATTTTTTTGATTCTACGTAATCGACTTTTGCTCATAAGTCCGTTGTTTTTTATGAGCAATGGAATATTTGCAGGAAATGTGTGTTTTTCTATTTAAGTAGGCATTTGTGTTCATCTTTTTATGAAAGGATCTGAACCATTTTTTTTTGTTACAAACCCTTTCGTAAGCTCGCTAAGACACTTTATCCTCATGAATATAACGAGAAATTTTGGTATTTCAATGTACGCTCTTAGACAAAAGTAACACGGTCTCCGATTTGGGAAATTAATAACATCTACCGTAGATGTTATTAATTACGAGTAATTCTAATGAAATTTTCAAGCGTGATGAATTTCCAGACGTGTCCTTCTCTATACTAATATTATAAAGAGAGAAGTTTTGATTTTTTGTTCTTTTGTTTTTTTGTATGTTTGTAATGGATAAACCAAAAAACTACTGAACCGATTTCAAAAATTCTTTCACCATTACCAAGCTACATTATCCCTGAGTAACATAGGCTATTTTTTTTTGAAAAAGTAATAAATTCCTTATAAAAATGACGATAGTTTGAAGCAAGGTGTAAAAAATTGCCAAAAATTTTGCTTTCTTCGTGTGCGCTACAAAAACTATTGATAGTACATAAACAAATATGATACATATTGAATGTCCTTATCAATTTGCATAAGAAAGTCTGCAAGGTGGTATGTCTAAATATTATACATTAAGTATAATAACCGTTTTTTGTTGAAATTTGTTAATTATAACATGATTTGGAACAAAAAGTGATTCTATCCATATCATGATGTTATTACATATTCAAATAAACTAATTAGTAATTAAGGCTATACATTTAGGAGTGAATCACTTTTGTGAATCGTTCAAATCGCTTGATTCGTTTTGAAGTTATGATGAGTATAACAAAATGAAAATTGTCGCGATATTCCTATCGTGTTGTTAAGAAACTCGAGCCCTCCAAACATGTATGTATGTGTGTATGGGGACTCCCTTTCCCGCATTTAGACTCTTGGTTGGTCCGTTATGCGTAGGGAGTGAGCCGGCTACATTTGTAGTCAACCTAGCTCCTCCCAGAAGCACAGAAGCCTCCTGGGGTCTTCACAGGCTTAGAGAAGAGTCCTCAGGTTGCCGAGGATTTGTGTGCGTTGCGCTGTTACACCCGAAGAATCAGCTGCCCACGCAGTCGTGGAATGCGCGGGCAGCTAATTCTTCTTTGGTAAGGCAGCCCCTGCAGAGCGGGCTATCTGTGACTTCGATGTTGTATAAGTATTTGTTAAGGGGGCAGTGACCTGTGAACGTCCCCACGATGGTTCTTAGGTCTGGTTTTTATAGGTTCAACAGGCGGCGTGTCAGCCGCGGCGAGGTGGTTGGTATCGCTGCTCTTGACTGTCTGAAGTCAGTCGCCTGTGCCCATCGTTCATTATTTTTGCTCCGGGTCTGTCGCCGCATCCAGAAACAGGGGAGGGGCAGGAATTGTGTGGGACCTTCCGTTCATGTTTCCGAGCCCCTCTTGGCCAATTCGTCTGCAGTGTCATTTCCCAGTGATCCGCTATGTCCCTTTATTCATTGTAGTGTAACGTGGTTTCTCCAGCCCTCCAAACATGCGTGTAGTGTCTAGGCGCAATTTCACTCCGGCGCACGGAGAGGCGACGCACGTGCGTCAAGCTTTACTTTACAAGAAAATGAATGTAATTATATCCTTTGCAACCTGCGAACACGCTACGCATGAACTGACTTCAATGGTACACGCGTGTCTCGCTCAAATATGGTGCTCGACGTAGCTCGACGCTGTTAAATCTGTGCACGATGTGGACACGGTACACGCAAATGTTTTAAAAAATGAAAAAAACGATTCAAAACTATGCTGCACTACAGTTGTACATATTTGTGAGTTAGTATTTACGTATAGCGTATGAGGCAGTATAAATGTAGACCAACGTGGGTCTACCCACGCAGCTAAAATGCGTCGCGGGCCCGTGCACAGCATGCGCCACGGCGGGTTTGCGCTCTAATGGTAAAGGCACAAGTCAAGATTACTGATAAAAGAGTTGCGGGACAATATAATCGTGGCGACCAATGACCACCTTCACGGATCCTGCAACGGGACAACTTGCGTATATAACGCGGATACCTATCTCCATTCGAGCCATACCCATCCAAATTGATCACAATTAGAAATGTCTGTCGCCCAGCGAAGCGAGCACGGGACAGCTAGTAGGTAATAAAATTGTCATGAGTCCGTATTCACGACTAATTACTAGCTTTTATTTAACTCGCACTATTTATTTGTTTGTTTGTAAGTTGTTGGTGTCAGATTGTGCTGAAATTTTGCATACGCCTTTAGTTCTGGCGATAATATAATAATATGATGACAGCGAGCTGTTTTGATAATGGCGTCAGGAGCTAATCAACGGACACTTATAAAAAACTCCATTATAAATATTTCGATTCAGTAAAAAGTTTTTATACCTGTCAATTTCTAATGACAATGTAATTAGTTTTTCAAAGCTACAGCTAAGCGGCTTTTATCGTTTTGCAGTATTTTTATACTTATACTAGCTGACCCGTGCCCGCTTCGCTGTGCGTAAGACATTTCTAATACCATCGTGGACTTTTTTGTAGACGTTTTTAAGGTATACAATACTGTAGTACATTATTTTGATATATCTCGTGGGGTTCAGCCAGCATTTGCAATTTAAGCGCAAAATAATGTGTTTATTTACGACATCACATTAGAAACCTCTAAAATTATCAGTGTTTCTCTACTATATTATGCATGTATTATACATATAAACCTTCCTCTTGAATCACTCTATTTATAAAAAAAACCGCATCAAAATCCGTGTAGTTTTAAAGATATAAGCAAACATACATACATACATATTACATATTACATACAGACGCGGGAAGCGGAAATTGACTTTGCTTTATACTATGTAGTGATTGTTCCAAAATAAAGAAATTTAGTTTTTTTTTTAAATAGCACCTATGTAACAGTATTACTTTTTACTGCACGCTGCTTTTATTTCTAGCTCGAAGGAGGATTTTACAAAAAATATTTTCAACAGAAGACTTAATCTCCTGTACTATTTATTTATTGACCCATATTATAGTATATTTTGGGTTTAACCTATTTTTTATCACTTTTCAGTATAAATTATGTATATGAGTATATCCTTTATAACCAAAAAACCTTACCTACATCACTACATAGTATAAAGCAAAGTCGCTTTCCGCTTCCCGCGTATGTATGTTTGCTTATATCTTTGAAACTACACAACGGATTTTGATGCGGTTTTTTTAATAGATAGAGTGATTCAAGAGAAAGGTTTATATGTATAAAACATGCATAATATAGTAGAGAAACACTGATAATTTTAGAGGTTTCTAATGTAATGTCGTAAATAAACACATTTTTTTTCAAATACTTTCAAATACTTTATTGTACACAGAAAACATAAACAATTATGACATTACAAAGAACATGTACAAAGGCGAGCTTAACCCTAAAAGAGTTTTCTACCAGCAAACCTTTGAGGCTAGGAAGAGGCCATAATATAATTGTGGACAAACCGTGTACGATATGAAAAAGAAAAGAAAATGTAATATAAACTAACAAATAATAAATATATAACTACATACTATACCATACAAAATAATCAATTATAATATATAAATATAGATATATATATATATATATATTACAATATAAAAACATACATAAATATGATAAACCAAAACAAACATAAATTGGATTTACAATGACAAATAGTGCTCTTTTACTTTTGCTTTAAAAGAGTTAAGCGATTGACAGTTGCGAATAGTAAGAGGAAGGGAATTCCACAGCTTCACAGCATGTACAGTGAAAGATTCACTGTAGCAGCTGGAAGAGTGAGAGGGGGTTTTAAGGAGAAGGGACATAGAAGACCTGCATGGCATACCACGAGGAACAAGATAATCAAAACGCTCACGCAGGTAAGGGGGGGATAAAGGATTATTAAGGATGTAGAAGAGAAAAGACAATATGTGTAGATCACGACGACGACGAATAGGAAGCCACTTCAGCTGAGATCTGAACTCTGACACATGGTCAAACTTACGCAAACCAAAGATAAAACGAATGCACAGGTTTTGTAGACGCTCCAACTTGTTAACAAGTTCCTCCGAGGCATCAAGGAAGCAGACATCAGCATAGTCGATGAGTGGTAGCAAAAGTGCTTGCGCAAAGTTGACTTTAGTGACAAAGGGAAGAAACCACTGAAGACACTTGAGAGAGTGAAAGGTAAAGTTAACCCTTTTGCTAATCTCATTGATGTGGCTAACCCATGATAGTTGGCAGTCAAAAGTTACACCTAAGTTTCTTGCCCTGTTGGAATAGGCAATAGGTACATCAGCATACAAGACCGAAGGGGGAGAAACCCGGGCCACGATGTTCAGCATGTAGGGACTTCCAATGATAATAGCCTGAGATTTGGAAGGGTTGACGAGGAGACCAAAAGCTTTCGCCCAGGCATCGATTTTAAGAAGTTCAGAGTTAATTATCCTAACACCTTCCTCAATTTTATCAGCACGGATGTGAAAGTAAATTTGCAAGTCGTCTGCATAGAGATGATAATGACAAGAAATAACCTAAGTAATAGCATTTATGAAGATCGAAAAAAGTAAGGGAGACGAGACACCACCTTGAGGAACACCCGCAGAAATGCTACACCAATCAGAGAAAGACTCATCCGAACGCACACACTGCGAGCGACCAGAAAGATAGGATTTGAACCAAGAGATTGCTGAGGTGGAAATATTGAAAGAGGGAAGAATGGAAAGGAGGATTTCATAGTCTACGGAGTTAAACGCACTGCTAAAATCTAACAGAACTAAAATAGTAACCAATTTGTTGTCCATAGCCCAGCGTATATCATCAGTGACTTTTGTTAGAGCACTGACAGTGCTGTGGCCAGGACGGAAACCTGATTGGAAAGGGCTAAGTAATCTATACTGGGTAAGGAAAATGGATAATTGTTTATGAACTGTATTTTCAAGAAGCTTAGAAAGGACAGGTAAAATAGAAATTGGACGGAAATGAGAAACAGTCGTGGGATTAGAAATCTTAGGAAGAGGAATGACATATGCAGACTTAAAGGAGGCTGGGAAAGAGCTCATCTCAAGAGAAAAATTAATGATATGGGAGATTGCAGGAGTGAGCTCTAAGGATAGAAGCTTCAACATTTGGATGCTAATGCCATCTGTACCTACAGCTTTAGAGGAAATGGCACTTAGAAATTTCAGTATATCCTCCTCAGCAACCTCATTAAAGCTAAACGGGGGACAATTAGGTAAAGGTACAAGAGAAAGTTTGTTAATAGTAGACATTTTGACTCTATTATCAATAAAGAGAGGAGATTTAGAAAAATGAGAGTTAATAGCGTTTAAATCAAAAGAAACAGGAGAGCCGCTAGGCCCATTGCACAACCCAAGTGATTTAAAAAATTTCCACATTTGAGAGGGGCTAGAGTTTTGGATGGAATTATGAATGTGGTGCTTTTTGGCATCTCTACACATACGACTGCAACGGTTACGTAGCTTTTTGTAGTAAGGTTCTGGTCAGAGGGAAACTTCTTAAAAATGCGTTTGGCGCGATCACGTTTAGACATCATCCTTCTAATAGGCCAAGCCAAGGAGCAAGCAGTGTGTTAGCCAAGGAGCAGGGGGATGTTTAATTTTAACCCGTTTCAATGGAGCATGAATATCATAGAGATCAGTTATTATTTTATTGAAACAGGTTACCTTATCATCGATGCTATCGGCATCAATAACCGGGGACCAATCAATATTGCTCGCATCAATTTTCAAGCTCTCAAGATTAATATCCCTATAACTACGTAAAACAAGGAACTTGGGCTTACGTTTAGGGGTGCGGATTTTATATGAAAGAAAGAGAAGATCATGATAGGAGAAAGATGCAGTTAACTGCCCATGAGTAGTCACATGGTCAATACCAGAAACAAGGATAAGATCAAGAAGAGAAGGAATGCAGTTAGGAGCGTGATGAGTAGCAGAGAGTGGAAGAATATGCATATTAACAGAAGAGATTAAATCATTAAGTTTATTGGCACGTGCATCGTTTTTCAAAAGACATGTATTAAAATCACCAAGAATAATAATGTGATCATAAAGAGATGTATAAAGTTCTAGTTTTGTTTCAAGAGAGGAAAAGTAGTCAATCTTACGTGAAGGAGGATAATACACACCAAGTACAATTTTAGTATGGTTTACAATAATCTCAATAAAAAGATGTTCAGCAAAGTTAGAGTACGGTCCAGGTGATTGGTCGATTACTTTATATGGAATATCAGCACGTAGATAGATAGCAACTCCACCACAGCCTTTATTAAGTCTATCATTTCTTATTAGGATAAAACCAGGTAGCGGATAGTAACTCGAAGGCAAAGAAGGCTTTAAAAAGGTTTCAGAGATAAGAATGGCATCAATTATCTTGTGATCGAAAGAGGACAAAAGGTCAGCAAAGTGTGCAGGAATGCTTTGAGCACAATAAAGTCCGCGATGGTATTAGAAATGTCTTACGCACAGCGAAGCGGGCACGGGTCAGCTAGTTTCTAATAAAGACAATTACTTTTTACTAAAAATATTTTGTTCTCATCCACAGTATATAACTAATAACACGAAAGAAAAAATAGCACGTTACCCAATAACGTAATAACGCTGTCTTCCTCAAGCTCAGGTGTATAACCTAATTCACATTGCTATCTTAGATACCCACCTACCATACTTGTTTACTCCAATACAGAGCCTAGACACAATTAAAGGACGGCTTATCGAAAGGATGTGACTAGAACGTATTAAGGGATAGAGAAAGGGGTTCTTTTTATGGGTATACTAGTTTTCACTCGTGACTTCGTCCGCGTAGATTCAGGAAATCGATTGATGACTTTATCGTAAAATATTGAAATTCCTGAAAATCAAAAGAAAGTTTTGGGAAAAAAGCAGGATATGTCCGTCCCCAGACTTTAAACTTTATCAATTTGAAATTTTATCACAATCGGCATAGCGGTTTGGCCGTAATAACGTCACAGACAGACAGAGTTACTTTCGCATTTATAATATTAGTAGTGTTATTTTACGCAATAAAAGTGCTTGGACAGGTAAAGAACCAATTTACTACCTACCTATTTATTACACTGTTTTTTTTCATAATTAGTCATAAAGGATACACTGAATAAATGATTATCTAAACAAATAAGTAAAATCGATGAATAACAGTACATACTCGTAACTATTACTTCGGATTATTTCTGTTAATTTCTTCAATAGTTCCATAGTAGACAATCTATCGTCTACCTAAGGGACACCATTATCTTGTCCCGCTTATTGATCAAACGAAGGTTGACTTGTAATGTAGAGGCTAAAAGGCAATACGAACCCACATCATTTTTTGTATTCTGTATAAGCACCAAGAGCAAATAAAAGCCTCTGGGGAGATTTGACCGGCTGACCAGTTCCTTGAAATAAGTAAGTACCTACGTAAGTAATTACTATTTCTAAAACGTCGAATTTTAAAGAAATATAGTTTGGCAGAGTCTGTTTTTTAACTAACGAAAAAGCAGGTTCCCAATTCGACGAGTATATTTTTTATTTTTACTTGGTATGCTACTCTGCTATGATTTTATTAATGTAACAAGGATTACCTACATTGTAAAGGTTTGTCTGATTTCTATGAATCTATGATTATTTTTACTATCTAGTAGTTAGAGGATGATTCCTAATCAAAATAAATAATTAATAAATAATTAATCAAACTTAGGATCAATGTCGTATATGTAGTTTTACAACAAGACTGGATTTTAAACAATATATTTTTTTTGAATTATGTTACTTTTCTATGAGCATCCAAACTATTTGGAACATAAATATTTATATTTTGAGTTGTTAAAAGATCAATACTCTGGACATGATTTTTTTTTATTTTTATGGTGTTAGCAAGGATACTTTACTTTTTTTAGAATAAGCAGCCATGCTTCTGAACATCAATATACGCCTATAACAAAACACTTCCTCGTAGGTCACGAACACCCAGTCGCCCTATGATGCCACTGCCTTACGTCCGTTATCTTAAGACATACAGATCAAGATTCATGTTTCTAGTTTCACCGGAAACTATTATAACAACAGCCTTATAGACCTAAATAATATAGTTACTTACAACCCCAAAATCACTTGAGTACGCTCTCACACAAAATGGCCTAAAGCGTGCTTTTCGAGTTGATGTGCAGATTATGTAGGCACTAACATAAATCAACCCTACTGATCCGTGATATCGGAAGTTTAATTCGGAACTTTTAATTAATTCCGCAGGTTCGTGACTGTAATTTGATAGCTGTAAAGGAAAATCGTAGTTTTTGATTAGATAGGTGAATGATCAGAACAATGGGATTTAAGCTAAGGCTATACCTACTAGCGTTCTGTAAAGTTTGTATTATACAAAGGTAGCTATGGCTGCGCTACTGACGCAAAGCTTCGTTACCAGAACGCGGAAGCGATCACATGCAAAGTTATATATTTATGTATTCGCTTAGGTTACACGGTAGCTTTAATAGCATAGTGTATTTTTTTCTAATTACCTTTTTAGGGTTCCGTACCCAAAGGGTAAAAACGGGACCCCATTACTAAGACTTCGCTGTCCGTCTGTCCGTCTGTCTGTCACAGGGTTGTATCTCATGAACCGTCATAGCTGGACAGTTGAAATTTTCATTGATTATGAATTTCTGTTACCGCTATAACAACAAGTACTAAAAACAGAATAAAAATAAATATTTAAGTGGGGCTCCCATCATACAACAAACGTGTTTTTTTGCCTTTTTTATAGATAATGGTACGGAACCCTTTGTGCGAGTATAAAACCCGTGCGAAGCCGGGGCGGGTCGCTAGTTATAAGATAAAAATTAAAATCTATTGTGCGCCAAGGTCTAATGATGCGTGTATATTTTGTGTATTCACACACACATTAGAGTGTCCTCGAGTAGTGTGTTTGTTTGTTTGTTTGTTTGTGTGTGCGTATTGTGCGTGTATATGTGTATATGTTTATGTGTGTATGTGTGTATTTGCGTGTTGGTTCTCTTTTAGAACATCATCTATCTCTATTATAAAAATAAGTCTGAACGGGAACGGGAACGGGAACGGGAACGGGAATGGGAACGGGAACGGGAACGGGAACGGGAACGGGAACGGGAACGGGAACGGGAACGGGAACGGGAACGGGAACGGGAACGGGAACGGGAACGGGAACTTAACACAGCATTTGTTAATTCTAAAGCGATACGAAGTTCGCCGGGTCAGCTTGTCATTCATAATTGCATCATAGCTTATTAGTGAAGAAGTTAAGAAGTATTAGTGGGTAAATCGCTAATTCTTTGTTCGAAATAAGATGTAGAATGATTGGTTGCACCACTACTAATCTTGAAATTTACAGAGATATTATACTATACCTACTTTCGGTGTTAAAATTTGCTTATTGTTTTTATGTACCAACGAGTTACTTATCAATAACCTGATACGAAATGTTCCAACACCAATAAATTATAATTTAAATTTGTGAGTGCATTTACAGTTTTTTAGCAAATGAAGTAGTAGAGACTACTAACTGTGTGGTGTTTTTTCTTCTTCTTCATTACGATGTTTTTCTTTTGATTTCTATCAATGCGTAAAATCAAGATCGGTGTGAAATAATTATCTTTATCCCAATTGAGTCAGTAGCGTTTGTTCTTATTTGTAAAAACGTCTGAATCCCTTTGAAGCAAGGATGCTTGAACGCGTAGCTTATCGTGCCGTTTCTGAAAACGAAGTACAAAGCAAGGACAATAGGCAGGTACCTACAGCCCCAGTCTTTTCATCGCTTTGTATTTGCCTTGATATACATATAGTTACTGTTGTTGATGTTTCAATTGTATTAAGCTTGAACCGATCGTATGTTTGTTTATTTGTTTGTAAGTTGTCCGTCAAAATTTGTGCTGAAATTTTACTCTCTTTTATTTTTCTACTCCTTAGTAAATAATTCGATTGAGTAACATTTTCAGGGTTTAGTAGTCTCAAAGAAACTCTTATAGTTTCAACATGTATTTCTGTCCGCAGCTTAGCTCAGAGAGTTTAAGTGCTAGAAAGCTGTTATTTGGCATGAATATACATATTAGTCACGTCAACAAGGTGGTACAATCTTTAAAAATATTGATTTTCATGGTACAAGCGTACTCCACGGTGTGGGGTATCGTTGGATAGGTCTTTGAAAAGACAACTTTTCGATATAGATTCACAAACCGATACCGTTTCTGAAAAAATAAACTTTAAAGTGCTAATTTTTGTAAGAGTCAAGTGTCAAGTTCAACTAAACTATAACTATTATTACGAATAATAATCGACCAACTAAGAAAATGTATTTTCTAAGCTGCTCGACGATTAGGTACTCGTAAACTAAAAGTAAACTTTTTAGTAAAAATATCGTTGAAAATTACATTATATAACGTTGTTAGCTGTGTAAACTACGAAACCCTACATTGCGATTGGCTCGACACGCACTTAGCTAGTTTTTAAGTATCACTATCACTACATAGTATAAAGCAAAGTCGCTTTCCGCTTCCCGCGTATGTATGTTTGCTTATATCTTTAAAACTAAACAACGGATTTTGATGCGGTTTTTTTAATAGATAGAGTGATTCAGGAGGAAGGTTTATATGTATAATACATGCATAATATAGTAGAGAAACACTGATAATTTTAGAGGTTTCTAATGTGATGTCGTAAATAAACACATTTTTTTGCGCTTACATTGCAAATGCTGGCTGAACCCCACGAGATATATCAAAATAATGTACTACAGTATTGTACACCTTAAAAACGTCTACAAAAAAGTCCACGATGGTGTTAGAAATGTCTTACGCACAGCGAAGCGGGCACGGGTCAGCTAGTTTTTTATAAGTAGATCACACTTAGTCATCTGAGGGATCAAGGTAATCGTTGTTAGTAAAAAGCTAAATAGGTATTACAAATTCTGTAAAATATAATAATAATAAAATTATTTAGGTACCTAAATCCTAATGTTGTGAGAATCATTTTCTCAGGCGTCAAGTTGTCTGCCTTTGTTATCTGTTACTTTTATAACTTACGTTTTGCAATTTTTTTGATAACACCAATACCTACAATTAACAAATCTACAATTTTAAACTAAATACCTTGATAGTATAATAATTTAAGATCCCCTCCCATAATATCCCATAATATAAGACCCTCTGTTCAGATGCACAACTTTTTAGTAGCCAATCGCACATACGCCATTGTGTCTATTTGCAAAAATACTCCACAGAAGCAAGTTTCAAACTTTAGAAATCTATAGAGAATTATTTCTTCATAACAGCCAAACTTTTATTGAAAGCTCTAACTTTTGCTGCAAGTTCCAGTGGCTAAATTGCACTTGAATTTAAGGAATAAAGAAAACCAGAACGTTCACAATTGAATCAAATGTTTTTGCGAAGTTGCGGACCATATACATCTTGCTAATCTTAGATTATATTTTTTAAACAAAGATCTAATTCACAAGCTTTTGTTTAGCTTTACCTATTAAGTATGTAGTGTAGATATTTATTTAAAGCATTTATTTAACTTGTTTTGTTAGTTAGTTTGTAGTACTCTTAAGTGCGGGTCAAACCTAACAATTTAATTTTAAATTAGTTTCCATATGACGAGTAATAAATGTTTTTAATGAATGCAGAATCGTTTTTTCTCAATAACCGCAAATCATACAGTTTTGTTTTTTAATTACAAAGATAAGTTAATGATATAATCTAGATAAATTACAGACAGAAACACGATTGGTGAAACTTTTCTCGATAGATTTATTTTCCAAAGTTGGCTCTTCAAAAACACTAGTTTCGTTTTTAATCAAAACTATGAACAGCTAAACAGTTCATTTTTAGGGTTCCGTACCCAAAGGGTAAAAACGGGACCCTATTACTAAGACTTCGCTGTCCGTCTGTCCGTCTGTCTGTCTGTCCGTCTGTCGGTCCGTCTGTCTGTCCGTCTGTCTGTCCGTCTGTCTGTCACAGGGCTGTATCTCATGAACCATGATAGCTAGACAGTTGAAATTTTCACAGATTATGTATTGCTATTGCTGCTCTAACAACAAATACTAAAAACAGAATAAAATAAATATTTAAGGGGGTCTCCCATACAACAAACGTGATTTTCGCATTCTAGCGCCATCTAGTTTCATTTGATGTTACTACGTTATTATAGGTACTTTTACCGCTCGGGGTTTGAGAGGTAAGATGAAAAATGTTTGCGATTCCGCTGGCAGGTGGCGCTATATTACCACTATCGGTAAAGTAAGTCGGTAAATAGGTGGTACTTTACATGATCGACTAAAAAGTTTGAAATTGAATTATTTAATTCATGTAGTTAGGTAAATAGGTACCTAGGTAGATATTATTAATTTCAAATTAATTTCGAGTTCGAATCCTGGCCATGCATCAATGGATATTTCTGTTCGAAAAATGTATATATATGCGCGTTACACGTGTTTATAACGGTGAAGGAAAACATCGTGAGGAAACCTGTTAGTATTCTTGAAAGCGGCGACGAGCTTGCAACCTGTCACGTGTGGAATGCTAACTACGTAGTTAGGTAAATAGGTAGGTTACGAGATATTATGAATTATTTTTTATGTTTTTAGGGTTCCGTACCTAAAGGGTAAACAACGGGACTACTAAGACACCGCTGTCCGTCTGTCTGTCACCAGGCTGTATCTCGTGAACCGTGATAGCTAGACAGTTGAAATTTTCATTGATGATGTATTTCTCTAAAAACAGCATAAAATAAATATTTAAGTGGGACTCCCGTACAACAAACGTGATTTTTTTGCCGTTTTGATAATAGTACGGAAGCCTTCGTGCGCGAGTCCGACTCGCACTTGGCCGGTTATTATACAATTCGTTAGATAATCATATTAGCTAAATAAATTACAGGCAGTTTCTTTTTAAAGTTGATGGTTTGCAAGATAATGCCGTTTTATCACTATTTCCGTCTTATCCAGATAGACTCAGCCCTTACAAAAAGTCAAAAATTTCACTTATCACCTTAACCGATTAGGCTGAAATTTAGCATGTATATCTTTGTAACTTCGGTGACAATGGTGGCGATTCTGTTGTGTCCAAGCTAAACTTAAAATTTCGTAAAAAAACGATCGATCTTATTCTTTTAAATATTAGAGTCTAAATTAGAGTCACATCAAAATGACAGTCCTAAAACTTGGGATATTTTAGCCGTTTCTCTATTTTATTTCGCATATTTGACACAACCAAGTGTCATCTTAGTCAACACCAATTTACATGTTGATTAAATTTAGCTTGACGTTTCTAAATCGATTACGAAAATCGTAAATTTATTTGAAACTATGCTAAGTTTTAGAACTGTCACTTTGATGTTACGCTTATATAAACTTTAACATAAAAGGATTAAGAGCGATCGTTTTTAGAAATTTTAGGTTCAGCGGGGATACAACAGAATCGCCACCAATATCTCGGTAACCTGAGTAAAAATTTCGCATAATAAATATGTCAAGTTTCGATAACAATACCTGATAGCGAGCTGGTCTGTGATCATGGGGCTCGAAAGTACCTCAAAACAAAATAGCTTATAAGTTCGTTGAATTTGTCTTAACGAGTAGGTACGAGAAATACTTCAACGATCTTGGATATTTTAACAACGATATTCTAGGAACGTTTCTCATAGCGTGTTAAAACCGTTCGACTGGTAATGTCGGCCTTTTGAACTTTGATCCTATGAGTACCGGTCTGAGGTACCAATTCTCAAGTCTCTCCAAGTTCGGCCCCAAGAGCTGCCAATAGAGTTGATTGAAAAAGAAGTGAACTGAAGTTTTTTGATATTTTACCGTCGCCGTCGTTATCGATTTATTTTAGCCATACATTAATCATTAGATATAAAATAAAACAATCAGTTGGACTTCAACTAAGTATTTAATTTGTTTAAAAAAAAACCACTTAGCCATTTTGGTAAGAAGTTTCTTCTACTTTTTAAATTTCTTTACTTTACGTACTTACCAATATTTTTAAAATGCAGCAAAAATAAAATACTCTAAACATAAATAAAAAACCGGCAAGTGCGAGTCGGACTCGCGCACAAAGGGTTTCTTACCATAATTTATAAAAAACGGCAAAAAAACACGTTTGTTGTATAGGAGGCCCCCACTTAAATATTTATTTTATTTTGTTTTTAGTATTTGTTGTTATAGCGGCAACAACATCATCTGTGAAAATTTCAACTGTCTAGCTATCACGGTTCATGAGATACAGCCCTGTTACAGACAGACGGACAGCAAAGTCTTAGTAATAGGGTCACGTTTTTACCCTGCGGGTACGGAACCCTAAAAAAAAGTGAAATGTGCTGGGACACATTAATAGAAGGGAAACACTCTCACCACGTGATATTTCGTCTACCCCCTCCACGCGGTCGTTATGCTTTATCGTATCAGAAAAAATCCTAATACCCCTCTACTATAGGTCTATTAAAGAAGTTCCACTTCAAAATTTGTTTCAGTGGGTATTTATTTTACTAAAACAAACGTTTCAGTTTATGAATATTTTACACGTTCACCGGTAAATAAAATAAAGTTATAGTAATTGCAAAGGAAAATAATATACTTACTTTAGGTATAGAAAGGTAACGCAGGAAACAAAACTCACGTGTCATTATGGGTTGGAATGGTGCACGCTTCCGATGTCCATTGTAGCGACTACGCGACGGCACCGGCGACTCTGACGGTGTGCTGACGCTGCGACCTAGATGTTTGTTCACGTTCGCACTTGATGTCATGATTTGTGTGAGTTTAGTCTGAACATTTATTCCCTGGTTATGATGACAACTAAATAAAAACATTGTGATAAATTATATTTTTGCATTTAGGTAGGTATACCTAAGCACCTTGTTGAGCGACTGGTTATTGAGTTAAGGTGAACAATAATAATTACAGTATTTTTGTTGTTTTATTTATTTTTTTATACAGATACCCAATTATCATAATAATACTGTTACTTCAAGTAAGCATTCAATACAAATACTATGAATAGAAACAATGTTTGTTTACGCTTCGGTTTTTTAATTATTTTTTGACGAAATCCCTGTTAAGAGAACGATAAGTAAAACATTTTCCCTTCGGAGTGTAATAATTATTTCTCCCAAAATGAGGGGTACAGGTGTTCCTCAAAAGACAAGTTGATGGAAACACTTTAAATAAGGAAAAGTTATTATTAAGGTGCCTCGAAATTGAGACTAAAAAAGGCAAAACTTCGTTAAGTCGAATAGCTTTTGAGAGGACGGATGATACCCGTCTTATTTAGAATTTGTAAGAAAAATATCAATCCGGAAATATTTTTAATTTATTCCTTTGTAGTAAAAATAACAAATACTTTATTATTCGTTAAACAAAATTATTGTGAGAGCTACGAGCTGGCCTTGGATTATGTAGTTGCATGATAAAATTATACATATAAAATATAGCATTATTAACCATTATTCGAGTATCTACATTGTTAATATCACCTACTTGTGGGTAGAATTCTACCTAATAAATCATCATGAGCCATTTAATTTTAGCGATACAAGCCACTGTCATTATGCAAGAGCACGCGAAGAGCCGACTTGGCCCACATGTGCTGACGTCACACTGACCCAGCTAATACACATTCTGTGTCAGAACGAAACGTGCGGTCAGAACTTACTCGTTGTTGAAAAATAGCATGACAAACGTTTAGTAGGTAAAATGTTTTTCCAAAGAAGGTTATCATTGGCTGTTTAATGTTTATTTATTTATTAGGATTGAAAATGAGTAATAAACAACGCTAAGCTGAGCTAAACATAAAATATTTTTTTGTAAGTATTTCATTTTGAATCATACTAATTAATAAAAAAATCTTGGATAGGCGCAAAAAAGTGTGAAAGTAGGTAGAAATATCCTATTTAAAATTAGGTTTTGAAATAAAAAACTTAGGTATGGAAATAAATTTATGTGTTTCCGTGTCATAATTTGTAACCGGACAATTGGGAGGTTACCCATAAAACTGGTACTTACAGCATTCGTCGTAAAATATACAAAGAACCATGACAGTTTCGATAAAGCTTTAGAACCATTCAAAAGAAAACTCCGCGTGCAAAGTCGTCGACGCAAGTGCAAGAAGTCAAACAAAACGCACGCTCTTTGGCAAAGTGCTCAACTGACGCGGCTCTGGGGATTACTACAGAAGGAATGCTCGATGAAAAACACTGTTTTATTTAGGGGTTTCATTTTCTGTCGGCAAAATATGTAGATGCAAATGACAGGGGATAATCAGGATGATCTAGGGAGACAATTCGAGAACATGTGTCCGAGAAATTCACGTGGGTCTTTCAGTTTGAATTAATTCACTATCTAATTCTACCTAGTGAAAAGTTACCCATATTTCTTTTAAGTGCCTACTGAAACTGGGTAGATACTTAAACTGAAAACAGCAGCTAGTGACGACGAAACTCTTAAACGATATAACGACCTAATGTAGAAAAGATAGGGTCCTTAATGACCCTTTTAAACGCAACCTCGATATCTGAATACGAAAAAATCTACGGACAGAATAAGGCTTGCCAATTTATACACCAAAATGTGAACTTTACGCAAGTGTTGTTAAGATAAGCCTTGCGGAGTTAGGTGACTGGTGAAATTTGACTTGGATTTTTTGTTTGTACTCACTTATTTTAGGGAGCATAATATTGCAATTTGGGTATTCTCCTTTTTTATAAGCGCAATATTATGCGGTGGATAATGAGTTTTGACCGGTTTGCGGTAAAACATTATTTTTACTGTGGTGAATTTGAAAAAGATTTCCAACAGAGCATTTTTTTATGATCTACAAAATACTCGTGTTTGTTTAATCTTTTAACGAAACACAAACATCATTTATGTTCGTGTTTCTTATTACGTAACTGAAAACTATAGGGCATTCATTTAATTCAGAAACGCCCACAAGGTCAGAAAGTTGTTTAGTTTTCGAGGAATCTTTGGAACCCGAACTAATGTAAATTCAACGCACAACGCTAAGTTTTCGGATCCTGTGTCAAGAATTTTCGTTACCATCTTGGGCCATTTTACAGTTATTCTTATGCCGGGGTCCCACGGCCCGCGTTTTCACGCGCCAGACCGCGCCAAGGCGGACGGACGCGCCGTGGGAACGATGCATCCGTGGTGGCCCGTGCTCGGAACGCTCTGTACGCGACGCGCCGGACGCACACAGGCGGAGCGTCATCCGGCGCGGCCCGTCGTTTTACGCGCCGTGGGACCCCGGCTTTAGAACTTAATGGACCTATTTAAATTATTAATTCACATACCTATGGGTCTTTTTAAAATTAAATGATATTGTCTATTCTTGTCTTCCGTAAAAAACATTGTCTAGGGTACTAATACAAGGCTTGCTGGCGTCACAGTGAATTAGAAAAACTCAGTTGTATTGTGTAGGTAGGGTTGTATCTGTAATAGTTACGATGAAAACACAAAAACACGGGCTTACTACGGTGAAGGAAAACATCGTGAGGAAACCAGTTAGTGTTCTTATAAGCGGCGATGGGTTTGCAACCTGTCACATATGGAATGCTAACTACTGCAAAATGTGGACATGTTCCAAATATAATGTTTGGACTTGCCTCTGACTACCCCCACTAGAAATCTTCAAATGATCTAAGCGTCTGAAGATCTGAGAGGATGTCTACCATATACTTGGGAATTACAGTCGTGATCCTATTTATTTTTTTATTTTTCTATCTCTTTCTCCTGCGTTATCGCCAGGATAATAAAAAGTGGGTATACTTGCGCGAACACCTCACTCTCACTGCACTGGGCTCAACTTGCTTGCCGCTTATTAAGTAAATAATATAAAAAAACCAACTAGTCGAATTGCGAAAGACTCGACATTTCAATAATCGTCAAAATAAGGCAATTTCAGGCAACATTTCTATCCTATTTTTTATCCTAATAATGTTATAAATGTGAAAGTGTGTGAGTTTGTATGTATGTTTGTTACTCAATCAGGCCTAAACGACATTATTATCAAACATACAAAGGGAGATCATTAATGTAAACTAAGAATAAAAACAGAACTAGACTCGAGCCCTGTGGCTCCCATCAATAATAGACCGAGAAGAACTGAGTTGCGTTGCGAGACTTGGCTTTTTTTTACAAGTTATGTTTTTGATGGCATCTCATTTCTTTTTGTAGATAGTCCTACTTTTTAGGGTTCCGTACCCAAAGGGTAAAAACGTAAAAACGGGTAAAAAGACCCTGTTTCTAAGACTCCGCTGTCCGTCTGTCTGTCTGTCCGTCACAATGAACCGTGATAGCTAGACAGTTGAAATTTTCACAAATGATGTATTTCTATTGCCGCTATAACAACAAATACTAAAAATAGAAAAAAAATAATATTTAAGTGGGGCTCCCACACAACAAACGTGTTTTTTTTGCCGTTTTTTATATATAATGGTAGTAAATGGCTGGTTTTATTTTATTCCTTTTATTTCGTATGTCGACAGCAAATGCTCATCATGTTGACCAACTTTGCCTAAAGCAGTATATCTCATATAGATTACCCAGACCCAGACCGCTATAGTTCCACATCTGGTATTCCAATCTACCAAAATGAGAGCCTATAAGTTGCCGAGGACTAATAGCTATATATAACAAAGAAAGTTTCATTAAAATCCGTCCAGTATTTTTTGCGTAAAAGCCAGACAACAGACAGACAGACAGACAAAAATTTCAAAATGTCTTTTTTTGGCTAGTGTTATTTATGAAGACCCCTAGGAGTATTTTTTTTAGTTTTTATACAATGTACAGAATTGAACTTTTCTACAGTTTTATGATATGTATAGAAAATAAGATAGATATATGAGTGATAACAAGGAGTACGATAAGCCTGATTAATTCAAACCACGATCGATGCCTCAATATCAACACAAGCAATGTACTTAATAATAATGTAAAAAGCTAGCTCACTCGGAGTTTAAGGAGATTCAAACATTGCACTGCCTGACCACGTAGGTACACCTCCCACAGAAGGCGCAGAAGCTGGTGCGATGCGCACAATACGTAGTAAGAAATTAATACTGTTTTAAAAGCTTTTATTTAACTCCTCCCGACCGTTCCTGCAAGTAATAATGCACTTGATATACGTTTTTAGGGTTCTTTGATAATATGCCTCCGCTGTATATTTGTCTCTCACGTCTATTACGAGACAAGTAACTCAAATTATTACAGTGATAGTGGCCCCAGTGATACGCGTATCACTGGAGCAATATAAAATGTAAAAGAATTAGATCCTAAAGTGGTCCCCATACAAAAACCTTTAATCCATGACAGAGTTAATATCACTCATTTGTACGAAACCCTACTTATGTAAGTCCGACTCGCATATGACCGGATTTTTTTTCTATTTTGGCTCCAAATTCACATGCTTTAATTCGTCTATTTACGATATTTGCTCGTGATTGGATCACTTACCTTTTTGACAAAATTCAATTTTTTTGGAGTTTACTCCTTAAGAAACGATTTGAGTTATAAGGCCCGGTACGGAAATTTTATGGGGAGTAAAATCAAGTGTAACACGAAAAGTTGAGGCGTTACGTAGAAAGAGACAAACATATATATCTGTAGGATTGAACGTGTAAAAGAATGAGATAGAATACATTACACAGCGTATCTCATAAAAATTGTTGCATTATTTATTTCTGCGCCATCTAGTAGTTTTTGTCTGAACCAACTGTAGCTAGATACAACACTTGAATGAAAAATATAATAAACGATCGCTCTTATTACTATTATGTTAAAGTCTAAATTAGCGTAATCTCAAAATGAAAATTACGTTTTTAACGTTAATGATATTTTGACTTTGTTATCTTTTTGTACATGCTTTTATGCGAATAAAACGTAAAATAATGAAACCTAAAATTAATAATAATTATGGCATCCCTCTCTAGCGCGCTAACTTTCAAGCGCGTAGGCGAGATGAAGATATTATTAGCGAATAGCTGGAATATCGTTCACTATACTTTGACCTATGAAAGCAAGTTTCGAACACTTTAAAACTAGAGTAATAAGGTTGAGTTTCGTCTACACAATTTTTGAATTGTATTATGTTACATTGGTTGTGTGGTATGGTACTACTAACCGTTTAAATCCAAACCAAATTAAGTAAGTAGGTAGGTACCTACCTAGTAAGTAGGTACACTGAGTGAGCCTAGTGCAGGAACATCTGTATTTGTGGCGATAAACCACCAAAATTTAATTAAACACTGACCATACCAAAACTACCTAACTACTTATCTGTTTGGACGTGCCTCTGACTAACCCATCTTCAAAGATCTGAGCGCCTGGAAATCCGAGAGGATGTCGAGCCTGCCTACCGTACCTGAGGATTACAGTCGCGATCCTATTTATTTTAGTTCGATGAACTTGGAAAGATAAAAGAACGCCTAACAAAATCATCTCTGTTGACCACCTGAACTAGATGAATGCAAATTACGATAGTTCAATGCATGAACTAAGAACTATTTTTAGAACGTAGAACTATTTTTTTGTAACATACTTTATGTAATACGCTTTATTGAAGTAATATAAATAATCCGAATAATTACAGATATATGTTTGTTTCTCTTATCATTTTAGCAGATGCGTTCATTTACCCTTTTTTTCTATTCGATATATATCATAATTATTGTTCGTAAGGAGTAAACTCCAATCGTGCGTCGTAGCTGACACACACACACTTTTTTTTTTTCAACGGATTGTTACGGAATCCCTTGAAGATTTTACGCTGAAAAAGACTTCAATATTACTCTTAATAGTTACTGTACTTATAGCAATGAAGATGTTGAAGAACGCTGAGTTAGGATGTCGTATAAAAAAACCCATAAAATCGAATAACATCGTGCAATATCTTGGAATATGAAGTGATTTAGCTGGTTCTTTTTTGACTTAATGTAATGTCAAAGGATATCATGTCGAGTGACAATCACGTAGGCTTGTACCGCTTCTGGGGAAAATCAATTTATACACTCTAGGGGGAATTTTTATTGCGTGCGGTGGCGAAGCTAAGATTTAATTTGTTACGACATATACTGTTTTATCGGAGGAAAAAGATTTTATTGACTGGAGTGAAGAAAAGGTGCAACAGCAACGACAGCTGTTTTATTTCAGTAAAAAGTTTGCACAACACATTACATCAAACTTTATAGCGCTTACACTAACTGAAATCAGTAATAAAAAAAATAAGTACCCAAATATAAATAAACATCCAACAGGACAGAACAAGAACCATATTTCTTCATATTAAGCAGTACTTACTACAGTACCCGTACATAAAAAAAACTTGAGAGGTGTCAAGTGACACCCGGATGGAACGAAGTTCTCACAAAATAACGTGGGACAAGGGAAGGGGAATCAACTTTGACTTCGACTTCGACTTCGACTTCGACCTCGACCTCGCCCTCGACCTCGACCTCGACCTCGACCTCGACCTCGACCTCGACCTCGACCTCGACCTCGACCTCGACCTCGACCTCGACCTCGACCTCGACCTCGACCTCCACCTCAACCTCGACCTCCACCTCCACCTCCACCTCGACCTCGTCTAGCCCCCTTTCACAACGCGCGATAAGGAACTTCGTTCCAAAAACCACAAAGTAAAATAATAAAACGTTATCTCTCAAGTAGGATTTGAACCCACACCTTACCCTCAGTACGGGGACGCATTAACTACTTTCAACATTGGGCTCTATATCTACAATTCCACGGTTATTTTTTTAATAAAAACGATTCGAGTGTTTAATAAAAATAGTTCCGAGTACCGTGTCACCATAACATAAACTGATACAAATATTTGCGGATCAGGCAAACATTTGTTGCGCCATTAAACGCGCGCACATCTAGCATCTTATACAAGCACTCACCCACTACTCCAATGAAGTCGACTTATCTCAAGTTATTATGCAAAGCCTGACTGACTCAAATAGGAATAAGAGCAGGATTTGTATCAAGTTTTATATAAAACCACACATAAAATTAAGCTTCTTTATTCATTCATTGACTATAATTTATTTAAATGTTTTAATGACCGATGTAATAACACAGATGCCAACAATCGCTTCTTCATAAACTCGCTTGCATTAACACAAACATTTTAATGAAAAATACTTGGAATCATTTACACAGTTGTTATGCCACAAATGGAACAATGAAAACGTCAGGGCTTACTCATTTCAAGCTTGGAATGGAACACGCAGATGGAAATGAAACATAAAAATGTCATGTTAGCGTAAATTAAAACACTGACATACGTTGGTTTTACGTTATCCTATAGTTCAATTAAAATGTTTAGTGTTTATATTATACAGAGTTATATTTTCCATAAGACAAGACGAGGTATGCGATTACTTCTAGTTAGCTTACTTCTAGTATTGTGAAGTGGTATTGCTTCTTTAACAGATTAATAATATAATTTAAATAATGATACAATAAATTGAAACAGTTTTAACGTAATCTAGATTACGTTAGAGCAAGAATATTTGGAGAATACCTGGTATGGCGAAAACGTAAAAATAAAAAAATATATACATCAATATTTTGTTCATTTTTTGTAGTTTCAAACGCCTTTCAAAATAAAAAAAGATTATGACGCAGTAATCTTTGTGCACATTGTCGCAATACATTGGAAGCCTTCTGGCGTGGGCAACTAGAATCTAACGAGGCGTTCAATAGGATTCCAGCCGTTCCTTCACGTACCGTAGGTACACGCGTACAAACACAGCATACCAAACTATGCTATTATGGCCACAGTTATGAAAATGTTACAAAGAGAAAAATACTTAAACTGAGAAAGAAAAAAGCAGTCGACAAAATTGCGTTTTCAAATGGGTGAAACATTTCATTTCACGCACACAGGCAAACGGGCTTACATGGGATTAAACTTAGCGAATGACGCAACAGATGGCTGATAATTACATCGCTGCCGAGTATTTCAGCTCATCAGCGCTGGGTTTGAATTAACAATGTTTTTGGCATTTAGTACAGAATTCAGAAAGCAAACTGTAATTGTGCCAAATAGTATTGAATAACTGAAGTGATGTTAGATCTACACAGCTTTAAAATTCAGCATGGGATTTTTGTAAGCGGTTCTCAACAGGCTTTGGATGGCCACAATTACGCCTATCTATGAATATTTTACATAATTTCTATACAATAACACATTAATATATTTTTATCTATTTGAAAATATTTTTGTATTTTACTATTATTTACATTTTTTTCTTAACTTATCACATCTTTTGCCTAACAAATATTCTCTACTATAGTCAGTGTAAAGAGCTGCAGGAAGACATTCAACGCCAATTTTGTTGGGGAAGTTACTGATTGATATTTTGAAATCACTGTTAAGTAATACCTATTACTGCAGTTTTCAAAATTAAATTGAAAACCAATTAACAAAAATAAATATAATAACACAAAATATAGTCCCAAATTATCATTAGATTATTTATATATCTTTAATTATAAATAAATCCATACTTTTATAACATAAATCAGCTACCATTATGACGTTGAAATAATTTTTCAGTGTTCTCGAAATATTTACCAACTTCAACCCCTTGGCAAATTACGATTAATTTTCATAATATTTTCTTTACAGCGTAACACTAATATGAAATTCTGCTGAAATATATAATTATCTATTTAAGTAAATACGCAATAATTAAATTCTCAAAATACATTCTCACTTAGATAATAATCTATAAAATTCTGAGGAAATTGGGAAATATTTTGTACAAAAGTATTTTTTATCGAGTCTACCACAAGAACCATTCAATTATTATCTACTAGATATCTCAAAGCAGATAAGCATTAAAGAGTATAAGGGCTCAGGCACACATTTAACCAATCTCTGAAATTAAAGAAATAATGTAAATCACAAATGTTCTTTATTAACGTCTCACTTTAATAAAATTGCTTTCCCGACTATTTTATTCCAAACTGACATGTTCAACAAAATATTTCCTAATAAAAATTAAGTAGTCTAATCGTATGCCTGATTCCTTATGCAGGACATTTTTCTACTTGAATTATTTTCTTATTATCTATTAATATGACAACATTTAAAGCGTAGTTACAGTTACGAAAGGGACTATGTAATTACGAGTTTATATGTTATTAACTGTTACTAATTTTTATTCAACCACACATTGGTTTACAGAAATAATTTAAATTACTGAATTAAAATCTGGCGCTTTTTATACACCTTCCTGATTACACCTTCTTTAAGTATTACTGGGGCTGTTTTGATACAACCAAAATAAAGAAATTTACAGAAGCATAATACATGTCATATAAATGAACACATTTTATTTCATAAAAATATTATTAAATATTTAGGTTAAAAATTAATAAAAAAAAAAAAACATAAATTAGTCAAGTTCAAAAAAATATACAAAAAGTATAAAAAATAAATAAACATTAACTATACTTAATATATAAATCGCAATAATTTTAGTTTAGGAGATAGGAGTTAATTTCAGAAACCCTGTTGTATTAACTGGATAAGATTTACATAACATTAATTGACTTTAAAAGCTCGGGAAGAAAAGTTATAAAACGCAGTACCTATTATACAATTTAAAATATTAATAGGATATGGTAACCAGAATAACCATAATAAGTATTATAAGTATCATAAGTATCAATATTGTCAAAGACAATTAGCTCATACATTTAATGATATCAAATTACCTAGAAGTAAACATATTTTTTTGTAATTCGTAAAATTTTAGCAAAACAATTTAGGACAACCATTTACCTTGAAAGTGAGTCGAAATTCTGATGAACTGAACAAAATTGACTAGACAAAACCTACAACGATTGCAAGGTTTGGCAGGGGGGTTTAAATTGAATTTAAAAGCCGATCATGGTTTATATATTACTGATGAGTAGTGTCACAAGCTTCCAGACTATAAGTCCGCGGGTATGCCACAGTATAACATTATTCAGTTGTACATCAGCTGCTGCAGAAGTTGCGTTGGCTTGACTTGTGTCTGAAAGCGGCTTCTTCAAACTGAGCTCGTTAACTGCCACTACGGGGTGAAAGGTTTCATTTTATTATAAGCTACGAGGCGTAAATTAATCGTACAGTTAAAGTAAATTTTACAATAATGTAGCTAAAAATTAAGTAATGGTTGTGTAGGCGGGCGTACTTTTAGCGCTTATAAGCTAATTGTTACAAGGATTCTGAAATCGGTCAAGGAATTCTTAGGCGCATAGCGCACACGAGCAAGAGTCGAGGCGGGGAGTCGAAGCGCGGGCGCACAATTTCTACGGAGTCAATGGCAGTGTGGAGTTGCGGCACAGACTAGGTGAAGGCAAAACACGCCGCTTGTGTGCCCGCGCCTCGACTCTAGCTCTTGTGGGCGATGCACCTTATAGTTTTACCACAATACACAATTTGTCTATCTAAAGTTTAAATTAAAATGTTCAAAGCTAAGAACTATATATAGGCTTTACTTGTTTACGAATAGTAGTGATATGTATAATTGGTTCATAAAAGCTCCTTAAATTAAAAATTCTCCGCCTGACCATATTTATAAGTATCTAATTTTTGAAGCCTCGCCCTGCGTGATCTGGTGCATTAAGGCCACATTCTGCATTGCTCAACAAATAAATTGTTATTTGGCGGTGAAATGTTTAGAATGGACCCTATTTTTAGAGCTTGTAAGCGTTATAAAATAACGTCGAATCTACAATGTTACCCATTAATGTCCTATGACCTATGATTGCACAAACAAACTACAAACTTACCAGTGACGGTTTGTTTCTTGACATCGGCGTACTTCTCTCCCGGGCCGAGCTCATCAGGTATGGTGGCTGTACAGGTCAGCTGCAAGCGGCCGTGAGCCGGGGCTCGGAGCTCGGCGATGGACACCCACAGGGGGATGGGCAGCGGTGGCTGCGGTTTCGGACGCTCCTGTATCTATTGTAAAAAAATAGTATTATTTGAAATCACAATCAACCTGGTTTATTGAACCATGATTTTTATTTGGGAGCACGGCAGTGCCCCCGCCAAGTCGAGCGCGAAGCAAACACTGCCGTACTACCTTTACTAGAACCATTTCTCCGCATTTTCAGGCCCCTATTTGAGAACCCCTGGATAAGACCAGAACGCAGAAATTATCGTCATCCAGTAAGCTATAATCACTTACTTAAAATCCAAAATTTCAAGTCTGTAGGTCATTTAGTTCCGAAGTTAAGCGAAAGCAAAGTTTCGCATTTTAGACACTCACTCACTCATGATCATCAGAATAGAACTAGTACTTCCCATTAACTCAGAGAGCTGAAATTTGGTACAGAGTTAGGGTTTAATGACCACATAAAGGGAAAACTATAAAAACTAGGATAATCGAAACACAAGAGCCTAACCAAACTATTAGAGATCGACATACCGCCTTTACAAAAAATATTCAGCAGCTCCATCCAGACTTGGCTAGTTTTTTACAGAATGTTTTTGGTGGGATTTTATAATACGGAAACTATTTTAATTGTTGTGTTATGTGAAATGCAGGCATGGTTTGTGAAATTGATGTTATTTTTGGTACCTTAAAGGTTGGCAAGTGGAAAATGCTTGTTAAGCCCACCTTTTTGTAGGTACATCAATTTTGTATATTTTTTATGCAATAACATATTAAATTAATAAATGATATAAATATAATAATGGAATAAATTAATAAAGTACTTACGTAGATTTGTCGATTGTTGTTTTAAGTTAAAAAAAATATGAAATAGTCTCTAGTACCTTAGCCATCTCTTCACTTTGCGCGTCTTTCAAAGTGCACTTATGATGTTTTGTGGTATTGGTGACCGGCACCACAGTGGTCTCGCTGACCAGCGCCCAGTATTTAGCGGTGTAGTTAAATTCTGGCGCAATGTAGCGGTGCTGGTGCTTGCGGTGGCGGAACCCACCACCTTTGGTGCGGGTTGAGCTAGAGACGCGGTAGGAGAAGTAGCGGATGGAATCTTCAGCAACCTATGGGGAACCAAACAAGGGAAAGTAAAAAGGTTATTCTTATCTGTTATTAGTAAAAAGCAGTGTGGGAGGTACCTCGACTTTCAATCTAAAGGTCGTGGGTTTGAATCTCGGCGTGCATTAATTGATTTTTCTGTTCGAAAAAAATTATATGCGCATCAAAAACACGTGCTCAAAATGGTGATGGAAAACATTGTGAGGAAACCAGTTAGTATTCTTATAAGCGGCGATGGGCTTGCATCACGTATAGAATGCTAACTACTGCAAAATGTGGGCATGTGTCAAGTATAATGTTTGGACGTGCCTCTGACTACCCCCACTAGACATCTTCAAAGGAGAGACGTCTGGAGATCTGAGAGGTTGTTACCGTACTTGGGGATTACAGTCGTGATCCTATTTATTTTAATTTAGCGGTAAAAATAAAGTTTTCAAGTTCTGTATTTATAAATTGAGTCAAATACTATAAACAGTTAAAAATATTGTGACATGCAATCGCGTCTGTCTGGTTATGTTAGGTGCATTAGATATATATATATATAATTTACTTTCATCACAAGGCTCTTAACAGGTTTATCGGCTCAATTACCACTAACCTAACAAAGAGGATAGTGGTATGATGATTCATTTTTAGTTCATTAGAACCATAAATTCCAGTCAAACAATGAGATATCAAACCCAGAGTGGGTTTGATATCTCCTATCCTTCTCTTTGGCAGGGTAAAAATCTCTCGACTATTTTCCAGTTTTGGAAGCTTCGGTGATCTGAGTATAATCACCTTTTCATTATCGATGTACCAAGAAAGCCGCGGCGCCGGAGCAGCAGGTGCGCTCGTGCAATTGGCTCGTAGTAGACCACCAACCACGGCGTCAGGCCGTCCAAATGTGATCACTGGAGGATGCTTTTGGGCATCTGCATACAATGAAACATGTAAATGCTTAGAGATCCGTAAATTGTTACGGATCTCTAAGCATTTTACATGTGTAAATATATACATACATATATATATACTTTTTATTCCGTTTAGTCCCAATGGAGGTAAATGGAGAAAATGTATTTCCATTATCAAATACATTTTACTACCTCGTTATTACACAGGCTTGCAACCTGTCACGTATGGAATGCTAACTACTGCAAAATGTGGGCATGTGCCAAATATAATGTTTGGACGTGCCTCTGACTAGTCCCACTAGATATCTTCAAAGGATCTAAGCGTCTGAAGATCTGAGAGGATGTCTACCGTACTTGGGGATTACAGTCGTGATCCTATTTATTTTTTTATTTAAATACATACATATGATACATTTATAACACCCAGACACAGAACAAAACATCCATATTCATCACACAAATGTTTATTCCGGGTGGGAATCGAACCCAAAACCTATAGCGCAGATGGCAGAGTTACTACCAACTAGCTATGAGGTCAATCTAAACTAGCAGTCTATAAACCAATTTATATTCATGACTATGACTACCGTCTTCTGTCGTTTAGCTTTGATGCGCATTTATTAAGAACCTATTTTTCTAAGCACTATGTAGGCGTCCCAAAGTGTGGTTCTTAAATTGAAAATTTAGCTTTGGCATTCCATCTACATAGTAGGAATACGAGTGAGCTTTTGGCTTTTTATAAAATAAACGGGGATCTTATATCTGCCGAAAATTATTATAGTCGTGTTGGCTCATCTTGTCCTTGGATACAAAATAATTATATCGTCTTGTCGCCATGTTGCATACCTACAGTTTTAAGCTTAGAAACGAACAAGGAAGAGCAAAGCTGCGGTCAGAATCTAGAAAGGAATCATTACAAAGATAACCTCGATGTCGTAGCGGGTGAGTGCTTGGCATAATGTGAATTCAATTCCGCGTCGGTAGGGCGGTTTGCATGATCAGCAAAATGTTTCGGGTGTTGCGATACCATAGTATTCGTAGTTTCTAACATACAATAGGTATTTGTTGTTGTTAGTTTTGACTACCTGCCTTCTCCAACAATATTCCGCCCATACCAGATAGAATCAATTTCCATAACGTTAACATACGTAGTATAGTAGGGAGTCAAATGAGAATAGTTGGTTGTCTCGAGTTTCAAGCCGAAAAGTTATCACGTTAGAATTGGGGGAACTGTCGTTTTCAACGAAGCGGTCGGCCGTCCACGAATAAATGTCAGCGCGCCAACAGCAACCGTCCGATTTGGAGCCAATTACGCCAATATTATAAACGTTTCGGACATTAAAAGTCGAAGACTTTCGACCAAGCCTCAAACCTTTTTAAGCCATAAACGTTTTGAATACTGCTAAGATTATTAAATTGACTCCCATCGTTGCGTTGCGGTACAATAATATGGCCATAATTTGAATTAAGAAAGCGCTGATCGAATCTGGTCTTTTAAATGTCTGAAGTTGACTTCAGTTTCTATAACAAATTATCGAATAAAAAAAATGTCATTTCAATTCAAGAGAAAAAAATAATAATCAAATGAAATAAGTTTGTTTTGAAAAACATAGACAGAAGACCAAATCAAACATAATACGCGATAAAACGTGATTTATTTATAAATTTTCCATGAAAAAATTACTGGGAGAGATTGTGACGATCAAGGTAGCGCACAGCCAAGTTCCCACATCTTAGTTACACACGTTAGTTCGTCGACAGCTTAACTTGTTACTAAATTTTTGTATGCTTGATTAACTTGACCATGATGAAACAAATGCTTACAGATGACAGTCAGCTGATGCGGAGATGAGGCTGCAGTGAAGATAGGCGTCTCTAGAGATACCTCGCACCAGTACAGGCCTGTAGCGCTTGGCTCCAAATTATCGATAGTCACTGAGTTTTCCGTTGCCAGGGACATCTATAAATTCAAGAACACTTGTAGAAAATATACAATTAACAAAACCATTAACATTACAAAACATATTCCTAAACAAACATTGATGAATTGAATAAAATGCTTAATTCTAGGACCTCGTAACGACATTAACCGTTTATCACGCATAAATATCATCTGGAAAGCATAATGTGATACATAGAAATAAATGATCACAATAAACCTATTCATGACCTCGACAAATAGAACTTGCTTTATATGGGTAGGAGTACCATAAACTACAAGTGCTAGGGTTACCCAAACACTCAAAGCCGCGGGAATCGACCCCTTTCCTCTCGAATCTTAGCTGGACAATGCCGGCCGTGCCCACTTAACCACCGAAGTCATAAAAATAAAATAAATGATACCAAAATAATTAAAAATAGCACGATAAACAAAATCATTTTTTTCACTACTGGTTTTATAATCCATTCCAACCTCCTTCAACCAAAGCGGTCGTTGAAACAACTTAAGGTGAGGGTTACCTTTTTTTGTCTTTTTGATCGTGTTTTCTCAATCTATGCAAGAGGCTCAGTGTATATTTTATGGCATAGATTACCTTATAGCTTTATTTATCCAGGTTAAAGACAAAACTCGATTAGTGAAACTTTTCTAGATAGATTTATCATTTAAAATGGTTCATAAAACATTTTTTTTTGCGCTTTAGCTCTAACTCCAAAAACGTTTATCAGATATTTTTTACATAATGAAGTATCGTACCTTCCTAAAATCAAGATAGATCGTTTCTAAGATAATTACTTTATCACATTTTCCGCCACATCTATTTAATTAGACTTTTCCCATAAAAAAACCTAAAATTTTGTAGTAGGTATAAACCATATTTTACTCGTAATTAAAATGTTATTGTGTATTGTTAAAGGATTTAATGTATTCTTTTCCTATGTAAAGAACTAACGGTTAGGAAAGAACTTCGGTTTATAATATTAATTTATCCACTTAAATACTCATAGTATTATTATGGAGTTCGCTGATATGACAATAAGGTACAAAAACTCCATCCAAACTACGCTTCCGCATAACTAGTTCCCATTGTAATGGAAATATCCCCTTATACCCAAACTTTTCCCCTTTAAAAGCGAAATCGTTTTGCGTTCAAATACTTTTGTTACTAAATGTTTGTTTCAAAGGCGGCCGAGATTATTAGATCCTTGGCTCTCGAGTGTGGAACACAAATTGGCTTGCTAAGTGGGTAAAATATCTTGAAGTAGGAGAACAATTTCTGAATATCATTAACGTGAAGAATTTCATCCACTCTACTCGTGCTAGCAGAGTATAACTTGGTTACTAAAATTAGAGGTACTCGTATTAGTTAGTAATGACATATTTACATATTTTCAACGTACTATTTCCTAAAAGGTATTATAATATTTTTTTACCTAAAACTTTTGCGATGAATATAACTTCAGTTTCATAACTAAGTGAAGGTACAATGAAATAAAATTAGAGAGGAAGTCGTAAAATATTATATACTAGGTATTTAATTTTTATATTATCTAACTTTAAAGTTTTAGAACTTACATTGAGCTTTCCGCCAGCAAAAGTGTAGTTGGTGAATGGCGGCACCCTTTCCCTCACATACTGCAATATCTTGGTCTCGCTGCGCAGGAACTCAACTTTATACAGCAGTTGTGGCGGCACCTGATGTAGACATTGCAGTGTCACGGAGCCGCCACGTGCCACCCAGCTCGGCGCTGTTATTCGGACGTCCACATCTGTCGCTTGCGCATCTCCTGCACAAATTAAATTAATTATAATCATTATTTTGTTTTCGTTCATATCGATCGGTACAATTTTAATTATGATGTTCCTAGATGAGTCATTAAATTACTCCGTTCAGAGACATTGATTTTAATGTAATCTATTGAACACCGAGTCAGTAATAAAATGGTTCAAAGAGGAGCTGGATATTCATCACCGCATCTAACAGCAATAACTTCTAGTTGCTGTTGTGACGTAAATATTCATAGTGATTTCTCAGAATAAAGCTAACTAACTAACGCAACTAACTCAGTAACGATTCAAAATACTTTACACTCGATATCACTAGTCAAAAGTGCCTTCACCCATTATAAGTTCTCCACCATCGTACGTAAATAAGAACATAGCTGGATAAAGTCAGTAGTTTCCTCGTTCACACGCCAACGTGAGTACTCAGCGTATTGCTGATTACAAGCATTTATTTATTTGTTTTATTTAACTTGCAGTTATATTTGTTTGGGTCAAATCTTGCAATTGAGTATTTTACCAGTTATACCTAAGCGATTGAGCTAAAATTTTGCATAGGTACTTATGTAAATTCGGTGACAATGCAATAATATGGTGAGCCCGATCCGATAATGGTAAGTCAGGATCTACTGCTGTTCAACGGAACTCCTCAATAAACAGTCGGATTCTTATCAAACTCCAATGACAATATTATTATGGTACTAAAGAACTGTTCTGATTATGAGCTCGAATGTAGCCATAAGAACTCCTCAACTGCTCAAAATAACCCCGTCGTATTTGGGCTCGTTGGATTTGTCTGACGAGAAAATCAAATCTTGTTTTTATAAATATTTTTTTTATAAATATAACTTATTTGCAACAAGATCGTTCGACAATTACAATATAACGACGTCCTTGTCATATAAAGTTTCATTTGAAATGCTTTATTATCGAAGCCATTTATAGATTTCCCGTGGTATTTCGTATTGTAAGAAAGTCTGTAGAAATCTTGGCAGCAGAGATGGTAAGACCGTAGCTTTTCCCAATTCTTATTAAAAAGTTAGGGGAAATATAAATTGTTTGTTCTTTAGGGACGAAACAATTTCTTTCCCAAAAATTCAACTAAAATATCTGCCAAGCCCAGTTTTGTTGTAATTTGAGCGCCTCGCACCTAAATTTAGATTTGTGTGTGAATTCGATTGAGAAAGAAAATTGAACAAAATGTGTTGACCAATCAAGGAGCTGGTTAGCATTTGTGGTACTCAAGATTATGTCTAAGCGGGGTAATCTAAGACACAGGCACGCCCGTCGTAATATTACTTCTGGCATATGCATGCTTCGTTAATCATATACAAGTAAAATTCTGTTCACAGAATAATCCACAGAAAATAATCAGTCTTAATAGACTATGCAAAAAGCTTTCTTGCATAGTCACACGCACACAAAAAATAAGACAATTTGATAAATATATTTCTAATTCGTCAAAAACTCTTTGGAAATCATCTCTACTCTCGGTAAGAGTGAACTGGTTGTGTATTTTCAGGGGTGGTAAAACACAAGGAGCGCGGTTATAAACGCGAAAGTTTGCAAGTATGGATGTTTGTTACTCTTTCACGTAAAAACTACTGAATGGATTTTAATCTAACTTTACAATAATATAGCTTATTCATCATAATAACACATAGGCTACTTTTTAACCGATTACGATAAAAAGAGGGTATGTTTTTACGCGATAAGTATATAAGTCGAAAAAAAAACTACCTCTGAGAGCTATCTTAGCGTGCGCTGCCTAAACTGTTAATAACGAAAATAATGTATCGTAAGATTGTTTGTCTTAAATAGTAAATAAAAGTCCACGACAGCATACATCTACTTTCTATGTGAAAGCCGTTATATCCAAAATAGTGAGCTATAATTACAATAAAAAATTGGATACATTTTTACAATAATAATAATAATAATAAAGTTTATTTATTCAGACAACTTACAGGTCCATAGTGTTAGAAAGAGCTTAAATATAAAGGGTTAGTTAATACTTAATAATAAATAAAGATTTAGTTCTCTGGATGAGCTTCCACATCAGAGGACATTCAAAATTGGCAGCTACCACTTTCAGAATGTTGTTGCTACTCCCACGCACCCTGTTAAGGAGTGAGGCAGTCTTTTTTCGCCAGATGGCGTCAAACGAATCCGTGCGCGCATCAGTGAACATGCCGGATGCACTACAATGCACATTTTAGAATATTTCTCAAATTCTTATCAAAATTGGTACATCTATTGCTTTTAGCATTTAATGTAGATAAACTTAGTAATATTATAATTGCGAAAGTTTGTTTAGTTTGTTTGTATGTTTGTGCATCAATCACGCCCAAACGACATTACGGATTTAGTTGAAACTTAGAACATGCATAGCTCATGCCCTGAAAAAACTTTTTATCCAGGTTACACGCGAGCGAAGCCGCGGGCGGAAGCTTGTATGATATAAAATCTGAGGTTTGTTTCCTGCGGTCAGTGTTATTTAAAAAATATCTTAAATTGCATTGAAAGAAATGAAAGACTGATGTCAGTGCGAGGTAGGTGAAGAAATAAACTCTACTAAAGGATGATTTATATGAAGCCGTACCGTCTCTATTCAAAAAAACCTCGTCCAAGACTCGGGACCTGCATAGTATAGGCTTCATATAAAAAAGTTTTGAATCCGTGTCCATGCCCCCACTGCGCGACGTACGGGGTACGGCTCAAATAATACTACGATCGAGCGCAGCACGATGCAGCGCCCGATAAGATCTTGTATAAATCATCCATACGGAAATGTCATTACAGATTATAAGTATTTTGGAAAGACTTGCCGTGTTGATAAATCACTGCATAGTATAAAGCAAAGTCGCTTCCCGCTTCCCGCGTCTGTATGTATGCTTATATCTTTAAAACTACACAACGGATTTTGATGCGGTTTTTTTTAATAGATAGAGTGATTCAGGAGGAAGGTTTATATGTATTAAACCCGTGCGAAGCCGGGGCGGGTCGCTAGTAATCAATATTTGTTCTTTTGTCTCTAAATAACTTATTTATATTTTGTGTGTATCAACCTGTAGAATGTAGAAATTACCTATGTACCTATGTACCCATAACTTTCAGAAATGATTTAATTAGTGATGAACATTCGGGCAGACTTTGTTTTGCCTACCTATGTTGTTATATATGATGGAGCTCGAATGTAGCCATAGGAACTCCCTAACTACGCAACATAACCACGTCGAGTACTAAAGCCCTACAAATTTATAAAAGCTTGATTTAAAAAAAACTTATTTATGTTAGAGATTAAGTGTAGGTACTACTACCCAACTGGCTTAATAGCTATTCGTATTGTGTAATACCTTGTCAAGTATTTAAGTCAGTCCAAAATAGTAGCAATTATAATAAATATATAATATGGTTTAAATTATTTGCTGTAATCGGTTCATAAAACTCCACGCATTCATTTGTTCTTATTATCATAAACATATTAAAAGTATTGTTTTTTAATAAGTAAATGTACGAGTACCTATTGTATTTATTATAACTAGAGGTATATATACAGTCATAATGTTAAAAACGGGAAATCACTACAGTATTTTTTTTTTTAAATTGTCTATAAAGACACCGACTTTGTTTTGATTGTGTGTGTGCGACATTGTTTTGATGAACGGAGAGCTCTTGTCTTGGATTCAAGTCTAAGAAAGCTTTAAAATTAGTTGAAAATTATAGCATACAGATGTCGTCATCCAAAAAATTGAAGCACGTGAATTAAGATAGCTATGTAGGAAAAACAGGAGCTCTCCGACCACTTTTGAACCGATAACTTTAGAGTCACGATTTTTTTAGGGTTACACCTAAGTGGGGTACACCTATGTTAATTTTTTCTCGCATACCCTATGGTGTGGGGTGTTGTTGGATAAGTCCAACCAAAAACCATTATGGGTTTGTGAAGACAACTTTTCGATTAAGGGATCCGTTTGTGAAATATTAGGCTTTAGTCAGAGTCAAGGGAGGGGTCCCTCTCCTACCAGCTAAACTGAAACAATTGATTTTGGAGGTGCGAAAAAATTCACGGTAGGAGTACATTATAACAAATTTAAAAGGAAAACTATCACTGCTAAATAGACTTTACAAGTTTACGAGTAATCATCGACCAAATAAGATGTATTTTCTAAGCTGCTCGACGATTACTCGAAAACTAGCAGTTAACTTTTAAGTGCAAATATCGTTATACATATAAATAAATACCGTTTCGTAAATCTATACTAATATTATAAAGAGGATAGATTTGATTTATGTTATTACGTAATTAGCTAACCTTTACGTAATAACTTAAGACAGAAGGACCCTTTAAATAGGGACTGAATAAATTAACCGACTTGGTATTACATGGATCTCACAACTTTTTACGGTAGAAGAACTGAGTTGCTTTGCGAGACTTGGCTTTTTTTACAAGTTATGTTTTTGATGGCATTTATATTGTCGCGTAGATGTATTAGACAATGGCTGCTAAGTATTCACATAAAACTTAAAAAGGTGTTGGAACTAATGAGCGGCACTGTTAGGTAGGTACTCTCTTATAATCGTGCTACAAGTCATTAGTTTGTTTCGCACAATAACATCTCTTTGTGAGCTTTGAAATATTCGTTTGTTCCGTGCGAAGCTAAACGTAAAAACAGTTAAATATTGTTGTTCCAACTTGTAATTTATTGTGGCTTTTTTGCACGTTATTCATAAATTTACTTACCATTTTTAGGGTTCCGTACCCAAAGGGTAAAAACGGGATAGGGTCCCGCTTTTACCCTTTGGGACTAAGACTTCGCTGTCCGTCTGTTCGTCTGTCCGTCTGTCTGTCACAGGGCTGTATCTCATGAACCGTGATAGCTAGACTGTTGACATTTTCACAGATGATGTATTTCTGTTGCTGCTATAACAACAAATACTAAAAACTAAATAAAAGAAATATTTAAACGGGGCTTCCATACAACAAACGTGTTTTTTAAAGATAATGCCACGGAACCCTTCATGCGCAAGTCCAACTCGCACTTGGCCGGTTTTTATAAAAACTTGTGAAAGCAAGCTTGTACGTATACCTACTACATTATATAAATTCTACTTATGTTATTTTCAAACAAACACTGATCTTTGAATATTATGTATAAAATAACTAGCTGTCCCGACAGACGTTGTCCTGTCAAATGTCAATAAACCCACAGAAAAAAGCACTTTCCGTTTTTCCCGATCTTTACGCCACCCTTATCACTTAGGGGTATGAAAAATAGATGTTGGTCGATTCTCAGACCTACTCAATATGCTCACAAAATTTAATGAGAATCGGTCAAGCCGTTTCGGAGGAGTACGGTAACTAACATTGTGACATGGAAATTTTATATATTAGAAGATAATATTATGTCTAATAGCCAGAGAAAAATAAATCTTATTCTGATCTGATCATTATTAAACCTAACTGAATAATAATGGATTATAATTCGCCTCTGTTAGCTTCCAACTAATTTACAAGTTTACATCCGGTTGGTTCTCACCGTCCGGAGTTGGGCGTGTTAATTGTCCATGTGACGACGCCGGATGTTCCGAGGCAGATACCGTAGTTCCGTTCTTTACGATGCTTGGACTTATCAGTAGACAGTCTTTGATTTTTTGTGTTTCTTTAGTATCTTCTTGGGCACCGCTTGAGTTATGTGAGAGTAGGTAGTTCTCAGTTTAAAAAAGTTAAAAACCATAGTTTCACACATTAAAAAAGTATAGATATTTTTTTCTAATTTCCAGCTGTAATGAAACCAAAAGTTGCACAGAAGCGACTACCAGTTTGTACTCTCTTCATAAAATTATGCCTTTCTGAAGAGTCAACGCTTCAACGCTTCAACAAAATAAAAAAAAGGTTTAGCTATAAAAGATAAGTACTTCTCGCTTTCATAGCTCGGGATATTTTAAATCTAACGTATCTCAGTAGCACTAACGACATCCGGCCTTGCTGAGTTTCTGACGGAACTGTGCACCTTAGCATCGGATGTTACTATAGACAAGATTGCATTATGGTCACTGGACTGGACTCAGACGAGTAGAGCTCATTTTCACTTTAAAATTATTTTATTCATTAATTTGTCTCATAGGTTAAAAATAATAATAGAGCAACATGATGATCCCTCGTAAGTAGATTAGATCATATAATAATAGCACACGTGACAGGTTGCAAGCCCGTCGACGCTTACAGGAATACTATCTGGTTTCCTTACGATGTTTTTCTTCACCGTTAATTTTACATTATAATAAATTATAATTTAATTTTAATTTTATAATAATACATTTCTCGAATAGAAAATCCATTGTAAAATCAATCCAATTTTTATTTCAAATTCATTAAATTTTTTGTAAAATCAGTCAATAAAATAATCAAGTAAAATCTATGAATACTACTTTGCTAAGGCTCAGCTTTTTGAGCTTCATTGAGTCTATTTTTTTAACCACATTCTACGAACCGCGTTTGATATTATTATTGAACTGAAGTCCTTATATGAACAAATCAATGCTTCTGTGTTCACGGAGAGGAACAATATCCGCATCTGTATACTTCGGCAGTAACGATTGATAAACCTCGGCACCGGATGACAGAAGACTTGCTGAGAAATTGTTTGTGCAAAAATCAATCAATCCTTACGGGTAACTAGGTCAAAGATTGCACGAAAGTTTATGCATGCATAATATCTGGTTTGAAAACTTGTAAAGTTCTTGAGATAAAATGGTGCTTGGATTACTTATATGTTGTTGAAAGCGTCATCTATTATCGACCTCTTTTCGGTTCCTTTTTAATTTTGATCTATGGGCACCGAACTAATACTGTTTTGGGTACTTTTAACAGACGAAGAGGAATATGTGGCACACGCTCACATTTTGTAGTAGTTAATATTCCATGCGTGACATGCAGCAAGCCTGTCGCCTCATAAAAAAATAAAATACTTACTTGTTTCCTTAAAATGTATCTATTTTTTAATTTTTTTAAGGCCAAAAACTGGGGTGAGAGCTCTGGTTGTGGGCATTTTAACAACATTTCAATTTTCAAATAAACTGTTTATATTGAAAAAAATAATAAAAAGTATTTGTCTATCTCTTAGGTTAAGCAAAGATTTTGTAACAGGCGATATTTATTTATTAATTATTCATATTTAAATAGACAAAACGGGAAATATTTAGTTGTGATCAATCAAGTCTAGAGGTATAACGCATCACAACTATCACTAATAAAACCATAGACAAAGAATTGTATTAACCATAGATTTTAAACAAGTTTGTTTGCTATGCTTAGTTATTGACTGCCAAAATTGTAAATGACTAAAACCGGGGTAGGCACCACAACCGGGTCTACTTGAACTTGTTTAATAAAAAAATATAAAAAGGTGTTTTTCTGAAATTTTAATTCCTCTAAACTTTAGGTCTAATGAGATTGCACCTGCTTTGAAACTAGAGTCGTTTCGAGCACGAAAAGTAACTTGATTCATTAAAATTGTAACTTCCTTCCCTAAATGGAATTCGCACCACCACCGTTCGTAATCTATGTTACTGGAACTAACAAGTTTATTAAATCGCTCTCGCTGGAACATTGAGCGCGATTGTAAGGTATTGGAAAGAGCTAAAAAATCTAATTTGAAAATTCAGTGCAATATTTTTTTAGCGACTAAGCTCCGTGGTTTTATTCATTTCGTTTATTCATAACATTTTACAGTATAATTGAATAATATTATACCACTTGAGGTTGTGGACACTATAACAACATTTTAATTTCCAAATAAACGGTTTATATTTATAAAATGATTAAAATGACGATTTTTAAACCACATAGAATAGAGTATTTATCTATATCTTAGGTTAAGCAAAGGTTTCGTAACAAGCGATATGTATTTATTATAAATTCATATTTAAATAGACAAAATGGGAAATCAATAGTTGTGGTCAATTAAGAGGTATAACGCATCACGACTATCACTAATCAAACGGACCATAGACAAATTTGGTGTAGTGCAATAACATTTTTTCATAACAGGCATAAAATGTAACTTTTTGGTTTTAAATAAATATTATTATTAAATATTATAGTATATGTAGAATGAATGAATGAAATATATAGTAGAATGAATGCAGTAGAAATGAGAGCATTGAGAAGTATGTGTGGGATAACTTTGAAAGATAGAGTGAAAAATAGCGTGATAAGAGAACGTTGTGGAGTGAAAGAAGACGTAGTGATGAGGATTGAGAAAGGGATGCTTAGATGGTTTGGGCATGTGGAGAGAATGAATGAAGAAAGATTGACAAAACAGGTATATAAGGCGAGTGTGAATGGGAGCGTTGGAAGAGGAAGACCTCGGCGTATTTTCCTGGACCAAATTGGTGACGTTTTGAAAAAAGGCCGGGTCAAGAGCACTCTAAACCGACGAGCGTGCATGAGGAATGTGATGAGAGTGAATGAAGCTAAAGAAGTATGTCAGGATCGTAGCAAGTGGAAAGCCGTGATCTCTGCCTACCCCTCTGGGAAACAGGCGTGTTTTCATGTATGTATGTAACTATAAATTTTGAACAAGTTTGTTTGCTATGCTTAGTTATTGACCACCATTATTGAATATGCCCAAAGCCGGGGTAGGAACAACAACCGGGCCTATGACCCTATATAGAGTGATACTCGTATTTAATGGTAATATTGAGAGTTTGCAGCTGGTGGTACTAAGCGGTTGGTCTACTAAATATTGAGGTGAGAACAATATACTGCTCGCAAAATTAGATTACGACCCCGAGGCCCTTTGGTTATACAATATGCTGTTCCCAGGCTTAATAGTCATTACTATTGGTTATTTTAGTTTGAAAGCCTTGTAGGTACAGATGGCGAGATGTTTGTCATCTACAACAAATAAAGTCAATTTTGAGTTCGTTTTTGAGTGGTGACCGATCTCGTAAAGCCATGATATATCGTATGCCAATGTATCGCAGCACACTCAAATAATGTAACAAATCACATTGACACACTTAAGATATAACCAGATATAACTAGAACTACCTATTATTTTTATAAAATACATTTTATTTTTGTATCATTATTAAACTAGGTGTAGTTTTTAATTACCGAAAAAAAAATAACGTATTGTCAGTGCCTGTTACTAATTAAATTTAGGTAGTTAAAACTTAAATTAAATAATTAAAAAGAATATCCTTAAAAAAACACAATGTTTATTTAACCATTTATCCATACGCACCTACCACCACATACTTACTATTATTTTTAAAAAATGCTGACAGTGCTCAGATCATAAGTAGCTTCTGCTGCAACAGTAATTTTATTTTTTTCGGTATTTTAAAATTTTTAGTGTATATATCAGAGCAACCAGAGAAAAGCCATAATATATTATTACTTGGTGATTATGGTATCAAAATGTACTTAACACTGGACTTACTACTAAACCTCGCGAGTGGGCACTATACACCAACTTTGATGATGTTTCATCAAATTATGTGAATGTTATCGAAAACTAGAATATTAATATACGGACACTCCTAAGCTACCAGAAAAACAGCTTTTAAGACAAAATTGGTTCTGACATTTGGACGATAGGTTGTCGATACGATAGTGGTTCGTGCTCAGGCCACAGTTGTTTTGAAGTAAAACCCGATCATACAAACAGACAGACCAACTCTTCTGATCGATAACATTTCTTTTGGGTCTTGTAATTTCAGGTCTCCTGAACACGTTACTCTTTTATTATTTTATAGATAAACTATTTATTGGAACTTAGCTTAAGTCAAAAGTCAAATTCAAACCGAGACCAAAAGTCAAACCGAGACCGAGACCACAGAACACCTATCGCTAAAGATGGATTACGTGTATTTTATTTTTTTGTTTTTCATTATATTTATTTATTTTCGTTTACCTTTATATATATTATGAATATTTATATTTACTATGCACACTCGCATACTACTTTGATATTTATTTATTTTATTGTTTAGTCTATTGTACGTAAATTATTTAGAATGAATACTTATTTCTTATTTAGTTTATCGACTTGTTGTGTCGCCACATCGCGTCCAGGCCCCGACTGAAAACCAGCGTCGCACCGCGCTTCGCCTATTCCATAGGTTCGGTGCTGTGCGGCTCAATGCTGAGACGGGGACCTATTTGCCCCCACATGGCACAATTTGCTGTTCACTGTTTTTTGTTCTCTTTATTCATTATTTGTGTTGTGCTTTTGGAGCAAATAAATGTTTTTTCTTTCTTTCTTTCTTTCTTTCTAAATTATAAATACATGGACAGGTCATCTATTTCGAGCACTGTGATTGGTCTATTCACAATCCGCTCCGTACAGCTCCGCGTCAGTAGAAATCCACTCTTAGGGTGCGCCAGCCCTTAATGCATAGCTTAAGGGGCTCTGACAAGATTATGCGATATAAACAGAATATGTCATCTACTAACTATATCGTCAGTGGAAAGGAAGAAATGCTTAAGTGCCAAAATGAGTTATATACATATATGGATTATATATATGGTGTTATATTATGGATTGGATTTTTTTCTACGTCGATCCATGCAGGTTTTAAGAAAATCCAACACATTTTTTCGCTTTAGCATACCGTAAAATTCAAGAAAATCTTGGTTTTTATTTTCTTAGGCGACGTTAAAACGACGTTATTGAAACAGAAGTCGCATAAGTATTACATTTTAAAGTATTTTATCTTAAGTACTTTTTTTTTTACATTTTTATTAATTTTGATCACATAAGCATAGTTCCTTTACTATACTTTGGGTGGCATAGCTACATTAGCAATTTTAAATTTTGGAAATGTTTGTTTGTAGTCTTTTTAGCAATCATTCTTAATTGTCGTTCAAAAATGTTTTTCGCTTAAGAGGCTGTGAGTCGCTGATTGCTCTTTTTCGAAACGAAAAAAGAAATACTTCTGAAGAAGCCACATCTCCTATTTTTATAAGTATATTTACTTCAGGTTCCTACCTAGATTTCTATTAAGCTGAAAACATAATAGCAGAAACTTTTCACGATAAAAATATTATTTCAAAATGATACGTTTTAGAATTTATGATCGAAATATTTTATATACCTACTATTAAAATCAACTTGTGATTTATTGTTAAAGATAGGTAATATGTAGATCTAGATTTCTATTAGGATAGATTTTTGATAAGTAATTATACATAATTTATATCATTAATTTATTCGAAAAGCTAAGGCGGACCACGCGCGGACGTGTGTTTGTCATCATTGCAGCGGTCGGTAGGATTATTTATCGAAGTGATTAAAGATGGGCACATCTTTATTCACATATACTATACATTATAAAATAGGAGATGTGGCTTGTTCACAAGTATTTCTTTTTTCGTTTCGAACAAAAATAATCGTCGACTGGCAGCGTCTTAAGCATAACAAAGTTTTGAGTAACTTTCCTTTACATTTATTTAATAGGGATGTGTATTTTAACAAATTTACTTTTTCCATCAAGGAAAAGCGTTTATTCTTTACGGCTTTAGATTTCTTTAGATTTCCTTAGTTTTCTTAGCTTTTTTTCTTTAGCTTTCTTCTATCCCCATTTTGGATTATATGATAGCAATTTTTCTTTACAAGGTTTTAATAATTTTAAGTAGCTTCATTGCTGCATCATTCTTTGTTTTCTGTATAATTTTTTTAAAAATATATTATAAAAATAATAATTTTATAAAAATGCATTTTTAAATTATTGATATTTATAAATTAACGGTAGATAAGCAGTTTTTTCCAGACTAAAATTGGGAGCACTTTTGCTTAAACGACAGTCATTTCATGAAGTAAAAGAGCTATGGAACTGGTAATCCTTTATAAAAATAGATAAAAAATCCAAACTGTAGATACACCAATTAAAATGAAAAACAAAAGAGTTATGAATTAAGAAAATAAAAAACTTTAAACACGATTTCCCAACATTTGCATATTGGCGCTTTAGCATTTCTTCCTTTCCACTGACGATATGCAATGTCTTCTTTTCTGCATATTTACTTCCACTAGACGCTCAAAACCCCCAAAAGAAGAGAAGAAGAGCCAACAACCAAGAGGTTAATTATTTGATTAGGCACGCCCAATAAACAATTTAATTTCACAAAAAATAAAAGATGCTAAACAAAATTATTAGTTTGAACGTATTAAAAGGTTAAAAAGAAAATAAAGCTTTAAATGATTGTATCGTGCAGAGTGAAATAACATAGCAGAAAATATTTTTAGTGCTCACACGTCGAGTGTGTGATGGACCCTACAAAAGATAACAAGGCGAGATTGGTGCTATGAATCCATAACGCAAAGGAAATAACCCATAAGATAAGCATGTCATTGAAAGTGATGAAACTGTGCTCTTTATACTAAAGTGTTTTCCGATTTTTCGAATAATAAAAAAAACCATTCAAAATGAGTAAGGCTTTGTAAAAGTAGGCGGTAAAAGGTAAAAAACCCATTTTATTAAAATAAAAATCTTGTACATTTTAAAAGAAATCAGACGGCTTACGCTTCGATATAATTATCAATTAATCAATTCTGTTTACTCCAAAAAACCTGAACCACAAAGTTGCGATGTTCAATCTGTTTAAAAGGAAATTCCTCCAATCAATCAAATTTACTGCTAGTATACGTGGTCTGCTTCTAGATATTTTAAAGAGTTTGGATCAGAAAAAAATAAATATGAGACAAAATGTTTCTATGGAGCTCGTTCTTTAGTTTTTTTTTTCTGAGTAGGTGAGTAGAGCAACAATGGGTTTCATTTAAAAGTGGTTTTTATAAGATCTTGTAGAAATTATGCACTTTATGAATATGATAACTATTTAAAAATTACCATGTGCCAAAATGTAATGTTTGAATGTCTCTGACTACCCCAATAGATATCTTCAAAGATAACTAACTAAGCACCTGGTAATCTGAAAAATACCGTACTTCAAAAATCTGGATTACTAGAAACTAGAATAAATATATCTGAGCTTAGTTAAGAGCATGACCCTGTTTCATTATGAAGAAAGATTTATTTTTTGATCGAGGTTACCGATACGCTACGCGATTCGCCGAGCCTTGCAACTGACATGTTACCGCTCCGTGCCTCGAGCTCGGTACGTCCTACTTTATTCATTGACATGAACACGACCATAATATAATATTGTAAACACAAAACACATTTCCAGTGTATGATTACAATTTTATTTGCTAAATCTTCGTGTAAAGTAGTTTTTTTACTATTTTAAAATGCCAATGACCAAAGTTGAGGCTTGTATTGTGAAATGTTTTTTTAAATGTTGGTTAAGCCATTATGAAACCATCGACTATAAGAAGTAGCGATGACGACAAAAACTGAAAAGTAGTTTATATTTGAATGGCGTAACTATCGCTTTACTTTTTAGTAATTAAAACGTTATTCAAAGTGACAGAAGTGTTTATATAAAAAAACCGGCCAAGTGCGTATCGGTTCGGTTTCGTAGTTGACACAGCTATCGTTATTATTAGTAATTTTCAATAAAATTTGTACAAAAAAAATTGAAAATTTCTTCTTCGAATACATTTTATAAGTTGGTCGACTATTACGTCTATTACTCGAAAACTTGTATCGCCTTAGATTATACTTAGCTGTGATAGTATCCCTTTTAAGTACGATATATATGTACTACTACCGTGAATTTTTTCACGCCTCCAAACTCAATAGTTTAGATTTTAGAGGGGGAGGGACACTCGTTTCTAACAAAAATTGGCTTAAATTGCCAAGCTTAATATTTCACAAACGAATTCCTTAATCGAAAAGTTGTTTCCGCAAACGCCGCAAACCCCCCATACTTTCTAAAGACCTATCTAACGATACTCCACACCATGTACGCGAGAAAAAAATAACATCCCCACCTTATTAGGTGTAGTCCCTAATAAAGTGGGTACCCTAAAAAAATGTTTTTAAAGATTATATTCTACGACTTTGTTGACATTACTAATATGTATATACAAATATACATGCCAAATTACTGCTTTCTATCACTGATAGTCTCTAAGCTAAGCTGCGGACAGAGGGACGGACGGACGGACGGATGGACGGACATGGCGAAATGTTGTCTTGTAGACTACGAAACCCTAAAAATGAGCCTTTACTCTAAAACTACTAATTTATAATAGTTTTATAACGACTCGACAAAACGGATTCAATAGTAACCCTTACAAACTATAGTACATACCTTTTACAATGCAGAGAAGGAGAAGTATCCATGACTTCCACTCAGATCGCACCATCGCCTCCTTTTTTGTAGCACTAAAACTTAAACTCGTTTACTGTTCAGTAAAGTCACAAATTTACTAGTAATTGGAACATAATTGATGGCTTTCACTTTTACAAACACAGTATATATTTACTATATATCATATTTTGTGCACTTGTGGAATCAGATTCTGGTCCTTTTTACGTGTCACAGTTGGTTATTAAATGGTAAACTCAATTAAGCGCCTACTAATGAATCCTCACTCTACCATTTCTAGTTAATTTTCGGATAAGTTTGGCGTAAAGTTAATTATTCAACAATAAAATCTTATCTTTGGTTGTACTTCTAGCATAAATATCTGGAGGTTAAAAGTTATTGTTATTCAAAATGTTGTCTGTATAAATGAATCAGATTCAAGACTTAAGATACGTTTAAAAAAGATTACGTTTACGGTATATCGAAAGAAAGGAAAAAGAAAGAATGAATTTATTTTATGTCAACATTTTAAAGCTAAATAACAAGAGACATAGATAATAACAACATTTACACCATATCACCCTTCAGCTTGCTGCAACAGCGAGTGTTGACGCAGCGCTGATTTTCAGTGGTGCCACGGTTTTTAGTGGTATCTAATATAAGGTTCGCTTGCTTGTTATTCCATGACAATTTCTATATTGTGTGATTCAGATAGACTTCAGATAATAAGAGACAGTTAAGTTACACTGCTGCATTATTATTTATTATTATTTATTTAGCGATTCAAAAATATACAGTTTTATAATTATTAGCTTCCACCACTTTATTTAAATTAATTTATTCGTATGCGTTACATAAAGTAACGGGGTACCATTCTTCAAAGTCTTCAATAAAATAAAGGTTATACTTATTAGAGAGTTTATATTACAAGTTAGTATACCACAAAGTTACCCATGATAAGTATTTAAATACCGGTGCTGATAAATTAATGATTGAACAGTAGGATGAAATGCACTCATCCAAGAGAATGTCTACCGTATTTGGGGATTAAAGTCGTAATCTTATTTATATTATTTATTTGTAATTATGATTACCTTGCAATATACTTACTATTTACAATATTATTTTATTATATTTTACGTTATGCACAAGCCAGTTTAGTACTCGTAGGTAAACCATAATTTTTTTAGTAAACACACTTTTCTAAAAATATCCCATTTCAGTTTAGATCCACCTTTGTTCTATTTCTAAATCACTCTGACACAAAAACGTACCGTCATTATTTCACTTCCGTAATCACCATTAAGGACAAGGGGCATATTCACAATAAATGTCGTCTCTTTCGAATATTTGTCTAATGTGGACGGAGGGTCGGGCTTATCGCCCACATCAGTCCCGACATGATAATAAAGGGTTTGGACCCTACGCGACATTTTATTCAATGAACATCCAATATATCTCAGAGTAAATGTTGCCCGTCCTTTGCCTTTCCTTACTGTGAAAACATCGCTATCTGTGGAGTTTTCCGATCAAAGTTCAACGTATCTGATACGTGAAAGATAACATGAGGTATTTACCGTTCGACCCGTAAAACAAATCGTTTCTCGATATTTGTTTGGATATTTCTTGAACCCATTGAATCTAACTTATCAATTACCAGTTCAATATGATAAATCAACCAGGAAAACACAAACATAAATCCGTTAATTTTGTAAAGTGGGTGATAGACGTACGAGCAAGTACGCGTACTTATGGCTCGCCGACCTTTTTCGCTTGTGTGTCACCGTAAGTACGCGTACTTTAAAACCGCCGCGCAAAATCGTCGGCGATCCAACCGGTCTGAAATCTTGCTCGTAGCTCGTCATGGCTCGAACGTGTGGCAGCATTGCGAGCCGCGAGCCGCCATTTTGTTTCGACTTCGTTTCTTTTTTTTAGTTTTTAAAATGTAATACGATATTATTCCTAAATAACACAAAGCTTCTTCAGTCGACGACATCGCAATACAGAGTGAGTAAGCTTCACGTGTGTCACTAACGTCGAGCCGAGCAAGTTCGCGATCTTAAAAACCGCGTACTATAAGTTCGTACGTCTATCACCCACTTAAAGGCTGAAAATTGGAATCATAAAATAAAAGCAGTATAAATTTAAACGACCACTTTGTTTAATCGTGACGTCATCGTGTAAACGTCGTGATTGTGGACCATTTATCAAAACGTTTTCAACCGAAGCTGAAGCGGTAATAAATGAACTTCTACTCGGCTTCATCTTGCAAACAATGCATTAATGGCAACTTATGAGATTTATGTCCCCATATTACCAATTGAATTAAAATCTGGTATAAGACTAAATTGGTATAGGAATTGCACGATCTTGGGCAATTCACACATTGTGTGGATCACTGGTTGTTTCACGCGCGGTCGGGTGGTCTACGCGTATTATGTATGACACTAAATTTCACGATTTTCAGGTCATTTTAGCAGAATTGAAAAGAGCGTTCACAAAAAATGTACTTGGCCTTGTAACAACGTATCGAAGGCAATCTGATATAAAACATTCGTAACATGAATTCCAACGCTCTGTCTATCTATGATACATATGCTACGGAAAATAATTTTCAATTTCGATGAATACGGTGGCAGACGGTTGCGTTTGTGGAGTGGTGGTTTTTAAATGTTTATTTTATTTTATTAGAATAGAATAGAATAGAATATTTTATTTCAAACCACTTAAAACAACATTTGTATAGCTTATATGTTTAAGGTAAGTAATATTAGGTACATAGGTAAGAAGAACAACATAAAAAACTGACCGGTGAATAAAAAGAAATAAAAAACAGAAATTGAAGTGTATACAGTTCAGAAAAACCTTTACCTCCCGTGCTAGTTAATAACTGTGTTACGGCAAGGTTATTAAATTTTCTGACTTTACAAGATCTGGTTTTTTAGGTAATTGTAGCTTACAGATAATTTTGGCGTAGGTCGTAGATTCTACAAAGATGTTTAAAAGTTTGTAGTTTTTTACCTGACTGCTCAGGAGGAGGGTAAAGTTTTTCATAAAAAAAAATGTTTCCTTCCTTTGTCACGCCGCGGGTATCAAACTTGTATCTCTTGTTACAGCAGGGCTCTTCCTATCATGCCACCGAGATCTTCAATCGTACTTAATTGATTACTACCTTTTAGTACTGAAAATATTTTTAAAGAATACGGAACCCTAAAATGAGCCTCGCGCCATCATAAGAACCAAAACCTCAAATTGTAGTCCTTAAATCAGAGACGTTTAAAACAGCCAACCGAATGCCGCACTTGAATTACTCGTACCTACACGTTGATTTAACATAAACAGCATTTTCTGCGTTATGATGCATGAACATCAAAGCATTTTGTAGCCAAATTGTGGGATTGCGTTGATTTATTTGAACGTTAAGCTTAAGGCCCTGTATGTCGACGATTGCTCTTTTTCGTAACGAAAAAAGAAATACTTCTGAACAAGCCACATCTCCTATTTCATAATGTAAGTATATGTGAATAAAGATGTACCCATCTTTAATCACTTTGATAAATAATCCTACCGACTGCTGCAATGACGACAAACACACGGGGCACCATGGGCGGCGCGTGGTCCGCCTTTGCTTTTCGAATAAATTAATGATATAAATTATGTATAATTACTTATCAAAAACCTATTCTAGTAGAAATCTAGATCTACATATTACCTATCTTTAACAATAAATCACAAGTTGATCCTAATAGTAGGTATCAAAATATTTCGATCATAAATTCTAAAACGTATCATTTTGAAATAATATCTTTATCGTGAAAAGTTTCTGCTATTATGTTTTCAGCTTAATAGAAATCTAGGTAGGAACCTGAAGTAATATATTTATAAAAATAGGAGATGTGGCATGTTCAGAAGTATTTCTTTTTTCGTTTCGAAAAAGAGCAATCGTCGACATACAGGGCCTTAACTAAGTACCTACACTGAAGTGAATGAACAAAATTTCACAAGGTACCATTTCTAAAGCTCTCCATGTTTTGGCAATTTTTAAAGATATTTTGGCACTTGGACCAGAAATTGTTAAAATCTTGCTTGAAACATTTACTGAATTTAAGGACAATCACAAAATCAACGACTATTTAGCCAGTTATTGTTTCTTTAAGAAACTTATTTTGTAACCAATGTTTTATCCTTCGTTTAGGTAATACATACCTATCCTAAGCATGATGAATACTCTAGTAACCAATTTTTCCTGGTATTCTATGTTATTGTAGAAATTGTTTTCATTACCTACTCACGTCATCTATCTATCTATCTATAAAACTGACGGCACTAATCATTAAAGTTCTGCCAATTTGTATTCAGAGACTCCGAAAATGTTTTAAGCGCTTACTATGGCAAAACATCTTAGTTTAACAAATTAGTTTGGTAAATAGCCACCCATTATATGTAAGCGAATTTAAATCAAACATCTTAAAATAGAAAACTTATGCCTGTACTTAGATTTATAAAACTAATTAGTCAGAAACGTTGCATTAGACGTTAGACCACAACAAATTGATAGTGCGGCTGCACCTTTAGAAGCTTGGGCTCGTCGCAGCTGTTACTTAAACTAATTAACTTTGAGCTAAAATACTTGAGCCTTCTGCGTAATTATTCTTGGGATTCACTTCGGCGTCATTCAACTTATTAGCAATTAACTTGGGTTCCTTCAGTTCTTTATTGGTCACCTTGAGTTGGTTCGATGACCGAGTTGAAGAGTGTCTACTCTGAAAAAGAACCTTGTAAACGACGATTAAAATCAGTATAGTAAAAGGACTCTTAAATGCTCTCTTATCGTGATGAGTTTGAATGCTAAATCTTCAGCAAAAATCATAACATTTTCAATTGGTTAGGTACTGTTATGGAACCATACAGTTTTGTGCCATAACAATGAATAGACTTCAAAAGACTCCGTAATAAAAATATTTTATTTATTTTGGGATTCGTAAAAATACAAAAACAGGGAACAAAGACGATCAAATAAGACTGCTCAAAAAACAGAAATTGTAATGTAGTGGTTTCTTTGAAGAATTGTAATTAAAAACTGAAAAAAAATCCTACGCATCGCTTAATAATTGTCACGTCACAATATTGCGGTAACTTAGTCCCCGTTGGCATACCTACAATGCTATTGAGAACTAACTAATTAATTACTCGATTGCTTTTAATCTATGCTATGTAGGTGTACGATATCAATTGTTATTAATCCTAATTCTAATAATATTATAAAAGCTGCTATGTTTGTTCCCTAATCAAAAATAAACGATAAAACGGATTAAGATAAAATTTGCTGTAGTATGTAGATAAAAAATCAGAATAAATAAAGGGGGAACTTATAATCCGAGAAACAACCCCTAAATGATAAAATAATGCAAAAAGGCTGATTTTGGTATAGATGCTACGCTAATGTGCAATAAATTAGACATCTCAGACCGAAAACATTGAGTTGTCATAGCAACGCATTCTACCAAAAAGGTTGAATTCTACTAAGGTCGGTGTTGGATTTTTTTTTCTTACATCTGACAATTTGACTTCCAAATGATACGCATACGCATTCTACCAAAATTAGTAATAAAATTTATTTTATCAAAAAAATTCAAGAATACTAACAGGTTTCCTCACGATGTTTTCCTTCACCGTTGTAAACACGTGTAACGCGCATATACATTTTTCGAACAGAAATATCCATTGATGCACGGCCAGGATTTGAACAAGAAATTAATTTGAAATTAATAATATCTACTTAGGTACCTATTTACCTAACTACATGAATTCAATAATTCAATTTCAAACTTTTTAGTCGATCATTGTGAAGTAGGTACCACCTATTTACCGACTTACTTTACCGATAGTGGTAAAATAGCGCCACCTGCCAGCGGAATTGCAAACATCTTTCATCTTACCTCTCAAACTCCGAGCGGTCGCATGAGACCGCGAAAAGTACCTTTAATAACGTAATAACATGAAATTAAACTAGATGGCGCTGGAATGCGAAAATCACTCTAAACAGGCATGAGTCACCAGATTGCGGGGCGATTGACGCATGCGAAAATCGTCTTAAATTATTTTCGTTACGGAATTTCTGGATTCGGTCTCCACGCTCAAAGCCCGCGATAGAAGCTATGCAATAGCTTAAAAATGGAAGTTTACTTACTGAAAGTGTTTTTTTCTATGCGATTACTGAAGTTTGGGCAGGACAAAGTCGCGGGTCGGCTAGTATAAGTATATTTAGCAATAAGTTATAAATAACCTAATAATATTATTAAAGTGAAAGTTTGTGAGGATGTTTGTATGTTTATGCGTCAATCAGGCCTAAACGAAAGAACGGATTAAGATTAAATTTGCTGTACCTAGTTGTAGATTCACGAAAAAACTAAACTGAAAAAATTATATCTACTAAGAAAATATATAATAGTATACCTAAATACTTGACAAACTACTAGTAAAAAACTAAAATTATTTAGATACCTAACATTTGATATTATGATGAACTCTATTACCCCTAACATGAAAAAATAAACCACGGACAAAGAAACATTGTTTTGAAATATTAGTCATCATAATAACGAGGACTTTCTTAAGCCTCGCTTTGAAAAAGCATTTTTCATTGAATTCATGATTACACGGTACAATGGAAACTGGAATTGAACAGCCAGTATTATATTTCTCCTCATTACTTTGAACTTTTTCTGCTCAAGAGCAATCGTAAAATGGCTGTACATAACACCCTATTATGGGTACTAAGAATTATTAACAACAAAATAATATTATTAAAAACAAGGCTCAGCACGATAAAGCGTGGAAATAATGCGGAGTAAAAACAGCGTGCGATATTTCATTTTATTAGTTTTTTCAATAATATATTTTGACAATTTAGACCATGTGAACGTGACCTAGATGTTTTAGAGTGAGTTTGTTGCGTGTTTTTAAGGGTTTTAACCAAGACATTCACTTATGTATCACTATCGTAACTAATGATTTATGAACTAATGATCGTCGCGTCGCTCACAAACCCTTAACTTGCGATAAAACATGGCATAGACAAAATTGTTTCACAACTGACCTGTAACAAATCAAGCCGTTCACGTTTTTAAGCTGTTATGATCTTTACTATGCATTTAAATATTTTATTTTATTTTAAACTACCTGTCCCGACAGACGTTGTCCTGCCAAATCTTAATAATCCCATAGAAAAAAACACTCACTTTTTCCCGAATTTCACAACTCCCAGGCAACTTATCCAATTTTTCTTTATTTTTAAACCACCCCTGTATTAAAACGAACATAAAAAAAACATTTAAATCGGTCAAGCCGTTTTTGAGTTATAGCGAGACTAACGAACAGCATTTCATTTTTATATGTAAGAGAAGAAGAAGACTAAGAGAAGATGATGCCTATATTTTAATACTTCTACAATTCTTCTACTTTGAGTTGACGTAACTAATATTATTATTATATAACTAAGTTGCGTTTACACCTAATGGATACACAATTAAATTCCTTTGGGGTACTTACAAGATTTTTTTATAAAATTCACAAACAAGCTGTTTTGGCAACTTATGGTAAACCTACAGCATTATACGTTTTTCAAAACAGAATAAGAGAGCGCGAGACAACAAACTTTATTGTTTTGTCGTTAATGCGTTTTTTAAGAACAAAGTTTTCAAATTCGGTAATCTCGTACGTTTTTATCAAAGTATGCCGTTTACGTGTCGAAAATCGTTTGGGGTAGACAGAGGCACGACCAAACATTATATTTGGCACATGGCCACATTTTGCACATTGCTCACATTACACACATGGCCACATAGTATTCCAAACGTGACAAGTTGCAAGCCCGCTTATAAGAATACTAACTGGTTTTCCTTCACCGTTTTGAGCACGTGTTTTTGATGGGCATATAAATTTTTCGATCAGAAAAATCCATTGATACGCGCCGGGATTCAAACCCACGACCCATCCGAGGTGTGAATTACAGTAGTGATGAAATAAAATTCCAAGTACGCGGTACACATTCACTCAAATTAGCAGGCAATCAGATTTTTCAAAGATGTCTAATGAGAGTTGCCAAAAGTATGTTCACGTTCATTTTTGGTATCCTCACGATGTTTTATATCACCATTTTGAACACCATGTTAATGCGCATATTTTTTGAAAATCAAGGTCCCACTGGCCAACATGACTATAATATAATACTCATAGTTCTGATAGTACTTGTTTATAATGATCTACGATAGTAAATAGAAACAGATGTGGTGCTACGGCGTAGAGCTATGGCAGCGTAGCAGACAACGAATTGACGTCTTGAAAGTTTGAAATCACAGAATAAATTCAATCAGTACTTCAGAGAAAGCAATTTTTTACATAAGTATTTATATTGTATATATATAAAAATAAATGTTTGTCTGTATGTCTTTAATAGAATCGTAAACATGCATTTAATCATGTGATGATCCTTAACAAAGTTGTTTTATGCATGAGCCCACGAAAGTTTCTGAGTTGGTGGCGTAGCAACGCGCGCAGGGTACAGCTATTTAATAAAAAATGATATTGGCACGCACGATAACTCGCCATAAATATTAATTAATTTTTCGAAAATGTAAAGAGTAGAATTAACTTATATTCATATCTATAATAGTACATATTTTATAATACATTTAGCATTTTTGACATACGAAGTTGTTGTATGTATGTATCTTTAGAAGTTTAGTTATGATGATTGATAAAAACTCATAAAAATAATGAACGAATTATTGTATTATTAGAACTAAACATGGGACATTGGAACATCGTTTGTCATCGTTTGAAGAAACGGCAGTCTTTATCTGATCTCTCTTTTCGTAGTTTATTTTTTTACGTTGAACTGAAACAACGTTGAGTCGATAATGATCGATTATTGGTAAGTGACAAAGGACCATACAAAAGTAACCACCAATAAATTACTAAATTAACAGTGTAATGAAGCATATTGCTGCAGTATAATAAGTTTGGTCAACATGGTTACAGTGAGTAGTAGTAACAGATCGAGATATGCCATCGTGGAGTTTTCCTTAGGATTTTATTTTAAGGTTTAGTTTTTACTTTAAGGTTCAGCCTACGTAAGCCACGTAAATTTATTTTTCGGCGACTTGGTGGCCAAATATTTGTTTTTTCTAAATAGTTAAAAAATATTTATCTGATGATGTAACCCAAACAACATGTAAAGTGAAATTGGGTGCTTAGAAAATTCGGGTTGTTTTAAAATAATTTCACGCGAATGAATTTACAGGGGTATCCTAACTAATACAATATAGCAGTAACTCAAAAATATTTAAGCACACCCATATAATCAAGAACGTGTTCCACAAATAGAATATAAACCAATTTTATTTATAGTTTACCTACTAGCATTTAGTTAAAAACTACTGAACAGATTTTGATAGAAATATAACATCTATTTACTTCAAAGAGTGAGCGGATGTATAATTTATTTTCTACGTTATTTTTAAATTAAACAATAATAAAAGAAAACGTGCCTATATTTATGTATTATATATTTAATATGTATACGAGTATCTTTCGAATAAAAGCGTCGATAAACAACTTTGTTGTTTTAACTGTGAGTGTTGAGAATTACGAATAGTTGTGTTTAAATATATCAGTTACCTTTGTGTTGTAGATATTTTATTTACAGGACAAATAAAGCAATATCACTAATAAGTAGTGCTGTCTGTTGTTGCTTTGTGTTCGAGTTTTGGTATAAAGATAACTATAATTTCCTCGATCGTGCTCATAAAAACAGGAAAATAGATATTATCTAGTTTCCTGTTTTTGTCTTGAAATTAAAAATCCTCAGTATTCATTTGAGGCGATTCCAGAATATTAAGAATGGGTAATTTTGCCAGATATTTTAGCAGTACGTCGAGACAATAGAAAGTATGAGTATTTACTTGGCTTGCCACTTGTCATTTGATGAAATAATAATAGAATATAATTTATTTTGCACCAGTTAAATATTTACGAGAAAAACTTGAAATACATCTGCACTCGACAACGGTCTGCGAGATTTACTCGCGCGAATGCGATTGTAATGTTAAATTGTGCAAAAAATAAGTTAATAATTTACTAAGATTAAACGTTTGGAGCAATGTCATTACCATCAGTGGAAGATGATTTAAAATAAGGGTTTTTTGAGAATATAAAACAATGATTAGGTAATGAATACTTATTACTTGATTATCATTTCAACATTTTCTTTAGCTCTTAAAAAAGTATAAGATACTCGTATTACAAAAAATTATAAAATTATAAAATTATATACAAATAAAAATATATTTACAATATCCATTTGCATTCTTTACTCATTAGATTTCCTCTCTTTGTTTTGTTTACATAGGTACCATTACTTGCTTATGAAACAATGTTGCCAAAACTCTATCAATGTTTATAGCATAAATGCTTGAATTTTGAAAAAAATTAGTAAAAGCCTATTAGCTCTTATGTTCTGTTTTAAGTAATCAAAATTATCCTCCCAGTACTCTCTAAGACGCTTTGCATATACTTGTACTTTGCTGTCTGAGATTCCCAAAGTAAGTATTATCAGATTATACTTTGAAACATCGTTGTTTCAAGCACAAAGTTTACTAAGTTAAAAGGTTTTATGTTACCAATGAATATTTATGCACAATAGTAAAATCATTTATGAGTGAAACTGTACAACTGTACTATGTTTTTACTTAATAATGTTATGTACAAATTAATTTTTCTACAGCTATTAAAAGCGTACCCAACCCGAGCCCAAGCAAATGAACAACCAGAGCCAAAACGTTGCACGCTTGTTAGCGAAAGCGTAAATTTGAAACTGTAAGCACAAAGGTTTTCAGCGAACGAGTGACGACACTGTGATGACGTGAGTTTTTCGTTGGTTACGTACTCGTAATCTTGTGCCTTTACCAAACGCCGCCCGTTAAAACTCATTTCGACGTAGGGCTGTCAACCAGAAAATTACAAGGACACAAAACATTAGAACACTCTGAACACAAAAGTCAAACGTCACTACACTTAAGCTCACTATGATCTAATTCCCGAATTGCTTTTAAGTATAAATTTGTGAAGGAATTTTGATTGCGCACTTCTATTTAGCGATTGTGGATTGAAACGTTTGACGACCCTAATTTAACCTAATTAGGGTCGTTTACGAGACATTGGTGAATTTGAGCTTTGAGTTCAAAAGTTTCTTGATCTCTTTGTACTTTTTTTTTTAACAAATGATCCTATAAATTTGAGAAATTGAAAAAAAAAATCGTGTTGTTGTTACGTAGATTCAATTGTAATTTAAAAAACTCGTAAAATACTCTGTTTTTGCACCCATGACATAAATTGAGCGATGAGAATAGATTTTGAGTTTAGACAAATTGTATGCAAGTCTTTTATCAGTTCTGATAAAATACTGATTCCCATAATAGCTTTACAAGCTTTGCTTAATTTGTGGCTGAATGGCGCTGTGTGAAATGTCCACCAATATCTTATACTTATTATAATATATATACTTATTTACAATGTTTTAAACTGTATTTTCATAGAAAACAAACGGTTCCTACGTATCTACCACCTCCATTCCCTGGTACGCGTTTGTTTCGGAAAGCCTCATTTTGTCCTCAGACCAGTTTTACCTTTTAATTAAAAGGTAGTAAATCAGTAAAGGATGTAATTTGAGTAGAACAAAAATAAATGAACAAAGTTTTTTAAATTAGATGGCGGCCAACACTTCGACAGGCTAAAAAATCTTTTTTTATCTAAGTAAATTTAAGTTTATTCATATTTAACACAACGGATCGGTATTGCTATTCAATGGCAGAGTCAACTGGCACAGTCCTTGGTGAATTTTTGGACTATTTCTTGTGTATTTTCGAAATATTCTGATTAATATGTGTATTAGACAGATGTTATATTTTTTTTATAAATAAGGAGTAAATTAACCTATTCAGCTAAAGTTTTCTATATATTTTTTTTTTATTTGTAATCAACTGATTACAAATTATTATGAAGAAGTAGTTGTCTGAAATATTGAAGTATTATAAAAGCCGTTGTAATTAGAAGTGTCATTTTATAATGAAAGGCGTCCTCACACCTATGCCCGGTTATTTCAGTGAGCTGCCGGATATAGAACGTTATTTTAATTACGCGTTGAAACTTATTTTACCCAACACTTTGCATCTGGTGCAAACATTTCGTAGCATTTGCTTACGTTTTTACAGTAAATTATTGTCCTGACAGGCGCATACTTCAGCGTTTATCAGTTGATAACTGCCGATGAATTATTTGTTGAAAAAAGTCATACAAAATGATTAGAGCTTGCAGATATTTGTAAGTAAATAATTACTTATGAAGTGTGCAATCATTTGCATTTTCATCTCATAAAAAATAATCCGGCCGAGTGATATATTTTTTTAATCATGTTTTTCAACCCTTTGCCCTTCCCCACTTCGATATTTTAAGAGCCACCCCACTCATTAAAATCCCCGACTATCAAATTTGATTTGAGGTATCTCTTCATTTTTAGGGTTTCGAGTCTACTAGAAACCCTTATAGTTTCGCCATGTCCGTCCGTCCGTCCACAACTTAGCTCAGAGAGTTTAGGTACAAGAAAGCTGTAATTTGGCATGTATATACATATTAGTCATGTTAATTAACAAAGTCGTAGAATAAAATCTAGAAAATCATTTTTTAGGGTACCTCCCCTACACCTAACGTGGGGTAGTTATTTTTTTTTAAATGTATTTTCTAAGTTGGTTTACGATTACTCGTAAACTAGAAGTAAACTTTTTTGTAAAAATATCGTTGAAAATTACTTATATACGTTATATATGTTAGTAGTGTAAACTACGAAACCCTACATTGCACTTGGCTCGACACGCACTTGGCCAGTTTTTTTTAATATCAGATTAGGTAACTATTGATTATATTTGAGTTATAGTCGAAGTCACATGCGTCAATTCATCTAACTTGACTTAGGGGTCCCGTTTGCTTCACTGTCTCAATCAATAATTATCCTTGCAATGTTATTTAACTAATACATAGTGATTAAGTAAGGCAAATAAATAAATAGCATAGATCAGATTCACACTAATAGAATAAGTAATACTTAATACTAAGTAGCTAATAGAATAAGGTTGTGTCCATTTCATCTTGAGATTTAGGTTCTGTTGTAGATACTTCGTTTTGTTTCATTTTGATTAATATTAAATGTGAATCCCTCTACAGTATCCTGATCCGACATTACTCAAATAAATAGAGTACCTACAGTCCTACAAAGGGGGAACGGTACCTATATTTTATTTATAAATACGAAGACAGACTGGATATTAAAGGTTACACGAAAAACCATATTGTTTTTCAAATAAATTCCTAAACACAACAAAAGCAAACTTAGTAGTTGTAAACCAATATCAGATCCTAAGCAAATAAGATCACTTGTTTTAGTTATCAAACCTAAATCCTTTTCAAATATGACCTATACACTCACGCAAAGTAAACCACGTAATTTGCTAAATAAAATTAGTGTTGACCGGTTAGTGAATACTTAATAGTCTTCAGTTATTGTTTGCAGTATGAATTTATCCAAATTATTATAATTTGTATTCTTGATTAAGTTTGGGTTTACTCAATTATTATGATGAAGTAGGATTTTGTTTGTCGGCCAACTAATTTTGTTATCTCGAAAGGAGTACATTTTAAACAGGGTGAATTTAGACTACCCCCAAAAACAGCTACCCCTACCAATGCTACCATGTCCTAATAATTTAATAGTAAATGTAGAAAATGGATTGGCATTTATGTTACTACATTACAGTTAAATATTCAAATGCATTACGTTTGTCAATCAAATGTAAAACGTTGATAAGTTTAATATATAAATACGTCGAGTTTCAATTCAAGTCCCAATTAAAATACGATTTTGATGCGAGATGCGGTGACCGAGTAGGTTAGCTAAGCACTCTCGTACGTATCATAAGATAAATTACTTCCTGTGGGGTGCTCTCAGCGCCAGTAAAATCTAGGTCACAGGAAATTTTGCCTTAACCCTCTTCCCCAAACCCATCTACCGATACAGGTATTAGAGAATGTACGAAGATATAAAATTTCTATTCCTCTTGCGCAGGTCATGCGCAGAACGATGACAAGCAATTTTCGCCTTTAATGCTAATATAAAGTTTGCCATAACTTTTTAATGAAAACTGCCTGTCAGAGTTCGAACGGAAATAAGACGCCGGAAACGTTAATGACCAACATTTCAAATGTTTGCGTTTTATAAATAGATTATACGCTACCGCGTAGCTACGAGTAAGTAATTGCCTTAACGAACATATGTATTTAATTGAACAGAAGTAACAAATATATATATATTCATACATAAAATAATTTAATCGAACGAATTAACAAGAATAAGTTGTAAGCGCAACATAAACAGACCAAATCTTTGTTTGGCCGAGGAAGACCTCCAAAAGAGTTGTTTATTTAATCGTATCGCCGATTTCCTACCACTCAACTCGTCGAGGGTGGCTGGCTCGAAAAAAACACTGCCATTTATTATGTGGATCGGGCACCTGTAGCTTGTTGGTTTTTTGCTACATTCCGCGTGTTGTAGGGACCGGAGCGAGCGGGGCGAGCGCGGTACCTCCGCTAAGGCCAAAGGCGTACTGAGACCTCCCTCGCCCCTCGACTCTAGCATCGACCGTCCTCTCACCCTCGCGCTCTATGCCTTCTGACAAACTTTACAAAAACCCTCGTTATTTATGGTACAATTAAAACGATTGTGCGTCTACTATTGCAGATGGTCATTCTTCAACTTCGCTTACCAGAGCGTCATTAAAGTAATTATATTAATAATTAATTATTTTTTATTGATTTTTGCGTCATAAGTTTTTGCGTTATAATCAAAATAATAAAAAGTTCAAATAAGGAAGTCATATAAGAAAAAAATAAACTAACTAATGTAAAAACAATTTTTGGATCATTACCTACGTGAGTTATGATGTTTCAATTTAAATTTTATATCTTTTAGTTTCTCCATTATTCATAAAATATGCATTAGTAAAAAGCTATAAAGTGCCCAACTCATTCGTAGTTCAATTAAAAAACTTTTGATTTAGTTTTCAAGTCTGAAGAACTTTGATTAAAGTTAAAAGAAGTCGAATCTTTTTTTTAGCTTAACTTTTCATGGTTCCCCATTCGCTCTGTTTCTAAGAATCTGTTTATGTTTATTTTTCACTAGCAGTCCGCCCCGGCTCCGCACGGGAGTAACGTATTAGAACGATTTTATGGGTATTTTTTTACCCAGGTTACATTATCGAAGTTTTCATACGGATCTCTAATAGTTAGACATATGGTATTGTTGACTTATTTGTATATATTGATGTCCTCTTTAAAACTGTAGTACATCACTTTGCTCTATTGTCAATAATTTCCGCAGCATACGAGATATAAAGATTTTTTTTGGATTTTTTTTCACACCTTGGGTTACATTATCGAAGTTTTCATACGGATCCCTAACGTTTTTGAAAATATTCTATAGCCTATGTTCATCAGGGATAATGTAGGATTCTAATGGTAAAAGAATTTTTCAAATCGGTCCAGTAGTTTCGGAGCCTATTCGTTACAAACAAACAAACAAACAAAAAAACAATCAAATCTTTCCTCTTTATAATATTAGTATAGATACATATTTATATCTTTTTCTTACTATATCAAAGTTCAAAAATTAAAAACAAACTATGTATAGATAGACTGAAAATTTCGAGTTAAAATTATGTTTATTTTTATTTATTGGATCAAGGTAGAAACTAAACTTCCAGTTACCTGAGTACATGTATTTAAAGATTCGATTTTTTTTGGCAAAAACAGCCGTTATTAATTTCTGCGGAAGAATAAACAAAGCTACAATTAATAAACGCTCTCAAAACTCAACCAAGCCCTTAGCTTATTAATTATAGTAATGGGTTTGTAACACAAACAGTTTGTTGTAATTTGATATTAATATTCACGATATATAAAACTTGTTGCTAAATGGAAGTTTCACTTATATTGTAGAAACATTTTCGGTATTTCATAATTTGATCGTTTTCATTAGGTAGGTACTCTTAAATACTTATTACTTACCAGCAAGAAAACCAGACTGCGTGTGTATATCCTTGACCAAATCTATATTTTTTTTTAGCAAACTATAAATTAATGTTTATTAAAGACTAGCTGTCCCGACAGACGTTGTCTTGACAAATTATTTTTTGTTCCATAAATACGAACCTTCTCCTGACATTAACGAATATAACAAAAAAGAATTAGCAAAATCGGTTCAGCCGTTCACGCGTGATACCGTGACCAAGGGAAATAGGGATTCTTTTTTATATATAAGTTAATGACACAAGAAAAGCTTTCGCGATTAAAACTAATCATAACCTTAAAATATTCAAATTATTTCATCATTACAGGCAAACGAGTAAAATTGGAAATTCAATTCAAAGTTATTTAAGTAACAGGTGCCTGACATTGAATTTGCGCTGATTGATAGCTTCTTTAGAGCCTTAAGAGATCGCTGCTTAATGGAGTGCCTAATGGACAACAATTTTTGAAAAAAATCCTGTCATAACGAAATATTTTTGGAATGGGACTGTTATAATAGCGGTAAGTATACGGATGTATTTTATAATAAATAATTATAAAATAAATAAATACTACCACATCAACAGACACGTACTTCCAACAGACAAATATAATACCTAGTTCTGACCCCACACTAGGATGTCTTGTGTAATGGGTGTCAGAAACTTAGATTATCGGGGGGCACGCTAGTGCCCCCGCCAAGTCGAGCGCGAAGCAAACACTGCCGTACCATCCTTTTCAGGAACCATTTCGCCGCATTTTCAGGCCCCTATTTGAGAACCTCTGGATAATACCAGAACGCAGAAATTTTCGTCACTCAGTAAGTCAGTTAGTCATATAGTTAATGTGTGACTATAATAATAAAGAAATCGCAGTAAGGAACCTCAGACTTGGTACGACTTTGTCTAGATTTCATTACTTTTTAGAGATAAACAAGCAGCTCCATCGAGACTTGGCTAGGTTTTTTACAGAATGTTTTTGGTAGGATTTACTTGTCTAGATAGAGCGTTGCGCTGCAATCGCAACAAAAACAACAGGCTAGATGTGATCCGGAACGGGAACGGGAACGGGAACGGGAACGGGAACGGGAACGGGAACGGGAACGGGAACGGGAACGGGAACGGGAACGGGAACGGGAACGGGAACGGGAACGGGAACGGGAACGGGAACGGGAACGGGAACGGGAACGGGAACGGGAACGGGAACGGGAACGGGAACGGGAACGGGAACGGGAACGGGAACGGGAACGGGAACGGGAACGGGAACGGGAACGGGAACGGGAACGGGAACGGGAACGGGAACGGGAACGGGAACGGGAACGGGAACGGGAACGGGAACGGGAACGGGAACGGGATCGGGAACGGGAACGGGAACGGGAACGGGAACGGGAACGGGAACGGGAACGGGAACGGGAACGGGAACGGGAACGGGAACGGGAACGGGAACGGGAACGGGAACGGGAACTTTTGTTAATTCTAAAGCGATACAAAGTTCGCGGGGTCAGCTTGTATTATTCAAAATGTTAGGATACGAAGTTTTTGAATGGCAATCATACTATTAAAAATGCAGTTAGCATTGCATGTTTCACAAAACTACTTCTATTGTATGGATCCTAGGTAAAAAAATATTTTTTACGTGTTCTGTTTTTACGATTTTTGTATGCTAATTACAAGCTCGTACATTGTTGATTGATTACAATCGTTTGAAGTGTGTTATTCGATGCATTGGCTAAACTAATGCTAGTACTTTACTAGTATCTGTTATAAGACAAACTTAAAACATATTTAAAAGTAGGTTATGATACGAGTACCTACGTGAAAGTTATGATTGGATTACGATTGCTGGTTCGATTTGTGTAACAAAATTCTGGAAAATCTTGAATAGATTTGATGAGATTTGAGTCATGGCTGATTCACTCTGAACTACCCCAGGAAATGTCGCTGTCAATCAAATTATTGTGCGTTCCGCAGCGTTTCGATGAATAAATTGTGTAATATCCGCGTAGACCGTGAGGAAAATGAAGGTTAAAATTAAGATAGATTCTATGATAATAAGGTTACCTAGACAAAGTTATTCCTTTTTTACATGACTGTGTTATAACGTCACCGGTCTATTTCAGATAAAAGTATTTTTGTTGACCCACTCTAAACCGACCTCGGATAAATTAGAATGTGGTTTCAAAAAAAGGTCTGAAGCGATCCGAAAGCTTGGAATTAAAATATAATTTATTTTTGTAAAACGTAAAAATTACGTACATTTCCTTTTAGTTTCCAAGTTAGACCTCGAAACTTCCACTTTCGCTAGTTTCGTCGGTGAACGTTCTAGAGCTCGCATTAATAGTAGGTAAGTGAAATATCGGAACAGAACGTAGTTAAAACTGATTTATTGTAAAACTTATCTTGGCAAGCAACGGTGGGGTTGCTTGAACGCAAATATAAGTTAGCTGTTTCGAATGGTACGTTAACGTGTTGAATTATTACCCGACTTCCTACCTACCCGCCTACAGGGACTGCTACTTTTGTCATCATAGTGTCTATTAGGTGTAGGTGTTATTTTGATTAGTTATCTAGAAACGTATATGTAATGAAACATTCGTTCCACGCAAACAAAGTTAAGGATGGGTAATACTCGTAGCTAGTGAATAAATTCTGCGTCGCACATATTCTGCCTAAGCAGTACCTATGCATAAGAAAAGCTTAACTATGTTATTTTCCGATTCTAAAAACACACATACCTAATTTGTATATTACGAAATGACTAAATTACACGATATCATAAAAATCTACCACAGACATCTCTGCTTAAATCATGCTGGGAATCTGCAAGTCCCTAGTTCAAAGGTGAGCAAGCGTTGATCCGTGCGGTTTTCAGATCGGTGGCGCATGAGAATTGTTTTTGTGAATAAAGGAAATAAAAATGTTTTTTGTTTGTGCGAGGTTTCAATGGATTTTTATTGAAAGTTTTAAGAGTAAATAAATGTTTCCGATCTTCAAATTTTCAAAGTATTGAAGTAAATCTCGAAAAATATCCAACTTTAACGTTTTATATGTATTTTAAAAATATAGTTTAGTACAACAATTACAGATCGTAGGTTAAGGTTTAAATCCAAGCTTCTCTATGTTTGAAGTATGTAATTGTGAAGATCTGAGCCTCGACAGAGTTGATTTATCACTAGTCATGGTGGATGGTGAGACTGATTTTTATATGAATTCTCGATGAGCGCCTCTAGCGGTCACATAGAGAATAATTACGTAATTTTTTTAGATTACTATGTTACTACTTACTCGTATTACCTACGGTTTAGTTAAGACATAATTAATAATGCGATATAGAGACTCAATAACGTCTAAAATGCCCTTAAACTTATTGATACCTGCATGCGGCATGGGAATTAAAAATCTTTTGTTTTGGTTATAAACTCTTCCGCAGTCAAAATAAATAAATATTGATGGATATTTCACACAGTGCCATCTTGGCCCAAAATAAGCAAAGCTTGTACTATGGGAACCAAATTACAGATTAAATACTTATTTAAATATTTTTTTAAATGCTTACTTATGTTTATCAAGCAATGTTCGTCCTTCGTCCATCACCAACCACGCAGAAGGCAGAGTTACTACCAACTGAGCCGTGAGACCAGTGTTATACTCTCATAGTTATTCCGGGCAAAGTAAATCAGATGGTAAGAAAACAGACTGTGTAGAATATATTGCTCTACATTGCCTCCCTAAGTGACGTTCACTACACTCTTGGGTTCGATAAATGTACCAGATTAACCTATTGATTCGCGACCAAGTCTTGTGCGGAAGTGTAGTGGATATAAAGTGCTTGCTTATGAGCTTAAAGCGCAACTTTATTTTCAACGGAAAACAAAAGAAAAACTTAAAATCTTGAACCAGGAATAGTGTTATTCTAAAGAAAAACATTGTTTTGTATGTAGGTACTTATAGAGCACCCTAACTTATGATAAATTAATAAAAAAAAAACACGAATCGCATAGCCTAGATTAATTAACTAGAAAGACTGAATTTTTTTATTAATTATGATAAGCAATATGAAGTACATGCTTAGTTGCCCTTTGCGTATGTTCTTTTAATAATAATAATGAGTTTAAGCTCATTTAGACATCTTCAAGGACTGTGTGCCTGGAGATCTGAGAGGATGTTATATCGTGATTATAATCGTGATACCATTTCATTTTTGTAGTTTGTCGGAATCTCACTACTCCATCTCACCACTACTTCCAAAATAAAGCCATATGACCGTTTTGACAGGAGAATTGAACGCCCATAAATTTAGTATGGGTTGTAAAATCTATTTCGACATACATTTTTAAACCCGTCAGTGAGCGAAGGCAGACATAATCACCCGAGACTGTTTGAAAGAATTTAGTAGGGTCGAACCCTGGGTAATTGATTTCAACTTAGTTGTTTGGAGATTAGACCCTGGCACAGATGCTGTTCAGTTTATTTTGAAAGCTTTTATTGCAAACTGTAATCTTTTTAATCTGTATCATGTGAATAATTTGACATAATAAAGCTTCAATCAGTCTCATCATCTTACCGTCCAACTAAAAATTAGAATATACAACTTCACGTCAGTTCCATATTTTGTCATCGATGATTCAATTAAAACTACTCGTAACTTGACTAAAAAAAATCAGGCCTTTGAATAAACCTAGTTTAGGAACCAAATTTACATAATATATACCAATATTAGTAGTAGAAAGCATCGAAGTAATTTATCTTTCTCAAACGAAACTGTCTGAAAGCGAAACCTTCAGAAAATGCCTGCTGAAGCAAAATCTTTATTACCTCCAAACACATTTACCTTGCATAGATTAGGAAATAGTCACTATGCAACATTTCCACGGCAAATAAAATTACACGCGTCACCCTTTCCTTATCTATGAGTAAGTATATGAGAGAGCGACGCAACAGCAAGTCTCGATACGATATTATTATAAGTACCCACCTACTCTTATCAAGCCTGTGTATATACACTCAAGGAATTTATAAGTGCCGCCGTGATTTGATTAGCTTATAGGTATACCTACATACTCAAGACTCAATCTGTTACTGTATGCTTTTTTCTGTAGCTCGAGCTTTAATATCGCCATTACAATTAGAGCGTATGTATTTAACTGTGAATCGTTTTAATCAGGATGTAATGACAAAGATAGATCCGAATTCGCAAAAATAAATAAACTCTATTAATTTGATTTTCTCCCGCTATAAATTTTACTACCAACTAAATACAATCACTTACGTATTTAATAATTCGACGAACTACGTACGAATATCATTTTTATGACGCAACAGATGGTAGTTATTAATTTCAGTTTATGAGCAAAAACTTAATCACAAAGCCTAACGATCTGGCCCGTCTTAGCCAGCTCGTCAAACGCTACTATAACACAAGCTTTGGCATGAAGTGCTTACTAATTATAAGTTGCCATATTTAAACATAGCTCAAGGCTTCGAATTGCGATATTTTATAAATGCAAACGTTGTTTCAACATCAAAAACTAACAACGTAGGTGTGCACTTGTATTTGCTTTAATTCGTTTATTAAAATATGGGATTTAATTAATTTAATTGTTAACAAACAACAAAAATATAAAAACGGGATTTCAACTAAGTATGAATCTTAACAGATTGCAAACATTCCAGATCCTGGAAGTAATTGTATGCTGGATATACCTTTGCATATCCAGCATCGTACCTACGCTCATCGTATTACTACTACTAAGCCTCGAGAGGAAGATGACAGATTTTTGATGAGACACGATTTATGTATGAACAATAAATAATGGTACACCAGAGGAGCTTTCTTAAAATATTCACCATGATAGATGACAATTATTTATGCTATTACAAGCTTCCGCCCGCGGCTTCGCTCGCGTATAACCTGGATAAAAAGTGTCCTATCCTATATATATGCTATTCCAGCTATGCATGTTCTAAGTTTCTACTAAATCCGTAATGTCTTTTGGTCGTCATTGAGGCACAAATATACAAACAAACTCAACAAACTTTCGCATGTATAATATTACTAAGTGTATCTACATTAAATACTAATAGCAATAGAGATGTATCAATTTTGATAAGAATTTGAGAAATATTTTAAAATGTGCATTGTAAAAATGTATCCAATTTTTTATTGTATTAATGCTCACTATTTTGAATATAAACGGCTTTCACATAAAAGTTAGATGTATGCTGTCACGGACTTTTATTTACAACTATTTAACACAAACAATCCTACAATACATTATTTTCGTGTATCTCCAACAGTTTAGGCAGCGCACGCTAAGATAGCTCTCAGAGGCAGTTTTTTTTCCGACTTATAATACTTATCGCGTAAAAACATACCCTCTTTTTAACGTAGTCGGTTAAAAAGTAGCCTATGTGTTATTCTGATGAATAAGCTATATTATTGTAAGAGTAACAAACATCCATACATACTCACAAACTTTCGCATTTATAATATTAGTAGGATCTCCCACTCACTATTGCGTGTAGGTATTCTTATATAAGCATCTATTATCGAATTGGTAGTCGTCTGACTATCAATTTCTTCAATAGAAACGCTATATTAACCTGAACTTGAAAGTGATTCATTTTCGTAACGTTCCATATTGAAAACGGCAAGATCTTTTGACAATAGATTTATACGAAGTATAATGCCGTAGTATTGTCGTTGTTGCTTTGTTGAGGAAGCGTAATAAATAATACCGTCTTGCATTTTGAATATGTGGGTGTATAGTATATTTAGGTAGCACAAATAAGTTTTGTTTAAACATATATGCGTAATAGTATTTTTCCCGAACTATATATGGTCCCTGTATTTATTATATTTATTTGAAGCGAATCTCCACTTTGAGATATTATCAATCACTTGTAACGTAATCAGCATGAGCTTACAAATTTTCAACTCACTGATTCACGGCAATTCAAGCATTAAAAGGCAAACAAGCTCTATTGGGAATTCAGAATCCCAACTTAAAGGGGGCGACTACATTGATCTTCTGAACCCAAGAGGCTGAAAAGCTAAACAAAACATTAACATCGTGGTTTACATACATTTCAATTGTCAATATTTGAATTCGTGTATTTGATGTTATTTAAAGAACCACTGTTAAATGCCAAAACAGTATCAATTACTTTAATAATGAAACACGATGTAATAACAAATCTAAATGGTATACAAGTTTAATTGTATCAGTGAATGAATGACTTAATTAATAGAAATGGTTTAATATTCGCACTAACAAATAATTTTACACCAGTCACCACTTCTTACGATGGTTCCATTTTAGGGTTTCGTAGTCAACAAAAAACCCTTATAGTTTCGCCATATCCGTCCGTCAGTCCGTCCGGAGCTTTGCTCAGAGACCCTTAGTGCTGTTTATTGGTCACGCCAACAAAGTGGTACAATAAAATCTTGAAAAATATTGTTTTTATAAACTATTGGGTTTGAAGGTGTGTAAAAATTCACATATAGTGAATAGTCTGACACGCACTTGGCCAGTTTTTCAAACTTCTTTCGCAACCAAAACAATTATATTAATTAATACTAGAAGCGGGTATTATCGCGATATTACCCATCTTTTATTTATCCCGCTACCGCTACACGATATTTGTAACACAGTTAAAACGTCGGGATAAATATAAGGTAATTTAATACGATAAATACCCGTTTGAAATATTAAATAATATATTATTATGACATTTCCATTATTGTTTAATCTGAACAGAAGTTTGAAATCAGCTAGGTCGTCAATTACGTACACTGTGGCTCCGATGTTGTAATGGTGTTTAGGGAACAGTGCCCTGTTAGTTAGAGCCAGCCATCGTTCTATGGTTTTCAGGTTCGGTCATTGTAGGTTCTACACTCTACAGGCGACATAATATCAGTCGCAGCGAGGTTTTTGAGTCTGCATTCAGTGATTCGTGCCCACCGTTAGTTGTATTTGTTTTGGGTATGCCGCCACATCCAGGTACGTAACTGGGAGAATGGCAAAGGAAATAATAGGATCGGGCTCTCTATTATCGTTTCCGATATTCTCCTATCCAACTAGTTATGATATTTCAGTGGTTCTCTATGTCCCTTTATTCATTTGTAGGATTCTCTATTTAATTTGGTGAAATTTGGTTATGACCACACATTCACACTGGACTGGAATCTACCTATGTCCTTATAATGTTGATATTCTTGATATTGAGATCCAGCCAGTGCTGGAATAAATAAGCCATCTATAAGCGTCAAGCGACCCATAGGTACTTAGGTACTTTAACCTATTTTAAGATAGACAAGATTCGAGTATGCCAAAAGTAACTACTCTATCCAACTTAGCTGGTTAAAATTTAGCGGACGCCACCTTTGCCCAAAAGTTTGTTATACGTCTTATCTCCGCCACAAATAGATTACAATGACTACCAGGTAGCTACGCGAGTGGCAGGAAACTTTATCGTTATCGACTTTCGAAATCCTCCTCAGTAGAACGGTTAGAGTTTGCTTTTTTTTTGCTGGACCTAAGTTGCATGCGATATTTCTTTGTTCTAATTGTATTTTGTTCAAGCGATAGCGTGCTTGAGAAATAGTTGAAGTTTATAATAATATTGTTTGTTTAGCATGAGTTTTAGGACCATTCAAAGAATTATTTTTCAAACTATAGTGATTAGTAGACATAATTATAGATTTTGAAACGGGTCTTTATCAAGTAATTACCTTTAATTTCGACCATGTTACAATAGCCATGGTCGCTGGCATACTGGAGTACTCGGATCTACCATCGAGAAGCGGAGGCAGTTGAAGAAACTACCCTCACTTGGTTTTCAGAAATAGAAATATCGATGTTTACATTACGACACACCACTCTGACTGTATCCACACACTGAAATGGACGACCACACATAGTGACCACAGGATTCTAAGAAGAAGAGAGGCTGTAGCCGTCTTCACGATTAAAGTAATGGCAATACTTTTGGGTGAGACGGTCCCGAATCCACTAAATGCTCCGCGATCGCTGACTTATATAACTGGCAATTTTTGACAGCTGCAATATGTTCTTTGACACGTTCGGCTACAGTTATTTTCGTTTGACCCATGTTTGAACGGCCACAAAAAAAACGTGTAAAGGCCACGCATCTGCAGAGGTATCACATCCGGCTAGTGGCTGGGCAGCTACAGACTGCAAACCACAGCCACTTTTGATAACGGAGTAAATACTGACTGTAATATCCTTCAATTGGTTACCTAGCTCATCACAGCACCAGAGTGTTATTTTATACTTTCCCTCATTCAGGCTCCAGCTCCCCTCCTCTGTGTCGTCGTTCGTCCCATTCTCTCGGACCCCTCCGGTCCGGTCGATATTGACAGTTGACTGACATTGACAGCTGCTGGTCATTGACACTGACATGCCTAACCTCTAGTGCTCTTGAGACAGGAAGATCATACCTACTTAGTAGATACTTGTTTAATAAGTACAAACACTACACTGACTTTATTAAAAACATCCAACCACATTTGCAATTTTATCCGTCACCCCCTTCAATTATGGCAGGTGTACTGACTACTGAAATATGATTAGGTACGTGAAAAAACCCGTGTCATAAAATATAGTTACATTCAAAGAAATCTAAGTTTTACTTAACTTACATAAGAAATACAATATGTATTCTATTCAATACTATTTCAGACACTCGTGATATAGTAGCATTTTTGACATCTTGCAGCCGCATATTCGAGTGAACTACACGCATTACAATTTATTTACGCCAATACTTGTAATCATAATACGAAAACCCAACAATTTAAATAAAAAAATACTTTTAAATTACCATCGTACAATAATACCAGTAATAGGTATCTACGTATTATGAAAATGTATATTGTTAATGTTCGATATAATCGTATCGATAAATAATTAATAAAGGTTTATTAAATAAATAAGAGTAACTCAAAGAGGTTACTTTGTTTTTTATTACAAACTAGTAAAACTTTGTATCTAAAGTTATATTTTTGTTTACGATTAAATAAATATGTAAGTATAGTTGACTCTTGTCCGCGCTATAATTATAGCCATGCATTACATATCTACTACAAAAGACAGTCACGTAGTTCAAAGATAGATTTTGATGATAATTTGCAGACATCATTAAGTTTTATCCGTCTAAATGCTAAAAGATCATGTAGGCCTTATAATGTAATGTAATCACAATCGTACAGACATTAATGTAATTAATATTATTGTCTTATAATGTAATTAATCACAATCATTTCATCACTGTGATCCATGATAGAAATAACCTTTAGTCTATTTCTATCATATCAAGACAAATAAACAAAAAATATTTTGTAATAAAAATGGAATTTTCCCTGAAAAGGCGCCCCTCCACTCAGATAATTCAAATATAATTGTTTTTTAAATTTATAATATGTCAACAATACGTATGCCAAGTGTCGTACTTTTACCTAGAACATCAATTTATTCAGAAGTTTCAAGAAATCTATTCCTCCAAAAAAACCTCAGAATCCCAAAACTTGGTCTTTATTTCAGCTACGTTACAGGTAGGTACATTTTGTAAAGAGGTTTTATGTGAGCCCAAAACTCTAGCCGATCATCTCATCTTTAATTCCGAACACGAACGATTCAACATAAAAACACTGAAGCCTCAGAGTTAGCAGTTAGCTATTGATAGCAAAGAACATAGATATAGATATAGTTAGATGTAGATAGATCATGCCGAGTCACATACCATTTTATGCCGTCATCACGTGAATGGCACTGCGAGACACACCCTGGACAGTTTTGTAAGTATTATTGTGGTGCAGGAATTTTCGTACCTAGTTTAACATAAGTAAATGTCCATAAATTGTAATATTTAACTCAATTTAACAAACTTTGATTTTTGTATGGAACCGCCTCGGAGTCATCTACAAGATAGTGAAAACTATTTAAATCGAACCAGACGTTACAGAGTAATTCGTTAAAAAAAAACAATAAATAAATATACGATTATGTTAAGGTTATAATAAAATAACCTCTTGATATTACATGGGACAAACGTTCATAAGTACAATTATATTATGATCAGCCAAAAGTTAAACGATGCTTAAAATTTTGCCATCCCTTATCTCAAAATAAGCTTATATTATTATTTAGTAGTGATAATAATAATTATAAGGCTAAAAATAACTAACTACAACACAGTTCTTTATTGATTTCATGGTATTCAGACCATCCAAAGGTTATTGAGGTAATCACACCAGTGTTCATAATCTCAACCCTATTTAGAACATCACAAGAACATACAAATTGTCAAGTAGCGTTAATTCATTATGCTAACGAGATGAGCTGCCTGCGACGGTGATGGATTAGCTCCCTCATAATCCTCCCATGGTTATGACGATAGGAAAAAAATGGGTAAGTATGTATAAGGTTTTTTGTATAAAATGGTCCAGTATAATTATTTTAATTACAAACTGACACAAGGCATCCAACCCAAAGGTATATTTTCGAGTAAAAGGGTTATTTTAAAGATGTGTAAGTACCTTGCCTTTCAATTCAAATGCCGTGGGTTTTAATCCCGGCTGTGTATCGATCTGTTATCTAGTTGAAAAATGCATACGCACATTAATATGTGCTTCAAACGGCGAAGGATCTTGAGAAAACCAGTGGAAAGAAGTTTAGAATGCTTACTACGTACTGCAAAATGTGGACATGTTTAAAATGTATTGATATGTTTGGCCGAATCTATTGACTATCCCTTTTACACATGAATCACAATTAGATGACTATAAATACCGTATTTACTTGAGAAATACACAAGTGATCCTATTTCTTAAAAAAATGTGGCTTCATTTTTTCATTTTTTATGCTTTATTCTAGACTACGGGCTAAGCAAAATTAAACTCATTGAGTTTTTAAGAGGTTAAAAGGTGGGCCGAATACTTATAATTTGGCCTTGGTTGCGAGGAATAGGGGTTATATTGGCTAGTTCTATTTTATTATTCGAGTTCATGTGTAGCGTTGACCATTTAAATTTGATACATATTATTATGCAAACATTCATTGTTTTTCTGTTGAAATAGTTCTTGAATCATAATATTGTATTTATATGACACTAGTTTCAGTTTTTCCCGAATTTTAGAATTTTACGCTCTTCCGATTTTCCAAAATTTTATCCTATTTGGTGCAGTCGTTCTCAAGCTATGGCGTGACCAAGAGATTCATTTTATAAAGGTATATAGATAGATGTGTCTATAATAAGGGGTTTGAAGGGTTCGAGTTCTATTCGTTTTACGGAACGCCAAAAGCGTGTAATAACAGTGTATGCAAACTTGGCTTCCTTCGATGTTCCTTCGACATAAAATATTGGATTATTGAAATTTTCCAGCGCCGTAGAGCGGAGACGAGCCCGTGAACACGGCGACGTTACGAGCTCATACTTTTACGCTGACATCAGCTGTAAGTAGTGTTTACTTATTTAGGGAAAATCTAAATCTACCTAATCATTTTAAAAATTGTACCGTCGTCGTTAGAGGTTATTTCGGCTCGTGGTGTTTTATTAGGAGCGTATAATAAACGTACGGTAGGTCTGTTAATTCTGCTCATAAATTAATTCTGTTCGCATCCATCCCTTTTTAAATTTTTTTTTGCTAATATTTCTGCATTTTCATTTAGATAATTAATTATAGTATAGGTACCTACTATAAGTATCTACAACAAAATGATAGCCACAAACAAATATCTGGTGAAATGCCAATTGAATCAATTATTTTTAAATGTGGGCAGAGTAGTTACTAGTTAGTACCTACAATATATTTTTTAAATTCAAATTGGTTCACGAAGTTATTTTAGTTTTTACGTGTGTTTCATGCATATAATAAAAACGCATATGATAAAAACGCATTATCTTTTAAACTATCACGCATAAAATAGATAGGTATAAGATTGTCTAGTAAATTTAGTAAAAATGATGCCATCAAAAACATAACTTGTAAAAAAAGCCAAGTCTCGCAACGCAACTCAGTTCTTCTACCCTAAAGTTATTACGTAAAGGTTAACTAATTACGTAATAACATAAGTCAGAAGGACCCTTAAAGTAGGAACTGAATAAATTAACCGACTTGGTATTACATGGATCTCACAACTTTTTACGGTGGAAGAACTGAGTTGCGTTGCGAGACTTGGCTTTTTTTACAAGTTATGTTTTTGATGGCATCTCATTCATTTTTGTAGATAGCCCTACTTTTTAGGGCTCCGTACCTAAAGAGTAAAAACGGAACCCTTTTACTAATACTCCACTGTCCGTTCGTCCGTCTGTCCATCTGTCCGTCTGTCCGTCTGTCCGTCTGTCCGTCTGTCCGTCTGTCCGTCTGTCCGTCTGTCCGTCTGTCCGTCTGTCCGTCTGTCCGTCTGTCCGTCTGTCCGTCTGTCCGTCTGTCCGTCTGTCCGTCTGTCCGTCTGTCCGTCTGTCCGTCTGTCCGTCTGTCCGTCTGTCCGTCTGTCCGTCTGTCCGTCTGTCCGTCTGTCCGTCTGTCCGTCTGTCCGTCTGTCCGTCTGTCCGTCTGTCCGTCTGTCCGTTTGTCCGTCTGTCCGTCTGTCTGTCTGTCGGTCTGTAGGTCTGTCTGTCCGTCTCTCTATCACAGGGCTGTATCTCATGAACCATGATAGCTAGACAGTTGAAATTTTCACAGATGATGTATTTCTGTTGCTGCTATAACAACAAATACTAAAAACAGAATAAAATAAATATTTAAGTGGGGCTCCCATACAACAAACGTGATTTATAGATAATGGTACTGAACTCGACGTGCGCGAGTCTGACTCGCACTTGGCAGGTTTTTTTTAGAATTTATACACTAAACACTAATTGTGTTTCAAATTTGAAGCTTCTATATCTGCTAGAAGTGCCTTAAACTTTTGATGATCGGTCAGTCAGTCAGTCAGTGAGTGAGTGAGTGAGTGAGTGACAAAATAGGAAATTTTGACTAGTTATAATTCTTAATCTACTGGTTCGAATTGAATGAAATTTGAAATACACCGTGTTTATATAGTGACTGCTTGGTTACTGAAAATTCAGACTTCTAGTTTTATCCACAACGAAGTTATAGGGGGTTGAAAATGGTCTGAACTGCTTCGAGAAAAGGATGGTACAGCCGTGCCGCTTTATTGTTTGACTTGGCGGGGGCACTCCCGTGCACCCGGCACCCCCAGATATGTTTTTGGGGATTCCACACAAAGAGTGGTTTCAAGAACAATTTTCGATAATAAAAAAAAAGTTTGGACAGTGATTTGAGTCTATATTTTGGTTAAATAAAACCCTAAATCCATAAAATCAAAGCTGAACCTTTTGCAAGTATTAAGAACAAAGGGAATTTTTGTTTTTTTTGAATATCCAACTTATATAAGTGTAAATACTCTTATATATCGCTATCTAAATTTGCACCTTAAAAGATGTTCAACATTTCAAAATAACTTTTTATGTAACATTCTGCTTTGAATAGAGATTCTACCCTCATTACCATAACTTGTAGATCATCGCAAATATGATACGTGCGGAGTACCTACATCTCGTCAAAAACAGCAATTCAATAGAAAAAGGTAACCAAAGCCTTGAGGGGAACGAACTATTCAGCGCTATATATCTAAAGGTCGGTGTCGTTATTGTGAATCATTCCCAAAACTCCCACCATGACTTGCCTACTAGTAGGGATTGTCAAAATTTAATGACCCATTTGATATGCATATCCTGGTATAAATACTTTAAAATTCCGTATAAACTTAAAAAACGGTCAAAAATATTCGAGACCTGATTCCTGTTTGTACGGAACCCTCGGTGTACGAGTCAGACTCGCATTGATCCGGTTTTTTTTATATTCATCTCGCTCTAACTTAGCCGATTGTCTGAGACTGCCTCGACTAACTATTTTGTATGTATATCGACTACCCAAATAGCCTGTGTCTAATAGACTTGAATTAAACAAACTCTAGAATCGATTGTTATTATTTACCTACTCCCACTAGGCTAGCTGCTCTACTTTAAGCTTGAACGTCGTAATTTATTATATCTATACTTCTAATAGTATATGTAAAGTATCAGGCACATCAAGACATACCTTGAACTATAAACTTTTACTTTGCTATAACAGTTCAGTGTAGCAGAAGCAATATCCACTCGCGTAAGTGTTTTCAGATAGAAATAGTTATTCTTAGCTTACTCGATATTTTGCTATCTATAAGATCACTTTTCCATGTTACAAATACAGATTAATTAAAAATAGAACATGAACATACTGACCTATACTTCCTAGCCTGACATACACATATTATATATCACATAAATATCTCCGATCGTGACTATAATCTAGATTTCATTTAAAAAATGTGTGATAGGTCTCTGATCATCATTATTTTTGTGTTACTGTAATATTTTATATTTCATAGAATTTTCAGCCATGGACAATTGTTGAATTGTCCAAGTTTCAAAATATGTACCTACACCAAGCAGCCAATGGATGATAATGAATAATTATTACCAAAACATATTATTCAGTCAAGGCGGCGATCCTCGCTCAGGTATTTATAATATACTCGTACAATATATATACGGTGCTCCTACACGATCAATATTTTAGGCAACTAAGTTTATTTTTTATTTTTATTTCTACTAAATATTACGAGTAAGCTATTATAATTACAATAGCGACCTTAGTGGCGTGGAGGGTGTGTTCTCGGCTAAGAAACAAAACGAGTGAGTTTGCTCCCTGCGCAGTGAGAAAAATGTTTTACATAATTTTTTCTTCGCATAATTTACAAATATTTTTTTTATTAAATTAAATTTAGACACAGGGAATTCTAGGGAGGGGCTGAGTCCGCACTAGGAACTCCAAACAGTCACAAACATCAGCCGACGTTGTTTCGTGTGACTGTTTGCTAATATTTTAAATTATCTCGTCAATAATAATTACTGTTTCTGATACAAATAATAATGCCGTAATATTTCTAGAAGTTTTCACGGTATTGCTTATGATGGAGATTTAATGACACGCATAGGAACATCTTCATACTGTTGCTAAACTGGCTTGCACTCTGAGCCGTATTTATTAATTAAAAGCGAATTACCTGTAACGTTCAGCAATGCAATTAAATGCTCTCTTTATGTCTGCAAAGAGTATTATTAGTTTTATTTTTAACCTAGCATTTTTGCGTGGCCGCATCTTTTATAAAACGACTAGCCACCCGCCCCGGCTTCGCACGGGTAGCATGTTATTATACATATAAACCTTCCTCCTGAATCACTCTATCTATTAAAAAAAACCGCATCAAAATCCGTTGTGTAGTTTTAAAGATATAAGCAAACATACATACATACGCGGGAAGCGGAAAGCGACTTCTTTGCTTTATACTATGTAGTGATTTTTTATTTCATTACCTACGTGATAACTGTCTTAGCATCTACATATGGATCGCCCGCTGTAAAACTAGGTGTAAAAATAGTGATAGGCCAAAGAAAATACAAATGGACTGTGTGAAAGATAACATGGATTAGAAAGGTGTGACTGATGTGATGACTGCTGATAGAGCTATATAAAGAAAAAAACATGTTATGCTGAGCCAACATAATGTGGGACCAGAGCAGGAAAATGATGAACTATTTTTGGGAAAAAATATTTAATAGATTTGGGCCTTGAGCGATTTTTTACGGTAGATTTTATGTATGAAGTCACCATGAAGCGCCTAAGGAGGTCACTAAGAACCATAATTCTTCATGAAAAGTCCATCGTGTGTGGTGACAATCTATCTATGCACCTCTCACTTGAGGCTCAGGCCCATACCTCTGCTATATTTAATAACAAATATTTACACATTAAAATCTAAAACATATAGGTAAATATTGTAATACGTGTTTGGTCCTATAACAATCTTCGAAGATCGGATCATCAAATAATATACCTTTATATATTGTAAATTTACGTTGGTATAAGTTTTTTTCCGACACGGCTATGCCCTTCATACCAGAATCATTTAGCGGATAACCCTATTCAAAAACCACCTTATCAATTTCCAAATTGACAGCTGTCTAAATCAAACTTGCAGGTGAGTCCTTCCGGCAAGCGTGGAAACATACTACGTTCGTTCACATCCTGTCTTTTCCATGAAACTGTCAAAATACCTACTTTACGTTATTAAAATTGAGATAGTGCAAACCTGGTTTGATTGGATTTCTTAGACACGTAATTTTCATCTCTTTCTCTGTTTTTCTGATTAGTTTGTTGGTTATTTATTATTATTATTAAGCATATTATACTCGCAGGTATATAGACCAAGTTTTTTACTGCGAGATAATGTTATTATGTGGTGCGTGCGTCATTGTACAGTAGGTGTCCGTAGCTATTTACCGCCCTACTTACTCAAGAGCGGGGGCGTACAAACGCTATGGATCGCGTGTAGCCCAGTGAGGAGCATGGTGCGAAGCCGCGCGGACGCCTCGTACGAACCCTTCCACGCAACAAACGAGACACAAAATAGCCGTTAACCAAAACAGAAAGAGACGCAACATTCGTTTTCAACAGGTCGTTATTGCAACTCAGAGTAAATGGTGGTTCTGTGCAATAATTCCTACTTCGGCGATTACTTTTATTAAACCGTTGAACTTTTATTACTGTGAAGTTAAACAGACTTTTTGATACGATTTCAATGGATTGTTTGTTTTGGATTTCTTCGGCACAGGACTGCAAATGCTGGTAATATACTTATTTTTAGAACCTTAAAAAACCTATACAATAAAGGTATAACCACACCTCCTACATCTTGATCAAATCAATGTTTTTTTTTTTCAAAAGTTTCGAGGATTGTAAACATTTTGAGAGGAGTTGTTTACATAAATAATAATATCGATTTCAACACGGAACAGTTATTTACCAGATTGTATGGGTTTAATATCTGTACCTACTATGTATAAAACTTTAGTTTTTTGAGGGGTTGATTTTTATGTAATTATCATAAGCGTATTATATTAGAATTACTTTCACGTGAAAAACAATGTTATACTTTTGGTAATGCCAAAGAGATTTTTTTGGTCCTTTTTCTCGTTTAACGCGTTTTTCACCTTTACTGTGGTTGTCTATTCGAGGCATGCCTGACCCATCATTCGTGCGATGCTCGCTTCTTAAGGATTGCCTACTTTATGGCGTGGCTTGACCTATTTGGGATAGTTTGCTATTTTCCTAAAAATATCTTACTAGATTTACATCAAGTTTGCTAATTTCGAATATTCATTATTTGAGATAAATTGTAGTTTCCTTTTTAAGATGATTGAGATGATGATTATGATGATTTTTATAATCAAACTTTTTATTATTTTTAAAATAATGAAACAATTAGTATTATCAAAATTACAGAAAGCTGATATAATTAAATATAATCTACACTACACCATACAGTTAGTATTCTTATAAGCGGCGATGGGCTTGTAACCGGTTTGTAACGTACCTATGAAATGCTAACTACTGCAAAATAAATGTGGGCATGTGCCAAATATAATGTTTAGACGTGCCTCTGACTACCCCCTCAGAACATCTTCAAAGGATCTAAGCGCTTGGAGATCTGAGAGGTTGTCTACCGCACTTGGGGTTTACAGTCGTGATCCTATTTATTTATTTGAATTTTATCTAATCGTATTGTAAATTTTGTATTTTCGTTTTTAATGGATAAACTAAAAAACTACTGAACCAATCTTTTTATGGTTCTGTACCCAAAGGATAAAAACGGCTGTTCGTCTGACTGTCCGTCTGTCGGTCACAGGTGTAAGCAAATCAAAATTAAAGGTAAAATTAAATAGACTTCAAATCCGGATAGTACTTGGGATTTGTTATTATTGTGATGGCAACATTCTGAACGCGGCAGTCGCTCCGACATTAGTTATATATATACTTAGAATACGTCTCGGTTAAGAACGGTTGTCTTGCGACTCGGTTGTGTTTTGGTGATATAAAATAAATAGTGTTCATCGATATAATGGTTTAAATGTTCCAGTTAGGGTTAGTTTTCAATCAGAAGTGACAAGAATCACGCTTTTTCTAATCGCTATAACCGCGAGTTTTCGTTTACAAAATCTTTATTTTTTTTGTTCTTTTTGCTTTGTTAGGTAGATTCAGAAGCTCTGGTTACTGTTACATAAAACCATTATAAATGCTCGTAAATCATTTGTGAGTGTAGGTATTTGTTGACTTTGTTGCCGGTTAACCTTAATAATTGTACTGCGTAGGTACTCATTTATGTGATGATTGTTTTTCAACCTACCTTTTCATAAATTTATACGTAAATCAACTAGGGCTAGCTAGTCGAATTGATAAAAGTGTGTGATAGTTTTCTTGTGTTGGGGGTAAGTCGAAAATATTGCTATTCTGTTCGATATTGGTGATTTTTTTTTCGAGTTGTGTATACTGAGTGTTTCTTTAAGGTGTGTACGGTGTACCTGCAGATATATTTTATTACTTATTAAGTAAATTTTAGAACAAGGACTTAGTTATATTGCATTTGATCACTTTATTCGTAACTGCTAGTTATGGGTTCTGACAGACGTAGTCGATCCCGCGAACGGCACGCATCGAAACATCGTCGTCGCCGCCGTCATTCGACCAGTGTCAGTCTAACTTCGTCGTCAACGAACAGCAGCTATATAAGTTCTCGTAAGCGTCGTAAAGAGTCGAAGTCTCGTTCTAGAAAAGATAAAAGGCGTCGTCGCCACCATTCAAAGAAAAGTAAAAATGTTAGTCCTGTTCAACGAACTACTAGTACTAATAGGCTGCGTACACAGACGCCTCCAGTAATTGAGGGCCTCCAGTCCCAGTCTATGAGCTCAAATGCCACCAATGTTGCTCAAGCGATAACAACCAACAATTTGCTTGCGGTTGGTAATAACAGTTCCTTACAAAACGCTAATATCTTTCCGGCGCAAGCATATACAGCTCATATTAATGTAGTCCCGGAATTCGACCCCAGTGATGGCTCTCAAAATATTGAATCTTGGATTCATAAGGTAAACGAATGCGCTCAGATATATTCGTGGAATGAAACGCAGATCCGCCACTACGCGTTAGCTAAATTGTCAGGTCTTGCCAAACGATGGTACCAAGGTCTACCCTCATTGCTTTTTACATGGGAACAATGGACGGATAAACTTAAATCTGCATTTCCTTCCACGGAAAACTACGGTGATTTACTGCAAAAAATGTTGCAGTTGAGGTGTAAAATAGGTCAGCCGTTAGATGTATATTATTATGAAAAGATGATCTTGATTAACAAATGCGAAATTTCTGGGCGTAAAGCTGTAGGATGCTTAGTGCATGGTATCGATGACAAGTTTGTTAGAATGAGTGCAAACTCATGCCGTTTCGAGGAACCAGAGCAACTGTTTGCCTACATAAAAACTTTGTCTCAAAGCGATGGCTACTCCATGAATAGGCGTAGAATTACAGTGAATAAGGAAGTAGTATCGACACCAGAACTAGTTAACAGTGACGCTGGTACCTCAAAACAAGGCATTGTATGTTATAACTGCGGTGAAGCTGGACACATTCGTACAAAATGTCCTAAACCAGTAAAACGGTGCAACAACTGTCGCAGGTTCGGGCATCTTGCCAAGGAATGTCGCCTTAGAAATACAAACACTAATTATGCTAATGTGATAAACAATGGTAATAGCTCAAACAATAATTTATTGCGAATTACAGCTCCACCAACTGAAAACAGCGTAATGCGTATCCAAACCATTCAATCTGAAAAGACTGACAGTGATAAGTATTATAAAGATGTAAAGTTTGAAGGTAACACCAAACGAGCATTCGTCGATTTAGGCAGTAACTGTACGTTATTAAAAGAAAGTTTAGCGAAAGAAATTTACGGGATTTTCGAAACAGACGGGAACCTACCAAATCTCAGGGGTTTTGGCAATGCCAGTGTGAAACCTTTGGGATCTGTCACGGGTGTGTTAACTGTTGATGACGTTACAGCTCAGGTAGATTTAGTGGTAGTGTCAGATTATTATATGCCCTGTGACATTATAATTGGGCAAACTTTCACTGAGTTGCCGAACATAATTATGTACAAGACATCGGACGGTTTATACTTTTATGAGGCACCGAATATGGGTTCTGACGATGTTAATGCTAAGTTGAAACTTGACTCTCAGGAAAAAGTCGTTGTCGAGTCTTGCACAACAGCACCAGTGGAAGTAACGACACATGCGCAGTTTTCTGGTTCACTATACGTCCCTACTGGATTTTGTAGCTGTGATAGTAGGAAATATCTAATATTGCCGGGAATTTACGACTTTAATGTTAATAAAGGGTTTATAATGGTATCAAATCTAGGGAACACAAATCTGACGATTGAAAAAGGTCACACTTTAGCTAGGGGTGTAAAATATGACGAAATTAAAGAAGCATATGTTGGTTTAACTACAACTATGCCGCGAAATAAAACGGATTTGCGTTTAGAAGACATGAACATTGGCACAAAATTATCTGAGATAGAAATACAAAGTTTTAATGATTTGCTCTCAGAATATAGAGACTGTTTTGCATTCGATTTATCCGAGCTTGGTAAGACAGATTTAACTGAAATGATAATTAAGTTAACCGATGATACTCCAGTAGTATATAATCCGTATCGTATGTCACTGAAAGAAAAGGAACAGCTATCCGAAATTATAGAAGATCTTCTTGAAAATGGAATAATCAGGGAAAGTTCGTCTTCATACGCTAGTCCGGTTTTGCTCGTTAGTAAAAAAAATGGACAAAAACGGTTATGCGTGGACTACCGCGCCCTTAATAGAAAAACTTTAAAGGACAAATATCCTTTACCGCGCATAGAGGATAAATTGGACTGTTTAGGTGGGAATCGTTTTTTTACGAGCCTGGACCTTGCTTCGGGATACTATCAAGTACCCGTAGCAGAGCAAAGTAAACAACTTACAGCGTTTGTCACTCCGGACGGCCTTTACAAGTATAATCGTATGCCGTTCGGATTGGCCAACGCTCCAAGCGTTTTCCAGCGAGCTATTAACTCCATGTTAAATGGTGTTGGCCAAAATTTAGTACTGGCATATATGGATGACTTATTGGTCCCTTCTCAAACGGTTCAAAGTGGACTCGAAAAACTGGAGAAAGTGTTTGTGATGTTAAGAGACGCTAAGTTGACATTAAATCCAAAAAAATGCGTGTTTTTTCAAGAGAAAATTGATTATTTAGGTTACGAGATCTGTAGCGATGGAATTAGACCGGGAATGCTAAAAACAGAGGCAGTAAGATTATTCCCTGTACCGAAAAACGTCCATGAAGTTCGCCAGTTTGTTGGCCTGGCGAGCTACTTTCGCAAATTTGTCCAAAATTTTTCTGTAATAGCTCGACCTCTCACTATGCTTACGAAGAACAATGAACTTTGGCGATTTGGTCCTGAACAAATGGCGTCTTACAACGCTCTGAAGGAGAAGTTAGCCAGTCGCCCAGTTCTTGCCCTATATGATCCTAAAGCCGAACTGGAAGTACATACGGATGCTAGCAAATTAGGGATTGGAGCAATTCTGTTACAAGATGGTGTCAAGGGTCTCCAACCCATAGCGTACTACAGCCGTCAAACTTCGCCAGAAGAGCAAAAATTTCATTCCTACGAGTTGGAGACTCTCGCTGTCATAACAGCATTGAACAGATTTCGAGTGTATTTATTAGGTACCCGATTCAAGATAGTCACTGATTGTAATGCAATCAAAAGTACAATGACTAAGAAAGACTTGGTTCCTAGAGTAGCGAGATGGTGGATTGCGATGCAGGAGTTTGATTTTGTTATAGAGTATCGTGCGGGTGTTAAAATGGCACATGTAGATGCTCTTAGCAGAAACCCGATCGACGCGGGCATTCCACCGTCTCGCGATGATGACAGTCATGTCTTTCGTATTGACGTAGATGTAGCTTTAGTTAACGTGGAGGATGAACGATGGCTTCAAACAGTACAACAAGCGGACACTGAATTACAACGGATTGTTAACATTTTAAAGGATCCGGATAGTACAAATATAGTTGAAATAAAAAGTAATTTCACATTAAAGAACGATAAATTGTATCGGATTATTAAAAAAAAAGACAGTGTCCGGCTGTTATGGGTTGTGCCAAAATCAGTTCGATGGCAGATTATCAAAAGCAATCATGACGAAGTCGGGCATTTTAGTTATGATAAAACATATGATAGAGTACGAAGAGTCTATTGGTTTAAAGGCATGCGACGTTTTATAAAAAAATACTGTCGTTCGTGTTTGCAGTGTGCACACAATAAAGTACCCGGGGGACCAAAAGAAGGTATGTTGTATCCCATACCAAAACCTGATAAACCTTTTGAAGTATTGCACGCTGATCACTGTGGACCGTTTCCTCAAAGTAAAAAGAAAAATTGTTACATATTAGCTATTATAGACTCGTTTACAAAATATATATACATAAAAGCAGTTAAAAATTGTAAAAGCAAAACCACAGTCAATGTTTTTGAAGAGTACTTTTCTCTTTTTGGTGTGCCAAGGCGGTTAATAACAGATAGGGGTTCGAGTTTTACAAGTCGGGAGTTTACCAGTTTTGTAAAAGAGAAAGGTTTTAGTCACGTCCTAAATGCTGTCGCGACCCCTCGGGCTAATGGCCAAATTGAGCGATATAACAGGTCTATTGTAGATGCTCTTACAGCAATAAATAATGATAGACCAGATAATGAATGGGACGTTATGATACCGCGGGTACAATGGGGACTTAACAACACCGTAAATAAAACTACAGGTAAGATGCCATCTGAAGTGTTGTTTGGTATTGCACCTGTCGGTGCGTCGGATGGAGCTATGAACTCTGTAGTGTCGGAAGTTCATGAATGTGAAGATCGCGAAATTGTAAGATCAAAGGTTAGTGAACGTGTGAGAAAGGAACAAGAAAAACAGAAGGAAACATTTGACAAAAAACGTAAAAAGGCGCATATATACAAAATAGGAGACTTAGTGCGTGTTGAAAGAGAAATTCTGTACCGGGGCAATCAAAAAAATTACTTCCTAAGTTTAGTGGGCCATATAGGGTTGCTCAAATTCTTGGAAACGATAGATATGAAATTGAAGATACTCCCATTACAAAAAAGCCTGGTAGACCTCTATACAAGGCTGTATTTTCTGTAGATAAAATACACCGATGGTGCGTATTTTCCAACGATCTCATAGATAGCGACACCGATTCTGATGCTAGTTTATAAAATATGATGATGATAAAATGATTAAGATGTATTTTCTTTATGAATGATCAAAACGTAAATAAATATTTTTGCAATGTTAATTCAAAATATATAATCATATTTGATTCAAAGAGCCTTGCAAGGCAATGAAACTTTACTGATGAATTTTTGTTTTGATGATGATTTTTGATTATGATGAGTAGCAACAGTAGTTCTGAAAGGTGAAGTGAGTTCGTTAATAGCCCATGATGTTAACCTGGGACTGTGTCCGGAGGACAGTGACCCCTGAGAAAGTTGGCGCTTGCGGAAGTCAGCCACTGTGGGCGTCAGCCCCTGTTGGCGTCAGCCTCTGCAGGCGTTAGCCCTTACGGGCGTCAGCCCCTGTGGGCGTATTAGCCCCTGTGGGCGTATTAGCCCCTGTGGGCGTTAGCCCCTGTGGGCGTTAGCCCCTGTGGGCGTATTAGCCCCTGTGGGCGTTAGCCCCTGTGGGCGTTAGCCCCTGTGGGCGTTAGCCCCTGTGGGCGTTAGCCCCTGTGGGCGTTAGCCCCTGTGGGCGTTTTAGATTAGCTGACCTGGCAAACGCTACCGTCCTGAAAGTCCTGAGGTCCTGACGGGCTACCAGTCGGCGGGCGGTCATCCACTCGGTCGGCGTTGTTCTCCGTAGATGCTACCGGCCTCGGTTAGCGTTACTGAATCTTGGCCGTGCTACCAGTCACGGGCAATGTTACCAGCTCACCCCAGATACGAACTTCGCTACTTTGGACAATTAAAGTGACAGTGTTTGTGTAAAATCCGTGTTGAGTTCGTAAATATATGGTATATCGTACGTACCTAATTAGTTGCAATAGGAAATTACCATGATTATAAAAAAATAGGTAGATACTAAATATTTTATTGTATATTTTATTGTATATTTAATTAATAACTTATAGGTAACGGGTTTATTTAGAATAGGTACTTGAAGTATAAAGGAAGATACATTGTTTTTTTTGTAGAAATTGATTTTAGAAATGAAACTGTTCTATTGTGACTTTAAATATTTTTTTTGTTAAATTGTTTTTGTAAACTTAATTTATATCCATAAATATAATATAGGTATTTACGCGGGGACGCGTAGCTGTACGTAGTCAGAATGGCCGAATGTAAGCAAATCAAAATTAAAGGTAAAATTAAATAGACTTCAAATCCGGATAGTACTTGGGATTTGTTATTATTGTGATGGCAACATTCTGAACGCGGCAGTCGCTCCGACATTAGTTATATATATACTTAGAATACGTCTCGGTTAAGAACGGTTGTCTTGCGACTCGGTTGTGTTTTGGTGATATAAAATAAATAGTGTTCATCGATATAATGGTTTAAATGTTCCAGTTAGGGTTAGTTTTCACAGGGCTGTATATCATGAACCGTGATAACTAGACAGTTGAAATATTCACAGATTTATGTATTTCTGTTGTCGCTATAACCACAAATACTAAAAATAGAATAAAATAAATATTTAAGTAGGGCTCACATACAACAAAAATGGTCTTTTGGCGTTTTTTTATAAATAATGGTACGGAACCCATCGTGCGCGAGTCCGACTCGCACTTGGCCGGTTTTTTATAAATTTTTTTACGCATCAGAATCTACATTATCAGTGAGTACCATAGGTTTAATATATATTTAAAAAAAAATAGAGATCCGCACGAATACTGCAATAATGTAACCTAAGGTATCAAAAAAAATGCATAATATTCATTAGTAAACCCGTGAAGAACTAGGGTTGACTGTTAGTTTACTAATATTACGTACTGTTTATTAAAGCTTACTAAAATTTCAGCGTAGGCTTCAATCTATAGTGAGGGTATCATTAACTTAGACGATTTAAAGATTTTATTCTACGACTTTGTTGACATTGCTTATATATGTTTATACGTGCCAAATTACAGCTTTCTAGCACTGATAGTCTCTGAACTAAGCTGCGGACAGACGGACAGACAGACATGGCGAAACAATAAGGGTTTCTTGTTGACTCGAAACTCTAAAAAACGCATTGACAATCGCAAAAAAAATTGGATTCTTGAAATTGAGCTTACTTAAATCACTACATAGTATAAAGCAAAGTCGCTTTCCGCTTCCCGCGTCTGTATGTATGTATGTATGTTTGCTTATATCTTTAAAACTACACAACGGATTTTGATGCGGTTTTTTTTTAATAGATAGACCCTCGTATTCAAGAACGACACTATGAGAACACGCACCCATAGTGGACGAAATATTTTTTCATAAACATTACTTTATGTGTTAAGCGGCACTATGGCGCACGCTACCGTGTGCCTTTAGAGCTCAACTTTGGCTAGAGGCACACGACAATGTGCCTCTAGTCAAACTATGCAGTGTCACACAACACATAAAGTGATTTTTATGAAAAAATATTTCGTCCACTGTGGGTGCGTGTTCTCATAGTGTCGTTCTTGAATACGAGGGAGAGTGATTCAGGAGGAAGGTTTATATGTATAATAACATGCCACCCGTGCGAAGCCGGGGCGGGTCGCTAGTATGTTATATTTCATTATGATAAACACGGGAACGTAAATAGATATTGTCGATGTAGGTAGTACAATACATTGAAAGTTTGAGAGTAGCTATCATTATGTCAATAATTGTTATTAGAGAGGTGGTAAAGTTAATTTTCTGCAATATGGTTGCTTGAATTACCGTGAAAAACCAATAGAATTTTCCACTAGTACTAGTAACCAGAAATGCATTTGTACTGTCAGCGGATTGTCCATCCAATTGAGATTGATGATCAAGGATGTGCCATCAATCAAACCAAATATAGGCACAGGCGTTAAATCTTCATTATTCTTTACATCTGTCCACCCACAAAAAGATCGCGTTGAATCCATTTACACGAAAATAACCTTTATAACAACGTTGTACTTGATGTTTTTAGAAATGAGTGAGTAAGATTTAGTTACGCCCATGTGTGGCAGGATAATAGCGAGACGTGTCCTATTTATATCGCGCGCATGTCACGCTAGTTCTAAAATTATAAAAATAAAAGTTAAATGAAAGCACAAAATTATCCGATGGAACCACCAGAGTCAAATTCCCTTTGTAAGCCGCCGGCGGGTATCGAGCATGATGTCTAGCTTCGTTTACGCCCCCTCAAAAAATATCTCTCCGGCAACAGTTAAGCCGAGGTAGTAGTAGTCAACCTAAGTGGTGCGTGATCTAGTTTCCTTATCTAACTTTTTTTTCGGCCGCAGCGCCTTATGCTCTCTCTATACGCTGACAAAAGTCTCAGACACCAGCAAAAAAGTTCTAAAAAAAAACACACACTAAACAAGTTTTGTATTTTTTCATTAATGTCGATTACTAGCATGTCTAGCACTAGCTGTCCCGCGACAGACGTTGTCCTTTCTAAATTAGATAGATATATAGTCTCGCGGGTTTTTATTTAGATCTACTAAAAACCAATATCTTTGTAGTACATACGTATAATTAGCTATTACCCCAGCGCACGCAGGTAAAGCAGTTCAATAGCGCTTTTTTACGCCTTACTTAACAAATATGAATATTTAAGGTTAACCAAGAACTTTAGCGTAATGCTAGATAGCCTATATTATATGTATATGTGGCTATCATATACAAAAATATGTTTTCAAATACGACCGGTCTTTCCTGTAATTAGCGCGTTCTAACAAACAAACAAACAAACTCTTTCGATTTATTATATTAGTATAGATGAAAGAATATAAAAATGCATGCTATTAGAAAAAAAAATCTATAAACGATGATAATCAAATCATCATAATCGTATGTAACCAAATCATGTATTATATCAACCTATTAACAGTAATTATATTCACGTTTTCTCCACAAACATGATATTATGATATAGGTACAACGCGAGCAAGCTGTTACAGCCAACTTTCCTGATTATGTTGTAACTATCAAGTTTGTTTTTCGCTTACTACTCAATAATTAATTAATAATATCCAGCATAAACAAAGAAGAAATAATATATACTACCTATTTTATCCTCTGATGGATGCCTTACACAAAATATATTTAGTTGGATATTACTTCTTATCAGCGGATTTTCTATCGCGACTAAACTACCTACTACCAAAAGTAATATTTAGACGTATCTTTGGTTTTCCCTAGGCATTAATGTTCTATGATTGCCGGTGAAGTTACAGGCACATGAGGCTTAGCACCTGTGTGCTTAAAGATGGCAGGAGCAAGGCAGTGCGACTTAGGGCGAGATTTGTGTTACTATTCGTAATCTACGAATAAGTGTTTAATTATAATAAGCGATGGTACATGCCACATACAAAATAACCATCACCTTGTTTAGCCTTCAAGCGATATCAAAAAAATATTTTCAAGGATCTGAGTACTTGGAGATCTGCGAGCATGATTTTAAGGAACTTTAGAAAAATTACATTATCGCATTTAGAAGTTCAGTTTATTCCTTTCGAAGTTATAGAATATACTAAATAGATCCATTTAACTTTGGTGAAGTTCAAACTAGAAGTCCATTTAAATATACCTACTTTTAGAAAAAATTCTACATATCGTTATGTTTTCATTTAAAAAGAGCAATTTTAATTTGGAAAATTTATTTAAATCGCGCTTTATTATAATAATCTTTGAGCTTTTATCGAATCATTTTCGTGAAAAGTTATAAGTGTAGCTGGTTTACGTAAAATATCTGTGTAAAAACTACGGGGGTGGATATACTTATGCTAAGAGTATAATATCAAAATCCAGCTAGAATAAAATTAAAGGCACAATCTGAATCAAAAGGCAATATAGGAAGGCCCATTTAATAATCTTGCGGAACAAGTTTAAATTCCGCTGAGTTGGCATGAGTTTAATATGAATATACTTTGCATACGTTGTTTGCAGAGAGTGTTCAACAAGTCTTTGTGACGCTGCAAGAATGTTTATTTTGCATACTTGAATGGATCTAGATGGATATAAAAAGTTATGTAGGTACTTTATCATACACGAACAATGCTTTCAAACTTGCCTTGCATAATGGAAGTAGTTACTAAATGTAAGTATTTTATTCGAGTGGAAAATTTTGATAATATCAGTCAAATCAAAAGCAATACCGTGGACGTGACACTGTTGGAATATATTATGATAGGTAATGAGTATTTTAAACTTGCCCGGCTGGCTGACTCTCTCTCCGGGTTCGGGATGTTAATAGGAATGCTGATAGTCATTTAAAATATATAATAAAGTACATATAACATAAAACAGACAGAATAAAACACATTATAACACCAAAAAACAATTAAAGTACCTCGCACTGATCGTGCGTCGCGGTTACGTGCGTGATACCGAATCAGTGAGATTCGGTATCACTCGCCTGGCGCGAGATGGCGCTAGTCGCCTTAAAATCACGGCGCGTTAGGGAATGGGATGTGACGTCGACGTGGTCCAAATAAAAATGAACTGATAAGTACAGATCACCGCGCGCTACAATATTACATGAACTGGACCACATTACAGAGATATACTATCTCTGTAATGTGGTCCAGTTATGCTGTAATTCAGATGATGGAGTTACTAGTTGTTTAATAAAACTCCTAAGAAAATAGTCTTATTATGTTTAAAAAATGGGAATGGGATGTGACGTCGACGTGGTCCAAATAAAAATGAACAGATAGGTACAGATCACCGCGCGCTACAATATTACATGAACTGGACTGGAGATATACTATCTCTGTAATGTGGTCCAGTTATTCTGTAATTCAGATGATGGAGTTAGGAGTTGTTTAATAAAACTCCTAAGAAAATAGTCTAATTATGTTTCTTTTAAATAAAACGCAAACCGCGCGACCACCCGCGCGTAAAGGCGGTTAATATAAGAATTGACCTACAACTAAGGGTACTGAGTGGGAATACCCAGAGTAAACAAAAAGTACGTGACTGGACTTAATAATTTTTAAACGTATAAGAGGATTTTCGAGTGTTTTCGACCGAAAACGTACCTGATATTTCGAATATACAGTATTTACCTACTTACTTTTATCATTTTAGAATATTTAATACAAAGTTGAAGGAAATAAGCTCAAGAAAAACGTTTTTTTTTATCAATCAATTTTGGATGGTTTTGAAAGCTATGTTTCAAATTTCACGTTTTGGGCTATACATTGAGTTCACAAATATTCCACTTCTTTTAAATATTGCTGTAGCTAGTCTATCCACATAATATTTTGCTGCGAGCTACAGCCCGCAGCTTTGCTTGCATAGTCCCCTAAGAAAATTGGTACTTTATGCTTTTCTAGATTAATCAGCCATTTTCGTAATAGAAGTTTATACGACAACCACGAATAAGGTGAACCTAGCTAATTATATTAAAGATTTACTAATGAAAATTAAAATAGCATCTGCTTTATATGGAACTTTGTAATTATTGCGATATGTTTTATTTTCATGTGTTGAAACACAGAAGAGACAAAAGGTACTACGCATCTTTATAGTAAAATTAAAACTCTACTCGTTTAAAAAGAAAATCACAGCAGAATTGTATAAACTGTTATACCATTACCCGTAAATTAAACTAATTTAGTTTAATTTACGGTTAAACTATTGTGATACTATTTTATTTTACCCACAAAACGTTTAAATTTAGTTAGTAAAAATTTAAATTGAATATTTATATGTTATGAGCGTAGCTATGTATTTTATGAACAAACGTAATCATTCAGTAGTACCAGGACCTATCTAGCTAGTAATCCTTACAATTGTGCATGCTTTCATATCAATGTATAAACTGCAACGTGTATGTCATCACGAGCAACATTGAAATTAAGTAGATAACTCAGATTTGCTCAGTTCAGGAAAATAACGGTCCTAAAATTGCGTTGTGCTTTTCATTTGTGTCGAGTGAGTGCTCACATCATTTGCCACTACACGAACGAATTTAATACAGCACTAAAACAAATCGCTCAATTTTTCACTTTACGTGGTCCTCGCCGTGGCCACAGTATACATTATTGCCTATATAAAGCACGCAGGTATGCAAGTATCCAGTAGTTTTCGAGTTTATTCGTTACAAACACAAAAATACAAATCTTTCCTCTATAAAATATTAGAAGATATATGCAGCAGCACTACATGTGACTAACCATTGATGTTTTTTTTTCAGATTATGGGTGCAGTCATAGTGATTACTTTCAAATGAGATTAGAGAGTGAGATTCAAGATGGAGTTCAGACCTGTGGAATACACACTTATAGTATACCTTTCGGGAATAATATTGGGTGAGTACAGAGTACCTACAAGCCTCGGCATTAAGTCCGCCTTTTTGTATTTTTTTTAAGTGCGATTAAGGTATAATTAAATAAATAAATAAATAAGTGAAAACTACACAGTACACAAATATTACATATAACTGTACCTATTGCGATGAGACCGCGTAATTGAATACATTTAATTTGGCCCACATAACTATTTGTTCCAATAGTCAGCATCCCTATTCCCTATAATGCTATCAGATAAAATTCATAATAATATAATTTAGCAAACCTAACAAACCCATTTTTAACCGAGTATATTTTTTACTTACACTGGCTGACATTATTGTCATAATATATTTTTAATTTCTCCTCAAAATTCAACTCACGACAACTAGAAATACGAGCCTACGGGTAGGTACATCATTCTTGCGAAACAGGATTAGTATTGTGGAGAGGATCGTTAATGGAAGAGACGCAGGAATAAATTAGATTAGGACTCTCTTTGAACCAAGTTTGCATTGAATACGTGAGTGTAAGTTTTTCTTTGGCTAAACGTGAGGCGTTAGCACGAGCATCAATTCTAGCGCTGTTGTAAAATTTTTGAACCGAGCAACCGTCAAACAAGCAATAATGTAAAAACTAAAATAGACAATTATAGAATTAACATGCGTGAATGAAATAGACACCAATTGCTATGAAAACCATAAAATCAATTTAAAAAATATTTTGGCTAAAAATACCGTCGCAGAAATTCCGATATACGTCTTTAAGATGATGGGGTACTGGATGAACAAAGTATTTATTAATTAAAAATCCCTGATGTGCATGCTAGTCTAAATTTGGTCAATATTATTCACCGATAGAAACTTGATAAGGAACAGATATTTACTTCACAACAAAAAAGCTCGTATCTATAAAGTTCCGTCTACATTATCGAGTTTGAGTTTTCCCAGAACTTTCTCGGAGGGATGGGTGATAAAATTACCCCCAATTTATCTGCCAGAGCCGGCCGTTCATAGCACCCGCTTGGCGATTCCACAGTTAAATCTGTCTGAGGTAAACCTGTGGTTTGGTTGTACTAAACGATCAGTGTAACTTTTTAAGAGAGCTATGATAACGCTCTCTGGGGAATTTGTAGCAGGTATTCATTTTTGAAAGGCTCATAACAAAAATTCAAAAGGCAACTCAAATTACGCGGTGCGCAATGATAACCAAAAAATAGTTCAGTTCATGTATGAAAAAAACCTAATAAATAAATATGATCGCAACTGTAATTCCCAAGAACAAAAGACATCTTCAAATATCGCCAGACGAAGATGATAGAGAGGCACGTCCTGACATTAAATTTAGCACTTGTTCACATTTTGCAGACCATAAATATTAGCAACGTTGCAAACCCATCGCTAAATACATAAATTGTTTACAAAAATACAATACATTTTCAAAGAGTTGACTATGATTAAAAATAAAAAGAGACATTCTGAGGAAGACTCTGAAGTTACAAAGTCAGAATGAGTAATTATTTATTGAGTGCAGATTGTACATAGTAAATCCACTTTTAGTTTTATTTGGTACGGTTTTCAAGTTCAAAAATTGGAAATCTAAAGTATTCCATGATAAAAAACTGGCCAAGTCCATGTCGAGCCACGCGCAATGTAGGGTTTCGTAGTTTACACAGCAAACAACGTTTTATAAGTAATTTTCAATGATTATTTCAACTAAAAAGTTTACTTCTAGTTTACGAATAATCGTCGCGCAACTTAGAAAATACATTTTCTTAGTTATTCGATGATAATTCGTAAATTTGTTAAGCCTACTTAGCCGTGATAGTTTTTCTTAGCCTTTTAAATTCGTTATATTATGTACTACCTTGATTGTTTTCACACCTCCATAACCAATCATTTAGCTGATAGGGGGGGGGGACACTCGACTCTGTCAAAATTTTGCACTTTAAAGCTTATTATTTCACAAACGGATCCCTTAATTGAAAAGTTGTCTTAACAAACCCATAATGTTTTTAAAAGACCTATCCAACGACACCACACGCCATAGGGTATGCGTGAAAAAAAACATAACATCCCCACTTTAAGTGTAGTGTTGAGGGTGTTGTGTGAGTGTTGGTTTTTTAAGATTTTATCATACCACTTTGTTGACTTGACCATTATGTATATTGATGCCAAATGACAGCTTTCTAGCACTTAAACTCTCTGAGCTAAGCTGCGGACGGACGGACGGACATGGCGAAACTTCTTGTAGTCTACGAAACCCTAAAAATGGATCCAATAGCTGTACAAATAAGTGCTAACAAACCTTCTATGAGCTAATTGCCTTTTAACTAATTTATAGCTTTCATGTGAAGTTGATATAAACTACTCAATTTACCACTTATAGGAGCATAAACTTGTAGTTGCGTAGCGAAGAGTTAATTAATTTTCAGTTGCATTTGATCGCTTTTGAAACATCCCACGTACTATCTTTAAACATGTACTTCAATATTGCGTTATATAATAATAAGGAGGTAGCGTAACTAAATAAACAAATATTGTTGGAAATTTCCCATAAAACCATCTATTCTCAAACTAAGCAAAGCTTGTAGAAACCAGATTACTCATAGAATACTTTTGTTTGTAGGTAAAACATATATACTATAATACAACATAATTAGTGACTGTTACATTCTAAACGTAGCCTTACCTCGCTCCGTGGGTTAGCTAACTGTAATTACATCTTTGGAGTTTACTTTGAACCAAGTCTTTGAATAGCCGCAGGTAAGCCTTTTAAATGAGCCTTTCCCTTTATGTAAAGATGCACAGTCGTTTGTTAGTAATTTACTTTTAGATGGCCAAATTTTCTTAAAGGAAAAATAATCATAATTTTTTTTCTGTCGACACAGGTTTTATGATTTAAAATATAGGGTGACATAAATATTAGCCCAAAAAATTGTGTCAAGAAGCACCATTAGAGGAACCTGAATCACGCTAATTTATTTCGAGATTTTTATCAGCTCTCGAGTCTTATTTAGGATACAAAGTATAAGTACTCACCAGCTCACCAGCAAAGCTCGTTTGTTTGACAGCAGAATGTATTTTTGTAGTTGTCTTGGTTAAAATCCAGAGGAGACATCATTATTTGCACTTCTAAATTACTAATAGAAAGATATAAACATTTTGTATTTTTTTCTGCACCAGATAAACTAAAAAATTACTAGACCAATTTTAAAAATTATTTTACCTTTCAATAGCTATATTATAAGTGAAGAACATACATATCTTTTATTTAAAAAAATTGAGATCTCCACTAAAATTACAATAATGTAACATATGGTATCAAAAATCTTAGTGCGAAGCCGGAGTGGACTACTAATCATGTATATTACTATACTGTAATATGGGACGTCAAAATTTGTATAATAAACCGACTTTGGATATTCAATTATCATCATCATCTTGCCCTTATATATTTTTTTTCAATCACTCTCTCAGTTTTCTTTCCTCAACTTCTTCCCTTATATCCATCAATCTACCATTCCTAACACTTTGAATATTCAATACAAGTAGCATTTTCTGAAATAATTTTCTTGAAATAAGACTGTTTTTCGCCCGCGCCGCGGCTTCGCTTACGTAGCATAAAAAGTAGTCTATATTATATTTCAAGTTTCATCCAAATAAGTTTAATTTTTTGGGCTTGATTGATTGAGCTACATTTAAACATACTCATAAATATATAAGTACCTGGGATGACAATAAATCACATGCATTTTATTCCTAATACTAGTTAATTTATTCTTCAAACATGACAATCTCTACATACGGTAAGCACCTTGGAAAAGCTATAATGTCTATCACATTTTTGAATAACAAAATAATCTTTTATGTTCACTACTTAAATTAGAAGACGTTAATAATCCGCTAATATTTTCATAATACCTATTAATTCTCGAAAATGACTACATTAAGGACCACCGAGGGAAAGATTTGCACGTTGTAGAGATTAGGAAAAGTTACAAGGGCATGTTGTGTTTATGTAAATACTGCGATACGACTTAATATTTTGAACTCACGCCATCTAATGAAAAGACACACTATAGGGTTTTCTTTATGGAGATCCATTTTAATATTAGGAGTATTTGTAAACACATAAGTATTTTAGTATCGGTATGTATGTAATTTATCTAAGAATTTTATTAGCTTAGTGTGTACGTACAATCAGACAGTCAGAGAGTAATGTTTTGAACTCACGCCATCTAATAGAAATACGCACTTTACGCACTTTAAGGTTTTTTTATTAGATAAATTATGTGATTTTTTTATTAGGAGTGTTGGTCGAGTGTGAGGTACCACAATTTTAATTTCGAAGGTCGTTGGTTTGAATCCCGGCGTGTGCATTTATGGATTTTTCTGTTCGAAAAAATTATATGCGCATCAAAAACACGTGCTCAAAACGGTGAAGGAAAACATCGTGAGGAAACCAGTTAGTATTCTTATAAACGGCGATGGGCTTGCGACCTGTCACGTATGGAATGATAACTACTGCAAAATGTGGGCATGTGCCAAATATAATGTTTAGACGTGCCTCTAACTACCCCCTCTAGACATCTTCAAAGGATCTAAGCGCCTGGAGATTTGAGAGGATGTCTACCTTACATTATTAGAATACCGTACATTATTATTAGGAGTATTCGAAAACACGTGAGTATTTGAGTGTATTTGTATATAAATTATTTAAGAATGTTAAAAGATTAGTCCGTAGGTATTGTAAAAATATTGATGAGGAAAGTAGGTATTTATTAAAGGAGAAAATAAATAAGGAAGTAAATGGGTGGGTAAGTGGATTTATAGCATCGACTACATAGCCTAATAGACGCCTAATGGCTTCATTTCTTCAAACAAACAACTCTGTCAAGTCAGTGAGGTATGAAGTACGGGGGAAGTGGGAAAAAATGCATTCTGATTGGCCGATTCAAGATGACGTGATTCACTAGGGATGGGAAGTGTTGTCATTTGTTGTCGATAGCAGTCAGAGGCACGTCCAAATATTATATTTGGCACATACCAACATTTTGCAGTAGTTAGCAGTCCATACGTGACAGGTTGCAAGCCCATCGCCGCTTATAAAAATACTAACTACTGGTTTCCTCACGATGCGATGTTTTCCTTCATCGTTTTAAACACGTGTTTTTGGTCTATATATACATATGTATAAAAATCAATTGCTGTTCGTTAGTCTCGCTAAAACTCGAGAACGGCTGAACGGATTTATTTTATCTTGGTGTTGAAATGTTCGTGGAGGTCTATGAAGGTTTAAAAGGTGAAAAAAAATTTCGAATAATTGCCGGGAAAACCCTAAAAATAGTTTTGATAATACGGGAACGGGAACGGGAACGCGAATATTATAAATGTGAATTGCAAATAGGTTACTTCATATCCATGTAGGTACAACGCGAGCGAAGCCGCGGACGGAAGCTAGTTGGCAATAAGTAGTTTTACTAGTTAGGTCCAACTGTTGTTGTTACTACTATGTAGGTTTATCGATCATCAATTAATGAGTAGTGGTACAACACTATTGACTTTCGACAAGGAAAATAACCAGTGTAACTTGAGCTTGTGGTAATGGTTTTTTAGCATAAACAGACGAGATGTGCACGGGTCAAGGAAGTGGTCGGTACTACTGCAGGTTTGACGCGCGGTATTTTTTATCGGCCGTATAAGCCTGATGTTTTGGATGATAGTGTTCGCCTTGCATGCGGTGTCTTCTGGGCTATGTAGTCGATGGTTTATAGTCTGCGCAAAGATGACAGTCATAGTGATGAGGTTAATTATGTTTAGGACTAGTACGAGTTATTAGTCCATGATGATGTCTTTTATTGTCAAATCTAAAAGAGTGATTCAAATTTGTAAAGTTTATAAGTTAGGTGATTATTTAGAGGTTTAGAATACCCACAATTTTACAGTTTCATGCAGGGCTGTTATCACTTTTATGCATGGCTTAGAATAAATTTTTGTGTGGTTAAATTTTATAAATGTGGTTCTTGTTTTTGTGCTTATAATTACCGGTGCTGTTTGCGTTTTAAAGGATATTAAATTCAAAATATTGGATTTTATAAGTTCTAAGAACGCATTATAAAATGAATAACTGTCTGACAGCTAAGACATTCGCTTCCGCGTATAATTTTTTTTGACCAATTTTTCTTGCAAAACATGATAATTATGATGCGCCTTTGTGCTTTTTCAATGCTGATAAATTTTGTTATGGTTACCGCCCCAAATTGTAAAAGAAGTTTACTTGTAATTCGTACCTAATAGAACAAAAGAGGTTTTACTTGTAGGTACTCAATATTATAGGTTCATGAATAGTACATTCTAATAGGTTTGTGTAGTCTGTGGAATATTGTAGTAGACTGTAGAGACGCTTGGGCGTTACCGCTAGTTGAGACGTGTTGAATGAGGCCTATTTGTTATTGAATGTGAATATTGTTGTGTGTAAAGTCCGCCAATATTTATTTATTATTTATTATTATTATTTATTATTTATATTTAGTAAAGTAAAGTAAGATAAACTAATATAATAATAAAAAATAAAAAGAAGTAATAAGAAATAATAAAAAGTCTGGCCGGGTAATTATTTTAACTATTGTGTAAGTACCTATCACTAATATATTGATAATATTAGACGAGTAGTTATTTACAAGCGAGCAACACGACAATGAAATAATGATTATCATAATAATGTAATCAAAGGGTTTCTTTTCTAGAGCTTTTAGAAAATTAAATGAAGTTGCTTATAACGCATCTCACACTTTGAGCAACGAGATGCAAAGGTTACTCTTTTAATAATTCAAAAAGCCACATTGCCTTATTTCTCACACCTTATTCCATGAATATTGACTCAACTTATTAAGTATTCCTCATGCATGCACACTGCACAGGTAACTCATGTTAGGTTATGAACTCACGAAGCAATATACGCGTGCCCGTGAATACGCAGCCCGTACTTTCTACAAGCAGTTTAAGCCATCTGACCTCAGCAGAATTTCGATAAAACAGCGCTAAACAACAAAACCTCAACTGATAGTTTTACTGAAGTAGTAACTACGGAAGATCATTTATTTAGTAGGTGAGCGAGTAATATTATACACAATACAATTATATCTATCTATATATATTATATATATATATAATTATAAAACACCAAAAAAGTTTCTTCCTAAGTCCGTAGAATATCTGTTGAATAAATTTTACATAATCGTATAGGAAATGTCCATTTAATTTTAGATAGCCCTTATCTAATAATAAAAAAATCGGCCCTTGTTGTAAATATCAATATATAGATACTTCTTCAATTGTACCTATTTAGTTGCCTGTGGTTTTTAAATTAAATAAATGTAGTTCGTTTTGATTCTCGCTGAAGACTTGTTGTTTTATTTTAGCCCTTACTAGTTTATTTGTCTTGATCTTTTGTATAGTCATTCTACAGCGATGGCGCTGACAATTGCTAGCTGACTTTTAATTACTCACCTGACTAGTTGCCTAAGTCTTGAATAAGTTAAGCAGTGTCGCAAACTCGTATGTTGTTAGCCTTACACGTCTGTTTTTGACTAGTCACGTCGTCGCGTCGCTTTGAATTCGTAGCACTGCGTAGAGGTGCTACGAGTACGCGTACTCGTAGAAGTTTCGTAGCACGTACAAAATTATTATCTAGTAAAATGAAATAGTCACTTTTTGGTCCGCCATCTTCTCTATTGCAACCATGTGCAAAAGCGAGTGTAGTGATATCAGCAACGATCTTTATTGGGAAATTAAAAACGCTCTAAAAACGAAATATATATTGCTCTGAAATGGATTGGAAAACACAAAAGCTTTTTATGAAAATAAACTAACTACCATCTTTAACTGAGTTGCAGTTGAAATCTGATAATATTGAGGAATATAAACAATGAAAATAGACTCGCGTTGTTCATTATATCATGCCAATTCCACGTCGCTATTGGAAATTTCCAATGTATGAATACGGACACGTTTACGTATTGTCTTTTACACAGCGGAGGGTGTGGTGTGTGCGCAATATAGTTGTGTGTGGATATTCCAGTATGTGCATAGAATATTGTTACTACACCTACCACCAAATCGATTTTTATTATATTTTTAGAGACTTTTTACAGACAAAATTATAATCAGTGATTCCGAATTAATAACAGGTAGGGTTTTATCGCATTGAATTAACAGTCTAAGCTCTCAGTTATAGGCCACAGCATAAAAACCAAATAAAAGTAGTTTTGAAAATTAGTCTTTCATCAATAATTTTATCTAAATATGTAAAACTCTTGCGTTACTGACCGACTGATTGGCTGACTGACTGATCTAGCAACCCACAGCCTAAACGACTAATTCTAGAAACTTGAAATTCAACCCCCAAGAGCAACGAGGGTTGAAGTCTGTTTAAAAACCTTCACGTGAACGGAGTTGCGGGGGTTTTCACTAGTGTTTAATAAAAATACACGAAGGTAGTCAGCTACAGTTGCCTAGCCTAAGTTTTAAGGCAAGATTTATAAAATGAATTACGCCTGAGAACACGCTTAACAAAGTAATTTCCAACTTTCTACCGTTTCGTTTTTCACTCTAGGTAGGTACTTTACCATTTGTGGTTTATTCTCATTTTACCGCAAATCCTAATTCGGGAAGCTTGACACGAATAAAATGGTTATAAACTCGGAATGAATGTAGCCAAGTGAAAATTTACTTCAGTCGTAATGTTTATTATCAACGTACGTGCCACGAATATACAAATGTGTTTAAAGATTCTTAAAAAAAGAATTACACTTATTATTATGAGTTGGGTAAAATATAAATACTGTGCCAAATGTTTGGACGTGCCTCTAACTACCCCTTTTAGACATCCTTAAGGATCTAAGCGCCTTGAGATCTGAGAGTATGTCTACCGTACCTCAAGTACAGTCGTGATTCTATATAATTTTATTTTATTTTTTATTCTGAGCTTGAAAGTAAGTTTAAATTAAAGAGGGCTATGAAGATAGCTATTAATTTTGTAACCATTCCTATAACAAAATTTTGACAATCACCATAGTAACTAAGAAAGTTTCATAAAATAAATAATAATTCTCGACTATTATTCCGTCGCGTATCTTAAATATAATATACCTTTTTATCACAAAATTAACAACAATAGCTATGATGAAGATAGATTTTTAATTATTACGTTTCAATCAGACCAGTTATTACGCAGCCATCGCTGGACAGGAAAGGTAATAATTTATTTTTTAGGTGTCATCCGATATCTTCTAAACACTAATCAAAAAAAAGGCCACATTTTGTTAAAAAATTAAATAAAGTAAATAAACAACAGTTTTTTTAAATACATCAATTATATAATAATTGTATCTGTGTAGCATTTTTTCTCTACTTATAGTTTAACACGCTTTTATAAGTATCTTATACGTATATCATGCCAAATTGTAGCTTTCTTGCACTAAGGATATTTGAGCTAAGCTGCGGACAGACGGACAGACATGGCGAAACTATAAGAGTTTCTTCTTTCTATATACTACAAAATCCTAAAAAGTAAGAAAATCTTGAAAATCGCAAACGAAATTTAACCAATTTCTAACTGTTGGATCGTTATCAAATTTGCCAGTCGTGTGTAGTTCTGATGACAAAATAAGAATATGATATCAACCTATTGATGCGGCCACGATCATCTTCTCACGAGGGATTTCTTTAACGGATAACAGCACGGACAACTTTGTATACTAATTATACTGTGATAGCTAAACACGATTGTCTCCTCAACGGCAAATTGTTTTTAGTTTATTACTATAAAAGCGTTACTCTAAAAATAATTTCATTGAAAGTTGCGAGTTGTTATAAAAACAACTAGCTTACAGTCAACAAGATCACGCATATCAAAGCACTGTTGTAGTCAGTCAGTCCTTGGCAGGAGTGTAAAGATACGAGTAAAACTGAAGCTGCTACCCAGATAAGCATTGGAACTGAGAAGTGTGAACGATTTGATTTTTCAAACTTTCGTTATTGGTACTAAACATAATGTCAAAAACGGGACATTACTCACGTATAAAACAAATTGTCGATGAAGTAACCGACAATGTTTCGTTTAATCTAGAGAACCTTCATCAGGGTGATACAGTAAGCGACAAGCTCCCTCTTTACACGCTCGCGTCTCAAACTGCGAACAATAAATCGCTCAGCACGGGTCGCAGGTCCTGTGAGCGAAGAACGATAAAATATTAACGCACCGATATTTACTTTTAGGCTCCTGACAGTTCATTCGGTAATAGCTCTGCCTATGGCACATTAGTTTTGACTTCCAACCAGGACATTTTTGTGTTGCACATAAATGTTTGTTTCGTGTTAGGGTGGTGTATGGCTTCTACCTTCACCACGACCTTTGCGCGGTTAAGACAAGTCTACCCACGTGCGTAGTTTCCAAATTGAAATTAACGTTGTCTGCAGACAAACACACACACCTTTTCCATAAAGGCTAAACAATTAAGTAAATTAAATTAGATGATGTTTTACGTGACACCAACGGAATGTTCGTTGTCCTTTGTAGTGCACAACCAGTACGAAATTAGATAGTTTCTCTTTGATACTCCGTACGTTGCCCTAGGGCAAACTGTTTACACGAGTCAAGTTCAAATTTTAATTAAAATTAAAGACATGTTTATTGATTGATAAATCAATAGAATCAGGATCATTAAAAATCGTCATAAAATCCAGTTTTAATTATTTTAATTGCGTTTTTTGTACAGAATGTTTTTAATTAAGAGACCTGGTACATAATATATTTATTTTGTCATCTAACTAAACAATCAGATATTTTGTAGATAGAAGCAAAGTCAAAGTCAAATTGCTGATAGACAGCTTTAGCGTGTTATTTGGGGCTTTTTATAGAAAGGTACGTAATTAAAAATAAATTTTGGTTAATATTTGATACTCACGGTGCCATCTAGTCCCAAACCAAGCAAAGTTTATACAATGGGAACCAAATAAGTGCTAGAATACTTAAATACATACATACATACATACATAAAATCACGCCTGTTTCCCAGAGGGGTAGGCAGAGGTCACGGCTTTCCACTTTCTACGATCCTGACATACTTCTTTACTTCTTTCTTTATTTAATACTTAAATGTAATTTTTTAAATACTTTGTTATTACACTATTGCATCCAGACACAAAACAAACACCTATGTTAATCACGCAAACGTTTGTCCTGCGTGGAAATCAAATCCACAACCTACTGCACAAAAGGCAGAACTACTACCAGCTAAACTACACATTCAATAATTTTATTCAGATAGGTTAATAGACTCGGTTGGCCATTTTTATCAGCTTTGTTGCAATACGCGTTGTCACGTTTAAGCACATATTAATAGTACATCTAAATTAACCAGTAGTAGTTGGTTAGCATTCCATACGTGACATGTTCCATTTTATTGATCTTTCTAGTAATAGATTTAATAACAGGAATATAATTTGATTATTTTAATAAGAATTTTGAACCGACTTCAAAAACAAAAATTCTCCGCCAATTGATAAACGATTATGAGGATTATTTCGCTGGTGTAAGTAATGAGAATAATCCCGATATTCCTGAGGGATTGCTGCTTTTCCCATAAAGTAAAACCGAAAACTGTACGTTGTAACTGTTTTTCCCGAAAACTGTACGTTGTCGTTATACGTATTATGGTATAATAATAATAATATAGCCTTTTATTCAGATTTTTCTTAAATCTATTGACAATATATAAAGCACAAATTAAACTAAACTAAATCTAGTATCTGTAGCTTGCTTGTTATTTGCAAATCTGATTGCCAATCGGCAAAGGCCTCCTAAAACCTTTTCCATTCTGATCTTTACTGAGCCACTCTGTTCCACATTACTCCTGCCACTTTTTACTCCATTTGTCGTATCCTCTTATTGTGTGGCCCGCCCATCTCCACTTATGCCTTCTGATTTTCAATGTTACATCTTCATCTCTGTTGACTTCTTGATTTTCAGTATACTCCTTTCCATTACGTGTTGACAGGTTGCGAGTTTGCTTGTCATTTTTTGAGTTAGAGCCCATGATTGGCAGCCATACATAAGAACGGGTAAGTATACAGGTGTTAAATAATTTTTTATGTTAATACTAGCGACCCGCCCCGGCTTCGCACGGGTAGCATGTTATTATACATATAAACCTTCCTCCTGAATCACTCTATCTATTAAAAAAACCGCATCAAAATCCGTTGTGCAGTTTTAAAGATATAAGCAAACATACATACATACATACATACAGACGCGGGAAGCGGAAAGCGACTTTGCTTTATACTATGTAGTGATAATGTAGTTTTTTGTCCTTCATGGCCTCTTTCAAGCTCCAGTATCTCTTCCAGCCATTTTTAGTTTTTCTCTCTACTTCTTTGCGCATGGGTTCATCTTGGGCTATTAGCTGTTCCAAATAGATGTACTCGTTGGTGTAGCTGATTTCGGCGTTTCCTAGTCGTATCGTATATTTATTTCCATTTGTCATGGCCCTAGTTTTTTGCGGATTCAGTATTAGTCCTACCTTTTCGCTTTCAGAAGCGAGATCTATTATCATGCTGCTTAATTCTTCTGATGTTTTGGCGAAAAGCACTATGTCGTCAGCGAATCTCAAATGCGTCAACAATTCTCCATCCACGTTTATCCCGAGGTGTTCCCAATTTTGTTTTCTGAAGATGTACTTAATCCAGTACCGCTGAGAATATTTTTTGAGATGTGGGATCTCCCTGTCTTACGCCTCTTTCTACTCTGAACGGAACACCTTTTCTTAACCATTCATGTATGGAATCCTAACTACGTATAACTAGTATTTAGATATGCCTCTTATTACTCCCTTTGAACATCTTCGAAGCGAATCAAAGTGCCTGAAATGATTTCATTACTTGGGGATTACAGTCGTGAGCCTATTTTTCGGTATCATAATATTATTTTAGACATTTTTGCTGATACATTTATTAATAAGTATACCGCTTTAATAACTTTTACCTTTTTTTCCTTTTGGTAACGAAACCCTTAAAAAGAAGCAATCAGTCTTAATATTGTATAAATAAAAGCACTTGAAATAGAATTGTCCGAAGAAGCAATTTCCGTTTCCGTAAGACGAAACGGAATCTCAATCTGGTTGCAGGTAAGCCGTGATCCACAATGGTCACGATTCCAATATTTATTCCGTTAAGCTTACGATGCCGTCTACCGTCTTCTCACAGTTCTATTTCCACTTCGTCTGATTAGTATTGTAATCTGTCCGAATGTCAATGGACCCGTTACTCAGGTAGAATGTGATTTTCGTTCTGCAAATACCTGTACGAGTAAACTTGTTAGTAGTAATCACTAAAATAAAACAGGCCAGCCAAGAAATCTTTGCAAACTCATTTTCTGAACAACAATTTGGTTGTAATAGTAGTCAATGTTTTGGGGACAATTTATAAGATTCAGTTTTAATATTATTAGAATCCGATGAGTTGCGTAAATATTATTTATCATATTTAGTGATGAATTCATGGCTCTAAAGCATACTTTTATGTACTCTGACTGAGCTCGCAGCTCCGTTGGAAGTATATCTGCCTTCTGCATTCGATTCCCAACCAAGTCAAACATTAATGCGATAAACATAGATATTTGTTCTGTGTCTGGTACTTACATAAAAAGTGAACATTAAAAAGGTGAATATAATATTCTATCAGTTACCTGGTTCCCATGGCAACCTTTGTTTGGGGCTAGATAGAGCTGTGTGAAAAGTTCATTAATATTTATATTTATTTGCACCGTGACTGATGACAATCTACTCGTATGCTGTCATCTCCCACTTGAAGCTCAGATGAGTTATGTTTTTTCTCCATTATTACTTGTCCGAACACTTAGCTGTGTATTAAAATTAATTTAATTTCCCTTAAGATCTTGCACATCCTTAGTATTAATAGATGAAACCCTTTTGCTTCATATGAAAAGTATAGTCATATTATGTTAAGGAACTTAATTAAAAATATATATTGTCGCTATCTCTCAAGCTTCATAATTATTTTATGAGACATTATTGCTGTGTAGCAAAACGCTTGTGGTTATTAATATAGAAGTCGATTTATGAAGGCAAAAATATCATGCTTAATTTATGCATCATAATGCTTTCATCACTGAGTCTCTAATGCAGCATAAAATAATTTATTATGGTGAGAATATAAATTCATATTGCTTACACCATATAAAATTTTGGTATTGATGTGGAACCATGACTCCAGTTTAAACCAAGCTTTACGTGAGCTGAACGAAACTGAACCAAATTTACATTCTATCGGTTTACGAGTCCACTCGACTTTAAGCAAACAACTCCTGGCTAAGTCAACAGTCAGTAGGCTCTCGAAATGTTTTCAAGGAGTTAGTCCAAAAGCTTTTACACTCGAGAGTTACAAAAACTGAGGTCAAATAGCTTTTAGAGGAGCAGACGGCGTGAAGTCTTCAAACCAAGTTGTTTAGAAATTAAAGTCGCCTTTAGGAAATTTAAATACCATGTTTATATCAATCATTTAAAATATAAAACTGAATGATTTGTTTGTACGTTATCATTATTTTTGTGAACTGAACTGAAGGTATGATGGTACGTATCATATGGTAAAATAACACAAACAGAAACTTTGGAAATGCCAGACCTCTTACGCTGATAAAGACGCCGTACCCATACTCGTATCATTCTATGCATAATTAAATATATATATACATGTATATTCATATTGTAATGCGTTATAATCACGTTTTCCTTCATAACCTAGCAGACTCAGCCTATACAAAAATCGTTTTTTTTTTATAAGTATCTTAATGTAATTAACGTCTCATAATTTCGTAAGTCAAATACATAGTTAATTTACTCAAGACAATTACCCATTAAAATAACTATCAGGGATCCCGTAAGGGCATAAGTGCGAGGTAATGTCACCCCTTCTATTAACCCCGAGTGCGAGTAGGTTGCTCGCGTAGAGCCTTTATAACTTTGAAATAGGTACTGTTTGCTACGTGGTTGTAATTTAGCTTTGTTTGTCTTACCTTATCAAGTCAAATAGTGACGAGGAGATTAAACCGTAAAATAAGAGCCTCAAGTTAAATCCCCACTCAGGTATCACCACGAATTCTTTACAACTAAGTATTATTTATTCTGTAGTATGTACTTTGTGAGTTTGCTTTCCTCAAGTATACGAAGGACAGCATTATTATAATTTAGTCAATTCAGAAATGTTCTATGTTTATGGGTATGAACCTTTATAATATTTAGTTTAATTCAAACACTTATTTGGTATAGATATACTTTATGGCGTTATACATTTTAGTTGTCTATATATATACCTATTTAAAGTTCTGACTGGCTGACCCCAAGTACGGTAGCTATCCTCTCAGATCCTTTGACTTAAAGGCAATAATTTATAGCATAATCACACATCATGACAAATTCACACATATTAACCGTTCCGTGCGCCATTGCCGCTCCGTTCGGGTGGTTGACGTGTGTTAGCTGTCAGCGGACTATTTTAGTAACAGCGCATATAGTGTTCGAATCGAACACAAACGAACATCCAAACTTTCTCTCTTCTCATTTATAGTCTATATATAACTAGTGTGATATTTATGTCACATAATATCTACATACGAGGGAAGGTACATAAATTCGCGGAGTGGGGGGGAGGGGGTAGCTACACTTGTTTGGTATGTCGTTAATCAGGTGCTCATTATGGTTATATGTATGCCATCAAAAATATAACTTGTAAAAAAAGCCAAGTCTCGCAACGCAACTCAGTTCTTCTACCGTAAAAAGTTGTGAGATCTATGTAATACCAAGTCGGCTAATTTATTCAGTCCCTACGTTAGGGGTCCTTCTGCCTTATGTTATTACGCAATTAGCTAACCTTTACGTAATAACTTCATCTCATTTATTTTTGTAGATAGCCCTACTTTTTAGGGTTCCGTACCCTTAGAGTAAAAACGGAACCCTGTTACTAAGACTCCACTATCCGTCTGTCCATCTGTCCGTCTACCTGTCTGTCCGTCTGTCCGTCTGTCGGTATGTCTGTCCGTCGGTCTATCACAGGGCTGTATCTCATGAACCAATACAGCTAGACAGTTGAATTTTTTACAGATGATGTATTTATGTTGTCGCTATAACAACAAATACTAAAAACAGAATAAAACAAATATTTAAGTGGGGCTCCCATACAACAAACGTGATTTATAGATAATGGTACGGAACTATTCGTGCACGAGTCCGACTCGCACTTGGCAGGTTTTTTTAGGATTTTTACACTAAACACTAATTGTATTATAAATTTGAAGCTTCTATGTCTGCTAGAAGTGCCTTAAACTTTTGATGATCGGTCAGTCAGTCAGTCAGTCAGTGAGTGAGTGAGTGAGTGAGTGACAAAATAAGAAACTTTGACTAGTTATAATTCTTAAACTACTGGTTCAAATTGAATGAAATTTAAAACATACCGTGTTTATATATTGCCTGCTTGGTTACTGAAAATTCAGGCTTCTAGTTTTATCCACAACGAAGATATAGGAGGTCGAAATGGACTGAACTGCTTCGAGAAAAGGATGGTACGGCAGTGCTGCTTTTTGATTAACTTGGCGGGGGCACTGCCGTGCCCCCAGATTTCATTCGACTTAGACATTATTCGTTTACGAGATATAACCTCGCAAACAAGTGAATCTGGAAACAAATTGCAACAATGAAGCAAATTGCATTTCGTGTCGTTATCAAGTTCCCTACCAAGCAAGGAAATCCTCCTCAAACCATACTAAATGAGATGGGAGTCGTTTTTGAGTTAGTCTATTCAAACTTGAACAGCTCGTTGAGGTCACCACACTGGATATCGTTGAAAAAGTTAATAAAATTATATTAGAAGATGTTCGTCTAAAGTAGAAAATATTTACTGCAATAGTTGGAGTATCAGACAACACCATATTGAGAATCCTACACGATCATCTTGGCATGCCAAAAATCAGTGCAAGATGAGTGCCAAGAAGAATGCTCACGCCGACACAAAACCAACAAAGAATTGAAATGTCAAAGTATATGGAAAAGGAAAAATAGATTCGTTTCTATTCTGCGGACTTCTGGACTTCCCCTCGTGTCTCAAATTAGTTTCCAATTTAAAATACCTAATTTGTCTTAAAATGTAGAAAATAAAGTTTTAAGTAAATATACAATTGCTTTTCTAACTTATATTTTGCACATTTAAGAGGTTTCAAATATCGAATACGTTAGCTTTAGTTAGCTTATAAGCTTGTTCGAACATAACCAGCCCCAGCCAACTGATAAATTACCCAAAGTTTAGACGTAAACACAAACGTCAAACCAAACGTTACATGAAACAGCAGTTGTCCCATAAAAGGGACAATGTTCCATGAATGGGACACTAATTTAACTTGCATAAAGTCTCTTAAGTATTTCGTCCCTTCGCTGAGTAATGGCTTAACGTCAGACCTTCTGATAGTATGAATGAAATTGTTGAGATTTGGGGTGTGTCTAGCAAAATATTAATCGAAGAAAATGAAAGTTAGATTAACCATAAATAATTATAAACGTGTTTCTCTATTTTCTCACGTCATGTCGCTGTCAATAAACATAGGTATAAAATACTATATAGGGTTCCTCAAATAGTGTTTAGCCAAATCCAGTATTGTAGTTACACTAAACACACAAATAGTATGCTCTCTGCATACTATTTGTGTGTTTAGTGTAACTACAAAAATGTGATACAAACATGCTCGAAGCAATTTTACCATGATCAATGCTTTTTCCATAATAAAATTCCAACATACATGTGAATTCAGATTTTTGCAAACCCCAGGGAAATCAACAATATCAAGACCTTGAAGCTTTTACAGGATTGTCTCAAGAAAATCCTAACTGAATCAAACTTTAAGATCTCTCCATTTAATTTTGTTCTTACCTTTTAGGAAAGTTCTTCAAGGTTGTTTCTAACAATCCTTTTTGTTCGATGTTGTTGAAATTTCTATAAAATGCGAAAAGGTATTGTTGAGGCATTAAGATTTGATATTTGCCTGGTTTGTTTGGTATTCCAAAGAACGTCGAAGACCATTGTTGAAGTCATTTGTAGACGGTAAAAGGTGAGAAAACTTTTGATTCACCCAAATGGGATCATTGGGGTCCGAGCTTTTACTTACTTTAACGAGCTAGATCTATGATGATCGTTGAAAGTAGTTAGAACAACGATAAGGGATGTTTATGAGTCGCGTAGTAAACAAAATATTATCTGTAGTATACCAATACTCAAATTAAAGTCGAAAGTCAAAGTCCACGGCTTCACTCGCGTGGTATCTACCAGGATAAAAAGTATCCTTCTTGTTAATCCTGCACATAAACTATACAAGTATACAGGGAGTCCCACGGATATGCCACATGGAGGGAGAGTACTCTTAATACTGTAAATGGAAAATTTTACTGCAAGACATTATTTGAATTTATAAAACAATTTAAACTGCATTCATAGATCTTTAAATAATTACATGGTTGAACCGGGAATCGAACCCGTTACACGAGAAAATTATTTATCCTGTAGCTTTATCATACCGATCGAAAGGTTTCATCATAAGGATTATTTTTTGCTTAATAACATAGTGTCAGAAATAAAAGGAAAACCATGAATTTTAACATTTTTAACAAAATCATTACTGTTGTTTCACGAGAATACCCCCAAAATACCTTGCATTCAGACACGTTATTGTAATAACAATTTCATCTAATTGATTAAGGAAAATTGGTCGGTAACTTTCGTGTCAAGGTACGGCTTCTCAACACGAATTCATTACCATAATTTATTTTGCACTGATTAATACTTAAGTTCACTTACATGTTGATGAAATTTTTCCATTATGAGCGATTTAAAAAAAAGTATTTGTTATAAGTAGCTTGTTGTGGTCATGACATCAAAATATTGAGACTTTTTTGCACGAATATTGCAAAATCTAGTTATTATGTTAGGATACAATGTAAGTAGGTAAAGCTTTTTACATCAATTGATTTACAAAATGTCCCAAAAATAGAGTCTAGTGAAAATTCCTATCTCTGCATCGAAGCACCGAGGACTCGAATCACCTCCTTGTATGTTCCGCGGTTTGTAGTTTTCGAGTTATGATAAGATTCTTCAGTTCTTCACAGAGAATGTGAAGGTGTAGTGTAGAAGTGTAGTACTACCATACCTACTTCTAGTGTTCCAGTATGAAGGTTATGCTGATGACGATAAAAACAAAAAAAGATTTCGCACGTTTTTTGAATACAGGTGGTTGCATACACAATTTTGTGACCATAAATTATTATTTTAAAGTTGAATTCAGAATGTATTCTAATACCGGCTTGCACAACAATCTCTAGAAGTGTTTAGCGGCAAGTTTTATTTAAATTTGACGTATATGTATGACCTGACAACTTCCTAAATGTGTTCGTGCTAAACACTTTTAAAATTGTTGTGCAAGCCACTCTAAATCTTTGATAAAATTCACTTAACTTTGTTTGTGAATGGGTTGATTCACGTACCTCTAAATGTGCTCAACCTCTACACTTCCACTTACACAATTTTTTTTTTGGTACGCCCTATAACAGCCCTTTACACTTATGTCCTGACCTGAAACCGCAGGTTTCTTCACGATGTTTTCTTACCATTTCGCGTAATCCAATAATTATGTGCGCTTAAGCGCACATAATTATTTCTAATAGAAAAATCCTATGGTTAACGACCGGCATTCGAACTCAGGACCTTCGGATCGTAAGACGACTTACCTCACCAGTAGGTAGAACGTTGCGGCTCACCAATAGGCAATAATAATTAATGTTAGGTTATTACAAAATAAATAAACTATATCTACTAGTTACAATGTTATATTACCACGCTCGTGCCAAAAAGTTGTTTTAAAATTCTGTCTATAGTCGCTGCGTAAATTAGTTTTAGTTTGTTTCCAGCAGGTTTTTCCAGGAAATTCTACGTGCAATCCAGATATACTATGATAATATTATTACTAGTGGAAACCCTAGCGGCTTTGTAATACGTGAAGATATTTTAAATCAGACTTCGTCCCCCGCTGCACCCCTTTAGTGGTTGAATTTCTTAGTGCGCCCTTACACATCAAAAAAAATACATCTTCCAAATTTCCAGTTTCTAAAATCAGCAGCTTCTTCAAAATTTTGCGTTACTGACTGTAGCGCAAAAGTTTTATATATTTAGATAAAATAAGATAATTTCCCATGTACTACATACACTACACATACTGCGTCGTCCCGTATGAAAGTAAATAAAGTTTTTATAAAATACCCAAAAAGTTGTCACTCAAGTAGGATTTGAACCTACACCTTCCCCTCGGTGCGGGGACGCATTAGCCTCTTTCGCCTTTGAACTTAATTTCCACTCAACGAATTTGTGATTTTTCTTTTCTGTGGTTTTTCAATATTTGTACTTAAAATGCACAGCTATGATTATAAGGTATAGGATGACAATTAATTTATTTACTATTGGTATTGCTAAAAGTTATTTTGATTGATTAAACATTCGAAAATGGCCTCTTAAAATTTCACAGAATATGTAATTCTGCTGCCACTATAAAAACAAATACTAAAAACAGAATAAAATAAATATTTAAGTGGGGCTCCCATACAACAAACATGATTTTTCTGCCGTTTTTATTGATAACTAGCTGACCCGTGCCCGCTTCGCCAAGTGACAGACATTTTTAAATAAGTAAATTAAAATTGATTATTTTGGATGGGTATAGCTATGGTGGTATGGCTTGAATAGAGATGGGCATCCTATTTCCTAATACCTATCTCTGTAGTCGTTCTTCTTCTTTCTCTCAACTCATACTGATATTATCGTGATGCTATTTACATCGCAATTGCTGCCTTTGATTAAGTTAGCTTAAGCTCAAGTAATGACTAAAGATACGAGTGATAGTCTTATGAGACGTTGAGCTGCCTCTCATTTTCATTACAATCGCACGATAGCGCGAAGGAATTCGAGAGATTAAATTCACAGGGGGTTCGTGAGGCGCGTGTGAAATATGAACAGCTTCTCTAGATAGACCTGAAGCGCGTGGTAATAAACTACTGTAAATACCCTCCTAATATGTGGTATGTGACAAATTAAAAGCTGTGACAGTCAATGATAAGAGGGCTCTTAAGTTTGAAGATGCAACATCTACAAACAGAGCATATAAATAAATATGCATATGCATTTATCTATAAACAAAACTGATGATTTAATAAACTTAATTCACCGGGGAGTAGAAGCTTTTTTAAATTATATTGGGGTCCAGTGTGGTTTTAATGCGTTTTAATCTTATCTTATTTATAGGTCAATGTAGTAGAACCTAGGTTGTCTCCTAATCTACGCATGCAATGCGTTCGTCACACCATGTCAAAGTTCAAATTTTCTGTAGGCAACACATTTTCCGGTTAGAACTCTTTCACAGGCAGCCATTGACTGGTTTTGAAGTCGTCTGTAGTCACTGGAAAACTTCTGTTATTTAAAAGCATTTTTGTGGCTTTTGGACTTGACAAAGTTGTGTTCTTTGTTGCAGTGGGTGGCATGGACGTTTGGGTTGAGTTGCGCGCGCCGCGGTACGTTCTACATCATCACACGGCCGTGCTACACTGTGAACATAACGTGGATCCTAACTCTGTCTATAAGGTAGGTCTTCAAGCTATCTTTGAGATGTCTTATTTTCCATGTAGCTGTCGAAAGGCCCAGGTCAGCTAAGAGAGAAGCTTTATTAGTGCATTGCGTTGCGTTGAGCCATCGCTTAGTAGTTGTTTTTATAATATACCTGCAAAAAATTTTAGTCACACAAATAAAAATACCTAAAAATGTAAAGTAAAATACAATATAAAATTGTTGTTTGAGCAACCGGTTTTTGAACACTTGGTGGTAGAACAAGCCGTCTGTCAACTTGAGGCATACAGATGTTGAGCCTTAACTGAATATAGTTTCACCGGCAACCATACCATAATCTAACCAAACCAAAACTTGGCAATGCTGTTTCGCGCAGAAATAGGTAAGGTGGTCGAAATAAGTATTATTTAGTTACCAGTAATAATTTTTATCTATTTTCATTTATCTCATATTACATACACATATTGACATAATATTTATTTATGGACAGTGACAGACAGTGGACAACACATGGTTGATTTTCCCCCCTTTAGATACGAAACCTTGGATTTAGTCCTAGCCGTAAATTATTATACTCTTCATTCTACTGAAAATCGCAAAATAATGCAGCAGCCATTATCGCAAATAGACTGACGGATGCGGCTTTTCCTTCTGGATATATTTGAATAGGACCAAACTGATTAATTTAGAGTATTAATTAATACTCACAGCTGCCCCCTATGATGCGAGCTATTTTTGCAGGGTTTCTGATTCCATGTTTAATCTCAAGATTTTAACACCTTTAAGCCCCAAAAATAAACATCAACCCAATAAACCTGTGCGGTACAAAAGAAACAATCAATAAGAACGTGCCTGTCGAAGTATCTGTAGTGTGGTGTTTGAGCTTCCGGGTTCAATGAGCTTTGAATAGAATATAATAGATATGTATATTCAGACATATTTGCCCTTACTACGCTTCTTCCTTACATTATCTTACTATTATTATGTATTATTATTTATCATCATCATTTTCCTGTCCTGGTCCTACATTAGGTGGAGTTCGCAAAACAAGTATTTTCTTCCATATCCCTCTATCAGCAGTCATCTCATCACTCATTCCTTTCGTACCCATGTTATCTTTCATTCAGCCCACCCATCTGTTATTTGGCTTACCTACCTCTAGTTGTACATCCACCCACCTTTATTCCTAACATCATTATCTCACATGACCTCTTTCTTCGCATCATGAATATGTATAATTTATAACAAAATAAATAAACAAAAATAAACAATTATTATTGTTTTTTGTATTTATAACGGTGTAGATTTGTATGACTTATCTCTTTTGCCGTGTTGGCCGAGTGAGAGGTACCTCGACTTTCATTTCGAAGGTAGTGGGTTCGAATCTCGGCGTGCATCAATGGATTTTTCTGTTCGAAGATTTATATGCGCATCACAACACGTGCTCAAAACGGTGAAGAAAATCATTGAGAGGAAACCAGCTAGTATTTTTGCAACCTGTCACGTAAGGAAAGCTAAGGCCGTGTCCCCATGTATGTGGTGCGGCGCCTTTCACCATGAAAAGTTGTGACGCCGCAACATGAAAAGACACGGCGGCATGCCACGGAAAGATGCCATGCAAGGCGAAAGGCACCTTTTGATGGCGTTAAAGGCGCCATTTCCAGTCACGGCGACCATGAGAAAGCGCGATGCTGCGCCGCGGAAAATCACTGGGCGCGGCGTACCGCTGCTAATTTTTTTAGGGTTTCGTAGTCTGCAAAAAACCCTTATGGTTTTGCCATGTCCGTCCATCCGTCCGTCTGTCCGCAACTTATATGAATATAATATACATGAATGAATGAATATGAATATACATACTCGTATTAGTCACGCCAACAGAGTGATAGAATAAAATCTTAAAAATCATTTTTAAGGGTACATGTAAAGTGGGTAAATGTTTTTTTTATTTCTCGTGTACTCCATGGGTGTCGTTTGATAGGTCTTTAAAAAATATAGTGAGTTTGTGAAAACAACTTTTCGATTAAGGGAGCCGTTTGTTAAATATTAAGCTTTAAAATGAAAATTTTTGGTGGAGTCGAGTGTCCTCCCCCCCCCCCCCCCCCCCCCCCTCAAAAAGTTAAACTATAAGGCTACTATTGGCACTGATAGCCTTGGCCGGTTTTTCGTTGTTTTTCATTGATTTGAATAAAAAAATCGCTCGCTTAATGTAAAGCGGAGTAACTCAAAAAATGGATTTTTCGAGTTTTTTTAATAAAACGCATTATTTAGATACAAATAATAAGTTGCGTATTTTATGAAATGATATTAACGGAAATTTCATTGACTAATACCTTCATAACATTAAAATTGCCCAAACAAATGTATATTTTTGTATTTATCCTATAATATAGTGTACGTCGAATTCGCAAAACTTTAAACTTGAATTACCAAAAAGTTGAAATTTTGGATTACTTCACTTTATTTATAAGCGTGCGAAAATGTCAACATAAAATTCTTTTGTTTCTTACCTTATACTTAAACCTAGCATTTTCATGGCGCGCCATCGTGCCTTGAAAAGACGTCTTTTACGCCATCAAATGGTGCCTTTTACGCTTTGCATGGCATCTCTCCGTGGCAAGGCGCCATGTCTTTTCAAGTTGCGGCGACGCGTCTTCTGATGGCGTGGCGTCACACCTTGTTATGGTGAATGGCGCCGCACCACATACATGGGGCCACAGCCTTAGGCTGTGGCCCCATGTATGCAAAATGTCGGCATGTGTCAAATGTAATGTTCTCTCGAACGTGCCTCTCTCCCTCAAGACATCTGGATCTGAGCGCCTGGAGATCAGAGAGGATATCTACCGTACTTCGAGATTACAGTCGTGATCCTATTTTTTTTTGTTTTGTTTTATAATTTTCTATAGGAAGGTACCAAGTAATTTTGAACTAGACAGCATACGTTGACGTACTTGACTTTCGATTATTTTAGACTTATTCATTCGTTTATCCCAGAACCAGTTTAAAATGACCCTCATATGATACCTAACAACTACTTTGACTCTTGCTTAAACTTTTGTGTACGATAATCTTTAGGGTTTATATTTCTTTAGCTCGCTTTAGGGTTCCGTACCCAAAAGGTAAAAACGGGACCCTATTACTAAGACTTCGCTGTCCGCCTGTCCGTCTGTCCGTCTGTCCGTCTGTCCGTCACAGGGCTGTATCTCATAAACCGTGATACAGTTGAAATTTTCACAGATTATGTATTTCTGTTGCTGCTATAACAACAAATACTAAAAACAGAATAAAATAAATATTTAAGAGGGGCTCCCATATAACAAACGTGATTTTCGCATTCTAGCGCCATCTAGTTTAATTTGATGTTACTACGTTATTATAGGTCTGTACTTTTTGCGGTCTCTTGCGACGGCTCGGGGTTTGAGAGGTAAACCAATGATGAAAGATGTTTGCAATTTTCACAGATGATGTATTTCTCTAAAAACAGCATGAAATAAATATTTAAGTGGGGCTCCCGTACCTACAACAAACGTGATTTTTATGCCGTTTTGATAATAGTACGGAACCCTTCGTGCGCGAATCCGACTCGCACATGGCCGGTATTTTTTCCTATCGACAGCATACTTTTTCCACTATGTTCGCAGTTCGCTTCAATAGACACAAAGTGGAAGTTGGACATTTTATTGCATTATTGTCCAGTCGAGTCGAGTCTAGTGGACTTGTTAATTTGCAGCTTGAAAGCATGATAAAACGAGGAAGCAACGTTTTTTTTTTTTCGATTTTCTTCGAGTTTGAAGTCACGACACTCGCTCAACTCTCATAGGGCACTTGAAAGTTGAACGTCTTTTAGCATTGGATCACAGTAATTCGTAGTGTTCTAAACGACTTCTACTGACAGCGTCCATGCTTCGAAAAACATGTGTTTTCCGAAGCATGAACGCGCTGGGTCGGTCCCGGTTTTAAAACAATTTATTTAGCCACTAGTGACCCGCCCGGGCTTCGCACGGGTGCAATGCTGATACTAAATATACTACAGAATGTCTTTATATAAAACGTTTTTTTTTCATAGCTTTTTTGTCATTAGACAATTATTGATGATTTCTTTTTTTCTCGAACGTTCGCGACCGGCCGAACTGCGCGTTTGACGCCTAGCTGCTAGGCCGGTCCCGAACGTTCGAGAATGTTCGTTTTACGAAGCTACTCGCTAGGTGACTCGCTAGCCTCTAGGTGCCAAGCAAGCCGCCTGCCTGTGCGTTCGCGTTTTTAATTAGGGATGACTGAGAGTGTTACAAACGTAAGAGTAGACAAATATAATCAGAAAGCTTCGAACTGCTAAGCTATCGGGAGTTACACGTGTTATTGTGAGTCAACCATAAAAGATAGACATATGTATGCTGTCGTGGGATATTTTTTATATAATTTTAAGGAGAACATTTCCGTCATACATGTATTCTGTGTAGCTTTAACCATTAAGGTTGCACACGCGACGGAAGCTTAAACAATGGAGTAACTTCTCCCGTTTTCCCAACATTTTCCTTCACTGCTCTGCTCCTATTGATTGCAGCGTGATAAAAAGTATACTATAACCAGCTCAGGAGTATGAAAAATAATTGTACCAAGTTTCGTTAAAATCCGTCGAGTAGTTTTTGTTTCTATAACGGTTATACAGACAGACAGACAGACAGACAGACAGACAGACAGACAAAAAATTTACTGATTGCATTTTTGGCATCAGTATCGATCCCTAATCACCCCCTGATAGTTATTTTGGAAATATATTTCATGTACAGAATTGACCTCTCTACAGATTTATTATAAGTATAGATGACAAAGGCCTTTGGGCAGCTTAAAAACTTCATCACCAGAGTTGGCCCTAACTCATAAGAACTAACTTACTATAAAATATATATAAATATACATAAATAATATTGGTGGACATTTCACACAGCGCCATCTAGCCCCAAACTAGGCAAAGCTTGTACTATGGGCACCAGATAACTGATAGGATACTTATATACTTTTTTTTTGTAAATACATACTTATTATACATACTAGCTGACCCGTGCCCGCTTTGCTGGGGGACAGATAGTTTCACATCTGGTATTACAATCTTCAAAATAAACTATAGCCTATATGTTGCCGAAGACTAATAACTACAAAATAAAAAAAGTTTCATCAAAATCCGTCCAGTAGTTTTTGCGTGAAAGCCTGACAACAGACAAACAGACAGACAGACAAAAATTTCAAAATGTTTTTTTTTTGTTTGTGTTACTTGTATAAAGGCCCCTAGGAGTATTTTTTTTTAGTTTTTATTCAATGTACAGAATTGAACTCTTCTACAGTTTTATTATAATGTATAGATGTATAGATTAACACCCAGACACAGAACAAACATCTATGTTTATCACACAAATATTTGCCCTGGGTGGGGATCGAACCCATAACCTACAGCGCAGAAGGCAGAGTTACTATCAACTGAGCTGTGAGGCCAGTCATGAAAAAAACTAAAACTACTACAGCTTCTAGATTAAATTTATTTGCGACCTCAGAGACATCCATCACACAATAAAGAAAAGAACCGTTAAAGTCATCATTACAAGGAACATAGACAACAAAGACATAATATACTCCTACAAACATTATAACATACTTAAAAACCAAATCGATACTCCTTTTGTTTTTGAAATCAGTTTTTCCTCATTTTGTTTTCAAAGTTTTTAACTTAACCGTTAAATTCTGTCTTGCATAAATAATTACCCAAGGAATTTTAAAATACAATAAATTGGGTCAAAAGTTCATTACAATCAATAACATGAACTAAACACGATACGATGATACCCTACAAGAGCATGTTTATTCTAAACTTACTGTGCTACTTATTTACCTATTTTTAGAACTATTGACTTCGTCACGCAACTTTTAACCTTAGATTTGTAATAAATTAATTAAAATAGGGCCGCTTCAGTGTTATCGTGACTTTATCACACTTTCTACTTTTACAGAACCTTGGAGTCTCAAGCTTTAGTCAAACAGAAAGCTTTAATTATATTTACAAACGGCTTTTTAGTAAAAATAGACTAGAGTCATGCATTGGTTTGAACAACAGTATCTGACGCAAAATAGTCGATAGCCAGTTGAAATTCATTTATCGTTACCGTTACATCACATAATAGTAATCAATAACGTAGAATTTGATGTGGAATTGACTTTGTCTTAATATGTAGTTACGTTTTAATAATATCCAAACTGGTGCTAAAGTAAGTTCGTATATATATATTCTCACTACACTACATTTTGTACATATTACACATATTATCTTTCTTTCTTCTAAATATATATAAATTACGCGTTGTATGTCCGCAATGGACTCCTAAACTACTAAACCGATTTTAATCAAACTTTGCAAACCGTATGCAATTTGACCCAACTTGAAAGATAAGATAGTTACATCTCAATTTATAGTTGCAATATTATTTTATTGCAAATTATTTGTTTATTATCTGACAGTAACAATTATCTGTTAGCTCCAAAAGATTCTAACAGATGGTGATATCTGTTGAAACAGCAACGCGGCCGGGTCTGCTTAAAAATAAATTATTGTTTTTTTGTTGAGCAGACTTTAAATTTTTATGATCTAAAATAATGAGAATTAAAATAAAGACACCTATAAATATGCCAACTTTATATTTATTCAAATCGAAGTTTTTATTTACTAATAATAATTATATTTACTAATATTTATATTTTACCTACTGTTTTAAATTTACTGACACGCACGCTCCGTACGCGGCGCGGGGTCATTTAAAACAGGCATAAATACCTAATTCGCTCAAAGAACTTGGCCTTAAGTGCCAACTGTAAGTATAACTCTTTGTTTAACTTTGAGGGAAAATAAACCAGAAATGAAACATGAAATTCCAGTATAACGTTTTTTTATCGAGTTTTTTTTAAAGATAATCCCAGTTGAAGTGTAATAAATAACTCTTCAGTAAATAAAACACAAACAAAGTGCAAAGTTCAGTCATTGAAACGGTTGGTTCCTAATGCTTATGCAATACTAAACGTTTAAATCGGCCCCGAGGGTTCGCTCTAGGCGGATTGCCCTCGGTCCGGATTTGAATCAGCATTTTAAAATCTTTGACAAAAACCAAAAACACCGAAGCATTTTTAATTTAGATCTGGCTATTTGAACCGAATAAGGATGTAAGATCTACATTTGCTAAACGTGAACAGTTTACTGGAGCGATTAACTTTTATGCAAAGATCTTTAGTGTCAGATTATTGTAGTTTGCACTCGTTAGAGAGTTAAATTATCCAATAAAGTAATAACAGTAATAAATATAATAGCTAAAATTCTAAATTAATACGTTACCAAATTGTATTATTTCCCGTTTCCAAACATACGAGTAACATAGTTGTAAACATACATTATTTTATTTTTTGTATGAGTTTCAGTAGGTGGAATCCATCTTTTCAACGATATAAGAAAGATAAGTTACTTACTTTTACTATGAGACTTAAAGATTATAATTGTCATGCTGTCACTAGATGTTTTACTTAAGGGGCTCCCAGTCGACGATTGCTCTTTTTCGAAACGAAAAAAGAAATACTTCTGAACAAGCCACATCTCCTATTTTTATAAGTATATTACTTCAGGTTCCTACCTAGATTTCTATTAAGCTGAAAACATAATAGCAGAAACTTTTCACGATAAAGATATTATTTCAAAATGATACGTTTTAGAATTTATGATCGAAATATTTTATATACCTACTATTAAAATCAACTTGTGATTTATTGTTAAAGATAGGTAATATGTAGATCTAGATTTCTATTAGAATAGATTTTTGATAAGTAATTATACATAATTTATATCATTAATTTATTCGAAAAGCTAAGGCGGACCACGCGCCGACGTGTGTTTGTCGTCATTGCAGCGGTCGGTAGGATTATTTATCGAAGTGATTAAAGATGGGTACATCTTTATTCACATATACTATCACTACATAGTATAAAGCAAAGTCGCTTTCCGCTTCCCGCGTCTGTATGTAATATGTATGTATGTATGTTTGCTTATATCTTTAAAACTACACAACGGATTTTGATGCGGTTTTTTTTAATAGATAGAGCGATTCAGGAGGAAGGTTTATATGTATAATAACATACTACCCGTGCGAAGCCGGGGCGGGTCAGTAGTACATTATAAAATAGGAGATGTGGCTTGTTCAGAAGTATTTTTTTTTTCGTTTCGAACAAAAATAGTCGTCGTCTGGGAGCGCCTTAATTTAAAATAGAACACTCCACAGCCATGTCGGCCTTGTGGGAAGTAGGCGAACAATACTCGTATTCTTACTATGTAGTTACGCGTTGCAGGACAAGTGTGCAAGTATGCGAGTTTTCGGTAGACAGCTTATAATTGTATACAAGTACATGACAATATATTTTGAGAAGTAACTGGGGGCACGGTAGTGCCTCATCAGACCTAATGTAGAGCCAAGCTTCTAAATCTACACGCCCAACTCAACAAGCCCTAACTTCACAAACTCCACACCTTAGTCTTGTCTAGGGCTTGTTGAGTTTTAGAAGCTTGGCCCACATTAGGTCTGATAACTTTTTGACAATGCGAGCCAATGGTCTCGTCTTGCCAACATTTTACATGAAAATGTTTTTGCTGAGATTCATCTTTTTCATTACGTGTACCTAATAAAATAATTACCAAACATAATATAGTTATAAAAAGTAGCTTACATTTACCAACGCCTGCATGATTAAAAAGGTTATTTAAAGTTTTATTATTTACAGGTCGTGTTCTTCAAAGGAGGGCAGCGCATTTTGAAGTATGTTTACGGGAGAGACCCTCCTTACGAGCTGTACAACTTCACGGGAGCAATTGTAGACGTAAGTAAAGCCTGAAAACCTGGGCAGGGTTTCCTGAAAAGCAGTAACCGTCAAGCCTAGCCACATCACCACGCTTAGTTCCATTACAATGTTCTGGACTTGTACTTCACTGGTTCGATAAAGAGAACTAGTAGAGTCGCGGTTTTTTTACAGAAATGGCGCTGTCGTGCCATACATCTGTACGGCGCCGGCTAGGCACCAATGTGCCTTGGTGATGGGCTTATTCGCCAGCCGTGAATTTTAAAACTTATCAAACGTATTATCTTTCAAACTATCGTGATTAGTAGACATAACTATAGATTTTGATACGGGTCTTTATCACGTAATTACCTTTAATTTACTTTCCCGACGTTTCGGCTATGTTACAATAGCCATGGTCGCGGGCAGATTAGAGTACTCGGGAAAGTAAATTAAAGGTAATTACGTGATAAAGACCCGTGTCAAAATCTATAGTCTTATCAAACGTGTTAAAAAATTGATGAGCTGCTTATATTATTGTAGAAAAGGTAACTGGCTTTCCTTTCTAAGTGCTCATCTAAATACGGGCGGAGGAGGATAATTACAAAAAAAAGATTAAGTAATACTCGTACATGCGCTCCAAAGCACAGAAATATTCAGTAAATATTAGACGTAAAACTATCGTGGTTGTTATTCATTTTAACTACAAATACGGCTAATTACCACGTTTCTTGTTGTATTGCTGACGTTTCGAGACAATTCAGATGCTCTTCATCATGAGCCCGCGACCGCGATCAACGGCAGATCGACGAATACTCAATATTCGTCAATAAACGTCAGCAATACAACAAGAAACGTGGTAATTAGCCATATTTGTAGTTAACTATTAGACGCATATATCTGTATGTAATCTGTATCAATTATGGTGTTTATAGGCGATTTGTAATTAGAACTATCGGAAAAACAAAATATAAACTAATTCAGGATTTTTCTACTCTAGCTAATAATATATATACGATTGACGAGTGTCATTTCTAAATAATTAATTGAGGCACTCGAGTTAGCTTACCTATGCCTAGTCGTTAGGTAACGGTCAGCGTGAATGTTAAAAGGTGACCGCTAGTGACATTAAAAACGAATCGGAGCTGTAGGTATAGTTAATTTCGCTATTCCTAAAATGTATGTGCGCATTAATATTTGCTAAAATAACCACAGAGGAAAACCATATTCTATCATCTACTGACAAAAAGTAAGCAGGTATGTGCCAAATGCAATGTTTGAAGAAGAAAAATGTTTTCCATGCATAAGGATTACAGCCTGTTTCTTGACAATTTCGTTCCATTTATTCTTTCGATTCCGTGTATTGATGTCCCGGCAACGATATTCGCTAAATCATGGCAATGCCCAAAAAGTACCGTCACCATAGTTGGATAAGCCTAACTAGAACGCTCCTGAACCAGCACCTTAAACGAATAGTAGACTTGTAGACTATGACGTTAACCATATTGGAACTTAAGTTTGTATGCAAAACATAATATAATATGGACCATGATTTTTAAATAGTAATATCACTGTATTATGCGTAACCATACTAGACAGTTACCAAACTGCCTAAAGAACTTCATGGAGAAAGAAGCATAACAGCACTTCAAACTTCTTACGCATAAATAGAGTCTCTCGAGACGCGCCGGAATCGGAAAGTGCTGGTTCGTTAAACGATTAAAACAATGAACAAACACGTACCATACCTGGGTTCTGAAATATATGGAGGTACGGCTCAGATATTATTTCTCAAACTATCGTGATTAGCAGACTTAACTATATTTTTCGGACAGCAGACCTAACTCGATTAACACTGGTCTTTATCACGTTATTACCTTCAATTTATTTTTCAGTTTCAGTTTAAGTTACTGCTCAGATATTATATCCTTTAACACGACGGCAAAAACCTATATAAACTAAAATTGACTAGGTAGTCACAAAACAATATTTTTCGTCGGTTACAAACTTTGTTCGTTATAAAAATAAACCTGAATATTACCTTGTAAACTAGTACAGCTTACTTAGCTATGATTAAATTATTCTTGTATAAGTTTGTTATATAATTTGTAATACTTTTCAGGTATTCACAAGTAGCGGCTTAGCTGAAGGCGGACTCTGAACGCTATCTAAAATTACTACTACTTACGATATATATATTGAAGTATACTTCCTTTGAGTTTTATCCAGATCTTATTAAGTTTTTTGGATAGGTATTATGTACAACAAAATTCATTAATACATGTTGAAGCTATTGTTATTAGATTTTAAAATAATAATTATTTGGCGATTGAATGGCCATGAGTAGACATTAGATACTATTTGTATATATTACCCTTTAAAAGTCTGACATGTATTTGGATCGGAATGGCAATATGTTTTCTCCACTCAACTTACGAGCGTGCTCTAGATTCCGGAAATTCCCAACTAATCTAAAACTGTAACTACCCGCTAATGTAGTTTTTAAGTGTATTTAATGTTAAAGCCGTGTTGGCCGAGTGGGATGTACCTCGACTTTCAATATAAAGGTCGTGGGTTCGAATCCCGGCGTGCATCAATGGATTTTTCTGTTCGAAAATTTATATGCGCATCAAAAACACGTGCTTACAACGGTGAAGGAAAACATCGTGAGGAAACCAGTTAGTGTTCTTATAAGCGGTGATGGGCTTGCAACCTGTCACGTATGGAATGCTAACTACTGCAAAATGTGGGTAGGTATGTGCCAAATATAATGTTTGGACTTGCCTCTAACTACTCCCACTAGACATCATCCACGGATCTAAGCGTCTGAAGATCTGAGAGGATGTCTACCGTACTTGGGGATTACAGTCGTAATCCTTTTTTAAAACAGTGCATTTTAAAAGCCTTACTGACTGGATATTGTAAAAACACTGTAATAAATATTTCCAAGTTTTGAATAACGTGTAACTTAAGTTATATTTTATTTTCATAAAAAAATTAGAAAAAAACTTGTGAAAATTGCATTAATTTAACCTATGGTATCCAATTTTTTCCTATAATCTTCATTAGATCAATCACACCCGTGAGAAGCCGAGGGGGACTACTAGTCACTACATAGTATAAAGCAAAGTCGCTTTCCGCTTCCCGCGTCTGTATGTCTGTATGTATGTTTGCTTATATCTTTAAAACTACACAACGGATTTTGATGCGGTTTTTTTAATAGATAGAGTGATTCAGGAGGAAGGTTTATATGTATAATAACATGCTACCCGTGCGAAGCCGGGGCGGGTCGCTAGTATATAATATATGTAATTTTATTGTGAATCTTGTTGGTACGCTTTTCGCTCATGAAGTAATAGTTCTAAGATGCGAAAGAAAGGAAGTAGGATTTTATAACAGACCGTATAATAAAAATAAAATAACTAGCTACCACATTGGTTACTGGATCTAATAGTAAAGAGTTAAACAAGCTCGCGAAGATGCGCTGAATATAAGTATGCTTTTCTGTCCAGTAGGAAAAGTTTTTAGGATAGTTACAAATGTAAAGCCGCATTTGCATTAGAAGATATATGTCGCCCGACATGTAGAATTCGTGTCAGGCAACTGTCGAGGGACACGTAGATAGCGTCTGTGCCGTGAGCCGTAGACGTCGCCTGCGATGTTCTGCACGATATCAGAGACGAATTCCGCGACATCGAACATCGCGTCATAAAATTTTTGGCATTGTGAATTTGCTAAATGCACGACATACTTAAGAAAACAGCAATTTTCTAACAATTTTGTGATTTTATTTAGGAGAAACTTGTTGTTATTTAGCACAATTATTATTGTGAACAGCAGCTGAGTGCAACGGTTTAAATTATGCTCAATAAGCTGCTTGCAAATAGAGATTTAAATTGCACAGCAGCGTTCGAGTTTCATTTCGAATTCCATAAATGCTTAAATTCGGTGTGCTTGCATGTGATGTAGGGTTTTATAGTATTGAAGGTACCAATATACAGGACGAGGATTTTATGTTTGAGCCTTACAGAATAAATACTTTCTAAATTGACTTTATTTTATTGGAACCAAAACGATAAAGTTTCAAATTTCAATTACATATGCTGCATAGGCTGTTTCAAATTTACTCACTTAGGAAACTCAATTATTTACCTAGAAAGCATTTAAGTGTTTTCTTAAAAATACTTTCTTGTTTCAGTTACAAAAGCTTTCCCCCACAAAGATGACGCTGGAAAAGATAGATTTCTGGGCAGCTGGTCAGTACGCCTGTGAAATTGCTTTAGATACTCCGCTGTACTCCAAAGTTTCAAAGATGCACGAAATAACTGTAATCGGTAAGTAGTTGTTAACTTGTAAATGAATCCCCATATTCTTAGTTGTAACCTCGAAACTATCTCGACTTAAACTATTTCGAAGCTCCTCAAATTTTCCTCGAAAAGTACCTCATGTTTGCTATCTTAAATCAATATTTTGGAGGTTCCTCAATTACGTCATTACGTCATCGATCTGAGGAGATTTGCATCAATCAAACCGTCACAAGTACGCGTCGCTCAGAAGCTGTCGAAGAATGTCAATACATCTCGAGGTACTTTGAGTTGACAGTTCTGTTGTCTGAGGAATCCTCGACTAGACGCAAATTCTAGTTAATTTTATCTACTAAAACTACCAAAACCACGGTTTCGAGGCCATGTCGAAGTTGATATATTTCGATGTTACATCTAAGAATAAATAAATTTGGACTTTAGATTCTTAAATTTATTGATTTATTTAACTTGAACGGTCGGGGCTATATCTGCCAATTTCATAATTATACTTATTATTTACTTTATTTCTAGATAGCTCAACTGGTTCTTGTGTATTAAAGATCTACTTAAGAAAACCGGCCAATTGCGTGTCGCAATATCTTTAAAGACCTATCCAACAATACCCCTCAACAAGGGGTACGCGAAAAATACCCATCCATAAAACATCCCCAATTTACATAGTATTAGCATAGTAGTAGGTAACATTTTTTTGTTCAAGATTTTATTTTACCTTTTTGTCGGCGTAACCAATGCGTATACTCGTGCCAAATTACAGCTTTCTAATACTAAGAGTCTCTGAGCTAAGCTGCGGACGAATGGACGGACGGACGGACGAACATGCGAAACTATAAGGGTTCCTTGTAGACTACAGAACCTTAAAAGAGGCAATATGACGCATTAAAACGTATCGTTCTTTGCAGTTCGTCAGAAGCACCGTCCGAAGATAAAAATCAAACACAAAAAGCTGTCAGCAAACGACCACCTGGAGGCGACGTGCTCGAGCGCTGCTGCCTACCCCGCTCCCAACCTTTACTGGTTTATTAACAATGTTAAGGTACGTTTTACTACATAGAACTAGATTTATACAAAAAATAAAAAGGATTGCCAAATCCGAAGGCATGTTTTAGCTAATTATATACAAGTTTTTATAACAGTATCGTTCGTGACTGTTGTGAATAGCGCCAAAGTTTTTTTATAATGAGGTTTTACATGATTTTGAAAGATATTTTTTGCGTAAAAGCAAAACACATAAACACCAACCTAAATGAAGCAGGGTATATTTGCACGTTTAAAAGTTCCCGTTGAGCGATCATCCAAGTAGCTCCTCACCTGTGTACGGCTTATAAATAATGTCTACGATGCTATATGAATCTTATATGTCCATCGGGAAACTGAATGTTTCTCTCCCTTTTTTGTTCAGTACTTTTAAAAATGCGTAGGTGGTAACTGGCACATCTAATAAATGGCGCAAATGTCAGTTTACTACTTTTTAGAATTACTTTGGTGCTTGTGGTTGACTGGAATGGTATACTACTATTTAGAACTCCTAGTGGGCAAGTTTCTACGCCATTAAACACATATTAGTATTTATTGCACATTTGGGAACTTAAAATAACTCATTTTTTTATGTCAAGACAGGTAACAGATTTAAAAAGTATCAGCTGTAGGTATTAGCCTCCTTAGTGTATCCATTGTAAAATTACTAAGCTATATTTTAATTGAAAATGCCGTTCATTTCTAAATTATAAACATCCAATTTCATTCGGCAAAAGGTCAAAGACTATTATTCCATCAGGCTGTCAATAAAATCAATGCTAATTGACGTTTGACAGAGATTCATTTCCCGTATTGTTTTCGTACCTACTATACGTCATTTTATGCTATTTGGTTCAGTTACCCAATTTCACTCGTGTTTCGATTTATAAGTTTGGATTTTGGGAAAATGCTTTCCTCGTTCATTAATTTGTTTGCCAAGTTACTCAAAATACCTACACATATAGCATATATATATATATAAAACATATAGCAATATTGCAGGTTCTAATCCTGTTTGAATTGAATTTCTATTAATATCTCACTTGTTCTTATCGCAATCAGAAAAAAATTACAAGTGCACAACACATTTTTTTTACAATTAATGTGTATGGAGTTTCGACCTAATTCAACCTAAGGAATTTCAAACTAATAAGTTGAAACTCCTTAGGTTGAACTCTTTTGGGAGCAGATTAGCGGAATTTGTTGCTATATATCTGCGTCCGTTTAGTATTTTGAAATGGTTTTCCGCAAAGTCGCGCCAAATTTTTAGCCTAAAGATAAATCTAGGCTTCCAAATTCTATATTTGTATAATTGTGAAGTATTTCGACATACCTCCTAACTTCCTTCTTAACATATTAGTAATGTTAACAAAGTCGTAGAATAAAATACAGACGGACAGACGGACAGTGGAGTTAGGTACTTACTTGTTACTTTTTAGGTACGGAAAATGGGTCTGTGAAGACAACTTTTCGATTAAGAGATCCGTTTGTGAAATATTAAGCGTTAAAGTGCTAAATTTTATCAGAGTCAAGTGTTCCCTCAAAAACGATTGTTTTTACAGGTGTGAAAAAATTCACGGTAGACTACCGTGACTTTCTTAAACTATCACGGCTAAGTAGGCTTTACAAGTTTACGAGTAATCATTGACCAATTAAGAAGTCTAAGTTGCTCGATGATTACTCGTGAACTAGAAGTAAACTTTTTAGTACAAAATATCGTTGAAACTTACATAAATAACGTTTTTATCTGTGTTAACTACGAAACTTTACATTGCGCGTGGCTCGACATGCACTTGGCCAGTTTATATCATTATTTTAATTTTTAATTTTATCCTTCAGACTTACACCGAGCATAACTCCATCCATAGCTCGCTGAGCTACTTTAACTTGTGTACCAATGTAGTTTCCACGTTCCGGCTTTAGTCATGACAAGTAGGCTGCACTGGTTGAAGACTTTCATCTTCAAATATTTAAGGGTGACCGATGAGAAGACTTCATGAAGCATCCCGAACGTTGCCCAGCCCTTATGAATTAGATTAAAATATTATTTTAATCTAATTCATTGAATTTCCTGTTAAGTTCCTTTTTGAAAATATCTCCTTTAAAGTCTGCCTGACCTCGACATTATTTTCTGTGAAACTGAATGTGAAACGTATTATAATATAACGTAGGTACTCAATTTATATACGTAGTAAACAATAATATATACATATTTGAGCTTACATAAATATAAAATCCCTTCTATGTTTAATAAACCTAAAACTCCTTCCCAGGTGGATGAGAGGCTTACAGTCCCGCACGGCTCGCAAGCTTTACACAAGCTCCACTACGGCATGCCTCTCACAATGTCAACGTCATCACTACATTACCCGCTGTCGAGTCTCCAGTTATTCCCGAACCAGACCGTGGACATCACTTGCCTGAGTACAATTCCTGGGTACAATACCCTGGGAGAAGGCTTCGCGGATGCGCAGAATCACACTGTTGCGGGTAAGAACACAAATGCTTTCTTCATCTTCCCGTCCGGCTTTTAAGATTGTAGTTCAAATCAAGTTGCCAGACATAAGGCACCAGACCCATGTACTGGTACCAGAAGCCGAAACTAATGCTGACAAAGCCATCTCCGACGCGTCAAGTTGTATATGCAAATTAGCTCTAGTTCATAAAATTTAATTGCAAAGGCCTTTTAATTTTTTTTTTGTTAATTACGAAATTGATAGGTCTTCTTCCAGTCAAGATTTAAGTTATTTACTTTGAGGGTTATTATAAATATATAATCTACTAAATGAAATAATATGACAATTTTGGTTTCAGTAAACGTTGTCCGCCTCGAGCCAGCGCCGACACAACTGCCTGTAAAAATTGTCAGCCCAGAACGAAACTCCTCTGCTAGATGGATATCCAGTAAGCTAGCCGTGTTAGTTCTTTTGTGCTACTTTAGTTTCTGAATTGTTATGTGTTTATTAGATGTATCGTGTCTATTATTGTGTCGTAACCGCTGAAGCATTGATATACTTTCAAAAATAATGCAATCAATACGTAAATAAATGTCAATCTATGAACATCGGAATGTTTTTAAAAAGTATTGCTGTCGAAGGGTTATTCAATTAAGTTTTCTGAGAGTAAAAATGTTTATGCGTACAATTCATGTAATATGATAATTATTTTATTTTCTGCTTTTCAAGAGAAACAAAATACATTATGCTTTCACTTACCTTGGTTACTGAAAGCAATATTTTAAATCTTATATAACTTAGTCTCCTTTTAAGTACATTTATAATTTTATGCGTTATCATATTTAATGTGTAAGAAGCCCGATTTAAATATTACACTTTTGAATAATTTCCAGTTAAACATTAATTTTCAAAGAAAAGCTTTTGTTTAACAGAACAAATCTTATCGCGACACTTTGAGTGCCCATTCAAAGTAAAAAGCATTGAAAGTATATGGATATTTTTGTAGCAATTAAAATGCTTCAGGAGCAGTAATTAATTTGTTTTCCGATAACAAAATCACAGTATAAATATAGTAATTCTTTCGTTGTACTTTTTTCTAGATACATTTTTATCTTAATATCGAAGTATCGTTTTAGTGTGCATCCACACTGCGAGCCTAGCGCACGCAAAGGCGCGTTTCATATGTTCAATACTTCGCGCCCGTCTTCGCAACCGCGCCAGGAAGGCTCGCACTTAGACGCACTCTGTGTAATTAAATTTTTCGGGAAGATCAATAATATCTGACGACAGTATGTTCAAAAAGAACAATTCAATTATTTCGCTTTTCTTAGATCTTTTCTTATTGAGCTCCGGTATTTTTAAAAAGTAATTGTTTTTTATTTCATAAATTGTTGAACTTATGTATGCGCAATTGTGAGACTGAATTAGAAAGTTAGGGATTTGTAATGACCCGTAACCCCTAAACCCATGTTAGAATTCCAGTCCATTATGAGAGTGCTATGTCAGGGTTTCCTGAAGTAGCGGTGACCGTCATTATGGACGAAGATGTAAGTCAATTAAATAAGGGTGGACACAGATGATAGTCAAGCTAGTCTCAAGTCAGACTATAGCTCTATAAAATCACGATACCGCTAAGTTGAACTTAGTAAAGGCTTAACACAAAAGTAGAACAAGGTATAACCCAATCGCTTAGGTTTAGAGGACCTTCTTATCAACGAAGAACGCCACGTTTGAGAGCGTTCCAATTCCAGCTTTTTCCCAGCGATGTTATATCAGTTTTTTTTAAGCACACGTTTAGGAGCCTGTCTCTGTTAAATAGGTTGACTTAGACTTTATGAGTTTATTATAAAGTCTGCTCCCATTCTCGGGTAATCCTAGACTTTAGAAAAAAAAACATACTACGTATGCGTTTAGGTAGTCTACTACCTATCGGGTTTATCGATCGGATGTTAATACGTTTTTAAACCAGCTAATATTATCATTCGTCGTGTTCAACATCATAATCAAAAAAATCGTTATGTTTGCAGAACGAAATAAATGAAATAAGATTTATTAAGTTTGAGGAATAACGTGGTTAAATACTGTATTTAATATAAAAACATAGGCATGTTATAAATGTATATTGCTATATCTCCTGATTCTTAGATTTTTTGATCTGTTTCAAAGATTTACAACGTATTTTCTTACGTTTAAATATCAACTATCATCTGACCGAAAGAACAAAATAGTTTTCTTACTCGCACCTTGAAAAATATATTAATGTTCTGAGATGTAAAGTTATATATTTTAAACTCTATTTTATTCAGAACTTGTTAAAGCTAAAGTGTAACTAAATTCGGCGTTGTATAGTGCTTCTATTGTAGCCCTTTGTAACAAAAACATATCATGTAGAAGTGATTTGAAGGAGTAAATGTATGTGATGCTGATGTTAATCAGTGTTGATATTCGAAAATAAAAAAATAACAGTTAATTCTATATATAAATAAAAACCTTATATGTAATTCAAATGTTAGTGGCAACGCTTAAGTCTAAATAAAGTAGAGAAATTTCTATTATAATTGTTCAAGTTAGAAAAGAGGCATAAATCATTTTTTTTATTTATGTCCATATCTATTGAAATACTGAATATAATTTTTTTTTACGTCTGTAATAGGTCTAAAATTAAAATCAAAACAATAAACCGTTACCTGACATTTGATTAAAAAACAGCTTTTAAAAATATTGCTCGGCTAGAATACGCCCAGTTCTGAGATCGACACGATAAAGATTGGCATCAAATTGAAATTAAAAAATTAAAATAACGCAAATAGCGGGCCCAAAATTTATTTCTACTTCACTCTCAAAACTCAAAACACAAAAAAGAAAAGAGATGAACAATGATTAGTTCTGGTTGGAAGCTTCGCGAATGCGATTCCTTAATAAGAAGCCTCGTTTTTGATTCTTCGAGAAAAAATACATAACAATTTTTCGCTTTTCTCTCTCTGCATTTTTTTTCCAAACTGACAGTTCTAATTGAAAGTAACACAAAATTTTAAAACTAAATAATCTAAAGGTTTTCGTCGTGCACAGATTTGTGATGAAAGTTATACAATTTTAGACCAAAAATTGACATTTATGTGCTTACCTGCTCCCTTATTACACTCTAGAACCAGTTTCAGAGCTGACGACGCTATTTTACGAGTAATATTTTGACGGTATTTTAACATAGTAGCTTAAACAGAATCCTGGATTAAGGGGCTGTATGTCGACGATCGCTCTTTTTCGAAACCAAAAAAGAAATACTTCTGAACAAGCCACATCTCCTATTTTTATAAATATATTACTTCAGGTTCCTACCTAGATTTCTATTAAGCTGAAAACATAATAGCAGAAACTTTTCACGATTAAGATATTATTTCAAAATGATACGTTTTAGAATTTATGATCGTAATATTTTGATACCTACTATTAAGATCAACTTGTGATTTATTGTTAAAAATAGGTAATATGTATATAGATCTAGATTTCTATTAGAATAGATTTTTGATAAGTAATTATACATAATTTATATCATTAATTTCTAATCACGCGCCGACGTGTGTTTTTTGTCATTGCAGCGGTCGGTAGGATTATTTATCGAAGTGATTAAAGATGGGTACATCTTTATTTACATATACTATACATTATAAAATAGGAGATGTGGCTTGTTCAGAAGTATTTCTTTTTTCGTTTCGAAAGAGAGCAATCGTCGACATACAGGGCCTTAAGTGAAAGTAATACGTTGAATATACATTTATTTAAATTTGGTTTAAATTTGGCAATTTAAACGGTTTAAAAGATTTGTATGAATTTGTGACCAGACATTGCGCGGCATTCGAGCGCGGCAGCCGCGCTATGATTGGACGACAGCTACGCGCACATTTACCTTTATGTTTAAATTAGTCACGCGGCAAACTTGTGTCCTGCGAATGCCGCGCTTTGTCTGGTCACACCTTTAGAGTAGTAGTGAAAAAGAGAGAACAGATTTAATATCGTATACCAGAAGGTATAGCCACAGTTTAATAAATTAACTCTTAAAGAATTTCAAAATAGATTTTCAGAAGTGGTTTTTCTCCTTATACTTCCAGAATATATCTATTATTTTTCTTAACTCACTATCACCCTCTAATCTGATCTAATGTTATCATTAGACCCGATAAAAGTAAGATAACATTAAAACTATATGAGAACATATTTTTATGTTTTTAACTTTACTTCCTAAAATACTACCTACTCACCTTCATAAAACACGCTTTTAGACCGTTTTTCATTACCATCTTCGCAATCGTAAGTTCTTGTAATGAACCTCTGATCATTATTAAAAGCACAAGCTGTTTAAAAATTAAACGTGGGCGATCACGCTCACGCATCTCTTTTCTTTTTATAGTGCGGCGTAGTAATAAATAATAGAGGAACAAAAAGTTTCATACAAGATCTGTGTGTTTGGATAACTAATCTATAAAAATAACTATAACTTATACCACCAGTAAGTCGTAACGCCAATTTTGGTACAAACAAGTGTCACTCATAAAATGGTTCGTGTAATTTAAAAAAACCGGCCAAGTGCGAGTCAGACTCGCGCACGAAGGGTTCCGTACCATTATCTATAAAAAACGGCAAAAAAAAAAAACACGTTTGTTGTATGGGAGCCCCACTAAAACAATTATTTACTTGTTTTTAGTATTTGTTGTTATAACGGCAACAGAAATACATCATCTGTATAAATTTCAACTGTATAGCTATCACGGTTCATGAGATACAGCCCTGTGACGGACAGACGGACAGACAGACAGCGAAGTCTTAATAATAGGGTCCCGTTTTTACCCTTATAAGTTTTAACTCATTCATTCAAAACACAATGGTCGTTTAGCTCTCGTTTTAATTTCTAATAAATACTTAATTATCTAAGTAAATTATTATTAAATTAGAGTTAGCCATTTGACTAACACTAACTCTAATATTGATTATATTGATTCAGCTGCTTATATTATTGTTTGATAACAACTATCAATTAAAAAAATGTGGATCAATTCACTTACAGTTTTGTCAGTATTCTCAAAAAATATATAAACTTGAATTTTAAGAAGAAAACCGATTTAACTAAAATAAATGTTGCTACCTTCTATATACAAAAATAATGCCTTTTCCACTGGGAGTAACGCGGCAATAACGTATTGCCACGAAACGATCTGATTGGTTATGTGAGAATCTACGCGAAGACAAAATAAGGTTAGACCCAACACTAATATTATAGAGAGGTAATGTTTTATTTTGACATTGTAAATTTGAATGAAGGTCATTTTGAGAAATAATGATCCTATTTCCAAAATTATTACACTATAAAGAAGCTACATTATTATCTCTGAATGCTAAACGCTATGTATTATTATTTTTTTAAAGTAGTTTCAATTGCGGCTATTAATATTTTGAACAAAATCTTCACGTCCTGATAACATCATAATGATTTTATAACAGTAACCACAAAGATCAAATTTTCAGTTCATTTTCTAACTATTTTCTCTTGACGTTAAATTATTTCTATTGTAATGATGTAAAAATACATGCAGGCTATCGATGTCTTCCTTATTGCTATACACTCTATATACATTTTAAGTATGTACTATGTAATTATAGTAAGTTAGATTTTATATTGTAATGGTTAGATAGAATTGATTTTCAACAGGCAGATAACGGTGAAGCGTTATTTCTCGGTGTTTGCTTAACAAGTAGTTTTGGAACTAATCAATTATTAAATGTTGTATAATGTAACGTTAATTTTTCCTAGGCGTTCATTTTGTACGTGTATTTTCTCTTAGATATATATTTACATTCCTTGATGTTATACCTACCTAAGAAAAGTTTTTGTGAAAATATTTCCATGAAAACATTAAGAAGAAAAATAATTCCTTATTTAATATTTTGTTATGTAATAATATGGCAATAGATACAGTCTACTTTGATATCGTCTATAATATCACGGCTTACTAAAATAGGCCGTAACAATAAAGCAAAAGTACAATGGATTTGATCTACCTTTACAATTCTTTTCAAGGAAAAAAAGCTTGTCTCGTGAAGTCGTGATGATCACGACTTCAACAACCCAGTAAAAAAACAGGTATCTCATAATATAGTGCCATAAATCAACAAGCTCGATTAAAGCCTTAGCTACATTCAACGACATATACTGCCACCTAAATGCATTGTATGCCTGTTTTTTGAAGTCAACAAGTGGTGATTGGGTATGTCATCAAAAGGAGACGGAAACGATTACATACAATCTTGGGCCTGGATGTAAAAAGATGAAAGTGGTGTCAATTCATATTATATATTCTCAACCTTTTACTGAAAATTCTGCGGATTTTGTCAATTTGAGAACAGAGTTATAAGAGATAAAATAAAAGTGAGGTTATGTTACAAACTTTAACTAACTGAGAACTGAAGTGAAGGATGTCTTAAATAAAATAAAAAAACAGTATAATTGTATATGAGCGCAGCAGCCTACATTTCATTTCCCTACAATACTACTAAAGTAACAAAGTAAGTAATACATTTAGGTACTATAGCATTTCATAACTCTACAAGAGCCGTCGATTAAAATATAAATAAAATAAGTTTTTCGACTTATATGTCAGGATTGTATGTGTCCCTTATGTAGCCAGGAAGTATTGGTAGCCGACAGCTCTCGAAGAAGGATATTGAATGAATGAATGAATGAAAATGAATATGGAAATGGTAGGTGAGATTCGCGATGCAAGAGAGTGTCCGCAATGGAGACAAACATTCCGGTGGCCTAGTGGTCTTCTTTGGTCATCAACATGTGGGCTTTGAGCCAAGTCCCAGCACGCTTGGCAAACATAATCACTACTGTTTACCTAGAAATGGATCATTTAAATCTTCAGCCACTTAAACAATACCTAATTAACTATTGTGTATTGGGATATTATAAGATTGTTGGATAAATAAGTAATTATTTGCCATAAATGTGAACAATTTCCATATGCCTTCTAATTACGCAGATGAACCTATGGTAGCTGGTTAGATGTGGATATATATACTTACAGACTGAGGTACAAGCCATTGCCGAATCACTGACAGATTTTTTTATCGTGTAAGGGTCGTCGGCCCAGTGTATTGCAGTGACCAGTTGTTATCCCACAATTCACACAGCGATCCATAGTTTGAACAATATCCAATCCACAAGCCGGCGGTAAAATCCAAAATAGCTATTCCAAGTCAAACGTGTAAGCGATTTTCGGTGTCCAGTGTGAAAGCAAGGTAGACAGGGTCAAAATCCGTAAAATACAAAGCAGTGGTCGTGAAAAATTAAAAATAATCGGGAAAGGACTCAAAACGCATCGGAAAACATGAAACGAATGAGCAAACAAGAGCAGTCGGCAACTGTCTAGTTTCAATGTCTAGTGCAAAGGTTTTATTTTTGTAATTGTGTAATCTATTACTCAATCGATAATCTCACGAAAACTATCTTTCTCATATTTCTCCGCTTCCAGATTGAGAATTAAAGTGATTTTTCATATTCTAAGGTAAAAAAATATGTCTAATTTTTTAGATCATATCTCAACTTATTACATTTTGGTCCACCGTTTTCCATCTCCTTTATTTAATAATTATCCTTTCGTTAACTGAATAATGCATAAAAAATAAAAATAAATCTTTAAACATCAGTCAACAGTTACGTTAGTTTGACTTTAAAGGTTCACCGACTTTGTGAGATATACAAACGCAAGGTTGAACCTCGCAGTTAGTCGTCTCTTTTCTTTGTACACACTCGTGTAAAACAGAATGTATAAAAAGCGTTCTGTTTGGCTAAGGCTTAAAATATATTAATCTAAGCTAATGTTAGTTTTAAGATAAATGTTTATATTGTGTGTATCATTGTATAATCGACTAAAGTCGAGCTGAATTGCATGAAATTGTCTATACAAAATGTGAAAATTTTATCTCTTTATTAAAATAAATGTACTTCGAGAACTGTTTGTTTTTTAATTATATTTGCAGTGTCTAATAACGACTTTGAACTAACAATTTCCAGAAGAAAACAACTTTCTCAGAACAGAAGGTTTAAGATATTTTTTTTTTTTTTATTGATATTACTTTGTTGTGTTTGTCTAAGTACCTCAAAATCCCTTAGACGATCCCTTTGTACGACTTATCACCCCTACTACTTATCTAGTATTTAAATAATGTTTATCATTATCACAATATAATAGTGTGATTATAATGTTACAAATTTGTGCTTTACCATTGTTCTTTTGTATGTGTAGGTACATATACATATTAATAAACTTTATTTATTGAATTCCAACTAAAGGCCAAGCACATAAATACAAAACAGATCAAAGTGTAGTTTCCAATTTTTTTTGTCGTACCTACTAACTCTAGCCTACGATACTTTTGTGCGATTTTTACAAATTTCAAGATGTAAAGCTCTGTGTTATTGTAGAAGAGTTGCCGTGGAAGTTGCAAAATAATTGGTTGTGTACTTTTAGATTTATTAAAGAACAACAACAACACAAACAAATATGTTACTTCTACTTCTATACTTCTATACTAATACAAATATACTAATCTATACTAATACTAATATTATAAAGAGGAAAGATTTGATTGTTTGTTTGGTTGCATCGAATAGGCTCCGAAACTACTGGACCGATTTGAAAAATTATTTTACCATTAGAATCCTACATTATCCCTAATGAACATAGGCTATAGAATATTTTCAAAAACGTTAGGGATCCGTATGAAAACTTCGATAATGTAACCCAATCAATGAACAATTTACCCATAAAATCATTATTACACCCGTGCGACGCCGGGGCGGACTGCTAGTATAATAGCTATATAGTAGCTACAAATATATTACCTATGTGTACCACGTAAGTCAAGCCAAGACTCATTTAATTTTAGAAAAACAACAGAAGATTTCTTACTAAAGAATCGTATTGAAATCGGAGCATTAGTTATGGTGTAACGAAGTCATAGGGACGCTAAGGTACAATATGAATAAAAGTATCAAAAATTATGTTTTTATTATTGTCACTAACCACAACACGTTTTTACATATTTCACTAGTATTTGGCATATTCTTTGGTAATTTAATTAATAAAAACACGTAAAATTTACTGCAACCATACAAAAATCCCATTTTGCCCTGGGGTAGAGGCAGTATGGTTACTAAAAACGGGGCATCTTGGTGTATGTACTAGTGATGTAACGAATATTCGCATTCGCATTCGCATTCGCGAATATTCGCATATTTTTGCATATTCGCATTCGCATTCGCATTCGCAAATTTCGAGCGAATGTTTTGCGAATATGTATATTGGAAAAAAATATATAATTTGGAGATAATACTAGGTTAATAAAATCAAAATCCATTCATTTCTTATTTTTGTATTATTAGAAAAAATAAGTTAACCTCGTAATCACATTAATCAGGCTTTACTTTATCATTTGGTATTATTTATTTACCATCTACTTTCAGTAATTAAGCTTACGATTCAGATTTATATATACTATAATATCTATACTATAATAAATATCTATACTATAATAAAACTGTAGAAGAGTTCAATTCTGTACATTGAATAAAAACGAAAAAAAATACTCCTAGGGGCCTTTATACAAGTAACACAACACACAAAAAAAAACATTTTGAAATTATTGTCTGTCTGTCTGTTGTCAGGCTTTCACGCAAAAACTACTGGACAGATTTTGATGAATTTTTTTTTGTTATGTAGTTATTAGTCTTCGGCAACATATAGGCTATAGTTTAATGTGAAACTATCTGTCCCCCAGCAAAGCGGGCACGGGTCAGCTAGTACTAAATAACAATTAACTTCTCATTAGAACTTAGAAAACAAAAAAATATATAATGCAATGTAAACAAACAAAAACCAATTCTTCTCTGAAACTTTTATTAGTCTTTACATAAGTTTTAAATGTTAGATAATCATCTTCATGAACGAAACTAAAAACATTAAGACGAGTAATAAATGTTTTTGATGAATGCAGAATCGTTTTTTTTTCAATAACCGCAAAACATACAGTTTTGTTTTTTATGACAAAGATAACTAGATTTAATCTAGATAAATTAAAGACAGAAACACGATTGGTGAATCTTTTCTCGATAGATTTATTTTCCAAAGTTAGCTCTTCAAAAACACTAGTTTAGTTTTTAATCAAAACTATGAATGAATAGCTAAATAGTTCATTTTTATATAATTCGTTAGATAATCATACTAGGCTACCTAAATTAAAGACAATTTTTTTTTGATGGTTTTCATGATAATGCAGTTTTATCACTTTTTCCGACTTTTGTTTAAACTTTAAATATTTATTTTTAATTTTATTTTTAATAGCGAAATATTAAACTTTAAAAATAAAAGCTTTTCTCCCTCAAGTCAAGTAAACGGATTATTCGCATTCGCATTCGCATTCGCGAATGTCAGTAGCAAATATTCGCATTCGCATTCGCATTCGCGAATGCTCAAGAAATGACATTCGTTACATCACTAGTATGTACGAATAAGTTTACTTTGTTTTACAAGAATATTATGTATTTATTAGAGTTACCGTCATCCACACCAGCAATAGTCGTATGGGACTAACGTTCACATACGTGACAGTGACAGCTCACCCAACCTTTAGAAGACTTCAGATAATATTATGTGTGAATAACATCCACATAATACAGTCATACGACATCCTCGTCTTTATTTACTATCCTAAAACAGAGTTTCTGCGATTTCGGTTTCTTAAACACTTCTTTGAGAACAAAATAAATATATTTTTTATTTTTCTTACCTTTTTATACCCCCTAGCCCCGTAGTCATATCTCCGTTATATATGCATTTTATTTTGATCCTTTAATTAAAAAATCAAAATGTAAAAACAATATTTATAGAAGAACACAAGAAAACACGAAAATATTGATGTGAATCCTTGAAAAATTAAACCTTTTGATAGACGTTTTAGCAACACGTACAATTAGATGTAACAACACCGAAAACTGTTTTTTTTTACATTAAAAACAGACGCGCGCACTTTCACCTCCGGTCATTTCAGCCCCAAAAATGCTCAAATATTAATAAATAGATGACACAAATGACACTACTACTAGCATCTATAGTTATTTGTATATGCGGGGGGCCAATTATGCCCCGCGACTCCGACATAGCTCCCCGTCCCCTAGTATGTAGGTACACAAGCTCAGGAGGTTAAAAATTCAATGCAATTGAATACTTAAACAATACAGAATATTGAATACATGATGTAAGTATTGTGCTGTAGGTGAGACACCACTATTATAAGTAGTATACAATTAGTGCTCTAAAAATTTGTTCAATCTTTAATAAAATGCGTGCGTTGAATCAATGCTCAAGCTTCTTTGACAAACATGATTTTCCTTCATCCCTATTTGCCTCAGTTGCTTCGATTCTGAATAAAAATGTGAAAATATATTACCTCAGAGAAAGTTGTAGGTATACTTTTCTACTTTTTTTTCTTGTTTCCTCTTTTCTCGCTCTTTTGTAATGGTGTGATAGTAGTGAAGTTTGTTCTTCAGATTGTTTTACTTTCAATTCAAAATTCTGTTTTAAATATACGAATGCATTATTCTTAAAATAAAAAACCGTCCAAGTGCGTGTCGGGTCACGCGCAATACATTACAAGAGACCGAGAAAAGAGGAAACAAGAAAAAAAGGCCCTACAGGTTTTGTAGTTTACACAGCTAACAACGTTATAAGTAATTTTCAATGGTATTTGTACTAAAAAAATCCATTATTTCTTATTCAAGTACATTTTATAACTTGGTCGACTATTACGTCTATTACTCGTAAACTTGTAATGCCTACTTAGCTGTGATAGTTTTGCTTTTAACCGCGAATTTTTTCACTCCCCCAAACCCAATAGTTTTGCTTTGGGGGGGGGGGGACACTCGACTCTAACAAAAAATACAACAAACTAATTTCTTAATGTAAATGTGGTTTTCGCAAACCTCCCATACTTTTAAAAGACCTATCTAACGATACCAAACACCATAAGGTGCGCGAGAAAAAAAATAACATTCTGACTTCAGGTATAGGGGAGGTACCCTAAAAAAAATGTTTTTAAAGATTATATTCTATGACTGTTGACATTACTAATATGTATATACATTTATACATGCCAAATTACAGCTTTCTAGCACTAGTAGTCTCTGAGCTAAACTGCGGACAGACGGACGGACATGGCGAAACTATAAGGGTTTCTTATTTTGTAGACTACGAACCCCTAAAAACAGAATATTAGTGCCGTAAAAACGGCTAAGACAAAAAATATATACCAGCTGTTCGAAGCGCGGAAACGTACCGGATAACCGAGTGCCGAGTGGATCGCTCGTTCAAAGGGCAAAATGAGCCCTCTGTTTTTTATCCCGGCTCATCTGTGCAAATCTTGTTACGTCAGTTATTCTTGTACTGACTGACTACTCATTTTAGGAAATAACAGATGGGAAGATATTTTATAGATATTTTTTTATAATTTCAAATGCTAATACGCGTAATACCTACCCATAAACATTTTCCCTATATTTTCTTCAAGATTTTTTTGCCGTGTGTCTTGTCACGATTACTATCTCTCTAAGTTTTATACGTAGGATCTTTGATAAAATTGGTCCTAAGTTGTTCCGGAGCTGGAGCTGAATCGCTGCTATCTAAACATGCCCTTACTTAAGGCGCTCCCAGTCGACGGTTGTTTTTGTTCGAAACGAAAAAATAAATACTTGTGAACAAGCCACATCTCCTATTTTATAATGTATAGTATATGTGAATAAAGATATACCCATCTTTAATCACTTCGATAAATAATCCTACCGACCGCTGCAATGATGACAAACACACGTCCGCGCGTGGTCCGCCTTAGCTTTTCGAATAAATTAATGATATAGATTATGTATAATTACTTATCAAAAATCTATCCTAATAGAATTGTAGATCTACATATTAACTATCTTTAACAATAAATCACAAGTTGATTTTAATAGTAGGTATATAAAATATTTCGATCATAAATTCTAAAACGTATCATTTTTAAATAATATTTTTATCGTGAAAAGTTTCTGCTATTATGTTTTCAGCTTAATAGAAATCTAGGTAGGAACCTGAAGTAATATACTTATAAAAATAGGAGATGTGGCTTGTTCAGAAGTATTTCTTTTTTCGTTTCGAAAAATAGCAATCAGCGACTGGCAGACTCTTAAGATATTCGCTGCTTTATATTCACTTGAATCAGCGCGGATTTTGTTCGATCTTTATTTTATCTAAAGGTCACATTGTAAAAAATACAAATTTTTCTTGGAAGGTCTTGTTTATTGTTGGATATAATATTTCAAAGGAATTTAATATGATGTTATTTTGTAAAAAAAAAATCTATAAATTTTATTACTTTTTTAGCATCTATTTGTTATTTACTTACTAGCTGTTCATGTAATAAAAGTGGCTATGTCTTTTCCCATCATGGTTCAAATTATATCTATGATTCATCACAATCGGTTTAGCGCTATTTTTAAAACAGTCTTCACGACTCCAAACCTTTCAATGTGATGTTTATTTTCAATATTCCTTTCATCTTACACCCCCAAACGTACAAAAATTTCAAGTATCTACGTCCATCTGGTTAGGCTGTGCATTGCGTATGCCAGCCAGCCAGAACTTTGAATTTTACATGTCAGTTTAAATAAGGTACCTATACCCTTTTTTACCCTCTTTAGAAATCACAGGAACATGTAATTTTTTATTGCTTACCAAAAGTCTAAAAAGATCCGCAGATATTTATAACTCGTACTAAATTATGCTCGTAGTTCTGGTACCCACCACACAGGAAACCTTAGTGTGGGCTCAGAACTATGCATTGTGAATGTTGGGTATCTATTATAATTTTATTGTATGTTATCAAATAGGTAAGTGTGATATTTCAAAAAGATACTGTATACTGTATAACGGACGCTCAGAGCCCCCTAAAAACCTTAGTAAGTTTAGGTACTCACGTTCGTGGCATTCATACCGGCGCACCTTTTTTCACATAGTTTATTGACACACTCATTTTTGTGAAGCATAGAAACATTTACTGTACATACCTAACTTTTTTAGTACACATAACTATTATTTTGTACAAGTTTTTTTCACATATAAGTCTGGGATAGACTGAGGTATGTTATACGAGTAAGTACCTACCTATTTTATTTCTTTTTGCTTCTACTTGTGCCCTGGGTCCCAATACAAATCCTAAAACGAGACTAAACTGTCCCACCGAATCCCTTCCATTTCAATTAAGGTAAGAGCTTATCAGAGCGTTGTCGGAACATATCCACCTGTTGTTCCTTGGCCCGTTGCCGAACCCCATCCATGCAAACAAGCCCATAACTTAGAAATAACAGAGAATACAAGGTATGCTTACCATCCATATATTATGTGGAAAGTAAATATGGAAAAAGAAGGTCTGGCAGCGATTTCCGTGTTTGCAATCATTGTAATGGGTATGTATGAGTACAATACTCGTAAATAGTATAACTATAAGGAATATTGAACTGAAGTTATTGTTTTTATGACAATTATTTGAGATGAGTTGTAAATTTTGGTTATTTAGAGATTTCCTCTATATTACAACCCTCTTTGTTTATTACCTATAAAGGTTAATTAATAGTAATTTAATAAGTTAAATAAGTACTTATTAAAAAAAATACTTACTTCATGTAGTTACTTTTCACAATATACACTCTGTCTCTCAATTTCATCTAACATACCGAAAACCATAGATCCATCTCATCATTTATTTATTGGTACTTTTTCTACTACCAAAGATTAACGAGTAGGTTGGTCCGTAGGTATGTGTGGGCTCGGGCCGTTTCAATCTCACGGTTCAGATCATTTATCGATTCTAGAGGTTACTGATGGCAGTTGGGGTATCAGTGTCTGGACTCAAACTACAACAAGTCTATATTCCACAAACTCAAACTATAATTTTCTGTTTTCAGATAAAATGCAACAATGATAGTTTTTTAATAGCATCAATTCTAACGTACCTATTATTTTTACTTATTTACATTAAATAATGATTTTTTATTATTACAAGTAAAGGCAAAAATTCGAAAATTGTTGTTTTGTAATTATGATTAAAAAATATTTATATATTATCACGACTGTTATCCCCAAGTACGGTAGACATTCTCTCAGATCTCCAGACGCTTAGTTCCTTTGAAGATGTCAGAGGCACGTCCAAACATTATAATTGGCACTTGGCACATGCCCACATTTTGCAGTAGTTAGCATTCCATACGTGACAGGTTGCAAGCCTATCGCCGCTTATAAGAATACTAACTGGTTTCCTCACGATGCTTTCCTTCACCGTTTTGAGCACGGGTTTTTGATGCGCATATAATTTTTTCGAACAGAAAAATCCATTAATGCACGCCGGTATTCAAACCCACGACCTTCAGATTGAAAGTCGAGATACCTCCCACTCGAATTGAATAGTACTTATAAAGTTTAAACATAGAACAACATTTAAGTATATCTTATGGTATCGTCCTATGGCTAATTGCCTCTAGGCTCTAGGATACATTTCCGGTTCTTCGGAAGCTTATTCTGCTAAAGAGAAACAGTCGCTGTAGTGTTTTATTGCTCTTTGAAGTTAATGAGTTGGGTTCGGCTTAGCTCGGAACCTTTTGATATAAGTTCAGTAAGCTGGGTGAGTGTGATCTATCCTTAATCCTATAAAACCAAGAAGTTTTACGTTAAAGAACATATTAATTACTTATTTCTAGGGTTGAAAATGAAATGGCAACCGGATATAACACTATAGCGTCACTGAAGAATCATATCTTGTTTTATTAAACCATGCATTCAGTCAGAGTCATACTCAATAGCTCAACTTACATAATTTGAAACGATAACTACAACTGTTTCGTGCGAATCCTAGCGTAAGTAGTTACTCTTACGAATTTTATTAAAACTAATCTAAATATTTTTGATGATCCTTGTTATAATTGCTGGAGGTCAACATTATTATTATTATTATTAATGTTTGACTACGACAATTACTACTACAAAAATAGTCCTCCTAGTTTGTATGTAAGTTTTCCGTCAAAATTTGCAAACTATTTTTCGTACATTTGTTGGTATCCGAATGAGCTGAAATTTTGCACACATTTTTAGTTCTGGTGACAATATAATAATTATGAACAGCAAGCAGATCTGATGATAGAGTTAGGAGCTGTTCAACAAACACTTACAACGGAACTCCTTAGTAAATAGTTCAATTGAGTAAAAGCTTTTCATACCTATCAAGTTCCAATGACAATGTTATATTATGTGTATTATGCGACTCTGATTTGTAGCTTGTCTTGAAAAAATATTTTTTAACTAAAAACTTATATTTTCATTTCATTCTTCCCAGTAATTAAATTCTCAAAGAATATCCTTAGAAAAACATAATATTGAGTTGACCGTTTTAACCGTACGCACCTTCTAAATAGCTACTAATATTAAACGTTTCTATCCATTCATAAATAGCTTGCCGTCTCACTATACGCACGCCGTATGGCAATCACACTAAACAATCTAATTGAATATAACATGTATTATTGTGATACATTCTGTTTTCATGCGATGGCCAAGTCAATCTATTTATTTGAAATATAAGATTTTATATATGGTCACTATTAGATGTTGTTAGGTTAGCTAATTACGTATTAACTCAGGACAGAAGGACCCATAATGGGACTGAATAAATTAAGCGACTTGGATAATACATAGATTTTAAAAATTTTAAGGTTATTTCAATTATTTATTCAAAAACAATAGTTACTTTACAGTTTACACCAATTTGTAACTATCTTTAAACTAGAACTGAGTAACTTATAACAACAATAAATAATATAATTATATGATAAACATTTACAACTAATAATATAACATTACTTAACAAAAAATCTAGCTGCTATGACTAATACAATATAATTCAATTAATAACAAAATAAAATAAAAATATTAATTAATTAATTAATTCAGCCTTATGTGTACCTAACAACTAAAAATACTAATTAATTAAAACTAAGGTATGTTCTTAGAGACTGGTAAACACTCATAATATTATCATTGAATATGTCCACATGTTGGAACTCTAGGAGGAATGCGTTCAGAATGAGCATCGCGCGTTGCGTCGGGGCATTGTTGGCGTGTTGCGTTCTAGTGGTCAGGTAATCGAACAGCCGGCGACGACGTACTCCTCTCAGGTAGTTATTAGGGACATACAAGGATATGCTCCCCAGTATAGAAGGATTGTTAACTTTATTGCGCAATATAAGGCAGAAATGAATAGCTAGGTGCAGTTTGCGCCTTAGCTGCAGAGTGTCCAATCCGACCATACCAGAAACAAATAGGGAGGGAAATAGGAAAGGGTAATTTGTATAGGTAATTTATATAGGTTCTTTTGTATAGATATCTAGCAAATTTTCTCTGCACTCTTTCTATCAATACCGTGTACTTAGCTTCTCGCGGATCCCAAGCAATAGAGCTAAACTCAAGCTTGCTACGTACGAAGGCATTATAGAGCATTATAGATATCTCTACGTTATTAAAATGAAAAGCCGTTCTCATAATAAAGCCTAAAGTTTTATTGGCTTTTTTACACATGGACATAATGTGGTCACGAAAGTTGAGAGTAGCATCTTCTATTACCCCTAGGTCCCGAATGCTGCTAACTCTTTCTAAGCTAGAGTTACTCAGCCTGTAATCGAGCATTTCAGGCGCCTGTAGCCGCGTGAAGGTAATTACCTTACACTTGGAAACGTTAAATTCTAAGCTATTTTGCCTACTCCAGTCCTCAATTACGTCGATGTCCTGTTGCAATAATAAGCAGTCGGCCTCTGATCTGATAGATTTATAGACTTTGACGTCGTCAGCAAACATCAAGCACTTAGAGTTAAGTAATCTGGCAGGGAGATCATTGATCATTACCAAAAAGAGTGTCGGGCCGAGGGTACTTCCTTGGCTTACACCAGATCTCGTGTAGAAATCGTGGGATCGATAGCTCTGCATTTGCACGTACTGATTTCGGTCACACAGATAATCCGAAAAAAATCTCAACAAGCGCGGAGATACTCCCATACCCGAAAGCTTGCTCAACAAAATGTCATTATCGACCATATCGAAAGCTTTCTTAAAATCGAGAAAAATAGAGTCAACCTGCAAGCCTGCATCCATGTGCGTAGCGACATAATCGACGAAACATGTGTGGTTGGTAGTTGTAGATCTAGCAGCACGGTCTAGCTATCAGCTATCTAAGGTTATAATAACTGAGTTGCGAGACTTGGCTTTTTTTACAAATTATGTCTTTCTGTTTGTCTGTGACGTTTTACGGCCAAGCCGCTGGGCCGATTATGATGAAATTTTCTATAAAGAAATTTAAAGCTTATGCCCGGGACGGGCTTTACTTTTTAGGGTTCCGTATTTTTTATTTTATTTTTCTTTTGATTTTCAGGAATGTCAATGTTTTACGATCAAGTCGTTTAAAATCGTGTTCCTGAATCTACGCGGACGAAGTCGCAGGTAAAAGCTAATTATAAATAAATAATCATAATTTGAATTACTTTAGTTACATAATTCAATTTTGGATGATATTTCCTGGGTTATAAAATTGCTAAGTAATCTTTAAATTAAATATCGTTTTTCGAGTTGCTTTAATGAAAAGCTTTGTGAAGTAGGTAGGCATTGTTTTTCATTATAATTGCCTTTCTCGTGCCTCTCCTTAGCAGCGAAATTAATGGGATTAACATAAACCCGAACATGCTATTAGTGAAACTCAAATAGATACTAAATTGAAGGATGGCATAGCTAGCTATACAACGTCATCAGCATAAAATAACGTTAAACCATATTACACTCCAATAATGAGTTCTATTGTACGAAATAAATTAGTCAATAAATTATTATTGGCATTAATGTCTTCCCGAAAAGTACCTGTGGTGTCTTGTACCTTTCTAGGGTAAGGCAATAAAATATCAGACTTCCATTATAACAGTCGCAAGCGACCCGCCCGCATCGCTCGGCGTTCGATCGTCAAGTAACGAACTACCCGCGAAGCGGACGGCTCGTTTAGCCGAATCATTTATTCATACTTGTACATCACATCTCTCTCTTTCAATAATGTTTTATAATTATTTTTCTAATCTAGCTCACAAATCAATATAATATATTTCTAAGCTCACAAATCAATACAATATACTTCTAGGCTAATTGTAATTTAAACTTTAGTCATTTAATCTAGAATAATCGAGTACAATAAATTATCGTTTAATTAGCATCTGTTTCCAATTAATTTTCTGTCTTGTTTTAGCTTGAATTTTCCATCCTCCCTCTGCCTCCTTTATGTGTATTATATTTCTTCTCATTTCTTTTTGTCTTCGTTTAATTAACCTTTTTCTTCTACCTCTTTCTTCTTCTACTTCTTACTTACTTCTAAATCTATGTTCCTATTCTCTACATCTTAAAGCATTTTCTCTAGCTATTATGGTGAAGGGTCGGCTGGTACAATGATTGCCTAGTTTATCTGGTCAGCAAAGAACTAATGATTTATTAATGTTGGTTAGATAGCATGTACTTTTTAATAAAATGATTCTCTACTCAAAACAATTCTTTAATTCATTTGAAACAAGCTTGCTAACATAAGTAATTAACTATACTTGCACGGATAAGAGATTTCATATGATAATAGTTATTAGCTGTAAATAAACCCATCATATATTTCGTACCTACCTCAAACAATAAAAGTTATGAAAAAGTTTGAACACGTACTTAGAGTTAACAACGCTTTCATATATATATATATATATATATATATTATATAAGTACAAGCCATTCTTGGTTAATTTGTATATGATAGGTAAGTGCATTACTAGATAGGTAATTTAATTTAGAGATCTTCATTGTACAACTGTAGCTATAAAACCATTTATTTATTATTTACATGGCTGTAGTTTGTAAGTACCTAGGTATATTTTTCATGTAGGATGTAGGTAAATTACTAGGTAACTAAATTGTTCATACCAACTGGTTACCCAAATACCCAATTACTAAAAGGGCCTACCTTTAGCTATACTAGAGTAAGGTACTCTCATACCTAACTGCTGAGAATGCATAATTATGTAGATAAGGCGTAGGTTTGTACCTACCCATATAGCAATGTCCAGTTTAACATTATTTGTCTGTATAAGTCGTGATATCAACGCAGACACAGTTAAGTAGGTAAACTACCTACTTATGGAATTTATGCATCCAATCATGCCCTATCAAGGCACAAAACTTGTATTGCATTTTCACAACACCAACATAAAATGGGATATTTGGCAAGATTTTGAAAACCATTCTAGATTATTCAGAAGTGACTGTGGAACCCATAACAATATTATTCTCAATTCTGTTAAGTATTGGCCCTAAAAATGTATATTAAATATTGACAAATTAAATAACGGCGGATGACATATTGACAAGCTTGCTACGTCATAATAGATTAGACCAATACTGACCATTTGTGTCACGTGACTGTCGTTTAAAATAGATTTTTTGTTCTTTTTTTTATTTTCAAGTTATTTTACTCTATAACGCTTTATAAAGGCATAATTTAAATAGATCACTATCAACAACACTTTATTTTTCATACTGTCAAATAGCCTATTGGGTTGGAACTTGGGTGTTCCGACTTCACAAATAGAAAACTAGAGTTAAGTGAAATACCCAGACTGCGTTGGTGTTGTTTGCTATATTTATTTGGTTATCTATTTCATTAATAAAGTTTTTCAAAACAATGAAAACAAGTAGAAATGATATAATGCATCAGATTGATTTTCAAAAGTTATTTTAATTCCCTGATCGCTTCACAAAATGTGGTAATGGGAATTTGTCAAGAATTTATCTGACTATCAATCAGTAAAACAGTGATCAAAATACAATCATAAAACGAAAAATATTCGAAGTCTGTGACTCGCTTTGTTCTTTAGAAACAAAATAATAGTGATGGTGGAAGTGAAGAACCAGTGCAATGCTACTTTAACTCTGATGGAACAAACCGTCCTCGAAGAAAACCTCACACTTGTAACGATGTTGTGTAGAAGCTTTAAAAAGATCGGAAGTCAGTGTTGAAAATGGTTTAAAAATCAGGTACAAATGTGTCAACTTTATAAGTTGCATGTTATATTAAAAGGACTGATTTCAATTGTACTACATTATTCTTTGTAGATTAATATTCTAAAACTGTTTATTTTTATTTGATTTTTTTTTCCGCTTAAGGCCTTCACGATACTGGCCCAGCCTTGTGTGAAATCTGTTGTTTAACCCTTTTTGTTCTGTTCTCTCAACATCACACTTTAAGAAACCTTAATCTTAAGTACTTTGTTAACCTGTTGAATGCTTAATAATATTAATCATATTATTTGTTCTTTGTATGTTTGTTACTTTCTTTCGTTGTTTTGGTATTGCAAAACGCCCACAGGCACATTCGATATTATTATATTATTTAGCTTTAGTTTTCTCTGTGAATTTGTAATTTTATGAGAAAATAAACATCTTAAACCGTTTTTTTTTTTTTTTTTTTTTTTTTTATTAAATTTATTCGGTTTATAATAGCCGAAATTTAGCACAAGGGCTTTAGCCAATTGTGCACCAGTGTGTGTTAATCTATGATAACTCGTTTTAGGTGGTAACAATTCGGTCGAGGAGTCGTCGGTTTGTAAAAACTTTCTTACTAACACGTATTCCAAATAACTGCTTTTTGTAGAAGAGCGTATACGTATGTTTTGGTAAATCTAACAAATTGAGAGACTGGAAAAACTGTTTGGGAATTACTCCTGTAGTTGAAATGACGATAGGGATTATAGAAATTTTCAATTTTCATTTTTATTATTATACTTTTTTAACTTACCATTTTGTTCTTCCTGTATTATTATTATTCGTTTCAGCAGTAAACTTTACTAAGTTTACTGCTGAACACATTTAAGAGAACTGGTTATTTTATAAATCCCTATTTTATTTACCTTGTTGATTATCCAGATAAAGAAACTGTTTATTTTATGTAAGTATCTACCTTATTTTTTTTATGTTAAATGTTAAACAATGATTTTGTAATAAGGTTGATTATTTTTCATACTAAATTGAGTATCTTTTATCGTTTACAAATGCTCTTAAAACATTTAAGGTAAGGTAATAAGGTAAAATGTAGGTAATTTACCTACTTTTCATACAAGTACTTAGTCGATTTTATTATTTTATCAATCATCAGATAAAACACTGTTTACTTTGACTGTATTGTAGGCCGTGCCTATAATAGCTGACATAAAATTGCAAAAAGTTGCATTATACTTATGCAGTATACTTAAGAGTGTATGAAGTGACAATAACCCATTTTAACTAACCGAATATAATTCATTATCTTTTTAACCAATTCGTCAACTTATCGTTAATTTATTTTCTAATGGAATCGGTACTCTATTACCTATAATGTAATATATGGTCGGCTAATTGGTGTTACTGAATTGTCAACTGCTATATTTAGTTGTACGTTCTTAAATATTGAAAACATAGGGTAAGTAATTTACACTAAGTTACTTACCCTAATTTAAGGACATTTAGGCACATATATTTCTCTTTGTCTATTAAGTACAGGTGCCGTTTTATATGATGTATTATAATTTGGCATCTTTTTGTTGCGGTCCTACCGCGATTGAAACTTCAAATAAACCAATAACATATAGTTTCTTTTTTTTTTTCATATGCTATTAAAATTGTTGCTGATCTGACGCAATTGTTCTGTGTCTGGGTGTAAATAATATATTTACAAAAATATATAAGTATTCTGTCAGTTACCTGGTTCCCATAGTAACAGCTTTTCTTAGTTTGGCGCTAGATGGCGCTGTGTGTCAAGTCCGCCATTTCAAAATAAGTAGGTACCTATTTAGGTGTAGGTAGATGATACTACTATTATTACAATATGGCAAGTATATATGTATTTGTAGTTCTAACATACATACATACCTATCCACTAGTCCATTTATTAAGTAAGCAAATCATGTACGGTCTTCTCGTACATACTTACCCACTTATAGAATTGGGACTTTTAATTTTACGTATTACTGATATGAATCAATTTGAACTTGATGATTTATTTTATTCATTCGCTTTACGTTGATTTCTGTTTATTTGCCAGATTGTTCTCGTTTAACATTCTGACTTGGCTAATATATATAGGCACATCTTGTTGTTCTATAGATAGTCAGGAGTTACGTCAACTTAGTGCATTACAACAATGGAACATATATATTAGAATAGATATATATTAGCAGGCACGGCAATTAATAATGCTCCAACATTGTATTTTTAATACTTTGCCAGATTGTTCTCGTTTAACATTCTGACTTGGCTAATATTATACAGGCACATCTTGTTGTTGTATAGTCAGTTGGTACACAACTTAGTTTAACTATACAACAATGGTACATAGGTAGGTACATATTAGCAGGCACGGCAATTAACAATGCTTTAACATTGTATTATTTTTACTTTGCCAGATTGTTCTCGTTTAACATTCTGACTTGGCTAATATTATACAGGCACATCTTGTTGTTGTATAGTCAGTTGGTAAACAACTTAGTTTAACTATACAACAATGGAACAACTAGGTATATATTAGCAGGCACGAATAAATTGTACGACTTCATCAAGCGTTATCAGTAAAAAAACATAGTAGGTACTTACTTAGTATAAAACACAAGTTGTTATTGGCATAGGCGATTACGGCAATTAACGCTGCTACTACCTAAATTTTCTCTAAAATTACGACAATGTTGAGACATTGTCATGTTGAGACATTTATACAAAACGTATTAAAAAAAACTAATAGCATCTAGATGAACACTACAGTTACATCACATTCCCTTTTTTTTCTAATTACCCACATTTTATGTTTTTCAACTAATAACCTGCCTGCTTTTTTTTCCAAGTCGTATGGTACTTTTTATGGCATGTCTTACTCACGTTTTTTTTATCCTCGTCGCCATTTGTGGTGTCTTGTACCTTTCTAGGGTAAGGCAATAAAATATCAGACTTCCATTATAACAGTCGCAAGCGACCCGCCCGCATCGCTCGGCGTTCGATCGTCAAGTAACGAACTACCCGCGAAGCGGACGGCTCGTTTAGCCGAATCATTTATTCATACTTGTACATCACAGTACCGATTCCCTTGATAAATCTACAAATCTTATTGTGACGTAAGCAGTGAAATTAGTTATAATAATTGTCTATAGAATACAAAACTACTCCACAAAACTGATGCCGGGATGTTTATGCCAAACTTCATCAAAGAATTAAAACAAAGCTTGAATTCGATGTCTGTAACTGTAACTGTAACTTATTAATTGTACCATTATGTTATTAAAGCTTAATAACAATTATTGCCGTTTCTGAAACGATGCCGATCGATAGTAAGTTTGTAGTTTGTAGGTTAGTAATTTTGGTATGTGTAAAAATAAAATCAATATTTCTACTACATAATACAAATGTACATATAGCAAGTAAATGACCTAGTCTTATACGAATGTATACGAATGTTTTTCAACTAATGCTTGTTTATTTATATACCGACTGCTACAAAAACAGTAATATACCTACAATACAGCTCAGGCATTCATTAAAACAGTCTTAACTCGGCGTTCGTCGCTACCGGATAAAAAATACCACAGGGCTCGTTTATTCCAACGTATTTATTATTCCCGCACTCTAGCAACTTGCCGCTTACAGTACCTTCCCACAGATAAACAACCGACGCGTACGCCGCGTCCCTGTGAGTTGGTGCCACTCGTTCAGCTCATCAAGTGATTTTGGGTGAAAAGTACCCGGTAGCGACTGTGTTGCATTAATTATATTGCAGAGCGTGTTTTTTTAATACTTGAGAGGTTTTAACATGGATTTTTGACTGCGTGACCGCACTATAGAACAAATACTGCGTAGTAGAAAATGTTTTGGAAAAAGATGACTGAAGAGTACAGTTTACGTGAAAGCGGAACAGACCAAGTCGGAGATTCTGGCAACTTTTCTGACTTCTGTATAACAAGAAAGAAAAGCGGACTTGCTTTTACAAATTGATGCGGAGTATTTAAAAGACGTACCGCCGAAATACATAAAGAGCGAAAAAAATATCGGCAAAAAAAGAATTACTCAGTGGAATGACATGTGATTTTTGTGATTGTTCAGATTTTTTATAATGAAAGTACAAATGTTTCACATTAGTTTGTAAGTGAAATAAGTCTATTATCAATTATTGATTTCGATTTTGCATATTTGTTATGAATATTAGATTTCATTGTAAATTTTAAAAGATTGTTCCTGAAAATGTTATATGTTTTTGATGTTTGTGATACATGTGCTAATTAGGAATAAATTAATAATTTTACTAGTATTTTTGCTTTTATTTTTGAATTATAATATAAATATGTAAAACTAAATATAAAAACCCCTATAAATAGATACCAATCAAATAAATCTGTGGTATTTTTTACCCGGTAGCGACTGTATGTGTCCTCAATTGCCTAGCGACGAACGCCGAGTTAACTACAATTCATAATAACAGTCAACGTTGTAAATTGCTAGTCTACTTGCTACGTATTCAAATAAACGTATTCCCATGTCGTAGAAAACCAAACGTGTTGAAACATAATAAAATAAAGCTAGCTACGAGTAGATACGTTCTCGAAACGTTAATTCGTACAACAGTCCTTCGCTTCGCCGCAAAATGGTTTTCAGCCTTCATGTAAGTTCGTTCATGTCACTGGCAGTTTTTCATTATCAATTAGTAAAAAATGTAGGCTCGTGACTGTCATCCCCAATTACGGTAGATTGTCTTCAAGCGCTTCAATATCATTGAAGATGATTATGGGGTAGTCAGCAATAGTACATAAGGTACAGTGCATCACCACATTTCGAAGCAGTTAGAATTCCATACGAAAAAAGAAACTCATCGCTGCTTGTAAGAATATTAACTGTATTCCTCACGAAGTATCCGTTTAATTTTTTTTCGAATAGAAAAATTCGTTAATGCTCTAAAATCAATGGCAAGTGGTTGGATGAAAACGAGACTTTAAGCCGACCCGTGACAGATTTTGTCCTGCCTAAATTTTAATAATTTCATAGAAAAAAGCAATTTCAGACAACTTCCTATTTTTTCCCAACAAACATTGTACTGATAAAATAAATCCCACCAAAAACATTCTGTAAAAAACTAGCCAAGTATCGATGTAGCTGCTTGTTTATCTCTAAAATATAATGAAATCTAGACAAAATCGCGCCAAGTCTGAGGTTCCTTACTGTGATTTCTTTATTATTATATTTAATGTTGTGGACATAGGCCTTTTTTCCATTTTTTTTTTGTAGTTTCCATGTTTTACAATAAAGTCCTTAAAAACTGATTTCCTAAATCACGCGGACGAAGTCACGGATAAAAGCTAGGTTTATAACAATATAAAACGAGGTATTAAGGCGTATTTATATATTTAAAGTATAGGGCACTTTCTAGAATTCAATAAAATCATCTAAATCATTATTCCTAATCGTCAAAACCTCTTTACAAATTATTTTCTCTCCAAGCCTTTTTCAAGCGTTGTCTAAGTACTCATACCTACTTAAAACCAATAAAAACGTACCATTTTGAATAGTTTTATTGAATAGGTATAATCATTATCCGTATAATCTTGAATCTCAATCTATTTGTAGCGAGTCTCAAGCCCAAGCTAGTCAACCATAAAGCTAGTTTATGAGCCTGTCAAGTGCACGAATTTATTTCACTTGTTGGAAGATAAAATTAACTATGTCAGTCAGTGGTTCCGTTTTAGTTAAAGGGGACTTAAGCGATAAGTTTATCCTGGGAGGGTCCAGTCTGTCATAACTCTTGGCTATATTTATGCTGTAAGGCTAGCTTTATACTGTTGCCTGAAATCATAAATCTGAAATATTTTTTTTAAAACGTTAATACTTTATGTATAGGTAATTGATCCTGAATCTAAAATGGTAGTTCACAAGCAATGAACCGGTTTAACCGATTTGTATAATAATTTTTGTGTATGTTCAGTAGGTCTGAGAATATGTCGTAGGGTTTTTTTTACCCCTAAGTGATAAAAGTTGCGTAAAGTTCAGGAAAAACTGAAAGTGTTTTTTTTCTTTAATAATCCCATTGAAATTGTACAGGACAACGTCTTTCTAGACAGTGGACAGCTAGTGTTAAAGTAAAATGTTACTTATTTAGTTCTATAAATATTACATTTAACAGTTCCTACTGTGTGTAATATTTTAGTTTCTATCACCATTTGCAATGAACACTGCTTTGCGAGTATTTACGAGATTCTTTTTAGGTAGTCTTAAAACTAGAATATCAACTGTTCGCCGAAAGGTTCTGACAAAAAATTGTGTTAATAATAGCAGAAAAGTTGGACCATGATTTTTTTTAACTTTAGATTTTAACCAATAATGTAATTATGTAAATATGAGATGCATGTCAGTCTGATGTCAGAGTGAGTGAAAATACAATGCACTAAAAAAGCCGAACTAAAAATTAGTAGGTAATAGATGCTATTTATTTCTGTAAATAAATCTCTCATTAAAAACTTGGAAATATACTAATACTTAAAAAAAGATTAACAACTTATAACAATACATAAATAATGTAACAACTTCGATAATAATATGTAGACAACTCAAGTATCTTTAGTACTTACCCTTAGCACTAGTCCCGAAATTTAGTAATCGAAAGGGAGACTCACTCATCTTATATATAAAATTCTCGTGTCACAATGTTTGTTCCCGTACTCCTCCGAAACGGCTTGACCGATTCTCATGAAATTTTGTGAGCATATTGAGTAGGTCTGAGAATCGGCCAACATCTATTTTTCATACCCCTTAGTGATAAGGGTTGTCCAACCTTAACATTTTTTTTAATTTTTAGACATTTTTTTAATTTTTTTATTTTTTTATTATGTCGCATTAAAAAATACATACAACCCTAAATTTTTACCCTTTTATCACCAACCCCAATTTTTTAATAGCCATTTTAGTAATTTAATCATTTTTCCGATTCTCATGAAATTTTGTGAGCATATTGAGTAGGTCTGAGAATCGGCCAACATCTATTTTTCTATTTAGTGATAAGGGTTGTCCACCCTTAACATTTTTTTTTAATTTTTAGACATTTTTTATTTTTTTATTATGTCGCATTAAAAAATACATACAACCCTATATCAATAACTAAATATCTCTATATGAAATTTCATCACAATCGGTACAGCGGGTTGGCCGTGATAACGTCACAGACAACACAGACACAGACAGTTACCTTCTCATTTATAATCTTTAAATAACAATGAATTGCTGTTCGTTAGTCTCGCTAAAACTCGAGAACGGCTGAACGGATTTATCTTATCTTGGTCTTGAAATGTTTGAGAAGGTCTAGGAAAACCCTAAAAACAGCTCTTTTCATTTTTCCCATACAAAAGTTTTCTAGCTAAAACGTAGAGTCGTAGAACGGGAACGGGAACGGGAAAGGGAACGGGAACGGGAACGGGAACGGGAACGGGAACGGGAACGGGAACGGGAACGGGAACGGGAACGGGAACGGGAACGGGAACGGGAACGGGAACGGGAACGGGAACGGGAACGGGAACGGGAACGGGAACGGGAACGGGAACGGGAACGGGAACGGGAACGGGAACGGGAACGGGAACGGGAACGGGAACGGGAACGGGAACGGGAACGGGAACGGGAACGGGAACGGGAACGGGAACGGGAACGGGAACGGGAACGGGAACGGGAACGGGAACGGGAACGGGAACGGGAACGGGAACGGGAACGGGAACGGGAACGGGAACGGGAACGGGAACGGGAACGGGAACGGGAACGGGAACGGGAACGGGAACGGGACAGGAACTTATTCTAAAGCGATACGAAGTTCGCCGGGTCAGCTCAAGAGTCGTCGTGACCTCTTCACCTTGAATGGTCATATAAAAATCACTTAATAAACTTGTCTATTTAAGAACAATTTAAATTTTCGGTTTTCGTAATTTCTCGTGAATAACATTATTGATACTTCAATAGAACGGTGTATGTATTATTGGGTCAATCTTTGTGCGTATGCGATCTACGTATTTTAAAGCACCTGATGTAAGTTTTATGTGTGAAGGTCGACTCTGAACTAAATTCTTACGGAACCTTTCAACCTAGAACGCTCAGAAGCTGGACCTCCAGGGAGCCGACACAGGTACGTGGTGCATTTATTTTAACACACTCCGATTGCCGTCAACGAAGTATTAATTCTCGCTTTATCGTCTTGCTATCGTAAATAATTAATCATTAAAGTTACAGTCCACTCCCCTAATCGCACAACATTTTAGTACTTTGATATTTATGACTGACTCACTTACGTACCCAAAATATATTAACTAGTGCTAGCCTCTGAAAATTATTATATCTCACATGATTGAAGCGTTCGCGTTAATATAAGCTAACGAGTTGATTGGCTGATTAATAACGCCTTATTAAGTTGACGCGTTTTCGCCTAACAAAGTTTAGGAAAATTAGATTGTTACCCGGTTTTAATTTAAATTACTGATTTTCAATCTTTGATGTCGTGGTAATGTATAAGTTCTGGTAAGTAGGTATTTTTAGTTTATATATCAGACCGGGCCGTATCCGGGCTGGACCGGGCCGCCGGAGCCTTTATTTAGTAGGCGGGCCCGGACGGGATACGGATCAGGCACTGTTTAATATAAACTGCTTCATATAAAATGTATATGTAACGTTTCAAATCCGTGCCCCGTCCGAGCTACGTACACGGAACGCTCCGGGCACGACCCAGTCTTATATACATCGTCAGAACTATTTTTAAAACTTGTTTAGGTTAAGTATATAACTCAGTGTATTTTAACTTTTTTTGTAGTCAAATAATCGAAATTCGATAAGATACTGTAATTTTTTTTTGCGATGAAAGTATCTTAATTTTAATAAAAACCGGCCAAGTGCGTGTAGAGACACGCGCAATGTAGGGTTTCGTAGTTGACACTTGTAACTTGTAACCTACTTAGCTGTGATAGTTTTCCTTTTAAGTTTGTTATATGTACCTACTACTACCAAACTCCAAACCCAATAGTTTAGATTTTAGACACTCGTTTTTAACAAAATTTGTCACTTTAAAGCTTAGCTTTTAAAAAAAATACGACAGAACTATAGTTAAAACTTATTAAGAACTATAAGTTCTATATTCATGCTGGATGCCACATAATCTGAAGATTATTATGTGAGATGCTAACATTTGAGATGCTAACTTCACATAATGTACAAATTTATATGAAAATTATAAACAATAGCTCAAAGCGATGAAGGGAAACATTTATTTATTTAATTATTATTAATTGCACTTAAAAAATAAAAACAAAAAATAAACGGCCAAGTGCGTGTCGGGTCACGCGCATTGTATGGTTTTGTAGTTGACACAGCTAACAGCGCTATAATAAGTAATTTTCAATAGGATTTGTACTTAAAAAAATGATTATTTCTTCTTCGAATACATTTTATAGGTTGGTCAACTATATTACGTCTATTACTCGAAATCTTTTAACGCTTAATTATCTGTGATAGTTTTCCTTTTAAGTTCGATATATTTACTACTACCGTGAATTTTTCACGTCTCCATACCCAATAGTTTAGATTTTATAGGATACTCGTTTTTAACAAAAATTGGCACTTTAAACCTTTCATAAACGGATCTCTTAATCGAAAAGTTGCCTTCACAAACCCTCCATACTTTTTAAAGACCTATCTTACGATACCCCATGAGGTACGCGAGAAAAAAAAACATCTCCGCTATAGGTGTATGGGTAATTTTTTGTAGGTACCTCTTAAAAAAATTGTTTTTCAAAATTTTATTCTACGACTTTGTTGACATTACTAATATGTATAATATACATGCCAAATTACAGCTTTCCAGCACTAAGCGTCTCTGAGCTAAGTTGCGGACAACAGACGGACGAACGGACGGACATGGCGAAACTATAAGGGTTTCTTGTAAACTCGAAACCCTAAAAAGGTGAACTTAATGCCAAAACACTTTCTACCAGCCCATCTAAAATTTGCCTTAATTATAAACCTAACATTAGTAAGAAGAGAAAGTAGTAAGAGGAAACCAGTTAGTATTCTTGTAAGCGGGGATGGCTTGCAACTTGTCAAGTATGGAATGCCTACCGCAAAATGTTGGCAAGTGCCAAATATAATTATTTATTAGATTTGCTTCTGACTACCCATTTAAGATATCTGCAAAACTCTGAGCACTTGGTGATCTGAGAGTATGTTTATCAAATACTTGGGAATAACAGTTGTGATCCTATTGCAATTTTGTTTTTGTGCTTGCTAAAATTTTAAGATAAGTTATTTAAAATTTTAGATCCTAAAGTGGTGCTGAAGAATACCCAAGCAAAACAGGGGTCAGCTAGTAATAATTAAAGTACATTTGAATAATAAATAAAATAAGGCATCTAAACAAGATAAGAAGACGTTTTAACATTAATCAAAACTTTGAATAACTCATAACAACATTATATTTTATGCATTTTTAAGACAAGTTAATGCTGAAAACTTTCAGCTTTACCACGAATAAATAATTAATGGTATTTAATGTGAGCCAAGGCGGTGGGTTTATCTTGATAAAGATATGGTTACCTCACAAACGGTGACGTTATTACGCTCACTGTAATAAAAATACTTACAAAATGCGGAGAAACGGATTTATGTGAACTGCTTTAATTAGATAACCAGGATGTCTCTTTAGATTATTATTGTAAGTTCGTGACTGTTTTTAACTGTAATTGTAACTCATAAAATTCAGTTTCCTGAAGAAATATTTTGATCCTTAAATATTAAAACGCAAAGATGTTCACAACAAAATGGTTTTAAAAATATTCCTGTGATAAATAGGTCTTTTAAGAATCGTAATTTATTTATATGTTACTAGCCGACCCGTGACAGCGTCGTCCTGTCAAAATTCAATAATCGAATAGAAAAACTGTTGTTTTTTTTTATAGTAGTTTATGTTTTATTCGGGCATTATATATACATCTACAGCTAATTTAAACCTAATCAGTTTTGTCGTTTAGGCCTGATTGAGGCACAAACATACAAACTCGCAAACTTTCACATTTATAATATTATTAGGATACATTAATTAGTTGAGAATTAACTTAAATTACAAACTACCGCGCTATTTAGACAAAGTATTTTACTCTCCAAGGTTGAAGGGTACTTTGGTACTTTGTCTAATAATAACAGCAAACATAAATCCTCGATGGGTATAAAATATTATTATACTGATGCAAATTTAATAACTTTATAAACTGTATTTCAAGTCTTTTCAACCCAAAAAGTCAGCGCTATAAAACTCGCTGGAAACTTTCTTGAAGCTTTACACCGAACTACGATATAAACGCATAAAACTTATTTTATGATGGGTACTTTGCTTTTAGTAAGATATCACAAGTAAACAGAATTTATGAAGCTATGTTTACCCACAGGTAAATGCACCTGCTATTAGATTTTTATCGAGTTGTGGTTGATGGGTATTACTTTTTGCGCAGGCAACATTGATCAAAATAAAAATCATACATGTTAGCAAAATATATCTCATATTTTATCATGTACGGAGAGGCGGGTAATAACGTGTCAGGGGCTGACGACGTTGACACCTTATTTTGATTGAGACAAGTGAAATCTAGAATAGGTATACCAACAAAAGGCGAAAAGGACAATGCCCAGACATTTAGAATTTTAGTTGTGTCACAAGTTCATAATGCTCATTCCTGTTTTTAATTATAATGTTTATAATAAGAAATAAGAAAAAAAAAAAAACTTTTCCATATAAAAATATTGTATTACGTATTTTTTTACTATCGATCAATTATATTTTGATGTCTGCAGAACGATTTTAACAATTGATAAAACATTAATGATTGATTACGATTCGTAAAATATATTAATATTCGGGCATATTGATGGTACTGAAATATTGTTTTAAGATATGTATCTTCAAAGTTTTTTACTCAAATTAGAATATAAAATATGAATAATAGGTTGATCGATGTTTGAATAAAACTACTGCAATGCATTTTTCCTCTAGCAAAATAAAACAATAAAAGAAAAAAAACGTACTGAACTAAACGTTTTTCTTTTTTTACTAATTCAAGAATTAAAATTCATGTCTTTCGCAGTGCGTACAATTATCATAAAGTTGACAATCATAGTTTCAAGTCTTGGTATCATACTAACCTTAGCCATATTTCATTGTGGCACTATAAGAGGATACCTACGCTACTAAATCCCATAGTCACTTGCTCATTGTTATTTAATAAGGTTCATCTTCAGGTTTTCAGAAAACGTCTTACTTTCCGCGGAGAATGTTAACATTAACGTCTAAGTATGTTTGCTATGTCTACCCATCTAGCAAACATACAGCACTGAAATCATGTTAATTATCTGCTCATGGGACATGTAACTCCTGTCATAAACCACAGGGAATTGTAGACATGAGTTTTAAAATTATGTTGTTGTTGGTGGCAATGCTTCTTTAGGCTTGAAAACTGGTGATTCTATATTCTGTCTCAAAGCCTTCATATTTTAGGTTCTTTTATGAAGGTATCTTATATATCTACATATATGCATTGCTTATACATATAGGAGTAAACTATGTCATGCCTAAGGTTACTCCATAATGCGCGTTTTGCTCAGCTGTAATCGGCATAGGAGCACCACAGTGCTTTTTCCAATTATGTATTTTTATTTTTCAAAAATCTGCAGAACGGGATGTCTATCTACTATGATGGGAATAACAGTTGTGAGATAGTTTCTAGGGCCATTTTAAATCAACACGTAAAAATATAAAGGCAAAGCCCTGAGTTTTCATATAAGACGCAAAAAAATATGAATAACTTCCCAACAATCACGTACATAGTCCTGAATCCACAGCACACAGACCCGAAACATTAATTTGCAACAATTTGCACACCTCTTGCATTCAGCTTACCTCAGCCGAGCACTCGCCCCATCTTTTATTTGGAAGATAAACTATATGTAATGATATACAAAACAGGAAACGATAATCCTGCATAAGTAATAATACTGTGTCGCAGATAGCAACGCCCGCTGACACTGCGCGTCTCAAAGAGACAAAGATAGTTATAATGGAAGGTTTATGACAATAAGATAAGTAGGTATGTGTATCTACTCTACTTTTGTCTATATAATATCTATGTTCGTATGAGCAAGTGTTTATCTCGTAACGGTGCTTTTAGAACCACCCAAAGGTCTATAAACTGTGCACGTCATTAAAAGATAATGCGAAAATGTATGGCTAAATCTCGACTTTGAAAATGATGCTTTTACGGTTTTCTTAACTAACAAACCTAGATACGCATAGCCAGTTGAATGCAAGAACACGCTGGCACTGAGCACAATGCAAGTAAGTCTGTGCAATTCATACACAAAGCGACGTCGTAGCTTCATCATTGCTACGCTTATGTAGTAGCAACTTCTTAGTAATCTGTGGTTTCGTAGAACCCCTTTGTAAAGTCTGCGGACGTAGTTTATTATTTGAATATTTTGTTGTCTAAAGATCTATGTCTGAAATTATTGTAAATATAACGGGTGTCACAAATCGAATTATACCTCGCGACTTTTTTTATTTTACTCGTATTTTGTGATTATCATAAATCAAAGATCTAAGTCTACAAGTCGAGTTCAACTTTTGAAAAAATGAAAACCATCGGCATCTATAAGCTAAAGTTACATATATAAACAGCGCTAAAATTATATAGCGGTCCTACCATACTTCGGGATTACAGTTGTGATCCTATTTTTTTTTAAGGAGTGAACATTGGATCCTTCCAGATCTGCTGGTTTGTGTATAGTATACCATACTACTAATATCTACAACGGGATATCAATAGAAGGGATTATCTTTAAAGAGAATAAACCTATTGTAGGGTCAAGACCATGTTTTGTTTACTAATTTACTTATTATATTTTTATCTTTCAAAATCAAAACCCAAGATTTCTAGCTAAAAGGTAATCTGTTTAGAATCTTATTATAACTCAAGTCTCTACACACATTAAGGAGGGATCACACGGGCCTCAAAAGGGTCACACTTGACCTGCTTCGACCCTCTGAATCCAGTGGCTTATCGGTACGTCAGAAGTTACCACAGGAGTCCCTAAAGTTACTTACGTAGTTTAGAAGAGCGTTTTCTTTTATTCAGACTACTTTTTCATTTTATTTATTTCAATTATCCGTATCGTCTACACCTTGGTGGCCGTGACAAATTATTGCTCGCCTAATACGCAAACAATGCGGGTTTGATCCCCTCAACGTCGACGGGACGAAATATTTGCATGATCTACAAATATTTGATTCCTGTCTGGGTGTTGGCAAGCACCACGGTACTCGTTTATTATGATAGCCACGCACGACTTAGGGAATTTTAGTGTGGGGTCAAGAACTATGTACTCGTATGACGTCCGACGATTGATATTTGATTATAAATAAGTTTTTTTTATTATAAATATTTCTCTTATTTAAGCTTTTCTCGACAAGTTTAAGTTATAACAAGTTTTTTTTTTCTCTCTTTTTTAAGTTAAATCCAACGAGCCCAAACACAGAGTTGTTATGTCGTTAAGGAGTTCCTACGGCTACATTTTTACATTATCATGTACGTGTTGGCCGAGTGGGAAGTACCGCGCTCTAAGCAAGCTCTAAGCTCTAAGCATCTGGATGGAGATCTGAGAGGATGTCTACTGTACTTGGGGATTACAATCGTGATCCTATTTATTTATTTATTGATAAGTATGCAAAGTTTGAACTCAATCCGACTATTTATGTGGAATTCCGTAGAATAGTTCCTGACTCCATCATCAGATCAGCTCGCTTACTTATTACTGCAATGTCACCAAAGTTACATAAGTATGCAAAATTTCAGCTCAATCGGTAGGGGGATAACTGCGTCAAAATTGAGTTCCACAAACGATTCCACCCGATCAAACAGGTTTAATTATAAGCTTGTAAAAAAGAAACAGTTTTGTTTGCGCATTGAGCACTGCGCTAAGATGAATAGACATAACATAGGTAAGGCATGATGTTTTTCGGTTGATCAAGTGTTTTTGCACATGGCAAGGCGAGAACTGTCACGTACCACAATTGGTGTCGTTAGGCATGTATTTTGTTTAGGGTCAAAAGCGTTTTTAAAAATATCAATACATGTTTGTTTGTTGATTTTTTTTTTGAGTGAACGCGATAGTGTGAGATGGTCTTTAAATAGTATGGAGGGTTTGTGAAACAACTTTTCGATTAAGGGATTCGTTTTTGAAATAAATATTAAGCTTTTTTGTTAGAGTCGAGTGTCAAAAGAAAAACTATTGGGTTTGGGGACGTGAATAAATTTACGGTAGACGTTAAAAGCAAAATTATAACAGCTAAGTAGGCGTTACAAGTTTTCGAGTAATAGACGTAATAGTCGACCAATTTATAAAATGTACTTGAAGAAGAAATATTTTTTTTTGTACAAATACCATTAAAAATTACTTATATAAGATTGTTAACTATATAAACTACGAAACCTAACATTGCGCGTGACCACTTGGCCGATTTTATTATAATTATAATATTACCATACAGCATAATAAACTGTTTAGAGTGACTGATTAAATATCGATTACTTTGAATCCGGCCGTGCATCACGGCCTCATACCCAGCATCATTAAGGCGCTCCGATGGCCTAAAATCGCGGCAGAAACGACTAAGAGAGTTAACAACGGTAAGCTCTAGCGTATACGTATCGTAAATATTATCGACAGTTTTTATGAAATCGCGTTGCTGGTACCTACGTAGGCAAGTAATAGGCTATACTATAGGTAACATTACCCACCCCTCATAACCATTTTCTCTTTTTCAATATTTTTTTAGAGTTATTACCCATCTTTAAGCACTTCGATAAATAACTCTTGCTACCGACCGCTGCAATGACGTCAAACACACGTCTGACGTTGACAGTGGTTTTTCGAATAAATTAAAGATTTAAATTAAATAATTACTTATCAAAAAATTATCTTAGTGAGAAACTAGATCAACATATTACCTCTATATCTTTAACAATAAATCACAAGTTGATCTTAATAGTAGGAATCAAAGTATTTCGATAATAAATTCTAAAATGTATCATTTTTAATAATATCTTTGTCGTGAAGAGTTTCTGCTATTTTGTTTACAGTTTAGTGAAAGTAATATATGTATACAAATAGTAGACGTGCCTTGTTCAAAAGTATTTTTTTTTTCTATTCGAAAAAGAGCAATCGTCGACACGGAGCGCCTTATCACGTGCTCATAACGGTGAAGGAAAACATCGCGAGGAAACCAGTTAGTACTCTTGTAAGCGGCGACGGGCTTTCAACCTGTCACGAGTGGAATGCTAACTACTGCAAAATGTGGGCATGTGTGAAATGTAATGTTTGGACGTGTTGCCTCTGACTAACCTCTTTAAATAACTACAAGGATCTGAGCACCTGGTGATCTGAGAAGACGTTTACCGTTCTTGGAGGATTACAGTCGTATATCTTGTCTTTGAATAGAGGTACTACAATCCGTTATAATTGCACAAAAAAAGGTTTTAAGGTTTACTATATAATGATGTATATAGATTTACAGTCGGTACTAATGGCAAATCTAAAAATGAAAAACACGTAAGCAGCTGCTCACGTCGAAGGCTTGTGTTTATTTCAAACGAATCCTTTATAATAAACGTCCTCTAGGTGAGTGCTGTTGAGACACTGTGACGCCACCAGGTACTAACATTTGTAATTTGTTTTACACTGTATTTGCAGGACTGGAGTTAGGTGCAAGACTTTCTGCCCGAGTATTTAATTAAACTATCAGTAATGGTGCAATGATCCTTCGCGCTCTGCCCACGACTCCCTTTGTGCTAACACCGCCAGACAAAAGCCACCAAACATACGTGAGCTAAATGAAAAACTAAATTTGTAAGAAGATAAATCCTAGTATATTTTTATTACGAAGCGGCAACTGAGCCATTGTAAAGCGATTTTGTTATTTATTTCAAAATACGGTCAGTGGTTTTACCGTTCCCGCGTATTTTGATCAATATAATACCGACGTATCTTCGTTCAATGGGCAGTATTGAATTTGTATTCTGTTCGAACAGAAGTTATTCAAAGCTTAAACAATTTACCTCACAGCGGTATAATGATCTTGTTAATAATTGCAACATGATTGGCCTAATTCGACGTCATCTTGGTTGGTTAGACAGCATCAATTCACATGCCTATCCATTCTAGACAGATAATCTTGTTCCTCGCAAAACTAAGTAGATTTTGATCGAACCAAGTAAACATTTTCTAGAGATAGCCTTAGGACAAAAAATTTCACCAGTAGGTACATAAAGGTACGTCTTAAATGGTATATCAGGCAATCCATCTGTATAACTCTGTGTCTTGCTATAAAATAAATAAACCGGACAAACGAACAAGTGCGATCCAGACTCGCCGTACAAACTACTTATAGGTTTTCCTGTAATCTATAGGTAAATAATTGGACAGGGGACAGTGGGACAGACACACATCAAGTAATCCTATAAGGATTCAGTTTTTTTATTTTTTGTTCGGAACCCTAAAAACTTTTATCTTATTAACTTAATTCAATTCTTTTTAATAAAAAATAATAAATTAATAAATATCATATTCATTTATGTAGGACTGTAATCCCCAAATACGGTAAACATCCTATCAGATCTTTAAGCGCTTAGATCCTTTGAAGATGTCTAGTGGGGGTTAGTCAGAGGCACGTCCAAACATTATATTTGGCACATGCTCACATTCTGCAGTAGTTAGCATTCCATACGTGACAGGTTGCAAACCCATCGCCACTTCTTTTGAACAGGCCTCTTAAAAGTGACCTGAGTCCGCATCCGCACGTGTGCTTCACACATTTTCTGTTCACGGTTAAAACAGGGTAATTATGTTCAACTCAACCAGCCCCTTGTGTTCACTTTGTTTAGGCCAAATTTTAATAATGCGTTACCACTTTTGTCATACTTGTCTTTTTACCTAAGCCCGTATAAATTTTGGTTGCCATCAGATCAAGTTTGCATTAAAATTTGAAGAGATTTAAAAGCTTTTCTTTCCGGAGTTGTTGATATTGTTGGGATTGCTATTGTTGGTAACTTTTATTGGGTCATTGTCTGATTTAGCTTTTAAGTTTAGTAGCTGTGGTTTTACTAGTTTTAGTTCATAGATCCGTAAAATTTAAGTACTTATTACTAGGTTATTAAGTACCTATTGAAAAAAGAGACAGCTCCAAAAATATCAAATTACATTTTTGTGTCATTGCTCGATGACCAGATAATATAAACAAAAACATTCAAACGATACCAGTCTGCCCATTAGCCAAGTCTAATAATGCCCGAAAAAATACGTCACAAAAGAATTGTGAGAAAGTCGCACTCTCGACAAAAAGCTAAATCGAAGTTGGAAACTCGATTTACATTTGAAATGGAAATAAAAAAATTTACAATTGCGAGAGAGCAAAATTTGGAAAGGACAAGGTACCAAATGTTTATTAATGCTGTTTGTACAATTTATTTTACCTCGAGGGCCGCTCTTATTTTCTGATGTGGAAAATTTACAGCCTACTCTGAATAATTGAGACTGCATTGATAAGTTGCAAGGAATTGATAAGTTTTATAATTGGTACTGAAAGTTATAAACACGTAAGTTCACTATTGTGTTTTTCCGTGGTGGGCATGTTGTTATTACAAAGGGAGGATGAAGAATAAGCTGTATACATACTTAGAACCACTTTCCAAGTGATTGAGGCAATTATTATAACATCGGTATTTTTATTTCTTTGAATATTTTGCGATGTTTTCTGTGCTAGCAAAAAATATATACTTAATATAAAACACTTTACAGATTTCGCTAGAAGGTATTGTACCTATTTAACCCACAACTAAGTAGGTATAAGGGGGACTACATTGAACAACATAAGTACCTACCTGCCTACATATAAAAACTTGTCGCTTATACTAACTGATGTGCTCGTGCTCACGATATATCTTCTTGTGTGCATTTTTCGAATAGAAAAATCCATTGATGTTCAAACCTGCGACTTTCGGATTACAAGACAAGGGACCTCCCTCCCAGTCAACTAAAATGCCATTTTCTTATAATGGGAGAATGGTATTTTCCTGTATGTGACTAATAACACATAATTCTATTCTACTACTACGTACTTTACGGTACTACGCTTTCACTGAGTGAAACGGCACTTCAGTAAAAGGACATTCATATTCGGTGCTTTTCTGGGTTACATAATAACACAGTCTATTCGCCATTTGATATTCTAACAATACGTTTTACAAAAAGCCCTTTTTTTCCTTTAAATCATTATTATTATAAGTTTGAATGTCAACAAAGAGTATTATGGAAATCTATAGGAACTCTATTCTAAATCTTGGTGGATGAATAGCTCACTGACTGACAATGCGTCGCTTCTCGTAAATGAAAAAGCGCTCGCAAAGTGAAAGGCATTGAAAAAACCTTTCGCTTTGCGTAAACTTGTAATGTTTCCGTCAAAGTTGCAGCGATTTTTTGTAAAGGTTTTTTTATAATACATATTTGTTTTCTCAATTTTACTTAAAATAAAAACTTGCTGGTTTATTTGTTGTTCGTTACAGCCATGTTATTGGTTTGTCTTCCATCTTTGCTATATTACAAAATAATGCTGCAATTAGAAAACAAAGAATGAAACCAACACTTGATCTTCGAGTAGTAGTTATTCTACGTGAGTACTATAAATATTGGCTAAGTAAGACATTCATAGGGATATATTTTAGCCAGTTCTTATTGCCAGCCATTACCGAGAGGGTCGATACTCTTTTCCCGAACCGCCCATAAAGGTTCCAAATCACCTAATTAGGCCATAATTAAGATTACAAATCGCTTAATCCGATAGCCAGCGAAGTACGTCTCTGCTATCTCGTCTTTGTGTAAATAACAATACATGAAAGTGAACCAAAGACTTATTCTTGGTAATCGAACAAAACGTAAAAGGTTCTACTTACCAGACCACCTGCCAGGCAAATGCCTATCGGAAACCAATTAGGTCATTCCTGCGATATTTACTGGACTTTGAGTGGGGTATATTGTTATGCATAATATACGATGTGAAATATCTCGATCCTGGACATGTAAAACTATGACGGTTAATGACTTGATCGTTTATTGATCGTCATAAATTACTCGAACGGGGGTTATATTTTTATTTATCTTCAGATATTCGTATAATGCGATTCGCATGCAATTCGGATTATCAACAAAATATTATTTTTCAAACTATCGTGATTAGTAGACATAACTATAGATTTTGACACGGGTCTTTATCACGTATTTACCTTTAATTTACTTTCCCGACGTTTCGGCTATGTTACAATAACCATGGTTATTGTAATTACGTGATAAAGACCCGTGTCAAAATCTATAGTTATACTCGTCAATCAACTAAATAACAATATCAACAATATCAACAAAATATGTGTACAAATATAGCTTGACTCATTTCAAGATTGTTGTCTCGTGTAGGTATGTTTTTATAGTTTTTTTTTTTTTTTTGCTTTACGGGCGGTAAAAATCTGCAACCAGATACCTAGTTTGTCCAGGGGCGGCAAACTAGGTTATGTGAGGTTGTCGAGCACTCTGCACTCGACGACTCACTAAAAACGCCCGATGGCCAGCCTCGATGCATGTCGAGGGGCTCCGGGATCTCCATACGGAACGCACCGGTGCCCCTCTCGCATCGTTGCTAGGAGCATCGTCCCGGGAATGACACCCACTGCCACGCCCGGTCCCGCGCACTACGTACGCGGAGCTCATGACAGCACTAACTTAAGTGCCATCGCCCTCCCGGGATCCACAAGCGAGCAGCCGAAGCCCCCACTTCAGCCACTCACGGACCCAAACAGCAGAGTCGGCAAAGCCGAACTCCGCTCCACGACTGGTGGCAAGGCCAAAAGCCAGAACGGCCACCAGTCACCATCCCGGTAGGGGCAGGCACCCACTGTCGCCTCCCCTCCATCCCAGAGTGGGATCAAAAGGATCCCACTCGGCGGCCTCGCTCCCGGCAAATCACATGATCGCCAGGAGGAGGAGAGTTGCGGAGACGGTGCGTACACCGTCCCATCACTGTTAGATCTCCTGCCGCTGGTAATTTTTTACTGAGGTTTTCTTCCTCTCCATTCCCGTCTTGCATCCATCACCTCACATTCCTATCCCTTTCGTTCTCCGCCGAAGAGATGACGACTCGTCGATCAAGTGGTGGGTTGACACACACTGATCGACGCATCGTCACCTTCGGCAGACCTTCCGACCTTCAACCATTCCCTTCCATACGGAGGCCTATAAGAGGCCTCACTACCTTCCTAATAACTGGCAGCTAGGCAAGTGCATCGCCCAAAACCACGATGAAGTCACCAAGCCAGTCTGTGCCCCGTCGCGGGGGCCCCTTCCTGGGTGGGATCAGCCGTGTTCTAATCCCACCCACTTGGTTGGCCTCACTCCCTACTAATCGGGCAATTGGCGTCAAGGCAAGTCAATCATGGCTCCCCGCCGCGATCAACAAGCCAAGACACCTACCCGACTTTCAGGAAGAGAACCCATTCCCTCATCTCTCACACCGTGGCCCCTCCCTACTAACCGTGCAAATTGGTGCCAAGGCAAGTCAATCATGGTAGACGATCCACGATCAAGTCGCCAAGACACCTACCCGGTTTTCTGGAGGAGGACCCATCCATCATCTTCTACCATCCATCATCTTGCCTACCCTGGACGCTGGCAATAGAGCACCCCCTCTATTCCCTACTCGGTTGGCTGTTGCTCACCGAGCACGTCCTGCTTCATCCACTGCGCTCTTTGCTAATCAAAGGGACGCGCGGAGAAGCCTTCCCCGCCCCCCACCTCCCTATCTTCGTGTTTTGTCCGCGCCGGTGTGCAACAATACACACCGGTTACCGGTACCGATACTCGGTACCGGCTACCCCTATCCGCAGCCCGGGGACGCGCCACGTCGCAGTATCACCTCTGCGCCTGTAGGAACTCCATTCCTAGAGGTTCGTGATCCATTCCTAGAGGTTCGTGAATGTTTTTATAGCTAGTGCAACCTTACAACACATGTGACCGTTTGCCGCGTGGCTATCAGACTCAGGCTTATTATACCGTTCTCACACCCGCTCCCCTGTAAGCTCGCAGGGAGTCATCTGTTCTATGTGGTTTATCTATAAAGCAGAATAGGTAGTACAGACGTGGAGTGGTAACGTCATCATACATTTATTCCAAATTTGTCCGTAATGTTAAAAAAAAATAGAATCACGACTGTAAACCTCAAGTACGGTAGACGAACTCTAAGATTTCAAGGCGCTAAGATCCTTGAAGATGTCTACTGAATAAAGCAAATTTTGAGTTCGACTTATTATCGAAGGGTAGACGATATCGTTGAGCTATCGTGCGAACTCTATATTGACTTTATTCATTGCCATAGGTAAGGCTTTACATTTTCTGATCACTGTTTTTTAGATCACTAGCTGAAGTTATTAGACAAATATAAAAAAAGTTGAGCGTTTATAAAGAAAAAGAAAAAGTTTGCATATTATATCTTTTATTATTATTATTATTATCTTTTTTGTTTATTTTTAATCGCTTGAAGTGAACCCATGCCTCACTCACCAGCTTTGAAACGCAACAATACGTGCACTCACAATACCTACGCTACGCAGCTCTACGCATGGGAACGGTAATCTTTAAGAGATCTTTTTAATGTCGCATCAGTTACGTTTACCTCAATGGTTTCTTTTTACAGTCTAAAAATCTAATATTTCACGACAAAAGCGGTATTTGATTGGACATAAATAGCGTCGGTCGATTTTTTAACGGCCTGTTATTTCCATGATACAAGGCAATACCTTATCTATATCTATCTCTATATATATAAAAATCAAACAAAATCAAACGGGAACGGGAACGGGAACGGGAACGGGAACGGGAACGGGAACGGGAACGGGAACGGGAACTTCAAACAACATTTGTCAATTGCGATACGAAGTTCGCCGGGTCAGCTTGTATTTTATATAATATATTATGTATGCGAGTAGGTCTAGTGGGAGGTACTAAGTAAGTAAGTTTGAACCCCAATGAATTTTTCTATAAGCATTGATACTATTACCATGCATGGGTATTTAAATGGATTTTTATGTATTTTTTGTATGCGAGTTTAAAAGCGTGATAGATATATAAATATATTATAAGGTACCTACAATTTCTTTGAAAGATGGAGACATTACTACTGACTTTTGGACTTGCCTACGCAATTTTCATAAAGTTTGGATTGAGGTATTTCGATCAAAGGCTTCAAAACTTTTCTGATTTAGAACAATATGTTTCTGCTATTGAAAAAGTGAAGAGATGAGACAGAGAAAAAGTGATGAAAAATCACCTTGAAGCTAATTCAATAACTCCTATGTCTTGAATTTTAAATTGATACCAGGCTATCCTTGTAACAGACAGACGGAAAGACAGACGGACAGCGAAGTCTTAGTAATAGGGTCCCGTTTTTATCCTTTGGGTACGGAACCCTAAAAACAGCAAAAAAATCACGTTTGGGAATACAACAAATTGCCCTATTTAAATATTTATTTTATTCTGTTTTTAGTATTTGTTATTATAGCGGCAATAAAAATACATGGTCTGTGAAAATTTTAACTGTCTTGCTATCACGGTTCATGAGATACAGCCTTGTGACAGACAGACAGACAGACGGACAGCGGAGTCTTAGTAATACGTCAAAACACGTTCGGACTGTACATGTACACCGAGTTGTAGTTCATCAATTGCAGACATATTATTGCTTTTTGCGATAACCATTGTAATAACTAGTGTCAAATTGTTATTTATCAAGCTATTGTATTCGTATAGACGTGTGGTAATCAGAAAAGTGCTATCTATCTATCTATCTTACTATCAACATAGAACTGAACCCAGTATAATTGAAAATTTTCATTTAATTGACACAATATTTGAACAGTTTTACAAGTGCGGTGGATCGGGTTCGTGAGAACGGAAATGTCGATAATTGGCTCGTAATTAGAGTGGAATGGGCTCCGGGTGCGCCATTACCCTAATTTTGTTACGGCATTCTTATAAAATATGAGTGAAATTGCAGTCTCTAGGCACCTACTCGTATGAACATACTTGTAAGAAATATATTAAAATCTTAACTATATTTAAAGCCGTGTTGGTGTGGAGTTGGAGGTACCTCGACTTTCAATCTAAAGGTCGTCGTGGCTTCGAATCCCGACCGTGCAAGAATGGCTTTTTCTGTTCGAAAAATTTATATGCGCATTTACATGTGCATGCAACGGTGAAGGAAAACATCTTGAGAAAACTATTTAGTATTCTAATAAGCGGCGACGGGCTTGCAACCCGTCACGTGTGGAATACTTACTATTGCAAAATGTGGGCTGTACCAAGTGTAATGTTTGGACGTGCCTTTGACTAACTCCTTTAGACATCTTTGGCGATCTGAGAGCCTGGAGATCTGGGTGAATGTGTATCGTACTTGGGAATTACAGTTGTGATCAATAATATTTCAGTTCGTTTTTGTATAGAAAATTGTTTTTGGGCTTTATTCATATTTTAAGAATATTATTCTTCGAAATAAATTATCATCATTATTTCATCAGTTATTTTGTGAAAAATCGTTAAATTACTTAAAACTACCCTAAAATAGAACTTCCATTTTGAGGTTACGCTAATTTAGACTTTAACGTAAAAGGGATAAGAGCGGTCGTATTTTACATAATTTTAGCTAGATGGTGAACACAACAGAATTGCCACCAATATTACTCACAACAAGATTTTTGTCCTTACGTAAAACTTACATAATAATATGTAAAAATTAAGAATCTCCTAAAACAGATTTATTTATTATATATCTACTCGTATCTAATACCTTTATATCTCGGAAACGGCTCCAACGATTTTTTGTTTTGGGGGCGATAAATCGATCCAGTTAGGTTTCATTCTTTGAAAACGTCGGTTTATCCGTGTTTTCAGGCAATGAAATACCGAGAAAAGCTCGGTCATTCAGGTACTTATATATTCACAGATTTACCTACATATGGTTGAAAAATTAAAGGAACTCCTCTCGCGCACATGAATTTTACAACTTGTATAATAATGGCTGATGCTTTTAGAAAACCGGGTCTTTACTTACTGCCCTAAATTTTAGTAACCCTCGACTAAAGAGGCAACATCTGCTGTAAGCTTGCGCTTGTTCACACTTGTCACTAAAGTGTTCGCTCCAAATATTCACACGTCAACTCTGCATAGCTTTGCTGTAAAGCTATGAATATTGCAGGTTTAAATAATGAATGAGGTTTTTTTTACTCAACTGCGCCAGTAGGAGGCTAATGTTTTCGAGCGTATGTATGTAGGTAGGTATGTCCATTTCTTTAGCACGCTCTACACTACAGCCTAAACGACTTAACGGATCCAACGACACACATGAGGTGTCGTTGGATTCGTTAAATTGTGGGACTGTTGTTTTTTTTTACCCACGACGTAAGGGATGGTATATGCGTTTGGGGTGAGAGGATGTTTATGTGTGTGAGCAAACCAATGTTACCATTTATCTCCAAAACCACTGGTCCGATTTTAATGCGGTTTTCAGTGATGAGTTATGATTTGATCGGTGCATGTTTTTAAATAATTTTCCTCTCCCCAAAAACGGGGGGTAAAACATTTTTTTTTAGTTAATTACAAAGCAGTCAGTTTTTTGTTTAGATTTTTAAACGTAGTTATTTAACTACTATTACTTAACCTTAGCTTTTTTTTCTATCAATCGAGCAACAGTAGGTACCTAAGCATTCTGCCATAAAAAAAATTATACACAGCTCGGACTCGTAGAGTACGTCAAAAATACAGCTAACCAAGTTTCTCTACATCGCAATACACCGAGCATTCAACATGTATCGCCCGTGGCTGTACATATCCCAGATGATGAACACATTGTACACTGTGTATGAAAAGAGACACTGGAACCCGAATTCTTTCACTACATTGCTTTTTTACCGTGTTTTTACAAGAGTATTTAAAACCATCAGCGGTTAATCTATCTGTATCCCTTATACAATTTTTCTCTCGATTCGGAAGCGTGCTGTTGCTTTAAATGTGCACAGATCTTCATTATGCCGCATTTTACACAAAGATTTAAAGCTGCACCCGTACAAAATTCAGTTGGTGCAAGAACTGAAGCCTCAAGATGCTGGTCAGAGGCTTGACTTTGTAAATCAGATGATTGAGCGCTTTCCAACGTTCACCAACATCTTGTTTTCCGATGAAGCCCATTTTCACCTGAATGGGCATGTAAACAAGCAAAATTGTCGTTACTGGAGTGCAACCAATCCAAAACAAAAACATCAGAAACCGCTACATTCACCCAAAGTCACCGTATGGGCAGCGATGTCGGCGCGAGGAATTATCGGCCCTTACTTTTTTGAAGATGGAACGCACGCTCACAGTGAATTCAGAGCGTTATGTGGAGATGTTAGACGAGTTTTTCGTGCCCCAACTGCAAAACTTCCTGGTTACAACCAAAGAACATGGTTCCAGCAGGATGGAGCAACTTCACACACGTCCAACAGATCTCTGCCTCGAGTTCGAGAAATTTTTCCGAACAAATTAATCTCCAGGCGAGGTGACATAAATTGGCCTCCACGGAGTCCCGATTTAACACCTATGGATTTTTTCCTGTGGGGTTATGTCAAATCAAAAGTTTACGCTAATAAACCGACTTCCCTGGCACAATTAAAAGAAAATATCCGTCATGAAATGGCAGCCATCACGGAGACTACCTGCCGAGCTGTCATAGGCAATTTTAGTTAGTTAGTTTAGTTATTTTTAAAAAATAAATTCCCAAACAGTGTACTTCAATATATAATAAAAAATTTTTCAATAAGGCTAAGACTTTTCTTTTAAAAAAAGATTTAAATGTGAACTTCTTTTGAGACACCTTGTATTTAGTGGGAACAGTCAGTCAATCGGTCAGTCAGTCAGTATGTAGGTTTTATATATCCATACATGTGAAAGTGTGTCCGTCTTTTACGTCAAAACATCAAGTAAAAAAATACTGTTTACTCGAAACTCACAAGTATGTGCACCACAGTTACGTTATATGACACGCTAGGCGGAATACCTCTTTTCAGAGTCACGACTGTTTGCTAAACCAATCATTGTTGACTGAGTTAGATTGGAAAGTGGGATAGAGTTTCGCAGATCTATTTTTGTTCCAACAATATTCCAATAGCTTCAAATATAAAACAATTTATTATTCTTATCGTTTGACTCCAAAAAAAATCTTTCAGGATTTGGTATGTATGGCTGTTGGGTAATTTGCTATTGCCTACTTAATTGAAATGAGATCGACAGATTAAAGGGCTGTATGTCGACGATTGCTCTTTTTCGAAACGAAAAAAGAAATACTTCTGAACAAGCCACATCTCCTATTTTTATAAGTATTTTACTTCAGGTTCCTACCTAGATTTCTATTAAGCTGAAAACAAATAGCAGAAACTTTTCACGATAAAGATATTATTTCAAAATGATACGTTTTAGAATTTATGATCGAAATATTTTGATACATACTATTAAAATCAACTTGTGATTTATTGTTAAAGATAGGTAATATGTAGATCTAGATTTCTATTGGAATAGATTTTTGATAAGTGTATAGATAATTATACATAATTTATTCGAAAAGCAAAGGCGGACCGCGCGCTGACGTGTGTTTGTCGTCATTGCAGCGGTCGGTAGGATTATTTATCGAAGTGATTAAAGATGGGTACATCTTTATTCACATATACTATCACTACATAGTATAAAGCAAAGTCGCTTTCCGCTTCCCTCGTCTGTATGTAATATGTATGTATGTATGTATGTTTGCTTATATCTTTAAAACTGCACAACGGATTTTGATGCGGTTTTTTTTAATAAATAGAGTGATTCAAGAGGAAGGTTTATATGTATAATACATGCATAATATAGTAGAGAAACACTGATAATTTTAGAGGTTTCTAATGTGATGTCGTAAATAAACACATTTTTTTGCGCTTACATTGCAAATGCTGGCTGAACCCCACGAGATATATCAAAATAATGTACTACAGTATTGTACACCTTAAAAACGTCTACAAAAAAGTCAACGATGGTATTAGAAATGTCTTACGCACAGCGAAGCGGGCACGGGTCAGCTAGTACATTATAAAATAGGAGATGTGGCTTGTTCAGAAGTATTTCTTTTTTCGTTTCGAACAAAAACAATCGTCGACAGGGAGCGCCTTAAATATACTTACGTTTTACGTTACGTTGTACCGTTGTTTTATTATGATTACTTAAGACGAGATACTTGATTCTACGGTGACTTGACACGACTTGGGCAGTTTTATTTAAGAATCCTAAATCCATTGTGCCTTAATAGTAATTTGTAAAACCGTTCGGAACTGCTAGCTTGATTCGTATTCCGCCTTGAATATAAAATTTTGTCGTAAAGCTGACCCCAAGTTATATTAAAGGCGTATTCACACCAAGACGCTGACGCACAAGTTAGCCTGTAGAGCTTACCTTTGAACTAGGTACCTACGAAACATACGCGCGTTTATCAAAGACCATAATATTAATAAAAACTGGCCAAGTGCGTGTCGGACCACGTTCAATGTAGGGTTTCGTAGTTATCACAGTTACACAAATTACTTATATAACGTTGTTAATAGTAATTATATAGTATATAGTAATTCAGTGATATTTGTAATTTTTTTTATAATTATTACAAGCTGACCCGACGAACTTCGTATCGCTTTAGAATTAACAAATGCTGTGTTAAGTTCCCGTTCCCGTTCCCGTTTTCCTGCTTTTCTCTAGAAATTTGTCCTGAATTTTCTTTGTTATAAACCTCACGGAGCCCGAGACCTTACCAACGAATGCAAAACCGTGGAAATCGGTTAACATTATGGGACATGCGCGAAAAAAAAATAACATACCCAGTTTAGGTGAAGAAGAGGTACGCTAAAAAAAATATTTTTCATGATTTTATTGTACCACTGTGTCGGCGTGACCAATATGCATATACAATATACATGCTAAATAACAGCGTTCTAGCACAAAGGGTCTCTGAGCAAAGCTGCGGACGGACAGACTCGGCGAAACTATAAGGGTTTCTTGTTGACTACGAAACCCTAAAAAGAAGGGTGGTCGGATGGCCGTATTGTGTCTATATAGTTTTCAGCAAAATACGCAACGCTAGTGTATATTTAAAAAAAACGATCAAGAGCGAGGTGAACTCGCACACGAAGGGTTCCGTACCATTATCTAAAAAAAACGGCAAAAAAATCACGTTTGTTGTATGGGAGCCCACTTAAATATTTATTTTATTCTGTTTTTAGTACTTGTTGTTATAGTAACAACAGAAATACATAATCTGTAAAAATTTCAACTGTCTGGCTACGAGTATCACGGTTCATGAGATATAGCCTTGTGACAGACAGACGGACAGACAGACAGATAGACGAACAGTGAAGTCTTAGTAATAGGGTCCCGTTTTTACCTTGGTACAGTTGGTACCCTTTGGGTACTGAAAATTAATTTGTGTAACTGTGTAAACTACGAAACCCTACATTGCGCGTGGTCCGACACGCACTTGGCCAGTTTTTGTGACACGTTTTGGCCTCAGATCTACAGGCGGTTGGGCATTACAGTCGTGATCCTATTTTTTTTTTTTTTATAATTCTTACCTCAATTGCAAAAGCAGCTATCTAAAGTACAAACGCAGTCGCACCCTGTTTACATTGTTAAGCGATGCGGTATATACGTGCCCTTATGCGGTTTCAAAATACCTAAATAAAATGGTAATCGCATTTCGTTTTACTGTCAAAGTTGAGGCAATCTCTTAGATCTCGAACATAACTGAAAGCAGGATTCTGATATTGTGCAAGTTTTGACGATATTGTACTTTCCAATTTCTACAATGATGCTTCTAGCGTTAGGTATTTTATAAATGGAAAAAAGTTACCATAGGTATTAAATTTAAATGCGTAGCAAAATTATCCATTGCGTGGGATTACAATCCGTATCTTCGCTTATAATTGGCAATGCGATATCTAACAACACAATTTTGTCGGATATTCTTGGGTAGATTTGATATACTTACTACTAGTTTCACTCGCGACTTCGTTCGCGTCGTAACTGAATAAAAAAACTTCCTATTCCAGTAAAAAATATAAAAATAAACTTTATTCTATTTTTTATATTCTAACTACATCAAGTTATGTAAAAATCCGTTCAGTCGTTAGTATTTATACAACAAAAACATACAAACGTCGAAACTCATAATCTTTCGCATTTATCTACGAATAATCTCCATCTAATCCACCGGATTATTTTTAAATTCTGTTTTTTCTCTTCAAACATTAGGTACAATTTATAATAATGTTTGCTTACTTACTACTTACCCTGACAATAGTTGTTTCTTGGTCTTATAAGTTAAATGAATGGCTAATTTAGATTGTAATGAAGAGAGCCTTGTGTTGGTAAATATTTAACATTTCAGTAGATTTTTGTGTTCGAAGGTTGCAAAGTCAGCGACTTGATTAGAGGGGTATACGAGAATTTAACGCAATTGGGAGTTAGTCATGCAATCAATGAATACAAATATAGACTAACCTACGGCATTGCGTGTAGTCTATAAGGCATCGACTACTTGGGCTATGTAGTCGATGCTGTAAGGCAACCGAGATAGTAGGTATATATTGTGTACATGTGTACCTACAATGCAAACAATAATTAATTGAGATGTAAGAATTTAGGACTTTTTAGACTGGGTTTCAGGTGACATGGTATACCTGAAAACAGAATATGGTTAAGCATCTTAATCGATTACCACATAAAAAATATAAACATAAGTTGTTAATTTTCAACTTCATAATGATGGCTTAGCAACTTTTATAGCTGACAGCAGGATATTAGTACCTAAGCACTCATTTCACACTTGAAGAACAATCGAAATCATTGATTTATATCAATTTTAACTGCATTCAACCAGCACACAAACGCGCTGATACGAATTACGAGTACAAACAACTAATCAAATAAGGACCAATTCCCCTCGATCCGCTTTCTATTTAAAGCTTGTATGAAGCTGCCATTGCCACCAACATGAAGCTTGCAATAATAGCGGTCAACATAATTTTATCAAACCTATGACACATACAAAATTTTATGTTTGTCACATAAGTAGGTAGTAACATTTTTACAGTCGTCGAATTATGGTTCCTGCTACAATCTAAGTAGGAAAGCTTTGATCTGCCTACATAAATGTTGCGTTACATTTATTCATAATGTTATAGGTACCTTAATCTCAATAACGTGTAACCTATAACGAACAGTTACGATCTGGGCAAACCGTGGATGTGATGGCTTTGTTTATTAACCAATCGGACCATTGATCGATCCATATGTGTTCGCCAAAAAAAATACGGATAATTTAATACTAGCTTCCGCCTGTGGCTTCGCACGCTTGTTACCTAGATAAAAAATTGCCTATTTGCTATTCGAGGGCATATGCTATGTGTACCTATTCCAAGATTCATCCCAATCCGTTTGGCCATTTGGGCTTGATTGAACAACCTCACAAGCTTTTGGTTTTATATTATTAGTAGGATTATGTTATATTCTTCCAAACAAGGTAAGGAAGTAGCCAGCTTGCAACCTGCCAAAAATGTGGCAAATGTGGTATGTGCCAAAATAATGTTCGGACGTACCTACCTCTGACTATCCTTTGAACATCTACAATGATTTGAGCGCCGAGACCTGAAAGGATGTACACCGTTTGAGGACTACTTACAGTCTATTTTTTTTACGTTTTGCCATACCATTTTTGTTATCGAACAACCTATGACAGATAGAAAAACAGACGTAGAAAACCGAAACCGATGAAATTACAAAACTGATATCAACTATAAGTTATTTTCTCGCACAATCATGATAGAGCTTTTTGTGTAAAGTTTGAGAGCCTTTGTACAACGTACTCTCAGCGAAAATTAGGAAATTAGTGGAGTGAAAATGTAATCAAACGAGGTTTTCAGGTATATCATAATTTTAAACCACGTAAATATGATTAGCAATAAATTTACAACAAATTTAGAATACCATAATTATACGGAATCACAAGTTTTAATGTTTTCATGAAATGTAAATAATTGGAGCTCAACAACTCTCACGTTTAATTATGAAAATCCTGAATTTTGACAATTTGCTTAAGGCGCTCCCTGTCGACGATTGTTTTTGTTCGAAACGAAAAAAGAAATACTTCTGAACAAGCCACATTTTATAATGTATAGTATATGTGAATAAAAATGTACCCATCTTTAATCACTTCGATAAATAATCCTACCGACCGCTGCAATGACGACAAACACATGTCAGCGCGTGGTCCGCCTTTGCTTTTCGAATAAATTAATGATATAAATTATGTATAATTACTTATCAAAAATCTATTCTAATAGAAATCTAGATCTACATATTACCTATCTTTAACAATAAATCACAAGTTGATTTTAATAGTAGGTATCAAAATATTTCGATCATAAATTCTAAAACGTATCATTTTGAAATAATATCTTTATCGTGAAAAGTTTCTGCTATTATGTTTTCAGCTTAATAGAAATCTAGGTTTGAACCTGAAGTAATATACTTATAAAAATAGGAGATGTGGCTTGTTCAGAAGTATTTCTTTTTTCGTTTCGAAAAAGAGCAATCGTCGACATACAGTCCCTTAATAAGTCTGACAAATATCTCTATCTACATACTTTCTTGTAGTGACTTTTTCCTGGTGCTCTCTCAGGCTATTAATCTAAACGGCTATTATAGTTAGATAGTTACTGCTGCGAGTTAATTTTAGTAAAATTAAGTACTATTTATGTTTTTTACATATTACATTATATTTTTACTAATTTGATAAAAAATATATAGTAGTCTAATGTTGTTGGAACGCCTAGACGATCTTTATTTTTATTTTCATAAGAAATGTAAGAGAAAGCATATAGGGCAATGAAAACGAAACCTCAATTTTTGTTCAATATTTGATTCAATTTATTGACTTTTAAAAAATCATGAAGTGCTTATCTTTTCTTCTTCTTAGTTTGGGACCAGGTGACGCTAAAATTCACCAATATTTATCTATTTATGTGTTACTGTAGTTTATTAAATAGTAATAAATAATATGACAATACACAATGAATTTTTTGAAAGTATAGTCAACCAAATACCTATGAATAAAATGGGGCTAAGGTATTATAGAAACAAATAACACCTAATACTAATATATTAAAGAATATTTACAAAATACACAAAACCAAGTTGAGCCATCCAAAGACCGTTGAAAACAGTCTATATGATCCGATCACTACCAGGAGGAAGCGTCATAAATGTCTCAAATGTTCAGTAGCAACTACAATATTAATAGGAAATTATTTCAGCAATTTTCTATCATAACTAAGTATAGATTTTAAACACGGGTGTTTATCGCGTAATTACCTTTAATTTATTTTCCCAGACGGGGCAGACTCGCCCGCGACCATGGCTATTGTAACATAGCCGAAACGATAGTTTGAAAAATATTTTTTTCTATCAGTTATTAAAAGCTTAGTCTGCGTTTTAAAATTAAAATATTCATCTAATATGCACCATTATAAAACAGTTCCCTCCTAAATATTTTTTAATTATTGACAACTTAACTAGGGTCACAGACCCGGTTGTGGTACCTATCCCGGCTTTAGTCAATAACTAAGCATAGCAAACAAACTTGATTAAAATCTATAGTTAAGACGAGTAATAAATGTTTTTGATGAATGCAGAATAGTTTTTTCTCAATAACCGCAAAACATACAGTTATGTTTTTTATGACAAAGATAACTTAAGGATTTAATCCAGACAAATTAAAGACAGAAACACGATTGGTGAAACTTTTCTCGATAGATTTAATTTCCAAAGTTGACTTTTCAAAAACACTAGTTTCGTTTTTAATCAAAACTATGAATAGCTAAATAGTTCATTTTTATATAATTCGTTAGATAATCATACTAGCTACCTAAATTAAAGACAATTTTTTTTTAAATTTGTTCGTTTTCAAGATAATGCAGTTTTATCACTTTTTCCCTCTTATCCGGGTAGACTCAGCCCATACAAACAGTCAAAATTCTTTGTCTATGGTCCGTTTTGATTACTGACAGTTGTGATGCGTTATAGATTAGTAGTTCTAGATTTGATTGACCACAACTAATGATTTTCCGCTTTGTCCATTTATGAATAATTAATAAATAAATATCGCCTTTTACATAACTTTTGCTTAACCTAGGACATAGATAAATACTATATTGTATGTTGTAAGAATCGACGTTTTAATAATTTTTTGAATGTTACGTTTATTTGAAAATGAAAATGTTGTTAAAATGCCCACAACCAGCGCTCTTACCCTACGTAACCCATTGAGAAAAAAGAAACCATTGCACCGCCATCTACGAGAGATTAATGAAACTAAATAGTAACATTGGAGTTCTAGCTCGAGTTGGTTTCTCGTCGTATGAGTTTGAACCATTTTAGAGCAATTTTAAACACGGTTTGCTCAGAGACTTATAAATTCAATAAAGATCAGATAGATGACGTACAAAATATTGTGTATAGATAATAATTAATATCTCAAATGTTTTCTATCAGTTATCTAGTTTAGAGCTAGTGTGAAAATGTCTTCCAATATTTATTTATCATTATTTTTTGGTTGTGTTTGTTGTTTTGGATTGATTTCAATTAAAAAACAGTTTCAAGTTTGAATTTGCTTACTCTAAGCTTGCACATAATAATGCAGCAGGCTTTTATTTTTCATGGTTCTACATTAGATACTAGTCATTGGAAGCTTTCTGAAAGTTTTCGTTTCTTAAGTATGAGTCACCGATGGCGTGGAAAATTTCCTGCTATCATTATAATACTTAAACGGCAAAGTTCATGGTGCTTGCGTAGTAACCCCATTGGGTGGCTAAGCACGCATGCGCGAAACTATTGATCCAGTCAGCCTTTTGCGAGGGCTCACTTACCCGCTGTAACCAAATTGGTGAGTACACAAAATTCCGCGTTCCGGTTTTTGATTGAATTTTCTATAAAATCATCACAAATTGCCGAAACCATCTCGTATGTATCTGGCTGTGGCATTAATCATTATTGTTGCCAGTTTGGTCAAGCTACATGTAAGTCGATTTTTCATTACGTAATCATAAGTAGTTCACATTTTGTTACGCTTCTTTCTGTTTCTTGATTATTTTCATCTTTAAGAGTCTTTTCTCTGAACTATTCAAACTCCTCGCACTTATCGATTCAATTGAGACCAGGTACAGTCAGCTGCAATATAACTCTCACAATCTAGATTTGATTATCCTTCTTGCAATTATAATACCTATTTAAATTATTATATTTGCAGATGAGTGTATCTACCTAATTGACCACCTATATTTTTTTTAAGTACTTACTGTCGTTACATTTTTGAAACATCTAATACTACGTAAGGTATTAAACATTATAAATCAGAAGTGGAGATCTATGCGTAAATTATTATTAGGAACATATCAACATTACGGTTGGAATATTTTTTTTTATGGAAAAGTTTAACCTTACGACCTTTATGAATGACGTGGCAATATCAAGGAAGCAACAAGTCGGCACCGAAACCATTTTGTAAAAATCTATGAAAGAATCCAGTCGCCGAGGCTTCTTTCAGCGCGCATGCGTTTAAGTCTTTAGGTTCGAGTGGAACAAAACTTTTTCAGGATTTTAATAATTAAGCTATGTACGGTAGGTTAGGGTCAAGCACGATTATATTTCTTAGTCTAGTTGTAATAAAAATCAATTGCAAGATTTAATAATAAAATCTTTCCAACACAACCAACGTTGTACCTACATCTTATAATAACATATTTCACGTGAATTAAATTTAAACACTTATTTGAATTATGAAAGAAAAAGCTACATGGAATTTTATTAGTTTTGGAAAATAATATATATACGTTAAATAAAGTAAATAGAAACTGTTCTAAAAAGTAATTTTTAAACTTTTTTCAATGTGCTAATTCCGATTAAAAATTTAGGTAAAGTCGTCCCCATTTTGTATTCGAGAAGCCTTATTCATTGGATTATTTCAGTGCAAATAGCACATGCGCGAGTTATTTTTCGAAACTAGAAAAAAGAAATTCATCACGTACGGACTTCGTTTGAAAAATTTAAATATTCATAGAAAGTTATAATAAAAAAACATGAATCATAACTTCAACTTACCATCTTGAAGTTTTGATTATAACTCAATCAACGCGGTGCAGCTCGGACCTTTAAGATCTCTCAAGAAGGACGAAATATAAAAACATTATTTTTCTGAATTTTGACAAGACAGTTCAAGTCAATCAAGAAACGAACTTTTTGTAATATTTTGTAACATTGTAGTTATTTATTTCTGTAAATAAAGTATACAACTTGTTATTTAGAACATAACAAGATTATTTTTCTCTCCTCGTGTCAGAAGGAGCACTTTGGTATTATTTTTTCAGGGAATAAAGAGAATGAATGTACTATATATACATTTTCTTAAAAATATAGTATTCATCAAAAATAATTATTATATTAAAGTTATGTAAATATGTAGGTACATAAGCCTCGACAGGTTTTCAAAATAAAAAAATATTAGAAACTAGCGACCCGCCCGGATTTCGCACGGGTGCAATGCTGATACTAAATATACTACAGAATGTCTTAAAACGTTTTTTTTTCACAGCTTTTTTGTCATTAGACAATTATTGATGATTTCTTTTTTTCTCGAACGTTCGCGACCGGCCGAACTGCGCGTTTGACGCCTAGCTGTTAGGCCGGTCGCGAACGTTCGAGAATGTTCGTTTTACGAAGCTACTCGCTAGGTGACTCGCTAGCCTCTAGGTGCCAAGCAAGCCGCCTGTCTGTGCGTTCGCGTTTTTAATTAGGGATGACTGAGAGTGTTATAAACGTAAGAGTAAACAAATTTAATCAGAAAGCTTCGAACTGCTAAGCTATCTGGAGTTACACGTGTTATTGTGAGTCAACCATAAAAGATAGACATATGCTGTCGTGGGATATTTTTTATATAATTTTAAGGAGAACATTTAAGTCATACATGAATTCTGTGTAGCTTTAACCATTAAGGTTGCACACGCGACGGAAGCTTAAAAAATGGAGTAACTTCTCCCGTTTTCCCAACATTTTCCATCACTGCTCTGCTCCTACTGATTGCAGCGTGATAAAAAGTATACTATAACCAGCTCAGGAGTATGAAAAATAATTGTACCAAGTTTCGTTAAAATCCGTCGAGTAGTTTTTGTTTCTATAACGGTTATACAGACAGACAGACAGACAGACAGACAGACAAAAATTTTACTGATTGCATTTTTGGCATCAGTATCGATCCCTAATCACCCCCTGATAGTTATTTTGGAAATATATTTCATGTACAGAATTGACCTCTCTACAGATTTATTATAAGTATATAGAAGATGTATGTCTCAGGATTATTTCATTCCACGTGGAGGCATAGATACTGGAAGCCGGTGAAAGAAGCCTTTTCCGTGTGACTATTTCAGTATACATTATATGAAAATGTTTGGAAACTCGTACTTTTGATGTAGTGGAGAAAGATGTACCTACTTTTAGATCTTTTACTTGGTGTATTCCAAAACTATACTATTATATTCATTTTTTATATTTTTTTAAGCTATTGCATAGCTTCTATCGCGGGCCTTGAGCGTGGAGACCGAATCCAGAAATTTCGTAACGAAATTATTTTCACGATTTGCGCATCGCAATACGCAGCGCATGCGTAATCGCCCTGCAATCTGGTGACTCATGTCATGCCTGCTTAGAGTGATTTTCGCATTCCAGCGCCATGTAGTTTAATTTGATGTTATTACGTTATTATAAGTACTTTTCGCGGTCTCATGCGACCGCTCGGAGTTTGAGAGGTAAGATGAAAGATGTTTGCAATTCCGCTGGCAGGTGGCGCTATTTTACCACTATCGGTAAAGTAAGTCGGTTAATAGGTGGTACTTCACATGATCGACTAAAAGGTTTGAAATTGAATTATTGAATTCATGTAGTTAGGTAAATAGGTACCTAGGTAGAAATTATTAATTTCAAATTAATTTCTTGTTCAAATCCTGGCCGTGCATCAATGGATATTTCTGTTCGAAAAATGTATATGCGCGTTACACGTGTTCATAACGGTAAAGGAAAACATCGTGAGGAAACCTGTTAGTATTCTTGAAAGCGGCGACGGGCTTGCAACCTGTTACGTGTGGAATGCTAACTACGTAGTTAGGTTAATAGGTAGGTTACGAGATATTATGAATTATTTTTATATTTAAGTGGGACTCCCGTACAACAAACGTGATTTTTTTGCCGTTTTGATAATAGTACGGAACCCTTCGTGCGCGAGTCCGACTCGCACTTGGCCGGTTTTTTATGTATAGGTAATACACATTAATGCCGCGCAGAGAAAGTATAATATATGATATTATCTATAATATAAAAATAAGTCGGGTTTTCCTTCCTGACGCTATAACTCCAGAACGCACGAACCGATTTCCACGGTTTTGCATTCGTTGGAAAGGTCTCGGGCTCCATGAGGTTTATAGCAAAGAAACTTCAAGAAAAATTTCAAGAGAAAAGCAGGAAAACAGGAACGGGAACGGGAACATAACACAGCATTTGTTAATTCTAAAGCGATACGAAGTTCGCCGGGTCAGCTTGTATCTATATAAATGTAGGTACATCGCGCGAAATTCGATGATCAAACACTTAGTATCGTTATTTTTGTTCTAATTTTTTGAATGAATAATTGTTTTGGTGTTCAATGACACTATTAATACCTAAATATTTATACCTAGATATTTTCTTTTTATAGAGAAGAAAAGTATAAAGAGCTAAAAAGAAAAAGAAATTGTGAACGTCAAAGAGCATAATATTATCAGCGTCAGAAAGATTTGAAGAAAAATGAAGAAAAAAAAAATACTAATGAAAAATTAATACTGCATAAATAAAATAAATAAATAATTATAATTACATAAGTTGATAATAAATGTTATGCAATAGCTTTACCGCGGCAGTCTCCGAGTGCCACACGTCTTTTTTTTTTTCTTAATGTTTTAAAACGACCCCTAAAATGGTTTAAAATGGTTTTACTATCAAAGAGTAAAAATAAGAGTAGAGTACTTTAAATAAAGAATTTCAACGCAACGCATTCCAATACCAACATAAAACTAATTGGTACTTTACCCGCTGAGTGCCCAAACATCATATAAAAATCTACTCGTAATTATATTTTTTGCAATCTTTTATATTTAACTTGCAATGTATGTACGAGTATATGTAACTATGTTTGTTCGGATGGAATCTTGCAAATCAAGTTTGAAGCAGTTATCCCCAACCGATTGAGCTGAAGTTTTGCATACTTATGTAACTTCAGTGACAATACTAAAAAATGGTGATAACTAGCTTATCTGATGATGGAGCCAGGAGCTGTCGGAACGGAATCCTCAGTAAATAGTTGGATTGAGTTAAAACTTCGCATATGTAATATTATGGTCTAGCTAGCTGGTTTGATGATGGAGCTCGGATGTAGCCATATGAACTCTTCAACTACATAACATAATCGTATCATGTTTGGGCTCGTTGGATTTGTCTTGACAAGTACTTAGAGCCCTGGGATTATAAAAGCTTGATAATAAAAATATTTTTTAATAATTTATTTGATTTGAGATTGAGGTTTGATGAGATTTGTTTAACTTGTTTACTGGTTGTCATTTACAGTTTCAACTTAAATAGGCTTTTTATATTTTGTAATTTAACCAACAACTCTTTTTATTTTTGTTTGTAAGTACCTACCGGATAAACTAAAAAACTACTAGACCAATTTTATTAGTAATCATAATTTGCCTATAATTTCCATTAGTAGGTACCTACACGCGTGCAAAGCCGGGGCAGACTGCTAGTAGTTTATATAAGCTGAGTGTATGAACATAAACTTGCTGTCGAGGCACACCTTTCCCAATAGTCGCTATCGACCGATATTCTAGACCTGCGCTCTGAGGCGAAATAGCCTATCGATCGGATCTAGGTCTCGTCTGGGAGCCTATTATAGGAAGCTGCGAGACCACCGCTCCCGTGCAACTTTCCTCACCCCCGGATCCACCCTCTCTGGGGTGGAAATAAGGGGTGGCTCTCCCTAGCACTGCCAGGGATTGCATACGAATGCGCATCGCCAATTGCCATTTGGGATCGCTGCATACCACCCGTGATTTATTACCTTCGGACATTGAATTAAATTATCTATTTTATAATCTTAATCTTAGCATCAAAACTATCTTTCAATTCAGATTTGGCTAAAATTGTGAGTGAGTGGTATCTACAAGCTGCTGGAGTTAGGTGAGATAACTATTTTCTTAGTCTTCTTTCAAAATAGGCGTTAGTCATTTATTCTTAAACTATACCGTTTTTATTGTTTTTTTCTAAACATTTTAATGATTAAAAGAATTTTGTGAAAATGTATCTCCTCACAAAATATCATGCTAATTTTAGTGAAAGAATAAATAGATTGATGCATGTGAGTTGTTTAATGAAACATATAACCTAAATTTTTCATTTATTTCGTCAAAATAGATTATTATCATAAAAATCTTAGGTTTTAAATTCGGTAAAATCAACTTCTTTTACAAGACTATTTCAGTCTGTGCGCATGCGTGTTTGCTGAAAGAGGCATTTCCGAGAGGATTCTTTCAGCGCCATTTTGAATAAATGTAACACGGCAACCTGGAGTGGATGGAAAGAAGCCTCTTTCATGGGATTCTTTGACAACTTGACGATTAAGTGCGTGAGTATTCTTGTTCAACAATAAATAAAACATTTCATACCCCATCAAAGGTTTTCTAAGTCCTCACATTATTTTTATTTTGATGCAGTAAGTTTCAGCAGATAACTTTAGCCGTAGCTCATTCACAATGAGGGCTGTCATTTTAGATGCAATAAGCCTCTTTCAAAGGACTCTTCACTCAATAGAAAAAAAAACAAAGTTATGAGTCTCTTCGATTTACTTATCACCATGTTTTATGAAACTCATGAGCGCAACTAATATAAAGTACTATACACAAAATAACTGAGCGTTTGCTTTCCACTTAGACATTTAATGTTTGGTAATACATTCTAAACTAATATCTAAACATCTAAACATCCAAACATCCAAACATCCAAACATCCAAACATCCAAACATCCAAACATCCAAACATCCAAACATCCAAACATCCAAACATCCAAACATCCAAACATCCAAACATCCAAACATCCAAACATCCAAACATCCAAACATCCAAACATCCAAACATCCAAACATCCAAACATCTACTACACAAAGTCAGATAAAAGCAAATTGAACGATTTCGTGCAGTTTCCTTCCCTTATATTTTTGGGTATAAAATACAGACACGATTTGGACATAAATAGCAAAATAAAAATAAAAACAGCTGCCCATCATAGTGCTTATTCGTTAACGCGATTATTTTAAAATACCAATAAGTTACGGATGAAATAACAAAAAATACAAAGGAAATAATGCATACAAGCATAGCCAACATGTTTGTGCCCACTCGATTTTTTGAAGCGTGCATAGTGCACGCGCTGTTTAAGGGTACGCAATTCGATTATTATTATTTGCAAATAAATATTTACTGAGGGTGAAATTCGGTTGACCGTGTGCTGTTGTGCAAAATCCACGTTTAATATATAAATAAGAACTAAAACGTTTTTATATTCATTAAATCCCTTGTAAAATAGATTAAAAAAGTTTTTACGCATTGGTACTAATTTAATAAGTTTTATATTTTTTATTTATAAACGTGTCTGTCTGATTTATTGTGCCACTGTATTGAACGATAGATAATAAAAACAGGTCAAGTGCATGTCGAGCCACGCGCAATATAGGGTTTCGTAGTTTATACAGCTTTTCGTAGTTTACAACAACGTTTAAGTAATTTCAACGATATTTGTACTAAAAAGTTAACGTCTAGTTTACGAATAATCGTCGCGCAACTTCGAAAATACATTTTCTTAGTTGTTTTCTTATTCACTCGTAAACTTGTAAAGCCTACTTAGCCGTAATAGTTCCTTTTAAATTCGTTATATGTACTACTACCATGATTTTTTTGCACACCTCTAAAACCAATCATTTAGCTGGTAGGGGACACACACGTGTCTTTGACAAAATTTTGCACTGTAAATATTATATAATATTTTACAAACGGATCCCCTAATCGAAAAGTTGTTTTCAAAACCTTAATGTTTTTTATAGAACTATCCAACGACACCACACCATAGGGTATTCGAGAAAAAAATAACATCCCCACTTTAAGTGTAGGGGAGGTACCATACAAAAAAACAAGATTATATTGTACCACTTTGTTGACGTGACCATTACGTATATTTCATGACAAATTACAGTTTTCTAGCACTTAAACTCTCTGAGATAACCTGCGGACGGACGGACGGACGGACAAACGGACATGGCGAAACTATAATGGTTTCTTGTAGACTACGAAACCCTAATCAAAACAAACTAATGTACAATTTGACGCATCATAATAAATAACAGACTGACAGCTAGGATCACGGATCCCGGAGCTGATCGCGCTAACTTAGCGCATGTACGAAATTCTAATGAGTTGTGTCGAAACTAGAGTAAACAAAGCATTTAAATACTAAACACGCTTAACCTGGTATTTTTGGCCACCAAACAGAGATCTTTTACTCAACATCATTATCATTTCAGCCATAGTAGCCACGCCTACTAATAAACATAGGCCTCCCTATATATTTCCATACCGACCTATCTTGTGGGGCCTACATCCAACGACTCCCAGCAATCTTTATCGTGTCATATTTCCATCTAGTACCTACTGTCTTCATCCATCTGGAGGTAATTTTTTTATAAATACTTGCTTTACTTCGACATTATTTGTGTTACTAGAGAGCGCACGAAAGCGCAGCGTAGCAAGACCCCCTACAGTAATAGGTACTAGATGGAAATGATGACCTGATAAAGATATCTGGGAGCCGTTGGGTTGAATACCCGGGGTATTATTTAAACAACCAAAACATTTTATATATGCAGCTATTTTTTTACTTGTTCCAGAGGAAATACTATGGGGAATCAACCCTATCACCTAACAAACGATTCAGTTTTCAATTTACTATTGATAGTGTCTAATGAAGCGGAAAATGAAGTAGTTACGTTAAGGCAATAGGCATAGCCGCCCCCGCAGAGAAACCAGTTGCGTGATGCGTCTGCGTCGAGAAGACACTACTTGGTAGAACATTATTTATCTTGCTACTCATCGGTAGCTCGTAAAATCTTATGCAATATACTTCCTAGTACTTAATATCTTATCTTCGTGACTTACTTACTGCTAGTTATGTATGTATAAGTAATTTATTATATTATTGATAATAGCTATTTATTTTTACCTGTATATTGTATACAAAAGATATCAACGCGCTCTTTGAAATTGCTTTAAGACGTAAAAAAATAACGACACTATGCTACAATTTTCCATTAGATTCTGGAAGAATACATTTCTAGTTAGAATTATAATCTGCAAAATAAATTGGACACACATAAAATTCAACCAATATTTAAAATAATATTTCAAATAAATGCAAGGGTTTGTTTAGATTAGCTAGACACCTATAAATTTCAAATTTATATTACGATATTTTACTGACTTTTGTTAATTTTATATTTTTGATTTACTTTTTGTATATCTAATTACGTATAACTACTAAAAAAACGGCCAAGTGCGTGTCGGGTCACGCGCAATGTAGGGTTTCGTAGTTGACACAGCTAACAACGTTATAATATAATATGTAATTTTCTATGGGATTTGTACAAAAAAAAAGGATTATTTCTTCTTAGAATACATTTTATTAATTGGTCGACTATTACGTCTATTACTCGAAAATTTGTAACGCCTTCTTAGCTGTAATAGTTTTCCTGTTAAGATGAAAATATTCACGTTAGTGGTACATAACGATCACTAACGTGAATGTTTTCACGCCTCCAAACCCAATAGTTTAGATTTTAGAGGGTTGGGGGGGAGACCCGTTTCTAACAAAATTAGGCACTTTAAAGCTAAATATTTCTCGGCTCCATTAATTGAATAGTTGTTTTGACAAACCCACGATATGTTTAATGACCTATCTAACGAGTCTCCACACCATAGGGTACGCGAGAAATAAAAAAAACATCCCTACTTTAGGTGTAGGGGAGGTACCCAAAAAAAATTGTTTTTCAAGATTTTATTCTACTACTTTGTTGACATTACTAATATGTATATACGAGTACATGCCAAATTACAGCTTTCTAGCACTAAGCGTCTCTGGGCTAAGCTGTGGACAGACGGAAACGTAAAAACGTTAGATGCATTGAAAATAATAATTGAAGGTGCAAGTAACCTGTCCGTAAGATTCAAGGCAACAGGCTCTTAGCATGTTATCTAGGTACAGCGATAGCGCGACATTGAAAATGATGAAGGTGCAAGTGCCCCATGCGCGGGAGGACGCGCCGACAGATCAGTAACCCACGCGCGGCGCCCGCGCACCTGACGCCGTACAAAGAATATGCAGATAGTATTCTGGATACAGAAATAAAAACTAAGCTCACTGTTTTTCATAACAATGAACCACTTCTTATTTTTGAACAAAGATAACAACCATTAAATATGTACCTAACTTTCTTTTTGTACTTGTGGTTCTTAAACCTGTACCTCCCAGAAACAAATTAATTAGAAATGTGGTGCCAATATAAAATTAAGTAAACCTACTTTCAAGATAAAATCAAACTAAGTTCCTGAAATTTTTAATTTTCGGGATAGCCATTAAGTTCAGTTTTTGTTTTTCCGTGCCTGACATAAATGAGTAGTTTAAATTTTTTAAATTCATTTGGAAGCCATCAATAACATAACTTGTAAAAAAAGCCAAGTCTCGCAACGCAACTCAGTTCTTCTACCGTAAAAAGTTGTGAGATCCAACTCGGTAATACCAAGTCGGTTTATTTGTTTAGTCTCTACTTTAAGAGTCCTTCTGTCTTAAGGTTTTACGTAAAGATTATCTAATTACGTATATAATAATAACTAATATACTTTTTAGGGTTCCGTACCCAAAGAGTAAAAACGGGACCCTGTTACTAAGACTCCACTGTCCGACCGTCTGTCTATCACAGGGCTGTATCTCATGAACCGTGATAGCGAGACAGTTGGAATTTTCACAGATGATGTATTTCTTTTGCCGCTTTAACAACAAATACAGAATAAAATAAATATTTAAGTCTCAAACAACAAACGTGATTAACGACAACAATGATAGATAATGGTACGGAACTCTTCGTGCGCGAGTCCGACTCGCACTTGACCGGTTTTTTTAGGATTTATACACTAAACACTTATTGAATTCTAAATTTGAAGCTTCTGTGTAATGTCTGCTAAAAGTGCCTTAAAGTTTTGATGATCAGGGAGTCAGTCAGTCAGTCAGTGAGTGAGTGACAAAATTAAAAACATTGACTAATTATATTCTTAAACTACTGGTTCAAATTAAATTAAATTTGAAACATAGCATGTTTATACAATGCCTGTTTGGTTACTGAAAATTCAGGCTTCTAGTTTTATACACAACAAAGTTAGGTAGTTTAGGGGGTCTAAAATGGCCTGAACTGCTTCGATAAAAGGATGGTACGGCCATGCCGCTTTTTGGCTTGACTTGGCGAGGGCACCACCGTGCCCCCACATATGGAATCATCGGCACTTGCACTTAGCCTTGGTAAATAAATTTATCTTTAAACACGTACCTATCTATTTTTATACTCTTTGACACTAGAAAGCTTGAATGAGCGTTAGCGAATGGACAGATAGTACAGTCCATTGATACTACCTACACACTGGACCACAGATTAGACATAACACTGGAAGTCTGGGCCGTGTTTATCTAAGGTACGTTCAAGCCGAGCTATCTACCACTTAGGCCTTAGAGCTGTTTGCGTACAAATGACTAGTAATACCTTCTTGACACATTTACAATATTCAATTTATTCGTGAATTGCAAACAATATGACAGTTCAGGGAAGTAATACTACTTTTGTATAGGTATAAAGCTAAGGATTGGAAAAATACACGTTTTCAACGGACAAAAAACAAACGGCCAAGTACTAACTGGACTCGCCAAATTAGGGTTCAGGTGAATATGTATTATACCTAATACATACTCACACTCGTAGACACAGAACAAAAATATTATGTTCACCACACAAAACTTTGCCCTGGGTGGTAATCGAACACACAATCTACAACGGAGTAGGTAGAGCTACTATCAAGCTACTACTAGAATGGTTTAATGGATTAGCTATCAAGATAACCAATGATTAAAGTAACCAGCTATGGTAAGCTTTTGCATAAATTAATTGATTAATTGTATGCAAACTTCACGGATCAATAGACACCGCCGGTCAAAACATTTTGATTGCATCTTTATTTGGGCACCCACACACTGTTCACACAATGGTTCTCAAACAATGTTATGTCATGTATCATTTTGATTAATTTGATTTGTATCGTTATGTTCTGATGATCACATTTTTTTGCTCTTAATAATGACTTGGTTTTTGATGACTGAAATGATTGACATGATGTTGAATGTGGGCATGCAGTATACATTTTTAACCCACTTCTAAAAATCAGAAGGACGGAAATGTATTTTTAATTGTTCATGTATCTTATCGGAAGTTCTTTATCTTTTAATCCATATGCCAGCAGGATTATTTCGTAAAAATAAATATTCACCTACTGATTTTAATTACCAGAGCTACCAATGAACATCAGTCTAATTAAGAGCTATATTATATATATATAAACCTATGTAATAAGTTGCTGGTTTCGAATTTTGGTTGTGCATCAAAGTAAATTTATTTAAAAAAATAAGAGACTACTGTCTGTCTGTGTACTACAAGGATGTTTATTTTCAAGAAATATTTAGCTAACCTTTACGTAATAACTTAAGACAGAAGGACCCTTAAAGTAGGGACTAAATAAAATAACCGACTTGGTATTACATAGATCTCACAACTTTTTATGGTAGAAGAACTGAGTTGCGTTGCGAAACTTGGTTTTTTTACAAGTTATGTTTTTGATGGCATATCTAAAGTATTTTCTGTTCAAAAAACATCTGTTTACATTACACGTGCTAAAAATACAGTAAGAGGATTATGCTTCCATGCTTAGGGATTGCAGTCAACTTTTTTACTTTCATTTAACTTTCCTTGTTAGTTAGTACGTGTGGGTCAATTATTCCAACTGAATTTTAAACCAGCTATCCCCAACGAAAATTAATAATTTCGGTAACAATGCAATAATGTGGTGACAGCAAGCTGATCATAAATTAAACGGAACTCCTCAGTAAATAGTACGATTGGGTTGAAACTTCGCTTACTTACCTGCCAAGTTCCAATGAAAATTTAATATTATGGTGATAGCGAGGTAGTCTGGTAATGAAACTCGAAGGTAGCCTTAGAAGCTTCTCAACTACACAAAATAATCCTGTTGTATTTAGGCTTGTTAGATTTGTCTACTTGCTTACGAGCTTATTTATAAATATATATTTTTCAACAAAAAACGAATTTTTTTAAATGAACTTACTCTCCCTTGTTGCAGATACGACATGGGCTACCGCGCAGTACTTTTTTTGGCGATAAGCGTGGTCGGAACCATGGGCTTTATCCCCCGTGGTTCTATTGGGGAAAAGGTAAACTTCCGATCTAATCCATCATCATCATCGGCTTATGCTTTTCCGGTTTTAGTTTTTAAACCCTTTTCTCCTGAAAGAAAATAAGTTTTAGTAGCCAGACATCCATTGGCTATTTCAAGTATGAAATTGAAGGTAATTCGTTTCTTATTTTTATGTATTAGTTTCATAAAAGCTTAAGTTAGATGGTTATAACTTATGACAGGCGGCGAACTAAAAGTGGGGCATCTTGTTAATTAGCTATACCTACTGGTTCTGAACGATTTACGATTTTATTGTAGCAACAGTAGATAACCGGAGTAGATAGAGATATTGAATCATTAGCTCGATTATGAATGGAAACAATAAGCCGATGATGATCTATTACCACAACATGTCGGGATTGATTATCATAAACGATATTCAAATACCGTCTTTACCCTTGGCTGGAAAAAAAACGTTTAAAAAGGACGCCTATCAGCAGGATCATATGCTAACGGAGGCTTTACTACGTGAGGTTGTCGAACGTATGGGCAAGGACTTCGACTCGGCAGCGTCGGGGTATCTGGGATTTCCACCCAGCGACCGCCACCTGGAGCTCATCGCCCGTGCCAACAAGGAGTTGGAGAACGAACAGCTGGACTACGAGTCGCTCATCGATGGCAACCCCAACCCCAGCCTGCGGGACAGAGAGTTCCTGCAGCACAGGTATGCCTGTTTCACACGTTTTGTTGTTCTTTGCAAGTAAATGCACTGCGAAACGAAATATTTTGCTTTGTCTATTGGCATCTTAGGCTAGTAGGCTGTTCTGAGACATACATTTAAAAACTATAACTCCGCCACCCGGCCCTTAATTTTTTTCTAGTAATTCACGACTTATTATTCACCATTTCAAACGTTATGCAAGTAGTTCATAATTTTCTACTTCTGCAAGATTCCCTAACTCGCCATTTCTTCCAGCAGCTCGCTCTGGGGGCATCAGTACGTGACGGGAGGCGCAGGCGAGGGTGAACAGCGCCTGCAACCATCAGGGGAGATGTCAAACCACCAGCAGGTGAAAACCGACGCTGTTCTGCCGGCATACTGCAATCCCCCTAACCCCTGCCCTGTTGGATATACAGGTAAATATAAAAATGACACATGTCTACAGCGTATTCCTATAGGTATATTTTATTGTTCGAGCGCCTTACAGGTTGGCGCTGGTAAATAAAGGTTTTTTTACCAGCTGATACCCTGCGGCATCGGAAATTCTAGTTTAGAATTCAGTCTACGCTTTAAGAACATATATAGATAGGTACTTATTTGCTCACCGCCCTTTAAACAGAAGACATGGGATGCATCATCGAGTTCGAGAACACGGCAGCCTTCAGTCGCGAATACCAGCTCTCCCAGCGCTGCATGTGCGATGGAGAGCACATGTTTAGCTGCCCACCAGAATCGCCCTCCGATATGGACCTGCGTTTCCCGGATCACCACAAGAGCATGGTCGCGAAGAAGTATATCCCTGATGTGAGTAACTAGTCATACAGAAAAAATAAACAATGATGGGTTGAAGATTGGCTCTAAATTTGGTTTCTAATATTATGTTATTAAATTGAACTTAAAGAAAAAAAGATGGCGTTTTCGGTATTGCAGATTCAAAGCGTGTTCAAATCTCGCTGGTTTAGTTATTATAGGTTGCATCTTTAATTATTTTTACAACTGTCTTAGTCTATAAAAAAGTCTCTCTAGCACAATACCTATTGTTTCAGAAGACACAAGCTTAGATACCCTATAACAGCAGTAGGTGATGATAATGGTAGTAAAAAAGGAACTTCGTTATTTGATAAACAAATGTTTTATAAAAATATTAACTTTAAAGTCTTAGGTATATTGTTTTTGATTCCATCAGTTTGTTATGTTTTACACACCGTTTTCAGATTGAAATCAATCCTTTTCTGACGGGAGAGCGGCTACCGATTGCAGCTAAGAAAGGTTTTGATGTGAATTCTTTCTAAACGTACTTACTTATAGAATATGCAGTAGGTTACACATAGCGTCTATCAATGCCACGGAGGGGTAGGCACGAAATAATTTTCGTTTTTCCTCCCTCCGTGACTATTTTTGTATTTCTATATATCAAAATTCTGTTACAACCGCACGTCTTGGATTTAACTTGGTATAGGAATGTAATATTTATTATTTTAATGCTTTTAGCAAACAAGAAACATATAAAACGACTTACTGAAAATAAATTCGCCAAAATTAACAATTACGTTGGTTTACATTTTTGCTTATTTAGTGAAAGTTATAACATGGGATCATTTAGGTAGAAAATTCTTAAAAAAATTAGGTGGGGGTTTTTAGCGTTAAATTGACATTCAGTTTTTTAATTTAACGTATTACACGTAGAATAAGCATGTTAGGATATAAATTTAAGGGCAAAATATGTAAATATAGAGTCGAAGCTATAGAGGCATACCAAAGATTACAAGTTATATATACCTGTTAAGTCTACATACTGATAAGTACGAGCACTTAGGATATGAAATAGTAATTTATTTAGCTTATTATTTATAATTTTATCAATGAATAATTATATAATAAAGCGCTCTTACGATAGGCGTGTTTAGTTAATAATGTGCGTATTTTTAAAAGGGTGTTCTTATATGTGCATAAAAGGCTTTATGTGTACATGTGTGAGTATCAGAATGTGCGTTTGAGTGTGTGTATGTGTGTGTGATTGTGAGTTTATAAGTGTGTGTTTGAATGCATTCATAATATTATCGGAGTTTGTTATGCTACTTTTATTTAACAAATAAATATTGACTATTCAATATAGTTTAATTAGGTAAACAAATAATATAATCAAAAATATTGCATTTAATCCTGCAAACAAACGTCTTCCTTAAATTTGTAAGAAATGATTTTATATATCTAAAACAGCATTTTTATTATTTCAAAATACAATTGGGTTAGTTGTACGAGTAGGTACTTAAAATGGTAGGCATGATTTAGACAAAACGTCTTAATTATGAGTTTGATTCGTTTCCACACTGTACAATATTTATTGAATTTTGGGATAAAGAAAAACTAAGGAATAATTAATAAGTGAATATTTTTATATTCGTAAGTACGGACAATATAAAATACATTATGAATAAATATAATAATTAGTATCTATAATTAGGTTTCTAAGATAGAAGCTGTTAATGGATAGCGATATGATATCTATCGGCAAAGTAATATGACGTGTGATCTCATAGTATATATAATAGTCATATTGCATTAATTCAGAAAAAGGTTTATATAAAGAGCATGCCGTCTCGGTGGAGACTAAACTGGTCAGTTATTTAAGACGCTGTTCGTCCACAGTGCCGAACTTAGCGCGGTGGGGGCGACGGGCGCAAAGTGCTCGTATCAAACATGAAACGCGCCTTTGCAGCCATACTGCAGTGACGCGTTTCATATATTTGACACATCGCGCTCGTCGCTGCCAAGACGCTAGGCTCGCAGTGTGGTCACACGCGTAGAGTTATGCTTTTATAACCTATAAAATATAACCTTATATAGACAATTTAAAATCAATATTTTTCTGATCCAGCTATTGTGGTACCATATGTGTCTATTTTATAAAATACTAACGCAAGAGTTATCTCAATATTATTTATTTATAATGTAAGTACCTAATTTTGTGATTCCCAAATATATAATAATAGAGTAGGTACCAAAAACCATAATTGAAAAAACAAGCAACAATTATCGCGCTAATTACCTTTTTTTTTATCCCGAAGTTTCTACTGTGTTACATCGTAGTCGCGGAAAAATTGGAGTAGGTTAGGTATATACTTCGAGGTACCGACGAGAAGCGGAGGCAGTTACAAAAACTACACCACTATGTTCAAAAACCGGTTTTCTTATGACATGGAAGATAAAAGAACGCTAGCTTTCCTTGAAGTCATGGTGAAATCGAATGGTCTCTTGTCGCACTCAATGTATAGAAAGCCTACACACCCTGACATATATTTGAATGCTGCTTCACACCACCATCTTCGAGAAACAGGCGTACCTTCACCTAGCTCCTAAGACGTTTTAAAGTAATCGTTCTTATGTCGGGAAAACTAAGCGTACAATAGCCGAATGCATACAGCATAATACAACATATTGCATCAGTTCAGAATTGCCCAGTCAGTATATCAGTTATCAGTTAAAGCATAGCATATATATATATATATATATATCAAGAGAACTAATTGTAAGGCGATTGAAATTAAGATATACTCTAATTTCAATCGCGAAGATGAATTTAATCTCTTAACTACTACTAGCTCAACTGACTAGCCTCACAGCTCAGTTGTAGAAAAAATTATATTCATCAAAACACGTGCTCAAAACGGTGAAGGAAAACATCGTGAGGAAACCAGTTAATATTCTTATAAGCGGCGATGGGCTTGAAACCTGTCACGTATGGAATGCTAAGTGCCTGCATCTAAGTGCCTGGAGATCTGAGAGGATGTCTACCGTGTTTGGGGATTACAGTCGTGATCCTATTTTTTTTTTATTAACAAAAAAAAGTATGTATGTATTCTTTCAATTATCTAGTTCCCATAGTACAAGCTTTGCTTAGTTTGGGGCTTGATGTCGCTGTGTGTAAAGTCCGCCAATATTTATTTATTTATTTATTATTTAACTTGGTATCACGTTATAAGTAGGTACACGAGTCGCGATATTATGTTTTCTTAGTGTATAAATTACCTACAGTAAATGTGGTGTATCGTGGGTAATATGAACACGTACATATTGGATTCTAAAGACAAAGGGTAGTTTTGGCAACTGCCTCCGCTTCTTGTCGGTAGTCCCAAGTAAAACTCGTCTTCTCGCGACCACGATTGTTGTAACACTGTCGTAGCGTCAGAATAGCTGAGCTAATGAGCTGAGATGTGCAAAATCTTTTAAAGTATTTTACATTATTTTACTCTGCGTGGGCTAAGTATCCCGCATATAAAAAAATATAAATTTTAGGTTGCTTTTCAAAACTTAGGTAATAAGTTGTAAATATACTCCGATAATGGAGGAAGTGGAATAAATATTTTGACATTTGAATAAGTATGACTCGTAATGTAAATTAATACCAATAAATATTTTTATATAAAAAATTATAACTAACCAAAAATATTTAGCATTAAAAACTGATTATAATATGCACAGTAAGAAAAACACGCAGTTTGCATCGTGACACATGTCTTCGTAACTTGTTCATACGCGTACCTACTTTAAATATTTAAACAAGATCTTTTCCTAAAAATTAGCTCGCTAAAACAAAAATGATACAAATTAAATGTTGAAAGATCCAGATAATTAATTTTAGGTATTAAACTGAAAACCAAAAACAAATAGCACAATTTTAATCTGCTGAAAATGTATCTTCATAGTTCAGCTTTTGTCAATCTTGTCTACACTGTGTGATGTAAAACAACTCAGCTTACCAATTAAATACTGCCACGTACAAGATTAAGGAGTCTGAGTGTTTTAACAGTCACTGCATAGTGCATAGTGTGGTCAAAGGCTTTTAAACTGAAAAAGCAAAAGTGTAGTAGACTACTGTGTTGTTTATGTGGCAGCATCAAAAGACACAATCAAGAACATAATCTTGACTAGATAAATTGAAAACTAGATTGTGTCTTTTGATATAATATAGTCATGTAATTTGTACATTATTCCCGAAATGGGTGAAATCGGATTGTTGGCAACTCATAAGTTAAATTTTAAGATAAAAACGTGCACGTCACATTAAGATGCTATTTGTATATTGTCTATTCATATCTACGCGCTATTTTATTCGTAGTATTTTTATTTGTGCTCATTTATGGGCCAAATTTAAAACATGTTTTTTAAAGCGAAATATAAATAATTCTAGTCATGTAATTTGTACATTATTCCCGAAATGGGTGAAAGCGAGAAATCTATCAAACACTAAATTAAAATAAGTTAACACGTGCACGTCACGTTAGCGTTTTTTCTTGTATGTAGGTATATAATTTCTAATCTAGTCGTATTAATATTCTAGTCATGTAATTTGTACATTATTCCCGAAACGGGTTAAGTCGAGCAATCTAGTCAAGCCCAGTAGTAATTTAAAGATAAACACGTGCAAGTCACGTTTAGATGTAAGTACTTAAGTCGTATCCATAAATAGGTTTAAGTCATTTATTTTTTTATGCAGAGTAAAATATTTTTTTATTTAAATAAAACACAAAAAAAATATTTAAGAAAACAAATCAAAAAGCTATAAAAAAAATTAAAAACCCATAATAAAGTAAAAAAACAACTTAGCATAGATTGTATGTTTTATTGGCTATGGTGAGAGGACGGATAAACAATTAATTCTCCTTTGTGGGTTCCACAATCGGGCAACCCAATTGCAATAAGTCTATGTACCCGCCATATGGTAGAGAGATACTTTAGCATAGCAAGTTTAAATCTTACACTAAAACTCTTAAGCTTCCCACTCTGGCTCTACTGTGTTCCATCCACGCATTAACCAGAAGAACTTACTAGTAGACCGCCAGCCTAATTAACATCATACAAATTGTAATAAGCAACAAAATTTACACAAAAAAATCTTCCGTAAAGTTCTACCTCATACAACAAAATCAACCTGCTGAGTATACATTTACTGCCTAGTTTCATCATCAATTATTGTTTGTATTAATTTGTGTTTGTTCTTTTTTGATAGAGTAGGTACAAAATGTTATTAATCCCTAGTACGTAATTTGATTTAACCAAAAAATATGTACAACAGTGTGCGCTTGTACAAAAATAATATGCCCTGCTCTTAAGAACTCTACGTTTATTACATAATTGTCCAGCTCCATAATCTGAAGCCAACAAATTGGTCAAAAAAAAGTGGATATATGAAAAGCAACTCAACTTACCAAGAGGCACTGAATTTGTAAAGTCTTTAAACAATCTATGTACGTTTTGGTTGTTTGAGTGATTATGGCGGCCTGATTCTTTATTTTAAATTTACATCATTTACACGGTGATTTTAATCAAACAAACACCCACATACGCACTTTTAAATTAATTGCAAAACTGCTTCAAGTTCAATCATTGGTTATTCAAAATCAGTGACAATACTGCAGTTTTCATTCGTGAACAACTTGGTATGTCTACACTTACCAAAATTCATCATTATCATTTTTGTCAAGTGCCTCTCTACTACATATTTTTCATCTCTTGTGTATCTGGTAATATAGAGTCGTATGTGCCTTTTTTCGCTACTATCAACATTAATTACCTTCCAAGTGCTTGCAAAACTATCGTTACATTCTTCGTAATACAACAAAACTATAGATTTTTACACGGGTCTTTTTCACGTAATGCCACGTTATGTCTACTAATCACGATAGTTTGAAAATTGACACAACAACAGAACTTTTCTTTGGCTACAATTACGAGCATATCTCTCTACTACTCGTAAACATCTTCTTATCTTAGCTTGATTACCTTCGTAGCATGTACCATATCGAACTCAGTCTTAGAATAGGCCCACCTCAGTAATCCTTTTATGCAATCTACGGGAAGTATGTTTTCTCGTAGATAACATAAGAGATGACTAAGGAATTGGAGAAAAGGCTAAAGATAATACTTAGTGAAGACTAAGACTCTTCGTAGGTATACGTATGTATTTCGAACTCCGAAGACATTGACAGATATGTTCCCTGGATCTAGTCTCAAGCTCAGTGGCACTTTTTCTATCTTTTTGTTCTTCAGATTTATCCCTATTCTAACCTTCTATTTTCTTTCTATCCTTTATATCTTCTTGCTTTTGTTCTCTTCCTGTCAATACTTTTGTGGTTTATCTTCTTTAAATCTTCGTTTCTCTTCTGTAATATTTATCGATGCTTAATCAATGTCACATAATTTCATCTTACTAACAACGAAAATAATGATATATCTATATAAATGGCCTTAATATTATAAACTCGATTATTATTGCTTTTATAATCTATTTATCATAGAGTTTTTTTAGGACTTATTTGTAATAACGAAGTGTCTACCTCTATTTTAATATTATGAAACCTACCTCTTTTAATATTTGGAATAACGAAGTGACCTCAATTGTAGTTATATAATTGGCAAAAATAACCTCATAATATTAAAGAAGTAATTCGATAAGCAACAAAATAAGAACCATAATTACCTCGGATATTAACAGTACAATAGTCACTCAAAATTTTGTCATAGTTCTTAATTATTATTAATCATGTTTTTTTCTAGTTTCATATTACCCATTTCACAATATTTTAATTATTATACTTAAAAATATTTATTTAACCGTTTCGTGAAAATATAAATAAATAAATAATATTAATATAAAACGAGGTATTTCTCGCTTATTATGAAAATTTATTATTTATTGAATTATTAAAAGTAATTTGTTTTAAAAAAGTATGCAGGTTTGTAACATCAAATAACATAAAAAGAGAGTAAGTAAGGTATCTAAAAAGAAATTACTGTATAATTTAACTTTTATGAAATATATTATGTATAAAATCAACTTTATTTCACTTATAAGAAGTTCAGTATTCTGAAAGATAGATATTTGGTTTAATGATAAAAAAAATCGATGATAAACACATTTCCAAAGATTTTTTTCGTTTAAATAGGTACCTTAAATTTACTTGAAAACGAAATGAGTGATACCTCAACGATCATACCTCAATAGTTTTAAATTTATATCGGTACATGCTTAATATTAGAGTTGTCAGATGAATGGTGACACATTTTTTAAACTTTTACCATAATTAATTGATCTAACTATTATTTCCTTATTAAATTACGATAATTTAATTTTCAATTTAATTTAGTAATCTTATTATATTTTTCGTATGTTTTAAATTAAATGTAAGATTTTATTTAAATGTCAGATTGTAGTTTATTAAAAAAAATTAACTTCGGCAAAGTTATATTATTTATCCAATGTTTGAGTAGTTTGAGAATTATGAAATATTTATCTTCTATTTTAGTTTATTAGGCACGACTTATTTCTTTAGTTCTACTTAAATCTCACTTCAAATTAGTTTGTTCAATAAAAAGTAAATAATGTACGCGATGAGACCTTATGATGCCATTCCTTAATCACAAACAAATTACGCGGTACAATTTAAACCTAAACATCATTTTCGTTATCCTAATAAGTGGTATTAAGTTGAATTTAACGTGTTCTTTGAAATATAAGTGTATTAGCAAATAATTACTCGTATTAAACAATAAGTTCAATTTAATTTAAACGTTCGTGTAAATATTATGAAAAAACGACGATTGAGCGCCACGATTAAATTATAATACTGAAAGGGTAAATAAGTTCTTGTATTAAATAGAAATTACCACAAAAATATATATACAGTGACATAAAATATGAGTAAACAACTAGCATAATTAATGGGTGGTACCCTGTAATCTTTTTTCTTTCAATTTCTCCTAATCGCATATTTTGTATTATAAATGTATCTCACTTTTCCTCAATTATTATTTTTCTTATTTTCTTTTGATTCCCTTCCTGTTTATTTTTATGGAGAAACAATCCATCCTATCTACCCTCAGTTTCGAAGGTGAGTTTATTTCATTTATAATTTAACAAGCTGACCCCGCGAACTTCGTATCGCTTTAGAATTAACAAATGTTGTCTTCCCGTTCCCGTTCCCGTTCCCGTTCCCGTTCCCGTTCCCGTTCCCGTTCCCGTTCCCGTTCCCGTTCCCGTTCCCGTTCCCGTTCCCGTTCCCGTTCCCGTTCCCGTTCCCGTTCCCGTTCCAATAGTTCAATAGTTTTTGTAGCGCACACGACGAAAGCTTTTGGCAATTTTTTACACCTTCAAACTATCGTTACTTTTTCAAAATAAAAAATTGCTTATATTACTCAGGGATAATGTAGGTAATGGTGACTGAATTTTTAAAATCGGTTCAGTAGTTTTTGAGTTATCCATTAAAAACATACAAAAAAACAAAAAAACAAAAAATCAAAACTTTTCTCTTTATAATATTAGTATAGATATCTAGCCGAACCTTGAACCTATGAATGGTCCGTGGTCCTAAGAATGCGTGGTTATTAGTATTAAATTATATTTAGTATTATTAACCTATAGGTACCAACATTCGTAAATATTAACGGTAAAACTATAAATAAGTAATATATTATTATTATCTAATTAATACTGATATAAAATCATATAAATTATATGTATGAGTAAGTAGTTCATTTATTGTATCGAAATCTAGAAAAGTTTAATAATTACAATAGATAGCTAACTAAAAAAAAAAAAAAAAAAAAAAAACTACTTGTTTATTAAACCAAAACTCTTATTCTCAACAATTACTTTGTAATTTTTATTTATTTGTTTTGTCAATTTTTAAGCAACTATAAAAAATCCTGTCTAATCTTTCCATGTCATTAGTAGGAAAAATATTAAAGCAGCAATACTGGTGTTGCGGTTACAAAACATACGAGAATGGTGTCTTGTGACACGAATTATGACAAGTATGAGATTTACCCGACTTATTAAGTGACAAGCACACTGCAACACCACGTACTACCAACTACCCCGTGTTTTATATACAGGTACATCACGTCACTCAATAAAATCAAACATCTGCTCGTGACATCAAAATCACAGTAACTTTAGCTACGATGTTTATGAGAACTGACAAGGTAAACGTTATTTGTTTATCAAAATTTTTATTTATCTGTAATTTATTCTTCTAGATTATATTTGTACTCAATATCTATTTATATATACTAGTATATTTCCTTTTTAATCATATCAATTTTAAAGTATTGTAATATCCACTTGTCATTGTCATTAAAATATTAGGTGCAGAAACAAACAATAAAAATGTCTAGACTTTCCATACCAATAGTAGGAAAAATGATTGAATTATTGCAGCCGGAGCTACGTGTTATTGGTATGGAATCATAGGCCGCCAGGACTTTCTTTGCGAAGCAACAAATCTCGTGTTGCTATTTCAGAGGATACGGTAGTGGCTAGTGACAGAGTTTCTGAGTGACAAGCCCAATGCAATACCATGCGTGCGTCCTGTGCGGTTGTACTTGTGTTAGTGATACCTCTTTCAATGAGGTACCTAAAACGTTTTTCTTTCTTCAAAAATTGTCTTGTCCCTTTATATACCTACTCATTGTGGGTAAATAATTCTCGTAGTTTCAGGATAAGTGTTGTAATTTTCCTCCAACATTTCCCAAATGGCCAAGTAGGTACTGGAATTATATGACTCACCATCTGACAACAATCTTCCAGTTACTGTTAATGGCACTGGGTATTTTCCTTTATCTATGATCTCAATAAAACAATATCATTGAGAGTTCACTTCTAATAATTACTCAACTCTCATTTGCGCGTATTTCTTGCCATTTTCTTTAAAACTATTGTTATAATAGTTTTCTGTTGCTGAAAGTTTTTTACTGAATCTTTATAAACAAAATACTACTTACTACTACAAATTTAATAAGCATAAGTGTATGGAACGAGACTCCATGTTTGATTTGTTAATTAATCAAAAAATAAAAATATTTCTGGCATGAGATAAGTATATTTTATGTACGCTTTGTCAAAGTGATTTGTAATTTTGTTCGTGTACGTACCTTCCTAATTATAATTTGTTAATTGTAACCTATTTAATAATTCCTTAAAATAATTTTGTAGAGGTTTCGCATGTAAACGAACGGAAATGAAGACGAAAGCCGACTGATTTCTACGGCACTGACCATTGTGTTATAATATTGTGTATATCCTGATTGGTTAGTTGGGTTTTTTAAGTGAGGTTTTGTGAAAATTACGTTTAGGTCTGTACTTTTTTGTATTATACTCGTATATCTTTCATCCCTCGTTAAGGAATATCTAAACCGGGTACTCACTGGCGAGCCGCAACTGTAACCGTTAACTGTTACCAAAAACCATGGTCTGTACGTAGTGTGCGAGCCTGCCGCGAGCGGTTCGCAGCAAGCCAACGAAGGCGCTCGTTTCAAACATCGAGAGAGATGTTGGCACGCTAGTGAGTAGCTGGCATAAGAAAAAGCCGAGACAAATAGGATCTCTTTTTTTAGGATATATTGCCGAATAACGGACTCAGGTACCTATGTATTAAAAATATAAGGAGACAGTGTGATCAGAAGTTATATATATACAATTAGGAATATAATAATTAAAATGTACATTATATTAACCAGACGAGCAGACATTCCAGATAAAATTATTAATAAGTAATATACATAACATGTGTTGTAAATAGGTGCACACATTACACTATAACATTTATTTATGATATAGGTAGGAAAAACAAATGATAATTTAAATTCAATCTACCAATTTTATATTTATTATTTTTATATTTGTTTTTAATTGCATAAAACAAGCAATAAAAAAACTAGCAATTTCACATTTCGATTGTGTATTTTTTCAAATCAAACTTATTTATTTTTAGTTTTGGCTAATATAGAGTAAAATAAAATTTAGCTTGGTATGTTAATATGTAAAACTATTTCACTGTAAGTGATAACGTGGGACTTTAAGGTCTTTGAATTGTAAATTAAAAATAAAATAAATATTAGATCTAGTTATTTGCATCGTTTTGATAGTAATATAAAAAATAAATTAAAGAAGCCTGTGATTAATTATTTTCAGAATATTTTTTAATTTTTAATAAGCTTCAAATTTAGAGAAACCCTTAAATACTCGCGTGGGGTGTTATGATCCATACCCAGATTATGTTTGGAGGTATCTATTCTACAATTTCTGGTTTTTGAAGAATATTATTTTATTAGTTATTAAATAACTTATTGTTTAAAAAACTATATTTTAACAGTTTACTACAATAATTTTCGATTGAAAAATTCAACGCTAATAAACTTTACATTTTTTTATAATAAAAGTAGGAATGTGAATTTATATTAAAGAAAAAAAAGGTTTTTTAGGGGTGCCGAACACTCCACGCTAAACTGATAATGATCCATGTTTATAAGTAAAATTAAATTGACTAGGATTTTAATTTTTGAAAATTAAATGATAGTCGTGGTAATTTGAACGATTTTTTTTTAACATTATTACTACTAAAATGCATTTTAAATCATTTTATGATTAAAAAAATAAAAAAGACCAAATAACGGCTTAAAAGAGAGTTAGAAAACCCAACAATGCAAACGAATGATTTTCTTTAACTTTTAACGTTTGGAAAGGATTAATGAAATCAAGTTAATATTCGGAATAAATGTTTGCATAATCTGCAAATATTTGTTCCAAGTCTGGGTATTGTATTACCATGATACTCGTAGTTTCTGATACCCACGACACAGGGATTCCTAGTGTGAGATCAGGAATACGAGAATGTATGTCATTGATGGTTGTTTATTATTTGTAATTATGAAATAACTAAAAGAAAGCTATTTTAGGATGAAATGCTCGACAAAATAAAGCATGGCTTAGTGCAAAGGAAAATTTTGAAACGGTATTGTAGGCTACGTGTGGTTGTAACAGAATACTTAATCTATACTGGTGTATTCATATTGGTGTCTAAAATACGATGTTCGATAGTGAATGTAGTCAGGAATCAAGAATTCTTGCCGATTTTAATCTTGATTAGAGTCGCATAGAATAACCACCGATTCACTTGCATTCAAAGGCAAAATAAAATTTTGCGAAGTCAAAATGAATAAAAATTACCGAAGCAAGTATTACTTGCAAAATATCCAGATCAATCGGAAAGAAAGCTTGTTTGTATATCGACTATCGTGATGTATTAACTAATCAAAATAGTAAGGTTCAATTAAATAATGGTTTGTGTGTGTCGCTTAGTAGCGATTAATAATATCATTGTCATATCATTTTAATCAATAGTTTTCTGTCTGTCTTCTTTAGGAGTTTTGTGATCTATCTCTTCTATCTGATCTTCATTCATAATCGCTCATCGCTATTTCAAACTACTATTTATTAATCAATAAATAAATGTATGCGTAATATTAATGTTTTTTAATTTATTTATCCGTCATTTCAGACATACCTACAAAATGATTAGTTTACCGTTATATACAACACAACACACTCCCATAACTAACTTATGATGTAGATACCTACTAAATAATAGTGGAAACCAAAATAAAAATCAATAATTTTATTGCTTATGTACACACTTTAATATCATCAGTAGGTACTTATATTATTTTTTTATGTAAGAATTGATTAAAATCATAAATGTATCTTCTATTATTTTAAGTCCAAAATATAGGTAATTCATAGAAAAAGTATTGAGGAAAAAAGTACCTACAACCTTTTTGCCTGTAATACATTAAAAATGTAAAATTGCCAGCAAAAATGGAAAAATTAAAAAAAAATCTAAACACCTACATCTCGTGCAGCGCATTGATAGCATGAAGAGATCGCAATAAATACTTATCGTAAAGTACATATAAAAATAGTGATTTAATTTTACAAGCAAATCTAAGGATACAAGTATGTACGTATTTAATAATTATATAATATTTGTACATCTGGTAAAAACCCAATAATAAAACGAATAGGTATTACCCATGTCCTTGTCCGTATTTTGTCAATCATAATAATATATTATAGGTAATTATTGTAGTTCTAATATTTATTTGTGAATTTAATATTTACTCTAGTAATTACTGCACATATTTCTTAATTAAATACAAAGTGTAGTAGCCAAACTTAAAAAAAAAACCTTCACATAATGGCAAAGAAAATAATTACATTCAACTGGTAAATAACTAAAACTAATATCACACTTTGTTCTGCTACAAATAAAAACGCTACTTATTTTTATCACCTCTCATGAAGCAACAGTGTCAGACTTTTATACCGAATACAATCTCCAATGGTAGGTAGTTTCGTTATAAATCAATTAAAGCTTTTACAAACAGCTTGCTCTGGAAGCCGCTCTAAAATTTAATTCTACAGGCAACCTAATCTATGCATCACATTGCGTCATCGCCATTGACGTATGCGAGCACACTATCTGAATCTATTAACTAGTCCATACACAAGTGGACGCTCATAACGGCAGGGGAAGGCCGAAAGGCTGTTCTCACCGTGTCGCGGGTCCTCTTCGTCTGCTGTCTCCAGTGCACCACTGCACACTCGTCGGGCGCGTGCCGCGACACCCGTTCCGCCTCTCCTCGGAGGGTCCGACAATACACCGCGATCAGTTCACTCCCACCGATAAGCACCTGCACTGTTTCACCTTCTGAACGCGCTTCCGCCTGAAGGGAGGGTTCTGCCCCGGGCAACGCAGGGTCACCGTCACCCAAGTGAAGTTCTTAGGACGGCAGAAAGAGCACGACTTGAACGCGTTCTGAGGCCGGTCCTCACGCCGCCGCGGCCCTTTTGGGATGTAGAACGAGTTGCACTGGCCGTAGCAGAATTTATTGATCACTGTCGTTGGCAAGCAGCCCGGTTCACGTATTTTTTGAACGAGGGGCTCCGTTTTGCACCAGTCCTCCTTAAGATATTCTTTCTTCGTCACGAGTAGTGCATTTTTAGATGATTTGAGGACCTTGCGAAAGTCCACTCCCGGAGGCAGCTCAGTGTTATCGTCCTGATCGGGAGCAGATACTACCAGTCCACCTTCGGAGCTGCCGTCGCCTAGTTCATTTCTATGCATGTAGGTCGAAGATGGTGTTGCCTGTTCGGCTCGTCGTCGATCGGCGAGGAATCGCTCGACTTGCTTTGTGTTGATGATATCCAGGATCGAGTCAGTCGGCGTAAAGGCTTTCCTACCAACCCCGGCGTCGGCGCAGACGCCACAAGTGGCTAGAAGCGCGGCGGCAGCCAGCCAAAAGTGGGATTTAGAGTTCTCCATCTGGAAATAACAAAACGTATTGAGTAAACAAACGAGGTGTAGCGTAGGCTCGGCCCGAGCGGATGTTGTAGGCTAGAGGCTGCACTCACGTCGTGTCGCGAGATGGGAGCGATCATGTCGTAGGTAGTGCGTCGGTGTTTATTGTGGCGAGCGCGCTGTGTGCGTGTGCGCAGGGCCGGCCGGCGGAGCGGTAATGAGCGCAAGCGCGCCTGAATGGACCACCGCGTACCACCGCTCAATGAACGAGAGATGACTCACGCACCGCGCCTCCGCCACAGAATAATTACAGCCGCCTGATAAGTACAGAACCTACTTTAGCACACGTGATCCGGATTACGGTGACGACAATAGATGTGATTACGTTTTTGACGAAAACGGCAAACCTTAAAAATTTTAAACAAACAATTTTTATTATTCTTTGTTTAAAATTTGTTTCAAGAATTTTACGATATATACGACTTATTGCTTGTTTTCTTTCTGTACAAGTACCTGTATCCCGTGTCAAAATGGTAAGTCATGTAATAGCGATGGACAGTCTTTTTGAATAAAATTAATAAAACAGGCTGAATCGAACGTCACGATTTTTCATCACAGAGGCTTGCAGCGCTTAGGCAAAAATAACAACGAACATTACAAATTCTATATAATATATTCGAATCCGGTGAGATTTTCTCACCTATGCAAAGATTCTGGCGCCAAACGGCGGGTGAGGCGCCGGCGCAGATGGTGCGTTCAAACAGCCACATTTCCGCCCATTTGTGCTTCCCACAATGCTTGTGCTCAAAGAACATTGTCTGCCATAGAGCCTTCTGCGAAATGTAGGCGACAGACGTGTGGGTGCAAAGTTTCAATTATCTTTTTGACAATATGTTTGCTTACAAAACTGTACCTGAACTGCATCTTAAAACGTACTCGTATCTTGTCCGATTGTTTGTACGTATGTCTATTCGCGAGTCGCATAACATAAATAATAATTTGAATTTATTTTGACGCAAGTATAATTTATTTATGTATCTGTAATGAAAGGAGAATTAAACCTTTAACTTATATTTGACGCACAATAGCGATCAAACCAGCACATCTTGCGTCTCAGCCAGACACTCGTTCGCCACGCCACCGAGGTCATTCTAGTACCGAGGTATACATAAATAGAACATAGTACCTTCTATTTATACCAAAAAGACCTATTTTCCGCCTGTTGGTTACTAAAAGCTAAAAGCTTAACTTTTGTTGCATGTATTGCATTTATAAAATAAGCCGTGCTAACCGAGTGGGAGACGCCTTGAGTTTCGATAAAAATATTGTGGGTTCGAAACACAGCCTTGTCAATGATTTTACTGTTTGAAAAAAAAAATGTGCAACACATGCTCCAAACGGCGACAAAAATACATCGTGAATAAACCAGTTAGTGTTCTAATAAACGGATGAAAAGGTAAATAAAAATAAATCCCTATTTCTTTTTATTCAGTTCAAGCTCTACATTATGTCCTTGGCGCTCTTATGACCGTATTCATATCCATTCTAATGGTTTACTTACTACAGAGTAATAATAAAATACACAGTACAAGACGATTTACGAGTAAAGGAAGTTTTTATTCCATTATGGCGCTTAGCATTCCTTGAATGGAATTTCATTCATTGTGACACTCATTCACCTTTTTTTGTCCGCCCTACGCTGTCAAAAATTGTAGCCCTTAAGAATTCAAATAGTCCATAGACATGCCGTCTCTAGCAAAAGTAATACAGCGTGCTCGCAATATAATTCTCAAGACTTATTGGCTTTATTTTGAATAAGCTTCTAACCGTAATTTAACTTCGTAAACAATCACACTAACTCACAAACTTTTGCATTTTTAGTATTAGTATGATTGATAAACATGTAGGTAAACAAATTCTCCATTTTGGATCAAACTCTCAGTTCGTAATCGCAATAATTTTAAAAAGGGTTTTTACTATGCTTTTTTAGTTCGATTAATGATTTAGTTTTCTTATATTTCATGGAAAACTTACTAATAATCCGGTATAGATTAAATGAATATGGGAACCATTAGTACGGAATGTTGTATTAACTATAAAGCAATTGAAATAAAACAATCATGCATAGACAGCTGCTGAATGGATAACCTAATTTTGAAGTCAATTTTAAAGATTAAATCATTCCGAATTTTAAATCATCCTTTATACAAAGGCATTCACTTTGAGGTGTTCAATGAAGCTCACCGCTCACTTCCCAGAATGCGTTCCTTCTTTAATTCGGGCCTTAGATCATATCATACGCGTCGTTTAGTCAAATCAAGATTACAAATACCTGGCTCAGAAATAATATTAAATTAAACACTTATATATACTTTATCTTTTTCTCCCCTAAACAGATTACGGGCTTTTTTCATTATTTTAAGTGTTTGAAAGTAGTTAACGTTATTTTCACAAGTAAAAATTTAATTCTATGAGTTTCCCAAAAAAATAGCTAGGTACGTGACAGTTTAAATTTATATTAACAATTCATTAAAAATATAGTTTTATCTATTCTATTCTTATCAGATCTTTCTCGTCAATTAAACGATATATTGGGCAGATGTAGCAAAAATTACTTACTCATACAGGCTACTTCATATCCTGATTAGTGCCAATTAACCATGGTGAAACATTATTTTTTTATCTTTATAACAAAAAGAAGGCTATATCGCTTAGCGACCACACCGCCCAATTGGTAGGTGCATGCATTGGACTTTACTTAAACATCGTGAAACAACCCCTTAGTAATATGTATTCAAATTTTATATATTTTCATTATTCGATGCCATAAAAATTCAAAAAAAAAATATGCTATCAATGTGTTTTTTTTTAATTTCGAATTCTTCGTACCTATAACTTCTGAACATAAGCCGTTTTAGACAAGCATTTTATATTTTCTGGTTATATTTGACTGATTTTATGCGAGTCAATTAGCATTTGTATTCTCTTCTACATTCTACCTACATCCCAATTGATAAAAGCACCGGATCAGTAGACTGTGAATGACTGAACTTACCAACAGAATACGATACATACGATTTAAGTAACGAATGCGAGAAAGCATTTAATCAGTCAAAGAGCAATGTGTACCGCGACTATTGGGCGCCGACTTCAATACTTATAAAACTTCTGTCGTAAGCTGAGCGACGAGAGGAACGGTTTTCTAACTCATATGTAAGTTAAAAGTAGAACAATTCCTACGCTGATAATATTGTTCATTAGAAGTTAGATTGTACTTTAACTTTTCACACTTATTTGAAACTAGTGTGTTAATGTTTGCGGCTAACCTTACTTATTATCTTAGTGCCGGATGATGCCTGAGCTGAGTCGCAGCATAAGCTGCATCGTCTCCGCTGCCTTTGATCAGTGGTCCGGCGCCACACGACGCAACATCAGGCATCACAAAAAATCAAACGCAATCTTAAACGCCAGGTAAAGCCACGTTTACCAGACGCATAAATCAAAGAAGGCTTAACAACTTATGACATAAAACTCCTTTATTATTCACACGTAGCCCAATAAAAAATAGTCGGCGATCAAACGCTACAGGATTAAAAACACTTTTATTTTCCATCCTTTGAATGGTACAATTAGATACGGACGTAATGACAAAAAATAACTTATACCATTCTCGGTGTCATTCAAGCAGGTTGGGTTGGGTATATGGTTCGTAGAAATTGAATGAGCCGAATTCGACGCGCGAAAATGATTTATTTATTAAGGTTGGAATTTACAAATTTGAATGGGAGGCAATTATGTAGGTACCTACCGGAAAACCGCATTTGACCATACGAGTATTTGGGAAACAAATGTTGGAAATTACTAGGAAATCTATTATAATAGATTTTCCTATACAATTATTTAAGGTAAATGTTTGGTGCTTATTACAATATAATATGTATGTATTGTATATTATAAATGTACGTATTATATACGTCAATCTGTAAAATTGTATTACGAATAACCTAGTAATTTCCAACATTTGTTTCCCAAATACTCGTATAATGGTCAAATGCGGTTTTCCGGTAGGTAACATGATTATTTCAGGTAGTGGAATTAAATAATAAAACAATTGAGTGCCAGTGTGTAAGAGTGGTTATTTGAAACAGTGAGTAAACTCTAAAATAAAAACATATTTTTTTCTACAGAATATTGAAGAAAATACGACCTTAATACTTGAAAGTATTATGAGAGAATGTTAAAACTGGCACCGCTCTAGAACGCAATTCCTAAAACGTAGGCTAGGTCGTCTAAATAAATTTTGATCTGGAAGAGTTTAAAAACGGAGAAGTTTAAAAACGTTAAAGAGTTAAATACGTAGTAACATCAAATGAAACTAGATGGCGCTGGAATGCAAAAATCATGTTTGTTGTATGGGAGCCCCCCTTAAATATTTATTTTATTCTGTTTTTAGTATTTGTTGTTCGAGCAGCAATAGAAATACATAATCTGTGAAAATTTCAACTGTCTAGCTATGATGGTTCATGAGATACAGCCCTGTGACAGACAGACAGACGGACAGACGGACAGACAGACGGACAGCGAAGTCTTAGTAATAGGGTTCCGATTTTACCCTTTGGGTACGGAACCCTAAAAACGAGAGAACGAAAAGAGTTTTACCTTTAGCGAATATGAGAACTCCAATCTACATTTAAGGTACAGCTCTGACTTAACATAAATATAAACAGCGGAACGTTGTTGCGCAGACGTATGAAAATTAGTTTCGCATAATAATTTAATTGTATCTGGCGCCGATGTATCCATTAGAATCTATTGTTTATCGTTTCTTTGAATATACGAGTACCTATGCAGACCAGAGCAATGATTGTTTGGCGGGCTCAACAAGAGGTAGCAATTAATTTAGTGCTATGCTATAAGGTAATTTTAAGCGTGTCGTAAAACTAAATTTATATAAATTGTAACTATAATGGTAGGAAATCCATTTAATTTAATTGCTATCAAAAAATGATATTCAACTTTATATATTACAAGCTGGCCGGCTACATTTCTAGGGAATACGATCATCAAAAAAGCTTTCATACATACTTTGACAACCCCTTTTTAGGGTTCCGTAGTCTACAAGGAGTCCATATATCCCCTCCCCACCCTAACAGCTAAACTATTAGTTAAGGAGGCGTGAAAAATTCACGGTAGTAGTACATAAACTTTTAAGGGGCTCCCAGTCGACGATTGCTCTTTTTCGAAACGAAAAAAGAAATACTTCTGAACAAGCCACATCTCCTATTTTTATAAGTATATTACTTCAGGTTCCTACCTAGATTTCTATTAAGCTGAAAACATAATAGCAGAAACTTTTCACGATAAAGATATTATTTCAAAATTATACGTTTTAGAATTTATGATCGAAATATTTTATATACCTACTATTAAAATCAACTTGTGATTTATTGTTAAAGATAGGTAATATGTAGATCTAGATTTCTATTAGAATAGATTTTTGATAAGTAATTATACATAATTTATATCATTAATTTATTCGAAAAGCTAAGGCGGACCACGCGCCGACGTGTATTTGTCGTCATTGCAGCGGTCGGTAGGATTATTTATCGAAGTGATTAAGGCTGAGCAACAACCAAATTTGCAATGGTTGAAGCCCAAATAATTTTTATCGTGAATGATGTATGGAATTGAAATTTATATGGAAGATTCTCAGGTATATAAGCGTCAAAATTATTTTATCAAAAATAAATATATAATTATTTTATCAATCTTTATTTGGGGGCACGGCAGTGCCCCCGCCAAGTCGAGCGCGAAGCAAACACTGCCGTACCATCCTTTACTGGAACCATTTCGCCGAATTTTCAGGCCCCTATTTGAGAACCTCTGGATAAGACCAGAACGCTGAAATTTTCGTCATCCAGTAAGCCATAATCACATACTTAAAATCCAAAATTTCAAGTCTGTAGGTCATTTAGTTACGAAGTTAAGCGAAAGCAAAGTTTCGCATTTTAGACAGACACTCACTTCTACTAGAACTAGTACTTCCCATAAACTCAGAGAGCTGAAATTTGGTACAGAGTTAGGGTTTAATGGCCACATAAAGGGAAAACCATAAAAACTAGGATAATCGAAGATCTGAAGTACCTGGTGACCCTGATAAGAAAACACAAAAGCCTAACCAAACTATTAGAGATCGACATACCGCCTTTACAAAAAATATTCAACTACTGGACCGATTTGAAAAATTCTTTCACCATTAGAATCCTACATTATCCCTGATGAACATAGGCTATAGTATATTTTCAAAAATATTAGGGATCCGTATGAAAACATCGATAATGTAATCCAAAGTGTGAAAAAATTAAAAAAAAATCCTTATATTGCGTTTGCTGCGGAAATTATTGACAATAGAGCAAAGTAATGTACTACAGTTTTAAAGAAAACATCAATATCTACAAAAAAGTATGCAATACTATATGTCTAACTATTAGGGATCCGTATGAAAACTTCGATAATGTAACCCAACGTGTGAAAAAAACCCAAAAAAATCCTTATATCGCGTACTCTGCGGACATTGTTGACAATAGAGCAAAGTGATGTACTACAGTTTTAAAGAGGACATCAATATCTACAAAAAAAGTCTGCGATACTAAAAGTTTTATTAGGGATCCTTATGAAAAATTCGATAATGTAACCCAAGGTGTAAAAAAATTACCTATAATATCATTATTACATCCGTGCGACGCCGGGGCGGACTGCTAGTACGCAATAAAATTAAAGGAAAACTCTGGATAAGACTAGACTATGGCTTTTATACTTACTTATACTTACAAGTTTACAAGAAGAAATAGTCGAACGATTAACTTTATTCTACTCGAACATTACACAAATTGAATAAACAAATTAACAAATTAAATAAACTAAAATATTAATTTTGCTTAAAATTTGATCAAAATATAATGCATTGGATTAAGAGTGGCGGTGATACCCGCACACGTCGCTAGATGGCGCTGACTGTATTTTAAACGCGCTTACGATTTGTTTTTATAATAAAAAACTACTCATAAAAAGAAAAAAAACTGTGTCAAATAAGAAAATCTAATAAAATAAATCAATAAGCCCACGTTTCTACAAAAAGAAGTGAAATCCCACCAAAAACATTCTGTAAAAAACTAGCCAAGTCTCGATGGAGCTGCTTGTTTATCTCTAAAAAGTAATGAAATCTAGACAAAGTCGTGTCAAGTCTGAGGTTCTTTACTGCGATTTCTTTATTATTATAGAATGTTATGTGACTTGGCCGTTGAAGAGTACACAAGGGTACAAAACCAGGTGCTCCATGACACCATTGCACCAATCTGTCGCCAGAACCGCTACCCATTAACGATGGAAAATTGCCACTTAGAAAACGTTGATTCAATAACCAGTCAATTGTAGGCTTAATAATACTTATGTAAAGGCGAGCCTGAAACAAACAGTATAAAAAATACGTCTATTTTATGTTAGATCGGTGGTCGATTTGACGCTCCAAAAAGAAGACAGCAGAAGTCAGCATTGACAATGCTGAATGCATGTGTTGCACGATCAACAACAGCCTAAAATAAGACACTAGCGTCCAATTACCAATACCTGTATTGGCTATTATCTCGCTTAACAAACATAGGTAGTTACAACAGATATAACATTACGTGTAAATAAAATTGACTTGTACCCACTAACGTATAAAGAATGTTCAACGGCCAAGTCACACAACATTCTATAATAATAAAGAAATCGCAGTAAAGAACCTCAGACTTGACACGACTTTGTCTAGATTTCATTACTTTTTAGAGATAAACAAGCAGCTCCATCGAGACTTGGCTAGTTTTTTACAGAATGTTTTTGGTGGGATTCACATATACTATACATTATAAAATAGGAGATGTGGCTTGTTCACAAGTATTTCTTTTTTCGTTTCGAACAAAAACAATCGTCGACTGGGAGCGCCTTAAAGCTAAGTAGCTTTACAAGTTTATGAGAATTAGTCGACCAACTCATAAAATGAACTTGGAGAAGTAATAATAAAAATGTAGTACAAATACCATTCAAAATTACATAAATAACGTTGTTAGCTGGTTAACTACGGGACCCTACATTGCGCGTGGCCCGACACGCACGTTTTTCAAAAAACCTTTCTTGTCGATTGCCTACGTCATAAAAGGAGCGTTTATTTGCCAGTGTGCCTATACTAATAGGTCATGAGATTTTAAATTTGAAAAATAATTCTTCTAATATACATCTAATATAAAACTCTTGCTTTACTGACTGACTGATTGACTGATCTATGACAGCACAGCCTAGTCAAATTCAAATTCAAATTCAAAAATCATTTATTTCAATAAAATCACAAAGATCACTTTAAAACGTCTTTGGAACTAGGTAAAGCTACGCCGATTCCACGCGACCAAGCCTAGAAGAATCAGGCAACAAACACGGCTTGGGGTCTACCTTTTTTTTAATGATCCTTTTCTTAAAGCTATGTAGAGCTCCAGTGTGATGCCAATCGAACAAGGTGAAGGCTCTACTACTCAAGCTCAAGTACGTAAACAATAAAAAACAACAATAATAATAATAACTAAAGAGCCTCAGCACAAATTCAAAAAGCAGCACACGCTACACTTGATTTAGAAATAAAACTTAAAGATAAAATAACTATTTGCTTAAAAATAATTAAAGTAGACAAATGTTACACAAAATAAAATAGTGCAGATTAAGTAAATTAATATTTAGCTGTCGAGTGGCAGAGCGACATCAGGCCACGAGGATTTATCATTTATATAATCATCTACAGTATAATACGCTTTGTTTATAAGATTATTCTTTATGTAGGCTTTAAATCTTCTAACGGGAAGTTTTGTTGCGTTTTCTGGCAGTTTATTATAGAATCGTATACAATTCCCCACAAACGACCCCTTCACTTTTTCTAATCTAAATTTGGGTATGTACAATTTGTTCTTATTTCTTGTGTTAATACTATGTACATCACTTTTTTCTTAAAGAAAGCCATATTCTTATGAGTATAAAATAAGTTTTCATATATATATTGTGAGATTACAGTGAGAATGTTAATTTCTTTAAATTTTTGTCTCAAGGAGTCCCGGGACTTCATTTTACAAATGGCACGTACTGCCCGTTTTTGTAAAACAAAAATAACTTGAATTTCTGCTGCCTTCCCCCAGAGAAGAATCCCATACGACATTACACTATGAAAGTAACTAAAATAAACTAGCCTAGCTGTAACTTCATCAGCCAGCCGCCTAATCGTGCGGACTGCATAAGCAGCGGAACTAAGTTTACCAGCAAGTGTTTCAATATGAAGTCCCCATTGTAAGTTTGCATCAATATTGAGACCTAAAAAAGTAGTCGAATTAACAAGCGTAAGAGCCTCTTAATTTATTTCAATGTTAATCGGAGTATGCACCACACTAGGCAAAGTGAATTTAATGCATTTTGTTTTCTTAGAATTAAGCAATAGGTTGTTTATAGTGAACCAATTAAAGACTAGCGACAGCGACGCATTTATGTCATCGAAGTTAACTTTAGATCTATCGACTTTAAAAATAAGCGACGTATCATCAGCAAATAGGACTATGTCACAAATGTCTTTTACATAGAATGGGAGGTCATTAATGTAAACTAAGAATAAAAATGGACCTAAAATCGAGCCCTGTGGAACTCCCATTTCAATAATTGACCCAGAAGATCGTTCGCCACCAATATCAACTTTCTGGACTCTATTGGACAAGTAAGATTGTAAGAGGTGAATTGCCTGGTTATGGATGCCATAGTGTTTTAACTTTGCGATTAGAGTTGCGTGACTCACGCAGTCAAATGCTTTCGACAAATCGCAAAACACACCGATCGCATCTTGCGATTTCTCAAAGGCCTCATATATATGTGCTTTAAGAGCAAAGTACCGGCATCGGTTGTGGATCGACCCTTTGTAAATCCAAATTGATGACAATGAAGTAGCCCGTTAAGATTGAAGTGAGATAATAACTGAGTAAGAATAACTTTTTCAAAAATTTTACTTAAAGCAGGCAATACCGAGATTGGTCTATAATTAGACGGATCTTTCTCGTTTTCCGACTTGTCACTGGTGTATGTTTCTGGGTCGTTGCGTTGGGTTAAAGTCTGTTTGAAATAAAGAGTCAACGAAATTGCGAGGGTTTTCTCTTATTAAAAAGACAAAAAAGAAACTAAAGTATGACAAACTGGAAACATCACCGCTTATTGTTGTATCATTGCTTATCATGTACCCAATATTTGGAAATATATACTATATCATTATCCATTTAAACACTTAGTCACAGAAAAAAATATTTCTATTCGTAACGCAAATCAAATTCACAATCTACTACAGCGCCGAAGCTAGAGCTAATACCATAAGAGCGGTGAAGCCAGCCTATGCAAATACCTACTCGTAGGTATTTTTTTATTTACAGTGTAGGTACAATGCGATGATGCATGCGTTGTCGTCATCTATAGTTACTGGTAGATTTACCAGCCCACCTCCCTTTACTTAACTAGTAGAAAACACAAATCTACTTTATGGTCTATCAATTCTAAGGAAGCTGTTAAATTAAAACAAACCAATAAAGCTATCCATTCGTTTTCAAATACCCCGTGGTAATAGGTGTGAGGCGTGAGATATGCAATTGATTGTTTGCTAGTCGTAGTTTCGTGCCACGACTCTGCCTGACACAGAAACATAATATCGAGGGTAAATATTAGGTACTACACGTATTGGGATTGGGACTAATCTCTTCTTACTACGACTAATCTCCAGCCGTAATGAATGATAGTATACTCGTAATTGGTAACCAGTTACAGTTAATAGAGGCACAATCTTGAGTGAAAAATTATGCTTCCATATCTAAATAACTTTACTCAAAACAAAGTTCTCACAATCCACCACTGATGACAAACTATCCTGTCACCATCACCATGCCGTAACAGGATGTCGAGCCTATGGGGGCTTATTTTGTAAAAACTATGATTATCATGTCATTGTCATATCATGTTATTATATGGCTTTTAATGCCATCACTGTGGCTTTAATGGTACATTTAGGTACAAAAATTCTTTAATAGTTACTATGAAATTGGTATACTCTAAAACTTATTCTAGCCATCGCCATCACCATGGCTATGGATAATTTTTACGAGATAGGCTACTCGTCTACTAGCAGATCTCTATTATAGTTTAGATATAATAATGCTAAATCGATTCGTTTGTACATTGTTTCCAAATCTTTTTTGGTGTGACGAAACACATTTCCTTTGTTATAAAATCGCCGTGATTAGGTAATTTGATTGGTTCATTTTTATAAAATAATTAAGGTTTTTTGATGGAGAAGAATATTGTCCGCATCATAACGTTTAAATCAGCGCCAACAAAAAAATACATTCTAAACTAATATTCATTCAACAATCTATACATCTATACATCTATACATAATATAATAAAACTGTAGAAGAGTGTAATTCTGTACATTGATTAATAACAAAAAAAAATACTCCTTTATACAAGTCCTTTATACCTTATAAACAAGTATATTAATAAGTAACACAAGCCAAAAAAAAAACATTTCGATTTTTTGGTCTGTCTGTCTGTTGTCCGACTTTCACGCAAAAACTACTGAACTGATTTTGATTAAACTTTTATTGTTATGTAGCTATAAGTCCTCGGCAACATATAGGCTATAATTTATTTTGAAGATTGGAATACCAGATGTGAAACTATCTGTCCCCCAGCGAAGCGGGCACGGGTCAGCTAGTCTTCAATAAAATATTCAAAGTTACAATAAAATATTCTCAAATAGACGAATTACTCATTTTATTGATAAATAAGAATAGCGGATTCCTAATTATTTACGCATACGAGCGCAGGCTGTAAAAGGCACTTTTTAATCGAGGCGTTCATATTTTTAATATCCGAGTAAAATTCGGTACAAGTGAACGAAGATCAGTTAGGCAGTTTACAACAAACCGTTTTAACGGTTCGTATACCGTGATGTCTTTGTCTAGTCAAAACTTCACCATTTGAGCATAGCCTGCCAACACCAAAAATCTGTCTAGCAGGAGGATACATCAAACTTGTTTTGACATCGGTGAACGGATTTCAAAAGAAATCCCCATTGATGGAGATATTGAATCGTCTTATATCTGAAATCATGTCTGTTCTGCGGCCAGCAAGCTAAGAATGTTTGGCTTGCTGGCTTGTTTTTTAGGGTTTCGTAGTATACAAGACGCAGCTTAGCTCAGAGACTATCAATGCTAGAAAGTAAGTTCCGCCAACGACTTTACGCTCCGTCTCTTATCCTTCCCATCACGCTGTTTTTGAAATGCCATAAAAGTCTAGACGTAGGTCATTCGGACAATAAAAATATTACCTACTTGTACAGTTCAAGCTATTTATAGTAACGTGTGAACTGATGGTACGATCAATTAGACGATGCATTAGAATTAACTCGGAGCAGACCGACTGATGACTGTGAATTATTTTGTACGTTCCTTTATAGAGGGTGAAAGTTTCTATTTTGGATTAAGGGGACACGGGTTTATTTTCTTTATAGAAAGCTAAGTTCATCCATTTTGTGATATTTTCTAATTATAAATAGCTCATTGGGGTTGCTAAATTATTTTTTACCAATTCATAAACGGGTTATAAATAACTATCATCCGCTATGTTAGCCGAGTGGGTGATACTTTGACCTACAATCCGAATGTATATTTACGCCTGCTCAAAACCGTGAAGGGAAACATATTGATGAAATCCGTTAGTACGAGTATTCTTATGAGCTGCGATGGGCTAGTACCACACCGTTCGACCGTTCGATCGGCACCACACTGGAGCTCTACATAGCATTAAGGAAAGGATCATTGAAAAAAAAGGTAGACCCCAAGCTGTGTTTATTGCCTGATTCTTCTAGGCTTGGTCGTGAGGAATCTGCGTAGCTTCATCTATTTACTAAGACGTGAAAGTCAAAGTGATCCTTGTGATTTTATTGAAATAAATTACTGCGAATGGTATCAAAAAATCTATCGATACGAATTAGCTAGGCAAACAGTCGTCGAATGCCCGATAAACTAATGTCGGGTTTACAAGCAAAATTACTTCAGGCGATTCAAACAGTGAAACACCCGATGATCGTGCACGTCCACACAACCCACGGCGGACGACGATGAAAATTCAATGTGGTAATCTACAGGAAGAGGCAATCAATAAAGTCATTCATTTCATGAAGCGATTCATCGCATGATGAACCGTATACCTACCTATTAGGTGGTGTAACATAACCTATGCCTAACCTACCTTTAACCTATACTTCCACTGCAATTAAGGCAAGATGACACGCACTGATTACTGAATTTCGCTAAAAACAGACTTTGCAATTAGAAATGATGCAACCACAATCACAAGCACAATTGGCACAATATTTCAGCCTACGAAAAAAGGAGGTTCTCAATTCGACAAGTATTTTAATTTTAAATAAAAATACGGCAAATTACCACGTTTATTCTAGTATTTTCGAAGTTTCGAGACAATTCAGGAGCTCTTTATCATGAGCATTGTCCGCGACCGCGATCGACGAACGGACAGACGGACAGACGGACAATTACAATTTCGATTATACCACGTTGTGTGAATCGACTCATTATCACCATTTTGATCGATTACTAATATCAATCAGATTGTTTATTCATAAGGATGTACACGGGCTTGATACACAACATAAACTGTTATTATAAATAATAGAGTCATGCCTTCAATACTAGCAGGTTATTGAATACCTGCTTAGGCCGCCAGGCCCCGCGCTCTAACGTATCGCGGTCTTGGCATATCTAGTTAGGCACTGCTTTTCACATATCGTCCTTACTACGTACGCCAAGTGTATGTAAGCGCGGGTAGTATATTTTTAGCAAGTGCATTTTTAGCATGCATAGATTTCATTCATATGCAACAAAATATAAAACAGGTAGGTGGTACTTGATTAAAGTAATCGACCTTTTTAACTACTATATACATAGATTAAAGTATTCAAAACCAATTTTTGTACTCGGTACCTTATTGCAAGTACCATCCACCTCTAGTTTAAGACATAATATAAACACATAATTAACGAAGACATAATCTTTGGTAAGCTTATTTTTCTAAAAAGCGGCAACTGCCATATTCACGACCATAATTTCTGTAGCAAAATAACATCAATTAAGAATAACATTTTTTTTATAATAATTCTAACAGTAATTCTTTGGTCAATAAAACATACATATGTATGTATATACAGAGACAATAACACATACATAATACAGAATCTCTGTGTCATAAGTACTCTATTAGCAGAAACTGTGGGCAAAGATTTGTCCGCTTCTCACGATTAGCGCTTGCATTATTGCTGCTCCTACATTATCATCATCTGCCTGCTCTTATCCCATTCAAGTGGGATCGGCACAACTCCGCATAGCATGCCTATACCACGATAACCTTACCAACTCCTAACTTTTACAAGCTTTTATTCAACTTTCACTGTTCGTATGTTTTTAAGTTGTAATTCTTGACAACTTTTTGGTATTTTTATTGCTGAAATTTTGCATAACCCTAGTTCTGGTGACAATACAATAATATGGTGACAGTGGGCTGATTTGATCATGGAGTCAGGAGCGGTTAAACGGACAATCACAACGGAACTCTTCAATAAATAATTCGAGTAAAAACTTTAGATTTGGTTTTCTTAGACTTTAATCCAAGCCTAGAGCTCTCCGACCATACACACACATAATTATGTGACAGGTGATAGCGTGCTGCTCTGATTTTTAGCTAGGAGGATTTTACTAAAGCTTGTCTTGAAAACATATTTATCAACAGAAAAAATATTTCTGCTAGTGGCACGCCTATAAGACTTACTCTAATGTATGTACCTGCTTATTCTTCTTTCTTTTTAATTCTCGTCACTTTACACATCCATCTCCATATTTACATTTACGTTGCATGCATTCTTCTTTCATCCGTAAAAAACATCCTGCTCCTACATGAGGGATTGAAATCTTTACCGAAATCACTCCTTGCGTTTGGAATGCGACATGCCTGTTATTTGTTATGCTAAATCTAAGTGAGCAAAGAAATATCTTGACATAATGACGCCGATGAACAACTCAAATTACTCGTGTAATAATAACCGTATGTTTAAATTGAATTAATGGAAGTGTAAAATGCTGTAGACGATAATTATGCTGATTTAATGGGTCTGGGGGAGATCACCACCACACTTGGCAATTCACACACTGCACCGCCCGACCACGCGCCGATTAAGGCAGGCGGCGAAACGGATCCAATGATAAGAGTATCTGCTGTGTAAGCATTTAGAAAGAAGCATATTAAGCATTAAAAACCGGCCAAATACGAGTCGGACTCGCGCACGAAGGGTTCCGTACCATTATCTATAAAAACCGGCAAAAAAACACGTTTGTTGTATGGGAGCCCCACTTAAATATTTATTTTACTAGCCGACCCGTGACAGACGTCCTGTCAAATATTTATAATCACATTAGAAAAAGCAATTTCTGGCAACTTTCATTTTTTTTCCCTACAAACCTTGTAATGATAAAATAAATTAGGAATTTTGGTAGAATGCGTATCATTCATTAATTAAATCTACGTTGCTATGACGACTAAATGTTTTTAGTCTGTGATGTCAGATTTGTTGCACATCAGCGCCATCTATACCAAAATCATCCATTTTGCATTTATAAGTTATACAGGGTGTTTGGCACATGGACCGACATGATTTTTTGGGGGGTGCCCCCCACCATGTGCTATTTTTCCCCGTGAGACCCAATATCCTAAGTCTCACGGTAGTCCAGATATGTTTTTTTTTTTTAATTTTTTGAAAACCACCCGAAATCTTGCCTTGAAATCGTCCTAACTTTTTTGTTTGTGGTTATAATACCACAAAACCAAGTATGCTTGTATTCTACAATGTTTTTTTATTCTAAATAAATCATTACTTGTTACAATTAATATCCAAAAAAAAACTTCTGAGCTTTCAAAGTGGTAAATCGGTGTAAATGTTATGAAAAGGGACCACTTCAAAATTCATTTAAAAAAAAACTAAAATTCATTTTGAATTTAGCTTTCTTTTTAAAAGTTCTTTACTTATTACCCTTTCCAACGATATGCTACATGGCAGAAATAATACATCAGGGGTCGACCTAAGAGATACTTTGTTGCTAGGGTCAAGATAATGAAAATACGTTTTTTTATGTTAAGTTGTTTTTATTAAATTAAAATTACAAAGTTTGCTCGAATTGGCCGCCTCCACACCGTATGCATGCACGACACCTTTTTCTGATAGCTGAGGTTGTAGTTAAAAGTCGCATTTCCTCTTGAATTTTTACGAATGCGGTGTTTATTCGTTCCACTAAAATTTCTTTTGTGGGCACCTTTGTTGCATACACTAACTCTTTTGCACGTCCCCATACGTAGAAATCCAGGGGTGTCAGATCTGGGGACCGTGCTGGCCATGGAATGGGGCCAGCTCTACCAATCCACGAGTTTGGAAATGCATTGTCTAAATGCTCTCGTACCGTTCATTGGTAATGTGCCAGACAGCCATCATTTTGAAATACAATTGGCACATCTTCTTCTAAAACTGGTAGTACCAGTTCAGGTAAATCATTTTGAAGAAACTCTAAATAATTGTTTCCATTGAGTCGTTCTGGCAAAAAATATGGGCCGACAAGATTTCGCCCAATAACACCAGCCCAAACATTAACGCTGAATTTTCGCTGAAAGGAAGTCTGCCTTTTTTTGCGCGGATTTTGACCCCTTTTCTCCCAATGATTCAAATTGTGCAGATTTACTATGCCTTCATGGCTAAAATTTGACTCGTCGGTCCATAAAATTCGTTTCAAAAAGTCGCCATCTTCAACATCTGTATGCAATAAAAATCGGCAGAACTCTAACCGTCTTGCATTGTCACCCTCTTCGAGACCTGGAACAATGAATGAAATTCGTGAGTTTGTGGTAATAACTGCATAAACGCGATATTTCTTTCTTTTAATTCAGCTCACGCAAAGAACTTCTTCAGTTGTCCGAGAAACAGAGCAAGAAAGGAATTTAACGAAACAATTACAACAATAAAAAAAGAGTCAAACACATTTTATTAAGATTTGAAATCGGTTAAAATGTTTTAATGTCACATTTTAAATAAGTAGTAAGTACTGTAAGTTGTTACCTTGAACAGGAGTGTAATGAAATGCGTGCCTTCCATCTGCCCGAAGAACGGACCAGACTTTCCAAACTGATAAGTTAAGTCCGTCAGCAACAACTCGTATGCTTGTTGTAGGATCGTCATCAAAAGCTTGAAGGATTCTCTCATCAACTTCAACATTATGTTGCCTCACATTCACTCGGGGCTCCCGAAAGTTTAAGTTTCCGGTCTCCCTCAGACGTCGATAGGTAGTTGAGAAGGTGTCGTGGTGAGGTAACCGTCGATCAGGGTATCGTTCTTGATACAATCTTCGCGCTTCACGCGAATTGCAATCAGCTTTACCATACGCCAACATCATGTCAGCATACTCCTCGTTACTGAAGTTGGCCATTGTAACGAATACGCAAAGATAAACACAACAAAAACGTAACAGTTCAACAACAGATTTAACAAAAAACAATAACAAGACTTTAATTTGACTACGATAGAACAACGGGAAACGTACGGGCACTTCGAATAGCAGAGTAATCTCGACTGCTTCCCGGCAAGTGACCTGCACCAACTTTCAACTCGATAGACAAAGACAACAATAACTGTACGTAAGAGAAAGACTAACTTTTTACCTGCTACTTTGCGGATTGCCGCGTTGACTGGTTACATTGTTCAAACCAGTTACATTGTTAGAGTGCGTGTTCAGCCGAACCCTGGCAAACGAATCTTTTTTTGACCACCTTAAGAACGGTTTCTTTTGTCATGTAGCATATCGTTGGAAAGGGTAATAAGTAAAGAACTTTTTAAAAGAAAACTAACTTCAAAATGAATTTTAGTTTTTTTTTAAATGAATTTAGAAGTGGTCCCTTTTCATAACATTTACACCGATTTACCATTTTGAAAGCTCAGAAGTTTTTTTTTGGATATTAATTGTAACAAGTAATGATTTATTTAGAATAAAAAAACATTGTAGAATACAAGCATACTTGGTTTTGTGGTATTATAACCACAAACAAAAAAGTTAGGACGATTTCAAGGCAAGATTTCGGGTGGTTTTCAAAAAATTAAAAAAAAAAACATATCTGGACTACCGTGAGACTTAGGATATTGGGTCTCACGGGGAAAAATAGCACATGACCCCCCCACCCCACAAAAAATCATGTCGGTCCATGTGCCAAACACCCTGTATATGAGACAAGCTGACCCGGCAAACTTCGTATCGCTTTAGAATTAACAAATGCTGTGTTAAGTTCCCGTTCCCGTTCCTGTTTTCCTGCTTTTATCTTGAATTTTTTCCTGAATTTTCTTTGCTATAAACCTCACGGAGCCCGAGACCTTTCTAACGAATGCAAAACCGTGGAAATCGGTTCGTGCGTTCTGGAGTTATTGCGTCAGGAAGGAAAACCCGACTTATTTTTATATTATAGATTATAAGTTCCCCCTTTGTTTATTCTGATTTTTTATCTACATACTACAGCAAATTTTATCTTAATCCGTTTTGTCGTTTATTTTGATTAGGGAACAAACATAGCAGCCTTATCACAAACTTTCGCATTTATAATACTATTAGGATCCTGTTTTTAGTATTTGTTGTTATAGCAGCAACAGAAATACATAATCTGTGAAAATTTCAACTGTCTAGCTATCACGGTTCATGAGATACAGCCCTGTGACAGACAGACAGACAGACGGACAGCGAATCTTAGTAATAGGGTCCCGTTTTTACCCTTTGGGTACGGAACCCTAAAAAAGACTTTTTGAACCCATTTTGACTTATATCTACCTCCTCTACAGAGGTCTACTCCAAGGGATATGCCTACGTAAAACCTAGTAGGTAACTACATACCAAGATTGTGCCCGCAATCACATCACCACCTACAATCCAGAAATCATTGCAGTTAATTGTACACAATTGTAATTTGTGGGCAGGAATTAGACTCATTACCGACTCCGACGCAACGGGTGGTTAATTAATGCAGTTTGCGCTATTTGATTGTAAAAATGAGGTTGTGAAGCAAAGGTCTTAAATCTGTCTTATTACGATGATACGTACCTAAGTAGGTAGTAATACAATTTAGTTTTTTTTATTATATTAAATAAATGATATACCTACATATTTTTTGTAACGATTAACGATTTAATGATGTTCATTAACTTGGTGATCAAACGACAATCATTATTATTATACAAACCAACCCATTCATCACAAATTGTACCAATTTTAAATTACCTATAGAAAATTACGTCTCTCACATTTGCTACTAATGTAATGTTCTATAATATTCTAAACTGGAGAATTAACGTACAATACTTATAAACCCATTTTTTCCTGATTATCCTTCTATTTTCGGGTGAGGAATTCATTTTAATGAAAATAACTTGAGGGGCGAATCTATTCAACTTAAACACACAAAACATGATGTTGACAAACGATGATTTTACTCGAAGGTAATCTACCCCGAACTTCAATAAACTCTGGCCACTCGATAGATAGATAGATAGAAAATTCTTTATTGCACAATATCTACAAGAACATGTCAAAAACAAGAACAAAGGCGAACTTAATGCTAGTTAGCATTTTCTTTGTATAATTTGGAAAAGGAATGGTAGTGCTTTGCTCGATAGACAAAATTTTATGAAAAAATACAATTTTGTAAGTATTAAAGTATAAAAAACAACTATTCATAACTTAAGGCGCTCCCAGTCGACGATTGTTTTTGTTCGAAACGAAAAAAGAAATACTTGTGAACAAGCCACATCTCCTATTTTATAATGTATAGTATATGTGAATAAAGATGTACCCATCTTTAATCACTTCGATAAATAATCCCACCGACCGCTGCAATGACGACAAACACACGTCGGCGCGTGGTCCGCCTTAGCTTTTCGAATAAATTAATGATATAAATTATGTATAATTACTTATCAAAAATCTACTCTAATAGAAATCTAGATCTACATATTACCTATCTTTAACAATAAATCACAAGTTGATTTTAATAGTAGGTATATAAAATATTTCGATCATAAATTCTAAAACGTATCATTTTGAAATAAAATCTTTATCGTGAAAAGTTTCTGCTATTATGTTTTCAGCTTAATATAAATCTAGGTAGGAACCTGAAGTAATACACTTATAAAAATAGGAGATGTGGCTTGTTCAGAAGTATTTCTTTTTTCGTTTCGAAAAAGAGCAATCATCGACTGGGAGCCCCTTAAGAGGTATCCTCTCATAATTTTTCAAATCATACTTACATCAAAACATTTGATTGTCATCCCAATGGTTTGGTCCAACTTCCTTGAGTGAGCCTCAATTACGAGTACACCTACATGACTAACTAAAAATACTAGTGTCATTGTATTTTTATAATTTATGTACAAGTACGAAAATAATGACCAGATTTGTTTGTTTGGCTATATATAGGTTAGTTGTCAAATTATAACATCAGTGCGTTTTTGTCCTTTCTTTTGTAAAATGTCTACGTTTCCAACATTTTTATTTTTTATTTTGTATTTTAATATGTTATGTGATTCTGAAAAGGTAAGTTTTTATTTTTTATAAACCTCTGGTAGAACAGTTATCTGAATTTACTAATAGGTCGTTCAAAAACAGGTCAACTGGATTACAGTTGACCTGTTTTTGAACGACCTATTGTTATAAAAGTTTTCTTCCTTTGTTATATATGACGACGTCTGTTGTGAATTAATACAACACGGTTTTTTGTGTAGATACGATACGTACCTTCTACATATAAAACCTGCTTCTACGCATGTTTCCCTGTAGATTATTTAAACCATTAGCTATTTTATACCTTTCCTTTTATGGTAAACAACTTCTGAAAGTCTGCTTGATTTTATCTTTAGGTACACTCTGGTCGCAAGTCTGTTGTTACCACAAATGACTAAAATTTCGTAAAATACGATCGATCTTATTCCTACGTTTACGTTTTTAACGTTTATATTACGTTAAAGTCTAAATTAGCGAAACCTCAAAAAAAAACTATTTATAAATTTTGATATACGCATCTACATTCTAGATGAATCATGAATCGGTTACATAGCAGGTATGTCTATCTAAATAAATCTTAAGTGTTTTACCATAAAACTTTTTCTCTCCAGATACGGTACATTATTACCGAGCACCCAGCTGTGACCTACATGAGCCATAAATACGTGACCTATGCCAACCTGACGTCAAGGCGCTACGGACGTGGAGACCCCTTTTACTACGTCGGGATAAACTTTTTCTCTATCTATGAGTTTCATAATAACGTTACGGTGAATATAATCTGAAGAAGGCATACAATAGAGTATAGTTAGGTTATATGCTAAGCTAATGGCTGAGATGTAAGTACGAGAAAAAAAATACCACCAGTCGAAAAAAAAATACTACACGTCTGGTTTGAAAATGAGTTAGGTACATACTGAAAATAACCTAACTCCACTTCATACACACATTCAGTTCAGAAAATTCAGGTGGAATTTTGAGTTGCAAGATTCCACCTTATCAAACATAGTTACATACGAGTAGTTACAAAGTTACAAACATTGCAAGTTTAATAAAAGCTTTTAAAAAGAGTAAGTGCTGTGGAAATTAAAATAGCGAGATAAATGAGTGGAATGGACAAGATACGGCATTGTTGTCAATGGTGCGCCATATAGAGAAGAATGCTATGTGACGAGAGGCATGTCAAGTATGATTATGAATAAGGAAAGAGGTAGCCTAAGGAATAGATGAATGAATTGTATAAAAGATGATGTGAGTAAAAAAGTCACGATGGAAATCTTAGAAAATTCATCATAATCGTACTTATTTTTTTTATTTCAGGTTGATTTCTATTTCTACGAGTATTTGTCAAACAGATATAGAAGAGGATTCGTAGAAATGCACTTCAAAATATGCGATCTGGTAGAGAGAGATTTCTTCTTCGGCCCTGCACTCCGACAAGGTGTTTTAAAAAAACCCTGTCCTTTCCCCGCTGTAAGAAGTAGTATTAATAATATTATTTCCGTCAAACGTTCTAATGTTTTTGGGTGTTTGTATGTTTACAATGTATTGCTGTTTTTTTTGATTTGATCTGAATCCCAAATTGATGATTTATTGATAAATGTGATGCTATCAAAAACATAACTTGTAAAAAAAGCCAAGTCTCGCAACGCAACTCAGTTCTTCTACCGTAAAAAGTTGTGAGATCCATGTAATACCAAGTCGGTTAATTTATTCAGTCCCTACTTTAAGGGTCCTTCTGTCTTAAGTTATTACGTAAAGGTTAGCTAATTACGTAATAACATAAGGCAGAAGGACCCTTAAAGTAGGGACTGATTAAATTAACCGACTTGGTATTACATGGATCTCACAACTTTTTACGGTAGAAGAACTGAGTTGCGTTGCGAGACTTGGCTTTTTTTACAAGTTATGTTTTTGATAGCATCTCATTTATTTTTGTAGATAGTCCTAGTTTTAAGAGTTCCGTACCCAAAGGTTAAAAACGGGACCCTGTTACTAAGACTCCGCTGTCCGTCTGTCTGTCCGTCTATCTGTCACAGGGCTGAATGAACCATGATAGTTAGTCAGTATTTTTTTTTACAGATGATGTATTTCTGTTGCTGCTATAACAACAAATACTAAAAACAGAATAAAATAAATATTTAAGTGGGGCTCTCATACAACAAACGTGATTTATTTGCCGTTTTTTATAAATAATAGTACGGAACCCTTCGTGCGTGAGTCTGACTCGCACTTGGCCGGTTTTTTTTTCCTTTCCGGTACCTTCTACTATCATTCCGTTGACCATTTTACAAGTTACCTTTGAACATAATCATAACTAGGTGCCTAACTGCAAATGTAACTTTGTAATCCTATATATTTATATGGGGTTACAAAGTTATTTATGCAGTCGGTATATCTAGAAAACTGGATCGAAATTGCAAAATATTTAGGTTTTTCCTTGATTTATACACAAACCACTAATTGTATTCAAAATTTGAAGCTTCTATGTCTGCTAGAAGTGCCTTAAACTTTTGATGATCGGTCAGTCAGTGAGTGAGTGAGTGAGTGAGTGAGTGAGTGACAAAATAGGAAACTTTGACTAGTTATAATTCTTAAACTACTGGTTCAAATTGAATGAAATTTGAAATATACCGAGTTTATTACTAGGCCTGCTTGGTTACTGAAAATTCAGGCTTCTAGTTTTATCCACAACGAAGTTATAGGGGGTCGAAAATGGCTTGAACTGCTTCGAGAAAAGGATGGTACGGCCGTGCCGCTTTTTGCTAGACTTGGCGGGGGCACTGCCGTGCCCCCAGATGCTATTAGTTTTGTCTTGAAAGTGGCCAAAATTATTGATATTGACTAATATTCGATTCCACTTTATTAATATAGTTCCGTTAGACTTGCTTAAACAATGTAAAAATAAATTGTTAACATGAACTATATATCTAAATAATTTCTGTTGAAAAATATTTTTCAATGACAAGCTTTTGTAAAATCATTTAAGCCATCGAGCAGTAGCGCGCTATCACCTATCACTTTGTCATCGGAACTTGACAAGTATGCAAAGTTTTTAATCAATCGAAGTATTTACTAAGGAGTTCCGTTGTAAATGTCTGTTGAACAGCTCCTGATTCCATCATCAGATCAGCTCACTGTCACCATATTATTGCATTATCACCGAAGTTACATAAGTAATTTCAGCTCAATCGGTTGGGGATAACTGCTTCAAAATTAAGTTGCAAGATTCCACCTTAACAAACATACATACAATACATATATTGCAAGTTAAAAAGCTTGTATAATGCCTTTGAACGACTAGTTAATAATGCTGGTGCAACAGTACACTATTAAATATGTGATTTATATCTATTTTACGAGTACAATGCTAATATTTTTCAGGGAGCCTACCATTTAAGCAATATGACGATTCCTTTGAAACGTATACCTCATAATTTTCCATTTACACAAGGACGTATCTACTGTAACTTTACCTCTACAGCTACAAAAGAACTGTTAGTGGCGGGACACATTAATATGGAAATAAAGGAAGGACATACCAATAAAAAAAATTGGGTGGACTAGCTACCTATAATAAACTAAACATACCTCTAAAGTAAAACTAAGTTATCCAATTTTTATTGTAAGTGAATTATATTGATTTTTAATAAATGTGTGATTTAATAAACTGTCTTGGGAATAATAAATGTTAAAAAATATTTTTCGTTATTTATCTACAATATACAAAATTAATTAATGATTGACAAAAACAAACTTAGTTACTTTTTAAAAATCTTGTACCTACTATAATTTGTATAAATGTTTACTTGCCACATATTAAAATATCAATAACATATATAGTGAAGTGGAAAAAGGAGAAGAAAATGATGATATAAAAATATCATACATAGGTAGAATACATATTTTTGACAAAAATATTTCTATTGAAACTCTTTCTTGTAATTTTTTTATAGGGAGTTATTATTTGCCGCACAGTGTTATAATTTTTGCAGGTATCATCGTTCTATTTTTGTGCTAATTACATAGATAAAAATATTAAATACGCACATCGAATATAATTTAGATAGTTAAATAATTATTGAGACCTTTTTCATCTTAACTAGCTTTACAAATGAGCAAACAAGCTAAAAACATTGTAGGTACTCGTAAGTTCAGCTACACACGGAAACTTGGCCAGTGGTTTCAGCATTTAGCGTCGCGTCGTGCCCTGGACCGAAGGCGGAGCTACACAGAAATAAGGGTTTAATAAATATCCTAACCAAACGTGAGCTGTTTTTATATTTTTAGGTTTTTATCAGAATTTCTACACTGAAATTTTCTACGAAATAAACACACTTTTTTGGAGTGTATATGTATAATGATTCTCAAAAACAAATACCTACGATTAGCTAATTGCATGATATACCTACCTTATTATGTTTGTTAACTTGCCAACAAAAATGCCTTAGTGTTACAAATCCTACAAATAGTTGCGAGTTTTTGAGTTACAGTTATGGTTGTTTTAGAGAAGAAAGGTAAGTAATTTAATTTTAAATATTTCTGTATATTTCACTCAAAACTCGATTGTTAAGAGTTGTGACCCTAATTTATCGGAGGTGTTATTTATGTTATTTTGAGATAAAACTCTTAAACTGAATATAAAAGGCAACAATGGCTGCTAATGAACTTAAGGCCCTGTATGTCGACGATTGCTCTTTTTCGAAACGAAAAAAGAAATACTTCTGAACAAGCCACATCTCCTATTTTTATAAATATATTACTTCAGGTTCCTACCTAGATTTCTATTTAGCTGAAAACATAATAGCAGAAACTTTTCACGATAAAGATATTATTTCAAAATGATACGTTTTAGAATTTATGATCGAAATACTTTGATACCTACTATTAAGATCAACTTGTGATTTATTGTTAAAGATAGGTAATATGTAGATCTAGATTTCTACTAGAATAGGTTTTTGATAAGTAATTATACATAATTTATATCATTAATTTATTCGAAAAGCAAAGGCGGACCACGCGCCGCCCATGGTGCCCCGTGTGTTTGTCGTCATTGCAGCGGTCGGTCGGTCGGTCGGTCGGTCGGTCGGTCGATGTGGCTTGTTCAGAAGTATTTCTTTTTTCGTTTCGAAAAAGAGCAATCGTCGACATACCGGACCTTAACCCACAGTGCAAAAGTATTATCTTCATTCAGGCATCGCGATTCTTGAGAATAGCCAAATTACAAAGTTGAAAAATATACAGGTTTTGGTTTCCTCCTATTTAGTGATTAATGTGATTATCGATCAAGTTTCAGATTTTGGTAGTGGTTTAATCACAAATTGTACTAATCCTTAATTATTGATAACTGCCTGCACATTTCCTTAGTTGGTAATCTATCTATACTAATATTATAAAGAGGAAAGATTTGATTGTTTGTTTGTTTGTTTGTTTGTTTGCATCGAATAGGCTCCGAAACTACTGGAACGATTTAAAAAATTCTTTCACCATTAGAATCCTACATTATCCCTGATGAACATAGGCTATAGTATATTTTCAAAAATGTTAGGGATCAGTATGAAAACCTCGATAATGTAACCCAAAGTGTGAAAAAAATTCCAAAAAATCCTTATATCGCGTTTACTGCAGAAGTTATTGACAATAGAGCAAAGTGATGTATTATAGTTTTATAGAAAACCTCAATATCTACAAAAAAGTTCATAATACTATAAGTCTAACTATTAGGGATCCTTATGAAAACGTTGATAATGTAACACAACGTGTGGAAAAAAAACAAAAATATCTTATATCGCGTTTGCTGCGAAAATTATTGACCATAGAGCAAAGTGATGTACTACAGTTTTATAGAAAACATCAATATTTACAAAAAAAACATAATAACATATGTCTATCTATCAGGGATCTGTATGGAAACTTCGATAATGTAACCCAAAGTGTGAAAAAAAAAGCAAAAAAATCCTTATATCGCGTACGCTGCAAAAATTATTGACAATAGAGCAAAGTGATGTTCTACAGTTTTATAGAGGACATCAATATCTACAAAAAAGTCTGCAATACCATGCCTAACTATTACAGTTATGTCACAATAACTACTTTTAAAATATGCAAAAGTAACGCCGCCGCCGCGCCGCCCCGGTACAAACTGGACCACATTATTCGTACTGGGTATTAATCCATATCCAAAAAAAAACACCCAAGAATAACTAGGATCACGACTGTAATTCATTCCCAAGTACGGTAGACATACTCTCAGATCTCAAGGCGTGTATATCCTTGAAGAGTTTTTAAAGAGGGTAGTCAGAGGCAAGTCCTAACATTATGTTTGGTACTACACCCACATTTTGCGATACGTTCTTGATTCGTAGTATAGTATTTATAAAAACTGCTAAAACTTTTATCATTCACTGTACTTAACTCTCAATTTTTCTATGCTAATTTCAACCTTATAGAAAGAGTGTACGAAGTGAGAATCGTTGTATGGGATTTCAAAATGATTTTTTATGACGTTTTAAAAGGTCGAGTGTACGAAATGCGAATAACCCCTCGAATTGGGTTATTCGCACTTCGTACACTCTATTGTTATGCAAATTTTTGCAATTTTACCGCAGTTAGTACACCGGCTGCTGCAGAAAGATTTGGAACGCCTGTGTTATTAGTGTAATGTTAATGAGTCTTAATGTTTCTAAGTGTTTCTTCATCAATGGAGATGCTTTGCTTCGTGTAGATGGCACAAGAGATTTTGATATATTTTTAGATAGCAAATTGCGCTTTAATGTTCACATAAATATTATTATCTCTAAAGCAAAGCCTTAAAGAAGAATCTTGGATTTGTTTTGCGAAACTATAAGGATTTTAAGAGTCCGACAACTAAAATAACGCTATTCAACTCCTTAGTAAGAAACGGATTAGAATACTGTAGCGTCGTTTGGAGTCCTTTTTACGATGTCTACAAAAAAAATTGAAACCTTCATAAACGATTCTTGTGGTATTTAACTTATTCGTGCAGTAAGGACAAAATTCTTTTGAGCTACAAAGACCGACTGGAGAATTTTAACATAAAAACTTTAGAAGATAGACGAAACCTTGCTCGATATTATTTTTCGAAAAATGACGTAGTTAGGTAAATAGTATTTTTTCATGTAGTTAGGTAAATAGGTAGATATAATTAATTTCAAATTAATTTCGAGTTCGAATCCTGGCCGTGCATCAATGAATATTTCTGTTCGAAAAATGTATATGCGCGTTACACGTGATTATAACGGTGAAGGAAAACATCGTGAGGAAACCTGTTAGTATTCTTGAAAGTGGCGACGGGCTTGTAACCTGTCACGTCTGGAATTCTAACTACGTAGTTAGGTAAATAGGTAGGTTACGAGATATTATGAATAATTTTTAATGTTTTTAGAGTTCCGTACCTAAAGGGTATAAAACGGGACTACTAAGAGACCGCTGTCTGTCTGTCACCAGGCTGTATCTCGTGAACCGTGATAGCTAGACAGTCGAAATTTTCACAGATGATGTATTTCTCTAAAAACAGTATAAAATAAATATTTAAGTGGGTATCCCGTACAAAAAACGTGATTTTTTTGCCGTTTTGATAATAGTACGGAACCCTTCGTGCGCGAGTCCGACTCGCACTTGGCCGGTTTTTTGATTAATTTATGACACTTGAACATTATTATGATATCGCTGTTAATTTTCCAAAATACAACAACAGAATCGACACATTATCTATTGTAAACATTGCATTATGCATCTATACATAAATATACGATAGTAAGATAAAGACTAAGATATTCTAATGTATAATATTTTCGTGTCACAGTGTTTGTAACCAAACTCCTCTGATACAGCTTGATCGATTTTTGTTTTTTTTTTGTCTATGTTCGGTAGGTCTACTATAACTATTTTGTAAACCCATAAATGTGTGAGATTATTTTCTTTTTAAAAAAATACATAATATATAACCCTTCATTTTCAACCCTTCTACCAACTCCCATTTTCTTTAAATAGCGATATTAGTATCTTTACTTCTATCTACAAATGTGCGATAGAGTTGCAAGGAGACAGTTGAATATAATCATTGTCGTACGATAAATCCAGCATAGTGTTCTAGAAAAGCTGAAAGTGTTTTTTTGTGGGATTATTGAAATTTGACAGGACAACGTCTGTCGGGACAGCCAGTGTTTATAAAAAGCTAAAAAAAATATCTGTATAAAACGTTCAGGACCGCTTTTTCTACCAGCTTCTCTACTTTTATAAATATGACCTAATGCCGCATTAAATCGACTTAATTATCGATCACAGAATCTGATCCAGTAAACGATTACGACACGTCTGTCCGTCTGTCACTCGTTTGATCTTTGAAACGGCGTCAGAACAATGTTTTTGTGCAGTGAAGTCATACCTCTATAGATCAAATAATTATACAGCAAGACAAAAAACCCTGTCCAATCAACTAAAGGCGTTATTTCCTACTTCATAAAAAAAATATCACTACATAGTATAAAGCAAAGTCGCTTTCCGCTTCCCGCGTATGTATGTATGTATGTATGTTTGCTTATATCTTTAAAACTACACAACGGATTTTGATGCGGTTTTTAGAGTGATTCAGGAGGAAAGTTTATATGTATAATACATGCATAATATAGTAGAGAAACACTGATAATTTTAGAGGTTTCTAGTGTGATGTCGTAAATAAACACATTTTTTTGCTCTTACATTGCAAATGCTGGCTGAACCCCACGAGATATATCGAAATAATGTGCTACAGTATTGTACACCTTAAAAACGTCTACAAAAAAGTCCACGATGGTATTAGAAATGTCTTACGCACAGCGAAGCGGGCACGGGTCAGCTAGAGTAAATATAAATTATTTTTATTTTGTCAAAAACCGTGGTTACCAATTTTTGACATACATTACTTCAGTGAGCATTAGTTATATTATATCTTATTCCATAGATATTAATATAAATTAATCGTGACAAAAATATTTTTGTAATGTCATTTGTAACTAACTAAGGATCTGTGACAACTAAGGATCAAACAGGGTATTTTAGACCGCACATTTAAATCCAAATACATTATGGGTAATTGTGTCACTGTCAAAGTTCAAGAAACCTCAACAGTCACATAGCGTTGACCAGTATGATTGAACTGAACAGAACTAGACTATTGTATTCAAATAATAATATCCCTAAAGTTACCTGCCGAATGGGATTCGAACACACGACCCATCTCTAGATCTAGGGATGGGCATGGAACTTGTTACGTATTAATTGAAGGCTACTGAAAAATGTGGGCATGTGCCAAATGTACTATTTGGACGTGCCTCAGTCTCCTTTAGACATTTTCAAGGATTTGAGCGACTGGATATTTAAGAAGATGTTTACTCGTACCGTATTTGGAGATGACAGTAATGATCCTATTTATTTTCATTGTTTTCAAAAACATTGTTATTTTTCATGAGTGCATGTTAGCACCTAGGTACATACCACCTATATACATTTAAATATGTATATACATAGGTACATTATACGTATAAATGTGACCGTGATTGATTTTCGCCTGGTGTGTTAAACAGCGTAAATAAATAGAGCAGGCAAGAATAAAGTCTATTAAGTTATTGCATACAGCTTAACTGTGACAGACAGTCGCACTTTGCTTATCTCCAATCAAGTAGCACTTTATTGATTGATTATGGATCACTTAAATATGCAATATAGGAGCAAGTTTTAATCAAGCTAATAAATATCGGTTATCTTGCTGTGCAAAAACAAAGATAAATTGTAGTTGTAATTGTAGTTAAAATTAATAGATATGCACATCAATAAAAGTGGCAGTTAAGTGCAAAATTACGGATAAAATCGGAATATTGAATTATGAAAAAAAAAATCATCACTTTTGTTTTCGTTTCCTTCGTTGATAATTAATCGATCAAGATGGATGGTTTGAACATCCAGTTTCAGTTTTTGGGAACACCTACCTAGGTACGAATTATTGGATGATTTTTATCATCGACGTCAAATTCTAAATTAGAAAATGGCCACGTCATGGTGCCAATTTTGAAAACTATCAACGTTGTGACGTTGGGTATCAATAAAACTGTAAATAGCAAAGGGTGGAAAAAATCTTCCGCGATCAAGCTGTCAAGATTAAAATCACAAGTTGATAACACCATGTCGGCCGCAGTCCGCAACCGACAAATCTTTGACCAAACGCTGACCATATTCGTCGGTGATATCATTATTGTTTTTCTTCCATAAATGACGGCATTTTTAACACGTGTACCCAATTTAAAAGAGAGCATACAGTTTTTGTCTATGCTTTTTTGGGCCGCTAATTCGGACGGTAAGAAAAAATAGTCACATTTGGTTCAGTTATGATTCAACAGTGAATTTGCTTGGTATTTTTTGGTGTGACGTCATTCAATTGATGACAATAACATAACGTAACGAAATATTAAATTAAGTTGAGTATTTGATGCGAATGTTTTATGAGGAAAATATGTTAGAATAGGTAACCAAATAGTTGTTAATATAGCTGTAGGTCAGTATTACCTATACGAGTAAAATAGTTATAGGTCAAAATAAATTATCTAAAAAAATACCATTTCACTTCCGAATACATTTCTATTCAAAATGACGATCAATAGAGTCGCCTGCTAATTGACCTAATTAAGGATATAAAAGAACCAGTGTTACAACTAAGCAAGCAATGACTGATAATATTTATTTGGATTTAGTAGGTATTAGACCATTTTTCTACCTTATAATATCTTTGTTATAAAATTGCATCAAACCATATAATTTAAATATTACAAGCTAGGCAATTTAATTTGTTATTAATCGAAGTGTGGCGTGCATAAATAAAGTAGATTTATGTCTTTAGTAGCTCAGTTACGCCTAGTCTGTGTCTTTAAAACTAGAATACAGATGCTAGAATAGTTTCATGTTAGCTATTAGTAAATATTAGTTTATTCTGCGAATTAAGGTAAAAAGCTGTATTTATGTACCTACCAACAAGGGAGTACGATATATGAAAATAAAAAGATTGGAGGCTGGATATGTTTCGTGTCTTAACGTTGAAGATAAAGTGTAGCGCAAGAACGTTGAATAGTACCTTTTTAATCACACTTCTGGGCAAAAGTCTCCCCCAAGACTTCCAACTCCAACCCAATCCCATTTGAGCCTTTAAGTATTGTGTTCCACATCACCGATGCCGGTCAAACAACGCAGCATGGTATTCCGCATTCGGTTGATACGTTTAAAGCCGAAGATAAAGCATTACATAGTCTATTGGCATTTTGGCATATCTTAAGTTTCAACTTCTGGAACTCAAGATTTTTCAAGACTTTTATATTTCGGATCGTTATAGCGAATTATGTTTTTGGTCTATGGACTTTTGGGCCATACAAAAACTCATAATATATTATGTGTCATATTATAGGCCGTTCAGACGCGCGTCCATTCATGGGCGCGTTCACGCGCACGAACATGTAAACCGGTTTTGCTTTTTGAATTTATTCGTGAATTGCATTGAACCAATACGCACTCCATTCAACGACCAATTCAACAATCAATTCAAACCACCGAGCTTGTGAACACGTTGATTTTGAATGAGCTCGTGAATCCGTCTCCTTTGTTAAAGTCGGTTAAAAAAATTGCTTTGATCGGCGCTCGGCACTCAATTACACGCTTTGATTTGAACGCCGCGTTGAATGTTGATTTGCTTGGTGCTTTGCTCGGCGAGGCTCGGTCGCCTGTTCACACGCGGCTTGCTGCACGCAGATGAATGGACGTATAAACACGCGCGTGAGAACACACCATTACATATAACACACACAATATGATGTGATAGGGTTTATAATTATAACCAGCAGTGAGATTAAGATTGATTTAGGGAATACCTTGATCCTTTTTTTCTGTCTAAAAGCATTGTAACAAATCACATTTTTGACTTCCATAAACCCGACATATTTTTGTAAATTGATTGATAAAATACAAAAATTCTAAAATGATCAAATGTTTCGGTTTAGCAAGCCGAACCAATAATGTCGAATCAGGAAGCGAAGTGTTGACGCGAGAAATGACCGAGACATGTCATTTATTAGTCAAAGTCGACTGGTGTTTGAATAAGAGGCCTACATAATATGCAAATTATAATTTATTGAATACCTTATAATAAAAATCCAACAGTCCAAATAAATAGTCTTGCTTGACCCCACACTAAGATTTTCTGTGTCGTGTCGTGGGTATCGTAGACATTACAAATCCATGATACTACAACACCCAGTTCCGAACTCCATGGATTGAGAGGATTGAGGAGATCTGAAACAGTCGCTCTCCTATTTCATTTCATTGTTCACGCTTGATGATCTATCATTCAACAGCTTCTGTTTTCGCTTCAGAATTAAGTTTATCCCACTCCCACGCAAAAGAACCCTGAAACTAAACAGCTTACCTAAGTTGCTACCCCATGCTTCAAGATGGCACTGGGTCGGACAAGGTGATAAAGGATAAGCCGTCTTGTTTTATAAGATACTAGCTGCTCGCTTCGCACGGGTGGTACCTGGATAAAAAATCTACCGATTTTGTGCAAACTTCAAATAAAAAATCTACTAAATAGTCCGAACAAAGCCTAAACATTTGGTTTGGATAGGTGAGCCCGTTCTTGTGTTATAAAATTACAACGAAAAACGGGTAAAAACGGGACCCTATTACTAAGAATTCGCTGTCCGTCTGTCTGTCCGTCTATATGTCACAGGGCTGTATCTCATGAACCGTGATAGCTAGACAGTTGAAATTTTCACAGATTATGTATTTCTGTTCCTGCTATAGCAACAAACACTAAAAACAGAATAAAATCAACATTTTTTTTTTCCCCATACAACAAACGTGATTTTTTACCGTTTTTATAGATAATGGTACGGAATCCTTTGTGCGCGAGTCCGACTCGCACTTGGCCGGTTTTTATATATATAGATTCGCTCAAGTAATATTCTAATAAACACTTCTCCCCAAACAAAAATGACTTCCAGAACTATTCAATTGATTTTCGAAATAAAAAAAACCGCCTCGTTCCTTGTGACGGCTTGTTAAAGTTACGGCGAAAAAACAATCCATTGCCATGGAGATAGTTTCGTTCTAAGGCTCGCAGTAGCAAAGAAATTATATTGAAAAAAAAAAAAAAAATGAAAAATATATTTATTACAAAGATACAAATATATTATAAATGTACATAATAAAATATATATAAATATAAATAACTAAATTATAGATAAATACGAGTGAGATAATAATAATATAAAATTTGGAGGAGAAGAACTTGCTTTTCTACCTATCGCATAACAGAAACTCTTCGGTTTCTTCGTACGTCAGTGTAGCCAGCAAATTTTTAATCAAGCCTTTTGCCTCAAAAATACTTTTATTCTTTAATACTAGCGACCCGCCCGGGCTTCGCACGGGTGCAATGCTGATACTAAATATACTACAGAATGTCTTTATATAAAATGTTTTTTTTGCACAGCTTTTTTTGACCCCTTCTAGTACAATTGCTGATTTTTGGAGTACAATTCGTACAATTCCATAGATTTGTAACTGCATTAAAATTAACCCTTATCCACGGTGGGTCCGGCTGCGTAGTACCTACCTATCACACGATTTCTATGATTCTTTTTTTATGGAATAGTTAATAATGTTAACTTTTTTAATGAGGGATGACTGAAAGTGTTATAAACGTAAGAGTAGACAAATATAATCAGAAAGCTTCGAACTGCTAAGCTATCGGGAGTTACACGTGTTATTGTAAGTCAACCATAAAAGATAGACATATGCTGTCGTGGGATATTTTTTAATATATATTCCAATGAAAATAAACCAGTCTGGCTCAGACAGATTCAATAAGGTATTTAATTTATCCTAATAAGATTCATTCAAATACTCCATTCATTAAATGAGTAAGTATGACTACAATACAAAATAGACAGTCCTTCCATGGAGACAGGATGAATAGCGCTTTGATTGGTTTTTAATGATCGATCTTCCGGCTAATCGCCCAGTCATTGTGAATCTAGTGCAGGCAAGCAATAAAGGCACCATTGACAGCCGAACTTCCAATAACTTTAATGTTAGTGGACTTATAAATTAATTTAAAACAACAACTTTTAGGCGCGAATTATACAGAAACGGCGTAAGGTAAGGCGCGGCGCAGGCATCTTGCCGCTTCAAAACAGTAGCTGCAGAAAAATGCGTGACGTTAGTGAGTTTAATGTAGAGTTCTGCGAGAAAATTGAGCAAGCTTTTTACGACTATACTAAGCCGGAGTACAGTAGTTCTGAAGACCGTGTTTTACTATCGACAATAGAATGTGGAAACATTCTAGTGACATTTTATACACTATAGGAAAACGATCATGATAATATATTCACATAATTTTTCCGTTGTTTTAAAATATCTGCTCTTGTGACATTTTCCACACTGGGTGCACCCAATATCTCCGGTGTCTCTACACATTAATGAGTTGTAGCAAAGCAAGCGCATCTTCGTCGTCTGAAGAGGAAGACAACATGTTAGCACAATAAAGTCAGCCTATATAATGACTAGTTGCGGCGTCTCTTCGCCTCTGATATAATTTAAATCGCGTCCATGCCTTATCTGTTCCACGCCTGCTCTGAGCCTGCACCACGTCTTCACCTTACGCCGTTTCTGTATAATTCGCGCCTTAAGGCGCTCCGAGGGCCTAAAACCGCGGCAGAAACGACTAAGAGAGATAACAACGGCAAGCTCTAGATGGCGTATGCGTATCGTAAATATTATCGACAGTTTTTATGAGATCGCGTTGCTGGTACTTACGTAGGCAGGTAAAAGCTCTACTATAGGTAAGTTTACCCACCCCTCATAACCATTTTCTCATGTTCAATATTTTTTTAGAGTTATTATTATTACCCATCTTTAGGCACTTCGATAAATAAATCTTGCTACCGACCGCTGCAATGACGTCAAACACACATCTAACGTTGACAGTGGTCACAGCGGTACTGATTCATGGGCGGCGCACGGTCCGCCTTTGCTTTTCGAACAAATTAATGATTTAAATTAAATACCAAAAAAATAATAACTTATTGTCAGTGTCTGTTACTAATTAAATTTAGGTAGTTAAAACTTAAATTAAATAATTAAAAAGAATATCCTTAAAAAAACACAATATTTAGTTAACCATTTATCCATACGCACCTACCACATAGCTACTAATATTTTCACGATTCTATCCATTCATAAATAGCTCGCCGTCTCACTCGCGCGCAACGTATGCGCTGCGAACAGCCTTTCATATTGCCCACCCGCCCGATTTGATCATTGACAAATCGTGAAACAATGAAGCACCCTCAATGTGTAGAACAAGGCAACAATAACTAATCACTTCACTCAGAAAAAAGTAGGTAGATTGAAATACTTTTGCAACACTGAGACCAGTGCACATTGTGAGTTCACTGCGCGCGTCTTATCATTTATTTTTTTTGCGAAGGAATATCAATACACGACGAGAAAGTATGCGCTCATGTTACGCGCGTACTTTTAAAAATGTGTGTGTGAAAATGTGAGTGCAACATTACGAATGTATCGCGAGTTGTACCCAAACAATCGACAACCAAATCATTCCAAGATGTCCAGTATTTACCAACGATTATTAGACCACGGCTCATTTTACGTGCCGTCGCATGCGCAACTTCTACGATGACATCCACGAGTACATCGCAGAAGATCCTCGGAGAAGCACGCATGACGCGGCACGTCGCTTCGGTGTAAGCCAGTGCCGGATTAACCACGTAGCAAGAGTAGCAAATGCTACGGGCCCCGCGACTCGAGGGGCCCCGCGGTCCAACACAACTCTCACCGTAAAACAATAATGTAGATAGGAGCGTAAAAATATTTTACTAGGGTATGCTTCACTCCCACCTGAAATATGACCTTATAATTATTATATCTATTACTAGCTGACCCGTGCCCGCTTCGCTGTGCGTAAGACATTTCTAATACCATCGTGGACTTTTTTGTAGACGTTTTAAAGGTGTACAATACTGTAGTACATTATTTTGATATATCTCGTGGGGTTCAGCCAGCATTTGCAATGTAAGCGCAAAAAAAATAGTTTATTTACGACATCACATTAGAAACCTCTAAAATTATCAGTGTTTCTCTACAATATTATGCATGTATTATACATATAAACCTTCCTCTTGAATCACTCTATTTATTAAAAAAAACCGCATCAAAATCCGTTGTGTAGTTTTAAAGACATAAGCAAACATACATACATACATACATACATACATACATATTACATACAGACGCGGGAAGCGGAAAGCGACTTTGCTCTATACTATGTAGTGATATTCCGAGAAAAAGGCTAAATACTACTAAATTTGCCCATATTAAATCTAGAAAAGTTTATCCCACCAAAAACATTCTGTAAAAAACTAGCCAAGTCTCGATGGAGCTGCTTGTTTATCATAGTCATAGTTTAGTATATGCTAGTCACATCATTAACTATAATAATAAAGAAATCGCAGTAAGGAACCTCAGACTTGGCACGACTTTGTCTAGATTTCATTACTTTTTAGAGATAAACAAGCAGCTCCATCGAGACTTGGCTAGTTTTTTACAGAATGTTTTTGGTGGGATTTCACTTCTTTTTGTAGAAACGTGGACTTATTGATTTATTTTAATAGATTTTCTTATTTGACACAGGTTTTTTGACATATTATTTTGCAATGACAGTCGATTTTTTTATGTACCAATAGTAGAAGGGGGCATTACCATATCTCTAATACAGCTGAGACCAGCGGAGGGTTCTTCATCAGATGAAGTATCTGATGAAGAACCTTCGACCTTCGATTTTTTACATCAAATGAAGCGTCCCATCAAGTTGAATATTTTTTGTAAAGGCGGTATGTCGATCTCTAATAGTTTTGTTAAGCTCTTGTGTTTTCTAATCAGGGTCATCAGGTACTCCAGATCTTCGATTATCCTAGTTTTTAGGGTTCCGTACCCAAAGGGTAAAATCGGAACCCTATTACTAAGACTTCGCTACCCGTCTGTCCGTCTGTCTGTCTGTCCGTCCGTCCGTCTGTCAGTCACAGGGCTGTATCTCATGAACCGTGATAGCTAGACAGTTGAAATTTTCACAGATTATGTATTTCGGTTGCTGCTATAACCACAAATACTAAAAACAGAATAAAATAAATATTCCATACAACAAACGTGATTTTTTTGCCGTTCTTATAGATAATGGTCCGACTCGCACTTGGCCGGTTTTTATGGTTTTCCCTTAATGTGGCCATTAAACCCTAACTTTGTACCAAATTTCAGCTCTCTGAGTTTATGGGAAGTACTAGTTCTATTCTGATGATCATGAGTGAGTGAGTGAGTGAGTGTCTAAAATGCGAAACTTTGCTTTCGCTTAACTTCGGAACTAAATTACCTACAGACTTGAAATTTTGAATTTTAAGTAAGTATGTGATTATAGCTTACTGGATGACGAAAATTTCTGCTTTCTGGTATTATCCAGAGGTTTTCAAATAGGGACCTGAAAATGCGGCGAAATTATTCCTGTAAAGGATGGTACGGCAGTGTTTGTTTGCTTCGCGCTCGACTTGGCGGGGGCACTACCGTGCCCCCCGATTTGTAACAGTTTTGTTTTATTTAATAGGTACCCTTAACGTGAGAACCTATAGCAAACTAAGGGCCCCTTTACAAAATTTGCTACAGGCCCCGCGCTAGCTTAATCCGGCACTGGTGTAAGCCAATCATGCACTTGGAAGATTAGGCGCTCTGCTGATTGCACCCGTACCACTACAGAAAAACCAAGGAGCTAAGGTGTTGGAAAACCCTGATGCGAACATTTTGTTCTCGGAACTAAGCTAAGTTGTCCTAAATAAAATTCACAAATAAAATTATTTTTAAAACAAATGTCTTTGTTTTACTTTACGGTAGGTAGGTAATTACTAGGTGAGAGACAGGGAGATGCCGTAGTTGGAAGGAAGGAGATGGAATGAGATAAGAGCGTCTTTGAATGGAGTGCGTACGAGATACGAGTATACGAGTGACCATAAATTAGTGCCAATTTTCGGTTAAAAAGAAACCTCGATAACTTTGTGATAGTGCAATAATAAATCATGCTGACAGTGCTCCGATCATAAGTAGCTTCTGCTGCAACGGTCATTTAATTTTTTTCGGTAGTTTAAAAATATTAGTGTATATCAAAAAACTATCTTAGTACGAAACTAGATCTACATATTACCTATCTTTAACAATAAATCACAAGTTGATCATAATAGTAGGTATCAAAGTATTTCGAAAATAAATTCTAAAATGTATCATTTTGAAAAAAATTCTTTATTATGAAAAGTTTCTGCTATTATGTTTTCAGCTTAGTTAAAGTCTAGGTAGGAACCTGAAGTAATATGTTTATAAAAATAGGAGACGGTATCAGAAGTATTTTTTTTTCTATTCGAAAAAGAGCAATCGTCGACATGGAGCGCCTTAATTAAAAATCATTTACTTCTTTTGACATATATCTATACTAATATTATAAAGAGGAAAGATTTGATTGTTTGTTTGCTTGTACCTAATAAAAATAACAAATGAACAACCACGATAGTTCTAATTCAACTCATACACGCTTATTATCTATATCTATACTTATAATAAATCTGTAGAGAGGTCAATTCTGTACATGAAATATATTTCCAAAATAACTATCAGGGGGTGATTAGAGATCGATACTGATGCCAAAAATGCAATCAGTAAAATTTTTGTCTGTCTGTCTGTCTGTCTGTATAACCGTTATAGAAACAAAAACTACTCGACGGATTTTAACGAAACTTGGTACAATTATTTTTCATACTCCTGAGCTGGTTATAGTATATTTTTTATCACGCTGCAATCAATAGGAGCAGAGCAGTGAAGGAAAATGTTGGGAAAACGGGAGAAGTTACTCCATTTTTTAAGCTTCCGTCGAGTGCGCAACCTTAATGGTTAAAGCTACACAGAATTCATGTATGACGGAAATGTTCTCCATAAAATTATATCAAAAATATTCCACGACAGCATATGTCTATCTTTTATGGTTGACTCACAATAACACGTGTAACTCCCGATGGCTTAGCAGTTCGAAGCTTTCTGATTATATTTGTCTACTCTTACGTTTATAACACTCTCAGTCATCCCTAATTAAAAACGCGAACGCACAGGCAGGCGGCCTGCTTGGCACCTAGAGGCTAGCGAGTCACCTAGCGAGTAGCTTCGTAAAACGAACATTCTCGAACGTTCGCGACCGTTCTAGCAGCTAGGCGTCAAACGCGCAGTTCGGCCGGTCGCGAACGTTCGAGAAAAAAAGAAATCAGCATTAATTGTCTAATGACAAAAAAGCTGTGAAAAAAAAACGTTTTATATAAAGACATTCTGTAGTATATTTAGTATCAGCATTGCACCCGTGCGAAGCCCGGGCGGGTCACTAGTCATAAATATAAGTAATCAAATTAGTAATGCGACTTACTACAAATTGCACCGATCACCACTCGAAACTGTTAATAATGAAAAACCGGCCAAGTGCAAGTCGGACTCGCGCACGAAGGGTTCCGTACCATTATTTATAAAAACGCCAAAAAAAAAAACATGTTTGTTGTATGGGAGCCCCCCTTAAATATTTATTTTATTCTGTTTTTATTATAAGATTAAGAGTATTTGTTGTAAGAGCAGCAACAGAAATACGTAATCTGTGAAAATTTCAACTATCTAGCTATCACGGTTCATGAGATACAGCCCTGTGACAGACAGACGGACAGACAGACGGACAGACAGACAGACGGACAACGAATTCTTAGTAATAGGGTCCCGTTTTTACCCTTTGGTTACGGAACCCTAAAAACCATCAAACTTTGATGATCAAAGCCAAAACCAACAAAGCGCGGTCTTGCCGCGATGCTTTTTTTTTCTTCCTGTTTTGTTTGTTCTTTTTTTTTGATGGTCTGAAGATGTCACAATTTGTAGTAACTAGTAACTCGCAAGGAGTAACTGTGCTCAATAATTCGCAAAGAGTATTTATGCCAATACTATTAATATTGTAGAATTAAAACTATCGTGGTTGTCAATATTTTATATAGAAATACCTACGGCTAATTACCGTGTTTTATTTTGAACTAGCTGACCCGTGCCCGCTTCGCTGGGGGACAGTTTCTCATCTGGTATTCCAATCTTCAAAATAAATGATAGCCTATATGTTGCCGAGGACTAATAGCTATAAAACAAAAAAAGTTTCATCAAAATCCGACCAGTAGTTTTTGCGTGAAAGCCAGACAACAGACAGACAGACAGACAGACAAAAATTTCAAAATGTTTTTTTTTGGCTTGTGTTACTTGTATGAAGACCCCTAGGAGTATTTTTTTTAGTTTTTATTCAATGTACAGAATTGAACTCTTCTACAGTTTTATTATATGTATAGAATACATTGCTGACGTTTCGAATCAATTCTGAGTATTCGCCGATCTACCGTTAAGCGCGGTTGCGAGCAATGCTCATGATGAAGAAGATCTGAATTGTCTCGAAACATCAGCAATAGCAATGCCAACATGGTAAAAACTCTTTAATAACATAATTATTATTATGGGTAGCTGTCAAAAGAGGTATGACAGTTCACCAACACTACAGTAGTCCGGATGGTAATAGTAGTAGATACCTTTTGTAATGAGATCATGAACAAATATGTATAATCTTTATGATAAACAGGGTGCAAGTTTTTTACAATTAAGGAACTGGATCAATTTGAATGCTACGTAGATTTTTTGCTCCTACTACCATATAAAGTTGTTTGGCAATATGTATTTCACCCAGATAGACACAGCCAGACAAGTCAAACTTATAACACCCCTTTTTTAACACCCTCTCTTCGCGTAGAGGGTTAAAAATAGTGATGGTAAGAAGATCTTATTGGCACCATAGATTGATTTATCTATGATGTCAACAGGATCTCTAAAGCTATTCATCTTATTTTGTCGATGCACTCACAAACTAGAGCGCTTGCATTTCGTTTCAATAAATTACCATTGTAAACTTGCAACGCTGTATGCAAATCTTATAAAACCATTCACATGATTGATTTTATAACAGAAACGTGCCAAACGGGCGCTGTTATCTCGCTCGTGCGCTATTAAGTTAGCAGATAACATTCCTCGGTTTATTAAAACGGTACATTAAAACACTTTTTAGGGTAGACACAAGAAACTCTTATAGTTTCGCCATGCCCGTCCGTCCGTCCGTCTGTCTGCAGCTTAGCTGAAAGACACTAAGTGCTAAAAAGCTGTAATTTGGCATGAATATAAATCTTTAAAAACTATTGTTTTTAAGCTACCTCCCTTACACCTAAAGTGGGGATGTTTTGTGGGGATGTGGGATCACAGCTAAGTTTTCGAGTAATAGACGTAATAGTCAACCAACTTATAAAATTTACTTGAAGAATAAATAATATTTTTTTCTTAATTTAAATACCATTGAAAATTACTTATTATAACGTTGTTAGCTGTGTAAACTACGAAACCCTACATTGCGCGTTTTTTTTTTAACTAAAAAGAAAACCGACTATACCTATTGTTTCAACCAATCGAAAAGCTGCGAGCGAATTTGCGTGCTTAAAACTTTTCTCGTAAATATTGTACGACCTATACGTCCACAAAAAAGGCAATGCTATGAAAACGAATACCTACTCTGTTGTTCATAATTTATGTGCGACTCTGTGAGAGATCTAATCAACTTATATGAAAGTTATTCTCGTCATATAAATGATTTATGTAGGAAGTTTTTAAATTATTTTATCCTTTTTAAATTACATTTAAACCGTCGTGGGTATTTCAAAACTTTTAATTTCATTTTTTTTTCAATTATGTGGAGAATAATTCCAAATTGGTCCCATTTCAATTATATTCATGTAGTACTGTACTGACTAATGGTTCCTTCATTAAACTTACCAAACGAATATCGTCCCTTAACTTTTCGCAAGACTTTCTTCGGTTTTCTTATTATTTTTTAATCGTAATTATTATATACAAGTACATAGTAGGTATACCTATACCTTATACTTTTAATGGTTGAAGTAGCAAACGTTGCAGTTTGACTCGTAATCCATCAAGGCGCAACAACCGCGCCTAAACACGAACCTTCAAATTCTACAAATTGCAGCTATGACACCGAAATGTGTAACAAACTGACATCGATATTTTATTGTTTGTTAGTAAGTAATGTCTAAGTGATTTGCCGTTCATTCCTAACTATGCCTCGATCATACCTTAACAAGGTAAACATTAATCTTTCGCTAAGAAATAAGCAGGTGTATTATACTTTAGTAGGTCATTTTATTATAAATGATGTGATAAAAATGTTTGTCATCGCATTTTCTTAAGCTATAAGCCGGTTTCAGATATGTGTGATTCAGGTACCTAAGTATAGACTAATACAAAGAACAACAAGTATTTTATATGATTACTTACAATCTACTAAAAGAGTAGCAAACCTAGAGTACCTACCTTAGGTAGTACCTGCCGGTGTTAGGTATACTTACCAAAAAAAAGGTTATTTTGATTTTTAATGTCCTAAAAGTAGACGATTTGTAGATATTTAAAATTATGATATAAATGTACTATATTTATAACTGTTAAATCCCGTAATATGAAGAGATTTTTTTACCTAGGTCAGTTCAACTTTAGAACTAGCTAAGACTACTTATAGGGAAAGACATTTTTTAGGGTTCCGTACCCAAAGGGTAAAAACGGGACCCTATTACTAAGACTTCGCTGTCCGTCTGTCTGTCTGTCCGTCTGTCTGTCACAGGGCTGCATCTCATGAACCATGATAGCTAGACAGTTTAAATTTTCACAGATTATGTATTTCTGTTGCTGCTTTAACAACAAATACTAAAAACAGAATAAAATAAACATTTAAGGGGGGTTCCCATACAACAAACATGTTTTTTTTTGGCCGTTTTTATAGATAATGGTACGGAACCCTTCGTGCGCGAGTCCGATTCGCACTTGGCCGGTTTTTTCGTAAACGCAAGCTACGAGAATAAGCTCTACGACAACATCAGCTGATCACTTTGTGAAGAATGTCAACTTTGTGGTTTAACTTCTATCTATACATTTAATCTATCTATACATTTAATATATCTATACATTTAATAAAACTGTAGAAGAGTTCAATTCTGTACATAGAATAAAAACTAAAAAAATACGCCTAAGGGCCTTTATACAAGTAACACAAGCCAAGAAAAGACATTTTGAAATTTTTGTCTGTCTGTCTGTCTGTCTGTTATCCAGCTTTCACGCAAAAACTACTGAACGGATTTTGATGAAACTTTTTGTTAAGTAGCTATTAGTCCTCGGCAACATATAAGCTATAATTTATTTTGGAAATACCAGATGTGAAACTATCTGTCGCCCAGCGAAGCGGGCACGGATCAGCTAGTCGTAAATAAACTCTATTGCCATTTGTTAGGTTTTGGATTCGACTCCCATTAAGAAAAAACATTTGTGTGATAAACTTAGATGTTTGTTTCATGTCCAGGTGTTATAATGTATTAAATTATGTATTTACAAAGAAAACATTATACCTAATACTTCAGTAATCTGGTTCCCATATTAAAAGCTTTTCTGAGTAAGCTTTTCGGGCTAGTGGCGCTGTGTAAAATATCCATCAATATTATACGGGTGATCGAATGATGATTGATGATAAAGTATTTATGACAACAATATTAGGTAATAAAAACCGCCGCGATCTTTCATGGCAAATGGTTACACTCATAAACAATTGTGTGTTATTATTATAATGTGATGCAGAACCGTATATCATCAAATTAATTTGCGGGTAAATACTACCAACGCGGGATATCTAAACACATCTTTGTTTATGTATTTGAAACATGTTTTAGCACGTGTCTTGTGCTGTGCCTAAGATGGCCTAAAACTAATCATGTTCTAATCATATTTACGTGTTGCCCAATATTTCGAACAAACATAATATACCTACTCGTAATCTCTTTTAATAAATGAAAACTTGACTGTCTTATCACTACATAGTATAAAGCAAAGTCGCTTTCCGCTTCCCGCGTCTGTATGTAATATGTATGTATGTATGTTTGCTTATATCTTTAAAACTACACAACGGATTTTGATGCGGTTTTTTTTATAAATAGAGTGATTCAAGAGGAAGGTTTATATGTATAATACATGCATAATATAGTAGAGAAACACTGATCATTTTAGAGGTTTCTAATGTGATGTCGTAAATAAACACATTTTTTTGCGCTTACATTGCAAATGCTGGCTGAACCCCACGAGATATATCAGAATAATGTACTACAGTATTGTACACCTTAAAAACGTCTACAAAAAAGTCAACGATGGTATTAGAAATGTCTTACGCACAGCGAAGCGGGCACGGGTCAGCTAGTAAATTATAAGTGCATGATACAGCCTTCTTCCAGCACGCCTAGAATAAAAACCCTAAAAAGATTATTTAGTATATAATAAATAAAATAAAATAAAAAGCCTTTTATTTCTTGCTACAAATATAGGTTAAATCTAGGTTTACAATTAAAAAGAAATTTTTTAGAATTTTTTTTTTAATTTAGTATATACCTAGACAAAAATGTAACTTTTTTGTTAAAAGTAACGATTTTTCTACTGTTTGATCATGGATTGAAATATATATATATATTTCTAAACTTGCTTTCAGCCTTCTTCCAGCACGCCTAGAATAAAAACCCTAAAAAGTTTATTTAGTATATACCTAGACAAAAATGTAACTTTTTTGTTAAAAGTAACGATTTTTCTACTGTTTGATCATGGATTGAAATATATATATATATTTCTAAACTTGCTTTGACCAAATTTTCAAGTCTATACGTCCTAATGTAATTCTTGTCTACTATTTCATTGGCAATTCAATTTATTAGGCCCAGTTCAACTTCAATAGGCCCTAGCGTATTCACCCGAGAAATTCCTGTAGTGTAGATAGGCCTAGCAGCTAGGCCTATCTATACTACAGGAAAAGCATCTTTGGTTTTTGTCTTCTATGCAGGTCTTATTTTATTAAGACATAATATTGTAGATAAAAATACCCATCTACAATATTATTCAGACATTATTATATTGTAAGATGCATGAGTAGCTCACGTATATAACCTAACCAATGTGCTACTTAAATTTCAAATTAGTCTTTCAATGCAGAAGGAAGCTTATTACTTCGATTAAATTAATAAACATTGCTCGTTACGCTTTATTTATCACACGTATGATCACACCTGTCATAGGTATGAATAAATATTAAATACCTATACCTACTAATGATTTATAATGTGTTTTACCCTCGTATTCAAGAACGACACTATGAGAACACGCACCCACAGTGGACGAAATCTTTTTTCATAAAAATCACTTTATGTTTTGTGCAACACTGCATAGTGTGACTAGAGGCACATTGTCGTGTGCCTCTAGCCAAAGTTGAGCTCTAAAGACACACGGAGCGTGCGCCATAGTGCCGCTCAACACATAAAGTGATGTTTATGAAAAAAGATTTCGTCCACTGTGGGTGCGTGTTCTCATAGTGTCGTTCTTGAATACGAGGGTGAGTGTAGGTCCTTATGTAACAATAAAATAATGTAGGTAGTAGTTAGTTACTTTTACTTTGTATATTTTGATTTTAATTTGACTTTAACTGTAGGTATACTGTAATTTTTATAAATACCTAAGCAACTTTGAATTATGCTACTCTCAACGCTGTTGAAGGAGATGCTTTAGGCATAAACTAATCAGGCTACAAAATATTGGGCAGTATTATACATTCGGTCTCTATTATATTTCCAGTGATAGGTACCCAGATAATGATAGATAGATACCTAAATCATCGAGTGTGGAAATATAATAGAGATCGAATGTATTACTGCCCAATATTTTGTCGCCTGATTAGTTTATAAGCATAAACTAATCAGGCGACGATCTACTTACTAATCAGGCAATCGATATTGGTGACTATTCGAATTATCTACTGGCTAAATATAGGTAGGTACTTTTCAAAAATCGTGCTTGGCTAAGTAGGCTGTGACGTAATTTCTATCGATGATGTAACACCAAAATAGGGTTGTCAGAATCTCCTATATACATCCATTTGGTCGCGCGTTGATGTCTTTGGTTAGAGAATATAATCCAATTAATATTATTATTTAATCGTCATAAAAAATAATATCTATGACAAACGTAATCTATTCTTTGGTACTTAGGAATATCAAATTGAACTATCAGAGTACTTACCAAACAGATACATTCATTTACCCTTTTGATTGGCATTATATAAATACAGGATGCTGGCTATCTGAAAAGTTTTATGCAGGGTTGTTCTAGTGTTAAGACCATAAAAATATACAAGGTACCTATTTCTGTTTGCACTGATTGGTGACCCTATCAATTCAAACTAAGTTACGTCACGGTTTATCGTGGCGGGATCTTCACAAACAGTTCACACGTGACATAATTATTAGCCGAGGAAATAAACGTACAGGTTTATTTCTTATGTTCATCATGATTTATGATAATCAATATATTCATGTAATATTACAATTCAATATGGCTCTTTAATTTGTGTTCAATTATTTCTGAAAAGATATCTTAAAGCTCGCTGTTCTGTGTTTACTACTATCTGTATTTTTGAGATCAGAAATTGAATTTTAAATTTATGTGATATTTAGAACTAGCTGTCCGTAAATAAGGATTCAAAATGATCCTTGTGATAACAATGAATAATAGTTTACAAACTAATCAAACCATTTTTATCGTATACCGTCTAGGTAGGTACTCGTTTCGTAGGTGGCATTGTATTGTGTGCAGTGTATTGATTTGCAGTGGGTATATCACATAAATACTGCATCGGCGAACTGAAGGAACTTTTCAAGCTTACAAAACACACAAGACGCAATATTTCATTCAGAAATAGCCGTAACACATTACGTATCAATAAAGAAAACATAAATAACTTTACTCTTAATTATCAAGGCGAAATCGCGTACTGCATCTGCTGATTTTACTGCATCGCGGCAAGATGAAATCCGTTCTAACTATTAATAAATAATATAGGTACCTAACTGTTGAAATGAGACATAATCAGCTGTGTTTTGATGAAGTCTGGCGCCGGGTAAGTCGTTTTTAATGTTAATACTCGTACATTGTGACAGGCTCAACACAGTACGAATTATATCGGCTATGGTAGTACCTAATAGGTACTACCTATATACCTACCTACTATAAAGATAATTATATTGAGGAATATGAATAATAAGCACAAATGGGTATGAACTGGAAAAGTGACCTAGATAAACGCTATAGATAAAAGCTCTCCCATACGCTTCAGTGACTTTAGAAATCTTTTAGCTCCAAACTACACCAGTCTGTTGCTGTGCTTTTTTAAATAAATTAACTATAGCTTAAGATTTATTGACCTGAGGAGACAACAGTGCCAATTGTGTACGTATGAATAGGTATTGCATCTCGCAATATAACAATGGTAAGGTACTTTGTGGTCAGACCCCGCAGGAGCATGGAACCCACTTTGGAATAAGCATTAACGATTATAATAATGTTCTATGTTCTGATAATTACCTTATGGTAAACTTGTCAAATGAGGAACTGGTCGTATCTACTAGCATGTAGGTCTATCTATCTACTCACCAATCCTACCCTAATGGTTTTATAGAGCCGATAAACAAAAATCCAAGTATAGAACATAAGATGTTTACAACTTTATCTACTATCGCTACTCGAGCAATACTTGGGTATTTAGTATATTTTATTTAGATGTAATTGCGAAAACTTACTTTAGTAGAGTTCCAAAACATTGTTTACACAATTCCAGAAGCACAAATAACCGGTGTCACATTGAATATAGGTACCTAACTGCGAGTATCATAGAACGCGCACGACTGTTCTACACGAGCGAGTCGGATTGTTTGCCAACATCTTTATGCCTAATTTGCTGAAACTTCAGGCCACGATTAGTGGAATGGGTAGATTAGAATAATGGCTGGTCCGCAATGCAGGCTAAGCTTTGTAAGCTGTAACCTACTTGGTAATACATCCTGAATCTTGATTAATGAGTAATAGAAAGTTGAGAAAGAAAACTTTAGTTTACCTAACTATTGTACAGGTACAACAATTACAATTTGTACTCAAAATCCAATACTTTCAAAATCAAATCAAATCAAATTTATTTTTATTGACATAATATACAGTGTAAAAATATCGTTTTGTAGCACGTCATAATGCCCATGTTCCGATGACAATTGACAATACCTGTTATGGTGACAGCGAGCTGGTCTGATTGATGATAGAGTACAATAGAGGAATAGCTATTGGAGCCACTATTCAACTGCACTACATAAGCATGTCGCTGGTGAGCGACAAATCTGGCATCACTGACTAAAAACATTCAGTCTTTTCTATTCGATTATTGAAATTTGTCAGGAAATCGGCTAGATGATAATATGTACCTACTTACCAATTTTTTTGTAATCCGGGTATTAAAAAAAATCTTATAGAAGCAAGAATTGTATTAAAAGGACAATGACATGAAGTGGATAAACCGTATGTTCTCTACCTGGACAACAAAAGCTACTTTTTCCTAGATATTTGTAGCTTGTTACTTAAAGTCTAGTCTAGACTGAATATTAAATTATACACCAAAGTATTCGAAATCAGTCGTGAGATGAAATTTTACAACTCGTAGACCGTACATAACACGAGTTTATAGCTGGAACGATGATGGTGTATTACCTATAGATAAGTCTAACGCCGCGTTTACACATAGACAATGATAATAAATGCTATAAATGTAGGTAGTATAACTATTAATTATTAATAATCTAATAGGTATATTAATTATTAATAATACTTAATAATAATTATTACTTACCTTATATTAGAAGGGTGATATAATTATAATACCAACTACCTACATTTATTTGCATCTCTATTTGTTCCTACTAAATGCCATAGTGATGGACCTCGTCGCCATGGTCCAGCGCGTCATGTTGCAAAAATGTAGAGCTGCGAATATTTTAGTAGAAGAAAACCGAAGACATTCAAAAAGGTATCAGTAGGTAGGTAAATAGATAGGTACCTATATAGATTGTGTGGAGAGGACATTAGCCTATCCCGACGCTGGCGCCGCCACTGACTGTTGGCGTCGGCTGCGTCGCCGGGCGCCACGTGGGCCGGCGCCTCGTCTTGTAGACAAATTATATAATCCTAATCCTAACGATTATGTACTCGTACCTGCCTCTATCGTGCTATAAACCCATTTATTTTATTGTTGGCAATCCGGCAAACAATCTGAAACTAGAGTGAGGCTATCTGCTCGCAGTATTTAGGTACCTACCCAGGTCCATTATTTATTGTACAAGTAGATACCTACCTAAATATACAGGGATGTGTAGGCAATATACACAATACACATCCCTGTCCTACCTATCTTTTAAACACTAAAATTAGATCTAGGAACCTACATATTAAATCCCTGATTAGGTAGGTACCTTCCCGCTAAGGTACCTACTTAGCTAATCACTACATAGTATAAAGCAAAGTCGCTTTCCGCTTCCCGCGTCTGTATGTCTGTATGTATGTTTGCTTATATCTTTAAAACTACACAACGGATTTTGATGCGGTTTTTTTTAATAGATAGAGTGATTCAGGAGGAAGGTTTATATGTATAATAACATGCTACCCGTGCGAAGCCGGGGCGGGTCGCTAGTAATATAATAAAGTAGGTATTTTAGTGCTTGGGTGTGTACTTATAACCTAAATACTGCAGCATTGGAAGAGTAGGTACCTATTGATCGAATCGAGTTGAACGTTCTCACGGTGCTTTCTCTATTTTTACCCTGACCGCAAAATATCATCTTCAACCGACTAACGTCTCGACGTACGAGTAGACGCTGTACCACCACATGTTACCAAGATAAGTGATATATAAATATAAATAATACTATTGATATATAAATATATTAATACTAATTATATTTTTTTTACTATGATAATAATAATTTTAATTTTAGATATTATTTTGCTATGTCCTAAGAGGACCCATGTACCAATACTACTTACGTTACTAACACTATTCATAAGACCTATACCTACTATGTATTGTACATGATGCAAATAAATAAATTATAAAAACAAATCTGAAAATTTAAAAATATAAAATTCGCCTGTTCTTTGGTAGGTATAAACGGTTACCTACGTTAATGACTAACTGATTGACAATAAACGCTAAGCCTAAACCTTAAATCTTAGTAACTACATAGCATGAAACTTGGAAGGTAGGTAAGGTAGGTAGGTACTTAATGTACATATCTATCTTCCTTTTATGGTGTACCTACCTACTAAGGTGTGCAATAAGAAAATAATCTAAATAAAACCGGCCAAGTATAGGTACTTGGCCGGTTTTTCCGAGTAGGCTCGGACTCGTAGTCGAACTCCGAGTTGAGTACCATTTTCTATAAAAAAAGGCACAAAAAATCACGTTTCTTGTAAGGGAGCCCCCCTAAATATTTATTTTATTCTGTTTTTAGTTGTATAATGTTACAATTCGTGTTGTTATAGCGGCAACAGATATACATCATCTGTGAAAATTTCTAGTGTCTAGTTATCACAATTCATAAGATACCGCCCTGTGACAGACTGACGAACAGCGGAGTCTTAGTAATGGGGAACTTAGGTACGGGACCCTAAAAAATCAAATATAATTTGATGTAGGTATTTCGCAGCAAGGTTGGTACCTTGGGTCCTAATACCAAAAAAAGTGTGTTTTTAACGGAAATAATTTAAAAATTATTTTGTTTAACGAAAGTAAATTATAAATTGAAGATGCAAATCTGTATTTTGTACTAAGTAGTAGGTAACGGTTCAGCGGTGATCTTTCAATCCTCATAAGTGAAATGCTATAACTTAGAATCTACCTTACTAATGTTCATTATAAATAACTACCTAGGTATGTACCTACTTAACTATATTTAATTACCTTCCAATCGAAATATACTATAAAACTCTTGCGTAACTAACTGACTGATTGATATCACCTATATCAAATCAACAAACTAAATCACTAGTCCAAGAAACTTGAAACTTGTGGGGTGTATTCCTTTTGGTGTAGGTTTGGTTTGGTAGTCTGCATAAATAGGAATTCCTGGTAACATTCTGCATACGGACATCACTATGATCAAGCGAAGTCTGGGGATCACATAAAACGCATTGCGGTGAATGACGCATGCTCGTCATGCTGTGTGAATTTTGCCGCACGAACATGATGGATGAGGGGTACTACGTCATCATCTGCCCACCTAGCATGATGACACGAGAAAGTTTATTTTACAGAAGTATAGACTAAAACATATTTTAGTCACCAACTCGGTCTACAAAGTGCTTCATTTAGGTAAGTAGGTAGGTACATTAAGCGTACAAATGTTACGCATATTAAAAATACCTAAGTAGGTACTACCTAGGTTGGTAGGTACCTACGTTTCTTATAGATAATGGTAGGAATAGGAACCCTAACCCTACACGAGTCACACTTGCACTTGGCCGGTTTTTTTTAATCAAACACTGTTTGTGTTTGATTAAAAAAGTTAACATTTAAGGAATTTTGTTTTCACTAGGGATATTGGTAGGGTTAGGTGTGCCTTGCCTGTGCATTCAGTTTTCGTCTAAATACACCCTATATTTAGACGATTGTTAAAGGTAAACCATTGCTAGGTCAGTAGCAGTAGCTCAGTACATAGTTAGAACTAGACTGTCTATGTCTACTAAGCTAAGACTATACCTACTACCTACTGCTTACTGCCTAATTTAAACATCTGCAAAGTGCAAATCCGACGTGACGTTCTCTCAGAATTTGCTTAACATATTCAATTACACGGCACGTTTGAGTGTCAACAATGGCCACATTAATCAGCGGCGACCGCGGCGTCCCTGCGCATCTCAAAGTACCTACCTACCTACCTACCTACCCAGTAGGTATCTTACACCCACTGACGCAGCAAGTGTAGTTTGGCTACAATGACGTCGGGGTTCAAACACTCGATAAGCAAATTAGTAAAAAATTAAGCTTAGTTATGTTGTCATGCATGCATGACTAACTTTGACGGAGTGGTGGAGTGGTGGGCGACTGCCCGATTGAGACGAATGAGGTGCAAGTTCGAGTAGGTTCGTGCAAGACCTAGAGTGCCTACCTATTTTTTTTTAATAATTAAATTTAAACAAAGTTTTAAAGTAGGTGGGTAGGTAAATACCTAACTAGGTGAATAGAAGAGGATAATATAAGAAGTTTCTCCTGAATGTCCTAAAATCTGGTGTCACCAAAGCTTTATACAAAAAAGTAAGAAGATACCTTACCTACCTACCTATAATATAAAATAATAAAGAATCAAAGTTATTCTTATTATACCTAATACATAAGTCTTGTGTTTTTACCCTGTGACTTACAAAAACAAATCCTTTTAGTTACTTAAATATTATTATAAATAAAAATAACGTAACGTAATGGCACCAATCTTGGACACTTTAAGGATCAAAATTGATCATCTTGGGCTGTTTCTCATTATGTATAGGACATTATTATGAATACGGTAATGGCACCAATCTTGGACACTTTAAGGATCGAAAACTGATCATTTTGGCTTTTTCTCTTTATGTATTGGATATTATTATGAATAGCACGGAATACGTTTAGGTCCTACATTTTAAACATTAATAAACAAATTAAATATGATCAAAATAAAAAGGTGCTTTTTTGATCCAGTAATGGACGAGCTAAATCCAGTAATGGACACCCAATGATGGACATGATCCAGTTATGGACAACCAATATTTTGATATGAAGCTTGATTCTAAAGTATATCCTACCTAAGGACGACAGATTTACATAATAAATAATCCCCGCAAGTCAAGCAATAAAGCGGCACGGCTGTACTATCCTTTTCTCGAAGCAGTTCAGGCCATTTTCGATCTCCTATAACTTCGTTGAGAGTAAAACTAGAAGCCTGAATTTTCAGTAACCAAGCAGGCATTATATAAACACGGTATATTTCAAATTTCATTCAATTTGAACCAGTAGTTTAAGAATTATAATTAGTCAAAGTTTCTTATTTTGTCACTCACTCACTCACTGACTGACTGACCGATCATCAAAAGTTTAAGGCACTTCTAGCAGACATAGAAGCTTCAAACTTGGAATAAAATTAGTGTTTAGTGTATGAATCCTAAAAAAACCAGCCAAGTGCGAGTCGGACTCGGGCACGAAGAGTTCCGTACCATTATCTATCACGTATCTAATCACGTTTGTTGTATGGGAGCCATACTCAAATATTTGTTTTATTCTGTTTTTAGTATTTGTTGTTATAGCGGCAACAAAAATACATCATCTGTGAAAATTTCAACTGTCAAGCTGTCATGGTTCATGAGATATAGCCCTGTGATAGACGGACAGACAGACAGACCGACAGACCGACAGACGGACAGACGGACAGACGGACAGACGGACAGACGAACAGACGGACAGACGACTTCGACTTCGACTTTCAGGAGACAAATGCAACTAATCAAAAATGTTAATCGGTTTTGCCATTCTTGAGTTTATAAATCTGATTCTGATTTTCATTGTCATTGAGCTCCAATATGCAGTTCATCCGGATTCGGTCTTACACACGTTATCAGCTTTGCGTTTTTTGTATGTCTGAATCATACGTTAGTTATGTGTTTCAATAGGATAGTTTTATGTAATTCGGGGAAATTCAAGTTTTTTGCCAGCAGTTGCCACTTTTACTTAATTATTGCCGGTTTTTACGGCGTTTTCCATGTCTGGGGTATAGCTCTTTGCTAGTGCTATTTCTGCAAACGTCGTAGTTAGACAATAGAAAAAAGTAAGTTTCTATATTTTGTCCATTACTGGAAAATGAGGAAATACAAGATCAAGTAATAAAAATCTACTCTCACACGTAAAATTTTGAACTTAGAATTTAATCTAACACACTAAACATACCGTAAACTCACCTACAATACCAAGTAATAACGTATTTTTTATTTGAGCATAGCAAAAACGAGCAAATTCAAACATTCGGTACCTACTTTCTTAACGATGAATGCAATAAAAACAGATTTTTAAAGATGGCCCCCACCCGTGTTTTCTTTTTGCTTCACCATTTACAAACAAAAACGCCGAATGAAATGAAAATTCGTATTATGAAAGTCAGATAATTGTAGTTTAGGATCAATTGTTAAAAACGCGCGAAAAACTAATTATTAAACTTATTCATATCATTTGTTTGTCATTTTTTGCATCATTGGGTGTCAGTCCAACGCTGGTGCCTCTACGTTACCTATCTTAGTATAAAGAAGGCAGGGGATTTAGATCTTCTTACAGTTAACTAATTGCAGTGGTGCAGTGGACTTCGTGAAGAATACCTATGCTCCTTTTAATCTTCCTTAAGTCTTAAAATTATCTTAGTGCTCTGCAGATACAGAGCTTTCTGAAATTAGATACGATAAGTGGTTTTTTATGAGCATTCCTATAGGTCGTTCAAATAAATGATGAGTTAGTTAAGTAGGTACATGACGTATACATTTACGTCAAGATTTCAAAAATGTTAAGGTGATAAGTGAAATTTTTGACGTTTTGTATGGGCTGAGTCTACCCGGATAAGACGGAAAAAGTAATAAAACTGCATTATCTTGAAAACCATCATATTTAAAAAAAAATCTTCTTTAATAAGTCTTTAATTTAGGTAGTATGATTATCTAACGAATTATATAAAAAATAACTATTTAGCTATTCATAGTTTTGATTAAAAACGAAACTAGTGTTTTTGAAGAGCCAACTTTGGAAAATAAATCAATCGTGTTTCTGTCTTTAATTTATCTAGATTAAATCCTTACGTTATCTTTGTCATAAAAAACAAAACTGTATGTTTTGCGGTTATTGAGAAAAACGATTCTGCATTCATCAAAAACATTTATTACTCGTCTTAAGGCACCCATTTACCCTAAAAAAAATATTCAGTATAGGTACCTAATTTAATTTAGCGGTAAATATAGAAAACTAAAAAGAAACCCGATGAAAATTATTCGACCAATCGAAAAGTCAAGAGACGATACTAGTTTTTAGGGTTCCGTACCCAAAGGGTAAAAACGAGACCCTTTTTACTAAGACTCCGCTGTCCGTCTTTCTGTCTGTCCGTCAGGCTGTCTGTCTGTCACAAGGCTGTATCTCATGAACCGTGATAGCTACTGTTGAAATTTTCACGGATGATGTATTTCTATTTCAGCTATAACAACAAATGCTAAAAACAGAATAAAATCAATATTTAAGTGGGGCTCACATACAACAAACGTAATTCGACTCGCACTTGGCCGGTTTTATTTATGTATGGTACCTACTATTAGTCCTACGTAAATATACACTTTGAGTGGGACCAACTTTGAACTATGCATAATACACTACTGGCATTTACCCCCCACTTTGTCCGCGTAGATTCAGAACTTAAATCTAGGAAATCGATTTTAACGTCTTTATCGTAAAACATTTAAATTCCTGAAAATCAAAAGAAAAAAATCATCACAATCAGCCCAGCAGCTTTGGCCGTGATAACATCACAGACAGACAGACAGTTACTTTCGCATTTATAATATTAGTACTTAAAGAAGTCTAAATAGAAAAAAAAATACATGCAAATCGGATCACCAGGTAGACGTCAGCGTCGGTACCAATAACACACGTATTGGTGTGAAAGGTAGCATAAAATAAAACATATTATAAATAAACGTAATTTATCTATACAACATTCAGCTATTTAGCTTACAACAACAGCGCCCCAAGATAAGGCGGGGAATTGAGTTTATTCAACTTATACCTAAACCTTTGCAATAACCCGCTAGCTACCACCACTTGATTTGAATGACTATTGTGCACAAAGGGCGTTTGATGTCTTTGCGTAACGTGTAACGTCCTGCAGTTCTTTATTTTCAGTCTCACGCACTTATCACTGGTGAATTTGGTGGGTTCGAAAACCGTTTCTTTATGTATTCCGTTCCGTATTCGGGGGGTGGTGGGTATGATTCTGATCTTCGGACGTCTGAGGAAGGAGCGCTGTGCGAATGAGTCGTCGTCGATCGTTTTGTCCGCGTCGTCGACTTTGGTTTGTTCTGAAAAAGGAACGAATGTTAGCTTGTTCGCTTGATTCACTATAGGTAAACCACATAAGTCAGACAACTCCATGAGAGCGGCGAGGCATGATGCGGGGGATCGCTACACAATAACTTTTTTTGCAAATATACATGTATATGTCCTAAAGTAAAGCCTTACAGCTTATTTATCTATACTAATATTATAAAGAGGAAAGTTTTGATTTTTGGAGTTTACTCCTTAAGGCCCTGTATGTCGACGATTGCTCTTTTTCCAAACGAAAAATAAAATACTTCTGAACAAGCCACATCTCCTATTTTTATAAGTATATTACTTCAGGTTCCTACCTACATTTCTATTAAGCTGAAAACATAATAGCAGAAACTTTTCACGATAAAAATATTATTTCTAAATGATACGTTTTAGAATTTATGATCGAAATATTTTATATACCTACTATTAAAATCAACTTGTGATTTATTGTTAAAGATAGGTAATATGTAGATCTACAATTCTATTAGAATAGATTTTTGATAAGTAATTATACATAATTTATATCATTAATTTATTCGAAAAGCTAAGGCGGAGCACGCATCGCCCATGGCTTAGTCAGTAGTCAGTACCCCTGTGACTACTGTCAGAGACAGACGTGTGTTTGACGTCATTGCAGCGGTCGGAAAGATTATTTACGAATTAAAAAAAGATGGGTAATATTTCAAAAAAAAAAAAAAACAAAAAGAGATAATGGTTACGTACCCTAAGAAAACATGCTAAAAATATAAGAGAAATAAAACAGTAAGTAAACCTTCCTATTTTATCAATTTTACCTATCTACGTTATCTTTGATAATCTTGTGAAAAATATTAGGCAAAGAAAACAGTAAGTACTTACATAACTACATACTTTATCATACATACATACATTTATACATAAAATCACGCCTGTTTCCCAAAGGGGTAGGCAGAGATCACGGCTTTACACTTGCTACGATCCTGACATACTTCTTTAGCATTCACTCTCATCACATTCCTCATGCATGCTCGTCGGTTTAGAGTACTCTTGACCCGGCTTTTTTTCAAAACGTTTCCAATATGGTCCAGGAAAATACGCCGAGGTCTTCCTCTTCCAACGCTCCCTTTCACACTCGCCTTATATACCTGTTTTGTCAATATCTTTCTTCATTCATTCTCTCCACATGCCCAAACCATCTAATCATCCCTTTCTCAATCCTCTTTCACTTCACAACGTTTTCTTGGATAAATTGTAGGGAAAAATTCTGGAAAAAATCTGGAACGACCAGTCGGATTTGCGTATAACTTTCTCGAAGGATGATAGTTCAGCATCATCACTAACACTTCTAACCATAGCAAAACCCGCAGTTGAACAAAATAGGTACGTATGAATAATAATATATTCAGCGGGTTATATAAATCCCAAGATTTTAGTAAGAATCGGTTCAATGATCCTGTCATTTTTGTTACATAATGTTCAAAGAACATGGCGCATACATAACAGATTACGTTTTGGTGGCTGATTGTGTTCTAATAGGTATATTACCTATTACCCGCCACTCTGTGACACAGAGCATAGTCCCGCCAACCGCCGAACACGCAAGTTTTTTAAAAAAATTACTTTGACAGACAAAGAGTTTTTACTTCCTATTCTACCAAGGAGTATTAATGCCACCTGCTTTATTACGTAGGGATAGTTCATCACTACATAGTACCTATAAAACAAAGTCGCTTTCTCTGTCCCTATATCCCTATGTATGCTTAAATCTTTAAAACTACGCAAAGGATTTTGATGCGGTTTTTTTTTATTGATAGAGTGATTCATGAGGAAGGTTTTTATGTATAATACATGCTTAATATAGTAGAGAAATACTGATAATTTTAGAGGTTTCTAATGTGATGTCGTAAATAAACACATTTTTTGCGCTTACATTGCAAACGCTGGCTGAACCCCGCGAGATATATCAAAATAATGTACCTACACAGTCGCTGCTTAAATACTAAACGGTCATATTTCAAAATTTCTGTTTTTTCAGAAGAGCCAATCAAAGTTTTAAAAAAATATTTTTTTAATTTCTGAGAAATTTTTATTTTTATTAGTTATGAGTTTTGGATCACTAGAAGCGTAATTTTAAGCTGTATCTATCTATATTTTTCGTTTTGCTGTAACTTTAACCTATTGGCGTAAAATACCACATGTGTCCCTTTTGCATATAAAAAAATATTTAAACGTAAATTAAAGTTATCGATAAAAGGCCACATATTATACAAAAATAAGAGTTTTCTTTAGATTTTTCCTTCACTTCTTCGTCTGATGTAAAAAACCTATTAATAAAACAAATATTATACAATATCGAAAGCATGCTAATATTTTTTTTTGATAATACTAAAAATAATTCGCTATTTATTTAAAAAACCAAAAACTATTTTTATACAAAGTTATTGGGGCAAAATAAGAGGTAATTTAATGTTGATCTCTAAACTGAGTTCAACATTATTACTAGCTACACAAAAATAATAATAAAGTCACTATAAAGGCTTCATAAATCTATTTAACTACAAGTATATAAGTGTTTAATAATTAATAAAACTATATATTTTCTGCTAAATCTGTCTTTCTAAAAATCAATGAGTACCTAAATCACAACCCAGTTGTTATTAACTCAAACATATTAATCACTTCGTCATCTTTATAATTTCAGCCATAGAACATTCCATTGCTAAACATTAGCCTTCTTCGTAAAATCAATTCTAATGATCTATTTCGTGCAGTGTGCACCCAATGCCTCCCAGCAACCTTTATCAGGTCATCTTTCCATTCATTCTACCCAACGACCATCAGTTCTTTAAGCCATGTACCTACCCCGCTCACAGCCGCGTCAACTAGCTACTCCTCTTGGGTATGTCGGTGACTTTAGTTCGTATACGGATATAATAACATCTCCGTCTAACGCTTCTCTTCAAAGAAATCGCTTTCGTACACTGCTCCTGCACCCGGACTGACACGGTGGCGTTGTTGTACAAGCATTTCAACACTACAATGTATTGGTAGTCAATACGGCACCGCTGGAATAACCATAGCTTTACACAGGTTTCCACTGAATTAAATTATTTTTCGTAGTCTACAAACGCTAAACATAACGACCGATTATTAGATAGATTATTATCTCTATTAATAAGCTTATAAATTTAGCGTATTACATCGCTTTAAATTATGTTAATATTTTCTTAATAAGTTCTTTGATTATTTCAAATTTGTTTTATCTTGAATAGTAGGTACAGTAATTTCCAACAGTAAGAGATTCCAAGTCAAAAATGTCGCCATGTTTAATTTTTTTGACATAATAACCAAGAAATGGCATTTATGTCTTATAAATTATATTAGAATTCACGTAAAAATAATATTCTACGCAAACGCATTTCGAAATGTGGTACTTATGTATAAAAAGCAATATTTTAACGAACTAAAATTATTATTCAAAACAAACGCATTTGAAATGTGTATAGAAAACAATATTGTACTAATATACATTTTATATTCAAAGCCGACGCATTCTAAAATGTGGCACCTTTGTTTAATAAATAGTATTATACATACGTTTATTTTATACTCGATACGGACACATTCTAAAAAATGGCACTTTTGAATATAAATTTTAATTAAAAAACCGGTAGTTTTTTGAAATGTGGCCCTTTTGCATATAAGCTATGCGCGCTTCTGTCAAAAATCAAGTCGCAATTGATAAAATGGCAGTTTAGCTCTGAAGTTTGCCTGCAAAGTGCAAAAATGCTAAACAGACACTTGTATGTTTTAGTTATTTATAGTGCTATAATTAAAAGGATCAAATTTTTATTATATAAAATGACCATTTTAGATCACGTTTTTGCACTAAAAACGATTTTCACATTTTTTGATTTGTGACACTTTAGTATTTAAGCAGCGACCTGTACTACAATTGTAAACGTCTACAAAAACGTCTGACTTCATCATCAGAACAGCTCGCTGTCACCATATTATTGTATTGTGACCAGAACTAAAAGATGCAAAATCTCAGCTCAATCGGAAATGGTCGAAAAATAACTTGCAATTATTGAAAGTTACAAAAAAACAAACAAACATTATACTAACAGTGCTAGTCGATAATAAAACTTGTACAAAAGGACAGTTTTTATTCTGGGAAAAATAAGTTGTGGATTTTTACCATCATATTAAAAATTATTCAAACGCTAGAGCTTGGGCTGCGACACAGATTGGAAAATAGTTATTACGAGCGGTGGACTACATGTTTCAAAGCGGCGTTGTCGCTCTGTGCTTTTGCGTCACGCGGCTACAGGCGACGTTGCCAGCTCTCCAAGCGGGAGAGAGCTTATGACAGTTATTGGGATTTCTGGATATATGCAATTTTCGTAAAATTGACTTCCCTTGACTTTTCGATTGGTCGATACATGTTTGTCGGTTTTTTTTTTAGTTTTTAACGTAGGGTGAGAGCGATGGTTGTGGGCACTATAACAACATTTTGAATTTCAAATAAACGGTTTATATTGAAAAACTGATTATAACGACGATTTTTAAACAACATAGAATAGCAAGGGTTTTTTAACAGCGATATTTATTTATTAATTATTCATATTTAAGTAAATAGACAAAACGGGAAATATTTAGTTGTGATCAATCAAATCTAGAGGTATAACGCATCACAACTATCACTAATCAAAACAAGCCATATACAAAGAATTGTATTAACTATAGATTTACTATATATATATATATATATACTACTATATACTATAGAGCCTACCCGGGCTGCGAGCGCCCGCACTGCGCCTGCGACAGTTACAGCCGCACCTTCAGCACCTGCATCTTTTCGCATGGACATTGGCCAAGAATACGATAACGTCACGCAACGCGCGAAGCCCCGAAGCCAATGCCACTGCCTCTCTGCTGACATTATCCGTGAAATTATAAGGGAGGAACTAGACAGGAAATTCACTTCAGTTTTGTTTCGATCGTAATATCTTCTGAATGGAATGTCCGATTAATAAAAAAGCTGACCAATATCAGACATGATAACCATACCTTCGTATAAATCCTTATCCAAATAAATCATTTCATATTGAAAACTGTTTCAATACCAATATACCTATAACTTTTTGAATTACTCAAATCGGACATTCCATTCAGAAGATATTACGATCGACACAAAACTAAGCGCCGTGACCCGCGTCGCGGTCGCGGTCGTGACGATGTGACGTCATAGTGTAAGCGCTAATCTTAGAAATTCAAAAACCGGCCAAGTGCGAATCGGACTCGCGCACGAAGGGTTCCGTACCATTATCTATAAAAAACAGCAAATAAACACGTTTGTTGTATGGGAGCCCCATTTAGATATTTATTTTATTCTGTTTTTAGTATTTGTTGTTATAGCGGCAACCGAAATACATAATCTGTGAAAATTTCAACTGTCTAGCTATCACGGTTCATGAGATACAGCCCTGTGACAGACAGACGGACAGACGGACAGCGAAGTCTTAGTAATAGGGTCCCGTTTTTACCCTTTGGGTACGGAACCCTAAAAAAGGGCTTCAACTTCTCGTCGTTATAAGTATAGGTACCGCCTATCATGTTTTACAATTCATTTTTGTTTGAGTTCCGGTGTAAAAACATGAAGATATGGTTTTGTTTAGGAAACAATCTAAAATAAATTTAAAACCAATATAGCATTGAATACTGACCATTAATTAAAAATTTTTAGGAGTGACTACAATATTCACTTCATTCTGGGATGTTCCCAAAGATTCTCCGGAGAAAGCTGTGTTACTTATAAGGAAAACTGAAACTATTCAATGAAAACAAGCCTGGTGGAACAGCTGGATAATAGAAATTAGTTTGTAAACATGAAAATAAACCAGAATATTGATTATTAACACTTTATTACTTCATTTCCTTTCTAATCACATAAAGTTATCATCGCTTCTCATGTTTTTTTACAGCCAGCTAAGTAGGTAGGTATACCGGATTGAGACAATGTAGGTTGTAGGGTTTTTTTTATCCAATCTAAGTTATGTTTCAGAGTATAATAGAAGCACAATAATATAACAATATCATACATATTATAAAAACACAAAAAGTCAGAGCTCTTTTTTCTTGGTGCTTCCCTATGTAGACTATTTTTGTTCAAAAGCCCGATGAATACATCCATAAACTTTCTATAGACACGGAGCACATAATATGACTTGAAGTTTGTATGATTATAAATCGCAATAAAGTAAATTCCACTGCCTGCAAAGTGAACCCAGAAGACAGTGGAGCAGTACCACGCTGATTACGAGTTTCTTCTCCGCGACAGTGAATCCTTCGTCGACCTTCTGCAAGCCACGGGCTGCCCTCGACCGGCAGACAGTTGAGGCTGGCGGGACACCCAGCGCGTAACTCTTCTTCTGCTCGCTTGGCTTGTGAAACGGTCTCAATATTCGCGTCATTTATTTATGCTGACCGGTGTTGTATGTATGGCATTGGTTGACTCCGCCGCGCCAAGGATTTGCGTTTTGCACTGACTTTGACATAGGTACATATAAAATGCCGGCTCTGTTTACATAAACATTTGTTCTACTTTTTTTTTTATGGAGTCTGTAGTCAGTGTTACCATATTTACCGTTCCGACTTGGCAAATAGAAAATAGAGTTGGACGAGATGCCCAGACAACATTTATTTGCTGTATTTATTTGGTTATTTCATTGATTGCATGTACACAAAGTTTTTGTCTTTGAAAACCCATAAAAAAACATCCTGATTTGCCGCGGCGCGCACCTGATTAACTGACATTGACATAACACATTCCAAGTTTTTATAGTTCATCTGTCAAATCGGCATGTACCTAGCGTACTGACCTCTATTGTATAATAGAGGTCAGTGACCTAGCGAGTTGAGTAGTCACGTATGGAATGCGTAACTACTGCAAAATGTGGGCATGTGCCAAATATAATGTTTTTCCGTGCCTCTAACTACCCCCACCAGATAGTAAAGCCTATTACCAGCCTACGTAGGTACCAGAAACGCGATCTCATAAAAACTGTCGATAATATTTACGATAAGCATACGCCATCTAGAGCTTGCCGTTGTCAACTGTCAGTGTCGTTTCGGCCGCGGTTTTCAGAACTTACCGCGCCTTAAGAAACGATTTGAGTTATAAGGCCCGGTACGGAAATTTTATGGGGAGTAAAATCAAGTGTAACACGAAAAGTTGAGGCGTTACGTAGAAAGAGACAAACATATATATCTGTAGGATTGAACGTGTAAAAGAATGAGATAGAATACATTACACAGCGTATCTCATAAAAATTGTAGCATTATTTATTTCTGCGCTATCTAGTAGTTTTTGTCTGAACCAACTGTAGCTAGATACAACACTTGAATGAAAAATATAATAAACGATCGCTCTTATTACTATTATGTTAAAGTCTAAATTAGCGTAATCTCAAAATGAAAATTACGTTTTTAACGTTAATGATATTTTGACTTTGTTATCTTTTTGTACATGCTTTTATGCGAATAAAACGTAAAATAATGAAACCTAAAATTAATAATAATTATGGCATCCCTCTCTAGCGCGCTAACTTTCAAGCGCGTAGGCGAGATGAAGATATTATTAGCGAATAGCTGGAATATCGTTCACTATACTTTGACCTATGAAAGCAAGTTTCGAACACTTTAAAACTAGAGTAATAAGGTTGAGTTTCGTCTACACAATTTGAGAATTGTATTATGTTACATTGGTTGTGTGGTATGTTACTACTAACCGTTTAAATCCAAACCAAATTAAGTAAGTAGGTAGGTACCTACCTAGTAAGTAGGTACACTGAGTGAGCCTAGTGCAGGAACATCTGTATTTGTGGCGATAAACCACCAAAATTAAATTAAACACTGACCATACCAAAACTACCTAACTACTTATCTGTTTGGACGTGCCTCTGACTAACCCATCTTCAAAGATCTGAGCGCCTGGAAATCCGAGAGGATGTCGAGCCTGCCTACCGTACCTGAGGATTACAGTCGCGATCCTATTTATTTTAGTTCGATGAACTTGGAAAGATAAAAGAACGCCTAACAAAATCATCTCTGTTGACCACCTCAACTAGATGAATGCAAATTACGATACTTAGTTCAATGCATGAAGTAAGAACTATTTTTAGAACTTAGAACTATTTTTTTGTAACATACTTTATGTAATACGCTTTATTGAAGTAATATAAATAATCCGAATAATTACAGATATATGTTTGTTTCTCTTATCATTTTAGCAGATGCGTTCATTTACCCTTTTTTTCTATTCGATATATATCATAATTATCGTTCGTAAGGAGTAAACTCCAATCGTGCGTCGTAGCTGACACACACACTTTTTGTTTGTTTGTAGTGGATAAACTCAAAAACTACTGAACCGATGCCAAAACTTTCACTTTCAAATTCACCATTACTAAGCTAAGTTATCCCAGAGTAATAATAGTAATAATACTATCTATTATTTTGAAAAAGTTATTGATTGCTTATAAAAATGACGATAGTTTAAAGAAAGGTATAAAAAATTGCCACAAATTTTGCTTTCTTCGTCGTGTCCTATGTGGTATTCCAGGGCATGTTGAGCTATGCATATTGTAAGTTTCAACTAAATCCGTAATGGGCGTGATTGATTATACATCTATTGCTTTTAGTATTTAATGTAGATAAACTAAGATAATTTTATTGTCTTTACTACTACTTTACTTAAGACGCTGCCAGTAGACGATTATTTTTGTTCGAAACGAAAAAAGAAATACTTGTGAACAAGCCACATTTCCTATTTTATAATGTATAGTATATGTGAATAAAGATGTACCCATCTTTAATCACTTCGATAAATAATCCTACCGACCGCTGCAATGATGACAAACACAAGTCCGCGCGTGGTCCGCCTTAGCTTTTCGAATAAATTAATGATATAAATTATGTATAATTACTTATCAAAAATCTAGATCTACATTATTACCTATCTTCACTACATAGTATAAAGCAAAGTCGCTTTCCGCTTCCCGCGTCTGTATGTATGTATGTATGTTTGCTTATATCTTTAAAACTACACAACGGATTTTGATGCGGTTTTTTTAATAGATAGAGTGATTCAGGAGGAAGGTTTATATGTATAATAACATGCTACCCGTGCGAAGCCGGGGCGGGTCGCTAGTTAACAATAAATCACAAGTTGATTTTAATAGTAGGTATATAAAATATTTCGATCATAAATTCTAAAACGTATCATTTTTAAATAATATTTTTATCGTGAAAAGTTTCTGCTATTATGTTTTCAGCTTAAGGCCCGGCTCACACTCACACACGTATTTCAATGATTTTCAGGTACCGATTTAAAAACCAGGAATCACAATTGTGAGGATATAATAATACAAAATTACTGATAATATATTCATCTTTAATAGTAGATAATAAAAACTGGCCAGTTCTATACAACATTTTCAAAAAAATACGTTTTTACCGTCGCAAGAACCGCTGAAAATGTCGAAAAATGGGGTCTGGTTAGGTACCAATATCTTTAGACCCACAGCATATTTTTATTTGAAAATAATACGAAATTGTAGATTTTATATTTCTCTATACCGCGTGGCATTATCTTGTTTTCAAATAATTTACTTTTTCATTTATGAACAATATAAAATGGAATAAAACTTATCCATACATTTTTTCCATACAAAACTCACATTCACCTCAAGTCGGCACCAAAGAGCATATAAGTCAGAGTCGGCACTCCCTAACTAGCTGTTGTCAAGGTTTTGTATGGACTTTGCTACACCTTACGAAAAGGAAAAAGCGTACTACCAACATGTTATCATGAAATAACAAATTAATAGTGAGGTGCCTTACTATCGTAAATATATCGATAAATTAAATTTAAAAAAAAAAAATTGGGTTACTTCATAATTTTAAAAAATATTCTATTTTATTTGGAAATCAAAAGCAAGCGGTAATCTAAACTTAGTATGTCACCAAAATGTATAGTTATTAGCGAAATTTAAACAAAATTATCAATCCACAAAAAACTTTTCTCCCGATGACAGTACATGCAGATTACAGCTTACTTTTTTTAAATAAAATGCTTGTTTTTTTCTGTTTTTGGGACGAGATAAAACCGATTTTATTAAAAAAAAAATCTGTTGTGAGACATTTTTACATGTGATTGAGCACAATTCATTCAAAACTGGAAGACCCAGTCAACAACCCAATTCCAGTACTTTGGAGGCTGCAACAAAGAAATAAACTTTTATAAAATAATTCATAGTCTAAAAAATAGTACTGCAATAATATCAAAGAAAATGTTACTGACAATTTAATGAATTTGCTGTACTTTGTACTAGTGAAATTTTACATGTGATTGAGCACAATTCATTCAAAACTGGAAGACCCAGTCAACAACCCAATTCCAGTACTTTGGAGGCTGCAACAAAGAAATAAACTTTTATAAAATAATTAATAGTCTAAAAAATAGTACTGCAATAATATCAAAGACAATGTTACTGACAATTTAATGATTTTGCTGTACTTTGTGCTTGTGCAATTTTACATGTGATTGAGCACAATTCATTCAAAACTGGAAGACCCAATTGAAATTGTACATTTGTGATTGAGCAAAATTCATTTAAAACTGGAAGACCCAATTCCAGTACTTTGGTGGCTGCAACAAAGAAATAAACTTTTATAAAATAATTCATAGTCTAATAACTAATACCCTTTTTATAGAAGTTTCACTTCAAAAAATATAACATAAAAAAACAAAATCATGCAAAACCATTCAAATTTACTCGTTCTATGTAAGTACCTAGTATTTAGAATGGTTATTACGGTTAACGGTGAACCAGCTGATTCATCGACAAAAATATCGATATAAATTTACCACACTATTACCGGCATTTACTGCAATAATAAAATGCAGTTTTCAGAAACAAACAAGTTGTTTTGAACAACTGCAATAATCAAACATAATCCATGCATTTTATAAGATAATAGGTCAACTTTTTACCTTTCAGGCTCCAATGGGAATTTGGCTAGAAATATTCCCGATGTGCTCTTCCTAAACCTTTCACTCCACAAACTTCGCACTTCCTCAAAGTTTTGCCTCCCATATCTTTTATATTACGCAACACTTTCTTACGCAAACGTTTATTTACGCTATTTGTATTATGTACAGTGTACACCTAAATATGACGAAATCATAACCTCTAAAGAATTGCAAGGCCCAGAATCTCTCTCGTACCGCCCGGAGCGGGCCTCGTAATTCTTTACGAGGCCCGCGCACTCAAGCCAATTGAATAACATATTCTGTTCACTTCACTGTATTTCTGTGTTTTTTTAATAAAAACACATTAATTATAAAAATATTTAGAAACCTTCGGCAAAACTTGATCAAAACAAAAAACTGACATTTATTACCAACATTACAAAGATATTGGTTTGACGTAAAATACGACTAAAATAAAATTATTATTGTAGTTAGGTACTTCGGTGCTACGTTAATACTTTTTATTTTTGTAGTATTATGTTTTTTATCTGAGTGTTGGCAGAAAGATAGTATAAAACTTTATTTGTTCCTAGTGACGACAGCCTGGTCGGCACGTCAGTCAGCGCTCAGACGCGCTCGGGGAAGCACGTCCACGTCACATTTTTCTTCGAATTTAGGGGAAGTCTGACATAACCGGATACTGGGGTAAAATAGTGGACATGCAAAACTAATGATAACATTTGTATAATATATTGCCTTGACGAATTTGGTGCAAGCCACACAGATGAAGGTTAGGTACAATGCATGAGTTGTAAGGGCTGGGCTCATGTACACTGTACAGACTATGAAAGAGTTGGATGATTTTTTTGTAGAAGATGCGTTACATCGAGTTACGTTTCGAAACAGTATGATAATAGTTTACGGTTTTACCTTTTTGCATACGTCGCGTTGGAGCAAAATCGAAATAAGCAGATGTTTCGTATTTGATTGTTATTTTAATAAAAATATTAAATTTCAGAAAAATGTGAACCTGTTTGTGTCCCTAATTAGTCCTACTAAATAAATATAAATAATGATTTGATACATTTCTGTTTTGAAATGAAAGTTCTAAAAAGGTACCATGACCCTTAGTACGGTTTTAACCCGGCCTCCCCTATATTACCAAGCGTGTTTTTTTATACATGGATGGAAAAAATTGATACTTTATCTGAACAAAATGCGAGAAAGTATCTCCATACTTATTATCATCATTGGATTTAGAAAAATTACCTGAATTTTCGATTACGAATATAATTTATATTTATTATCTATCTACATTTAATATTATAAATCTGATTTGTTTGTGCGGATGTTAGGTATGTTTGGATGTTTGTACCTCAATCAGACTTAAACGACTAAACGGATGAAATTGAAATTTGCTGTCGATGTAAATATACCCCTAGCTTATAAATATGCTATTTTTAATTTAAAAACATCCCCAAAACTATAAAAAGACTACGAGGGCTGGTGTGCAACAAATCTAGCATTAATCAATTTTGACGACTGATGAATGACTGACGAATGATACGATACGCATTGAACCAAAAATGTTGAACCTTCTAAAAAGGTCGGTATTTGTTATTATCAAGGCAAGGTTTATCTGGGGGCACGGTAGTGCCCCCGCCAAGTTAAGCAAAAAAGCGGCACAGTCGTACCATCCTTTTCTCGAAACAGTTCAGGTCATTTTTTGGACAGACAGACAGACATTGAAATCTCACAACTTTTTACGATAGAAGAACTGAGTTGCGTTGCGAGAATTGGCTTTTTATTTTAATTTTTACAAGTTGTTTTTGATGGCATATACTTAAGTTGTACATGATGCAAATAATTAAATATTAAAAAAATAATAAAGTGTCCTGAAAAATTGTTTAATTCGAAATACTGAAAGTGCTCTTTAGTGTTTCGTAGTTTACAAAACACCCTTATAGTTTTGCCATTTCCGTCCATTCGTCCGCAGCTTAGCTCAGATACTCTTAATACTAGAAAGCTGTAATTTGGCACGCCGACAATGTGGTAGAAATAAATATATATTTTCAGATGTTTTTTTTTTCTCGCATACTCTCCATGTCTTTGGATAGGTCTTAAAAAGTATTGCGGGTTTGTGATGTCATTTAGTATAAATACAATGGAAAATATGAATTTGTAAAAAGAGCTGGTCATCTCTTTTTCTGGAAAGAAAATATTATGGAAGATTAGAAGAAATCAATAGGGTTTTATATTTGTATGTACATAACCGGTTATTGTTCTTCACTATCTTGCATGTCCCTAATTAGTTGACCACGACTGTAAGTAATGGCCCAAGACTACTGATAAAAGAGTTGCTAGACATTAGACAATATAATCGTTGCGACCAATGACCATCCTCACGGGGCCAGCAAACAACTTGCGCATATTCCGCGGATACCAATCTCCATCCAAGCCATACTTTAGCCATACCCACCCAATCACAATTAGAAATGTCTGACGCCAAGCGAAGCGGGCACCGGTCAGCTATTAATAATATCATTTTCTTACTTGATTTAGGGAATATGGTCCGTCTTGGGTCTATTGAGTCGCCAAGCATTTCGAATAGAACATAATCGCAACCCACAAACTCTTCGCAATATGTAGTGGGTTCAGATCTAAGTAGAACAGTCGATACATCCTGTGAACAACGAAACATTACAATTATTGTTGAGGCTTCCTATTTAAGTACTTGGGGATTATAGTCATGATTCTATTTCATAAGCATTTCATCTCGCACTTGGCCGGTTTTTTCTTGTATTGCTGATGTTTCGAGACAGTTCAGAGTATTCGCCGATCTACCGTTGATAGCGGTCGCGGGCGATGCTCATGATGAAGAGCATCTCTTGACAACTCCTCAAAACGTCAACAACAGGAAAAAACGTGGCAAACGTGGTAGCCGTATTTCTATTTAAAACGGTTAACAACAATAGTTTTAATTATATAATTATGGCACTCACCAGCATAGTTCCTCTGAGATCAGCCTGTTGCTGCGTCCACTTGTCAGCCATCAGACAATCGTCCAAGTGAACCAGATTATCTTCACTATTAAGACACTCGTATAACGCTTGTCTTCCCAGCGCCATGACGCATTTTATCATAGGCCCTGTGAGCCGATCCTTTGTACTGTGCGATAGGTATTCGAATAGTATACTTTTACCTAAAAAAAAAAAATTTTATTCTACTTCATCTAAATTAATAGAGCTTATACCGGCTGGCTGACTAACAATACAAAATTATGATTGTTGATGGAGTTGGCTGTTCCACAGAAATCAGCAGCAGATAACATTACCTTAATTTATTCACCTCAATATTATTATAGCTAACTAGTGGAAACCCTCGCTATGTTCATTTGAAGCTATATTCAAACAGATTTTAAACCCCGCTGCACTCCTTACGAGTTGAATATCTGGAATTCCTTGTTTTAGTGCAGTCCTACCACACTAAAAGGATTACATCCTCCAAATGTCAAGTTTCTAGGATTATTGGTTTAGGCTGTGCGTTGATAGATCAGTCAGTCAGTAACGCAAGAGTTTTATATATTTAGATACAGTCACCCATTTGATCAGATACAATCTGATGAAGTTTAAAAGCCTGTTTTGTTAAATTTATTTTTAAAGAAAAATCTTAATTTATAACATGTGCTAACTGAATTACACGATGAAGATTTACCTATTGTGATAAAAGAAGGCCACGTTCTAGTGATTTTAGTGAGTATATTCACCATTTTTTCAGACATTGATCCATTACCAAGAATATTCGACACCATCACAGGAAAAAGCCGTTGAAACTGAAAGTTACATGAATTCTTTTGACTATTTATGATAAAATAAAATCGCTATGAGCGTCTTAAAAAGACAAGGATGATGAACATAAAGTTTGATGCAGATGGACATATTCATAAAAAGATTGGCATAATAGCATCGTACCTACAAACAACCAGTAGTTACTCCTACAGTTATGAACATACTTTCTTCCATAATCCCAGCCGTGCATCGATGATATTTTCTGTTCGAAAAATGTATATGCGCATTAACACATGCTTATAACGATGAAGGAAAACATCGTGTGGAAACCAGTTAATATTCTTGTAAGCGGCGACGGGCTTGCACCCTGTCACGTGTGGAATGCTAACCACTGCAAAATGCGGGCATGTGCCAAATGTAATGTTTGGACGTGCCTCTGACTTACTCTTTTAGACATCGCCAAGGATCTGAGCGCCTTGAGATCTGAGAAGTCTACCGTTCTTGGGAATAGAATCGTGATACTATTTCATTTCATATCATAGACTGCTAAGCTCACCCCCTTGGTGCTTTGTTGTAGTCAGGTGGTAAAAAGACATTAAGTACATACCTGTTGTTGTATATTAGTATCCAAACTGCAAGGGTTCGAACAGAGGGCATCAACCATATCCAACACATTGGATTGGAGTGGTTTCTTGGCCGGAACATTGAGCGCGTTCAGATTGTCGTCGTTTAGCACTAACACGGCCAAATTGAAGAGGTTCGGGAATATAGGTCCTATCCTAGTGTTGGTCATCAGATCGCGCACTGCTACATCTTTTGGCTTCTTTCTCAGATTCAATATTGCTGAAATATATAACTTCACTAAGAATTCACTAGATGGCGCTGTAATTTTTATTTTATACAAATAAAATCAGCCATGATTAAATTAAAAGTATGTATTTTATCAGTAATTTATTTGGTTCTTATACAAAATTGGCTTAGTTTGGGGCTAGATGGTGCTGTGTGAAATGTCAACCAATATTTATTTAATTTAATCCTTTGTTAGGTGTTGGACAGATTCTTGGATTCGACAGATTAGCCATTATCGCAGAAAATGGACACTTGTGCACAGAATACTTATCTGATACTGATCAATGCAAAAGCTTAATTAAACAAACTACAACGCAATATGAATAAATAAACAGGGTCACGACTGTAATCCTCCATCCTCTCAGATCTCCAGGCGCTTAAATACTTTGAAGATGTCTAGAGGGGGTAGACAGAGGCACGTCCAAACATCATATTTGGCACATGCACACATTTTGCAGTAGTTAGCATTCTACACGTGACATCGTGGGAAATATTTATCCACACATATTTCCCACGATGATAATACTGGGAATTTTGTTCCTGTTCTTTATATTCTTCTAACCAACAAAACGCAAGCAACCTATGAAAGATTATTCACTATTTTGAGGGACCAATTTTCCGTCATAATCGAACAATACAAATGCGACTTTGAATTGGCAACAATTCAAGCTGTGATAGAAATTTATTCTGGTGTAAAAGTAACTGGCTGTTACATTCATTACTGGAAAGCCATACTTAAAAAGAGCAAGAAAATTGATTTTGATAAGATTACACGGAATATTTATCACGCGCCTTTATATGCAACTGCCCCTACTGCCTCCGATTTTGATACCTGAAGCCATATTAAGCATTCAAGAAGTGGCATGCATTTAGCAATTATCTTTCGACACAGTGGATGGGAATTTACACCGAGAATGTCTTTACTTGCTATAAAGAAAATTTTAGAACCAACAACCCTATCGAAGGGTGGCATGGGCGATTAAAAAAAGATTTCCCATCAAGCCACCATTGTATCTTTTTATTCAATTGTTAATGAAAGAATCACGCTTTCAAGATATTAAGCTAAAAAAACCGGCCAAGTGCGAGTCGGACTCGCGCACGAAGGGTTCCGTGCCATTATCTATAAAAACGGCAAAAAAATCATGTTTTTTGTATGGGAATGGGAGCCTCCCTTAAATATTTGTTTTATTCTGTTTTTAGTATTTGTTGTTAGAGCAGCCACAGAAATACATAATCTGTGAAAATTTCAACTGTCTAGCTATCACGGTTCATGAGATACAGCCCTGTGACAGACAGACGGACAGACAGACGGACAGACAGACGGACAGACAGACGGACAGACAGACGGACAGACAGACGGACAGACAGACGGACAGAGAAGTCTTAGTAATAGGGTTCCGTTTTTACACTTTGGGTACGGAACCCTAAAAAGAACAAATTCATTGCAAGGGAAAGGTGCGAGATTCAAAATTATTGGAAAAAATAATCAAATAGAAAAAAAAATATTATTGTTATTGATGGCTTAAAACGGTTAAGCAAAATAATTTTTATATTTAAAACCAAATAAAATATTTTGGTTTGACTTGCTATTTTATTTACACCTGTACTTCTGTCGAGTAAAGAATCTGCCGAATTACGAATCTGTCCAACACCGAACAAAGGCAAAAGAACTATGTCAGGCAGGATCGTAGCAAATGGAAAGCCGGACTCTGCCTACCCCTCAAAATAAGCAATGATACTTACATCTGGCAACTTTTGTGTAATAATTCTGTAAATGAGCACTGATGTTACTGCTGTATGCGCTGCTGTGGTTTTGGCTCTTCTCATCGGTGATCCATTCGGTGGATAGAGTGGGGTGCGAGGAATAAACATAGATCTGTGGTGTTAGTGCTAGATCGCACAGATTGATTAAGTCTTCCTGAAAAAAGCATTAGCAAATTAAGATGAATGGCTAAACATTTTAACATTGGATTTCACAAGATAGCACTTGCTTATTTTTTAAGGCTTTTAATACAACTGGCGTGTTAGTTCCGAGTTTAATATGCGGGTCAAATCCTGCAATTCAATTTTAAACCAGTTCCCCCACCAATTAAGCTGAAGTTTTGCATACCTGAGCAACTTTCGGTGACAATACAATAATATGGTACGAGCTAATCTGATGATGGAGTCAGGAGATGATCAACAGAACATAGCTCACAACGGAACTTCTTAGTTTGATTGAATTATAACTTTGCATACCTGTCAAGTTCCAATGACAATGTTATTTATTATGTGACAAGTGATAGCGCACTGCTCAGAACTTTTGCTTGGAGGATTTTACAAAAGCTTGTTTTGGAAAAATATTTTTCAACAAAAAAACTTATTTTTCAATCAGCATAACCAAACAAGCATACTAGCTGGTTTCTTCAACGTTTTATGCACGTCTTAACACACATATAAACTTTTCGTTAGCAAAATCTATTGATACATGGCCGAGATTCGAGCCCCACAACCTTTCATGATGATTCAAATCTAGGTATCTGCCACTCAATCAACACAGTTAGTAAAAGGAAAAAAATTTTTAATAAATTAGGTCACAACTGTAATCCCCAAATACCGTAGACATCCTCCTAGATCTCCAGGTGCTCAGATCCTTGAAGATGTATAAAGGGGTTAGTCAACATCATATTTATAAGTGTTTTTGGTATGAGTAGACTCCAAATCTCTTTAAGACGAGTAATAAATGTTTCTGATGAATTCAGAATCGTTTTTTCTCAGTGGCCGCAAAACATTCAGCATTGTTTTTTGTTTTTTGTGACAAAGATAACTTAAGGATAATAATCTAGATAAATTTTACGGTTCGATATAATATACTTAATTTATTAAATATTCATACTAGCTAGGTAAACTATGGACAGTCTCTATTTAAGTTTGATGGTTTTTTAAAAACCAAACATATCACATATATATTAGCTTAGATATATACAGTACTTTTTGTGTTGATATATATAATTTTTTCTATGTATCAATAGTTAGCCAGGGGAATTAAAACGTTCACTAATTTTTGAACCGACGAACATCTGTCGCGATTACAAAGGGGTATGCTGAAAATCAGCGCTGCACAGGCAATTTTGTCTGTCAGCATTTTTGCTGAGCATACTCCTATTGCCTAACTAGATAAATGTATTTTATTATGTATGTATATTGTGTGTAATAGTAGTAAGGTAAGGCAATAAAATTACTTTCATTTCAAATTACTTTCATTTCATTTCGAACATTACATTTGGCAGATGCCTACATTTTGCAGAAGTTACCATTCCACACATGAGAGGTTGCAAGCCCGTCGCCGCTTTTCTTATATGGACCGAGCATTAAATTCTAGATACTCACAATGTCAGTGTATATTTTATCTTCTCCTACTTGAGTGAAATGTGAAACTATTGTGCAAAGGGCAGGGCTTGTGTCTGCTCGAATGAATGCTGTGTTTACATCTTGTGTGTCCACTGTTGCCTTTTTCATCAACTCACTCTGCAGTGCAATGGTCTATGAAAAATACAGATGTACTTATTAGGAACATTGGCATAAGTTTGATGTCACCATCAACATCCCAATGTACTTATGCAAATACTTATTATATAGACTCCTAACTTATATAGAATTACTTGTGTTATAGACTTCAGAAAATAAGGGTATCTACATAGTACCACCAGGTATATAGGTGCAATACGTTGTTAAATAGTAACCATAATAACAGAGTACCAAGTGCATTGGAAGTAGAACAGATAAAACCAGTTCTTAAAATGTGACTGAATCTCGTTAAGAGCTGCCTGACTCAAGAGATCTGATCCCAACATCGAAACAAATGTTTGCATGATCAGTGGTCATCCATACATCACACTAATTTCGTGATTTTTTGACCCCCTTCCCATCCTTGTCACAGTAGGTAACATTAATGAGACCATTTATGAGATTTTTTGACCCCTCCCTATTGTGACATCACATATTTTGCAATTTAATATCTAGAAATTATTAAATTAAAAGAGCATTAGCTGAATACATAAATACTTTTTTTTGTAAATACATACTTTTTCTACATAATAACACATTATTATTATTATAATATTAATAGGAGTTATGAATTGAGATTCAGATTGAAAAGGTCATCAGTAATTTACATGATGAAACGAAATAGGATCACAACTATAATCCCCAATATGGTAGACATTCTCTCAGATCTCCAGGCATTTTAGATCCTTGAAGATGTCTAAAGGGGTTAGTCAGAGGCACGTCCAAACATTACATGTGGGACATGCTCGCATTTTGCAGTAGTTAGATAGTCAGTAGATTTTCATAATACTTACACTAATCATCTGTCGTAGTTTGTAACTGACATCTTCCGCTAAATTGGTAGCTGCTTCAGCAGTTATCTCTGTATTCACTTGTTCAGCAATGCAAATAATGGAATCGGGCCCAATGCCTGCAAACTTGCCCTGTGAGGAACCACCATCCTGAAACATATGGACAAACCACTTATATAGGGTTGTCATCTCTAAAATTTGGCAACCAGGACAAGACGCGTGAAAATCCCGGATTTTAGAGCCCAGAACCCGGACATGTTCACGTTTTTTTCAACATCTATCTATACTTATAATAAATCTGTAGAGAGGTCAATTCAGTACATGAAATATATTTCCAAAAATCAGGGGGTGATTAGGGATCGATACTGATGCCAAAAATGCAATCAGTAAAATTTTTGTCTGTCTGTCTGTCTGTCTATCTGTCTGTCTGTATAACCGTTATAGAAACAAAAACTACTCGACGGATTTTAACGAAACTTGGTACAATTATTTTTCATACTCCTGAGCTGGTTATAGTATACTTTTTATCACGCTGCAATCAATAGGAGCAGAGCAGTGAAGGAAAATGTTGGGAAAACGGGAGAAGTTACTCCATTTTTTAAGCTTCCGTCGCGTGTGCAACCTTAATGGTTAAAGCTACACAGAATTCATGTATGACGGAAATGTTCTCCTTAAAATTATATAAAAAATATTCCACGACAGCATAATGTCTATCTTTTATGGTTGACTCACAATAACACGTGTAACTCCCGATAGCTTAGCAGTTCGAAGCTTTCTGATTATATTTGTCTACTCTTACGTTTATAACACTCTCAGTCATCCCTAATTAAAAACGCGAACGCACAGGCAGGCGGCTTGCTTGGCACCTAGAGACTAGCGAGTCACCTAGCGAGTAGCTTCGTAAAACGAACATTCTCGAACGTTCGCGACCGGCCTAGCAGCTAGGCGTCAAACGCGCAGTTCGGCCGGTCGCGAACGTTCGAGAAAAAAAGAAATCATCAATAATTGTCTAATGACAAAAAAGCTGTGAAAAAAAAACGTTTTATATAAAGGCATTCTGTAGTATATTTAGTATCAGCATTGCACCCGTGCGAAGCCCGGGCGGGTCGCTAGTAGTGTAATAAAAAACGGGTCAAGTGCGTGTCGGGTCACGCGAAATGTAGGATTTCGTAGTTTACACAGCTAACAACCTCATAATTATATTCTGTAATTTTCAAATTATTGATATACTCTGTTACAAAACAAAACCTTATTAAATCAATGGGAAGGGTTAATTTTGCGAGTCGTTTCGTCGGTTGATCGCGGCGTGCAGGCACAGTGCTTATGTTGCAGGTTGCTAAATTTTAAACCTGGACTACTATTGAAACCCTGCCTGGACTCTCCCCGGACACCCTCTAAACTAGGACAAATCCGGGGAAACCCGGACGGATGGCAGCCCTACACTTATGTAATATTTAGCAAGAAATTAGACTAAATAATTAGACAAGATAACGAAGGATGATTCATAGCATAGTGATAATAGAAATAAAGTCTAAAGATATGAGAAAACTACAGCCCCACACTAGGCTCAAGACCTGTATTGTACCCAAAAAGTGAATTATCAGAAATATAGAATTATCTTTACTTTGATTGATAAAGTGTAAAAAATGTGGACATAGGTATAGCATTTGACTCACAATACACATGAATTGCTATAGTTCTTAGAATACTGTTTGAAGATGCTAGGTATGTCCGAAGGACTAGTGTTGCTCAAGAAAAATAATACACTAAACACTAGCATTTTGGGTTGAATTTTGTTGGGGTCTTGAATATTCAGTATTACTTTCATTGTGATAGTTATAAACAGAAGGTACCTAACTAACATAGAATGGTGTAAGGTAAAATATAGGATATAATCACAGTACTGTAATCCCCAAGAACGGTAGACATCCTCTCGGGTCTCCAGACGCTCAGATCCTTGAAGATGTGATACAAAATATGCGAAATTTTAATTGTTCGTCTGTTTACCACATTGTGACGTGTATATAAACCTAAATAGATTAGTTAAATACCTTGTCTACAAGTGGCGGAGTATCACATTGACTTGATCCACCAGACTCTGAAGCAACTGACTTGTTTCTTTCACGATCTCTGCCACTATCCTTCGACTTTTTTGAGTGGTTCTTGGAACTAGACAACGTGCTAGACATTCTTTACGACACCTAGAAATTCCACAAGTGCATCTGCTTGAGGCACTTCCTTCGTGTTTATAAATTATTTGTATTGCGTTTGTATTTGATGTATTTTTGTACTTGTACACAAAGCACGACTGCTGAGCCCCGTGACGATTGTTAACCAAAAGTTGATTCTTTATTTGTTGTTTGTATTTTGTATTATTAAATTGTCCAGAGCATTGTAGAATTCGTAAAAATTCGTTTGAGCATTTTATATTTTTTTAGTTTCAATTTTCAACAAACTTATAAAGTAGGTTAGAAAAAAAAACTCCTTTGAATTTATCTAGCATGAATTAGCCATGAATGAAATTAACCATACCAGATTAATTTCATAATGACAGTTATTTTATCATCTTACAATAGGAAAATCAGAATAAATATTTATTGTGTAATAGCGCTTGCTTTGAGATCAACGATCAACTTACAAATTCTTAGCGTGCCGCCAAAACATAAATTTATTGGTGCCTCAACCATTGAGCTTAATGTACCTACTACGTACACATTAAGCTCAATGGCCTCAACACGCTTGCTTGAATGCCACGACTAGCGTCTACTCTACAAGTAGGATACAAACGTTTATAGGGTGGTTCGTAGTTCGTAAAGGCCGCGCCTTGCGTATTTCTCTATGCTCGTTGTAAGACGAATAGTACTATAACTACCTACTTAAGAGGCTCCCAGTCGCTGATTGCTCTTTTTCAAAACGAAAAAAGAAATACTTCTGAACAAGCCACATCTCCTATTTTTATTATTACTTCAGGTTCCTACCTAGATTTCTATTAAGCTGAAAACATAATAGCAGAAACTTTTCACGATAAAGATATTATTTCAAAATGATACGTTTTAGAATTTATGATCGAAATTTTTTATATACCTACTATTAAAATCAACTTGTGATTTATTGCTAGAGATAGGTAATATGTAGATCTAGATTTCTATTAGAATAGATTTTTGATAAGTAATTATACATAATTTATATCATTAATTTATTCGAAAAGCTAAGGCGGACCACGCGCCGACGTGTGTTTGTCGTCATTGCAGCGGTCGGTAGGATTATTTATCGAAGTGATTAAATATGGGTACATCTTTATTCACATATACTATACATTATAAAACAGGAGAGGTGGCTTGTTCACAAGTATTTCTTTTTTCGTTTCGAACAAAAATAATCGTCGACTGGGAGCGCCTTAAACAGCTGCCACAGCTGGTGCCATGCATATGTACTATTAAACTTTTAACACGCAAGCGAGGCTGCGGGCGGAAGTTAGTATTGTAAAAGAGGTAAAATGTTCCGCTGGGGCTAGTTGATAAAATGAAACAGGGGTAAGTAAACTTTATATTTTCAATTTATATATTTTTAAAAGAGCATATTAATGGTTAGGCAAATCATATTCATAGGTAGTTCGTAGGTATAAATCTATACTACCTATAGGTATTTAGTTAAATATCCTATTCTATTGTGTAGGCTTACTAATTAGGAGGCCTACTTTTGTTGTCAGAACTAATGTAGGATAAAATAAAGTAAGCGACATTAGACATTTTTAAATATTTTATCAACATTATTCATGTTGGTAGCAGGCAGACTAGGTAGGTAGGTATACCATAAAATATTTATCTATGTCATAACAAGTCACTTCCAAATCCAATACCTATTAAAATATTTCGAATACGCGACATAAAGTCGGTTGATTCGATTTACATATCTTTGAAGGCACATTCTTTTTTTATTTATACTCAACTTAAATTCTTATATTCTTATTTACATAATATTTCCATTTATACAAGTGCTAATAAAGTGACTAAAATAAGAACAATTTCCCAATAACATTTAATCTGTACAAAAATGATTATTGCATACAACTGTTTACAATTTCAATTTAAAAATAGATATAGCATTTTACTATCTGCTAAACAAAAATTAAAAGAATTAGGTACATTCTTAAGGCGCTCCCAGTCGACGATTGTTTTTGTTCGAAACGAAAAAATAAATACTTGTGAACAAGCCACATCTCCTATTTTATAATGTATAGTATATGTGAATAAAGATGTACCCATCTTTAATCACTTCGATAAATAATCCTACCGACCGCTGCAATGATGACAAACACACGTCGGCGCGTGGTCCGCCTTAGATTTTTGAATAAATTAATGATATAAATTATTTATAATTACTTATCAAAAATCTATTCTAATAGAAATCTAGACCTACATATTACCTATCTTTAACAATAAATCACAAGTTGATTTTAATAGTAGGTAAGTATATAAAATATTTCGATCATAAATTCTAAAACGTATCATTTTGAAATAATATCTTTATCGTGAAAAGTTTCTGCTATTATGTTTTCAGCTTAATAGAAATCTATGTAGGAACCTGAAGTAATATACTTATAAAAATAGGAGATGTGGCTTGTTCAGAAGTATTTCTTTTTTAGTTTCGAAAAAGAGCAATCAGCGACTGGGAGCCTCTTAAAACTAGTTCTTAAAATTATTGGCATAAAATATAATAGGTCAGGTCATCCTCTGTTTTGAGACATATAATATTTTGATTAGTAGATAACATATAAATATATATTTTACTTGCAATTTGCAAGTTAAATATATATATTATTTATATTCATATAGCTATGCATCTATTTTAAAATATATGCATTAATTACCTATTAAATTAAAATAGCGGGTTCCCGAAGCGAAAGTGATATTCAGCATAAGGTCATGCTTTAACTCTCAATTAACGTTAATCGCCAGGTACTCAACTTTGAAAGACTTAAAACATGATTCAACTACGAGTATAATTACGTTTAAAAAACTAAAAACAAAACCGACTTCATGTTTATAAATAAAAAATGTTGTGGGGGGACGGCTCCCCCCTCCACGAGATCTAAGAGCCCTCCATTCGGTGTATGCCAATGAAAGAAGGGGAAGGTCTATAGTTGAAAAGTACTATCAATGCCCATAAATTTTGAAGGTTTCTCTCGATTTCCCTGGGATCCCATCATCAGATGCTGGCTTGGTGGTAATGGGACTACCACGGAAGCTTTCATTTAAAAAAATAATTTCGTAAATCCGCCGGACGGAATGAACGAAACGCCGGAGTAATCGCATAACATACACACAAAAAAAAATATATGTATATGTATATACTGGCGTATTGATAACCTCCTCCTTTTTGAAGTCGGTTAAAAATGTCAGACAATCTCTTATTTCACTTTGGAAGCCCCTATAGTCTAAAATACAATTAAGAAATATATACCCTCATCTGTTGTACTATAAGGAAAGTAGAAAACCTATATTTTTTCGACTCGTTTTAGTATTAGTCAAGATAATATTACTCTATTATCTCGACTTATACACGATTTCCATCAACAACAAATCAAGAAAGTTAATAAAAAAAACTTAAATAAAGTTGATAATTTTATATTAATAATTTTAATTTAAATATTATAACAATTTTGGCAGCCGATTTACTCGTAGCTACTAGCTACCATTTGCATTTGCGATTTACTATTGTATATATTATTTGTCATACTGTTATAACAGATGAGGGTATATATCTCTTAACCGTATCTCGTACTACTACTAATCATGGCAAGCTATTAGTAAATATGTTCCAGTGAAGAAATAAATAACATATTTATGTAAGTTAGTGGTGTCTATTCTGTTGGCACCGTTCTAAAGTTAAGATTCCTTAAAAATAAATTAAAACATTTTCGCTCTTATTCATTTACGTTAAAGTCTAAATTAGAGTAACCTCAAAATGGAAGAATTCTTAAATCTAGATTTTTTTTTTCTTATATTTCGGATGTAAGTACAAAAAACAATAAGAAAATAAAAACTTCACTTTCGTCAACACCTTTTTTACATGCTGACTAAATTTACGTTATTTTACGTAAAAAACCGTTAAATTACTAGCCTATGTTTTAGAACTGTCATCCTGAGGTAACGCAAATTTAGAATTTAACGTAAATGAATAAGAACGATCATGTTTTAGGAATCCGAAATTTTAGAATGGACAGATGGACACAACAGAATCGCCACTGTAGGCTAATTTAGATGTTAACTAAAGAAATATGTTAAAGTCTATTACGAAATTGTTTTAATTTGTTTATCTTCTTAATTTTAGCACGGTGCAACAGAATCGACACCAGTATTTCTTTTTTTAAGTGGTTTACAATATTTATCTATTTGAATTATTGCTGTATTCAGTCACAGTATTTCTATAACTGTATTCTTCCATCAGCAAAAGGCGCAACACTCAAAATTTCTTTTAAATTTGTAACATGCCTATAACTTTATAATTTGTCGAACTCGAACGGCAGTGTGTCGAATTTCTACTCTTATAAGGCACACATACAGATACTTACTCGCTATTTTAACATATCGCTGTTAAATATTTCTTGATAGATTTGCATTTGATTAGATTGCATATTATCTGTTGTAACTTTTTTATAATTCTGGTTGTGAAGTAAAAAGTAGCATATTTATAAGAAATTTATCATAAGAATGGCAGGTTAAGATAATGAATTTGAATTTGCAATGTGATGAATTCCAACAAGAAACAAACTAATGTTCATTATCAACTATAAAACTCAAGATTTAAATAAACAGAACGAACTAATGGACCAATCATATACAAGTATAGTATGACTTATGACTTGACATAATTACACAAATAACGATGACCATATTTATTCTGTGGCCTTAACACGATGAGGTTAATATTTTTTTACCCGAGCATGTATTTGGCTAAGTAACCATTGAGTATGTTCTATTTATCTGGACCTTATACTCAGTGTCAAGAATAAACTTTGCATGCAAGAGAGCCTTGGCTATAAATAAAATAAGAATACTTTGTAGGCACGCGCAAACTTTACCCGGCGAGTACTACGAGTTCAATTTGTGTTAAATTCAGCTTATATTTGTTATATCATGTTATTAGTTTTATATACATTGAAAAGTATCTTAGAGTAATCATGAGATTATTTAGTAACTCATTGATAGGAGAGACTATTATTAAAGGATTAATACCTAGACCAATTGGACAATGAAATATTTAACAAAGCGAGACAGATATAAAAATAATTTATAACCTTCTCGCTTTTGCTCTATATGTATAATTATTAGTTTATTATCCTATTGGCCCAGGAGAGTATAATAGGCCAGAAACATTAATGTACTCTAAAACAAAGCTTCGCAAAATGCACTTTGTTAAAAGCAATTTTTAAATTGTGTGCTCTGATGAAACAAAAAAAACAGAAACAAATGGCAGATAAAGCTGGTTATGTACTCGGTACTATATAAATCCCTGTAGTTTGCTATTTCTCCAGCCGTCAAAGTGTTTTTACACGGTACCAGCCATTTATAGGTCAAACTAAGAACCTGCGCCAATCGCAAATTGGCGGACGCCATAAGGTTTTGAAGTCACGTCAGGCCGTTGCAACAATTTCTTGAATAATGCGTCATTAACAGAGTAGATGCCAGCGAAGCCACGCCCCCTCGGGGTAGGATTAGGGTCAGTCCGAGTCGCTTCCGGACTCTGAGAGACACAAGTCGTCGTTCAGGACGTCTGTGAGTAGCGGTGGATTGCTATTACCAGCCGTACCTGGAAACAAACAAATTAAAAGGTGAAAATTGTGTGATGTTAATCCTGTGTGAATATAAAAGATATCGCAAAATCGCAGTATCTTGAAAATCGAACTTAAAGATCTTTCATTTATGTAGCTAGTATGATTATCTAACGAATTATTTTAAAAACCGGCCCAAGTGCGAGGCGGACTCGGGCACGAAGGGTTCCGTACCATTATCATTAAAAAACAAGCAAAAAAAATCACGTATATTGTATTGCCCCACTTAAATATTTATTTTATTCTGTTTTTAATAGTTAGGGGCTATGTTCTTACCGTTAGGTAGAGATTGAGGCGCGCTAGTTTCATTGTCATCGCTGTCGCTCCCGCTATCTGAATCACTGCCGCTATCGCTCGAGGAACTAGACGAGCTGTCATCTGCATTTTCCACGTTCTATTGACAAATAATTACGTTTTATCAACCAATCGAAAAGTGAGGAGACGATATTCGTTTTTTTAAGTTTTATGAAGGAGCTTATTAGTCCTACGTAAATACAATTTAAATGGGACCAACTTTGGACTTTTCTCTACACAAAAAAATCATCAAAATCGTATCACCAGGTAAAAAGATATGCGCGGTCATACATAAAAAAGCAACAAATATGTATATATATAATGTACGCGTATATTATAATAACTGTGAACCTCTTTTTTTGTCGGTTAAAAAGACACGTTAATGGGTTATTTTATCGGTCATTTTTTTCGTTATTATTTCTTGAACGGAATGAAAGTGTTCATATTCCTTCCATACTTTTAGAAGCAACACACGTGCCTGAACGTGGTACAGGGGACATTGTCATTATGTACGTACAATACATTCTAAGTACTTACGTTGCTAGCAGGTGGCGCTTGTGAATGGTTGACGGGTGGAGTGGCGTGAGACAGTGGCCTCTCCTGTACGGGCGGTCGCTCTTGGAGGGGAGTGACACGTTCAGGCGCCATACGTTCAGGGGCCATGCGTTCAGGGATCATGCGTTCAGGGGCCATGCGTTCAGGAACCATGCGTTCAGGTGCGACGCGCTCATGAGACATACGCTCACTAGCGTAGTTACGCTCCGGCGGAGGTTGTCGCGATGGAGCCGAGTAGCCTGTAAAAATAAACATATTAATGCCACCAAAAATATTTCAATTTTTTATTTTTTTTATTACTCGCTTTTGCCTGCGAATTAGCTTGCGTGTTACTCGGATAGTTATACACATGCTTATATCAAAGACAATATAAAAAAAAAGTATGTCCAAATCCGTGAGATCGTTTGGGCTTGATCGAGAAACAAATATCCTCACAGACTTTCGGATTTAATATTAGCAATGTTATTTAAGTTTCACCATTGTGTTGCGGCGGCGGGGTTGGGCCGGGGGAGGGGGCGAGGGGAGCCAACGCATCGTCCAATCCTATCATCGGCAATGAAGCTAGCGTACTATTTCCACCACCTGACCATCTGTAATACAGAAAATAATGATGAATCATTTAGAAATTCTCTTCTACACTAATATACAAAAGAAAAAACCGGTCAAGTGCGAGTCGGACTCGCGCACGAAGGGTTCCGTACCAATATCTATAAAAACGGCAAAAAACCACGTATGTTGTATGGGAGCCCCCCTTAAATATTTATTTTATTCTGTTTTTAGTATTTGTTGTTATAGCAGCAACAGAAATACATAATCTGTGAAAATTTCAACTGTCTAGCTATCACGGTTCATGAGATACAGCCCTGTGACAGACAGACGGACAGCGAATCTTAGTAATAGGGTCCCGTTTTTACCCTTTGGGTACGGAACCCTAAAAATGAATATGTGTATGTTATTTTTATTCTGTTTTTAGTATTTGTTGTTATAGCAGCAACAGAAATACATAATCTGTGAAAATTTCAACTGTCTAGCTATCACGGTTCATGAGATACAGCCCTGTGACAGACAGACGGACAGCGAATCTTAGTAATAGGGTCCCGTTTTTACCCTTTGGGTACGGAACCCTAAAAATGAATATTTGTATGTTGTAGTTAGTATTCTTGTGAGCAGCGACGGGTTTGCAGATACAAGCCCGACGCGCTCACACGTCACGAGTGGAATGCTAATTACTGCTAAATGAAATGTATAATTTATTTTATGAGAATAAAATTCTTTAACCGTAAGGGTAAAAACGGGACCCTATTACTAAGACTTTGCTGTCCGTCTTTCTGTATAAAATTGCTTCCCGCCGTCTGTCTGTCCGTCTGTCCGTATGTATGCTTAGATCTTTAAAACTACACAACGGATTTTGATGCGGTTTTTTTAATAGATAGAGTGATTCAAGATAAAGGTTTATATGTAAATACATGCATAGAGAAACACTGATAATTTTAGAGGTTTCTAATGTGATGTCGTAAATAAACACATTTTTTTGCCATTACATTGCAAACGCTGGCTGAACCCTACGAGATATATCAAAATAATGTCCTACAGTTGTACACCTTAAAAATCTCCATCCAAGCCATACCATAGCCATATAGCCATAACCATCCAAATTTATCACAATTAGAAATGTCTTATGTACAGCGAAGCGGGCACGGGTCAGCTAATATATATTTTAAGGTATATTTATTACTAGCAGACCCGCGACAGACGTTGTCCTGTCCAAATTTCAATAATCGCATAGAGTAACGCACGTTGCTATGATGACTGATGTCAACACTGATGTCAGATTTTTTGCACACCATCTATACCAAAACCGGGATGGTTTTGGTTTTTTATAATTTCGGGGAAGTTTTTCGTATTTTAATGTTGTCTATATTTTATTCGGGCATTATTTATCTACATCTACAGAAAATTTCATCTTGATCCGTTTTGTCATTTAGGTTTGATCAGGGCACAAACATAGCAGTCTTTTCACAAACTTTCGCATTTTTAATATTATACAAGCTGACCCGGCGAACTACTATTTAGAATTAACAAATGCTGTGTTAAATTCCCGTTCTCGTTCCCGTTCTTGTTTTCCTGCTTTTCTCTTGAAATTTTTCCTGCATTTTTTGCTATAAACCTCACGGAGCCCGAGACCTTTCCAACGAATGCAAAACCGTGAAAATCGGTTGGTGCGTTCTGGAGTTATAGCGTCAGGAAGGAAAACCCGACTTATTTTTATATTATAGATAATACTAGCCGTGAGAGACTTTGTCCTGCCAAATTTCAATAGTCGCATAGAAAAAAGCACTTTCAGGAAACTACAAATGTTTTCCCTATAAACCTTGTTCTGATAAAATAAATTACGAATTTTGATAGAATGCGTATCATTCAGTAATCAAAACTAATGTCAGACATTTTTGATAAAATACATTTTATTACGAATTTTGGTAGAATGCGGTAACCATTCGGTAGTCAAATTGATGTCAGATTTTTTTTGACAAAATGAATTTTCAATACCGACCTTGGTAGGATTCAACCTTTTTGGTTGAATGCGTTGCTATGATAACTCAATGTTATCGGTCTAAGATGTCAAATTTTTTGCACATCAGCGCCATATACCAAAATTATCCTTTTTGCGTTTTTTTATTATTTAGTGGTTGTTTTTATTATACGTTCCCCCTTTATTTATTCTGATTTTTTATCCACATACTACAGCAAATTTCATCTTAATCCGTTTTGTCGTTTATTTTTGATTAGGGAACAAACATAGGAGCCTTATCACAAACTTTCGCATTTATAATATTACTAGCTGACCCGTGCCCGCTTCGCTGTGCGTAAGACATTTCTAATACCATCGTGGACTTTTTTGTAGACGTTTAAGGTGTACAATACTGTAGTACATTATTTTGATATATCCCGTGGGGTTCAGCCAGCATTTGCAATGTCAGCGCAAAAAAATGTGTTTATTTACGACATCACATTAGAAACCTCTAAAATTATCAGTGTTTCTCTATTATATTATGCATGTATTATACATATAAACCTTCCTCCTGGATCTCTATCTATTAAAAAAAACCGCATCAAAATCCGTTGTGTAGTTTTAAAGATATAAGCAAACATACATACATACATACGCGGGAAGCGGAAAGCGACTTTGCTTTATACTATGTAGTGATTAGGATAGGATATTAGGATTAGGAATTATTAAATTATTAAAAGGATAATAGAATAATGTGCAATTACGGTGCAGCCTGGGGTGGCGATGTCTTAGGCCGAACAGGCGAGCGGACCATACTCTGTGGCTGCGCCGACTTCTGTGGCGCAACGCCATTGAACCGAGATGGCATGTTGGGTTGGGCTCCTGCTGGACCTGAGAATAAGAATTAAGCCATGTTAGTACTACTACTAGTGGTCGACGGTTCGATCTGCAAATATTTGTTCCGTTGGGCCTGTTGGCTGTTTATTTATATAACATAATGTTTGTAACGTTTGTTCTAGAGGTCTGAGAGGATGTCTACCGTACTTAGGTATTACAGTCGTGATCCAATTTCATTTATAAGTGTGTATAAATGTATTTGAAAATACAGTGGCATAGCAACCATAAGTGCTATGTTCTCTGATGCGGGAGTACCTGACTTCTTTTCAATAATAAGATCTCGTATAGCGGCTTTCTGGAATAGGCTAAGTCGCTCTAACAATAGCATCCTGAGGGCTGTGTTTGACTATCTGCCCAACCCAATTTACAAACATTGGATTTCCGTCCATATGGACGAAAATAGGAAGTGACGTGTGGGGTAGTTACTTACTTTACATAAGTAACTACCCATGAAATTTCTATTTCTATTCTATTTAGTTTTTCTAATGTATTTTATTTTGTATTAGTTACCGTGTGATATGGGCCTAAATGTGCCTGAAATAAATGACTTTTATTTATTTATTTTATTTATAAATACAAGAAGCAACTTCTACTGTTCTTATTGATACAAAATGTAGTATCCTGCGGCTTCAGAGACGATAGTTAAGTCTTAAATGTAAAGTTACCTGGAATGGGATTAACCCGTTTATTGGTAGTAACACGAGTACGCGATGTTGATCGCTGTGTTGTGTTGGTAAAGTCTGTTATCACCGGAGTCAAAGGACGGACCTTCTGAATGGATTCCTGTCTGTAATGATAAGACACGTCACTTTATTATATTTTTTCACTTTTATAGTGTTACTAGCAGACCCGCGACAGACGTTGTCCTGTCCAAACTTAAATAATCGCATAAGGTATCGCACGTTGCTATGACGACTGATGTCAACACTGATGTCAGATTTTTTGCACACCAGCGCCATCTATACCTATATTATACCTTTTGCGTTTTTTATAATTTTGAGGATGTTTTTCGTATTTTAAATTAGTCTAATCGTCGAATCGATAACCATGAAGGCGCACATGAAGGGAGATCTTCCTCTGACACTTAAGCGCAAACTCATCGATACGTGTATCCTGCCCGTCCTAACCTACGGTGCTCAGACCTGGTCATTGACCGAGTCGCAGAAGTCAAAATTCAAGATTTGCCAGAGGGCAATGGAACGCAGCATCCTCGGATTCAAACGTATTGAGTGCGGAACATCATGCTGCGTTCAACTACGGGCATAGTTGATGTGGGCAAAAAAGCAGCTCGCCTTAAATGGGATTGGGCGGGCCGCGTCAGCCAAATGGAACCAAACAAATGGGCAAATGCCATAACACCTTGGCAACCAGACGGTAGGCGAGGTCGTGGTCGGCCAAGAAAACGCTGGAGGGATGATCTCGACTCCTTCGATAGCGCATGGTGGGAGAACTCAAAAGATAGAGATGGTTGGAAGGATTTGGGGGAGACCTTTGCCCAGCAGTGGGACGAAATAGGTTAAAAAAAATGTTGTCTATGTTTTATTCGGGAATTATAACTACATCTACAGCAAATTTCATCTGAATCCGTTTTGTCGTTTAAGCCTTATTGTGGAACAAACATACTAACAAACTCACAAACTTTCAATATCGCATTTATAATATTATTAGGATTAACACACCCTTCATTAGGTTATTGTGCAAATGAACAGATCCGTTCTTGTTTCTTCGGTTGTTTTTAACTGTCGTTATAGCAGACACTACAAATGAAAACCGCAAGCGTCGCACCGCACTTTGCCTACTCCCCAGGTTCGGTGATATGCGGTCAGTGCTGAGACTGGGACCTATATAGCACAATCTGCTTTTCTGTTTTTGAACTCATTTATTAATTGTGTTGTGCTTACCGTGGCAAATAAACGTTCTTTCTTTCTTCTTTATTTATAACTAGCAGTCCGCCCGGCGTCGCACGGGTGTAATCATGATTTTATGGATATTTTAAAGTTCCCTAATTTTTCTAGGGATCTCTAATTTTTCTTGGGAATAAATATAGCCTGTTACTCAGAGATAATGTAGTATTCTAATAGAAAGCGTTTTTGAAATCGGTCCAGTAGTTTTTGAGTTTATTTGTTACAAACAAACAAATATATATTTATATATGTTTCTTCTTTATAATATTAGTATTTTAGTATAGAAAGACAGATAAATATAAGGTACATACCTCGTTTTCTTAACCTGTATGTTGCTAGAGAGCTTCTCAAGAGTTACTTCGCCCGTTATCCTGTCTATGACGAGCACACATTCTTTCGTATACGGCCTCTGGCTGCCTTTGAACACAGTTTGCGGTACCCCAGCGCCATCTGTTAACATAAGAAACATAATGCTAACCGCATCGATAGGGAGACTATTTCAACACCAATCACAAGGAAAGAAAAGAAAAAGTAACAGCAAATATCATGTCGTACATTTACGAAACAAACGAACCAAAAATTAAAATCCTTAATCGCGCATAAGTCATGTCTGTCATCCGAGCCTGAACGTACGTAAGTATAGTTGTTCTATCTCACAAGGCAGATGAGCAGTACTTGTCTGTGATGTGTAGAGAGACTGATAATAAGCTCCCGAGCTTACGCACTCACAAATAATGTCAATGTTAAATTGAGAGATAAAATGTCACGCACGACCCCAACTTCTTAAAAACTTTTATATTGTGGTCGCTAATATTGTTAAATTCATCCGCAAACCGCGAATTCCATTCTCATCTTGCTTACGCAATAGCACTTCTGGTTTGTTTTTTGTTTATTAAGGGGCTCCCAGTCGACGATTGCTCTTTTTCGAAACGAAAAAAGAAATACTTCTGAACAAGCCACATCTCCTATTTTTATAAGTATATTACTTCAGGTTCCTACCTAGATTTATATTAAGCTGAAAACATAATAGCAGAAACTTTTCACGATAAAGATATTATTTCAAAATGATACGTTTTAGAATTTATGATCGAAATATTTTATATACTTACTATTAAAATCAACTTGTGATTTATTGTTAAAGATAGGTAATAAATGTAAATCTAGAATTCTATTAGAATAGATTTTTGATAAGTAATTATACATAATTTATATCATTAATTTATTCGAAAAGCTAAGGCGGACCACGCGCCGTCGTGTGTTTGTCGTCATTGCAGCGGTCGGTAGGATTATTTATCGAAGTGATTAAAGATGGGTACATCTTTATTCACATATACTATACATTATAAAATAGGAGATGTGGCTTGTTCAGAAGTATTTCTTTTTTCGTTTCGAACAAAAACAATCGTCGACTGGGAGCGCCTTAAGAAGTTATGCATTGCGCAAATTTAAGTAGATGTAAACGCAATTTCATATTTAGCTTAAATAAGCTTACATTAGACACCAAAAAACCGTACAAGTGCGAGTTTAGACTCGCTTCCGTTTGGTTCCGATGGAATTTGCTTGGAATTCATCAGGCTATCAATCGTAAACCCTGTGATAAAAACACTACATATGTGTTTCACCTCACGCACCCTCTGTGTAGCATATTTGTATTTGATAAAATTATAATTTATCACTTTTCAGACTTATTCCTTTACATATGATGTAAGGACCTTGCTTCTTGCCAAATTTCATGATTCTAAGTTAACGGGAAGTACCCTGTTGGGTTTGATTTCCTTACAAACCAAATTGAGCAAAATAAACGACATAAATGGCTATTTCTTTTGATTGTTTGGACCGAGAAGGTTGATTTTTTTACAGCTTCAACATATTTATTTCAACATAAAAAGGAAGGAGAACGAAAAAGGATCTTGAGAGACCGACAGACAGACGGACAGCGAAGTGATTCCGATTTTTCTTTGAGGTTCGGAACCCTAAAAGTCCTACCAAGACGCAAAATGTTGTATTCTTTTGGGAATCGTTAGCTTGGTCTACCGTTAGCTTGGTTAGCCTACATAAGGAAGGCAATGTAGTGGCACTGGCGCGATCAGTCAGTCGATAATGACCAACGCACTACGTACCGTACTTGTATCGTGAGGACCAAGCTAACGATTCCCAAAAGAATACAACATTTTGCGTCTTGGTAGGACTTTTAGGGTCACAGCATAAACATAAAACAAAAGTAATACAGAAGTATTACTTTATTACTTTTGTTTTATGTTTATGCTGTGAATAAATAATATTTTATCCTTTATCCACTACATTTATTCAATTTAATGCAAATGATATAATAAGCCTGTATAATCATCGCAAAACATCTAGTCCGATCTGAAGTTGCACCATGGCGGCCCGCGACGGTACAGTCAAGTGCAACAACATTATGTACGAATTATATTTTTTATAATTAATTATTTTGACTATTGGGATTAGGTACATATTGTTCTAGATTCCTATCGAATAGTGCTAAAGTATATAGGTAACATACTTCATTAATAATCTTAAATAATAATCTTTTTAATACGCAATAAACAGTTTATATAACAAAAATATCGCGCGCGACTGTACTCAGTGGGTGGAGCTAGCGAACGTGACTACGACACACAGAGAACGAAAGCACACTAATGAAAATACGCTTTATGCTGTGATTTGTCAAGGGCGGTCACGTGGCATGTTCCCCGCTAGGGGGGCCCCGCTGATACCCATTTTTCACTTCTGCGCAGGTTTACGCGTCGTGTTCAGATCGGACTAGATGTTTTGCGACTACTATAGTAATCTATTCCGATCTCTGCATAGTAGCAAGTAGGCCAAAATACATAATTAATTAACTCACCCAAATGAGGCACAGTGACGGTCACTTGATTATTTGTACCGACATCTACTGTAGCCATTTTATTCACATCTACTGAAGCTGGCTTAAAGTCATCTGGAAACAGAAAGGAAATTTTGAAAAAGGCAAACAGGCTGCACACTTTTTAGGGTTTCGTAGTCTACAAGAAACCCTTATAGTTTCGCCATGTCTGTCCGTCCGCAGCTTAGTTCAGAGAGTTTAAGTGCTAGAAAGCTGTAACTTGGCATGAATATACATAATGGTCACGTCAATAAAACCTCGAAAACATTTATTTTAGGGAGGTATCAACTACACCCAAAAGGGGTTATTTGTTTTTCGTCGTTGGATAGATCTTTAAAACCACTATAGGTTTGTGGGGAGAACTTTTCGATTAAGGGATCCGTTTTAAGCTTTAAAGTGCAAAATTTTATCAGAGTCAAGTGTCCAACTTCACGGTAGTAGTACATATAACGAATTTAAAAGGAAAACTATCACGGCTAAGTAGGCTTCGACCAACTAAGAAAATGTATTTTCTAAGTTGCTCAACAATTTCTCGTAAACTAGAAGTGAACTTTTTAGTACAATGTACAAATATTGTTGAAAATTACATAAATAACGTTGTTAGCTATGTAAACTACGAAACCCTATATTGCGCGTGGCTCGACACGCACTTGGCCAGTTTTTTCAAAGTAAGTATTAATTTGACGGCCTCACAGCTCAGTTGGTAGTAACTCTGCTTTCAGCGCTGTAGAATGTGGGTTTGATCCCCACCCGGAGCAAATATTTATGTGATGAATGCAGTTGTTTAATCTGTATCTGGGTGTTAGTATGTATCTTATGCATGTATTTACAAAAAAATATAAGTATATATATATATATGTATATATATGTGTTCTATCAGTTCCCATAGTACAAGCTTTGCTTAGTTTGGGGCTTTGGGGCTATATGTAAAATGTCCTTGGTGGACATTTCTTTATTTATTTATTTATGTTGTAAACCCATAGTTTATCATTAGAAAGTAAAGTACTCTATGAAAATGAAAAAAAAGTGTGGAAACTCAAGATGAGGCAGTAAGAGTATACAGGGTGTCCAAGAACCTGGCGTCCAACTGGATTCCCACGATGCCCCAAGTTCTAACAGTACTCAGAAAAATATTTTAAAAAATCCACCCCATGTACTTACAGAATTATACTGATTTCAAAAAAAAAGGGGAAATGAGCACCCTGTGACATACTTTTGAATGCTGTGACTGCTAATGCTGATAATTTCGATATTTCTTGGAGGTTTTGTAATCTAGGGTATTGCTGTGTCTAAATAGAATGTAAAAATAAAGTACTTATTGTACCATTTTAAAATAAAATATTATTTTAACTGACTTAAATCCGCTGGATTTTTTTTTCTGGGGAACTATGAAGGAGCTCGTTTATGCGAAGCCCATTAATGACATCGCTGACCTTCGTGAGAAGATAACACAAGCAGTGCAGGTGATACGTCAAAAAAGTTACTCGCGAAACATAAAGCGGTCCTTTTTAAGGAGAGTGAGAGCTTGTATTGCCGCGGGTGGTCAACATTTTGAACATTTATTGTAATAAAATATCTTTAAACTAACATTCTTTGCTTTTATTCTACTGGGAACCCATCTACCTGTGTGTATTTCCTTCTTGCTCACTCTTGGAACCGAAGTAAATAATAGTAGTAACATAACAGTTTCTAAGATAAGAAAGGGTCCGACAGTTACCGTTAGTAGGTAGGCACTTCGTAAAAATTGGGTTGTTGAGTAAAAATATTATCAAAATTTTTTTTTTCAAATTAATGTGTAAGTATTATACCTTTTTAAAAAGAGGAATAAACGCGTCAAAATTTGACGTCACTTGCCATACTATTTTGGTACATTTTTTTTATACTACAGTCGGTCAAAGTTGCGAAATTCAATAATTTTCCATATCACCTTTAGTTAAAATAATATTTTATTTTAAAATGGTACAATAAGTACTTTATTTTTACATTCTATTTAGACACAGCAATACCCTAGATTACAAAACCTCCAAGAAATATCGAAATTATCAGCATTAGCAGTCACAGCATTCAAAAGTATGTCACAGGGTGCTCATTTCCCCTTTTTTTTTTGAAATCAGTATAATTCTGTAAGTACATGGGGTGGATTTTTTAAAATATTTTTTTTGTCTGAGTACTGTTAGAACTTGGGGCATCGTGGGAATCCAGTTGGACGCCAGGTTCTTGGACACCCTGTATATGTATTACTGGCTGCTTGCCCCGGCTGCACAGGTGTAGATGTACTAATGAAGATTTTTTGATACGTTAGGTTACAATATTCCAATTTTCATGGAGATTTCTATTTTTTTTTTTATAATTATGGTTTATGTTGGTTGCTAATAATGTAGCTTTTAATAGGTAAAAGAGTTGGGATGAGCTAGGCTGGCTACAGATGTAGCTGGCTCACCCCCCCCCCCCCCCATGCATGACCAACTTTGAGTCTAAATGCGGTAAAGGGAGTCCCCACAACTAACTAACTAACAAGAAAACTCATATTTTAATGCAACTACAAAAAACTCGCAACTACAGCAAAACATGCTATTGAAGACCACTCTACAAATCTTTAAACTTAATAGACTTATATCAATTGATTTTAATTTTATAATCCATCACAATCTTTATAAATCACCAATTAATTATGACTGGCAAGCTGGTAAACATGTACACTTACATTTAATAGTATGGTACTGGGAAGCCTTGTTGTTGGTAAAGCTGGTTCCCAGTTTTAACTCCCTCACTTCATAATTGAGGCTGTGTTTGTCGGCCATGGTATTAGATTATGCCATTGGTATGAAATGTTCTGGAACAATTTGTAATTGCACTGTAGTTTTATATTAACCATGTTATTCTAAACCCAGTTTAAGGGGGCAACAGTTGATTTATGATTTATGCTTTTTCTAAAATTCTTTATAAAATATAGGGCTAATAGTTTCTATACAAAATATATAAAAACTATTGGCCAAGATCATGGTTTATTAAAGTTTTTACATACCTTATAATACCTTGTAGGATACACAGGCACTGAGCATAAGAAACATTCCAATGAATCTTTATTCAAAAATGAAGATATATTGAGTAATCAAAAAGTAAGACAAGATGCATGACAATAATAATTACAGTTAAGTAAGTAGTAATATTACAAAGTGCTTTTGAACTGTATCTTTATAAAGAAATTAAAGAGATTCTTTTATTTGAAAGTAGTGTACAACATTTTAGAGCAATATTTAATCAAGAGTCCTCAGTAAACCATACATAGCTGAGCATACCCAGGTGATATACTAAATAAATTCTTTGAAATAGTGCAGACACTTTATTTAGAATATTTAGTAGGTAGATACATGTATTTTTATCATTAAAAATATATGATAACTATGAATAGTATCAGGATAAATAGATATTTTATGTAATTAAAAGTAAATATTGTTTAGAAGCACAGATAATTCAATTTATAATTAACGGATACCTAGGTTCGACATGATTTACAATGCATACGTACATACTACATAGGTACTTACCTCTGTCTACCACATAACTTGCTTGAGTGACATTCTAGCATAGGTCTCTTACTTCAGCTGAACAGATTTATTTTAACAAATTAGCGATAATTACACACTGGATAGCAATTGGTCGTGATGCAATCCTAAGTGAATGTCAAAAAAGTGCCGTTTAAACAGTGTAAAAAATTAAAAAAGAAAGTTGAAATGAGTAAAATATGGCAAACAAAATTTTATGTACACTTACTATAAATTGGCTCTTTTTCAGGGTTATGTTGTAATAAATGCTTGACGATAGTTTTTAATGTACACCATACGAAGAAAACCAACAATCAGATAATGATTGAAAGTAAAATAGTTCGTTTAGTAAAGTATAAAATAAAATCCCGAGAGCTATTCCTTCCTTCGATCGATCGACCTGACCTAGATCTAATGACGTTTCATTTCATTTCATTCGATGTATAGTAAATTGTAGTGTCGGTGTCGCTCGCTTAGTGATGTGAATGGATATCAAAATCGATAACTTAGTGATAAAAACGTACCATACCGTACCATAAACGTACAAACCTACGTCATGTCAATAAATAATGTATTGTATTGGTGTCGATTCTGTTGGCACCGTGCTAATGCTAATCTTAAAATAAAATTAAAAAATTTCGCTCCTATTCCTTTACGTTAAAGTCCAAATTAGAGTAACCTATAAATGGAAAACAGTGTGCCTCTCGTCACACTATGCAGTGTCGTACAACACATAAAGTGATGTTTATGAAAAAAGATTTCCCCTCGTATTCAAGAACGACACTATGAGAACACGCACCCACAGTGGACGAAATATTTTTTCATAAAAATCACTTTATGTGTTGTGCGACACTGCATAGTGTGACTAGAGGCACATTGCCTCTAGCCAAAGTTGAGCTCTAAAGGCACACGGTAGCGTGCACCATAGTGCCGCTCAACACATAAAGTGATTTTTATGAAAAAAGATTTCGTCTACTGTGGGTGCGTGTTCTCACAGCGTCGTTCCCTTGCGTTTGTAAGTAAGACAAGTAATAAGTGCTCTTCGTCTGAAGTTAACGTTAGAATGGAAATCTTACTCGATATCAATTATTTCGACCCAACATAAATTCTGAAATCGTCACAGCCCTAGGTCCTACAAAAAATGGTAAAATGTCAAAATTTATGTCATGTTTCATGTATCGTGCATGTCAGTTCATGTCATGCAAAAGATTTTTTTTTCATGAGCAAAATTTATGGCATTGCGGATTGGGGTAGGCAAAGAGCATATATCCCACTCATTCAAGTTACGATGCGAAGGACGCGACATGCTACCGCGTTGATATAACCACCGTGACACCGTGCGGTCGTGTTCAAAGCACTTGTCTCATGCGATTAGCTATCAACTATTTTTTCGCCTGAAGATGCGAAGAAAAAATATAGTTTCTGTGTCAATAAAACAAACACCATGTCATGCACTCTAGCACAGAGTACCTTTTTTATCACTCTAGCATGAATGCATCATCGTTTGTCGTATGTGTCAGCAATGTGTCAGTGTCAGTCACGTTTGCGTGTGGCTTGTGGCTGTGCTGTGTTTGGTTTTTGTTTGGGAAGTTGAGTTGACCGACCCGACAACGCACACAACGCTGTCAAAGGAAGAAGAGAAGAAGAAGAATTGAACTCTGAAAACTGGCAAGTAAGCAACAAATACTAAATTAATTTTTTTTTCAAACTACTCTAGCACTAGTCAGTCAGTATCAGACTATCAGTAGTCAAGTAGTAATTGCCGAGCACTGCGCCGTTGTGGCGCTTTTTTTAAGTTTTGAAAAATATTCTGTCTGTACCTACATATTTCCTTCGTTTTCTAATTTCTATAGAAACCAATGAAACAAGATGTCTTCTAATTCGATATCTTTGGACGTGGACCCTTCAATAATGGAGAAAAATATGAGAATAATTAAGGTAAGATTGTCTTGTCTAAAGGTTGTGTTGTGCGTCTTATGTTTGACTAATTGTGAAGAATTCAAAAAATATGTATATTAGTACTGGTGTACCTACAGTTCACCAGGCAGTCGGCCAAAGTCATCTTTTACTCTTCCAATTTTACAGGAAACCACAGCTGATGAACAAATCAAACATATGATGGACAAGGTACAAGTTCCGTGGAAACCTATAAAACCAGTACCAGGTACACACCAAAACAATACACCAACTAGAAAAACATCTGTAGAGCAATTGTTTTAGAACAAACATAATTCTATTATAGTTTACTAGCTTCCGCCTATGGCTTCGCTCATGTGGTACTTGTATAAAAATTATATACCAGGCATACATATAAGCCATGTATCCAAGTCCATTCAGTTGTTTGAGCATGGTTGAGCCACAAACATAAAAACAAACTTTCGGATTAATACATAAGTAAGATTAATCATATTACCATAGTAGCTACTAGTAGTTGTAACCCCACAGTTTTTCAATACAAGTTTATTTTTCAGGTTTCTGTGTTAAAACCCTTACAAAGCCGGATAACAAAAAAGTTTTTGTGAACATTTGTACAGCAAGTGTCATACCTTGTCCACGTGATGTTACCAATGAACAACTGATGCAGATATTGAACTCCTCCGATCCCTCCAGCTACAGAGTTCCTATGAGCATTGGTGAAGGGAGAACTGAATTAGACAAATCTGGAACAGCATGCACAGTGTATGATGTTGCAATAAACACTGAGTTTTTCAAGAAAGTTGAAAATGATGACCTCTTTCAAACATTTTTCTTGACTGTTGTTTTTGAAGGATTGCAGGATAAGTACCAGTGTGAATTAGACGTTCAAAAGTCTACTATCCTAAAGTATAGAAAGTCTATTGGCACATTGCAGACCCATAGGATCCAACAACGGGATATTAAAACAACTGAGAATGCATTGAGAACTCCACTTATTGAGGAAATATGTGAGAAACCGTCACCTATTACTAAGAAACCGGAACTTGTGTACAGAATGACACGTGAGCCCCGTATCGGAGAGATTCAGTACTTGATAGCGGAGTTCAAAATTCCAGCTAATGTAAGTATTGTAACGCATGTATTTCACCATTGCGTACAAGGACATATTTGTTTACAAAATAATTCGATTTTGTCTGTTTGACAACGTCACATTCTAGTGACAGTGACATTCGTGAACGAACGATAGTGTTGTTCATCTGGGTTTTAGTTCAATTTCTTTTTGAATCGTCAGTTTTGTTGAAAGCAAACTTCATCCCTAGCGGAAAAAGCGCTTCACTATGTTTTGACGAAAAGATTCTCACTTTTTCTCTCGGAGTCAGCAGATATAGTCATGGCTATTTTTATTGTCGTGTAATAAATCTATTTAAATCCTTATTAAAGGATCATGTTTTGCGTTAGTTTTGTTCACAAGTCGCCGTATTCTTAGGCTGGCTATTTTGCATTAGATATATTTCGTGGCAAGTAAGTTATTTTTGGATCTTGACAAGGACACGTATTTGTCTTAATGCAAATTTGTTCTACAAACTTTTCCTCTTTTGTTTATAGAATGCACTGCAAGATGCTACTTTGTTCCCATTTGTTCTAATTGGATTTTGTTAAACCAGAAAGGATGTTTGGTGAGTTTCCTACAAATAAAATTTATTACCACGTTTTCTTGTTAGATTGGAATTGACGAAAATTATTCTCTCGGTTTCAGCTATACACGGCAGATGTCCTTTTTTTAGACTTACTTTGGATTTTTATTCTTGGATTAATTAAAATTTAAACCTTATACCACATGGAGCGGATATAACCTCGCCCTGTGACCACCCATTCTTGGATTATTAACCTGTTACACTGGACTCCAGAACCCGCAGAGGTCCAATGGCCATTTTCCATCTGCGAGGAGGATCCAGGTTTATTTACTCTTATTAGAATTACCTAGGATGTATTAAGGTAAACCTATTTTTTTCTTATTTAATCAATTGGATTCGACAAGCCACTTCTAAAATAAGTTCTCGCTACCACCTAAGTGAATTTATATGTAACCACCTTTTCCAACGTAAGTTAAGAACAAATTTTACGGAGCTTTCCAATATAGAATGTGAAATTTACTACTTGTACTTTCTTGCTCTCCCTCCCTAGATTAAAAAGGTTCTTTCTCTCGACTGTTCTATCCCGGTAAGTTTTTATTATTATTAAATTGAATTGAAGTAAGGCATCTGGCGCCCGAGATTTTGTTAGTTTATTAGATATTAGTGATGTCGGCCTTCAGCAAATAAAATTCAATATATTTATTAAATTTATTTTCCCTTTTTTACACCTTTCAAATTTTTTTATTACAATTGTCGCCAGAGTTCAGGGACCTTTAGTAAAGTTTGTTCAACCTGTGTTTATTGTTGAATCCAAGTTATTTTGTTTATGTTTATGTGGCATTTATTTTTGAATTATGTGCATTTATTTTATTGAGCTGTGTGCATTTCTTTTGTGTATTTTTGGTACATTTATTTTGTGAATTTAGCTTGTTTTTACAAACATTGTGCAACATTTTTTGTCACATTGTTTATTGGTGTTTATATTCAACATAACGGTAACAACACAAGTTGTCCTGCGGTTTGTTATACCTTAATTTTACATGCGGTTAATTGTATAAGTTTCTAACATATGCGGTTCTTATTTAATGATATTACTTTAGTGGTTTATCAAGTGTTTGTGAACTTAGTTTAGATAAAACCAAATTTTAAGTGATAACTTCTTAAATACTTTTACTTGAGAACGTCTTCAACGTTATAAAAAACTTTTATGTTCAACGTCTTCAACGTTATAAAAACTTTTATGTTTATGTTCAACGATACAACGTTATAAAAAGCTTTTATGTTCAACGTGTTAACCTTATAAAATTAAATCTTATAAAGATTGTAAATTTAGAAATTAAATTAAAAATTAAATTTAGAAATTAAATTAGAAATTTAAAAAACATTTAATATTAAAAAAGTGTAAGTGGTTGTTGCATCCAGTGATAGATCATTTAACTTAAATTTATCTTAGATTAAATTCAACTTTCTTAAACATTACTTTACATTAACTTTACATTAACTTTACATTAACTTTACATTAACTTTACATTAACTTTACATTAAATTTTCATTAACTTTTCATTAACTTTCCATTAACTTTTCGGAAGTTTAATTCAACTTTTACTCAACTTAAAATTTAACCTTTTCATCTTTTGGCGGATTTTAATATTGTTTCATTATGGATAAAGAAGTTCAGTTTCCACCGTTACCTGAGGTTACGAATAGTAACACAGCTTTGGGTTCTGATGTTGCTGCGCCTATGGCTCAACGTTCAGATAATTTGCTTCCGGTTCCAGAATCATTTTTGCTTCATGGTGCGCTTGCTCATAGCTCTTCTGTTTTTGCACCCGTTTCTTCGTTTAACACTGAATGATTCAGTGAAGAAAAATTTGCCTTCGCCTAATACTAAATTACCAGATTTAAAAAGAAGTAGGATTGTTTATGAAGGAAAAACTTGTGTTAGAGAGTTTATTACTCAAGTTGAGGAATACTTTCTTTATAAAAACTTTGACGAATTTCTATTGGTTGGATCTTTTTCGGATTTGCTTTCTGGTTCGGCCGCTAAATGGTTTCGCGCTAACCGAGCTAATATTGCTTCTTGGTTGGATTTGAAGGTTGCTTTACTTAGACGTTTTGACAAATTAGAACACGACTATTTTTTGGAGTATGAACTGCGTACTCGAAAGCAAAGGACAAATGAATCTCTTCCAGATTTCATTACCGAGCTTGTTGACATGGCAAGTCGTCTCACCACTCCTATTGCAGAATCGGTTATTATTACTATTACCAAGCATAACATGCTTCCTATTTACACACCTTACGTTGTAGGTAGATCCATCTCTTCGTTAGATTCTTTCTTATCACTAGGCAAAGAGCTTGAGGTTTTTGTTAGTAGGAAACCCTTAGTTAAAGAGGTACCTAAGCCTTCAAGGTTCGAAAGGGTACAGTCTAGCGTTGTTCACACTAACACCGTACAGCCTGATAGCATTGTTTGTTTGAAGTGTAAGACTGCTGGTCACACTTATAGGGATTGTCCTGCCATTCCAGGCATGATTTGTTTCAAGTGCCAGAAGTTAGGAGTTATCACAAAATTTTGTGATGTGTGCAACTCGGAGAAGGTTAACTCCACGAATTCAAAAAACTAATTAGCTTCCATCGAGCACCGGTTTCTGAGAAAATTAGTAGTGTCTCGATGAATAAAATTATTAGTCACAGTAGTAAACCTGACGTTGCTACTTGTAATAGGGAATTTTCGGATTGGTTAGGATATTTAAAAACTTTCTTTAAAGTCTATAGGGCTGCTCCGGTTTTGTTTGTTAAAAGAAACGACACTCGTCCTTTCTTAGAATTTTCAGTTGGGGATAAAAAATATTCTGGGTTATTAGATAGTGGGGCTAATTCTTGTATTCTTGGTTCTAACGGACACAAACAATTTTTGGATTTAGGTTATAAAATGGATTCGTTGCCTATTAATGTTCCTGATTCAGCTTTTACTGCAGATGGTACTTCACAAAAAGTTATTGGTACTATGAACCTTCCTGTTACTTGCGATAACATTACTAAACTTATAAAATTTTTGGTTATACCTTTGTTCGATTATGAAGTAATTTTAGGATTTAACCTCTTTCTTGATTTTGATTTAGCTAAAGATTTATGGAAAGATATAATTTACCTTGGAGAAAATAAAACTCCAATGTGTTCAGTAACTTCTGCTGCTGAACTCTCTCCTTCTGAGAAAACTAAATTAAATAAAATTGTTTCACTTTTTGAAGATATTTCTTATGAGAAGAAAGGTTTAGGTCTTACTCATCTTGTTCAACATAAAATTAATGTTACTAGCGAACCTTTTAAACAAAGATATTGGCCTTTGAGTCCTGCTAAACAAAAGGAATTGTTTGATGAAGTTAAAGTTTTGCTTAGTGAAGGAATTATTGAACCTTCTAAATCTCCTTGGTGTTCTCCAGTCCTTGCTGTTGAGAAAAAAGATGGTAGTACCAGGTTATGTTTAGATTCGCGTCGTTTAAATTCAATCACTATTAGAGACTCTTACCCTCTTCCATATCCTTCTCGGATACTGGATAGTTTGAGAGGAGCACGATTTATTACCACTATTGATCTTTCTAAAGCTTTTCTTCAGATTGCTCTTGAGGAATCCTCTCGTGAGAAAACAGCCTTCGTAGTTCCTGGCAAAGGGTTATTTCATTTTGTTCGTATGCCGTATGGCTTAACCAACGCGCCCGCTGAATTACAGAGATTAGTTGATAAGCTTTTTGGTCCTGAATTTGATAACGTTCTGTTCTGTTACCTTGATGACTTAATTTTGATCAATGATAACTTTGAAACTCATATTGAATACTTGAATAAAATTTATATTACTCTTAGAGAAGCCGGCTTAACCGTAAATCTAAAGAAGTGTGCATTTTGTAAAGATAGACTCCGTTATCTTGGTTATATTGTAGATGGAAATGGTTTACACACTGATCCATCTAAGTTAGATACTATTGAAAATTTTCCTCGCCCTGACACTGTTAAACATCTTAGAAGTTTCCTTGGTTTATGTTCTTATTATCGTAGATTCATTAATAAATTCGCTGATATTGCTTCACCTTTAAATAAATTAACTGCTGGTAGTAAAAATTCTAAGAAATCTGTTATTTGGAATGATGATGCTGAAATTGCTTTTCAAAGTTTGAAACAGGCTTTAGTTTCATCTCCTGTTTTACAATGTCCTAATTTTGAGAAACCTTTCTTTTTGCATTGTGACGCTAGTTCTGTTGGTATTGGTAGCGTTTTAAGTCAAGACGACTCTGATGGTGAACAACATCCCATTGCGTTTTATTCTCGATCACTTAATAAATGTGAACGTAACTATAGCACCACTGAACGTGAATTACTTGCAATTTTAGATTCAATAGAACATTTTAGACCTTATATTGAAGGAATGGAATTTACAGTTATTACTGATCACGCTTGTTTAAAATGGCTCTTGCGATTAAATAATCCTAGTGGACGTTTAGCTCGTTGGGCTGCTAGAATTTCTCAGTTTACTTTCAAGATTGTTCATAAAAAAGGTTCCTTACATTTAGTTCCAGATGCTTTGTCTAGGATAGAAACAGAAACTATTTTTGTTGCTCCTGTAAGTTTAGTCACTCCTGATGATGATATTGATGATCCTTGGTTTAGAAGAATATTTATTAATTGTCAAAAAACCCCTTCAAAGTTTAAAAATTTTAGAGTCGAAGATAACACTTTATATAAATTTTGTAAAAGTAAATTCAACCCTAACAGTCGTTTAGATTGGAAAATTGTTATTCCTAAAGAACATATTTTAGATACTATTAGATCAAATCATGACGATATGAATTCTGGTCATCTTGGAATTCATAAAACTTTAAGAAAATTAAAACAACACTATTTTTGGAATGGTATGTTTATTGACGTTCAGAATTATATAAAATCTTGTGATATTTGTAAAGCTTATAAGCATAGTACAGCTCCACCTTTTGGTATTATGGTCAACCCTAAAAAAGTAGATTTCCCCATGGTTATGCTTTCGGTTGATATTATAGGAATTTTACCTAAAAGTTATTCGGGTCATAAATATATTCTTTCAGTAGTTGATGTATTTACCAAGTTTTGCTGGATTTTTCCCATGATAAAGGCTACTACTTTGTCAATTTGTAGGCTCTTTGAAAAGGAAATATTTCTAAAATTCGGTTGTCCTAAGATTATAGTTTGTGATAATGGAACTCAATTTACTTCAAAATATTTTGTAGATTTTATGAAAAGCTTTAATATAACTAAAATATTCTATAATACTTTGTATACTCCTCAGAATAACCCTGTGGAAAGGTATAATAAAACTGTAGAAACTTGCATCTCATGTTTTGTTAAAAAAGACCACCGCACTTGGTCGAAGTTTTTGCCACATATTCAGTTAGCTTTGAATAGTAGTGTTAATCTTGCTACAGATTACACTCCTAATTTTCTTATGTTTGGAAGAGAACTAATTTTTGATGCTTCCTTACATCGTTTTAGTAATTCGTTAGAAAATTTAGATCAGGTAGACGTAGGAGAAAGGAATTCTTTTGCTTTTTCTCTTAAGTCGCTTGGTGATATTTTTGTTAGGGTTCAAACTCATTTGTTAAAAGCTTACAAACGTAACGCTATTTATTATAACTCCGGGAGAAAAGTCATTTCTTTTGATGTTGACGATATTGTGTGGAGAAGAAGTTTTGTTCAGTCTAATGCTCCAACTTATTTTTCGGCTAAATTTGCTCCTAAGTTTATTAAATGTAAAATTGTTGAAAAGATTTCTGATAATGTTTATCTCTTAAAAGATATTAGTAAAGGTACGTCTGGACGTTTTCACGTCAAAGACATTATAAAATATTAATTTTGGAATTCTCATTTTGCTTGATTTTGATATTCTGTTTTGAACGCCCTTTGTTTGTGAAGAATGTAGTGATGGATGAAAGTTATGGGCTAGTATGTAGGCGATGGATGAAAGGTAAAATTCAGAACTAGTATTAATTTCCTGTTTAAATGTTCAAAAATTAACTTAGGTCATTTCGGTTTTTATCAAATTTTCCACACACTTATTTTATCATTAACATCATTAGATCTTATGTACATTTTTGTATATTTTTTGAGGTCTTTGTTTTTGTGTCCTCACATTTGTTTGTACATTTAGGTTTGTTTGTTGGTTTGCAATGTTTTGTTTCCAGTAGTTTTTAGTTAGACATTTTAACAAATTACTCGGACTTGACAATTTTGGTACCCCGTGTGTACAGCGGTTACGCCACCCATTTGATTAGACATTTTTGTTGGAGACCATTTTTCCATGGAATCCACACCATTTTTTTGAGATTTTTATCTCGCCAATTTTGTTAGGCAGTTTTCGGCCTTTCCCCCGAAACTGTATTATTGTGTAGGTTGTGTTCGGAAAGTCGGTGGAGTTATGCCGATCACAATACTCACGTGTTTTTTGAGATTACTCTCTAACCATTAGATACGGTTATCGGTTTTTCACCCGGTACCGTATATTATTGTGCAGGTTGTGTTCGGGAAGTCGGTGGAGTTATGCCGATCACAATACTCACGTGTTTGTTTGTTTGACAGAAGTGCTCGTGTTCGGAAAGTGGGTTGAGTTGAGCCGACCACGACATTCTCTGATTTAGATTTTAACGCATCTTTTGTCGTTAAAATATTTTAATAATTTGTTTTCATTTTTATAGAGTCGGCGACGAAGGTGTCTAACCGCAACTTTAACATTAGTTATCCTTTTTAGATAGATTTAAAATTACAACTTTAACATTAGTTATCCTTTTGGATTGATTTAGATTATAGGTGTAGAGTCGGTGACGAAGGTGTCTAACCGCAACTTTAACGTTAACTTAGGTATATTATAGAGTCGGCGACGATGGTGTCTAACCGCAACTTTTATAGAACTTTTGTTCTTTACCTTGTTTGATTATTTCCTTGTTTGATTAACAACTTTTTTATAGAACGTTGTTCTTTGTTTTGTTTAGTTCTTTCATTGTTTGATGATTATTGTTATCATTGTTTTAGAATGTCTTTTGACATAATTTTTGGTTTTCTCAACTACTTCTTTTGTTTAGACGATGGCTTGTATCGTTAGTGTTGCTAGTCGGACTCTAACATTTGCAAGAATTTTATTATACAATTAGAATCCTGTGGAATTTTGTGGAGATCTTTATAACTTTTATAGAGTCTTTTATAGAGTTTCCTAGAGATTTTTAATAGAGTCTTTTATAGAGTCTTTTATTAAATTATAGAGTTTTTAATAGAGTCTTTTATAGAGTCTTTTATTAAATTATAGAGTTTTTAATAGAGTCTTTTATAGAGTCTTTTATTAAATTATAGAGTTTTTGATAGAGTCTTTTATAGAGTCTTTTATTAAATTATAGAGTTTTTAATAGAGTCTTTTATAGAGTCTTTTATTAAATTATAGAGTTTTTGATAGAATCTTTTATAGAGTCTTTTATTAAATTATAGAGTTTTTGATAGAGTCTTTTATAGAGTCTTTTATAGAGTTTTTGGTAGAGTCTTTTATCGAATTATAGAGTCATTTATAGAGTTTTGGGTAGAGTTTTTTGGAGAATTTTCTTTGTTTTTGTTCTGGTTTTTCCTGGTTTGTTGTCATAAAAGAAAGTATCTTTCTTTTATTTTTTTGGAAAGGGTGTATTGTAACGCATGTATTTCACCATTGCGTACAAGGACATATTTGTTTACAAAATAATTCGATTTTGTCTGTTTGACAACGTCACATTCTAGTGACAGTGACATTCGTGAACGAACGATAGTGTTGTTCATCTGGGTTTTAGTTCAATTTCTTTTTGAATCGTCAGTTTTGTTGAAAGCAAACTTCATCCCTAGCGGAAAAAGCGCTTCACTATGTTTTGACGAAAAGATTCTCACTTTTTCTCTCGGAGTCAGCAGATATAGTCATGGCTATTTTTATTGTCGTGTAATAAATCTATTTAAATCCTTATTAAAGGATCATGTTTTGCGTTAGTTTTGTTCACAAGTCGCCGTATTCTTAGGCTGGCTATTTTGCATTAGATATATTTCGTGGCAAGTAAGTTATTTTTGGATCTTGACAAGGACACGTATTTGTCTTAATGCAAATTTGTTCTACAAACTTTTCCTCTTTTGTTTATAGAATGCACTGCAAGATGCTACTTTGTTCCCATTTGTTCTAATTGGATTTTGTTAAACCAGAAAGGATGTTTGGTGAGTTTCCTACAAATAAAATTTATTACCACGTTTTCTTGTTAGATTGGAATTGACGAAAATTATTCTCTCGGTTTCAGCTATACACGGCAGATGTCCTTTTTTTAGACTTACTTTGGATTTTTATTCTTGGATTAATTAAAATTTAAACCTTATACCACATGGAGCGGATATAACCTCGCCCTGTGACCACCCATTCTTGGATTATTAACCTGTTACACTGGACTCCAGAACCCGCAGAGGTCCAATGGCCATTTTCCATCTGCGAGGAGGATCCAGGTTTATTTACTCTTATTAGAATTACCTAGGATGTATTAAGGTAAACCTATTTTTTTCTTATTTAATCAATTGGATTCGACAAGCCACTTCTAAAATAAGTTCTCGCTACCACCTAAGTGAATTTATATGTAACCACCTTTTCCAACGTAAGTTAAGAACAAATTTTACGGAGCTTTCCAATATAGAATGTGAAATTTACTACTTGTACTTTCTTGCTCTCCCTCCCTAGATTAAAAAGGTTCTTTCTCTCGACTGTTCTATCCCGGTAAGTTTTTATTATTATTAAATTGAATTGAAGTAAGGCATCTGGCGCCCGAGATTTTGTTAGTTTATTAGATATTAGTGATGTCGGCCTTCAGCAATTAAAAATTCCATTTATTATTACAATTGACGCATATTTTTTAATGCAACAATTTAATTTTTTTTATTACAGTATCTTCTGTTCCTCTCCCTAAATATAAATTTACTAGCTTTTACGTGCGACTTCATCCACATAGATTTTTGATGAATTATCGTAAAATATTAAATTTTCTGAAAATTAAAAGAAAATTTTGGCGAAAAAAGGCTTATGTCCGTCACAAAACTATTTCTATATGAGATTTTATCACAATCAGCCCCGTAGTTTTGGCCGTGATAATGTCACAGACAGACAATTGCTTTTGTATTTATAATATTAGTATAGACTCTTGACTAACTTACACTGCTTCACTTCTGTGGTACTAATGAAGGTGGCGATACTATTAATTGTTTTTTTCTGCATTTTCTCACCTACAAGGTTTAATGTCCTGAAAATTATCCAAACCGGTCAACTGTTTCTGTTTTAGCTAGACTAACAACAGCAATTTATGTATAAGAAGATCATTTACTTCATTGCAGGTAGACTTTAAAGATCTGAATTTGGAAGTGGGAGAAGACAGACTGCTGTTAGATTCCAAGGAGATGTTTGAATTGATTGATTTCTACTTGCCGTGTAGTGTTGATCAGGACTGCATTGATGCACAACTCAACAGAAATAATGATGTAAGTATTTAATAAATTGTAATCATAAACTAAAAATTATTTATGTGACGGAACCAGTTAGTATTCTTTTAACAGGTGATGGGCTTGTAACCTATCACATAAAGATTGCTAATTACTGCAAAATGTGGCAAATGTAATTTTTGGAGGTTCCTCTGACCCCCCCTTTAGAAATCCTCAAAGATCTAAGCGCCTGGAGATCTGTGATGTCTACAGTACTTGGGGAATAAGGTTGTGATCCTATTCGGACATGCATCTTATAATAAATTTTTAACTTATCACTGCTTCTATATATTTACAACTTTTCATTTCAGATGCTGATTGTGAAAATGCCAGTTATCAACTAATCCAACCAACTGATATTACATAAATATAATTTCATATTCATTATTCATGTGAACTTTAGTTACTATTAATGTGTAAAACAAAGAAGAAAAAATACAAGCAAGTGCCTCAGTTATTAGAATTTATTGATTTGTGTTAAACTATGTAAAAAATACATTTGAGTAAAGTTATTATTATTACCTAGTTATTATTAGTAGTTTATAAATCCATAAAAAGCGTAGGACTCGAGATTTCTCCTAAGATTCTTAAATTAGCTTAACTTATATCACATGTTTGTAAATAGGTATGTTCATGATGTGAAACTTAAAAAATATCTTAATTATAGACAAAAATATTATGTACTTTAAATGCAAAAGCTTGTTTATGACGTATCAGCTTCGCTCGCGTTAAAAGTAGGGGTGTAATATTGATTGAAAAAAATTGATTAATTAATAATCGTTTTTTTTCCTGCGATTTGAAACTTTTTTCGTACGCGCGGTAAGTACCTACCTACCTTAACAAATAGGAGCCTATATATTACTACCCACGTACCTACGTACCCATCATTTCTACTTCGCTTATCTACCTACCTAAATTAGATCATTCATTTAAATAAACGATTTTCACAGTTTTGCCAAATGTAGATGATGATGTAAAAGACATTTTTATAAAAAGTAAGAAACCACTGAAATGTGAATATTTCCAATAAGTGAAACTGAGAGAAAACTGTTGGAACTTTAAAAGAAGTTCAGGTAAACACAATTTTATAGGTAACTAGCGACCCGCCCCGGCTTCGCACGGGTAGCATGTTATTATACTTAAAAACCTTCCTCCTGAATCACCCTATCTATTAAAAAAAACCGCATCAAAATCCGTTGTGTAGTTTTAAAGATATAAGCAAAAGCAAACATACATACATACATACAGACGCGGGAAGCGGAAATCGACTGCTTTAGACTATATAGTGAAGTAAGCGTGTGCATTACCCCAGCAAAATGTTGGCTCTAATCAGGATTTGGAGTATGCAGTAATGTAGACCATGGTTTCGTGTATTTGTGACCGAATTTTAGAATTCGGGTGTCCATAGGCAAAAATCATATTAATTAAATACACATTCTGCTGGGGTAACGTTACCGCAGCAAAATGTTATCGAAATAATGGATGTATCCAAAAAGTAATTAGTACGTTGGGTAGCTAAAATTTGTGTGCGCTTATTAGCCAAAAATTTAACTCTGTGTGTCCAAGGACTCCAAAGATATTCAGGATTTTGTTAAGTATGGCGAAACTTTAAAGTCATTTTACGAGAGTTTTACACAAGTAAGAGAACTGATATGTTTTACACAAAAAAGAGTATTTTTTTTTTTTTTTTATTTTGATTTTTTCAGCGAATTACAGCGAGTGATTTCAGAAATATAATAAAAACTCAAAAACAAACCATAACCGACAAACCCGACTAACAACGAACACTTACAAGGTGGCGCTACGGTACATGATGGCGACCTTCGCACATTGTTCGCACTATAATGAAGTAACTGATATTTACCATAGTACAACATGTTCTGGAAAATAGTAGCGCAATGTTTTCAGTGCCATCACGAGCATTTTATTAATAATCTATGTAGGTATAGATGTACCCACCTGCAGGCTTTATACCGTAAAAATCGATCTTCGTTTTTCGATTTTTATTAAGTATCTACCTACCTACCAGAGCTCTAAACATTGATCGATCAATGTAACTACCTATTTCATAGTAACTAATAAAGAACCATAGAGTTGAATACGTAAAGTATATTATTTCATATAGTTACCTACTATGAAATAAATTTGACGGGTTTTGCCTGAAAACCCACAATGCATTTTAATGCGTCATATAAAGGTAACCTAAAAATAATTACCTATGTTGCTGTTTGAATAAAGTCGAGGTTTCTACTAGTGGCCTATAAATTCATGTTTAGTTATAGGTATAACTAAACATGATAATATAAATAATAATATTAATATTGTAAACACAGGTATGTATACAATATTTAGGTTACTTTTCATATACATATATTTAACTTACCATCATCATCATCTCCTTGCCTGCATCCCACTGTGACATTATGTGATAGCCATGCGCAGAATATATTCTTAAAATGAAAAGATATAAAAATGTGTCTTTTCATCTCAGTGAAGTATGTCACTCATCTAGTTCATCTAGCTCATTTAGTTCAATAGTTCATTTAGTTCATCTAGTTCAGTTTGTCGCTTAGTTCATGCATTGAACTATCGTAATTTGCATTCATCTAGTTCAGATGGTCAACTGAGATGATTTCGTTAGGCGCTCTTTTTTCTTACCTAGTTCATCGAACTAAAATAAATAAATAATAAATAGAATCGCGACTGTAATCCCCAAGTACGGTAGGGTAGACATCCTCTCAGATCTCCAGACGCTTAAATCTTTGTAGATGTGTAAAAGTTAGTCAGAGGCGTGTCCAAACAGATAAGTAGGTAGGTAATTAAGTTATTATGGTATGATTAGTGTTCAATGTAATTTTGGTGGTTTATCGCCACAAATGCAGATGTTCCTGCACTAGGCTCAGTGTAACTACTACTTTGAAACTCTTTTTGATAGGTATTAGTATAGTTGGTAGTTTCCAATAGCGAAAACCATACCACACAACCAGTGTAACAATACAATTGACTTAAATTTGAATGAAAGTAGTATTCCACTCATTAAATTTTACAATGACACGCTGGAAACAGAAAAAGTATATATTCAACTTTATAAACCAATGTTCAATGAAAATATATTTTACCTTCCAGAATTTAACGATACATTAAAAAGACTGTTAAAAAAACTTCCCATGTGGGGAAATATAATGAATATCTATTTTAATGCACAGCATGATGCAAGCAGTTCAAATGTTGAAAATCATTTTAAAGACATAAATCATTTATTTCAACACTAAAGATGAGCGCATCCGCCTAGATGAATTTTTAGTACAACATCATGGCTTTATCAACGGTGCAGTTAAATTGAGTTCCAGTGATTATCTACACAAAGTTGAAAATCGTAAAAAGATAAGTGAAAATAAGCCCAATAATGATTTTTATTTAGAGTCAATATTTCAAGAAAACCCCATTGAAATAGAAAACTGGCGAGGATTATCAGTACCTCGTCCGAATAGAAGATTACAACATTCAAAACCCTTGTATATTTTACAAAATGGTAATATATCTAACTCTAACTTTAACAGTTTTGTTATAACAAATACTTGCGCATTTGACTCAACAGCTCAAGATTTTGCCGTAGCATATTCCGATAGATCCTCTTGTAGAGAAACTTTAAATAATAATTTAGGTGACCCATTTACGCTATTAATTAAAGAACTAGCAAATAATTCTGAGAATCAACGTGGAAATTTATATAAGAAACGTCAAAGTTTGCTCATCAAACTTTTTCATAATAATTGTGCAAATGAAAAAACAATAAGGTGTGTCACCGTTGATTGCGCATGTAATGTAACAAAAATTCTTGACGAGGTATGCAAGCAATATTACTCTGCGACAAGGAAAAGGTGTTGTACTCGTAAAGCATGCACCAGCCATCTAAGTAACAAAGATATTCTGCTATGCAAGTATTTGCCATTAGACATAGATATGTTAGCTCAAAGGGGAATAAAATATTTAAGAGAATCTGCTGATTCGTGCTTTAGAGATAATTATTCCCCTGTTTGCAAAGTATGTGAAATAGGCAACATGGTTCATAAGTATGAACTTAAAAACTTAATTTTTTTCGAATTACATGATTTAAATATTAATATCGATGATTTGCCCATAAATATCCAGTTGCAAAATAAACGTTATTTGATTTTAGCTATTTTAGAATTTGATCCTCCAAAAGACCCTTCAGGCATTGGCCACTATAGAGCATACTGTTACAGAACTAACAAAAAAACATATGAATGTTATGATGATATGTATAAAAAAATTCGAGCAGTTAACAAAAATATCATACCTCATGCAATAATTTATACAAACGAATAACCTTTTTATATAAACCATAATTTATCATTTAACTTCCTCTGCTGTCCATTATTACTTATGTAAACAATCTGTGATTTTATAGGAGTACCTTCTTAAATAGATGCATATTTATTATAATATTATGTGGATTGTTATTAATGAAAACGTTCTGTGATTTTCTAGGTTAGTACTCACGTAGATTATTAAAATAATGTTAGCTTTAATAAGAATAGCACGAGGTATGTACCATATTTTTATTCAAACATGCTCGACTTTATTCAAACAGCAACATAGGTAATTATTTTTAGGTTACCTTTATATGACGCATTAAAATGCATTGTGGGTTTTCAGGCAAAAGCCGTCAAATTTATTTCACAGTAGGTAACTATTATGAAATAATATACTTTACGTATTCAACTCTATGGTTCTTTATTAGTTACTATGAAATAGGTAGTTACATTGATCGATCAATGTTTAGAGCTCTGGTAGGTAGGTAGATACTTAATAAAAATCGAAAAACGAAGATCGATTTTTACGGTATAAAGCCTGCAGGTGGGTACATCTATACCTACATAGATTATTAATAAAATGCTCGTGATGGCACTGAAAACATTGCGCTACTATTTTCCAGAACATGTTGTGCTATGGTAAATATCAGTTACTTCATTATAGTGCGAACAATGTGCGAAGGTCGCCATCATGTACCGTAGCGCCACCTTGTAAGTGTCTTTCGTTGTTAGTCGGGTTTGTCGGTTATGGTTTGTTTTTGAGTTTTTATTATATTTCTGAAATCACTCGCTGTAATTCGCTGAAAAATTCAAAATAATTAGCTACAACAGCTAATTATTTTGAATTTTTCAGCGAATTACAGCGAGTGATTTCAGAATACTCTTTTTTGTGTAAAACATATCAGTTCTCTCACTTGACTTCTTTGACTGGCCTCACAGCTCAGTTGGTAGTAACTCTGCCTTCTGCGCTGTAGGTTGTGGGTTCGATCCCCACCCAGGGCAAATATTTGTGTGATGAACATAGATGTTTGTTCTGTGTCTGGGTGTTAATATGTAAATTAAGTATGTATTTACAAAAAAAAAAGTATCTAAGTATTCTATCAGTTATCTGGTTCCCATAGTTCAAGCTTTGCTTAGTTTGGGGCTAGATGGCGCTGTGTGTAAAGTCCGCCAATATTTATTTATTATTTATTATTTATTTACTTATGTAAAACTCTCGTAAAATGACTTTAAAGTTTCGCCATACTTAACAAAATCCTGAATATCTTTGGAGTCCTTGGACACACAGAGTTAAATTTTTGGCTCATAAGCGCACACAAATTTTAGCTACCCAACGTACTAATTACTTTTTGGATACATCTATTATTTCGATAACATTTTGCTGCGGTAACGTTACCCCAGCAGAATGTGTATTTAATTAATATGTTTTTTGCCTGTGGACACCCGAATTCTAAAATTCGGTCACAAATACACGAAACCATGGTCTACATTACTGCATACATCAAATCCTGATTAGAGCCAACATTTTGCTGGGGTAATGCACACAAGTAGGGATGCAAACGATACATCGATGTTTTAAAAACATCGAGGTATCGTTGATAAACATCGATGTTAACATCGATGTATTTATCAGCGATGTATCGCCGATACATCGTTCATGTTCGGCATAAACATCGACATCGTTAATCGTTGTCTTTTCAGTCGGCTCGCGAACGTAACGCTAATAACACGTCGTTTTATGCGCATACTTCGATTTGCCGACAGAAACAGGCTTTTGGGAACAAGGCTTTCCAAGCTTCTGTTCCTCAATTCAATTTCTTGTTACCAATGAATCGTAAGGTAAAAACAAAACATCGACAAAACATCGATGCATCGTTCATAAGACTGATGTTTTTTTAACATCGATGTTTTTGTTTGAACATCGATGTTATTATACATCGATGTTTTTAAGAGCGATGTTGCATCCCTACACACAAGTAAGCAAAGCCTCAAAGTCAAAGCACAATCAAAACAAACAATTCACGCCAATTGGACTACAATTTGAAAATTTAGCTTTTGACAAGTGACATTGACAGTTGATTACTACCATAGACATGGGATTTATGAAATAGTTAATCAATTCATTTATATTTTAAATGATTGAAAATCTGTAAGATATCAAATTTAATTTATGTCTATTTTACCATGTTATAGTAAGTAGGATTTCATGTAAAAATTTAATTTAGTACTTTTAATCGGTTCGCGTTCGGGGAGACAAACGGACCGATAGGTCGGTCGGTTCGCGTTCGGCAGTTCACGTTCGAGAAAACGATCAACGGTTCGGATCGCATTCGGAGAGACGATCGAAGGGTCGGTTCCGGTTTGTGAAGCGACTATTGGTCGGATCACGTTCGGAAAAACGATCAATGGTTCGGTTTGCGTTCGGAGACAAGACCGATGGGTCGGTTTCCGAAATGGCCAACGAACGGTTCGGTTCGCGTACGGAAAACTTAGTTAATTCAAATCTATTCGGGCGTGATTGAGCTACAAACTTTCGGATTATATTAGTAAGATTAGTAGAATAAGATACATTCGCGCCTATATCGATCTTTATCCGTCGATCATCATTAGAGCTTTCGAATTTAGCGAATACCACTTAAGACGCTGCCAGTCGACGATTATTTTTGTTCGAAACGAAAAAATAAATACTTGTGAACAAGCCACATCTCCTATTTTATAATGTATAGTATATGTGAATAAAGATGTACCCATCTTTAATCACTTCGATAAATAATCCTACCGACCGCTGCAATGATGACAAACACACGTCCGCGCGTGGTCCGCCTTAGCTTTTCAAATAAATTAATGATATAAATTATGTATAATTACTTATCAAAAATCTATCCTAATAGAAATCTAGATCTACATATTACCTATCTTTAACAATAAATCACAAGTTGATTTTAATAGTAGGTATATAAAATATTTCTATCATAAATTCTAAAACGTATCATTTTGAAATAATATTTTTATCGTGAAAAGTTTCTGCTATTATGTTTTCAGCTTAATAGAAATCTAGGTAGGAACCTGAAGTAATATACTTATAAAAATAGGAGATGTGGCTTGTTCAGAAGTATTTCTTTTTTCGTTTCGAAAAAGAGCAATCAGCGACTGGCAGCCTCTTAAACTAAATTATCGAAGAATCTAAATTATCTTAGTGATTTTAATTTAAATTTTAATAATAAACGTTTTCTTGACTTTGACTTTATTGTCAGAAGATTACTCCTACAAAGAAGCCGACATTGGTTCCGTAACTATCAAGTATAGAATCTCAGAATAGAGTAAAATACTGCCATATGAAAGTTGTATTCTCTAAATTCGAAGCTAATAAAAATCGATTTTACGGAATAAGCCAGCAGATCATGACAGGTTTTAAACTAGCTTCATCAGCATCAAAACTCGTCATGCTTCGCTCGAACACCATAGCTATTTCCGCTGTAATCTTCTAAATGCGCTTTCACGTCCGCTATAATGCCCGTGTGTTCCCTAATCTGTAGTGTGACCACACTGCTGACGTGGCGCCCGTTCCTCATCAGGTACAGCCGTAGTGAAGGGTACGAGGTTATACCTTCGTGCTGGCACAGACTCCGTTCGGATAGGCAGTTTACTCGGCCTAGCTGCACCGCGTTTCCGAGCATCTGAAACAAAGTATCATATTGATCAGCTCTGCTTTTTGGAAAATTATTTATTGGAGGACATTAATTATAACAAAGCGTCAATTTTTTTTGTAGATACATACGAGTACATTTTGATACATTATAATAAATCTGTAGTGTAATCAGACACAGAATAAACATCTATGTTCATCACACTAATACTAGACACAGAATAAACATCTATGTTCATCACACTAATACTTGTCTGGGGATTGAAACTACAACACAAAAGGAGAAGGCAGAGTTACTACCAACTGACCTGTGAAACCAGTCAAAAAAATTTTAGAATATGAAACTTCACTCATAGTTTACAGGAAAATCTTAAGCCTCTAAATTAACATGAAAGACAAAATATAGTACGGATGACAAGGAGTTTTAATACTCTAAAGGTGTGACCAAACATTGCGCGGCAATCGAGCGCGGCAGCCGAGAGCTACCTGCCACGCTCAAACTGCGTTATTGTCGTTCTAACGGAAAACTTGTGTCCTGCGAATGCCACGCGATATCTGGTACCTTAAAAGTACTCTAGTATACGATATGTATATTTTGTATCTACTTACAATGCCAGCAATAGCAAATTCTGAATACATTTCGTAACATCGGTAGCACCTCGGAGAATGGAAGTAGACAAGCCAGGGTTTTACAGCACTAAAACAAAAATAAATAATAAATAGAACTGCGATCCCCAAGCTCGATAGACATCCTATTAGATCTTTTAGCGCCCAGATCCCTGAAGATGTCTAAAGGAGGTAGTCAAATGCGCGTCCAAGTTTGGCATTTAATTCGTGACTGATTGCAATCCCAATACTATCCGTATTGGGATTGCAAATACTAACAGGTTCTCACGATGTGCTCAAAATTACTTGATAATGAGCAAATTAATACTTATTTTTTAAATGATATTTATTTTGCGATAAAAAATCATTGGGCAGAAAGAGATGGATAACATAGTTACTTAGTTGGATTCAGTTCTTCGGCAATGACAGTTTTGGTGAAAGTACGCCAGTTGAGTTTCTCCACAGAGTCATCGATGCGTTCGAGAGCCCACTCCAGAATATACGGCGCGTCGTTCAACTGTTGCAGGTTTACACTGAAAAATAAATAAGATTGTGCACAGGATAAAAATACAAGAAATCGCCACCAATGTTATATTATCGAATACTCCATCCAGCTAGATAATTGTTAATTGCTCTATTATTGCTAGGTAGAATGTTTTTATTTACATTGACAAACGATTATTTTTTGATAGGGCGGGTAGATGAGATTTTTGGTTGGAAATCAGTAGAAGCAATAAAAATATTATGCAAGAGAGGACTGTGCTGTTATGTTAAGGCCCTGTATGTCGACGATTGCTCTTTTTCGAAAAGAAAAAATAAATACTTCTGAACAATTTATTTACTATAAAAGGTGTCTCAAAAGAAAGTTCACATTTAAATCTTTTTTTAAAAGAAAAGTCTTAGCTTTATTGAAAAAATGTTTATTATACAGGATGTTTGGCACATGGACCGACATGATTTTTTGGGGGGTGGGGGGGGGGGGGTTCATGTGCTATTTTTCCCCGTGGGACCCAATATCCTAACCCTCGTATTCAAGAACGACACTATGAGAACACGCACCCACAGTGGACGATATCTTTTTTCATAAAAATCACTTTATGTGTTGTACGACACTGCATAGTGTGACTAGAGGCACATTGTCGTGTGTCTCTAGCCAAAGTTGAGCTCTAAAGGCACACGGTAGCGTGCGCCATAGTGCCGCTCAACACATAAAATGATGTTTATGAAAAAAGATTTCGTCCACTGTGGGTGCGTGTTCTCATAGTGTCGTTCTTGAATACGAGGGTAAGTCTCACGGTAGTCCAGATATGTTTTTTATTTTTATTTTTTGAAAACCACCCGAAATCTTGCCTTGAAATCGTCCTAACTTTTTTGTTTGTGGTTATAATACCACAAAACCAAGTATGCTTGTATTCTACAATGTTTTTTTATTCTAAATAAACCATTACTTGTTACAATTAATATCCAAAAAAAAACTTCTGAGCTATCAAAGTGGTAAATCGGTGTAAATGTTATGAAAAGGGACCACTTCTAAATTCATTTAAAAAAAAACTAAAATTCATTTTGAATTTAGCTTTCTTTTAAAAAGTTCTTTACTTATTACCCTTTCCAACGATATGCTACATGGCAGAAATAATACATCAGGGGTCGACTTAAGAGATACTTTGTTGCTAGGGTCAAGATAATGAAAATACGTTTTTTTATGTTAAGGGGCTCCCAGTCGACGATTGCTCTTTTACGAAACGAAAAAAGAAATACTTCTGAACAAGCCACATCTCCTATTTTTATAAGTATATTACTTCAGGTTCCTACCTAGATTTCTATTAAGCTGAAAACATAATAGTAGAAACTTTTCACAATAAAGATATTATTTCAAAATGATACGTTTTAGAATTTATGATCGAAATATTTTATATACCTACTATTAAAATCAGCTTGTGATTTATTGTTAAAGATAGGTAATATGTAGATCTAGATTTCTATTAGAATAGATTTTTGATAAGTAATTATACATAATTTATATCATTAATTTATTCGAAAAGCTAAGGCGGACCACGCGCCGATGTGTGTTTGTCGTCATTGCAGCGGTCGGTAGGATTATTTATCGAAGTGATTAAAGATGGGTACATCTTTATTCACATATACTATACATTATAAAATAGGAGATGTGGCTTGTTCACAAGTATTTTTTTTTCGTTTCGAACAAAAATAATCGTCGACTGGGAGCGCCTTAATTTGTTTTTATTAAATTAAAATTACAAAGTTTGCTCGAATTGGCCGCCTCCACACCGTATGCATGCACGACACCTTTTTCTGATAGCTGAGGTTTTTGAATTATGCAGATTTACTATGCCTTCATGTCTAAAATTTGACTAGTCGGTCCATAAAATTCGTTCCAAAAAGTCGCCATCTTCAACATCTGTATGCAATAAAAATCGGCAGAACTCTAACCGTCTTGCATTGTCACCCTCTTCGAGACCTGGAACAATGAATGAAATTCGTGAGTTTGTGGTAATAACTGCATAAACGCGATATTTCTTTCTTTTAATTCAGCTCACGCAAAGAACTTCTTCAGTTGTCCGAGAAACAGAGCAAGAAAGGAATTTAACGAAACAATTACAACAATAAAAAAAGAGTCAAACACATTTTATTAAGATTTGAAATCGGTTAAAATGTTTTAATGTCACATTTTAAATAAGTAGTAAGTACTGTAAGTTGTTACCTTGAACAGGAGTGTAATGAAATGCGTGCCTTCCATCTGCCCGAAGAACGGACCAGATTTTCCAAACTGATAAGTTAAGTCCGTCAGCAACAACTCGTATGCTTGTTGTAGGATCGTCATCAAAAGCTTGAAGGATTCTCTCATCAACTTCAACATTATGTTGCCTCACATTCACTCGGGGCTCCCGAAAGTTTAAGTATCCGGTCTCCCTCAGACGTCGATAGGTAGTTGAGAAGGTCTCGTGGTGAGGTAACCGTCGATCAGTTTATCGTTCTTGATACACTCTTCGCGCTTCATGCGAATTGCAATCAGCTTTACCATACGCCAACATCATGTCAGCATACTCCTCGTTACTGAAGTTGGCCATTGTAACGAATACGCAAAGATAAACACAACAAAAACGTAACAGTTCAACAACAGATTTAACAAAAAACAATAACAAGACTTTAATTTGACTACGATAGAACAACGGGAAACGTACGGGCACTTCGAATAGCAGAGTAATCTCGACTGATTCCCGGCAAGTGACCTGCACCAACTTTCAACTCGATAGACAAAGACAACAATAACTGTACGTAAGAGAAAGACTAACTTTTTACCTGCTACTTTGCGGATTGGATTACATTGTTCAAACCAGTTACATTGTTAGAGTGCGTGTTCAGCCGAACCCTGGCAAACGAATCCTTTTTTTGACCACCTTAAGAACGGTTTCTTTTGTCATGTAGCATATCGTTGGAAAGGGTAATAAGTAAAGAACTTTTTAAAAGAAAGCTAAATTCAAATTGAATTTTAGTTTTTTTTTAAATTAATTTAGAAGTGGTTCCTTTTCATAACATTTACACCGATTTACCACTTTGATAGCTCAGAAGTTTTTTTTTGGATATTAATTGTAACAAGTAATGATTTATTTAGAATAAAAAAACATTGTAGAATACAAGCATACTTGGTTTTGTGGTATTATAACCACAAACAAAAAAGTTAGGACGATTTCAAGGCAAGATTTCGGGTGGTTTTCAAAAAATTAAAAAAAAAAACATATCTGGACTACCTCTATCTGGACTTAGGATATTGGGTCTCACGGGGAAAAATAGCACATGACCCCCCCCCACCCCCCAAAAAATCAAGTCGGTCCATGTGCCAAACACCCTGTATATTGAAGTACACTGTTTGGGAATCGGGGGGCACGGCAGTGCCCCCGCCAAGTCGAGCGCGAAGCAAACACTGCCGTACCATCCTTTACAGGAACCATTTCGCCGCATTTTCAGGTCCCTATTTGAGAACCTCTGGATAATACCAGAACGCAGAAATTTTCGTCATCCAGTAAGCTATAATCACATACTTAAAATCCAAAATTTCAAGTCTGTATGTCATTTAGTTCCGAAGTTAAGCGAAAGCAAAGTTTCGGATTTTCGACACTCACTCACTCACTCACTCATGATCATCAGAATAGAACTAGTACTTCCCATAAACTCAGAGAGCTGAAATTTGGTACAGAGTTAGGGTTTAATGGCCACATAAAGGGAAAACCATAAAAACTAGGATAATCGAAGATCTGGATCTGGTACCTGGTGACCCTGATTAGAAAACACAAGAGCCTAACCAAACTATTAGAGATCGACATACCGCCTTTACAAAAAATATTGAACTTGGTGGGCCGCTTCATTTGATGTTAAAAATCGAAGGTCTGAATTATCTGATGAAGAACCATCAGCTGGTCTCAGCTGTATTAAAGATATGGTGATGCCCCCTTCTACTATTGGTACATAAAAAAATCGACTGTCATTGCAAAAAACTGTGTCAAATAAGAAAATCTAATAAACTAAATCAATAAGCCCACGTTTCTACAAAAAGAAGTGAAATCCCACCAAAAACATTCTGTAAAAAACTAACCAAGTCTCGATGGAGGTGCTTGTTTATCTCTAAAAAGTAATGAAATCTAGACAAAGTCGTACCAAGTCTGAGGTTCCTTACTACGATTTCTTTATTATTATAGTCACACATTAATTAGATTTTAGTTTTAATTAGATTAGATTTTAATTAGATTTTAGTTAATGTGTGACTATAATAATAAAGAAATCGCAGTAAGGAACCTCAGACTTGGTACGACTTTGTCTAGATTTCATTACTTTTTAGAGATAAACAAGCACCTCCATCGAGACTTGGTTAGTTTTTTACAGAATGTTTTTGGTGGGATTTATTTTTTAAAAATAACATCGTCCAAATGTAAACCGTTGCGCTCTCGGCATTCATTTAGTCGGGCACTAAAATTGCCTATGACAGCTCGGCAGGTAGTCTCCGTGATGGCTGCCATTTCATGACGGATATTTTCTTTTAATTGTGCCAGTCGGTTTATTAGCGTATACTTTTGATTTGACATAACCCCACAGGAAAAAATCCATAGGTGTTAAATCGGGACTCCGTGGAGGCCAATTTATGTCACCTCGCCTGGAGATTAATTTGTTCGGAAAAATTTCTCGAACTCGAGGCAGAGATCTGTTGGACGTGTGTGAAGTTGCTCCATCCTGCTGGAACTATGTTCTTTGGTTGTAACCAGGAAAGTTTTGCAGTTGGGGCACGAAAAACTCGTCTAACATCTCCACATAACGCTCTGAATTCACTGTGAGCGTGCGTCCCCTTCCATCTTCAAAAAAGTAAGGGCCGATTATTCCTCGCGCCGACATCGCTGCCCATACGGTGACTTTGGGTGAATGTAGCGGTTTCTGATGTTTTTGTTTTGGATTGGTTGCACTCCAGTAACGACAATTTTGCTTGTTTACATGCCCATTCAGGTGAAAATGGGCTTCATCGGAAAACAAGATGTTGGTGAACGTTGGAAAGCGCTCAATCATCTGATTTACAAAGTCAAGCCTCTGACCAGCATCTTGAGGCTTCAGTTCTTGCACCAACTGAATTTTGTACGGGTGCAGCTTTAAATCTTTGTGTAAAATGCGGCATAATGAAGATCTGTGCACATTTAAAGCAACAGCACGCTTCCGAATCGAGAGGTTTGGATCATCTCGAATAGACTGAGTAACACTGTCCACGTTTTCGGCTGTTCTTGATGTTCTTGGCCGCCCAGATTTTGGTTTCTCCAGAGTTGACCCAGTCTCTTCAAACTTCTCAACCCATTTTGCAATGAGTCGAGTGCTAGGCGCATCATTTAAGTGACGAATATGTCGAATACTGCAGAATTTTCTACGCGCTACAGTCGCCGAATTACCGTTTTTGTAAAACTCACGTACGCACAACGCACGGTCCGCACCAGAGAAACGCTCCATAGCGACTAAATTCCCAAGAGCCAGACTACCGACTGACATACCTCAGAATAGTTGCTTTCGCGTAATAAGATAAGCAAATGTGAACTTACTTTTGAGACACCTTGTACTACTTTTTGTCCGCGACTTCGCCGCGTATAGAGACAGACAGAGTTACTTTCGCATTTATAATATTAGTACTGATGCCATTTTAAGCATGAACCAAGGAACTAATGATTAACTTATATTGCAAACGGAAATGCTTCAGAATTTTACTCAAACAAACAAACCTGAAGTGATGCCCTGAAGAGAGAGGGTACAATCTCGCTGTCGGCATTCGAATGTTAGCGCAGAACCCACTAGTGTCTGTTGTGCATTTTAGGATTCCCACTCGCACAAACTCGAGAGGACGAAGCTGGAAACAAATATAATCTAATATATAAGACGGCAAATCATTACTTAAGGCGCTCCCAGTCGACGATTGTTTTTGTTCGAAACGAAAAAAGAAATACTTCTGAACAAGCCACATCTCCTATTTTATAATGTATAGTATATGTGAATAAAGATGTACCCATCTTTAATCACTTCGATAAATAATCCTACCGACCGCTGCAATGACGACAAACACACGTCGGCGCGTGGTCCGCCTTTGCTTTTCGAATAAATTAATGATATAAATTATGTGTAATTACTTATCAAAAATCTATTCTAATAGAAATCTAGATCTACTTATTACCTATCTTTAACAATAAATCACAAGTTTATTTTAATAGTAGGTATATAAAATATTTCGATCATAAATTCTAAAACGTATCATTTTTAAATAATATCTTTATCGTGAAAAGTTTCTACTATTATGTTTTCAGCTTAATAGAAATCTAGGTAGGAACCTGAAGTAATATACTTATAAAAATAGGAGATGTGGCTTGTTCAGAAGTATTTCTTTTTTCGTTTCGAAAATGAGCAATCGTCGACTGGGAGCCCCATAACCTATTATTGTGTACCAAGTGCACTTTTAATCGACAAAAAAAGAGCTTTTTTGCGTTGACCGCATATCTTTTTACCTGGTGATCCGTTTTGGATATTTTTTTTCTGTTGTGTAGAGAATAGTCCAAATCTTAACATAAATAATTTTTAAATGGACCAACCATTTAAAAATTATTTATGTTAAGATAGGTAAGTAGTTCATAGTAAACCTAACCTTAGTGTAAACCTTCATCCATTGCTTAGCAAGCTGATCGCAAAACCGGCCGCAGTGCGCGGGAATGTGTGCTACCAGCCAACTGTGAGTTCTACTAGAAACGTCCAAGATTTCCATCACTTGTTCTTCTGTTAGCTCCATACCTGAATACATATCACGATGTTAATGACCACACAAACATTCTTATAAACTTTCGTACTTATAATATTAGTATTATGACTGGCCCTCACAGCTCAGTTGATAGCTCTATCTTCGGCGCTGTAGTTTGTAGGTTCGATTCTCGCCCCACAGAGCATATAAGTACCTCACCCAGAACAAATATTTGTGTTATAATGTATCATAATGTATTTACAATAAATTATCATAAGTATTCTATCAGTTATCTAGTTCTCATAATACCAGCTTTGCTTAGTTTGGGGCTAGTAGGCGCTGTGTGGAATTGGTGGGCCAATACTTATTAAGGGGGGGGTTTGTATCCATGCTATTAATAGTTGCACGGCCTAGCTTGTTGCTTTGCTACTCTAGCCTAACTGGGATAGCCGCTTGCTTAGCATAGATATAGGCCCACCTTATCTGTCTCTTCTAGACGGGTAAGGATGCTTTGGTCTTAGGGGAAGGTAGCGCAACAGTCGCCGATCCCAAAGGCAAGTCCTGTGGTTATCCTTCACGTGGTTGCCCCCTGTTTTTGATCTAATTCCCTAAGAAATAGATATAACTGAAACCACTCGGCGAAAACTGCCAGGGATGACGAGGTTGTGTCTCGGCGGGTCCACCATCATGCGACAGCAGATGTTGGATAGCAATGACCTCCCGCGTGTTTGTGCCGTGCGCGGGGACCCGTACGGGAGGATGAAGGAATCCTGGAGATTGAGAACGCAGTGAGCCGGTGGTTGTGCCCACTGCCTTCAACACATCTCTTTGGTCTGGATTTCTTCTTACACGGGCGGTCGTAGAGTAACCAACTACGATCAATCGGCTGTGGCGCCCCGTCTGAGGGTCGTCGGTGAGGGTTACTACCTAAGGGATGGCAGGCGGCGAGGCGCGGACTCCGGGAGTTAGTGACCCCCGGACATCTTCGCAGCGTTTAGTCTCGCTTATCTTGAGGGATAGGAGCCCTATATTTTCGAGGTAACTCTGGCGATCGTACGTAGAGCGTACGACGTCCCCGACTTGTGGACTCCGTGGCGGGTGGAGAATCTCGAAGATGAATTAAACACCAAACACACTATGGCTTCCAAAGATAGCAACAACTCACCCCCTACAGCAGCTATTACAGCGCTAACAAATGTGGCAGCGCCATCAGGCGCGCCGTCTAGGACCTCGACTGCCGCAACCGCGGCACCTTCGAGCTCCATACTACCACCCGTGTCCACTCCGCCCAGCGGGGCGTCTAAGGACACGTCAATCGAGATGGCCTCTCTCAGCGAAGCCATCAACACAGGACCCCCTGGACCTGCCTGGACGATCGTTTCCCCACGACGAAAGTCCAGAAAGGACAAAAGGGAAAGGCGGAAGCAAGCCAGAGCCGATTTTCAGGAGGGGAATACGGCTAGGCCAAGAATGACCTACGGAGGACGACAGCCGTCTAACAGCGGGTCCTCGGCCCAGGTACGCTCGACCACCGGTCAAGCCGAACGGGCCCAGTCGCGGGCAGAGTCAAAGGTTGCGCCAAAGGTGGTGACCAAAGGACCGACCAAGCCTGCGCTCGAGGCAATGCCACAGGCAGCACAGAGGGCAGCGGCGAAAGCCACACCCAATGCTGCGCCGCCGGCGCCAAGAGTAGCGGTAGAGGTCGCGCCCGAGGTTCAGCCTCAGGCAGCACCGGCGACAACGCCCACGACAAGCGTGGGTTACACTCCGCGCAACCACTACCCCACGCAAAGGGGCAAACGCTCTGGAAAACACGCCAGAGACCACAACGATGCAGGGCCATCCGGGGTGCAGAAGAGGACCCGCCCTGACGACACCACTACGCCCACTGGCGACAGCAAAAGGGTTCGACCAGGAACCGGTACCAAGAAGGCGAGCTATGCGGAGGCCTTCAAGTCACACGAGCTCTGCATCGCCGTTATGACGCACCCGGCTTTCGACCTCTCGACAGAACAAGGGGAGGGCATCAAGAAGTGCCTAGAGGAGAGGCTGCAAAGCGCCCTCGACAACCCCACCACCAACCAAGAAGCAGGTGAACTTGGGTACCGCGGTAAAGCCTACGTCGGGGAAGGAGTCCTCAAACTATGGTGCGAGGACGACGACTCGGTCAAATGGATACGCCGAACGGTCGAGGACATCGCATCACCCATCGCTGGCACGAGGCTGGTAGTCCGCCCACAGGCGGAAATACAAAAGCGCCTCCTGTGCGGGTTACACATCCCCGCACCGGAGATGGCCATCACCCGTGTCCGGCACTACCTCACGTCACAAAACAGGAAGTACGACGTTAACTCTTGGACCCTAGTGAGGGCGGAGAGACAGCCTGCGTCTGAGACACCAGGCATCTACCTCCTCCTCAAAATACCGGAGACGCAGGTAGCGCTCCTCAAAAATAACGAACGGCGCATGAAGTGGATGTTCGGCAATGTGTACGTCCGCATCCTGGGGGATGATACCGGAGGCGCTCACGCCCCGGCGATGCCAACACCTACACCAGCACCAACGCCAGCGCAGGACCAGGAGATGGAGGGCACGACCACGGTGGAGAATCAGCCAGCTGGGACGGCAACCGCCACAGCCGCTGCCGCCACAGACCCACCAGCAACGGAGGTCGTGGAGGACTTCTTTCTCGACGGTGAGGGGAGTGAGGCAAGCGAAAGCTGTCTCAACTCCTCACCCATGCGAGACTCCTAAACCCATCCACATCCTCCAAACCAACCTCCAGCACAGCATAACTGCTACGGCTTCACTGCGCAGAGTGCTGGAGGTAAACAACCAAACCATCAGCCTAATCCAAGAGCCGTGGATTAGGAAGGGCAAGATCTGCGGTCTGCAACTCAGTGGCCGCACCTTACACGTCGACACCACCGTAAGCGACCCCAGAACTTGCATTACTACTCCCAAACACATGCAATCAACCCTAATCACCCAATTCTGTTCCAGAGACATTACAGCGATTAAACTCCGAACAGAACTAGACCAACCACTACACGACATTGTCCTAGCCTCCGTATACCTGCCCAGCGATAGGGACATTCCGTCGCCGGAGTTGATGTCGCTGGTTGACCACTGCGGTAAGGAAGGGCTAGAGCTGATCGTCAGCACAGACTCCAACGCACACCACACCTTGTGGAGTAGCGATACAAACAATCCTCGCGGAGAAGAGTTGGTAAACTACCTTTTTACTACTAACCTTATATTACACAACAAGGGATCAGAACCTACCTTCGTTAACTCCCGAACACAAACTATCATAGACTTAACCCTTTCAACAGAAAGAATGTCGCGTTACATCACGGACTGGCACGTCTCTAACGAGGCGTCCTGCTCCGACCATAGATGGATACGCTACAATTTAAACATGTCACTACCAAAACCAACGCCCAGACGTATCCCTCGTAAAACTAATCAAACCAACTTCATAAAATTGGTCACAGCAGCTATTCATAATGTAGGTACACCTTGTGACAACATGGAAGCAGCTGACATTGACCATTATGTAAATAACCTAACTAATATCCTAACTAACAGCTATGAGCAATCGTGCCCCCTCGTCACACCGAAGGAGGGGTCGACACGATACTGGTGGAGTCCTGAATTGCAGCGCCTACGCGGCAAAGTAAGGAAACTCTTTAATAGGGCCATAAACACCAGACTAACGAGGGACTGGGAAAAGTACCAAATAACTAAATCTTCCTATAAAAAGCGCATACGCCTCAGGAAAATTGAGTGCTGGAGACGCTTCTGCACAAACATAGAAAGCAATAGTCAGGCAACCCGTATCAAGGGCATATTATCAAACGAACCACAGCGCAGCGTGGGGAGTTTGAAAAAACCTGACAATACCTACACAAAAACCGATGATGAAACTAGTGAACTACTGCTAGAGACTCACTTCCCCGGCTGTCAAATTACAGAGACACGTGACTGGGAAGCTTACGTCGAGCGAGCAGCAAATGACCAAGACTGGACCACAGCCCGAGATCTTATAAACCGAGAAAAGGTACTCTGGGCCATCAACAGCTTCCTTCCTTTCAAATCGCCAGGGCTAGATGGAATATTTCCGGGACTCCTCAAATGGTGCGGAGATATAGTAGCGGACCACCTAGTTAATATCTTCGTAGGGTGCATTGCCCACCGCTACATTCCGAAATTATGGAGGGAAGTGAAAGTAGTTTTTATACCAAAACCCGGTAGGAGCGATTACACGCTAGCAAAGTCTTTTAGACCGATAAGTCTGACATCATTCCTACTCAAAACCCTGGAGAGGTTGTGCGACCAGGAGATTAGAGGAAACACGCTCCTGCACAAACCGCTGCACCCAAACCAACATGCCTACAGCCCGGGCAAATCAACCGAATCAGCACTACACAACGTGGTCTCCCGTATTGGGGACGGACTTGTGAATAAACAATTAACCCTGGCCTCCTTCATAGACATAGAAGGAGCCTTCGACAAAACGACATTCAATAGCATAAGCATGGCATTACAAAACTACGGCGTCCAACAGACACTGGCAGAATGGGTCAATAACATGCTAAAACACCGAGCCATACAACTAACAATAAACAAAACCACAAGGGGCCTCGTGGCCAAGGGATGTCCACAAGGGGGCGTCCTATCCCCACTGCTGTGGAACATAGTAGTCGACGAACTGATCCGGAAGTTAAACACCTGTGGGCTAGTCACAGTGGGATATGCAGATGACCTTGCTATCCTCGCGACCGGACGGTTTGAGAGTACACTATGTGATACAATGAACCTAGCCTTCAAGACCATCGAAAACTGGTGTAACAAGCACGGTCTATCGGTCAACCCAACTAAAACAGAACTCATAATGTTCACAAACAAACGTAAACTGGGCAGTCTGAGACTCCCCAAACTCTTTAACACTGAATTAAAACTCACCAACGAAGTTAAGTATCTAGGGGTCATACTAGACAACAAACTACTCTGGAACAGACACTTAGACCTCAAACTGCAACGAGCATGTACCACTTTTTACCAATGTAAAAAGATGCTCGGCAAAACATGGGGTCTATCACCAAAAATAACCATGTGGCTGTACACAGCCATAATAAGACCAACACTAACATACGGAGCAATCGTATGGTGGACCCGCACAGAACTCAAAACCGTTATTGCCAAACTGCAACGATTTCAGAGGCTTGCATGCTCCGCAATAACAGGCTGCATGAGGACAACACCAACGACTGCCATGGAGATGCTCCTAGGACTAGCCCCGCTGGACCTACACATACAACAGGAAGCTGCCATGGCAGCAATCAGACTCAAACACTTAAACCTACTAGGAATAACCAGTAACAAACATGCATCCATTCTGGATAGAGCGTTAGTACACGAACCCCTAATAGCTGCCCCATGTGACAAGATCCCTAAAAAGTTTATTTTTAACAAGAGATACCACATACAAACTAATGAAGAACACAGAGACCAATCAGGAGCCAATGAAGTGCGAATCTACACTGACGGTTCTAAGACCCAACATGGAACAGGTGCAGGGGTGCACTCGTTGGATCTCAACATCAACATCTCAATTGCACTAGGCATACACAGTTCCATCTTCCAATGTGAATGTGCAGCCATAACCGAAGCAGCCAACGCCATAAAAAGGCGAGAGATCGATGACCTCAACATACGAATCCTCTCCGACAGCATGGCAACACTAAGAACCCTAGAGAGCCATCACTGTAACTCAAGGCTAATATACGAATGTCACCTCGCCCTAGACAGTGTAGCCTTAAGTAACCGAGTTACGCTACAATGGATAAAGGGACACAGCGGATCACTGGGTAATGACGCCGCAGACGAACTGGCCAGGAGGGGCTCGGAAACGCTAACAGTGGGTCCGACCCCTTTCTTGCCCATACCCTTCTCTCAGCTACGATCCTGGATGCGGAGACATACCCGGAGCAAGCACTATGAACGATGGACACAGGCGACTGACTGCAGACAGTCAAGAGCGGCGATACTAACCAACTCACCGCGGCTGACAACTCGCCTGTTGAACCTACAAAGAACAGACCTAAGAACCATCGTGGGGACACTCACAGGTCACTGCCCCCTTAACAAACACTTACACATTATCGGAGCCACAGACAGCCCACTCTGCAGGGGTTGTCTTACCGAAGAAGAATCAGCTGCCCACGTAGTCCTGGAATGCGCGGGTGTAAAAGCACAACGTACTCAGATCCTCGGTAACCCGAGGACTCTTCTCGAGGCCTGCGAAGACCCCAGGAAACTTCTGTGCTTCTGGGAAGAGCTGGGCTGGCTACAGATGTAGCCAATCCAAACCCCCACGCATAACGGACCAAACAGGAGTCCAAATGCGGGAAAGGGAGTCCCCATACATACATACATACATAATACTTATTAATTTATTTAGTAAGATTGAATAAACAAGCAAAAATGTTTGTATGTGCTATTGTTATTAGATTTTTATATTAATTACAAAAGCCAAGTAGGTACCTACCTGAACTATCCTTCAGTATTTGTATAAACTCAATCAGTTCGTGTTCATTCGCGCGATCCGAGTAGTAAGTCCGCTTGGTTCCGTTCTGCACCAGTATTGTGGGTTCTTTGTACGCTACATGACGGCAGTACTGGTCTGTTTGAGCCGTGCACGACATTATACCGAACTGGAATGTAAATACGTTTTTATTATACAGTATCATCAAGGAGGTTGACGTCAGGCAGGCAGCCGGTTGTAAAACATAAGCCAATTCCTCTTCGCAACATGAGAAGAAAATAATGATTATACAGTACAGTATACAGCATTGGAAACTGAATACAAGTACGAGGATGAGGATGAGGTAGATGCCCAACTTATGACTGTTTTGATATCAGCACAAAAAAATAATAATTACCTCCTCTATTGCCTCTATTTTATCATGTCATGCCAGGTTGCAAATGAACTAAATCTATTGTTAAAAATGACAATTTTTATTCAGTTAACCTAATTTTGGAAAAGTGCAAAATTGCTAAAAGTGCTCAGTGCAAAAATTATTTACACTCACATTGATTTTGGTATCTCTGAAATGAATACTGGCGCGCGTGAATGGCTCAATTACATCATTCCATGACAGCTTGTAAGGTACAACCAGTAAAACCCAGACACCATTTTCTGAAATGCAAAGAATATTTTTTTAAATTATTCATTATTTTCCACAGGTACTATATAAAAATGAACTTCTTAACCCGATCAAAAGCTAGTAAGGTATATCTACTTAGTTCGAGGTCAATAAATGGTCGCGTGCGAATTTCAAAGGGTTATTTTATTAACTTTTTTTATATTTAACTATAAATTTTTTACACGGGTCCATATTACGTAATTACCTTTAGTTTATTTTCCCGACGTTTCGGCTATGTTATTTATAATATCCATGGTCGCGGGTCAATCGTTTTTTTTATTTATATACAAAATTAGTGTTAACCCCCTTTGCACCCTTTTGGAAAGCATTCCTACACACCAAAAGAATGACACTCCAAGTAGATTAGGCAGTCAGTCAGTAACGTAAGAAATTTATATTTCGGTACTCACATACCTGCCTCAAGTGTCCTGGTAAATTCGGAAACAGATAGGGTGTGCAGATTCGTCGCCTCAACGGCTAAGTGTATGGAGTGCGACTCTACGCGCTGATACGCGCCGCCACGCTTCAACACGCCCCACGCGGGGTATGACTCTACGTGCAACGCCGCACATAGCTCGAACCATTCGTCACAGTTGATTTCACCTGCGAAGTTAAACAAAAATATTAAAAATTAAATAGGCTCACGGACGTAATCCCCAAGTAGGTGCGAGAGACCCACGCTGCACAGTAGATATCTTCTTCCTCAAATGTATAGGTAGGTATAATAGAACCACGCCTTAAATCCCAAAGTACGGTAAGCCCTGTCAGATCTCTTGAGATCTTTAAGGAGCTTCAAATATTTCCTTTGGCACATGCTCATATTATGCATTCTATACGGGCAACCTGTCACGTATAATACGTGACAGGTTGCCCGTCACCTCATGCCTCTGTTTATCCACTTTAGACATCTTCAAGGTTCTGAATGCCTGGAATTCTGACAGAATGTCTACCATTCTTGGAAATTACTATCGTGACCAATTGAGTTATAAATGGTTTAGCTATCACAACTTTGTTTTATATATATGGATATAGAGTAAAGAAGATTAGTACTTTGGCTGTGTCAAATTGAGGTAAGTATATTGGGTTAACTTACCGAAGCTCAAATCGGGCATTGACAGTCTCCTCTGATGGAACTCAAGTCTATCGCTTCCTTCCGTGAAAAAATACAGTACCCATGGTGTTTTTGAGCCGCTACGTAGCTTCAATCTGTAGTTCTAGAAATAACCATTATGATCAATACAACTATATACAACGTGTCCCAAAATTCAACGATAAGCGGGCACCGTAGGGTGGAACTGCTCATGACTACTCGAGAAAAAAAAGGTAAAAAATATATCTCCTTTTTTTTTTAAATTACAAATAAAAAACTGAAATTCTTCGAAAATTGATACCCGATTCGATTTTTAACTGACCAGACCTCAATTTTTCAAATATTTCTGTTTTTTTTTTTGTATCGACAACCTAAGTAACACTGCTATCCACCACAACCCTTATAAATACCAGAATACATCATGTAGTTTTTACAAAAAAAATAAACAAAATTTTTTTTTTCTAAAATGTTGAAAGATTTTTACTATAGTCAACTTTCACCCATCGTAGTGTATAAAAAAAGTAAAGGCACTACTATGGCAAGTTTTTTTAAAAATTGACGCAACTATCCAATATTCTAAAATGGTATAATACTCTAGAAAAACTAGCCACAAAAAAGCCTATTACGTATTTCTAAACAAGAACCGATTTTTTTTTAAATGCTTTGATGTTGATAGTAATCATTTTTACTATGCGCCAAAAAGGGTTTTTGTTGTAAGTTCCTTGAATTTGAATTGGAGATGTGCATAGTCAATAAAATTTAGAAGTTAGAGAGAGATAGATAGAGGGATATTCCTGCCTCGGCCTCAAACGGATGTAATAAATGAAGAATATAGGTAAGATTTTGTGATACTCTAGAATCTAGATTACATAATTGCAATTTTCACTAATATTTTTTAAAATAAAATATAGCCTATGTCACTGGCTGATAATATAGCCTTTGATAAGTGGTACAATTTCTAAAATTTGTCTTACAGTTTTTTTAATTTATCCAGTAAGTACAAACAGTTATATTTTTATAAGGTGATTATATATTTTTATGGCATGGTACCTGGTTAATAAGTATTATTTTTCGACAATAAACTTTTTTTTGCAAAGTAAATAGGTAAAGCTACATTAAATACACACCTGTAGTTTAACAGGATCAACCACTTCAACCTTAGGGAGTTGATTCACGATTTCTTTTAGTAGTTCCTTTTCTTCCGTGCTCCTAATTTCCACATTGACACCCTTGTATTTGAACACGACAGCGGTGTCATCATTTGAAGACAACTTTTCTCTGAGGGTGTCATCTTCGACTATTACTAGTGTCACAAGCCCTTGCTGTAAGATTATGCTGTTTATATTAATGCTTTATAGAATACTAGCTGACGCGTGCCCGCTTCGCTGTGCGTAAGACATTTCTAATACCATCGTGGACTTTTTTAAGGTGTACAATACTGTAGTACATTATTTTGATATATCTCGTGGGGTTTAGCCAGCATTTGCAATGTAAGCGCAAAAAAATGTGTTTATTTACGACATCACATTAGAAACCTCTAAAATTATCAGTGTTTCTCTACTATATTATGCATGTATTATACATATAAACCTTCCTCTTGAATCACTCTATTTATTAAAAAAAAACCGCATCAAAATCCGTTGTGTAGTTTTAAAGATATAAGCAAACATACATACATACATACATACATATTACATACAGACGCGGGAAGCGGAAAGCGACTTTGCTTTATACTATGTAGTGAAAACCGTCTTCTGCAGAACTTTTTTCAATGATTACGAAAATTACATAGAAAATGCGGCATAAAAACCTCGAACAGCGAAGTCTTAGTAATAGGGTCCCGTTTTTACCCTCCCTTTGGGTACGGAACCCTAAAAAGTAGCCTAGTTTCCAAAATTAAACAAACACACTTTTCAAGTATAGTTCAAGTATGATTCAAAAGAGTATTAGTAAAATAAGTATGCATACCAACTGGAAAGCTATTCTCGTGAGGGCATTACTTCCAACTCTATTCTCTCCTAGTACATAAGCTATTGGCCTCTCTGTGCCTCTGATCTGAGTGACTATTGGAACATGTACTCTGCTCTTTAGATATTGCATCACAAACGCATCCAAGGCGTCTAGAGTGCGGTCGCCTCTGTAGTATAGGTAGTTACCACTTTTACCCTGTAATCAAAAATTCAAAATTTAATTTATTAAATACTAGCAGTCCGCCGCGGCGTTGCACGGGTGTACTGATGATTTCATGGCAATATTTTTGACACATTGGATTACATTATAGAAGTTTTAGTAGGGATATCCTATTTTTTTCTAGTAATAAATATGTATAGCCTTTGTTACTCAAAGATAATGTAGCATTATAATGGTGAAAGTTATATTAAATCGGTCCAGTAGTTTATTCTTTGTAAACAACACAAAAAAAAAGTTTTTTTTATCTTTATAATATTAGTGTAGAAATATGAGTGGACATAAGAATCACTACTGCAATAATCAAACTTAGACATCCTTTCCTCTCAGATCTCCTGCGGCTCAAAGTCAGAGGGACGCCCAAAAAATTATTTACCCATATTTTGTAGTAGCTAGCTTTTTTTATGTGCCAGGATGCAAATTTTTGTTTAATAAAATAAAATTATAGCAATAGTTTAACAATAGTAAATTTACGAGGCAAATATTTTAAATCGTTCAGTACATTTGTCCCGTCGCACTATAAGCCGGATTTGAAAATAAAGGACTTAGGACTTTTTTTTTAATTCTGCATTATTTTTAAATTCCAATCGTAAGGGCTCAATAACCTCATAACAAACTGTTCTATAACATTTTTTCATAAGACTTATACTTAGCGAGAAATTCCCAATATTCAAAAATAATGTATGGGGAGCGCCACCAATCATGCCGTTTTTCTAGGAACTTAAGGCCCAAAACGCTTAGCCACTACATGGGTACCAATATAATTAACTGTTCATCTCTCTTAGAGCATCTTAAAAGCATGCATCCACCCGCAGCTTTGCCTGATAAATGCAAGAGAAAATTAATAGTTTTCTAAAAAAAATGGTATGGAGTATTAGTAGAAAGTCCGTAGAAAAACAGCATGAATGGTGGTGCATTCATGCTGTTTTCTACTCACTATGGCTCAAAACGCTTAGCCACTACATAAGTACCAAAATATAACTGTTAGTTATGACACCTTAAACGCGTGCATCCACCCGCAACTTTGCCTGATATGGCAATAAAAAATGGGTAGTTTTCTACACGTTTGGTGAGTGTGTGGCCAAACTTGTATTACAATTAAGTAATTAATATCAGTCTACTTACGTTAGGATAAAATATTAGTGTAGGATAACTGCCTATTCTCATTGAGTTGTAACAGAATGAGTTGTAGTATTTGCAATTTACAGCACCAACTTTTACCTGGAAAAAACGTTTTATATACATCATTATAAGAATACATTTATTGAGAAGATGATAGTGGGTAGGTATAGACAAAATAGGTAACATTGAATTACTTAGTGTATAAATCAGACAATCTTAAATCTAGTTAACAAGTATTTTTTACATAAAAACTTGACCTCACGACACAAGGAACCCTAGTATGTTACTAAGTAGCTTCTTGCTTTTATACAGGTCTAACACAGACTAGTTTAAATATACTTGATAATTATTCATTTATTACACTTGATATCACCACTGCACTTAATTATATGAACCAACATTTTAATAAAATAGGCTAATAAACAGACTTAAACTTAGGTGACGAATAACTCCTGTAATTCAGGGAAATATTGTAACATGGCTATGAGCACTTACTACTCCTTTATAGATTTCAGCTAATTTCTTCCAATGATCGGCTACATTTTGGCAAGGTGGACAAAATGGTGAATAAAAGTTCATGAAATAAAATCCTTCCTTCAGGTAGTTGTCTGAAAATTAGAGAATACTTATTGAGACATAAATAATGTTTACTATTTCTTTAACTGAGTTTTATAGAGATTTTTATGATAAACCCAAAACATTACAACTCAAGTGGGATTTGACCCACACCTTCAACTCAGTATGCAAGTGCGTTCATTGCACAAATATCTGTCTTGGGTGGAGTTTGAACTCACAACCTACAGCACAGAAGGAGCTACTACTAACTACAAAAACATAAAATAAAATAAGCTGTGAAGCCAGTTATTTAGAAGAATTTTTTAGGTTTTGTACAAAAATTATTGTTATTTTACTTTTTTTTTTTTTTTTTTTCGAGTTTTCACACAACGCCATCAACAACAGTCAACACAAAGACACTTACAGAAGTTATTCCCTGAAAGGGTATCCACAAATGGGTCATCATGGTACAATCCATTGTAGTACAAGTTGTCATATTCTGCCTGTGACTTATGGTCATACTTTCTTGAGTAAGAGGGGTATGATCCATACAGATCATACTTGTGTCTCTTGTCAGGGTCTTTCAAGGTTTCATAGGCTTCAGTGACTTTTAGGAACTTTTCCTGATTAGTCGCATCCTGCAATCATATATAAACATCAGTATGTGTGCAACCTGAAAGTAGCCCCGGATCTAGGGGGGGCAAGCCGGGACCTACGTCCCGGGCGGCAAATTCACACTTTACAGACGAATGGACAACTCATGATTTATTTAACTTTTACCTACACTGGGCATGAACATTATAAATTTTCTTTAAGAGGGCTAATTTTTAAAATGTCGCCCCCGCCCACTTATATTTATCTCGATCTTTATCATCTTTATTACTGTTCTTTCATATATATTCTTATATACAGGGATATTGGTTATTCGACCTATTCTTGCTAGGAGATTGTAGAGGACATTATTTCTGTTAAATGAGACCATCTGGTGCGAAAGTTAACCATTTCCGAGAAAAAAAATTCTATACAATAATAGTTTTAATATACCGAAAAAAAAAAATTGACCGTTGCAGCAGAAGCTTCTTATGATCTGAGCACTGTCAGCATGATTTATTATTGCACTATCACAAAGTTATCGAGGTTTCTTTTTAACCGAAAATTGGCACTAATTTATGGTCCCAGTACTAGAAAATACTACACAAATTACAACGGAGACGGCGAGCTATTTATGAATGGATAGAATCGTGAAAATATGAGTAGCTATGTGGTAGGTGCGTATGAATAAACGGTTAACTAAATATTGTGTTTTTTTAAGGATATTATTTTTAATTTTTTAATTTAAGTTTTAACTACTTAAATTTAATTAGTAACAGACACTGACGATACGTTATTATTTTTTTTGGTAATTAAAAACTAGTGTTGTATATCGAGATTAGATTAAAAAAATTAAAAATATGGCTAAGAAAATGGTTAAATGAGGCAAATGTGCCTCATTTAACAATTTAAATCCGGGGCTGACTGAAAGTGTTAGACTGCAATTTAAGTTTCAAGAGTGTACCTGACCAGGAGATCATAATCAGCTTGATACTATAGACTCTATATTATCAAGCTGATGCTATAGTATAGAGGCACTGAAAAGATGGATGGACTGTGAAAAATGACATGGGTAAGAAAGGAGTGAGTAACAGTGGATAGAAGGAAATGGACGAAAAATACATGTTGTGCTGACCCCACTTGAGTGGGATAAGTGAGTAAAATGATGATGATAAATAAAGAGAGACACTGCTAGTACAGTTGTTCTATAACATGAAGGCAGGTGAGCAGTACTTGTTGTGATGTGTAAAGACACACTTTTGTGTGCATGTCTAATACTGAGCCCTCCCGAGCTTAAACACACAGAAACAATGTACCATGTGTATTTTCACACACAATTAAGATCTATCTGCCTTCATAAGATAGAACAACTGCAGGTACTTTCAAAATTGAAGGGGAGTAGATTTTGAAAGTACCTGCATTGAAGAAAACCAAACCATAGATTTTCCATTTCCTAGGTAAAGTTATACTTCTAATTAATTAAAAAATCCAAAATCAGGATGGTAAAACTTACAGGATTTTTGTCTGGGTGGAGTTTTATAGCCAGTTTTTTGTATGCCTGTCTTATCTCTTGTGCTGTTGCCTGCTTGGTTACTCCTAAGATCTCATAGAAGCTGACATCTGTTAGATTGACTGCGCCAACGAGGAAACTTAAGAAGATCATATATTTTAGCCTGTAAATAGATTAGTTATACGAAACTTAAGTAGGTACTAAAGTTTATAGTCGTGTTATGTAAAGTTTTCAAAGGAATGATAAAGGCACTTACATTTTCTGTAATGCTTACGGTTACTTAACAAGCACGTTCCGCTAAATAAATATCATTAGATAAAATCTTAGTCAGGAACACATTTTGATACCTAAAGTTGTTTACTTTTTGTGTAGGTGTAAGGAAGGAAATGTGGGTCGGCGTCGGCGGCGGCATGGTAGGTACATAAGTACAGTCAGTGCTCAGTGCTGCCAACTCAACTAGCCCTCGCCTCAACGCGGCCTAGTTAATTATAACATAGTAAAAATACATACATAGTAAGTTAAAATATAAGTTCTAATCATAATATCTTAATCTTAATATCTCAATAATATTATAAATGCGAAAGTTTGTGAGTTTGTATATATGTTTGTTCCCCAATCAGGCCTAAACGACAAAATGGAATAAGGTGAAATTTGCTGTAGATGTATAAGACTATAAGTAGATATAATGCCGTAATAAAAAATAGACTACATATGCTAAAAACATCCAGACAAAAAACGCATAAGGGATGATTTTCGTATAGATGGCGCTGGTGTGCAAAATATCTGACATCCGTGTTGACATCAGTTGTCATAGAAACATGCGTTACTCTATGCGATTATCGAAATTTGGACAGGACAACGTCTGTTACGGGTCGGCTTGTAATATTATAATTATGTGAGTTTGTATTTAGGTTTGTGCCTCAATCAGGCATATACGACATACCGGATTAAGTTGAAATTTGCTGTAGATGTAGATAAAATATAATGCCCGAATAGTTTTAGCATAAACCGACGAGATGTCCACGGGTCATGGAAGTGGTCGGACTACTGCAGCTTTGACGCGCGCGGTATCTAATAGCGGCAGTATTAGTCTAATGTTTTGGATGACAGTGTTCGCCTTATATGAGGTGTCTAATTGGGCTGGGTTGTCGATGGTGACCGGCCAATACCCCAGTAGTGTATTAACAGCTGTGGTGATCCGAAATAAAATGATTGCTTTAGGATGGAAATTGTTAGTTGTAGTTGGCAACAATGTTCAATGACAGTCATGATAATTGTACGCGATTGATGCGCCTCCAAAGAGCGAACGCCGGCGTTCGCGCTGTGACGTCACTGCGTCAGGAATTTTTGAAAAATTTATTATTTGGTAACCCGAAGAGCTATCGCTTCCGGGTTTTGACTGTTACGAAGCTGACAGATAACAGTATCGTCGTTCTGTGTTTCTGTGTAACAAAACCATTCACTTCCGGATCCGAAATGTGTTTTTAAAAAAAAAAAAAAAAAAAATTACTAAGAAAATTCACTAAAAATCCATTTATTTAGTTTATTAAAAAGTTTCTTATTTATATGGTAAACAATAGCTATTGTTATGATATAAAAAAGAAACTTCATTTAAATTGCTTTGAATTTTTTTTTAATGAATTTTTTAGGTTTTTTTTCTAAAAAAAATTTTTATTGCCCGATTTTTTTTTTCCTAAAAATGTTATTTCCACTCTAAATTGCATTTATAGATAAGTTTGTAGAAAATTTCACGGAGAATCCAAAAATATAATAGATGTCTATACCTTTTCATGCAAAATAACGAGTTATAGGTGAAATAGTGCATGTAGGGCGTGACGGCGGCGTGTCGGGGCGTGAATCATAAAAACCTACCGGGGCTGAAGGGTTAATTTTTTGGCATAGCCCTCTGTGCATTGACCCTATTACTAAGACTTCGCAGTCCGTCTGTCTGTCACAAAGCTGTATCTCATGAACCGTGATAGCTAGACATATGAAATTTTCACAGATTATGTATTTCTGTTTCCGCTAATAACAACACATACTAAAAACAGAATAAGGGGCATTCCACGTGAAGCGGACAAGCAAAAAAAAGTGAGGTCGTGGATTTTGTTTATATTCCGTTCAATTACACTTATAGCAGACATACATATGTTCACACAATATTTTTTTCGTGTGATGCCTATTTGCTGAGTTATGGGCTTCTAAAGAATTGAAAAATTTTGAGCAGTCATTTTAGACCGTTGATATTGGCATTAGTGAATTTATTATTAAATTAAATTACACTGATTTTGAATAGTAAAAAGGATTTTCTTTTTAAATTTCAAGTAGATTTTTTTTTTAATTTTTTGGTACATTAAACCGGAAGTAAACATTTCAAATCAGATTTTCAGAAACTTCGACATATTTTTTTTTCATTATTTTACTTTATTATTTATTATTTTACTTCAAATTAAAGCTTTATGTTTATTATTTCTTCCCTAAAAAAATTATAACGTGATCGTCATTAGTTTCGGAGTTACATTAAATATGGTACCAAGCCGTCGCATGGAGCGCCAACTCACCCGGTTTGTGCCGAAAACATTCTAAAATTAAAAAATATTTATAATAATAAATAAGAGGAACACAGTCACATAATTATTATTATTATTATTATATTGAATAACCTCAAAACAAAATTTTAGTAAAATTTAAGTTATATAACACAATAATTCAATCCAGAGTAAAAAGCGTGGGGTGCATTTTACTGCGGTTCATAACTAGCTACCATACCTTATAGATAGTTGCCAATAAAATGATTGTAATATTTAAAAATATCACGCACCCCACTCTTTTTACTTTGAATTGAATTATTGTGTTAATAACTTAAATTTTACTAAAATTTAGTTTTGAGGTGATTCAAGATTGATTGTTTCATCTTCTACTACTTACAGTTATATTAAACTCTTTGTCATCAAAAATTATTTTCTAGTTTTTAGTTCGATTAGCAATAAAAGCGTGTTTTTTTAGTTTTTTTATTCTATATTTTATTACTATTCAAAATCAGTGTAATTTAATTTAATAATAAATTCACTAATGCCAATATCAACGGTCTAAAATGACTGCTCAAAATTTTTCCATTCTTTAGAAGCCCGCACGAATCCGTCTCGCACTTGGCCGGTTTTTTTTAATTAATTGCGTGTAGTGTCAAAATTATACAGAAATATGAAACTACACTTAGATGAAATAATCAAAACTCTTCTATCTTCTTATTCAAAATTAGCGACCCGCCCCGGCTTCGCACGGGTAGCATGTTATTATACATATAAACCTTCCTCCTGAATCACTCTATCTATTAAAAAAAACCGCATCAAAATCCGTTGTGTAGTTTTAAAGATATAAGCAAACATACATACATACATATTACATACAGACGCGGGAAGCGGAAAGCGACTTTGCTTTATACTATGTAGTGATACTAGCAGTCCGCCCCGGCGTCGCACGGGTACGTGTAACAATGATATTATGGGTAATTTTTTTACACCTTAGGTTACATTATCGAAGTTTTGGGATCCCTATTTTTTTTCTAGTAATAAACTCTAATGGTGAATGAATTTTTGAAATCGGTCCAGTAGTTTTTGAGTTTATTCGTTACAAATACCTACCTATACAAAAAATCTTTCATCATAATAATATTAGTAAGTACCTACTTATAGATTATTACACTCTTACAAAACCTTTGAATAGTATGGAACTTGGGAATAGGACTATATAATAGGTAATTAAAAAAAGTCATTTACAGGTACCTACTAATATGGCCGTGGAAATGAAGTGTCTTTTTTGGATAAAAATACATACCCATTTCGGAGCCTATTCGATGCAAACAAACAATCAAATATTTCCTCTTTATAATATTAGTATAGATATAGATATAAATTACGACCACTGACTTTATGCCTGTGATTATCTACGACTGTAGATCACTCTTACAGCAATAGTGACTGGTTTCTTTACGTTGTTTTCCTTCATCGTTTTGAGCTCGTCACGTTAATACTTTTAAATAAGTAGGTATTAGATAGACCGGAATCGGAATACAGAAGTCACATAGGCAGTGTTGTCGTTGGATCACATAACTCAAAAAATAAAACAAAATAACCTGCTATAGGTAGTGGTTACATGGAACTCCAAACCTTTTATTTATTTACTTAAAACGAAATATCACTTTATTCTATTTGTATTCCCAAAACCAGTATTGGTGCAATAAATTTCATAATACAATTCGTTTTATTGGTCTAACTTGGTTAAATCTAAAAGAAAAAATCAAAAGAAAAAAGTTCTCAATCCTAAGTAAGATCACAATTTAGATGAAAGTCTTCTTCTCTTCATAGTGTATATCTACATCAAAGTCAAGTATGCTATAATTAAATCGTTTTTTCGTCATAGCATTTCGTGTTATAATTATTGCAATCTAGAAAGTACAGCTACGGAACTAGGCACACCTTAATAAGAATATTCTACTCCTCTATTCTATTCCACACGCGGCTTCGCTCGCGTAATAGGTACATTATACATATTATATGACTTTTCAATGTTGAGCATGGCAAGATGTCATTTCACTGGAGTATAATCTAATCAGCATTATAGGCATACAAAACACCATTTTTTCTATAAAAAACACCATATTACCTACTTATAAATACCAAATAATGTATTATATTGTGTAGGTAAACTTTAGTAATAATTAATACGTAAGTAGGTACCTACTCCTAAGTAAATGAACCTACATAAGGTATACAAGTCAAGTACATACCTGAGATATTAGAAATGTGCTGAATTACATAAACAAAATATTTTCGGCCGTACCGTGCCTACCCGTAGAGATATTAAGGATATAATTATTAATTATAGTTTACCTATACAATAGAATACATTATTGACTCTTTACCTTCCTACTCAGTAATCGATTTATTCTCAATGCAATGCAGGTAGGTAACTTAGGGAAATACGTGTCTACCTCCAAGTAAAAGTAACACGAATTTATGCAGATTGAGGAGACCAAATAACTAGTTAGATCATCTTATTCTTAAAACCCAGACCCCAAGGTAGGTTGGTAGGTACCTACTAACTATATACCTACCTAGGTAGGTACTTATACGTAGGTATTGCATGTTATTCGCAATAAAATAAAAATGATTGATTCCCAAATTTGAACCTTATGCCAATACCTAAGTACTAAGTACCTACTTAACTAGCCAATGTTATAAATTAGGTCGTAACTAGCAAAATATTATAATTTACGTACCTACCTACCTACCTACGAGTAGGTATTACCATCAACCTGTGCCATTCCACCCTAGTTAGTTACTGCTGTATTCATGCTTTGCTTTTTAGGGTTTCGTAGCCTACAAGAAACCCTTATAGTTTCGCCATGTCCGTCCGTCCGTAGCTAGAAATCTGTAATTTGGAATGTATAGGTATACTTTATATAGTACATAATGTTAACAAATTCGTAGAATAAAATCTAGAAAATCATTTTTTTAGGGTATATCTACGTCCCCAACACCTTAAAGTCTTCGATCAACGTTGCTATTGTTGACCGAAGCCTTAAGTAGGGATGTTATTTTTTATTCTCGCATACAATGATGTATTAAAAACTATAGATACGTTGTCCGCACTCTAAAATGGCAACATGAAATGAAGCCAATTGGCCACATTGCGCTCAGTCACGCACCAACCTGTCGCGCGACGCTATGTTTGTTTTTAACTATTTTGACTATTACTTATCCTGTGGCGTAACTGAAGATGTTTATTTATCTCCCTCTAGCAACAGGCATCCCGCCGTACGGTGTCATATTTTCTTTCCCTTTCTTTACGCGTATAAGTAGTTATCTAGTATTTTCGCCGTTTTTATTTTTAAGCGCCGAGATGTTGGTTGATAACGTGTCTATATATAGGTAATACGTCATTGCTCGCATACCCTATGGTGTGGGGTTTCGTTGGATAGGTCTTTAAAAAACATTATGGGTTTTTGAAGACAACTTTTCGATTAAGGGATCCGTTTGTGAAATATTAAGCTTTAAAGTGCAAAAAATTGTCAGAGTCGAGTGTCCCCCCCGCCCCTACGAGCTAAACGATTGGTTTTTGAGGTGTGAAAAAATTCACGGTAGTAGTACATTATAACGAATTTAAAAGGAAAACTATCACGGCTAAGTAAGTAGGCTTTACAAGTTTACGAGTAATCATAGTAAAACTAAGAAAATGTATTTTCCTAGTTTCTCGACGATTACTCGTAAACTAGAAGTAATCTTTTTAGTACAAATATTGTTGAAAATTACATAAATATAATATAGTTGTTCGCTGTGTAAACTATGAAACCCTACAATGCGCGTGGCTCGACATGCACTTGGTCAGTTTTTATTTACATTTCACATCAGCATAGTGAATGCGACTGTACCACAGAATAAACTATAGGTACATACTTATAAATTATTTTTTATAACAAAATTTGACAGCTTTTTCTATGGTGCCGGAAATAAGGTTGGCAAAATAATTTACGGGAGTTGGCCGATTGATATTAAAACTAGTTACCTACGGTTTCTATATAATTATCAGTAAGAATTATCACAGAAAACAAATTGTTCATTTACTACAATACCTACTACGTAGGGTCATTACGAATCGGGGTAGGTACCTATACCTACCCAACTTTGGTTATTGATCGAATTTTGGGTCAGCTTATTAGTATGAAATATTTACTTGAAATATATTGAAAGGGTTTGTAATGATACCATATATGATCAAGATATAATCAAAACCTTAAATATTTTTAGATAATAATATGCGACCGTTAAATTCCCATACATTTTTAGACGTAAAGTGCCGTCGGCGCAATCTAAAGTTGGTGCATTCTAAGTAATGATATTAAATATTTGTATAGTATTTACGAATATTTATGCGGCCGCATAGTCGCATACCGACGACAAAATGTTAAAAAAAGTCACAAAATACGTAATCTTTATTATAAAGTTTGCTTGCAAAGTCTATTATTAAATACTAACTCCGAAAGAAGCAAGTGCTTACAAAAAAATGATTTATTTTCTTAGTATTTCTGCAGCCCTTAAAAGGTCGTATAATGACGGTGGCCGCGAAACCAACCAGCGTAATGACTCTACGTACATACCCACCTATCTACCTAATATTTAACTATCTAACTTTATTATATTATGTATAGAGACCTATTATGATTGTGTTAAAGTCCGTTTAAGGGAAAAATAAGCTAATATTCTTAAAATGAGGAGCTCCATGCTTAATATTCCAATGTCTGTCCAATAGTTGTCTTCCTTCATCATGAACTCCTTAATCAGCTCCTTGGGGTATCTGCCGAAAATAAAAGTTTGTTAGTAAGTAATAATACACATCAACAATGTATAGGGATAATAAATGTCATACTTCATAGCTTAAAAACTCTTTACAGTATCGGAAAAGTTTGTATAATATGAAAAATAAATTCCGCCGATCGATCCTTCTTTCGTAATTAAAAAAAAAGTTCATTCTTAAGACCCTGTATGTCGACGATTGCTCTTTTTCGAAACGAAAAAAGAAATACTTCTGAACAAGCCACATCTCCTATTTTTATAAATATATTACTTCAGGTTCCTACCTAGATATCTATTAGGCTGAAAACATAATAGCAGAAACTTAAAGATATTATTTCAAAATGATACGTTTTAGGATTTATGATCGAAATACTTTGATACCTACTATTAAGATCAACTTGTGATTTATTGTTAAAGATAGGTAATATGTAGATCTAGATTTCTACTAGAATAGGTTTTTGATAAGTAATTATTCTAATTAATATTTATATCATTAATTTATTCGAAAAGCAAAGGCGGACCACGCGCCGCCCATGGTGCCCCGTGTGTTTGTCGTCATTGCAGCGGTCGGTAGGATTATTTATCGAAGTGATTAAAGATGGGTACATCTTTATTCAGATATACTATACATTATAAAATAGGAGATGTGGCTTGTTCAGAAGTATTTCTTTTTTCGTTTCGAAAAAGAGCAATCGTCGACAACAGGGCCTTAAGACGCTGCCAGTCGACGATTATTTTTGTTCGAAAAGATAAAATAAATACTTGTGAACAAGCCACATCTCCTATTTTATAATGTATAGTATGTGAATAAAGATGTACCCATCTTTAATCACTTCGATAAATAATCCTACCGACCGCTGCAATGATGACAAACACACGTCCGCGCGTGGTCCGCCTTAGCTTTTCGAATAAATTAATGATATAAATTATGTATAATTACTTATCAAAAATCTATCCTAATAGAAATCTAGATCTACATATTACCTATCTTTAACAATAAATCACAAGTTGATTTTAATAGTAGGTATATAAAATATTTCGATCATAAATTCTAAAACGTATCATTTTGAAATAATATTTTTATCGTGAAAAGTTTCTGCTATTATGTTTTCAGCTTAATAGAAATCTAGGTAGGAACCTGAAGTAATATACTTATAAAAATAGGAGATGTGGCTTGTTCAGAAGTATTTCTTTTTTCGTTTCGAAAAAGAGCAATCAGCGACTGGCAGCCTCTTAAGCATTATAATGCTCGCGCACATACGGCGCGGCTGGTATCAACTGCGCTTCGGGAACATGATGTCAGAGTTATGAACTGACCTACTCTGTCCCCCGACATTAATCCTAACGAACATGCATGGGACATGTTACAAAGAAGAGCTATGGTTAATTTCTCTAAATTTGACGACAGAAGATCAACTTTCTGGGACCTTATAGTATACTGCGGCCAGACTTGGACATACTCATTTTAAGCATGAATAACCGATGCTGCACGCTTATAAATGTCAGGGGAGGAAATACTGATTTTTAAAATAAATGAAACGTTTTTTTTGTTAAACCTTTGCTTAATCTAAGAGATAGATAAATATTATATTCTTAGTTGTTTACAAATCATCATTTTTTTCAATATAAAACGTTCAAGACATTTTTTTCATAATTAAAAGCCATTCATACAGCGTAAAACATAAAATTAACCTTTATTTCATGTAAAAGTTGTCTTAAGAAATTATTTACTGATATATTGAAAACGAAGTAAATTTAAAATATCTCTAGACGTTTTAGACTAAACTTACTAAACTTAAAAAGGAATAAGCAAAATTGATTTAATATTTTTTTAGGAAATTCTTATTTTAGAATGGTGCCAACAGAATCGACACCATTGTTGATGTGTATGTACTTAGCTAGGCTCTTACGATCAGAGCTATGGAGGCGGTTTTAGAACAGTCTGATCTTACCCGAACAAGGATAGATCTTTCTTTACCTTCATCACCTTCAAGTTCAACTCTGGCACCGTTGCGTGCTATAGCAGCTGCCCCCCAAAAGCCCGTACCTCGCTACGCCTATAACTAGGTCCTATGTATGTCTATGTTCACGGTACCACGGTAGGTACCTACCAGCTCTATGACAACTTAACTATAGATTTTAATACGGGTGTTTATCACGTACATAATTACCTTTAGTTTATTTTCCCAACGTTTCGGCTATGTTAGAATAGCCATGGTCGCGGGCAGACTGCTCGAAACGTCGGGAAAATTAATTAAAGGTAATTACGTGATAAACACCCGTGTTAAAATCTATAGCTATGACAACTTCTCTACAGATCTCACCTAAAATGACAGTACTCTTTGGTAATCGGACATTCGAGCGGCTCCCTGTTATAAGAGTAGAGAGACAGCACAGCCGCCTCGTACGCATATTTGAGAAACGACACGTTGGTTAAAACTCGCATCACGCTTGTCATGTGTTGGAACAGGACTAGGAAGCCGGCAAAGAGCAGTAATGCCGCCGTCATTACAGCTCCGATAAATGTTCCGTTCTGTGGAGAGGAAACTTTAAATTTTTTTTTCGAGGTTTATTTTGTGCTCGGTAGGTATAGATATAGGTACATAGGTAGGTACTTGGTGTTATGTCATTTTAACAAGACGTCATTGGTTATTTATAATTGATATTTCTAAAACCAACCAATGGATTCGTCATAATTTTAAAATTAAAAAGAAAACCAAGATTTCTAAAACCGACCAACGATGTCTTGTCCAAGGGCGCGGATCCAGCGTTGGCGCCAGGGGGGGTCACGTGAACATTATTAGGGCCAAATGTTGGCTTTTATCGGGATTTGAAGTATGCAGTAATGTAAAAATTCGTCATGACCCCCCCCTACTGGATCCCCCCTTGGTCTTGTCATAATTTTAAAATTATAAAGAAATCCGAGGAAAATTTGGAGCGGAAGGTGAGATAACCACCACACCAATTTTCTCTTTTCAACTCACCACTGGGTTCATAATTGTGCCTATGACGTTGCCCCAAGCCTCCGCGATTAGTGAGACCGTTATCAACGCCAGCACAAACATTAGGAATCTTGACCATTCCAGTGGCTGTCCGGAGATAAAGTACGACGACACGGTATATATGAAACTGTACCACACCTGGAAAGTGGTTTTACATAAGATAACATACAACAGACGCCAAAAAGTAAAATAAATAAAAAAAAGCTCACTATTAATCGTAATCGGTTAAAAATTTCAAAATCCTATTGTCATTTTGACAGTTACACAGTGTGAATTTGACAGCTGAAACCGATTGAGCGATGATTGAAAGTGAGCTTACGGAAAAGGCGGCTGCCGATTGTCAGTCGGTCGCAATTCAATTCAAAATTAGCGACTTCGTTGACTTGCAATGAAGTCGTTAATTTTGAATCAAACATCATCGTGCTAAAAAAATATCTGCACTTCTGTTTAAGAAAAACGTCCATTACTGACATATAGACATAAAGAAATATTATGTTTTATAGATATCAGCTTAGATTAATAGCTTATGAGGTTGACTTAGTTACTAACTTGTTTGTAGGATTTACCTACTTACCTGTAAGGGCATACTGGTAACGAGCGTGGCGATGTAGTATGTCTTCAGGTTGTACCAGTTGTTAAAGTTTTCCTTTTTCAAAATTGACAACTCCAGCGGAACTAAAAAAAAAAACTTACAAATCATAGGTAAAAAGTCTGTGTTAAAACTAAAAAAATCTCTGTTTATTTCTCTGTCACATATCGTCAGTGGAAAGGAAAAAATGCCTAAGCGCCAAAATGGCCAAAAATATATCACAGGCAGCATCTAATCTGTGTGAAATGAAGGAAGGGTAAAAATACAATAGTTAATATAAACACGGAGTAGGTAATGTCATACCTAGGTAGTAATAGTGTTAAAGCGCATTTTATTTAAAATATAGCTAAAAAGACTTTGATTGTCTCAGTAGGTAGAAAATGTCCTTTATAGTAATTAGCAATTCATATGGAAATCATCGTCATTGCTAAAACTAAAGGACGTGTACCAATTTGAACGCAGATATAGGTAGGTAAGTAATAGATTTCTAAACTTGAAATAATATGACTTAGTCTAAACTTGAAATAATATGACTTATGATATGATATGATGATATGATTTCCATATGAATTGCTAATTACTATAAAGGACATTTTCTACCTACTGAGCTATTCAAAGTCTTTTTAGCTATATTTTAAATAAAACAGTGACCCACTCACTGTTTTATAGACCTTTGCAATTTGTCTTTTGCTTACCTAATTACCTAGATGGAAAAAAATAAAAATAAGATAGGACATCCTAATTATTTTAAAGCTAAAGTCAAGTCGCGTAGGTATATATAACACATACCTAATACATAACACCTTGATATAGATACAGATCAATTAGTTATGTGCATCACACATGTATGTCTTGGTTACATAAAAGAACAAAAATCACTACCTTCCTACAGCAAAAAAAACTAGAAATCAGACTTTCATATCGTCAAACCTGATTTGCAAACCATAATAAGGTTGAAAAGCTGTGTAAAAAGGTAAAGGATCTCATAATGGAGCTAACAGTCTCCATTCGGGTCGGTCAATAACCTAAGCAGCTTGTGTCAATGTCCTCTACCCCTCCTCTTTCTGTTTTAACTGATTTTGCTGAGTATTTGCTGCTATGGGTATGTTTAAGTTACATATTTAAGTAGCTAATCAAGTGTAGCGCATACTGCCTTTATGACTTTTGTTGTAGATCAATAGTTAAAAAAAATATTACCTACTAGCTGTGTTCCGACAGACGTTGTCATGTCAAACTCGCAATTTTACGCTGGAAGAACCTTCTCCTGATATTAACGATTACAACAAAAAAAGAATTAACAAAATCGGTCCACCCGTTTACGCGTGATGCTATGACCAAGGAAAATAGGGATTCATTTTTATCTAGTTCCCTTATAATATGTTTAATCTTATATATAATATATTTATTTATATATAAGATTATGTTTAATTTAATGTTCCAAAAAAAGATTATTATTATTGAACAGACCAAAATACAAATCTTTGCTCTTAAAATATTAGAGTAGACTAGCCGACCCGTGACAGACTTTATCTTGCACAAATTTAAATAATCGCATAGTAAAAAACACTTTCAGGGAACTTCAATTTTTTTCCCTATTAACCTTGTCCTGATAAAATAAATTACGAATTTTGGTAGAATGCGTATCGTTCAGTAGTCAAAACTAATGTCAGATTCTTTTGATAAAATAAATTACGATTATTGAGCGACCTTAGTAGTTTCAACCTTTTTGGTTGAATGCGCTGCTATGACAACTCAATGTTTTTGATTTTCGAGATGTCTAATTTTTTGCACACCAACGCCATCTATACCAAAATCGTCCTTTTTGCGTTTTTATATAATTTAGGGGTTGTTTTTCGTATTATAAATTCCCCCTTTATTTATTCTGATTTTTTATCTACATACTACAGGAAATTTCATCTTAATCTGTTTTGTCGTTTATTTTTGACTAAGGAACAAACATTATCACAAACTTTCGCATTTATAATATTATTAGGATTTATCTATTAAATTAAGTGAACTACCTACAAGCCGTTTTAGCTGATTCTTTTAGGCTTGTTAGCGAGGAACAAGGATGTAGTTTCACCTACTTACTTCCTTAGATGTTTCTATGTGATCCTTGTGATTTTATTGAAATAAATACCTTTTGACTTTGACCTTGGCTATGCGTTACCTATGTTAGTAGATACCTGTATGTACAAGTGAGTAATAAGCCTACCTACACCCATAAAAGATAGAATATGGTCGAGATATCTAAAAACCTACAAACTTGTTCTTAGTACCTATAGAGTAGGTACCTATGTGGTTATGGAGTTGGTTAATTATAAAAAGTGCCATGTATGGTATGCTATTCAATTCAGCACATACAAACCACACTCATTACTTGAAGTTATGACATGACATGTGTGCTGGGTCATGTAGGCAAGCTGCAAGCATGACTATCAGTCACTGCCTTATAAAAGAATGTATGGTGTGGGTAAGTAGATTTAAACATGTTAGGTAACTACCTACCTAGGTAGGTAGGTAGTTACCTAACCTAAGTTCTGGAACACTTTGAATAAGGAATTGCAAGGAAACAAACCAGACTTCAAATTACCTACAATGAAATTTAATATCTGTCTCGCTTGTAAAGTGGGTAAATATTAGTATCCATGAGCTTGTGACCGACCCTGCTGTGGTCAAGACTAGTAACAAACAGTCAAATTTTTTGTCAAATAAATCTATCTTTTATAGGTCTAGTAATCCAGTCTAGGACTCGCATCGCGATACGCACGCCGAAGACCTTGGCTACTTGCTATTCCGAGGGCAAAAACTTCACGCTTTTAATGCACCATGAGGATGTTGGTATATTTTGTATGTCCTTGCCAAAATTCAGGGATACGGTTTTAATTTTTTTAGAAAGGAAGCATAGGAATATTTAAAATGGTTATTTTAAGCTATAGTTATTAAGTTTAGAGTAATCTTATCAATGTTAATGTTTAGTGTATTTCCTGTATCTCTTTTATATTTCTTTGTCGCTTTGGTATTACCTATACTGTAATCATTTAGGTATATTATCATCTACAATATAATACGCTTTATGTATAAGATTATAACTTATGTAGGTTTTAAAACTTATAACGTGAAGTTTTGTTGCGTTTTCTAGCAGTTTATTATAAAATCGTATAATTCCCCATAAACGATACCCCTTTACTTTTTCTAATCTAAATTTGGATATAAACAATTTGTTCTTATTTCTTGTGTTAATACATATACCTACTTACACTAAAAAACAACAAACACTACACGAAAGCCCCACTTAAATATTTATTTTAATCTGTTTTTAGTATAATGTTTTTATAAAGAAAGTTTTTATAAAGAAATACATCTTCTGTGAAAATGTCTACGGTCTAGCTATCACGGTTCGGGTTATTCGCATTTCGTACACTCGACCTTTTAAAACGTCATAAAAAATAATTTTGAAATCTCATACAACGATTCTCACTTCGTACACTCTTTCTATAAGGTTGAAATTAGCATAGAAAAATTGAGAGTTAAGTACAGTGAATGATAAAAGTTTTAGCAGTTTTTATAAATACTATACTACGAATCAAGAACGTATCGCAAAATGTGGGTGTAGTACCAAACATAATCTTAGGACTTGCCTCTGACTACCCTCTTTAGAAACTCTTCAAGGATGTACACGCCTTGAGATCAGAGAGTATGTCTACCGTACTTGGGAATTACAGTCGTGATCCTAGTTATTCTTGGGTGGTGGGCAGCGATGGGCTTGCAACCTGTCCCGTATGGAATGCTAACTACTGAAAAATGTGGGCATGCGCTAAATATAATGTTTGGACGTGCCTCTGACTACCCCATTTAGACATCTTCAATGATCTAAGCGCCTGGAGATCTGAGAGGATGTGTAAATGTATTAAACTCGTGATCCTATTTTTTTTTATTATAAATATATTCTTCATTAATTTTATCTAAAATTATGTAGGTACCTACGAGTTATGCAACACAAGAGTGAATGAATGAATGAATGAAAATACTTTATTGTACACCATAAAACAAATAAATAACAACGAAAGAAACTTAAACTAGAACAAACTGTACAATGGGCGGTCTTATCGCTAAAAAGCGATCTCTTCCAGACGACAGAAGAGACAATAATTTCATTTTTTTTTTGGGTATCTTTCGTACTTTGTCATACAAGTACTTAGTTGATTATACTATTTTATCAATCATGTGCAAGCCGGTGTACTAACTGCGGTAAAATTGCAAAAATTTGCATAACAAGTACGAAGTGCGAATAACCCCACGGTTCATGAGATACAGCCCTGTGACGTTGTAATGTCTAAATTTATATAATCATGTGATTATATAAATTTAGACATTACAATGTATATGTATTACAATGTACATTTATATGTATAAAAGAGCACTTTTAGTTTTCCGAATTTTACAATTTTTCATTCCAATTTCTGTGCATAAAAGTACAAAGTTCGATAATAAACTTGAAGGCCCCTTTTTACCTCCATAAGGGATGAAAATCAAAAAACACTTAAACACGTGTTTCTTTAATTGCATTGAAAAACATAAATACTTAATTTCAAGTAATTTTGATAAAGTTTGTATAACAACGAATTTGTCATACAAACTTTAACACCTCTTTTTACCCCGTTAAAGGATGAAATTAAAATATCCATTAATTACGTATTTATTTAATTGCATTGAAAATCATAAATATTAAATTTCAAGTAATTTTGATAATAAACTTTAACGCCCCTTTTTAACCCGTTACCTATCAGGGATGAAAATCAAAAAATCTTAAACAAGTATTTTTGAATTGTATCAAAGAGCACAAATACTAAATTTCAAGTCCTTTTTAGGGTTCCGTACCCAAAGGGTAAAATCGGAACCCTATTACTAAGACTTCGCTGTCCGTCTGTCTGTCCGTCTGTCCGTCTGTCCGTCTGTCCGTCTGTCCGTCTGTCCGTCTGTCTGTCTGTCACAGGGCTGTATCTCATGAACCATGATAGCTAGACAGTTGAAATTTTCACAGATTATGTATTTCTATTGCTGCTCGAACAACAAATACTAAAAACAGAATAAAATAAATATTTAAGGGGGGCTCCCATACAACAAACTTGATTTTTGCATTCCAGCGCCATCTAGTTTCATTTGATGTTACTACGTATTATAGGTACTTTTCGCGGTCTCATGCGACAGCTCGGGGTTTGAGGGGTAAGATGAAAGAGGTTTGCGATTCCGCTGGCAGGTGGCGCTATTTTACCACTATCGGTAAAGTAAGTCGGTAAATAGGTGGTACTTCACATGATCGAATAAAAAGTTTGAAATTGAATTATTGAATTCATGTAGTTAGGTAAATAGGTACCTAGGTAGATATTATTAATTTCCAATTAATTTCGAGTTCGAATCCTGGCCGTGCATCAATGGATATTTCTGTTCGAAAAATGTACCTATATGCGCGTTACACGTGTTTATAACAGTGAAGGAAAACACCGTGAGGAAACCTGTTAGTATTCTTGAAAGCGGCGACGGGATTGCAACCTGTCACGTGTGGAATGCTAACTACGTAGTTAGGTAAATAGGTAGGTTACGAGATATTATGAATTATTTTTTATGTTTCTAGGGTTCCGTATCTAAAGGGTAAAAAACGGGACTACTAAGACACCGCTGTCCGTCTGTCTGTTACCAGGCTGTATCTCGTGAACCGTGATAGCTAGACAGTTGAAATTTTCACAATTGATGTATTTCTCTAAAATCAGCATAAAATAAATATTTAAGTGAGACTCCCGTACAACAAACGTGATTTTTTTGCCGTTTTGATAATAGTACGGAACCCTTCGTGCGCGAGTCCGAATCTCACTTGGCCGGTTTTTATAATAAACAACGAATTTGTCATACAAACTTTAACAACCCTTTTTACCCCGTTAATGGATGAAATTCAAAAAACCGGCCAAGTGCGAGTCGGACTCGCGCACGAAGGGTTCCGTACTATTATCAAAATGGCAAAAAAATCACGTTTGTTGTACGGGAAATATTTATTTTATGCTGTTTTTAGAGCAAAACATCATCTGTGAAAATTTCAACTGTCTAGCTATCACGGTTCACGAGATACAGTGTCATAGTAGTCCCGTTTTTTACCCTTTAGGTACGGAACCCTAAAAACATAAAAAAATAATTCATAATATCTCGTAACCTACCTATTTACCTTACTACGTAGTTGTTGTGACACATGTGACAGGTTGCAAGCTCGTCGCCGCTTTCAAGAATACTAACAGGTTTCCTCACGATGTTTTCCTTCACCGTTATAAACACGTGTAACGCGCATATACATTTTTCGAACAGAAATATCCATTGATGCACGGCCAGGATTCGAACTCGAAATTAATTTGAATTGAATATCTACCTAGGTACCTATTTACCTAATTACATGAATTCAATAATTCAATTTCAAACTTTTTAGTCGATCATGTGAAGTACCACCTATTTACCGACTTACTTTACCGATAGTGGTAAAATAGCGCCACCTGCCATCGGAATTGCGAATCATTGGTTTACCTCTCAAACCCCGAGCGGTCGCATGACACCGCGAAAAGTACCTATAATAACGTAGTAACATCAAATGAAACTAGATGGCGCTAAAATGCGAAAATCACGTTTGTTGTATGGGAGCCCCCCTTAAATATTTATTTTATTCTGTTTTTAGTATTTGTTGTTAGAGCAGCAATAGAAATACATAATCTGTGAAAATTTCAACTGTCTAGCTATAATGGTTCTTGAGATACAGCCCTGTGACAGACAGACAGACGGACAGATAGACGGACAGCGAAGTCTTAGTAATAGGGTCCCGTTTTACCCTTTGGGTACGGAACCCTAAAAACACTTAAAGGCGTGTTTAATCATTTTATATTTTGAGATTACATATTTCATTCATTTCAAATAACAAATGAAAGGGTTTCATACTAGCTTTCATCCCTTATTTCACCCCCTTAGGGGTAGAATTTCAGAAAATCTTTTCATATCGGATGCCCACGTGATAAAAAGATTACACCCTCCAAGTATCAGGTCTCTACTATCAGCGGTTTAGGCTGTATATACGTTGATCCGTCAGTCAGTCATTCAGGACAAAGCACTATAAAGGTATAGATAACATATACCTATATACTCACATTTTAGCACAGCTGGCATCAGTGACGTGTAGCAAAGATAAACCACAGAGAAAAACAAGTAACACATGTTGTTGATCGTCTTTGAAGCATCACTGCCGGCTTTTACAAACAGCAAGCCCAGAAGTACACCGATGAGCAAATGAAGCGCCACCTTTAGGTGAGTAACTGTCTGTAAAAGTACAAGGAAAAGTTTGAAGAATGAAATACGTGTGAAGAATTTTGTAACTAGTTCCACAGGGATATTCCTAGCGGAACGTAGGTATTTTACACCTCACAAACTGACAATATTTTAATCGCATATCTGAAGTCTGACGTTGAATCTTTAGGTCCTTAATAGTTTCGTCATCATGTCCAATACAAGATCTGTCCATCTATGGCCAGAGCCATTTTACTTGCAAACTTGACAAGTTCGCATCGACCACATAGCCCAGTGCCTGTGCCTGTGTGGTCGATGGGTGGGCGAGACTGCTGAGACGTAGGTTTTGCCCCGCGGTAGAAGAATTTTTTAGACAAGTTTGCATGATGTGGGCCTTGTGATACCAACTCGAGTGGGGTCAAGTGTGAATGTAGTTCTTACCTTAAACGTGCAAAGTGGGGTTGGATTTCAAACCAAAATTTTTACAGCCAGGTGGTGGTGCAACTTAGTTCGTTCGTCTGTCCGTTTTTCACGGCTGAATATTTCAACAACTACTGAAGTTATCGACTTGAAATTTAGAATATATACTTAGTTAAACATCACATTGCAAGAAAAATACCAAGAATTTCCATTTTCATTGCCAAAAGCGAAAGTAAGGTCTAAAAAAAGGTCAGTTTTTAGGGTTTCGAGTTTACAAGAAACCCTTATAGTTTCGCCATCACTACATAGTATAAAGCAAAGTCGCTTCCCGCTTCCCGCGTCTGTATGTATGCTTATATCTTTAAAACTACACAACGGATTTTGATGCGGTTTTTTTTAATAGATAGAGTGATTCAGGAGGAAGGTTTATATGTATAATAACATGCTTAATATATTAGAGAACCACTGATAATTTTAAGATTTCTAATATGAAGTCGTAAATAAACACAGTTTTTTTGCGCTTTCATTGCAAACGCTGGCTGAACTCTACGAGATAGATCAAAATGATGTACTAAATATTGTATAAATATTGTGTACCCACAATAATCAATTTCTATCCTTTACTTTTTACGAGAAATAATGGCTTATTTACGAAGCGATTTTAAGCAATACAGCATCAATCCGTATCTAATTAAGTACCTTAAATACATTTTGCATTTAATATGGAATAATATTGCCCTTTACAGCATGTAATTTAAATGAATATTTTTGAAGATATGGCAGATTTAAAAAGTAAAGACATCGCGGTTGCGGCGGCACCGGCCGGCCGGTGCCATAATGTAAAAATAAGTCTGGTTTTCCTTCCTGACGCTATAACTCCAGAACGCACGAACCGATTTCCACGGTTTTGCATTCGTTGGAAAGGTCTCGGGCTCGGAAAAGAAAAGGGGAACGGGAACGGGAACTTAACACAGCATTTGTTAATTCTAAAACGATACGAAGTTCGCCGGGTCAGCTTGTGTACAATAAAGTCAAGAAAAACATTTTTTTTAGGGTACCAACCCCTACCTACACCTAAAGTGGAGATGTTATTTTTTATTCTCGCATACCCTATGGTGTGGGGTTTCGTTGGATAGGTCTTTAAAAATGGGTTCATTATGGGTTTATGAAGACAACTTTACGATTAAGGGATCCGTTTGTGAAATATTAAGCTATAAGGCCCTGTATGTCGACGATTGCTCTTTTTCAAAACGAAAAAAGATTTTTTTGTAAAAATGTTATTTTATAATGTATAGTATATATAAAGATGTACCCATCTTTAATCACTTCGATAAATAATCCTACCGACCGCTGCAATGACGACAAACACACGGGGCACCTAGGCGGCGCGTGGTCCACCTTTTCTTTTCGAATCAATTAATGATATAAATTATGTATAATTACTTATCAAAAACCTATTCTAGTAGAAATCTAGATCTACATATTACCTATCTTTAACAATAAATCACAAGTTGATCTTAATAGTAGGTATCAAAATATTTCGGTCATAAATTCTAAAACGTATCATTTTGAAATAATATCTTTATCGTGAAAAGTTTCTGCTATTATGTTTTCAGCTTAATAGAAATCTAGGTAGGAACCTGAAGTAATATATTTATAAAAATAGGAGATGTGGCTTGTCGACATACAGTCGACAGTCGACATACAGGGCCTTAAAGTGCAAAATTTTGTCAGAGTCAAGTGTCCCCCCCCTACTAGCTAAACGATTGGTTTTGGAGGTGTGAAAAAATTCACGGTAGTAGTACAAATAAAGATTTTAAAAGGAAAACTATCAGAGCTAAGTAGGCTTTACAAGTTTACGAATATAATCATTGACTAACTAAGAAAATGTATTTTCTAAGTTGCTCGACGATTACTCATAAACTAGAAGTAAACTTTTTAGTACAAACGTTGAAAATTACTTATATAACGTTGTTAGCTGTGTAAACTACGAAACCCTTCATTGCGCGGGGCTGGCTCGACACGCACTTGACCAGTTTTTTTAAATGGTAACTAGTTCAATTGGTATTTATATTTACCTAAGAGCCTGCTGGTTGACTAAAGACATTTTTTTTGGAGTGACTTACCCGTTCAACCCACAATTTTTCTACCCAATATTATTTTTAACCTATCTACCCAATCCAAAAATCGAAGTCACAGTGTAATCTAAACAGTGCAGATACCGTAATATTTATAAATAATCGAACTTGATGAAATTATTACTTACAGCAACTTCAAATTTTGTACCTACCTATAATATTAATTATTGGTAATAGTAGGTAATAATATTTTATGCTAATAAATTATGTTTATTTGTTGGCCGAATCGAAGGTATCTCGGCTTTCATTTCGAAGGTCTCTGTTATAAAAAAATATATCAGCATCAAAACACGTGCTCAAAACGGTGAAGTAAACATTGTGAGGAAACCAGTTAGTATTCTTATAAGCGGCAATGGGCTTGCAACATGTCACGTATGGAATGCTAATTACTACAAAATGTGGGCATGAGCCAAATATAATGATTGGACGTGTCTTTGACTACCCCCTCTAAACATCTTCAAAGGATTTAAGGAGAGGATGTCGTCTACCGTACTTGGGATTTACGGTTTCGTGATCCTGTATATTTTTTTATTTGATTATTTGTGTTTCAATAAAGGTCGAGTTAGGTTTTTGTTAGACTAGTAGACAAATATTTTTATAACAAGAAATAATATTGAAAGAAGAAGAGAAGAAAAAGACAAGAAAAAATATTGATAATAATAATAAGTACCTATCTACATTTTTAGGGTTCCGTACCCAAAGGGTAAAATCGGAACCCTATTACTAAGACTTCGCTGTCCGTCTGTCTGTCTGTCTGTCCGTCTGTCTGTCACAGGGCTGTATCTCATGAACCATGATAGCTAGACAGTTGAAATTTTCACAGATTATGTATTTTGGTTGCTGCTATAACAACAAATACTAAAAACAGAATAAAATAAATATATAAGGGGGGCTCCCATACAACAAACGTGATTTTTTTGCCGCTTTTATAGATAATGGTACGGAACCCTTCGTGCGCGAGTCCGACTCGCACTTGGCCGGTTTTTTTATTTGCTGACCCTTTTACCTTAGGGTTTCACTGTGTCATAAATAAATTATGGGAAATTAATTATGGGAAAATAAATTAAAGGTAAAAACGTGATAAACACCCGTGTTAAAATAATTAGGAAAAAGTAGGTGTGGGTACAAGGGGTAACTTGAATCAAATGTTTTGGGTCGGACGGAGCAAAATACCTATTGGGTAGAATTGTGGGTTGAACGAGTAAGTCTCTTTTTTTGTTTTTAGGGTTCCGTAGCTACTTTTTAGTTCAACGGGAAGTAGGTACTTATCTTGCAAAATAATTATGCGATGTAGGTAAATGGCCATATTTTTTGCCACGTTTTTTTGCAAAAAAGGGTCTTTATCTTTAGTAGGTAATACGGCCTAATACCACAGTTAATACTTATGTAATACCTAACTACCTACCTACGTAAACGAGTTTTCATTAAGTAACATATCTTTAAAGTCGTTGTGACATAATTATATTTAATGATAATGAATTATTAAATTTATTTGAATGACCTTATGTATTTGCTACTGTAGATACCTACTAGAAGAGTCAAAAAAACTAAAATGAGTCAACATAAAATATTGGTATCTTCACGCGTGTTACCTATTGACCTGACTCCATAACTAACAAGGACTCGTAGTCAGATAAGATCTCTACTATCGCGGTTACCTAACTAGGTAGGTACCTACCTACATTTAGATGGCACATGTCCATATTTTGTAGTAGGTATCTACCTACCTAGTTAGTATTTCATAAGGTGACAGGTTGCAAGCCCATCGCCGCTAATAATAATACTAACAGGTTTTCTCACTATAATTTAAACATAGATACCTACCTAGGTAGGTACCTACTTATAATAAAACGAGAACAGATTAAGATCGATCGAATTTTCTTAATTTTAGTTATATTGTTGTACAACAGAACAACAGAACTGCCATTATTGCCTTAGTACCTAGTACCTACCTTCCTACAAAAGGTTATGGTAATTAGAAAGGATTTTTTACCCAATCTCTATACTGCTGCAGAACACATCGCCTGAATAGGACCCCGAATCTGTAGAGCTCGTGTGGTCGTCTTACGATAACTGATATCGTGTCATTGGGTTGAATGTGCATTCCATTCTCGATGACAGGTGCCATTGTTGGTGGTGGGGATTTGTTTTGTAAGCACCTTTCTGCAAGTATGTGGTTGAAATTGCCATATTCACCGTTCGCGATCTCCAAAACTAAAAAAGAAACTTTAATTTAGATAAGTTCGGGTCAATGTAACGCAGCAAGCCAGTATGTCTACTGCTACTGCATCGACACTGACACACAGTCTATCATAAGGGGTGTCAATTTATGCTATCTAAGCGGCAATAGATAATGCAAATGTTAAAGACGAGTAAGACAGGAGTCTTGAAAAGTAGTAGGTAGGTATACAAATAAAAAAAAAGACCATTTATATTTATATTATTTATACCAGATTTTCTGTTAACATGTTCTGTATTTTCAGTAGGTAAGTAGGTACCGTGAAACATGCCAACTTTGCCAACATTTTTCGAATATTTTCAATTTTTGTATAATTTTTCTATGGGAACGTAAGTGTGTATTATTTTATCAGATTTTATTATTCGTCAATATTTAATTGAGTATTTTATTCATTTTGATGGCGGGCAAATTTATCTGGACTTTTTGCCAACATTACCCGCATTGATTTTTGACGCAAATAAGGTCTCTATCCAGATAACATAAAGTCTAATACAAGAATTTGGGCAAATATGGCGTTTACTTTTGAAATAAACACGATACCATGAAAGGTTTCCTACCAAAGTGGCTGGGCAAAGTTACCCTGACCGTTTTCATCTTTTTCATACAATCCGCATTTCACATTTTAAAAGTGCTAGGGTTGGGTTGGCACATCTCAGTAAACTGATCTTAAAGCTTTTTTTTCTTTTTCTGCAAAATTATGTTGTAGATAAACAAAAAAAAAAGTTATTTTTCATTTATTTATTTAATATCTAAACTTTTAATCAACATGTTTACTGCTTCCAATTTTTCGTCTCGACTTTCTTTGTCGTATTCGAGATTTTTGCTTGCTTTTCTGAAATAAACCAAATAACAATATTATTATTACATCTTCGGTGGCGAACGATCGAGAGAGATGGAAGTGGGATAAGGAATCATTTGTCCAGCAATGGGAAAGTATAGGCTAGGAATAATAATAAGCATATCAGAAGTACCTAATCATTAAAAAGTCAGTCTCAGTACCAGAAATCGGAGTAGGTACATAGTAATTGCCTAAACTTCGAAGAACTTCAGACAAAATAAGTAGCATGTAAATAATACCCTCGTATAAAATCCCAGAATTATTTTATTGTTCCGAATTCAAGCTTATACATTTTATGTAGGAATCACATTTTACCTACTTCCTTGAAGTTTAGGCAGTATACTCTACCTATTCAGATCTCTGGTAATACTGATCTGATGGTTTGAATGATTACCTAAACTTAATAATAATAAAAAAACAAGTTTCGTAAGTGCCAACCCTAAGCTTATTTTGATGGCGGGTAATGTTGTCAGTAGTAGATCGCAACATCATAGGGTAACTTTACCCACCATTATAACTTTAGTTTAAAAGACCTTCAGCAATGATAATAACATATAATACTCTTAAAGCATTTTTGTATAACAAATTATAAATTAAACTAACCTGTGTTTTCACCATCACGCACAATTCACTTTTGAATTTGCACCAAAAATTGCCCGCGAAAATACGCACCACACTCGACGAGTTCCAACAAGTTACTGAGTGAAGTTAGCGACACACCTGATAGACAGTGTGGCTAGACACATAACCTATTTTCTACCGAAATCAATAAATGTTACCATAGTTTTCAGATATGCACTTTAAAGATTTGCTTATAAATTGAGTTTCGGGCAAAATTACCCTTGTTGGCAATGTTGGCGTATTTAACGGTAGGTACTTAGGTATAAATAGTAAATTAATTTATCCTACTCCGCAGACTTTATTGACTTTATCTTATTGAAGGTCTTGTCTTCATCGTATCGTAGTTATAATAGGACCAAGCTAAGGGTGAGTTTGCACCTAAGCGGAGCTGCGCTAAGCTATGATGAGCGGACCAAACACAGCGCTCGACATTTTAAAACTAGAATATTTGAGCGCTGGTTATTGGTCCGCTCCGTACAGCTTAGCGTAGCTCCGCGTAGATGGAAACTCACCCTAAGGGGGGTTTTCAAGTTTCTAGTATGGAAACTTTCCACTGAAGTGGAGCTGTGCTGAGCGAAGCAGACCAATTACAGTGCTCGAAATAGTTGGCCCAAATATTCAGTGGAAATGGAAACACCCTAAGCACCTAAGTCTATTAAAACCGAATATAGATATGAATTAATTAAGAAAATTTACTTCAACTGCGGCCTCACGCCTCAGTAATTATTGGCCTTAGCTTAGCTTTACGAAGGATAAGCTTAAGGTGTATATTTCTATCCCACCAAAAACATTCTGTAAAAAACTAGCCAAGTCTCGATGAAGCTGCTTGTTTATCTCTAAAAAGTAATGAAATCTAGACAAAGTCGTGTCAAGTCTGAGGTTCTTTACTGCGATTTCTTTATTATTATAGAATGTTGTGTGACTTGGCCGTTGAACATTCTTTATACGTTAGTGGGTACAAGTCAATTTTGTTTACACGTAATGTTATATCTGTTGTAACTACCTATGTTTGTTATGCAAGATAATAGCCAATACAGGTATTGGTAATTGGACGCTAGTGTCTTAGTTTAGGCTGTTGTTGATCGTGCAACACATGCATTCAGCATTGACAATGCTGACTTCTGCTGTCTTCTTTTTGGAGCGTCAAATCGACCACCGATCTAACATAAAATAGACGTATTTTGACGGCCAAGTCACATAACATTCTATAATAATAAAGAAATCGCAGTAAAGAACCTCAGACTTGACACGACTTTGTCTAGATTTCATTACTTTTTAGAGATAAACAAGCAGCTTCATCGAGACTTGGCTAGTTTTTTACAGAATGTTTTTGGTGGGATTTCACTTCTTTTTGTAGAAACGTGGGCTTATTGATTTATTTTATTAGATTTTCTTATTTGACACAGTTTTTTTTTTTTCTTTTTATGAGTTGTTTTTTTATTATAAAAACAAATCGTAAGCGCGTTTAAAATACAGTCAGCGCCATCTAGCGACGTGTGCGCTGGTATCACCGTCACTCTTAGTCCAATGCATTATATTTTTATCAAATTTTGAGCGAAATAATTATTTTAGTTTATTTAATTTGTTAATTTGTTTATTCAATTTGTGTAATGTTCGATTAGAATAAAGTTAATCGTTCAACTATTTCTTCTTGTAAACTTGTAAGTATAAAAGCCAGTCTAGTCTTATCCAGAGTTTTCCTTTAATTTTATTGCGTACTAGCAGTCCGCCCCGGCGTTTTTTTTTTACACGTTGGGTTACATTATCGAAGTTTTCATACGGATCCCTAATAGTTAGACATATAGTATTGCATACTTTTTTGTAGATATTGATGTCGTCTTTAAAACTGTAGTACATTACTTTGCTCTATTGTCAATAATTTCCGCAGCAAACGCAATATAAGGATTTTTTTTTAATTTTTTCACACTTTGGATTACATTATCGATGTTTTCATACGGATCCCTAATATTTTTGAAAATATACTATAGCCTATGTTCATCAGGGATAATGTAGGATTCTAATGGTGAAAGAATTTTTCAAATCGGTCCAGTAGTTGAATATTTTTTGTAAAGGCGGTATGTCGATCTCTAATAGTTTGGTTAGGCTCTTGTGTTTTCTTATCAGGGTCACCAGGTACTCCAGATCTTCGATTATCCTAGTTTTTATGGTTTTCCCTTTATGTGGCCATTAAACCCTAACTCTGTACCAAATTTCAGCTCTCTGAGTTTATGGGAAGTACTAGTTCTATTCTGATGATCATGAGTGAGTGAGTGAGTGAGTGAGTGAGTGAGTGAGTGAGTGAGTGAGTGAGTGAGTGAGTGTCTGTCTAAAATGCGAAACTTTGCTTTCGCTTAACTTCGTAACTAAATGACCTACAGACTTGAAATTTTGGATTTTAAGTACGTGATTATGGCTTACTGGATGACGAAAATTTCAGCGTTCTGGTCTTATCCAGAGGTTCTCAAATAGGGGCCTGAAAATGCGGCGAAATGGTTCCAGTAAAGGATGGTACGGCAGTGTTTGCTTCGCGCTCGACTTGGCGGGGGCACTGCCGTGCCCCCAAATATTTCTTATCACTTGCAAATGGCTTTTTATTAGCACCAAATCGAAACTAATAACAAGGTAGGTACTTTAAAGAGAAAAAAATATGTTTCGTCTTAATGTTGCCTTGTAATGGATAAATTAAAAAACTACTAAACTAATTTTAACAATTATTTTACGTAGTTACATAGCAAGTTTCATTATAAGCGAGCGGGTAACATGGGCCATAATTTTTCCTACCCTACGAGCCTACGACCGTGCTAAGCCGGGGCAGGTAACTTGTACCATATATGTATGCCTATATACCTATATGCTTTTGTGAAAGTTAAATTTTAATTTATTCTGGTAACTTTCATTGCATTAAAAAAATCTTTGCTAAACGGGCATAATATGCCATGCATTTATTACCTATGTGTTTTCGCTTCAATTGTATACCTCTTATTGTACCTATACCTACCTAGTGGTAGGTACACTAAGTTATCGCTTAACTGATTTTAAATTGGAATATTTATGTAATAGGTACATGACCTGGGTGTCTAGTCTAAGTAGGTACCTACCAACTCCACAAACTGAAAACGAAACCTACTCGTACTCGTATAGGTATCGTAACATTCGTTCGTTGTCAAATTCAAATTCTCGTATTGTTTTTAGTGATTTGTAAGTAGGTTCTTAGATAGAGTTAGGATCATCGATGATTGCCAAAAGAAATTACGGACGATCCATCGTTCAAACTTTAGTCGTACTACCTACCTACTTACTTACCTACGAGTAACTTTGTTGGCATGGCACGATTATATCGCTTTCGATTCGCGCTTCGCGAGTAGACAAGGACGAGCATCACACTACGTAGGTATTTTATTTATATTTATTTATGACTGATTTTATTTATATTTATTATGATAACCCCCCCGCAGGCGCAGTTCCACTAGCGCGGTACCTATCTGGGTAAAAATTAGCGTTTAATCCTACTTTTTCAGGGCAAGCTACGTATATTTTCCAAATCCGTTTCGTCGTTTGGGAGTGATTGAGCCACAAATATACAAACTTCATTTATAATAGAGTTGCATATTTTTTTATTATTTCTGAATCTCAGAAAAGGATGTAACAACTTCTGATTCTGAGTGTACGCGAGTGAAGAAACGATATCAAGGTTGCTCAGCTGAAGCACTTCAACTTCGTTGATTCACGAGTTGGAAATAGTTGCGCATTTTAATAAAGAATAATTAGGTAGTTATCTCGACAAACTTGTTGCACTGGTTTTTTGTTGAGGAAAAATAATCCGTGGTTCCAACTTATAGGTAGGTACTAGGGCGTGTAAAAACCGGGTTGTTTAGAAAAACCGGGTTTTTCGGTTTTTAATTTTCAATAACCGGTTAAACCGGTTAATCGGTTATTTTTCAAGTTTTTTATATAGGTGTCTTAGGACCATACCAAACCATACATTTTAATGAAAATTAACTTATTATTCAAATAAGCAAGCACCAATTAAATTAACTTGTTAAATTTCAAAATATTTTGATGTACTCAAAACTCACCCTTACTATAATAAAGTAATAAAGGCAAAAATATGGTAAATCAGTCATAATAGTTAACAATGATACCTCATAATTCTTAGTTGTAACCTCAAAACTAACTTGATTCAAACTCTTCTGAGACCCCTCCAATACCCCTTGAAAAGTACTTCATGTTTTAACACGGGTGTTTATCACGTAATTACCCTTAATTTATTTTCCCGACGTTTCGGCTATGTTCCAATAGCCATGGTCGCTGGCTGACTGGAGAACTCGGTGCCACCGTCGAGAAGCGGAGGCAGTTGACGAAACTACCCTCACTTGGTCTTCAGAAATAGAAATGTCCATGTTCGTATTACGACACACCACACTAGGGTTCAAAACCGGGAAATCTAATTTGATTCCCGGTTCTTTCGGTACTTTCGGGAATTTTATTTTTATAACTCGGCGGGCCTCGCAGGACTCGCCACGTGCGAAAAGTAAGAAAAAAGTGTCGCGCATTTGACTCCAAGGTAAGTATTACGTTGTTCCTCATACCAAACAATGGTGACAGAATGTAATTTACTTCAAATACGACGTATTATCATACTCCTAATATGATTTTTGTGATATTATAAACAAAACCACAGTAATTTTAGGGGCCGGTATCTTATCTTAGCCTATATCGTCCCACTGTAGGGCAAAGGCCTCCCTCCCTTCTTTTTACACCTTTCGATCTCCAGCTAAGTTGCGCCAGTCATTTAAATTACTGTCGAGATCGTCCTGCCATCTCCTCCGGAGTCTGCCTCGAAGGCGTGTAGTTTGTTTTGGAGCGTAGTATCGTGTTTCGTATGCGGTCTGTGAGTCTGACTCCTAAGATACTACGCTCCATGGCTCTTTCGCAAACCTCGAGTAGTATCTCTCATGAGCTGTCGGGAACCAAGTCTGTGCATCGTACGTTAGAATTGGGAGAATGCACATGTCCATAAGTCTGCGCTTATTGCAGAGTGGCAGTTCGCCATTCATAAGATGTTTCATCGACCAGAAGCTTCTCCAGGCGTTTTCGGTGCGTCGAGCAACTTCGTTTTGTTGTGCCTGGAATGAAACTATCTGGCCGAGATACACATACTCATGGACATACTCATACTCAATCTCCACATTCTCCACGTACAATCTCCTCTTCGTTCCATTGGTCATCAGCTAGGTCTTGTCCCCACATCTTGGTCGGCTTGCTTGGTTCAGTCCTTGAAGCATATCGCCTAGTTCTGCAGCTGTGGGGGAGAAAAGGACAATATCGTCGGCGAAGCGCAGGTTTGTTAGCCTGCTATCTCCGACGACGATGCCCTTCTCAGCCCATTTGGGCTTCAATCGCTTGAACACTTCTTCCAAAGTAGCTGTAAACAATTTAGGAGAAAGCGGGTCTCCCTGTTTCACGCCTTTTACAATTTGGAAAGAGAGCCCCGTGAGTGAGGTTTTTATGGATGCTGTACTATTGCTATAGATATTACGGATAAGTTGAATGTACGTTTAATTTATGTTCTGATTAGAAAGTGCCTCGAATAATGGTTTATGTTTTATGCTATCAAAAGCTTTTGAGTAATCTACAAATGCAAGATAAAGTGGGATATTAAATTCTACGTTTTTCTAAGAGCTGGTTAAGGGAATGGAAATAATCCGTCGTGGAGAGGCCACGGCGGAAACCCGCTTGTTCTGGTGGTTGATGTAAATCGAGCTCACCGGATATTCGATTTTCGATAATTTTCATGAATAGTTTAAAAAGGTGTGAGATAAAACTGATGGGACGATAATTGCCAATGTCGGACTTTTCACCCTTTTTATGTATGAGTATAATGGTGGAGTGGCAGAAATTATGAGGAAAAGAACCGGTCTGAAGAATGTAGTTACAAAGGTTCGTAAGGTGTGGGAGTGGTACTGGTTCTCCGATTTTTAAGGCTTCGGTGGTAACACCATCTGCACCTGGGCTCTTGCTATATTTCATGCTGCAAAGCGCGCGATGAACCTCTGGTCCTGTTATCGGCTCTATATCATTTTTCTGATATATATTCATTCTTAATGTTATCTATTTTCTCGTCGATCTTAATTGTAGTTGACTTTTGAACCTTATCACTTCTTTTATAAATCAAAAACTGCAAAGAACCGAAAATACCGAAAGAACCGGGAAATCCCGGTACCGATTTAAAAAAGTACCGAAATTCCCGGTTCTTACAAAGAATACCGGTTCCGGAAACACTACACCACACTAACTGTATCTACGCACTGAGATGGTCTGTCACGACGCGCACATATAGTAACCACAGGATTCCAAGAATAAGAGTCTATAGCCGTCTTCACGATTTAAATTTGATTACTTCTTGATTTCAATAGCTTCCTGAACTATTATCTTATAATAATGGCGTTCACTAGACAGAACTTTTGGGTCATGTAGTTCAACCAAGTCAACCAAGTGAGGGTAGTTTCGTCAACTGCCTCCGCTTCTCGACGGTAGCACCGTGTTCTCCAGTCTGCCCGCGACCACGGCTATTGTAACATAGCCGAAACGTCGGGAAAATAAATTAAAGGTAATTACGTGATAAACACCCGTGTTAAATCTATTGTTATGTCTACTAATCACGATAGTTTGAAAAATAATACTTCATGTTTGCATCTTAAATCGATTTTTTGGAGTTTTCTCAATTCCTCAATTACCTGTGGTGGTTTCTAAATGTCACGAAAGTCAAAGAAACGTTACACAATCGTTTAGAAGCTGTCGAGGAATGCTCAAGGTAGATCGCAAGATACCTTGAGTTGACAGTTTCTTCACTGAGGAAATATGTTGAGGAATCCTCGACATGAGGCAAACTCGAAGTCATTTTATTAACTACAACTACTAAAACACGGTTACGAGGTCGAGTCTAAGTGAGGATATTTCTAGGTAACAACTAAGAATATAGGAATAAGAATAATTAATTTTTTTAATTGGTAGTATTAAAACTCTTTCTCGTACTCAAATCCTAATAATATTATAAATACGAAAGTTTGTGAAGATGTTTGTATGTTTAAATATCAATCAGGCCTTAACGAAAAAACGTATTAAGAAGAAATTAGCTGTAGATGTAGATTATAATGCCCGATTAAAACATAGGGTGGTTTATAATCCGAAAAATATTGCCAAAATGATAAAAAAAAGCAAAAATAATGAATTTGGAAAAAATCGAATATCCGGTTATTTTGCCAAAAAAACCGGTGAAAAAACCGACCTAAAATCAGTCGGTTAATCGGTTTTTCGGTTAATCGATTAATCGGTTTACATGCCCTAGTAGGTACCTACCTATTGATAACCACGCACTGGAGGCGACTGACATTGTTCAGTTGTCTCCACTGGGGCTGGGGACGTGATAATATACTGAGAATCTAGATACGCGGTAGTTCAAAGACATCGAAATGTTTATAAATACGAACCATTTCGAGCTACTTACTACCCTTCGGTATTTTCTTGGTGTACTATACCTACCTCATAATTGTAGTATAACCAGTAGAAGTATTTTCTATAAGGGTGCCAAGTTCTGTGTAGAAAATCCTAAAATTTTAGAAGATTTTACAAGAACATAATACAAATATAATTCAAGCTCAAAAAAGTTTAGTTAGTAAGTACCTACCTACCTAGTAGACCTAGTGGTACCTACTTACGTAGGTACTACTACCTAGTGTAGACTGCTGCGGCAATCGTGATATCAGCAAGTAACATTATTTTGTTTGTAGAACTAGTTAGTTAGTTTTATGTGAAGTCGGAACGTGATGAGCATGGTGACGACGGTCAGCACCGAAACCGAGAAGAGCTTTAATGCGACGACATAAGATTCAATATGGACTATGCTTTCAAACTCATAAGCAAGGCTATTGAGCCTAGTTTTGTCGTAAATCAAGCCAGAATGTTTTTTATACCTACGTACACCTACATAATTTAATGTTTACATACAGTATGTATTCAAGACGACTCTCTAAAAATGAAGCCACATGTAGGTTCACCTACCCCTGCCAATGTGCCAATGGTGTAGTCCGTTTTCGACCCACGTTTTCTCACCACAAATAATAAATTCCAGATTCAACCCAAAATGTAGGCCGGTTTCAACCCACGAAAAAATAAAATAATATTTAGTTCGTGTTCTACCCAAAATCTATGCCTGTTTCAACCCACAGCCTAAGACAATGGATATTAGTACGGTTAGACAAAAAATGCAAATAAAATTGTACTAATATTTTTTGCAATAATATTATTTAAAATGTTAGGATCTGCAGTTTTTGAATGGCAATCATACTATTAAAAATGCAGTCAGCATTGGCATGTTTTACCATACTATTTCTATTTTGTGGATCCCAGGTAAAACATTATTTTTTTAACTTTTTCTGTTTTTTATGCTAATTACTAACGTAATGGCACCAATCTTGGACACTTTTAGGATCAAAATTCATCATTTTGGCTGTTTCTCATTATGTATTGGACATTATTATGAATGGCACGGAATAAGTTTAGGTCCTACATTTTTTTTATATGTTTAAAAAAATATTGGTTAATAAACAAATTAAACATGATCAAAATAAAAAGGTGCTTTTTTGATCCAGTAATGGACGAGCAAAATCTAGTAATGTACACCCAATGATGTACATGATCCAGTTATGGACAACCACTATTTTGATATGAAGCTTGATTCTAAAGTATATCCTACCTAAAGACGACAGATTTACACAATAATTAATGAAAATATCTGGGGGCACGGCAGTTCCCCCGCCAAGTCAAGCAATAAATTTATATAAAGTATTTGTTGTTATAGCGGCAACAAAAATAGTAAGTTATGTTTTTGATGGCATGTAGATTTACTTGAAAAGTAGGCTTTTTACCAATTATGACATTACTACCGACCGCCCCGACTTCTTGATTTCATCACTATTTGCAAACAAAAAGGCCGAATGAAATGAAAATTCGTATTATGAAAGTCAGATAATTGTAGTTTAGGATCAATTGTTAATAACGCGCGAAAACCTAATTATTAAACTATTCATGTCATTTGTTTGTCTTTTTTTGCATCATTTGGTCTCAGTCCAACACTGGTGCCTCTACGTTAGGTACATTGTTGATTGTTTTTAATGAATATTTTGTGAAATTAAAACATAAAAAAAAAAAAATTTGGACCGTGACTGTAATCCCCAAATACAAGAGACATAGATAGGTACTCTTAGATCTCAAAGCGCCTAGATCCTTGAATATGTCTAAATGTCTAAATGTCTCACGATGTTCTCCTTCACTGTTTTGGGCACGTGCTTTGATGCGCATATTCATTTTTCGAACAGAAAAATCCATTGAAGCACGCCGGGATTCAAACCCACCACCTTCAGATTGAAAGTCGAGTTACCCTCCCACTTGGCTTCACATGGTGAAGATTAATTTTGTTTGCTGTCGGTACCTTCTCCCTATTTTGACGCACTTATGTCATTTTGCTTCTATGCGGGTTGAAAACGGACTTCAAAAACTAGTTTGGTAGAAACTGGAATAATTATTATTATATTTTGCTTGTGGTGAGATAACGTGGGTTGAAAACTTAATCGAAATCTACGGTCTGTATAGGAAAGGTATGTGTATAAAGTAAGCAGGTACCTAATGTATAATATTACGTACTGAAATCAGCAGGGTTATGATACTTAGGACACTGCAGCCCTAAAGCTGAGAGGTAGGGAACGGTGTGTCCGCTAGGTCCGTTGTATATGCACATGCCTTCTGCTAGAATGTAAACCTGAAAAAAATACGCTCATAATTAAATTAGTTTGTATAATGTGATGAAAAGAATTCTAGATATAATATTAGGTAAACAACGCACAAGCTAAAACACTGGTTGTACTTAGAGACCCTAAAATGTGAAAAATACCCGAGAGAAAGTTAAAATTCGCACCCGAAGTGGTCTCAAACAGGGGTTTAGTGTGATAGCAAAAAAATGTTCTGTATTTCAAAATCTGTTGGCTGTAATCCTTTCGAATATTACAAGTAGGTACTTAGTTCTTGAACTAACTAATTAAATGAAATTCTCGGTACCCGTTCATTTTACGGACAAACGTTTCAAAACTCTTCATTACAAAACCAACGTTTCGCAACCCTTTCGTTTCACATCTCAACTTTCCGCAACTACATCACTACATAAATAATTAATATCGCATAGTATTCATCACGCAAATGTTCAGTTCAAAACATATTATTTCAAAAACAATTCATATCATAACCATATCAATTCATTAACCAACACTTCGCTAACCAACGTTTCCCAAATGCAATGTTTCGAAAACATATATATTATTGAAAAAAGTTCAAAACATATTATTTTAAAAATCAATTCATATTATAAACATATCAATTCATAAACCAACACTTCGTTAACCAACGTTTCCCTAATGCACTGTTTCGAAAACATATATTATTGAAAAAAAAAAAACTTTATTTACGTGCTAATTTACTACTAATAAGATGTGATTTGAATTCGTCTGAAACAAAAAAAATAATGGTTAGGTAGATATTTAATATTATTTCAGTTGTGATCTCAGAATCGAATCCTATGATCTCAGAATCGAGTGCCTATGCAAAAAACATCACCACCACAAACGACACTGTCGGTTAGGTTAGGTTAGAACTGCGACCCGCCGCACGAGCCGAGCCAGCGAAGCGAGCGTGCCGCGGTAGCGGCCGGCGAGTGCTAGAATCGAAATGCTGTTATTTTAAAAGTTTAATATTTGTGAAAAATATGTTCGTAGAATAAACTATATGCGAAGTAAAATGTTGTGATGTTAGACATTAAAATGAATCGAAGCGTTAAGTTATGAAACGATGCATTTGCAGAACGATACATTTTTGAAATAAATAGTATACGACTCGTTGAGTTGCGAAATGATACATTTGTGGAATGATAAATATATTTCTGGAATTAATAGTGTACGAAACGTTGGTTTTAAAATGAAGATTTGCGTAACGTTTGTCGGTGAAACATTAGTGAACCGAAATTCTCAGCATTTTTTGAAGTATTGGTAGGTAAATATTCCAAAAATAAACTTTTTAATAAAGGTGACATTACTTTCTGCCTATCTGCTGGTAAACAATAATGCAAATGAAATCGTAGGTAGTGTTTATTCAATGTTCAATTCAATGTTATTCATGTAAGCGTTATTCATTTAAATCACTTGGATATTAAATAGAAAATACAGCTAATGCTAACCACGTTTTTTTTGTATTGCTGACGTTTCGAGACAATTCAGACAAACAACCACGATAGTTTTAATTCTTTAAGAGGCTGCCAGTCGCTGATTGCTCTTTTTCGAAACGAAAAAAGAAATACTTCTGAACAAGCCACATCTCCTATTTTTATAAGTATATTACTTCAGGTTCCTACCTAGATTTCTATTAAGCTGAAAACATAATAGCAGAAACTTTTCACGATAAAAATATTATTTCAAAATGATACGTTTTAGAATTTATGATCGAAATATTTTATATACCTACTATTAAAATCAACTTGTGATTTATTGTTAAAGATAGGTAATATGTAGATCTAGATTTCTATTAGGATAGATTTTTGATAAGTAATTATACATAATTTATATCATTAATTTATTCGAAAAGCTAAGGCGGACCACGCGCGGACGTGTGTTTGTCATCATTGCAGCGGTCGGTAGGATTATTTATCGAAGTGATTAAAGATGGGTACATCTTTATTCACATATACTATACATTATAAAATAGGAGATGTGGCTTGTTCACAAGTATTTCTATTTTCGTTTCGAATAAAAATAATCGTCGACTGGCAGCGTCTTAATCACTTGCATTATTTGGAGTCGTCAAATTTACTCGTAGTTATGTTTAATTTAGTTTAGTTTAATTTCATTAATTAATACAATATTAATTTAATTATTATTGATAGAGCGAGTTGGATTGGAGCATATTCAGTCCCAGGCTTTTTTGTCGTCTAAATAATCAGATTTTTATAATAAGCCTTTTTGCATAGTTTACGTTAAATTAAGTTTTTAAATTTCCAAATAGATAGCATTAGCATGTCATTTGGGACTTTGTTATAGGACACTGGGTCGCTTTGATTGCCAAAATTAGGTATTTTTTTGTATACTGATTGATTACTGTGTCTACCTATAAAATATTTTATTTATTTATTTTTACCTAAAAACGCAAGTGTGGTGTCATGTAAAATATATACTTACAATTACCTTTTATAGGTAAGTATTATATACCAACTGCGCTAGGAGGCCAGTCAAAATTACCTGATCAAACATGGAGTAAAGAGAAGCCGGGGGCTGATGGACAGTGCAGACGATGGTACGGCCATCACGAGTGAGGTTCTTCAGCATTGTCATACATTGCATTGAGGTGAGGCAATCGAGACCACTGTAACAATAATTTGAATTTTTTTTTGTTGGACAATTCATACATCGCCGTCTAGCATCAAACTAAGCAAAGCTTGTACTGTGGGAACCAGATTACTGATAGAATACTTATCGTCAGTGGAAAGGAAGAAATGCTAAAGCGCATATGCAAATGTTGGGAAATCGAGAATAAGTTTTTTTTATTTTTTATTCATAACTCTTTTGTTTTTAATTTTAATTGGTGTATTAAAATTTTAGTAATAGTATGGATTTTTTCTTAAAGGATTACCAGTTCCACAGCTCTTGTAGTTCACGATATGATTGTCGCTTAAGCAAAAGTGCTCCCTATTTTAGTCAGAAAAAAACTGCTTATGTACCGTCAATTTATAAATATCAATTATTTAAAAATGCTAATAATTGGCATTCACATTTTATACAGAAAACAAAAAATGCTAAGTTACTTTCTTTAATAAAAACATAGTCAAGAAAAACTGCTAACATAATAAAAAATGAAAATAGAAGAAAGCTAAAGAAAACTAAAGAAAACTCAAGAAAGCTAAAGCCGTAAAGAATAAACGCTAAAAGCTTAATATAATAATAATAATAAGCCATTTATTAACAAAATTAAATATAGAATACAAAAATTTATAACACAAAGTAGAACATATTAGAAAAATAAAATTTTGATTATTACAAGTTTACGAGTTAGTATATAAATAAAATAATATTTTATAAATTAATCACTACATAGTATAAAGCAGTCGGCAGATTTTGATGCGGTTTTTTTTAATAGATAGAGTGATTCAGGAGGAAGGTTTATATGTATAATAACATGCTACCCGTGCGAAGCCGGGGCGGGTCGCTAGTTTACTATAAAAATTCACTTCACTCATTGAACAAGTTAAGTCCTACAATTATTATTTTTTAAATGGGTACCCATCTTCGGGTAAAGGCCTCCTCCATCCATCGCCACAGACTCCTGTCTTCTGCATGTCTAGTCCAGGTAGAGCCGGCAACGTCCTCGATATCGTCTCGCCAGCGGCGGAGCGGGGCGCCCGCGCGCTCGGCTATCCGACCGTGGGTACCAGTGCAGTACGCGTTCTGACCATCTTCCATCTGATGTCCGTGCCGCATGACCAGCCCTTTTCCTTTTTGACCTGGCAAGCTAAAATGGCTGCGTCGATTATATTGGTGCTTTCTCTAATGTCTTTGTTTCTGATGCGGTCGACCAACCGTAGATTTAGCATACTTCTTTCTGTAGAGCGTTGGAAAATTTGCAGCTTTGTAATTATCTTTTTTGTTAAAGACCAATTTTGACAGCCATAGAGTAGAGTAGGCAGCACTGTTGAGTCCATGGCTTTTTTCTTTATAGCTATAGGAACTTTTGCTTTAAATATGTGTTTCAGCGACCAGTATTTGTTCCATGCTAATTTAATTCTTCTCTCCACTTCTCTCAATGATTGGTTTTGAAATGATATGCTTTGTCTAATACGTTAATGCTTAGTAAAGTTTAATACGTTTCATAAATAGAAAAAGTCAATTTGTTAAAACAAATTGACTTTTCCTCCCTAAATAAATGTAAGAAAAGTTACTCAAAATCTTATTATGCTTAAGCGACAAATAGTTTTAAACAACAGTTATGAATGATTGCTAACAAGACGAAAAAAAATAAAATTCAAAAAATTTTAATTGCTAATGTATCTATGCCACACAATAGTGATGTAACGAATATTCGCATTCGCATTCGCATTCGCGAATATTCGCATATTTTTGCATATTCGCATTCGCATTCGCATTCGCAAATTTCGAGCGAATGTTTTGCGAATATGTATATTGTAAAAAAATATAATTTGGAGATAATACTAGGTTAATAAAATCAAAATCCATTCATTTCTTATTTTTGTATTATTAGAAAAAATAAGTTAACCTCGTAATCACATTAATCAGACTTTACTTTATCATTAATTTGGTATTATTTATTTACCATCTACTTTCAGTAATTAAGCTTACGATTCAGATTTATACTAAATAACAATTAACTTCTCATTAGAACTTAGAAAACAAAAAAATATATAATGCAATGTAAACAAACAAAAACCAATTCTTCTCTGAAACTTTTATTAGTCTTTACATAAGTTTTAAATGTTAGATAATCATCTTCATGAACGAAACTAAAAACATTAAAACGAGTAATAAATGTTTTTGATGAATGCAGAATCGTTTTTTCTCAATAACCGCAAAACATACAGTTTTGTTTTTTGTGACAAAGATAAATGGATATAATCTAGATAAATTAAAGACAGAAACAAGATTGGTGAAACTTTTCTCGATAGATTTATTTTCCAAAGTTACCTCTTCAAAAACACTAGTTTAGTTTTTAATCAAAACTATGAATAGCTAAATAGTTCATTTTTATAGAATTCGTTAGATAATCATACTAGGCTACCTAAATTAAAGACAATTTTTTTTTATGGTTTTCATGATAATGCAGTTTTATCACTTTTTCCGACTTTTGTTTACCTATTTGTCTATTTAATAATTAAACTTCAGTAGCGAAATATTAAACATTAAAAATAAAAGCTTTTCTCCGCATCAAGTCAAGTAAACGGATTATTCGCATTCGCATTCGCATTCGCGAATGTCAGTAGCAAATATTCGCATTCGCATTCGCATTCGCGAATGCTCAAGAAATGACATTCGTTACATCACTACCACACAAGGTATATAAAAGAAAATATGCGTAAGTGATCAAAATTAACAAAATTTAAAAAAATAAAAAGTACATAAGATAAAAAAATTTAATACATGCGACTTCTGTTTCAATAACGTCGTTTTAACGTTGCTTAAGAAAATAAAAACAAAGGTTTTCTTAAATTTTACGGTATGCTAAAGTGCCAAAAATTCAATTCGAAAAACATTACCGATATGCAAACCGTACCTTCTTGCTACGGTTGCAACGTGAAAGGTGTTACTCGTTCTCAGTGTACAAAGTGCAACACGGGTTGTTACGCCGTCGACGTCACATGGTCCGTTCCCGCATCCGATTCTTTTACCGATGGTGAGGTAAAACCTCAGGTAAGTACGCCAAAACGTACCCAACGCGTTATTTCGAAACCTCCTACCTCCCTTCCAAGCGTAAATTCATCTCATGTTCGTAAACATAGTGTCGAATACGCTCCGACCGATTTTTCAGCGATTCTTCCTTTGCGCTTTCTCGGTACCGAAGATGGGAACGGTTCTAGGTCAAAGGTTAGGCCTAATTTGAGTGCTAGAAGTAATGTTAGGTCTAGCGCGAAATACCTACGCGTTATTACAATCGTGTAGATCTAGGTAAACATGCTCCAATACATACTAGCAAAAGTAGGGTGACCACATCGAACGAAAGTAGGGTGTCCATGAAAAGTTTGGGACATTTATCCCCAGTAAACGCAGACGATAAACATGGTCTCCTGTGTGACTCTATTGAGCACCAGGCTAGTTTAAGACCTATGTTAAGCGTCCAAATTTTAGGTATTAGAGGTAAAGGAATGTTGGATTCTGGTGGTTGATACTGCTGTTAAAGCACAACCACCCGTGCACAAAAGCCACTAGGCGGGTAAGGCTTGCAGATGGTTCAGCGCGCACTCATGATGTTCTCCTCACTACTCTAGAAGTGAGGATCACCCCAGAAAGGTCAGTGACCCTCGGGTTCACTATCCTCCCTGATGCTCAATATAATGAGACTTTGTTCGGGATGGATTTCTTGGTGGCTGCGGGTATTGTTATCGACTTTGCTTTATCCACTTGGCACCTTTCTGGTAGGCACATCACGTACCCAATCGAGTACGAAAATCCAACAATGCCTTCAACGATTAGTCCTGCTGCCGACCTGTCTGATGATAAAAAGAAACGGTCCGATTTATTGGAGCACAATATTATTAGAATGCAGGGGGAGCCTACGTCCTTCAAGGAACAACGCCACATAGTTGCAGGACTTGCAGGTAACCGTCAGAAGACGTCGTCAGTCCCGTGGTATAGGCCCACTCCATCTCAAAATCTCGCTGGTTTGTCACAACAGCAAGACGCAGCCGACTTGCTTCACTCGTCTCAGTCGACTTCTTTGGCCCGCTCCCAGATGGAGACCAAGGGGAGCGATGATAGGGAACCTGTAGGGAGGTCTCATGGCTTTCATAGCACGGATACCGTTCCGTTAAACTCCACCGTCCCAATTCGGCCTAGGAAGCGCAAAAGAAGACCACGCTATCGTGTTTTATGTCCCAAGTTGGACTCGGGACGTGTTCCCAACTTGGAAGGGGAGTATGTAGCGCGCGGTGATCTGTCACCTGTCAAATCAGTTTTATTTGGACCACGCCGCGTCGACGTCACATCCCTTTCCTGAACGCGCCATGACTTTAAGGCGACTAGCGCCATCTCGCGCCAGGCCAGTGAGATTCGGCGGCCCGCGCGTAACCGCGACGCATGAGCGGCTCGAGTACTTTTTAATCATTTGTGGTGTTTTATTGTGTTTTACTGTTTGTTTTATATTTTACGTGTTTTACCAATGACTATCAGCATTCTTATTAACTCTCCGAACCCCGAGATAGAGTCAGCCAGCCGGGCAAGTGTTAAACTATGTATTTATGTATGTACCTACATAAAAAAAATCTCAGATGAAGTCGATTTTTTATTTAGTTTTAAACGTACAGCTACCTAATTAAGTAAGGTTATGTTTTTATTAGGTGTTATTTATCTTTGTTTGTATAGTTCAGTTCCTGATGTAGATACTTATGTAGGCATTACATTTAAATTCTACTTGACCAAAAGTACCTAGGCATAGTTATTATGCTTTCAACCGAAAATTTAGCATCTACGTTGGTATATTTTTTATCAGTTTTACAAACATGTTAAATGATCGATCGAAAAAACTGGTAGAGAGGTAGGTAGGTACCTATACGAATACTTAACCTACTACATACATACCTTTTTTGTGTTAGTACTACTAAGTGTTCAAAATCTGGTTATGTAAACTTGTATCTAGGGCAATCTCCGAGGAATTTAGTAATAATAAAATATAATTAAATTGAATATTCATAATATCATTGTACAATTATGATAGTCACACCAAAACTGCAAATAATGCAAATAAACGATTAAATTTCAAAAGGCTAGGCTAGGTTTTAAAAAGACTCAAATTGACCTACTTAAGTACCTACATTAAACTGAGCATAGTTCGGCAATTCAAAATCTTGAGTAAAATAGACTTACGTGGTAGGTTCGTCCAAAAATATGACAGGAGGGTTGTCAATCAGCTCCGCTGCTATAGATAGCCGTTTCTTCTGACCACCTGATAAGTTCCCGCATCTCGTGTCTTCTGTTCCGGATAACCCTAGCTTGAACAGTACCTCTTTGATCTGCAAAAAAAACTAACCTATTACATCTAAATAAGTATCTTGGTATTCAAATCTATGGGTAGATATAGTTAGTCACTACCCACATAATATAGACTTTTATAATTAAAAAACCGGCCAAGTGCGAGTCGGACTCGCACAAGAAGAGTTTCGTACCACTATCTATAAAAAACGGCAAAAAAAACCCGTTTGTTGTATGGGAGCCCCACTTAAATATTTATTTTATTCTGTTTTTAGTCACATGTTACATCATCTGTTAAAATTTCAATTGTCTTGCTATCACGGTTCATGAGATACAGTAGGTACTCATAATACTAGGCGTCCCGACAGACGTCCTGACAAATTTCAAAAATCCCACAGAAAAAAGCACTTTTAGTTTTCCCCGAACTTTATGTCACCCTTACCACTTAGGGGTATAAAAAATACCCTACGAGCTACGACCTATTCTCATACCTATAAAATATTCACAAAAAAAATCCATAAAAATCGGTCAAGCCGCTTCGGAGGAGTTTGGTTACAAACACAGTCACACGAGAATTTTATATATTAGAGATAATAGGTAAATAATTTTCGACAACAATACACCAATTAAAACAAAATACCCACGATGAAATAATAGTAACAATATTACAACGGATTATTTTTGATGATCTTGATGATTTGATTTTTAATAAAAAATTAATTGTAAGTAGTTATAATTTCAGGTTTAAATTATTTTGTTTCTTTCAAAAAACATTATTTTGTTTCTGTTTTAAAAATGCAAAAACTTTAGTGCCTAATTGGTAACGTAAGGATTCTGTTGTGTCCATCTAAAATGTATGATTTTTTTACCTTGGGATGACCTAACTAAAACGTAGGCTAGTTTAAAGTAATTTAACGGTTTTTTACGTAATTTTTACGTAAAGTGAGTCAGCATTATGAAAAGGTGTTGACTAAAGTAAAATTTTGACTTTCTTATTTTTTTTAATCTGGGGGCACGGCAGTGCACCCAGATTGATTTATAGATAGATAGATATATAGATTGATAGATAGATTGTTTAGATTGCTATGTCGGTAAAGCAGCGCCGGTACTTTACCGACTATACCGACATAGCAAGATGGCAACAATGTGACAGTAAGAAAGTAGGTATTTTTTTCTTTCGACTAAAAAGTTTTAAATTGAATTAGTGAATTCATGTGGTTCGTATAGGTACCTAGGTAAATATCTTTTTTAAAAAAACAAGGGTAATTTTAGGTAAATAGTAAATAGGTACCTTGGTAGATACCTATTATTAATTTCGAATTAGTTTCGGGTTCGAATCCCAGCCGTGCATAAATGAATATTTCTGTTCGAAAAATTAATATGCGCGTTAACACGTGTAGGTAACCTAGGTAGGTAACTAGATATTATTGTTTTGAAAGCCATTAAATCCTAAGAAGTACCTAACTACCTAGACCAGAGACGTCCTATTTTTTACCCAAAATTAAATGCCCCCTTTTCAGGGTTTACGCTCGCTCGTACTCGTACCTAATAAAAAACTACTAGATATGTAATTAATTATGTTTTATGTTTTTAGGGTTCCGTACCAAAATAGTAAAAACGGGATTACTAAGACTCCGCTGTCCGTCTGTTACCAGGCTGTATCTCATGAATCGTGATAGCTAGACAGTTAAATTTTTCACAGATGATGTATTTATGTTGCCGCTATAACAACAATTACTAAAACCAGCATAAAATAAATATTTAAGTGGGGCTCCCGTAAAACAAACGTGATTTTTTTGCCGTTTTGTATAAATAATAGTACGGAACCCTTCGTGCGCGAGTCTGACTCGCACTTGGCCGGTTTTTTTAATTTTTCAGTAGTTATCATTCCATGTCACTGATTGCAAGCCTACTTTTAATTTGTTTTTTAACGATGTTATCCTTTACCCGTTTTAAACACGTGAATGCGCATAAGGTCGAGGAGGTTACTTCCTTCTCTCACGGAACTGATAATATTTATGTTTTGACAGATACTAACCAAGGGAGAATAGGCAAAATGTAAGAAACCTGGTACTCCCTTTCAATAGCAAAGAAATAATAATGTAATTGAAAAGGGCTTTCCAGTTGGAACAATACATATATTATGACAGCTCTATTAAAAATTATAGTCCAAAGTCCTTTCCAATGACATTATTATGTATGTCATTGCTATTGAAAGAATGTGTTTAAAATTAAGTCCCGTTACAAAAATAGGCGAACAAAATAACAGGGTCATCACCAGCAATGACATTGGTGTCGTTGTCAGTAGTTTTGTTTTTTTTTGACAGATACCTACTTATAAAATCTTACACAACACACAATGACAGGTGTCATCTTGTTCACCTTTGGTTTTTATAAAAGGATTGAAAAAACGTTGACGTTGTATTATGTTAATCTTTCTGGTTAAGGTGATATGTGAAATGTTTGGTTTTTTGTATGGGCTGAGTCTACCCGGATAAGACGGAAAAAGTGATAAAACTTCATTATCTTGAAAACCATCAAATTTAAAAAGAAACTGTCTGTAATTTACTAAGCTAGTATGATTATCTATATATAATTATATATATATATATATATATAATTATCGAATTATATACAAAACAAGCTGACCCGGCGAACTTCGTATCGCTTTAGAATTAACAAATGCTGTGTTAAGTTCCCGTTCCCGTTCCTGTTTTCCTGCTTTTCTCTTGAAATTTTTCCTGAATTTTCTTTGCTATTAACCTCACGGAGCCCGAGACCTTTCCAACGAATGCAAAACCGTGGAAATCAGTTCGTGCGTTCTGGAGTGAGTGTGCGTTCTGGAGCGTCAGGAAGGAAAACCCGACTTATTTTTATATTATAGATGAACTGTTTAGCTATTCATAGTTTTGATTTAAAACGAAACTATTGTTTTTGAAGAGCCAACTTTGGAAAATAAATCTATCGAGAAAAGTTTCACCAATCGTGTTTCTGTCTGTAATTTATCTAGATTATATCCTTAAGTTATCTTTGGCATAAAAAATAAAACTGTATGTCTTCCGGTTATTGAGAAAAAACTATTCTGCATTCATCAAAAACATTTATTACTCGTCTTAACCAATTTATGCACTTCTATGTTTTAGGCAAAACGTAAATAGCTGTAGTAACGTACGTCATAGATACGTACGTCATAGGTACGTAGGTATTGTCAATTTGGAAGTTCTAGGAAAAAATACAATAAGAACCTATAACTATGAAAATATTAGTTCATCACAAAAATCTAATGGAACGAACGACCGAGGTAGTTATAAATTATATGAATAATAGATAGCAATAAATTATATGAATAAATTAAACACGGGGCTCTTGTGTTTATAGGGCAAGTTGCGATAATCGCCAGTGTCAATGGTCAGCGAAACTGTTTCAACACTTTCTTATTCTATTCCATTAGTCATATCAGCACTTGATTGTGTGATGCAGAAATCAAATTATACAGATCAATTTGGTGTAGTTTCGTTGTCCCCGGTGACCGTGTCCCCGTCAACGGGGACAACGGGAATTCAGTTTTACAATTAAAAATACTTCCCGTTGTCCCCGGTTTCTGTCCCCGTTAAAAAAGTGAAATAAATTTAAGCCCGGTGTCCCCGGTGTGTACTTCGCAGAATCGGATCGAATGTGATCGGAATAATGTGAAATATAATACTTACCTGTCATAATGTAGTAGTTAATACCTAAACTGAAATAAAAGTACCTATCTTGTGATTGTAAACGTTTTTTTTTGCATTTAATCATTTCCTCGCTGAGGTGGAATGAAAAGTTACGTGTTGCACTCGAGTGCAAAGATTTATAACCTCGTGCTCTTTTGATTCCCTCGCTAACGCTCAGGATTCTAATTTTGAATCACTCGCTGCGCTCGTGATTCAATTTTAAAATCCTTCGCTTGCTCGGTCATCAAAATTGAACACGCGGTTAAAAAGCAACTTTGCACTCTTGTATAACAAATAACTATTGTTATACAAGAGTGCAAAGTTACACTCTAAACACACTAAAGTGTTCAAAATTGAACACGCGGTTAGAAAGCAACTTTGCACTCTTGTATTGTGTCGGGCCATGCGCAATGTAGGGTTTCGTATTTTACACAGCTAACACAAACATCAATCAACAGTCAACACATTACCTACACGATAGGGTAGCCATCAGTTTAGGTTAAACCATGGGCGTTGGAATAAGCATGTAATGGACGCCATACATTTTATTAGCTAGTAGTGGTTTTCTGACCAATAGTGTAATGAAAAAAGCTAGATCCAATCGTTCAAGACTACCGAAAAATACGGAAACCTACATACCTAATGCTTTTAAGATTGTAGAGTTCTGCCAATTTTTTCCAGATAAGTTATCGCTTGTTTGCCAAAATGAACATGATTGAAATAAATAAAAAGGATCACGACTTAATTAATAACCATATTTACCTCCTTATAGGATTCAAGTCCCGCTTGAGTGATATCATTTTGGGTTTCTATAATATTATGAACTGACCACTCCCTAAGAAATATGGTTTTCACTAGAGGCATTGGAAGGGGTAGGTGTGCTTGTGCCTTTTGTTTTCGGGAGTACCTAGTCTTATTACACCCTGTATACTTAGTGTATGTTTATACATATATATGTATGTAGGCATATCCTTTTATGTCTCCAGGCGCTTAGATCCCCAAATAGATTTATTTTCAACGCCGCAAGTCAGTGCGTCATAGGGCGCGTTTCGAGTATTCGTGGTATACGAGTGTTTTGTTATTGTACCTAAATTAAAAACAAAAATCAAAATCAAAATATCGTTTATTCATTGAAATCACTTGGATCATTTAGAATCGTCAAATTTAGTTAAGTTTAATTTAATTAGTTTAATTTGTTCATTGTTTGTGTTTTATTTTTTAAGTCTTTGTACTTATTTTTATTACATAATGAATCTTAATTATTATTGATAGAGCGAGTTGGAGCAGTCCCAGGCTTTTTTGTAGTCTAAATAATCAGATATTTTATAGTAAGCCTTTTTGCATAGTTGACGTTTAATTAAGTTTTTAAATTTGCTAATAGATAGCTTTTGCATGTCATTTAGGATTTTGTTATAGAAGCGTAAACATTGCCCTTGAAATGATTTCTTAGTTTTAGTGAGCCTAGTCGTGGGAACAGCGAGTTTATCTTTATTTCTAGTATTTACATCATGATTATCGCTATTTTTCTTAAACAAACTAATATTTTTACGAACATACATTAGATTTTCATAAATGTATTGGCTAGGTACAGTCATTATATTTATTTCTTTAAACTTATTTTGCAGTGATTCTCTGGGGCCCATGTTGTAAATTGCTCGAACAGCTCTCTTCTGCAACACAAATATGGTGTTTACGTCTGCAGCACTCCCCCACAACAATAATTATGCCATAATACATAATGCTATGAAAGTAGCTGAAGTAGACTAGTCTAGCTGTATCTAGGTACGTCTGTAAAAAGACGTATCTTTTTGACTGCGTATGCTGCAGAGCTAAGTCTCTTCGACAATTTATGTATGTGTGGGCCCCATTGAAGTTTATTATCTAAAGTAATGCCTAAAAACATAGTGGTGCCCACGAGATCTACATGTTCGTTTTTGATTTTTATATCAACATTTACTTGTGTAACATTCGGTAGTATAAACCGAATGCACTTAGTTTTGTTTTCATTTAATAATAGGTTATTGACATTAAACCAATTTACAACTTTAGAGATTGCATTATTTACATCGTCAAAGTTATTCTGTCGTCGCTTCAGTTTAAATAAAAGTGAAGTGTCATCAGCAAACAGTACAATCTCGTGATCATCCCTGATAAGAGAGGGTAGATCATTTATATAAATTAAGAACATGAAATAGGCGATGGTAGGTACTACTACATAGCCATCTGCTTGATCTGCCTTTAATGGTAGATATAAAAAAACGTTAATGTCGCCTAGAAATATGTACAGTAACAGTTGTTCTAACGAGCGAACGGTGAGCAAACTTAGACTCAAACTTTTGTGTGTGTGACTGCGGCTGAGCGCTACACACTCAGTTAAGTCGAACCCGCTTTCGTGAGATAGAATAGTTGTTGGTACTTAAGTACTTACAACGTTTGCTTTTAGTTCCTTAGTTATAGTGTTCCCCAGTTTCATGTCCGCTGCGAACTGCATTAGTTCGCGCACGCTGAAGAGGCTGTTCAGCCGGTCATTCTGAAGGATGTAGCAAGACTTCTTTCTGTATGCCCCAAGGGATTCCAGGGTGTTGGACCTGTTTAGATCACAGATCCGGTCGCCGGCGCGTATCGTGCCTGTCACTCCTTGTGTTCTGTTGGAGAAAACAAAGTGGTATGTTATAAAACCTACTTTTTTCTGTCCAAATTTCAAAAAACGCATAGAAAAAAAGCACTTTCTGGAAACTTCCAATTGTCTCCCCATAAACTTTGTCCTTTTAAAATAAATTACGAATTTTGGTAGAATGCGTAGCGTATTGATACGCTAAATCTTACATTATCAGAATAATTGATAAAAACTGAGTTGCTATGACGACTGTTATTGTTTTTAAAAAATTCAAAAATTCAAAATTCAAAATTCATTTATTTGTTTAGAATATGGTTAGTAAAATTAATGGTAATAAATGTCAAATAAAGTTTCACATATTCTGCCATAATGTTATGACATACAAATAGTCAATAATTATAATTATATACACCTACCTATCTATATTAATTACAATCATAATAATAATGTCAACAAATTAAATTAGAATAAAGTATTAAAATTATGTAATTGCATGCAAATAAAGAATAATAAAATGTAAAATTTCAAAAAATTCATCAATTGAATAAAAACAATTATCTATCAACCAATCCTTTAGTGCCTTGTTAAACATATTTCCGCGTTTTTCTAGTAAGAAACAAGGTAAATTATTATAAATTTTGCATGTCATGTAAGCAAAGCACAGTTTCGTTTATATAACTCTAGTCTGGGTCTAGGCATTATTAAAGGTTTTTGCGTTGCAGTTCTCCGATTACTATTATCTTGCTCCTCAAATAAGTTATAGTGACTTCTGACAAACATAACAAATTCCAAAATGTATAAGGAGGGTAGTGTCAGTATTTTATGTTTTTTAAATATAGATCTACAGGATTCCATTTGATCCATTTCCCAAATTGCTCTTATGCATTTCTTTTAAGCAATGAAAGCCCTTCTCATATCGCAAGAGTTTCCCCAAAGCAATATACCATATCTAATGATGGATCCTACGTAGCTATGATAAACTATTAACGCAGTTTTTATTGAAGTTACTTTCTTATCCTAAGAGCATAAACAAATTTATTTATTTTTCCACATACCACATTTATCTGTGATTTCCAATTTATGTTTTGTGTATGTTTTCATCCAAAGACATCTTTTTGCGTTTCCTATCATTTAGGGGTTATTTTGCGGACTATAAGTACCCCTAATCAGTATTCAATTCAGATATTTTGTCTTTATAATTTTATTAATATACTGAAAATTTCATCTTCAAGCCGTTTTGTCGTTTTTAAATTAATTAAACCAAACATTGGTTTAGTTAATTTATTCATAAAAAGAAAATATACTAACACTTACATAAGTATAGCATAATCTTAGGCTTAAAATAAACAGTTGGTAGGTAGGTATGTCATCGATGTAACTGATTTTATCTAACGCATTTATTTCTTAAGTAAAGAGTAGTCTTGCATTATATGTTTAGTGAGTTTAGATTTAAATGCGTTAAATAAGTGTAATTTTTTTATTTCCGAGGGTAGATTATTGTAAAACTTTGCGCCTTTAAAGGTAATAATCTGTTTGCCATAGTTCGTTCGAGGTTCGAGGTCTAGGTAAAACAAGATAGCTGGCTCGCCGCATACTTCGCTTTATTATTTCAGACTTTTTTACGAATTAAATGTTAGTGACCTATGTATAGTTTTATTAATTATTTTCTGACTAAGATGCATGTGTTATATTTTTACAGCTGTTTAAGTTCATTAGTTTCGTCTCTTTATATAATTTAGAGATTGATTGGTATTTGAAAAGTAAATTAATGATTTTATTTTGTAATACTTGAAGATCGGCGGCTAGTTTTGTTTTATCTGTTTGACCCAACAAACACTCAAACATCATCACAAACTTCGCTTTTATAATATTACTAGCTTTTATCTGCGACTTCGTCCGCGTAGATTTAGGAAATCGATTTATTGACGACTTTATTAAACATTCGTTTCTGAAAATCTAAAGAAAATTTTGGAAAAAAGTAACCTATGTCACTCTCCAGCCCTTCAACTATCTCCACATAAAATCACACCAATCCGTTGCTCAGTTTTGACGTGAGAGACGGACAAACAAACACACTTTCACATACATATATATATAAGTATGGATAGAATAATAACACTTGTTTTCTCAAAAAGATTAAGATTCTTAAAGTATACGAGTAAGACATAAAGAATGACTTAAGTCTTCTAATCTTAAATATGAGCATGAAGTAAAAAGTTAAGAGATAACAAAAAAAATATTCTTACGAGAATCCTGTAAGGGCATTGAGCAACGACGACTTGCCGGCGCCAGAAGGGCCCATGATGGCTGTGAGATGACCAGATTTGAAGAGCCCCGAAACATCTTTAAGAATCGTCTTCTTTTCTGAAACAAAGGATGTTTATTTTAGACCTAAAGACCTAAGATGGCTGTCGTGTTTGTGCATTACAGTTGTGAGTTTTAATTTCCGGGTTGGTCTTTTCTTTTTTAATTAATTTTCGAAATATATCAATATCAATAAAAATGTTTGAAAAAAGTATTCTTTGTTCACATCGATGCGTAAAATGTCTGATAATAATTATTTAGGCATGTATATAAGTACCTAACTAAAATTACAAAATCTAGGTAACTCTTTTTAGGGTTTCGTAGTCTACAAGAAACCCGTAGTTTCGCCATGTCCGTACGTCCGTCCGTCCGTCATACGCTCGATGCGCGAGTCCGACTCGCACTTGGCCGGTTTATTCTTGTTTTTTTGTATATTTTGCAACAATCTTTTGTCAAGTATGTACACTTACGAGTAATTGGTATCATTATTATTTTGTCATTTACTTGATTGCTATAAAGATGATAATCACTTAAAATAATTGCATTTGCGAACAATAGAGATAAGTACTACCTAGTAAAGTGTTGAGCTGTTATCTACCGACGAGGCTTACCCGTTCAACCCACAATTTTTGTGTATATGCTCCACAATGTATTTTGCCCCGTTCGACCCGAAACATTTGGTTCAAGTTACCCTTTGTACCCACACCTAGTTATTCCTATTTTATATTGTTTGATTTTAAATAAATAACACAGTGAAACCCTAAGGTAGAAGGGTCAGCAGACAAAAACATTTAGATACTTAGATCAATATTTTTATACGGTACGGTACGGCACGGAACCCTTCTTGCGCGATTCCGACTCGCACTTGGCCGGTTTTTTATTTATGACCGCGCATATTTTTTTAGTGATCTCAGTTGTATGTTTTACTGTCTATTGTCTATAAAATCGTCCAAAGTTCGATAACGATGATATTATACATTAATTACCAAAAAAAATAATAACGTATTGTCAGTGTCTGTTACTAATTAAATTTAAGTAGTTAAAACTTAAATTAAAAAATTAAAAATAATATCCTTAAAAAAACACAATATTTAGTTAACCGTTTATTCATACGCACCTACCACATAGCTACTCATATTTTCACGATTCTATCCATTCATAAATAGCTCGCCGTCTCCGTTGTAATTTGTGTAGTATTTTCTAGTACTGAGACCATAAATTAGTGCCAATTTTCGGTTAAAAAGAAACCTCGATAACTTTGTGATAGTGCAATAATAAATCATGCTGACAGTGCTCAGATCATAAGAAGCTTCTGCTGCAACGGTCAATTTTTTTTTTCGGTATATTAAAACTATTATTGTATAAGACCCTCTCGACCTGTAATTAACTTTAATGTACCTACTAAGTAATTCAGAATTTTCTTTTTGTATTCATTATATTGTTTCAACTGTACATGATCGAGGCAGTAAATCCGCTTGTGCTTATTTTAAAACTCTATAGTTTAGGTCTCCACGATACAGGCTTGCCTAGTGTGAAGACCGCTGGAAGGATGTATTAATATTAAAGCGTAATCAGCACAAACTTTATATTATACCTACTTTTAGCTTTGATTCTTATACTGTCTGTTTTTGCTGCATATAAATATTTTTTTCATTTTTTTTTTCATTTTTCATTCTAACTAATTATTTAAGTTCAAAACTCCAATTTGTAATACGTAGGTGATGTACCTACCTACTACAAGGACATGGCAAACTGAAAATTATCCATGCCATAATTAGTCGTGTGTAGGTATAACTTCAAAGTTTTGTTTGATAGACTCCGCTAATTTTGATTGAAATAAATTGTTGCCTATTATTATAATAACAGGAGAGCACGCTATCTCGTTAGTCGGTATTATACCATTAGCTAGAGTCAGTATTAATTTTAAGTATGTAGGTACATGAACACAAGTTAAATGGGACCTATTTGAGACTATTCTCTACACAATAGAAAAAAAAAACATCCTAACGAAACAACCTTGCAACCTGTCACGTAAATAAGAAATGCTAAATACAGTAATATTATGAGCACGTGCCAAACGTACCTAATACTGAACGAGCCACTGACTAACCTCTTTACAATTGAGGAGCTCCGGAACAAAAACCGATAAATCCACTTTTGATGAAAACACTTTTTTTTTCCGACTCTCATAGTACTCTTACATGCCATACTTTAATCGGACGCATCAAAAACCCGTTAAAAACGTACTAAATGAGACTCTAAAGATGGGCAGCCAGAACAAAATCCGACAATTACATGATTTTTTATCAAATTCGTAACAGATTTTTTCGTTTTCGGACCAGTAACCGATAAATCCTATGCAAATTGTTGAAGACCGATTTCCGTTCGGATCATTTCCCGATAAATGTTGAAAGAATATACTATAATAATATAATAAGATAATATAATAAGAAAAGAATATAACCGATATTTACAATAAAGCCGCTGAAAAGCCGATAATTACGTAATGGTCGGACCAAAACCCGATAATTCCATATTTTAAATTATAATGCTTAGGACACTATTCATACTAGATTTTTTTTAAATGACTATATGCACTGCCCTTCCTACGACCCATTTTCATCATATTTTAGCTGATCGAAAAGTATAACGATTTTTAAATAAATCAATGTTTTGTGTTTTCCCTAAAATTACGAAAAGTGGATTTATCGGTTTTTGTTCCGGAGTTCCTCAATTAAGCCGGAAACATACTAGCGTGTCTTGGCGTGGCGCGACACGCCAGAAGCTAATAAACACGCGGTTTCATGCATTTAATATGGTAAGTAAGGACATATTTGCATGACGTGTTGTGTCGCAAGCAACGCGTTCTGTCGTGGCGACGACCGCTCGCCACCGATTGCGTCAGAGCGGTGGTGGGCGGTTGTGACGCGACACAACACAACAGGCAAATGTGTTTTTATACCGGCGCATGCCTCGTGGCGCGAACACCTAGCGTACATTTTTAATTTAATATGCAGCAAAATTACTGACGACCTTATTGAGCTTGTACGTCAACGAAACTTGAAACTCGTACGTTTTTGCCCTCTAGAAGTGTCATTGCCAAGAGAAATTGAAGGTCTTCATCAAAATCACTATCCGAATCAGAAGAAAACATTATATATGTTTGAACACTGCAAAGGTTCGATAAGTACTGTTCAGAAAAAACGCCAGAGCACGCCACGACACGACACGTTAGTGTGCACACTCACCATCACGACTCACGACACGCCACGACATGTCAATGTGTTTCCGCCTTTAGACATATTCAAGGTTACAAGTGCCTGGAGATCTGAGAGGATGTCTATGTCTATCGTTGGTAGGTAGGTAGTAGGTACTTGAGAATTAAAGTCGTGATCCTATTTAACTTTTTATTTATGTAAAAAGTTGCACAAATAACCTTTATTCAGATAAATTAGTTGTATGTCAAGGTAAATAATAGCAATGATTAACATATTCATTATCGACTTGTTTACTATGTATTTATATTTAGCATAATTATTACCTAATGTAAATTTAATGGGCCAAGCATAGACAAGACATAGACTAGTAACTATACTAAGCTTTACTGTCACAGGGTTTGAGTCTAGGTCTGATTTTGTTCCTAGTCTACAATATTGATTGATCACCATTTGTTGTAAAAAAATTATGGTACCTCGCTAGTTCTTAAGTCGATTATTAAGTAAATATCAGCTATTATCAGAAACGTCTGGTTCTTTAACTAGTCCTAAGGACGGGCACGGGAAAGCGCGACACAGTTTTTTAGGGTTTCGAGTCTACAAGAAATCCTTATAGTTTCGCCATGTCCATCCGTCCGTCCGTCTGTCCGCAGCTTAGCCTCAGAGACTGTCAGTGCTAGAAAGCTGTTATTTGGCATGTATATTGTATATACATAATGCTATAAAAAACATAACTTGTAAAAAAAGCCAATATGTCTTGCTACGCAACTCAGTTCTTCTACCGTAAAAAGTTGTTAGATCCATGTAATACCAAGTCGGTTAATTTATTCAATACCTACTTTAAGGGTCCTTCTGTCCTAAGTTATTACGTAAAGGTAGCTAATTACGTAATAACATAAGACAGAAGGACCCTTAAAGTAGGGACTGAATACATTTAGAAGCGTGAAAAAAATGGTTGAAAGCTTTATCTATGTTAAATACATTAAGTACCTAACCTAATTGCGCTTAACAATAATATTGTATAAAAAAATAAATAAAGTAAAATAAGCGTACTAGGTACTTACCTAAAATATATTTATGCCTATCATCATTTTTCCGCCCTTGTCCCATAATATGTGGGGTGGTCGGCCCAACGCGTATTTTTTTCCATATACCTCATCCATAATTATCCATACCTGTCTTACCTTAAACCATGCGATATACTTACTCTAGTTAAACCATACCATTAAGACAACTCCTGCAGGGCTATTTTGTAAAAACATGATTATCATGTTAAGATGTTGAATGCAATACCTAATAAAGTTAGAGAATACTTAATCTGTACACATTTCATAGTAATTAGTAACTATTCACTGTTTATGCACCTATACCTACGCTTCTACGTAGGTTTTGTATTGGAAGCATAGGTATTGGTGCCTAAACAGCATAAAAAGCGTAGGTATTATGGCATTTAGTACCAATAAATATTGGTATGAATATCATAACATGATAATCATGTTTTTACAAAATAGCCCTGCTGGAAATGGTCTCATGACAGTCTATATAAAAATACAGGATAATATAAGGGAGTGGTCTCAATTTAAGATCACTCCCAGTAAATTTTACATTAATAGGTAAAAAAAAAAAAAAAAACTAAACGGACAAAGATATATAGCAACAAATTCCGCCAATCTGCTCCCAAAGAGTCCAACCCAATGTAAAATACTCCAGTAGAAAACTGTCCTGGAAAGAACCTGGAACCTGGTCTCGAGACCTAAAAATATCCTCGAGTACATTCTATAAGTATTAAGTATCTAAATTTATTTATTTAATTTTGTTTACTTGGGTATTAGTGTATTTATTATCTTGTTTATTGTATTATTTTATTTTTATTGTCTTATTTACAGTTTTTATTTAATTTTATTTTCATTTCTTATCTATTGTATTCTTATTGTACCAATTTACTGTACTTTTCCAGGTTCTTTCCAGGACAGTTTTCTACTGGAGTATTTTACATTGGGTTGGACTCTTTGGGAGCAGATTGGCGGAATTTGTTGCTATATATCTTTGTCCGTTTAGTTTTTTTTTTTAAATGGATTTCCGCAAAAGTCACGCCTGAATCAATCAATTAATAGGTATTTTTTTTACTTACATTCCTCATTATTTTCTTTCACACAATTATTTTTATTTCATCTTTTCTTTGGATTAGATCCATAATTCCATAAATAAGTTTTGTTACATCTGACACATGCCTAAATTTTGCAGTAGTTACCTACCAAGTTATGTATATGTATTTGTTCTGCACATCCTATTTTATTCGTAAGTAGACTAAAAAGTGTTTAAAATTATTAATTAATCTGTCTGTGGTAAATAAGGTGCTTGACCTCAGTATGTATTCAAGACTTTGAGACAAATGTTGGCTTTTTGCCACTCGCATACATTGGCGAAAAGTGCCGACCGTAGGTCCTGTTTGTTGAGATATAGATATTTAGATATGTATGTATATTTAACTCGCTTTTGCCAGCAGCGGCTCACGTCACGGTGCCGGTGCCTAGATAAAAAGTAGCCAATATGTGATGGACAATGGACATAGGCTATGTACCTATATATATTTCAAGTTTAAACAATTAAATTCTAAACATTTTGTAAGATACTCGTATAACTGTTTATACGTAATCATAAAACATGTTTGCAGTGGTATGTCCATTTCAAAGAGTGCTAAAAATATATTTTAGATAATTTCTAACGAATACAATGAGGGTGAGGCTAATATAATCGATCGATCATTCCTGTTATTTTTGGAGTTTACTCCTTATTAAGAAACGATTTGAGTTATAAGGCCCGGTACGGAAATTTTATGGGGAGTAAAATCAAGTGAAACACCAAAAGTTGAGGCGTTACGTAGAAAGAGACAAACATATATATCTGTAGGATTGAACGTGTAAAAGAATGAGATAGAATACATTACACAGCGTATCTCATAAAAATTGTTGCATTATTTATTTCTGCGCCATATAATAAACGATCGCTCTTATTACTATTATGTTAAAGTCTAAATTAGCGTAATCTCAAAATGAAAATTACGTTTTTAACGTTAATGATATTTTGACTTTGTTATCTTTTTGTACATGCTTTTATGCGAATAAAACGTAAAATAATGAAACCTAAAATTAATAATAATTATGGCATCCCTCTCTAGCGCGCTAACTTTCAAGCGCGTAGGCGAGATGAAGATATTATTAGCGAATAGCTGGAATATCGTTCACTATACTTTGACCTATGAAAGCAAGTTTCGAACACTTTAAAACTAGAGTAATAAGGTTGAGTTTCGTCTACACAATTTGAGAATTGTATTATGTTACATTGGTTGTGTGGTATGGTACTACTAAGCTACTAACCGTTTAAATCCAAACCAAATTAAGTAAGTAGGTAGGTACCTACCTAGTAAGTAGGTACACTGAGTGAGCCTAGTGCAGGAACATCTGTATTTGTGGCGATAAACCACTAAAATTAAATTAAACACTGACCATACCAAAACTACCTAACTACTTATCTGTTTGGACGTGCCTCTGACTAACCCATCTTCAAAGATCTGAGCGCCTGGAAATCCGAGAGGATGTCGAGCCTGCCTACCGTACCTGAGGATTACAGTCGCGATCCTATTTATTTTAGTTCGATGAACTTGGAAAGATAAAAGAACGCCTAACAAAATCATCTCTGTTGACCACCTGAACTAGATGAATGCAAATTACGATAGTTCAAATGCATGAACTAAGAACTATTTTTTTGTAACATACTTTATGTAATACGCTTTATTGAAGTAATATAAACCCACCAAAAACATTCTGTAAAAAACTAGCCAAGTCTCGATGGAGCTGCTTGTTAATCTCTAAAAAGTAATGAAATCTAGACAAAGTCGTGTCAAGTCTGAGGTTCTTTACTGCGATTTCTTTATTATTATAGAATGTTGTGTGACTTGGCCGTTGAACATTCTTTATACGTTAGTGGGTACAAGTCAATTTTGTTTACACGTAATGTTATATCTGTTGTAACTACCTATGTTTGTTATGCAAGATAATAGCCAATACAGGTATTGGTAATTGGACGCTAGTGTCTTAGTTTAGGCTGTTGTTGATCGTGCAACACATGCATTCAGCATTGACAATGCTGACTTCTGCTGTCTTCTTTTTGGAGCGTCAAATCGACCACCGATCTAACATAAAATAGACGTATTTTGACGGCCAAGTCACATAACATTCTATAATAATAAAGAAATCGCAGTAAAGAACCTCAGACTTGACACGACTTTGTCTAGATTTCATTACTTTTTAGAGATTAACAAGCAGCTCCATCGAGACTTGGCTAGTTTTTTACAGAATGTTTTTGGTGGGATTTCACTTCTTTTTGTAGAAACGTGGGCTTATTGATTTATTTTATTAGATTTTCTTATTTGACACAGTTTTTTTTTTCTTTTTATGAGTTGTTTTTTATTATAAAAACAAATCGTAAGCGCGTTTAAAATACAGTCAGCGCCATCTAGCGACGTGTGCGTACTGGTATCACCGCCACTCTTAGTCCAATGCATTATATTTTTATCAAATTTTGAGCGAAATTATTATTTTAGTTTATTTAATTTGTTAATTTGTTTATTCAATTTGTGTAATGTTCGATTAGAATAAAGTTAATCGTTCATCTATTTCTTCTTGTAAACTTGTAAGTATAAAAGCCAGTCTAGTCTTATTCAGAGTTTTCCTTTAATTTTATTGCGTACTAGCAGTCCGCCCCGGCGTCGCACGGATGTAATAATGATAAAGGTAATTTTTTTACACCTTGGGTAACATTATCGAATTTTTCATAAGGATCCCTAATAGTGAGATGTATGGTATTACATACTTTTTTGTAGATATTGATGTTCTCTTTAAAACTGTAGTACATCACTTTGCTCTATTGTCAACAATTACAGCAGCGTACGCGATATAAGGATTTTTTTGGTTTTTTTTTTACACGTTGGGTTACATTATCGAAGTTTTCATACGGATCCCTAATAGTTAGACATATAGTATTGCATACTTTTTTGTAGATATTGATGTCGTCTTTAAAACTGTAGTACATTACTTTGCTCTATTGTCAATAAATTCCGCAGCAAACGCAATATAAGGATTTTTTTTTAATTTTTTCACACTTTGGATTACATTATCGATGTTTTCATACGGATCCCTAATATTTTTGAAAATATACTATAGCCTATGTTCATCAGGGATAATGTAGGATTCTAATGGTGAAAGAATTTTTCAAATCGGTCCAGTAGTTGAATATTTTTTGTAAAGGCGGTATGTCGATCTCTAATAGTTTGGTTAGGCTCTTGTGTTTTCTTATCAGGGTCACCAGGTACTCCAGATCTTCGATTATCCTAGTTTTTATGGTTTTCCCTTTATGTGGCCATTAAACTCTAACTCTGTACCAAATTTCAGCTCTCTGAGTTTATGGGAAGTACTAGTTCTATTCTGATGATCATGAGTGAGTGAGTGAGTGAGTGAGTGAGTGAGTGAGTGTCTGTCTAAAATGCGAAACTTTGCTTTCGCTTAACTTCGTAACTAAATGACCTACAGACTTGAAATTTTGGATTTTAAGTACGTGATTATGGCTTACTGGATGTCGAAAATTTCAGCGTTCTGGTCTTATCCAGAGGTTCTCAAATAGGGGCCTGAAAATGCGGCGAAATGGTTCCAGTAAAGGATGGTACGGCAGTGTTTGCTTCGCGCTCGACTTGGCGGGGGCACTGCCGTGCCCCCAAATAATCCGAATAATTACAGATATATTATGTTTGTTTCTCTTATCATTTTAGCAGATGCGTTCATTTACCCTTTTTAGGGTTCCGTACCCAAAGGGTAAAATCGGAACCCTATTACTAAGACTTCGCTGTCCGTCTGTCTGTCCGTCTGTCCGTCTGTCTGTCTGTCACAGGGCTGTATCTCATGAACCATGATAGCTAGACAGTTGAAATTTTCACAGATTATGTATTTCTATTGCTGCTCGAACAACAAATACTAAAAACAGAATAAAATAAATATTTAAGGGGGGCTCCCATACAACAAACTTGATTTTTGCATTCCAGCGCCATCTAGTTTCATTTGATGTTACTACGTATTATAGGTACTTTTCGCGGTCTCATGCGAGGGGTTTGAGAGGTAAGATGAAAGAGGTTTGCGATTCCGCTGGCAGGTGGCGCTATTTTACCACTATCGGTAAAGTAAGTCGGTAAATAGGTGGTACTTCACATGATCGAATAAAAAGTTTGAAATTGAATTATTGAATTCATGTAGTTAGGTAAATAGGTACCTAGGTAGATATTATTAATTTCCAATTAATTTCGAGTTCGAATCCTGGCCGTGCATCAATGGATATTTCTGTTCGAAAAATGTACCTATATGCGCGTTACACGTGTTTATAACAGTGAAGGAAAACATCGTGAGGAAACCTGTTAGTATTCTTGAAAGCGGCGACGGGATTGCAACCTGTCACGTGTGGAATGCTAACTACGTAGTTAGGTAAATAGGTAAGGCTACGAGATATTATGAATTATATTTATGTTTCTAGGGTTCCGTATCTAAAGGGTAAAAAACGGGACTACTAAGACACCGCTGTCCGTCTGTCTGTTACCAGGCTGTATCTCGTGAACCGTGATAGCTAGACAGTTGAAATTTTCACAGATGATGTATTTCACATTATTACAACAACGGGAAATTACTCACGTAAATGATAAATTGTCAATCTAGATGAATCGAAACATTGTCGGTGTCCTCATTGACAATTTATCATTTACGTGAGTAATTTCCCGTTGTTGTAATAATGTGTATGTAGTACAACTCACGAAAGTTTTGAAAGTAAAAGATGATGTATTTCTCTAAAATCAGCATAAAATAAATATTTAAGTGAGACTCCCGTACAACAAACGTGATTTTTTTGCCGTTTTGATAATAGTACGGAACCCTTCGTGCGCGAGTCCGACTCGCACTTGGCCGGTTTTTTTTCTATTCGATATATATCATAATTATCGTTCGTAAGGAGTAAACTCCAATCGTGCGTCGTAGCTGACACACACACACTTTTTTTAGTAAAATATCGCCACAAAGCCATAAAGAAATGACGGGAGATCGCAAGCGAAATTTCTTTTTTTTTATTGTTATTTTGTTGTTCACATATTAGTTAAGTCATATTAGGAGAGCCGTGTTCAGATTGAAAGTCGGCAGGTACCTCGACTTTCAATCTGAAGGTCGTGGGTTCGAATGGATTTTTCCGTGCGTCAATGGATTTTTCTGTTCGAAAATTTATATGCGCATCAAAAACACGTGCCTAAAACGGTGAAGGAAAACATCGTGAGGGAACCAGTTAGTATTCCTATAAGCGGCGAGAGGATTGCAACCTGTTACGTATGGAATGCTAACTACTGCAATATGTGGGCATGTGCCAAATATAATGTTTGGACGTGCCTCTGACTACCCCCACTAGAACATTTTCAAAGAATCTAAGCGTCTAGAGATCTAAGATGATGTCTACCGTATTTGGGGATTACAGTCGTGTTTTTTTTTTTTTTGGCGGTCTGGAAGAGATATATCTCAAGGACTGCCTATTTTTTATGTTATTGTTATTTAGTGTGCAGTAGGTAGGTACAGGGTTTTCAATCTATTTCAGTTTCCATACCTAAAGGGTAAAAACGGAACCCTATTACTAAGATACCACTGTCCGTCTGTCTGTCTGTCTGTCACTAGGCTATTTATGTCTCTTAAACCGTGATAACTAGACAGTTGACATTTTCACAGATGATCAGCAAATACTAAAAACAGAATAAAACAATCGTGTTTTTTTTTGTCGTTTTATATAGCAATTGGTACCCTTTGTGCGCGAGTCCGACTCGCACTTGGCCGGTTTTTATTTTTTTATAAATATAAGTACGATGCATTAGATAAGAGAATGAGTATGAGTAGATACCACGCAAACATTTATCCCGCTTTGGGAATCAAACCCGCACCCGCACCCTCTTGCGTGTTAGTCGGGTGCTCGCGCCACCTCGCCATGCGCCACCGAGGTTGTCATAAGTAGGTAGGTACGTTGTTTGGTGGTAGAGGCCTCAATTATCGTGAGCAAATATCGTATCTTTATGTAGGAAATGCTGTGTATTTAGCACATGATACCTAGAAATTAAAATATGTACACAAACGACACTGCATGCGCAAATTAATGAATCATTGAACAGTTTGTTGACAACTTACAGTATTTTGTAGCGTTATTTAAATAAATATTGATCGATTATACGTTCCATGCATAACGCAATTGGTACTTTGGCACTTTTGAAGTGTTAAGCAAAATATTTGCTTTGGCAAAAGTTGAAGATGAATAAGAACTGAAAGCCTTTGACTCTGATTAGTGATTACATGCTAGAATAGCGTAATTCTAAGTGTCTAACCAAATGGGCCATACACATCAACAGCCACAAAACCGCCGCTCTGCCACCGAGCTGCGGACTGCAGTTTACATTGTACAGTGACAGGTAATCCTAATAATATTAAAAATGCGAATGTTTGTGAGTTTGTATATTATGTTTGTAGGTTTGTACCCTAATCAAACCTAAACGACCAAACTCATTAAGATGAAATTTGCTGTAGTATGTAGATAAACAGAAGGGGGAACTTATAATCCGAAACACAACCACTAATATTATAAAAAAAAACTTGAGAGGTGTCAAGGGACACCCGGATGGAACGAAGTTCTCACAAAATAACGTGGGACAAGGGAAGGGGAATCAACTTTGACTTCGACTTCGACTTCGACCTCGACCTCGACCTCGACCTCGACTTCGACCTCGACCTCGACCTCGACCTCGACACAATTAATAGATATATATATTAATAGATATACTATAGCAAAAAAAGTGTCGTGACAACTTTTCGTGACAACTTTTCGTATGAATTTTTTTCCGTCTAGCCCCCTTTCACAACGCGCGATAAGGAACTTCGTTCCAATAAAAAATAAAAAATAAATAATGATAAAAATGGAAAAGGGATGAATTTGGTATAGAAGGCGTTGATGTGCAAAAAATTAGACATCTCAGACCGAAAACACTGAGTTGTCATAGCAACGCATTCTACCAAAAAGGCCGGTATTGTAAATTTATTTTGTCAAAAAAATGTGATATCCATTTGACTACCGAATACCGAATGATATGCATTCTACCATATTTCGTAATAAAATTTATTTTATCAAATAAATCTGACGTTTGTTCTTACTACTGATATGGGCAGGTCAAAGTCAGCTGGAAGCTCACACTGAGCACACGGGCGTGGATTGCTTAGCTTAGAGCATCAATTAGTCTTAATCCGGCACTGATCACACTTTACAGAATATTTAGAGAAAAAAGACAATTGCGAATCTGAATCGCTTACCGAGCTTCGTACAAATTGCACCAATCGGTCAGCCAAATGTCGTATTTGACTGGCCTCAAAGCTCAGTTGATAGTAGCTCTGCCTTCTATGCTGTAATTTGTGGGCTCGATTCCCACCCGGGAAAAACATTTGTGTGATGAACATGAATGTTTTATACTGTATCTGTGTGTTGATTATGTATGTATTTACAAAAATATATATATACGTGGTATATGTGGTTCCCATAGTACAAGCTATGTTTAGTTTGAGGCTAGATAGTGTTTTTTGTAAAGTCCACCAATATTTATGTACTTGCGAGGGAGCATAATATGCGACATAAATGGCCATGTTTTTGATTGCGTTGACTAAGAAGCTTGATTTTTCACAGGTCCATAGACCGTAGACCGTAACGAGTAGGTATTTGATATGAATTACAATACTTATGGTTAATTTATGCTCAAATTTACGACTGGACCGGAAAATCCCCAAAGTTTTGACAGGTTTTAAGATTTAAGGTAACAAAACTCTTGATACATACTTAATTAGGCTATATTATACAAAAGCTACTCAATTAAGCTAAAACTAGCAACCCACAGATTATAAATAACATTATGAATATGTTATGCCATCAAAAACATAACTTGTAAAAAAAGCCAAGTCTCGCAACGCAACTCAGTTCTTCTACCGTAAAAAGTTGTGAGATCCATGTAGGTAATACCAAGTCAGTTAATTTATTCAGACCCTACTTTAAGGGTCCTTCTGTTCTAAGTTATTACGTAAAGGTAGCTAATTACGTAATAATATAAGCCGACCCACTAAAATGTACAATCAAGAATATTGCAAATGCAAGGCTGCAAGCACTAATTCCCCTGTGTTCAACTAACAAGTTTATGTTTCTTTTCTGTCTGCACACGCAACAAGTGTTTAAGTAGTATATTTGAGTGGTGGGCACTTCAGAATGAAGCAAGCAATAATGCGGAAATGTTCAGTTCATTTTCATTAACACTCCAACAGTCACATAATACTTATTCTATCCGTCAAACTTCTTGGACAAACGACCTTGAATGCGCAGAAATGAAAAATAGATCTCTTTGGGGGTGCGAGCGAAACGAAAGATAGGTCGCGATGGCCAAGAAGTTTGACGGGTACTATACCTATGTAGTTCTGAGTCAGAAGTTCTGTTGTGGGGTCAGAACTTCTGACCCCACAACACACAACCCATACTAGGACCTGACTTCTAGAAGTAGTAAGTATAGAAGTACCTATCAGTAATTTCGAGTGCCGACCATGTTACTTCCAGCTGGCTTATTCTGTAAAAATCGATCTTCACCCGTCGGATAATCGGTTCATAATTGTAGTAAATTATTAAATATACCTAAATAATTAATAATTTAAATTTTCAAATATATTTCATGTCATTATGCCACATGCCACAGCTTTTGAATTTAGAGAATACCATTTTCATAGTAACTATTAAATAATCATTCAATCTATTTTAAAATTATGTTATATGTAAGTAGTTAGGGTCATTGCGCTGGTTTCGCGACCACCGTCAGTATGCGACCATTTCAGGGACATGCTGCAGAAATACTAAGAAATTAAGAATTCCATCTCTCTTTTCCAAACGAAATTCTGGTCTATACAGAGCAGGATAGATCTATTGTTCTTACCTATTTGAATTGGCACCATAGTATTACCCGAAATTAAACAAACCCACGCTCATTTCGGCGCCCGCACTCCTCGCGTGAACGGGTTCACGAAATTACAAAAAAAATAGTGAGCACGTGCTGCTTTCGGAGTTAGTATTTAATAATTTATTTATATAATGACTGAGTGTTTTTATTGCCTAAGAAAATTATTTTTCTACGCATTTGCGCAAGTTTTATAAAGAAAATATACAAAAACATGTAAAATATTGAGTGGTCGCATACCAAAATATAATTTTTCATGTTATTTGACTTTACGACCACATGGTCGCAAATTGACTGTTTGATTGCAAACTTTATTTATCTCCCTTGTTACTTTAATAATAAAGGTTACGGATTTTGTGACTTTTTTAACATATTCTTAATAGCGGTTTTGTTACCATCGGTTTGCGACCGCATAAACATTCGTAAATAATGTACAAATATATAATATGATCGTCTAACATACCCCAACTTTAGTTTGCGACCGCGGCCGACGTCAGTTTACGTCTTAAAATGTATGGGAATTTAACGGTCGCATATTGGATGTAATAATTTGATATATTATTTTACGACCACTATTATGTTAGTATTTATATTACAGTTTTGGTACAGATGTTACAAAACAGATGATTAGAAATAAAGAAATTATTAATAATAACATGATAATGTAGCATTATTTTTAATCAATTATGTGTAATTTCCCTTTCAGACAGTGGTCGTAAACTAAAGTAGGGGGTGGGGTGGTCGTATACTAAGAAAATCGGTCGCAAACTAGCATATCACCCTATTTCTCAATAAAAAATTATTTAAAATTAAGTCTAATAATATATATACATATTTAAGGTTTTTAACATATCTTGATCATATATGGAACCATGACAAACCCTTTCAATAAATGTCGAGTAAATATTTCATACTAATAAGCTGACCCAAAGTTGGGTACCCCGCTAATCGGTCGTAATCCAGCGCAATGACCTATGAAAGTGGTATTTTCTAATATTCTCGAAAGCTGTGGAAATGAAAATCAGGAGGTCAGAGATCGATTTTTACCAACGAAATAAGCCTGCAGTACGGTAATACCAGTATCCTTTATTCAATTATCTACCATGCGAATGAAGCCGTGGATGGATGTTAGTATTTGCATTTTGCACTGTATAAATAAACAATGGAAAACTATTATTTGTTCACATTTCAGATGTCACTCAAGGTTGTGGGTAGTACTAGTCTAGTACAACATCTATCAGTGACAATGTTAAAGGGCGACCCTATACCGACCCTGATTGATAAATACAATTATAAATACAGGGTATCCCTTAAGTCCGATCACGTCAAGCCAGCAACGGGTAATATCCAAATATATATATATCTATACTAATATTATAAAGAGGAAAGATTTGATTGTTTGTTTGTTTGTTTGTATCGAATAGGCTCCGAAACTACTGGACCGATTTCACCATTAGAATCCTACATTATACCTGATGAACATAGGCTATAGAATATTTTGAAAAATATTAGGGATTCGTAATATCCATACCATATGTCTAACTATTAGGGGTCCGTATGAAAACTTCGATAATGTAACCCAACGTGTGAAAAAAATGCAAAAAATCCTTACATCGCGTACTCTGCGGAAATTGTTGACAATAGAGCAAAGTAATGTACTACAGTTTTAAAGAAGACATCAATATCTACAAAAAAAGTCTGCGATACTAAATGTTTTATTAGGGATCCTTATGAAAAATTCGATAATGTAACCCAAGGTGTAAAAAAATTACTTATAATATCATTTTTACACCCGTGCGACGCCGGGGCGGACTGCTAGTATAAAATATAAATAATGTATTTTTAAAATTACGGCACCCACATTTTGCAGTAGTCAGCATTCCATAATATGTGATAAGCTTGCAAGGCCATCGCCGCTAATAAGAATGCTAACTGGTTTCCCAACTATGTTTTCCATCACCGTTTTGAGCACGAATTAAATTGCATAATTTACATTTATTAAATAGACATACCTCTGACACCCCTATGTAGCCATATTTATGGATCTAATTTCCTGAAGATCGGAGCTGTCTATCCGTACCTACTTGGAGATTATAGTCATGGATCCTATTTAATTTGAAAGAAAGAAAGAAAGAAAGAAAGAAAGACTTTATAAAAGTAACTATTCGAGTTATTATGTCCTAGTTATCATGCACTTCTGCCTTCCGATCCTATGATCGTGGGTTTAAATCCGGTCGTGTACCTATGAATGTGTAATGAACTTTTCTATTGACCTCATACCGTCATATCACCAAGGTATTGATTGAGGTATATTAACTTCTTTTTCCTAGTAGCAAGCAAGTACCTATCTACTTACGTATCTGCTAACTGTATTTTCTGCACTCGCAACACTTTCAACAATGGAAAATTGTGTCATTTGCTTTACGCATAATTTTTTCTCAATCCTTGTACAAACACACTCGTTGTAGACTTCGTTTAGTTCTGACAATCATTTCATAACATAAAATCAGTTAAGTGAGAGTTGAACTCGCTTTGAGAGTGTTCCGTACGATTCAAGAAAAATAATGTTACCTACTATGTACCTAGTTGAAAAATAATGTTCCCCATAGGTACACTAACTGCTAGTGTATGTTTGTATCGGTATTTTTCAAGTTATTTTAAGACTAGAGACTTCTACAGGTTTTCATCAGTATTTTCTTTTTTCTGTATTTAAAAAAAATGTTGATCTGAAAGACGGTCAGACAGACGTGCAAGTGATTTAGCTAAGGGTTCTGTTTTTTATTCGGACGTACGGAACGATAAAAACTAGAAAAAGAAACAGGAATTACACTTGCAACATTATAAGATGACGTGACGTCATCACTCAAGGTGAGTAGTATTTAACAACATGCTTTTCTGTAGTCTAACAAGGTACCTACCCCTAACAAGTTTTTTTGCAACACCGAATTTTTCTAAACCCTTTAGGAGACGCGCGGAAGGGGGGTAGTTTTAGATTTAACAACATGCTTTTCTGTAGTCTAACAAGGTACCTACCCCTAACAAGTTTTTTTGCAACACCGAATTTTTCTAAACCCTTTAGGAGACGCGCGGAAGGGGGGTAGTTTTAGTCATGATGGAGTGCTTTACGGAATAACAGTTATGCTTTTTGTGTTAAACAATAATAATATTAATTTTATCAAAATAGCGAACTTCTAACCTTCAAAATGTATTATTTACGGACGAGGCTCAATTTAAGGGTTTCGAGTTTACAAGAAACCCTTATAGTTTCGCCATGTCCGTCCGTCCGTCCGTCCGTCCATCCGTCCGTCTGTCCGCAGCTTAGCTCAGAGACAATCAGTGCTAGAAAGCTGTTATTTTTAAGTTTTAATTCATAATTTAATTGTTTTCATAAAGCTTCTTCACATGTGAGGGTTATACAATATTTGCAAAAGTATAATTATATTAAAATGTATATATACAAACTACTGTATAAGGTGTAACTAAGGTAACTTTTGACATTAGGGGATATTATGGACAGCGTTTTACAACATACCCTATATTGCTAAAAACGACTGGCCCTAATTCAACAAATTAAGTAGGTCAATTAAGTAATTAAGTCTACTCACTCACATTATCTAATGCCCTTATAATGATTTGGTCACTAGCACATGCAACGCAGGTAGGTAGGTAGGTATACCAAAATAACAATATATTGCATTGTTAGTTTCCCCAAATAACTCCAGAACTGGAACTGTATATAATGTGGCTTGTGCCAAATGTAATGTTTAAAAACCCCAATTCCCCAATTCCAAACCTAATTCAAGGATCTGAGTGTTTGGGATCCAAGAGGATTTCTGCTTTACACGGAAATTACAGTCACTTACCTACAGTTATTTATTTTTTATTGACGTTTTTTTATTAAAAATATATTTTTAAATTGAAGCTTTGATAAATTTTAGGGTTCTACTAATACTCATCAAGACAAATCCAACGAGCGCAAACACGACGTGGTTATGTTGTGTAGTTGAGGAGTTCATAATCATATGGCTACATCCGAGCTTCATCATTAGACCAGCTCGCTAGTACCATAGTATTACATTGCATTTACATTGCATTGCATTTGGAGATTGATAGATATGAAATGTTATATCTCAATCCGACTATTTACTGGTGAGTTTCGTTGAACAGCTCCTGATTTTCATTGGAGATTGATAGGCATGCGAAGTTATAACTCAGTTCGACTATTTACTGAGGAGTTCCGTCAAACAGCTCCTGACTCTATTAGATCAGGTCACTGTCACTATAATATTAGTGCATGCATTAAATAAACATACATACATTGCAAGTTAAAAATAAAATCTTGTAAAAAAAGTAGGTTCTCAGTTCGATGCGTATATTAATTTTATGTAAGTAGGTACCTTTTTAGGGTTGTTTTTACCCAAAGGGTAAAAACGGGACCCTATTTCTATATCTTTTTACCTGGTAAACCGATTTGGATGTTTTTTTTGTAGTCATCGACCTAAAGTTCGGTGTCGGTTTTGGTTTCGGCCAGTTTCGACCAAGAAATCTTTTGGCTAAAAATGGCCGAAATGTAAGGCCGCACTAAAACTCGAGTGTTCGTGAATCGTGTGTTGCTCGGCGAACTTCGAGATAAAAAAATAAATATATTTTTACGTACTATTGATTGTCTTTTTATTTCATTTAACTCTATTTAACTGTTGGTACAAATAGAACATCCAATAAATGTGTAAAAAAAATTACAGTAGATTTCAGTATGCAGTAGAAATTTTAAATACCTATGTTTAAGTAAGTTTCAATTTCGGTTTTGGCCGAAACTAAAGAAAGTTCGGTATCAGTTTCGGTTTCGGCTAAAATAACTCTTTCGGTCGGACACTAGTTTTTTGTCCATTGTGTAGAGAATATTTTATTGTAATAGTATTTAATTATGTAGGTAGGCCTAACAGTTACTTCATAAAACTTTTAAAATTAATCGTCTCCTGAATTTTCCATTGGTCGAAACATTTGTAATTATAAACCTAGTTGTTTATATTTACCTACCCACCTTAGAAACTTAAAGTAATGTTACTTACTTCGAGAAGAAAATCCTGTTGATACTGACATGGTGATATTCGAGAACTCAATATCGGCCGCAGTTTTGGCTGGGAGTCTTACTTCCAGGATCCGACATTCACTAGTATCATCCGTCTTGCCGTCGCTTAGCTTGTGGCCCAGGATATATTTTGCTACCTTCGACATGGTCCACAACTTTAATGTTCACTGCAATATTACGTTAAATAAAAACTAGTTCACAATGCCATTGCACATGCACGATTTATTATAAAAAATAACGATTTTAAATGTAGCTTAGCGTTTTATTTGTTCAATCCAATATGTATATCGCTTGAGCTTGTATTGATTTACCGTTTTCTTATTCTGATTGTGATATTTTATTTATTTATTTCGTAACACATTACGTCGGTTTTTGTGTTAGAACTTCGTGCGGATCCGCGCGTGGTCGCTATCGGACTGAGGGACGCATTCATATTTTTTTTACTCGAATCGAAACAAATATTTCTCAGTAAGTCATACTTAATTAAATACGTGTTTCATAGATGTTTTGTTACTCTTTATTAAAAAAATATGGTGTTTCTTGATTTAGTTTATTGTCTACCAATGCAACGAGTTGGAGCATTGTCAATAGGGAAGATATTGTAAGTAGTTTAGTTTTTTTTTCTTGCTTTATTTAGTTTTTTTTATGCTTTTATATGTATAACTGAAGAATCGAAGAGTTATGGGCTAAAAAAAAAATAAGCTCAATATGACTATAACTATGACGAATACATCGTTAGATGCGAACGGACAGCTTTTGCATAAAAAAATATCAATACAATATGTCACAAAAACACTATTCAATTTTTGCTACCTAAATACGGAACACTACAAAGTTGAAGTTCTTAAAAAAAACCACTTTTATAATATATGAAATGACTTGATTATTTAAATTAAATTAATTAGTATGGTAGGTATGGCTTGAAAAACTAGCCTCGTGTATCTCGGGCATCTTAGGTAATTTATTTATGACTTTTTTACCACTTTGACATAGATTCTGCTATACATTTAAATTCCTGAAGAACAAATGCCATCAAAAACATAACTTGTAAAAAAAGCCGTCTCGCAACGCAACTCAGTTCTTCTACCGTAAAAAGTTGTGAGATCCATGTAATACCAAGTCGGTTAATTTATTCAGTCCCTACTTTAAGGGTCCTTCTGTTAGATGCGAACGGACAGCTTTTGCATAAAAAAATATCAATACAATATGTCACAAAAACACTATTCAATTTTTGCTACCTAAATACGGAACACTACAAAGTTGAAGTTCTTAAAAAAAACCACTTTTATAATATATGAAATGACTTGATTATTTAAATTAAATTAATTAGTATGGTAGGTATGGCTTGAAAAACTAGCCTCGTGTATCTCGGGCATCTTAGGTAATTTATTTATGACTTTTTTACCACTTTGACATAGATTCTGCTATACATTTAAATTCCTGAAGAACAAATGCCATCAAAAACATAACTTGTAAAAAAAGCCGTCTCGCAACGCAACTCAGTTCTTCTACCGTAAAAAGTTGTGAGATCCATGTAATACCAAGTCGGTTAATTTATTCAGTCCCTACTTTAAGGGTCCTTCTGACTTATGTTATTACGTAATTAGCTAACTTTTACGTAATAACTTAAGACAGAAGGACCCTTAAAGTAGGGACTGAATAAATTAACCGACTTGGTATTACATGGATCTCACAACTTTTTACGGTAGAAGAACTGAGTTGCGTTGCGAGACTTGGCTTTTTTTACAAGTTATGTTTTTGATGGCATCTCATTTATTTTTTAGATAGCCCTACTTTTTAGGGTTCCGTACCTAAAGAGTAAAAACGGAACCTTGTTACTAATACTCCACTGTCCGTTCGTCCGTCTGTCCATCTGTACATCTGTCCGTCTGTCTATCTGTCGGTCTGTTGGTCTGTCTTTCCGTCTGTCTATCACAGGGCTGTATCTCATGAACCATGACAGCTAGACGGTTGAAATTTTCACAGATGATGTATTTCTGTTGCCGCTATAACAACAAATACTAAAAACAGAATAAAATAAATATTTAAGTGGGGCTCCCATACAACAAACGTGATTTATAGATAATGGTACGGAACTCGACGTGCGCGAGTCCGACTCGCACTTAGCAGGTTTTTTTAGGATTTTTACACTAAACTCTAATTGTGTTTCAAATTTGAAGCTTCTATGTCTGCTAGAAGTGCCTTAAACTTTTGATGATCGGTCAGTCAGTCAGTCAGTCAGTCAGTGAGTGAGTGAGTGACAAAATAGGAAACTTTGACTAGTTATAATTCTTAAACTACTGGTTCAAATTGAATGAAATTTGAAATATACCGTGTTTATATAGTGACTGCTTGGTTACTGAAAATTCAGGCTTTTAGTTTTATCCACAACGAAGTTATAGGGGGTCGAAAATGGCCTGAACTGCTTCGAGAAAAGGATGGTACAGCCGTGCCGCTTTATTGCTTGACTTGGCGGGGGCACTGCCGTGCCCCAGATAAAAAATTGGGAATAAAGTAGTCTATGTCCGTCCCAAGACTTTAAAGTTTAAACTATGTCTTTTGGAAATTTCATCACAATCGGTTTCCCAGTGGTTTGGTCGTGATAACGTCACAGACAGATATACATGCAGACATACGAGAGTTACTTTCGTATTTATAATATTAGTATCTATAGATACTCGTAGATTAGGCTGGAGAGTGTCATAAGACTAAGTGATTACATTTTTTCCGGGTACCACGCAGGCAGAATCTAATTTCTAAGGCATACATAATTCAATTGCAACCGTCCTTAATTATGTCTGGATTGAATGTTGTTGACTGATAGATCGAGAATGATATATTGATATAGACATAGACACCATTCTGATTCTGACTGATCATCAGTCATCCTAAGATTTTATAGAGAAAACACTTGTTCACTAAAGATAATGATGGGTGATTTCATAAAATTCATAAAATAAAGTTTGTTTGCTTTTTTAATTAAACGTATAAAAAGAAAGCGCTGGTTGAAAGATTGGCTATTAAAAAGTTATTTATATAGCCATTTCAACTTGACTCATTCAAAATACTCATGTATATTGCGGTTGTATGATGCAAAAATAAAATTATCCAGATTATGTAGTATCTGAAAATAAGTCAACATCATGATATCATGCAAACATCAGTCAATATATTACTCGATAGGGCCATAGGTTAATTGAACCATGGTTAAACTGACGCATGACGTTTGAATAAACGTGAAATGTTGGCCTAATACTTACTTAATGTATAGTTACTCACACGTAATTAACACGGTCAATAGTTACTCATTATCAGTTATCGGTCAGTTATCGAGGCCGTATGCGATAGGTAGGTGTTTCTGTCACTGTTTCTGTACAATAAGTAGGTACAGTGGGGATGAAATCTTTCACATTTTTGTCCGTCCGTCTGTCCGCAGCTTAGCTCAGAGACTAAGACTTTCAGTGCTAAAAAGCTGTAATTTGGCATGTATAGCATATACAATATAATACATATTAGTTATGTCAACAAAGTTGTAGAATAAAATCCTAAAAAATTTTTTTAAGTTTTGCTTTCTTCGTGTGCGCTACAAAAACTATTGAACGGGAATTGTAACGGGAACGGGAACGGGAACGGGGACGGGGACGGGGACGGGGACGGGGACGGGGACGGGGACGGGGACGGGGACGGGACGGGGACGGGGACGGGGACTGGGACGGGGACGGGGACGGGGACGGGGACACGCGGACGGGGACGGGGTTACAAGTACGTACATACTTATAAACAGTACAAGTACGTACATACTTCCTACCTGCCTACTAACTAAATTGAATAAGAACGGCCATTCATTCAAGGTAAGTATAGAGTTTCAAACTTGTTGACCAGCGTTTGCAATTTCAATGCCAGCCCATATGCTATAACGGGCTGGATCATAATCTTTCGTCTACTTTCGACATGCTGCTGCCGTGCATGCATGCCGTATGCACACTGCACAGAGTAGGGAAACTGGGGTCAAATTAAACAAGTTTGAAATATTTGGAAACGGCTAACGATAGCGCGATACAGCGCGGGGCGAAGCTCTGAGGTTTTTGCCGCTCTGAGCACGTCAATTTTTTTAACTATAGATTTTGACACGGGTCTTTATCACGTAATTACCTTTAATTTACTTTCCCGACGTTTCGGCTATGTTACAATAACCATGGTCGCGGGCAGACTGGAGTACTCGGAGCTACCGTCGAGAAGCGGAGGCAGTTGAAGAAACTACCCTCACTTGGTCTTCAGAAATAGAAATGTTGTGTTGCTAATTGTGTGATAAAATATTTGAAGCGAGGTTGTGGAAGTTGAAACAAACCTATTCAGAGTCAATTGAAACCCTTTCCAATTGCCTCCTTTGTAATTGTTTAAAATAAAACCAAGGTAGTGGTAGTCCTTAAAAGGTCAAACGAGGTAAATGTCTGGGCGACGACCTCAATGGCGAGAGCTGTGCAAGCTTATGTTCTGTCCGAATCTTGTAATAGGCCATAGGCACTGGCCTATGTAGTACGGTAGTGTACTGACACTACCGTAGTAAGCCAGTCGTTGTTTCTGTTATGTGTGGGGTACTCTGGGGTTACTAATGACCGCTTATTAGATTTTTAATTGTGAACAAGAATTCGAAGAATGAAGCCAATTACTTACTAATGATATTAGTTCGGTATCGGTTGCACAAGGCGGGGTGAGATGGCAGATTGGTGAAGGATAATTTCTATTAGAATCATCGATCACAGACACTCATAGATGAATCGTAGTATATTTTGTGACTTTTGTGAGTGATCAACCCACTACCAACTAAGTTCATGGCAACATTTTTGCCAAACTGTGTAGAGAGTTAAGCATGAACGTAAAGTTTGGTGCATACGGACATTACATAAAAAGTAGGTCTATAAGAGATGTGCGCCGATGCCTTTTGGATCGGTGGCGGCGTTTTCAACGTAATCGAGTAGATGGTGCAATAAATAAAACTTTGATATCAACCCATATTTACCTATGTATTTATACATTGGCATTAATGTATCCTAGGAGTTACTTGCCAATTTAAATGCAATAAGCGCGGAGTAATAAACCATCGACAACCTAAGTAGATGTAGTCGATGTAATAAACATAAGGTGTTAATATCACGCCATGCAAAAACCCAGCTCGATCGAAACTACTAGACCGATTTGAAAAATTCTTTTACCATTAGAATCCTACATTATCCCTGATGAACATAGGCTATAGAATATTTTCAAAAACATTAGGGATCCGTATGAAAACTTCGATAATGTAACCCAAGGTGTGAAAAAAAAAACCAAAAAAAAACCTTATACTTAACGCGTACGCTGCGGAAATTGTTGACAATAGAGCAAAGTGCTGTACTACAGTTTTAAAGTGGACATCAATATTTACAAATAAGTCAACAATACCATTTCTCTAACTATTAGGGATCCGTATGAAAACTACGATAATGTAACCCAAAGTGTGATAAAAAATAAAAAAAAATCTTTATATAGCGTATGCTGCGGACATTATTGACAATAGAGCAAAGTGATGTACTACAGTTTTAAAGAAGACATCAATATCTAAAAATAAGTCAACAATACCATATGTCTAACTATTAGGGATCCGAATGAAAACTTCGATAATGTCACCCAACGTGTGATAAAAAATCCAAAAAAAACTTTATATCGCGTATGCTGCGAAAATTATTGACAATAGAGCAAAGTGATGTACTACAGTTTTAAAGAGGACAACAATATCTACAAATAAGTCAGCAATACCATAATTATGTCCAACTATTACAGTTATGTCACAATAACTACTTTTATACCATACCTACTTTAAAAAGCTTATTTTATTCACGCAAAACAGTGAATAAAAAGGCCTTTTATTCACTGTTTTGTATTTATTCACTATTTTGGTGTTTGAATTTGGAACACAAAATATATCCGGTCTCTATTTCAATGCTTACACAAACTCCTTGCGCTGAGATTCGAAATTCAAAACTCTTTGGTGCAAATAAATTCTCGAGATTTGATTGGTCGATATTTGCGACAAGGAGTTTGGCATTAGATTAAATAAATATTCTCGTAGTCATGGTATAAAGTATAGTATGCAACTCCTGAATAAAGTACGAATTTATATCGAGGACCATGAATCACTCGCGTCGTTCAGGATTCTAACAGTTGAATCACTCGCTGCGCTCGTGATTCAATCATTAGAATCCTTCACTTGCTCGTGACTCATCTACGGTCCTCGCTTTAAATCCGTCCTTTATTCACTAGTTGCATAATATACTATTATACCATACCTACTTTAAAAAGCTTATTTTATTCACGCAAAACAGTGAATAAAAAGGCCTTTTATTCACTGTTTTGTTTTTATTCACTATTTTGGTGTTTGAATTTGGAACACAAAATATATCCGGTCTCTATTTCAATGCTTACACAAACTCCTTGCGCTGAGATTCGAAATTCAAAACTCTTTGGTGCATATAAATTCTCGAGATTTGATTGGTCGATATTTGCGACAAGGAGTTTGGCATTAGATTAAATAAATATTCTCGTAGTCATGGTATAAAGTATAGTATGCAACTCCTGAATAACGAATTTATATCGAGGGCCATGAATCACTCGCATCGTTCAGGATTCTAATCATTAGAATCCTTAACTTGCTCGTGACTCATCTACGGCCCTCGCTTTAAATCCGTCCTTTATTCACTAGTTGCTTAAATATACTATTTCATGTTAAAATTTGCAATAGTAACACCGCCTGTACAAACTAGGCCACATTATTCGTACCTGGGTATTAATCCTTATCCAAAAAAATCACTTCATTTTCAAGGCCATATCAGTACCTGTAAATTACTTTTTTAATTATACCATTCCCAAATTCCATACCATTCAAAAGTTATTATGAGTGAAATAATCTATAGGCACTAATATTATTATGAGGAAAGATGTTTTGAATATTTGTATGGAATAAATCTAAAAACTACTGGATCGATTTCAAAAAATCGTTTTCCATTAGAATGCTACATTATCTCTGAGTAACATAGGTCATATTTATTGTTTGAAAAAAATAGGGATCCCTATTAAAACTTCGATAATGTTACCTGGGTAAAAAAATACCCATAAAATCGTTATAATACGTTATTACCGTGCGGAGCCGGGGCGGACTGCTAGTACCTAATTACCTATTATAAAATACAGCTGTCGACATTTAATTTAAACGTTTTCGCGTCATCTACGGCATGCTTACCTACTAAGTAGGTAGGTACCTTAGTCACGTGTAAATAGCTCTACATTATCAGAGTAGGTACCTACCTTACCCATCTATCTATTAGTTTATAATGTCTCCGATATGACTGAACAAAGGTCGCTTCAGTTAGTTAAATCAATATTTCAGTATGCAGTTCTAGGTACCTATTGTATTTATACTTTAGACTATAAAGATGGTGTCCTCACGTAAGTTTAGTTAGTATGAATGAAGGTACTACATGTAAGTAGACTTAGAAGAGAGTAATTTGATATTTTTAAACGATCACCTGGGCACTTGATCGACTTACGATCTGTCTGTCCGTCCTTCCGTCCGTCCGTCCGTCCGTCTGTCTGTCTATCTGTATGTCTGTCTGTCTGTCTGGTATTAACAACTATTTACGGTAGAGTTGCGTTGCGAGTTGCGATACTTGGCTTTTTTTTCAGTTATGTTTTTGGTGGAGTCATCAATCTATCTACCTTTAAACGAGCAATTATTGTATATATATAATTTAAATCTCGGAAACGACTCCCAACGATTTTCATGAAATTTAGTATGCAGGGGGTTTCAGGGGCGATAAAATAGATCTTGCTAGGTTCCATTTTTAGAATACGTCGTTTTATCCTTGATTTCAGGCAACGAAATACCGAGCAAAGCTCAGTCATCCACATTCGGCCCAAAACATTAGGCTGTAATGATCTTAAATACTAACATTATAATTATATAGACCAAACTAACACAGACAGTCTGTTCAAACAATTAACCATAAACTGTGAGAAACCGTTAGAATTAAATGTTTTTCTACTTCTGAGTACCTATATCATGAAGTAGGTAGGTATAGAGCAAGAATAAAACGAATAAGATTCTTTAGAATTCTTTGTTGTATCCAAGTCGGATCACCAGATAAAAAGATATGCGTAGACATATGTAGTTAGGTACAATAAAAAACTCTAAGTGCTTATTCACGTTGACTCGCGGGCGCGGTGGCGGGCGCGGTCACGAAATATCAAACATATGACGTGACTTCCAAGTGTTCACGTTCAAAACGCACGTGCGGTCTAAGTAGCGAGCTAACTAGCGATACGTTTGATATTTCGTGACCGCGCCCGCCACCGCGCCCGCGAGTCAACGTGAATAAGCACTAATAATGGGTAGGTAATTAGCTTTTTTGTGAAAAAATTAGTGAATAGAATTAAAACTATCGTGGTAAATCATTTTAGCACGCTTTTCCTTGTATTGCTGACGTTTCGAGACAATTCAGATGCTGGCATCGCCCGCGAAATAATGAAATCTTCTTTCTAAATACAGTGGTTGAAATTATATTGCGAGTGATTTTTAGTTCTTAGTTCTTTAAATTGAATATATTAAATAATATGCATTTTATGTCCGTAATTGTAAACATAGACTACGAGTCAAATTGAGAACATCTTTTTTCGCAAGTAGGTACCTACACAAATACACGCCTAATGAAATTTAACAGCAACACGCTGTGTATTGCTGTTAATCTGTATTAGGCAGAAATTTTGTGTTAATTCTATATATCTTCATAATTTCGCAGTTCACCGTTAAAATTCTCATGTCGGGGCCTCATCTTTCTTACTATTTTACGATCCAAATCAGGAAAAAACTAAACCCATAAAAGATCAGTCTTGCGTCTGTTACAAGCTCATAGCTAGATTACGTTGGTCGAAAACTAAAAGACGCATGGATCGTCGTGAGTTATCAAAGAAAAAAAAAACATTACAAATACCTAAAATACAATATACATAATACTTATACTTAATATATAATATAATAAATAGTCAAAAATTGATTTTAGTTACCTTGGTTTTGTGAGTAGGTAGGTACGTCTCGCACTCGACCGGTTTAGTTTTCACAAAGTGTCATTATTTTTTACTTTGAAACGTATACTAACAATACATCAGACAATCACAGTGTTATCAAGACGAAACAATTTGCTATTCGCTATTTTGAAGTACATGCTAGGTTAGGGTAACGTCTTGTTTCATCAGAGCAGAGCGCGTTGAAATCGTTTGTATGGGCAAGATCACCGACCACACACAATGCCGAAAAAAATATTTAAGTCAATATTTTTAGAACGAAACCAAAGTAGGTAGAACTTTTGCCAGGATCGAACAAAAAAGCTGACTATCGTCCAATAATGATTATTTATTTTTAATTAAAACAAATTCTACTCGTAGCTTAGCTTAGCTACATTATCTTGTATTTCGTAAGAATTCCTTATTTTATTAAACTCCTTATTATTAGTAGGTATAGCTAACTTCAAGCCGGTTTGATGCAAAAACAATGCAGGCACGGAAAAACATCACGATTAGCCAATTAATCAGGGTTTCATTAATTTTGATTTTGATTTTGTTAATTTTGATCGTGTTTTTATCAATATTTGCAAAAAATGTAAGCCGTCGCGGGACGCCTAGCAGATGTGAAACATTTAATTAATTTTCTTATTGTAAGTATTACCTGCATAATTAGTAATAGGTTTTTTTTTTATGTATATATTTTGAAAATCAATCTTTTATAAATTTTAGGGCTCTAGTAGGTAGGTAGGTACTCGCCAAGACATATCTAACGAGCAGCTATGTTGTGTAGTTGAGGAGTTCCCAAGGCTACATCCGAGTTCCATCATCAGAGCAGCTCCCTAGTACCATAATTTTACATTGTCATTGGAGATTGATAAATAAGCGAAGTTTTACCTTAATCCAACAATTTACCTACAGAGGAGTTCCGATTAACAGTTCATGACTCATTTTAACTATAAATACGGCTAATTACCACGTTTTTTCTTGTATTGTAAATGTCTTCGAGTTTTTAGGTCCTAGATTCTAGAACAAGCCGATATCCATATATGTTTATATTTTTCGCTGTTCTATAACAATATTCGAACTCGCATCACCAGTCTACCAAATCTGCCAATATACCTACTAATGCGCTTCCACGATACGTAGCAGGAACTAATCAATATCACACCAGTCAAAGTACACTTGCAAGTAGATATGCTAATGTAATGTTTAAATATCAATAAGTTCACAAATATAGAGGTTATTTCTAAGCAGTCCTACAACAACATCGCTCGTCCTGACACTATGTACTAAGTTACTAAACTGAATAATGAGATTACTGCGTTTTGGATGTCACGACCACACCGAAAAATTTGACGTCCTGTATGTCGACGATTGCTCTTTTTCGAAATGAAAAAAGAAATACTTCTGAACAAGCCACATCTCTATTTTTATAATGTATAGTATATGTCAATAAAGATGTACCCATCTTCAAGCACTTCGATAAATAATCCTACCGACCGCTGCACGTGGTACTGATCCATGACGGCGCGTGGTCCGCCTTTGCTTTTCGAATACGTATCATTTTGAAATAATATCTTTATCGTAAAAAGTTTCTGCTATTATGTTTTCAGCTTAATAGAAATCTAGGTAGGAACCTGAAGTAATATATTTATAAAAATAGGAGATGTGGCTTGTTCAGAAGTATTTCTTTTTTCTTTTCGAAAAATAGCAATCGTCGACATACAGGGCCATAGAGAGATCTCATTAGGCAAATTTCTATTACTACAATAAATTAACTACAACCATAGCGGTTATTATCGTTACTAATGATACTGCTAACAATAGTAAGAACATTTTATAAATAGGTAGGTACTAAAGTAAGATTTAATTCGAAATTGTAGTTTGTTTTCTCCGTCGTAATTAGCTGCGAAATAACAGAGTGACATCTTTGTCATAATTCGTGTAAACAATGCCCTTTGTATCCGTTCACCCACCCGCACACATGCGCATGCGCTACCGTCCCAACTCAATCTACAAATTAACATGCAACGTAACAAATACGAATAAAGTGCAATTATTTACCGAGTACGGACAAAGAGTTTCGTTCCGATAGTCCAGTTCAGGCCCTGAGTCGAGCGGAGGCGCGCGCGCATTCATCCGTGCGAAGCAGCACTACGCACGCGCGATTTACTCGTAACAGTGAAGGAACTTTTTGTAGCAAAGATGATGCTAGCTGGTGCCCAGATTGTGGATAATGGCAGTGTTGTGTACACCCAAACGCCGAAAGCCGCCCCAGAGGTGCCAAAGACCTTGGCCCTGGAAATGCCTTCCCAAGCTCTCCAGGAGCCGATGCCGGCAGCGCAGGGTCTCTCCAGGATACCCACCACCGATCCCGTCGACATAAACTTTTCCAACATCACCTGCACCGTCACATTAGGAATCAATAAAGGTGAGTCTTCTGCCCAATTTCAGAAAGCAAAGGTCAATAACTCCAGTGTAAAACATTGCAAAGTAAAATAATTGTCAAGCAAAATATATTTGCCAACAAAACGTGTATTGACCCAGTTTTAAACATGTGCCAAGAGGTTCATAAGTTATCGCACAAATGGCAAAATACATTACAACTAAAACAATTAAATTTGTTGTTGTTGAGATATTAATCTTATTGCTAGGCTTGTTACGGAGGATCATGTTTTCCTTTGTCGTTTCACAATGACCATGTACTTACATATGTACCTATATTTGTATACATTTTCTTATAAGAAAAGTGCTTCTGAAAAGCTGAATGATTGACCTAGATTTGGTTTTCCGATTGAAGTAAATCATAAATGATTGTATTAACAGCAAGTTTCACCAATGTTTAGCATCTTATCTGATAATGAAGACTGAAGGTGAATATATAGTATAATAATCCTTATAAGTAGGTACTTCGTATGGTCGCTCGATTATCACTACATAGTATAAAGCAAAGTCGCTTTCCGCTTCCCGCGTCTGTATGTATGTATGTATGTATTTATGTTTGCTTATATCTTTAAAACTACACAACGGATTATGATGCGGTTTTTTTTAATAGATAGAGTGATTCAGGAGGAAGGTTTATATGTATAATAACATGATACCCGTGCGAAGCCGGGGCGGGTCGCTAGTTTCTTTATAAACCAATTTGTTTGACAACAGCAATGTATGCCATATATTGTACCAGAAACTATTAAAAACGGCGCTGCACATTTTAATTAACAATTTAGATATCCTAAGCACATTAACCGAAATTCTCGGGCCCCCTTTATGGTCTTTCAAAATATATTTCCGGTAAGTAAAAACTAAAGTATACATCATTTAACATCATTTGCATTCACATCACTGGCTAAATAATGTTTATTCTTCTAAATTAATAGCTGTGCTCTTGTCAGTGTAACAAAGTCAAAGTCAAAGTCAAAGTTTTTATTGCTTTCATGTGTACATTATGGTCTTATATAAATATGGTATCAACATGAGCCCGGGTAGGGCATTGCAAAAGATCACTTAGCCTATAAAATTATAAAATGTAACAAAATAAAATAAAATTCTAAAACTAAAAAATATTACTTATCGAGGTACATAAACTACCTAAACTAATTATTTAAACAAACTATTTTTGGGTTTTCACAAAAAAACTATTGTAAAAACTATTTTCAATTAAATATTTTTTGAGAAGGGTTTTGAATCTGTTGCAGCTCTATAATCTATTCCTCTTCAGTGCTGCCTCCTCGATTTCCATAGACGACACGACAGCTATACCTTCTCTTATATTTGGCTCATATAGCTGAATCGTGGACTTCCTCTTCTTCTCTTCCTCTCGACATTCCACGATGGTCTTGATGGTCATAATATGACTGCACATATTTTAAATTTTAATTTCTTCTTCTTAGTACACTCACATTGATTATAATGATTACTAATACATATTCCAAATCCATTAGATAAAATGTTTAAAATTCAGTGTTGAAATATTTAATCTAAAGGATTAACAATATGTAGGGTACCTTACCTATTTTATTATCACCTTATCAGTGATCAATGTCTTAAATGATGTCATAATAACATTAAAATGATATTATTCTGTTTTATGTGTATTATAGTATTTTTTTCTAATTCACAATGTACAGTCAGCCGAATATTAAGTTTTCCACCATATAGAGTCGCATTATTTTAATGCGCTTTTCAAGTGTTTATCAAGTGAAGTAACCCATATTGTTTACATGCATATTGGTTAGGCACTTTTTCTGTGCCAGTGACTGACTAATAGTTCAGAGAGTCCTCTGTAGCCAAATACTACCTAGTATACCTAGAGCATATAGTACTTTAGTCGGAAATAACAAAAAAGTAACTTGTGAAGCACGTAGTGGTTACAACTAGAAGCAATTAGTTAAGAACTTACATGTACTTACGCCTTATTTGAAAGGTTAACTTTTAAAGTTACCCGTTCAATTAAATAAGTCTTTGAAGGTTCAAAACAACAACATGTTATTAACTGAATTGTCTTAAGATAAAAATAAATGTACAATCAAATTAAATCTTACTTTATAAAGAGAACATTATTTATTAATTACAAAACATTGTTTTCCGGTGTAACCTTTGTGTATCGTATTATTTTGAATGAGATAAATTTTAAATAATAACGCTAGATATTATTCTATTTCCTAGTTCCCTCTTATTTTATTATACCTAATTAGAAAAGTTTGTGAGGAAGTTTGTATTGCATTATTACGCAAGAAAAAGCTAGTTATATTATGAACTAGTGGAAACCCTAGAAACTTTGTTCACGTGAAGGTATTTTCAAACAGTCTGCAACCCCCGCTGCACACTGTAAGGAAAATACACCCTCCAAATTTCATGTTTCTATAACCAGTGGTTTAGGCTGTGCGTTGATAGATCAGTCAGTCAGTCAGTCAGAGAACGGTAGAAGTGTATTTAGACAACATAGATAATAATGAATTCAATCGTAGTTAATAGGTTCAACTATTTAGTCACGTTTTGATCCAACTAATCACTCATCACCTGGTGATCATAGTCCAATATCGATGGCACTGATCCCGGACATAATCGGTGATCAAAGTCCACGAACTAAAAATTGTGCAATAAACATGTTCCATCGAACGTCTTATCAATAATCTTTTGTTATCGAGGTATGCTAGAGTATAGAGGTAACAACTATACTAACTTACGTTACACTGCTAATCCGATATTCGCGAAATACCTATTTGAAATGTTTATGTTAACAGACTCACAATTTAATTAGCGGAAAGCCTAAACTTTAAGAACCTTCTTGAAACCTTGAGTGTAGGTGGTTTTTGTTCATTTAAATATCCATAACTTAGAGTTCAAGGATTGACAGCAGAAAGTATATTTTATTTTACGTAAAAAATCTTATTAGCAGACGATAGTAGAAGGTTTTCAATTCGACGCGTATGTGATAAGTATATTTTTTGTTGCTTTTTTTATATGTATTTCCTACTCGATGTTTTAGAATTTTTTCTATGAAAATAGTCTAGTCAGTCGGCCCCATTTAAATTATAGTACCTGGATGACAGAGCTTTGCTCGATATTTAATTGCCTGAAAACACGGATAAATAGACGATTTCTAAAAATTAAACCTAGCTAGATCGATGTATCACCCCCGAAACATAAATAGTTCCTTCATAAAACTAAAACTTGACTTTTCAATTAGTCGAAACATTTTCGTCGATTTTCTTTTAAGTTTTTAAAACGTAATTATTCAGAAAGAAAACGTATTCGTTTCACGCGAACAAAGTTGCGCTCGGGACAGAAAGTGATACCTACTTATAATAAAGATTACGATGTATCGTAATAGGAATTAAACAAGCACATGTTGCGAAGCAGCAACATATTATCTAATCAAATCTTGTGTATCTTGTATGGGAACCAGATTAATGATAGAATTACTTATATATTTTTTTGTAAATATAAACTTAAAATACATAAGTGCCTACTGGCATTGAAAGCGTAAGCATAGGTACATAACCTGTATAAAAACGTAGGTATTATAAATATGTCATTCAGTACCAATAATATTGGTATGAGTATCATAACATGATAATCATAGTTTTTACAAAATAGCCCCCCAGATATGGTGGTACGAGTAGATACCTACATGCCACAGACAGATGAACCCCTACAAGTAGTTTTACTACTCTTACTACGTATTTTTAATACAGTTTCCACACGCGACTGCGCTCGCCTGGTATCTAGATAAAAGTATCGAAATCGGTTCCGCCGTTACAAAATGATTATCACAAACAAGCAAACTTTCGCATTTATTATTTTTTGCGTTGGTACAACTATGGACGTTTTCCTGTTGTAAAAGATTTAATACCTTAACCGTATTTATTTCAGGATCTAGATATTCTATTATCTATTTAACACGTGCTACGAATATTGATAACTAGCAGTCCGCCCCGGCGTCGCACGGGTGTAATAATGATATTATAGGTAATTTTTTTACTCCTTGGGTTACATTATCGAATTTTTTTATAAGATATAAGGATTTTTTTGAATTTTTTTCATACGGATCCCTAATAGTTAGACATATGGTATTGCATACTTTTTTGTAGATATTGATGACCTCTTTAAAACTGTAGTACATCACTTTACTCTATTGTCAATAATTTCCGCAGCAAACGCAATATAAGTTTTTTTTTTTTTCACACTTTGGATTACATTATCGAAGTTTTCATACGGATCCCTAATATTTTAGAAAATATTCTATAGCCTATGTTCATCAGGGATAATGTAGAATTCTAATGGTGAAAGAATTTTTCAGATCGGTCCATTAGTTTCGGAGCCTATTCGATACAAACAAACAAACAAACAAACAATCAAATCTTTCCTCTTTATAATATTAGTATAGAAGTATAGATACGAGTACCTATGTTATCTTTATTATGTTTTATGTATAAGTAACTCAATATATTTTTTGTTAGAACGAGTTCTTTAGAAATAGGTACTTAATATATATCGAGTTTGCCTACAGAGACGTTTATTAAACTATCTTTCGATTCGAATAAAGTAAAATAAAAATATGTTATTAGGTAGTTGGATAGTTTCGAACTAGTAAGATATAAATTTTATTTTATTTACTAGCTGTCCCGACAGACGTTGTCCTGTCGAATTTTAATAATCCCATAGAAAAAACATATTATTAGTTTTTCTCGAATTAAACAATTTTACGCTGAATTTTCCAATATTTTCTTTCATAAGAACCAATTGTCCTGACAATAACGAACACAACAACAAAAAGTATTAGCAAATCGGTCCAGCCGTTCACGCGTGATGCCGTAACCAAGGGAAATAGGGATTATTTTTTTTATATTATAGATAGTTATTAGATTTGCGTATACAAACAGTAACACACTAGTGTAGTAATTATGTTAACAAGGGTTAATTAATTTAGATTCAACACCGTTTATAGTTTATAGCAGAATCAACATCTATGGTATATCCATATATCTATACAAAATGATTGTCCTAATAGGAATCGAACCTACAACCAGATGGCAGGGATACTACCAATCCTAATCTATACTTATAATAAATCTGTAGAGAGGTCAATTCTGTACATGAAATATATTTCCAAAATAACTAACAGGGGGTGATTAGGGATCGATACTGATGCCAAAAATGCAATCAGTAAAATTTTTGTCTGTCTGTCTGTCTGTCTGTCTGTCTGTCTGTCTGTATAACCGTTATAGAAACAAAAACTACTCGACGGATTTTAACGAAACTTGGTACAATTATTTTTCATACTCCTGAGCTGGTTATAGTATACTTTTTATCACGCTACAATCAAAAGGAGCAGAGCAGTGAAGGGAAATGTTGGGAAAACGGGAGAAGTTACTCCATTTTTTAAGCTTCCGTCGCGTGTGCAACCTTAATGGTTAAAGCTACATAGAAATCATATATGACGGAAATGTTCTCCTTAAAATTATATAAAAAATATCTCATGACAGCATATGTCTATCTTTTATGGTTGACTTACAATAACACGTGTAACTCCCGATAGCTTAGCAGTTCGAAGTTTTCTGATTATACATATTTGTCTACTCTTACGTTTAAAACACTCTCAGTCATCCCTAATTAAAAACGCGAACGCACAGGTAGGAGGCTTGCTTGGCACCTAGAGGCTAGCGAGTCACCTAGCGAGTAGCTTCGTAAAACGAACATTCTCGAACGTTCGCGACCGGCCTAACAGCTAGGCGTCAAACGCGCAGTTCGGCCGGTCGCGAACGTTCGAGAAAAAAAAGAAATCATCAATAATTGTCTAATGACAAAAAAGCTGTGAAAGAAAAACGTTTTATATAAAGACATTCTGTAGTATATTTAGTATCAGCATTGCACCCATGCGAAGCCCGGGCGGGTCGCTAGTACTTATAATAAATCTGTAGAGGTCAATTCTGTACATGAAATATATTTCCAAAATAACTATCAGGGGGTGATTAGGGATCGATACTGATGCCAAAAATGCAATCAGTAAATTTTTTGTCTGTCTGTCTGTCTGTCTGTCTGTCTGTCTTTATAACCGTTATAGAAACAAAAACTACTCGACGGATTTTAACGAAACTTGGTACAATTATTTTTCATACTCCTGAGCTGGTTATAGTATACTTTTCATCACGCTACAATCAAAAGGAGCAGAGCAGTGAAGGGAAATGTTGGGAAAACGGGAGAAGTTACTCCATTTTTTAAGCTTCCGTCGCGTGTGCAACTTTAATGGTTAAAGCTACACAAAAAATATGTATGACGGAAATGTTCTCCTTAAAATTATATAAAAAATATCCCACGACAGCATAATGTCTATCTTTTATGGTTGACTTACAATAACACGTGTAACTCCCGATAGCTTAGCAGTTCGAAGCTTTCTGATTAAATGTGTCTACTCTTACGTTTATAACACTCTCAGTCATCCCTCATTAAAAAAGTTAACATTATTAACTATTCCATAAAAAAAGGATCATAGAAATCGTGTGATACTACGCAGCCGGACCCACCGTGGATAAGGGTTAATTTTAATGCAGTTACAAATCTATGGAATTGTACGAATTGTACTCCAAAAATCAGCAATTGTACTAGAAGGGGTCAAAAAAAGCTGTGAAAACAAAACGTTTTATATAAAGACATTCTGTAGTATATTTAGTATCAGCATTGCACCCGTGCGAAGCCCGGGCGGGTCGCTAGTTATAAATAATATAACTAAATTAATAGACTATATCCTGAATTTAAACATAATATCACGCGAACAAAGCCTCGGGGGTTTCCACTAGTATTTAATTAATATTTATTTAAGCACTTAATCGATACTAGTTATTATTATTAAAATGCGAAAGTATCTTTGTCAGTCTGTCTGTCTGTGACGTTATCACGCTATGAAATTTCATGACAATCGGTGTCATGAAATTTCATACAGAGATAGTACAAAGTCTTGCATGATTATAGGCTACTTATTTTTCTAAAATTAAAATTTTATTTTCACTAATTTCATTAGATAAAGTCGATTTCCTGAAACAACGTGGACGAAGTCGCGGATAAAAGCTAATACACAAATAAACAAAACAATAGCACGAAGATGAGATAGAAGGTCAGATAAATTACTTTGTGAGGGGAAACCGGTAATAGCTTTGGTTCAAAATGGTGGAACAAGTCTATATTGGTGTCCCCTTATAGAGATCCATTCCATTTACACACTCAATCAGACGTAGAGTAAACCATGACTGAAGCTACTGACTGACGACTGTGATGACTAAGATACCGTGTAAGTTTTGTGGTGATTGATTGACTGATGAAAAATCGTATGTTCAATAACAGGTACCCGTTCATTTTACCGATAAACGTTTCAAAACTCTTCATTACAAAACCAACGTTTCGGAACCCTTTCGTTTCACATCTCAATTTTCCGCAACTACATCACTACATAAATAATTCACTTGGCAAACGTATTATTACAAAACTATTAATTTCATAACTCATCACATCATAAATAATTCATATCGCATAGTATTCATCACGCCAATGTTCAGTTCAAAACATATTATTTCAAAAATAATTCATATCATAACTATATAAATTCATAAACCAACACTTCGCTAACCAACGTTTCCCAAATGCAATGTTTCGAAAACATATTTTATTAAAAAAATACTTGATTTACGTACTAATTTACTAGTACTAAGATGTTGATATGCATGGTTTAATATTGAGGTAAAATAAAATAAATTGCACAATATTTCGAATCAACTAGTTTTTATTAATGTAGTGCCTATGCAAAAAACATCACCACCACAAACGACACTGTCGGTTAGGTTAGGTTAGAACTGTGACCCGCCAGAACCGAAATGCTGTATTTTACTAGTTTAATGTAATTAACTTTAGAGGCCATTTAATCATTTACCATTAAAACTTACCTGTAAATTATTTGTCCAAGATGGAAATTACAGCCGTGCAGGATTACATTTTCAAAATTTGACTTCATGCATTCATTTATGGCAGCTTTTTCAAAATCTAATATTCAAACTTTTGGCTTAATTTCAATGTTATTTTCTGCTCCGTATTCCACCATCATTTCAAACATTGTATCGTACGTTTTTTTATACGTTTGTTTATTATTAAATGATATATTTGTAAAAAAACACATTTGTGAAAAAATATGTTTGTAGAACAAACTATATGCGAAGTAAAATGTTGTGATGTTATACATTTGCGTAATAAAATGTTTGCGAAATAAAATGAATCGAAGCGTTGAGTTATGAAACGATGCATTTGCGGAACGATACATTTTTGAAATAAATTTTTGAAATAGTATACGACTCGTTGAGTTGCGAAATGATACATTTGCGGAATTATATATTTGTGGAATTTATAGTGTACGAAACGTTGGTTTTGAAATGAAGATTAATTGCGTAACGTTTGTCGGTGAAACATTAGTGAACCTCATTAACATAATCTGGGGGCACGGCAGTGCCCCCGCCAAGTCAAGCAATAAAGCGGCACGGCTGTACCATCCTTTTCTCGAAGCAGTTCAGGCCATTTTCGACCCCTATAACTTCGTTGTGGATAAAACTAGAAGCCTGAATTTTCAGTAACCAAGCAGTCACTATATAAACACGGTATATTTTAAATTTCATTCAATTAGAACCAGTAGATTAAGAATTATAACTAGTCAAAGTTTCCTATTTTGTCACTCACTCACTCACTCACTCACTCACTGACTGACTGACCGATCATCAAAAGTTTAAGGCACTTCTAGCAGACATAGAAGCTTCAAATTTGAAACACAATTAGAGTTTAGTGTAAAAATCCTAAAAAAACCTGCTAAGTGCGAGTCGGACTCGCGCACGTCGAGTTCCGTACCATTATCTATAAATCACGTTTGTTGTATGGGAGCCCCACTTAAATATTTATTTTATTCTGTTTTTAGTATTTGTTGTTATAGCGGCAACAGAAATACATCATCTGTGAAAATTTCAACTTCAAATTTCATATTTACTGTCTAGCTATCATGGTTCATGAGATACAGCCCTGTGATAGACAGACGGACAGACAGACCGACAGACCGACAGACCGACAGACCGACAGACCGACAGACGGACAGACGGACAGACGGACAGACGGACAGACGGACATACGGACAGACGGACAGACGGACAGACGTACAGATGGACAGACGGACGAACGGACAGTGGAGTATTAGTAACAGGGTTCCGTTTTTACTCTTTAGGTACGGAACCCTAAAAAGTAGGGCTATCAACAAAAATAAATGAGATGCCCTCAAAAACATAACTTGTAAAAAAAGCCAAGTCTCGCAACGCAACTCAGTTCTTCTACCGTAAAAAGTTGTGAGATCCATGTAATACTTATGTTATTACGTAATTAGCTACATCTGAACATGTTCAGAAGTATTTCTTTTTTCGTTTCGAACAAAAATAATCGTCGACTGGCAGCGTCTTAAGGGTCCTTCTGTCTTAAGTTATTACGTAAAGGTTAGCTAATTACGTAATAACATAAGTATTACATGGATCTCAAGCCACATCTCCTATTTTATAATGTATAGTATATCTGAATAAAGATGTACCCATCTTTAATAACTTCGATAAATAATCCTACCGACCGCTGCAATGATGACAAACACACGTCCGCGCGTGGTCCGCCTTAGCTTTTCGAATAAATTAATGATATAAATTATTTATAATTACTTATCAAAAATCTATCCTAATAGAAATCTAGATCTACATATTACCTATCTTTAACAATAAATCACAAGTTGATTTTAATAGTAGGTATATAAAATATTTCGATCATAAATTCTAAAACGTATCATTTTGAAATAATATTTTTATCGTGAAAAGTTTCTGCTATTATGTTTTCAGCTTAATAGAAATCTAGGTAGGAACCTGAAATAATATACTTATAAAAATAGGAGATGTGGCTTGTTCAGAAGTATTACTTTTTTCGTTCCGAAAAAGAGCAATCGTCGACTGGCAGCCCCTTAAAGTAGGGACTGAATAAATTAACCGACTTGGTATTACATGGATCTTACAACTTTTTACGGTAGAAGAACTGAGTTGCGTTGCGAGACTTGGCTTTTTTAACAAGTTATGTTTTAATGTTTTAATTTAAGAGGGCATTAGGTCTTCTGTGTGTGTTTGTGTCTAATCAAATCATTATTTTAATTTTTATTCTTTATTTATTTTAATCTTTTATTATTTTAATAAATTTTCTGTACGTGTGTTTGTTCCCTAACTCCTAAACGGCTAGAGGGATTTGGTTGAAATTTAGGGTATGTATATTTCAAAGGGTTCCCGGATGGTTTGAAAGAACAATTGGACATGGTAGGTGGCTCAGCTGTCGGGATGTAAGCAAATTTGACTTGCTGTTCTCTTAAATCACTACATAGTATAAAGCAAAGTCGCTTCCCGCTTCCCGCGTCTGTATGTATGTCTGTATGTATGCTTATAATTTATATCTTTAAAACTACACAACGGATTTTGATGCGGTTTTTTTTAAAAGATAGAGTGATTCAGGAGGAAAGTTTATATGTATAATTACATGCTTAATATATTAGAAAACCACTGATAATATTAAGATTTCTAATATGAAGTCGTAAATAAACACATTTTTTTGCGCTTACATTGCGAACGCTGGCTGAACTCTACGAGATAGATCAAAATAATGTACTAAATATTGTATACCTTAAAAAGGTCTACAAAAAAGTCCGTGATGGTATATGTTTATCTCTTAGGGATAACCCACAAAAATCAATTTCTGTCCTTTACTTTTTATCGCGACTTTTTTTTTTAATTTTAAATGCTGGTAACGAGTATACAAATACATTCTGTAATATATTTTGGTATCAGCTTTGCACCCGTGCGAAGCCGGGGCGGGTCGCTAGTATAATATAATATACAGGGTTATTGATTGTTCGACCTATTCCTGCTAGGAGGTTGGAAGGTTATTTCCGTTTAATGAGACCAAAAGTTCTGGTGCGAAAGTTAACCATTTCTGAGAAAAAAATATTTTTCTATAAATCGAGATTATATATAAAAACTAGCTGTCCCGACAGACGTTGTCCTGTCAAATGTCAATAATCCCACAGAAAAAAGCACTTTCCGTTTTTCCCGATCTTTACGCCATCCTTATCCCGTCCGGGCCCGTCTACTAACTAAAGGCTCCGATCTAAGCGTCTGGAGATCTGAGAGGATGTCTACCGTATTTGGGGATTACAGTCGTGATCCTATTTATTTTATTTTTATATATAAAATCGGCCTTATCAGGTTGCAGACCACTGCTGTAGGTACATACCTACAGCAGTGGTCTGCAACCTGATTTATTTTGTAGTTATAACTAAGTAATACTCATTAATGTAGGCTAGGTATATACCTAGCCTACATTAATGAGTATTACTTCATTAATGTAGGCTAGGTATATACCTAGCCTACATTAATGAGTATTACTTAGTTATAACTACAAAATAAAAACCGTACAAGTGCGATTTAGACTCGTGCACCGTGAGTTCCGTACAAACTCCTTAGAGGTTTTCCTGTAAAAGCAATGAACTATTTTTTGTATTTTTTTTGATTATATTTTAGTCACAGTTGTTTTTGAGAAAAGGGGGGGGTGGAGGGATGGACTGACAGACACCCGGGTGATCCTAAAAGGGTTCCGGTTTTTCCTTTTGAGTAACGGAATCCAAAAAAGACCAGTACCTAAGTATACCTACTCCTCGGTTTACCTTTAAAGCCATTAGCTCCAACTCACGGCTTATCTCGATTAAGAAGTCAATTGGAAATAAGATAATGAGAAATGGTATCTTTTAATGAACCTTTTAAAATTGATAATTTTTAATGAATTATTTTTTTTACAATGTTACGTTGGTTGCTTAGAAGGCCGACATAACTTGGTTTGTTTGTTAGCACGTTTAGCCTTTGGCAAAATGTACATGTCCGAGCCTAGACTCGGACATGTACGTAAATACGAGGTATTAGATAACTAGTAGAAATTCAAGGTGAACATGATCAAACATTTTTATACGTAATAAAATTTTGATGATTGATGGTACACGTCCGTGTGTAAAAACGTTCAAAAGAACCAACCAAAAGACTTCAAACTTAAGAATATCGTATGATTTGTAGGTCCTAAGTACCTATTTCGAAGTCATTAATAGAACTACTAAGTTACTGTACAACACTTCATTTTGTTTATATTAAATGTTTAAAATAATAATTAAACTACAACATTATGGATGACAATATGAAACCATCTTAGAATATATAAATTTCACATTATGAGAAACCTTGTTTAAAAACAAGAAAATAATTACATCTAGAATAAGACAACTCACACTAAGATGAGAATAATTATTATAATTGTCTCACTATTGAACTTAGGACTCTTGTCCGACGCATATAGACATTTGACCAAGCGATAGGATAGCGTTTACGCAACGCACCAAGCAAAGTATGAAATGGCAATCAATGACGTATTATATATATAGACACGTTATCAACCAACATCTCGGCGCTTAAAAACGGCGAAAATACTAGATAACTACTTATACGAGTAAAGAAAGGGAAAGAAAATATGACACCGTACGGCGGGATGCCTGTTGCTAGAGGGAGATAAATAAACATCTTCAGTTACGCCACAGGATAAGTAATAGTCAAATTACATTCTACTACTTTATTTCATGTTGCCATTTTAGAGTGCGGACAACGTATCTATAGTTTGAATACATCATTGATGGCAATAATATCGATAAACAAGATGCCGCACACCTAAAGTCGTACCACGAGGATCTTCCTCCAAACGAACGCCGGGCTGTAGTTTGATTACCTCTGATTGCAGTGGATTTATAGTCGATAGGTATTTAGTTCCGATAATGGTTACGGGTCTACTTTTGTCACGAGGACTCCACAATTGTATAAATATGTAACTACCTACTTATTGCGTTAGTTATGATATGACTAACGCTTTCGCGTCACGCAATTTATGCATGATCGATTTGTCTAGAGATGGTAGATGTTTGTCTCAGATTACTCTATCATCTGTAAATAGAAACTGTGTTATTGTTGAACGAGAACATACTTAATTAGTGACTAATTCACTGAATGTGAGAATATTATTTTATATGGTTATTGGAAATCCTACTGCCGCGAATATTATATAAGCTACTAAAGAAAAATATTGATATATTTTTCTAGCTGTCCCGACAGACGTTGTCCTGTCAAATTCATTTTTTTTCATAAGAACCTCCTCCTGATAATAACGAATAAGTACAACAAAAATTAGCGAAATCGGTTCAGCTGCTCTCAAGATTTGCACTTAGCAATACATTCAGCGATTCATTTTTAGGGTTCCGTACCCAAAGGGTAAAAACGGGACCCTATTACTAAGACTTCGCTGTCCGTCTGTCCGTCTGTCTGTCTGTCACAGGGCTGTATCTCATGAACCGTGATAGCTAGACAGTTGAAATTTTCACAGATTATGTATTTCTGTTGCTGCTATAACAACAAATACTAAAAACAGAATAAAATCAAAATTTAAGGAGAGCTCCCATACAACAAACGTGATTTTTTTGCCGTTTTTATAGATATTGGTACGGCACCCTTAGTGCGCGAGTCCGACTCGCACTTGGCCGGTTTTATTATATGTACTTAGATAGATTACCTAGGATGGTACCCACTATGTAAATCAGTCTTTTTCTGACCCTACACTAGGAATCTCTGTCTGTGTCATGGGTATCAGAAACGAGTACTACGGTACCAAAACGGACTGACCCAAACAGACAAACGGAATAAATATTTACGGTTCATAAACAGCTAACATTTGTCCCATCTACATATATGTATGTCCCGCGATGATCGAACATGCACCTCTTGAGTCGCACCGCCCGACCCGAGATCATCGATATGACTAGACCAGAGGTCCCTAAACTATTTTGTGTCGTAGTAGACCAGTTGCCATGTTTTTCGGTTTGCTAAGACCCCCAACCAACTCAGCACTATCCCGTATCCCCCCTCCCTGAAGTGGTTTCGTTTCAGAATCTGGTTCATTAGTTTGTTGCATTTATTATAATTATATATATTTATAAATATATGTATATATATATTTTTATATATTTATGTATATTATACATTTCTGATCATATTATTAAATAATGTTTTTAGTGCACCCCGACCAATCTTCCGTTCATCTTTATATTCACTCCATCCCAAGGTTGTCTGGAAGAGATCGCTTTTTAGCGATAAGACCGCCTATTGTACAGTTTGTTCTAGTTTAAGTTTCTTTCGTTGTTATTTATTTGTTTTATGGTATACAATAAAGCATTTTCATTCATTCATTCATTCATCATTTTCTTTTCCTTTTTCCTTCGATGTTGTTGATTGAAGCCTTTTCCCCACTTAATGTGAGATCGGCACAACATGTTGATTGTTGACAACAGTCAACATGTTGACAACAGTCAACATGTTGTGGAATTGGCATAAGTTTTAGAACCGGCCGTCTGCCTGACCTACAACTCCATTTACGGAAAGCTAAAATTAATCTACAATAAGATCCACTGCCGCAGACCCCTTGTTGGTCCTTGGGCTCGAAATACATCACTTTGGGTCTCACTGGACTAGACTATACGAATAAACATTCCCATTTATTTATGAAAATAATATTTATACCTATAATATTATGCTAATCGTCAACCGGTATTGCATATTATGCTATGTATCCGGCCGGCACACTGTGGATCGAAAATCGACTTTCAAAGACATAGGCGAAAAAAAAAATTTTGGTCGGTTTTTTGCTTGAAACGGCTTCCATTAATCATTAATATGCCTAAATATATCATGATATACAATTTGGTGGGAAAATTGTCGAGTTATAATTTTTTTTACGAAAAAAATGTATGAAAAGCATATAAAAAATCCAGATATCTCCGGAAGTGCAAAGATAACCGTTATATCCTTGCATACAGTTATAGTACCAACTATTATTGATTTTTTGGCATACAACATATAACTCGAACTACTGCACATTTTGAAAAAAAAAATATCAAAAAATTTAATTTATTTTTGATCTCTCTCAAGTGAAGACTTAAGGAAATCGGTTAAAAAAAGGTCCCCATCGGCAAATTGTATGCTATAAATAATAACAGACACGTGTTTTCTTGTTTGGCTGACGTTGAAATACCAAAAAACAAAGCTCAATAGCAAATTCAATTTAGGAACTATTTTTAATGTTATCGAAAGCGAAATCTTTAAATTTGATTACATCAATCAGTTCCCCTGATGTTATTGCCTGCAGAATTACAGCAAATCTGCGGACTAACTCTTCGTCCAGCCCACAGATGGCTGCAGTTTTGTCTGGAAACTCAAAAAATCTTTTTAAAATCGAGTCGGTATGATATATGAAGAAGGCATTCCATACAATTAATACGTGCATGCAATGTAGATAACCCTAATTCTAATGCATCAGAGGATACAGGCTTCAATGAAACTGTACCTAAATTATTCATTTCAGTGGGCTTAGCTAAGCACAGATAGCACGCAGCGTGTGACTTAGCTTCAGAAAGATAAGTACATACTTTGCCATCAATCATCGTCATCATCAGTTTATGATTCACCATATTTTTTTTACATTCTGTGGGGAGTAAAGCCTTAATTTCGTCATCCATGTTTGCCTTTTTTTCAATGACTAATTCTTCACTTTCTTTCACAAAACTAAACTCCACTGTACGAGAATATGATGTTGAGCAGGGCTTTGGATTTTTCCATAGGGTTTCATCACCGTTTGTTAGCTTTAGAGGGACGAGAGATGTCATAAATATGCTTGAGTCATCTTGCTCACTGTCTATTTTCTGCTTGTACCGGCTTTGGTTAGATGCACCATCAAATCCCCACTTCGATATCAATGTCAACTGTTGGTCCTGTATTTTGTTTGGGAAACTTTCAAGGATCCTCCTTACTGTTAAATCCAGTAATCCTTGTAAAGTAATCTTTGCTGAGGAATCTGTCACTGTTATTAATTGCTTCGGAGGATAACATTGCAATTTTGCCTGTTGCACCTTTTAGTAAGACGGGTAAATATCAATAGCACCTTCTCGAATGGCCGATTCCCTTAAAGTTATGTACTGCCACTTTGTAAGCTTTAAAGACAGGAGCAACCCCAAAGTTTTTTCTGCCGTAAATGAAACATGACATTTCGGTCTTTTTATGAAGTCACTGATTTTCGCAGCAGCTTCTGGGGTTTTCAACATATATTCGATGACGGATGCAATGTCCTCACGACCATTTTCTTTTAAGAGTACTGCAGCTGAATTCGTCAACTCAATGGGGTCCATAGTCCATACCTGTGTACTCTTCCGGACCTCCTTTTCTTCTGCTTGTTGCCTAGATCTTCAAAAGGTTTCCGAGGTCTTTTAGTCATCGTTCCAACTGATGATGACGATGAAGGTTCCGCGGTGGTAAAGTCTTCGGTAATCGATCTTTCTTCACTTGGTCCCTGGGTGAGAAGACTAGTTTGAACGCAGCTTGGCCAATCAACATTTGCTTGAAGCCAATCTTCATAATCTTTTCTGAATGCTCTTGTGTTTCTGCCGCAATTTTTCCATCTCTGTGAAGCAGCTCGTGAAAATCTTCGACAAAACTCTTCCAGAGTAACCTTATCTTCATTAGAAAGGTGATCACCTAGACGAGATAATACTGCCTCGTACAGAACTTCATGATTTTGTAGCGAACCTGCACCTTGAAGAACAACAACCAAATCTAAGTTAGTGCTTAAACTTTCCATTTTAATGATTAAAAAACTGAGAGATGTTCACTAGTAAATAGTTCAGAATAAACTGAAGTAAAAAATATTTCCGGTGCAGTTTTATGCACTTAATTAGGTATTAAATAACCTAAGTAAGGTATTTTTGTACCTAAGCTACCTGTCTTTTGTTAACTACCGATCATTGTTAATACATTCCTTGAAATTTGAACAATAAGCGGTCTGACAAAACATAATCTTGCCTAATTAGGTAGTTAAATAACATTAAAAATAGTTCCTAAATTAAATTTGCTATTGAGCTTTGTTTTTTGGTATTTCAACGTCAGCCAAACAAGAAAACACGTGTCTGTTATTATTTATAGCATACAATTTGCCGATGGGGACCTTTTTTTAACCGATTTCCTTAAGTCTTCACTTGAGAGAGATCAAAAATAAATTAAATTTTTTGATATTTTTTTTTTCAAAATGTGCAGTAGTTCGAGTTATATGTTGTATGCCAAAAAATCAATAATAGTTGGTACTATAACTGTATGCAAGGATATAACGGTTATCTTTGCACTTCCGGAGATATCTGGATTTTTTATATGCTTTTCATACATTTTTTTCGTAAAAAAAATTATAACTCGACAATTTTCCCACCAAATTGTATATCATGATATATTTAGGCATATTAATGATTAATGGAAGCCGTTTCAAGCAAAAAACCGACCAAAATTTTTTTTTTCGCCTATGTCTTTGAAAGTCGATTTTCGATCCACAGTGCGGCAGAGACTTTGGACTCGCGATTAGCTTTACTACAATACTAGCAGTCCGCCCCGGCGTCGCACGGGTGTAGGTAATGATGATTTTATGGGTATTTTTTTACACCTTGGAATAAATTATCGAAGTTTTATTAGGGATTCCTATTCTTTTTCTAGTAATAAATATAGCCTATCACACTCAGAGATAATGTAGCATTCTAATGGTAAAAGAATTTTTGAAATCGGTCCATTAGTTTCGGAGCCTATTCGATTCAAACAAACAAACAAACAAACAACCAAATCTTTCTTTCTTCTTTATAATATTAGTATAGAAGTATAGATATAGATACTTACTGTTTTATTCGTCATTACAAAAGTCAGTCAGTAAGTAGGTACCAAACGTAGAAAAAAACAGTTATTCCTATTCATCCTTGTCCTTAGTAATTACGTTTTAAAAACTAAAAAGAATATCGACGAAATTTTTTCGAAAAATCAAAAAACGATAATAGTCAATAATAGTCATTTATTAGTAAACACCTTAACACGTCATAAAATAACAGTTTTATTACGATTACATAGGTATTAGTTTTATGAAGGTTCTAATGTGTAACTATTCTAGTTCAAAGTTGGCCCTATTTACATTATAATATGTATATAAGCAGGACAGGACTAATAATTATTTCATACAACTCTAAAAACGTCTACGAGAATCTTCGATAGTTGACTTTTCGATTGGTCGAAACATTTTTCGACGTGAAAACGAATTTGTTGTAAAATTGCACATACCTAATGTGACGTCACACTAGGTAGGGGGGGGGAGGGGTCTCATAAATGTGACCAACTATGACAAGGACAAAAAGGAGGGGTCAAAAAATCACGAAATTAGCGTAACGTACTTTAGGAATGACTTCTTATGTATTTAGGTATGTACTTATGTTTTTATATATTATGTATTTATTTCAGTCAGCTGGTAGATATCCAAGGGCGCTGTTGCGACATCGCTGTCCTATTTCCTTATCACACTTACGACAGTATCGTGTCAATTATTACCCAAATTCAATATGTGGTGGGAAAGTCTAAGAAAAAAATATCATATTAATTTAAACGTAAAACTTATTAACAAGTTAAGTCCGTCCGTCCGCAGCTTAGTTCGGAGACGCTTAGTGCTAGAAAGCTAAAATTTGGCATGAATATTAGTCACGCCAACAGAGTGGTAGAATAAAATCTTAAAAAGCCTTTTTTTAAAGGGTACATGAATGTAGGGGACATGTTAAGTGGGGATGTTTTATTTATTTCTCGCGTTAGGTACGCGAGAAATAAATAAAACATCCCCCATGGGATGAGGTGTTGTTGGTTAATGTCTTTTAAAAAATATTGTGGGTTTGTGAATCTGCCAAGTCGAGCAAAACTAAAAAAAAGCGGCACTTAATTCATTCATTTTGAACCAGTAGGTAGTTTAAGAATTATAACTAGTCAAAGTTTTTTGTCACTCACTCACTGCATGAAAACACAATGTATCTTACAAGTAATACATATTACATATATTTAATTAGATTGTTTAGTGCGATTGCCAAGTCAATCTATTTATTTAAAACATAAAAGATTTTAAATATTGATATGGTCACTATAAGATGTAGTTAGATTATAGCTAATTACGTAGTAGGGACTGAATAAATTAACCGATTTGGTACCTACTACATGGATTTCACAACTTTTTATGGTAGAAGAACTGAGTTGCGAGACTTGGCTTTTTTACAAGTTATGTTTTGATGGCATACAACTTTTCAATTAAGATGTATGTAAACTACGAAACATTTACAAAACATTGCGCGTGGCCCGACACGCACTTGGCTGGTTCTTTTTTATTATTAAATATAAATAAATATATTATAACATATCATATCACACAGCGGCGTCTAGACCTAAATTAAGCTAAGCTTATACTATAAGTACTTACTAGATAAGTGATAAAATACGTATTACTTTTTTATAAATACATACTTATAATTCATTATAACATCCAGACACATAGGTTACACTAATCTATGTTCATGAAAGAATAGTTTGTCCTAGGTGGGAATCGAACCAACAAACTACCGACTTGATATTTCCAACTGCGCTGTGTTATTTATTTTTGTACCTACACCACACATCTAAAATATGATCCACTGGACCACGGCAATATGGGCCTATGTTTTACTGTATTTTAACTTATCTATTGCCAGAATATAGAATATAACAAAAAAATAAATTACAATAATAGCTGAGACAAGTAAAAAATAACCAGAAATAGATAGATAGATAGATAGATTATAACTTTATTGTTCACCATAACAAAAATACACAACAAAAAATGATATAAAAACAGTGTAAACAATGGGCGGCCTTATCGCTAACAGCGATCTCTTCCAGGCAACCTTAAATGTTAGAAGTAAGTAGAAATAATTAAATGTTAGATTATTTCCATTAGCCGCTAGGTCAGGTCCAAAGTCTTCCAATTTAAATTAAACATAATCACCTTAATGTCTTTTGTTACCTATGTTGAGCGGTTATTCGATGCATTGTCACTACATAGTAGGTATAAAGCAAAGTCGCTTTCCGCTTCCCGCGTCTGTATGTAATATGTATGTATGTATGTTTGCTTATATCTTTAAAACTACACAACGGAATTTGATGCGGTTTTTTTTAATAGATAGAGTGATTCAGGAGGAAGGTTTATATGTATAATAACATGCTACCCGTGCGAAGCCGGGGCGGGTCGCTAGTTAAATACAATAATTGTATAAGAGAACTTAGGACATCAGAATGCCGTGACTCGACAGTTGTGAAGACACTTCCTCGGTTCAGATGTAGGTAACCCATTTTCAGAGGAAGCTATCAGCTGGTCGCTGATGTCACGGGTTCATTGACATTATCTACATTGTGTGATAAAGGTTTGCAAAACTACTGAGTTATTGCCCTCATTTGCCAAGTCTACACAGAAAACAATCATGTTTTCATGGTTTTTTTAATTATTGGTCCTAGTTCGGGTGTTGTAGGTAATATGGCAAGGACTTGTAGATCAAAAAGTCAAGAGACGTTTTTCGTTTTTTAATGTTCATGAAGTACCTAAGTTTATTAGTTCTGAATAGACACTATTTAAATGAGATCAACTTTGGACTATAATACTCTACCTAGGTCCACAATAGAAAAAAAAACCGGTCAAGTGCGAGTCGGACTCGCGCACGAAAAGTAGGTCTGTACCATTATCTATAAAAATTGTGAAAAAATCACGTTTTTTGTATGAGAGCCTTTATTCTGTTTTTAGTATTATGTTGTTATAACGGCAACAGAAATAGGTACATCATCTGTGAAAATTTCAACTTTCTAGCTATCATGGTTTATGAGATACCTACAGCCTTGTGACAGACAGACGGACAGATGGACAGCGGAGTCTTAGTTATAAGACGGTACCCTAATAAAAACCAATATGTATATGATACGCATCGAATTGAGAACCTCCTTTTTTGTCGGATGAAAAGTTAAACAAATGCAATCATTCACTAACGCAACTTTAGGTATCTTATATTCAAGAAATTCATTAAAAAATGTATTGTACCTATCAACAAAAGAGACATTGAAAACAACGAACAATGACTCACAAGTCACATAATGTCATGTTTGGATATAGGACATTGCTCTAACAAAGGTGTTTTAGCATACATTGACTCCCGGAACACTTGGCTATTGTTTACGTATTAACTTCTAATGATGCTGTGGTGCGGTGGAACTAACTGACAATGTAGCTGTGGCAGCTCCAACACGTGTTCTCGCAAAACTGGCCAACATGCGTGTGGAATGCTAAAACAGGATACTTACTATGGATAACGTTCGAATTGATGTGAATTATTTTGCAGGCGTCACATCGTTTTGTTTACTAATAAGCCGATTCAAAGATCTTCCTACTTACCTACATAGGTGTTTTTATTTGATAGTAATTCATTATGTTCTTACACGACTAACCCTCGTATTCAAGAACGACACTATGAGAACACGCACCCACAGTGGACGAAATCTTTTTTCTTAAAAATCACTTTATGTGTTGAGCGGCACTATGGCGCACACTACCGTGTGGCTTTAGAGCTCAACTTTGGCTAGAGGCACACGCACACAACAATGTGCCTCTAGTCACACTATGCAGTGTCGCCCAACACATAAAGTGATTTTTATGAAAAAAGATTTCGTCCACTGTGGGTGCGTGTTCTCATAGTGTCGTTCTTGAATACGAGGGTTAGTTTCGCCAGATGCACGGTACGGGTTCGATCCAAAAATATTTGTTTCGGATCTGGGCTTAGTTTCTGATTAGGGAATACTAATATGAGGTTATGTAGGTTGTAAAGTTATGGTGCATTAGAAATATAATTAGACTAGCTGACCCGTGCCCGCTTCGCTGTGCGTAAGACATTTCTAATACCATCGTTGACTTTTTTGTAGACGTTTTTAACGTGTACAATACTGTAGTACATTATTTTGATATATCTCGTGGGGTTCAGCCAGCATTTGCAATGCAAGCGCAAAAAATTGTTTTATTTACGACATCACATTAGAAACCTCTAAAATTATCAGTGTTTCTCTACTATATTATGCATGTATTATACATATAAACCTTCCTCTTGAATCACTCTGTTTATTAAAAAAAACCGCATCAAAATCCGTTGTGTAGTTTTAAAGATATAAGCAAACATACCTACATACATACATACATATTACATACAGACGCGGGAAGCGGAAAGCGACTTTGCTTTATACTATGTAGTGATAACACTTTATTGATTACCACACTTCCACGCGGATCAGGAACATACAAACAGGAAAAAATTACACTAAACTTAAACGTAATACAAAGGGCGGCCTGCATTTTTCATTCCACAACACTTTCCACAACCACATTCTGCCCTCGGTCAGGAGTCAGGCCGTCTCTACCTGAAAGTGCATCGGTGTCGACTCTCAAAACCTCAGCACTGGCTCCGAGGCCAACTTTATAGTATTTATTTATTTTCGGTAGGCAGGTAACCTGTTTATAGTTTTGTTAGACTTGTCTCTACATTGTTGTTTTATGGAAGACAATTTATAGAAAATATCACTTTTAACATCTGTAATTACCTAGTAGGTAGTAGAGGTACCTAAGTAGGTATAACCAATGAGTTATGAGTATTATGAGTAGGTAGATACTAGATAATCTCAGAGAACTTGACTTTTGGCCTTTCAACTCTATAGTGCAAATTAGTTTCATTTGCGTATTTGTTACTAATTACCTATTTGTTTGTAAATTGTATTTATATCCAAAGTTGAAAATTGAAAATAAAGATATATGGGACTAAGTAAGTACATACCTAGGTTAAGAGTTATACCCTATAAATACCTCTATTAAAGGAAAATTCATTGAAAGTCAATCCCACTCGGCCAAAACGGCTTTTATTAAATATTACTTGGTAATCTAAATATACTTAGGTATACAATACAACTCTTGCGTTACCTACTGACTGACTGAAACATGAAATTTAGAGGGTATATTCCTTTGTATGTGGATGTGGAGCAATAGGTTAGCGTGGTATGGGCATGTTATGAGGAGGGAAGAAAGTCATGTAACAAGAAGAATGATAGGAATGAAAAGATGGATGGACTGTGTGAAAGATGACATGGAAAAGAAAGGAGTGAGTGATATGATGACGGCTGATAGAAAGAAATGGAAGAAGTACCTACACATGTTGTGCCGACCCCGCTGTGGGCTGGAAGAAGAAGATTCTTTGAATGTGGTTCTGATATGAGGGTTTCAGCGGGGTAGAAATCTGTTTCTGGAGTCTGAAAATAAATTCACGTAAGTCGTGAAGTTTTCTTCTAGCTCTCTAGATCTATATTTAGAGTAGAACAAGATTAATTAACATACCAACCATTTAAGCTTTACAACATCAATGTAGATTCTACATTGATGCAATGCAAGATGTTGCATTTGCATCTACATTGTACGAATAGGTAGAGATGTACCTAGATGTTTAGCTTTATCGAGGTAAACTTCATTAGATGATTACTGGACTGGCATCTTTCATCAGGGCCTTCTCTACCCGGAGGTGCAAGGGGTGCGGGTCGGCCCAGGCCCCTCTGATGCGGGGTGCCTTTCAAATTGGGAGGCTCCTTGTACTTGGAGCGGGGGCGCCTGAGGCGGGAGATTATTACTTAGCTAACCAGCAACCAGCAAATATACTACTTAACGTGTACTCTACTCTGCAAAAGTTTTTTTGTGAAACCCCAAACATTTTATTAGAATTTTTATTTTATTTGTTTTATAATTTTATAGGCTTATCTTTTTGCAATGCCTTACCCGGGCTCATGTTAATACCATATTAATTTACATACTTAGGAGACCTAAATGTACACATGAAAGCAATAAAAAAGTTTAAACTTTGAACTCGAGTAGTTATCGCATCATCGCTAGTTGGTAAATTTTGATGTGTGACGTGTAAATTTTGGCGGCGTAAATTTGAATTTTTGGGCAGGGTTGGTCATTGCTGAGTTGGCCAGTATAGGCTAGAGACGGCCCTATCTTTTACCTAGACACAATACATTACCCACAATATTATTGTTATTCCTAAAGTAGGTTAGTAGCCTTTGCAAATCAGTGCCTTTGCATCATTTGCGTCTACAAGCGAAAAGCAAACATGTCGATATCAGCTGTTTAAATACACCTGGACATGTTTCCAAATAAACTAGTACCTACCTAGCTACCTATGAATATGCAATCAAGTCCGGTCGCCCCGCGTCTCGCCAGTCACTAACGTGCTCAGGGAATGTTGTAACATTTCTAGATTCATCGGATCAGCATTCGTGGTGTATTCACAGAAAGGCGAAAGTGTTATCTATTCATATCTGTATCATCATCATTAACAACTATTTCAAGCAACATAAGTCCAATGAATACTTAAGTACCTATAGGCTATTGTTAGAGTTTCGTACCAAAAGGGTAAAAACGGGACCCTATTACTAATACTCCTCTGTCCATCTGTCTGTCTGTCTGTCTGTCCGTTTATCTGTCTGTCACAAGACTGTATCTCATGATGAACCGTGATAGTTAGACAATATTGAAATTTTCACAGATAATGTATTTCTGTTACAGCTATAACAACAAATACTAAAAACAGAATAAAATAAATACTTATTTAAGTTGGGCTCCCATACAACATATCCACCAATGTTGAAGGTCTGGTTGATAGGCACCTCATGTACCTAGGTACTTATAGCATTAAAATAACTTTATTGTTTGTGCTACTAATCTCCGCAATCAAGTTCGATTGGTTAAATATACCTACACCTACCACATAGCTACGAGTGTTTACAATTTGCCCCCTGATCTCTAGCAGTTTCCGCAAACCCTGATAACCTCGGCTTACGTCAACGGTGTGCCCTCAGCATGCACTTGACAGAGCAGCTTATCGTTTGATACAAAACGGTGTAAATTATAAGACACTGAGAAAAGAGAGAAAAGGGTCAACTTCACTTCATATGTTTGGTCTTAGTTTGTGATGGAGGTAGGTTTAGTTTACCACAAGGATTACAGAAAACTTATTTTTATTCAGAACTAAGATTGGCCAGTTACCTATACCCGCATCTGCACCATTAACTTTTAAAAATACTATTAGCGGTGGAATTTTTTTAGAAACACATCGCTATGTGTTTCATAAAACGCAAGCATGCACTTGAGTGCAAGTTTGGTGCGTAACAGGCCTTAGTCCAACAAAGTACCTACTAGGTAGGTTCTTGAATCGAGCTATATGTTCAAGAGACAGATCAAAGTATTCTTTTTTGAATTTCAGGTAGCAAGCAGATCCTCCATGGCGTTTACGGACGGCTGCGGCCCAAACAGCTCATCGCCATCATGGGTCCTTCCGGCGCCGGCAAGTCTACTCTGCTGGACGTGCTGTCGGGGTACCGTATCACCGGCGTCGGTGGAGCCGTCTTCGTCAATGGAAGAGGCAGGATCATGAGTAAGTATCTCTTATCTACTTCAGTTAATAGAGTACCGAGTTCTAGTGATAGTCATACTACTCATTCGAACCAATTCTGTTACCGTTTTGCAAGTTAGAATCCTGCGTAGATACCAGGTACTCCAAGTAGGTACTAACAATAACGATACCATCGATAAATCTATAGGTTCATAGGTAATTTTACATCCAATCCAACGGTTATAAATTTTGTTAAGTTAGCGGAACGTCTCGCTAAATGTTACGGAGTCCATAGGTCAAGGTCAAACCCCTGTTACATAGTTACAACTATACCTAAGAAGGTACAAAGTTTTATCGCAAAACTATAACAGCCTGTTATTTCGTTTTTTAATCTATAATTGTCCACGTTGAAAAATATCATTCTATAACACCATTACGAATACCAACTAAAACGATAAATAAATGAATATGTTTATGAATATCGTAGGTACCTAGGTACAAACAACTCCATCGGCCCGAGATTTATGACCTCCTGCGGTTACAGCTAACCACAACTACTTCCTAGGACCAGCTAGATAGGAAGGAAATATGATATTGTTCCAATCAACAATGAATAAAATGTACCTACATACACAAACAATTTTTTTTAACAATTTTACCTATTTACTCACAGCTCCGTTGGTAGTAAGTAACTAAGCCTTCTGCGCTGTAGGTCGTGGGTTCGATTCCCACCAAAGACAAACATTTGTGTGATGTTTGTTTTGTGCCTGGGTGTTATACCTAATGTAAGTATTTAAATTATGTATTAAAAAAAAAGTATATATTATGTAAGTACTCTATCAGTAATCTAGTTACCATAGTAAGTAGGTACTTACAAGCTTAGCTTAGTTTGGGGCTGGATGACGCTCTGTGAAATTTCCACCAATATTTATTTATTATTATTATTTATTTATATACCTACAAAGGTATATAAATAAAAAATCCATACTTATAAATGTGTTTGTTTGTCCGTCTTTCACGTCAAAACGGAGCAACGGATTGATGTGATTTTTTATGTGGAGATAGTTGAAGGACTGGAGAGTGACATAGGCTACTTTTTGTCTCTTTCTATTCCCCCGCCCTTCTTAAATAGGGGGTGAAAGTTTGTATGGAGCGTTCCACAATTTTCAATGCAGAAAGTTTAAACTTGGTATGCGAACTCTTTGTAGCTAACGAAAAATAAGTTCATCAATTTTTTTTTTAAATTCTGCCCTTATATCATTAAAAAGGGGGGTGAAATTTTATATTGGACTTTCTGCAGTTTTCAAGGTAGAAAGCTTAAAATTGGTATGGGGCTTGGTATTGTTACTAAAGAAAAATACGTTAATCATTTATTTTTTGGAAACCTCTAAATGAGAAACCCCTAAAAGAGAGGGTGATAGTTTGTACGGGACTTTAGTCAGTTTTCAAGGTAAATAAAAAGCTGTAAATTGGTATACAGACTCTTTGTTATAAACAAAAAATACTTGAATCAAGATTTTTTTGAAATCTTCCCCCATCCCTCTAAAAATGGGAAGGCAAATTTGTATGGGACTTTTCGCAATTTTCAAGGTGGAAAGCTAACTATTAGTCTGTATGTCTGAGACGTATCACAGTCAAACCGCTAGGCCGATTGTCATGAAATGTTAGATAGTTGAAAGTTTTGGGACGGACATAGTCTGCTATTTTCCAAAATTTTCGTTTGATTTTAAGAATTTTTTATGTTTTACGATATAGTCGTCATAAATTGATTTCCTAAATCTACGCGGACGAAGTCGCGGGTATAAGCTTGTAAAAATATATAATTATGCAAAAATATAAAACTAGTTAACATTTTTTGCGTCAAACAAGTCAAGTCAAGGATAGCGTCTAGGTTTTTGGCTATATCAACTATATTTTTATATTTTTGTCTATACTTAGCACCATTCTTCCTTTCTTTCCTACCTTGTAAAAATGTTAATTAAGTAAAAATGTAAAGCCTAAGATAGAAAAAGCTCTGTACACTTATAGAGGGACAATATGGCGCCATTTATTTTTCAGATGACGCAAAAAAAAACCAGCCAAGTGCGAGTCGGACTCGCGCACGAAGGGTTCCGTACCATTATCTATAAAAACAGCCAAAAAATCACGTTTGTTGTATGGGAGCCCCCCTAAAATATTTATTTTATTCTGTTTTTAGTATTTGTTGTTATAGCAGCAACCGAAATACATAATCTGTGAAAATTTCAACTGTCTAGCTATCGCGGTTCATGAGATACAGCCCTGTGACAGACAGACAGACGGACAGCGAAGTCTTAGTAATAGGGTCCGTTTTAACCCTTTGGGTACGGAACCCTAAAAAGACCTTTGATTATAATGAACTGTTTAGCTATTCATAGTTTTGATTAAAAACGAAACCAGTGTTTTTGAAGAGCTAACTTTGAAAAATAAATCTATCGAGAAATGTTTCACCAATCGTGTTTCTGTCTATAATTTATCTAGATAGAAAAAAACAAAACTGTTTGTTTTGCGGTTATTGAGAAAAACTATTCTGAATTCATCAAAAACATTTATTACTCTTCTTAACAAAAATGACAAATTAATATTTGCAGTTCATGCCTTTGCCCGTATTGTACTGTACGTAGAGTTACGACACTTCACGTGTTTTAAATATAAATTACTAGCGACCCGCCCCGGCTTCGCACGGGTTTAATACATATAAACCTTCCTCCTGAATCACTCTATCTAATAAAAAAGACCGCATCAAAATCCGTTGTGTAGTTTTAAAGATATAAGCAAACATACATACATACATACATACAGACGCGGGAAGCGGAAAGCGACTTTGCTTTATACTATGTAGTGATTATTTAAAATGATTAACAACCACGATAGTTTTAATTCTACTTCACGTGTTCTTCTATAAGTATGGGGTCTGTTTGAAAATAACTTCATGTGAACGAGGACGCGAGGGTTTTTACTAGTCTATACTATAATAATAATATTATAAAGAGAAAATATTTGATTGTTTGTTTGTAACGAATCGGCTCCGAAACTACTGGACCGATTTGAAAAATTCTTTTACTATTAGAATCCTACATTATCCCTGATGAACATAGGCTATAGAATATTTTCAAAAACGTTAGGGATCCGTATGAAAACTTCGATAATGTAACCCAATGTGTGAAAAAAAATACAAAAAAATTCCTTATATCGCGTACGCTGCGGAAATTATTGACAACTAGCGACCCGCCCCGGCTTCGCACGGGTAGCATGTTATTATACATATAAACCTTCCTCCTGAATCACTCTATCTATTAAAAAAAACCGCATCAAAATCCGTTGTGTAGTTTTAAAGATATAAGCAAACATACATACATACGCGGGAAGCGGAAAGCGACTTTGCCTTATACTATGTAGTGATAGAGCAAAGTAATGTACTACAGTTTTAAAGAGGACATCAATATCTACAAACAAGTCAACAATACCATGTGTCTAACTATTAGGGATCCGTATGAAAACTTCGATAACGTAACACAACGTGTGAATCAAAAGCAAAAAAATCCTTATATCGCGTACAATGCAAAAATTATTAACAATAGAGCAAAGTAATGTACTACAGTTTTAAAGAGGACATTAATATCTACAAATAAGTCAGTTTTAAAGATTACATCAATATTAACAAAAGTCAGCAATACCATAATTATGTCCAACTATTACAGTTATGTCACAATAACTACTTTTTCATGTTAAAATATGCAATAAGTAACGCCGCCTGTACAAACTAGGCCGCATTATTCGTACCTGGGTATTAATCCTTATCCAAAAAAATCACTTCATTTTCAAGGCCATATCAGTACCTGTAAATTACTTATTTAATTATACCATTCCCAAATTCCATACCATTCAAAAGTTATTATGAGTGTAATAATCTATAGGTACTAATATTATTATGAGGAAAGATGTTTTGTATATTTGTATGGAATAAATCCAAAAACTACTGGATCGATTTCAAAAAATCGTTTACCATTAGAATGCTACATTATCTCTGAGTAACATAGGCTATATTTATTGTTTGAAAAAAATAGGGATCCCTATTGAAACTTCGATAATGTAACCACCTTGGGTAAAAAAATACCCATAAAATCGTTATAATACGTTACTCCCCTGCGCAGCCGGGGCGGACTGCTAGTTATTTATAAGATAAGTCTGTCAAGTAGAGTGCGACCGCGGTCGAGGCCTTGCTAGCCCTCCGCTGCGGTCGCAAGTGCAACTCGTTTATGACTGATGCAGGCTGTATTACAATTGCAACAGTACATAAATTAGTTTTTAATGAAGCTGCATTGCTTGAATTTTAGTACAAGCTAAATTGCAGTTAAACTCAATATCTACTCACTTTTTCTCGCTGTATTCTTACTTAGTCGGTAATTAATACCTAGAATAGAAACGATGTTTTCGATGTAACCTGCATGAACCTATGCACTATATTGTAGTTGCCACATCAGGGTTGATATTTTGTAAAAACTATGATTATCGTGTTATGACATTTAGTCCAATATTATCTCGCCAAGTCAAGCAATAAAGCGGCACGGCTGTACCATCCTTTTCTCGAAGCAGTTCAGGCCATTTTCGACCCCCTATAACTTCGTTGTGGATAAAACTAGAAGCCTGAATTTTCAGTAACCAAGCAGTCACTATATAAACAAGGTATATTTCAAATTTCATTTAATTTGAACCAGTACCACACATAGGTACATGTACATACCCTGTAACATGAAATATTTTCTACTTAAAAAATATAATATGTTTGATAACTTTGTTAATTACCAAAATAACTCAAAAATATAAACGCCAACACATTTACTACTACCTTGTTTGTTAGCTATTTTTTTACTCTGGTATCCCCTTTGTTTACAAAAATTGTCTCGAATTCTGAACCAGAGTATACCTACTCACAAATAGTTATGATTTGAAAATGACTCATCGAAGTCGATTTCTAGAAAGTAAGTTCTTTGCGAAATGCGGACCATCGTGCAAATTCGTACCCGTTAGCGGTTAGACCATACAGCAACAGGTTTAGACCAAGCAAGTTTAATAGCTCTACAGTTAGCTAATTATAGGTACCTAAGTTGTAGTACCTTGGTCTTTTAACTAGTAGGTAGGTACCTACTAGTTAAAAGACCAAGATTTCTTTAGCGTAGTTATTTTTTACAAACTTGGCTATCCTTTGGTTCCGATTCGCTTTTCGAGGATTCCTTTATTTTATTAAATACAACCCCACATTAGGTAGGTATACGATTTATCTTTAAGAGAAAGTTGCGTTCTAATTTTTAGGGTTCCGTACCCAAAAGGTATAAACGGGACCCTATTACTAAGACTTCGCTGTCCGTCTGTCTGTCACAGGGTTGTATCTCATGAACCGAGATAGCTAGACAGTTAAAATTATCACAGATTATGTATTTCTGTTGCTGCTATAACAACAAATACTAAAAACAGAATAAAATAAATATTTAAGTGGGGCTCCCATACAACAAACGTGTTTTTTTGCCGGTTTCGAGTCTACAAGAAACCCTTATAGTTTCGCCATGTCCGTCCGTCCGTCCGTCTGTCCGCAGCTTAACTCAGAGACTATCAATACTAGAAAGCTAGCAATTTAGCATGTATTATATACAATACATACCTATTAGTAATGTCAAGAAAGTCTCTACACCTAAATGTAGAGAGAATGAGAATGTTATTTTTTTCTCGTGTTGTGTAGTTCTCCATGGTTTGGAGTATCGTTAGATAGGTCTATCAAAAGTGTAGGGAGTTTGCTAAAACAACTTTTCGATTAAGGGATTCGTTTGTGAAATATTGAACTTTAAAGTGTAAATTTTTGTTAAAAACGAGTGTGTGACCCCCCCCCCCCCCCTCTAAAATCTAAACTATTGGGTTTGGAGGCATGAAAAAATTCACGGTAGCAGTACACATATCGAACTTAAAAGGAAAACTATCACAGTCTCTGTGTAACTATCTCAACTATCTAAGTAGGTGTTACAAGTTTTTGAGTAATAGACGTAATAGTCGACCAACTTATAAAATGTACTTGAAGAAGAAATAATGGATTTTTTTAGTACAAATACCATTGAAAATTACTTATAATTACGTTTTTAGCTGTGTAAACTACGAAACCCTACATTGAGGGTGACCCGACACGCACTTGGCCGGTTTTTTATAATGGCACGGAACCCTTCGTGCGCGCCTCCGACTCGCACTTGGCCGGTTTTTCTAAAAACATTCGCCAATAAACATTAAAACGAAGTTTTCCGATTCTAGAAAAATTCAAGAAGATGTCGTGCTACATCCAGCAAGATGACAGACTGCAGGGCCTGCTGACGGTGGGGGAAAACATGTCACTGGCCGCTGATCTCAAGCTGCCCACCAAACTTGACCAATATGAGAAGGGAGAAGTGGTGCGTTAATTCTAATATCTAATAAACAGCAAAGGTCTACATAATTTTTATGCCCGACTGCAATGCGCTATTCGTCCCGCTCGCCGTAGGCTTGCCATGCCACCGAGTTCTTCAGGGGTTTATAACAGGGCTTTCATACTTCTACTTGGTCACTGATTTAACGCAGGGTGATCGAAAAAAGCTAAAGCATAGGGATTCTTACTTTGGCGAATAGCGAACTGTCCTGTTGCCTACGTGCATATTTGCATACAATACCTACTTATAATCAAGCAATTAACATTATTAAAGCTGAAACTCTAAATAATTTGTTGGTCAGTACATTTACTAAGTTTCTGAAATCGCGTAAAAGTTTGATTGAACCCAAATAAAAAAATAGGCTCACGATGATAAAGCTTTGCATGGTAGTCATTCTATAATGCGTCTTAAAGATGTTGAGACATATCCTATCCAAACATGACACATATAAGTACCAAACCAATTGCCTGAACCTTTTCTTTAAGGACTATGTTTGTTAACTTCACAGATCGAAGACATCCTAACGAACCTAGGTCTCTATGAGCACATGAACACGCGCAGTGCCATGCTCTCTGGTGGACAAAAAAAACGTCTCTCTATCGCTTTGGAGCTGATCAACAACCCTCTTATCATGTTCCTGGATGAACCTACTACGTAAGTAATTCCCCTGTTGGATTCACCTTATGAAACAAGTTCTTCATATTTTTTCGGTAAAGAGCCCATGGCCTTATTACAAATAGATGTGTACTACAACAATGATTAGATAACTACTTAAGGGGCTACCAGTCGACGATTGCTCTTTTTCGAAACGAAAAAAGAAATACTTCTGAACAAGCCACGTCTCCTATTTTTATAAGTATATTACTTCAGGTTCCTACCTAGATTTCTATTAAGCTGAAAACATAATAGCAGAAACTTTTCACGATAAAGATATTATTTCAAAATGATACGTTTTAGAATTTATGATCGAAATATTTTATATACCTACTATTAAAATCAACTTGTGATTTATTGTTAAAGATAGGTAATATGTAAATCTAGATTTCTATTAGAATAGATTTTTGATAAGTAATTATACATAATTTATATCATTAATTTATTCGAAAAGCTAAGGCGGACCACGCGCCGACGTGTGTTTGTCGTCATTGCAGCGGTCGGTAGGATTATTTATCGAAGTGAATAAAGATGGGTACATCTTTATTCACATATACTATACATTATAAAATAGGAGATGTGGCTTGTTCACAAGTATTTCTTTTTTCGTTTCGAACAAAAATAATCGTCGACTTAATGTTATTTCACCTTGCTCTAGCAATAAAAATCGATAGCCTGGCATTAAGTTTGAAACAATTATACATAGAAGACTCATGTCATGCCTACTTATCGCAACTTAAACTATGCGTGTAAAACGACCTTGTACCACTTTATGCAGATACCTTGTATCTCCTTTGCTTATACTATCAGTAAACCATAAAATTCTAGTTACGAACAGACTGTATTCAATATTAAAACTGGGGATTTTCATATTTCAGTGGGTTAGACAGCGCATCTTGCTCTCAAGTCGTGAAGCTCTGCCAGAACTTGGCGCATCAGGGTCGTACAATAGTGTGCACTGTTCACCAGCCGTCTGCCTCTCTGTTCGCGTTGTTCGACCAAGTGTACGTGCTAGCAGCTGGTCAGTGTCTCTATCAGGGCACTACGAGTAAACTTGTACCGTATCTGGAGCAGGCTGGCGTGCCATGCCCGATTTACCATAACCCTGCAGATTACAGTAAGTTTTAAAAACTCTTGTCATGTCTTCTTGTGTACCAATCATGTGTATATACCGTCCACCAGTACTCTGTTTGCAAACGGAACCCGTATCGTATCCTATATCTGATCTAATATTATTAAAAATATTGTAGATTTTATTACAAAATTGGTTTAACTTCAGACACGTACCAGACTTGAAACACTATTTTTTTTTTCAGTTATCGAACTGGCATGCGGAGAGTACGGCGAAGACAAAATCCAAATACTTAGCACGAAAGCAGAGAACGGCAGATCACTTGCCTATTTCAACGATGGTGACTTCATTCCCAGTATGGAACAGCTGCGCAAGCAATACCCTCTGAGTGTAATGAGAGAACAGGAGCCATTGTCTGCCGGGGCTGAAGAGACTTCGCAGTCCAACCAGAGATCCGTACTCATCAAGCGAGGATTCATGAAAGCTAAACGGGATGCGGTAAGTTATAAATAAAAATAATTAGGATCACGACTGTAATTCCCAAGTACGGTAGACATCCTCTCAGATCTCCAGGCACTTAATCCTTTGAAGATGTCTAGTGGGGGTAGTCAGAGCCACGTCTAAACATTATATTTGGCACATGCCCACATTTTTCAGTAATTAGCATTCTATACGTAACAGGTTGCAAGCCCATCGCCGCTTATAATAATACTATCTGGTTTCCTCACCATGTTTTCCTTCACCGTTTTGAGCACGTATTTTTGATACGCATATAATTTTTTCGAACAGAAAAATCCATTGATGCACGCCGGGATTCGAACCCATGACCTTCTGATTGAAACTCGAGATACCTCCCACTCGGCCAACACGGCATTAAGTTATTAGAAGCAGAAGATAAATGGCGAACGAAACAAGTCGCTTTCACTTTTACGAGTAATTGAACAACGAGAACTTAACGTAGTACTCTATTTACCAATCTTCTTTTTCCAGACCATGACCCATCTCCGTTTGATCGTGAACGTACTCGTCGGTATCATGTTAGGGGGTCTGTTCATTAACGCAGGCAACGAGGGTTCCCGAGTGCTGGAGAACTACAACCTGTTGTTTGCTATCCTGATGCACCACATGATGTCGCCAATGATGCTCACAATTCTCACTTGTAAGTTTATGATCTCATCTAGGTCCTCTCATGTAGGTACTTACATGATTGAATTTTTTTAAAGTACATTTTGATGTAATTTTATAATGCTTTTCATTTCAGTCCCATCAGAGATGTCTATTTTATCAAAGGAGCATTTCAACAGATGGTACTCATTAGGCTCGTACTACATCTCGATCACACTTGTCGATCTGCCAGTATCGGTGAGTATCGGTGATTTACTTTTAAAATTAGCAGTTCTCATTCGAATGACTCTACACTTTTTATAAGAGCCATTACGATGCAATAACTTCCCTTTCCTTTAGTATGGTGAATGAAAGTAAATGAACCTTTCGCTTCAATGTGGAATAGTGAAAAAAAAAGCCATGTATGGCAACTGATTGGGATAGCCAGTTGGGAAAAATGGAACAGATGAAATAAAGTATTTATATCCGTTTCAGATAGTGTCGTGTGCACTCTTCACTGTGATAGTTTACACCATGTCGTCTCAGCCGCTGGATATCGTGCGGTTCCTCATGTTCTTCGCCATCTCTTTCTACACGGTGCTGGTCGCGCAGAGCTTCGGACTGATGATCGGAGCCGCTTTCAATGTTGTAGTGAGTATTTTTTAAATGTTTTTGTTACTCCTTACTACTTCTAAGTACCTAATACCTATACGATATTTTAAGCTCTTCGGTCTCAACTGATTAATGTAAGTTGGTTCACCGTTATATTTTATTCAAATAATGAATTAATTAATTAATTTAATTAATTTAAAAAAAATTGTTGCTGCCTAGCTTGCGTAGCCGTTTTCAACAGATCGTCTGAATTAAGAAACTTCAGCGCGGTCACTCAAAGGCTTAAAAACTTCGTCTCTAGGGTTAGCTAGCATTTTTTTTATACCTAACAATAAATATTTCAGATTAGGTACGAGAACATCAAGAACAAACAGATTGTAGGTATAATTGGTATTATAACGTTATATAATTTCCAGAATGGCACATTCCTCGGGCCCACTCTCTCAGTTCCCATGATGATGTTCGCCGGCTTCGGAGTGACCCTCCGTGACCTTCCTTCTTACTTGTATTGGGGGTCCTATGTGTCCTACCTAAGGTACGGGCTGGAAGGGTTTATAGGCGCCATTTATGGCCTTGATCGACCCATCTTGGAGTGCAACCAAGCCGAGTACTGTCATTATAAGTGAGTTTTTTTAATGTACCTACCTAAATCTTGATTGTTATATAAACTATGGACGCACTAGCGACGGCATTTCCCTACTCTGCCTTCTGCACTGTAGGTTGTGGGTTCGATCCCCACCCAGGACAAATATTTGTGTGATGAACATAGATGTTTGTTCTGTGTCTGGTGTCTTATTATGTATCATATTATGTATGTATTTACAAAAAAAAGTACCTATATAAGTATTCTATCAGTTATCTAGTTCTCATAGTACAAGCTTTGCTTAGTTTGGGGCTAGATGGCGCTGTGTGATAATGTCCACCAATATTTATTTATTCATTTGAAAGTTTGGTGTGGGGAATAAAATTATCTATCTTTAATAAAAGTCTCAATAAATAGGTACAAAGAAGAAGCAGTCTTTGAGAGAGCGTAATGAATTTTCTCATGTTCTTCAACTACGCGCACGAACACCTTCTTATTTTTCTATTTGTGTTTACAGACATCCCCGTCAGTTCCTGGCTGAAGTAGCGATGTCCCCCGACATGTTCTGGTGGGACGTATTGGCGCTCACCGTCACGGTGCTCGTGCTGAGGGTCGCGGCCTTCCTACTCCTCAAGTGGAAACTCAACGCTGTACGATAAGCCAAAAGAAACCAACGTAATCGAACAAAATGATTGAGATTGAAATGGAAGCTTTGAATTGTTGAATAAATAGTTGTTTTGTTAAGAAGTATAAGAGTTCTACGGCGTAGACCATCTACGAGGATAAAAAACGAATAAAAGCGACGCAAGCGCGTGCAATGAAACAGGTACATTGGACCAGTCTGAGTTCGTTAGTACCATAGACTTAGTCTTGATGTAACTATGGTATGTTCCCTGTGTTAGTGTAACTAGTAACAAAATTAGTTATAACAAAAAGGCTGTTAGATACAAATAAAATAAAAGTGACCAAAATATAAGATGTGACCTATGTGGTCCAAGACGTAAAAAAACTGTGATAGTTTGTAATTCTTTACATTTCTTATGTAACTCTTCTTTTTATTATTTAAAGTTGACTAATCATAATCTTATTTTTCTCTTTACATAATTTCGAAGTGTGAGTTTGATGAAAAGCCATGGTAAAGAGGTAGCTTTTTCTTTATATTCGAATATTTAGAAGTCCAGTTGAAACTGCAGTTATATTATGGGTATACATTTACCAAAGTAATGAAACTGTTAAATGTTTTTAAATAAACAGCTACCCAACAGTCACATACATAATAAGGTTTCCCTGTGTCGTGGGCATCAAAAACTACGAGGTACCAAGATACCACAACACCTATGTATTAAGTAGGTACTATGCTACCTACTACATTGGTGTAGTGGTCGGCTTCATAGGGCTAGCAAGAAATAATGTATGGTATACTTATCAAACACCAAAAATATACTTAATCCAACTTACAAAGATATTCAGGAGTAGGTACATTTACCTTCTATTTCTTTATTTCACCGCATGGTGAAAAGATGAAAAGGTGCTCATGCGATATATATATTGACAAGTTATTTTGAATATAAAAAAATGATATTTATACGTGTATTGTAATAATAATGTATGAATGACAATGTGGTAGGGTCTACACAATATTTAAAATTAAGAAATCAGTTTAAACAATTAAGAGGAAATGTATTTTCCTCTGATGATTAATAGACTTGGTGTGTAGTTATACTTAAGTTTAGTTTGGTAGCATTATACTGCTCAATTAGCTATTTATTATATTGTTTTTGTAATGTTAATAACTCGTAGCCAACCCACGAATTATTATTTTTAATACATTATTTTAAAACAATAATCAGTAGGTAATATTCTAGCACAAAAAGTGACTCGAGCATACATTTTTCGACAGCTTTTCATCAAACAATTGGGGGGGGGGGGGGTTCATATAATAATCGATACCACTAGACCCACTAGTAGTCATTATTTAACACAAAACTCCTCCTAGATTCAGTAACAGTTTAGGAATACGACTTACAAAGTAATAAAATGATTAGTTAGTTCAGAATGGGCATTATAGTCTGGTAGATGGTAAATATACTTATATACTTATATAACTATCGGTAGACCAAGGGACAAATATATCAGTCGGTCGTTCATTTAAATTATTCCAAGTTTAATACAGGTGACTAGAATAAGAGGTACCTAGGTAATTATAACAACCGCTTTAGATATACAAAATAATTGTAGAGGTAATAATGTTGTAAATATTTTTTTTTATTTTAATAAATATTTTTGTTTTATGTACTCGTACATACATAATTATTTGTTGTTTATGTTATAATAACACATTTGTCTTTTAGGGTTCCGTAGATAAGGAGTAAAAACTGGACCCTATTACTAAGACTCTGCTGCTCTGCGATGTCCTATCTGTCTGTCACAAGAACCGTGATAGCTAGATGATGTAATTTAGATTATTTAATAATATAAAACATATATATATATATGATAAAACCAATGCCACGTCCCAAACCTGCGGACATAGAAATCATAGAAAAATAAAAAAATCATAAAAATAATCATTCATAAATAGGAGAAGGTGCTAATTATATAGTTCATTTTATTTGAAATCTATACTAATATTATAAATGCGAAAGTAACTGTCTGTCTGTCTGTATGTGATGTTGAGCCGCAGCTGGGCCGATTGTGATTAAATTGAATACAAAAATAGTTCAAATTCTTGGAAAGGAAATAGGCTACTTTTTTCCAAAAAAAAAAACAGAAAATCCAACACTTTACGATAAAGTCGTCATAAATTGAGCTAGTCTATTATAAAACCTGCAAACGCCTGAAATATTAGATTAACCTACCAGGTAGGTCCACACACACCATTCTACATTTTACCACTTAAAGTTACTAACTAAATCGTTGGATTGTAAAAATAATCTAGGTTTGGGGGGGTGGCGTAATAGCCTACTGGAGGCGAATGTGTAAATTCGCCACTAGAACCCAGTAGAGATCGAGCCATTTCTATACAGGGTATCTGTGGTAGAGGTAGAGAACACCAGTGGTAGAGGTAGCGAAGTCCCTTGGATGTACCTACTTAAATCACCCGATACTAGGTACGTTCCGAGATTTTGTTAGTACTTTCTGAGTTTTTTTTTTATTTTAACTTTGTAGGTATGCATTAAGGTGGCTGTTAAATTTATGACAGCTCGCATTTTTTGTACTCGGTCGTATTCTGTGGCCGCACACTAAGAATAGTGCAAACGCACACATTGAAGCTACTTCACACCAAGACCAAGACTAAATAACTAGTCTTGATACTTGAAAATATTTGGTGCAATAGGTATGTCATATTTGTATAGGTAGGTATGTACTTAATAATTTTATAGGTTGCACTTGACAAAAAGAAAATAAATATAGAAAAAATTAATATATATTATAAGACAGGTTACAAATCGTAAAGTGCTACTACACAGTTACTAATATTTGACTGTGCAAAAAATATTTGTTAGGTACCTACTAATAAAATACATTATGACAAAACGGTAAGTATCGTTTTTTTACAAGCTCTTATTTAACTTGCAGTTTATGTACATATTTATGTATGTATGTTTGATAAGGTGGAATCTTGCAACTTAATTTTAAGCAGTTATCCCCAATCGATTGAGCTGAAATTTTGCATACATAATATGGTGACAGCGAGCGGATCTGATGATGGAGTCAGGAGCTGTTCAACGGAATTCTTCACTAAATAGTCGAATTGAGGCAAAACTTTGCATACCTATCAATCTCAATGACAATGTAAAATTATGGTACTAGAGAGCTGGTCTGATGATGGAGGTCGGATGTAGCCATCGGAACTCCTCAACTACACAACATAACCACGTCGCGTTTGGGCTCGTTATTTTTATCTTGACGAGAACTAGAGCACTAGAATTTACAAAAGCTTGATTTAAAAAATATATTTTTAATAAAAAAACTTATTGTCATCTAAAATCGATGACGGCACCGTCAACGTTTCGAGTACCACTCACAGAAAGTTTTGAAAGTGAAATACTGATAAAATATGTATTTTGCTTTTGAATTGTGTGCGAGCTATGATCTCGAAGATCCATAGACCGCGCGTAGCGAGGGTCAACAAGTTCTGGAATTAAACAGTTATTGTAAAACTTTACTAAATAACCCTCCATAATATTTTCTTTCCAGAAAAATTAAATATGAATTTGTAAAAAGAGATGACCAGCTCTTTTTAAAAATTCATATTTTCCATTGTATTTGTACTAAATGACATCACAAACCTGCAATACTTTTTAAGACTTATCCAAAGACATGGAGAGTATGCGAGAAAAAAAAACATCTGAAAATATGTATTTATTTCTACCACATTGTCGGCGTGACTAATGTATATTCATGCCAAATTACAGCTTTCTAGTACTAAGAGTATCTGAGCTAAGCTGCGGACGAATGGACGAAAATGGCAAAACTATAAGGGTTTTTTGTAAACTACGAAACACTAAAGAGCACTTTCAGTATTTCGAATTAAACAATTTTTCAGGACACTTTATTATTTTTTTAAATATTTAATTATTTGCATCATGTACTTAAACTTAAGTATATGCCATGAAAAACAACTTGTAAAAATAAAAATAAAAAGCCAATTCTCGCAACGCAACTCAACTTTTTTTGTCTTTTTTTTTGTTGGAACTATGCTCGTGTGTGTAAACTTAACTTGTGAGATATTGTATAAGTAGCCTAAGATGACCAGAGATAATCTGTCGATGTCAGTCTCTCTTCCCTGTTCGCTTGTTACGGCTGGTCGTGTTCTATATCTCTACAATAAAGAATCCATATATATCACCCAGATCGTGTATAATTTAACCAAAAACCCATCAGTTCTTCTATCGTAAAAAGTTGTGAGATTTCAATTTCTGTCTGTCTGTCCAAAAAATGGCCTGAACTGCTTCGAGAAAAGGATGGTACGACTGTGCCGCTTTTTTGCTTGACTTGGCGGGGGCACTACCGTGCCCCCAGATAAACCTTGCTTTGATAATAACAAATACCGACCATTTTAGAAGGTTCAACATTTTTGGTTCAATGCGTATCGTATCATTCGTCAGTCATTCATCAGTCGTCAAAATTGATTAATGCTAGATTTGTTGCACACCAGCACTCGGAGTCTTTTTATAGTTTTGAGGATGTTTTTTAATTAAAAATAGCCTATTTATAAGCTAGAGGTATATTTACATCGACAGCAAATTTCAATTTCATCCGTTTAGTCGTTTAGGTCTGATTGAGGTACAAACATCCAAACATACTTAACATCCGCACAAACTTTTAGATTTATAATATTAAAGGTAGATAAATAATAATTATAAATTATATTCATAATCTGAAATTTATGTAATTTTTCTAAATCCAATTATAGATAAAGTATCATTTTTTTCCATCCATGTATAAAAAAACACGCTTGGTAATATAGGGTAGATCGGGTCAAAACGATACAGGTAAGGATCATGGTACCTTAGAACTTTCATTTCAAAACAGAAATGTATCAAATAAACATTTATATTTATTTAATAGGACTAATTAGGGACACTTCAAAAACCACAGCAAAAGACGTTGTCCAGAAAGTATTATCATTAAAATGGAAATGGGCCGGGCACATCCAAAGATTACAAAATGAGAGGTGATCTAAAACAGGCAAAACATGGAGCAGAGCCGCTAAAGATCGGGAAAAATGGATAGAGTTGGAGGAGGCTTTTACCGCTGAAAGCGGTCCTTACACATAATTTTATATACCTATGCATAGATACATATTACATATGTATATAAGTTAATTTTATATTGTGCAAGGAAATAAAAGCTTTTATTATTTATTATTAATTAGGGACACAACCAGGTTCACATTTTCCTGAAATTTAATATTTTTATTAAAATAACAATCAAATACGAAACATCGGCTTATTTCGATTTTGCTCTGACGCGACGTATGCAAAAAGGTAAAACCGTATACTATTATCATATTGTTTCGAATCCAAACTCGATGAAACGCATCTTCTACAAAAAAAAACCATTCAACTCTTTCAACAAATCATGCATTGTACCTAACCTTCATCTGTGTGGCTTGCACTAAATTCTTCAAGGCAATATATTATACAAATGTTATCATTAGTTTTGCATGTCCAGTAATTTACCCCGGTATACCATTATGTAAGACCTCCTCTAAATTCGAAGAAAAATGTGACGTGGACGTGCTTCCCCGAGCGCGTCTGAGCGCTAACTGACGTGCCGACTTGAGGTGAATGTGAGTTTTGTATGGAAAAAATGTATGGAGAAGTTTTATTGCATTTTATATTGTTCATAAATGAAAAAGTAAATTATTTGAAAACAAGATAATGCCACGCGGTATAGAGAAATATAAAATCTACAATTTCGTATTATTTTCAAATAAAAATATGCTGTGGGTCTAAAGATATTGGTACCTACCCAGACCCCATTTTTCGACATTTTCAGCGGTTCTTGCGACGGTAAAAACGTATTTTTTTGAAAATATTGTATAGAACTGGCCAGTTTTTATTATCTACTATTAAAGATGAATATATTATCAGTAATTTTGTATCATTATATCCTCACAATTGTGATTCCTGGTTTTTAAATCGGTACCTGAAAATCATTGAAATACGTGTGTGGGTGTGAGCCGGGCCTTAATCTAATAGATTTGTAAAAAAAAACGATATATTTTCAAAACAAGCTTTCATAATCCTAGAGCTCGTCAAAACAAATCCAACGAGCCTAAACGCGACGGTTTATATTGTGTAGCTGGGGAGTTAATATAGCTACATTCCAACTCCTTCATCAGACCAGCTCGCTAATACCATAATATTACACTGTCATTTGAGACTATTTACTGAAGAGTTCCGTTGAACAGCTCCTGACTCCATCATCAGATCAGCTCTCACGCAAAATTTCAGCTCGATTGGTTGGGGATAACTGTTTCAAAATTATGTTACAAGATTCCACCTTAACAAACATAGTTACATACATTGCAAGTTAAATAAAAGATTGTAAAATGGGACCGACTCGGGTACCACTAAGGGTTCTTTTTTCTTCTTAAGTACTTCTGGACTTGCACTTGACACTATTTTTAGGGACTCTGTACCTACAACCCATTAACACGTAAGGTCATGATAAAATCCTCAACTATCGATAGAGATAAGCGTAAGTCCTCATCTTTATCATTGAACGAGACAAATCGATCTCTTTCCAATTCTAGCCAGATTAAACCTACTTAATATAAGTAGGGATTTAGGTAATAGGTATCTAATACAAGCTCCAATAGCCTAACTTACTATCGAAGCCGCGATGTCATATAGGTTAAAAATAGAAATAGGATCACGACTGTTAATCCTCAAGTACGGTAGACATCCTCTCAGATCTCCAGACGCTTGGATCTTTGAAGATATCTTAAGAAGGTAGTCTCCTGGTCATAGTCTGGCCACATTTTGCAGTAGTTAGCCTTTTAGTTTGTTTAACTAATTCGGTGTTCGGACCATCGGACCTAATGGTGCGTTCTCACGCTCACGTTTAAACGTCCATTCATCTAGGTGTGCAGCAAGCCGCGTGTGAATAGGCGACTGAGCCTCGCCGAGCAAAGCACCAAGCAAATCAACATTCAACGCGACGTTCAAATCGAAGCGTGTAAACGAGTGCTGAGCGCCGATCAAAGCAATTTTTTTTAAACGACGACGGTGAGAAAGGAACGAGAAGGAGGAAGTCGTTTGTTTTTTTTTACTAAAATATTGAGTAATGTAATAAAATTATGAGGAATATAATAATATAGACTAATAAGTCAGAAACATGAAGTCGGTTTTAAAGTTTTTGAAACGTAATTAATCGGTTTTAATTCACGCTAGTCTACTTCACGCTATTATGCTAATAAGTAGGTAGGTAATAATTATTTAAAAATGAAAGGAAATGCTTGGAATCACGACTTTAATCCAAGTAGGTAACTAGGTACGGTAGATCTCAAATCCACAAAAAATACTAAAGGAGTCACATGTTTGGACGTTGGATTTGGCATTAGATTTGGCTACAGCATTATATAATACCTAATGGCTAGTAAGTAGGAACCTACCTACGTAGGTAGGAAGGTGTTTTACTCGTATTCCTACCTACCTACGTAAGTATACCTATACTTACGTAGGTAGGTAGGAATAATACGTGATCGCTTGACCAGTCGAGATTCAAACCCATGACCATCGGATTGAAAGCCGAGGTAAGTACCTACCTAATTTGTCATCGAGCGCTTAACAATTCCACTTTGATCTTGTGTCGAAATACAGACAATCGATAGATCGAACAGATTCTCGAGTTCATTCAAATTCGATGTGTTTGTGAACAACTCGGTGGTTTGAATTGATTGTTGAATTGGTCGTTGAATGTAGAGCGTGTCAGAAAATAGTATACAGCTCTCCCTAATAATCTACCAAATAAGTTGGAGAATGAGGGCTAATGAAATATAAGTTAAACGTTATGGGTTTTTACATATTTATTTCACTCTCAATAACATAGATAGATTAAAGCTTTCAAGGGTTTTATTTTAAAACATACAAGTAAACACAGAAACATAGCTAGCAGGTATTTTGAAACATACAAGTAAACACAGAAACATAGCTAGCAAGTACTATTGGTACTAATAAAATTACAGTAACCTGCACAACACAATAACATGATAAGAAGAAACCAATTACAGAAAAATAAGAATGTGGGTACTTAGAGAAATATCGAGTTAGTGCTAAAGCTTGGGAAAGCTACTAAGCAACGAAACAAAGGAATATTAAGTCCATAAATATAAATTAGCACACACTATTAGCACGTTAATATAACAAGTAGGTACAATTTACAGGAAAATAAGAAAGGGGGTACTTAGCTTTAACTGTTGTTCGGTCCTAACTCTCACTGCCTCCCCGAGGTATATCCTCCCTTTTTATATAATTCTGACGTTAACACAACGGATACATTATATCAGCCAATCACAGAACAGTAGCTAAATATTTATGTACATATGTGATTAAAATTGAACCTTATATCATAAAAATATGTTGAAATATAAATAAGAGATTGTATTGTTATTTTTATTATTATTGTTTTTCTTAGATAGGAACTATCATCAAATAAGTAAAATTAATTATTAACCAATCACGGAGAACAATTAATTAACATAGTATAATGATAATAATCATTTAAGGAAGTAAGATATAAAGATGTTAAAATATAAAGGAAGAAACAATGGATTTATGGTTTTGGTATTTAAATCTTAATATTAGAATTTAGAACAATTTACCGAAATAGTAAAGAATCAATTGAGAAACTCACAATACTAGAATAATGAAAACATAAATCAAAATTCGTACACAGACATGAATAACTCGGAAATTATTAATTATAATAAAATTGTTATGAAAACATACATAGATAATATAACTATATTATCTATTAAATATTAGTTTGGAAACTACTACTAAAAATCGTTGCTCTGAGACACCATCTGTGAGTTTACTTGAGAACTATATTGATAAAACCACTACTAACAATCGTTGTTCTGAGACACCATCTGTGAGGTTACTTGGGAACTAATTGATGACTATTGTTTCAAAAGGTGTTATCTGTGACCATAAGTCACGCTATTTTTTGTAAAGTTAAATAATACGAGTATCATTTCCAATATACTGTCACGGCCATTCTGATACGTACTTCGCTCTCGAAGTACATACCTCTATATTTTAATAAGATTTTGCATTATAGACATTAAAACATTGATCTTGTCTTACTTTTCCTATCAAGGGACCGGCATCAACGGCTAATTTTGCTATAGGGTTAAATATAAATATTCTTAATAAACCGCTTGGCCAATCTGACAATCTAAAGTGGTATTAAACTATTGATCACTGCAATAATGTACCTACTGTTACTACCTAATCATTGCATAAACTAGCAATAAGATAATAAGAATGAGAAAAAAAATTTAGGGCTTTCGATAGACACAATTTTATAAATCCATCTTACATGACTACCAAGTAAATTTAGAAACGGTAATGAACGGTATGGTAAAACTGTATAACTTTCGATCACACTGAGCTTGGCTTAGATTGACACTTTAGAGGTTACATTGTATTAAAAAAACGGAGATTAAGAGGAAATTCTTAACCTAGATTGGCACTGTCAAACTCAGAGGTCACTCACAGCTTGACTCGCAAGTCCAGAGGCTGTCCTTGACTTAGATTGGCACTGACAAACTCAGAGGTCACATCGTAACATTATCACGTATATTCAGAGGAAATTCTTAACTTAGATTGGCACTGTCAAACTCAGAGGTCACTCACAGCTTGACTCGCAAGTCCAGAGGCTGTCCTTGACTTAGATTGGCACTGACAAACTCAGAGGTCACATCGTAACATTATCACGTATATTCAGAGGAAATTCTTAACCTAGATTGGCATTGTCAAACTCAGAGGTCACTCACAGCTTGACTCGCAAGTCCAGAGGCTGTCCTTGACTTAGATTGGCACTGACAAACTCAGAGGTCACATCGTAACATTATCACGCAAATTCAGAGAAAATCCTCAACTTAGGATTGTTACCGTCAAACTCAAAGGTAACCTAACCTAACTCATTGTGATCAATTTTTTCGCAAAAGGCAAAGGTAGTTTCATTGTTCTCTAATTGCCTAATTTTCTACGTAAGCCAAATCAGTGAGATTAGCAACATAGTTATATAAATATACATAAATATTATTCCAATTAAAATCAATTGGGCATTCAAACAGTCATAATAAGTAATCTAATTTAGTGTCTCGTAAATTCAATTAGTACCTACATGATCTACCAATCAAAAAGAGTATGGAACCGATTTCCTAACTTAGCTGGAAACTATCTTCTTAGGCTAAGCATTAATGATAAAAACACAAGATCGACCTCACGGAAGGTTCGAGGTTTCGAACCATATCAAAGCAGAGTCTTTAAAGTCCTTACCGGCTTTCACTGCCGTTTTGATGATACTCCACTGGAACTCCTTGGAAAGAGCCTCGATGCTGGTACACCATGCTGCTGATAATGCCGATGTCGATGCCGATGCCGATGCCGATGCCGATGCCGATGCCGATGCCGATGCCGATGCCGATGCCGATGCCGATGCCGATGCCGATGCCGATGCCGATGCCGATGCCGATGCCGATGCCGATGCCGATGCCGATGCCGATGCCGATGCCGATGCCGATGCCGATGCCGATGCCGATGCCGATGCCGATGCCGGCTCGTAGCTCCGTAGTCGCTTTTCTCGGGATCATATTGCGGCAGCGCAACGTTGACAGCCTTGGTTGAGGATCGCAGTTTGAATTGCTCGAAGAACCAGTGGTTACTTCACTATCCATTCTGCACAACATCAACATAAAGAAAGTTGGTAACCAATGTACATACACATAAATTATCATAAGTACACAATAGCACAATAACATGATAAGAAGAAACCAATTACAGAAAAATAAGAATGTGGGTACTTAGAGAAATATCGAGTTAGTGCTAAAGCTTGGGAAAGCTACTAAGCAACGAAACAAAGGAATATTAAGTCCATAAATATAAATTAGCACACACTATTAGCACGTTAATATAACAAGTAGGTACAATTTACAGGAAAATAAGAAAGGGGGTACTTAGCTTTAACTGTTGTTCGGTCCTAACTCTCACTGCCTCCCCGAGGTATATCCTCCCTTTTTATATAATTCTGACGTTAACACAACGGATACATTATATCAGCCAATCACAGAACAGTAGCTAAATATTTATGTACATATGTGATTAAAATTGAACCTTATATCATAAAAATATGTTGAAATATAAATAAGAGATTGTATTGTTATTTTTATTATTATTGTTTTTCTTAGATAGGAACTATCATCAAATAAGTAAAATTAATTATTAACCAATCACGGAGAACAATTAATTAACATAGTATAATGATAATAATCATTTAAGGAAGTAAGATATAAAGATGTTAAAATATAAAGGAAGAAACAATGGATTTATGGTTTTGGTATTTAAATCTTAATATTAGAATTTAGAACAATTTACCGAAATAGTAAAGAATCAATTGAGAAACTCACAATACTAGAATAATGAAAACATAAATCAAAATTCGTACACAGACATGAATAACTCGGAAATTATTAATTATAATAAAATTGTTATGAAAACATACATAGATAATATAACTATATTATCTATTAAATATTAGTTTGGAAACTACTACTAAAAATCGTTGCTCTGAGACACCATCTGTGAGTTTACTTGAGAACTATATTGATAAAACCACTACTAACAATCGTTGTTCTGAGACACCATCTGTGAGGTTACTTGGGAACTAATTGATGACTATTGTTTCAAAAGGTGTTATCTGTGACCATAAGTCACGCTATTTTTTGTAAAGTTAAATAATACGAGTATCATTTCCAATATACTGTCAAGCGTATCGGTTCAATGCAATTAACAAACAAATTCAAAAAGCAACCGGTTTACATGTCCGTGCGCGTAAACGCGCCCGTGAATGGACGCGCGTGAGAGCGCACCAAGAATACCATGTTAACTAACTAACTCTTTATTATGTTACATAATTGCAAAATAATGATACTTTTGATAGATGAAAGAATTTTTAAAATTGATCTGTAGATTTTTTAATTTATCCAATACAAACAAAAAAAATGATGGAAGATGGTTGCCCACCTTATACGGCATGACAGTTTTATAAAGACTATAATGGAAGGGAAGGTTGAAGGGAAGAGAGGAAGAGGAAGGCCACGATTATGCTACATGAGCCAGATAAAGGAGAAAATAGCTATCGTGTTTCGTGTCGTATAAGGAAGTAAAGGAGGCGGTGCTGGAGAGAGCTGCATCAATTACACCGACAAGAGCACAGCTCTTAAGTTAGAAGAAGAAGAAACAAAAAAATACAACACACAAATGTTTACCTCTTTATAATAAGATATCAATTTATGACCTACATTCAAAATATTATTTATTAAATTTAATTATATTTTATTTGAATACTTTTGCCGATAAGAGCTTGTAGTATTTAATTAAATGTTTAGAAGACATCCTAATAAGTACCTACACTTGTAATCGATATCATGCAATGGTAATGTTAAATCTACGTGATCCCGTGCGTCAGTTGGTATCTTAATTGCAGTTTAAGATGTCAGAGACAAGGTCTTGCATACGGATAAACTTTATCACATCCCGTGTTGGGCTTTTGAACTTGAAGTCGCTGTCACGTTTTCCTACCTACAATAAGGGCCTAAATTACTTGTTCCGGTTCGAAGTACGAGTATGATGTATCGTGTGAATAAAATCAAGTTACCAATTTGTCCCCTCTTTATTTCTTTATTTAAAAATTTGTTACTTTATTTGTACCGTGGTCACTGAAAACCCTTACTTGCTACCTACCCTTACTTGAAATGCGAGTCGGACTCGCGCACGAATAAACCATTACATCTAAAAAACGGCAAAAAAAATCATGTTCCAGCCCCACTTAAATATTCATTTTATTGTTGTTAGTATTTGTTGTTATAGCGGCGAGTCCTGTTTTTACCCATTGGGTACGGAACCATTAAAACTGTGCTTAAAAATAGTTCGAAGAATCTCTCAAAATCTAAAATCTCTCTAAATTAATAGTGCAGTCTAAGTATTGATTTAGGTAGTGCATGCACAAGTCTAAGGCGTGACCGAAAAATATTTGAAACAGTCTAGGTCTAGGGCATAGCACGGCCTGCCTTATCCTGTCCGAAGGCATGACTTTATCGAATTAGTTTATCTACAATTTTAGTAGTATTTTAAAAGGGTATTTATTTATCGCGTTTATTATTTGATTTTCCTTTATTATTATTTATTGAAATCTTTACTAATATCTACAACGTATGATTATGTTAATTATCTACACATCGTATTATGTCGTATTATGGAACATGTAGTTTTCACTAGACGTGTCAGTTGTTACTTCTAATGTAGACTTGGTAGAACGTTTAAATGCATGCAAGTACTCACCAACAAATAATGGGTAACTATGGTGATATGAGGTTGATCAAATAAGTACTTGCTTAGATAATTTTATTCGGTAATAATTTAGTAGTACCTACAAAAAACATAGCTCTTTATTTTACCCAACAGTATAAAATCCCATTACAAAAATCCTTAACTTTTACCAGATAAAGATTACCAACAATAAAAAATACCTTTTATACAAAATACAAAGTTCGATATAATACTCCCATAACACCTATTTATTAATTGTGTCATCTAATCAACAAGAATGTGTGAAAAGGGAAGGTCCCTACTTAAGTACTACGTAGTGATAATTTGTACAGAAATAGTCACAATACCTATCCGTGGCACTGTTTGAAGAAGGATGTCAATAAAATGATTTCTTTTCCCACTCTTTATGTTTGAGCGTAGCGGGCACGAACCGTGTCCTGTGCGAGGCACGAACGAAATAGACGAGGCATGGATTCAAAACTTGGCAAACATTTTATATGATGCAGTTCAAGCTATACCGTGAGTCCCGGACGCACAGACGAGGCATGGTAGTATGCATTATATATAGCATAGCATGAACTGCCCGCTACGGTCGCTACGTTGTAGCATAATTCATTATGTTAAATAACAAGCTACAAAACTCTGTAACTTCTGTAGGTACATAAGTATCTATGCAGGTATGGTTCTTACTATACTAAGTAGAATAGTATTTAGATATCTAGTTCACCTCGGACTGGGATCTCGATATTTGGTTTGAGATGTAACGAATAAATGACTTAGTGCTGACCGTTTGACCGCAACTTGGTTCTGTAGGTCAAATTCAAATTCAAATTCAAAAATCACTTTGAAACGTCTTAGGAGCTAGGTGAAGCTACGCCGATTCCTGGCGACCAAGCCTAGAAGAATCAAGCAACAAACACGGCTTGGGGTCTACCTTTTTTTTTCAATGATCTTTTCCTTAATGCAAGCATAATAATTAAAAGTACTACTATAAAAAAGCCTTTTTTATTGCTAATCAACAGATTGTTTACATGCATTATAATATATAATATATTACAATATTGTGAGTGTGTATATTATTGTAAATGTATGTATTTATTCCTTTTTCTTCTTACTCGCTATCGTAACTTTATTCAGTGCCATTGATCGGATAAAGGAAATTCTCGGGTAAAGGACTCCTCCAGCTTTTTCCATATCTCTCTATTCAAAGCTTTCTTTCTCCATTCGCTTCCTGCTATCGCTTTTATATCTTCTATCCATCTTTTTGTAGGGCCATCTTTTATCAGTGCATCTTGCTGTATGTCCTGCCCACCGCCACTTCTGTGTTAAGGCATAGCTTAAGACGTCTACAAGTTTGGTTTTTCGTCTTATATTTTCGCTACTTACTTTTTGTATTCTTCTTATTTTTAGTACGCTTCTTTCCATTGCTTTCTGGCACGCTACTATTTTAGTTTTTATTTTTGTATTATATGTCCACGTTTGGCAACCGTATGTAAGAGTAGGTCATACACAGTTGTCCAACACTGATTTCTTTAGGTGAAGGGGAAATTTTCCTTTTAAAATTTTTTCCAGCTCATGTTGATACGTCGTTCGATCTCTAGTTCTTCATTTTTGTCTTCGAATGATAACTGTTTACCTAGGTATATGTAAGTATTCACATATTCGATCGGCTTCCCGTTTAAGTATATAGCATTTGTGTGGCTATTTGTCAGTATTTTAGTTTTATTCTCGTTAATTTTGAGACCTATTTTTTCACTTTCTTCATTTAAAGCACTTATCATATTTTCTAACCCTTTACTTGTTTCAGCGAATAAGACAATATCGTCCGCGAATCTAAGGTGTGTGAGTCGATCTTGGTTTACCCTTATCCCTTCCAGCTGCCAATTAATGTTGTCAAAAATGTGCTGTAGTACCATAATGAACAGCTTGGGTGAGAGGGGGTCTCCTTGTCTCACCCCTCTGCAGATCGGTATATCGGGACCTCTTGTCTCTAGTTTGACTAGGCTTACGTTGCCCTCGTAGGTGTTTTTAAGTAAGTACTCTTACGTATGTTTCGGGTATGTGGCATTTGTTTAGCATCATGGAAGATCGTGTTAAACGCTTTGGCGTAATCGATGAAAGCAAGGTATAGGTGCCTGTTGAACTCCGTACTCAATAACGAACAACAATAAAAAAACTAGTTGATATTTTTTTTTTTTTAAATTAGACTGCCAAATTTTCATAAGTTAGGCAAACTTATGAAAATTTGGCACTGTCTAACTCTCTCTTCTTAGCAATTATATTTCCAAACTACTTTCGCAATCAGAACTCATATTTAATATTAATTAAAACGGGTACTATCGCAATCGCGGTCGCGGAGATACTCATAGTAACACAGTTGAAATAGCGTGAATAAGATAACTAAATATAACGGTAAACATTATATTTAAATAAATATCCGAATGGAATATTAATACAATTATATTTCTATACATATTGGCATCGCTAAGTCCTAGAGAGATGAGCATGAACTTGAAGTTTTGTGCTGTATTATGACGACTCCCGAATACTGAAGGCACAAGAAGGTACACCTACCCTTACCTACCCCTACAAACAAATGCCCTTAGAGAAAACCAAATTGTTTAAAGCATGTTCATCTTGTATATCGATTCGAAAAAAACTATATGGATGAAAGTACCATTTAGGGACTCTTTTTCATATACTCAATCAAAAGGAAACTAGGCTTTCAATATTTGCAATTTGTATTTAAATGTAAACAAAAACAATCGATTTAACGTCATGACCAAAGGTTCTTGTCAACAATTTAATAAATTGTATTCGTTTTAATTTATTTGAATACAAGTGATAAAATTATCAGCTTTCGTATTACCTACTTGTATACGAAGCATTGGCCCTTTGTCGAGGCTACCCGAGGCTACCTACCTTAGGTAGGTACCTCACCAGCAAACACTACATACCTACTAAAAAGTCAGTTCGCGTGGCCAACCCTTGTTTATAGGTCGTTTATAGGTCACTCGATAGCCTCGGTCACTGGTACCCTGAGTCTAAGTTTTGAGAAAACAGTGTCGTTTTACGAATATCTACCGACCCGCGACAACGACAGTAACACTCTGAAGCAGTAGGTAAGGTACCCTGAGTCGAAGTTTTGAGAAAACTGTGTCGTTTTACGAATATCTACCGACCCGCACAGTAACACTCAGGAGCAGACTCCGTAGCGTTTGATAATCGGGCCGCTAACTTCAGTGTTTCGGTTTCCATATGCAACACCGTGATTTACTCATCGAGTGTATTTACGGTGTACTATTATATAAAACTTGGACTTAATACACGGTAGCGACAGTGAAGGACAGAAATAACTTCCATATTATGTACCTACCTAAGTTAGGTCTTGTTCTTGCTAAAAATCACCTAGGGAATATCAATCATCGATTTAATTTAATGTTACCTACATTAAATTAAATCGATGATCGATGACACCATTATACATGGATACCTGCAAACATTATTCGACTAGGTAGTTGGCATGTTATTGATTTTCCTATCAAGTCCGTCAATATTACTTGACGCTCATGGATTCCATTAACAAAATGACTGTTATATAATTGGCGGGCTCGTTCGGTAAGGCATTTTATGTAAACTGGAGGTCTGATAGCTGATAGCTTTATCTCAAGTATAAAACATTAACTATCAATGCTTGTATGTTTTGCTTTGAATAAGGTTAATACACCACAATAACAAAGCAGCTCGGTACCAGCAAGATTTCAAGGTTGCCGAAGTAGATTTACAGTACCTACGGTAGGTAGGTAGGTACCTAGGCATTTTAAAATTTCTATTAGAAATTTATATAATTTCTAATAGGAATTTTCTTACTAAACCTACTTAAAAAAGTACCAAGGGAGACGGGTAGAACGGAGACGCTAAGGGAAAACATGAATAAAAGTATCCAAAATTTTGCTTTAAATAACATATTTTTATTATTCACATCCATTTTGTAACATATTTATTCAACTAACTTGTTTACTTACAACCCTAAAGTGAAAATACTAAAATGAAGCTGTTTTTGATTTAAAACTTCTAATATCTCTAACTCTAATCTTCTCTTTAAGGCGGCTGTTTCAAATATGACAGCTCGCATTTTTTGTACTTTTCCGTATTCTGTGGCCGCACACTACGAATAGTGCAAACGCACACATTGAAGCTACTTCACACTTCATTTACCAAGACTAAATAACTAGTCTTGATACTTGAAAATATTTGGTGCAATAGGTATGTCATATTTGTATAGGTAGGTATGCACTTAATAATTTTATAGGTTGCACTTGACAAAAAGAAAATAAATATAGAAAAAATTAATATATATTATAAGACAGGTTACAAATCGTAAAGTGCTACTACACAGTTACTAATATTTGACTGTGCAAAAAATATTTGTTAGGTACCTATACCTACTAATAAAATACATTATGACAAAACGGTAAGTATCGTTTTTTTATAAGCTCTTATTTAACTTGCAGTTTATGTACATATTTATGTATCTATGTTTGATAAGGTGTAATCTTGCAACTTAATTTTAAGCAGTTATCCCCAATCGATTGAGCTGAAATTTTGCATACATAATATGGTGACAGCGAGCTGATCTGATGATGGAGTCAGGAGCTGTTCAACGGAACTCTTCACTAAATAGTCGAATTGAGGCAAAACTTTGCATATCTATATACCTGGTCTGATGATGGAGGTCGGATGTAGCCATCGGAACTCCTCAACTACACAACATAACCACGTCGCGTTTGGGCTCGTTATTTTTATCTTGACGAGAACTAGAGCACAAGAATTTACAAAAGCTTGATTTAAAAAATATATTTTTAATAAAAAAACTTATTGTCATCTAAAATCGATGACGGCACCGTCAACGTTTCGAGTACCACTCACAGAAAGTTTTGAAAGTGAAATACTGATAAAATATGTAGGTATGCTTTTGAATATTGTGTGCGAGCTATGATCTCGAAGATCCATAGACAGCGCGTAGCGAGGGTCAACAAGTTCTGGAATTAAACAGTTATTGTAAAATTTTACTAAATAATCTTCCATAATATTTTCTTTCCAGAAAAAGAGATGACCAGCTGCTCTTTTTACAAATTCATATTTTCCATTGTATTTATACTAAATGACATCACAAACCCGCAATACTTTTTAAGACCTATCCAAAGACATGGAGAGAGTATGCGAGAAAAAAAAAACATCTGAAAATATATATTTATTTCTACCACATTGTCGGCGTGACTAGTATAATCATGCCAAATTACAGCTTTCTAGTATTAAGAGTATCTGAGCTAAGCTGCGGACGAATGGACGGAAATGGCAAAACTATAAGGGTTTTTTGTAAACTACGAAACACTAAAGAGCACTTTCAGTATTTCGAATTAAACAATTTTTCAGGACACTTTATTATTTTTTTAATATTTAATTATTTGCATCATGTACAACTTAAGTATATGCCATCAAAAACAACTTGTAAAAATTAAAATAAAAAGCCAAATCTCGCAACGCAACTCAGTTCTTCTATCGTAAAAAGTTGTGAGATTTCAATGTCTGTCTGTCTGTCCAAAAAATGACCTGAACTGTTTCGAGAAAAGGATGGTACGACTGTGCCGCTTTTTTGCTTAACTTGGCGGGAGCACTACCGTGCCCCCAGATAAACCTTGCCTTGATAATAACAAATACCGACCTTTTTAGAAGGTTCAACATTTTTGGTTCAATGCGTATCGTATCATTCGTCAGTCATTCATCAGTCGTCAAAATTGATTAATGCTAGATTTGTTGCACACCAGCACTCGGAGTCTTTTTATAGTTTTGGGGATGTTTTTAAATTAAAAATAGCATATTTATAAGCTAGGGGTATATTTACATCGACAGCAAATTTCAATTTCATCCGTTTAGTCGTTTAAGTCTGATTGAGGTACAAACATCCAAACATACCTAACATCCGCACAAACAAATCAGATTTATAATATTAAATGTAGATAGATAATAAATATAAATTATATTCGTAATCGAAAATTCAGGTAATTTTTCGCATTTTGTTCAGATAAAGTATCAATTTTTTCCATCCATGTATAAAAAAACACGCTTGGTAATATAGGGGAGGCCGGGTTAAAACCGTACTAAGGGTCATGGTACCTTTTTAGAACTTTCATTTCAAAACAGAAATGTATCAAATCATTATTTATATTTATTTAGTAGGACTAATTAGGGACACAAACAGGTTCACATTTTTCTGAAATTTAATATTTTTATTAAAATAACAATCAAATACGAAACATCTGCTTATTTCGATTTTGCTCCAACGCGACGTATGCAAAAAGGTAAAACCGTAAACTATTATCATACTGTTTCGAAACGTAACTCGATGTAACGCATCTTCTACAAAAAAATCATCCAACTCTTTCATAGTCTGTACAGTGTACATGAGCCCAGCCCTTACAACTCATGCATTGTACCTAACCTTCATCTGTGTGGCTTGCACCAAATTCGTCAAGGCAATATATTATACAAATGTTATCATTAGTTTTGCATGTCCACTATTTTACCCCAGTATCCGGTTATGTCAGACTTCCCCTAAATTCGAAGAAAAATGTGACGTGGACGTGCTTCCCCGAGCGCGTCTGAGCGCTGACTGACGTGCCGACTTGAGGTGAATGTGAGTTTTGTATGGAAAAAATGTATGGATAAGTTTTATTGCATTTTATATTGTTCATAAATGAAAAAGTAAATTATTTGAAAACAAGATAATGCCACGCGGTATAGAGAAATATAAAATCTACAATTTCGTATTATTTTCAAATAAAAATATGCTGTGGGTCTAAAGATATTGGTACCTAACCAGACCCCATTTTTCGACATTTTCAGCGGTTCTTGCGACGGTAAAAACGTATTTTTTTGAAAATGTTGTATAGAACTGGCCAGTTTTTATTATCTACTATTAAAGATGAATATATTATCAGTAATTTTGTATCATTATATCCTCACAATTGTGATTCCTGGTTTTTAAATCGGTACCTGAAAATCATTGAAATACGTGTGTGGGTGTGAGCCGGGCCTTAAACGGCTTGGAATATTTCCATTAAAAAATATAAGGAAATATCATAATTATGATTATCTAGGTAAAAAACATTGTAGGATTTTACAAAGGTATCATTATTGCTTTGGACTTTACTAATAACAAGGTAAAAAAATATGTGTCAATTAAATTCCTAGTTTATTAAAGCTCCTAGTTTATTTTTTTGCGATCCGAGTAAGCAACACTATTTTATTTGACTAGATGGCAACATTATTTTACGCAATTTAACTTTTTTTTAAATGTCACATCTTGAATTCGTGAATTAAATGATTAGTTGGTATTGAGATATACCTACCCATAGATAGATATATTGTTTTGAAGAAAATTATGTTTAACAAATAATTTCTCAGTAATCAGCTGATTACTGAGTAATACTATGTACCTACCTAATTAGGTAGGTACCTAGTATTACTCAATTTGTTGTTGATATTGCATTATACCTAATGTTTGTTAAAAATCGCGCTTTGTTTTCAACCCTAAACATAAAAGTTTCTTACAAACTCAGATAAGTAGGTAAACCAAGGTAGGTTTTTCTTAATACATCCTGTATGGGGTGGAGCGGTCTCGTATGGAGTTTTTTTTTTCCGTAAGGGGTATAAATAGCGCAGTAGATGTTCCTATATCCATGCATTACGCATGCGAAATTTGATTCAATTATGATATCTAGAAGTACTGCCCCAAAGCGATCAAAGTTCTGAAAAAAAAGGTATTTTTTCCCTTCTCATGAAAGTTTAAACTTTTACGTCTTTAAACAATGGGTACTACGCGATAGATGCTTCCTAGTGCATTTAATAGGCAATTAGGCACGCAAAACTTCATTTAATTAGTTTGAGCACTGCCCCAAAAAGCTTAAAATTATGAAAAAAACTTTACAAATACCAATTTTTCACTATGTGATACAAATTCTACAAAATGTGATAATTTAAATAAAAATAATGTAAAATTGATTTCTAGTGATTGTATTTCTAGCGATAATAACTTTGTTTAAGACCTCATGCGCTTATTTAACGTTTTAGTTTAGTTCGGTCTTCCGAACTAAACTAACGAAGTTAAAATAATAAATATATGAAAAAGACGTAATGTTGGGAAAATCTTTATGTGTTTTGATAATGACGAGAGTGTTATCAATACAATATTCAAAGGAGGTGTGCCTGGAGCTTGCAGTTGTTCTTCTTTCAATTACAAGCTTACGAATTGGAAATGGAATACAATAGACAGTACCAGTACAAGCGGGACTCGAAACTTTAGAGGGCCAACCGGGAAGAATTTAAATAAGTCGAAAATTTTCGTGATATCTATATATTTCAATGCAATGCAATGGTGTTCCTTGCCTAAGGTTAGACCAGATAACGACTACTACCTACTATAAAATACCTGTATGATATCTGTTAGGCAATCAATTGAGGATCATGCAACAGCTTTGCTAAAAAAAACTATCTGGGACAAGTCGTGTATTCCAGGTGGCTGACGATGGCAAATCTTATCTTGAGATTACCTTTCGTCTGACGAACCAACTTAGTGTTTGATAGAATTCCTCTAATAAGGATAGCGCCTATGTGATTTGCCATAAAAACACGTCCGCATCGCATCTACGGTCCGCGACACTTGCACCAAACCATCGAGTTCTCAAGATATATTCTCCTACGTTTGAAAACGAAAATTGGTGCTGTTATATGCAAATAAGCGATATAATGCAATGGCTATTTTGGACACCAGCAAAATATAAATTTGGCTGTGCTAATCGATACAAGAACTAGTATAAAAATATTGGCGTTGAGAAAAATATTAAAAGCGCGAAACAAGACAACCTCCTTTGTAGTTACGAAGTTTAACTTTGATGCGGAATATTACGAGTACTTCAATATATTACATTGGAGTGAGGTTATTTACTGTGACTAGATGTTCAATCGAGAGAAAAACAATACAGTTTTCGATAGAGGTACTACCTTCAGTGAAGTTTCGACATTTGTGTCATATCACTACATAGTATAAAGCAAAGTCGCTTTCCGCTTCCCGCGTCTGTATGTAATATGTATGTATGTATGTTTGCTTATATCTTTAAAACTACACAACGGATTTTGATGCGGTTTTTTTTATAAATAGAGTGATTCAAGAGGAAGGTTTATATGTATAATACATGCATAATATAGTAGAGAAACACTGATAATTTTAGAGGTTTCTAATGTGATGTCGTAAATAAACACATTTTTTTGCGCTTACATTGCAAATGCTGGCTGAACCCCACGAGATAAATCAAAATAATGTACTACAGTATTGTATACCTTAAAAACGTCTACAAAAAAGTCCACGATGGTATTAGAAATGTCTTACGCACAGCGAAGCGGGCACGGGTCAGCTAGTCTTATATATAAAATTCTCGGGTCACAATGTTAGTTCCCGTACTCCTCCGAAACGGCTTGACCGATTCTCATGAAATTTTGTAAGCATATTGAGTAGGTCTGAGAATCGGCCAACATCTATTTTTCATACCCCTAAGTGATAAGGATGGCGTAAAGATCGGGAAAATCGAAAAGTGCTTTTTTCTGTGGGATTATTGACATTTGACAGGACAACGTCTGTCGGGACAGCTAGTCTATATATATAAAAGAAAAGTCGTATTAGTTACACTATTTACAACTCAAGAACGGCTGAACCGATTTGGTTGAAAAATGGTGGGGCTTAGAAGCTTAGAACCAGGAGACGGACATAGAATACTTTTTGACGAGAACGGGAACTGTCCGTCTGTCTGTCACAAGGCTGTATCTCATGAACTGTGATAGCTAGACAGTTGAACAGATGATGTATTTCTGTTGCCGCTATAACAACAAATACTAAAAACAGAATAAAATAAATATTAGAGTGGGGCTCCCATACAACAAACGTGATTTTTTTGGCGTTTTTAGGGTTTGGTAGTCTACTAGAATCCTTTATAGTTTCGCCACGTCCGTCCGTCCGTCCTTATAAGAAAACTATCACAGCTAAGTAGGCATTACAAGTTTACGAGTAATAGACGTATTAGTCGACCAACTTATAAAATGTACTTGAAGAAGAAATATATATTTTTTTTGTATAAATACATTTGAAAATTACTTATCATAACGTTGAATGAATGAATGACCCGCGATGAATGAATTGCGCGTGACCCGACACGCACTTGGCCGGTTTTTTTATATAATGGTACGGAACCCTTCGTGCGCGAGTCCGACTCGCACTTGGCCGGTTTTTTCTATGCTATTATTAAAATTTGATAGGACAAAACCTATCTGGACAGCTTTGGTAAGTAGCTATATAAAAAGATTAACCCGAATGTAATAATTGGATAAGTACTTTTAACCGGGTACGTATACGTACGACGCGAATGAAGCTATGTACGAAAGCTAGTATAAAATATACAAGACAGCGTTATGTAGTGAAATCTAACAGATGTTAAAACCTTATCTACCTAATGGTATAATTAATGTTTTTTACCAAATCCCTCTGGACAAATAAAAGTTATCGATTCGAGTGAACGATGTAAACGAGCAATTTGGAATAAATACCAACACATTCGTATAGAATTAGGTCAATGGAGCCCGAAAGAGCGAGAAATAGAGCGTAGTCACGAGTATATTACTGACAATTCACTATTTCTGAGTCGGTTTTGAATCATTTAAACCAAAAAACAATGTTTCTTTTTTTTATATAATGGAATTTATTATTATAATCTTATATATTAACCTTCATTAGGACACTAGTACGAAGCCGGGCGCACGGCTAGTTTATTATAAAGTTTAATAAGGTACCTTACCTATATCTACATCGCTCAGTACCTATATATAGTTAATTTTCAATGTTGAGAGCCTTGTGTGACAAAAAATAGGTGACGTATAAACGTAAATTGTAAACAAAGACACGTGTGTTACGTGTAACTGTTTTGACGTGTCTGGGTTTCACGTGCGCACCTACGCACCTAGTGTTACACAACGGCGTGTATTGATTCATCAGTTTATTGCTTAAGCCGGTTTTAATTTTCCTCTTGGAAAGTTGGTTTTCCTTATGGAATTGGAATTATTGATATTGAAACTGAAAAGGTAGAATTAATTTTTAAATAACACTTAAATATGAAATATGACGTCTTGATATAAATAATGTAGGTGCTAATTACAATTAGCAAATTAATATAAGCTTGTTAGAACCCTTAAAAATAACACAATGACGAAAAATATTTTTTGAGGAAAAACTCTTTGAAATTATTTTTCAACATCCCAACTACCCACATGGAAAGCTTAAATCAACATCTTTGAAGATGAAATCACTACATAGTATAAAGCAAAGTCGCTTTCCGCTTCCCGCGTATGTATGTATGTTTGCTTATATCTTTAAAACTACACAACGGATTTTGATGCGGTTTTTTTTAATAGATAGAGTGATTCAGGAGGAAGGTTTATATGTATAATAACATGCTACCCGTGCGAAGCCGGGGCGGGTCGCTAGTATTATTGTAAAGGGATACCTAAACAAAAGACGTCTAATATGACGATCGTGCAGCGGACAGTTGCGTTTATTCATCGTGTTTAGGTCAGGCACGCGGCACGTGGCATGCGCGTGCGATACACGCACGCTTCACGCACCCACCATCCCCCCTCCCGTGAAAACACGGAAAAACAAATTGCGGATCACACGGAGATAACGTGCAATAAACGGACTAATTCCCGGCTCTTTAAAATTTTGGGACAGAAAGTCTGACTCGAAGATGACTCAAATTAATTATAAATTAATTCCCTGAGCATGTTTTATCGGCGTGCTGCTTGATAGACGTTTCATTGAAATGTAAGGGCCAATTAATCGTAAATGGATCAGTAATTAGGCCAACTACGGTAATCATCTTTGTTTAGTTTGTTATTGGTAAACAATGTGGATGGACAGGTTTATTTGTTCCTTTGAGTAGGTAGATGCGGAACGGCAGATGCTTCTTGTTATAAAAAAACCGGCCAAGTGCGAGTCGGACTCGCGCACGACGGGTTCCGTACTATTATGAAAACAGCAAAAAAAATCAAGTTTGTTGTACGGGAGTCCCACTTAAATATTTATTTTATGCTGTTTTTAGAGAAATACATCATCTGTGAAAATTTCAACTTTCTATCTATCACGGTTCACGAGATACAGCCTGGTGACAGACAGACGGACAGCGGTCTTAGCTTGCAACCTGTCACGTATGGAATGCTAACTACTGCAAAATTTGGGCATGTGCCTTATATAATGTTTGGACGTGCTGACTACCCCCACAAAACATCTTCAAAGGATCTAAGCGTCTGGAGATCTGAGAGGATGTCTACCGTACTTGGGGATTACAGTCGTGATCCTATTTATTATTATTTATTTTATTTTTATTTAATACCTAGACAAAACGGGAAATATTTATTTGTGATCAATCAAGTCCAGAGGTAAGTATAACGCATCACTAATCAAAACGGACCATAGACAAAGAATTGTATTATTATAGATTTTAAACAAGTTTGTTTGCTATGCTATGCTTATTGACTGGCAAAATTGAAAACGACCAAAACCGGGTCTTTTACCCTACCAAGTTTATTTTATACTAGCAGTCGGCCCCAACGTCGCGTCGCACGCGTGTATTAATGATTTCATGGCTAATTTTCTTACACCTTGGGCTACATTACTTATTGAAGATTTAGTAGGGATCTCTTTTTTTTTGTCATAAATATTACTCAGTTAATGTAGCATTATAATGGTTAAAGAATTTTTGAAATCAGTCTAGTGGTTTTTGATGTTATTCAACACAAACATACAAAAATAAAAATAAATCCTCTTTATAATATGTATTAGTATTATTTATTATATTAGTCTCTATATAATATTAGTCTTTATTATAGATTGGTACCTTATATTAACAGCATGCTTATTAGAGCCCACGTGCCGGACTACTACTCGCATTATTCATCTAATTCTAGAAGGTTCGCTATCTTATCTTCAGAGTCAGAACTATGTCAAAAACATCTTGCAAGATCGCCACGGCATAAACAGCAAAACAAACATACCAACAGGTTAAATAGGTACTAGCTTGTATGAACCTTCACCCAGATGCAATTTAGGTAGGTAACCGTGTGAATGTTCACTTGTTCTTATATGTTCTAACTTTTGGTAATTTTTGAACTTTTGTATCTACCTAGTCACATATACCTAAAGTCAATTAATAATAAAAATATTAAAATAAAAAAATATGTATATTTTATTTGAAACTAGAGACGGAGCAACGGAAAGATGGCTTTTTCCATAGAGATACGAGTAAGTAGTTCATGTATCCGGAAACTATTCGTGCTAAGCCGCGGGATGAAGCCAGTAATAAATGAAGGTCACCTTCACATACAATAGATTTGACGCTAGCTAGGGCCCTACACTAGGAAACACTATATCATGGATATCAAAAACTACAGTAGATACTTACCTACGAATAACATGGTACACGGGTACACGCGATTACAACACCCAGGCCCAGGAACAAATATCTGCAGACAATGCAAACATTTGTCACGCCGAGGATTAAACCCGCAGCTGTTACAACTTAGCCGAGCACCTACTCGCCACGCTAACGAGGAGGATAATTAAACTTAGCAAGACCAACTGTTTTTTTTAGATTCTATCGTTTAATGCTATTATCTGTAACATTTAAATATGAAGTAAATTTTATCTCGTATAATTTGTATGCTAATAAAATATATCTATAAAGTATCAATACACATAGGCATAAAATTTCTTGACACTGGCGTACCACGCACCACGGGATAACTAAATAATGTTATGTAAGTACCTATGTTAGGTCCTCGCATGATAACTAATCATGTAGGTATATTTTAATTTATAGTTTCAGTTTCATTAGATAAGTACTTACATAATTCAGGCGGCAGACTGTCTAGACATGCAAAGCCTACATCCAAAACAAACATGACGTTGTTGGTATAATTCAGTTTCCTAAGGCTGTTCTGACTCACAGATTGTATGCTGAGATAAAGTTTTATCCATAACTAAAAATTCGCCAATTCAGTTGACCAAGCACTGAAATGGCTTGGTGGATGGGTGGGTCAGCTGATGATAACCCCTAATGACGTTCGGACCTCCGACGCACAGACGGCCTTTTCGCCCTTCTGCGACGCGACAACCAAGTCTATAAATGCGACCGACGCTCTCAAAAGAAACAGTACACCTTGGATCTCCGCCGATGATGTGTATTATTTAAACATCAGCGCGGGAACACTTCTCCGATGATCAATGCATCCGTGTAACAACGAACTCTAATTTTGAAAATTTCCCTCCGTCGTATTCGCGCATGCGTTCAGTCTGCGCTGTGATTGGTCGTGAATAAAAAACGCTCTTGAAGAATTTGGAATAATAAACATGAGTGAATCAGAGGACAGTGTCGGTGTCGGCAGATCGACGTGCAACAGCAAAGCAAGCATGATTGTTGTTTCTAACAGATTGCCATTCATTCTCAGAAGAAATGAGGCCGGTGATTTGGAGAGAAAAGCCAGGTAAATAAACCATTACCAACTCTTTTCAATATTACCTAAATGATAAGCCTTGGCTAAATACGATACCTTCCTACCGATTGTTTGGCCTTCAGATTTGTGACAACATAGGTGAACGTCGTAATAAAGGTAATTTCGTTCCGATACGCAATTCAGCGTCAGTAGGATAAACAGAAGTACCTAAACCTTAAACATAACTTTGGGAGCTTTTGGAAAAGTTATTTTTAAGACAAAGTAAATTTTCAAGACGAGTTTATTTTATTTAACAAAATGCTATCTATTAGCAGATCATTGTTAAATTAAATTCATCGCAAAAAGGCTCGACTTGCGTACTGTTTATTTGTTTACTAGGTATAAATAGAAAAAATAAGATCAAACAAATTATCCCTGCCTTGACAATAACAACGAAGCGAACATTTAAAAGCCGCTGCTAAGTAATATATTTTCAGATTTTTTATTTAGTTTATCCCAGGTTTGTCATATAATTATTTTCTTTATTAGTTTGTTTTCATAACACTTACAATATTTAGGCACCAAAAAGGCCTTGGACTTGTTCAATCGAGGTTGATAAAATATCTAACAGAGCTGTTGGTTGCCATAGTAAAACTGATTATTTTTAGCCATGGTTGATGATTATTTTGAGGCAACTAACCTACTCGTAACAAAATATTGCGTTAACTGTAATATTTAATTAAATGAGTTTAATTTAGATAACCCTCTTTATGATAATGGTATTACTTATTAGGACAGAAATTACTTTTACTTTTTAGGAAAAAAGCTCCAGCAAGCCTCTTGGCTTAGGCAAATAACCATGATATTTTTTTAACAAGAAGCTTTTTTATATAATAGGATGGGTTTTCAAACAACAATCTTAGAGAACAAACAAGAATTAAAACTATCGTTGTTTTTAATCATTTTAAATAGAAATACGGCTAATTACCACGTTTTTTCTAGTATTGCATTTCGAGACGTTTCGATACAATTCAGATGCTCTTCATCATGAGCATCGCCCGCGGCCGCGATCAACGGCAGATCGGCAAATACTAATCTCGAAACGTCAGAAATACAAGAAAAAAACGTGGTAATTAGCCGTATTTCTATTAAAAATAATCTTATATGTTTTTGTTATTTTATTAAAAAAAATGTATTCTAACAGTGCCGGAGGCCTGGTAACAGCCGTAGCACCAGTCGTGATCCGTGGGAATGGAATATGGGTGGGTTGGCCCGGCATCCACCTGGACGACCCCAATGAAAAGATCCCGGAATCAGACCCCAATGACAAGGCCCCCACCGCTGGACTACTTTCAAAGAAGGTACAGTACCTATTGTAAATTTGGCTATCATACGAAGCAATTAAACTTAAAACCTTGAGACTTGGGTAATTTCAAGATTTCAGGCAGACAATATATTTGGTTTTAACAAATCTACGTCTGTCATTCATTTAGTTAGAGACACACCGAGTCACTGACTCAAATGTAAAATTACACGTCGACAGTGTGCACAGTTCATTTCCCATCCAATTGATGCGTCCGACCTTCAGAACCACGCGTGGTTATCGTGACCACAACACTGCAATGTATTGTTATTTTGCGATGTACCTGGACTTACCTCCAACTAATATTAGATTCTGTCCACGGGCTTAAATCAATAATCAGTTAGGTAAGCTTATGCACACGGCCATTATGTACTTATGAAGATACGGGGTTAATACAATGGCGTATTCTTTGATTATAAACACGTCTGTAATTGCATATACAATGTGTTCCACATAGTGAATCCGTAATAAATGCAGGTAAAATGTATCATGGTATCATTAGTACATACCTATTATCTACAAAATAGCATATTGGATATATCTCGCGGTTTGGAATGATTCCTTTCGTGACGCATTACATACAGTAGGTACAAAGTACCTACATTAACAGTAGGTAAATGAAACCGTATTTTTCCTATGTAACATCTGATAAGAAATTATTAGATAACGGTCATCCAATAGTAGGTAATATTAATTATTTGCCGAGCTTATAAAGCTTAATTTAACAGCGCTAAATATTTGCAATTTAGATAATATTTATATAGGTACGGTACTTTGCTATTTATAAATATTTATTGCTCCTATTGGAAATGTACAACTACTTAATCTCAGAAACTCGTAATCTTTATAATGTGTGGGTTATAAAGTTGGTTATAAATTATTCAATAGAAATCCAACGAGACTTTTGTCGATCTTCTGCAGAAAATAATAAGAGTCAAAAAGAGAAATATTCACATTATGCCTTATTTTTCTCCACTCAGATCGTACCCATCCATGCTGAGCCAAAACTCTTTGACAGCTATTACAATGGATGTTGTAACGGAACATTCTGGCCTCTTTTCCATTCCATGCCAGACCGAGCCACATTCATCGCAGACCACTGGAGAGCATACATCAAATTAAACGAGGAGTTCGCTGAGAAGACCATCCACGCCCTCAAACTGCTCAAGAATGAGGAGACGAAGCAGAAGAACGGAGGATCTGCGCCAATCGTGTGGGTCCACGATTACCACCTTATGTTGGCAGCCAATTGGATCAGACAGGTTTGTAAAAGGAAAATGTAAATTAATATTTGAATTTGTCGTTAAACATTAAATTAAACATTTCTTACTTTCGGCAGCGAGCTGAAGAAGATGAGATCAAATGCAAACTAGCATTTTTCCTTCACATTCCGTTCCCACCTTGGGATATCTTCAGACTCTTCCCATGGTCGGATGAAGTTCTTCAAGGCATACTTGGTAAGTGTTGCACAAAATGCTGTTTTCTTTATCATTGTTGAACTACTTACTGATTTCAATTAAATAACGAAGGTTTTCTCCGCAGGTTGTGACATGGTCGGATTTCATATAACAGACTACTGCTTGAACTTTATTGATTGCTGCCAAAGAAATCTCGGTTGTCGTGTTGACAGAAAGAACCTTCTAGTCGAGTTGGGTGGTCGCACCATCTGCGTTCGTCCCCTGCCAATCGGAGTACCCTTCGACAGATTCGTGCAACTTGCACAGAACGCGAAACCTGTGCTCTCTACGCCGAACCAAAAAGTAATATTAGGAGTTGATAGACTGGATTATACCAAAGGTTTAGTGCACAGACTCAAAGCATTTGAAAGGCTACTGCAGAAATACCCAGAGCATATTAACAAGGTTGTTCTTTTACAAATCTCAGTGCCTTCAAGAACAGACGTGAAAGAGTATCAAGACTTGAAGGAGGAAATGGATCAGTTGGTTGGAAGGATAAACGGAAGTTTTACTACTCCTAACTGGTCACCAATCAGGTAAGAACATTAATAACACTATCGCTGAATTAAAAATAAGAATAACTTATAAGGCCATGGAAAAGGCTATCAACAAATTATCGAACTTGCTCAGATGTTTATCACATCATATTCTTGTAGGTATATTTACGGCTGCGTGGGTCAGGACGAGCTAGCAGCCTTCTACCGCGACGCGGCCGTTGCTCTAGTCACCCCTCTGAGAGACGGCATGAATCTGGTCGCCAAAGAGTTTGTGGCGTGTCAGATCAACAAGCCTCCAGGAGTACTGATCGTGTCTCCATTCGCCGGAGCTGGAGAGATGATGCACGAAGCTCTTATCTGCAATCCTTACGAGCTGGACGATGCAGCAGAAGTTATTCACAGGCATGTGGGCATTTTATTTACGACTTGTCAAATTTTGTCAGTGTCAGACAAACTTCAGAAAACAATGCAATTGTTATTCTTTATTTATTTACTCAATTGACTCATTATTTGTGTTTGATTCGTTGACTCAACGTTTCGTTTCCGATTCTTGAAACCGAGATAATATTTAACTATCAATTCGCAATGTAAAAAAACTTTTTTAATCAATGAAATCACAAGGATCATTCTGTAACGTTATATTTACGCCTTAGCTTGGTAGTTTTTAAAAATTGTAGGTAGAGCTTAAATGTTGTGCCGATCAAACAAATAAACGATCGAGGTAGGACCTATATATAAAACTTCAGAGTTTTATGTCGGTATTTCTCCTTTGACTTTTCTCATTTGACTAAGAAAATCTCATTTCTGTTTTGCAGGGCTCTGATAATGCCAGAAGACGAGAGGACAGTTCGAATGAACCACCTCAGACGAAGAGAGCAGCTGAACGATGTCGATAGCTGGATGAAGGCATTCCTCAAGGCCATGGATTCTTTGGAGGAAGAGGCTGATGATATTGGAGCCACTTCCATGCAGCCCGTCACTATTGACGACTTTGATGAATACCTATCCAAGTAAGGTTTTGATCCTTTAGCAGCAATTAATGCGATAGCGCATATACTTAATGCTTTAACGATGCTTTCTTAGATGCACACTGAACTCGTTGACCTAAGAGTATTTTCAGGGACATACTTCAACCTGTGACCAATTCAGAACAAACCATGTGATCACAAAACCATACCATAACCAAAGCAAGCTTTTATAAAATTGGTATCTAATGGTAGCCGTGAGCTAAAAGTAAAGGCAAGCAAGTAAGATAAAAGCTTGTAAAAGGCAGACAGGATTTTGTCACACTTGGTGTGGACACACAAATTCTTAACAATTTGTCAAACAAAGGTTCAACCTAAAACCTTGCGTTTCCAGATACATAGGCTACACGCAGAAGCTAGCCCTGCTCCTCGACTACGACGGTACCCTGGCCCCTATCGCGCCCCACCCGGACCTGGCAACACTTCCAGTGGAGACCAAACACACTCTTCAGAGACTTTCGAACATGTCCGATGTGAACATAGCTATCATTTCTGGGCGAAATGTTGACAACGTCAAAAAGATGGTGAGATTTATTTTTCTGATCACCTTTCGAGATTGGATCGATCTTGTCAAACACCAGAGGTTACTGTACGTACCTACACAAAAAGTAAAAGTAATGAACGAAGATAGCTGTTAATCAAATTTGTTACTTACCTACTTGCAATAGACTGTCGCAGAAATCGTAATATCATCAACATTAATTAACTATACACAGTTGCTTAACCCTATCATTGAATGTACGTACAAGTAGATCCGTTAGTTCGCAGATTGAAGGTTATCAGGTTTAGGGTGAGGACAAGTTATTAATAGTAACTTACATACACTGCTTATTGAAAAGGATTTTTGAAAAATCAGATCCCATATGAGTTAAAATGAGGTATCAAAGTTTTTAAGAAAGTTCTATGTCCATGCGAAGACGGGGGGCCAGCTCGGAGTTATTGGTTAACGATAAATAGATCATAGATCACAAACAATAGATTCCTCGTAAATGTTACTCAGGAAAGCAAGCAGTTATCCAGTGGCCGTGCAATAACAAGGTCTCAGCTATCTTATGAACTTTGACTGATATTATCATCGTTTTGAACAAAATATTTCTACTATTGTATGTACACACGGGTACCTACAATACCTAGCCTCCTTGATAATGTTAACCCGGTTTGGTACATGTTTGTCGAGTATTACGTAATGTTTGCTTACGTAGTCTCGCGATATACCTAAACATTTTATTTGCGCGGACAATTTGAAAATAGTTAACCTACTTTTGGGTAAGTATTTACAAATATAGGAAACCCTTCTAAAGTCGTGTCCCTCTAACCAGTCAATCACATGTCTAACCTGGTGCGCCATTACTGTTAACGAGTCCTTCTTGGCAAGAACTTTTCCTTGATCTCTCCATTTATCTATTTTGTGCTAATTGGTCACAAATGCGTTGGACTTTTTAACTACGAGTAATCATATAGCCATGTTTTTGTATCTGCAATGCTGTATTCTATAGGAATCAAAGAGTTGAGTCTGAATCCTAACATTTCCATAGGCAAGGATAGTTTCAATTCTATAATTTAATTCTTGGTCATATATTCGCGACTAGATAAGGAATCGATAACCTCAATACGTCGCGTACACATTACACAAGCGTCGACTCGTGGCTATCTACTCGGATTGGTTTCATCTTAATTTTCTGGAGTAATCAGAGTAGAACAGATGGGAAATTAACTGTCTTGGGTCTAGCCTGTGTTGCTCTGTGATGCAACAATATGCTGGTCTTTCAAAGGCTAAAAGTAATATTATTAAAGATTGGATACAAAATGACAATGGATGATTGATTTACAAAGTAACAAAGTGTGTAGAGCATACGTAATATCTAAAAGTATCAAACTATTCTGGAAATCAATTGTTCTACAGTTCAAAAGCACTAATTGAAATATTAGTAAGTTATATGAGTCGTCACTATTTTGCCATTCAAATTATACCATAGCTTGTAGATCTAATACCTAGTTGCTCAGTTATTATAAGCGATTATCTGTCCCGACAGACTTTGTCCTGTCAAAATCATTTTTTTTCCATAAGTACTTATGTTCTCCTGACACTAACGATTATAACAAACAAAGAATTAGCAAAATTGTTCCAGCCGTTCACGCGTGTAGCTATGACCAAGGAAAATAGGGATTCTTTTTTATATATAAGATTAGGTATAAAGGATAGGATATAAACAAACAAATCTTCAGAGAGAAAAAGTCAGCAAAACACTTTTCATCATCCTCATCATCAATCCTGATACCTATTACTGACACTCTGTTCACGCGGAAGGTGGTAAAATATTGAAAGTCTACTCACATAATTACTTTCACTAGGTGGGCATCGAAGGGATCACATACGCTGGTAACCACGGCCTGGAGATCCTGCATCCCGATGGCAGCAAGTTCGTACACCCCATGCCCATGGAGCTGCATTATAATGTCGTTAAACTGCTCAAATCGCTGCAGGAGCAGGTAATTATCCGTCTGTCTGAATAGCTACAGTTCTTGAATTAGGTTAAGCCGGTCGTCTGGAAGAAAAGATAAAAAAAAAAGAATCGAAAAAACCGCCTATTGTAACATACCTACATAGGTACCTACATATCTATGTAATTACTTACATTTATTTTCTATAAGTTCATGAAAAAATAACTTGATACTGACAAATTGTTATGAAACAATACAGGTGTGCAAAGACGGTGCTTGGGTTGAGAACAAAGGCGCCCTTCTGACTTTCCACTTCCGCGAGACACCGGTCGCCAAGCGAGCGGCGTTGTCGGAACAGGCGAGGAAGCTGATCACGGCGGCTGGCTTCACGCCTGCGCCTGCGCATTGCGCTTTAGAAGCGCGCCCACCAGTTCAATGGGATAAAGGTACAGTACCTACAACTGATTTAAAACCAGTAGCCCAGTAATAGGATCACGATTGTAATCCCCAAGTACGGTCGACATCCTCTAAGTAGTTAGCATTCCGTTAGCTAACTTGAATGAAATCCTGCACAGCGCCTCTAGCGGTAACTACACTCAGCTAAATTATTCCATACGAATAGTCCATTTTAGCACAGGTAGGTAATTAAAATAATTTATTTGACACAAACACAAAAGACAAAAAAAAAATTCAGGAAAAATTATAAAAAAATAACAGAGGAAGAGAATCAGAAGTTATGGGAAAATAACTCTAATGCAATTTGCAACACACGACATAAGTTCATTAGTTAGCGTCGAGAATAATATATCAATAAGACCGGAACCCTCATAGACCGTATCATTTCCTACAATAGTGGGACCGTGAACGTGATACCTATTAGACACTTAAACATTTAATACTTACTTACCAATAATATCTCATTCAGGTCGCGCTTCCATCTACATTCTGAGGACAGCATTCGGACTGGACTGGAGCGAGAGAATCAGGATCATCTACGCCGGAGATGACGTCACCGATGAAGACGCTATGCTGGTAAAAATAAATGAATTAAATACCTATCTAAACTTAAGCAAGTAAGCTTAGGCAATGTGCGTGTACCTCAATTGACTTAATGTAGGACATCCAAGAAAATTATTCTATGGTTTATTCTGTAACTTTAAGAATAATAATATGGCTAAAAAAACTAAAAAGCTCGCATTTATAGTACTGCACTACAAGCAGTTTGGTGTCTGTGATATTAGACGTTGAGGAGTTCCCTCGTGAGGAGCTGATCTGAGGAGCTCTCTGATCACTAAATTTGATTTTGATCCAACCATCAGAGTTGATTCACTTTGCATTCCAAGATTTTCTTACATAGTATGTTACAGGTAAAGCTAATAAAAGTGTGTTAAAAAGTAAAAAAAAAACCGGCCAAGTGCTAGTCGGACTCGCGCACCAAGGGTTCCGTACCATTATCTATCAGAAACGCCAAAAAAATCACGTTTGTAGTATGGGAGCCCCACTAAAATATTTATTTAACTTTGTTTATCGATAAAGCGGTAACAGAAATACATCATCTGTGAAAATTTCAACTGTCTAGCTATCAATCACGGTTCATGAGATACAGCCTTGTGACAGACAGACAGACCGACAGCGAAGTCTTAGTAAGAGGGTCCCGTTTTTAACTTATGGTTACGGAACCCTAAAAACAAACAAAAATCATTACTTTACCCGGTCAGGCGAGACGCGACGATTCTCCTTTGCCTTTCACAGGCTCGTCTTCGGCTCCGAAACAATTGTGAATTTTTTATTTTTCCCCAGGCCCTCAAAGGTATGGCCGCAACCTTCCGCATCGCATCATCGCACATCACTAAAACGTCTGCGGAAAGACGTCTGTCGTCCACTGACTCCGTACTAGCAATGCTCAAATGGGTTGAGAGACATTTCTCGAGACGCAAGCCCAGGGCTAACTCTCTCACTTACAAAAGCGCGAGAAAAGCCAGGGACACGATACAGACGCACATGTCTTACCAGCCAGTGAAGACGTCGCCCAGACCCTCCCCACCCCGCACACCTGATAAAGCCTCCAGCGGCTCCGAATCTAGTTAAGGCTCTCTAGACCGAATTCACCCGAAATATCAAACAACATTTATAAATACGCTATAGATAGGTAGATTTTCAACATAGAATTTTGAATATGTACACTTTTGTAGATTTATTTTGATAGGTATAGGTAATTTTAGAGGATTAATGCACTAAAGTCAGTGTTTACTCACCTATTGAACTTTACGGAAGTATACCTTTCGATATTTAAAAAGTATGCATGTGTTGTATATTATGTATACCTTCTTGTGTAAAATTTAATGTAATTCTTGTTGTTATTATAATGTTGTGTTGCCTATAACATTCCAAGCAAAGTTTGAGTTTTTATTCATCAAATCTTTGTATTCTAATTTATATAAAAACGTTAAAATTAACTGTAGGACAAAAAGGAAAAGCACCAACTAAAATAGACGACATGAATTTTTGGAAACATATTTCTGTTATTACCTACAGGTGATAAAAATATTACAAGTGATTAAAAATGGCTATGTAATGTAATAATGTAAATAATGTAGTGTTTTATGTGTAGTTATAGTACGTACTAGTATAATTCGATACCAGAAAGTCATGTCGCCAGAGTGTAACCTTTTATAAGCTTACACTGAAAATCAGTCATGTAAATCATACATTTTCGGCCTTTTCCATATAAACATAATAAATAAGATGTTCATTAATTTGTCTACTTTGTCAGTAGGTACCTAGGTACATAGCAAATCTCGAATAGCAAGAAACGTTGTATTTTTTTGGACGCATCTTAATGTTTTACCAATAAAACCACAATGGACGTAAAATAGCCTTTTAATTAATAAATATGTACAAAATCCTCGAAATGATTTTACGGAATGTTGATTGTGCCGTAACAATAAACTGGAAAAGAGCTGACTATTTTGTTACGTTTGAAAATACTGATATAATAGTAAAATATGGATAAAATTAATCTAACATTTATTCACACTTAAACTAATGGCCGAACTCGAATCTATTAACTCATTAAATTGTTTTAAATGCATCTATACATAGGGCAAATGATAAACGTACCTATAGGTAGCATTTACATGTACCTACATAAGGCCTAACACTTAGATACCTCACAAGTAAGTAGACACAAGGCACTGCGTCATAGAACGCGATTGCTTCTTTCAAAAACGTAGGTAGGTGCACATAAAATTTATCAAACGTTCTCGAATTTTAAAAAAAGGTTTAATTATTAACCTGAAAATGTGGCAACACTACGATTAAAGCGAGTGTCAATATAACATTTTACGATTGTATACGAACGCTAATACTCCTATATTTTAGTTGGGAATCTTATAAAGACACCAATGTATTTTTGTGTAGTACTTATGTTATAATATTACATTCTCATCGCATTTGTAAACGGTAACGTATAGCGACTGTTTCAGCCAATCACAGACTACTAGGATGTTAATTCTGCCAATGAGAGCTAAGTGCGAACTTCACCAACTCAAATCAAACAAATTAGTTCATCTCACGCACATTAGCGGCGCTGTACAATATGTTTAAGTTGCAATACTACTATCGTAATTAGTGTTTGTATGTTTGTGGGTCACGACCAACCGGATGTGGATAAAACTTGGAATATAAACAGCTTATGCCCTACCTTGGAATAGCATACAGGCTAATTTTATCCTGGTACCACGCGAGCGAAGCCGCTAGCGAAAGCTAGCTAATCCATAAATTAATCTCGAATATTGACGTCAGGATTTCAGTGTGAAATTTAGCATCTAATGAGTCATTAGACGACCGAGTCAGTCAATATCACAATGTAGTATGTGTATTTTCCCTATACGTTACTGTGCGAGACAACTAACCACGACAGGATAAAGTAGAACAGGCATATTGGGAATACAGCAAGCGCTTTCTTGCCTTCCGGTTGACTGTCGCCGAGAAACTTCGTGGCCGCTGGAAAAATAAATATTGATAGTCAAAATTTATTTTCATATAATGAATACGCATAATTAGTACGAGTTGCTGTTACTACGCCCATTTAGATGCGATAAATTCAGCTGTATACATACATTATACATTCTATATACATATACAATAGACTCCAGAAAACTGACACCATCTTGGTCGAGTATCATCGAAAAAGCTAAAAAAGAAAAATTAAACAACTAAAACTGCCTAAGATTTTCTAGAGACCCTAGTTTAATAATTTTGGGTTTCATTTTATTATATCACTTACCAAAGGTACCCCAGACGAAGCCCACCATAGAAATGACAAGCCTCAAGAAAAATAAGAATGTGCTTTGGGTGCTGAACAGTATAATCCGGCAGACGACCAACGACACCGCTATCGGGAACAGACAGTAGCCCAGTACGCATACTGATTGAAAAAATGAGCTGAAATTACAGAATAAAATATATTTTTATAGGCTCTAAATTTAAAACGCATGTGTTTCCAAAGTTTTGTCTTTTCTACACCAAATAAAAACCTATGACAAATAAACTTCAGGGTTTTATCAGGTTAGAAAAAAAATTACTACTGCTACTGCTAAATGTGGGCATGTACCAAATGTAATTTTTCCCTACTCTTGCATAATGAAGATTAAAACAACTTCTTATCTATAACAACAATACCATTATTGGTTAAAGGGTGTGATTAAAATATATTAGTAGTCTCACAACTAATTCCCATGCACGGCAGACATCTTTTAAAATATCCTAACACTCAGATTCTTATTTAACATACTAAACACAATCATAAAAAATAATACCCAATATTTTACTAGTTAGTTACTTACATATTTCCGCCCAAGAGTTTGGAGTTTATTGTTACAATAGCAGCACCGATCCACACCAAAACAAACACCTCTGCAAATTCTGGTCCTCCATCATTGGTGTTATCTGCTCTCTCAGTTGAGCCCTGAAGTATGGTGGCCATGAGTGTGCAGAGTAACAGTGGGCCCCATAAATCCCCTAAAAAGTTTGGTAAATTATTTATTGTCTGTCTTATCTATTTAATACCTAAACAACTATTCTTGTTTATATATAATCTGAATCATGGAAACGGCTCCAACGTTTATCAGGAAATTTAGAATGCAGGAGGTTTCGGGGGCGATAAATCGATCTAGCTAGGTTTAATTTTTTAGAAAACGTTGTTTTATCCATGTTTACAGGCAATGAAATACCGCGCAAAGCTTCCAGGTACTTGTTGTTAAATCTTCATCTATACTAATAATATAAATGCGAAAGTATCTCTTAAATAAATATTTTACACTAAAGTCATTATAAGTTTATTTCCTGCATTTATGCAAATGAAGTTGCGGGTAAAAGCTAGTGTTATTTTATCTAATATGTTAAACTGAAGCATTACAAGCATAATGGCATTCAATAGTTGGACTTTGCCCTGACCATGACCTGTTTATCTTTTAGCAATTGACCATGTGAACTTGAAGGGCAAAGTGTTGTGATAATATATTTTTTCTATTTACTTATAATTAAAACTCACATTCTTTCAATAAGCTAGTTTTTTCTCTAGGGATGAGGACATGGTAAAACTTGTTGCCAACAGCACTGAGGTCTCGCATCTAAAATGTATCAACAAATAAATAAGTTGTTATATTGTTGTAATATAATATCCCACTTAAGTGGGATGAGGGTTCATCAAGCTTTTTTATCTTACAAATGTTTCTTTGATGGGTTCATCAAGTGTGTTAAACTCCATAGCATTGCCTGGGGTGCCACCATTAGAGGGAATGTTCATTTCCCCTTCCACTGTGCCAACATCTCCCGCAGGAAACATCTGGAATAAATACAATAGTTTTTAACCAGGAACGGATCAACGAAGAATGCGAATTCATTATCAACATATACCTACGTGCTCAGAAAAATAAGAGGTCTAATTTCTATGTCTAGATGAATAAAGATTATTTACCAAGTGAGAGCTATGAATTTTAGGAGCCACATCTTGTTATGTGTACAAAATAACTTCAGTAAAATTCAATTTTAGGTAAAGTATCAAACAAAGTAAGATCATTCAAACAGTCATTTTGTAATGATATCACATAGAAGTACTCACATCATATTTTGCATCAAATGTAGTCATGGTGTACACTATTTTCTACAAAGAAAACAGCTAAAAATTATGAGATTTATCGTAAATTCCAACACATCAATATTTTATTTTCTCGGAATTTCTAGAATTCGTTCGACATAGTAATACGTTTTAAACGTTTTTGACACAAGATTTTTTATTGTGTCAGCGACGAACTAACACTGTTTGACATCTAACATTGACATTCTCAATTTTATCTAGCTAAGCATAGGGTCACACTGAGAACAAAACCAAGAATAAACCTGGGTAAAGTTGACTTGTGTGGTCAGCTTTGACAAAGTTGTTTCGATGTACATAATACGTATGACAGTGACATTTTCTTTTTTTATGAAGTTAGAAATGTTTGGTAAACAAAAATCGTTATTCTTTTTCACATTTTCATTCAACTATTACCGATCGATTCTTTGACTTTAGATTAGGGAATCAATGTTATTTTAGTTTGAGTTTTGAGACAATAAGTTTTAATTTTCTTCAGTGCTAAACACATTAACGTGTGATGCTTCAGATAATACTATGAAAGTTACCGTAAAAAGTAAGTGTGCGCCTACCATAAATTCTTCGTCATGTTTTGATGTTTTCATTCCAGTGTTTATTGTCAGAGTTTATAAATAATATTTGGCGTAGGTTGGACGGGTGTTGCGACGTGGCGCTGGGTGGCAAACGACGATAATTGCGGTATTTGTCGTATGCCCTTCGATAGCTGTTGTCCAGACTGCAAACTGCCAGGAGACGATTGCCCGCTGGTGTGGGGTGCTTGTTCTCACTGCTTCCACATACACTGCATCGTGAAATGGCTTCACTCGCAACCGCAGCAACTGTGCCCTATGTGCAGGCAGGATTGGAAGTTCAACAATAAATAAAGGTATGTTTGTAAATCTTACAGCAATGATTCAACCCTAATGTGCGTTTGTTTTCATATTTGAAAGACTGTAGTCAATATGAAGCCTTACAAGAATTCCACCCGAAACAGGTAGAATTTTTCTCTAGGAATTCATAATTTTTGGTACGATAGTCAAGGTACCACACAAGCGTTATGGTCCACTCACCCTGAAGAAGATTCTCTAGATGAATCAAAACATTGTCGGTGTTCTCATTGACAATTTATCATTTACGTGAGTAATTTCCCGTTGTTGTAATAATGTGTAGTACAACTCACGAAAGTTTTGAAAGTGAAATTAAAATTACATTAAAATTACATTAAAATATGAAAAACATCCCCAAAATGAAAAACGCAAAAGGGATGATTTTGGTATAGATGGCGCTAGTTCATTTATAATAGTTGTACATAGCTATAGATAGCAATATAGATTTTACACTTAGCATTTGTAGTGTACTCAACAAATACCACTAGAGAAATTTACTAACTTACTAATTGTAGGTATTGTGTAATAATACTTATCTAATAATAATAATTAAATAATAGATGGATAGATAGATAATCCTTTATTGTAAACCAGAAATAAACAAGAAAAACATATAAATTATTTTCTAAATAAGTACAATGGGTGGCTAAATCCTATTAATATTATAAATGCAAAAGTTTGTGTGTGTGTGTGTGTTTGTTTGTTACTCTTTCATGCAAAAACTACTGAATAGATTTTCACAAATTTTTACAGTCATATAGTTTACTAGCGACCCGCCCCGGCTTCGCACGGGTAGCATGTTAATATACATATAAACCTTCCTCCTGAATCACTCTATATATTAAACAAAACCGCATCAAAATCCGTTGTGTAGTTTTAAAGATATAAGCAAACATACATACATACGCGGGAAGCGGAAAGTGACTTTGCTTTATACTATGTAGTGATACATCAGAACAACACATGGGCTACTTTTTAACTGACTACAATAAATAGAGGGTATGTTTTTACGCGATAAGTATTATAATTCGGAAAAAATCTGCCCTCTGAGAGTCCTCTCTGGAAATCTTGTAAAATGTGAATCACAATAAGGGATAAACCCATGTATATAGTAATATGTTTTTATTAATTTTTATGGGGATTTTATATAATACTATTTAATATAATCTTAATAAAAAAGGAATAATATAATAAATAATAAATTTTTTTCCTAGATGTTCAATTAAATTACATAAATAATTACAGCAAAAAATATGGTTTATGTTTTCAAAGTAATTGTAAAAATTAAAGGTTTTTTTCCATAGCATATTTTAATAGACAGCAGTAAACAAAGTGAAGTTTTTAAACGTTTTATTGATGAATTACCGCATCTTTTGAAAGCTACTTGTAAACAATAGAGCTCTACCGTAACATTTTGATTACCGCGAAACAATAGGTCATGAAGTAGGTAACTACTTTCGAAATGCAATCCAAACAATAGAGTCGCGTGTTCCGCGCCACCGTAGCCGCTATTGCGTTCATTCTCATAGTAAACAATCTCTTTTACAATATTAAACTGTGGGTCAATTCATTGTTCGCCACTGCGTAGGTACCTACCGTAGTGCATACAGTGAAATACAGTAATGCAGTGATAAGTGAGGGAGGCGCTGCGGCGAGGTTTAGCGTTATAATACACAACGGGCGAAGCGAGACACCGGGCGGTGCGACGGCCAGCGAGCAAGTGTGTCCGACGGCTACGAGTTATATGTATGCGAATGGCCAGTCAGTCAGTGAGCAGCGCGCGGCCGCCGGGACGCACGTCTCTGTCATCGCTAGGAACGGACGCGATCGCATCTGTACCGGTGTAACGCGCTCTTTTTACTATAACCCTCCTTTATAGTATCGTACGAGTGAATGTTCGTTCAGTATGCTGATGTTACAAAGCAACGCCCAACCGATGAAGAGCAACAAATTGAAGGGCCCGCCCCCTGTGCCTCCGCGACCCAACCAAAGCGTGGTTGCGGAGGCACTAGCAAAAACCAGGAAGGCCGTCGCCGACTCCAAAGCAAACTTCACGAAGTCACGAGCTTTCTCCAAACGGGAGCAGACCAGCACTCCAAGGAGTAAAACTTTAGAAAGAGCGAACACTGCAAACCCGACTGTGGTGTCTCCTAAACAAAATGGTTTGGCGCGTGTGAAGTCTTTCATCAGAGATGTTATTAGCGACCGTAGCTCCTCGTCCGACGAAAGGAAGTCCAGCGGACAAAACTCCAGAAGGAGTTCTAGTGACAGCAATTCAATACCGGCTTCTACCAAAAGATCTAACGAATCTCTCAATTCCAAAGCGGTCAAAACTTGTAGACAAATTTTAGTGCGATCTCTTTCAACCTCAAACAAGTTAGATCAAGACTCGAAATGCAAAGTTTCGAAATCCTCCAGTTTTGCAGAAAAGACGTTGCCATTGCGGAAGGCACCGCCGCCTCCTCTATCGCCGAAACCTAAGCTTAAACCAATGAAGCCTCTACCTTTACCTGTACAGAAAAAAAATATAGTAAATATTAATGAACATAAGACGAAAGTGGAGATAAATTCATACTCTTCACATCAAGTGGACGTAAGCCCCACCTCCCCACGACAAGTTTACGAAAGTCCCTACTCGTCACCTATTGACGCGAAGCCACCGCAAAGTCCGCCGCCCGAGGCGCCCTACGCTTCCGTGGAAGAAGTACAAGAATTCGATGACAGATTACGGAATAGTCCATCAAAAGAGGTCAACCACCTTGAATCTCCACCAAGTCCACAAAACGAACCTAAGCACGATGAAACCATTAACGAAAACACCAACTCCTTGGAAAGAAAAACATCTCGAGTCACAGAGCTGTTGATTTCTGAAATACTCGCGAGCAGAAATAACAATAATAAGGATGAAGCTAACACTGTTATAGATAAAGGCAAGGGTTCCGAGAACCTTAGTAGCGGGGACGTCTCGCCTGAGATCTTGATGATGAAAGATATGAATAACCACGAGATGTTGATTTACGAGCTACAGACGATGAGGTCACAATCGAATGTGGCAGAGAGATTGAACATGAGGGAATGCGAAGATTTTAATGGACAGTGTGATTCCGAGGACTCTGAGCCGAATTATGCGGTATCGTCGGTGACCAGTGGAAACACAGACGATGGGTATGATCAGGCATACGCTTACATACTCGACGTAGACCTTCAATCTAGGTAAGCTGAAAAATTGCATTATTCTAAAAGTACCAAGCCTTCATACTTCAAAGTCAAATCTTTACAAGTTTTGTCATGTAGGATGTAGGCATCGACTACATAGCCCAGAAGACACCGCATGCAAGGCAAACACTGTCATCCAAAACATCAGGCTTATACGGCCGATAAAAAATACCGCGCGTCAAACCTGCAGTAGTACCGACCACTTCCTTGACCCGTGCACATCTCGTCTGTTTATGCTACAAAACCATTACCACAAGCTCAAGTTACACTGGTTATTTTCCTTGTCGATAGTCAATAGTGTTGTACCACTACTCAATAATTGATGATCGATAAACCTACATAGTAGTAACAACAACAGTTGGACCTAACTAGTAAAACTACTTATTGCCAACTAGCTTCCGTCCGCGGCTTCGCTCGCGTTGTTCCTACATGGAAGTAACCTATTTGCTATTCGCATTTATAATATTATCGCTTTAGAATTAACAAAAATGTTGTCTTAAGTTCCCGTTCCCGTTCGCGTTCGCGTTCGCGATCCCGATCCCGATCCCGATCCCGATCCCGATCCCGATCCCGATCCCGATCCAGTTCCCGATCCCGATCCCGATCCCGTGTTTAAAACGGTGGAAACCAGTCGCATCGCATCGCATCGCGAGGAAACCAGTAGTTAGTATTGTTATAAGCGGCGATGGGCTTGCAACCTGTCACGTATGGACTGCTAACTACTGCAAAATGTGGGTATGTGCCGAATATAATATTTGGACGTGCCTCTGACTGCTATCGACAACTCATGACAACACTTCCCATCCCTAGTGAATCACGTCATCTTGAACCGGCCAATCAGAATGCATTTTTTCCCGCTCCCCCCGTACCACATACCTCACTGACTTGACAGAGTTGTTTGTTTGAAGAAATGAAGCCATTAGGCGTCTATTAGGCTATGTAGTCGATGGATGTAGGTAATGTAAAAGGTCTGAACCTGCTCGTGTCGGTGTGTCTGGTTTATCAGCGTGACATGTAACTATACCTATCTAGGTCACGGATTTTGAAGCAGTCAATAACCAAAATCCAAATAACGTTTTACACTTTTAAATGTAATAAAGTATTTGTTTTACTCCACTATACTCAGTTTTGCTTATTATAAGTAGGTACCTTCTTTAGGGGACAACGAATGCCTACGTCTTATTATTGTTTGTTCAAATTACTAGGTAGGTACTATTTGATATCCTGTTCGAATATAATTATATGCGTAGGCAGACATAGAGTAGACAGACCGACCAGCGACAGGTGCTTGGTTTTCATAATAAAACACACTCTAGATATCGCCTTGGAATATGACTGGCTTCATTATAGACCAGTTTATTTTCTGTAGTCTATGAGCATTTTAAGGCAAAAAATACAACAACAATCACATTAATATATGACCTTTATAGTAAGAAGTTAAAGTAACTTGTACGAGTAAATATAAGTAAATATAATATGACATCCCGTGTTGGCCGAGTGGGTGGTACCTCGACTTTCAATCTGAATGTCGTGGGTTTGAATCCCGGCGTGCATCAATGGATTTTTCTGTTCGAATTTAAATGCGCATCAAAAAACACGTGCTTAAAACGGTGAAGGAAAACATCGTGAGGAAACCAGTTAGTATTCTTATAAGCAGCGATGAGCTTGCAACCTGTCACGTATGGAATGCTAACTACTGCAAAATGTGGGCATGTGCTAAATATAATGTTTGGACGTGCCTCTGACTACCCCCACTAGACATCTTCAAAGGATCTAAGCGTCTGGAAATCTGAGAGGATCTACCGTACTTGGGGATTCCAGTCGAGATTTTTTTTTTTTAATATAGACGTAGGTAGCAGTCACTATAGAGCCTTAAGACTCTCTTTTTAGTACTTACCTCCAGTTTCTCTTCAACATTATGAATAAGATTAATTAATTTAAATGTAAATGTAAGTATATTGACTAAAAGCGATGTCAGTATATATACAGGACTTGGTGAATTGTTGTAATGTTTTTTTTTTTTTTTGCGGACTTAACACACTGCGCCATCTAGCCCCAAACTAAGCAAAGCTTGTACTATGGGAACCAGATAACTGATAGAATACTTATATACTTTTTTTTGTAAATACATACTTATTTATTACACACTTACATATTAAAACCCAGACACAGAACAAACATCTATGTTCATCACACAAATGTTTGCCCTGGGTGGGGATCGAACCCACAACCTACAGCGCAGAAGGCAGAGTTACTACCAACTGAGCTGTGAGGCCAGTTAATTTCATAAAGAAGATAAACTAAGTACTTACTCGTAAGTATTACAAAGCACCTTCGTTTCACGTTTCAGCCCGCTCGGTAGGTACTCATATGATACTACATGTTGGTCTATCTATAGACTTACCTGGGTATTCTTTATCTAACTATTCTTCAAAGAGACTGCTTAGAAAAGCTCTCGTGCCAGTACAATACAACTATAATCTCTTTGAGACACGCGCCCAAGTGAAGGGCTTTCAACAAGCCTATCAGCCGGTTATCACTTTATCTCTGTAAGCCAGGATACGGTATCGCTTTCACCTTCTATTTGAAAACTGCTTGAAAGTAGGCCTAATTTAAAATCGTACGAGTGATTTTGGGAGCGGATGCGATACATAAGTTTTACACTGCCAGCAACATTTTTCTATGCTGTGTTCATGATTATATTTTTCGAATAAATATGTAGCTTACTAAAGTGATGACCAATGCATTGTAATCGGAACTTGCTATTTATCTACCTGTCAGCAATATTTCAGCGTTATCGCAAAACGAGATGGTTTACTATCTATTTATATGAGTTTTACAACCAAAATGAGGGAAACTTTATGCATTAACATTGCTGTCATTTTTGGTTTCCTATTTGATTAGACCTAATCAAATAGGACAGTTTCCCTTATTTTAGTTTATTAGCAATCGGTATAAACCTATACATGTATTTTGGATTTCATGTAGTACTAGATTAAGCAGTAGGTTAACCTAGTAGTTAATACTTATAGTTTTTAGTTATCTTGTTACTGTGATTTTTTACAGCAGTTTCTAGGCGGAGCAGCGCTTTCTTCCAACTTTGAAATTAGGAAATAAATATACCTTTTTCTAAACAAAATAGACTTAATATTAGAAATACTACGAACACTTAAGTCTCGTTTGTGTTAATCATAAATAATGTACCTATCTATCTAAATATCCAGTTTCAACTTTCAAAGCAACGTATGTGCCAGCAGGTTACGCAAGCAGTTCCGCGCGATCTCCACAATGTCCCTGCAAGGAATGCCGCCTCTACCGAAGAGCCTCAGCGGCTTCGCGGAGGGCGAGCCAGACCCCGAACAGCCATCCAGTCCAACCGACAAGCCACCCACCGATCTTGACTCTCAGCTCATCTATTTGAAAAAGGAAATGGTAAATATCTCATGACGAGTTTCAGCGATTTTATGAGACTAAACTAAATACACTTGTTAGGGGGCTGTACTTTGAAGCTTTTACCTCCATATAAATTTTCTATAGGCTCACCTACATCTGTGTTTATCATACACTAGCGACCCGCCCCGGCTTCGCACGGGTGCAAAGCTGATACCAAAATATATTACAGAATGTCTTTGTATACTCGTTAACAGCATTAAAAATTTAAAAAAAAAGTCGCACTGATTAGAAATCTTAAAATTATCAGTGGTTCTCTAATATATTAAGCATGTTATTATACATATAAACCTTCCTCCTGAATCACTCTACCTATTAAAAAAAACCGCATCAAAATCCGTTGTGTAGTTTTAAAGATATAAGCAAACATACATACAGACATACACATACAGACGCGGGAAGCGGAAAGCGACTTTGCTTTATAATAAGTAGTGATAATTAATGATTTGTCATCCCATATTACGTCTACGAGATAATATTTCATTTTATAGGTTTTTCTTAGAAGATTAGCATTTCGTTAAATTGTCAGGAGCAGTTTTGTTTGTATTCCAAATTCTACATGGAAAACAGAAGGCATAAAATTAATTATTAATTGTAATAATAACCGTATAAGTTACATAATACACCTTAAGCCAGAATAGAACAAAAACGGCTTCGGAAACAAATCATGTTGTGAAATTGTTGCTGCTCGAAATTCGTTCCATTTTCCTATTATAAATCTTTCGTCTGCTTTCTACGACACTCGTTAAACATGCCCATAAATAGTAATTGCATAAAAACTAAAAGTCGTGACACCTAAAATAGAAAGACGCCCCTTCCAAACATGGTAACACGAAATACAATAATAGTAGCTGCCTCGAGCGCAATTCGAAAAACAGATGTTAATACGTTTCAGCTTATCTCGCCCGTAATCGTTATGTTGGAAATCGGGAACGTTTACGTGTTTCATTCCAGCACACGTTCCCCGGCAAACAAGATTGAACGGCCCAATTCACTTTATATCGGGGGTATTTAAATTACTTCCTAAAACTGAAGACACAAGTTGGTACAGTTACTCCTACTTTGTTACCTACGTTGCTTCATCTTGAGAGTTGTTTAACTGAAGACTATAAAATACTTTTGAAAAGCTAAAAGTTTTTAAGAAATCCTATGATAATGACAATGCTACAGGCAATCGAATAGGAGGCAATATATTGAACTGAAGCCAAACTATGTGGTTTAGAAATGTACCACTTTTGTTTTTGTTTTTCTTGGTGATAAATGATCAAAATGCATGCCCTGAACGTCCAGTTTCAGTTTTTGGGACCAGTCTGAATACATCCTTTATATTCTCGGTAGATTTCTGCTTCAACACGTTTCGGCAATCCTATTTTGACATACCTTTGTCTTATTGGGTATTCCGTCCGAGATCCACAGCTTATCTATTTATTCTGTGTACTGTTATCCGGCGACAAAGACCAGCTTACAAAACAAAAAACTTGACAGCTTACAACTTACCGTTACACATGCAAATTGATAAAGGACAAGAAATACTGTTATGTTGCAGCTATTATGCATAACATTCGATTTTTTTAGGAATGATATAAATTACTGGGTAACCATACTCACTGAACAGTAAACAAACAGTAATGACTGGTAATTGCTCATTACTAAAAAAATTGATAAAAGACAGTTTAGCTTGTATTCGATAAAACATGTTGCACCTTGCGGTAAGATAATGACAATCACTATCCGTATGAGTAATTTACCAAAAGTGTTTACAGCAATGTGCACCTCATGCTATCGATAATAAAGATGACATTACTTTGATAGCTTGGATGACAATGATGCAAAAACGCGTTTAATAGCAATGTACTACGTAGAGGCCATTCCTTGTGGCATGTATAATTGACACGACATTGCATTCTTTGCGGCGCAGAGGCTCGCTTATGGAAATTTTCGTCTTATTGAACGTCATATCCTTACGTCAAGTTGCGGTTTTATAGCTACGAGACCAGAAAAATAACCTACAAGTATTTTGGTTCGTGTGATTTGGCATTCGGCTGCGCTTTCTTCATTATTTTATTGTAACTTTTACAAAAAAATATCTCTTAATTATCACTTCTTGAGGTGATAGGTACTTCAAGGATGAGACTAGTGAGACTACCCTATTCAGATAAGACGGAAAATTGATAAAAGCCTTATTTTAAAAACTAGTAATAAGGTAGGTACTATGATTTTCTACTGGGTTATGTTAAAAATATCTAAAAATATATAACGTCTTTCATAAAATAAACGCTCTACCTTTTACAAATATTGAAAAAATACGATTAAAAAAACCCTTAAGTATCAAGGCTTGCTTTCTTATTTATTTTCTTATTCAATCTATTATCCTGCGGCGTAGTACCGTCACGTAGGTAGATAAAATTATAAAACAGTATAGTACCTACCTTACCACACCTATAATATACTCTAAGTACATAAAGTTATGAACCTTACTGGCACGGCTAGCAATCGTATATTTTACAGCTTCACAAATACATAGGTATGTAATACGTTACCATGATTGCGTAGTCTACGGTCATTTACACATTATACTTATTAAACTGCTCAAATCTTCATCTTTCGAAACGCTTAATTATTATACCTGACTTGCCTAACGGTTCTTACTCGTTCTGCTGAATACTATGTTGGGGTAGTTCTCTTCTGAAAATCGTTATCAGATTTTATGGTACTTTGTTTCTGGGGACTATTGCCTAACTAACTGATCGTATTCGGCTTCAACTGTCTAGTTTGCCTATGTAATTGTGAAAACAATGGTATTTGATGACAGTTGAAGCCGATGATGACAGATGAACATAGTCATTGAACTTACGCACCTTAACCTCCATTGTATTTCAAACAGTTTCAAGATTTAGTCAAAATATTTCTTTGGTTTATAATAAGTTGAAATACTTATTAACAGCCCTAAATAAGTGCCATTGTAATACAGAGGGTATTGTATAAAATAACAGGTTGTAAATTCAATTCTGAGTTGTTCTCAGCCTTGAAGACCTTGTAACGATTGGCGTCCCACGCGAAACGTCTGTACTGGGCGTATACATAGATTGATTAGCAGCTACTATGGTACTAGCTGGCACTTGGGAAATCAACTGTTTACAAACAAAACAATATTTTGATTCAAATCAAAAACCTGTCTATAAAGAGCTAGTAAATAATATTAGTAAGCTAGTACGAGTATACAATATAAGCTATTACTATGAAACATTTTTTTCCGAGTTGACCTAGTGGTAGGAGCCTCGACTTTAGATCTGAAGGTCGTGGTGGTCGTACACCAATGGACTTAAAGACTAACTAATAGAAAAACGGTGAGAAAACTAGTTAGTATTCTTATAAGTGGTGATAGGCAACCTGTCACGTATACTAACTACACCAAAATGTGGGCATGTGCCAAATGTGGTGTTTGGACATGCCGCTGACTCTTGGACATCTTCAAGGTTCACAGAGGATGTTTTGGTACTATAATTAGGAATAACAAGCATGAAATCGTGAACCTATTTCTTTTTTATGTATTTATACGATGAAGAAGACCTCGCAGATAGGCTTTTTCATGCACTTTACCATTTTTTTTCTTAATCTTAATGCCCAGAAAGAAGCTCACTAAACATGCTAATTTTCGATTGTGAAACGCCACACTGTATAAAATGTTTAGTTTTCGAGGTTTAATATCTTGTTATATACCTGCATCCAGAGTCAGAACTTGACATCACCATAATTGCATATTTATATAATCCGGTTGGAATACTCGCGAGCCATGCATTGGTGTCGTAATCTTGTTTGCATTCATTGGATGTCTTCTCTACCATTTGCGTGGGTTAGGAATCCATGTCACTGGGAGTCCCGTTCTTTTTAGCCCTTATTTCGGCATATATGGTCGAAGTAGTTCTATCCCCGGAAGTCAGTTAGACTCCGTGCAAAGAATACACATGTTTTCTAGGGAAGTAGTCAAGGTGATGTCTCTTAGCTTTCCACTTACAATATAGTTAATTATTATCTGCACATTTTTCAAAAATGGTATTGACCCAGCAACGTTAGCTAGTTATATCATGGAATATTATAACCTGAAAGGTCAATCAGCATCGGTAAAGTCACGACTCTAAAATATTTTACGAGTAACATCTCTTTGTTTCAACATGAAACCTTCGACAATCTTACTGAATAGGCATTATTTGAAATACAAATGACTACTGGCAAATTACTACATTTTAATTAAAATGTTTCTTTGTAGTACGTATGTAAGCAAATAACTCTTTTTTTAATAACTTTTTTTTATATTTCTACAGTGTTCAATGGGCGTCTCTGTGCCCAATTTGGAAGGTTATAAAAGCTCTATTCTGGACAACCAATACGGGCTTCGACCACTTTCTATATGGCTTCTTTTGTACAAGAGCGTCTTCCTACGCAATTGTTCTATGGATAGGCGCGTTGCAAGTGCTTGTAGAATTAACATATGATATTCTTATCTAATTAATTGGATAGGTAAGGTACTGGTACTCTAGTGCAACAGTTTTGTAGGAATTATTTATTTTCGTTGGACTGTTCAATGTCATTCCCCTTTGTTATTCTATATTCTTTGCAGTTATGCATAAGACTTCTTACGATTAGGTATATATTCCCTAATCACTAGCATTGTTCTGTCTTTAACTTCCTTTATTACCTTGCGTTTCACTTGCTACTTAAAATGTATGACTTACCCTAGACAAGAATTATGCCATCGTCCTTCTGTCTTAAGTTATTACGTAAATGTTAGCTAATTACGTAATAACATAAGTCAGAAGGACCCTTAAAGTAGGGACTGAATAAATTAACCGACTTGGTATTACATGGATCTCACTACTTTTTACGGTAGAAGAACTGAGTTGCGTTGCGAGACTTGGCTTTTTTTACAAGTTATGTTTTTTATGGCATCTCATTTATTCTTACAACAACGGGAAATTACTCACGTAAATGATAAATTGTCAATGAGGACACCGACAATGTTTCGATTCATCTAGAGAATCTTCTTCAGGGTGAGTGGACCATAACGCGCGCGCTACCCTGCTCGCATTGCCGTCTCGCACCGTGCGAGACGGCAATGCGAGCAAGAAGATTCTCTAGATGAATCGAAACATTGTCGGTGTCCTCATTGGCAATTTATCATTTACGTGAGTAATTTCCCGTTGTTGTAAGAATGTGTAGTACAACTCACGAAAGTTTTGAAAGTGAAATCTCATTTATTTTTGTAGATAGAGCCCTACTTTTTAGGGTTCCGTACCTAAAGAGTAAAAACGGAACCCTGTTACTAATACTCCACTGTCCGTTCGTCCGTCTGTCCATCTGTACGTCTGTTCGTCTGTTCGTCTGTCCGTCTGTCTGTCTGTCGGTCTGTCGGTCTGTCAGTCCATCTGTCTATCACAGGGCTGTATCTCATGAACCATGATAGCTAGAAAGTTGAAATTTTCACAGATGATGTATTTCTGTTGCCGCTATAACAACAAATACTAAAAACAGAATAAAATAAATATTTAAGTGGGGCTCCCATACAACAAACGTGATTTATAGATAATGGTACGGAACTCGACGTGCGCGAGTCCGACTCGCACTTGGCAGGTTTTTTTAGGATTTTTACACTAAACACTAATTGTGTTTCAAATTTGAAGCTTCTATGTCTGCTAGAAGGGCCTTAAACTTTTGATGATCGGTCAGTCAGTCAGTCAGTCAGTCAGTCAGTCAGTCAGTCAGTCAGTGAGTGAGTGAGTGAGTGACAAAATAGGAAACTTTGACTAGTTATAATTCTTAAACTACTGGTTCAAATTGAATGAAATTTGAAATATACCGTGTTTATATAGTGACTGCTTGGTTACTGAAAATTCAGGCTTCTAGTTTTACCCACAACGAAGTTATAGGGGGTCGAAAATGGCCTGAACTGCTTCGAGAAAAGGATGGTACAGCCGTGCCGCTTTATTGCTTGACTTGGCGGGGGCACTGCCGTGCCCCCAGATATGTGTGTGATGTAAGTACTTATACTATGTAAGTACTAAGACTTGTACTTACATCACACACAATAAATTCATTTGTCTTCATAGTGTACCAATTAAACTCCTGCCCCCCTAAGCTCTTGTAGAATGCTCTCGTAACTGCATGATTGACGCGACGTTCGGAATAACCGCCCGCATTGTCTAATGTCACTGGGTCTACTATCACATCCGCGTTGGCAAATGAAAAGGAACCGATAATAGCTCCTTGTAACGCTATTGCTATACGATTACCGGCTGTCTAGACCAGTGTTTTTCAAACTGGGGTTCGCGGCCTAGATCTAGGGAGTATTTGGTAATTTGAGATCTCGTTATCAAAAGGTAGTGAAATTAAGTGCGATTAATACTTTTATATCGTTTTAAATTACAAAATGCAATACTGCTAGCTGGAATACGATCTAAGTTTCAAAAAATATTTACCGTGACCAACATGTATGAGTCACGCATTATATACTTAGACACACAACGGTAAATTTAAAGTTTTTCTATAAGTACACTACATTAGGAGTGACTATATATACGTAAGCCTTGGATACAATAAATGAACTTTTTACTTATATATAATATGGCTGCCAGTTCTTTTCCCTTGATATTTTGGAAAAGAGTCAAATTACGTTAATAAAACATCCCTAACCTACGGGTATATCTACTGGAATAACTTTTGAGTCGAAGTGATCCATGCTAAATACTATAACTAGACCATGTCGCGCGCTGGAAGCACGTGCTAGTATTTATAGCCGGAGCGACACCCGGGGACGTGTTACGTCACCCTAACTGGATTAGTCCAAAATTGGACAAATCCAATAAGAGTTGACGCTTGAGCGCAGCACCACCCAGGCGGACCAATTGGTCTGTCAATGTAATTATAAGTAATTGCTTTATTATCATACCACCTAAAAGTGATTGACTAAATTGTATAGTATACGTATCATCGTCTTTAGTCGTAATGCTGTATTAATTTTTAAACAGCACTGTGCTACGTAAGCATTTTTGTTTCGAGGAAATCAGGTTGTCTAGTTATTCATTATCCTGTTAGTTTCTTAATATATTAATAAAAACTAACAGGATAATGAATAACTAGACAACCTGATTAGCACAGTGCTGTTTAAAAATTAATACAGCATTACGACTAAAGACGATGATACGTATACTATACAATTTATATATATATATATTTCTAAACTTGAGAGAATAGCTACACCGTCGTTACTATACCTTAGTCTTAGTGCAAGCAAATTAATGCCTAGCAGATGCTTCGATTTGTGCAAGTAGGTTATGTCTTGGCAAATTTATCTGATTCTTGGAATTCATTTTTGAGTTCTATATTTATTGAAAACAGAAATAAGATCGTACACAACGTCATGCATGTAGCTATAAAGGTGTTTTTCGAAATGTAATATTTTCAAATCAACAAAAAATTGTATTGTAATCACCAGCACGTAAATTTGCTATTCTTTAAAATATATTATATTTTTATATAGAGTAGCACACACAAATAAATTAATTAGATACAGGAAATGAAGACTTTGATGCGACATTTATGTTATACTATCACATCATACACATCGTCCAGAGCTTTTGTACCTATATGTTTGATGACGTTTAGACGGATCTTTTGCCGCGTCGGCTATAAATAACAGAGTCTACGAGGCATTAACTAAAACAAGCTGTTTAAACTCATGTCCATTATAAAACGTCACGCCACGTTCTTTGGCGTTCACTTCTCTACCCACCCTACTTTGTTTTTTGACAACATAAGAAATGAACGGCTTCCATGTTGCTTATTATTCCAATTGTGTTTTAGATAGTTTTGTAGGTGTGGTAGGTATCCTAGAAAATCTGGATTCAATCGATTCGATCATGTCTATTGTTTCAAGAAACTGTTTAACGAACGCTATTATTGAGCTCATTCATATCCCACTTATTGTGGTGCGCTATCAGACATAGCAATCAAACACTTATACGATCCAGCATTTTGTACTGTTTCACAATCAATATCGTTGGCCACAACTCGTATAGATTGAACCAAATTGGCTAATAGCCACGTTGCTTTTTAAAGTGCATCATAAATAATCGTGTCAACGGTCACGAATAGTTCTGAATGAAAGTCCATCGACCTCGGGTGACATAACCGCATTATCTTGCTCATTGGATTACCTACTGACAACGTTACGTTCAATTACATAATTATATCCTTCAGTATTATTACTTTCAGTATTGTCCAGTTCCCGAATCGCAGTAGGTAAATGTTTGTTTGCTTGTCTAAGTCAATACAAAGTCAAATGGTATTTATTTCAATAAAATCAAAAGGATCACTGTGAAGCGTGTTAATTGCTTTTAGATGTTTTTAGGGTTCCGTACCCGAAGGGTAAAAACGGGACTCTATTACTAAGACTTCATCCTTCTCTCACAGCACAGGGCTGTATCTCATGAATCGTGATAGCTAGACAGTTGAAATTTTGATGATGATGTATTTCTGTTGCCGCTATAAAAACAAATTCCAAAAACAGAATAAAATAAGTATTTAAGTGGGGCTCCCTTACAACAAACGTGTTTTTTTTTGTCGTTTTTTTTATAGATAATGGTACGAAACCCTCCATGCGCGAGTCCGACTCGCACTTGGCCGGTTTTTTATCAGTCATCAGATTCAACTTTTTGAATATAAGGTTTCAATCAATTTGTTTTCCATAAACCAGTTGGCAAATCCGTGCCAAACTTGCATCTATCATTACGTTGTTATTCTAAAACAGGTATTATTTAGCCCACTTGTGGATTTACCTTGCTAGTTGGTAGTTTGTATTTAACACTCAATGAATAATAATATTTGGTGTACTCTCGAGTTGCATCATTGCGCTATGCGGTATCTTAGGTAAGCTTTTCATAAATTTGGTAAAGCACTTTTTGACAATGTGCCAGAAGAGTCTGTTGGGATGAATTCAAACTATGATAAATTCTGAACGCTACATACGAGTAAACGTACTATTTCCAACGTTCCTCCCTACTCAGTATAATTATATTTTTCAGAAGTGATGAAATATATTTTGATTTGTGTTTATGTACCATGTATGTATATTGTCATCATGTATAAAATCTAAATGTGGCTTTCCTATGTGTGTTCGATTTAATTTGCGAAAGAAAACTATATCCTTTTATCATAAAAAAATGCAATTAAAGGCAATTGGACACTGGCCGTGTATAATATAGCACCTTCAATTTAAGCGAGAACTTTACAGTGATTACGCTTTCCTTTCATTAGTGGCAATATTATATTTCGAATAATCATGATATTCACAAGCAGTAAGTAACCTGCTACCGTTTGGAGAGAAATTGTGAAAGTGTTTAATGTCACAAGTGTTCTCGATATTTAGGTGGGCGTAATCCATTTCATATTGCAAATGGAACTGTCAAAAGTAATCACAATATTAATATCAGACTGTCTTCGAGATTGTATTGTGTCCGTATCATGTTGGAAATCTGCAGAGTTTATGTTTGAAATATTGTAGCTATGAAACAAGACTACGCGCACTAATTCTCTTAAGTTTCTCAATGCGTGCTTGCCGCACCATTATTAGATATTTTTCCACAGTGTTAATGATATAGCGTCGGATTCAATCCATTTTACCAATTCTGTCCAAAGCGCATGATCGATGACGTGCAACCGTCACGCACCACCGTCTCCGGACGCAGCACGGCATGAATACTTTCACATGTATTCTCAAACAATTTCACCTATATTTGGATCAATAATTCAATTATTATGTCTTGTTTATGTCAATTTGATGAACATTAACTCTCTTAAATTCATCGAATCGAGATTATGAACGATTTCTGCGCTGGCTAACCGTAATTTTAATACGGAGAAACCGAGTTAATTTTATCCATGAGTATTGGAACGAAGTTTCTTATCGCGCGTTGTGAAAGGGGGCTAGACGGAAAAAATTCTTACGAAAAGTTGTCACGACACTTTTTTGCTATAGTATATCTATTAATATATATATCTATTAATTGTGTCGAGGTCGAGGTCGAGGTGGAAGTGGAGGTCGAGATGGAGGTGGAGGTCGAGGTCGAGGTCGAAGTCGAGGTCGAGGTCGAAGTCGAAGTCGAAGTCAAAGTTGATTCCCCTTCCCTTGTCCCACGTTATTTTGTGAGAACTTCGTTCCATCCGGGTGTCCCTTGACACCTCTCAAGTTTTTTTTTAATTAGAACTTTATCAATAACAAATTCAAACAAGTGCTTTATCAAATTTGACTCTACATCGCAACTCGACTACATCGCGACTCTACATGACGCCACCATTAGTTGCGTCTTGCGTGTTTTTTCTTTCGCTTATATGTTAATCCAAAATATTTCAACTTCGAGCTAGTTAAATTGCATTAGGTATAATAGATACATTAATAAGATTTGGCTAAACCACGTCTTCTGCCACAAACAGTTGTTTTTAGGGTTCCGTACCTAAAGGGTAAAAACTGGACTACTACTACTAAGACTCCGCTGTCCGTCTGTCTGCCTGTCTGCTGTCAACTAGACAGTTGAAATTTTCACAGATGATGTATTTCTGTTGCCGCTATAACAACAAATACTAAAAACAGAATAAAATAAATATTTAAGTGGGGCTCCCATACAACCAACGTGATTATATTGCCGTTTTTTTAAACAAAGCCCAAATGAACCCTTCGTGCGCGAGTACGACTCGCACTTGACCGGTTATATATTTTTAACTACGATATCATATCGTAACAGTATCAAAAGAGTGTTATCATAACAACAGAATGTTAAGGTTTTTTATAAGTAAAACTTGTAAAAAATTCAGATTGAGTAAATTCATCTGGGAACTTATCACAGACTACTGTTTCATATCTGGGTTAATCGTATGCTTGCATCCTACCTGCGGCTTATGGCATAGTTGCTTCGTCCATAAGTTGCATAAGTTGTGTAAATCTGGAGTCAATAGCTATTACCGTATCATTATATTTTCCCCTTATTCTTGTTTTCCCCACAGTTCTTGCTTATGTAATGTCCTTTTGGAAATCTTTGAACGAAGCTTCTTAAACAATGCAATATTATTTTACGTCATTTCTCTTCATAAATCATTGATTTGTAAATGCTATGAGTGCTAATAATATATTTCATTCCATTCACTTACATTGACCTTGCCTTAGGTCATTAGGTAATTTTTGACATATGGATTGTTGTAACACGCTACTTTGCTTTATTATATTATTCTTGCGGCAAACACCTTTGTTTACTTCACTGCTAATCTGCTTGTCAAACAAACATAAATTACGAATACATACATACGAATAATAGCCGATGCGCTTCTCAAATTATCTTTTGTCCCAAACTGAAACGGTAGCTCCGTAGCCTATAATACTGTTAATTCAGGTACGAAATAAGATTCGACTGCTACAAGAACATCAGTGATCTTACCGTTAAAATGATCAAATTCTTACTTCTTTATCATATCATTTTTAATTTTCTTTGTTGCTTTCATATCATATCATAATACTCTATTAATAGAAGATTTCGTGACATCTTGTTGGTTAAAACACTTTTACTGCCCAAAATGTAAAGCCTTGGTCACGCTTTCATTAATTATTTCGGGTAAGTGTTTCGTTGTTTCGTAAACAAGTTTTGTGTATTTTGTCACACATCAATGATAAATTATAGAAGCAACTTTTTAGCCGAATGTTCCAGAACAGGTTCTACAAAATTAAACGTATTGTATACTCCATCTTAAACTTAAAAATAATAATACTTTATTAACTTGGAATAACCTGAAGGCTTTGATTAACTTGGAATAACTTGAAGTAGACTGCATAAGGAATAATGAGTCGCGTAAAGCAACATCTTTATAATGTAATAATATTATAAATGTGAAAGTTTGTGAGTTTGTATGTATGTTTGTGCCAGTCAGGCCTATACGACAAAACGGATTACTTAAGTTGAAATTGCTGAAGATATAGATATAATGCCCGAATAAAACATAGACTATTTTAAAATATGAAAAACATCCCCAAAATGATAAAAAACGCAAAAGGGATGATTTTGGTATAGATGGCGCTGGTGTGCAACAAATCTGACATCACAAACTAAAAACATTGTCTTTTCTATTCGATTATTGAAAATTGTCAGGACAACGTCTATCAGGTTGGCTAGTAATTTATGCAACTTTTTTTGGCGTCAAAAGCTTGATGCTTTTAAATACTCGGGTCATAATGGACTGAAAAACTTACCTTTGCATTTCCCTTCCTATATTAGATTCATATTTTGTTTGTTACCTCAATGCGATACATCAACGTCGTTTTGTAGAAAACATTTAGCCGAGCCTTCCCTAATGGCCCATTCAAGTCTTCTCTTTCATACGCTTGCTCAACGTGACTCACGACTTCGTACCACGACATTAAGCATGCACTTAATATCAAAACTATCTTCTACACGTGGCTTTGCATGGTATCCCTTTCTTCTACATTGTTTGTATGTGCAGCTTCGTTGCAACTTGCAAGTACTGCACTATTTCAATCTGATTCCTAGGACTGGTAATATGAATCAGCTTATTGTGTTTGCGATTACCGCGAATCCGCGAAGTTTCTGTTTTAGACTACTCAGCTTGTTTTTGGCTCGTGTTTATTAAACAATTGTGTATGGCACTTATTGTTCGTGCTTTTATCCGCAAAGTAGTGTAATAAATACAATTGCATGCCAGCACGGTTCGCGTAAGTAGGGTCATGTGAAAGTTTTTAAAGGATGTCAGCAGTTCATGTTGTTCAAAATTCGCTTAAACATGCTGAGAGTCACTTGAAAATGTACCTGCTTTAATGAAACCAGGTCGAGAAGACGTTCGACTGGTTACTAGCTTAGCTACCTGAAAACTATCACTAATGTTTTTTGTTGTAAATATACTTAGTTTCTTTACTAGCTTAATGCTGCCATGCGGTAATTTACTCCTTATACCTACTTATTTTAATTGCATGTACGCAACTAAGTACTTCATAAAACAATACAACATGCACCGTAGGTCCGAGAGCACGGCATGTAATTAAGTACATACTACATCTGTTAATAACGTGATCGTTTCTAGCTATTGAATAGGTAATTCCTTTGTTTTTTAATACAACCCTGCTTCAGCGGACATCAGCAAATTTATTTAATGGAACAAAAAATAATGCACAATTGTTCTTGATTTAAAACTCCTTTAGCGGAATGGTGAAATACATTTACTAAGGTATTGTGAGAAGGCTATTGTTTCTATTCCGTCATAGTGTTCAACAGAGCGCGACCGTAGGCCTTAAGACTCAAGACAACTATGACTCAGTTTGACTCAATTTGACTCAGTCGCGGCAATTTTAGAAGACGTCCTGCAACAGGTTTTTTAGGTAATTATAATTACTAAAAGCAATTTTTAATGAAAAGGCATAAAACAGCGTAACCTCGCATAATGTGCTTATTTGTATTTCGTCCCGCTGCTGATTCTAGGCACGACACAGCGCCTTTGTAAAGATAAAGACTATGGCGCATTGTTTCATGCCAAAGCCGCAATGTAAACTCGTTTGGTATCAAGTTTCGTACGACGCTGCCGTTCATCTCCAGCGACACGTTAGATAAATGTGAGCGCTCGAAATTGAAGGGAAAAGTGAATTCAACTATGTACCAGATGCAATTTTAACAACATGTTATCAATTATGTGTATTTTATAAAACTCTTGTGCGAACAGAAAATAATACTCATAGTGATGGGTAGGTATACGTTTTTTTCATGGATTTAGAACTAACGATGAACACAACGTCAATTTCTCTCTTATATTGCCCACGTACGTCACATCATCAATTATAGTTTTACTACTATCTCCGGGCGTTCGTGGCTGGGTGGGACGTTGGGCCGAGACGTACTCGTATGAACGAATCATAAAATGAGTCATGGTCGACCTTTCCAGCGTCTAAATTCGCACTACCATACCACCTAACGACCGAAGCGTCTTCCAGGATCTAATTGACAAATTTATTGGCCAAATATTTGCCTGCTTTTGATCTTATTCTCTAACTAATAGATAGTTTCACATCTGGTATTCCAATCTTCAAAATAAATTATAGCCTATATGTTGCCGAGGACTAATAGCTACATAACAAAAAAGTTTCATCAAAATAAGTCCAGTAGTTTTTGCGTGAAAGTCGGACAACAGACACGACAGGCAGACAGACAAATATTTTAAAATGTTTTTTTTTGCTTGTGTAAAACAAAGGCCTCTAGGAGTTTTTTTTTTAGTTTTTATTCAATGTACAGAATTGAACTCTTGTACAGTCTTAAACGTGAAAAGTAGATTTATTTAGCAGTTTTTCCTTTAAGCGCTCCATAGTAAGGTTGTTTGTTTAGTTAATGGCGTATATTGGAGTGCTCTGTTTAAGGCCCTGTATGTCGACGATTGCTCTTTTTCGAAACGAAAAAAGAAATACTTCTGAACAAGCCACATCTCCTATTTTTATAAATATATTACTTCAGGTTCCTACCTAGATTTCTATTAAGCTGAAAACATAATAACAGAAACTTCACGATAAAGATATTATTTCAAAATGATACGTTTTAGAATTTATGATCGAAATACTTTGATACCTACTATTAAGATCAACTTGCGATTTATTGTTAAAGATAGGTAATATGTAGATCTAGATTTCTACTAGAATAGGTTTTTGATAAGTAATTATACATAATTTATATCATTAATTTATTCGAAAAGCAAAGGCGGACTAAGAGAAAATGGTTATGAGGGGTGGGTAAAGCTACCCCTATTACTTGCCTACGTAGGTACCAGCAACGCGATCTCATAAAAACTGTCGATAATATTTACGATACGCATACGCCATCTAGAGCTTGCCGTTGTTAACTGTCTTAGTCGTTTCTGCCGCGGTTTTAGGAACTGGCAGCGCCTTAATTTTTTTTCTTATAATGACCTCGTCGTACCTTTAACACAGACTTTGAAAGAAATGTTAGTTCGCATCGCAGTCAAGGTGTTTAATTATTTAGGCGGCTATACTATTATGGAATATTTCGATTTTATTAAGATTTGTGTTCATTATCATCATCATAATACGCAATCGACTTGACCCACTGCTCATCGTAGATATTACCACTTTCTATTTTTACACTCCTCATACTTTTTTTCTAAGAAGCTCATCCTTCTTACTTGTCCTAAAATTTAACCCCTTCGTCGAAACTTCTTGTGCTACTTAGCCGAGGTCGGCTCAAACGTATACCGGACCCAGTTGAAGTCGCGCTCAGAATTTCAAATGCTTTTTTGTGAGTATTCTAAATATTCCACAGTTCATGAGCTTTTGCGTGTTGCGCATGATGTTTCACTTATTTTCTCTGATCTGTTCTTTGCCCTAGCTATAGGAGATGAACCTTTCGATCAGAAGATCTCGTAGTTATGCACCAATGGTTTTTTACAAACTTTTATTTAGTTTCACCTATTAGTATGTTTGGGTCTTACAAATTAATTATAAATCAAGTTCGCCCTTAAATCTTTTAAAACGACACATTTATTAAATTCAAGATACAATTAAAAAACGGCCTTAAATGAAGTTGCCTCCCTAATGATTTCTAACTATTCTTATTGTTTCAAGCCTATAGCGCTGGCACCAGCATGTGCCTGTGCCACTCAGCAAGCCTATAGCACCAACCTGTGTCATATCGTGTTTATTGTGTTGAATTTACGACACGTTTTATTCTAATAAAACGTGTAAATTCAACTTGTAAGCACGCGTCAAGATTAATCGATCCTTGACGTTGTCAGTGTAACCTCCCTTTACGGCAAATCATCCCTCCGACTGATAGATGGCCACTGTATGCAAATAAAACCCACACCTCGATCGGTCGTTGACTTCACGGTGTCTGCTTTCCGATAGTCATCCATGTGGGTAGCGCCGATTTAAAAGCCTACGCACTGGCCACCGGCTACATAAGATATGTATATTTTACTACATCGACTAAAGCTCAAACTTTAAAGTTTGTTGCTGGGTATTCAATTTTTGTTTACGGGCCGGGCCTCTCTTGACCCATGCAAATGCAATTTCGGTTTGTAGATATTTATTTATGCCCGCCACAGGTGCATAAGCATCGATTACAGTTACATAGCTCTGCGTAATAATAACATAAATAGCTACTTAAGTCATCAATTTAAGCATAACATTGATTTTATCAATCGTCAAAAATTTACCAGAGGCGGCAATAGAATGCAGCAAAGATTAACTAATATTAAACGCAAGTCAGATTCATAAATGTTGCTTGTTTTCTCATTGCCCTTCCCATTTTGATATGTTTTCTTAAAACGGTAAAATTATGTTAGTTTCTTAATATAAGTAACTAAAACTTTTCAAATAAAAACTCGCTCTAATTTCCTGCCTATAATCGAGGTGTTTCGACAATCCCACAAACCTGTGCAAATCTGACTGATGATTCACATGGTCAGCCATATTTGTTTACAACAACCTCGTAGCCGACGCGTTATGATTCAACAAGTAGATTCTGATAAATTATTTAGAAATGCCTCAAGATAATGAACAGGCATTTCTTAGGATTTGCCTGCACGCGTCGTGTTTCGGACCATAAATCTTGAACGTGAAATCCTAGAAGTCAAAAAAAAATCTTTCTCAATTATTTTTTAGCAATAGGAATAGTTTTATTCTTGCACAGATTACAATCAACCGTTAGAACAGTTTGCGTTATTCAAAGTTCTCTTTCCATAAAGGCAACAGCCATCGACAAAACCGTCTGTTCCATTCATTAGCAAGCTATTGACTTCATTGACCTTCACGATACTATCCGCGCGGAAACCTGCACCGGTCAGGCCTTGTTCATTGAGTATTGTGCTTTGTATTTGGCTCTATTACTGGCTGATGAAAAACTCTGTTATCAAGGTAATACTGAGCTAAATTTTAAATACAATCGATTGATCATACAATCTAAATATCATTTGATTTTCTATCAATTATGTTTACTAACTACGGTATGTCTTTCTATAACAGTTGCTTACTTAAGGGGCTCCCAGTCGACGATTGCTCTTTTTCGAAACGAAAAAAGAAATACTTCTGAACAAGCCACATCTTCTATTTTTATAAGTATATTACTTCAGGTTCCTACCTAGATTTCTATTAAGCTGAAAACATAATAGCAGAAACTTTTCACGATAAAGATATTATTTCAAAATGATACGTTTTAGAATTTATGATCGAAATATTTTATATACTTACCTACTATTAAAATCAACTTGAGATTTATTGTTAAAGATGTAGAGTAGAAGGTAATTATGTAGATCTAGATTTCTATTAGAATAGATTTTTGATAAGTAATTATACACAATTTATATCATTAATTTATTCGAAAAGCTAAGGCGGACCACGCGCCGACGTGTGTTTGTCGTCATTGCAGCGGTCGGTAGGATTATTTATCGAAGTGATTAAAGATGGGTACATCTTTATTCAAATATACTTATACATTATAAAATAGGAGATGTGGCTTGATCAGAAGTATTTCTTTTTTCGTTTCGAACAAAAATAATCGTCGACTGGGAGCACCTTAATGACTTTTACACTTTTGACTTTAGTTGTTAATTTCATACAGTACTTATCTGCACTTAAGGTAAGTTACCGTCGCTATAAAACCGTTTTCATGATACCCAAATCGTTATTTCGTCGAGTGAAGATTGAGATCAATGGCGAAAGTGGTAAGCGGCGCCGGCGTCCCCGTACGTATATACAGGGTGTCCAAGAACCTGGCGTCCAACTGGATTCCCACGATGCCCCAAGTTCTAACAGTACTCAGAAAAATATTTTAAAAAATCCACCCCATGTACTTACAGAATTATACTGATTTCAAAAAAAAAGGGGAAATGAGCACCCTGTGACATACTTTTGAATGCTGTGACTGCTAATGCTGATAATTTCGATATTTCTTGGAGGTTTTGTAATCTAGGGTATTGCTGTGTCTAAATAGAATGTAAAAATAAAGTACTTATTGTACCATTTTAAAATAAAATATTATTTTAACTAAAGGTGATATTGAAAACTATTGAATTTCGCAACTTTGACCGACTGTAGTGTAAAAAAAATGTACCAAAATAGTATGGCAAGTGACGTCAAATTTTGACGCGTTTATTCCTCTTTTTAAAAAGGTATAATACTTACACATTAATTTGAAAAAAAAAATTTTGATAATATTTTTACTCAACAACCCAATTTTTACGAAGTGCCTACCTACTAACGGTAACTGTCGGACCCTTTCTTATCTTAGAAACTGTTATGTTACTACTATTATTTACTTCGGTTCCAAGAGTGAGCAAGAAGGAAATACACACAGGTAGATGGGTTCCCAGTAGAATAAAAGCAAAGAATGTTAGTTTAAAGATATTTTATTACAATAAATGTTCAAAATGTTGACCACCCGCGGCAATACAAGCTCTCACTCTCCTTAAAAAGGACCGCTTTATGTTTCGCGAGTAACTTTTTTGACGTATCACCTGCACTGCTTGTGTTATCTTCTCACGAAGGTCAGCGATGTCATTAATGGGCTTCGCATAAACGAGCTCCTTCATAGTTCCCCAGAAAAAAAAATCCAGCGGATTTAAGTCAGGTGAGCGGGCTGGCCACGGGATTGTTCCTGATCGCCCAATCCACCTGTTCGGGTATTGCTCGTCCAAAAACTCTCTAACGGATACGCGAAAATGTGCTGGACAGCCGTCGTGTTGGAACCACATATCTGGTGGGGTCTCTTCTAGTAAGTTTGGCAAATCATTTTGAAGAAAATTTAAATATGATTCGCCAGTCAAATTCTCGGGCATCTCAAATGGACCAATAATATTCCCACAGAGAATACCGGTCCACATGTTCACTTTGAACCGGTACTGGGATCTATCTTCTTGCATCAAGTGCGGATTTTCCACATGCCACTCGTGCAAGTTGTGTAGGTTCATGTAGCCATCCTTCTTAAATGTTGATTCATCTGACCACAAAATTTTGTCGATAAAGTTTTCGTCTTCTCGATGTTTTTGCAGGATTGTTTCACAAAACGCGACTCGGCTCGGATAGTCTCGAGGTAAAAGACTTTGCACTCGCTGTACGTGGTACGGATGATATTCTTCTTTTTGGAGAATACTGTGTGCTGTGCTCTTCGGTATCCCCGTATCAGCTTCTATTCCTCGCACAGAGATGCTTGGATTTGCCATACAATAGTAATTCTTTAGAGGTTAGATTCAATTCGTCGTAAATTTTTCTTTCTAAGAATTCTGTAAGACATCGTAAAAATTGGGTTGTTGAGTAAAAATATTATCAAAATTTTTTTTTTCAAATTAATGTGTAAGTATTATACCTTTTTAAAAAGAGGAATAAACGCGTCAAAATTTGACGTCACTTGCCATACTATTTTGGTACATTTTTTTTACACTACAGTCGGTCAAAGTTGCGAAATTCAATAGTTTTCAATATCACCTTTAGTTAAAATAATATTTTATTTTAAAATGGTACAATAAGTACTTTATTTTTACATTCTATTTAGACACAGCAATACCCTAGATTACAAAACCTCCAAGAAATATCGAAATTATCAGCATTAGCAGTCACAGCATTCAAAAGTATGTCACAGGGTGCTCATTTCCCCTTTTTTTTTTGAAATCAGTATAATTCTGTAAGTACATGGGGTGGATTTTTTAAAATATTTTTCTGAGTACTGTTAGAACTTGGGGCATCGTGGGAATCCAGTTGGACGCCAGGTTCTTGGACACCCTGTATAATATACGTATCTCCAGATTGAGTGATAGCATTCTGGGTTTTTTACTTTTCTTATTCTAATCTTTAAGTTTGACACTATATTTCGATTTAAGTATGTAGTTAAAAAAAATACGTGGAATATGATTCTTAAAAATCTACAAGTGAAATTGTAGATGAGTGTCTTATCTTATCTTTAGTTAGATAAACAAATTTTAATACTAAGATTAATATTATAGATCAGAAGCTCTTTTGGGGAAGTACTCGTACTACTCGTACTACTAGGTATGGTACCTACACCTATTACCAAGCAGCATTGCTGTGTTTCGGTTTGATGGATATGGTTATTATTGAAAGGACAGGCACATAGGGCTTAGTAACTGTATGTCTCAAGTTGGTGGACGCAAGGCATTGCATCGTACGAGGCCATTGTTCGTGATCTACGAGTTAGCTACTCTGAGAACGAACAGCAACTTAAATTGTCCCTCAAATACATGCGAAATTCTTGAATTTTTTAATGAATATCATTGTTGTTAAGTGGCGCATAAAACATACATACATTTAAATGTTTTTTAACAGAACTTACTGAATAGCTCTGTAACAGTTGCAAATACCAGTTTTTGTATCAAACTAAGAGAACACACCAATGCACCTGCAGTACCTATACAATTCAGTTTCCATCTACGGAGCGGCTTTGTTTGAAATAATATGTACAAAAAAAATTGGATGCACAGCAGATGTTTGTCGTTAATTGTGCGGCACGCGTTTGACCTGGAGTTTGTTCTACTCTTAATACGGGTTGTGCTGTGCAGAGCATGTGTTTTGTTTCGAAATGCTTTTTCTTTTGTCGTAAATACTTTTAAAAATGTGACTGTGACATCACCTGACAAAGGCATTATCGAAGAAGGATCGTACAAACAAAGTAATAATGGGCGGCGTAAACTTTTCCTATTTCCTTTCGATGAGTACTTTTATTGAGTTCTCTGTTGACTTAAACTATAGCCAAATTAAATTTCTCTTTTTTATCAATAAAACCGGCTTCTTAATAAAGTTTTTACAATGTGACTTTGTGTGTGTGTGTTCCTCTCATGTAATTAAAGTAAACCGGTTTGTGCTAAACATAGTGTTCCGTTCAAAATCACGTTTTGTCTTTTATGGGTATGCTGATTGAAAACCCACATGTAGTACGTACTACCTTACACGCTCATGTCTATTTACGCCTATCTAGGTATACAGTAACTGTATAAACTAAATCGTAGCCGATAGCTATATAACCTGATTGACAGATGGAACAAGTGAACCAAATATGGTTCAAAACGGGTACTAGATTATAGTGAGTGTCCATGGTGAACTGGTCTCACGGTACTGATCAGTTTTTAACAGCTTCGTGTAATAACTGTTTCTAATGGTTCACCGTACTTTGGCATGCCCGTAGGCCCTTTTGTGTCATGTGGGTGGGCAAATGGGTCTAACGGCTTAAAACTTACCAGTCATGTATTATGTCGTTGCACGCTATAGATCAGTAGTCTAGTTACAGATTTTCTCGTGATTTTGAGGCAATTCATGTGATTATTCCCCTGAAAGAAGTTAGTTGTTAGATTGACGTCATTGGTTATTTTTCCACCTAACAGGCCACAAGCTCCTCTCCTATCAACCTAAGATCTCATGACTCCCTTCAACATGTTTCACATATTTTCCCAGACTGATCGTTTGAAACATCTAGTTGGGAATAATTTATCCATAAATTTCTTATCGCCTTCAGATCGCGCCTCGCCCACAATATAAAATGCTACCAACCGAGTACCAAGTACATAACGTGAATAAAAATAATAATACCATCTTCCGGCCCTTAGCCGTATTAACATATCTCGAAATCTTCAGAGACGTATTGAATTCAAATGACGATAGGGACAATACACGTGGGTGTCGGCGCTAGACTTGTGTAGTTGGTAAATACAGATATTAACTGTGTAACAATCCGAAAAATAAAGTAAGTTACTAAAGAAAGTGAAAGATGCAGTTATAATAAAAACAACATGAAAAATGTTGATGTTAAGAGAGTTAAAAACATGCAGTCTTGTCAAAATATTTTTCACAATATCAAAAGCTGCATGTTGACGAATTGTTAGGTTTTAAATTCAACTAACTTTACATTTTCATTAGTAGAGTCGATCATTAGACTTGTATGTCCATCAGTGTACATTTTACAAGTAATTTCAATGAAATCACAAGGATTACTTTGAAACGCCTTAGGAGCTGTTGATCGCGCGCGACCAAGCCTAGACGATTCAGGCAATAAGCACGGTGGCACAAATCCAGAACCGGCGATCTTTATCAGTTTTCGATAAAGATCTATCGTTAACTAATATAAACCAGATATAAAATTGTTACACAACAGTTGCGGTTTTGCAGTTGGCGCCGGAAGATATCGTAGTTACGCTAAAGTTATGAACGACAATAATCCGCGTGAGACTATTTCATTTTAGTAGATATATTACAGTGACAATCGTTCATGTACCTATCCTATGTAAGTTTTTATCAAAGATAACATTACGAGTAGATATATTATTTCGATTTGTTCATTCTACTATAGTAACAGAGTTTCTCGAGTTTTTAATCATCTGCAAAAACAGAAGTTCTATTTAGTTGAGTAAACTTATGATTATTCTTTCTCAACAAACCTCAAGCCCGATGATATTCCTTTGTAACGGAAGAGGGGGTTTTAGGTGATCCATTATCTACCACTTGATTTTTTATCACGCTTGTTTGCTTTTGCGTATTTAGTGACTCTCAAGCTACTGAAAAAAAACTACTCGGAAGAGAAGCTACTTAGACTAGACTCGAGAAGCTACTTTTGCTCATCCATTTATCGAGACTACCCATCTGAGGGCTCCGAGGGCTCTAATGATCTGGGGGCACGGCAGTGCCCCCGCCAAGTCTAGCAAAAAGCGGCACGGCCGTACCATCCTTTTCTCGAAGCAGTTCAGGCCATTTTCGACCCCCTATAACTTCGTTGTGGATAAAACTAGAAGCCTGAATTTTCAGTAACCAAGCAGGCATAGTATAAACTCGGTATATTTCAAATTTCATTCAATTCGAACCAGTAGTTTAAGAATTATAACTAGTCAAAGTTTCCTATTTTGTCACTCACTCACTCACTCACTGACTGACCGATCATCAAAAGTTTAAGGCACTTCTAGCAGACATAGAAGCTTCAAATTTTGAATACAATTAGTGGTTTGTGTATAAATCAAGGAAAAACCTAAATATTTTGCAATTTCGATCCAGTTTTCTAGATATACCGACTGCATAAATAACTTTGTAACCCCATATAAATATATAGGATTACAAAGTTACATTTGCAGTTAGGCACCTAGTTATGATTATGTTCAAAGGTAACTTGTAAAATTTTAAATAGAAATACGGCTAATTACCACGTTTTTACTTGTATTTTTTACGGCAGATCGGCGAATACTCGCCGATCTGCCGTTGATCGCGGTCGCGGGCGTTGCTCATGATGAAGAGCATCTGAATTGTCTCGAAACGTCAGCAATACAAGTAAAAACGTGGTAATTAGCCGTATTTCTATTTAAAATGATTAACAACCACGATAGTTTTAATTCTATAACTTGTAAAATGGTCAACGGAATGATAGTAGAAGGTACCGGAAAGGAAAAAAAATCTGCCAAGTGCGAGTCGGACTCGCGCACGTCGAGTTCCGTACCATTATCTATAAATCACGTTTGTTGTATGGGAGCCCCACTTAAATATTTATTTTATTCTGTTTTTAGTATTTGTTGTTATAGCAGCAACAGAAATACATCATCTGTAAAAAAAAATACTGTCTAACTATCATGGTTCATTCAGCCCTGTGACAGATAGACGGACAGACAGACGGACAGCGGAGTCTTAGTAACAGGGTCCCGTTTTTAACCTTTGGGTACGGAACTCTAAAAACTAGGACTATCTACAAAAATAAATGAGATGCTATCAAAAACATAACTTGTAAAAAAAGCCAAGTCTCGCAACGCAACTCAGTTCTTCTACCGTAAAAAGTTGTGAGATCCATGTAATACCAAGTCGGTTAATTTATTCAGTCCCTACTTTAAGGGTCCTTCTGACTTATGTTATTACGTAATTAGCTAACCTTTACGTAATAACTTAAGACAGAAGGACCCTTAAAGTAGGGACTGAATAAATTAACCGACTTGGTATTACATGGATTTCACAACTTTTTACGGTAGAAGAACTGAGTTGCGTTGCGAGACTTGGCTTTTTTTACAAGTTATGTTTTTGATAGCATTTGTATTAATATTAATATCCTGACATTGTTTTGACTTTTTCACTTTCATTTCAACGAAAAGAGATGGACCACGCTCCGACGTGTGTTTGTCGTCATTGTAGCGGTCGGTAGGATTATTTATCGAAGTGATTAAAGATGGGTACATCTTTATTCACATATACTATACATTATAAAATAGGAGATGTGGCTTGTTCACAAGTATTTATTTTTTCGTTTCGAACAAAAACAATCGTCGACTGGGAGCGCCTTAATTCGTGACAGCAAATATATCTGCCATTTTAGCTATACCTACAAGGTCGAATAATCTATCTATCTATACTTATAATAAATCTGTAGAGAGGTCAATTCTGTACATGAAATATATTTCCAAAATAACTATCAGGGGGTGATTAGGGATCGATACTGATGCCAAAAATGCAATCAGTAAAATTTTTGTCTGTCTGTCTGTCTGTCTGTATAACCGTTATAGAAACAAAAACTACTCGACGGATTTTAACGAAACTTGGTACAATTATTTTTCATACTCCTGAGCTGGTTATAGTATACTTTTTATCACGCTGCAATCAATAGGAGCAGAGCAGTGAAGGAAAATGTTGGGAAAACGGGAGAAGTTACTCCATTTTTTAAGCTTCCGTCGCGTGTGCAACCTTAAAGGTTAAAGCTACACAGAAATCATGTATGACGGAAATGTTCTCCTTAAAATTATATAAAAAACTAGCGACCCGCCCCGGCTTCGCACGGGTAGCATGTTATCTATACTTATAATAAATCTGTAGAGAGGTCAATTCTGTACATGAAATATATTTCCAAAATAACTATCAGGGGGTGATTAGGGATCGATACTGATGCCAAAAATGCAATCAGTAAATTTTTTGTCTGTCTGTCTGTCTGTATAACCGTTATAGAAACAAAAACTACTCGACGGATTTTAACGAAACTTGGTATAATTATTATTCATACTCCTGAGCTGGTTATAGTATACTTTTTATCACGCTGCATGAAGGAAAATGTTGGGAAAACGGGAGAAGTTACTCCATTTTTTGAGCTTCCGTCGCGTGTGCAGCCTTAATGGTTAAAGCTACACAGAAATCATGTATGACGGAAATGTTCTCCTTAAAATTATATAAAAATATTCCACGACAGCATATGTCTATCTTTTATGGTTGACTCACAATAACACGTGTAACTCCCGATAGCTTAGCAGTTCGAAGCTTTCTGATTATATTTGTCTACTCTTACGTTTATAACACTCTCAGTTATCCCTAATTAAAAACGCGAACGCACAGGCAGGCGTCTTGCTTGGTACCTAGAGGCTAGCGAGTCACCTAGCGAGTAGCTTCGTAAAACGAACATTCTCGAACGTTCGCGACCGGCCTAACAGCTAGGCGTCAAACGCGCAGTTCGGCCGGTCGCGAACGATCGAGAAAAAAAGAAATCATCAATAATTGTCTAATGACAAAAAAGCTGTGAAAAAAAAAACGTTTTATATAAAGACATTCTGTAGTATATTTAGTATCAGCATTGCACCCGTGCGAAGCCCGGGCGGGTCGCTAGTTATACATATAAACCTTCCTCCTGAATCACTTTATCTATTAAAAAAAACCGCATCAAAATCCGTTGTGTAGTTTTAAAGATATAAGCAAACATACATACAGACATACAGACGCGGGAAGCGGAGAGCGACTTTGCTTTATACTATGTAGTGATATCCCACGACAGCATATGTCTATCTTTTATGGTTGACTCACAATAACACGTGTAACTCCCGATAGCTTAGCAGTTCGAAGCTTTCTGATTATATTTGTCTACTCTTACGTTTATAACACTCTCAGTCATCCCTACTAATAATAAATTACTAACGCGAACGCACAGGCAGGCGGCTTGCTTGGCACCTAGAGGCTAGCGAGTCACCTAGCGAGTAGCTTCGTAAAACGAACATTCTCGAACGTTCGCGACCGGCCTAGCAGCTAGGCGTCAAACGCGCAGTTCGGCCGGTCACGAACGTTCGAGAAAAAAAAAATCATCAATAATTGTCTAATGACAAAAAAGCTGTGAAAAAAAAAAACGTTTTATATAAAGACATTCTGTAGTATATTTAGTATCAGCATTGCACCCGTGCGAAGCCCGGGCGGGTAGCTAGTATAATATTAAAATGCTGTATCAGTATTTCGACAGTAGTTTAATAAGTTTTTTTTTTAATTATTTTTCAAATCAAGCTTTTATAAATTCTAGGGCTCTAGTACTCGTCAAGACAAATCCAACGAGCCTAAACACGATGTGGTTATGTTGTGTACTTAGGCAGTTCCTATGGCTACATTCGCAATCCATCCTCAGACCAGCTCGCTAGTACCATAATTTTATAATGTTATTGGAGATTGATAAGTATGCAAAGTTTTATCTCAATCAGACAGACTATTAGGAGTATTAGGAGTTCCGTTGAACAGCTCCTAACTCCACCATCAGATCAGCTTACTGTCACCATATTATTGCATTGCCACCGAAGTTACATAAGTATGCCAAATGTCAGCTCAATCGGTTGAAGATAACTGCTTTAATGTTTAGTTGCAATATTCCACCTTAACAAACACAGTATAACTACGTATCTATGTAAGATACGTAGTTACATACATACATTGCAAGTGAAATAAAAGCTTTTAAAATGGTTAGTGGTTACAGTGTTCCAACTATAGATGCATCAGCCACAATGCGCCGGACGTGCGATGCACTAATAGGAGTTTCCTTTGAACTAGTTGTTGTAACAACAGTTGCCGCACTTGTTGATGTTGGCGTCTTTGATTACCTTACAGGAAACTATCAACTTTTCATAGCTTTCGTATTTTAAAACATGTTCATTTTGGGACCGTTTTGAAACTTTTATATTTCATAAACAGTGATTGAATTATGATAGGAAACAGCAGCAAGCCAATGGGGGTAAAATTGAGTAAAAGTTCCAGTTACATTCATATTTAAAAACAAAGATATATCAAAATAAAAATTATAAATAAAATCGTAACTTAGAAAAAACTTCAACAATTTCGGGTTTGAGCTTTGCTTATAAATTGTACGAAAGTTATTGCGGAACTTAATGCATCAAGCAATCTCTTATAATAACTAAATATTTACGCAGTACCTATAGTAAAATTCTATCTAGGCTTCAGCCTACTGCCTACGAGTATCTCTTTACTAGCCAAGAGCATCTTCGTTGATCTGTACGATACCGCTTCAGAGTACCACATGGGATTCTACCTGAAAACATTACGCTGCATACAGTAACCTATTCTTTGGATTAACTAATGCTGATTTTATGATCTCGATTTGTTGCAAGACTCACGTTAAGTTGAACTACACTCTGCAAACGCAATCGCTAACTTAACCCACATGTATCTGTTTATTCTACTGAATCACATTCGTTTTTATCATAAATTAAAACAAAATAATAATACATTTTGTTTATTACAAAATGATAATACCAGATATTCAATCTGTCAAAAAAAACCTTATAAAAATCAGAGGGATGATAAAAAGAAAAGACTATATTGAATTATTCTGATTGAACAAGCCTTACTATTTCTGGGTGTGTCTAAATATAATAAAACTTATAAGGTATTTCGGTAATGACCACTCGTAACCCCGTTGCAATAAAGGTATATCGATAGTCGTTGAAAGGGCTTATACCACGTTTCATATTAGATTAGATAAAGCACTCATTAATGATGGCTATCAGACACGCTACATAATCACAAACTAAAATAGCATTAGACGTAAGCTGAAATTTCATATGAATCGTATTTTCGCATGAGTTATTTGTTTTTGTAACACAGTTACTGGCACATTTTTGTAAATCTTGGCATGATAACTCGGCCTTCAAGCGGTTATACGCCAATACAATCCATTGGGTACATCACAAATAGATATTGTTTAGGTATTGCCGTTTCAATCCGTTCCAGAAGAGTAGTCTTCTTCTGAAGCTATTTAACTGCCGTCAAGTAACGCTGCTATTGTTATGTCGATCTCATTAAGATCGAAATTAGAAAAATGCCTTTATGTATTCACATTTTTAGCTCGAGATCGAATCTATGAAATTCACTTCCATCGTTTTCTAAACTACATTCCATGTGTGCAGTAAATAGTAATCTGAATATAAAGTTTTATGATTTTGACGTTCTAGATAGTTGTTAAATTATAATGTTTTACTGTCATTTTAGACTTAATATGTTCTTTTAGCAAAGTCCGGACATAGTCACGGACCCAAATCGAATTCCGAACCTTGCGAATCAATGACAAATTTCTCTTCATTTTAGTAAATGCATTATTAATGCCCACACGAATGTATCTTTGCCATTATGTAGTTTCTCTCCGACTGTGATTGTGTATCTACAAGACAAGTGATGGTAATTAATCGGATACAAGTTTGCGTTTGCACGTCTCCATCGGCGCGTGATGTCCACTTTCCCTCTTTTCCCGAACATTCTCTATAGGAATCTGAACAATGATAATTTCACTTATAGATTGCCACTTCGTCATTGCAGCTTATCATTACACGCTGTTGAGTTAGGATTTAATTAATCCGTTGGGTATCACTTTTCATAGCACAGATTGACGCACGCGCCTTATAAAACAGCTAACAGAAACGGCTACATACACACATTACATGTCCCTCAAACACTCATTGTATTTTTATATCACGATTACACGCTGCCAGAGCAGTCAGCGTGTAATCTCTGAGGAAAAACTCAACTAAACCATAACATTCAACAATTTCACTAGGAACTAAGAACGCAACATTAGCCAAGCCAACAACGTTTAAATAAGTATTCGTACAATCTGACAAACTGAAAATTTATTTTTGACTAGCGACCCGCCCGGGCTTCGCACGGGTGCAATGCTGATACTAAATATACTACAGAATGTCTTTATATAAAACGTTTTTTTTCACAGCTTTTTTTGACCCCTTCTAGTAAAATTGCTGATTTTGGAGTACAATTCGTACAATTCCATAGATTTGTAACTGCATTAAAATTAACCCTTATCCACGGTGGGTCCGGCTGCGTAGTATCACACGATTTCTATGATTTTTTTTTTATGGAATAGTTAATAATGTTAACTTTTTTAATGAGGGATGACTGAGAGTGTTATAAACGTAAGAGTAGACACATATAATCAGAAAGCTTCGAACTGCTAAGCTATCGGGAGTTACACGTGTTATTGTAAGTCAACCATAAAAGATAGACATATGCTGTCGTGGGATATTTTTTATATAATTTTAAGGAGAACATTTCCGACATACATGATTTTTGTGTAGCTTTAACCATTAAAGTTGCACACGCGACGGAAGCTTAAAAAATGGAGTAACTTCTCCCGTTTTCCCTACATTTCCCTTCACTGCTCTGCTCCTATTGATTGTAGCGTGATGAAAAGTATACTATAACCAGCTCAGGAGTATGAAAAATAATTGTACCAAGTTTCGTTAAAATCCGTCGAGTAGTTTTTGTTTCTATAACGGTTATACAGACAGACAGACAGACAGACAAAAATTTTACTGATTGCATTTTTGGCATCAGTATCGATCCCTAATCACCCCCTGATAGTTATTTTGGAAATATATTTCATGTACAGAATTGACCTCTCTACAGATTTATTATAAGTACTAGCTGTACCCCGCGGTTTCACCCGCGTATAACTTGAAGAAATAAGAACTTTTTAGCGTATTGCCTATAGCAGACCCGCGACAGAAAAAAAATAATCCTGTCAAAATTTTAATAATCGCATAGAGTAACGCACGTTGCTAATTGCTATGAAGACTAATGTCAGATTTTGCACACCAGATCCATCTATACCAAAATCATACCTTTTGTGCGTTTTGTTTATCATTTTGGGAATGTTTTTCTTATTTTAAAGTAGTCTATGATTTATTCGAGCATTATACCTACATCTACAGCAAATTTCATTTTAATCCGTTTTGTTGTTTTGGCCTGATTGAGGCATAAACATACGAACAAACTCACAAACTTTCTCATTTATAATATTAGTAGGAAGTAGGACTAACTGGATTTTATTTCTTACAAAAAATCCATTGATGCACGCTGGGATTCGAACCCACGACCTTAAAATTAAAAGTCGAGGTACCTCCTACTCGACCAACACCGCTTACTACACTTTTATTTATTTAGCTATTTGTAAAAAAACTAATTGACCATTTTATAAAAAAATTAAACATTTTTATTGGGTCAACCCTAAGGTAATTTAATACTGGCAGACGTCATCGCCCGCTGTGCACTTGAAACGTGCCGTTGAATCAAAGCAGTTAAGCTCATATTTCCTTGCGTCGTTTGACATCTAGAAAGTTATCTCGGGACCCCTTCTAGTACAATTCCAGATTTTTGGAGTACAATTTGTACATTTCCATAGATTTGTAAATTCATTTTAACCCTTAAACACGGTGGGTCCGGTTGCGCAGTATCACACAAAAATTGTATGAAGCTCGCGCTCGGACGCCCCGCCTTTTTATACCTTCGGCCGCGAGACGCGTCGAGCGCGGCGACCGATTCTCGAACGTTCGCGACCGGCCGCACTGCGCGCTTGACGCCTAGCTGCTAGGCCGGTCGCGAACGTTCGAGAATGTTCGTTTTACGAAGCTACTCGCTAGGTGACTCGCTAGCCTCTAGGCGCTAAGCAAGCCTGTGCGTTCGCGACCTTATATACAAAAATAATCCTTATAGCATGATTCAGTATTCACGCGCGATGGCTTATTATTAGCGTATTTCATGTATAACTTTGGTGTTTCTATACCGATTTCTATGATTCTTTTTTATGGAATAGTTAATAATGTAAACTTTTTTAATTAGGGATGACTGAGAGTGTTATAAACGTAAGAGTAGTCAAATATAATCAGAAAGCTTCGAACTGCTAAGCTATCGGGAGTTACACGTGTTATTGTGAGTCAACCATAAAAGATAAACATATGCTGTCGTGGGATATTTTTTATATAATTTTAAGGAGAACATTTCCGTCATACATGATTTCTGTGTAGCTTTAACCATTAAGGTTGCACACGCGACGGAAGCTTAAGAAATGCAGTAACTACTCCCGTTTTCCCAACATTTCCCTTCACTGCTCTGCTCCTATTGATTGTAGCGTGATGAAAAGTATACTATAACCAGCTCAGGAGTATGAAAAATAATTGTACCAAGTTTCATTAAAATCCGTCCAATAGTTTTTGTTTCTATAACGGTTATACAGACAGACAGACAGACAGACAGACAGACAGACAGACAGACAGACAGACAAAAATTTTACTGATTGCATTTTTGGCATCAGTATCGATCCCTAATCATCCCCTGATAGTTATTTTGGAAATATATTTCATGTACAGAATTGACCTCTCTACAGATTTATTATAAGTATAGATAGAGATAACAAATAAATTGTACCTTACTACTACTATTGTTTACTAGCTGTACCTAGTACCCATACGCGTGGTACAAATATATTTATTTTCATAATTTGATAAATAAATATACATAAATAAATAAATATTGGCGGACTTTACACACAACGCCACCTAGCCCCAAACTAAGCAAAGCTTGTACTATGGGAACCAGATAACTAGTAGAATACTTATATACTTTTTTTTTTTAATACATACATATTATACATAGTAACACCCAGACACAGAACAAACATCTATGTTCATCACATCGAAATGATAACTACCTCCGGTCACTCCTAGGACCTTAAACTGTTAGATGTAGTTTTCATCAATATAATATACTAGCTGTCCCGCGACAGACGTTGTCCTGTCTAAATTTCAATGATCGCATAGAAAAAAGCAGTTTTCATACAAACTTTAACAGCCTTTTGTACCCCGTTAATAAAATTCAAAAAACCCTTCACACGTATTTCTTTAATTGTATTAAAGAGCAAAAATATTAAATTTCATGTAATTTGGATAAAAAAACTATTTACCATTTTTTTTAGCCGGTAGTATGAAAATCAAAAATTTCTAAAACACGTGTTTCTTTAATTGTATTGAAGAGCGTAAATACTAAATTTCAAGTAATTTTGATATGAAACAAAGAACTTGTGCTACAAACTTTTACACCCCGTTTAACCCCGTTAAAGGATGAATTAAAAAAAAAACCTTGAAATCTGTGTTATTATTTTATACTAGCTGCTCGCCCCGGCTTCGCACGGGTGGTACCTGGATAAAAAGTAGCCGTTGTGCTATTCTGATGTTTAAGCTATATTACTGTAAAGTTTAATTTAAATGCGTTCAGTAGTTTATGCGTGAAAGAGTAACACACACACACATACACCCACTCACTCACTGACAAACTTTCGCATTTATAATATTGTAAAGTTAAGGTTAAAAGGTGTAAACTGTAAAGCAACTATTGTTTTTGAATAAATAATTGAATAGAAAAAAAAATTTAATTGGATAAAAAGTAACTTACTTATGTGTTATTCTGATTTCTATGCTATATTACTGTAAAGTTTCATTTTAATCCGTTCAGTAGTTTTTGCGTGAAAGGGTATCAAACACACACCCACTCACTCACTTACTCACAAACTTTCGCATAATTTATAATATTAGTAGGATTTAGAGGCTAAATACCACAATTCATTTATTTCAAACAAAAAATTACAGAGTTTCATATAAACTTTTATCCCCCATTTCACCTCTATAAGGGATGAATTTCGAAAAATGCATTCTTAAATGCCGATAAATTTCTTTCTTAAATATATCCTCTCAAAATTTCAAACTTATACCATTAATCGTACCATTAAACATCGTGAGGAAACCAGTTAGTATTTTTATAAGCGGCGATGGGCTTGCAACCTATCACGTATGGAATGCTAACTACTGAAAAATGTCGGCATGTGCCAAATATAATGTTTGGACGTGCTTCAGACTATCCCCTCTAGACATATTCAAAGGATCTAAGCGCCTGAAGATCTGAGAGGATGTCTACCGTTTACGGGGTATACTGTTTCGTGATCCTATATATGTTTTTTATTTAATTATTTTTGTTTCATTAAAGGTTGTTTTAGGTTTTTGTTAGACTATGTAGTAGACAAATATAATAAAATAAGTATCTATTTTTTTTTTCCTGCTGACCCTTCTACCTTAATGTTACACTGTGTCATTTATTTGTTTATCAGTAGAAATTAGGAATAAGTAGGTGTGGGTACAAAAGGTACCTAACTTGGATGAAATGTTTTGGGTCGAACGGAGCAAAATACCTAATGGGTAGAAAAATTGTGGGTTGAACGGGTAAGCCTCGAATATAAATAAATAAATAAACATATAAATATATACTATACATATAGATTATGTTCTGTAATAATCGAATAAATAGCGATCAAACCATAACAACAGACTGACAAAAACAACATTTTGGTTCGTTTTCTTTGTGGACTCCTGATTACGTTTTTTCAAAAAGAATGTGTACGTAGATTTTTTGAGACTACTATGTAAAATCTTTGCAAGGTTTTAGATTTGAAGGTTATTGTAAGTAGTTCTGATAAACTAGATGAATCTATAGTCAAACCACCTGCTGCGACAGAATTTTTATTTTTTTTTTATTTTTAAGCAAATAGTTATTTTATCTGTAAGTTTCAATTCTAAATCAAGTGTAGCGTGTGTTGCTTTTTGAATTTGTGCTGAAGCTCTTTAGTTATTTTTTTTTATTGCTGTACCTACGTACTTGAGTAGTAGGTACTTTTAACTTTTAATTATTATTCTTGTTTGAGCCTTCACCTTGTTCGATTGGCACCACACTGGAGCTCTACATAGCATTAAGGAAAGGATCATAAAAAAAAAGGTAGACCCCAAGCCGTGTTTGTTGCCTGATTCTTCTAGGCTTGGTCGCGTGGAATCGGCGTAGCTTCACCTAGTTCCTAAGACGTTTCAAAGTGATCCTTGTGATTTTATTGAAATAAATGATTTTTGAATTTGAATTTGAATTTGAATTCATCAAGCTCTATTTCCTAGACAAGCCGGTATAAATTAGTTTTAGACGTCGCGAAAATTATCCATGGGTAAATAACATATCTGCTTTATTCGTGCGGCCTACATCTAGTCGTGATCAGACCGCATTCCTATATAACGCAATCGACCAGAACTACTTGCGGAAGGCCGTTGGATATGACGACTGGGCCTTTTAGTAATATCGTTTAGTAAATGTCCTCTCGCGAATCCTCCATTATCGCGAACCTTTCCTTTAAGTACGTGCGAACCGTTTTTATTGTAGTAATAGTAATATAGCCTCTATTCTGCTGAATAAGCTATATTACTGTAAAGTTTCATTTTAATCCGTACATTAATTTTTGCGTGAAAGAGTAACAAACACATACATACTCACAAACTTTCGCCTTTATAATATACAAGCTGACCCCGCGAACTTCGTATCGCTTTAGAATTAACAAATGTTGTCTTCCGTTCCCGTTCCCGTTCCCATTCCCGCTCCCGTTACAATTCCCGTTCAATAGTATTTGTAGCGCACACGAAGAAAGAAAAATTTTTAGCAATTTTTTACACCTTGCTTCAAACTATCGTCATTCTTATAAAGAATTTATTACTTTTTCAAAATAAAAAATAGCCTATGTCACTCAGGGATAATGTAGCTTGGTAATGGTGAAAGAATTTTTGAAATCGGTTCTGTAGTTTTTGTGTTTATCCATTACAAACATACAAAAAAAACAAAAAAACATAAAATCAAAACTTTTCTCTTTATAATATTAGTATAGATAAGGAGGACATATCGCAGTTCAGGATTATGAAAGTAGTATTTTGGTTTTAATCTCGTTAATTCTTATAATCGGTTGATAAATGTACAAATGGGTATAGCGGGACTAGCCATAGGAGTATATTTTCCACCAGTCGTTTCTTCGCTAGCTAGGTTTCGTCACGTAAAGTTTATTTTAATGTGGAATTAGGTACAATGACTATCTATCTTCGTAGGAAGTTCTTCTTCATAGGTAAATGATTAACTCCATGTTCATTATCTTAATCAAAACACTAAACGGACAAAGTTATTTTGTACAAATTCCGCTAAACTGCTCCCAATGAGTTTACCCCAAGGTAATCTACACACACCTTCTAGCATAAAACTTCCTAGCACTGAACTGAACTTCGTGAACGAAGTCCATACAATTAATCGTACCTCCCTACAAAGTCACGCCTGAATCTTATTAAAAGTCTAACTGTATATTTTTGTTTGTTTGCAGGCTGATCTCCGTCAGCTAGATCTATCCCTCCTCTCGGAGCTATGGTCACTCAGCGAGGCCATGGCGTCGTGGCGTCGGCAGCTGGAGCGAGGCCCGCGTCTAAGACCCGCCCCGCCGCCGCCGCCCCCGCCTCACTATCTCAGAACATAGCGCAAGAGAAAACCATAGTACCGTGGAGAAGAACCATAGTGCTGTGAAGAAAACAATAGTGTTAGACAAGAACCATAGTGTGGTGGAGAAATCCATAGGACTATGGATAAGAACTATACTGCTGAAGAGTAAACCAATTGTACAGTGGAGCAAAATCATAGTACAATTGGTAAGAACTAGTACAGCAGAGAAAACTATAGCTATGCGGGAAGACTTTAGTGCTGTGGAGAAGACTCGTACAGTGTAGAAGTATTGTTGAAAAGACAATCGGTTCTGTAGATAAAACGTAGTGCAGTGGAAGTTTTTGAAGGGACAATAGGTATTATAGTACCAGAAAAGTTTGTGAACGCTGAGATAGCACATTTTTATGTAATTTAATTATCACATTTTAAAATCAACTAGCCATTGTTTATAGCTATTATGGGTCCCCGAAACGATCAAGTGCACTTGACAAGTCTACGTGCTTGACGATTTCACTTGACGAGGGACTTGACGCGACTTGAAGGTGCCATCAAGTTCACGTGACACAGTCGTTCGCCCTGTGCCCAGAAAAGTGGTCGTCGCAAAAATTAATAATGGATATGAAATGAATGACAAATGAATAAAAACTTGTCAAGTCACGTCAAGTCACATCAAGCGCAAGGTGCTTCAAGTGCCGTCAATCAAAATTTCTGTCAAGTAGGTCAAGCCCGTAGATCACTTGACGGGACTTGTCAAGTCAACGCTGTAAACAATCAATATTCACTTCAAGCACATAGACTTGTCAAGTGCACTTGATCGTTTCGGGGACCCATTAGATATTATAGAAGATAATAATGATTTTGAATTGATACCTAAGAACATTAAGCAGAATGTGTGTAAGTACTCTAAGACTACTTATAGGGTTAATAGAAAAGTATAATAACCATTATAGAAGCAATAGTCATGTATCAGAGCTGTTTAGACATAGAAAGTCACTAGTGATTTGTTCAGAGTGCAGCTCTTTAAATAGATAGTGTGCGTTGTGTAAAATATTCTGTATACTTAAATAAATTAATGTATTTGTAAAAGAATAATATGATAAGTACCATTTCTTTGCCATGTAGACAATCTTAGAACTTGTTGTCTGTCTTAATTTAATAGAAAAAAAGTTTTTATCTAAAATTGTTGCTAATTTAATAACACAGAGCAATTTATCAATGCATAATTTAAGTGAAGTGTTTACATAGCATTTTCTGTTATAAATATAATGACAGGCCTTACCACACTGTAGTCATGAAGGCGATGAAAGATTTTTTTAATCACAATGATATAATATCATTATGAACCTACCTCCGATTAGTAACTCCTCAGGTAATTACAAATTAAATTTCTCTTATGTAAATTGTGTGGACTGTATTGTAAAAAAAGTATTTTGTTTAAGGTTAATAATAATAACAAAACCTAGGTAAATATTGTGTTGTTTAATAAATGTGAGAACTGAAAATTATGTTATTATTTCATATGAACAACACGAAAACTGTAGACACAATTATTTTAACCTACACCCTTGTGTAGGTAAAAAAATCCTGAAATCCTACGATACCCAATGGCGGCAATGCTATGCTACGCTAAAAGTAATTAATGATAAAAGAGGAAGTAAAATTATTACTTATTAACTTATTATTACCTATCTTCATTCGGGCATCGTGATTTTGAAAAAGGGCCAATTAATGATGTTGAAAAATTTGTAATTTTTTTCAATCAGTAAAGTTTAATCAGTAAAAGTTTAAAGATGGTAAAAAAATATTGGTGAACAAATCACACAGACAGCGCCATCTAGCCCAAAAATGTAAAGTCTGTCTGCCTATCTCATTGATAAATGAAAAAAAAACAGGCTAAGTGCGTGTCGGGTCACGCGCAATGTAGTAGGGCTTCGTAGTTTACACCAAAGAGCCTATAAGGTTTACACACGCTAACAACGTTTTAATAAGTAATTTTCAATGGTATTTGTACTAAAAAAGCCCATTATTTCTTCTTCAAGTAAGTACATTTTATAAGTTGGTCGACTATTAGGCAGGTATATTACTCGTAAACTTATATACCTACTTAGCTGTGATAGTTTTGCTTTTAACTTAATATAATGTACTACTACCGTGAATTTTTTCACGCCCCCAACACAAATAGTTTTGCTTTTATGTTGGAAACTCGACTCTAACAAAAATAGTCACTTTAAAGCTTAATATTTCACAAACGAATTCCTTGACCGAAAAGTTGTTTGAGCAAACCCCCCTTTTTTGAAATACCTATCTAACGATACCCCTATGGGGTGCTCGAGAAAAAAAAATAACATCCCCACATTAGGTGTAGAGGAGGTACCCTAAAAAAAATATTTTTCAAGATTTTATTCTACGACTTTGTTTTCATTACTAATATGTATAAACATACATGCAAATTACAGCTTTCTAGCATTGAAAGTCTCTGAGCTAAGCTGCGGACAGACGGACGGACATGGCGAAACTTTAAGGGTTTCTTGTCTTGTAGACTACGAAACCCTAAAAATATTGTGACCGGGTTGTACTTACCGAGAGCATCTAGGAATAATAAAAAGCGAGTGGACATGGACAGTTTTAGAATGTAGACCAAGACTGTACTGTGGCTTGACCAAAAAATACTTTTTGGGATCATAAAATAGATCTTACAAATATTTTTCTTATATTTTTTTTTATATTTTTCATAGACAAATACCTAAATGACGTTATGTTTATATTTTTAAGATTGTTTTTCTTTTGTAACTTGTCTATGGTTTAGTTTCTCTCTCTGCCGAATGAATGAAAATAAAGTAGTAATAAAAATTAAAAACAAAAAACGCTAACTTCTACGAATCCGATTACGTTTTCTCCTGAAAACCCAAGTTTATTCGGATGATTTATCAATAGGTAATTTCAACCCATGTCAGAAACTTCAATACAAACAAGTCAAGCCCCCAAGGAAGAGCAACCGCCGTCGAAGATACCCGACTCTGTGAAGGTTAGTTACATTTCTTTTAAGTTTTATCAATTTTTGGAGCACCTAAAACCTGATCTTTATTCCTCGCACATAAACACAAATCCTCATCATGGAAATTGTCATACTCCCAGTCGACAATAGAAAAAAAAATCGTTTCAACTTCTCAAAAGTAAACATTTGATAGAAACAAAAACAACTTTTGTACTGGACTCCGTTTCCTACATTGTGTAACTGTATATTTAGGATATAAAACAGATTTTTGTTAATTCTAACTAAGAGTACTTTTTATCATAAAAAGTGTATAATTAACTGTATGTTACTTTGAGGACATAAAAGTGATTTGATTAAAAAAAATACATTTCAGAAAATAATATCAATGGAGAAGGAGAATGAAAGCAATTCTAGGAAATCCAGGATTGATCTCAATGCCTTACCAACTCGCCAGTACCTGGACCAAACTGTTGTGCCCATACTCCTTCAGGGACTATCGGCATTAGCCAAAGAAAGGCCCCCAGACCCAATCAACTATTTGGCAGCTTACCTCTTAAAGAATAAAAACACTTTTGACAATACCACCGCAGGTTCTAACAACAATGCTCCTGCGAACCCACAAACGTAATGATTAGTATTTATTAGAGAATTAACATGCATAGAGAAGTTTTATGCTCAAGTCTGTAAAATTTAAATTGTTTCTACCAATGTGCCTATGACTCAAAGTTCAAACACTATATACTGTGGCTGCTATAAAACCATGCATTACTGCAAGACTTTAATGCAAATAAGTTTTGTATAAAAGAAACAGTATTTGCGCATCACAATAATGGATTTTGCAATAATTGGTTAAGATAAATTTTGGTGCTGGATGCCTGAGGGATGTAGTCATCTGTTGTTTAATTCTATGTCGAAGTGTATAGTTCACTTGATAGAATTCTTACTGCCATTGTTTATAGAATAATATTTTCCTGTTGTATGTAGCATCAGTTTAAATAATAGGGAGTACAAATCTAGTATAGCAAACTTTATCAGATTACCCAATTTCATGTCTACTGATACCTTGAAGTGGCTTTTTGGACCCAAAAGCAATATGTAGTAGGTTTAAGTGACTATTTTGTAGTGTTTAATGATCTCATGACTGAGCTAATATGCATGTTGTTTCTCTATTTGATTTTTAGTTTTGATGATTTAGATCAGACTCATTGCACTGACTGAAATGACTGTATGCTACATGTTATTAAAATACAATACAAGTCATAAGCCACATCCAGGTGATGTAATAATAAACAAGTTCTTTTAATGAATAGCAAATTTTGAATTTAATTGGAGATATGAGAAACTGAAATTTTTTATGGCTCCGTGGGCATATCTGATCAGTTTAATATACTTGTTAGGTGGCCAGAATCAGAAAGTATCCAAGTAGGTATATAATATGTAACTAATTATGATATGTAACTATTATTAAATTTTACACATTCAGTGTTTATTATAGTGGAATCAATCTGACAAGCTATTAATACAAAATGTATGTCTAGTTAATCAATAATCAGTTTTAACAAATTGTTCTTTATTAATAATCAAACCAGAAAATAAGGAATAGGTATGTTGAATGTAGAAGTATTTTATTTTGCTATTTTATAATAAAATAATTGTAAGATGATGAAGAATCTCATTAGTCAATCCAGTGTAGGTACCGTTGTTATTTGATGTCAAATAATTGTTGTCATCTTAGTTCTTATTGCTGCTCCAAGTTCCAACATGCCATCACCACACTAAAAACAGATCCGGCAAACTTTCTGTGTAACGTTGGTATAGTACCTAGGTGCTACTCGTAATTGACTAGATAACTAAACTAGCTAGAAAAATTTGAAAAATATCTTGAGATTAATTAACACAAGTATTTCCAACTATAAGTTATGGGTAGGTATAATTTATTGAATCAAACATCCTTCTGCTCGGTCTCTTCCAAGAACTTCTGGCGATGCATAAGCCAGGAGTCATTATCGTCTCCATCCTCATACTCCTGCGCGACAGACGGCGGCTCGAACTGTAACACGTCTGTCTCGATGCTCTCGTCTGTGAGCGAGGGTACGGAGTCGTGGACTGGTAACGGAACGGGTTCCGGGGGCAAGAACTCTGCCATGTATGCGGTGACGTTGCGGGCTCGCCAGACTGCTATTTTACCTGTGGTATAACACGCATGGTTTTTAGCTGTTCGAGAGGCTAAAAGGTACCTACGCCCTGACTCGCCGCCCCGTTGCGCCGTAAGCTTATGTTACACACTACAGGACTTGTTATAATGACCGCACGCACGTGTGTGTGCACATGTGCTAACCCTTAGTTGTCTGTCAGTAAGTAGTTAAGAAAATATGCACACATTTGCTTGCTTGTGAAGGAATACATCGTGAGGAAACCAGTTAGTATTCTTATAAAGCGGCGATGGGCTTGCAACCTGTCACGTATGGTATGCTAACTACTAAAAAATGTGGGCATGTGCCAAATATAATATTTGGACGTGCCTCTGACTACCCCCTCTAGACATCTTCAAAGGATCTAAGCGCCTGGAGATCTAAGAGGATGTCTGCCGTACTTTGGGATTACAGTCGTGATTCTATTTATTTTTATCTCTCACCAAAAGTCTCGTCGATCTCAATCTCCTCCTCCCCTTCCTCCATCTGCTGCTCCTTCAGCTCTTTCTCCTCCTTTTCCTCCTCCCCTTCACCAAACTCCTCCAAAGCCGGGTCCTTCATCAGCAGATAGAAGCCATGCTGCATGCAATTGGTATCAAACACGAAGCATCCAGGCCCTTTAGGCTTTCCCTTCAACCAGGAGCCGTGGTAGCGTACGCGTGGATAGATTATCTGCCCCGGTCCTTCGATCACCCCTTCAACCCATGTGCCCATGAACTTTACTTGGAATTCAGCGAAGAAGTAGGTTCCGAGGCCGTGCCTTCTGCCTGGAATTGAAAGCTGATTAAAAAGACTAGTAAGTACCTACTTACAATACAACGAATAGGTATTTCAAAAATCTTTCGGCTACATTCACTACCGTCTATTTCCATTTAGTTAGCTATCATTCATTCAATTTCCATAAGTTCATTTACCGCCCTGGCTTATCGTACTTAGGTACTATATAACTAGTACTGTCATGTCGCTTGCCTAATATTGCCTATCAAAGTTTTATTTTGCTTAGGTACTATGAAAGTCACCCTAGCTCTTAGGGCTATCTTGTTTTAAATGTATTAAATACCCTTGAACCAGGCGCCTTCATAAATGTCTCCGTTGGGATAGTAGTAAGCGCCGAAGCCCTGCTTCAGGTCGTGACGCCAGTCTCCCTCGTAGCGCGACCCGTCTGGGTAGAGCATCTGTCCGACGCCGTATTTCATTGCTTTGCGCCATTCGCCTGTAGGTAAATTAGAATCCCACCAAAAACATTCTGTAAAAAACTAGCCAAGTCTCGATGGAGGTGCTTGTTTATCTCTAAAAAGTAATGAAATCTAGACAAAGTCGTACCAAGTCTGAGGTTCCTTACTGCGATTTCTTTATTATTATAGTCACACATTAACTAAAATCTAATTAATGTGTGACTATAATAATAAAGAAATCTATCTAGATTTCATTACTTTTTAGAGATAAACAAGCACCTCCATCGAGACTTGGCTAGTTTTTTACAGAACGTTTTTGGTGGGATTTCACTTCTTTTTGTAGAAACGTGGGCTTATTGATTTATTTTATTAGATTTTCTTATTTGACACAGTTTTTTGCAATGACAGTCGATTTTTATATCTTTAATACAGCTGAGACCAGCTGATGGTTCTTCATCAGATACTTCAGACCTTCGATTTTTAACATCAAATGAAGCGGCCTACCAAGTTGAATATTTTTTGTAAAGGCTAGGCGGTATGTCGATCTCTAATAGTTTGGTTAGGCTCTTGTGTTTTCTAATCAGGGTCACCAGGTACCAGATCCAGATCTTCGATTATCCTAGTTTTTATGGTTTTCCCTTTATGTGGCCATTAAACCCTAACTCTGTACCAAATTTCAGCTCTCTAAGTTTATGGGAAGTACTAGTTCTATTCTGATGATCATGAGTGAGTGAGTGAGTGAGTGTCGAAAATCCGAAACTTTGCTTTTGCTTAACTTCGGAACTAAATGACCTACAGACTTGAAATTTTGGATTTTAAGTATGTGATTATAGCTTACTGAATGACGAAAATTTCTGCGTTCTGGATAATAATCCAGAGGTTCTCAAATAAGGGCGGCGAAATGGTTCCTGTAAAAGATGGTACGGCAGTGTTTGCTTCGCGCTCGACTTGGCGGGGGCACTGCCGTGCCCCCCGATATCTACTAGTGAAAACTCTGGCGACTTCGTTCACGTGAAATTATTTTCAAACAGACTTCAACCCCGTTGCACTTAGTGTATATCTAGATACACCAAAAGAAATAAACCCTTCAAATTTCAAGTTTCTAAGACCAATGGTTTAGTTTAGGCTGTGCGTTGATAAATCAGTCAGTAACGCAATTTATATCTATACTAATATTATAAAGAGGAAAGATTTGATTGTTTGTTTGTTTGCATCGAATAGGCTCCGAAACTACTTAACCGATTTGAAAAATTCTTTCACCATTAGAATTCTACATTATCCCTGATGAACATAGGCTATAGAATATTTTCAAAAATGTTAGGGATCCGTATGAAAACTTCGATAATGTGCGACGCCGGGGCGGACTGCTAGTATTTAGATAAACTGAAGACTAATAGCGCCTAATGGTCATCCGTCCTAGATGCTCAATAATGATTCAACTTGAATTGGGCACGTAGTTGATATGATTCGACCTTCACCGCATCTACCTACCCTGCTTCGGCCTTTCAATACCTCCTTACATTCTACCAATATCAAGGCAAGGTCTTATTTATTTTGGTATATACCTACCTACTTAGTCATTTAATGATTAAAGATCACTTACCTTGTATGCAAGTTTTACCGTACCTTCATATCGGGCGCCGTTTTTGAAGACATAAAGACCCTTGCCGTTCCTCATACTGCGGCAGTAGCATCCTTGATAGAAGTCACCGTTTGGGAGAACTGCCCAACCCTCACCATGGCGCTCACCCTCCGCGCTGCGACCTCCTACATAAATCTAGAAAGCAATAAAAATACATAAGTAGGTAGGTACTTTACTTTAAGCCCAGTATAGAATAGACACCGTTTTTGCATTTTGTATTTATTTCAAATTAATGATGATGAAAAACATCCTGAGGAAACCAGTTAGTATTCATATAAGCGACCTATCATAAGGAATACTAACTACCAGGGGCGTAGCTACCGCCGGCGCCGTATCATTCGTGTCAATGATACGGGGCCGCCGTTGTTATAGGGGCCGCAAACGTGTGTAAGCAAAAATTCGTAAAGGATTTTGAAAAACGGGCAAAGTGCGAATTGGGCTCTCGCACGAAGGGTTCCGTACTATCTATAAAAAATAACGATAAAAAAACTCTACTGAACGTGGAGATTACAGTTGTGATATTATTTATTTATTTTGTGGCTTACACCAATAGTATCTTCATCCTCTCCTCTTTCGCCTTTTTCTTCTGCCATCTTTTACGACCGTGCATATATCTTTACTGATTTACCTACTTATTATATCTTACTGAATGCCAAATTGTATCTCATGAATTATTAAACCTAGGTACATACGCGTGTCACCTTTAATTTTGTCAATCGTGCCAATTATGACTTTAACATTAATCTAGGTACACTCATAATAAAATGAGGTAGAGTTTGTTTGTGACTTTGTAAGTTTGATTTAACTACCTTTAAAGCCCTGTATGTTGACGATTGCTCTTTTTCGAAACGAAAAAAGAAATACTTCTGAACAAGCCACATCTCCTATTTTTATAATGTATAGTATACTAGCAGTCCGCCCCGGCTCCGCACGGGAGTAACGAATTATAACGATTTTATGGGTATTTTTTTACCCAGGTTACATTATCGAAGTTTTAATAGGGATCCCTATTTTTTCAAACAATAAATATGGCCTATGTTACTCAGAGATAATGTAGCATTATAATGGTAAACGATTTTTTGAAATCTATCCAGTAGTTTTTGGATTTATTCCATACAAATATATACAAAACATCTTTCCTCATAATAATATTATATAGTATACCTATAGATTATTACACTTATAATAACTTTTGAATGGTATGGAATTTGGGAATGGTATAATTAAAAAAGTAATTTACAGGTATTGATATGGCCTTGAAAATGATTGTATTGGGAAAGATTGAAAGTTATTTTTTTGGATAAGGATTAATACCCAGGTACGAATAATGTGGCCTAACGTTTTTGAAAATATTCTATAGCCTATGTTCATCAGGGATAATGTATGATTCTAATGGTAAAATAATTTTTCAAATCGGTCCAGTAGTTTCGGAGCCTATTCGATGCAAACAAACAAACAATCAAATCTTTCCTCTTTATAATATTATTATTATATATTATTAAGTATAGATGTGAATATAAAGTTCTACCCATCTTTAATCACTTCGATAAATAATCCTACCGACCGCTGCAATGACGACAAACACACGTCTGACGTTGACAGTAGTCACGGTGGTACTGATCCATGGGCGGCGAGTGGTCCGCTTTTGCTTTTCGAATAAATTAATGATATAAATTATGTATAATTACTTATCAAAAACCTATTCTAGTAGAAATCTAGATCTACATATTACCTATCTTTAACAATAAATCACAAGTTGATCTTAATAGTAGGTATCAAAGTATTTCGATCAAAAATTCTAAAACGTATCATTTTTAAATAATATCTTTATCGTGAAAAGTTTCTGCTATTATGTTTTCAGCTTAATAGAAATCTAGGTAGGAAGCTGAAGTAATATATTTATAAAAATATTAGATGTGGCTTGTTCAGAAGTATTTCTCTTTTCGTTTCGAAAAAGAGCAATCGTCGACATACAGGGCCTTAAGTAGGAACTTATAAAATACTAGCCGACCCGTGACAGACTTTGTCCTGTCAAATTTCAATAATAGAATAGAAAAGACTGAATGTTTTTTAGTCTGTGATGTCAGATATGTTGCACACCAGCGCCATCTATACCAAAATTATCACTTTTGCGTTTTTTTTTATCATTTTGGGGATGTTTTTCATATTTTGAAGTAGTCTATGTTTTATTCTGGCATTATATCTACCTACATCTACAGCAAACTTTTTCAACTTAATCCGTTGTGTCGTTGAGGCCTTATTATGGCACAAACATACATACAAACTCGGAAACTTACACGTTTATAATACTAGCCGACCCATGACAAACGTTGTTCTGTAAATTTTTTTTTGTAATAAGTAATAAATTTTGTAATATAGGAAAAAGCTATTTCAGGCAGCTTCCATTTTTTTCCCTACAAACCTTGTACTGATAAAATAAATTACAAATTTTGGTAGATTGCGTATCATTCATTAGTCAAAACTGCATTGCTATGACGACTAAATGTTTTTAGTCTGTGATGTGAAATTTGTTGCACACCAACCCCATCTATACCAAAATTATCCTTTTTGCGTTTTTTTATCAATAACGGGTTGTTTTTCGGACTATTTATTCTGATTTTGTATCTACATACTACAGCAAATTTCATCTTAATCCGTTTTGTCGTTTATTTTTGATTAGGGAACAAACATAGCAGCCTTATCACAAACTTTCGCATTTATAATATTATATAAGGATATTAGGATTAGGATAGGTAGGATATTACTGAAAAGTTTCATTTTAATCCGTTCAGTAGTTTTTGCGTGAAAGATTAACAAACACACCCCCCACACACACACTCACTAACAAACTTTCGCATTTATAATATTAGTAGGATATTATGATAGGATATTATAGTATGTATAGTATGATATTATGGTACTGATTCGATTCTGAAAATTCTAAAATCATGTTTTGAAATGTTTTTTTTTGTTTTTTGGTCCAATTTGTAAAATCAATTTGCATCAACTTTCTCCATTGAAAAGACTTCAACGCACTCTTTAGCCCCAGAACGCGAAGTGTGTGTGTGTTTTTATTGCTATTTATACGACGCGATGGCACTGGTTTTTTCTTAGTTATATTGCATTAGGTCAATGGCCAGGTTGAGCTACCAAATTTTGGTATCGAACAATCTTGAAAAAACACCTACAAACTATTTTAATGGAGGACATAAAAAACACAAATTTTATTAAAGAACGTAATTTTTATTAACTAAACACCTATTTACTTGTATTACTTTTGTACTTACCTATATACGTACGTAAACAAATTTAATAAATTAATAACACAACTCAAAGAGAGCAAGGCAATCAAATAATCTTTTAATTAAAAGCTCTTTCTGTTCATTAAGGAAAAATCTTTTAACTGACTAGATACTATGATAGGGCAAAAGTACCTAGTAATATGCATCAATACCTACTTACTCGTATATACCTACTTAGTAAGTAGATCTGTAATTACGTGTAGTAGTAAGACAACTGTGATAACTAGGGTACACTTTAAAATGATAGGCTCTATAAAACTACAAATAAGTAGATGTAGTTTAGCTCACATAAAATCACAGTCAAAAATGTACTAGTTAGGTAGTTTATTACATTGTACTATATTTAGCCTCTACGCAAATTAAAATAGAAGAGCTTCTATAAGCTAAAATTAGTTAACTATTTTGTACTTTTTTAAGCTTTATTGCTACCTAAGGAAAGTTCATAATATGCACTGTACAAATTTTTAAGCCCTTACAAGTTTAGTTTTACAGTTATGTTTGACTGTAAACGAGGTCGTCACTTAATTTCCACTCTTTGGGTCACGGCATGAGACATCGAGGCGTTCGCAATGACCTCAATCAAGCCGGATTCCAAACAGACAACTTGCATCGTTAGAACTAGTTCATTTTCTTTAATTCATTTCTTTTATATTTACACGAGGATGTCAGCGCGGCGGAGCTTGCGATGGTGCTTCTTCTAGTTTACCCCACACAACGTTACACATCTCTCTGACCAGGGCTTGTTCGCCGGTGTCCAGGTCGGGCGCCGGTCGTCGCCTCTCTTGCTCGACGCTCTCCCTCACTTCCAACACCTGAAGCGCCCGGACCACGGCTTCCGGTCGCTCGGTGGGTCCACTATTCATGCCTTTCTCCGCCTCCAGCCTCCGAACCTTCTGTTCCAAATCTCTGACGTACTGCACCGTGCGTTCAGCGAGCTGGGGATGCGGCAGCGGCAATGGTGGTGCTGGAGCGGCTCTAGGTCCTTCCTCCACGTTTGTGCTGCTGCTGCTGCCATCGCCGTCGTCCCGAAGCCTGCCCGAGGGACGTCCGCAGTTCATACATGTGCCCCGCTCGCGCTCCTCAACTAAATAAAGCCACAGCTCTTTTAGTTCTAAGTTATCGCTTATCAGCTCCTGCTGCTTTTCATCTAATTCTCTCAGTTTATTTTGGTAAGCTGACACCTCTTGGCGCATCACCGACGCAGTGTACCTTCCAAAACGCTGCCATTCTCGAGCGAGCTTTCTTCCCTTCTGTCGGTCGTCGTCCAAAAAACAGCAAAGATCTCGTAACTCTTGGTTGTCTTCGCTTAGCTTACGATTCTCTTCCTTGAGTGCCTTTATGTCGTCTAGAAGCGCCTGAACCTGCCTTCGAGGATCAGTGGAAGCTCGTGGCGCATCGGGGTCGACACGCTTCGTAAACTTGAGCATATCGGCCGACCTCCTGTGGATCTGTTCTTCCTCAATGTTGCGAAGTGCACGCTGTGTGTCGTCAGCACTTCGTGCTCGCGTCGTCGGTTCCCCGGATTCGTGAACAATGGCTTTCGTTACCACTTCGCCTGGTTGTTGGCGTAGCACTCGTATTGCTCCCGGTGGTAATGGATATCCTACAGGGTAGCTTTGCGGATACTTCCCGTAGGGGATCGATCCTCCAGGGTAGGGGCCAGGTGGTGCGGCCCGGGCACCTTGCGGATATTGCAATTTACTTGGATCGATAGACTTGCCTGCATACGGCGGCTTGAACTCCTTGGCGGTCGAGTCGACAGTGGCTAGTTTTGGGCCACCTGCGGCAGTCGGAGGCGGATGATAGCGCGGTGGAAAGTTGACCGGTTCCGGGCCCTGTTTACCTAGTTGTTGTTGTTGTTGCTTCTGTTTGTTGAACTGGGCCGCGTTCTGGTTGATTGACATTGTCGATGCCTATTCTAGCGTTGTCATCTGCTCAGCGGGTGCATTTTTACCAGATTTTAGAGTTTATTTCCAAATCGACAGATCGTGCGAAAGCAACGGCCGCATGAGTTCAACGAATGGCGCTTGAATGAATGGAGGAGGGGAACGCTGCCGGCTGCGTAGGCTGTGGACCGTGGCATTCGCGCAATTATCTCTACGTTATTCTGTTGTTAACTCAGACACTTTTAACACATAAGTCACATATACACTGTCCAGAAACAGTATCCTTGACGAAAGTTTTCTATTTTTCATAGAGATGAATCAATATTGTTGTTATTTTTATAAATCAGATTGCGTTCGCGACGCGGGCGCGCGCTGTGTGCGTGGTTCGGACTGGCATGGCTTGGTAGGCGGGCGCGGCGCGGGAGGCTCTATAGCGCTCTACCTGGCGAAGGCTCTTGCGTCTCGCTCTACTGCCGCCGTCTCACCTGTGTGAATTGTGTGATACACAGTACACACACGGATGACGGAAGCGAGGAAGTAATTACGTGGGTAGGTGGGTACCTACTTCTTTGTGGAGACTAGACAAGACACTACGTTTGATATAGGTAAGTAGGTAGGTACTATTGTTACTAACTTTATTATTTATACAGTGCTACCGCGTATACAGATAAACATCCAGCAAAAATTAAACAAAAATGAGATTTCAGTAATTTATTCACAATTTTACTTTATCACTAGGTACATAGTATAAAGCAAAGTCGCTTTCCGCTTCCCGCGTCTGTATGTATGTATGTATGTTTGGTTATATCTTTAAAACTACACAACGGATTTTGATGCGGTTTTTTTTAATAGATAGAGTGATTCAGGAGGAAGGTTTATAATATGTATAATAAAATGCTACCCGTGCGAAGCCGGGGCGGGTCGCTAGTCTACTTATATTTTAAATAAGTAGGTAGGCGTAACAAACTTTGGACATAAAGTAGGTAATGTAGAGGCACCAGTGTTGGACTGAGAACCAATGATGCAAAGAAAGACAAACAAATGACATGAATAAGTTTAATAATTAGTTTTTCGCGCGTTATTAACAATTGATCATAAACTACAATTATCGAAAATTCTGAAATCTGTATTATGAAAGTCAAAAAGGAAGCAATTCTCATATAGAGAGTACCAAATAGTATCAAATATCAATTGGGAAGCAATTTTTGGATAGCATTTCAACGTGAAATACGATGGGTGAGGTGACGCATCATCCTGACGGTAACAGATAATTGTAGTTTAGGATCAATTGTTAATAACGCGAGTTTTAATATATTATAATAAGTTTTATTAAACAAAAATAACAAAAATAAAAAAATTGAGAAACTTCTGGTAAAAATTATATTTTTGCCGGAATAATAGAATAATAAAATAATCATCCAACCACTTCCAAATTCACACACACTCGCATAGATACAAACAACCACACACACATTAACACGCGCACACACAAACACACACTCACATAAGACAGACTAACATTTTAATATACTTACCTAAGTTATACTGTCTTAGTTATTATAAATATCTATTTTTTTTAATAGTTAAGTATAGTACTTACATAAAGTTTATATAAGGTTTAGCTTAAGTTCTTATAAGTTTATACTGTTTTTTTTTCTTTTTTTATGTTTACCTACATTTGTCAAATGTTGCAAAATGTATGTTATATTTTGGGGAGGTTAGGCCTTCCGGCAACACAGTAAAAACTAAAGCAGGAACCAGTGCATCACATTATGTAATCCTATATTTGAATGCAATAAAAACATTTTGTATTTGTATTCATGTCATTTATTTGTATTTTTTTGCATCATTGGGTCTCAGTCCAACACTGGTGCCTCTACGTTACCTAACAACAGCAAAACCGAAAAGTTAGTTAGGTTACATTTTTGTGGCGATCACGAGTTCCACCTTTCATTCTACCAAACTTTTTTCATACAAAAGACTTCAACGCGCTCTCAGATAGGGTCCATCTACCAAGAAAATGACAAGCACCTTTTATTTATTTATTTATTCAAAACGCTCATAAACTTACAGTTAAAAACCAAAACGATTATGAGTACAGATAGGTATAAAGAACATAATAGGTATGTACTAACAATTTATTAACAAAGCAAACGTATGCAAAACAAAAAAAAACGTTTTCAATCTAAAAAAATCTATTAAATATAATATAATTTTTTTAGATGCGGTTTATGTACAGGCAATTACAATTCATTGATACTTTGGTAAGTACCTACATTCTGAACTAGGTATGTAGTAAAACATTGCACAGCGCCTTACTTAGTAATTAAAATTGCAAATATTTTTTTGAGTTTGCTATAAAGCAAGACCAGGCTGTTCGAAAGTAGGATTATTGCACTTTTATTTTAGGCATTTAATAACTAGAGGATCTAATTATAATAAGTTGGGCATAATTAACGATCCGTAAAGAAGGTAATTTTATAAGTCAACCTATTCGCTCTATTATTAGGGTCGTATTGGTTCTTTTGATTATCATTATTTATGGTAGGTTCCTATATTTTGTTTATGGCCTACGACATCGACTACATAGACGCTTAATGGCTTCATTACTTCAAACAAACAACTCTGTCAAGTCGGTGAGGTATGCGGTACGGTAGCGGGAAAAAATGCATTCTGATTGGCCGGTTCAAGATGGCGTGATTCAATAAGGATGGGAATTATTTTATAAAAGTTTATTTCTTTGTTGCAGCCTCCAAAGTACTGGAATTGGGTTGTTGACTGGGTCTTCCAGTTTTGAATGAATTGTGCTCAATTACATGTAAAAACCGGCCAAGTGCGAGTCGGACTCGCGCACGAAGGGTTCCGTACTATTATCAAAACGGCAAAAAAATCACGTTTGTTGTACGGGAGTCTCACTTAAAAATATTTATTTTATGCTGATTTTAGAGAAATACATCATCTGTGAAAATTTCAACTGTCTAGCTATCACGGTTCACGAGATACAGCCTGGTAACAGACAGACGGACAGCGGTGTCTTAGTAGTCCCGTTTTTTACCCTTTAGATACGGAACCCTAGAAACATAAAAAATAATTCATAATATCTCGTAACCTACCTATTTACCTAACTACGTAGTTAGCATTCCACACGTGACAGGTTGCAATCCCGTCGCCGCTTTCAAGAATACTAACAGGTTTCCTCACGATGTTTTCCTTCACTGTTATAAACACGTGTAACGCGCATATAGGTACATTTTTCGAACAGAAATATCCATTGATGCACGGCCAGGATTCGAACTCGAAATTAATTGGAAATTAATAATATCTACCTAGGTACCTATTTACCTAACTAGGTACATGAATTCAATAATTCAATTTCAAACTTTTTATACGATCATGTGAAGTACCACCTATTTACCGACTTACTTTACCGATAGTGGTAAAATAGCGCCACCTGCCAGCGGAATCGCAAACCTCTTTCATATTACCTCTCAAACCCCGAGCGGTCGCATGAGACCGCGAAAAGTACCTATAATACGTAGTAACATCAAATGAAACTAGATGGCGCTGGAATGCAAAAATCAAGTTTGTTGTATGGGAGCCCCCCTTAAATATTTATTTTATTCTGTTTTTAGTATTTGTTGTTCGAGCAGCAATAGAAATACATAATTTGTGAAAATTTCAACTGTCTAGCTATCACGGTTCATGAGATACAGCCCTGTGACAGACAGACGGACAGACGGACAGACGGACAGCGAAGTCTTAGTAATAGGGTTCCGATTTTACCCTTTGGGTACGGAACCCTAAAAATGACTCACAACAGAAAAAAAAGGTAAGCAGTAAAAGTAATCTGCATGTAATTGTCATCGGGAGAAAAGTTTTCTGAGGATTGATAATCATAATATAAAAATAAGTCGGGTTTTCATTCCTGACACCATAACTCCAGAACACGGTCCACGTTTCCACGGTTTTGCATTCGTTGGAAAGGTATCGGGCTCCATGAGGTTTATAGCAAAGAAAATTCAGGAAAAAATTCAAGAGAAAAGCAGGAAAACAGGGAATATCATTTTTCACATACAGCGCCATCTCTGATACATAGCATGTACTATAACGGGAACGGGAACGGGAACGGGAACTTAACACAGCATTTGTTAATTCTAAAGCGATACGAAGTTCGCCGGGTCAGCTTGTTTTGTTTAAATTTCTAGTTAGGGAGTGCCGACTCTTACTTAGGTATATGCTCTTTGGTGGTCGGTACTCGGTACTACTGCAGGTTTGACGCGCGGTCTTTTTTATCGGCCGTATAAGCCTGATGTTTTGGATGTTTTACGATGACTACTCCATCTTGCATCTGTCAACTTGAGCAATCACCAGAAACTACCCTTTAAGGGGCTCCCAGTCGACGATTGCTCTTTTACGAAACGAAAAAGATAAAGATATTATTTCAAAATGATACGTTATAGAATTTATGATCGAAATATTTTATATACCTACTATTAAAATCAGCTTGTGATTTATTGTTAAAGATAGGTAATATGTAGATCTAGATTTCTATTAGAATAGATTTTTGATAAGTAATTATACATAATTTATATCATTAATTTATTCGAAAAGCTAAGGCGGACCGCGCGCCGATGTGTGTTTGTCGTCATTGCAGCGGTCGGTAGGATTATTTATCGAAGTGATTAAAGATGGGTACATCTTTATTCACATATACTATACATTATAAAATAGGAGATGTGGCTTGTTCACAAGTATTTCTTTTTTCGTTTCGAACAAAAATAATCGTCGACTGGGAGCGCCTTAAACCGAAATTTAGCAATGCTGCTTGATGGTAGAATAAAGGTCTTCACGCTATTTCGCCAGCAAGAGTCACTTTAGACTATTAAGTTACCTTTTATATATTATATTTATAGATATATATTTTTAAGTTGTTAAAAACTCTTCGCATGCTGTGGTACCCTATAATTGCGGGAGCACTTTGCTTTAACTTTTTGTATTACTTTTTCTTGAATGTGAATGTGTACACCTGTGTTGGGTATCCTTTTTAATAAATAAATAAATAAATAAAATAAATAAACATCATCGCGGAAAAAGTGGTCCAAGGAGGGGGTTGAAAAATACAAAGAGAAGAAGGTATGTACCTAAGTAGGTAGGTAGGTACTTAACTACTACCTTTCTAAAGTTATGGATTTAACTCCCATTAGATTTGAAGTAGGTGATCAGCGGTTTCGAACTTCATAAAAATAAAACGCTTGCTTTGCACGCACGTGACTCGACAATGGTTCAAAAAGTTGTCATAATGTGCGAATCTACACTAATATTATTAATGCAAAAGGAACTATGTATGTCTGTCTGTAACGTTATCACGGCCAAACCGCTTGGGCCGATTGTGATTAAATTTCATATGGGGATAGTTTATAATGTCTTGAGATTTTGGGACAGACATAGGCTACTTTTTCCCAATTTTCTTTTGATTTTTAGGAATTTCCATCTATTACGATAAAGTCATCAAAAATTGTTTTCCTGAATCTACGTGAAAGAAATCGCGGGTAAAAATAAGTACCTATTATATAACAGAATTTAAGTAAGTAATCAGTTTCATTTGAGCAGAGAAGCTTGACTAACACTTTCACGATAATTTCCTATTCAAATTCCGTGTTCATTGACGGAGTGTCACTGGCACCATATCTACTACTATCCTTGGTCACACGTACTGCTTGCAAATTAGTCGGAGTCACAGCACAGCATAATGCTTTGATACCATTCGTCCCCTCCAGGCTCTTTTCTATGCCAGTTGCAAAGTGGTAAGCGTGACGCGAGGATGCGTGGAAAAACTCTGTGCCTGTGCCTGGTAGTGATAGCGGTTGTGCAAGGTAAGTGGCTAAAAGTTAGCAGTTGATTGATACAACGATCAGGTATCACGACGATAAAGCCAAATATGTTTTATTTAAAAATAGCAGTGCCTTGTTTTAAAGGGTACGCAGTGGCGGATTTACCAACAGGCTGAATAGGCGTAGGAGTAGTTGGGTTAATTTTTTCAAACATCTTATTTATTTTAGCCTTCGGAGAGCTCCAGTTTAATCGTTATAACTCAGTAACCAGTATCTTAATTCACTTTCTTTCATTTTTTGGATGACGACATCTTTGCAACTAAATTTACGGCTATTTGTTAGACTTGAATCCAGACTAGACTAGGTCTCTCCGACCATACACACATACATAATATGAAGATTGAATGTCACCAGAGAGTTAGGTGTGTCCAAACACAGCGCGCAAGGTGCGCGGCAGCTACACGCGGCATTCACAGGACACAAGTTTGCTGTTTGACTAGTAAGTACCTAAATGTGCGCACGGCCGTCAACCAATCAGAGCGCGGCTAACCGCACGCGGCTGCCGCGCTTAAATGCCACGCTATGGTTGGTCACACCTTTAGAATGTCGATGTCACCAATGTCAATTACCTACTGCAGTTATGAGGCAAAACTTTACTCTTCCCTATTTACCCCCATACAATTGAAAGGACCTGAGAGGTCTTCCACCATGCTTAGGGGATGTATTAAAGACGTAAAACTGTTCAACAGCTGCCAAAGCTGAGCGCAGCTTGCTAGCAACCAAACCCGACCGGCCTGCTAAACCGGAACGTCCTGCTAAACCTGAACGACATCCTATCAAGGAAGCGCTGTTGCTCCACAATGATGCCTTTTCCAACGTTACCTTTGAGGACTGCATCTGGAGGCGCGAACGTGAGGTCTGCCCCGACCCTGACGTGACCCTGCATTTGTACACGGAGATTGAACCTGTTAAGAATGTGGTAAGAATGTTCGTCATCTAAAATCCTATCTAAAAGATGGGCTAGTCCTCAAAGCTAGGTTTGCTTCTTGCTGCTTTTTAACCCCCAACGAAAAAAGAAGGGTGTTATAAGATTTACGTGTCTGTCTGGTGGCATCGTAACTCCTAAATGAATGGACCGATTTTGATGTGGTTTTGACGTGATCGCGATGGTTTCTAGCTATAATTGTTGAAGGGGTGTTAAATAAAACAATTTCTACTGGTCTGATCAATTCAAAATGTATCACAGTATCATGCGACATCAAAGGTTAAATTTTATATTACCTATATAACTTATTCATAGAAAATAGTAAGACCCTCATGTTTAGGTATTGGCCATCTACTTGAGTTTTATTTAGTTATGTTTTAGTTCACGTCTTACTGATCAGGACACTGCGCACATTTTCGTACGAACGACATCGCTAAGTACATGCTAGATAAGCATTAACTTAGTAAGGTATACAAACCAGGCCATAAATACTACATACACATGCTCTCACTTGTGTATGTACACAAGCTTAAACTTATGTAGATACTGTAATGAACTCTTGAAACAGACTCCTAGGTTACACACCTATCATGTACACCGATTTTTGCAAAACACTAACTAAACCATGGATAGTAATCAATTAGGTAATCAATTCACAGAAACTTTATGCTCTCGGTGAATGTGTTAGAAGACAATGTCCCAACAATTTTACATAAATAGATGATTACCTATATAAGTAGGTATACAAGCACTTTGTTTATTTTGTTCTCACGTTCCCATTATGTATTCATGCACGTTTTAATTGTAAGGAAATCTGCGAATAAGTAGTCAACTATGTAACGGAAATCGAAAGGGAACGGATAAAAATGCGAATTGTCAATTCCCTTTGAGGATAGCACGGAATCAATATTCTATTGTTTTATTTTAGGCCACCATTGAATGGAATGCAAGTAGGTAATGCGACTACACTACCGCTAGTCGTCCTCATGGTCCTTCCCTTTCCTTCGTTGTTACCTAATAAGTATTGCAAGCGCATACACCAATCTACTGTTGTAGCGTGTAGCGCGCGTCCTAATAAACACATAATGTATTTTTGGAAATGTTCTTATATGCTAGCCGGCTTCGGGGCGAGCATGCGTTATTCTGATGTCATAAGCTATATTATTGTAAAGGTTCATTTTAATCCGTTTAGTATGCGTATTATTTGCGTGAAAGAGTAACAAACACACACAACCGCTCACAAACTTTCGCATTTATAATATTACTAGCTGCTCCCCCTTCTTCGCACGGGTTGTGCCTGGATAAAAAGTAGCATAAGTGTTATTCTGATGTTTAAGCTATATTACTGTAAAGTTTCATTTTAATCACACACACACACACCCACTCACTTACTCACAAACTTTCGCATCACTACATAGTATAAAGCAAAGTCGCTTTCCGCTTCCCGCGTATGTATGTATGTTTGCTTATATCTTTAAAACGATTTTGATGCGGTTTTTTTTAATAGATAGAGTGATTCAGGAGGAAGGTTTATATGTATAATAACATGCTACCCGTGCGAAGCCGGGGCGGGTCGCTAGTTTATAATATTAGTAGGATAGTAGGACAAACATCCAAACATCCGCAAAATCCAAAAAAATTATCGATCCAGCTAGAACGGCTGCGATCGTGTGATTGATAGGTATCTGGATAAAGTGTCCACTCTAGCTATTCTTTTTTACGAAGTGTACCTACTTATTTGCAGAATAAACAACTTTTTCGCCCAAATCCGCCCTTTTCTCCATTCAAAAGACTTCAACGCGCTACTGCTGGTTGTAGCGAGTCTACACGTACCAAATAATTTAAGTCAGCAACTAAAAAATAAATACTATAGAAATCACAATACAGCATGGCTTGAATTTAAATATCTAGGTACTTATACTTACTAGTTGTTGTTGCACAACAGCTATGTGTGTGTCAACCCTAGGTAGTTAAGTGTACCTACCTACTTAGTAGAGCTTTACATTTTAAGTAAAACCATTCTGTATTTTAGTTAGTTTATTTTCTTTACTTTACGATTTACTTCTATTGTAGGTAGGTCATCAAATCATTATAATACTTTTTCAACTTTCTTTCTTTCTTCAAAAAAAGTAAGTCCTTATCGATTTTTATCCACTTTTAGGTAGATTTATTTAGCGAAGACTGGCTCCGGCAGAGCACCTGGGACCCGGCTCACGAGACCATCTTACTTATCCATGGCTACGCTGGAGGTGATGATGTACTGCCAATCACAGTGCTGAGAGACGGTAAGTTATCTGTTTCGAACTGGATTCGTGAACATTACGATGAATCTTTATTTACGTAATCTAGCTTCTAAATCACTTAAATACCGGAAGACATCTACCTGATGTTTTAAGAACTTCCTCTTTTAAGTGCCATAAATCTGTCAAAACTTGATGAACTTTGCAACTTTCGTCATTGATACCTCGTATATTACGTAATACCAAAGGCAACTATAATTTAAATAGGAAAGTTAGTTGGTACGTTTTCTGCATATTTTCCATGTTTCTCAAAGCTGAATAAAAGTGAAAGCGATCATATGCTTGTTGCACTTGACAAAGGAATTGCAGTATCGGTGTTGCCTAGGTTTTTTAGTAGGTACCTACCTAACTACCTACTAGTACTTCCAAGCTTTCTCCGAGTCAACGAACCGATGGAAATATGTGTATCACTATGAGAATTGCAGAATGTTTGGATTGTGATGCATGCGGGCTGATGTTGCGTTAGGAGCTGTAGGTGACTTGCGTAAGGGCCAGGGCCGTAGCTACCGCCGTATCAGCGGCAAAAAAATGATACGGGTCCCCGGGCTACAGGGGCCCCGAACGTGTGTAGGCAAAAATTTGTAATAGAATATAAAAAAACCGGCCAAGAGCGAGTTGAAGGGTTCCGTACTATCTATAAAAAATGGCAAAAAAAAAACATATTTGTTGTATAGGAGCCCCACTTAAACATTTATTTTATTCTTACATACAGACATACATACAGACGCGGGAAGCGAGAAGCGACTTTGCTTTATATTATACTATGTAGTGATGCTATACAAAACAAAACTAGTAAATAATTACGTTTAAAAAATTAAAAACAGAACCAACTTCATGTTTATAAATAAAAATTGTAGTGCATTAAAATACATAATGAAAAAACCCAGGTTGTGTGCCTTATTAGGTGGTTCATATTCGTGACGTCAACTCGAGGTGTTCATGATTTCTATTTAGAACGTATCTCGCACGGGGGGCTCTCCCCTAACTCGGTGTATGCCAATGAAAGAAGGGCAAGGTCTATAGTTGAAAACCACTATCAATGCCCATAAATTTTGAAGGTTTCTCTCGATTTCCCTGGGATTCCATCATCAGATGCTGACTTGGTGGTAATGGGACCACCTCGGAAGTATAGGCTTTCAAATAAAAAAAATATTTCGTAAATCCGTCTACAAACGCCGGGGTAATCGAGTAACATACAAACAAAACAAAAATAAAAGCTTTTAGGCTAATTGAGAACCTCCTCCTTTATGAAGTCGGTTAAAAAAGTCTTGCTACACAATTCAGTTCTTCTACCGTAAAAAGTTATGAGATCCATGTAATACCAAGTCGGTTAATTTATTCAGTCCCTACTTTGAGGGTCCTTCTGTCTTATGTTATTACTATAAGGTTGTTAGTTGTGTAAACTACGAAACGCTACATTGCGCGTGACCCGACAAGCACTTGGCCCGTTTTTAGGGTTCCGTACCCAAAGGGTAAAAACGGGACCCTATTACTGAGACTTCACTGTCCGTCTGTCTGTCACAGGGCTGTATCTCATGAACCGTAATAGCTAGACAGTTGACATTTTCACAGATGACGTCTGATGACAGACAGACGGACAACATAGTCTTAGTAAAGGGGTCCCGTTTTTACCCTTTGGTTATGGAACCCTAAAAGACAGAAAAATCTTTACCCATAATTTGGGTCCCCCCAACAAAATGAAATGCTGATACAGGGCCCGTCTAAGACACGCTACGCCACTGGTAAGGACAGACGCGGTTTAGGGATTTTGCATTGCAGTCAGAATCTCATTTGCGTTTTTCAGATGTTTGTGAAATAGTAATATGGTAGGTAAGTACCTACATATTATTGGTAGGTTGATCTCTCTGTAGCTACCTTCTAAACGCTAGAGTTTTAAGTTTAGTTTAGCTAATGACTTTAGCAGTATCAATGTTAATATCCCGATAAATGCAAATTAAGAATAACCGTTCCCACTAACGTTTATTATATCCAGCCTACATACGCCGTGGTGGCTACAATGTCTTAATGCTGGACTGGGGCAAGCTTTGCCAGCCGCCGTGTTACGTTGCCGCCGTCCACAACCTGAGGCCAGCGGCAAGATGCGCTGCCGAAGCCCTGGGTTCCTTGCGTAAAGCAGGGCTGAGACCGGACAGGCTGACGTGTGTGGGTCACTCGCTTGGTGCTCACATGTGTGGGATTATAGCAAATTATCTTACCTTCCGGCTAAATAGGATCATTGGTAAGTTTACTAATCATTTCTCGGTGAATGCGATAACTTCGAATGCAAAAAGCAATACGACTTTCTTCAATACATAAGGAAGGTAACGTATTATGTAGTTTTTTTTCTTGTGTACTGAACTTTTTTACTTTTTATTGAACCATCTCTTGGATGCTTCAAGATCATCCCTCCAATTTGGCCGACCATCGCCTACCGTCAGGTTGCCAAGTGATACCTACGACATTCGCTCATTTATTTGGCTGCATCGTGGCCCGTCCAATCCCATTTAAGATCCTCGAAGAATAGAGATGGTTGGATGGATTTGGGGAAGACCTTGCATAGCAGTCTAAACAGGCTAAAAAAATATCTTCAGGTTTGGACCCCGCACGGCCACTGATACGATCAGCCCCAGCATTGCGGCTGGACCCAGGTGATGCTCGGGCCGTCCACGTGTTGCACACCAACGCTGGGCGATATGGCGAAGCGGCTAGATTGGGACACGCCGACTTCTGCCTGAATGGTGGTCGTAGTCAGCCTTTTTGCGAAGACACCCCGAGTAAGAGCAATTTATTATAACACAATGATATCGATTTTACTTTGTTTTGATTCTAAAATAAAACTATGCCTTAACTTGGTACAATTTTAGAATCAAAACAAATCTAAGTAGGTAAATGAAAAGATACCTATCTATCTATTGACATGAATATTTTCTGATTTCATGAAAGTAACATTCTGATGAAGAGATAATAAAATAATTTAAATTAAGTTATAGGGAAAACTACCACTTTAACATGATCTACGAAGCAAAACAGGAAATTTACAAGGAATCCCAAAGGTTAACTGTGTTGATTTATTATCTTATCCGTTTAACTATCCAGATGAAGCTCTATGTAGCCACATCTGGTCGATCTGCTACCAGGCAGAGTCGCTGTTCAGGCCTCGTTCGGCGACTCCGTGCGGGCGCCGGTGCTCCGTGCGGGTCCCGCCGTCGCGGGCTTCGGCCCTGCCAGTGATGCTAGGACAGCCAGCTCCAATGACGTGAGTTAAAATGATCTAGATCTTAAGATAGCCGAACGTACGAAGCCTGGTTAGGCCTTGCTTCGTATGTTCGGCTAGTACTTTATACGGTTAGCAAAACAGGCGACATTATATTTATAAAAATGAATCCCTATTTCCCTTGGTTACGGCATCACGCGTGAACGGCTGGACTGATTTTGCTAATTCTTTTTTGTTTTGTTTGCTATTGTCGGGAGAAGGTTGTAATGAAGGAAAAAATTAAGAAAGTTTCGCGGAAAATTGTGAACTTGGGAAAAACTCAAAGATGCTTTATTCTATGGGGTTATTGAAATTTGACAAGACAAGCTCTGTTGGGACAGCTAATAGTTCTATATAAATATCTCAGTTTACTTCTAATCTTATTCACAGTGCATCGGGCGCTTACTGCGTGGAAGACTCCGAAGCCCCTTTCTGTCCGCACACAACGGGCCTTGCGACCGGGGACGATCGCTGTTGCCTCGACGCACAATACCTAGTCGCAGCGACTTCTGAACCGACCAAGAAACGACCGCGGCCGTTAGTAAGACTACGCCAAATGCGGATTAGGGGCGAGTACAACACCGCGAGAGAATAGGCTAGACCTAGCAGTTTACCACGGATACACTTGAAGACAAATGGAGCGATATGTTCCCCAACATGTCGCTCAACAACTACGTAAATATCTCGAGGACAATGTCATAGATTTTTTTTACACACTCAGTGCTTACAGAAATGTCGCCCGAGATGTCGGGCAGGACACGTCATATTGCGGGACAAAATGTCTCCTAGTGTGTTCGTGGCTTTATTTATCGCGAATAAAAAGACCACTAGCAGTATTTGTACAAATTGAGAGTGACTTTGTGATTGGGTAAATGGTAGCAAGGACGAATTGCATTGGTAACGCGATCAATAAAATATTGGGATTTTTTAAAACTTTAGGAAAATGCAGTTGTTTTAATTTTACGCCAAAGATTCATAAATAAATGTTAATGTGGATGTTGCTGTTTAATTTTTAGACACATGACCTTTTCAATAAAAGCCTGAGAACTTTGCTATAAATAAAACGTCAATATTTAGCTATAAATTTAATTAGGTACCTTAATTCAAAAATAAAACACAGTAAATTTATTTTCCACTGCATCGGAAGAACTCAAATAACCAGTTAGAACCAGTAAGAACTAGCTACTACTCGATTAAGTAATATTCAGTAAATTCAACAGTTAGTAAGGCATAATCGGATAGTTTCAAATCGCATTTTTAAAAGGCTATCTTGTGTGTGAAGGTGTCCATAAGGAGTAATTAGAGGCACGTCCAAACAATATAATATATGGTACGAGTCCACTTTTAGCTTTCAAACGTGATAGGTTGCATGACCATCGCCGCGAATAACTTGAGTTGAAATTTTAATTAATTTAAAAGTAATATTTATCTTTATGATACCTATATCATAAAGATTCCCCGCTTTGGTTTTTATTAACACGTCACCTTACATACAATGACCTCAAAGACACCACACAGTCAGACGTACTTGCAATGTGTAGGTATTATTGTCACACATCTTGTTGCATCTTTTCTAGCGATCAGCTCTTCCCGGCCATGAGTAAAGAGAGCAAAGCTTGTTTCTCCTTCTCTTTCTTTCGCACGACGTCCAGCGAGCGGTGCTTCCATGTGCTCTTGCGGAGTTTGATTGGTCGGCTGCCGACATAGCGACCTGGTGGATAAGATTTTTTTTAAATAGAATTACGACTCAGATTCTTGAAGGTGTCTAACAGCCCGTTCACACTAGTCGTAAGTCGCATATGACTAAAAGTCGAATGCTCTGGTCACCATACACTTTATACTCATCCAATGTGAACAGCTCCATATAAAGTGCATGGTGACCAGAGCATTCGACTTTTAGTCATATGCGACTTACGACTAGTGTGAACGGGCTGTAAGGGGGATAATCTGAGGCACGACCAATCCTTGCATTTGTTACGTTCTTACATTTTGCAAAAGTTAGCGTTCCTTACGTAACAGATTCTAACTAATCACCCTTATAAAGAATACTTACTACTTTACTCAAAAATTTCCTTCACCATTTTGCGACTAAAACTAAAAACCCGCGTTGGCCGAGTGGGAGGTACCTCAACAGTGTCTCCTACAGACAGTGGGAGGTATATGTGCATCAAAAACACGTGCTCAAAACGGTGAAGGAAAACATCGTGAGGAAACCAGTTAGTATTCTTATAAGCGGCGATGGGCTTGCAACCTGTCACGTATGGAATGCTAACTACTGCAAAATGTAGGCATGTGCCAAATATAATGTTTGGACGTGCCTCTGACAACCCCCACTAGACATCTTCAAAGGATCTAAGCATCTGGAGATCTGAGAGGATGTCTACCGTACTTGGGGATTACAGTCATGATCTATTATTTTATATATTTTGCGACTGTGTTAATGGGCAATATATAATCATGGGCATGAACATTTTTAGATAAAATAAAAACTACAAAGCCAATTTAAAAAATTATTTCAGCTATCGAAATCTATATTATCAGCGAGTGAGATGATATTTTATTTTAAAAAAGTTTGACATGCCCGCTAAAATTGAAATAATGTAACCTAAGGTCTCAATAATTTGCCTATATGAACTCTTAATTAGTACACCCTTGCGAAGTCGAGGCGGACAGCTAGTCTTATATATAAAACCGGCCAAGTGCGAATCGGACTCGCGCACGAATGGTTCCGTACCATTATCTATAAAAAACCTGCCAAGTGCGTGTCAGGTCACGCGCAATGTAGGGTTTCGTAGTTTACACAGCTTAAAACGTTATAATAAGTAATTTTCAATGGTGTTTGTACAAAAAAAATGATTATTTCTTCTTCGATTACAATTTATAAGTTGGTCGACTATTACGTCTATTACTCGAAAACTTGTAATGCCTGCGTAGTCGCGATAATTTTCCTTTTATGGGATACGATAGAAAAAAAATAAACATCCATACAACTTTGTTGAAATTACTAAAATGTATATTATGTCAAATTACAGCCAAATTACAGCTTTCTAGTACTAAGCGTCTTTGAGCTAAGCTGCAGACAGACGAACAGACGGACGGACATTATAAGGGTTTCTTGTAGACTCGAAACCCTAAAAACGGCAAAAAAAACACGTTTGTTATATGGCAGCCCCACTTAAATATTTATTTTATTCTGGGTTTAGTATTTGTTGTTATAGCGGCAACAGAAATACATAATCTGCGAAAATTTCAACTGTCTAGCTATCACGGTTCATGAGATACAGCCCTGTGACAGACAGATGGACAGACGGATAGACGGACAGAAGGACAGCGAAGTCTTAGTAATAGGGTCCCGTTTTACCCTTTGGGTACGGAACTCTAAAAATGAATCCCTATTTCCCTTGGTCATAGCATCACGCGTTCTAATTCTTTTTTCTTGTATTCGTTATTATCAGGAAAAGGTTATTATAACAGATTTTTTTTGTCAGGACTACGTCTGTCGGGACAGCTAGTAATTAATAAAACTATACTCACCATCCATTTCCTTCATCGCCTTGATGAAATCTCCGGGATCCTTGAAGCTGACAAAGCCGAAGCCCTTGCTCTTGTTGGTGCGCTTGTCTCGGATCACCTTAGCGCGCTGGAACGACGTGTACTTGGCGAAAGTACGGATCTGGGAATGAAAAAAAAAAAAAAAGTCCAATTTTTTATCCTATCGATCAATCTCTAAGTACGGTAGACATCCTCTCAGATCTCCAAGCTCTCAGATCATTGCATATGCCAGAGGCACGTCCAAACATAACATTTGTCATGCCCACACTAAGACATACGTGACAGGTTGCAAGCCCATCGCAGCTATCGTTTTCAAGACTACATAGACTACATAATTATAATACAATATTGTCTAACTTTATCTTATTATAACATTTGCATGCTAATTTTAGTAGAACATAATTGAATCTAAAATATTATTTATAATCATCTGTGTAACCTACATTGTGTTCAAGCAAATAAATGATCTTTATCTTTATCTTTATAGCGTAATAATAATGTGCCAGACATACTAGTAATTCATCAGTGACATCATTGCCAAGATCCCCACAGAACATGCGGAAGTCATCATCAGGCCAGTCTAGCAGCGTCACATCCTCCCAAACTTGACCACCAGCTGTTCTCACCACCTGAAAATGTTATAACAACTTAACAATACTCATACTAAGTACTTACATTATAAATTATATACTAAAGTTTGTGATGATGTCCAGCAGGCTAATTGCGTAAAAAATTATCTTCACCTGCTAATTTTCATTGCCACAGCTTTCAAATTAATAGAATACCAATGTTATACTAACTATTAAAGAATAATTCACTCTATTGCAAGATTTCATAATAGTTCATATAAACATTGGTATTGTCTAAAATCGATCGATGTTCAGGGGCCATATTACAAGTTCCTAAAGTAATATCAAAACAATAATATTCGCGATGCGAAAGTGACAACGCTATACGAGTTCGTAATACTGTCGAGCTTGTGGTACGGCCCCAGAGTTTATCAAGTTATTACGTAAAGCTAATTAGTTAATAAGTTAGCTAATTACTTAATAATTTAAGACAGAAGGAAAAAAAAGTAGGGACTGAATAAATTAACCGACTTGGTATTACATGGATCTCACAACTTTTTACGGTAGAAGAACTGAGTTGCGAGACTTAGCTTATTTTAAAAGTTAAGATTTTGATGGCATCTCATTTCTTTTTGTAGATATTCCTACTTTTTAGGGTTCCGTGCCCAAAGGGTAAAAACGGGACCTTATTACTAAGACTTCGCTGTTCGTCTGTCTGTCTGACACTAGGCTGTATCTCATGAACCAGAATAAAATAAATATTGAAGTCACGAACACGAGAAAATCACGTTTGTAGTATGAGAGCCCATCTCATACAACAAACGTGATTTTTTTGCCGTTTTTTATAGATACGGAACTTAGTGCGCGAGTCCGACTCGCACTTTGCCGGTTTTTTTCCGTTCCGGTACCTTCTACTATCATTCCGTTGACCATTTTACACTGCAAACGTAACTTTGTAATCCTAATCTTAATCCTAATCCTAATAATATTATAAATGCGAAAGTTTGTGATAAGGCTGCTATGTTTGTTCCCTAATCAAAAATAAACGACAAAACGGATTAAGATGAAATTTGCTGTAGTATGTAGATACAAAATCAGAATAAATAAAGGGGGAACTTTTAATCCGAAAAACAACCCCTAAATGATAAAAAAACGCAAAAGGGATGATTTTGGTGTAGATGGCGCTGGTGTGCAACAAATCTGACATCACAGACTAAAAACATTTAGTCTTCATAGCAACGCAGTTTTTACTAATGAATGATACGCATTCTACCAAAATTCGTAATTTATTTTATCAGTAGGTTTGTAGGGAAAAAATTGGAAACTGCCTGAAATTGCTTTTACCTATGCGATTATTAAAATTTGACAGGACAACGCCTGTCACGGGTCGGCTAGTCCTATATATTTATATGGGATAACAAAGTTATATATGCAGTCGGTGTATCTAGAAAACTGGACCGAAATTGCAAAATATTTTAGTGTTTGATTTATACACTAAAAACTAATTGTATACTAAACAAGCCGACCCGGCGAACATCGTATCGCAATCGACAAATGTTGTTTGAAGTTCCCGTTCCCGTTCCCGTTCTTAGGAACACAAACACACCTACATTGCTTAGACAACAGTGAACTTAATACAATAGCAATAAAGCTCAAATTGACTCTACGTTTTAGTTAGAAAACTTTTGTATGGGAAAAAGAAATGGGCTGTTTTTAGGGTTTTTCCGGCAATTAATCGAATTTTTCTCGCCGTAAAAACCATCCTTGAACTTCAACAAACATTAAAAAAAAAGAATTGGCCAAATTGGTCCAGGCGTTGTTGAGTTATGAGCTTACCAACACATTTTGCGATTCATTTTTATATTATAGATAGATAGATTTAAAGCTTCTATGTCTGATAGAAGTGCCTTAAAGTTTTTATGATCGGTCAGTCAGTCAGTGAGTGAGTGAGTGAGTGACAAAATAAGAAATTTTGAGTACACATTATTACAACAACGGGTATCACCCACGTAAATGATAGCGCGCGCGTTTAATGGTCCACTCACCCTGATACCCCGTTTACACTCGCGCCTCGTACCTCGCCTCGTGTCTCGTCGCTGAACGCGAGTGTAAACACCGCGCTCGAGACGAGGCGCGAGGCGAGCCGCTAGCGTCTGTTCACACTCAGGGCTCGTGGCTCGTCTCGCGCCTCGTCTCGCCACTCGAACGCGAGTGTAAACGGGGTATCAAGAAGATTCTCTAGATGAATCGAAACATTGTCGGTGTCCGCCTTATCTACAATTTATCATTTACGTGAGTAATTCCCGTTGTTTGTAATAATGTGTACAACTCACGAAAGTTTTCAAACTTTGACTAGTTATCATTCTTAAACTACTGTATTTATACAATGCCTACTTAGTAACTAAAAACTCAGTCTTCTAGTTTCATCCACAACGAAGTTATAGGGGGTCGAAAATGGCCTGAACTGCTTCGAGAAAAGGATGGTACGGCTGTGCCACTTTTTTTGCTTGACTTGGCGGGAGCACTACCTTGCCCCAGATTTTTACGCAATAAGCCTGCTAGCATAGCATAAAGGGCTGTATCAGAATATACTTTGTATAAATTTTTACACATTGCCGACCCCACACAGGTGGGATAAAGGAAGAATATAACAATATTTCTTTACACATTTTGCTTACATAGGCTATAGTTACTTTATAATTAGGTACAGCTAAATAGAAATAGAGCATACCTTTCGGTTCTTCTTCTCTTTCTTAGGTTTCCCCGTCGAGTCTGTCTGCAGGACGGGAGGCGGAGGTGGGGGCGGCGCGGGTGCCACCGGGGGCGCGAGGTCCGGCGCCGGCTCAGGCTTCGGTGGCGGTGGAGGTGCTTCGCGTTTCTAACAACATTCATACTGTTTTATTGACATGTTAATGACTCCATACATGCATATTTCATGCTGCATTTCGTGATTTAAAACAAAAAAAATAAAGAAAGTTTAGAATTCTTAGATGAAGAAAATATCAAAATGTACATCTAGATTTGTTATAAATCTGAGTAATAACAATAAAAAAATATCCCACCAAAAACATTCTGTATAAAACTAGCCAAGTCTATGTTTATCATGTTTATCTCTAAAAAATAATGAAATCTAGACAAAGTCGTGCCAAGTCTGAGGTTCATTACTGCGAGTTCTTTATTATTATAGTCACACTTAACTATAATAATAAGGAAATTATGTTTTAGAGATAAACCAGCAGCTCCATCGAGACTTGGCTAGTTTTATACAGAATGTTTTTGGTGGGATTTCACTTCTTTTTGTAGAAATGTGGGCTCATTTGATTTATTTTATTAGATTTTCTTATTTGACAGTTTTTTTTGACACAGTTTTTTGCAATGACAGTCGATTTTTTTATGTAAGTACCAATAGTAGAAGGGGGCATCACTATATCTCTAATACAGCTGAGACCAGCTGAGGGTTCTTCATCAGATACTTCAGACCTTCGATTTTTGACATCAAATGAAGCGCCCCACCAAGTTGAATATTTTTTTTAAAGGCAGTATATGTCGATCTCTAATAGTTTGGTTAGGCTCTTGTTTTTTCTAATCAGGGTCACCAGGTACTCCAGATCTTCGATTATCCTAGTTTTTATAGTTTTCCCTTTATGTAGCCATTAAACCCTAACTCTGTACCAAATTTCAGCTCTCTAAGTTTATGGGAAGTACTAGTTCTATTCTGATGATCATGAGTGAGTGAGTGAGTGTCTAAAATGCGAAACTTTGCTTTCGCTTAACTTCGGAACTAAATGACCTACAGACTTGAAATTTTGGATTTTAAGTACTTATGTGATTTTAGCTTACTGGATGACGAAAATTTCTGCGTTCTGGTCTTATCCAGAGGTTCTCAAATAGGGGCCTGAAAATGCGGCGAAATGGTTCCAGTAAAGGATGGTACGGCAGTGTTTGCTTCGCGATCGACTTGGCGGGGGCACTACCGTGCCGCCAAATTGATTATAAAATAATATAGATGTAATACATATAGATCTTATTGTATACATAAATAAATAGACCTGATTATCAGGTCCTCTGTTTTTATCAAACACAATTTACACATGTAAACATAGTATTATACTCTGTACAATGTAGAGATTCTCTATAGAAGAAGTATTGTGGTATAGTATGGGTTCTACAAAACAAAATTATTTTTCAAACTATCGTGATTAGTAGACATAACTATTTGATTTTGACACGGGTCTTTATCACGTAATTACCTTTAAAAAGTAACCAAATTTTAATCGTGAAGACGGATTTAGACTCTTTTCCTCATGGAATCCTGTGGTCGCTATGTGTGGGTGTCGCGATAGACCATTTCAGTGCGTGGATACAGTCAGTGTGGTGTGTCGTAATGTGAACATGGACATTTCTATTTCTGAAGACCAAGTGAGGGTAGTTTCTTCAACTGCCTCCGCTTCTCGACGGTAGCTCCGAGTACTCCAGTCTGCCCGCGACCATGGCTATTGTAACATAGTCGAAACGTCGGGAAAGTAAATTAAAGGTAATTACGTGATAAAGACCCGTGTCAAAATCAAAAAGTTATATCTACAAAACAAATCATTTGCTTACCCGTTTTCTTTCATGTCTCTCCTTTTTCTCCTCATCATCCACTTTAGGTTTCTTGTACAACTTTGGTGCTGCAGATAACACCATTGGCTGGGGGGCTGGTGGGGCAGGGGGAATGAGCTGTGGGCCCGGCATGCCTGGTCTTAGGAACGGCATGGGCTGGAAATCATGATGGCTCGGTGGACCTGGATGCCCTGGAAACCCAGGGGGGCGAAGTCTTTGCACCTGCAGAAATTATATTATTTGTTAAGGCAACACCAACAGCACACATAATATACATTAAATATATTAACATTCATAGAAAAGTATTCTAATATAAGCGAGCCAATTACAGGCATGCATATTAGCATTATTTATAAAAACCAGCCAAGTGTGTGTCGGGTCACGCGCAATTTAGGGTTTCGTAGTTTACAAAGCTAACGACATTATGATAAGTAATTTTTAATAATATTTGTACAAAAAAAAATGATTATTTCTTCATCAAGTACATTTTTTATGTTGGTAGACTATTACGTCTAGCGGCGATGGGCTTGCAACTTGCAACCTGTCAAGTATGGAATGCTAACAACTGTGGGCATGTGCCAAATATAATGCTTGGACGTGCCTCTGGCTACCCCCACTAGACATTTTCAAAGGATCTAAACGTTTGAAGATCTGAGAGGATGTCTACCGTTCTTGGGGATTACAGTCGTGATCCTATTTTATTTATTTTATTATACGTCTATAACTCGTAGACTTGTGTAGCCTACTTAGCCTTCATAGTTTTTAACTTCATTATAAAATATGTACTACTACAGTGAATTTTTTCACGCCTCCAAAACCAATAGTTTAAATTTCAGGGGGCCCCCCCCTTGACACTAGCACTTGACTCCAAAAAAACAAGAAAGTGACAATACCTACTGTGTACATATCAATGGGTCTGACAAACGTTCTTTAAGGTTCCGTACCCAAAGGGTAAAAAAGGGACCCTATTACTAAGACTTCGCTGTCCGTCTATCTGTCTGTCTGTCTATCTGTCTGTCTGTCTGTCTGTATCTGTCACAGGGCTGTATCTGATGAACCGTAATAGCTAGACAGTTAAAATTTTCACAGAATATGTATTTCTGTTGCTGCTATAACAACAAATACTAAAAACAGAATAAAATCAACATTTAAGGGGGGCTCCCATACAACAAACGTGATTTTTTATCAGTTTTTATAGATAATGGTACGGAACCCTTCGTGTGCGAGTCCAACTCGCACTTGGCCGGTTTTATTTTAGATGCCAAATCAATCTACAAAAAAATACGAGAAAAACTGTGTTTTTAGTTTTTTCATATCTTCAAAAATGACAGATATTTACGATCAAAGTGCGTATTTCCGGCCCTCTCTAGCCGATGACGTCACACACCGTCGTCCGCGTCCGCGACCGCGACCGCGAACCGGGTCGCGGCGCTTAGTTTTGTTTCGATCGTAATATAGAAGATATTACGATCGAAACAAAACTAAGCGGAATGGAATGTCCGATTTGCGTAATTCAAAAAGTTATTTATAGGTAATGAAACAGTTTTGAATAGGAAATGATTAATTTAGATAAATATTAATACGAAGGTATGGTTATCATAATCATGGTCTGATTTTGGTCAGCATAGTGTTTTTTTGTGGTTTATTCGATTATTGAAATTTGGCAGGACAACGTCTGTCACGGGTCGGCTAGTACAGAATATAGGTAAATAGTGATATTTTCTTTAATATTAGAATATTAAACAAAATGATTAATATAGGCTATATTTATTACAGAAAAATTTAAGGATCATTACTAAAACTACAATAATGTAACAGTCAGTGTTAAAAAAAAAATGCCATAAAATTCCTTTCATCGCATACGCTGCGGAAACTATTGAAGATAGAACAAAAAACATGTTCTACAATATTAGAGAACATATCAATATCTACAAAAAACATTGTGTTGCATTTTGTGTATTGCACTATGTTGCAATAATTATTTTCTATTGGTGGAAACAATAAAAATCTGTTCATAATCAGCACTCTGGGTTCAGTAAATTAAATCTCTTTGGAGTTACAATCCCTTAGCTAGAATCCGTTAGCAGTTCTAAACTAGCTTTAGCTACTATTTGATTTATTCCCAAACAGTCTAACTGCATCTACCTTCTTTGTAAATTGGCTCGAAGAACATAACTTACAATTAAACTTCAAAGACTAAGCTCATGCAGTTTCATTCCTATCAATAAAAACCACTAATCATACAATACTCCTTTCAAAACACCCCACTTGAATGTGTAAACACCTCTTCTTGAAATAAATACTGACTTTAAGGCCCTGTATGTCGACGATTGCTCTTTTTCGAAACGAAAAAAGAAATACTTCTGAATAAGCCACATCTCTATTTTTATAATGTATAGTATATGTGAATAAAGATGTGCCCATCTTTAATCACTTCGATAAATAATCCTACCGACCGCTGCACGTGGTACAGATCCATGGGCGGCGCGTGGTCCGCCTTTGCTTTTCGAATAAATTAATGATATAAATTATGTATAATTACTTATCGCTCACGAAGGGTTCCGTACCATTATCTATAAAAACGGCAAGAAAAATCACGTTTGTTGTATGGGAGCCCCCCTTAAATATTTATTTTATTCTGTTTTTAGTATTTGTTGTTATAGCAGCAACTGTAATACATAATCTGTGAAAATTTCAACTGTCTAGCTATCACGGTTCATGAGATACAGCCCTGTGACAGATAGACGGATGGACAGACAGACAGACAGACAGACGGACAACTAAGTCTTAGTAATAGGGTTCCGATTTTACCCTTTGGGTACGGGACCCTAAAAAAATTACAGACGTTAAAACAGCAACTTGTGCATAATATGCTTATGCACATGCTTGGCTTCATTACGGTATTTTACTGGGGAAATAGCATGGATACTTGGATACACCAAAACTGTTTGTTCTGCAAAAAAGATGTCTAAGCATTATCCTCAACTTGGGTGTAATTAATGGAGAGCTGTATGCCTTATTTTAAACAAGAAAAAATCTTAACTTTAATATGTATATATAATATGGATGTAAGTATGTTCATCAAAAATAACAAGCATCTATTTATAAAATGCTTCATCATTGGCCAAAATTTTATTTTATTTTGTTTGTTTTGTTTTATATTTTATAGGATATGTGATCTTTTGCAATGCCCTACCCAGGCTCATGTTGATACCATACTTTTTAGGGTTCCATACCCAAAGGGTATTAAATACCTATAAGACCTGAAAACACATGAAAGCAATAAAAACTTTGAATTTTATACTTAAACAAAAGCCTGTTCAACTTTAACATACTTGCTGCGGCACCATGATACTTGGTGGGGGAGGCGGAGGCGGAGGCATGGCTGGATATATCATGGACGCAAGCCGAGCCTGTTGGAACTGAGCCATCGGCGCCGCATCCAGTCTTTGCTGGATAGCTCCGTATGTGCCAGCACCTATCACCGGCCGCATGAGACCGGCTGCGGCTGCTGCCTCGGTACCGGATATTTCCGCTTCAAACCTTAAAATTATGATTTGTTAGAGGTTATCCAAAAGACACTAACTCATTGCTGATAAAGAACAGGATATTACCTCGACATCTCATCTTGCATTTGCTGGAATTTATTGTTGTTCTCCATGGTGCTCCTCGAAGCTTAACCTTAAAGAAGTCCAAAAGATTACGTAGCAAGATATTCGATAACTCTTCAACAAAATGTCGTTTCCGAGATACGTACAAATTTACACATTTTGAAAGGTTTGAGAAATGCAATGTGCCACGGAAAGAAGGAACTAGGGAACTACACTACATTCCAAAGTATTCCAATCCAAACACAATCTCACATAAACAAATTCTGATTGTGCGATCTGTCTGAATGAAAATGAACCTGAGCTGACAGCTGAGTAGAGGTGGTGCGTATTTACTCGACCAGGTTTGTAAACCTGGTTTAGGCATAAAAAAATACGTACCAGGTATGACGTCACAGTTTGAACGCGTATTTTGTACTTTAAAGTATTTTTGTACTTTAAAGTATTTTTGTACTTTTAAGTATTTTTGTACTTTAAAGTATTTTTGTACTTGAAAGTATTTTTATACTTCAACGTATTTTATACTTTGAAGTATTTTTTTACTATATAGTATTTTTATACTTGAAAGTATATTTTTACTTAGTATTTTTTTACATTAAAGTATTTTTTTCGTACTTTTATACTTTAATACTTGTGTTGTAGATACTTTTTAAAAGAGGTTATCAGAGGCACGTCTAAACATTATATTTGGTAGCTACCCATATTTTGCAAATATAAGCATTCCATACGTAATAGATGGCAACTGTGGCAAGCTCATCACCGCTCCCGCTTATAAGAATGTTAACTGGTTTTCTCACGATGTTTTCCTTCACCATTTTTAGGACATATTATGTTTTAAACATTTTTCGAATAAATGAATCAATTGAAACCTACATGGGTGGGATTAGAACCTTTGAAATTAAAGGCGAGATACCTTAGCCGTACATTATACCGTAATTTATCTAAATACTTGCGAAATAATCCATAAACCAGCACAATTATTTTCTATTGTCAACTCTATCATCACATAAATAGAGTACATTTTTATGTGAACTCTATGAATTTCACGAATTTGAAATTTCGCGCTGCTCTGCCGGATATGATGCGTTTGCTCGCGCCTAATTATTTCGATCGAATTATATTTTATTTATTTAATGAAAAATGTGGTTTGTGAAAAGTTACTGTTGTAAACAAATAGATTAAAATGTTATTCTTATTTATAGGTGTATAAAGATAGGTAGGTAATAAGAGTATTGTTTGCAATTCAATAAGATGTGCTTTTGATAAAGTTCAGTCTACTGCCGGGCATAGACAAACCTCCCTCCGCCAAAGAGTCTATGTTCGGCTGTTCAGACAGTCAGAGAGAAGCGTCAGTGGATTGACACAAAGGTGTTTTTTGTTAAATCATTACAATTTTACTATTTCAAATGTAAAATGTGTTTTGAATTATACTACAAACCCTAGAACCAAAAAAACAATAATTCCTTACATCTGTATTTTAAGAAAAAAAAACCTGACCCTATGTTTGCAACACTGTAGTAGTTTTGCTGGGTAGACTTTCGTTCATGCAATTATAATAGAATTAATACCTACCTATTATAAATTATTTTCTTAAAATATAATTTAGGGTACGGGAAATAATTGCTAAAATAATGATTCAAGAATTCCTGTTTCTTAATTAAAGTTCTGAAAATGACCTCGCCAGTTTTCATACTCGGCTTGACTTTGGCAATGTAAAATTGTCAATGCCAGTAATTGTCATTGTCAACTGACTGTCAAATCAACGACATGTTTGATTGGTTTACTTTTATTTTGATTGATTTATTACTTATTATTTATATTTCTAAAAATATTAAATAAAGCACAAATAAATAACAGGTTAATCAATGATTTTTAAATCTAGAGTTTAACTAAAGCAAATGAAAATCGAGTTTTATTTTTTGAGTTACAAAATAAATTTCTGAAATTGGCCATATTTTGAAGTGTGAACCTAAAAGGCAATATGAAATTGTCAGTGTCATGCCAGTCAACTGAACTGTCAAAAATCAAATACATCATAGACCATTGAGTTTATTTTTGTTTTGATCTTGATTTGTAATCTTGGTAAATTTTGAAGCAGTTTATTTTTAAATAGTTTATTTATCCCCAACCGATTGAGCTGAAATTTTGCATACTTATGTGAAGTAACGGTGACAATGCAATAATATGGTTACAACAAGCTAATCCAATGGAGTCAGGAGTTGTTAAACGGAATTCGTCAGTAAATAGTCGGATTGATAAAATGTCTAATGATAATGTAAACATAATGCTGGTCAGATGACGGAGTCAGTAGCTAGAGGTGGTGCGTATTTACTCGACCAGGTTTGTAAACCTACGTATACAAAAAATACGTACCAGGTATGACGTCATAGTTTGAACGCGTTTTTTTTTCTTTAAAGTATTTTTGTAGGGGGGGGGGGTGCTGGGTGGAGTTTTGGTTGGGCTGAAACCAAATACTTTAAAGTATTTCAAACCTGGTTTATCAACCTGGTATTTGACCGAGGTGGTATTTCTTAAACCTGGTACGTCAAAACACAAGTACGACCCACCTCTACAGCTGAGTGAGAGGAGAGACCACAGACATAGACCACAGACACCAGACAGACACAGACCAGTGACCAGCCAGCCAGAGATGGCAGGCAGATGGCTGATTGATAGCAATAATCATGATCAATCAATGCAATCCAATGACACTTGAAGTTGACAGTGACAGATAAGATGGCTTGGCTGTTGGCTGGCTGGCCGTGTTTGTTGAACAACCGAGTCCGATACATAAAAACATCGACTACATAGCTATGTAGTCGATGCATAAAAACCAGTTCAGATAAAAATAAAAGATAAAAACGTTCAGACCAGTGGGGCTATTTTGTAAAAACATGATTATCATGTTAAGGTACTGAATGCCATAATACCTACGCTTTTTATGCTGTTTAAGCACCTATACCCACGCTTCCAATACAATACCTACGCAGAAGCCAGTGGCGTAACTATACCATCTGGGGCCCGTGGCAAATTCTTTTGATGGGGCCCTATCAGTCACGTTGTACTCAGTTTAATTTTAATTAACTTAGAGATTTTCAGCGTACTCAATTACATGTTGTATATGTCCCACTAATGGCCATAGGCCTCTAAAGGTGGGTCGTACTTGTGTTTTGACGTAGGTACCAGTGGCCTGAGCACGAAACTCTATCGTATCGACAACGTATCGCCCAAATGCCAAAACTGACACTTTTACTATACAAAAAATGCCCGTTTTGACATTAGGACGATACGTTGTCGATACGATACTGGTTCATGCTAACCCCCCAGGTCTAATAAATACCACCTCCATCAAATACCAGGTTGATAAATCAGTTTTAAATACTATAAAGTATTTGGTTTCAGACCAACCAACTCGTTCAGCACCCATCGGTTTTTTTTACGGTTTTAGGTACTTCTGTAAAATTACTCGTCACAGGTAACGGTAACCTATCTCAAAAAATGAATCAACATCTTTTTGTTTAGGTTGGTTGAAATGCAACGATTAACTTAAAATTGTATTATGGTCTTCAGTTTCTCACTTTGGATTTTAAGCAGAACTTAAAAAAATATACTTTTCAAATAAAATAAAATACTCAATGTAAAAAAATATTTTTGAGCTCGCAGCCTCTTGGGCCGGGGCCCTCTTGGGTCGGGGGCCCGTGGCATTTTCCCAGCCCTGCCACCCTATTGTTACGCCACTGGCAGAAGCGTAGGTATAGGTGCATAAACTATGCATAGTTACTATGAAAAGTGTACAGATTAGGTATTCTCTAACATTGGGTTATTGCATCCATATGATAATCATGTTTTTACAAAATAGCCCTGCAGACCAACCATTACCAACCCCAAAACGTAGAATTACAGCGAGCAACATGATACGCTCGATTAGAATTAGACAATTTGATTGACATTGTGTTGTCCGTCTGATTGACATTAACATGACTCATGACAGTGCTCAAACAAAATCCTCAAATCAAACGAGCGTCGCGTCGAGTGACTGACTGTGACTGAGTGCTGAGTGACGTGACGTGACGAGTGTCTGAGTCTGAGTGTGAAGGGAATTTCCTGCGTAACGTTTGTTTGTTCAGATTTTCATGATTTAACTCTTCCGTCGTTTTTATATACTTACCCTCTTATTAGGGAATGAACTAATTGCCTGAAAATGATTGATGAAAGCAGTAACACACTTTGGTGTGGTAATCTAGCAGACCAAGTCACTGAAGAAATCCTTTATGAACTATTTCTTCAGGTGAGCAAATCGGCAACTAATAATTATTTCTGATCTTTAGTAAGTGCAATCGACTCGATTTTCAACAAACTATTTTTTCAGGCTGGACCACTAGAGAAAGTAAGGATAGCAAAGGAAAGGGACGGCCGCCAAAAGAGTTTCGCCTTCATAACATATTGCCATGAAGTATCTATCCCGTATGCCATAGAGTTATTCCGTGGAACATCTCTTTTCAATAAAACTATAATGTTAACATTCCGTGGTCGCATGCCGTTCCTGCCGCCGCCCATCAGATGCCACGGACCAGACTCTGTTAACCTGCAGTACCATGATATGGAGCAGTTTGCACAAATGACTCAAAACTTGAATGATGAAGTTTTGGGGTCAGTTCTCGCTCCCCGACAGAACAATGAGATTAACAAACTAGTGCTAGCTAGCCTACAGGGCAACTGGTCTCATAGGCACCATCCGTACCAGGCTAAAGATAAGCATAGATCCAGGCCTCGTGGCGTTGAGTTCAGAAACAATCGGCCTTCTGACTCAAAGAAGCAAAGTTGGAATAGCAGAAGGAATAATAGAAGGGGCTATCATGAGTATGAATAAGGTTTGGTAGCTCTGAATTATGACAAGAATTCTAATCTTCCTGCTGCTAATTATCTATAAGATAAGGGCTGCTATTGGATACTTGGAAGTTTTAAACATTTTTGCATAGGTTGAAATGTGCAATGACTTGTAAACATTTTATTATATTTTATTGACATTTGGCAGTGTGTTCACTGATGATCGCTCATAATTCCCATTTCATCCAAAAGTTCTCTCAATGCACCCTGCAATATAAAATACTTTGGTTATATACCGATATTCTAAAAATAAAAGGAATATTTATGTGTACACTTACTATTTTTGACTTGTATCTGTATAATACATAGCCCATGATTTCATAAACAAATGCCATTGATACTATGTAGAAAATGAGAGAAATAAGTTTTTCATCCAGGTCGAATAACTGAGACTCCAATATTTTGTAAATGAGGTAAGTTCCGAGAACAGCCCGGACAAACAGGAACATCACCAAGTAAGTCACCTCCACTATGAGATATACTGTGGTTTTATCATGACCCTCATCTCGAAGGAACCTGTTAAAAGATACATCTATTGATATGTTGCATGCTTATTAACTTGTATGACCACATTCTGCACAGAATAGAAATAGTACACACAATTCATGTCACTGAGTGAGGGTGTTTGGATCGCGTAATAGCGTTATATTAGGATGATACCTTTGATTAGACCCAGAAGCTTCGAGTTAATAATGGGCTTATAAAAAGCCAGACCATCCATAGAAAGTTATGTTATAATTATGATACTAACCACCGAGTTTGCAGTAGAGGATTGGTGATCTCCAGCATAGCCAGGGTGCAAGCAAATGTGCAGCCAGTATAGTCCTTCTGCATATATATTGTTATAGCGGCAAGTGCACTTGTGTGATGGCACAGCATGAGTACACTCTCCGACCAGTAGACTAGGCACCAGAGAAGGTCGAAAGCGAAATAGCCCCATGACCACACCATCAAGGTATAGTGACATGCCGGTACTTTCACTGGAGAATTAAAATTGAAGTAAAGAAATCATTTCTTTTATCTATTTGCTAACTAAGTAGACATATTCGCCAAAATGTATCTAAAGATAAAGAATTCTGTCTGAATTCTGGGGTGGCTGTCTTAGTAGATGTTTATACTCACTTATCCTGGAGGCACCTAAGGTAGGTTGGCGCAAGATACTTATGCTAGAGACGGCCTTGTAAGTAGATATTGCAGCTACTAACTGGTGAGGCGACAAGACGTCAGATTGGTGACTCCACATTGCGAAAGGCCCACCACGGTCGCGACGCTACCGTGCAGTAGCGTCACTAGCCGCGAGCACCACTCGGGGCTTCGCTGTGGCCACAACACCGCACTCTGCAGGTAGAGCCCGCTCCAGAACAGGAACGAGACCAGTTTCACCAGCGACGCGGGGGACAACTCTTCACCGAAACAATTACTTCCTAAAGCCATTCAGAATACGTGCCATTTTGAGCGATGGAAATTTAACACCCCTAATTTTGGCGTGATGTTTCGCTGCGGCACATTTTCTTTATTTAATTAAAATTGTGTTTCGGTAATAAATTTTCTGAAAATCAAAATATTTTTAGGCGTTTTTCGTGTGAACTTGATGGTTGGCTGCGGTTGAATGATTGACATTGACAGTAGGTACTAGGTAGGTAGGTAGGTTCAATTCTGTAAGGCTTTTTTGTAAAAATATGAATAACATGTGTAATGAATTTTGGTACTGAATGCCTTAGTAGGTCATCGACTACATAGCCTAATGTAGTCGATGGTAGGTACCTACGCTTTTTATGCTTTTTGTCTAAACCAACTGTAGCTGGATACAACACTTTAATAAAAAACGCAGGTAGGTACACTCCTCTGTTTACAAAGTTGACACAGGAGTCCCTATGGACAGGACGCGCATGTTTTTAGGGTTCCGTACCCAAAGGGTAAAATCGGAACCCTATTACTAAGACTTCGCTGTCCGTCTGTCCGTCCGTCCGTCTGTCTGTCACAGGGCTGTATCTCATGAACCGTGATAGCTATACAGTTGAAATTTTCACAGATTATGTATTTCGGTTGCTGCTATAACAACAAATACTAAAAACAGAATAAAATAAATATATAAGGGTGGCTCCCATACAACAAACGTCATTTTTTGGCCGTTTTTAGGGTTCCGTACCCAAAGGGTAAAATCGGAACCCTATTACTAAGACTTCGCTGTCCGTCTGTCTGTCCGTCTGTCCGTCTGTCTGTCTGTCACAGGGCTGTATCTCATGAACCATGATAGCTAGACAGTTGAAATTTTCACAGATTATGTATTTCTATTGCTGCTCGAACAACAAATACTAAAAACAGAATAAAATAAATATTTAAGGGGGGCTCCCATACAACAAACATGATTTTTTTGCCGTTTTTATAGATAATGTTACGGAACCCTTCGTGCGCGAGTCCGACTCGCACTTGGCCGGTTTTTTATAGGTAATGGTACGGAACCCTTCGTGCGCGAGTCCGATTCGCACTTGGCCGGTTTTTAGGACTGAGGTACCGTTGAACAGATGAGTGGATAATGCATTGTAGTTAAAGAAAAAATAATCATTTTTAGGGTTCCGTACCCAAAGGGTAAAATCGGAACCCTATTACTAAGACTTCGCTGTCCGTCTGTCTGTCTGTCACAGGGCTGTATCTCATGAACCATGATAGCTAGACAGTTGAAATTTTCACAGATTATGTATTTCTATTGCTGCTCGAACAACAAATACTAAAAACAGAATAAAATAAATATTTAAGGGGGGCTCCCATACAACAAACTTGATTTTTGCATTCCAGCGCCATCTAGTTTCATTTGATGTTACTACGTATTATAGGTACTTTTCGCGGTCTCATGCGACCGCTCGGGGTTTGAGAGGTAAGATGAAAGAGGTTTGCGATTCCGCTGGCAGGTGGCGCTATTTTACCACTATCGGTAAAGTACTCGGTAAATAGGTGGTACTTCACATGATCGAATAAAAAGTTTGAAATTGAATTATTGAATTCATGTAGTTAGGTAAATAGGTACCTAGGTAGATATTATTAATTTCCAATTAATTTCGAGTTCGAATCCTGGCCGTGCATCAATGGATATTTCTGTTCGAAAAATGTACCTATATGCGCGTTACACGTGTTTATAACAGTGAAGGAAAACATCGTGAGGAAACCTGTTAGTATTCTTGAAAGCGGCGACGGGATTGGAACCTGTCACGTGTGGAATGCTAACTACGTAGTTAGGTAAATAGGTAGGTTACGAGATATTATGAATTATTTTTTATGTTTCTAGGGTTCCGTATCTAAAGGGTAAAAAACGGGACTACTAAGACACCGCTGTCCGTCTGTCTGTTACCAGGCTGTATCTCGTGAACCGTGATAGCTAGACAGTTGAAATTTTCACAGATGATGTATTTCTCTAAAATCAGCATAAAATAAATATTTAAGTGAGACTACCGTACAACAAACGTGATTTTTTTGCCGTTTTGATAATAGTACGGAACCCTTCGTGCGCGAGTCCGACTCGCACTTGGCCGGTTTTTTGGGTTCTTTTTAGTACAATTACCATTGAAAATTACTTATTGTAACGTTGTTAGCTGTGTAAACTACGAATCTCTACATTGCGCGTGGCCCGACACGTACTTGGCCGGTTTTTAGGGTTCCGTACCAAAAGGGTAAAAACGGGACCCTATAACCGAGACTTCGCTGTCCGTCTGTCTGTAACAGGGCTGTATCTCATAAACCGTGATAGCTAGACAGTTGAAATTTTCACAGATTATGTATTTATGTTGCTGCTATAACAACAAATGCTAAAAACAGAATAAAATGAATACTATGGGGCTCCCATATAACAAACGTGATTTTCGCATTTTAGCGCCATCTAGTTCCATTTGATGTTACTACGTTATTATAGGTACTTTTCGCGGTCTCAACCGCTTGGGGTTTAGAGGTAAACCAATGATGAAAGATGTTTCCAATTCCGCTGGCAGGTGGCGCCATTTTACCACTATTGGTAAAGTAAGTTAAGTTGGTAATTAGGTGAATTGAATTATTGAATTCATGTAGTTAGGTAAATAGGTACCTAGGTAAGTATACCTATATTATTAATTTCGAGTTTCGAGTTCGAATACCGGCCGTGCATCAATGGATATTTCTGTTCGAAAAATGTACCTATATGCGCGATATCATGTGTTTATAACGGTGAAGAAAAACATCGTGAGGAAACCAGTTAGTGTTCTTGTAAGCGGCGACGGGATTTTTTAAATTTTCTTGTCACTAATCTTTCTGTTTTCTTTGCAGGTACACGGGGTAGAGCTGCAGGAAGGTGTTCGAGGTGAAACAGCAAGAGAAATGAGCAAGTTTGACGGAAAAACTAAATAAAAATCGTTAAAAACGGTTGAAATTTACAAAAAGTTGATTTTACAGTGAAAAACTAGAATTTTTACGAAAATTACAGCAAATAAAGACGAAACGATGAAGGGACACTAAAGACGCAATAGGGGAAGATATATTAACCTAGAAAAATAATGTGTTTTCGCAGAAATAAAAATTTTTAATCGACGAAAATTCACAATGTATGGGGCGGGGTAGGTACCTATATCGACTTTTGGTAGGTAGTTATGCAATTTATAAATTTTCTTGTCACAAATCTTTCTGTTTTCTTTGCAGGTACACGGGGTAGAGCTGCAGGAAGGTGTTCTGACATCTCCCAGCGGGCGGGTGATGAATGGGGCTGTTCGGCAATTTCGGCCATTGTTTCATCCTAAAACATAGGAAAAACGTCTTTGCAAAAAACTGCCACCCAAAAGCCACCACATGCCAAAAAAAACTCTGACACTAGAAAATCATAACAAATTATACAGCAAACTAAAGTGGGTTACTACCTCATCGACTTCGAGGTCGCTACCATCGCTTCCTTCCTCTTCGTCGAAAAGGAGGTCGAGAAAGTCCGCAGGCGGATCCTCGTTCACGCGCCATGTTGACATGTCTTAAAACAAAAAGTAAATATATTATTGATGAACAATCTACACATTATCATCTAACCCTAAAGTAAACAAAGCTTGTTTTATGGGTACTACTAGATAACGGCATATAATATAATCTAATACTACCTAAAAAACATACGGATCGAATTGAGAACCTCCTTTTTTTGTCGGTTAAAAATATAATACTATCCCTCTACAGATCGAAAACACCCAGAATAACCGGAACATTATTTTGCGAATTATGCACAAATTTGACCCGAGGCGGGAATCGAACCCGCAATCTCCCGCGTCGCAGACAGACTTAGCGTCACTGAGGTCGTCAAGAAACAAAAAGTATTGTCGTAATAGTACTCGTATTACCCCTGTGTCGTAATTTTCTTGTAATAAAAACAAATAAAAAAAAACATTTCAATATCAGTATAAATCAAAAAGTTATGACGTAAAAGTAAATATAAATTCATTACGAGATGCCACGATCACTATCGATATTATCAAAACTTCATCGTATAATTATCGACCCTGCACGTCCCTATTGAAAACATCCGACAAAAATGGTTCACATCATCGACCGGCAAATTACGTCCTTAGCACTATACAAATAAAGACCAAAATGGCTCGCAGGATATTGACTGACGCCCGCCATTTTGCATGTGCATTGTTCATCATTTTTTTCTGTTTTTATTTTACTAAAATGACCATAATGCACTGTTAGATCGTTGTGTAAACGAGTTACAATCAATTTTACACTATTATTACTGTATTTACTAACAAACATAGTACTAAATCACTTCGAAATCAGTCACATCGTAACGAACTTTTTTGGGCCTTATCTAGAGGTTATTTCGATGTATTTCTTACAAACGATTATCTAAATATACATATAATGAGCAGACTAAACAGTTTTATAATAAATACACACTACTTACTGTTGGGAAATCCGGTAAAACAAACACTGAAAATTCTGAGACGCACTGACTGACACACTCACGCTGCGAAATTCAACTGTCAATAAACAATAAAATATTGTACGACCACAGACAAAACAATATTTTTCGTTCGGAATGTAGATAATATATCAAAGAACGTAACTCATCAAACTTCTTCATACCAAAGTAGTCTCTAACTGTGTGAAAATAAGGTTTCTAATCGGATGAAGAGCGCGAACGCCGGCGTTCGCTTGGGGTTTAACGGTCGGGCGACATGACGTCACAGCCCGAACGCCGGCGTTCGGACGGGGATTGAGGGGTTAAACCCTAAAAGTAGAGGTGTTATATTAGGATCGTATATTCGTAATCCTATTATCGAATATAACGCTTAGCCAATATTATGTTATCTTACCTATTACTGGGTAATAGTCAAATAATAGTCAGAACTTATCATATTATTTATTCCTAAAAGACGCGCAATTTAACCGTTACAGTGATTTACTTTGCCTTCATACTTTTACAGGCTTAGGACTGTCAACGAAATAGTAGGCGTATTTACAAAGTAAATCACGATATTTACAATGATTTATAAGTTGTATTTACATTATTAATGTAGATTATTTTTATGTTCTTTTTGTTTTTTATTTCACTTGTTCTTGCACTTGTCTTGTCTTGTCCACTTGTTCTTGTCCAAACTTCACTTGTTCTTGCACGCTTCATTTTTATACTCACTTTCGAACTCAATGTTAAGTACACGCACGCGCAATGATGATATAAACACGACTAAACGAATATTTCAAATAATAGTACGTAATAGGCAGCGTTAAAATAATAGGTAATCACTAACCCATAATATTGCATATTTTTTAATCTATCGATACCCATTGCTTGGTTTCATTCTAATTATCCACGAAGCTGCGATACAAAAAGCGAGATGTATTACAACACATGCAATAACTTCACCGAACGCCTCCGCGTGCAAGGACAGAGCCGCGAGGATACATTGCAAATTGGAATGTCGGCGTCACATTCTCTCGCAACGGGTGAGAGTGAGATGGCAAGTCACTTACAGTTGTAAGGAAGAATAGCGTCACTCGGTCGCCGTTACGTCGCTCAGTCGCTCACTATTATTTGACTAATATTGAATAACCTATTACGACAAAATTCATATTACCTAATATTAAACTTCTGTCTTGTACCTATTATATATACCTAATACGAATATATTAGTAACACCTCTACCTAAAAGTGGGTGATAGACGTACGAACTTATAGTACGCGGTTTTTAAGATCGCGAACTTACTCGGCTCGACGTTAGTGACACACGTGAAGCTTACTCACTCTGTATTGCGATGTCGTCGACTGAAGAAGCTTTGTGTTAGGTATTTAGGAATAATATCGTATTACATTTTAAAAACTAAAAAAAAGAAACGAACTCGAAACAAAATGGCGGCTCGCGGCTCGCAATGCTGCCACACGTTCGAGCCATGACGAGCTACGAGCAAGATTTCAGACCGGTTGGATCGCCGACGATTTTGCGCGGCGGTTTTAAAGTACGCGTACTTACGGTGACACACAAGCGAAAAAGGTCGGCGAGCCATAAGTACGCGTACTTGCTCGTACGTCTATCACCCACTTAAGAAATATCTACCTACCATGACCAGCGCTGCCAAACGTCCCTAAGTACTCGTACCCGTTTTTACTCATTACATTTTTACCCAATGAGTAAAAACGGGACTACAAAGACTCCGCTGTCCGTCTGTCTGTCACAAGGCTGTATCTCATGAACCGTTATAGCTAGACAGTTGAAATTTTCACAGATGATGTAAGTACCTATTTCTCTAAAAACAGCATAAAATAAATATTTAAGTGGGGCTCCCGTACAACAAACGTGATTTTTATGCCGTTTTGATAATAGTACGGAACCTTTCGTGCGCGAGTCCGACTCGCACTTGGCCGGTTTTATTTTACATCCAGGCTGTAATACCTACATAACTAGACATGGTAAGGGGAAGGGAATTCTTAAAAGAAAGTCAAAATGTATTAAACGTTTATGTATTTAGGTTTAGAGACCTAAGAATGTATGTATAAAGGTACATACAATTACTAGTAAATAAACTTCACATTTCACCAATTTATCGGAAAACAACAACAGCGTTTACAATTCGATACCTACATATATTAAGATACAGGGTATTGGGGTAAATTTTAAGAAATTGTTAACTATTTTAAATACCTTTCGCACGTACCTATCAGTCAAGTTTAACGATTTGATAATTTCTATCAGGCAACAAAACTAACCCTACCTACTGAAACAAAATCAAAAGAGAACTCAACTAGTTCGAATTTTTGCACCACCTTAGTTAGGTCCTACAAAATCCCATTAGGTGGGTAGGTAGATGAATCAGCCGAAATCTAACAGTTGACTCGATTAATTAATTTACATGGATAATTCAAAATCGTAAACAAAAGGCACCTGTGTTTTTTAGATAATATTATTTTTTCAACAATTTGAAAAGAAGACATTTTTTTTTGTTATCCTTGCTGATTTGGAATAACAAATCAGCAAGGATAACAATTTTTTTAACCTAAAGTACGGCCGCTACACTGAAAACTAAAAATATTATTATGTGAGTAGGTACTACTTATTGGCCATCGGAATTATCATTGTTTTTATAAAAATTATAGCAGTGTGAATTGATTTATACTTTGCTGCGGCTCTTACGCTTATAGGTTGCTAACTAACGCACCCATCGACTACGGGTTGTCGATGAACGCACCTGACCGACCGACATCGACACCATAGTCGACATAATACTTAGCATAACTCTTAGCACTGCAAAATGTGGTCATGTGCCAATTTAATGTTTGGACGTACTTAGTACCACTGAGGAGGCTCTGACTATCCAGTTCATGGTAGCCTGGAGATCTGAGATGATATCTACCTACCGTATTTGCGGACTAGGTATAGGTATAGTCGTGATCCTGTTTCTTTTTTTTTTACAAACTTAGGTCTGTCCTACTACAACTGTTATAATATCAAGTCATAATACATAATAATCGGTCCAGCTCTCGGCTATCGGTACCGCAGCTTGTCGACGAGTTTCTCTACCGAGCGATAGCGCGTCAGCGGCATCGCCTCCTTCAGCAGCGGCCGAAACCGCGGGTCCTCCGATAACGCCAGGCAAAGCGTACGCGCGTGCATTCGCGCGTCTGCGCTCGCATCGCCCAGCAGCTCGCCCGCTGCGCGCAGCAGCAGCGCGCGCGCTTCGCTCGGTAGCGCCAGAGCGCGCGCTGCACCCTCACTTGTTACCAATCGCGCCAGCGCTGCCGCTGCTGCAGCGCGGACCGGTCCCGCGCGATGTGCCGCCCCTCGCCGGCACAGCGCAACAGCTGCACGCGCGCTCGATCCGCTGCACGCCACCCTTCCTAGCGCCTTTGACGCGTCAGCGCGCAGAAACCTGTTCGCATCCGCGCACCGCTCCAGCAGCGCTGCCGCCGCCTCTTCCAGCTCAGGCTCCAGCGCGCGGCCTCGGTGCTCGTACAGCGTGCCCAGAGTGAGGCACGCGGCGCGCGCAACGCGGGAGCGCAACGAACGCACGTGCGCCGTTGTAGCGCGAGCGGCGGCGCGCCAGCCGCTCGGTGAGGCGCGAGCCTCCGGTTCCGAGGCGAGCCGCTCCGTCTCCACGAGACCGGTGAGGATTGCCTCCCAGTCCTCGTGTCGCGCGGGCACGATGCATTCTGCAAGCGCGGTTCGCACGTCGCGGGTGCCGCGAGGAGCGCGCGTTGGCGTCTCAATCGGCGCCGGCAACGGTGAGTGCGTGTCGCCACTATCGGCCGGGGAAGCGCGGCCGCTGGAACGCGCGCTCGCGTCTCCGCTCCCGCCGGAAAGAGCGTTCTCGACGACCTCCCCACCGGGCGTACGTCGGCCGGGTGTGGCGCTTCTCTCGCTCGCTTCGGACTTGTGCGATGCTATGTCCCCGGATCCAGGCGGCTCGTTCCGCGTCGGCGACTCTCCTGGCGGATCTCCGACGCTAACGAGCGACGGGTTGGACCTCTCGGAGTAGTCTTCTACGCAGATCGAAGGTGACCGGTGCGAGGAAGGCGACCGTCGCGGAGTCTGCAGCGTCGGCGGGTTTTCAGCGGCCGGTATGTCCGGGGGCGCTTCGTTCTGACCGACTTCTTCGTCAGCGTAGGATACTCCGTTCGTTCTAACGGTTTTTGTGATCTCATTGGCATCCTTTTCGTCGTAAGTGGTCGGAACGCTCGAATCCCTGTAAACAAAAACAAGATTGTTTTATACGACGGATGCCATGACAACGTTCAACCGATACGGACGGAACACGTTTCGTTTCCGTCTTGGTTGGTGTTCAAGAAGTCTGAAGTTACCAAGCCAACGGGGGTAGGTCGGCGACGAGGTCGAGCTTGAGATTGACGGGGCGAAGCGACGAGGGTGCGGTGGGAGCGCCGGGAGAAGGCGTGACGGCGGTGCCGGTGGTGTGACGCGGGCAGCAGCACAGCCGCAGCATGCCGTGTGCCGCCGCGGCGCCTCCGCGACTGACGCCGCCGCGCGCCTCGCCCTCGCCGTCGCCACCGACCGGCACCCACTCACCATACGCGAGCCCCCTTCCCAGCCTGGGGAATCTATTCAATCAATTCTATACTTATGTAGGTATCTGCCTACGTTGAAACTTGAAGGCTTTCTGTCTACCGACCCGCATAATTAATGATAAATATTACAATTCTAAATTAGCGTGTGTTTCGTCCATCCGAGTCACCTTAGTCACCTAACCGGTAGCTAGGTGACTAAGTAAGTAGGTAACTAAGGTAGATAGGTACCTACCTTAGTTACCTTATCTACCTTCTTAAGAAAACCCTGCTCGGACAAAAAAGTAGAGCGATTTAGTGATAGTAAAAATGGGTCGTCTCGAACGAACTAAACTAAGTCCGTCGTTCATATGCGCCCCTGAATACAAGTAGGCCAATACATTTAACTTTCAAAATGTAGGTTAGTGGCGATGGTGGCGTGGCGCTGGCTGGTGGCACGCAATTACCTACCCCCTTACGATACCGAACATTGACCAAAAACAATCTTTTGGTCAATGTTAAAAACGTACAATTACCTACCTAGGTACCTACATGAACTCATGGATGTCTAGCTAGACTAATTATTGTGATGGAATAACAGTAACAATCTCAAACCAAGAAGTAATAAGATACAAAATCATAGTACCTAGGTACCTACCTACAAAACATTCACGGAAACGAAAACGATAATGTGTGAGGCTTCGCTTCGCGTTAAGGTCGGTGTTTCGTCACAAGCTCACGAGATGTCTCGTTTCACCTCAAAATTTGAGGTGAAACCTCAAATACGCAGCGCGTAGCATTTTGCTCAGCAGTCATCAAAGCTTTAGATTCTTACAAAAAAAATGGTAATACCTAAGTACCTACCTACCTACCTACTTTTAAATTATTGCTTTATTTCTATAAAGCTAATCTAAGCTTTTGTTACACGAGACGGCAGCTATTTTTACCAAATCTAATTTGAAGTAGGTAGGTAGGTACGTAGGTAAAGAACCTACCACGCCTATTGTAGCTAGGTAAGTAATTACTATCGATTGGTGTTAGTCACTTAGCTACATACAACACAGGGGTGGTTGACTGCGTCGTGCGTAGTAAATTTACATAGATAGCTATCGAATTCGGTAGTCAACAAAGTCCAACAATAAAAAAAAATTAAGGTCTGTAATTCAGAATGATTACCCACTATACCCACTGATTGTGTATTTGATAATCATAAAATTCCAGACAATAAATTTGAACAAAAAAAAATATTACCTAGGTACCTACTACCTACATCGTTCGACTAGGTAAAAAGGTAAAAACGGATTTTGCAATAACCAAGTTTACGTGGGTTCGGTGTCGGCCGGTATGTAGGTACTAGGCAGGTATAGGGTTTCGTAGTTTACACAGCTAATAACATTTAAATAATTAATTTTCAATGGTATTTGTACAAAAAAAAATATTAGGTAAGTATTTCTTTTTCGATTACATTTTATAAGTTGGTCGACTATGTATTACGTCTATTACTCGAAAACTTGTAACGCCTGCGTAGCCGTGATAGTTTTCCTCTTAAGTTCGTTATTGGTACTACTGCCGTCAATTCTTTCACGCATCCATCCAAATCCAATAGTTTCGATTTTAGTGGGGGGGGGGGGGGGGGGGACACTCGTTTCTAACATCTAACATCCTCACTTTAGATGTAGGGGAGGTACCCTAAAAAAAATGTTTTTCAATATTTTATTCTAAGACATTGTTGACATTACTAATGTTTATATACATATACATGCCTAATTACAGCTTTATAGCACTAATAGTCTCTGAGCTAAGCTGCGGAAAGACGGACAGACGGACATGGCGAAACTATAAGGGTTTCTTTTAGACTCGAAACCCTAAAAACATGATTATCATGTTATGATATTCATATACCTAGTAACTAGTAATAGTAACTTATTAAAAACAAAATGAATTAAATGGATACTAGCCTAATTAGGTAGGTACCTACCTACCTAACTTAGGTAGATATGAGGTAAAATATAATGAATTATGCCCTATGTCCAGCAATTAGAATAGCTACATTTTGTTGTGCTTGCTTTATAGGTTTAACAGGTACCTACCTACCTGTTTTATTTGAAATCACATTATAGCTAGTTTTGCCTTAAAATATAAACTTACTTTTAGATATCACAAGAGTAGGTAATCGGTGTTATTAAATTAGCCTTCGAATTGAAAACCTCCTTCTTTTAGGAAGTAGTTCGAAGTTAGTTAAAAACTCACCAATTACTGGGAATCGAAGATAGTTGATTCATCAGATATTCCCTTCCGAGTTGCGAAATACCTGTTGACAAGATGGTAGGTAAAAGTAAGTAGGTACTAAGTAGGTGTACCCTGTGTGTAGGTACATCTTTATATTAGGTATGCCAGAAAAGTTCAGAGGCCGCGTCGTAACAAAAGCTCGTAAAAAATTGAACAAAAAAATTATATATTAAAATTATATAGGTATCATACAAAATTGACAACGCTATGCGAACTCGTATGGCGCAAGGCGTTGTCACTTGTGAGTGGACCACTTTAGAGCTTGTGGTAAGGGGGCTGGGTATGGGTACTGACTTGGTAAGGGTGCAGAATCCGGCAAAGGCCGGAGTCGTCTCGGAGGCGCCGGTGTTACTGGTGGTGGGGTGGACCTAGCTCGTCTTCTAACTGGCACAGGCAGTTGTGAACTTCTGCCCAGGAACATGCAAACATAAAATGTAGTGTAGGTAGGTACCTAATATAATAATAATAATGTAAGTATAGTTAAAGTCTGCAAGTAGTCAACGCAAGGAAGGTCAATATGGTGATTAATTTAGTTTGCTTGGCGCAGGGCTCGATTTAATGTGAGACATGTACCTACCAACCTAAACATTATTGTAATTAAATTCTGCCAAGGTTAGTTTAACTACTGTAAAAATGTGGGCATACGCAAAATGTAGGATCTTCAAGGATCAAAGCGTCTGAATATCTGAGAGGAAGTCTACCTCTCTCTCTTATTTTATATTCACCTCGCCATATAACTGGGTTTTATATTCTCCAGCGGTCTGCTCAGCCGATCGCGTAACTGAAATTAAAAAAAAACTTTTACTGATTACATCAGTGTAGAGAGCATCAACTTTATTAGTTCTATTGGAAGATGTTTCACCACAGTTTGTGCTCACTTTGTTGCAGAATACATCGGCCCGGGCTGTTCCTGCTAGTCGCCGTCGTACTGCAGAAAGCACAGATGCTGGTCCTGCCGCTCTCGCCAGGCAGAGAGTAGCACGGAGCTGGGCACTTTGTATGCTGTCTGCATCCACAGACTCCTGTGGAACAATATAATGCTTTCATTTTAACATCAAAAAAACACAAGGAGTAATAACAAAATTTCTTAGTCCCCGTAAGTAGCACCGGAGAATACAGTATCTGGGTAGCACCTACATCTGTGTGTATGTGTGCTTTTACAATGTACCAATTTGATGTGGAATCGTCATATTAGGTAACTAAGTATTATAATTGATTGACCTACATTGTACTGTGCTTTCTTACGTGAACTAAGAAATATTGTTTTTACTCTTTGTGTTTGGCGGATATTATACCTAAGTATTTGACCTCAATCACGCATGGAAAAACCTAGATCTATATAAAAACAATAAATCTATTGCTTGCTTAGCTTAGACCAAGATTAACTTACATCGGTACCTACCTAAATCTACCTAAAACAATCAGAGATCCCCACTAAATCCGTGCTAAGCTTATATAAAAATAAGATCAAAGTATACTCACTCCAATCATAGTGGGGTCAAAAATAAGATCGACAAGATGATGCAGTGCCAGCCTCTGCAGCAACGCATGTGGCAATGCCGCTGGGAGAGGCTCCTGTGCCATCCTGGATACAAGGGATGGGAGCAACAGTCTCGCGCAGTCACTGCTCGCTGCCCGGATCAAAGCACAAACGGCACCTTCGGCCGGTGCTTTCGCAGCTGTTACCTTATAAATTACAAGATAATATCGTACGTATCGTAGATATACAAAAACAATGTCTCGTACTACTTCTCATCCACTACCCAGGATGGCTCGACAGTATAATGATTTATTGGCGGGCAATGTACAGCTCGATATATTCTGTTCCAAGTTGAACCAGTTTTCGAGGGCCGTTGGAGGCGTTCTCTACAAACCCATTGTAGGGGGTCCGGGTTGTTTTCTTCTGTGAATTCTTCTGTGAATTCTAGTTGCAGTGGAGCGTCCTTTAAGGTTTTTGGGGATTGGTTCGGGTTGAAGCGGAGGGTGTCGGGTTGTGTATTGTTTAATGGGTATTAATAATACCGTAGTAGGTATTGTATAATTTAAAGTTTAAGTTAAATTTAAGGTTTAAATTCAAAGTTAGGGTTAAAGGTTTCAAGTTCAATATTCAAAGCTTAAAACTAGAATTAGTTGAACGTACATATTTATGTTTATGTTGCAACCCAGCTCAAAACAATAGTTTTATGGTCCCTATTTTTAAGTTCTTGTAATGTGTTGTGTGCGTCTTAATAAATAAATTACAAGTACCTATAGATTTTTCTGATACACCAAATCAGGCTAGGTACTATACCTATGTCGTACAATATACATACCTACAACTGACACAAAATCGTATCTCGCTTGTGGAAAGGTTACCTATACCTACGCTACTACTTTGTTAATTTTTAATGATTCAGTCGCGAGATTCAATTTCGTGATTTTAGCGAAACACTCAAAATAAGTGAAACACTGAATTATTATGGGAAAATTATAAATTACTAACCTTAGCACAATTGTATCGATAACCAACCTGGAAATAATGCATAGCACCACTCTTATCTAGGGTGTAGGTAATTTCAAACTGTAAGCGATACGTACCTCGTCACTAAGAGCCCACATGTGTTTGACGAGCGATAAGGCCGCCGGCTCCACCTTCCTCACATTGTCCGCTTCGAGTAGGGCACTGTGGAGGTGGTCGGCTGCTTTCACCACTGCGATCCAGTTCTCCTATCCACAAACATGATCATTCACAAATTTTGGCATAATTTTTTTTTGGACTGTAAATTCAACGAAGGCCGGCATTTAGAAGCTATGAGCCCTCGCGCTCAACAATTATGAATGCTTCTTAGTTATTCGAAAATCAAACATCATATGAAACAGATTGTTCTTTAGTTGCAGACCATCTTATTTCCTCCAAAGAAGCTTCGTCTAAGATTACCGTGTTATGCAGTTGATCAACAACATGCCGTGGAATGATCCCTAGTTCTTCCCAGTCGTAATGTGCTCGCAGGGGCGTGGAAGCCCTGGAAGAGCGCAGATCCTCCCGCGGCGAAGGTGACGACGCAAGCACATTCAAGACGAACCTAAGAACAAGCAATGTGTCAGATGTGTCGGAAGGTTCCAATTTTAGTCATGGTTGAGCGGGTTGAAAGATAATTACTCAATCTTTGGCATTCTAGGCTCCTTATAAGAAAACTTACTCGTCTTGATCCAATTGAACTTTAGTGACTTGCCGTCTAGGAGATACTACAGGACTCCGCTGCAGATTATGAAGCACCTCCACTTCCCTGTGAAACTCCACAGGACTCGAGGCCTTCTGCGGCGATCGAACTTCCGATATCGTAAGCGCGAACTCTGAAAACTCTTTCGATTTACCATGAGGCTCTCTATTTTTAGATCTAAAGTAATCGTACAACTCACTCAAAGATTTCGATTTTAATTTTACCCTGTTGTATTTGGATAAGTATTCTTGTTTATTATATTTGTTTAGGATCACTGGGAGGGGAATACCACTCTTTTTGTTTAACAACGTGTTTTTAGACGGCTTATCGAACGTTTCACGTTGGATTTCATTAATTTTGTTCATCAACGCTGGTGTAACGGGTCTTGATACTTCGATGTTTTCTGTCTGAACTAACTTGTTTTGATTGTCGTCTTCGCTTGTTATTAGGTTATCGCTATCTGGAGTCCTAATTTTAACACTTTCTCCGCCGAAGCGCACTCTCTTCACCACAACATCGGTGTCTTCAGAGTCTCCATCACTATATTTCAACATATTTTGATCATAACTATCATAGCCATCTTCACTTCCTGTTTGCCTTTCCGATTCAGACTCGGTCTCTTCTAAAACAGTCATTGTTATGGCAGTATCTGAGTCGAATTTTATTTCGGTTTCTATAATAACTTTAGCGAAATTATTATTATAAAAAGCATAATGTCCATAAGATTCCTCCGATGAAGAATCTATTGGGGCAGTGATGGAATTATTGATTAGTCGATTGACCTTGATGGGCGGTTGGTCGTTGTTGTGATACAAAGTTTTTCTTGGAGCGAAGTAAACGTCCAGAGAATCTTCGTCGTAATTTTCACACAAAATTCTGTACCTATCTTGTATTTTTAAATCTAGCCTTGATAAAGATATCGAGTACTCTTTGGGTCCGCATACTTTGCGAAGTTTCATCATGGCCCGATGGGCCACATCTCTATGCACAGGATCGAAGAGCTTCTCACCCAATATCTGAAAAACTGGAAACAGGTCGAGCGACTGGTATCTCCTCTTTAAAATTCCCATCACAGACGGAATCGATAAAATTAAACCCGTTATAACATTCATTTTCATGTCGATGCCAGCAGAATGGGGTCTTATGTTGTGATAGTAGCACTTGTCGAGAATCGCTCTTGCGGCACATTCAGCGTCTTCACAATGCGTGCAGAATACTTTCAAGGCATCCAATGCTGCTTTCCGAACATTGGGGGAGCCATGCCCCAAGTTGTCGACGACTTGGTCGAAAGGAAACGCGAGTGCATTGCCGGATAAGGGCAGGAGATCGGCTAAGACACGTAGTGCGTGAAGTCGCACCTCCCATTCCGGATGGGTCAGCCGATCCCTTATGGCGACGTAAAGAAGTTCCACATCGAGGTCCGGTGGCAGAGCGCGGGCTCGCAGCACGCGGTCCCAAAGCGGAGCGAGCGGCGGGGGCGGTGTCTCCGGCAGTTGCATGGCGCCGAAGTGAGGTGCCGGCTCGCGTGGCCGCGCGCCCGCCTAGATCCGCACAACTGGGTTAATGATCGGACGGTAAGGCACGCCGCCGCCGCCACCCCTGACCAATCGATGAACACACACGTTTACACGGTGTAAAAGTAACCCTATCCTACAACCTACCCTACAATAACTGACTGTGCTCGTAACACTGCGGGCCGACATACTTTCCAGTAACTTCCAGTAACTTTCCAGTATTTTTGGACTACAAATCTAATTATACTACTTTGTTACCAGTCCATTATTTCTCGTAAAAAGTAAGGAACCACTACTTACTGAACCAGTACTTACTATAGTTACGTACCTATACCTACCTGCCTACTGGTTATAAAATGAGCTTAGGACTTGTAGTTATCTACTTACAAAATCATGTATTTATTTATTTATTTATTTATTTCGGGCTTCCCACAGAAAAATCACATAACATCTCGTAATTTAATTTATTTTTAACATCATAACTTTTTTATTTAAGTAATGGAATACCAATACCAATACAGTAATGGAAACCATAGTTTATTTATTTATTTATTAAAAAGGATACCCAACACAGGTTTACGTACACATTCACATTAAAGAATAGTAATACAAAAAGTTAAAGCAAAGTGCTCCCGCAAACGCAATTATAGGGTACCACATGCGAAGAGTTTTGAACAATTTTAAAAATATACAGTCGTGGTCAACTAATTAGGGACATGCAAGATAGTGAAGAACAATAACCGGTTATGTACATACAAATATAAAACCCTATTGATTTCTCAGTAACCATTATTTGCATAATTTGGTGCGATTATTATGCTTTAAATGGCTGTAAATAAAAGAATAAATAAATAGAAAAAAGTATTTAATATCAAAGGTTGAACATGTATTCAATTTTAAGGTATAATTCTTTAGCTGGACATTTAATTAAGGACAGTAAACTATAATGAAAAATAGAGTTAAACAAAACTAATAATCTGCAGTATTATAATATCTTTAACAGCTCCATTTTATTACGTGTAAAATCAGTACCCAGTAGCAAAACCTTTGTTAGTAATTACCGCTTGACACCGATGTGGCATAGACATTATCAGTTTCTGGCATGTTTCGACAGGAATGTTTGCCCATGCCTCACAAAAAGCTTCATTAAGTTCATCTAAAGTTGTGGTACGATAAGTGGCTACTTTTTTCTTGATTTCGTGCCAAAGGTGCTCGATTGAGTTAAGGTCCGGGCTATTTGCTGGCCAATCTAGCACCGATACTGACTGACTGGTAAGAAACGACTTGACTGAACGGGCGGTATGTTTCGGGTCGTTATCATGCTGAAACGTCCATATAATAGGGAGATGCTCCTCAGCATAGGGAAGCATCGTTTCCTCCAATATTGCCTTGTATTGATGTTGGTCTAAGTTACCCTGAACTTTCCTCACAGGTCCCACTCCACGTCCAGAAAATGAACCCCACATTTTAATGTTTCCACCGCCATGTTTCACCTGCTTTTTTGTGAATCTTGGATTCATTTTCGCTTTTACTGGACGTCGTACGTATTGCCTTCCATCTGAAGAAATCAAATTAACCTTGATCTCGTCAGAGAATAATACATGTTGCCATTGGGCGTAGGTCCAATGTCCATATTTACGTGCAAACGCCAAACGAGCATTTCTATGTTCTTTCTTCAACAACGGTACTTTGCGAGCCACTCTTCCGAACAACCCTGCTTCTACCAGACGTCGTCGAACTGTCCTCACTGAGACACCAGCTCTTTTGTCTGTCCCAAACACTTCGTGTTTAATTAAAATAGAGCCTAGAAACGGATATTTCTTAGCTAACCTGGTTATCATTCTATCTTCTTGCGGAGTTGTTTTTCTCGATCTTTTTGTTCTGGGCACATTTAAATCTGTGTTATTGCGTCTGACATGTTGCACTGCATTGTATACCATAGTTTTTGAACAATTTAAATGTTCTGCTATCCTTCGGTATGGCCAACCATGCTCGACAACAAACTTCATGATAATTTTTCGTAGTGTTGGATCGCAACTTTTATTTTTACCCATTTTTCTTCAAAATATTTTTCAAAACTTAAAATAAATATCGGGATTGCCGCCAAAACTACCACGAAACAATAAGAGAAGAAGTAAAAAAGTATTGAGATTCAAATTTTGAAAATAGAACGCAATATCTCAGTGTCCCTAATTAAATGGCCAGCCAGCATTATTTGAACAAATAGCACTACGATAATCTATCAGCTATACTGTAAAGAGGTTTAATGTTTAAGAAGTTGTTATTGTTTGTATAATCGGGCACATAAATGACTAACTATACTTACATGTAAGAGATATGGAATATGGTTTAGACTCGTTGGAAAATAAAAAATAAATTCACAATTCGGTTTAACCAAAGAGTGTCCCTAATTAGTTGACCACGACTGTATATCTAAAATTCAAATTCAAATTCAAATTCAAATTCAAATTCAAATTCAAATTCAAATTCAAATTCAAATTCAAATTCAAATTCAAATTCAAATTCAAATTCAAATTCAAATTCAAATTCAAAGCTTACCGAGATTTGTTCGTGCTTAGGGCAAACTAAACGAATTAAAAGCCGTGCGGCAACACTTTAAACTATTTGTAATGTTAATGTTTTCGATCAATTTGTTTTCTATGGCAAGATGAATCGTGTGATTGTGATCGAATTTTAGAATTCGAGTAAGTGTCCACAGGCAAAAACATATTAATTAAAAAACATTTTGCTGGGGTAACGTTACTCCAGCAAAATGTTATCGAAATAATGGATGTAGCCTAAAAGTAATTAGTAGGTTAGGTAGCTTATATTTGTGTGTGCCTATCTGCCTATGAGCCAAAAATGTAACTCTAGTGTCCAAGGACTCTGTACGAGCACGTACCTACACTGTCCTACTTAATTCGTGCCATCTAAGCACTTTACGCCAGTCATCAAAAGCAGCGAATTCAGTTCGCGTTCGGTAATCCATCAAACCTCGCGTCTCATTATCATTTCATCATTTATAAGTTTTATATCAATAAATCAGTTAAAATTTATCTCAGAGTTTTACTGATATAACTATCATCAAGCCAAGGTGTGCGGACCGTACAGACTCCAAAGATATTCAGGATTTTGTTAAGTACCTATGGCGAAACTTCAAAGTCATTTTACGAGAGTTTTACTTATATGAGAGAACTGATATGTTTTATATAAAAAAAAGAGTATTACAACAGCTAATTATTTTGAATTTTTCAGCTAATTACAGCGAGTGATTTCAGAAATTAATGAAGACTCAAAAACAAACCATTGCCGACAAACCTGACTAACGTCGAAAGACACTTACAAAGTGGCGCTGCGGTAGGTACATGAAAAATGAACGAAGGTACCTTCGAACATTTTTCGCACTTTATTGAAATAACTGATATTTACCATAGTACAATATGTTCAGCCACTGGCCTATATATTACTACCCACGTACCTACGTACCCATCATTTCTACTTCGCTTATCTACCTACCTAAATTAGATCATTCATTATTAAAAGTACCTCCGCCAGTCGATTTTCACAGTTTTACCAAATGTAGAAGACATTTTTATAAAAAGTAAAAAACCACTGTGAAATGTGAATATTTTCAATGAGTGAAACTGAGAGAAAACTGTTGGAACCTTGGAACTTTGAAAGAAATTCAGGTAAACACAATTGTAAAGGTAAAGCAAGCAAAGGCTCAAAGTCAAAGCACAATCAAATCAAACAAAACAAACAATTCACGCCAATTGGACTACAAGTTTGAAAATTTAGCTTTTGACAAGTGACATTGACAGTTGATTACTACCATAGACATGGGATTTATGAAATAGTTAATCAATTCATTTATATTTTAAATGATTGAATATCTGTAAGATATCAAATTTAATTTATGTCTATTTTATCATGCTAAAGTAAGTAGGATTTCATGTAAAAATTTAATTTAGTATTTTTAATAAGTGCCTAAATTAGGATTGTAGTACCGGTGCCGCAATACTATAGATGGACCGATAGGTCGGTCGGTTCGCGTTCGCAGAGGCGACCATTGGTCAGTTCACGTTCGGGAAAACGATCAACGGTTCGGATCGCGTTCGGAGAGACGATAAATGGGTCGGTTCCCGTTTGTGAGGCGACTATTGGTCGGATCACGTTCGGAAAAACGATCAATGGTTCGGTTTGCGTTCGGAGACAAGACCGATGGGTCGGTTTCCGTTTGGGAGGCGACTATTGGTCGGTTCACGTTCGGGAAAATGGCCAACGAACAGTTCGGTTCGCGTTCGGAAAACTTAGTTTACAAAAATCGATTTAGATGTGTAATTTCCATAATCGATTTTGTAAAAATCGATTAAAACAGCACTTTAGCACATTTCGTATTAGACTAGTTGGCAACACTGGTTAGCAGGCAGGCAAGCGAGACAATCAAATAATCAAATCAAAAAAGCTTTTTCTTTTGCTTGTAGGTACATACGTCTACGAATACGTGATTTGCTGTTTATTTTTCTGAATTAAAAAGTGCCCTGTTTTTATTTTTATGGTTAGTGAATAAAATGACAATGAAACAAACGAATCCTTGTGGTGGTATCTGCTCAAATAACATACTAGTGCACAGTCAATTTTATAATGTCTAGTCCTACTACAAAATGAAGTTATTGGAGATAATATTATTGATAACAACGTGCTTCGACGTGCGGGTGACTCTCGGACAAAACGACAACTGCACAAGAACTAACAGCCGCGATGACTACAAGCTATGTCTCGGGAGATTATCCAACACACTGGGCAACAGATTTGGCGATATTATCTCAAAAGAACTCGGCACAGAATACACAGCTCACTTTGAAGTGCCTAATTCCTACAAAGCAAGTCTGTATATGACTTCAGATATCGAAACTTTGGCCAGCATTGTTGACAAACTAACCTACAAGCTCTCATCAGCTAAGAACATTCTTCAAGATATGAAAAATGTTATCAATGATAACAGCACTCCATCCTTTACTCACCCTTGCCCGTTCAACTCTATTCGGAAGTCTGTATTCATAAATAGTTTTGCTGTAGACAACTTACAAACTCCAGATCCAAAATCTCAAAACAGTCATCACAAAGACCTTAAAGTTAAGAGACAATATTTTTTATCTGACATGGACTATGCCACAGATCGAGATTGCTCATCCATGCCTCATTCTAATTTAAGATATTTGTATCACAAGGTTGTGCATCCAGATCCTAAACTTGTAGTTTTTATAATGGATAATAATATGGACTTGGACTCTTTTCTACATGCTGTAAACATTGTCAAAGAAACAGCCTATGCATTGCAAGAGACAGATTTAATTGCTCTGAAGATGACCAACATGACAGATTTTGTGAAGTTTGAGAATGCTTGTAGTAACGGAGGTGTTTCAGATTTGGGAAATGCAACAGACAACAACAAACTTCTGCTGAGGGAATACCTATCATCAGTGGACATTGTATCCTCAAATGTCTTGCCGTTGGCCATTAACAAAGATCTTATGAAATTACTAGAGAAGAAGAATTTGCCAAAGCACAAACTTTTTATTTTCCTGACAGATATCAAAGTATTGAAAAATGATGCCCTGCTGAAATTGTTTCCATTTACGGATAATAAAAGTAAAGATGAGGGCTTGGTATTTGCTATTGGATTAATAAATGGAAACAAAATTGACAAGAATTGTTCTTTGGGTATCTTACACATAGACAAGTGGCATAATCACTCCAACAACCATTCTGTGATGAGGATCCACATCAATGACAGTGGAGTTATTGGCCAAGTTGCCTCAGCATTTATTTCTCTGCTGCCCGGTAAGTATGAGAGTACTGATATTAAAATTGAAGGCCCAATTTGGGAAGCTACAGAAAGGGACTTCATGGTATCTCTTGTTCTTCCAACAGTTAGTGGTGTAATTGGCCTAGACTTGTATTGGTCTGATTTAGCTGAAGATATAATATATTTCAAGGGTACTAATCATAGAAAAAGAGCTTTTGTTATTGATTTTTCTGGGCGAGTTCTGATGCACACATTTTTCCCACGACCGGAAACTACATCTGACAAAATTAAATTTACTAACATTAAAGGAATTGAAAGTCATAACTTTTCTAAAATTGTTTTGCCAGTAATGTTGGCTAAATCTTCTGGTAATATATCCATAATTCAAAATTCTATAACTATATTGTATTCCTGGAAATGGGTTGATAACCTGTATGTTGTTTGCATAGCATCAGAAGTTATAGAATCAAGTAGATTCAATAAAACAAACATATTTTTTACTAGAAGCAGTAAGGAAATACTTTTTCATAGATTAGATTTGTTTCCCCCGAAAAGTGGAAAAATGTGCCGTCATTTCAAACAGATAGCCACCATTGACCAAGGTACCGTCTACTTGAGTCCTTCAAGTTTTCAGTCACCCTTTACTTACCTTTATGATATGGGTGATGGTCAAGAGGCTATCACTTACATGAAAAATTATTTGGCCTACTTGAAAAGTGTAGCTCATGGCTTACTATCCAATCCTGGTCTAAAACAAGAGATTCAACTGGATGTTGGATTTCTACATTCTCTTTTATCGTTTTACAAAAGGCAGCATTTGCATGGTGTATTAACTAAATACATAGTCAGAAGATATGCAGTGACCGAGAGTGGAGTGCTTGTCATGTTTCCTGGCACTGTTCTTGAGTATGATTATGAGCCAATCCGAAGGCCATGGTACACATATGCCATGGATAATCCTGGTAAAATAATTTTAACACCTCCTAACTTAGATGTAGGTGGAGCAGGGTATGTAGTTTCAATTTCCTATGCTGTAAATAGCTCTTATTATCCCACCATGGTAGTGTCTATGGATGTCACAATGGGTTTCCTTTACAAGCTGCTCATTGACAGCATGCCCCTTTGCGCAATGTCGTATGCCAAATGCTTCATTATGAACAATCGAGGCTACTTGGTTTCTCATCCTGGGCTCATGGATCCAAATAGCTCTGGCCCTATAGAACAGCAACATATAACACACAAAGAATCCATGATTGCTATGGATATGTTAAACCACAAGGGGTTTGTAACAAAAAGGCTCTGCAACAATTTCTATGATAAAACTATTCAGAGATTCTACGAATTTAATACTTCATTACCAAATGTCCTTTCTAATGTTGTATCTGGTGATCACTGCGTCCACTACTACATTGCTGCCATACCTGGCACTAATGCGTTTGTGGGTTTAGTGAACGCGTCGTGCAGTGTCGGCGCCTTCTGTCCGTGCAGCATGATTGACCGCCTGTGCTTCAACTGCAATCGCATGGAACAAACCGAATGCGAATGCCCTTGCGAGTGTAGTTCTGAGCTGTACGAATGCCCAAACGCCAACGTTTCGCAATCAAACCAAGATACTCCTCTTTGTGGGGTGATGCAAGAAAACAATAATCACAAATCCCATTATTTTCATAACTTCGCTGAGAACTTGAAGTCGTGTTTCGATTTTCAATGCGAAAGTTATCTGTCTCACTCCTCCTGTTTAGGAGTGTTGGGTTGTGAGTGGTGCCAGATAGATGCCGACGGCCACACTCCACTATCTGCGCCGTTCTGTACTTCTCAGTCGACTTGTTTCAATGGTGTTCTAGGTGCTGTGACGCCTTATGGTGAAGGCACCTTTGGCCACGTCCATAGAGATGCCTTCGGGAGCTATTCGACGATAGGGCCTATAGCCGGATGTATAGTGACCGTCAGCTTGATCATAGCTGTGGCTATATACTGTTACAGGCAAAATGTGACAACAGCCAGTTGCCACAATTTGTATGTTGACGGACCAGCAGAGACTTGGCACGACGCTGATGTGCAAATGAGCCACCTCCATTCAGACGATCCTCACGATCAGTCTGGTCAAGATAAATTGCTTCCTGCGATGGAAATAGAGGCCCCAATTTCGCCTTATAGAGTAGTTACTGGGTACAGGAGAGCTCATACAGCAAATGGTTCCGATCATGGCTACTCAACTATGACCCCCCATGAAGATTCGGAGGCTACAGGTTTCTCTGTGAACGATCCTATCATACTATCAGATGATACGAAATCTGACGTGAGCTGTCCTTTGCCAGCTAAGATAAAGCCAAGGCTAATAGCTGCCGACTTGAGTGTGACTGTTTTACCATGCGGTAAAAACAGTGTTATAGCGCCTGTAACTGTACATAGACACATGGAAGCATCGTAATACATATCCGTACACAATCTACCTCCTGTGAATAAAATACCTACTGACGTACGTAATGTTAAATGTTGTTTTATAATTCGTGATAGCTTTGTTTGTCTATTAAGTTTTAGTAGAATATTTTGCGCCTCGTTTTGGTTTAACATAACTTTGTATTGGTGCTCATAATAATATTGTAATAAGTAGCTTTTTATCGTACTTATAGTTTTTTTGATGCATTGGTTTTAGTATTATCATGAGGCATTAACTTATTGTATGTACTTACTCTTATTTTTTGTAAGTTCTTTTTAACTTATGACGTTTTTTTGTAAATGACTTAACAGCAGCTGTTGTACCTACTTACTTATAAAATATAGTTACGTTAGTAATATTGATATATTAATGCAAGGTATCTAGAATAGTTACTATCACCGGTAGCTATTTGTATTTACCTACTGTAAAATAATATGTACTGTTTCAAAACAAATGTTAGATTTAATATACTTACCCCAATCTTTGGGTCAAATCAGGTTGTAAAATACAGGTTATTTTTGTACTGTGTATTTTTTTTTTACATTACCTACCTACTAACTTAAGTCTATGTAAGTGGTTATAAGAAAACATGTGCCAGTGCCTACTGTATTATTAATTTAAGCTACTAATATTTAAGACTGAATTTCATTGATGTTGGCATTTACTTTGTAATTGATGTAATAAAATTATTTTTCTTTTGTAAGCTGGTTTTTATTTTATAGTATTAACATTGCCTTACATAAATGTTTAAAACATATATCGTACCAACTATAGGTTAGGGTTTTAACGTGTGTAGCACAGTAGATGTTGTTTAATAAAATTAATATCTGAAAGATGAAGTAAGTCCACATTTGTGGACGTGACCGCAGAGGATTTAAAATTAATCAATTACCAATTGCATCGCAAAACTTCGCTGCGACTCCGAGGCCGATCACCAAGCATTGAAATATAATACTTTATTTCGAATGGATAACTATTAAATTCAATTGATCAATTTTGAATCCTCTGAGCCTCTAATTTTAAATTTTAAGCCGTGTTGGCCGAGTGGGAGGTACCATATGAGGTTTCAATCTGAAGGTCGTGGGTTCGAATCCCAGGGTGCATCAATGGATTTGGAATGGATTAATGGACAATTTATATGCGCATCAAAAATACGTGATCAAAACTATAAAGGAAAAAACCGCGAGGATTTTCTTATAAGCGGCGATAGGCTTGCACCCTGTCACGTATGGAATGCCAACTACTGTAAAATGTGGGCATGTGCAAAATAAAATGTTTGGACGTGCCTCTACCCCCACTAGACATCTTCACAGGATCTAAGCGTCTGGAAATCTGAGAGGATGTCTACCGTACTTGGGGATTACAGTCGTGATCCTATTTAATTGTTTATTTAAATCCTCTGCCGTCCCGTCCGCCAAAGTGCGCAGGCCATATGTAGTAGGTATCTATTAATCGAAGCGTATATGAGTGTGTGTGGGTTGGGGGGGGGCGGGTCGCACGTCTGGCTTCGCGGCTCTCTCCGCCAGCTTGCATCGGCCCCGGGGCCGGTGGGTAGATCGCGCAGACTCAGCGCGCACCCACTGCTCCTCTTGCTCCACTGCTGACAGCAGCCGGGTGCGGTTGCTAGAGTTGCTGCAGTACTAAAATAAATAGAAATTGTCTAAATTATCTTTTCTAAGGGTGGGTTCCCATCTACGCGGAGCTACGCTAAGCTGTGCGGAGCGAACCAATAACAGCGCTCAAATATTCAAGTTTTAATATGTCGAGCACTGTGTTTTGTCTGCTCGGCATAGCTTAGCGCAGCTCCGCTTGGGTGGAAACTCACCCTAAAGCGGGGAATTCACTATCAGACTGCTCGTTGCGAGCAGATCTAGCCTATGCTCGTGAATTCTAGGGACGAACATGCCCGTCATCCCATGCCCGGTCGATCGTATTTTGCCTGCACGGGAACGAACTGGTCTGTCCATGAATGCGCGCAAATAAGGAAGTAAATATGAACGAACAAAAACCTTTTTGGCCCGATCAGACTACCATACCATGTGACAGACTTATCATTTCATATTTTCAAAAGCATAAGTTAAACATAACTCACATCTTTAGCGGCGTCTGCAGAATCGAATCGGATGATGGCATCGGTTTGACCTTCCTTTACGTCGACGTGCAACGCGTGAATGTTACTCCTTATCTGTAATGTAACATTTAAAATAAAAACTTCGAAAATCACAACCAGCCTATAAACATAGGTGAGAGCGCTGGTTGTAGGCACTTTAACAACATTTAAATTGATTAATAAACTGTTTATATTGAAAAAAAAAACCGGCCAAGTGCGAGTCGGACTCGCGCACGAAGGGTTCCGTACTATTATCATTATTTATCATTACTATATATTTTGTTTGCCATCACGTACGGCAAAAAAATCACGTTTGTTGTACGGGAGTCCCACTTAAATATTTATTTTATGCTGTTTTTAGAGAAATACATCATCTGTGAAAATTTCAACTGTCTAGCTATCACGGTTCACGAGATACAGCCTGGTGACAGACAGACGGACAGCGGTGTCTTAGTAGTCCCGTTTTTTACCCTTTAGGTACGGAACCCTAAAAACATAAAAAATAATTCATAATATCTCGTAACCTACCTATTTACCTAACTACGTAGTTAGCATTCCACACGTGACAAGTTGCAAGCCCGTCGCCGCTTTCAAGAATACTAACAGGTTTCCTCACGATTTTTTCCTTCACTATATAAACACGTGTAACGCGCATATACATTTTTCGAACAGAAATATCCATTGATGCACGGCCGGGATTCGAACTCGAAATTAATAATATCTACCTAGGTAGGTACCTATTTACCTAACTACATGAATTCAATAATTCAATTTCATACTTTTTAGTCGATCATGTGAAGTACCACTTATTTACCGACTTACTTTACCGATAGTGGTAAAATAGCGCCACCTGCCAGCGGAATTGCAAACATATTTCATCTTACCTCTCAAACCCCGAGCGGTCGCATGAGACCGCGAAAAGTACCTATAATAACGTAGTAACATCAAATGAAACTAGATGGCGCTAGAATGCGAAAATCACGTTTGCTGTATGGGAGCCCCCCTTAAATATTTATTTTATTCTGTTTTTAGTTGTTGTTAGAGCAGCAATAGAAGTACATAATCTGTGAAAATTTCAACTGTCTAGCTATTATGGTTCATGAGATACAGCCCTGTGACAGACAGACGGACAGAGAAGTCTTAGTAATAGGGTCCCGTTTTTACCCTTTGGGTACGGAACCCTAAAAATTATTAAAACGACGATTTTTAAACAAACATAAAATAGAGTATTTATCTATCTCTTAGGTTAAGGCTGAGCAACAACCAAATTTGCAATGGTTGAAGCCCAAATAATTTTTATCGTGAATGATGTATGGAATTGAAATTTATATGGAAGATTCTCAGGTATATAAGCGTCAAAATTATTTTATCAAAAATAAAAATTTAATAAAAACCTTGTTAAGAAAAAATGCCAAACACATCTCTGAAAATCAAGAATTGCCCAAAAATATCCTAAACCATAAGGCAATTCAATATGATATTTATCATAAATATTGCTAAATAAATTATAAATTGAATAGTCTAGCAGTTTTTTTTTTAAAGCCATTTCTTTTACATAATTAATTTTTTTCTAAATGTCGCTTACGCTATTTAATTCCGAGCATCGGTAACTTCATGCCGCACTCTATTTTCTTGCTATTCGCGTATTTTGCTTCGCAGTCATACTCATTCCGCGGCGATCCGCGTTGCTAGACGGACCTGTGCTACTTTTCTCCAGAGCGGTTTCGTAATTTTAAACTTAACCATGGGTAAAAAATCAAACAAAAAAAAAATACAAAAGCCGTGGGAAACGCATTGAACCTAATCTACGCCTCATATTTTTTACTAGCAACGAGAACGTGATGTGACTTAGGTTTAGGTAAGTACCTAGGTAGGTAGGTAGGTACAACAATAAAAACATCTCGCACAATTGTATGAAAATTGAATTATTGGTATCAGATAGATAGATAGACCTAGGTAGGTAGTTATAGTATGGTAAGTAGGTAATAGTAGGTATGTCGTTTTTATGTCTAGTTGTGGTTTAGTGTTGGTACCTACCTAATCTAGGTAGGTACCTACCTACCAATCTACCAAATGTCAAACATAACTGAAGTAGGTAGGTAGGTAGGTAGGTACTTTGTGTATTTGAAAGATTCATTCGCGAGCGACACACGGATAATTTCATTTAGGTTGGTAGGTACCTATAGGTAGGTACCTACCAACCTGCAGGCTTATTTCGTAATAATCCTATTCATCCGTTGGCTTTCATTGCCAGAGCTCTGAACACCATTCTAATTTAGAGAATAGGATACCTACATACATTCTATAATATTAGGTAGGTGAGTAGGTAGGTACTATGAAAAAGGTAGGTATTCTTTAAATACGACTGATGTTCAGAGCTTATCCTTCACCAACAGAGAAAATCCATTGATGCACGCCGGGGTTCGAACCCACGACCGAAAAAGTCGAGGTAGGTACCTCCCACTCGGCCAACACGGCTTCATCTAAATCATCTCAGACTGAAAACATTTAGTTGTCATAGCAACGCATTTCTGAACTGTTTTGTCAGAACTTCGTCTTTCGTAAATCGCGGGTCTACTAGTACTTATATATAACTCTTACGTTACCTACTGACTGACTGACTGACATATCAACGCACCGCGCAGTCTAAGCGACTGATTCCAGGAACTTTAAATTTTGAGGGTTTATTCCTTTTTAGTAGGTAGGTAGGTACCTACCTTACGCACTAAGAAATAAATTCTCCAAATACAACCAGCGGTGCAGTGCAGCGAAGCTTGCTAGATTATAACTTCACGCGAACAAAGTCGCGGGAGTTTCTACTGATATTATTGCTGTTTATTTATCTAAACTTTGCGGATTGGCTATACTAGTATGGAGAGCACTTCTTTAAAAAAATCCCGCGTTTCCGGGATCAATGGATAGTAGTTACTAGTTTGTAATTAGTATGCAAAAACTGTAATAATTGGATTTACTTACCTCAAGTTATTTATTGGCTAATATAGATGGCGCTTTGTAGAAATAGTATTATTTTATTGAAAGGGGTAGTTAGCGACCGGACAAACAGCTTATGTATATCCAAACGAGTGTGAAGTTACTGTGAGTGAGTAAGACAGAAAAATATACAAAAAAAAGAAAAAATATAAATTACAAATTTGAAGCCGCTTTCATACTTTCTTAGCTTTTGCCGGAAATAGACTAAATGAACTTTAGGTAAATATGCACCCAAATGTCCGATCACTAATTATTAGCTATGCAAAATTTTAGAAAACGAGCGTACCTACCAAGATTATATTGTACCTACCTACTTGTTTATAAAGCATCCTCTCGGTCGATATTGTGTTTATTTTTAGATCAAAGTAGAAAATATATGAAAATGAATACCTATCGATCCTCGATTTCGAAACAAATGAAAGGTAAGAGAAAACTTTCATAACAAATTACAGTTGTGATTATTTCACATAGTTGTGATTATTTTCACGTTTGACCGAAAATAATTTTGTAGGATTTTCATTTCGTCGAAAATATTCATTACAATTGGTACAAAAGTTATTTTATTAGACAATTAAAAATTCACAAATATCATATTACTGGTTTATTGTTAGATCAAAGAAGAAAACAAATGAAAATGAATCCCAATTGATTCAAACTAGTAGAAGGTAAGGGAAAACTATGATTATAAACAGTAAAAACTTCAATAAAAACTGCGTTAATAGTTTATCATAGCTACGTAGGATCCATCATTAGATATGGTATATTGCTTTGGGGAAACTCTTGCGATATGAGAAGGGCTTTCATTGCTCAAAAGAAATGCATAAGAGCAATTTGGGAAATGGATCAAATGGAATCCTGTAGATCTATATTTAAAAAACATAAAATACTGACACTACCCTCCTTATACATTTTGGAATCTGTTATGTTTGTCAGAAGTCACTATAACTTATTTGAGAAGCAAGATAATAGTAATCGGAGAACTGCAACGCAAAAACCTTTAATAATGCCTAGACCCAGACTAGAGTTATATAAACGTAACTGTGCTTACATGACATGCAAAATTTATAATAATTTACCTTGTTTCTTACTAGAAAAACGCGGAAATATGTTTAACAAGGCACTAAAGGAATGGTTGATAGATAATTGTTTTTATTCAATTGATGAATTTTTTGAAATTTGACATTTTATTATTCTATAGTTGCATGCAATTACATAATTTTAATACTTTATTCTAATTTAATTTGTTGACATTATTATTATGATTGTAATTAATATAGATAGGTAGGTATGTATATAATTATTGACTATTTGTATGTCATAACATTATGACAGAATATGTGAAACTTTATTTGACATTTATTACCATTAATTTTACTAACCACCATTAACTTTACTATTTTGAATTTTGAATTTTATCTATATAACGACGACGCTATAACTAATAAAAAAAAAATCAGGCACGGGTTTTCAATAATTGAACCTCACCACCTTTTATAAAACTCTTACGTTACTGACTGACTGACTGACTGAATATCAACGCACCGCACAGTCAAGCCACTGGTCCCTAAAACTGGGAACTGCATTATGAAAGGGGTGCTAAAGTTTGTATGAAAAATAAATTATCATTTTCATAATTACTTGACATTTAATATTTATGCTTTTCGATACAATTAAAGAAACGCATATTTAAGTTTTTTTTGTATTTCTTCATTCGAATATCGAAAAGTCCTTTCTCACGATTTTGATTTATTTATTTCGGATATTGCATACCGTTTTTGAGCATATATGTGTTATATTCATATAGGGCAAATGGTTGAACTGCCAAAAAAATATTCGATGAAATATTTATCGGCCAAGCAACAGCAGAATAATAAAATAATTGTTTGTTAGAAAATTTTGATATTGGTAAATTTGAAGTTGGCTGTGTTGGCGGAGTGAGAGGTACCTCGACTTTCCATCTGAAGGTTGTGAGTGGCCAATGGTTTTTTTTTATTCGAATAGTACATAATATGGTTTTTGTCAAAATAATAAGTTCGGATATTACCGTTTTTGAGCATTATGTGCTATTTTGATATAGGGTAAATGGTGAAACTGCCAAATAAATATTCAATGAAATATTTATCGGCCAAGCAACAGCAGAATAATAAAATTATTGTTTGTTCGAAAATTTTGATTTTGGTAAATTTGAGTTGGCTGTGTTGGCGGAGTGAGAGGTACCTCGACTTCCCATCTGAAGGTTGTGAGTAGTGGCCAATGATTTTTATTTATTCGAATAGTAGGTACATAATATGCTATTCATCAAAATAATAAGTTTGGATATTACCGTTTTTGAGCATTATGTGCTATTTTGATATAGGGTAAATGGTGAAACTGCCAAATAAATATTCAATGAAATATTTATCGGCCAAGCAACAGCAGAATAATAAAATTATTGTTTGTTCGAAAATTTTGATTTTGGTAAATTTGAGTTGGCTGTGTTGGCGGAGTGAGAGGTACCTCGACTTCCCATCTGAAGGTTGTGAGTAGTGGCCAATGATTTTTATTTATTCGAATAGTAGGTACATAATATGCTATTCATCAAAATAATAAGTTCGGATATTACCGTTTTTGAGCATTATGTGCTATTTTTATAAAGGGTAAATGGTGAAACTGCCAAATAAATATTCGATGAAACATTTATAAAACAGTAAGGTAATTATTGTTTGTTCGAAAATTTTGATTTTGATAAATTTATAGTTGGCCATGTTGGTCGAGTGGGAGGTGCCTCTAATTTTCATCGCAAGGTCGTGAGTTCGAATCTAGGCCGTGCATCAATTAATTGTTCAACTGTTCGAAAAAGTTATAGCGCATACACGTACCTACTCAAAACGGTGAAGGAAAACATCGTGCGGAAACCACTTAGTAGGTATTCTTATAAGCGGCGATAGGCTTGCAACCTGTGACGTATTGAATGCTAAATACTGCAAAATATGGGTATCGTGCCAAATTTAATGTTTGGACGTGTCTCTGACTACCCCTTTTAGACATCTTCAAGGATCTAAGCGTCTTGAGATCTGAGAGTTTGAATACCGTTCTTTGGGATTACAGTTGTGATCCTATTTATTTTATTAGTATTATAACATTTTATGGTCCTTTAGTATTCTGTGGTAATAATACAATTTTATTTAGGTATACATTTTCTCTGTTTTCGTTGTAGGCAGATAAACAGACAAATAGGTGTACTAATATAAATATGGTCAACAGAATATTTATTAGGTACCTACAAATAGTGCGTCAAGCTACTTTATTTATTTTGTGGTAGAGCCGCGTACAGCGCGAGCGGGCCGCGGCGCGCCGTGGCGGCCGGCAGCAGCTCGTGGTACTACGCGATTCGGGGGACGTAAGGGCGCGGGTGAAAACCGATTTTTTTCTAGCTAATAGCCCCCTCTTAAGCAAAGGTTTTGTTACAGGCAATATTTATTAATTAATTATTTATATTAGTATATAGACAAAACGGGAAATCATTATTTGTGGTCAATCAAATCTAGAGGTATATCGCACCACAACTGCCACTAATCAAAACGGAACATAGACAAAGAATTGTATTAAATAAAGATTATAAACAAGTATGTTTGCTATGTTTAGATAGTGACTGGTAAAATTTAAAATGTCTAAAGCTGAGGTAGGCACCAAACCGTATCTATGAAACTACCGCGGTTCTTTTCATTTCATAAAGTGTCCTGCAATAATTGTTAGGTAAGTGTTAATAGAATTAACAACTCTACTAGAACAAACTTGTAAGGCAATCGTTAAAAGCATAGTAATGCATCAACACAGAATCAGATGGCGCTAGTAAATTCAGATTCTTTGAAAAGTCTAAGCTAAATTTTCTTGTAAAAACAAGACTACTTAAAGCATGCTACAGCAATGCGCCTGGGCGCGAATTAATGACGGGGTGGGCTGTTCATTAGCGTTTTCTAGTATATGAGGAATGTGTTGCTAGCCAATTGTTTATAATAATAGGCAGGCAATGAGTGTCATACCGTTCGCTTAGTAAGTCGAACATCGAAGGTGGGTTCCGGTAGAATTTCCTTTACAAACACATCAGGAATCTTCTCCAACTTGGGGACCGATTTGCAATCTTCTGTTTCTGATGAAGGCATTACTGAAATATTACATAATAATATACATAGTATTAAAGGTAGTGAAGTGAAGCGACCGGCGATACTTTCGCGGTCTTCTGCTGTCTCGCGTATCGGTAGCGTACCTCAAATCCTACCATAGTCTAAATGCAAATCTTTAGCAAAGTACAAAAGAGTGTCCAATCGAGAAAATATGTATACCTAGGTACTATTTTGCTGCCTAAACAGATTTGGGTGGAAGTTCCACCCAAATCCGTTTAGGCGTGATTGAGCAACAAACATCCAAATATCTTCACAAACTTCTATATCTTCTATACTTATAATAAATCTGTAGAGAGGTCAATTCTGTACATGAAATATATTTCCAAAATAACTATCAGGGGGTGATTAGGGCTCGATACTGATGCCAAAAATGCAATCAGTAAAATTTTTGTCTGTCTGTCTGTCTGTCTGTATAACCGTTATAGAAACAAAAACTACTCGACGGATTTTAACGAAACTTGGTACAATTATTTTTCATACTCCTGAGCTGGTTATAGTATACATCACGCTACAATCAATAGGAGCAGAGCAGTGAAGGGAAATGTAGGGAAAACGGGAGAAATTACTCCATTTTTTAAGCTTCCGTCGCGTGTGCAACTTTAATGGTTAAAGCTACACAAAAATCATGTATGACGGAAATGTTCTCCTTAAAATTATATAAAAAATATCCCACGACAGCATATTATATGTCTATCTTTTATGGTTGACTTACAATAACACGTGTAACTCCCGATAGCTTAGCAGTTCTAAGCTTTCTGATTATATGTGTCTACTCTTACGTTTATAACACTCTCAGTCATCCCTCATTAAAAAAGTTAACATTATTAACTATTCCATAAAAAAAGAATCATAGAAATCGTGTGATACTACGCAGCCGGACCCACCGTGGATAAGGGTTAATTTTAATGCAGTTACAAATCTATGGAATTGTACGAATTGTACTCCAAAAATCAGCAATTGTACTAGAAGGGGTCAAAAAAAGCTATGAAAAAAACGTTTTGTATAAAGACATTCTGTAGTATATTTAGTATCAGTATTGCACCCGTGCGAAGCCCGGGCGGGTCGCTAGTTCATAATATTAGCAGAATGTTCGCTTACCTGTAGCAAAAGATGGCGCTTCCGGCGCTGGTATGCTCGAGTATGCATATCTCTGGTCTCGCCAGTTCTGTTTCATTTCCTTCATGTACTGCCGTTGTAGGTTCAAATACTTGTTCCTTAGTGTTTTCCATTCCGCTTTAGGAAGTATCTGCATGCCCCAGAGAACACCTGTAAATATAACAAATCAAGCAATACAATGAGCATGTCTGTCTTAGTTATGAATGCAAAATAATATTTGGAAGTTAATAAAAACTTATAGGATCACACTGTAATTCCCCAGCTAGGTAGACATCCACTCAGATCTCCAGGCGCGCTGATCGCTGATGATGACTAAAGGGGGCGGCACTCAGAGGCACATACAAACATCACATTTTGTGTATGCCCAGATTTTGCAGAAGTTAGCATTCCATACAATGGTTGCAAGCCCATTTCCGCTTATAAGAATACTAACTGGTTTCCTCACGATGTTTTCCATCTCTGTTTCAAATAATAATACTTATTATAATAATCTATATAAATAGTTAATTTATAGCTAGAATAATATATTTGGGTGACTATTTCTTCTATGCTGAAAATCAAATACCTTTTGGTGCTTCAGTTTTCTCCAAAGTCCCTTTGTTCTTTTCTTTAGAGCGCTTTCTAATTTTCTTTTTCGTTGGCGTGTCTGGATCTCCAGCATCTTCATCGTGACTTGTCATTTCATCTTTGGATTCGAGTAGTGGAGTTTTCTCCTATAAAATAATGAATATCTAAGCCTTTTCCAAACTACTTTCATGATCTATAGATTTGATATATCAAACGTCTTCACACGCATTATTTTTGTAGAGGTGTGACCAGACAGAGCACGACATTTGAGCGCGGCATTAGCAGGACACAAGTTTGCCGCGTGACTAGTTTAAACATAAATGTTAGCGCGGCCGTCGTCCAATCATAGCGCGTCTAGTCGAGCGCAGCTGTCGCGCTCTAAGGCGCGCAATGTCTGCTCAAACCTTAAGGCGCTCCCAGTCGACGATTGTTTTTGTTCGAAACGAAAAAATAAATACTTGTGAACAAGCCACATCTCCTATTTTATAATGTATAGTATTATGTGAATAAAGATGTACCCATCTTTAATCACTTCGATAAATAATCCTACCGACCGCTGCAATGACGACAAACACACGTCGGAGCGTGGTCCGCCTTAGCTTTTCGAATAAATTAATGATATAAATTATGTATAATTACTTATCAAAAATCTATTCTAATAGAAATCTAGATCTACATGTTACCTATCTTTAACAATAAATCACAAGTTGATTTTAATAGTAGGTATATAAAATATTTCGATCATAAATTCTAAAACGTATCATTTTGAAATAATATCTTTATCGTGATAAGTTTCTGCTATTATGTTTTCAGCTTAATAAAAATCTAGGTAGGAACCTGAAGTAATATACTTATAAAAATAGGAGATGTGGCTTGTTCAGAAGTATTTCTTTTTTCGTTTCGAAAAAGAGCAATCAGCGACTGGGAGCCTCTTAACACAGTCGAATGTCTAAAATATATATAGAAAATAATAATAATAAGATAATAACGCGATAAATTAAAAAACAATAACTTACCTCTGTAGGAGTAGTGTTTGTGATGCTCTTATTTTCATCCTATAAATTAATAAATTTTAATATTAAGTATAAGTACCCTTGTTTAGTCATTTTACAATGTAAGCACAGACTGATATTGACATTTTCATTAAGACGCTGCCAGTCGACGATTATTTTTGTTCGAAACGAAAAAATAAATACTTGTGAACAAGCCACATCTCCTATTTTATAATGTATAGTATATGTGAATAAAGATGTACCCTTAATCACTTCGATAAATAATCCTACCGACCGCTGCAATGATGACAAACACACGTCCACGCGTGGTCCGCCTTAGCTTTTCGAATAAATTAATGATATAAATTATTATGTATAATTACTTATCAAAAATCTATCCTAATAGAAATCTAGATCTACATATTACCTATCTTTAACAATAAATCACAAGTTGATTTTAATAGTAGGTATATAAAATATTTCGATCATAAATTCTAAAACGTATCATTTTGAAATAATATCTTTATCGTGATAAGTTTCTGCTATTATGTTTTCAGCTTAATAAAAATCTAGGTAGGAACCTGAAGTAATATACTTATAAAAATAGGAGATGTGGCTTGTTCAGAAGTATTTCTTTTTTCGTTTCGAAAAAGAGCAATCAGCGATTGGGAGCCTCTTAACACAGTCGAATGTCTAAAATATATATAAAAAAAAATAATAATAAGATAATGACGCGATAAATTAAAAAAACAACAACTTACCTCTGTAGGAGTAGTGTTTGTGATGCTCTTATTTTCATCCTATAAATTAATAAATTTTAATATTAAGTATAAGTACCCTTGTTTAGTCATTTTACAATGTAAGCACAGACTGATATTGACATTTTCATTAAGACGCTGCCAGTCGACGATTATTTTTGTTCAAAACGAAAAAAGAAATACTTGTGAACAAGCCACATCTCCTATTTAATAATGTATAGTATATGTGAATAAAGATGTACCCATCTTTAATCACTTCGATAAATAATCCTACCGACCGCTGCAATGATGACAAACACACGTCCGTGCGTGGTCCGCCTTAGCTTTTCGAATAGTATAATTACTTATCAAAAATCTATCCTAATAGAAATCTAGATCTACATATTACCTATCTTTAACAATAAATCACAAGTTGATTTTAATAGTAGGTATATAAAATATTTCGATCATAAATTCTAAAACGTATCATTTTGAAATAATATTTTTATCGTGAAAAGTTTCTTCTATTATGTTTTCAGCTTAATAGAAATCTAGGTAGGAACCTGAAGTAATATACTTATAAAAATAGGAGATGTGGCTTGTTCAGAAGTATTACTTTTTTCGTTCCGAAAAAGAGCAATCGTCGACTGGCAGTCCCTTAAGTATTAGTTCCAATGTATTAGCTCTAGCTAATTCAATAGAAAATTCATTCTGATGTAGAATAATTTAACTTTAAATAACACACTCACACTTGGAGTATCAGCTTTATTTTCGCTGTCAGAATCTTGTCCGAGCTTCAGTTCCAGACCTTTTGCAGGCCTCTTTTCTTTGTTTTTCTTTTTTTTCTTCGGAGGCTCATCTTCATCTTTTTCAGATTCTTTGTAGTTAGAATTTAGAGGATCATCAACAGAGAACATTTTTACTGATGAAAGTTCTTCAGGAGGCATACAAGTGGATAACTTGCAGCCGAGTTCAGTGAATTTCCTCAAGCACTTTTGGGCATCTTCCGGGTTTGTAAACTCTATGAATGCAAATCCCTAGAATACATTATCATATTGATAAATCTGTACAAATATTATGAGAAAAAAAATATTTTTGTTTTTAGGTATTTGTTTGTAGTGGATTACCAAAAAAAAAACAGACCAATTTTCAAAATTAATTCATCTATCAGAAGCTACATTATCAGAGAGTAACAAAGGCTTTATTTTAGCTTCAACAACATTAAAGATCCTCACGAAAATTGCAACACTGTAAAAATTTGCCTATGATCTTTATTGGTATGGGCAGCTAGTAATAAATAAGAGTCATATAAGTAAACAATCACCTTGATAGTTTTTGAGTTTTTAAATGTTGGTAAGGAAATATAGGCAACCGGTCCATATTCAGAAAACACTCGCTGCAGCCACTCACGAGTAGCAGACACTGGAATTGATTCCACATAGACAGTCCTCTCATCCGCATTATATGGCTGGACTGGCACTTTACGTTTAACCTACAAAACACAGACAAATTTAATTTTCAATAACTTTCGTAAAAGTTTCTAAAGTTTTGAAAGTAAAATTTAAATATATATTTTACAGGTGTAATTCCTATGTTTTCAAATAATAAAATTTGTTAAATGAAACTTAGGTAATCAGGTCTTGTAATGTAAATAAACACACGTGCCTGGTGCTCCCATTTTCAAACAACCTTATCATTAATGTGCTAGCAAATATTTTATTGGTTTAAAGTTCAAAGTTTTTATTGCTTTCATGTGTAGGTACATTAAGGCCTTAAATAGGTATGGTATCAACATGAGCCCGGGTAGGGCATTGCAAAATATCACTTAGCCTATAAAATTATGAAATGAAACAAAATAAAATAAAATTCTAAAACTAAAAAATATTACTTATTATTAGTTATCAATCATGGTGCATAAACTAAGTACCTCAACTAATTATTTAAACTACTTAACTATTTTTGGGTTTTCACAAAAAAAGGGCAAACCAATAAAATAGGCTATAATATATTATTGTTAAATTGCTTAATTTGTTTATCAGTTAATCCGGCACTGACAATAAGGTATGTACTTACTTTTGTTCTGTCCTCCGATAGATCTAACAAAGTGGAGTGCTTCATAGCTTTTGCAACATCATTAAGATCTTGTGAAAAAGTGCGTATTTTGTTGAACTTCAGAAACAGGTCCAGAGGAACCCATGGATCGTTCTTCACGAGATCACCCAAGAATCTATCTTTACTCAAATTAGCCTCACTGAAGTAAAACTCCATTTGCTTGAGAATGTTATCGTAAAGTTGTTTTTTGCGATGTCGGATACGTTTCCTGGGACTGTGTTCATGTTTATGTTCTTGTTCATCAGTTTCTTCAGAAATATTGGCGTCAGGCATCGTTTAAATATATATCTGCTGAGTGAGATAAAATTAATATTAGTACTCAGTCGGTAAGGTAAGGTGGTCACAATCTCATTCTCAAATTATTTTAATAATTCGTTCGATGTTGTTTTTTTGATTACATACCCCAAGAGAATATAAACCACCACTACACTACGTTTTAAACCAATCCAATCCGTATTTTATTTTACTCTTACAGTGACAGTGACAGTATTGACAGTAAGCGGGCTGAGTTGACACTTTTTGACGACTTTTTGACGTATGTATAGTGATGTGAATTTAAATATAAAAAACAAGCAATTATTATTGATAGTTCAATTAATTTTGAGTTCTGACTAACTGTCGTTTTGCTTTGTTTAGATTGACAGAACGAATATCAATGGTACAGCAAAACAATGATTATATTGTATCAAAATATTTTAAAAAACTAGCATTCCGCCCCGGCGTAGCACGGGTCTAATAATAATATGAGTAATTATTTCACACGTTTTTTAAAATATTCTATAGCCTATGTTCATCAGGGATAATGTAGGATTCTAAAGGTAAAAAAACTTTTCAAATCGGTTCAGTAGTTTCGGAGCCTATTCGATGCTAACTAACAAACAAACAATCAAATCTTTCTTCTTTATAATATTAGTATAGAAAAATAGATGCAATTAGATTTCAAATTAATCGAGGCAAAAAATTGCCTCGATTTGAAAAATTCAAATTATTCTTTGCGTTGCATGTAAATGTAATGTTTGGCATGGTTTACTAGTTAATCCTTATTTGTATCTCGCTTTGTTACTTAATTTTTATAAATTTATACTGAATAAAGTTTCTGTCACCATCCTAAAAATATTATAAATGCGAAAGGTTGTGAGTTTGTTTGTATGTTTGTGCTTCGATCAGGCCTAAACTACAACACGGATTGAGATGAAATTTGCTGTAGATAAAGCAATAATGCCCGAATAGAAATAGACTACTTTAAAATACGAAAATCATCCCGTGAAAAACATACGAAAATGATCAAAGAACGCATAGGGGATGATTTAAATATAGATGGCGCTGGTGTGCAAAAAAATTTACATCAGTATTAACATCAGTCCTCATAGCAATGATTCATTTCATTCTTTATGCGATTATCGAAATTTGGACAGGACAACGTCTGTTTGCGGGTCTGCTAGTAGAATTATATAAGTTTTAGCAAAATATTTTAGAATTGGGAGTCCTGCGGGCTTATCAGCTAAAATTAAGTCGGTAGTTTCAAAAAGGAATGCGAAGTAATACATGTATCAGTCTAAACTTAGTTTCACCTCATATCAAATGTTTAAAAAAGTTTGAATGGTGAGAGGCGCGTTCTATTTTGATAAAATAAAACCTTGAGTCAATATTTATTGATCATCTAATCAAGCGAGATTCCTTGTCTATGGTTAATTCAACTCTTTTCATTCCCCTCCCTTCCCTTCCTTCGACATTGCCAATCCTCTGGCCCCTCTCGTCACCAGCAAAGAGCATATAAGTACTCGTCACGTCGAGCGAGCGAGCGAGCGAGACGTTCAATCAGTCACTCACTCGCAGTCAGTCACAAAGAGCATATTGGTCAGTCACACACTGACTGATTGAGAATCGCGTTTTTGTCATCCTACTCCTGTGCCTGATTTTTCGGGTGTCGATCGACGAGATAATGTGTGGGAAAAATCTTTGCTAGCTAGATACCAGGCCTAGTTCATCGCGTGCTAAGTTGAATAACGTTTGTCTTTCGTTATTGATTTAGTTTCCTATCGCGGGCTTCGCGGGCGGTCCGTCTCATCAGTCTGACTGCTATTCAGCGAGTGATCTCCAATACACTCACTGTACAGCTGAGCGTGCCGTTGATAGGACTTGCGGATAAGTACGTGCTTAGTGAGGAAGATGACGGCTGTGATGTGCAGCGGTGATATTATCGCATAAACTTAATTTGTTGCTCACAATGAATGCCAGTTCGCGGTCGGCTAGGCTCAGCTGGAAGCCCATAGAGGTGCCCAAAGCCCTGCAGGATGGGGAGAAATTCATCAAATGGGATGAGGTAAAGCAATGTTGTACTTTTATAAGCTAAGTACTTACCTACATAAAATATACCTATGCACTGGAATTACACCCAGTTACATCTCACTGTATCTAGCTTGCCAGTAATTCAAACTTCAATGTAGGTATCCAACTGGACAGACATATCCTGTAGGCAATGGACTACCCTATTGTGGATTGCATACTATATTTTAACAACAAAAGACCTTTGGTGATTATAAATAATGATGTTTGTGATCTTGTTTCAGCATTGTTGTTGACAATGTTTTCATTTTTATATCAAAATGTCATCATTTCCCCAAACATTAGAATTAGAATTTGTGTAACAGAGCCAACTGGTATCAAATTCAATACAAAAAAAAAAAACATTTTTGTATAAATTATATATATTTGACTAGCAGTCCGCCCCGGCGTCGCATGGGTGTAATAATGATTTTATGGCAATTTTTTTTACACCTTGGGTTACATTATCGAAGTTTTCATACGGATCCCTAACATTTTGGAAAATATACTATAGCCTATGTTCATCAGGGATAATGCAGGATTCTAATGGTGAAAGAATTTTTCAAATCGGTCCAGTAGTTTCGGAGCCTATTCGATGCAAACAAACAAACAAACAATCAAATATTTCCTCTTTATAATATTATATAGTATAGATGTAAGACCCTCATAAAAATAGTAATTGATTAAATTATTTGTAAGTTGTTAAAACGCACCTAAACTTATTGTGTTTTTATTTCTATTTTATTTATTTTATTTATTGAGTACCAACAATTATTACGATACATTATAAAAATAAAAATTGCTTACAAATTATGTACATTAATACTGTCTTATGCTAATTGCACAATCACTTATAGGTAAACCCTGCATGCTTTTAATATCTTAGGAAGTAGCAACAAATTAAATTACAAACAAGAGAAAAAAAAAACATTTACATATTTTATATTATTATCTAAGAATAAACCAAGAAGAGAAAAAAACTAAGAGGCATTTTGCTATGTCCTAGCAGGACCCATGTACCTACCTACTTATCCTATTTTTAAGACCTGAATGAAATAATTAACATGATGCAAATAAAAATAAATTTATGCTTTTATAACAGGATTCGGGGACGGGCGTCCCAGTCACTCTCCGGGTGGACCCTAAGGGCTTCTTCCTGTTCTGGACAGATCAGAACATGGAGGTGGAATTGTTAGATATAGCCACCATCTGCGATGTTAGGACTGGTGTCCATGCAAAAGTGCCCAAGGTAAGATAATAAATTACTAATATTAATAAGATATTCATACAAAGTAATAAATAAAAACCGGCCAAGTATGAGTCTGACTCGCGCACAAAGGATTCCATACCTTTATCTATAAAAAACGGCAAAAAACACGTTTGTTGTATGGGAGCCCCACTTTATTTTATTCTGTTTTTAGTATTTGTTGTTATAGCGGCAACAGAAATACATCATGTGTGAAAATTTCAACCGTCTAGCTATCACGGTTCATGAGATACAGCCCTGTGAGAGACAGACGGACAGACAAATGAACAACAAAGTCTTGGTAATAGGGTCCCGTTTTTACCCTTTAGGTACGGAACCCTAAAAAGAGACTAATGTCTACAAAGGCGGAAGAGATAGCTAGAAGCTAAAAAATTAAATAAATATTGGTGACACATTTTGCACAGCGCCATATCGTCCAAAGCAAAGCTTGTACTATGAGAACCAGATTACTGATAGAATACTTAAATACTTTTTTGTTTGTAGTAAATACATACTTATCTGGGGGCACGGCAGTGCGCCCGCCAAGTTGTGACTTGGTTGACTGCATTAGATACCTGGGTGTGTGGCTAGATAGGTCTCTACGTTGGAACAGGCATATCAGAGAAGTACAAATAAAAAGTTCGAAATTGATAAATATTCTTAAAATTCTGGCAGGAGCATCATGGGGTGTGCACCCAAAACATCTACGTAGACTATATATTTCTTTAATAAGAAGTCGTTTAGATTACGCTAGCTTTATTTATGATAGTGCTGCAAAAACTCACCTTATTAAGCTAGACAGAATCCAAAATTGTGCCTTGCGAATTGTTGGTGGTTTTGTTAAAACCACTCCTATACATGTGATGGAGTGTGAACTATGTTTACCGCCTCTGTATTTGCGTAGGGAATATCTTGCCACCAAGTATTGTCTCAAGGCCCAATCTTGGACGAATAATGTGACTATTAACTTATTGAATTCCTTGTTAGACCTAAGAAATTCAACTTTTTTCCGTAGAAACAAAAACTCCTTACTCATACATATTTATAGCGATACTAAAGAAGAAGTTATAATTACCTATAACCCACTGAAAATGTTTACCTTAGATACCTGGATCTCTAATATAAATATGGAAATTATTGAAATAACAGTTGATAATATAATAGAACCAAAAGATAAATATGATAGTAGAATTTTAAAATATAATACTTTACACATGTTAAACAGTAAGTTTAAAGGATGGCATAGGATATATACCGATGGATCCTTGACTGAAGATGGGAGAGGATTTGCATTTTACGACCCCCAATTAAATGTAAAACAAAGCTATAAAATTGACAATAATTCATCGATTTGTATTATGACAGTTGAACTTTGCGCTATCTCGGAGGCGCTTTCTTACATAATTAGTACAGGACTCGAGAAGGCAATTATTCTGACAGACAGCAGAAGTGCCTTACAGCATGTGGCTCGTTGCGCCTCTGGTCACAGAGGTACAACGATTGCCTATAAGATATTAGAAAAAGTCCTTGTGCTAATGTGTAGGGGTGCATCCCTGAGGATGCAATGGATCCCATCACATGTTGGCATTGGCGGGAATGAGGTTGCAGACATGTTAGCCAGAGAAGCAATATCAAAGGGCTCTGAAGTTTTTATTATTCCGGAATACTCCGAAATACTTCACAAATACAGAAACCGCATAAGAAAGAAGTGGAAAGAGTACTTTGATATTACTTCTCTGGAGAAGGGCATTTGGTATCGAACAATGCAGTGTGAGCCTCCTCATATCCCATGGTGTACCAACACCATGTTAAGCAGGAAGTATATTGTGATCGCCCATAGATTGCGCTCCGGACATATGCCAAATAATAGCTTTGAATTCATAATGAGGAGAGTGGACAGTCCGAATTGTGACACTTGTGGGCTAAAAGATGATGTGTACCACCTTCTGATGGAGTGTGTCCGGAGTGCATCTATGAGGGAACAAATGTTTAGGTATTTAGATGGTAACCAGCTCGATATGGGCCTGTTCCAGGGTATTTTAGCCTCGCAAACATCCGACGCGGCTAGAATGCTCTATCGGGCTATATACGAACTGGTACATTAGGGCTCTAGTATTAACTTTAAATGTTGTGTATGTACTTATGAAGATACGATGGAACAGACATCGTCGGAAACCGACGCAATGTTCCTTAAAAAATAGAATAAAAAAAAAAAAAAAAAAAAAAAGTTAAGCAAAAAAGCGGCACAGCCGTACCATCCTTTTCTCGTAATTAGCTAACCTTTGCGTAATAACGTAAGACTTGGTATTACATGGATCTCACTACTTTTTACGGTAGAAGAACTGAGTTGCGTTGCGAGATATGGCTTTTTTTACAAGTTATGTTTTTGAAGGCATTAACTATACATTATAACACACAGACACAGATCAAACATTTATGTTCACTACACAAATGTTAGTCCTTCGTGAGAATTGAGCCCACAACCTACAGCGCAGAAGGCGCTAGAGTTACTACCAATATAGCTGTGAGGCTAGAAATGAGTATACTTAATACTAATGAACATTGTTTCGATTCGTCTAGCTAGAGAATAGCTTGACGAATCATAACATTATGTTCATAAGTCTTCAATATGAGTGACTATGAGATAACCCTCAGCTTGTTCACTCTCTCATGCATCCGTGTCTCTCATTCAATGAGTAATTCCTGTTTTTATAATGAACTAGCTGACCCGGCGAACTTCGTATCGCTTTAGATTAACAAATGTTGTGTTAAGTGCCCGTTCCCGTTCCCGTTCCCGTTCCCGTTCCCGTTCCCGTTACAAAAAGTATTCTTTTATATATTAAGATATAATGTTGTTACATTCAGAAATTTAAATTATTCAATAAACACATACATTGTAACACATACTGAAGATAACAATAATATTATTTTATGTCAAGCTTAAAATATTTGTTATAACACAATAAACTCGTAATCTAAATCTGGCAACTGGCCAAGTATTCTAGTTTGTCTTTGGAGAGTAATCAAAAGAAAGAGGTCTAGGTACTGAATCTCTTTAGAAAAATAAAACCCGTCAAGTGCGAGTCGTCGCGCACGAAGGGTTCCGTACCATTATCTATAAAAAACGACAATAAAAACACGTTTGTTGTATGAGAGCCCTACTTAAATATTTATTTTATTCTGTTTTTAGTATTTTTTATTATAGCGGCAACAGAAATGATGTATTTCTGTTGCCGCAATAATAAAAAATATCTGTGAAAATTTCAACTGTCTAGCTATCACGGTTCATGAGATACAGCCCTGTGACAAACAGACGGACAGCGAAGTCTTAGTAATAGGGTCCCGTTTTTGCTCTATGGGTACGCGGAACTCTAAAAAAAGAAACCGGACAAGTGCGTGTTGGGTCACGCGCAGTGTAGGGTTTCGTAGTTTACAAGCTATCAATGATAAGATAAATAATTTTCAATGGTATTTGGTTGCTATTGTTGATCGTAGGGTATTTGTACTAAAAAACTGTTTTTTTAAAGTACATTTTATAAGCTGGTCAAATATTACGTCTATTACTCGAAAACTTGTAAAGCCTACTTAGCTGTGTTAGTTTTCCTTTTAAGTTCGTTATATGTACTACTACCGTAATTTTTTTCACGGCCCCAAACAAAAAAAAAATAGTTTAGATTTTAGAGGGAGGGACTTGTTTCTAACAAAAATTGACACTTTAAAGCTTAATATTACACAAACGGATCTCTTAATCGAAAAGTTGTTTCACAAACCCTCCATACTTTTTAAATACCTATCTAACAATAGCCCACACCACACCATGGGGTACGCGAGAAAAAAAAACATTCCCACTTTTGGTGTAGGTGAGGTACCCTAAAAATCTTGTTTTTCACATGCCAAATTACAGCTTTCTAGCACTAACGTCTCTGATCTAAGCTGCGGACAGACTGACGGACGGACGGACATGGAGAAATGTAGACTTGAAACCCCGATGCTAGGTTTACACTCGCGTTCGAGTGGCGAGACGAGGTGCGAGGCGAACAACGAGCCATGAGTGTGAATAGACGCTCGTGACTCGCCTCACAGCGCTCGCGTCCGGAGCGGTTTTTTGGGCACTAGTCATAGTAGATTTACACTCTCGCTCTCGTCTCGTGTCTCGGCCCTCGCCTCGCGTGATCGATGGAAAATGAGTTTCCTGTTTACATTCGTGGTGAGTCCAGTAGTCTTTGAGCTAGCAACAATGGAGGTCGTCGAAGTATTAGCGGCAACAAGTATTTGCTTATTTGCTAACGTAAAGGTTATTTTACAAAAACGGGCAGTACGTGCCATTTATAAAATGAAGTCCCGGGACTCCTTGAGACAAAAATTTAAAGAAATTAACATTCTCACAGTAATCTCATAATATATATTATATGAAAACTTATTGTATACTCATAAAAATATGGCTTTCTTTAGGAAAAAAAGTGATGTACATAGTATTAACACAAGAAATAAGAACAAATTGTACATACCCAAATTTAGATTAGAAAAAGTGAAGGGGTCGTTTATGGGGAATTGTATACTATTTTATAATAAACTTCCTGAAAACGCAACAAAACTTCCCGTTAGAAGATTTAAAGCCTACATAAAGAATAATCTTATAAACAAAGCGTATTATACTGTAGATGATTATACATATAAACGATAAATCCTCGTGGCCTGATGTCGCTCTGCCACTCGACAGCTAAATATTAATTTACTTAATATTATTTTGTGTAACATTTGTCTACTTTAATTATTTTTAAGCAAATAGTTATTTTATCTTTAAGTTTTAATTCTAAATCAAGTGTAGCGTGTGTTGCTTTTTGAATTTGTGCTGAAGCTCTTTAGTTATTTTTTTTATTGTTGTACGTACTTGAGTAGTAGGTACTTTTAATTATTATTCTTGTTTGAGCCTTCACCTTGTTCGATTGGCACCACACTGGAGCTCTACATAGCATTAAGGAAAAGATCTAAAAAAAAGGTAGACCCCAAGCCGTGTTTGTTGCCTGATCCTTCTAGGCTTGGTCGCGTGGAATCGGCGTAGCTTCTTTAAGGGTCCTTCTGTCTTAAGTTATTACGTAAAGGTTAGCTAATTACGTAATAACATAAGGCAGAAGGACCCTTAAAGTAGGGACTGAATAAATTAACCGACTTGGTATTACATGGATCTCACAACTTTTTACGGTAGAAGTTTACAGTAGAAGAGTTGCTTTGCGAGACTTGGCTTTTTTTACAAGTTATGTTTTTGATTGCATCTCATTTATTTTTGTAGAAAGCCCTACTTTTTAGGGTTCCGTACCTAAAGAGTAAAAACGGAACCTGTCCGTCTGTCCGTCTGTCCGTCTGTCACTTCACAAAAAACGATTCATTTATCAAAAACATTTATTACTCATTTTAAAGATGGTTTAGGTTAAAGGGTAGTTAGAGGCACGTCCAAACATTATTTAGGCACGCGCCTACTTTGAGCGGTTTTCAGTATTTAGCAGTGACATACAGTCCTCGAGGCTTACCTACAACTGGTTTCCTCGCAATGTTTTCTTTCTTCTTGCGAACATAAATTTTACACCCCGACGTAAAAAGAGGGGGTTTTATAAGTTTGCTGTCTGTGTATCTGTGTCACCGTTGCTCCTAAACGAATGGACCGATTTTGATGCTTTTATTTGGTTTGAAAGTAACCTGCGACATCAGGGGTGGGTTTTTTTTTATTTGTTTAATTAAATGAGTAATAGTTATTCGAACAGAAAAAGCCATCGGCTTTTCTGAACCGACTGCCTTCAGATCAAAGTTCTAGGCCAACACGATCATCCATATTATCATGTTATGTTAGAACATTTCGTGTTATGAAACCATTAAACATCTTCATAACGCTATTTTACGAGCCACGGTCCCTGGTGGCAAAATTACAGGGTGTGGTGTGGTCTGTAATTCCGTTAATACAAGTGGTTTAGCTCCCTCCCTTCGCCCGTCACACCGATCACAGAGAGCTCTTACAATATTCCACGTAAGACAGCTGACAGTGACAGGTTAGTCACGTGCATAGTTTGTTTAATTGTGGTGTTAAACTCAGCTAATATAGCAACAGTAACTGTATTATATACTAGCAGTCGGCTGGTCAATTCTACACAATAAGCCAGCTATCGAGGGGATGTTCTAATCCCTCGACTTATATGTTCCTTTAACACTCCCTATGTTTTCATGAGTTCGAAACAACTCAATTTTTTTTTACTAGCAGTCTTCTCCGGCTTCGCACGGATGTACTAATGATGATTTAGGCAAATTTTTGGTACCTTAAGTTCCTTTATTGCAATTTTTGTGAAGATTGATTTTGAAAATAAAATATAGCGTTATTACTCGATGATAATGTAGCTTTAGATAGGATAAAAAAAGGTCCAGTACTTTTTTTGTTTATCCATTATAAACAAAAATACAAAATTTACATGTAGATTAGTGCCTGATGCTCGAAATTAGACTGAGGGCCTCTTTCATGACCTTCAAGTAAGTCTCAAGTAGGTTAAAGTGTGCATAAACAAATTTCACCATGGTTAAGTAATACTAACCAAGAGATAAAGTAGCCTAATGTAGTTGTATTTTTACTTGACAACGTTAACATTATTTAAGAAGTAACTGATCAACACTTTACTTAGAAAGCGGAAAAGAGGTCTTTTGCCATTAATTATTTTGTCTCTGAACAACCTCTCGTTCGGATCCTAGGTCTAGTTTCAGAAATCGGTAAAAAATATCGAGTTTTCGTACGAAAGTTTTTCGATGGCCTCTGTTCTAGCTGATCTGGTAGCTCTCTTTTCGGTAGATCTGATGAATAATGAACCTTGACCACAAATTGACACGCGACCGTAACCACAAATTCTATGATTAATTTAAAGAAAGTAGCTGATATAAGGCTTTGCCAGCGGGTTCGCTCGCATGGTACCTGGATAAAAAGTAGCCTAAATATTTATGCTATTCCAGGATATAAGCTACCAAAACCGTTTGGTCGTTTGAACGTGATTGAGCCACAAACATTCTCACAAACTTTCGGTTTATAATACACTAGCCGACCCGTGACAGACGTTGTCCTGTCAAATTTCAATAATCGAATAGAAAAGACTGATTGTTTTTAGTCTGTGATGTCAGATTTGTTGCACAGCAGTGCCATCTAGACAGAAATCATCCCTTTTGCGTTGTTTTATCGTTTTGGGGATATTTTTTTATATTTTAAAGTAGTCTATTATTTATTCGGGCATTCCTGCTTTTCTTTTGAATTTTTTCCTGAATTTTCTTTGCTATAAACCTCAAGGAGCCCGAGACCTTTCCAACGAATGCAAAACCGTGGAAATCGTTTCGTGCGTTCTGGAGTTATAGCGTCAGGAAGGAAAACCCGACTTATTTTTATATTATCTATACTTCTATACTAATATTATAAAGAGGAAAGATTTGATTGTTTGTTTGTTTGATTGTTTGTTTGTTTGTATCGAATAGGCTCCGAAACTACTGGACCGATTTGAAAAATTCTTTCACCATTAGAATCCTACATTATCCCTGATGAACATAGGCTATAGAATATTTTCAAAAATATTAGGGATCCGTATGAAAACTTCGATAATGTAATCCAAAGTGCGAAAAAAAAAAAAAAAACCTTATATTGCGTTTGCTGCGGAAATTATTGACAATAGAGCAAAGTGATGTATTACAGTTTTAAAGAGGACATCAATATCTACAAAAAAGTATGCAATACCATATGTCTAACTATTAGGGATCCGTATGAAAACTTTGATAATATAACCCAACGTGTGAAAAAAATCCTTATATCGCGTACGCTGCTGAAATTGTTGACAATAGAGCAAAGTGATGTACTACAGTTTTAAAGAGGACATCAATATCTACAAAAAAAGTCTGCGATACTAAATGTTTTATTAGGGATCCTTATGAAAAATTCGATAATGTAACCCAAGGTGTAAAAAAATTACCTATAATATCATTATTACACCCGTGCGACGACGCCGAGGCGGACTGCTAGTAGATTATAATTGACATTAGGTATGGTATGTAGAGTGAATTGTAGGTACAGTATATTGCGATAACAGTGGACTGAACACACAACTTTGATTATTTAGCTATTCTATACATATTATATTAAAAGCAAAAAAAAGTTTGTTGTATTTTTGTGGTGGATGAAAATTAGAATACCAAGATGTAAAATTTTTATTTTATTTATAAAACGCCGTAGCCAGTTGATTAAAGAATTCGTAACCTAGAATTGCCTGCTTTTGATCAGGTTACCAACGAAGCCGTGGATGGAAATGAAAATGAAATGAAATAGGATCGTGACTTTAATTCTCAGGTACCTACCTACGGTAGATATCTTCTACCTACGGTAGATATCTTCTCGGTTTTGCGGTAGTTCAGATCCATAAAGATGTTTAATGGAGAAGCTAGTGTTATATAAAATGATATGTTGTGATAATTGTATTACACATGTTTACTATGGACACTAAATAAATCGTAACAAAACATATTAGACGTTACGTATTAGTAATCCACGAACTAGTACTTTCACTCATTTTCATACTTTTTCCTAGCTTTTCTCGTACGTGTTATTTTATTCAACAGAGATGATTTTAAGACATATTGAATTAATAATGCACTTGTAATTACCGACATTTCGGTATTTCCTTTGTCCCCGAATCGGGAGCGCTCCAATTCGCGTGTCAATTAATTATGTATACTAAAGTCGTGGAACTCCGGCAACTTGGTCCGCGTGGAGTAATTTTCATACAATTTTCAAACCTTCGTAGACCTACCTAATAAATCTCGGAGATTACTTTCTTAGTTCTTATTGAAGTTCTCATTGAGTATACGAGTATGTGTGTAACACACAGATACTCGTATACTCAATGAGAAAGATTCTGAAAATCTCTGAAAGTAAATGTCAATTGTCTGCTGGTTTTTGCTGTGCGTCTCAGAGCTTTTATTGAGGGACTCGGCAGCAGGGAACTAGGTAGGTATATCGTCCTCGGTAACTAATAGCCATCAAAAACATAACTTGTAAAAAAAACAAGTCTCAACTCAGTTATTCTACCGTAAAAGGTTGTGAAATCCATGTTATTAATTTATTCAGTCCCTACTTAAGGCCCTGTATGTCGACGATCTGGGGGCACGGCAGTGCCCCCGCCAAGTCAAGCAATAAAGCGGCACGGCTGTACCATCCTTTTCTCAAAGGAGTTCAGGCCATTTTCGACCCCCTAAAACTTCGTTGTGGATAAAGCTAGTAAGTAGCCTGAATTTTCAGTAACCAAGCAGTCACTATATAAACACGGTATATTTCAAATTTCATTCAATTTGAACCAGTAGATTAAGAATGATAACTAGTCAAAGTTTCCTCTTTTGTCACTCACTCACTCACTCACTCACTCACTAGCTCACTCACTCACTCACTCACTCACTCACTCACTCACTCACTCACTCACTCACACTCACTCACTCACTCACTAGCTCACTCACTCACTCACTCACTCACTCACTCACTCACTCACTCACTCACTCACTCACTCACTCACTCACTCACTCACTCACTCACTCACTCACTCACTCACTCACTCACTCACTCACTCACTCACTCACTCACTCACTCACTCACTCACTCACTCACTCACTCACACTCACTCACTCACTCACTCACTCACTCACTCACTCACTCACTCACTCACTCACTCACTCACTCACTGACTGACTGACTGACTGACTGACTGACTGACTGACTGACTGACTGACTGACTGACTGACTGACTGACTGACCGATCATCAAAAGTTTAAGGCACTTCTAGCAGACATAGAAGCTTCGAATTTGAAACACAATTAGTGTTTAGTGTAAAAATCTTAAAAAAACCTGCCAAGTGCGAGTCGGACTCGCGCACGTCGAGTTCCGTACCATTATCTATAAATCACGTTTGTTGTATGGGAGCCCCACTTAAATATTTATTTTATTCTGTTTTTAGTATTTGTTGTTATAGCGGCAACAGAAATACATCATCTGTGAAAATTTCAACTGTCTATGTACGTCATGGTTTATGAGATACAGCCCTGTGACAGACAGACGGACAGACAGACCGACAGACCGACAGACCGACAGACCGACAGACCGACAGACAGACAGACGGACAGACGTACAGATGGATATACGGACGAACAGACAGTGGAGTATTAGTAACAGGGTTCCGTTTTTACTCTTTAGGTACGGAACCCTAAAAGGTAGGGCTATCTACAAAAATAAATGAGATGCCATCAAAAACATAACTTGTAAAAAATCCAAGTCTCGCAATGCAACTCAGTTCTTCTACCGTAAAAAGTTGTGAGATCCATGTAATACCAAGTCGGTTAATTTATTCAGTCCCTACTTTAAGGGTCCTTCTGACTTATGTTATTACGTAATTAGCTAACCTTTACGTAATAACTTTACTTTATATAATAACTTTTTACAAGTTAAGTTTTTGATAGCATTGCTCTTTTTCAAAACGAAAAAAGAAATACTTCTGAACACGCCACATCTCTATTTTTATAATGTATAGTATATGTGAATAAAGATGTACCCATCTTTAATCACTTCGATAAATAATCCTACCGACCGCTGCACGTGGTACTGATGCATGGGCGGCGCGTGGTCCGCCTTTGCTTTTCGAATAAATTAATGATATAAATTATGTATAATTACTTATCAAAAACCTATTCTAGTAGAAATCTAGATCTACATATTACCTATCTTTAACAATAAATCACAAGTTGATCTTAATAGTAGGTATTAAGTATTTCGATCGTAAATTCTAAAACGTATCATTTTGAAATAATATCTTTATCGTGAAAAGTTTCTGCTATTATATTTTCAGCTTAATAGAAATCTAAATAGGAACCTGAAGTAATATATTTATAAAAATAGGAGATGTGGCTTGTTCAGAAGTATTTCTTTTTTCGTTTCGAAAAAGAGCAATCTTCGACATACAGGGCCTTAAGGGTCCTTCTGTCTTAAGTTATTACGTAATTAGCTAACCTATTCCTGTTTGGAGGATCTCTAGTTGAGTTACTAACCATTACAATGTCATTAATGTCTATGAGTAGGTACTCATAGTTAGCGCGTTGTGAGGCAATCAGAGATCGTTCGCGTAAAAACTATCGATCGGCACCTGAAAGCGCTGTAATCACTATTTGCCACAATACGAGGCGTTCGAGTGGCCACTAAGCCCCAGACTAATCATTTACTCGCGATCTCTGTTTAAATTGAAAACTCCATTAGCTTTGGACTGAAGTTTGCCTCATTTGGACCCTTCAGGTGGGTGACGTGTGAGATTTAAGCTCCGCGATATCGCTGGAAACTTTGCCATTCCCGATACTACATAGGTATCTATAAGCACAATTGTATCGATTTGGGACACATCCACCAGGTTCCACCTTCGTCAGATCATTTATTTCTTCCTTTTCTTTCCGTTACTTGTTAACGATCGTCCAGCCAGAAGCTAGCCAAGTTTTGTCAGAATTCAACATCTCTAATTGGAATTTTGCCACTTCATGATATAGCAGTTAAAGTCCAAGCACTTAAGCAGATAATATTTATTCCGATTATTATATTAAAAAAAATATAGGATCACAACTGTAATCCCCAAGTACAGTAAACATCCCTCTCAGATCTCCAGACGCTTAGATCATTTGAAGGTGTCTAGTGGGGGTAGTCAGAGGCACGTCCAATCCAAATATTATATTTGGCACATTTTGCAGTAGTTAGCATTCCATACGTGACAGGTTGCAAGCCCATCGCCGCTTATAAGAACACTAACTAACTGGTTTCCTCACGATGTTTTCCTTCACCGTTGTAAGCACGTGTTTAAGATGCGCATATAAATTTTCGAACAGTAAAATCCATTGATGCACGCCGGGATTTGAACCCACGACCTTCAGATTGATAGTCGAGGTACATCCCACTCGGCCAACACGGCCTTATCTTTATCTTTAATTAATCCTTATTTGGATAATTAATTTAAAAATCCATCTGATTACCCCCTGAGAGTATATCTATTGAACTTGGGGATTAAAGTCGTGATAATATTTAATTAGATTTTATTGTGTAAACTATTGGTCGAACGAAACAATATTTCAATATCGACTACTGGACGAATCGGTATAGATAGATATGATTTTACGTGTTTAAAATGTATGTCTTTGAAAATCTTTTAAAACCGTTGTTGCAGCGATTCAACAGATTATAAAAGATAAACATCGCGAGATCTTAGTTATAGGCTAACTACTGGTTTAAAACTAGTTAACTTAATATCTATCGTAAAAAGTTTTTTTTTTAATATTTTTTTAAAATCAAGCTTTTATAAATTCTAGGGCTCTAGCACTCGTAAAAACAAACCAAACGAGCCCAAACACGACGTTGGTTATAGTATGTAGTTATATTGTGGTACGTTGGTTATATTGTGTAGTTAGGGAGTTTCTATGGCTACGTTCGAGCTCCATCATCAGACTATCTCGCTAGTACCATAATTTTATAATGTCATTGGAGATTGATAGGTATGCAAAGTTTTATCTCAATCAGCCTATTTACTGAGGAGTTCCGTTGAACAGCTCCTGACTCCATAATCAGGTCAGCTCTCTGTCACTCACCATATTATTGCATTGTCACCGAAGTTACTTAAGTATACCAAATTTCAGCTCAATCGGTTGAAGATGACTGCTTCAAAATTGAGTTGCAAGATTCCACCATAACAAACATAGTTACATACATACATTGAAAGTTAAATAAAAGCTTTTAAAATTTCGTTTGTCTGTAATTTTCAGTAATAACTGAAATTAGTATGAGTATTTTCAAATATTTAACCTTTTACTATGGCAACGCGTGTTTTCTCTTGCTTGTTATTCAATTATATCCGTTGAATTTTACGAAACTCAAGTAAATGATTATCCACTGCCGAACCCGTGAAAGCGTCCGGTAAACAAAAGCATTAACCTTTACGTGCTATACTAACGTTTCAGCTACAGCTAGGTAGCTAGACGAGTCACGTTGCCTGACGTCTCCTTTATTGTTTTATAGCAGGCGAAGAATGCCCGATACGCAAAAATTATCGTCCAGCCGATCGTTATCGATTCCGTGTCATGCACTAAATTTAGAAAAATCTGCTACAGATGACCGCCTCGTTAGAACGAAAACATCCACATTCGCGCAGAATTTATAGATTCCTCATCTCGGCAACATCGATCTGCAATTCCGTTTCAATTCATATCATACAAATATCTCTTCTAATTTCTCAATAAACATTTTAAACCTAGTTCTGGTTTTTTACCCGCGAGGAGACGGTAAAATGTGCGTTTGGAGTGAGAGGATGTTTGTGTGTGTGTGTGCAAACCAATGTTACCATTTATCTCCAAAACGATTTTGATGCGGTTTTCAGTAATGGGTTTTGATTTTTTTGGTGCATGTTCTTAGATAGGTGTTACGGTAACAATTTACCAGGGGGCGCGCCAGTAAACATTTACTTGTGCAAAACCAAAACTGCTAGTCCGTGTTAGATGCGGTTTTCAATAATGGGATTGTGATTGATTATTTACTAACTTGTTTTGTTTAATGTTATTAAAAACTAGAAATAAAAATAAAAATTTTTAATTTTGAATAAACTCACGATGGTTAAAATATAATTGAAAAAGGATAAAATAATTGAAAAACCCCCGACTTAAATAATTTATGTGACGAGAGATAATTAGCGTTAAAAGCTTTCATATAAGTTGATTAGATCTCTCACAGAGTCGCACATATATGAACAATAGAGTATTCGTTTTCATAGCACTTCCCTACGTACCTATTTGGTTTTCGAAGATGGTAGATCCATGTAATACCAAGTCAGATAATTTATTCAGTCCCTACTTTAAGGGTCCTTCTGTCTTAAGTTATTACGTAAAGGTTAGCTAATTACATCTCACAACTTTTTACGGTAGAAGAACTGAGTTGCGTTGCGAGACTTGGCTTTTTTACAAGTTATGTTTTTGAAGGCTACATTATACATTAACACTTGAAGGAAGTAGAAAGCGATCCCAACTCACCATCTGGCACTACAAAACACTTGTTTTTAATTTAGTTGGAGTTCGACAAAAGCTCTTTTCACTGTTATCGATATACACTAAAATAAATAAATTATGTCCGATGGACACTGGTTCAAGAATCACGAAAAAACATTTAAGAATGTTATAAATCTTTTGAATATCTGAAAACTCGTACTTCACCCGAAATCGGTGAAGAATAATACTTCGGTCTAGAAATATACATGCCATCAAAAACTTATCTTGTAAAAAAAGCCAAGACTCGCAACGCAACTCAGTTCTTCTACCGTAAAAAGTTGTGAGATACATGTAATTCCAAGTCGGTTAATTTATTCAGTCCCTACTTTATGGGTCCTTCTGACTTATGTTATTTTGTAAAGGTACCTAAGCTAATTACGTAATAACATAAGTCAGAAGAACCCTTAAAGTAGGTAGGTAGTAGTCCTTCTGACTTATGTTATTACGTAAAGGTAAGCTAATTACGTAATAACATAAGTCAGAAGGACCCTTAAAGTAGGGACTGAATAAATTAACCGACTTGGTATTACATGTATCTCACAACTTTTTACGGTAGAAGAACTGAGTTGCGTTGCGAGACTTGGCTTTTTTTACAAGATAAGTTTTTGATGGCATGTATATTTCTAGACCGACTATAATGGGTGAAGTACGAGTTTTCAGATATTATTTTGTCTCCAAATCGGTTCAATATGAAGATAGAAAATACAGATGAAACTTTGCTTAGACATAAGACGACAGCAAGGGATTCTAAGAAAAAAAGTGACATTGATATGCTGTGGCCCCATGTCTGTGGTGCGGCGCCTTCCACCATAAAAAGGTGTGACGCCGCGACATCAAAAGGCGCGTCGCCGCACCTTGAAAAGACACGACGTCATGCCACGGAAAGATGCCATGCAAGGCGTAAGGCTCCTTTTGATGGCGTAAAAGACGTCTTTTCAAGGCACGGCGACGCGCCATGAAAAGCCTAGGTTTAACTATAAGGTAAGAAACAAAATAATTTTATGTTGACATTTTCGCACGCTTTTATACATAAAGTGAAGTAATCCAAAATTTCAACTTAATTCAAGTTTAAAGTTTTGCGAATTCGCCGTACACTATATTATAGGATAAATACAAAAATATACATTTGTTTGGGCAATTTTAATGTTATAAAGGTAATGCTTCAATAATGTGTAATAGTCAATGAAATTTCCTTTAATATCATTTCATAAAATAACTATTATTGTGAATAATTTTTTTAATACAAGACTCTAAAAAAAATATTAGTGACATATTTGTTCAATTGACTCGCTTTGAAGCGCCTGTTGAACGCAACTTATTCTTTGCATCTAAAAAGGCGTTTTATTAAAAAAACTCGAAAAACCCATTTTTTGAGTTACTCCGCTTTATTATTAAGCGAGCGATTTTTTTTTATTCAAATCAATGAAAATAACAACGAAAAACCGGCCAAGTGCGTATCGGGCCACGTGCAATGTAGGGTTTCGTAGTCTTCAAGAAACCCGTATAGTTTCACCATGTCCGTCTGTCCGCAGCTTAGCCTATTGGCTATCAGTGCCAATAGTACTTATAGTTTAACTTTTCGAGGGGGGGAGGACACTCGACTCCAACAAAAAATAGCATTTTAAAGCTTAATATTTCACAAACGGCGGCTCCCTTGATCGAAAAGTTGTTTTGACAAACTCACAATATTTTTTAAAGACCTATCAAACGACACCCATGGAGTACACGAGAAATAAAAAAAAAAAAACGTTTACCAGGTACCCTTAAAAAAATGATTTTTAAGATTTTATTCTATCACTTTGTCGGCGTAACTAATACGAGTACGTATATTCATGCAAAATTACAGCTTTTAACCTGCGGACAGACAGACGGATGGACGGACATGGCAAAACTATAAGGGTTTTTTGTAGACTACGAAACCCTAAATAATTTAGCCGCTGCGCCGCGGAAAAGCACTGTGTACGACAGTCGCCTTACGCCTTGTATGGCATCTTTCCGTGGCACGGCGCCGTGTCTTTTCAAGTCGCGGCGACGCACGCGCCATCTGATGGCTTGGCGTCACACCTTTTTATGGTGGTAGGCGCTGCACCACAGACATGGGGACACGGCCTAACGCATGCCGTATTCATCCTCTAGATGTGCATTGCGTGCTAAGTCTTATAAATTACGAGAATGCTGCCTGGAAAAGTCATTAGAAGCTTTCAATTTGTGCCATTAGGTAAAAGGTAGGGTGTCATTAATTATGGTAAACTGAAGTTTACGCACACCTATAGACTTTATTGCATCACCGTTTATTACCCGATTACGGCGAAGGCTACGTTTACACTAAGTAGAATTTGTTTGTATATTCTCGCACGCCTGTTCTTCTCAGAGCAGATCGTTTCTATAATTTATTTTTATGTGGGTTCGGGTATCAATTTGGCAAACGAGAAGGGATTTTGTCTGAATGTTTAAGAAAATAGGAGTACTCCTACTCCTCTGACAGGTTTTATGATTACGATATTGCAAATTATATATTTTTAGCAACATACCAATGATATGTTCCTACTAAAAATATACTACTTATACTACTCAGATAAGTAGTTTGGTGTTGGCGATGTATTTCTAATTCTTTTTTAAGACGTCACTGTAACCCTCTGCCTAAATAATTTAATTTATGTTAACAATATCCACTTTCCTCGTTTATTATGCCATACGTAGTCAAACACGCGCTTGGCTGTTTTTTTTTACACATAGGTATTTTGTTTGCGTAGGTTTTGTTTAGCACGGTCTTTATTGGAGCAAGGTTGTTGTGGTTTACTGCTTGATTATATGCTTCCGCCATTATATTCCCACGTTGTGGGACATCCCTGATTAAACCTGGGCTTTTATATTCGTTTGTTTGATACAAACACGTTGTCTTCCAATTTTAAGGGTGTTCTAAGTTGGTACTTCTGAAAAGAAACTGAAAAGAAGGGTAAACTTTAAGTTTTGTGCAGACGACATACGATACGTCACATTTTAAATACTAATTCTGCTAATAAACCATGCTAAGTAGAAATAATATTCAAATAATGCTAAAGTAAAAACAGTAGGTAATCATTAAAAACTTGATTCATTCGTAAGTTTCACTTTGTTTATAGAACGTATACAAATATAGAAACTATACAAATCGAATGGATATGGTGTAGATATTTTGATATTGAATAAATAAATTGAAATTAATTTGATTAAATGGATATGGTGTAGGTATCTAGGTATGTATAATGATACGTTATGCAATCGCCTAACTACCTAAATGCCTTCCATATTGTATGAGGTTTCCACGATGAAGATTGAATCGAAATAGAGATAGTATTCCACAGGGATTTAACTCGTAACTAAGCAAGCACGGATGCGTATGTGATTTGACACTCTCACATTGAATCAACCCAATAAAATCCCAGAATTTAGCTCTTTTCATTAAGATAGGACTTGTGTTCATAAGAGCCTGGGGTTGGAAAGGCTTATTGAATTCTACCAGAGTGAATTTATTTGATATAATATGACCTACATACGTTCAGGGGCCATCGTCCGCCCATTACTGTTTTAATTGAAGCCAGGCATCATCTATCCGTGCGTGAGACACTTTATCTCACGTTGTATGTCTTTCGTTAGAAATTCGAAGTATGCATTGATATCACGCTTTCTAATTCTTATAACACTTTGAATAGTCATAATAGCTTATTATGACTAAGATAAGAAAAAACACAGTTAGATAAGTGTCTGTCCGTCTTTCCGTCTTTCCGTCTTTCCGTCTTTCCGTCTTTCCGTCTGTCCGTCTGTCCGTCTGTCCGTCTGTCCGTCTGTCCGTCTGTCCGTCTGTCCGTCTGTCCGTCTGTCCGTCTGTCCGTTCACATAATATGATGTATTTCTATTGCCGCTATAACAACCAATTTATAATAAAATGTACTTGAAGAAGAAATAATGGTTTTTTTTGTACAAATACGATTAAAAAAATTACTGTTGTGTTTTTTTATAGATAATGGTACGGAACTCTTCGTGCGCGAGTCCTACTCGCACTTGGCCGGTTTTATACATTAAACACTTATTGTATACTAACATTGTAGCTTCTATGTTTGCTAGAAGTGCCTTAAAGTTTTGATGATCGGTCAGTCAGTCAGTCGGTGAGTGAGTAAATGACAAAATAGGAAACATTGACTAGTTATAATTCTTTAATTACTTATTCACAACGAAGTTTTATAGTGGGTCGAAAATGGCCTGAACTGCTTCGGAGAAAAGGATGATACAGCCGTGCCGCTCTTTTGCTTGAATTGGCGGGGGCACTCCCGTGCCCCCAGATACCTACTAAGTACTAACCTACAAATTTTGCTCGTCGATAAAATCCGCAACGTTTGTTGACCTATCTGCTTTTGAAAGAGGCTGGGAAAATCGATAGATTCTGTTCAATACGAGCTCGTTCGTTGAAATTTTCCGCTGATGGTAACAGATACGCTTTAGAGCAGTGAGCTGTATGAATACAAACGTTATTTGACATAAATTAAAGTACTTAAAAATAGTAGGTACTTATATTAGGTATATAAATCTAAAATGTGTTTAACAATAAGTTCTTTGTCCCCAGGATCCAAAAATTCGGAACGTGGTCCTCATCGGTTCTCAGGGGTCACTCGAAGAGAAAACTGTTACCGTCTGTCACGGAGCCGACTTTGTGAACATAACCTTCATAAATTTCTGCTGTACTAGAAAGGAAATTGCACAAGTAAGTTATTAAGGCCCTGCATGTCGACGATTGTTCTTTTTCGAAACGAAAAAAGAAATACTTCTGAACAAGCCACATCTCCTATTTTTATAATGAATAGTATATGTGAATAAAGATGTACCCATCTTTAATCACTTCGATAAATAATCCTACCGACCGCTGCAATGACGACAAACACACGTCAGACGTTGACAGTAGTCACGGTGGTACTGATCCATGGGCGGGGCGTGGTTCGCCTTTGCTTTTCGAATAAATTAATGATATAAATTATGTATAATTACTTATCAAAAACCTATCTTAGTAGAAATCTAGATCTACATATTACCTCTCTTTAATCTTTAACAATAAATCACAAGTTGATCTTAATAGTAGGTATCAAAGTATTTCGATCATAAATTCTAAAACGTATCATTTTGAAATAATATCTTTATCGTGAAAAGTTTCTGCTATTATGTTTTCAGCTTAATAGAAATCTAGGTAGGAACCTGAAATAATATATTTATAAAAATAGGAGATGTGGCTTGTTCAGAAGTATTTCTTTTTTCGTTTCGAAAAAGAACAATCGTCGACATACAGGGCCTTAATCTTCATCAGTTTAGTATATTTCTACTCAACTCTTAAAGTCATCACTTAAAAGGTTAAGGGTTAATCTTATGTTCAATGATTATCTGGGGGCACGGCAGTGCCCCCGCCAAGTCAAGCAATAAAGCGGCACGGCTGTACCATCCTTTTCTCGAAGCAGTTCAGGCCATCTTCGACCCCCTATAACTTCGTTGTAGATAAAACTAGAAGCCTGAATTTTCAGTAACCAAGCAGTCACTATATAAACACGGTATATTTCAAATTTCATTCAATTTGAACCAGTAGTTTAAGAATTATAACTAGTCAAAGTTTCCTATTTTGTCACTCACTCACTCACTGACTGACTGACTGACTGACTCACTGACTGACTGACTGACTGACTGACCGATCATCAAAAGTTTAAGGCACTTCTAGCAGACATAGAAGCTTCAAATTTGAAACACAATTAGTGTTTAGTGTAAAAATCCTAAAAAAACCTGCCAAGTGCGAGTCGGACTCGCGCACGTCAAGTTCCGTACCATTATCTATAAATCATGTTTGTTTTATGGGAGCCCCACTTAAATATTTATTTTATTCTGTTTTTAGTATTTGTTGTTATAGCGGCAACAAAAATACATCATCTGTGAAAATTTCAACTGTCTAGCTATCATGGTTCATGAGATACAGCCCTGTGTCAGACAGACGGACAGCGAAGTCTTAGTAATAGGGTCCTGTTTTTACCCTTTGGGTACGGAACCTTAAAAAAGAATTACGAATTATACATAACAGACCAATGACTATCTTCACGCAGGCCAGCAGCGGGACAACTTGCGTATATTCCGCGGAAAACCATCTCCATAGCCATACCTATCTATTCTATCTATACATATAATAAAGCTGTAGAAGAGTCCAATTCTGTACAATGAATAAAAACGAAAAAAAATACTCCTAGGGGTCTTCATACAAGTAACACAAGCCAAAAAAAAACATTTAGAAATTATTGTCTGTTTGTCTGTCTGTCTGTCTGTCTGTTGTCTATACATATAATAAAGCTGTAGAAGAGTTCAATTCTGTACAATGAATAAAAACGAAAAAAAATACTCCTAGGGGTCTTAATACAAGTAACACAAGCCAAAAAAAAATTTTGAAATTATTGTCTGTCTGTCTGTCTGTCTGTCTGTCTGTCTGTCTGTTGTCAGGCTTTCACGCAAAAACTACTGGACGTATTTTGATGAAACTTTTTATGTTATATAGCTATTAGTCCTCGGCAACTTATAGGCTATAATTTTGGAAGATCGGAATACCAGATGTGGAACTATAGCGGTCTGGGTCTGGGTAATCTATATGAGATATTAATATACTGCTTTAGGCAAAGTTGATCAACCAGCCGTCGACATTCGAAAGAAAAAGAATAAAATAAAACCGACTAAGTGCAAGTCGGACTCGCGCACGAAGGGTTTCGTACCATTATCTATAAAAAAAACCGGCCAAGTGCGAGTCGGACTCGCGCACGAAGGGTTCCGTACTATTATCAAAACGGCAAAAAAATCACGTTTGTTGTACGGGAGTCTCACTTAAATATTTATTTTATGCTGATTTTAGAGAAATACATCATCTGTGAAAATTTCAACTGTCTAGCTATCACGGTTCACGAGATACAGCCTGGTAACAGACAGACGGACAGCGGTGTCTTAGTAGTCCCGTTTTTTACCCTTTAGATACGGAACCCTAGAAACATAAAAAATAATTCATAATATCTCGTAACCTACCTATTTACCTAACTACGTAGTTAGCATTCCACACGTGACAGGTTGCAATCCCGTCGCCGCTTTCAAGAATACTAACAGGTTTCCTCACGATGTTTTCCTTCACTGTTATAAACACGTGTAACGCGCATATAGGTACATTTTTCGAACAGAAATATCCATTGATGCACGGCCAGGATTCGAACTCGAAATTAATTGGAAATTAATAATATCTACCTAAGTACCTATTTACCTAACTACATGAATTCAATAATTCAATTTCAAACTTTTTATTCGATCATGTGAAGTACCACCTATTTACCGACTTACTTTACCGATAGTGGTAAAATAGCGCCACCTGCCAGCGGAATAGCAAACCTATTTCATCTTACTTCTCAAACCCCGAGCGGTCGCATGAGACCGCGAAAAGTACCTATAATACGTAGTAACATCAAATGAAACTAGATGGCGCTGGAATGCAAAAATCAAGTTTGTTGTATGGGAGCCCCCCTTAAATATTTATTTTATTCTGTTTTTAGTATTTGTTGTTCGAGCAGCAATAGAAATACATAATCTGTAAAAAATTCAACTGTCTAGCTATCATGGTTCATGAGATACAGCCCTGTGACAGACAGACAGACGGACAGACGGACAGCGAAGTCTTAGTAATAGGGTTCCGATTTTATCCTTTGGGTACGGAACCCTAGAAATGAATTACGCGAATTATACATAAAAAACTCAACAGATAGCAGCACATGTGTACCTATATAAACATAAACATTCTTTAATTTGTGTTAGCTTGCTGAACCATTATGGGTTATTTTATTTGGTATACTAATATTATAAAGAAGAAAACCGTGTTGGCCGAGTGGGAGGTACGACGAACCCACGACTTTCAGATTGAAAGTCGTGGGTTCGTCGTGGGTTCCTGGCGTGCATCAATGGAATTTTCTGTTCGAAAAATGTATATGCCCATCAAAAACACGTGCTCAAAACGGTGAAGGAAAACATCGTGAGGAAACCAGTTAGTATTCTTATAAGCGGCGATGGGCTTGCAACCTGTCACGTATGGAATATCTAACTACTGCAAATGTGGGCATGTGCCTCTGACTACCCCCACTAGACATCTTCGAAGGATCTAAGCGTCTGGAGATCTGGGAGGATCTCTACCGTACTTAGGGATGAAAGTCGTGATCCTATTTATATTTTTAAAGATTTGATTTTTTGTTGTGTGTATTGTTTTTTTGTATATTTTATGTTTGTAATGGCAAACTCAAAAGCTACTGAACCGATTATAATTTCATTATTACCAAGCTACATTATCTCTGGGTAACATAGGCAATCTCTTATATTTTTGAAAAAGTAATTGATTCCTTATAAAAAATGCAATATTTTGATTTAAAGGTGTAAAAAACTACCAAAATTGTTGCTTTTTTCGCGTGCGTTGCAAAAACTATTAATAGTACATAAACAAACAATGATACATTATTGAATGTCCTCATTAATGCGCATATGAAAGTCTGCGAGGAGGTATACCTATATCTAAATATTAAATTTAGGTATAATAACCGTTTTTGTTTCTATCCATATCATAATGTTACTTATCCAACTTAACTAATTAGCAATAAAGGCTATTTAGGAGTGAACCACTTTTTGAATTATTCAAATCGGTCGATTCTTTTTGAAGGTATGACGAGTAAAACAAAATGAAAGCTGTCGCGATATTCCTATCACTGTTAAGAAACTCGAGCCCTTTTAACATGTGTTTATTGTAAAAGCGCAAACCCACCACGGCACACAGAGAGGCGACGCACGTGCGCCAAGTTTCGCTTTAAGCCCCAAATCCACCGCGGAGCATGCAGTACACGGGACGCGACGCATTTTAGCTGCGTGGGTTTATTTGTATGATAACGTGAGTCTACATTTCCACTGCTGCACATGCACATGCTATACAGGAATATTAACTCACAACTATGTACAACTGTAGCGCAGCACAGTTTTGAATCATACGTTCATCACGTTAAAGAATATGTATGTAATTGTGTCCATTGCAACCCACGGGCACGCTACGCACGATTTGTCGTCATTGGTGCATTAGTGGTTTGCTCGAATATAATACTCATGTAGCTCAACGCTGTCAACGCCATGCACGCTGTATACGCGGTACACTTAAACGTTTCAAAATGATGAAAAAAAACCACTTAAAACTATGCTGCGCTACAGTTTAACATAGTTGTGATTGTGGATTAATATTTGTGTATAGCGTGTGCGGCAGTGGAAATGTAGTCTCACGTTGTCAAACAAATGAAGCCACGCAGGTAAGATGCGTTGCGTGCCCGTGCACAGCATGCTCCGCAGCGGGTTTGCGCCTTAATGGTAAAGTCATAAGACTACTTATATAAAAGTTGCGGGATATTAAAATCGTGGCTACCAATGACTATCCTCACGGGGCCAGCAGCGGGACAACTTGCGTATATTTCGCGGATACCCATCTCCATTTAAGCCATAACTATTCAAAACAATCACATCTAGAAATGTCTGTTGCCCAGCAAAGCGGGCACGGGTCAGCTAGTTCAAAATAATCACATTTAGAAATGTCTGTCGCCCCGCAAAGCGGGCACGGGTCGGCTAGTCTGCTAATATTTGTTTCGGGACTGGGCATTGTCGTATCATGGTAGCAATAGCAATGGCGGATTTACACATTTAATTCCAGTAAGACATTTGGCAAAATCAAGTGACTGTCCTGCAGTGGGACGGTAAAAAAATTAACCCAAATATGCCGCCCTAGGCTCCAGCCTACTCAGCTTGGTGGTTAATCCGTTACTCTTAGTTTCTGATACCCACGTTACAGGCAATCCTAGTGTGGGTTTAGGACTAGACTAGACTTATTATAAATAGAATCACACACGTGTATAATTATTTAATAAATGATCTAAGGTTTGATGTAGGTCCTCGTAACATCTTATTATGCTTTTATACCGGAACTGACTTTAACTTAATTTGCAATAATAGAGATAGTGCACAGGTAAGCCGCTAACTCGCAAATAGGTCAATCAATGCTGCGGCGGCTTCACAATTATCGTGATTGGTTAGGCTGCAGATTTGCATGTCTATTTACAGTCCGGTTGCGATGCCGCAATCTCTATCTAGATGGCGTGCAGAATAATTGAAACAATACCCTTATTTGAATGGTAGGGTAGGGTCTTATGGTATACGATACTAAATGTGTTTTATGCTTATATCTTTAGTCAGTTCGAGTAATTTTCACCGAGAAGTTCAATGAAGAGAGATTTAGGTTAGTGCTCTGAAACACTTAACCTGCAAATATCAAAGCCTCACTGGACTTACGTATAGATTTCGTCTGCATTTATTAACTTACTAGCAGTCCGCCCCGGCGTCGCACGGATGTAATAATGATTTAATGGGAAATTTTTTGATACCTTGGGTTACATTATCAAAATTTTCATACGGATCCCTAATAGTTAGACATATAGTATTACATACTTTTTTTTGTAGATATTGATGTTTTCTAAAAATTTGTAGTACATTACTTTACTCTATTGTCAATAATTTCCGCAGCAAACGCGTTATAAGGATTTTTATTGGATTTTTTTTCACACCTCGGGTTACATTATCGAAGTTTTCATACGGATCCCTTACGTTTTTGAAAATATTCTATAGCCTAAGTTCATCAGAGATAATGTAGGATTTTAATGGTAAAATAATTTTTCAAATCGGTCCCTAAGTTTCGGAGCCTATTCATTACAAACAAATAAACAAACTATCAAATCTTTCCTCTTTATAATATTTTTATAGTATAGATAATACACACAAAATGAGATAAAGCGGGGTCCTACATGTTTTGTAGTGATGTTTAGTTTTTGAGGTCGTAACAAGTAAGTGATCAAAGATCAATGAAGTAGAGTGAGACATGTAATTATTTAATTCGATTTGTTGGTAGGTTAGCATCTCTTAATGGCCAATGGAACTGAAATGTTAAAAAGTCTTGGACCTATTACAATAAATAAATAGATCACGAGCGGTACAATAACGCACCTCAGAATAATAATTACAGTCGCTTAGTAAATGACTTCACACACGCTCTAGTTATGCATATTAAAAGTATTGTATTGAATTCACGATGTGTGATATTCGTGCTCAGTGGAGCGCGGCGAATCCGTCTCGTTGCCGTTCCGGATTAAAACTTCTCCACTTTAATCTTTCGAGCTATGGACCGCATAATATCGTTTTAAAACAAAACTGGATGGAATTTTAAATCGGGCAGGCGATGTATAGCTTGTTTATTTTATTACACGGGTATTTTGATATGGATCCTCTAGGATGCTCTGGAGTGAGCATATAATTATATAAATATACTAGCCGACCCGTGACAGACGTTGTCCTGTCAATTTTTAGGGTTTCGAGTCTACAAGAAACCCTTATAGTTTCGCCATGTCCGTCCGTCTGTCTGCAGCCTAGCTCAGAGACGCTTAGTGCTAGAAAGCTGTAATTTGACATGTATATACATATTAGTAATTTCAACAAAGTTGTGGAATAAAATCTTAAAAAACATTTTTTTTAGGGTACCTTCCCTATACCTAAATTGGGGATGTTTTTTTTTTCTCGCGTACCCCATTAAAATAATGGAGGGTTTGTGAAAACAACTTTTCGATTAAGATATCCGTTTGGGAATTATTAAGCTTTAAAGTCCCAATTTTTGTTAGAAGCGTGAAAAAAATCACGGTAGTAGTACATATTAAAAGGAAAACTATCACGGTATACAAGTTTTCGAGTAATAGACGTAATAGTCGACCAACTTATAAAATGTATTCGAAAAAGAAATAATATTTTTAAATTATATTAGTACAAATACCATTGAAAATTACATATTATAACGCACTTGGCCGGTTTTTAATAATCGCATAGGACAAAGCAATTTCAGGCGACTTCCATTTTTTTCCCTACAAACCTTGTACTGATTAAATAAATTACGAATTTTGGTAGAATGCGTATCATTCATTAATCAAACGTGAGTTGCTATGCCGACTACATGTTTTTAGTCTGTTACGACAGATTTTGTGCACACCCACGCCATCTATACCAAAATCATCCCTTTTGCGTTTTTTTTATCATTTATTTTATTTTAGCGTTTTTTAGATTTTAAGTTTCCCCTTTTATTCTGATTTTTTATCTACATACTACAGCAAGTTTCATCTTAATCCGTTTTGTCGTTTAATTTTGATTAGGGAACAAACATAGCAGCCTTTTCACAAACTTTCGAATTTATAATATTATCACTACATAGTATAAAGCAAAGTCGCTTTCCGCTTCCCGCGTATGTATGTATGTATGTATGTATGTATGTTTGCTTATATCTTTAAAACTACACAACGGATTTTGATGCGGTTTTTTTTAATAGATAGAGTGATTCAGGAGGAAGGTTTATATGTATAATACATGCATAATATAGTAGAGAAACACTGATAATTTTAGAGGTTTCTAATGTGATGTCGTAAATAAACACATTTTTTGCGCTTACATTGCAAATGCTGGCTGAACCCCACGAGATATATCAAAATAATGTACTACAGTATTGTACACCTTAAAAACGTCTACAAAAAAGTCCACGATGGTATTAGAAATGTCTTACGCACAGCGAAGCGGGCACGGGTCAGCTAGTTAGGATATATATTATATAATTATATTACAACATATTTAATTAGGTAATTAAATAGGTTGCAATATAAATAAAACTTTATTGCCATTACAAATGAAATGTAAACCCACAAACCTACGGCCGATAGTGCAGAGGATTTTAAAATTGCAGCACTCGACGTTCCATTGTTTCAATTTGTGCTAGAAAACATTGGAGCGAGTTCCTAGTTTGAAAAGGCAATTCTGTTTCGTTTCAATAGGAGGTTTTATAATAGAAACGCAAGACAGTCACGAATTTCAATTATAGTTTTTTCTGCTCTTCCATTTTCTACGCAGCCTTCGTTGCTATTGTGGCTTTATAAAGTTGCATAAGTAGAGTAGGGCCCATCCCTACTCTACTTTATGTACATGTGTGTTTTGTTTGAGTAATGCTCGTTCGTTTCCTTTATGTGGATGTTTTCCTATTTGCTTGTACGGCCGCAGGAGGGTGGAGCACGCCTCCTGGCACGTCACTCACGCTCGCTTCGTATAAAGCAGATCCATTATTAGTTAGAATACTAGTATTCGCAACATTATTGTGTTGTGTGAGTGATATATTGCACGCTCCCTTCGATATACGAATATGATGGATGTAAATGTATATTATGCTATAGTGTTGGTTATTTTTTTTCACATTTTCTCTTTATTGTAAATATTAGCACAGATATTAAATAATAAATTATGGCACGGATAGATTTGTTTTTTAACTCCTTACGTACTGTACCTAAATTGTGCTTTAAGGATTTCACAGGATATTGTTTTTTTGATTTTATTTGATCGCCGCTATGGAACCGAGTATTACTCCACACGTCCTTGTGAATTAACGTTGTTAATCCACGCTTTTAGTTAACCCCCCTCCCCCCCCCATCCTATATCCTAGTTCTTTTAATTAAGCGAGAGTGAAGACAATTAAATCTATGCAGTTCTTTGAGTGTTATCTAATTTGCATACGTTTTACTACAAAAAAATATATAGCACTTCTCTTTAATAAATGTCATTACCGTTATGGCTGAATGGTTACGAGTATAATGCAGCGCCGTATCTATATCCATATCTATCTATCTATACATATAATAAAACTGTAGAAGAGTTCAATTCTGTACATTGAACAAAAAACTAAAAAAAAATACTCCTAGGGGTCTTCATACAAGTAACACAAGACAAAAAAAACAATTTGAAATTTTTGTCTGTTTGTCTGTCTGGCTTTCACGCAAAAACTACTGGACGGATTTTGATGAAACTTTTTTTTTGTTTTATAGCTATTAGTCTTCGGCAACTTAAAGGCTATAATTTTGGAAGATCGGAATACAAGATGTGGAACTATAGCGGTCTGGGTCTGGGTAATCTATATGAGATATTAATATACTGCTTTAGGCAAAGTTGGTCAACATGCTGTCGACATACGGAAGAAAAGGAATAAAATAAAACCGACCAAGTGCGAGTCGGACTTGCGCACGAAGGGTTCCGTACCATTTTCTATAAAAAACACGTTTGTTATATGGGAGCATATTTATTTTATTCTGTTTTTAGTATTTGTTGTTACAACGGCAACAGAAATACATCATTTGTGATTATTTCAACTGTCTAGCTATCAGGGATCATGAGATACAGCCCTGTGACAGACAGACGGACAGCGAAGTCTTAGTAATAGGGTCCCGTTTTTACCCTTTGGGTACGGAACCCTAAAAATGAATTACGAATTATACATTAGTTCTTAAAAAACAGATAGCACCTATCACTACATAGTATAAAGCAAAGTCGCTTTCCGCTTCCCGCGTCTGTATGTCTGTATGTATGTTTGCTTATATCTTTAAAACTACACAACGGATTTTGATGCGGTTTTTTTTAATAGATAGAGTGATTCAGGAGGAAGGTTTATATGTATAATAACATGCTACCCGTGCGAAGCCGGGGCGGGTCGCTAGTATAATATAAAGCGCAAACATTATTTACATTTGTGTTGGCTTGCTGAACCATTATGGGTTATTTTAGTTGGTATACTAATATTAAAAGAGGAAAGCCGTGTTGGCCGAGTGGGAGGTACTTCGACTTTCAATCTGAAGTTGTGTTTGAATACCGGCGTGCATCAATGGATTTTTCTGTTCGAGAAATTTATATACGCATCAAAAACACGTGCTCAAAACAGTGAAGGAAAACATCGTGCGAAAACCAGTTAGTATTCTTATAAGCGACGATGGGCTTGCAACCTGTCACGTATGGAATGCCTAACTTACCAACTTTCGCAATTATAATATTACTAAGTTTATCTACATTAAATACTGAAAGCAATAGTAGTCTCAATTTTGAAGAAATTGAGAAATATTCTAAAATAAAATGTGCATTGTAAAAATGTATCCAATTTTTAACACGCTCTTATTAGCTCGGATTGTATCTATGTATGTAACGGAATCTTTGAGCTTAATTTTCACCAATTTCCAGAAGTCTGATTAATTTGAAAATTTGCATACATATCAAGGTCCGATGACAATGCAATAATTTGATATTGGTTTCCCATTATCCTTAATAGGACCGCCAGGATTAATAAATTCTTTTGTAGATCCTGTTGCAGCGCCTACTGAAATTCTACTCGCAACGCCTACTTAATATTAACTTGCCAATTAAATATACCTAGTATGGCTAATTACTATCTAGCTACGTCATTACTTTCAATTGTCATTAATTTACAACACACTTCAATTGTATATATATTTGTCCAAATTATTAAAATCTTTACCTAATTGTACTAAATCGCATTTTATTTGACAAAATACAAATAAACGTCATTTATTCACGAAAGAATAAACAGATCCTCTGTAGGAGAGTGAGGAAGATAAAGCTAGCGCGCGATCTGCGCATGCCTGCCGTTTCGGACTTGCTCTTTCGTTCGGGGACAACTGAGTGGTTCTTTCTAAAAAAATCTAAATAATTTATTCATTCCCCAATTTATGAGTTTGACACAGACTAAAAAATGAAAAATAAAATATAGTTTAAAAAAACTAAAAAAACACGCTTTTATTGCTAATCGAACTAAAAACTAGAAAATAATTTTTGATGACAAAGAGTTTAATATAACTGTAGTAAAAGATGAAACAATCAATCATATTGAATCACCTCAAAACAAAATTTTAGTAATATTTAAGTTATTAACACAATAATTCAATCCAGAGTAAAAAGCGTGGGGTGCATTTTACTGCGGTTCATAACTAGCTACCATACCTCTCATAGATAGTTGCCAATAAAATGATTGTAATATTTAAAAATATCACGCACCCCACTCTTTTTACTCTGAATTGAATTATTGTGTTAATAACTTAAATTTTACTAAAATTTTGTTTTGAGGTGAATCAATATGATTGATTGTTTCATCTACTACAGTTATATTAAACTCTTTGTCATCAAAAATTATTTTCTAGTTTTTAGTTCGATTAGCAATAACAGCGTGTTTTTTTAGTTTTTTTAAACTATATTTTATTTATTGTATTTAATAGCTCACTATTTTGGATATAACGGCTTTCACATAAAAGGTAGATGTGCTGTCACGGACTTTTATTTACAACTATTTAAGACAAACAATCCTACGATACATTATTTTCGTTTATCTCCAACAGTTTAGGTTGCGCACGCTAAGATAGCTCTCAGAGGCAGTTTTTTTCCGACTTATAATACTTATCGCGTAAAAACATACCCTCTTTTTATCGTAGTCGGTTAAAAAATAGCCTATGTGTTATTCTGATGAATAAGCTATATTATTGTAAAGTTTCATTATTTTTTACGTGAAAGTGTAACAAACACCCATCCATCCATCCATACATACTTACAAACTTTCGCGTTTATAATATTGGTAGGATAGTAGTATAGTAGGATTACTGTTGCTATTTTGTTGATGTGGGTAATGTTTACACATTATATAAAGGTGTAATTTTTCTAACAGATGTGGACAGAGGAGCTATTTGCGCTGGCCTACAACTTGAATCAGACCAACAACCCCACTGTTAAGTTTTTGGAAAAACTTCACACCAAGATCGTCTTAAAAGCCGACAAATCCGGAAAGATTCTTGTAAAAAAGTAAGTAATATAATATATATTTTTTTGTTATATTTAATTTACCAACACAAATGTATTTATGTTAAGAATAGAAATTTTCGAACAAGTAACTAGTTTCAATTCGAAAGAAACAACAACCGTATTTCATCCTCAGGGCATGTCGGATACGTCAATTTTACACAAATATTTGGTTTCGGACAGACAGTCGGTTCCCTTTATCCTTCACCGTTTGAGCTAATGATGAGCGCACTCTACCATCTAATGATGACGGATTATCTTGCGGACTATGTATTTTCTTCTTAAAATATTTTACAAAGATTAATCAAGATGAATAAACCAGATCTTCTCGTCATAAAATAACCCTAAATTGAAAACATAAAGTATCATTTAAATTTTTACTTTGCCACAACAATCCATCCATCATGTTTTATAGGTTGATCGATACTTTTACAACGCGTTGGAAGCCTAAATTATAATGGAGATATATACCGGGTCGATAGCTGGGCTATCTTTCAATCGGCGATTCGAAATCATATCCATCTAATAGATCAAGAGAACTATACGATTTTGATACGGGAAAGCTCAACGCGTGAATCTGATATCTAATTGGTTTAATAAAGAAATATTTAAAAGGCCTCTTATGTAGAAACTGACAGAATTGAGAATCCAAACATGGCATTTATAAGAACATTAAATTTTATACGTCTGTGAATGAAGATAATTATAATTAAGTTAAGACAAAAATATCTATGATTTGAAATGAAATTCAAAAGTTTTCATGAATCAGAACGTGGGCTAAAGAATATAAAATATGTTGAGGATAAAGATGGATTGGATGGTGCCAAAAAAACAAGCCAGCATTCGACTATATAGCAATGCGCTATAAAAAGACAGCGTAAATCAGTGTTTGGACGCTCACACATGCGATTTAAAAGCTAGTTCCTTGTTCCTAATCTAGATGCTTTGCGCATAAGACCATTTTGGTATGTCACATATTTTTTTTAGAGAGAAGATGTTTGTATACCTATATATGCAAAAACCGTGCAAAAGCCGTGTTGGCCGAGTGGGAGGTACCTCGACATTCAATCTGAAGGTCGTGTGTTCGAATCCCGGCGTGCAACAATGGATTATTCTGTTCGAAAAAATTATATGCGGGCTTGCAACCTGTCAAGTATGGAATGCTAACTACTGCAAAATGTGGGCATGTGCCAAATATAATGTTTGGACTACCACCATTAGACATTTTAAAAGAATCTAAGCGCCTGGAGATCTGGGAGGATGTCTTTTACAGTCATGATCCTATTTATTTTATCACTACATAGTATAAAGCAAAGTCGCTTTCCGCTTCCCGCGTCTGTATGTATGCTTATATCTTTAAAACGGACGGATATATATATATATACTAGCTGACCCGTGCCCGCTTCGCTGTGCGTAAGACATTTCTAATACCATCGTGGACTTTTTTGTAGACGTTTTTAAGGTGTACAATACTGTAGTACATTATTTTGATATATCTCGTGGGGTTCAGCCAGCATTTGCAATGAAAGCGCAAAAAAATGTGTTTATTTACGACATCACATTAGAAACCTCTAAAATTATCAGTGTTTCTCTACTATATTATGCATGTATTACACATATAAACCTTCCTCCTGAATTACTCTATCTATTAAAAAAAACCGCATCAAAATCCGTTGTGTAGTTTTAAAGATATAAGCAAACATATATACATACATATACATACATACATATTACATACAGACGCGGGAAGCGGAAAGCGACTTTGCTTTATACTAATGTAGTGATATATATAGATATAACGGATTTTGATGCGGTTTTTTTTAATAGATAGAGTGATTCAGGAGGAAGGTTTATATGTATTAAACCCGTGCGAAGCCGGGGCGGGTCGCTAGTATTATATAAAAATAAATCGCTGAAATTTATATACGCGCGTAACTTCCGAACGACTGCACCAAATTGGATAATTTATTTTTTTATGTTTCATAGTGTCAGACAAGGTTTGTATATAAGAAAATTTATTAAAAATAATAAGAAAATTAAATCAACGCTGTACTACCAAGAGCTAGGAGAGAGATTATTTATCACTAGCGACCCGCCCCGGCATCGCACGGGTAGCATGTTATTATACATATAAACCTTCCTCCTGAATCACTCTATCTATTTAAAAAAACCGCATCAAAATCCGTTGTGTAGTTTTAAAGATATAAGCAAACATACATACATACAGACGCGGGAAGCGGAAAGCGACTTTGCTTTGCAGCTGCAACAAATCTTACATGAGTTTGATACTACGGTAACTGGAAAGGAAACGGGAACCGGAACAGGAACGGGAACGGGAACGGGATCGGAATCGGGAACGGGACGGGGACGGGAACTTAAGACAACATTTGTTAATTTAGAAAGCGATACGAAGTTCGCTGCGTCAGCTTTTATGCTTATTAATTCGAATGTACTACCTACTACCTATTATTTTTACATTAGGTTAATGGGATGCATAGGAATTGAATATTTCGACATTTAACTTTATCTATACATATATTCTTTTAAGATAAAGATACTAAACTTTATCTGTTGCTTAATATAATTAGTACATTTTTGCCTGTGTAGGTATCGTGTCAGATCCATTATGAAGATAAAACATAATATTTGCGAGTATTCTTTGTAGAGTTGTTCTTTTGTTCAAAGTTGTTTTGTTTCTTATGTATACAATTTTATGGATTCAGTTTTTTATTTAATAGGCGTGACTTGTTTTTAATATTTAAATATCAAAGTTATTAATTATTCAAGATTAAATCAAGTTATTATATTTAAGAAATAATGATAATTGTAAAATATACATAAGTGAGAATTGAGTTTGGTTAATATTTTAGGCATATAATTTGAAAGTGTACCTAAATAGATATTGCGATCGCATCCTTGACATTGAATCAGAAGCTTTTAAAACGAACGAACCTGTTTTGGACCTGACATTTTACATCTATTATTCAAATACTGGTTGTACATATTACATAATATTATTATAAAAACTATTTGACATATTTTAAGGAATTAATCTGTTTTCTACCCGAAACTTACAACTGTAGATAGAAAACAGATTCTAGATCACCAATCGCAGGCAGTGTGCTCAAAAGACTGACGATGTTACCTTTGTAGTCACTTAATAGAATAACTTAGTTCTGAACCGGTTACTGTATTCAAAAATAATTTCTGAGATTAACTGCGCTTAAAGATTAGCGCTTGAATAAGCTGACTGGTTTATTGTGTAGAGTAGGTTTAATCCTTACTTTGACCATAGAACAATAAATAGTATGCTACTACTACAGCACATACTCGTATTTGCAATCTATTATGTGTCTAATGCGTGTTAATTTATCAAGGTGTTTTGTTTTATCTTCTATTTTAGTGACGTTGTTATAGTGACAACAGCGATTCATTTATATTTAAAGCCCTCATGATGTAAGTACGTTACGAGTAGATCACGAGGTCCTCATACCAAGTAAATACTAGTTAACACTATGAACTAACTAAAACTATTGATTTTCGTTTGTTCGTGGTGCGAACTAAAGTATAATCATTATTTTGTTCCATAATCAGGGATCTTTTTTGTAAACAAAGGGGACACCAGTGCAAAAAATTGAATATAAAATTGTGCAATCCGCAATTTGATAAGATTTAGATTGTTGTTATCCTTACTTTAAATAATAAATTTTTGTTCGCAATAATTATTAAATGATTTTAATGAGCTTACTTTTGCATGAATGTTATTTTAAACAATTTTTTACTAAGTCATTTATTACGCGAGTGAAACCGCTAGGCAAAGCTATTAATACATAATTATATTACATACCTACAGGTCGGCTATTTTACACAAGTGAAAAATGTTTGAGAATTACTGGAATTACACTTTAACATTGACTTTTCTTGACATTACTTTGTTTACAAAAAAAATCTCTGATTATGGAACGTGGTATAAATCGCCACCACTATCGTTTACCTATATAAATTTTCCTATTAAAAACAGATACCTACGTATAAAGTAATATAGAATTAAGAAACGTCAAACTAGATCTTTGAAGAACACCGGTCAAACTAGTCATGTTAATTAACACATGACGAATTAGTATTCATTAACAAGTGGAATTAATCAAATTCCACCACTGAAACGGAAGAAGTTCCACGCAGTTTAAAGTATAAGGCAATAAAAAATCAATGATATCATTCAAAGGTTTGTTTGAACAACGATTTGAATATAACACGTCGAATATAAACACTGTTTGGCAACGATCAGTATGATTTCATACAGACATTGACATGTAGTATAGGTTTATCTGCACTTTGTCTATTGTGATTTCCACAATTACGTCAATCATATAACAAGAGAAACAAACCATGTAACTACATAACAAGATCGCAATCTTATGAACTATCTATCTTTCGGTAAGTATCTAATTTGTTTCTCATACAACCTTCACGGGAAATTCAATAGAACTCTGCCGCTTATTTTAACTTTGTACCTTCACATAATTATTATGTCCGGAGCTCTTGAAAAGGATACAGGGATCGATTATTTATTATTAAAAAGGTTCCAGACATAGTCGTCAAAAATATCATGAACTAAACCGGTGTTCTTCAAAGATAAATAATCTCCTGACCTGATTACAGATTGAGATTTGCAATACCGCGTTATTATACTTACTCGTACCTACGAAGGTGTATTTGATCTTTACAGTTTTAAAGAATTTTCACCTTTATATTGCCAATAAACTTTACTGTGTTTCCATTGTGCGCAGCATTGTTCGGATATTCGCTCAGAATAAGGATGATAAGAAGCGAGTCGAGAAAGCATTGAGCGAGTCCGGACATCCCACGGGAAAGACTGACACCATCAGCCAATCCAAGTTCCAGTTCGAAGACTTCTTCGATTTCTACAAAAACCTTACGCAGCGGTCCGAAGTCCAGAAGATTTTCAACAATTTGTAAGTGTAGCTATTTAATAATACATATTCCTTACGAAACAAGGTTTTAACTTAGTTACAATGTTGAGCTTTGTAGTTAGCTTTCGTCCTTGTTTGTGAAGTTCGTCGTAACTCAATTTCATAGTGAAATAGTACTTATCCCTTAGTTTCATGTAAGGCAGTCTGTTAACTTCGGTATAACACTAAGATAAATCAAACAAAATGTCCTACGCAAACATTTGCATACGTCTAATAATAACCTAGTCACTATAACTTTACGATTGACCGTATACCATTTTGTTACGGTTTACAAAGAAAAATAAGTTCAGAAAGCTGTGTTTCTATAATATGAATCTTGTTTTAGTTAATTTTTCAAATTGTCTGTCATAATAAAATAAACAAGAATTCAGTGTCACAATGTCTGACTAGAACAGCGGGCATGATATCTTTATTATGCGTTGGTGTTTTAAATTGACACCATTTAGAGCTTATGAGTTCACAGGGCAAAATGGCATGGCGGGGATCAATTTATTATAATTGCCCGGATTGTATGGGCAGATAGATACGTGTCACCTGTAAGTCTGGGTAGAAAACCATAATAAAAATAGTTTTGGCATCAAACAGACTATCAGGATTTTTATCAAAAATGTTAAAGGTTACAGAAAAATATATTACTTTGGTATCCCTAATCGCAAGTAATTATAACCATAAGATTCGATTCATTAGCTTTGTACTTAGATAATTTTTACTTAGATATTTACTACACCGCAATAATACTCTGCAAATTTATGAAGCCGTCTCCATATTTTGACTCCTCTGAGGTTTTACTTTGCAAATCTGCGTTTATAAGAACAGTCGTGACGGCCTGAACAATCTGGGGAATCTGGAACAACCTGCCAAGTCGGGGCCACTGCACCGACAAGTCAAGCAAAAAAGTGGCACGGCCGTACCATCCTTTTCTCGAAGCAGTTAAGGCCATTTTCAACCCCCTATAACTTCGTTGTGGATAAAACTAGAAGCCTGAATTTTCAGTAACAGATGGTTATGAGTGATGTAACATTTGTTACAGAACGGATGGCAAATCGCATCTATCCGCAACGCAGCTGGTAGATTTCCTTAATGTCGTGCAGAGAGATCCCCGACTGAACGAGATCCTACACCCCTACGCCGACCTGCAGCGAGCCAAAGATCTGATCAAAGCGTACGAGCATAATAAGTACCAACAACAGCGATCTCAGCTCACTTTCGATGGTTTTTTGAGGTATTTTGATGAGTTTCATGATAAACTTTATAGACACAGATGATGGTGATAAACTGATAGATCTAGCTGATGGTAAGTAAGTAGTGCCTATTTATATGTGCTGCACCCAATGAGCATAGATACTACGTACTAAGATATGTTCCTATATATGTTATGCAAAATTTTAAACAAAATCTAAACTTATTTGAAATGCAAGTATTCTAGCGTTATGGAATGGAAGTGTGTCGAAGTTTTGCATTCTTGTTATGTTTATAAAATTCTAAATATTTCACTCTACTAGCGAAAAATGTTTGGAATTGATTCAGAATTTAAGGAACAATAAAGGGTCGCTAATCTATAACGGCCATAATTTTGACACTTTAGGGTTTCTCTTGACGAGAGGTCGCGCAATGCCATAAATAAGTTTTGTGAAAGGTCAACCCTAATGTGAAAGTATCTCACCTGTCTTTTATAACAGATTTAGGCTCACATATAAAACATCCGAGCTTATTTTTGGCTGTCTCTACTTTTGTGGCGTGAATATGAAAGTGCGTTATATGAGCTTTTACCAAAATCTAAAGTAAGGCTGACTCCCTATTCTCGCCTTATACATATACATACTAATCGATTTCCGGTGCGCAAAAGAATTGCTCCGCTTGGCTATTAAGATTCTTGATGTTGTATGTGACTCTAACCTCATTTGATCTTCTTTCTTCCCTTATAACTTATTCTGAACATTATTTATCTCGTAGATTCCTAATGTCGGAAGACAACCCAATGGTGGCATCTAACAGACTGGATTTATCAGACGACATGGATCAACCGATGTCGCACTACTTCATCAACAGCTCTCACAATACTTATCTCACAGGGCATCAGATCACGGGAAAGTCTAGTGTAGAGATCTACAGACAGAGTCTACTCGCCGGGTGCAGGCAAGTTTCTTTGAACCACTATGTAACCGTGAAAGTTTCCATCTAGATTACCGCTTCTGTTTATTCAAATTCAAATTAAAAATTAAAAAATCATTTATTTCAATAAAATCACAAGGATCACTTTGAAACGTCTTAGGAACTAGGTGAAGCTACGCTGATTCCACGCGACCAAGCCTAGAAGAATCAGGCAAAACAAACACGGCTTGGGGTCTACCTTTTTTTTTAATTATCCTTTCCTTAATGCTATGTAGAGCTCCAGTGTGATGCCAATCGAACAAGGTGAAGGCTCAAACAAGAATAATAATTAAAACTACTACTCAAGTACGTAAACAATAAAAAAAAATAACTAAAGAGCCTCAGCACAAATTCAAAAAGCAGCACACGCTACACTTGATTTAGAAATAAAACTTAAAGATAAAATAACTATTTCGTATTTCGTATAATTTATTTCTACTTCTATAAATACCAGGTGCTTTGCTCGTTTTAATGTCAGGAACCAGGCGTTGTCGTACTACTTCTGCTACCCTTTCTTCACCAATACGAAGAGCGCTGAGCATACCTGGACATCATAATATGGCTAACTCATTCAGACAAACGTTCCGGATGAGAACGGTTTCAGTGAACAGACCTTGTGATCATGATTAATAAATATTTAAATGTAAACGATACAAATATCCTTCTACCTACTTCTTACAAGAAGCCATCAGATTATACTATCACTTTCCCATTATTCATAATTATATTTACGACCCTTTTCTTCGTAATAGTTATCCTATAACTATACCTAAGTATACAAAATTGTAACGTATTATTTTTATATTCCACTTGGAAGTATACACATGGTTATGTCGTATCAACACGAATAGCCTGTACTCGCCCTACGATGTTTTGCCTTGCATCCGCCAACTTGAGGCATAAAGGTGTTAAGCCTCATGTGCCTGTGCACACCTGTAAACTTAAAAAATAATCAGGAACACAGATATAGTATGGTGGTAGTATTTGTTTTTTTTTATTAAATTCTGCGGGTACGTTTCAGTCCACCACGTGTTTGTCTGTGCAATTAATGGATGTCACGTCTTCGAATTTAACGTTACGGTCACATCGATTTCCACATCTAAATATAATAATGATCTATAGCGATAATAAATAAAAGTGGTAATTTCAACTTCCTTGATTAAAATAAATAACTTGAAACTTCCGCTTTAAAAAATTATGAATTTCAAAGTTAATATCGATTTTTGCATAGGAAGAAAAACAAACTATCCACTGATAATGCCAATATCAACGGTCTAAAACGACTCTTCTCAAAAATTTTCAATTATTTAGAAGCTCATAACTCAGCAAATATGCATCACACGAAAAAAATATTGTGTGAACATATATGTATGTCTGCTATAAGTGTAATTGACCAGAATATAAACAAAATCCACGACCTCACTTTTTTTTGCTTGTCCGCTTCACGTGGAATGCCCCAATTACAAAATAATGCGAGCTTATTGAACGTGACAATCTTTGTCCAAATAGTGATAACATAAATTGCATGCATCAGTGCACGTGTAATCCAACCACGCATGCCGGAACACGTCGTTCTAATTACAACGTTATCGATACTAATTTGTATAAAAAATCACCTTTGCAGCCCCCAATGCCTTTTTAATCGCATATCCAATTAACATGCTAATCGAATATAGGAGTTATCGATATCACAGTCCACTCTAATTGATGACCGACCGATGGAAATAAATGTAAATATTTGGTAAACACTAGATTTTATCACGAAGTAGCGAAATTTTAAATAAAATTGTTTGTTTTTGTTAGTATTTTTTAGTTAAATACATCTAAGCGGATCTATCTATGTTTATAATTCGTATTACCTACCTGTAGTATTCAATATATTTAGTACCTATACTTGTTACTTGTACTGATGTCACTTATGGTGCTAGCTTAAGTACCTACCTGTAGACTAAAGTACTCAATATATTCCTCATACCATAACACTTAAGACGAGTAATAAATGTTTTTGATGAATGCAGAATCGTTTTTATCAGTAACCACAAAACATACATCACATACATATTATAATCTACATTCATATAAAGACAGAAATACGATTGGTGAAACTTTTCTCGATATTTTTATATTCCAAAGTTGGCTCTTCAAAAACACTAGTTTCGTTTTTAATCAAAACTATGAATAGCTAAACAGTTTTTTTATATAATTCGTTAGATAATCATACTAGCTAACTAAATTACAGACAGTTTCTTTTTAAGTTTGATGGTTTTAAGGATAATGCAGTTTTATCACTTTTTCCGTCTTATCCGGGTAGACTCAGCCCATACAAAAAACAAACATTTCCCATATCGCCTTAACTTATATTTGTATATTTAAAAAAGTTTTCTGTTTTATAACATACAAAACATTTAATTTGACGTTGATTGGATTTCAGTGTATTTCGTATTTGGACGCAGTCAATGTTTTAATCAAATTTCGTCGAAGTTGGTGTTATCTAAACCGATTTCGACGATTACAACAAATAAAATAAAAAAACCGGCCAAGTGCGAGTCGAACTCGCGCACGAAGGGTTCCGTACCATCACTACATAGTATAAAGCAAAGTCGCTTTCCGCTTCCCGCGTATGTATGTTTGCTTATATCTTTAAAACTACACAACGGATTTTGATGCGGTTTTTTTTATTAGATAGAGTGATTCAGGAGGAAGGTTTATATGTATAATACATGCATAATATAGTAGAGAAACACTGATAATTTTAGAGGTTTCTAATGTGATGTCGTAAATAAACACATTTTTTTGCGCTTACATTGCAAATGCTGGCTGAACCCCACGAGATATATCAAAATAATGTACTACAGTATTGTACACCTTAAAAACGTCTACAAAAAAGTCCACGATGGTATTAAAAATGTCTTACGCACAGCGAAGCGGGCACGGGTCAGACCCAGCTAGTTATCTATAAAAACGGCAAAAAAACATGTTTGTTGTATGGGAGCCCCCCTTAAAGACAGACAGACAGACAGACAGACAGACAGACGGACGGACGAACGGACGGACAGACAGTCTTAGTAATAGGGTACCCTTTGGGTACGGAACCCTAAAACACTATATTACCTGGTAGTTCTGTAAAATAATCAAAGAAATAGTATTGAGCCCGAATTGAAATCTTGATAAATGTTTTGTTTAGATTCGACGCCTTATCCATTTGTATTTATTGTAATTGCTTGTTCCATTTGTAAATCTACTAAATAAGTTGTAAAGTTTCCTTTCATAAAAGTTAATAGGTTTATAAAGACTTGATGAAATAAACATTGTGTTTATCGTATACTAGCGACCCGCCCCGGCTTCGCACGGGTAGCATGTTATTATACATATAAACCTTCCTCCTGAATCACTCTATCTATTAAAAAAAACCGTATCAAAATCCATTGTGTAGTTTTAAATATATAAGCAAACATACATACATACATACATATTACATACAGACGCGGGAAGCGGAAAGCGACTTTGCTTTATACTATGTAGTGATTTGATTTAATTGACAATCGAGTCCTTGTGATGTTTCTTAAGTATAACTACTCGTACTTACTACTACATAGCATATACGGAAAGGATCTTGGAACAAAAATTATAAGCATCAAGCCGTGTTCTGTTGCCTGATTTTAGGCTGGTCCCGAAGAACAGGAAAGCTTTTCACCTACTAAGATATTTTAAAGTGAACCTTGTGATTTTATTAAAATATCTCTTGACTTGGACTTGGACTTACTGTTGGATATGTAATAAACGGTTTCATATGTTTAGGTGCGTTGAACTGGACTTTTGGAACGGCCGAACAGAGGAGCCTGTTATCGTCCACGGCTATACCTTCGTGCCAGAAATCAGCGCAAAGGAAGTGCTTGAAGCGATCGCTGAAAGCGCTTTCAAGACCTCTGACTATCCTGTGATACTGAGCTTTGAGAATCACTGCAACCCGCGGCAGCAAGCGAAAATAGCCAACTATTGCCGAGATATATTCGGGGATATGCTGCTGGATAAGGCGCTCGATAGCCATCCTTTAGAACCCGGTAAGTTTTTATGGTCTTTTACAAGTTTTTCAATTTTCAGACACATAACCTATGATAAGCGAACACAGAAAAAGAAACAAGTTCAGCCCAAAATTACTTATTTTCGGAGAGACAGTGTCTGCGGACAGACTAAATTATAAGAGGTGAATAAAACATAAAAATTCACACAACCTCCCTAAAATCATCTTTCAAGTACTGGTACTGATCGTGATGTTGACATAACACAGTACTCTAATAATAAATTACACACTTACACAGTGTAAAGTTTGTACTGCTTCAGGGCGACTATTCAAATAAGAAACTACCTACCTTCTCTCTATAGGGAGTTAATAATATAGTTTAAGTGTTAGTGGAGGGGTTCCGGGAAGGCAAAACTATTGAGTGACGTTTCGTATAAAAAAGAAAAGAAAAAAAAATAGGATAGGACGACTTTCCTCCCAAGTACGGTAGACATCCTCTCAGATCTCCAGGCGTTTAGAACCTTCGAAGATGTCTAGTGGGGGTAGTCAGAGGCACGTCCAAACATTGTATTTGGTACATGCCCACATTTTGCAGTACGTGAGCATTCCATACGTGACAGGTTGCAAGCCCATCGCCTCTTATAAGAGTACTAACTGGTTTCATCACGATGTTTTCCTTCACCGTTTTGAGCACGTGTGTTTGATGCGCATATAAATATTTCAAACAGAAAAATCCATTGATGCACGCCGGGATTCGAAACCACGACCTTCGAAATGAAAGTCGAGGTACCTCCCACTCGGCCAACACGTATATTTATTAATGTCAATATTTGTCAATATAAATATTGACAAATATTGACAGTACATTGACATTACATCACATGTGGTTATATGACATGTGGTATACGATGGTCGACTGTTAGACAGTACGAAGTTCGCCGGGTCAGCTAGTTAATATATATGTATATGTAAGTATAATAATGGAATGCACTTCCTTCTTCCTTCCGGCCCAGTTATATTTAGGTACGCGATCTATCTGCATTTTGAGTCAGTGAAAAAGTATTGTAGTAGAATTTCTGCTATGATATACTCGTAAATAACTGAAATGTTGGCACGGGCCTTTAGTCATATTACAGTAACTGGATCTGGTAAGGGTTCATGTGCCGGTAGAAGCCGTGCCAACAGAAATCATAAGAATCCGATACTGATCTCGCATCTACTCGTACAATGTGGATTTTCTGGGAGTTTTGGCGATGGAATCATTTATCCGGATACCTAATATCCGGATTTAGATTTCAAGAGAATACTAGTATATCATAACAAGAATATGGGGCTTGGGACTAAATTTCAATATTCACGGAAATTAATTGTGTTATTGCGTACCGTCGAGGCAGCGGGAATTTACTGCTAGATCGCGCTTTGATGTCCAAACACCTGGACTGTTTGGATTGGCCTTCAACCATTCAACCATTTGATTCAACCATTTCAAGCCTTTGACGCAAGAACGACAGTTTGTTTTCACTTCATTATCGAGTATATGATGCTTTCAAACGGAAACCATTCGCTATAATCGTCCAAGCAGCCGCTCAGAACTCTGCTATTTTAAACGGATTATTGTGTTGAAAACGATCTCCCTATCTCGACAGCGCATCTTTTCGTGTAAGATATAGTGTTTACAAAAAAGTGAAATGAAAATAAACTAATTTCCTTTGTGTATTAAACACGCGCTAATGCGAATTTCACATTATACAACTGTTGGATTAATGTGAGATTAGATTTATAATATGCTTGGAGCTTTCAGCTGTGGCTTTTAGAGAGATTGTGATCTCTCAAAAAGCTTCTACTTCATGGGCTGTAAATAGTGACAGTAAGCTTCTAGATATTAAACAAACCACACTCTAGAAAATTAGAATGATATATCGCCTAAAGTCATAATTCGTTTACGCGATTAAACATAAACGTAAACCAACACGTTAACCTTTCGCAAGGTAATAAGGTTCTTTGAACTCTGAAGAGCTCGTTGTTGTATAAATATTTTCTAACATGCCCGCAGTATACACGGATAATTAACATTATTATAAAGAAAGTTTGTGGGGATGTTTAACAAACGAACTACCACTAGTGCTGAACCGACTGCGAGGAAATTTGGAATACTTACATAAAAGTTCGAGGTCTTGCGAATCTTGATATTCTCGTACCACCTAAACTAGCTATGACTATAAAATATAGCTAGCTGTTGTAGCTATAAACTAGCTACAAATGTTCAATTGTTTTATGCAGGAGGAGAAATGCCCCCGCCATCGTTTCTTCGAAACAAAATTATAATAAAGAACAAGAAGAAGCACCATCATCATCACAAGGCGGAAGGGTTGGTCTCCGAGGAAAGTGAGCAGAGACTGGAGCCGATACCACAGGGGAATGGAGAAATTTCTCATGCTGTGGTAAGATCCTATTGATATCGTCTATTCGTAATCAAAGTTCATTCCCGAAATCCCTACCCTAGTACCCTATCCCTAGTAATCGTAGTAAGATGGTAGTTTTTTTCAGAGGCTAAGCTATCTTACTAACATTATAAATCCGAATGTTTGTGGTTTGTGAGGATTTTTGTATGTTTGTGGCTCAATAACGCTCAAACGACTGAACGGACTTGAATGCAACTTGAAATTACTCATATATTATAGCTTATGTCTTTATCGTATACTTTCTCTGAATAAATTGATTTGGAATTTGAATAGCAAGATACTTTTTATATAGATACCCAACATTGCACCTGAAGGATTCGGCGCTCTAAAAAACTCGGTCAATAGTGAGCTCGTACAAATATACCATACTTGGAGAAACAGCCATATAATCGTGAACCTATTACTTTTATTTTAAACAAATTTATTTTACTCAGGTGATGCGCCGTGGTTCCAAAGAGTCAATGGATTCATCATCATCCGAAAGTTCCTCGGGAGAGGAAGAGGTGGAAGGGGCGGGCGAGGGCGCGGGGGAGGCGGGGGCGGATGAGGCGAGAGAGACGCACGCGGCCGCCGAGATATCCGCGCTCGTCAACTACGTGCAACCTGTGCACTTCTCTTCATTTGAGAGCGCTGAAAGTGAGTTTGTTACGAGGTTGTAGGTTATGGGTTATGTGATTATGTTTTAGCTATACTCTAGTTAAATAAAATAAATAAATAAATAAATATTGGCGGACTTTACACACAACGCTATCTAGACCCAAACTAAGCAAAGCTTGTACTATGGGAACCAGATAACTGATAGAATAATTATACTTTTTTTTTGTAAATACATACTTATTATACATAGTAACACCCAGACACAGAACAAATGTTCATCACACAAATGTTTGCCCTGGGTGGGGATCGAACCCACAACCTACAGCGTAGAAGGCAGAGTTACTACCAACTAAGCTGTTGGCCCAATGCTACTATGAAATATACAGGGTGTATTAAGACGAGTCCCAAAAACTGAAGGCACAAGTACACCTACCCCTACCAATGCCGCTAGTAAAAACCAAATTCTTAATTCTGAAGGATGTTCAACTTATGACTTACAAAAAAACAAATCTAACTAATCCCCAAGTACGGTTGACATCCTCTCAGATCTCCCAGCTCTTAGATTCTTAATTATGTCTAGAGGAGTAGTCAGAGGCACGTCCAAACCTTATATTTGGCACATGCCTACATTTTGCAGTAATTAGCATTCCATACGTGACAAGTTGCAAGCCTATCACCGCTTATAAGAATACTAATTGGTTTCCTCGCGATGTTTTTCTTCACCGTTTTGAGCACGTGTTTTGATGCGCATATGATTTTTTTTTGAACACAAAAAACCTTTGAAGCACACCTGGGTCGACCTTCGAAATGAAAGTCGAGGTACCTCCCACTCAGCCAACACTGCTTGTTTTTATATGGATTCGAAAAGACGAAAAATAGATTTTCAGAAATCCTATGCCACAGGGGCAATAATAGAAGAGATAATAGCCGCTAATGAAATGAATCCCAAGTAAAAAAAATCGATTTTAATTCAGGCAACTTGATTTTGCAATAGAGTCAAATGATAAAGTTGACAAATTGGCCACTTTTATTTTTATTTTTTTGGGCGAAAATCGATCAAATTTCGTGATAGTTGCTTGATTATTAGTTGCAATTTGAGTCGGGGACACAGTCGGGCGTGACCTTAATACAACCTGTATAGTATGTACTACTAAAATCCCCTTAAAGTTTCAGGTGTGTTAAAAATTTGTTTTTATCTAACAGAAAAGAATCGTTTTTACGAGATGTCCTCTTTCGACGAGAAGCAAGCCACCACGCTGCTAAAGGAGCGTCCCATTGAGTTCGTGAACTACAACAAGCATCAGTTGTCGCGCGTCTACCCGGCCGGCACGCGATTCGACTCTTCCAACTTTATGCCGCAAGTGAGCTTTTCAAGACAAATAGAAATAAGTTTCACATACAGTCGTGGTCAACTAATTAGGGACATGCAAGATAGTGAAGAACAATAACCGGTTATGTACATACAAATATAAAACCCTATTGATTTCTCAGTAACTATTATTTGCATAATTTATATATATAATTTATAAAGAATAAATGAATAGAAAAAAGTATTTAATATCAAAGGTTGAACATGTATTCAATTTTAAGGTATAATTCTGTAGCTGGACATTTAATTAAGGACAGTAAACTATAATGAAAAATAGAGTTAAACAAAACTAATAATCTGCAGTATTATAATATCTTTAACAGCTCCATTTTATTACGTGTAAAATCAGTACCCAGTAGCAAAACCTTTGTTAGTAATTACCGCTTGACACCGATGTGGCATAGACATTATCAGTTTCTGGCATGTTTCGACAGGAATGTTTGCCCATGCCTCACAAAAAGCTTCATTAAATTCATCTAAAGTTGTGGTACGATAAGTGGCTACTTTTTTCTTGATTTCGTGCCAAAGGTGCTCGATTGGGTTAAGGTCCGGGCTATTTGCTGGCCAATCTAGCACCGATACTGACTGACTGGTAAGAAACGACTTGACTGAACGGGCGGTATGTTTCGGGTCGTTATCATGCTGAAACGTCCATATAATAGGGAGATGCTCCTCAGCATAGGGAAGCATCGTTTCCTCCAATATTGCCTTGTATTGATGTTGGTCTAAGTTAGCCTGAACTTTCCTCACAGGTCCCACTCCACGTCCAGAAAATGAACCCCACATTTTAATGTTTCCACCGCCATGTTTCACCTGCTTTTTTGTGAATTTCCGCTTTTACTGGACGCCGTACGTATTGCCTTCCATCTGAAGAAATCAAATTAACCTTGGTCTCGTCAGAGAATAATACATGTTGCCATTGGGCGTAGGTCCAATGTCCATATTTACGTGCAAACGCCAAACGAGCATTTCTATGTTCTTTCTTCAACAACGGTACTTTGCGAGCCACTCTTCCGAACAACCCTGCTTCTACCAGACGTCGTCGAACGGTCCTCGCTGAGACACCAGCTCTTTCGTCTGTCCCAAACACTTCGTGTTTAATTAAAATAGAGTCTAGAAACGGATCTTTCTTAGCTAACCTGGTTATCATTCTATCTTCTTGCGGAGTTGTTTTTCTCGATCTTTTTGTTCTGGGCACATTTAAATCTGTGTTATTGCGTCTGACATGTTGCACTGCATTGTATACCATAGTTTTTGAACAATTTAAATGTTCTGCTATCCTTCGGTATGGCCAACCATGCTCGACAACAAACTTCATGATAATTTTTCGTAGTGTTGGATCGCAACTTTTATTTTTACCCATTTTTCTTCAAAATATTTTTCAAAACTTAAAATAAATATCGGGATTGCCGCCAAAACTACCACGAAACAATAAGAGAAGAAGTAAAAAAGTATTGAGATTCAAATTTTGAAAATAGAACGCAATATCTCAGTGTCCCTAATTAAATGGCCAGCCAGCATTATTTGAACAAATAGCACTACGATAATCTATCAGCTATACTGTAAAGAGGTTTAATGTTTAAGAAGTTGTTATTGTTTGTATAATCGGGCACATAAATGACTAATTATACTTACATGTAAGAGATATGGAATATGGTTTAGACTCATTGGAAAATAAAAAATAAATTCACAATTCGGTTTAACCAAAGAGTGTCCCTAATTAGTTGACCACGACTGTATATCTACCTAAACCATTAATACCCAACTTCATTAGCAGATCGGTATGAATAAGTATAGAGGATTTAGGTCAATAAATAAGCACCCAAACATTAGGATTCCATGCATCAATAAAAATAAGTATTAAATTGCATAATTCAAAAAAATCTAAACAAATGATTCAATTACTACGACAACAGATAATTGAACTATGTACTCTTTAAAACGTGCTCAAAACGGTGAAGGAAAACATCCTGAGGTTTCCTTCCACCAATTTTTTGTTACGTATGGAATGCTAACTACTACAAAATGTGTGCACTTGCAAATATAACATTTGGGCGTGCCTCTGACTAGCCCCATTTAGACATCTTCAAAGCTTTAAGCGCGTGAGGATTTGATAGAATGTCTCCATGCTTGGAGATTACAGTCGTGATCCTTTTCCTATATATTACTGCAGCACTGAACATCGTTCGTGACTTTACCCACAACTGGCTCTGTCTGAAAACCAGTGTTACTCCACGTCATGGTTCATGCACGTGGAGCAGCATAAAGCTGAAATGGAGCCCACTTAACTGTATTTTTCATGAACCTATCATTCTTCTTCTTGTTATGTGTACTTATTTATCTCTGTGTGTGTGTCAAATAAATGTATTTAATTTCATTTAATTTTTAATCAATAAAAACATGGTATAACTCAAAATGATATTGTTACAGGTGTTTTGGAATGCAGGATGTCAGTTGGTTGCTCTAAATTACCAGACACTGGATCTCGCTATGCAGCTCAACCTCGGCACTTTTGAGTATAATCGCCGCTGCGGGTACATGCTCAAACCTGAGTTCATGCGGAGAAAGGTAAGGTGATTGCAGGTTACAACAGTAAAAAAAAATGGTTTAAATGTCCGTATAAAAGTCTCAGCGCCATCTAGCCCCAATGAAAAATTTATATTTATAATATGCAGGTTGCAGGCACAGGACAAACATCTTTGTTAATTACACAAATGTTTGTCCTGGGTGGGAATCGAACCCATAACCTACAGCGCAGAAGGCAAAGTTATTACTAACTGAGCTCAGAGGCCAGTCAAATATGCATTCGTTAACTTAAACTACTTCTTAACCTATCTCTAGCTACTTCGTGTTTGTAAAAAGTTATATTTCATTTCATTTCATTTCATTTCATTGCAAACTTACCTAGCTGAATACTTTTTTTTTACAATAAATACTTTTTTCTTTCGTTGCGTAACTCAATTTTATTTGTTCCACAGGATCGCCGCCTAGACCCATTTGCCGAAAGCACAGTGGACGGCATCATAGCTGGTTCACTCACAATCACAGTGCTATCCGCCCAGTTGCTTACAGACAAGCGTTGCGGGACGTTCGTCGAAGTGGATATGTTCGGCTTGCCTGCCGACACTGTGCGAAAGAAGTTCCGCACTAGAGTTGCGCCGAATAACGGCATCAACCCCGTTTATGGCGAGGAGCCTTTTATCTTCAAGAAGGTAAAAAAAACATGAAATCTATACTTCTAAATATAATTACTATATAATAGTATAAAGAGGAAAGATTTGATTGTTTGTTTGTTTGCATCGAATAGCATCGAATATCGAAACTACTGGACCGATTTGTAACATTCTTTTACCATTAGAATTCTACATTTTTCCTGATGAACATAGGCTATAGAATATTTTCAAAATTGTTTGGGATCCGCATGAAAACTTCGATAATGTAACCCAAAGTGTAAAAAAAAATCCAAAAAAAAATCTTATATCGCGTACGCTGCGGAAATTTTTCACAATAGAGCAAAGTAATGTACTACAGTTTTAAAGAAGACATCAATATCTACAAAAAAGCTTGCAATACCATATGTCTAACTATTAGGGATCCGTATGAAAACTTCGATAATGTAACCCAAGGTGTATAAAATTACCCATAATAATCATTATTACACCCGTGCGACGCCGGGGCGGACTGCTAGTTTCTTTATAAAATGCATCATTAGCTCGCGGAAAGCGCAGTGAAGAATGCATTATACTCACTGTTCAATCATCTTAGCTTACTTATCTTAGGTTAATGAAGTTAATGTAGATCAATACAGTGAACTGGAGATATTGGCATACTCAATTTTGATAGAAGATCTTCGCCGTGATTAAATTGTTGTTACAGTTCCATAAATATCAGTAAAATCATAAGTTTTTTATGAGATTTTAACAGCGCCCACTATGCACGTTAAGTGCTATTGCGCACTGTCGACTAGTCGCCGGCAACTCGGTCTCTCGGCGACCAAAACATATGCAACAAACGGCGACCACTTGCGTAAACACTTATTTAAACTATAGAAAGTCACAGTATTATAGGAGCTATTTTTGGCAGTAAAAACGATACTAACATTGTTTTAATGCGAGCTTATTTTCAAATTCAACTGATTGTCATAATACTACTACTTTACTGACGATCCAAATACATAAAACTATCAATTGGTGTGGATTATTCTGGTACTTACCGCTGAAAAAAAAAACTATTTTTTTATTACGTGGTGTACTGTACATGAAAGGAATTACCTCTTAAATTTTCCTTTATGCATTTTATTTCACACTCGCCAACTGAGCGTAAATTGTAAACATGAAAAGAATGTTATTGCAATAATAATCATTCGTTTTATTGTTTGCAAAGTGATAAAACTTTTAAAGTTCAGACGGGAAGCAATTAGCCTTGACTCGATTTATTATTTATATTTGCTTCGCAGCTGTGCATTCGTTTCTTGGCGCGAATGCAAATGTATCATACGGGTGTTTTCTTTGCTAATATTGGCCGTTCCTGGAATTAGAATCTCATTGGAAAAACAATTGGAATTTTGATCTATGATCGACTAGGGAAATACCATTGAAATTTGGCAGATTATTGTAGTTCGTGACTTACGCAGACCTCGTGACATCTAATATTGTCTATGCATATTCGTATTATCTTGCGAGATAACTGGTTAAAAATAAAAAGTATCCTATATTATTATGCTATTTCTGGACATAAACTATTTATATTCCTTGTTTTATGTATATCCGTAGGTCGTTGGAGCGTGATTGAGGCGCAAACAATACTCTTACAAACTTATAACAATCGTCACAAACTTTCGGATTTATAATATTAGATATCACCTTATACCGATTTAAACGAGCAATTATTGTATATATACAAATGTATATAATCAGAATCTCGGAAACGGCTCCAACGATTTTCATGAAATTTAGTATGTAGGGGGTTTCGGTGGCGAAATCGATCTAGCTAGGTTTCATTTTTAGAAAACATCGCTTTATCCGTGTTTTCAGGTAATGATAATATTAATACCGCAAAGCACGGTCATCCAGGTACTGTTCTTTAACTAAGCACAACTTACATATTTATAGGTGGTACTCCCGGAGTTGGCGATGATTCGCGTAGCGGCGCACGAGGAAAGCGGTCGTCTTTTGGGACACCGTGTTTTACCGGTCGTGGGACTATGTCCCGGATACCGACACGTTAACTTGCGGACTGAACTCGGCCAGCCGTTGCCGGCCAGCGTGCTTCTTCATGTTGTTGTCAAAGTGAGATTTGAACATACTTTTACCGCTTAGGTTCTTTCGAAGTGAAATAGTTATTTGTTATACAAGAGTGCAAAGTTGCTTTTTAACCGCGTGTTTTATTTTGATGACCGAGCAAGCGAAGGATACCAAAATTTTAATCCTGAAAAATTAGAATCCTGAGCGTTAGCGAGGGAATCAAAAGAGCACGAGGTGAAAAATCTTTGCACTCGAGTGCAACACGTAACTTTTCATTCCACCTCAGCGAGGAAATGACTAAATGCAAAAAAAAAACGTTTACAATCACAAGATAGAGGTACTTTTATTTCAGTTTAGGTATTAACTACTACATTATGACAGGTAAGTATTACAGAATAATCTTAATAATGACGTGAAAAAATGCCGCGTAAAGAACCGCGTACAAAGCAAATTGAAAAAAGAACACCAAGAAGGTTCCGAGTCTGAGTTTTTAACAAATTAAAAAAAAGTTTGATATATTCGGCACCATAGAGGTAGTAGTAAATAGGTTTAATGATTTTTTTAATTCACAAACCTTAGTGCACACGATGTTCTAAATTCAATTTACTTTATCCTCTAGAGAATAAAAACGGCTTTTGCACTCAGATATTGAAGAGCAAAAATACTCTTTCCGAGATGGTGGGATGAAAATGTATTTATTTCAATGAAATCACGAAACGTCTTAGGAGCCAGGTGAAGCTATGCCTGTTCTTTGCGATCAAGTCAGAAGGATCAGGCAACAAACACGGCTTGGTGACTATTATTTGCTTCGATCATCCTTTCCTTAATTCTATGTAAAGGATCATTAGCCTCAAGCTTATCTTGGCACTGTTAGACCTATCGCTGACCAAAAAAGAACCAGTGACAAGACAAACTTACAGATACAAGTTAAAAGCAGTATCCGTATTAAATTAATATTAAAACTTGTCGTGTTATAAACTTGTTGTTTGTGTCCAACAGGACTACGTCCCGGATGGCCTGTCCGAATGGGCGGAAGCATTAGCTAATCCCATCAAGTACCAGAGCGAGTTGGACAAGCGTGAGCATCAGCTGGCCGTGCTGACGGAAGACACAGATGCGCCTCCTGCTCCCACCACTGTTGCGCACGCGCCCACACCCCCATCTGCAGACATGCCACCTGTAAGTAATTATACCACTATATCTATAATATAAATAATATGTATAGCTGTTTCTTACTACCACATTCGCCCACCCTACGTTTCATACGCATACAACGACACACACAAATTTTCCAAACTAAAAAAAATATTTTTCTTTCCTACATAATATGCTAACTAGCATTAAGTTCTCCTATGTAAATATCTACAAATACACAAATTTACATAAAACCTACATTCAATCATTCAATCTTCCTTATTAGTATAGTTTTTTTTTTATTTTGACCTCAAAATAAAAAACATATTATAGGATAAGAAAGAAGGAAGAGGCTATCCCCTCAGCATTTGCTGTAACAGCGCAGCTTTTTGTTAAAAAAAGACTACTTTTAAGTGTTCTAGCTATCCCTGACTAGATATATTTACTGCATTAACGATTTAAAAAGTGAAGGGTAAATCGAAGCGTTAAACAAACATCACATATTAACTTCATCCCAGCCATAAACTTCTTAGATGTACTCGTATTTCGAAATATCTTGTTGCTGCCTTTATTCCGCTCTAGTGGGGTCGGCTCAAAATGTATGCTTCATCCATTTACCTCTAACAGCCGTCATCTATCACTTACTCCTTTCTTACCCATGTCTGCTTTCACCTACACTATATAAATACCATTATAACAAAAAAATATCCTACTATCCACAGCCGAGACCAGACAATGGAGATAGCCCGCTTAAGGTCGTCATAAACGATACTGTGAAATTGATCGAGAGAGAGTCAATTGTCGTGGCGCCCGTCCCTCCTCCTCCTGTCATCAATAGGGAACCTAAAGGTAATAAATTATTTAACATTATAACGAAATATTGATTAATTCTTCTTCGTTTTAATATTGGTGCCCAACATGGGGCAGAATCAATCTAATTGGCACACAACATTGGCTCACTTGGTAAAATTTGTATTCAATTTGCGACAAATAGACGTCTAATCTGCGGATGAATGGATGTACTCTAAGATTATTATCTCTTAAATAGTAGTAACTATTAAAGAGATAATAAATCTTAAAGTTGGACACTGAGCAAACCGTATAACAATGGATTATTTTAAATCCACAACCACATTTTATATACTTTGCAGAGGTTTCGGACCCAAAACCCAACGGCAGCTCAGAAGAGTCCCTCGAGGACACATTAGAATCACTTCTATCTCTGAAAGTGGTTCGCGAGAAGCGAAGCGAGTTAGCTCGGAAACTCGACGCGCTTCGTCGGAAATACGATAAAGAACGCCGCCCGACGTCAGCCAAGTTCTACGTCAGCAACCGGCTGGTCAAGAAACTGTCTTCCAAAAATATGTAAGTTTATTTTATTATGTTATTGGTTTTTTTTATAATTTAAATTTAGTTCAATAATTTATTTTAAACTTAAATCAATTATATTTCACATTATTATGCTTTTTAACCAATATCCACCAATATTTTATTCAAATCGCACAAACATTCAAACATCCTCACAAATTTTCACCGGATCGAGTCCACCCTACCTAAGCCACTACCTCATATCTGTATCAGTTTGTTTGGCGGCAGCTACAGCAGTAGCGAGGGAACGGGCCACGAGGAGGGCGCCGGCGCATGCGCAGAGGCGGCCGGCGCCGAGCGCGAGCTAAGGCTGCACTACCACCATGCCATCTACGCCGCATTGGAGAAACATGTGCGCAGCGACCAGCAGCATCAGATGAAGGGCCTCACTGTGAGTACAACCTTTTTAGGGTTTCGAGTGTACAAGAAACCCTTATACTTTCGCCATGTCCGTCTTAGCTCAGAGACTCTTAGTGCTAGAAAGCTGTAATTTGGCTTCACAAGGGGGGGGCACGGCAGTGCACCCGCCAAGTCGAGCGCGAAGCAAACACTGCCGTACCATCCTTTACAGGAACCATTTCGCCGCATTTTCAGGCCCCTATTTGAGAACCTCTGGATAATACCAGAACGCAGAAATTTTCGTCATCCAGTAAGCTATAATCACATACATAAAATAAAAAATTTCAAGTCTGTAGGTCATTTAGTTCCGAAGTAAAGCGAAAGCAAAGTTTCGGATTTTCGACACTCACTCACTCACTCACTCACTCATGATCATCAGAATAGAACTAGTACTTCCCATAAACTCAGAGAGCTGAAATTTGCTACAGAGTTAGGGTTTAATGGTCACGTAAAGGGAAAACCATAAAAACTAGGATAATCGAAGATCTGGATCTGGTGCCTGGTGACCCTGATTAGAAAACACAAGAGCCTAACCAAACTATTAGAGATCGATCGAGATCGATATTCAACTTGGTGGGCCGCTTCATTTGATGAAGAACCATCAGCTGGTCTCAGCTGTATTAAAGATATGGTGATGCCCCCTTCTACTATTGGTACATAAAAAAATCTACTGTCATTGCAAAAAACTGTGTCAAATAAGAAAATCTAATAAAATAAATCAATAAGCCCACGTTTCTACAAAAAGAAGTGAAATCCCACCAAAAACATTCTGTAAAAAACTAGCCAAGTCTCGATGGAGGTGCTTGTTTATCTCTAAAAAGTAATGATATTTATATATATATATATATATATTATATATATTATAGTCACACATTAATTTAGAGAAAGAGAAAGAGAAAGAGAAAGAGAAAGAGAAAGAGAAAGAGAAAGAGAAAGAGAAAGAAAAAAGAGAAAGAGAAAAGAGAAAGAGAAAGAGAAAGAGAAAGAGAAAGAGAAAGAGAGAACGAGAAAGAGAAAGAGAGAACGAGAAAGAGAAAGAGAAAGAGAGAACGAGAAAGAGAAAGAGAAAGAGAGAACGAGAAAGAGAAAGAGAGAACGAGAAAGAGAAAGAGAAAGAGAGAACGAGAAAGAGAAAGAGAACGAGAAAGAGAAAGAGAGAACGAGAAAGAGAAAGAGAAAGAGAGAACGAGAAAGAGAAAGAGAGAACGAGAAAGAGAAAGAGAAAGAGAAAGAGAGAACGAGAAAGAGAGAACGAGAAAGAGAAAGAGAAAGAGAGAACGAGAAAGAGAAAGAGAGAACGAGAAAGAGAAAGAGAAAGAGAGAACGAGAAAGAGAAAGAGAAAGAGAGAACGAGAAAGAGAAAGAGAGAACGAGAAAGAGAAAGAGAGAACGAGAAAGAGAAAGAGAAAGAGAGAACGAGAAAGAGAAAGAGAGAACGAGAAAGAGAAAGAGAAAGAGAAAGAGAGAACGAGAAAGAGAAAGAGAAAGAGAGAAAGAGAAAGAGAAAGAGAGAACGAGAAAGAGAAAGAGAAAGAGAGAACGAGAAAGAGAAAGAGAAAGAGAGAACGAGAAAGAGAAAGAGAGAACGAGAAAGAGAAAGAGAAAGAGAGAACGAGAAAGAGAAAGAGAGAACGAGAAAGAGAAAGAGAAAGAGAGAACGAGAAAGAGAAAGAGAGAACGAGAAAGAGAAAGAGAAAGAGAAAGAGAGAACGAGAAAGAGAAAGAGAAAGAGAGAACGAGAAAGAGAAAGAGAAAGAGAGAACGAGAAAGAGAAAGAGAAAGAGAGAACGAGAAAGAGAAAGAGAAAGAGAGAAAGAGAAAGAGAAAGAGAGAAAGAGAAAGAGAGAACGAGAAAGAGAAAGAGAAAGAGAAAGAGAGAACGAGAAAGAGAAAGAGAGAACGAGAAAGAGAAAGAGAAAGAGAGAACGAGAAAGAGAAAGAGAAAGAGAGAACGAGAAAGAGAACGAGAAAGAGAGAACGAGAAAGAGAAAGAGAAAGAGAAAGAGAGAACGAGAAAGAGAGAACGAGAAAGAGAAAGAGAGAACGAGAAAGAGAAAGAGAAAGAGAAAGAGAGAACGAGAAAGAGAAAGAGAAAGAGAAAGAGAGAACGAGAAAGAGAACGAGAAAGAGAGAAAGAGAAAGAGAAAGAGAACGAGAAAGAGAAAGAGAAAGAGAAAGAGAGAGAGAGAGAGAGAGAGAGAGAGAGAGAGAGATCTCTTCTGTTTCTGGTTTCTGGCCGTGACCACTGCTCTGGAGAGCATTGCACCTTTAACAAAAGAACTTGCGCCTTACGCTTTTGTCCGCTAAGAAATTGCAATTCGTTTATGAAACGCGGTTGTGTGTGGTAGTTTTAAACTTAGTTCCGAGACTGAATTCAAATACCTGATTGCAGTTTGTTTTGTACTCCGATTAGTTACCGAACATGACTGTCTACATGACTGACTACTATGAGCCTTTACTTTAAATTCCAGGATCATTTGGAAGTAGAAAAGAAGGAAATCTTAAACAGATTAGCTAACTCGAGGAAGGAGGATGTCAAAGCATTAGCGAAAAAGACCAACAGGGATAAGGATGAAATTCTGAGGATAAAGCGGGAGATTCACTCGCAGGTAGCTCCTATTTTTTTTAACTTGTAGTAAGAACACTGAATAGTATATTATAAATGCAAAAGTTTGTGAGGATCTTTGTATATTTGGATGTCTGTCAATCTTTTTATCAAGGTGCCATGCAAGCGAAGCCGCGAGCGGAAGCTAGTGAGTTTATAAAATATATTCTTGGATTTAATAAGAGCCTATTTTTAAAAATATTTGAATATATAAAAAACTTATTTTGTTGTTTTAAAGTCTGTGGAGCGTGGAGTCGCAGAGTGTTGTCGCTTGGAACAGAACTACGCGCGGCGTCGTGAACAGCTTGCGCGCACGCATGAACGCCTGCTGACACTACTTCAGAAGCACCGTGATCAGGTAACCTATCCGCTACTACGCCACGTAAATCAGAGTTATCTAGTTCAACTGGCCTCACTTCTTAGTTTTTAGTAAAGTAACTGCCTTCTGTGCTGTAGTTTGTGAGTTCGATCCCCACCCAGGACAAATATTTGTATAATGCTAATGAACATAGATGTTCGTCCGTGTCTGAGTGTTATTATGTATCATATGTGTATGTATTTATAAAAAACAAAAGTATATAATATGTATTCTATCAGTTATCTAGTTCTATTCTAGTTTTAGTTTGGGGCTAGATGGCGCTAAGTGATAATACTTATTTATTTTATTATTTTATTTTGATTTTAATAATTCCAGGAACTTCTGGAGCTGGAGCGAATGTGCGGCGGCGCCCCCGACGGATAGGGCCCCCCATGAGGTTCCGCCGCATTCTCAGGCCCTCCATTCACTAGTCGGCTCTTGGCTCTTGGCTCTTGGCTCTTGGCTCTTGGCTCTTGGCTCTTGGCTCTCTGGCGATGCCAGCTGAGCTGTGCCGAGGCACTCGCGACTCGGTACGTACGCGACTCCACGTCTTTTTGATTTTCTTTAGGAATCTGTGATATTAACGCCTAAGGAACGCGTCGCGACCGACTCGACCCCGCGGCCCACGGCAGTATTCTACGTTCGTAATCTCACTAGTTTAGCTCTCGATGGAGACCTCTTGTGTATGAAAATTGTATCACGTTTTATCAATAAAATGTGCGGATATAATGTCAAATTGCAAAATGCCCCTGTAATGTCGACGCGGATATTGTTTTTATCATAGAAAGCGTGTCATAAGACGAAAGTCTTTAACTGCATTTAAATTAGTTGATAGAATCGCATAGTGTTACTGACGCTTCGACGATATACTAGTCACCGCGCATTCTGATATCGATCCCAGGATGGAATTGTTTTGAATGCGAGTCTTATTGCCAAAATATTAAGATTCACATTTGAGTGTAACGTGTGCATATCTACGCAATGCACAAGGCATTGGCTCTCAATAATGATACGTACACGATTGTTTCGTACAAATTAATTACGTCAGTTCTTCCTTCTACTATTACATAGTTTTTTTTTTCAAAATATAAATTATAAACATATTCTTATGATGGTTATTCCAAATTTTCTGGTTAGTGATTTTTTAGTTTCATTGAAAGATATACAGTCACATTGGTAAAATGTCAAAATTCAGAAATTGTTTAAAAAACTTACCAGTTATAATGTCTAATTTAACGAACACTCGTTAAATATAACGAGTGTTCGTAATAAGACATTATTAACAAATTGTTGTACAACTTTAATTCTCATAAGTAAACATTTTCTGTGTACTTGTATATTTGAGTAGTATTTATGTAACGAATATTAAAACATTTATTTATAGAATGTAGAAATCTGTATTTAAAATGTATTATTAACACTAACCAGGTAGGTAACAATAGGTTGTAGATTAACATTCCAATTAGTTTTTGAATTTACATAATTAATATTTTAAATTTGCAACTATCGGTAAATAAGGATAATCTTCTTGTATCATACTAATTTACTCTCACAAAACCGTGATTTTATTCATGGTTCATTTTAATGATATAACTGACACTTGTTAACCTCCAAAAATCAGTAACTTCCATTAGTTTTACAAATCAGGTCGTTTACACGCTACGAATTTGTGGGATCATAGTTTTCCCAAACACCTACTTACTACTTATTGGTTTGTGGGTATACCATAAATAACTTAAAATATATTTTAATGTGTACTCTGTACACATGTGTTATTTTATTTACAATTTTTATTTATTTATTCTATGTACAATAGTAGCTTGCAAACGGCCTATACTGTGCCATTTAAAATATTTCGTCATAAAGTGTATCATGTTTAGAAAACCACGATACCTTTACTATCCTCTAAAAACAGAAGACCCTTCCTACTCTGTTATTTCTTAGAGACTATGCATTTTTTTGCCGACGGTATTCAGAGCAACACTGCCAAAGTTTGTTGTTTTGCTTTTGAATCGTGAATTATTGTTATAGGTACTGATCAAGAGCATTCGCATATGCTCCAGAAGCAAGATATGAAAACGAGACAGACTGCAAATTGTAAACAGCATTTTTTATGTTAGTCTCGCTCCAGTATTGCTGATTGTATCGACAAGCGACAAAACTGCTCGATTACTGATCAGCTGTACCTATACAAGCAGATATTAATCTCATCGCTGTCCTAACCAAACTTACAAACCAAGAAGACTAAAAAACAAATTTTCCGTTGCTTGGTTGCTGCTTGAAATTATGTTAAATCTCATTGATAGGAAAATATTAGTATAGCGAGTTAATGAGTCTAAAGTAGATGTTCAAATAAGAATGCTCTCTGTCAAGAACTATAAAAAGTAAATCCTTATCACGTATTAATAACCAATAATATATAATATTCAACCTAGCAGTTGTAAGTAGTTACGGGTTTAGTTCTTCTAACAAGGCTTTAAAAACGGCTGTAAATAGTGTTTCTACCTTTCTATGGTGCTTTCTAAGTTTAAGCTCAAAGTACTTAAAACAAACACATCTTGTGAATGGTGAATGTTTTGTCATTTTAGAGTTGAATGTATAGTTTTAAAGTAAGAGTTACATATCCGTTTGACTAGCGCGTGTTCGTGTGATCACTCCAATTAGTTGTTATGATTATACTTACAGGGTGCATAAACTACTCCCCAACTAGGTATAAATCTTATTTCAGATAGGATATGAATAACAACACGAAAACTGTCACAAACAATAGAGCGAATGTTTTTTGCTATGTTTTTGCAAAAAGTTTTAACGAGCTCACTCGCTCTCTATTAAACACGATATTTAACATTTATAAAAACTATAAAACGAATAAATAATGATTATATTGTTTCAATCATCAAATGCGATTGCGCGATATATGTGCTGTGCATATATGTAGAAAAAACATACATAGTGCGTATAGTTATAACTTCCAAAGTAGCCTTTAAAATGTTTCTGATCTTATGACTTGAATAGTGACAGATAGTATTATTCGAAATATCACTCCTTAAATAGTTCAGTGATATTAAAATTCTAAATCATCATCACAAACGTTTTACAAAATATTTTAAAGTTGTTTAGCAATACGTACGGAATCCGTCTTTGATTTTCAAACGAAATCTTTCTATAAGTTTAGTCTAATTTCCACTCTTCATAGAGATAAGGTTTAAGATGCGTTCATTTTAAATTGAACGTGTTATGTCGCCGACATCACAGATTCAAGACCTTGTAATAAAATTCGCAAATAATTAAACGCACGTTATCGTATGACATGTTTAATAGCATAGTTGTTCAGATTGGGTTTCAAGTTGAATGAAAGAACTATGGTATTTTTTCAAATACTACGAATAGGTGATAATATATACATATAATAAAACTGTAGAAGAGTTCAATTCTGTACATTGAATAAAAACTAAAAAAAATACTCGGTCTTCATACAAGTGACAAAAGCAAAAATAAAAAACATTTTGAAATTTTTGTCTGTCTGTCTGTCTGTTGTCCGGCTTTCACGCAAAAACTACTAGACGGATTGTGATGAAACTTTTTTTGTTATGTTGATTGGAATACCAGATGTGAAACTATCTGTCCCCCAGCGAAGCGGGCACGGGTCAGCTAGTGAATTATATGTAAGAAATACACTGTTTATTCAATTTGGGCGCGTCTTGTAACAAACGAGCAATAATACATTTATTGAACTTATGACTTTATTGTAACTGCTCTCTTATGCACTTTCCGTACCGTTTCGATTTATTAATGTTTCAAGTATTCGTAGTTTGCAGAATTTTTGAACATATTTTTAAGTGAAACGTAGCGTTTGATGTTGATGTAGTTACATTAAGTATACAGTTTCGTAATTAAATATTTTAAATCTTGTCCCTTACTTGCCTTAAAACATTTTCTGACGTTTTTTATCTAATTCTAGATGTCATGTTAAACTATATTTTTTGGGTAAAGGTTTTGTGTACATAAGTTTTATTCTTCTAAGTGCCATGAGTTACGTTCTTATTGACCTTTATTTATTACGGCTGAGTTATTTACACCACACAAAAATGTACGATGTGGTAAATAACTCAACTGTAATATAAGACGAATGAAAATCTAAAACAGGGAACCTTAACCTATGTATCTCTTCTACTATATTTATCGATCTATATATAGTTTAATAACATAATCTTCTAAAGTTAAATAATTAGAGAAAGGTGTATAATCATGTCGGTGTGTAGATGAATAATATCTCTAAGCTAGGATCCAATTTGAGCCTTGTGATTACTTGTTAGTTTGGCTTGTGTGGCTGAAGTAACTTTAAACTTTAGTAATATTATGCTAATTAATTATGTAGTTAAATGTCGAATAATACAATTGGAGAGCTTTTGTGTAATATTTTATGGGGATTTGTATGAGTGTGTGACACTACTAATGGTTTAAGTTGTTAAGCTGTTGAACTTAGTTTCAGGCAAATTTATAATAAGTTTCCAAGGTTTCCAACAATTCTGAAGAGTTTACACGTCGGTCCGTTTATGACTCTTCTTTTGACTGTTTTTGGGTTCTGTCAGTTCATTTAAAAGGAGTGTATTCTTGGATTATTCAGTATTTAGATAAAAATGGTAGTGTTACTCTACTATCCGACATAGTATCGTATATATTATATCTTAGCGTAAATCCGTTTTTGGCATTGTTATTCCCTCGTTGACACCAAACTAGATTAGATAGTGTTACGGTTCTTTAAACTTGTAGATCTACAGTTATGTAATGTCACGACTTGTTCTTGCCTTGTGTATCTTGTCTGACTAATGTTTAGGATATCGTGATCGTATGTAATGTTAGAATGTGTAAACTAATCTGAATTTAGATCGATTGCTCTTCATCTAGATAATCCTCAAAATCAAGCCTGATACTGCACAAAATCATAACGCAAATCATGTTTGTGTAAGCAATAGAGCTAATAAAATTTGGTCATATTAAAAAAATTGTAAATTCTTGCCGCCTGACCCGCAATGTTTGCCACACAGAAAGTATGATCGCCTAAATCGAATACATAGGCTCGTGTCTGCTATATTTTAAAAGTTCGCGGCACAAATCTAATTAAAAATATCTCATATAGGTTCATCGTTCTCGATTCGTCATCGATTCTCGTAAACACTAATAAAAAACTAATACGTATAATGTGTTTGTACTCGTATATACAATAATATTTTTAAATTACCGAAAAAAATAAAATGACCGCTGCAGCAGAAGCTACATATGATCTGAGCACTGACAGCATGATTTATTATTGCACTATCACAAAGTTATCGAATTTTCTTTATACCGAAAACTGGCACTAATTTATGGTCACAGTACTAGAAAATACTACACAAATACTCGTATACTCGTATCTCGTACGCACTCCATTCAAAGACGCTCTTATCTCATTCCATCACCTTCCTTCCAACTACGGCATCTCCCTGTCTCACTCGTGTAACGGATTCAAGAGGTAGTAGATAGATACCTAGTAATTACCTACCTACCGTAAAGTAAAAAAAAAATACATTTGTTTTAAAAATAATTTTATTTGTGAATTTTATTTAGGACAACTTAGCTTAGGTCCGAGAAAAAAATGTTCGCATCAGGGTTTTCCAACACCTTAGCTCCTTGGTTTTTCTGTAGTGGTACGGGTGCAATCAGCAGAGCGCCTAATCTTCCAAGTGCATGATTGGCTTCCACCGAAGCGACGTGCCGCGTCATGCGTGCTCCTCCGAGGATCTTCTGCGATGTACTCGAGGATTTCATCGTAGAAGTTGCGCATGCGACGGCACGTAAACTGTGTCGTGGTCTAATAATCGTTGGTAAATGCTGGACATTTTGGAATGATTTGGTTGTCGACTGTTTGGGTACAAATCGCGATACATTCGTAATGCTGCACTCACATTTTCACACACACAATTTTAAAAGTACGCGCGTAACATGAACGCATACTCTCATCGTGTATTGATATTCCTTCGCAAAAAAGTTAATAACGACAACACTAAATAAACGATAAGACGCGCGCAGTGAACTCTGGTCTCAGTGTTGCAAAAGTATTTCAATCTACCTACTTTTTTCTGAGTGAAGTGATTAGTTATTATTGCCTTGTTCTACACATTGAGGGTACTTCATTGTTTCACGATTGTCAATGATCAAATCGGGCGGGTGGGCAACATGAAAGGCTGTTCGCAGCGCATACGGTGCGCGCGAGTGAGACGGCGAGCTATTTATGAATGGATAGAATCGTGAAAATATGAGTAGATGTGGTAGGTGCGTATGAATAAACGGTTAACTAAATATTGTGTTTTTTTAAGGATATTATTTTTAATTATTTAATTTAAGTTTTAACGACTTAATTTTAATTAGTAACAGACACTGACAATACGTTATTTTTTTTTGGTAATTAAAAACTTGTGTTGTATATACCCAGAATTACTAAAGGCGTATTTCGCAAACATTGGTCATTTTGTAGTTTTGCATCTATGACGCGTTTGAACCTATCAATTGGATTTTCTAATATGGGCTAAATTCAGCCACCAATTGCCCCAAGTTCAGATATACTCGTATCATAAAAACGTTACTGCTTCTCCCATTAAGTACCAGAAGTGGTCTTTCGGTCTACCTTTGCGTTTATAAATTATGTATAATTGATTCGTATGTAAGAATTAATTTCATTGTGATAGGATGTTGCCAACTGCAGCTTCGAAACGATTTAAATGTACGTCGGAGAAAAATCTTAGGGATCTTCCGGTCTTGTAGGTACGTAAATAGTTTTTATGTCAACTTGTATACTTCTATTTAATTCTACTGTTCTATGAGATAATATTATTATACAAAGAGAAATTAGAATGTACTCGTATACTATATTATTTAAATCGTCTTCTAGAGCGATTTACTACTATTGTACTATTTTTGATATTATGATTTATTCTCGCCATACTGAAACTCTGCGATTCTGCTCACTGTTATGGTATGTATATACGGTGACATAAAGTACGCACACAGGTATACAATGTTATTGACTGCCTGTACAATAACATATTATTGTTATACCTGTATCTTGTTATGAGTTTTCAGAATATGTACTTCGGTTGGATATGCACAATGCCACCGTATATGTACATTCCTTAACACCTCTGATATAAATCTTTGATCCTAAACACTTACGTATTTAATATAATATTTTGTACGTTCCATCTCGAACGACTTTGCAATCTTCTAAATATTATTTGCTATGTCTGTGCTCAAAGTTTAAACCCTATACATTAAAATGATGACCTAAGTGAAATGTATTTTCTATGAGATTTTAAACTATGCTTTCTTATTGAATATTTTACTCAATATATTTTATATCGTGTTATTCTATCATACCTATATTTATACCCAACTTTATTAATTTATGGGTCCGTTTTTATATTAATATTAATATTTTCGTGATTTTCATGTTTATGAACACTCCCTAGGTTCATGTTATGCACTAAACGCCTTGGTGTACTTTATTCTAAATTAGTCTAAAACCATATTATTTACGGTAACCGTTATATTGTCAAAAAAAAAACATCTACAAGATAAGACAAAATAACTATAAAGCATTTCAAAACTGTCTATATTATAATAGAACAAGACAGTTTAAAAACTGGTATTCATAGATTAATATATTTATTACCTAACAGAGCAAATACAGTTTTATAAAATATTATTTCATACCTACTAAATGGTAAAGGGCCCACCATATAAGAACACCGAGTAGATTGTGCCATGTGTAATATTATCGGAAAATAGATGTCTACTAGACGTATCTCGAAAGCGGTGCGGCCGCTGCAATTCGGTTCCCTATTTAATATCAACAGAAGCTTCAATAAAAATCGTCAATTTTCGAATAGACATGATAATGTAGAGTCCTCCTTACCACTCGATGCATAATATCTACCATTTAGCGTCGACATTTATATATCTTCTAATCTCACAATATATGTCTTTTTCCCGAGAATCACCTCTTAAGCTTTGAAAATCATCATGTCATTTTGACATCATTAGTTTAATTAATGCATGTTTCTATCGACTTCGCCTCGTCGAGTCTCGTCTCTAAAGCAGGATTTACAAGCACTTGGGGAGTATATTATAAGTGATAGGCACATTTCTTATGATCTACTTTTAAGCGTCCCGTGACAGGTTGTGAATGAATATAAAGAGGATAGTTTTAGATTTGTCATGCGAAGCTGCAGTCGGCTTTTATACGTTCGCATGCCTTTGATTTTCTCGATGTTTGCGACATAATTTAAAACAAAAATAAATTCAATGTTGTCGATGCTGTGGTTCCATTTTACTAAACTAACTTGTAATTTGTAGCTTGTAAATTATAGCCGTCCGTATTTTTTGATCTTTATGAAAGGGTCGGCTACATTTTTAGCGCAGCCAAATTAGATTAGTTTAAGATAATGCAACAACAGAATTGACGCCAGTGTCTTCTGTATTTCTCCGTATAATTTTTTTCTGTCTGCTGTTCCTTTCTGCAGTTATTAGTCGTCGAGAAAGAATTAGAATTTAGATTTTTTATTATGTATTTATTTCGTTCAGTCTTCAAAAGAAACCAGTTTTTTTATCTGATTTGTCAGTTAGTGTCAACAAATAATAAAATATATGTAGTTAAAATCTCCTAATTGTCTTGTAGATTATATTAATTTTTAATTATCGAGGTAATCAAAGGCACATAATGTACAAGATGTTTCAGAATGTATATAGTAAGTCGAATGGGGCTTATTGTTTAATATATATTATAGACAATACCTTTGTTTACCATTTTTTTAAATAAAAATACAACATTGTGTTATGTGGAGCCGTCATGTTACAAAATATAGCAAAGCACAACATAAATTTTAACAACAAATAACGTTATTTATAACGTTATGTATAAAGTTATTGAAAGAGTTTCTCGTTGAGACGAAAATGTCTGTGCAACGATTTTAGGCATAACTAATGACATTCATAAAACAAAGACTTTTATTTTATAAAATAAAAATTAATATTAAATAACGTAGTTGTAGTGTCGGTGATAGATATCGACTGTTTCAAGTCCATTCGAGAGCTTTTTTTAGTTTAAATACGATCCGCGCCTCGGTACAACTGCGGCGGCCGCACCGCGTTGGCACTGAATTTAAATAATTAAAACGCGTGCGTATATGTTGCAGCCATAGGAATGGGAGAGAAGTAAAGTCTACTGGCAAGAAAATTCGAAATACGAGAAAAAAACATGAACAAAACTTGAAAACTTTCAATATTTAATAGCTCGAATATTATCATTATATGTTACGACATAGGTACGATTGTCTACATGTAAATCGATTATACTATTTTTTTATATGCTCTTGACATTCGCATTTTTGAGACGAGAAACTCTGTCTTAATACTCGTATGGCTTAACGTTACGTGGATTCAGTTAATAATTTTCTTTATGGAATCGCAGATCTGTGACAAAGTGATACAATGTAAAAAAAAAAATATTGGTTAAATATTTTTACATTAAAATATAGTAATATTATTATTGAATTTAATTTATTGATCTAGTATATTTTTTTTTAATTGCAGAGTGAATTGTAAAATATATATTTTTGTGAACATGTTGTTGATTTAATGTTATTTCGTAAAGTTTTGTTAGCACTTATTGAATATTATCAAAGACAATAATATTATTTTTGTCATTGATATTAGCAATGATCTGTTATTTAAGTTTTGTAGAGAAATAGTATGTATTTGCGTTTAGTGCACAAAATGTAGGATCTATATTGTATTTAGTAAAGTTTACCAACTCAAAAACAACCTCTTAGCTGTACACCTACTGTATCAGCTATGAAACATTATCACAAAACATATCTCTGTCGATTAGAATTGGTTAAGATACGCAACCGTTTCACCGCAAATGTGTAAATGTATTGTGTTGGTGAACTTAAAAGGCAGAATAAATTAGTTTTTTAAAAACGACATTTACAAGAATTGGGTTCCGAATCTTTCATAACTTTGTATTTTCCGAGTTATATTTTTATATTATTATTTGATTTTTTAAATAATTTACCGTTGTTGAATTGTCAGTAGAAAATGTATTATCTTTTAGTATTCCTAAATAAAATATGATAAAAATATCAATACAAATTCAAGAATCAATAATTGAAATTATCATGTAACGCATTTACAAAATGAATGTACTTGTACTTGAAATACCTAGTTGTTATTGTCTGGGCGGCTTCTTTTCAAATGGTCTAGTCATTTTATTCCTCCGTGTTTATTGAAACATGAACCTGTATGCCTGTCTTGTATTATGTAATAATCATTACAAATGTTAAATAATATGGATTTAACTTTATATCTATTAAATTGATGTCTGTTCTATATTGTGTTTTACTTTCAGAGTAAGAGTCATTTAGGGAGTTATTTAGAATTTAAGGAGGTAACCCATTCTACATTAGGTCCAGGATAAGAATAGTTCAAGGCCTGCTCGAGTGCATCGAACACAGTCTTTCCTATTAAATTTTTCTTGGATCGACTCTTTCCCTAATGACAGCAAAGACATTGTTTCATGCACAAGACGGATTATTAAAAACCACTAGACATCACCAAATCGCACATGCACAATGCACATGCTACTTGGCATAGTCAGAGAAAAAAATCGTACAGACTCATTTGTATAGATATGTTATTTGTACAGACTTCCTTTTATGATTTGTTATTATGACATCTATCAGCAAAGATTCTCTATAATCATCGTTCATAAAAAAAAACATCGCAAAATGCCGGTGTAAAAATAAAATGTTATGAAAAAAAATAAAACAATTCTAAGCCCCAAAACCCCCAGAACAAAGATCTAAATGTATCTAAAAGTATCTGCGAATATTAAAACATAGCTCCCAACAAAAAACTAGACAAATACAAATACTTACTGGAATCTGGAATAAATCCTACTTTGGTTAAATTTTACAATGTTTTGCCAAGCATACAGACGAATTCTCTCAGTATCATCGTCTCTGATACAACCAAGAGCTAGGTTCCAAAACTTTGTGATGTCCGACGCATTGGCACAAATAGAAAGAGACTGTGAGAGGTACTGTCCAGTGCCGAGATTTCCACCGCAAAAGGTTAACTGTGTTTACTTTTACCCATTTCTAGTTCGACGCCATTCATGCCTGTTTCACAATCAATTCATTACGCGCAATCTCCTGTGGTTGACACGAAATACCACGCGTATCACGTATCTATTTCAAGGCTGAAGCTATTTATGGCTAGATTTATATCTACCTATATCATAATAGAGTCGAGAGGATAAAAAAGCGTGTATCTAATAAGGCTATGTTGCTTACGACTTTCGGAAATAATGTTTTTACAGATCCCGTCTGTCAAGTTTCCACTACAATATTTCGGAGTTTTAAACTTATATGAAATAAACACGCAATGAGCACTTCTACGCAGTATAAATCAGTGTATTCCAGGTGTGTGTGGTAGGAGCAGGCAGTGATGTCGGTCGAATAGCCTCTTTATTCCTGAAACAGCAGAAGGTCGTTAAAATGCTGGCTCTATACGACGATGTTCCGGAGCGGTTCGTGATGGGCGTTGCTAACGATATCGCACACATAGACACCAGCACCGAAGTGGAAGCGTACCAGGGCCGGGTATTCCTTAAGTCTGCCCTTTACGTAAGCACTTTACAATCACCGATAGTAAAAATACACTAACCTAAACATGTACTATAACCTATTATGTACTAGCATCCTATCATACCTAAACTGACAAGGCTAATACCAAACAGTATCTGGGGGCACGGTAGTGCCCCCGCCAAGTCAAGCAATAAAGCGGCACGGCTGTACCATCCTTTTCTCGAAGCAGTTCAGGCCATTTTCGACCCCCTATAACTTCGTTGTGGATAAAACTAGAAGCCTGAATTTTCAGTAACCAAGCAGTCACTATATAAACACGGTATATTTCAAATTTCATTCAATTTGAACCAGTAGTTTAAGAATTAAAATTAGTCAAAGTTTCCTATTTTGTCACTCACTCACTCACTCACTCACTCACTCACTCACTCACTCACTCACTCACTGACTCACCGATCATCAAAAGTGTAAGGCACTTCTAGCGTTCTAGCAGACATAGAAGCTTCAAATTTGAAACACAATTAGTGTTTAGTGTAAAAATCCTAAAAAAACCTGCCAAGTGCGAGTCGAACTCGCGCACGTCGAGTTCCGTGCCATTATCTATAAATCACGTTTGTTGTATGGGAGCCCCACTTAAATATTTATTTTATTCTGTTTTTAGTATTTGTTGTTATAGCGGCAACAGAAATACATCATCTGTGAAAATTTCAACTGTCTAGCTATCATGGTTCATGAGATACAGCCCTGTGATAGACAGATGGACTGACAGACCGAAAGACCGACAGACAGACAGACGGACAGACGTACAGATGGACAGACGGACGAACGGACAATGGAGTATTAGTAACAGGGTTCCGTTTTTACTCTTTAGGTACGGAACCCTAAAAAGTAGGGCTATCTACAAAAATAAATGAGATGCCATCAAAAACATAACTTGTAAAAAAAGCCAAGTCGCAACGCAACTCAGTTCTTCTACCGTAAAAAGTAGTGAGATCCATGTAATACCAAGTCGGTTAATTTATTCAGTCCCTACTTTAAGGGTCCTTTTGACTTATGTTATTACGTAATTAGCTAACATTTACGTAATAACTTAAGACAGAAGGACCCTTAAAGTAGGGACTGAATAAATTAACCGACTTGGTATTACATGGATCTCACTACTTTTTACGGTAGAAGAACTGAGTTGCGTTGCGAGACTTGGCTTTTTTTACAAGTTATGTTTTTGATGGCATCCATTATTTCGGAACACTCAGAAGCACGCAGTGTAATCTGCGTAGTTGGTGTGTTGTGCATATACATTACATTACTAATATTTACGCACTCATTGCGATGTGTATTCTTAAGGCGCTCCATGTCGACGATTCCTCTTTTTCGAATAGAAAAAAAAACTTCTGAACAAGCCACGTTTATCTCCTATTTTTATAAATATATTACTTCAGGTTCCTACCTAGACTTTCACTAAGCTGAAAACATAATAGCAGAAACTTTTCACGATAAAGACATTTTTTTCGAAATGATACATTTTAGAATTTATTATCGCAATACTTTGATACCTACTATTAAGATTAACTTGTGATTTATTGTTAAAGATAGGTATGTTGATCTAGTTTCTCAGTTTTTTGTTTTTCGTTTTTTAATAAGTACCTAATTATATTTAATTTAAATCATTAATTTATTCGAAAAGCAAAGGTGGACCGCGCGTCGCCCATGAATCAGTACCGCTGTGACCACTGTCAACGTCAGACGTTGACGTCATTTCAGCGGGTAGCAGGGGTTAATTATCGAAGTGCCTAAAGATATGTATTGAAAAAGAGAGAATGATTCTGAGGGGTGGGTAATGTTACCTAGTAAAGCCTATTACCTGCCTACGTAGGTACCAGCAACGCGATCTCATAAAAACTGTCGATAATATTTACGATACGCAAACGCCATCTGAGCTTGCCGTTGTTAACTCTTTTGGTCGTTTCTGCCGCGGTTTTAGGCCCTCGCAGCGCTTTAAGCGGAGGAGCGAATTACCATGGTTGGGAATTCGCAGTCGTGGACCTACTATATTTTAAGTGTTCCTAGGACTCGGACGTGGTACTAATCTGCGGCGGCTGCTACTCTATGCCACCATGCTGCTTCACGCAGGACCGCGATCTGTTCTTCCAAAACATGCAGTTTGTGCGCACGGTTGCCCTCGCGTGCGCGCAGTTCTGCCCGCAAGCCATTATAGCAATACAGACCCCGCCCGTGGATTGCAACTTCACGCTTATAAAACATGTTAGTTTTTTTGCTTAATCTAGATTGGTAGTGAAAGGAAGTAAGAATTTATAAATCTAATCATACCATCTAATATACCTCTAATCTAATCATGAGTAAATTTGAATTGCATATTGCATACCTTCATAGGCAGAGTACATTGGTTTCATATTAATAAATTAACATCTGTGCATGTATTTCAAGCAATAAATAAACTTTGACTTTGAGAAATCTACAGTAGGTATATTCCTATCATCTCAATCTTCGGTGTGTAAAAAAACTTTGCTTTGCTTCATCATAACATTATCAAGTTCGGTCGGTCTTTTTAGAAACGGCAAACTCTTTCCTTTATCAAATTCAAAAATTCTAGACGTTGGAAATGGCGAGAGTATACGATAAACGTCGTGTGCTCGGTGTCAATGCCATCAACGCTATGAGAGCCAACCAGTTGTTCTGCTCTATCACCGGCGCTGACCCACGCGGTGCCAGCATCCCCGTTATTTGCGGCACGGGTCGGTGCACCAGGGTGCCCGTCTTTTCAGCTGGAAAAGCCGGTAACTTTCCTCAGGTGAGCATAATTAAAATTATCCTTTTTTGAACTTTTTGCTATTGTAATCTTGTAGACTACTCTGAATAAGGACTAGGCTTATTGTCTAATTTCCGATGTTCAACCCAATGTTTATCGACATTGAAAAACATTATCATTAGACTCTAATAGTTTGTATTACCTACGTAGGTAAGTCCGGCAATCGAACATCGATCGTTTGTTAGACGATTGGATGTTTTCCAGTTTCATAAATAGTTAATCATTCAGCATAAAACACAGCTGTGGTGAAGTGACATGCCGATTTTAGGTATATAGGGTAAGGTTGCTTAAATCGTACCCCTTAATATTATAAAATAATAAAATGAAAATATTAAAGCATATTTGCTGTAATATTTTCTACAATTGAAATAAAACAAAAAGTTTTGCGTATACGGAATCTTTATTTAACTGAGTTTCAATCAACTAAGTCGAAAAATACTTAACAACATGAGATCACATAACCTAGTAGGGTTAAACTTACAAATAATAATTTGCGATCAAATGAAAACATCACTAGGACTTCCAATTATTTTTCTTAAATTCAAACCTTTTAAATTTCTTCACAGGGTAGGCTATTCTTAGGAATTCGTACCGATACGATTAAGGAATTGTGCATAGGTACGATTTACGCAACGGAGTTTTCTAAGTTTCAAACCAAAGCCACAGACTTATCCTAAAAAAATATTGGGTTAGATTAAGCCTAAACTGATAAGCACTAAAAATATATATTACTGAAAACTGTACAAAAAACTTACTTTTTGATTATTGCCGGCGCTTCACTTTCTATCGTTTGCTCGCTCAACAGAATAGTCATGTCACATGTCAACGCTATTAGATGGTGCATTTTATTAAAAGTAGCCGAGATATTGCTGGGGTACGATTTAGGCACTGGTACGAATAAATAAACCTACACAATTACGTTTTGGCTGACTGAGTTTGAAATTATTTCATGGAAGCCAATTAAAGCTAGTCCCTTCAAGCATCCATGAAATATCGGAAGTTAGGCAATAAGTCCTCTTTCGCTATAGTAATATTTCAATATTAATAAAAACTTTTCTCTTATTTCTCTTTTTCTATGATGATTAGTTGTTTTTCGAACGCATTATTCAATATTATTGTTTTAGAGCCAAGTGGACTGTTTGACACGGCTGGTCCGCGAAGCAGATGATATAATTTGCAAAGTTAAGAGCAACAACGAACAAGGGCATCTATCTATAGGATTCTCCACCGCTAGGTTCATTGTCAATTTAATGAAAGGTTAGCTTATTTTTAAATATTATTATTTTATATCAAATTTAATCGATCGATCGAGATTTTACTAAATTATCCCTCGTATTCAAGAACGACACTATCTCCACTGTGGGTGCGTGTTCTCATAGTGTCGTTCTTGAATACGAGGTTAAGTCTGTCAAGTATTGTTTGTTCGCGCACACGTGTGTGTGTGTGGAGTAAAGATAATAAATATGATAATGATCCTAAATAATATGATCGTTAGTAGAAAGAAATACTTTTGCACTTTTTCATTGAAACCAATATTAAAAACCTATTAATTTTAACCTCATAGGTCTTTTCGAAAAGCCCACATTCATAGATAGCGCTCTGGTAGAGCAAAAGGACCCTGAAAGATGCTACGGCATGGAAATCTGTGCTACTCCGGTCACAGTCGACAAAGGTGGTGTCGTGGAGTACGCCATACCCACACTTAACGAATCCGAAAACAAACTGTTAGATTTATGCAAGTAAGTTTCTTAGGATTTAATTCTACAGGTTTAGTTTAATTTTTATACTTAGGTCGACTTTGCACTTCCGTTCCACTCTCGGCATCATCAAACGGACAATTTCCTCTCGTAGGTACAATACGACCGTAAAAATTACAGTAGCAATGCCTTCTATGCTCTTCATATATCTTCGGTTGTTTAGAAATTCCAGTGTTCTACGTCTAAATAAAAGTTCTTGTTTTTAGATGTGACCTAGAAGACATGTTGAACCTAGGCCGGTGTTATGCGGTAGGAGACGAGTATTATCTGCACCCCTGCAAAGTGTGTCCTTGTTGCGTCTCGCCTTGCAAGGTTTGCAATCCCTATGGCTCGGATGGCGATAAAAATAAATCCAATAACTAAAGGCAAAAGAGATGGCCAATGGTGGGCCAAGAGGTCAGAGTTCAGGCCAAGTTCTCTTTTTCTTGGGAAAAGAAACAAGGATTTAACTAAAGCAAAAAAGCTGAAGCTAGGGAAACTACTCGTACTAACGTCCGTGTAGTGTCATTTTTGTCATCTGTCTACAGCCGGGATCTCACGGCGCGTAAATCCACGGGCCGCGCCACACGACGCTCCGCCTGTGTGCGTCCGGCGCGTCGCGTACAGAGCGTTCCGAGCACGGGCCACCACGGATGCATCGTTCCCACGGTGCGTCCGTCCGCCTTGGCGCGGTCTGGCGCGTGTAACCGCGGGCCGTACCCCGGCATACTATAAAGAGATAATAGGGGTTAAATATTTCGAAATCAAGAAAATATATTTTTAAAGTTTTTAGCCAGAATATTCTAGCCAGATTACCAAACTAAGATTTTGAAATCACTATTTTTGTATTCAAAGCACCTGAACGTATTACCGAATATGAAATACAAGTCTGTTTCCAACCTGAAAACTTTTTAATTAAAACTCTCCTTACTTTTACCACCATAATTCATGTTTGTTACAAAAACCCCAAGGTTCTAAAATTGGATTTTTTTATTTGGAATATTATCACGTTTATTGAAACGTATTTTCGAAACACGAGCCTTTTATCAACACGGTTCATAATAAACGTGGATTGGATCGAAACCCCGGCTGTATTATATTTTAGGTGTTTTTTCTAGGGAGGGCGGCACGAGGCCTTGCACGCGACAATTTGCACGTGCCAAATGGCTTCTAGTCGCAATCTCTATATCTATACTGTATATCAATCTGAAATTAAAACTGTATATAGCAATCTCTATATCTATCTCTATACTATAATAAAACTGTAGAAGAGTTCAATTCTGTACATTGAATAAAAACTTCTATACATCTATACATATAATAAAACTGTAGAAGAGTTCAATTCTGTACATTGAATAAAAACTAAAAAAAAAACTCCTAGGGGTCTTCATATAAGTAACACAAGCAAAAAAAAACATTTTAAAATTTTTGTCTGTCTGTCTGTTGTCTGGCTTTAACGCAAAAACTACTAGACGGATTTTGATGAAACTTTTTTTGTTAAGTAGCTATTAGTCCTCTGCAACTTATAGGCTATAATTTATTTTGAAGATTAGAATACCAGATGTGAAACTATATGTCCCCCAGCGAAGCGGGCACGGGTCAGCTAGTTATTTTATAAGTGGCATAACTTTTGATCTTTGACGTAGAGGGAAAAAATGGCTACACATTTGAAGAGAGACTTCCTTTGATTTGAAGAGAGCTATAGCTGAGACAAATTTTATACTCAATCTGTATCTCTGCTATACGGACTTTGTGTGGGTTACAATTTTTTTTATTGTTTTAACTCTAAATAACCGGCAATTTAGGTTTATTTTATGTTTAGGTATAATTATGTTCAGTCATAATATAACTATGGCTAGGTAAAATATGTAAATACCTGCTTGGTCTTTTTAGGGTTATAGACTATGGAAACCGTCCATTCTTCTGTGACGACTTATAGTTAGTTACACATGATACTTGTTCAATGCATTAGGTACAGGAAAAATATAATGTAATTTTATAGGTTTTTATTCAAAAACATGATTGCTACTTTAATATAAGAAATATATTTTATGTTGCTTAGCTTTTGACCTAAAAAAACACTTTTAAAAAACATACTGTTCATGGCATCAAGAAAAATATCGGAGACAAATAACTTGTCTCCGATTTCTACGGAACCCTCAGTGCGTGAGTTAACTCGCACTTGAACGATCTTGTTTGAAATCACGTTGCTCTTCAAACGAGGGAGTTATTTTTAGCATGGTATCACGTTTTAAATCCTGTGTTGAATGTAAGGCGATTACAAGTACTAAGGTACTTTAAAATATATTGTAGTGAGTCAAAAGAATCCTTAGCGGCAGAAATAAGTTCTTGCTAGTTTTACAGAACCTAAAGAAGTTTACCCACTCGCAACATTATTGAGAAATTATAATACTCATACGTCATATGAAACGTGACTAAGTACTACCACATGAATCGTGAGTGCTCACTAGAAGTCCCACGAGACGATATTCGATATTGAACTTGTGCCGTAGCCGTGGGCCGAAGGTCAGGGGGTGGCCCTTGGGGGGAACCGCAATGTGACTCCGGATCGACTTCAAGTGACGAACTCTGCAAACGATTTTGTGGGTTTGGGTTTGGAGTATCACACCGTAGAGTAACAATCTTTCACTTGCTGGATACACGAAATCAACGTACTAAACTCGTGCTGTAACTAACTGTGGTGATTATCACAGTCACATCATAGTCTGGGGGCACGACAGTGCCCCCGCCAAGTCAAGCATTACATTTACACAGTTATATACAATTACATTTAATGCTAATGATTAACACAGCCGTGTTGGCCGAGTGGGAGTGTACCTCGACTTTCAAGTGTGTCAATGGATTTTTCTGTTCGGAAATTTATATACGCATCAAAAACACGTGTTTACAACGGTGAAGGAAAACATCGTGAGGAAACCAGTTAGTGTTCTTATAAGCGGCTATGGGCTTGCAGCCTGTCACGTATGGAATGCTAACTACTGCAAAAAGTGGGCATGTGACAAATATAATGTTTGGACGTGCCTCTGACTACCCCCACTAGACATCTTCAAAGGATCTAAGCGTCTGGAGATCTGAGAGGATGTCTACCTTACTAGGGGATTACAGTCGTGATACTATTTTTTTTTTTTTTTTATAAAAGCAAACAACCCTTCTTGAGATTTCGTACTCGTAGGTATGAGTATAAACAATTCCCCACGCTTTTCAATAGACTATTGAAAAGCGTGGGGAATTGTTAAACGGCTAATTATTAAGTTTTAAGTTTACCTACTACTGACGTTTCAAGACAATGCTTGCTGTTCAGATATAGTTTTAATTCTAATAGTTTCCACGCTTGCAAATGTATACAATGTGTGTCTTGTTATCTTTAATCTTGATAATTGGATGATTTGCAAAAAATACTGCTTTGTTTTTTGCATAAATTTAACTGAGAGGCAAGGAGACAAATGTGTCACGGAGAAAAAAAACCTTAATCTACTGAATAAAAATAAATGTAAGTTTAGTTCAATTCTCGTCCCGCTATAGCTTTTGAATTACGCAGCGACCAAGCAAACGCCCGGAACTCGATTTCAACGACCAATGTCAGGATCGCGTTGCGACCTTATCCCACACGTGACGATGCTAATCCTACTCGTACATGCAGGGACGATCTGTTCCATCTTTCGTAGTTTACACAGCTAACAACGTTATATAAGTATTTTTTAACGATATTTGTACTAAAAAGTTTACTTCTAGTTTACTAGTAGTCGTCGAGCAACTTAGAAATACATTTTCTTAGTTGGTCTATGATTACTCCTAAACTTGTAAAGCCTACTTAGCCGTGATAGTTTTCCTTTTAAATTCGTTATATGTACTACTACCGTGATTTTTTTCGCACCTCCAAAACTAATCGTTTAGATAGTAGGGGACACACACACACTTGACTCTGACAAAATTCTGCACTTTAAAGCTTAATATTTCACAAACGGATCCCTAAATCGAAAAGTTGTCTTATTAACCCATAATGATTTTTAACGACCTATCCAACGACACCCTACACTATAGGGTATGCGAGAATAAAAAAATAACATCCCCCACTTTAGGAGTAGGGGAGGTACCTACCCTAAAACGACTTTATTAAGATTACTAATATTTATATAAGTACATGCCAAATCACAGCTATCTAGCACTTTAACTCTCTGAGCTAATCTACAGACGGACGGACGGTCGGACATGGCGATACTATAAGGGTTTCTTGTAGACTCGAAACCCTAAAAACTGGCCAAGTGCTTGTAGAGTCACGCGCAATTTAGGTTTTCATAGTTTAAACTGCAGTAATTTTCAATGGTTTAGAAATCCATTATTTCTTCGTCAACTACATTTTATAGGTTGGTCGATTATTACGTCTATTACTCGTTACTTGTATAGCCTACTTAAAGATTAATATTTACTGAAATTTCAGAATTTAACTTCTGTGACAATGCAATAATATGGTGACAGTGAGCTGATCTGATGATGGAGTCAGGATCTGTTCAACAAACACTCACACAATAGAACTCCTTAGTAAATACTTCGATTGAGTAAAGCTTTGCAAACTTGTCAAGATCCAATGACAATGTTATATGATGTGACAGGTGATAGCACGCTGGTGCTTGATGGTTTAAATTATTTTACAAAAGCTTGTCATTGAAAAATATTTTTCAACAGAAAACTTATTTTTAAACTCTTTTTACAAACCATGTTAGTTGAGTGGGAGGCACCTGTACTTTCAATCCGAAGACCGTGAGTTCGAATCCCGGTCGTGCATTAATGGATGTTTGAAAAATGTACACGTGCTTAAAACGGTGAAGGAAAACATCGTGAGGAAACCAGGTTGCATTCTTGTAATCGGCGACGGGATTGCAATCTGTCACGTGTGGAATGCTAACTACTGCAAATATAATGTTTGGACATGCCTCTGACTAACCCCTTTCGATACCTTAAAGGATCTGAGCGCCTGTTGATCTGAGACGATGTCTACCGTACTTGGGAATTACAATCGTTTCTTTTGTTTCTCTTTCATTTGTTTTACGTAATATGAATATAAACTTCAGCCACAGAATAATTTTCAGCTAGCATTCTTGTAGAGTATCTAGTCACTCGTCTACAGAGAACGTTAGTCTGCGGGCGGTGGTTAAGGTCGGCGCACGTAGGTTCCTACTCGTACTAAGGGTAAGCTCCCTCTATCCTTCAGTACCACTTCAATAGAACTCGTCGTAACCTACGCTTGTGTACGCAATTAAAATAAATAATTGTGAGTGGTTGTTGTTGTTTCAAGTTTAATTGTGAAGTTATAATAAGGTAAGCCGATATTTTACTCTGATTTGGTGATAGTAGTTTGACGAAACAGATCGAAAAATGATTCGTTTTAGGTGATTTTGAAAAGCTATGAATAATAAGTTTTATTGGAAACGTTACGGTCTGTGTGACTGACTGACAATAAAAGCACATCCTAAACTTTAGGATGTGGGATTAGGATAATGATGTGTGTTTATATCTAAGCTATAAGTTCTAGAAAGCAGAATTTAAAGGGTATCAAAATTTCTATTGTATAATTAAATTCCTATTATCTAGTTCTAGGGGTACGTACCTATATGACAAAATATAAATTACTAAATTGAAACTTGGAACAAATACCTACGATTAAAAGCAAAAAAATATTTGGTGTGCTTGAACGTAGTAGGTAAAACGCAAGCGAAATTGAGAGGAGAAAGCTAGTAACTATAAATTTCGCGACATAGGTACGTCATTCGCTAACAACCAACTCCTAAAATAATATAATCCTATATAGTCCAGTCATTTAAGCTTAAATTAGGTAAGAATCTCGGAATTCGAGATACCCAGCTGTAAGTCTGTAAATACTTGTATATTGACACCCTAAAAGTTGTCTCAAAACCTACATATGGTAGGGTGTAAGCAACTATTAAATTTCAAGGTCAAAGGTCACAAAATTCGGTTTTTTGCGCTTTTTTTGGAAATATCTCATTTCCTATGGGTTTTTTGCAATTTGTATTTATTATCAATATTGTAGAATACAAAATTCTCTACAAATTTTGTTTTAAAAAAATTTTTATACGGTGAACCGTTTTCGAGATAGAGGGCGGAGAGCGCGCGGTCACAGCATCACTTCAGGTCAACCGGTGCCTCCGGTCGAAAACGCGCCATATATAGTTGATGAACTATCGATAAATCAATGATTATAAATATTTGTCAATTTTTATTAACTATTATATTATATTTTATCGTTTTCTTCATGCATTAAATCTATATCTATTCAATAATACTGATTAAATTAATAATATTTCTGCACGCCATTAAGTGGCTGTGACACAACTTCTGCGCTTTTTAAAAAGGGAAAAAAAACATTTTTTAAGTTTTTGAGAAACTGTCAAATTTGGATGAACTAGCTGCAGCATTTGAGGAAGAAAATTGTTCGGCCCAGAGATTATTAGAGAGTGGAACTCAAACCTTATTGGCAGTCTATAATGCTCCGAAATCTGTGAAAAGTCTCGATCATCTTCGTTATATGCATTACGTCAAGTCTACAAAACTTAATAAACCTGTGCAGCTTTCAAATATTCCACCAACAATTAGTGCAGCTGCTCATCAACATTTCAACCGTGTATATTATCAAGTTCAAACTTGGTTAGGACATGATTTGGAACCCCAGGTATGGGGTTGGGCAATGCGAAACGATTTTCTGGAGCCTATCATGACAATTTTACCACCTGCTCCAGAAGATTTGCTAAATACAATTTTCTGCAACTGCAAGAGTGGTTGTGGTTCGCGATGCGGATGCAGGAAAGCGGGCTTGCAATGCTCTTTAGCTTGTGGCCAATGTAATGGGCAAGCTTGTCTCAATGCTCTACCATATCAGAGCGACATTAACGAAGATGGAACCTTTGACCCCGAAATCATGGAAGAACTTGAGACAAATGTCGTTGAAGACGATAATGAAGACCAGTTTGAAATTTACCAGCAGCCAGAAGACGACGATGAAGAGGAAGAAGATGATTAAAATTATAAATTGTAGTTTTTGTACCCTTTATTCCATTTCTTTACTTTCAATAAAAATAAATGTATTCAATGATAAAAGTTCGCTAGAGGGCGCGACTAAGTAAACAGTGCCTATAAGTTGCTCTTCAGTTTTTTAATATTTAAAATAAAATTACGCCGTAAACACTATATAAAGTTGGCGTGCAATACAGAAACAGTGACCAAAACCTATAGCAGTGATAGACACAGTGAGAAACAATCGATTGTGAACAAGTTACTCGACCATTGTAAAAACTCAAACAAGATCGTTAGCAATGCTAATATTGTTAAAAATAACATCACGATAAGGACTGAAACATTGGCCCATAACGCACGAACACAGTGAGTAATCCGAGCAAATCAATTTATCGATCTGCACAAAAATAATTTACCCATCTCAAAAGCAAAACCTGCAAATCATCGTCACAGCAAAGCTGATTAAAATCAGCGACATCTATGCTCAAACAATCAAACTACATACATCGCCATCTGACGGGAAGTAGCAGAACTACGACGCGTCCACACTTCTAGGATCGATTCGAAGCAATACCAATTGTCATCGTAGAACTCACGCACGGCAAGAGAGGGAGCCATGGACCACATAGAAAAATGCATTCGAGAACTTAGGGAGGACATCAAAAAAGACTCCGAAGTAACGCTACAGAGAATGGAAACACGTATTACAAAAAAATATAAATGAGCATACTGACCAACAATTTGTAGCAATAAATGGCGAATTAGAAAAATTGAAAATCACAAACTCTGAGCAACACAAAAGAATTTTGGATCTCGAAAAGCATATCAGAGTCAGAAATTTGATATTTTTCGCAGTTGAGGAAGGCGAAAACTCTTATGAAAATCTAGAAACAAAAGTTCTGAAAATTATTACCGAAGATATGAAAACTGAATGCAGCAAATTCGAGCTAGAAATAGTAAGAAGATTAGGAAAAAGAACTGAGAACAAGATAAGGCCTATTATGATAACTCTCACCACGTATGGAAAAAAAATTGCTATTCTGAAAAGCAAACAGCATCTGAAAAACAGTCCAATTTATGTGAAGGAAGATTACCCTCAAGAAATTCTTCTGAGCAGGAGAAACTTACAAGACCAACTGCAAAAAGAAAGAGCTGAAGGAAAAACAGCTTTTCTGCGTTACGACAAGTTAATAGTCAGGGAGCCAGTCGTTGATAGCCTACGTGAAAAACAAAGCAAAAAAAAACGGGAATTGGAAATTACCCCACCACATCAAACCGGTCTAAATTATGCACCAAAAGCTACTACCAGCTCACCTGCAAAAACTCAGGCCGCAAAAAAGGTGAAAGTAAAGAAAATCGGAATTCAAAACCCGATGTCAAGCTACTTTCGTAAAATAAGCGACACCCCCATGCAGACTGCAGCTATATCACCAGATGATTCGGATGAATAGCAACGACAAAAGCCCTTCCACAGTCCACTCAACGACGTAAGCACCTCTAGAAACGGAAAATTAAAAAACAAATTAACAAAAATCACAGAAAACCCTCCCCCAGAACGGTTAGTCACCGCGGGGGTTGTAGACTTATACCCTCCAAGAAACAACAAGTACCACATATGCACGTTCAATGTCAGATCTTTAGCCAACGAAATAAGAATAACAGAATTAGAATACGCTTTATCAACAATCAAATGGGATATTATAGGCATAAGCGAAGTAAGGCGACAACAACATGTAATCGAAGATAGAGATGAATACCGACTCTACCTATATGGACAAACGAAAGGAAGAAACGGTATCGGGTTTCTCGTGAGAAAATGTAGCTGCATAAAGGTGGAAGATTTCATAGTTGCTTCAGAAAGAGCTGCGCTTATTATTGTCACAATTAATGGACAAAAGTTTACTATTGCACAAGTGTATGCACCTACCTCAAGCTCAAGTGATCAAGAAATAGACGACTTTTATGAATCTTTGGAACAGATAATGAATGCAAGCACATCCAACTTCATACTTCTAGGAGACATGAATGCCCAAATAGGTTACCCAAGAGACGGAGAAAGTCGTGTAATGGGAAGATATGGCTACGGTAAGCGAAATAATAGAGGAGAAAAGTTTATAAATTTCTGCATTCAATACAACCTAAAAATAGTAAACACCATGTTCAAAAAATCCCAAGAACTGAGATGGACATGGCTATCACCAAACAGCAAAACAAAGAACGAGCTAGATTACATAGCAACAAACAAGCCACATCTTATCGAAAACTGTAGTGTCATGAGTAACCTGAAACACTCAAGTGATCACCGTTTAGTAAGAGCAACTCTAAATATAAATGGAAAAAAATGCAGAGCTAAATTCGCGTCGAATTCACTGAACCGTTTAATAGACAATGAAATATACATTAAGGAACTTGCTAATTATGATCTTATGAATGCAACAAATCATTCCATACAAGAATACTATAAAGAAATAGAAAATGCATTAATACAAAGTTCCAACCAAGCCAAAACAAGTAAAAAAACACTAAGAAATGAATCAATAATTACAGAAAAACTTCAAGAACTAATAGAACAGAGGCACATCTTATCAAACAAAGAAAACAAATCAAAATTAGAAAAAACCCAACTAAGTAAACTATATAGGAAAATAAATAGAGAATTTAAAACCAACACGAAGAAATATAGAATAAATATAATAGAAAAACATTTAGAAAAATCAGGCGGAATCAAGAAATCCTCAAAACTCCTGAGTAAATCGAAACAGATAATGACCCAACTTCAAAGTAGTTCTGGGGTTTCAGTCACAAACAGAAACGACCTGATGAAGATAGCTACTGATTTTTATACAAACCTATACAGGGACATGGACATCTCGGGCACCTCACCTTACAATTCAATAAGCGCTATAAACAAAGATCCAGTACCTATAATTAACCACAACGAAGTAGAATGCTCAATTGACATGTTAAAACCAGAAAAGAGCCCAGGACCCGACAACATAACCAACGAGATGCTAAAAACCGCAAAAGAAATGCTAATACAGCCACTAACAAATTTATTTAATCTTGTTCTGATAAACAAAGAAATTCCGAAACAGTGGCTTTGCTCAAACATCGTGCTACTCTATAAAAAGGGAAACCCAAGGATGATAACAAACTATAGGCCCATTAGCCTCACATCATGTGTATACAAAGTATTCTCAGCTACTATATTAAGACGCATCACCAAGATCTTAGATGAAAATCAACCAGTGGAACAAGCGGGATTTATGCGTACTCTTTCTACCATAGATCATATATACACTTTGAAAATGGTCATAGAAAAATATAGAGAATATGACATAGCTTTGTACTTATGTTTTATAGATTACAGTAAAGCTTTCGACTCTATTATCCATAATTCTCTTTGGGAAGCTATATCACAACAAGGCGTTAATAAAGAATATATTGATATTATCAGAGAAATATATACTAACAGCACATCGAGAATTGTGCTGGAACAACCAGGCCCAAGTTTTAATATTGAGAGAGGTGTAAAACAAGGGGACCCCCTCTCTGCGAAACTGTTCATCGCGGTACTGGAGCAAGTTTTCAGAGGTCTTAACTGGAAAAACAAGGGTTTAAGGATACACGGAAGTTATCTGTCACATCTCAGATTTGCAGATGACATTGTAATAATGTCAGAAGACCCGAATGATCTACAGTTCATGATAAAAACCCTGTGTGAAGAAAGTAGAAAAGTCGGATTGGAGATCAACCGAGAAAAAACAAAGCTCATGACGAATAGAGAAAAGGTACCAATGACTCTGTTCTCTGCAAATCTAGAGTATGTTGATGAATATGTGTATTTGGGACATCAAATCTCCTTCAGGGCTTGCACGGAACAAGAAATAGAGCGGAGAACCAAAAGTACCTGGAGTAAATACTGGGCAATGAAGGAAATTTTTAAAAGTAAAATACCTATTAAATTGAAAACCAAGGCCATGGAAACCTGCCTACTTCCCTGCCTCACATACTCATGCCAGACATGGTCTCTTACTGGAAAAAGTCTACAACGGCTACTGGTTTGCCAAAGAGGCATAGAAAGAAGTTTCTTAGGCCTCAAACTAAGAAATAAAATAAAAAACACAGAAATAAGAAGAAAAACCAAAGCAAAAGACGTTGTCCAGAAAGTATTATCATTAAAATGGAAATGGGCCGGGCACATCCAAAGATTACAAAACGAGAGGTGGTCTAAAATAATCATGAATTGGGACCCAATACATAAAAGACGAAGAAGAGGAAGGCCTGCTATGCGATGGGATGATGACATCGTGAAAGTAGCAGGCAAAACATGGAGCAGAGCCGCTAGATATCGGGAAAAATGGAAAGAGCTGGAGGAGGCTTTTACCGCTGAAAGCGGTCCTTAAATATAATTTTATATAAATATTTAAGTTAACTTTTATATTGTACAAGGAAAATAAAAGCTTTTATTATTATTATTATTATTATTCAATGATATTTTTTAATAAAAAGATTAATTCATAATTTATTTGTTTTTTTTTCATCATGTAAGAAGTTATAAATATTAATTAGGTTAAAATTCAAATATAATTCCTATATTTTCATTAACAATTCTGCAATTACATGGGCAGGTAAGTGTTGTTAAATAAATTAATACTGAATAAAAAGTGGATAAGTTAGGAAAAAAATGATAAAATATAATATAATAGTTAATAAAAATTGACAAATATTTATAATCATTGATTTATCGATAGTTCATCAACTATATATGGCGCGTTTTCGACCGGAGGCACCGGTTGACCTGAAGTGATGCTGTGACCGCGTGCTCTCCGCCCTCTATCTCGAAAACGGTTCACCGTATAAAAAATTTTTTTAAACAAAATTTGTAGAGAATTTTGTATTCTACAATATTGATAATAAATACAAGTAGCAAAAAACCCATAGGAAATGAGATATTTCTAAAAAAAGCGCAAAAAACCGATTTTTGTGACCTTTGACCTTGAAATTTAATAGTTGCTTACACCCTACCATATGTAGGTTTTGAGACAACTTTTAGGGTGTCAATATACAAGTATTTACAGACTTACAGCTGGGTATCTCGAATTCCGAGGTGAACTTACTATAATGACTGGACTAATATGCAACAAAGGAGCAACAAATCGTTTATTTTGTATAGATATAGGTACCTACTTTTACTCGTAGTTCATGAGTGACGTAGACTACATTTTATGCGGGTAGAGTTAGTATGCTATACTAAGTGCTATTATTTAGACTTTAAACTAATTTAGGTTCAAATATAATTTTAGTTGCGATATGGCAGAATTTCAAACGAAGCTTTATCCAAACTGCGACTCCAGTGTCTGGCTTCGCTCCTGCGAGGAAGAAATTGATGAACCCTTGGATGGCAAGATCACTGGTACGTATTGCATATTTTCATGATTTACTAGGTAAGGTAACTCATTTCAGCGAATAGTTCTGGGGTCTAATTGCAAATTGAAAACAAAATTTAATAACAATATTCGTAAGTTACATCGTTTCGACTATAGTTTGTTACGAAATTTTGTTTTCGGTTCGCGAATAGACCCCAGGGGGGGTCTACTAAACAAGACAAAACAAAAAAGATTTTGGCATTTGTGAACTCCCAGCCGGTATACCAACTCACTATTTTCATAAAATAACTAAAATAACTATTTTATTTACATAGTGACGAATCTAGTAGTTAACTGGTAACCAGAAAGGTTTGTTTTTACAAGATTGACATCGGTTTTCTTCATTCAATATTTTAATTGTGGTTTATCATGGGATTCATTAGAATTTCGGAAAGACGGCGTGGTATAAAAGTTATTGCAAGTAGATTATGCTTATTTACTATAAATTATTCTGAAATGCGTTTATCTCTAACATTATATAAGTCATACCCGTTTTCTGTGAAGAAAAAAATGGGATCGTCGCATTGAAACATTCAATTTAATTTTCAGGAGTAATACCTTCATGGCTGAAGGGCACGCTACTGCGCAATGGCCCGGGCTCTCTCAAAGTCGGAGACATGCGATTTCAACATATTTTTGACAGTTCCGCTCTCTTGCATAGGTAAATAATAATACTTGGGTGTATGTGTACGAGTAGTAGGTAGTTAGGTATATATCAATTCGCAGTGGGTCGTCGTCTCGTACGTATTTTAGAGTGTATTAGGTATCTTTTATTATTATCCCTCCTCGAATCGCGTTGATACATATATCGTTGTTTTTGTATTACAATGTAGATTTGTCGAATGTACATATGTTTCATTGCGATATGTGCAGTTGAACGCAGGTAATAGTCGTTGGTGTTAGGTGATGTGTTTATAGATATTGTGGTCTAATTTCGAAATTTTTGAAATCTTAGTTTATTAATATCCTAGGCCGGTAATAAGGTAGGTAAGGGGACTTGGTATTACATGGATCTCACAACTTTTTACGGTAGAAGAACTGAGTTGCGTTACGCGACTTGGCTTTTTTTACAGGTTATGTTTTTGATGGCATTGGGTTTACTGATATAGCTTCAAATAATTATGATTATTAAAATAGTGTTTTGTTTTCCAGATTTGCGATCCACGACGGCACTGTGACATATCAATGTCGCTTTCTCCGCACTAACACACTGAAGAAGAACCGCGCAGCCAACAGAATTGTAGTCACGGAGTTCGGGACTAAATCCGTCCCGGATCCGTGTCACACCATTTTTGACAGGTAAGGTTTTACTTTCGTTTCGAAAAAGAGCAATCGTCGACATACAGGGCCTTAACAACGGCCAGCTCTAGATGGCGTATGCGTATCGTAAATATTATCGACAGTTTTTATGAGATCGCGTTGCCGTTACCTACTTAGGCAAGTAATAGGGGTAGCTTTACCCAACCCTCATAACCATTTTCCGTGGTCCGCCTTTGCTTTTCGAATAAATTAATGATATAAATGATGTATAATTACTTATCAAAAACCTATTCTAGTAGAAATCTAGATCTTCATATTACTTATCTTTAACAATAAATCACAAGTTGATCTTAATAGTAGGTATCAAAGTATTTCGATCATAAATTCTAAAACGTACCTATCATTTTAAAATAATATCTTTATCGTGAAAAGTTTCTGCTATTATTTTTCAGCTTAATAGAAATCTAGGTAGGAACCTGAAGTAATATATTTATAAAAATAGGAGATGTGGCTTGTTCAGAAATATTTATTTTTTCGTTTCGAAAAAGAGCAATCGTCGACATACAGGGCCTTAACTGTCTTAGTCGTTTCTGCTGCGGTTTTAGGAACTGGCAGCGCCTAAAGAAACAGCCAATATTTTTTTTAAATCTAAAAAGAAAACTAGCGATAATGTTTTGACCAATCGAAGAAACGATAATCTTATTTTAAATTTTATGAAGAAATTAAACTATTAGTCGTAACAATTAAAATTGAACCAACTTTGGACTATTTTCTACCTACAGTCATAAAAAACCGGCCAAGTGCGAGTCGGACTTGCGCACGAAGGGTTCCGTACCATTATCTATAAAAACGGCAAAAAAATCATGTTTGTTGTATCCCATACAACAAACATGATTTTTTTGCCGTTTTTTTTTGCCCCCCTTAAATATTTATTTTATTCTGTTTATAGTATGTATTTGTTGTTAGAGCAGCCACATAAATACATAATCTGTGAAAATTTCAACTGTCTAGCTATGACGGTTCATGAGATACAGCCCTGTGACAGACAGACAGACGGACAGACAGACGGACAGACAGACGGACGGACAGACAGACGGACAGACAGACGGACAGACAGACGGACAGACAGATGGACAGACAGACGAACAGACAGACGGACAGATAGACGGACAGACAGACGCACAGACAGATGGACAGCGAAGTCTTAGTAATAGGGTTCCGATTTTACCCTACGGGCACGGAACCCTAAAAATCATCCAAATTTGGATAACCAGGGAAAAAAAGAAAAAAAAATAGGATCCAACTGTAATCCCCTAGTACGGTAGACATCCTCTCAGATCTCTAGACGCTTAGATCCTTTGAAGATGTCTAGTGGGGGTAGTCAGAGGCACGTCCAAACATTATATTTGGCACATGCCCACATTTTGCAGTAGTTAGCATTCCATACGTGACAGGTTGCAAGCCCATCGCCGCTTATAAGAACTGGTTTCCTCACGATGTTTTCCATCACCGTTGTAAGCACGTGTTTTTGATGCGCATATAAATTTTCGAACAGAAAAATTCATTGATGCACGCCCGGCGTGCAACCATTCGAACCCACGACCTTCAGATTGAAAGTCGAGGTACATCCCACTCGGCCAACACGGCTAAAAATATATGCGCTATAAAAAAAACAAAAAATAAACGAAATACGCGTCGAATTTAGAACCTCCTTTTTTCGTCGGTCGAAAATTAGATAGTTTACTTCAGTGACACTTATAAACGTTTGTAAATGACTTTATTCGCCAGGATAGTAACTGATCTTGAGAATCATAATGCCCTTTTTATTTTCTCTATGTGACAGTGGTAAGAATAATCTTCTGTTTACCAGAGTGGCAGCAATATTCAAGCCAGGAGATTCTATGTCGGACAATGCCATGATTTCTGTGTATCCCTTTGGGGACGAAATGTATGCCTTCACCGAAGGACCAGTCATCCACAGGTAAGATACACTAATATTATAAAGAGGTTAAATTTATATTTTTGTTTGTAATGGATAAAAAACTTCTGGATCGATTTTTTTTTTCACCTATCAAAAGCTGAACACTACAGAATATGACATCATATTTAAAAAAAAAAAAGATACCCCTACTAACATTTCAATAATGTAACATAAGGTATCAAAAATATGTCAACAGTGTTTATAAGTACACCAATGTGAAGCCGGGGCGGGCAGCTAGTGTCATATAAACAAATTATTAATTGACGCAGGGGTGTTTATAACAACCTTTATCTGATTGAAATCATATTTGCGTTAGCAGCTACACGTTAAAAGACAATTACTATCAATACAGTCTTGTCTTTAATTGGGTTCAGATGGAAATGCAATGTTCATAAAGAAAATAGAATAATAATAGCAAAACTAACTCCACTATACCTGAAGGAAAGAAATTATGTATAATATATTATTTTCTGGTTTCAGGGTAGATCCAGTGACTCTTGACACGATAGAACGAAAAAACCTAATGGAAAATCTGGCATTAGTCAACCACACATCTCATCCACACGTTATGCCAAACGGTACGTATTGCCCGTCAACTAGATTCTAGTTAGGTACTAGACCACTGGTATTTTGCTGTAAGTAGTAAGGGAGCAAGTTATAGTATTATATAAAGCGACGGTAGGCTCGTACGGAACAACGAGCAACTACTGCAAAATCTGGGCATGTGACATAGTCCAAATGTAGGTAATGTTTGGACGTGTCTCTTGCGTCTCAACGGGGCCCACACCGCCACGCCACTGAGCTCATCCTATTAATACTAAGCCGTATTGTCTTAGAAGTTGTACCCATTGCCTTTTCACAGTAACACTATAGAAATTTTAAGTTTGAAGCCGCTTACGATTGCCAATGAGCTTTCGCAATGGTAATATTTTTTTTTTATTTCAGGTGATGTTTACAATGTTGGAATGTCGGTGGTAAAGGGTACTCTGCGACACGTTGTTGTGAAATTCCCTTACACTGAAAAAGGTATATTCAATTCCTATAAAAAAACAGTCAAGTGCGAGTCAGGCTCGCATAAAGAGGGTTTCTTATTATAGTTTTTCTGTGTACGAATATCTTATATCAAATAACTATACCTACCTATATAAAACGTACAAAAAAAACAAATATTCTGTAGTATCTATTTTATGAAATTGCCACAGGAATATAATAAAATATAAATCAAATTCCATTCTATGAATTATTTGTAAAATATATATAATATTAATATTATTGTTAGTAATTTCGTAATTCAGTAAGATAACACCCCCTCACCCCCGGAATTAGTCTATTACAGGTAGAGACAAACTGAGCTCACGTATGCAACTTGAATTTGTATGACTTCTAAACTCTTGAATTTGTATGAAAACAGTTGAATCAGCGTTGCATACGATAAGTATGTTTCTGATTCAACGGTTTTCATACAAATTCAAGAAGAGAATAATAGAGAATTAATAGAGCTCTAGAATTAATAGAGCTCAGTTTATCTCTACCTTTACGCTATACGTTTGTTCGTTACCTAACGTCTGTCATTTGACAGTGGGGATCATAAAGATTCTATTTGTCATCGGATGTACGGAACCCTGAAAAAACATTAAATGAATTTGTTTTCAGGTGACATGTTTGAGAAGGCACATATTGTAGGCAGCTTAAAACCGCGATGGCCATTACATCCTGCATACATGCATACCTTCGGTAAGAGAAATTTAGATATGGCTGTCAACAAAAAGCAAGTTACCTACTCAGTGTTTTTTTTCCACGACTGTAATTCCCAAGTACGGTAGACTAGACTAGACATCCTCTTAGACCCTATGACGCAGAGAATCCTAGTGTTGGGTGTTTATTTATTTCAGATTTCTAAATGGGATAGTCGGAGGCACGTCCGAACATTACATTAGGTACCTGCTCACTGGCTTGCGTGACTTTTGGCGGCCATGATTCGTAATTATTTTTGATGACTGAAGAAATGTGACGGGATAGCTCATTGGTTAATTATTTATTTGGATCGCCAACCAAAGAAGCATAATTTATATTCTTTGATTACAGGTGTGACTGAAAACTACTTCGTAATAGTGGAACAGCCTCTAACTGTTTCCTTATTGGGCGTCTTGCAAAACCAACTCTCTAATGAACCGCTCGCTAGCAGTCTGATATGGTATCCTAAACATGAGGTGAGCATTTTCTTTTAATAATTTCAAATTTTCATTTGTTTTTTACGAGCAATATAAGTATGGTCTTAGGACAATGCATGTGACTATTTATTTATCACTCCTCACTCCGTCATGGTATCGCACGGGTGTACTAATAAATTAAAAATATACATAAATTTTATGTTTGATACCATAGGTTACATTATTGCAATTTTAGTGAGGATCAAAAACACGTGCTCAAAACGGTGGACGGAAGGACAACATCGTGAGGAAACCAGTTAGTATTCTTATAAGCGGCGATGGGCTTGCAACCTGTCACGTATGGAATGCTAACCACTTCCTGCAAAATGTGGGCATGTACCAAATATAATGTTTGGACGTACCTTTGACTACACCCACTAGACACCTTCAAAGGATCTAAGCGCCTGGAGATCTGAGAGGATGTCTGCCGTACTTGGGGATTACAGTCTTGACCCTATTCATATTTTTATTTATAGTGAAAATCTCCATTTTTTTTCAAAAATAAAATATAGTTTATATGTTATTAGCTGATAATGTAGCTTTAAATAAGTAAAATATTATTATTTTTTAAATAAAAATTCTCTCTTATCTTTATCTTAGGTTAGGCGATACAAATAAATTATATTTTATTTTCAGACCCACATAGTCCTGATCAGCAGAAAAGATGGTAAGGAGCACAAACGGTATCGGACCTCTACACTGTTCTTTTTACACATCATCAACTGTTTCGAACAGGAGGGGAAACTTTTACTCGACCTGTGCTGTTATAAAGATGCGAAAATTTTGGACGCCATGTATGTGAAGGCTATTGAGGTAAGAATTCAAGGATTACTTTTATAAAACTAAAAAAACTACTTTGACGGGATGTTTGGTATAATATCTCTAAAAATCTTAAGGCGCTTCATGTCGACGATTGCTCTTTTTCGAATAGAAAAAAAATACTTCTGAATAAGCCACGTCTCCTAGTTTTATAAATATATTACTTCAGGTTCCTAGTTCCTAGACTTTAACTAAGCTGAAAACATAATAGCAGAAACTTTTCACGATAAAGATATTTTTTCAAAAAAAAATATTGTGTGTGTCAGCTCCGACGCACGACTGGAGTTTACCAGATCGTGCGTAGAGCGTACCCCCACTATAAGATGTTTTGCCATCAGTAAGAGTGAGAGAAAGCATTATAAAGTATAGACAAAGTAAGGGTACACACTACCCACGATCTAGCTGCACTGCTCACACCAAATTAGAAAGTTGCGCACCAAAAACGTAACAAGGTCATGCGTTCAGTAGATTTTACTACTCACATTTTTTTCATACCGGGCGCGTTATATCAAAAACCGATTCTTAAGGAGTAAACATTTAGAATTTATTATCGAAATACTTTGATACCTACTATTAAGATCAACTTGTGATTTATTATTAAAGATAGGTAATATGTTGATCTAGTTTCTCAATAAGATAGTTTTTTGATAAGTAATTATATTTAATTTAAATCATTAATTTATTCGAAAAGCAAAGGCCTATTAATACCTGAACAATCTGTTAAATAGTAGGTACCTACGACATATTGATTTTTTATTGTGAAAATGTTTTTATTAGGTTTTATTTAAAAACGACTAACTATATTATCTTAATCTTAATTAAGTGTGTGTGAGGATGTTAATTCCTTAATCACGCCTAAACAATCAAACTGTTTTAGATGAAACTTGGAATATACATAGTAGTGATGTAACGAATGTCATTTCTTGAGCATTCGCGAATGCGAATGCGAATATTTGCTACTGACATTCGCGAATGCGAATGCGAATGCGAATAATCCGTTTACTTGACTTGAGGGAGAAAAGCTTTTATTTTTAATGTTTAATATTTCGCTACTGAAGTTTAATTATTAAATAGACAAATATGTAAACAAAAGTCGGAAAAAGTGAAAAAACTGCATTATCATGAAAACCATAAAAAAAATTGTCTTTAATTTAGGTAGCCTAGTATGATTATCTAACGAATTCTATAAAAATGAACTATTTAGCTATTCATAGTTTTGATTAAAAACTAAACTAGTGTTTTTGAAGAGCTAACTTTGGAAAATAAATCTATCGAGAAAAGTTTCACCAATCGTGTTTCTGTCTTTAATTTATCTAGATTATATCCATTTATCTTTGTCACAAAAAAACAAAACTGTATGTTTTGCGGTTATTGAGAAAATACGATTCTGCATCAAAAACATTTATTACTCGTTTTAATGTTTTTAGTTTCGTTCATGAAGATGATTATCTAACATTTAAAACTTATGTAAAGACTAATAAAAGTTTCAGAGAAGAATTGGTTTTTGTTTGTTTACATTGCATTATATATTTTTTTGTTTTCTAAGTTCTAATGAGAAGTTAATTGTTATTTAGTATAAATCTGAATCGTAAGCTTAATTACTGAAAGTAGATGGTAAATAAATAATACCAAATGATAAAGTAAAGTCTGATTAATGTGATTACGAGGTTAACTTATTTTTTCTAATAATACAAAAATAAGAAATGAATGGATTTTGATTTTATTAACCTAGTATTATCTCCAAATTATATTTTTTTTTCCAATATACATATTCGCAAAACATTCGCTCGAAATTTGCGAATGCGAATATGCAAAAATATGCGAATATTCGCGAATGCGAATGCGAATGCGAATATTCGTTACATCACTAATACATAGCCTATGCTCTGGAATAGCAAATACCTAGGCTACTTTTTATCTTGGTACCACGCAAGAGAAGTCGTAGGTGGAAGCTAATTCATAAATTATAAACATAAATTGCCTCATAAATCTAATCTAATAACTTTAAACGAGAAATTCTTGTGTATATATACAGTCGTGGTCAACTAATTAGGGACATGCAAGATAGTGAAGAACAATAACCGGTTATGTACATACAAATATAAAACCCTATTGATTTCTCAGTAACTATTATTTGCATAATTTGGTCCGATTATTATGCTTTAAATGGCTGTAAATAAAAGAATAAATAAATAGAAAAAAGTATTTAATATCAAAGGTTGAACATGTATTCAATTTTAAGGTATAATTCTGTAGCTGGACATTTAATTAAGGACAGTAAACTATAATGAAAAATAGAGTTAAACAAAACTAATAATCTGCAGTATTATAATATCTTTAACAGCTCCATTTTATGACGTGTAAAATCAGTACCCAGTAGCAAAACCTTTGTTAGTAATTACCGCTTGACACCGATGTGGCATAGACATTATCAGTTTCTGGCATGTTTCGACAGGAATGTTTGCCCATGCCTCACAAAAAGCTTCATTAAGTTCATCTAAAGTTGTGGTACGATAAGTGGCTACTTTTTTCTTGATTTCGTGCCAAAGGTGCTCGTTTGGGTTAAGGTCCGGGCTATTTGCTGGCCAATCTAGCATCGATACTGACTGACTGGTAAGAAACGACTTGACTGAACGGGCGGTATGTTTCGGGTCGTTATCATGCTGAAACGTCCATATAATAGGGAGATGCTCCTCAGCATAGGGAAGCATCGTTTCCTCCAATATTGCCTTGTATTGATGTTGGTCTAAGTTACCCTGAACTTTCCTCACAGGTCCCACTCCACGTCCAGAAAATGAACCCCACATTTTAATGTTTCCACCGCCATGTTTCACCTGTTTTTTTGTGAATCTTGGATTCATTTCCGCTTTTACTGGACGCCGTACGTATTGCCTTCCATCTGAAGAAATCAAATTAACCTTGGTCTCGTCAGAGAATAATACATGTTGCCATTGGGCGTAGGTCCAATGTCCATATTTACGTGCAAACGCCAAACGAGCATTTCTATGTTCTTTCTTCAACAACGGTACTTTGCGAGCCACTCTTCCGAACAACCCTGCTTCTACCAGACGTCGTCGAACGGTCCTCGCTGAGACACCAGCTCTTTCGTCTGTCCCAAACACTTCGTGTTTAATTAAAATAGAGCCTAGAAACGGATCTTTCTTAGCTAACCTGGTTATCATTCTATCTTCTTGCGGAGTTGTTTTTCTCGATCTTTTTGTTCTGGGCACATTTAAATCTGTGTTATTGCGTCTGACATGTTGCACTGCATTGTATACCATAGTTTTTGAACAATTTAAATGTTTTGCTATCCTTCGGTATGGCCAACCATGCTCGACAACAAACTTCATGATAATTTTTCGTAGTGTTGGATCGCAACTTTTATTTTTACCCATTTTTCTTCAAAATATTTTTCAAAACTTAAAATAAATATCGGGATTGCCGCCAAAACTACCACGAAACAATAAGAGAAGAAGTAAAAAAGTATTGAGATTCAAATTTTGAAAATAGAACGCAATATCTCATTGTCCCTAATTAAATGGCCAGCCAGCATTATTTGAACAAATAGCACTACGATAATCTATCAGCTATACTGTAAAGAGGTTTAATGTTTAAGAAGTTGTTATTGTTTGTATAATCGGGCACATAAATGACTAATTATACTTACATGTAAGAGATATGGAATATGGTTTAGACTCGTTGGAAAATAAAAAATAAATTCACAATTCGGTTTAACCAAAGAGTGTCCCTAATTAGTTGACCACGACTGTATATATGTATATAACTCCAGTACGCACGAACCGATTTCCACGGTTTTGCATTCGTTGGAAAGGTATCGGGCTCCGTGAGGTTTATAGCAAAGAAAATTCAGGAAAAATTTCAAGAGAAAAGCAGGAAAACAGGGAAAATAATTTTTCACATACAGCGCCATCTCTGATACATAGCATGTACTACAACGGCGCCAGTACGTGGTGTGTGAGCATCGACTACATAGCCTAATAGACGATAGCCATAGGAAAGGGATAGGGATAGGGAACGGGAACGGGAACGGGAACGGGAACGGGAACGGGAACGGGAACGGGAACGGGAACGGGAACGGGAACTTAGCACAGCATTTGTTAATTCTAAAGCGATACGAAGTTCACCGGGTCAGCTTGGATATAATAAATATTAATATTAAATACAATCTGAATCTCGGAAACGGTTCGCAACGATTTTTATGATACTTACCTAGTATGCAGGGAGTTTTGGGGGCGATAAATCGTTCTAACTAGCTAGGTTTCATTTTTAGAAAACATCGTTTTATCCGTGTTTTGAGACAAAGAAATATCGCCAAAAGCTCGGTCATTCAGGTACGTTTACATGTATATGAGACAGAAATTGCGGTGTCTGAGTACCCCGCATTGCAACATCAAATCACCATCTGCCTGTCCTTATCTCACTCAAGTGGTGTTGGCACAACATGTTTTTCTCCCTTCCATACTCTCCTATCGCTCGTCATTGCGGTATTAAAATATCCTACTTTATTTCAGACCATGCAAAGTAACGCGGACTACGCCGAATGGTTCCGAGGTAAACCGAAGAGACTTGAGCTGCCTCTAAATGCGCCCAAACTGACCCGAGTCGAGCCAAGATTGCTGGTCGACTTGGGCTGTGAAACTCCTAGGATACACTACGATCTACATAACGGTTAGCTACAACTAATGTCTGCGGCCTTAATGTTTCTTTTTCCTTTTCTTTCTTTATGTTTGATGTTTTATGGGCGCCTTGTTGCGTCCTTAGTTGTAAGTTGTAAAATAACTAAAGTGGTGAAAAAATCGGTGTGCATTGAGGCGTAGGTAATAAGTATTTATTTCTATTTTTATCAGGTCTCTATACTTTCTAACTTTCTTTAGGTGTAATGTGATTTTTTTCTTGATAATAATTTCTTAATAAATAAGCTCCTAAAATATAAAATTGTTGCAGGCTGCCCCTACAGATACTTTTATGCAATGAGTTCAGACGTGGACTCCGATAACCCCGGAACAGTAAGTACATTTATTTTACATACTTACCAAAACATAAAAAAAAAAAAAAAAATTGCATGACACTAAAACTTTGCCTATTCATCACTCACCATCTACTTTTGTCTGTACATCGTTTTGTCCGTGTCCTTACTTACGGGATGCTGTAGTGTAGTGTGTTATAGATTAATTTTGCCACAAACACACACCATCCTTTCAGATGAGTCCACCTATTCACAGCAATAGTGCAGACGATAAGCAATACAATAAAAAAAACATTTAAATCTACAGGTAATAAAAGTTGACACGGAAACAGGAGGAATAAAAACGTGGTGCAACACAAACTGCTATCCCAGTGAACCTATTTTCGTTCCCACGCCCGATGCCAAGGTAAGACGCAAATTATAGAAAGTATATTTCCCCGATAATAATCTCCCGGGACTAAGCATCAACTTAGAAAATTTGGCCTTGGAGCTCTCACTACGGCTCTGAGTTGCCAAGGTTTTGAGGGTGTTTTATACTAAATCTTTGTATTCTCATCCAGGATGAAGATGATGGGGTCTTACTAAGTGCACTAGTATGGGGTGGGTTCAGAGATTGCGAAGTGGCACTTCTAATACTGGACGCGCGGACTATGAAAGAAATCGGACGCGCTCATTTCCACACCAAGTCGCCCGCGCCTAAGTGCTTACACGGATGGTATTTACCTCAGCATGTTAAGTAAACAACTTTGAAATTAGCGGTTAATATTTGAATGGTTATGTGCCAATTGTCGTCAGAAATGGCCTCTGACTACGATCTTTATCTTCAAGGATCTGGCTACTCAGACACCTGAGGAATTGTCCTTAGAGATAAGTTGGAAGCTTAAAATGTTGTATTCTTATAAGCTACTTATGTGAGGTGACACTTTTATTGTATTAATTATTTCATTCTCAACTAGCGACCCGCCCCGGCTTCGCATGGGTGCAAAGCTGATACCAAAATATATTACAGAATGTCTTTGTATACTCGTTAACAGCATTTATTTTTTACATTTTTACTTAATTATTTTACTTTTACAATTAACACAGAATCTCTCTATATACAACGTTCACAGCTTTCTTTTCATTAGACAATACAAACATGTTTTCTTTAGATGTTACTCTTGAAAGAGCGACATATAATTTTATTTAAGGTACTTAATTAGATAAGGATTGATGCTGTATTGCTTAAAATCGCTTCGTAAATAAGCCATTATTTCTCGTAAAAAGTAAAGGATAGAAATTGATTATTGTGGGTTATCCCTAAGAGATAAACATATAACATCGCGGACTTTTTTGTAGACTTTTTTAAGGTATACAATATTTAGTACATTATTTTGATCTATCTCGTAGAGTTCAGCCAGCGTTTGCAAAGTAAGCGCAAAAAAATGTGTTTATTTACGACTTCATATTAGAAATCTTAAAATTATCAGTGGTTCTCTAATATATTAAGCATATTATTATACATATAAACCTTCCTCCTGAATCACTCTATCTATTAAAAAAAACGCATCAAAATCCGTTGTGTAGTTTTAAAGATATAAGCATACATACAGACATACATACAGACGCGGGAAGCGGGAAGCGACTTTGCTTTATACTATGTAGTGACATGGCAATTGACATAATGCTATTAGAAGATAATTATGACAGGTTGAAGAACCAGTGAGATAAAAAGTTTAGGAGTATTATATTTAAGAGGGACGCGCATATTTATAATAATTAAATATATCACTGCACAAACGTTTGTCCTCGTTAGGAATCGAACCAACTGAGGCTGGCTTCATAGCCTTAGGTATATAGGTACCATAACAAAAGTTAGTTACTCCCGATAACTGACTAACTATGGAAAAGGGCCAAATCAAAAAGTTAAAAACACTTTTGTTTTCATTTTTTCCGGTGATATAATCGATCAAGATGCCATTCAGTTTCAGGAATAGTTTCAAATCTACATTTATATCCGTTACCTAATAGTTAAAATAAGTGCGGGTGATTTTGATAATATGGGATAAGGTATAGATAAATAGTGAATTATACATACTATCTTACTTTTATTGGGTTTGTAAGACACAGCTAATCGGCATTTCCTTTAAATTCGATTACGTATGTTGTGTACGTGTGTTATGTATTGTATGAATGTATTTATTCATGCTGCACTTTGTTTAATAATTTTACTGACGGTAAAAACTATATAAATCCAAAAAAAAAAATATTTTTAACTTATTGTACCTATTGTAGTCCGAAATAAAGATATTTTTTATATTTTAAATCTGCCTAAATTTTCTTCAATCGTTACCTAACTTACGTACGATACTTTGTAGTTGTCAGTATACAATGCAAGTGAAAATATTCTTGGGCTGATGACGTAATAGCGTAGGTAATTGAGGAACCTCCAAAATATCGATTTAAGATACCAAACATGAGGTACTTTTCGAGGGACTTTGAAAGAGTTTGAGTCAAGGCAGTTTCGAGGTTACAACTTACAACTAATAATATGGGGATTAGATAAGTGTTAAATTATTAATGATCTTGAATAAGATTCCGCTCTTTTCCTTATTTTTTTTGTTGGACTTCTATACAAAAACACAAGAAATAGCTATCTATCTAAGGCCATTCTAGTCTATAGATAGCTCAACTGATACAGATCACTAGTAGTCAGATTCGGATTCTGTCGTACTAACTCATAAGCGCCACGGCCCGGCGGAGCGCGATACGATTTTATTTTAAAAGTGTTTTCTCAGAATTTTGAAATTGCACGCGCTAAGTGAGCAGCTGAGGTAAATTTAACCGAATATAAAAGTTTCATGATAAGCTAATATGCTACTTGTTCATGGTGTAATCCAATTAATCTTTCCGTATACCTACCAACTCTACATGGCAAACAATGATGAGTACACCACTAATATTAAGTGGACAAACACCACTCCTCCGTACGCAAGTAGGTACGCTACCCATTAGTGGCCAAGCATTACTCGAAGGACACTGCTCCCAATACTGAATACTTTGACTATTTAAAAACTCGCAAAATGGTTGACACAAACCAAAGTGACTTGCGGCTTTGGACGGAGTTCAATGAAAGAATACTAACCGAGGAATCTTCATGGGTCAAAATAACTTACGGAGTAGTAATATCAGTGGTTTTCGTGATCGGCATGATAGGAAATATCTTAACCTGCATCGTCATTTACTCCGACAAGAGCATGCACACCGCGACCAACTACTACCTGTTCAACCTGGCCGTGTCTGACATGATCGTCACCCTTGCCATTTTAATTGAAATTAAGGAACATTTTATGACAGATAACCAATTGTATCACTACGATTACGACGAGCTGACATGCAAAGTACACTTCTTCTTGGTGATCACTCTGTGGAATAACGGGATTTTGGTGATGACGGCTTTAGCGGTGGAGCGGTACATGGCGATATGCTATCCTTTAGTATTAAAGTCTTCGCCCGTTGGGCGGAGGGTGGCTAAGGTTATTGGAGTTATTTGGATTGTAGCGATCGCAGAGTCTCTGCCTGAGTTGTGGACAGTTGGCTTGACGAAGACTCCTAAAGCGAATATTTGCTTCATTCTGCCAACGTACCAAGCACGGATAGTGAACGGAGTTCTGGCTCTGTTCACATTCATTATACCTCTTGTGACGATGGTTTTTGTGTACACAATGATAGCCTACAAGATGAACAAGATGCAACAGAACAGCAGCAGCAGGGACAAAGTGTTTAACCACCGAGATAACAGGAGTAAAGTGAACAAGCTTATTGGTAAGTTGGTACATCAACTCACCATAATTATTTTATGAAAATAAAAAATAAGATCACGTCTTTACCTACATAGTGGACGCTAGACGGTAGATCCTCTCAGATCTCCAGGCGTCAGATTTTGGAGATGACTATTGGGGGTGGTCAGAGGCTCGTCCATATATTACATTTGGCACATGCCCACATTTCAATGTTTTAAGTGCCTAATTGTGTAATAATAGTTCATTCAAATTGTTCTTGGCGTATCAAAGACCCGACATATAAATTATTAATTAGTAAAAACTGACATATAAATTATTAATTAATATGTATTAGATATTTAGTTTAATTTTGTTGTTCAGTAGCATTGACGCTGTCGTTTCTTGTGTGCTGGGTTCCATTCTTCAGCGTGAGACTCCTGATATTCGCCCTGGACCTAAAGCAGCTCATAAGTTTAGATAAAGTGAGTAACTACCCAACACATTCTGCGAAAAAGAAAAGATGGGTATCTTTTTGTCGATAAAGCATTTCGCTACATGCTAAAAGTTGCTCAGGGGTTGATATTATTGAACGTGTCAGTGTCAAATTGGAGTTCCTAAAATTTAATAGTATAATTTGATTGCTACGAGGATAGGTACAAGGTAGACACCTAAACATAAGTCCTACTTATAAGTAGAAACCTTAGATGATAGATTAGTAGATGTATACATCAGAATAACACATAGACTACTTTTTATCCAGGTACCACGCCAGCGATGCCACTGGCGGAAGCTATGTATAGCAGTGATCTATAATTTTTGCCTGGGCAATATTTTTGATAAAACTTACCGCTTGCGAGAAAAAATCAAAAAACCGAAAACTTAGACGTTTTTTTAGCACACATGGGATCAATGGGGAATTTTGACATTTTTTTCTACTGGTGTACCCAAGGTCTCTACCAAAATTTAGCTCTTTCGGAGTTTTTGTTATTTGATCACTATTTTTGACCGGACTACTATTATAAATGCAAAAGTTTGTCGAGACAATGAATATTCTGTTTGTCATTCAATAACGGCTTGGCCGATTTGAATCAAATTTGGATTAGGCTACTTTTTAGTATAGCATGTAGCGTACCATCGCCAGAAGCTAGTAAACCATCTTCAACGCAACGGCAAAAGAAGGCGTAAGGGTGCCGCTACTCGCCGGACTATAATGTTTTTGGGAACAGTTGCAGATTTACACATGCTGCCGGTAGGCTATTGCACCCTTCCCAATCCAACGATTTAGTTAATAATTTTAAACGGTGATATGTTGAATGGTGTGGGTGGACCTAATAACGGTAAATACATTTTAATACTGCAAGACATTTGGCAAAATCAAGTGATTGGCCAAATTTAGCTAGAGATCGAGAGGGAGGGAGGGAGGGAATCATATGTCCTGCAGTGGGACGATAATGGCTAAAATAAATAAGATGCTTAAAAAAAATTACCAAAATCTGCCGTCCTAGGCTCCAGCCTACTCAGCCTAATGGTAAATCCACCAATGATTGGGAACGTAGATTTTAAGTAGTAGTAGAGTTACAGATAACGCTTAATAAATGTTTGGTTTGACATGGTGGCGTGGAGAAAATGAATTAACCGACACGTTGTCGGATATAAGAAGCATGTTTCAAGAATATCCATTCCTATTTCAGTGGTGGAGCGCCTTGTACAAATACTCCGCAATAAACTGCTGGTTCAGTGCTGTGCTCAACCCGCTGCTGTTCAGCCTCATATCCACCAAGTTTCGGATAGCATTAAAGGTAAAATACCTACTACTACTACCTTCAATTGTATAATAATTTATTTCGTTAGTACAAATTGAGAAAAAATAATACTTGGGTACACCTAACAAATATACCTATACCACGTTTCATAATCCTATCCTAATCCTAATATCCTAATAATATTATAAATGCGAAAGTTTGTGATAAGGCTGCTATGTTTGTTTCCTAATCAAATATAAACGGCAAAACGGATTAAGATGAAAATTGCTGTAGTATGTAGATTATAAATCAGAATAAATATAGGGGGAACTTGTTATCCAAAAAACAACCACTAAATGATAAAAAAAACTCAAAAAGGATGTTTTTGGTATAGATGCGTTGGTGTGCAACAAATCGGACATCAAAGACTAAAAACATTTAGTCTTCATAGCAACGCAGTTTTGACTAATGACTGATACGCATTCTACCAAAATTCGTTATTTAATCAGTACAAGGTTTGTAGGGAAAATATTGGAAGCTGCCTGAAATATGTTTTTCCTATGTGATTATTACAATAAAAATTACAGAACAACGTTTGTCACGGGTCGGCTAGTCAGAGATATTTTTTATAAACAAATGGGATATCAGTGCAAAAAATTGATGATATATCGTTGTTTTCCGTATTATAAAGAATACAATGTAATGCAATAATTATTTAAAGATTTTAAATAGCTTACTTTTGCATGATTGTTATTTATACAAATTTATACTAAGCGAGATATTCTTTCGTGCAATTTTTTTCTACAACTGGCAACAAGTTGGTGATTATTCGCGATTTCTTTAAGTTTTACGCGAGTGAGGTTTCACTTTGCGGTTGCGAGGCACAGCTAGTAATACATAATTTTATTACATCTATCATACATCTCAAATATATTATAATCACTGGAATTACACTTTGACATTGACTTTTCTTGACATTACTTTGTTTACAAAAAAATATTTATTTTTATGAAACGTACAGAACAAAAGTTTTATAACGTCATGTTCTCTATATTATAAACAAATGGGATCTACCCAAAAACAAACTCAAACTGTGTTTAATAATTAAAATCACTAGGATCATTTAAAATCGTCATGTAGATATGTAGGTAACCGTATGTGGCGTAGGTACCTACCTACGTTATTCCTTTTGATCCCAATTTGCACGAAGCACGCATCTAATCAGCACTGTAACTGCAATAGCCAATTGACCTCTAGCATATAGGTTAATTATTTATTTTGACTACTTTTTTGTTTATTTATAAAATGATTATTGGCAGATAAATGTCAAAAATGTCATAATGATAATATGACATATAAGTTCGTTTCAAGAGGTTGAATATTGATAAATCCAATCGGTTATGTATTTGTTAATGTAGGGCATAAAATATTAAGTAAGTAGGGTGCTGGTTGTGGGCATTTATTTTGACATTTATTTTAACAACATTTGAATTTTTAAAATAAACGTCGATTTTTAAACAATAAAGAATAGTACTTATATCTATAGACTAAACGGGAAATTATTAGTTGTGGTCTGTAATTATTGTCTGTAACTGTAATTATTAAGGTGATAAGTGAAATTTTTGACGTTTTGTATGAGCTGAGTCTACCCGGATAAGACGGAAAAAGTGATAAAACTGCATTATCATAAGAAACAACAAATTAAAAAAAAATTGTCTATAATTTAGTTAGCTAGTATGATTATCTAACGAATTATATACAAATTAACTGTTTAGCTATTCATAGTTTTGATTAAAAACGAAACTAGTGTTTTTGAAGAGCCAACTTTGGAAAATAAATCTATCGAGAAAAGTTTCACCAATCGTGTTTCTGTCTTTAATTTATCTAGATTAAATCCTTAAGTTATCTTTGTCATAAAAAACAAAACTGTATGTTTTGCGATTATTGAGAAAAAACGATTCTGCATTCATCAAAAACATTTATTACTCGTCTTAAAAACGGACCCTTAGACAAAGAATTGTATTAACTATAGATTTTAAACAAGTTTGTTTGCTATGCTTAGTTATTGACTGCCAAAATTATAAATGACCAAAGCCGGGGTAGGCACCACAACTGGGTCTATGACACAGAGGTGGGTAGGTACGTCTAAAAATAACATTCGGCACATGCCTACATTTTGCTACTATTTCATACGAGGAAGAAAAAGCTCATCGCAGCAAAAAAATAAATAGGTGCTTTAGGTATTCTAGGCGATCTTATATCTACACTACTATTTCTTTTACTTTTCTGATTGCAGATGCTATGGAAAAGAGTAACCAAACGCTAGGATCATCGAGATTGCAGAACAACAATAGCGCATATGCTAAGCGCATATGCTAAGCTACGCATATGATAAGCGTAGCAGCAGCGTGCGCAAAGTAGTAGCGTAGAGGACGAGTGGCCGGCTGAGACGAAATGCTGGTTAGATCCTAGCAGCGAAACTATAAGATTGAAGCGATCTGTTTATTAAGCACTTGAAAGAGTTTGAAGTTTATTCGTGACTTTTAGTCTTTCAACTGGTTGGTTAAGTCATATTTTACAGTAAATAATTAAGCGCCTAGATTTGTGTAAGATAACAAACAAAAAAGATAAGAAATACCTACAATCCAATGTTTGGTTCAAATATTTGTAAATTAACTTTGTTGTTGTTACACAAGAGTCGTTATCTATATGGATAATTTATAACTGCGTATTTTTGTATGGTTTTGCTATCCTATCTATATATAAAATAAATATTATCACCACCTCAACAATTTGACGAAACATTTCTTGGATTAGTTTAGGCTAGGGAATTCAATAAATTTAAGAAAATATAATTAGATAATGAGATTAAAATAGACACGACTGTCTCAAAACGGTTCACCTTTAGGATCAAGCAATTTTGGTTTCACTTAGGGAATTGGTAGCTGTAGGTACCTACTTACTTTCTTATCAGTTCTCGGGAACACCCTAAATATTCTACCCTATATATGATCTTACAGATTTCTTCATTATAATATGAAACTTAGGAATTCTGCTGATTGATGCATGTCAAGTCTTTGCTCAAGTTCTCTGCATTTTCATTAGATCTTTAAATATTTTTATTTAATCCTTTTCCGGAATCTCACGTAAACTGGGTCTTTGGTCCGCAGCACGATGTCGCATGTAAACACGATGTCTTCGGGCTTCGTGACTGGCTCTAGTTGGTACTTGCGCAGCAGGCCTGACATCACTGTCTTTATCTCGAGGATTGCAAACTTTTGACCTAAGACATATATTTTTTATAAACAAACACTAGGTAGAGTTAGGCAAAGATTTTTTGGTAGATATTTTCATTGATGGAGGAGGTAGATAATTCTTGGCGCATTTGTAATTAACGTACCTACTTACTGCCAATTCTAATTGCAGTTGTTGCGATGGGCATTGTAGGATCTTGGACATGGTTTTCTGACCAAGCTAGTAGTATAGATAATAATAATACTTCAACCAACCTATGCAGTTTCTCGGTCCAGCGCTGAAAGGAATATACGCGTACGGATGTCTCTTAGAGTTGTTTTCTGGCAAGAACCGCTCGGGAATGAACTTCTCAGGCTCTGGATATAAGTCTGCTCGTCGGTGTACATCGAATATGTGGATGTTGCACACCGTATCCGAAGGAACTCTGTAACCACCTGTAAATCACTAAAATATGATTATCAATACCCGGTAGATAAATTATTTATTAAATATCAAACAGTAGTATAACTATAGATTTTTATACTACGATTATGTTACGGTCGCGGGCCATCGACCACTTAGCCCAATAGATGCCTAATGGCTTTATTTCTTCAAACAAACAATTCTGTCCAACCGTTGAGGTGTGAGGGTCGAGGGAACGATAAAAAAATCATTCTGATTCGCTAGTTCAATGTCACAGCCTGCCGCGGGCCGCGTCGTGAATTAGTCGGTGTCTTGTATCAGCAGTATAAGCCTAATGTGTTGTGAGAAAGTGTTCACCTTGCATGAGCAGTCTTTAGGCTGAGTGGTCGATGACCCGGGCAGAAATTTAGGGAAATACCCGTGTAAAAAATATAGTTACGGTAGGTAGATGCGTACTTCTGGACATAGGACTCTATCATGGAGTATCATGACAAAAGGTCTGAAGCTTCCTTTGCCGACAAAGTCTTGTGACCGTTAGACTGTTTCTTTTGCTCAATAGCAGACATTATTTACTGGTTGGAAGCTCGGACATTATTCAGTTTAGTAGATTTACAAACCAACATTCCACATTTATTTGCGTGTTACTTAATATTTTATCCCAATGATGTACCTAATACCTATTTGATTCTCGTATTAAACAGAGCTGAATTAGAAACTTACTCAGTACAACTTCTTCAGTGATGTGTCTGGCTATGAATGGAACGCTAGGGTACAGCCTCAGGGACTCCTTAATAGAGCACTCGAGGTATTTCATATCGGTGAGATCTTCTACAGTAGGAGTACGGTCGGAATCGCCGAAAATACGCTTCTGCTCTTTGTAAATAAGACTCTGGAATGTCAATTTCAAAACTATCTAGGTATTTAGTTAATAAAAGGTAAAAACTATAGCAGGTTCTAGCTTAGTTGTCATTGCCACATGCATTGCAATAACATTTTATAACTGAATTTCATCTGCTTCAAAAATAATAAATGTACCTGGACTTTTGACTCATTGGCAATCCTCATTATCATGAAACAAAGTGCTGTAGCAGTTGTATCGTGACCCTGTATTATAAAAGATAGATATACACAAGATAGATAGAAATATATTTTGTATTATAATCTATACCTATAAAATGCTTTGTCCTGAATGACTGACTATCAACGCACAGCCTAAACCGCTGATCGCAGAGACCTGAAACTTGGAGGGCGTGTTCTTTGCATGACTTAATCACCTGATAAGAACGGATTTTCCGCAATTCTACCCCTGAGGAGGTAAAATAGTTGATGAAAGTTTGTAAGAAACTCTGCCATTTTTTATTAGAAACAAATGAAATGTGGTATTTAATTTCAAAATATAAAATAATTTAACATGTTTTTTTGAATTTCATCCCTTAGCGGGGTAAAAAGGGTGTTAAAGTTTGTATGACAAATTCGTTATTGATTATCAAAATTACTTGAAATTTAGTATTTACCCTCTTCAATACCATTACAAAACACGTGTTTAAGTGTTTTTTGATTTTCATCCCTTAAAAGGGTAAAAAGGGGCGTTAAAGTTTATTATCAAAATTACTTAGAATAGAATATTATTTCTCATCAATGCAATTAAAGAAATTCATATGTTATGGTTTTTTGATTTTCATCCCTTAAAAGAGGCGTTAAAGTTTATTATCGAACTTTGTACTTTTATGCACAGAAACCAGAATGAAAAATTCGAAAATTCGAAAAACTAAAAGTGCTATGTGATTATTTAAAATTAGACAGGACAATGTCTGTCGCGGGTCCAGCTAGTATAATTATACGCATATTCCATTTAACCTCACCTCAAACAAGAAAGTGTCGACTTCTTCCCTGATCCCCTCTTGATCAATCCGTCCATTCTTCTCCTGGTCAAGCAACAGGTCCAACATAGCTAACCGGCTCTTCTTGCCAAAAACTTCATCATCTACATTCCAATCCTCAATCTGATTAATTTGCACATACTGTTTCCGTTCCTGAATGATTTGAGTAGTAAACTTGTGGAGATCTTTTACGGCAATCTTTTGAATATAAGCGGCTTTAGTAAGGTTGAACATGAAGTCTGAATAGAGCCAAGTCCTAGTCAACCGGTAGATGATGCACTTGCCGATGATGAAGAGCCCTTGGAAATATTTGTTTGTGACTGAAACTATGTCTTCGTCCATTGTGGTGCCCATTGAAGTCTCTGAAAAACCATTTCCAGATACAGAAAAAACTTTTACTTTAAAACAACACTGAATATCGATATTTTTTTATTGATGTCTAAATCGACTATCATGGTCTTTTTTTCCCGAAAAATTTATCAAAACTGAAGTGCGTGAATATAACCACCGCCTAGTTACTTGTTTCTTTCCGTTTGCTAAAACGAATTAGTGCGATTAAAACACTGTGTAAGTGCGCTCGCATTACACTCACTTTATGCGCCGAAAGGAAACTTTTTCCACCCAGCCAAACAACCAATTCCCTCCACAAAAGTTCTTCAAATTATAGATTTATTATTTTATGTCAAATTATGCCCGTAGTTTTTTAAAGTGCGTTAAACTTACCACACATGATCCTCAGCGTTTGTTTGGAAATCAGCGGCATTAGATCCGTTTTCTCATTGGCAGTCTCTGCTTGGAGCTGTTCCAAGAACTCCTCTGTCTGCTCATTGAAGGTCCGGCAAAACTTCTTGAGGATAATGAAGTGAAATGCTGGAGTCAGAAGCTTACGTCTGTGTTGCCATTTGTAGCCTGAAATCAGGAAAACGAAGATGAAACAATCAATCATATTGAATCACCTCAAAACAAAATTTTAGTAAAATTTAAGTTATTAACACAATAATTCAATTCAGAGTAAAAAGAGTGAAGTGCGTGATATTTTTAAATATTACAATCATTTTATTGGCAACTATCTATGAGAGGTATGGTAGCTAGTTAGGAACCGCAGTAAAATGCACCCCACGCTTTTTACTCTGGATTTAATTATTGTGTTAATAACTTAAATTTTACTAAAATTTTGTTTTGAGGTGATTCAATATGATTGATTGTTTCATCTTCTACTACAGTTATATTAAACTCTTTGTGATCAAAAATTATTTTCTAGTTTTTAGTTCGATTAGCAATAAAAGCGTGTTTTTTTAGTTTTTTTAAACTATATTTTATTTTTTATTTTTTAGTCTGTGTCAAACTCATAAATTGGGGAACGAATAAATTATTTAGATTTTTTTAGAAAGAACCACTCAGTTGTCCCCGAACGAAAGAGCAAGTCCGAAACGGCAGGCATGCGCAGATCGCGCGCTAGCTTTATCTTCCTCACTCTCCTACAGAGGATCTGTTTATTCTTTCGTGAATAAATGAGGTTTATTTGTATTTTGTCAAATAAAATGCGATTTAGTACAATTAGGTAAAGATTTTAATAATTTGGACAAATATATATACAATTGAAGTGTGTTGTACAAGGGCGGTGAAAGTAATGACGTAGCTAGATAGTAATTAGCCATACTAGGTATATTTAATTGGCAAGTTAATATTAAGTAGGTGTTGCGAGTAGAATTTCAGTAGGCGCTGCAACAGGATCTACAAAAGAATTTATTAATCCTGGCGGTCCTATTAAGGATAATGGGAAACTAATATCAAATTATTGCATTGACATCGGTCCTTGATATGTATGCAAAGTTTCAAATTAATCAGACTTCTGGAAATTGGTGAAAATTAAGCTCAAAGATTCCGTTACATACATAGATACAACCCGAGCTAATAAAAGCGTGTTAAAAACGGCAAAAAAAATCACGTTTGTTGTATGGGAGCCTCCTTTAAATATTTATTTTATTCTGTTTTTAGTATTTGTTGTTATAGCAGCAACCAAAATACATAATCTGTGAAAATTTCAACTGTCTAGCTATCACGGTTCATGAGATACAGCCTTGTGACAGACAGACGGACGGACGGACAGACATACAGACGGACAGCGACGTCTTTGTAATAGGGTTCCGATTTTACCCTTTGGGTACGGAACCCTAAAAACGACGAAAAAGTTCCTACCAAAAAATTTGGCCAGGCCAACTTCGGAGAAAAAGATTATCAAAATTGGTCTACTCTGTAAAAAGTTATGCGTGGTCTAACATAAAAAAATATACGCGTCGAATCGAGAACCTACTACGTTTCTTTCTTCGGTTGAAAAGTATAATAGAAGTAGGTATTCATTCAATTACCTGGTTCCCATAATAGGTACGCTAAGCTTTGCTTAGTTTGAGAGTAAGTGTAAAAGGATCAACAATTTATTTAGATTTAGTTTGAAAACTGAAACAGAATATATCACACAATTCAGAGCCTGTTTTATAACTATTGCATTGTTAGGTACTCGTACCTGCCTTCCTAATTCCTACACCTGCAATAAAATGTTACTTACCATTATTTATGAGCAATCCTTTCCCGAGCCATGAAGCCAAAAATGAGTAAGGTATTCTTTTCTCGTTGAATTTCACCTGTGATAGCAATACCTACAAGAATTTATAATAATATATGAATAATAATAACGATCAAGGATTTTAATATCATAGCATTTTTTTATTCACTGATTTTTAATTCGCGACCTTGTTCGCTTCGATTTTCTTAAGGCCCTGTATGTCGACGATTGCTCTTTTTCGAAACGAAAAAAGAAATACTTCTGAACAAGCCACATCTCCTTTTTTATAATGTATAGTATATGTGAATAAAGATGTACCCATCTTTTATCACTTCGATAAATAATCCTACCGACCGCTGCAATGACGACAAACACACGGGGCACCATGGGCGGCGCGTGGTCCGCCTTTGCTTTTCGAATAAATTAATGATATAAATTATGTATAATTACTTATCAAAAACCTATTCTAGTAGAAATCTAGATCTACATATTACTTATCTTTAACAATAAATCACAAGTTGATCTTAATAGTAGGTATCAAAGTATTTCGATCATAAATTCTAAAACGTATCATTTTGAAATAATATCTTTATCGTGAAAAGTTTCTGCTATAATGTTTTCAGCTTAATAGAAATCTAGGTAGGAACCTGAAGTAATATATTTATAAAAATAGGAGATTTGGCTTGTTCAGAAGTATTTCTTTTTTCGTTTCGAAAAAGAGCAATCGTCGACATACAGGGCCTTAATTACAATCTCTTTAGGGTTGTTTTTCGGAATAAAGCATGTGTTTAGTGTAAAGGCGCAAACCCACCACGGCGCATAGAGAGGCGAAGCGTCAAGCGTCAAGCTTCGGTATAAGCCGCAAACCCAACTGTCTGTCCGTCTGTCCGTCTGTCCGTCACAGAGTTGTATCTCATGAACCGTGATAGCTAGACAGTTGAAATTTTCACAGATGATGTATTTCTGTTGCCGCTATAACAAAAAATACTAAAAACAATAAAATGGGGTGGGTTTGCGCCTTAATGGTAAAGGCATAAGACTACTGATAAAAGAGTGGTTGGATAATTTAATTGTGGCGACCAATGACCATCCTCACGGGGACACGGGGCCTGCAGCGCGACAACTTGTGTATACCCATCTCCACTTAAGCCATACCATAGCCATACCCATTTAAAATAATCACATTTAGAAATGTTTGTCGCCCACACATATTATAATACACATACTTACGAAAAGTTTCGCATTCTGTTTCTTTTTTCCATACTACCTCTATCGCTCGTCATCGCAGTACACACATCTTTCAATTAATGTACCTAATCTTATACTTATTAAAATCTCGGATATTATGAATTGCATGACGCATCATAGTAGATACATTTTGCAGCACAGTCGTGGCAGAGCTACAAATTTAGTGTAGGAGTGCTACGAAATGGCGTAGTACCTAAAACTATGAGTAAGAAATCTACGTAAGTTCGTATGAGCTAATGGTCAACTCTGGTGACGAATATCTCATTGAATAGTTACGTTTGCTTATATTATCTTTGCCAGTATATGCTTTTTAATTACCTACTACACATACAGTGAGCGGCAATCATGTATTACGTTTATTGATGTATTTGTGTACCTCAATGTCTGCGGGATCGTACACATTGATTGCGCGCAGGTGGAAAGCTTGTATCTTGCTCAGGGGGCCATGCTCTTTGTACATATTTCTCAAGTACTTAAACAATTGTTCTGTAATGAAGAGACAATTATTTAAAAGAGATAGATTTCTGATTAGATATAGATTTCTGTGGATACAGATAGTTAGGTCATACACGCATATCACAACAAAAAAAATAGGTTTTTATTTTTAGGAGATAACAAAGTCCTTGATTCATGGATAAAAAACCTATCCGCAATTTGCAATATTATATCAAGAATTATGAGCAAGTTAACACTATAAAGGGTTAAACTGGATGTTAAATTTTCACCGAAAAAACAAGATCACCGTTATTATAGGATTCCTGAAAAAACATTTTTTTCTCATCAATTTTTTCACTAATATTTCTTGTCAAATCGATACAAAAAAAGTAAAAAAGAAAATAACGACTGCAATCCCCAAGTACGGTAGACATCCGCTAAGATCTTCAGACGCTTAGATAATTTGAAAATATCTAGTGGGTAGTCAGAGGCACATCCAAACATTATATTTGGCACATGCTCACATTTTGCAGTAGTTAGCATTCCATACGTGACAGGTTGCAAGCCCATCGCCGCTTATAAGAACACTAACTGGTTTCCTCACGATGTGTTCCATGTGTGTAAGCACATGTTTTTGATACGCATATAAATTTTCGAACAGAAAAATCCATTGATGCACGCCGGAATTCGAATCTGAAGGTCGTGGGTTCGAATCCCGGCGTGCATCAATGGATTTTTCTGTTCGAAAATTTATATGCGCATCAATAACACGTGCTTACAACGGTGAAGGAAAACATCGTGAGGAAACCAGTTAGTGTTCTTATAAGCGGCGATGGGCTTGCAACCTGTCACGTATGGAATGCTAACTACTGCAAAATGTGGGCATGTGCCAAATATACCTAAAGTTTGGACGTGCCTCTGACTACCCCCACTAGACATCTTCAAAGGATCTAAGCGTCTGAAGATCTGAGAGGATGTCTACCATACTTGGGGATTACAGTCGTGATCCTATTTTTATTTTATTTTTTCAACATGAAATTAATTGAATACTAATAAAAAAATAAAGGTTTGCTAAAATAGTAATATTAGTAGTTTATTAAGATAATACAGGTATCTTATGAAACTTACCAGGATTTAGGATGACTTCGAAGGTGTTTCCGAAAAAAGGTAGAGGGTATGCGCCCGGTATCTTATGCACCAGTCGCCCCCCATAAGAGAAACGATAATACAAACTCATCAAGACTACGATTGTAAGGAACAAAATTACAAAAAGCTGAATCATATTGCTATGTTGTGGACCGCTTTAGAAGAGTTACTTTACTGTACTGAGCGTGGGTCGATTGTTGGAGATTGAAAATGATTTTAACAAAATATACGTGACCGGAGAGGGCTGGTAGGTATATACCTACTCCATGTCATGCTTTTGTGGTGAATAAGTAGTTTTTGAAAATGGTATTATATTTATTTATTATTTGTACTTATTTTTAATTTTATTCATAAGAAAACCTTACTCTGTGTCATATTTAATGGGTATCGAAAACAACGAGTAGGTATAGGTATCTTCCGGGGTAAGACAGCACCCAGACCAGATAATCATAATTCAGGAGCAGATGCTCTATACACCGTGAGATTAATCAGTCTATCTCGAGCTATCCCCACGTGCCCCCGTGCCCCCGTGCCTCGTGCCCCATGCCCCGTGTTCCGTGTCCGTTATGCTAACTAACGTTTGATGTAAATTGACTGCAGATGATTGATTTGTTTATTACGATATCACGAGGTTCCTAACCCGACGGACTATGCTCAGACACTATCGTTGTTCCTGCGTAGGTATCCTCTACGCACAGTACGTATACTATATTTACTTAACATCTGTGAAGGTGCCTAAGTCATTTATGTGCAATTAATACCTAAAACTATGAGTAGGTACTATGGTACTACAACACCTACCTAGACTAATAAAAATTATCCTATATATATATATAAAGGATTACGACTGTAATCCCCAAGTACGGTAGACATCCTCTCAGATCTCCAGACGCTTATATCAGTCGCATAGTCAGAGACACGTCCAATCATTATATTTGTCACATGCCCACATTTTGCAGTGGTTAGCATTCCATACGTGACAGGTTGCAAGCCCATCACCGCTTATAAGAATACTAACTGGTTTCCTCACGATGTTTAACTTCACCGTTTTGAGCACGTGTTTTTGATGCGCACATAAATTTTTCAAACAGAAAAATCCATTGATGCACGCCGTAATTCGAACCCACGACCCTTAGATTGAAAGTCGAGGTACCTCCCACTCGGACAACACGGCTAAAAATTTAATATTTCTAGATTAAGCAAGTATGCGGATCTAAATCAGACTCCTCTTGTTTCTCAACTAGGCACGCTACGACGATAAAAAGGTGGTTAATAAATTAGTCGATCAAATCATTTATTCAGAACATACCATAATATATTGGGTGTAACAAAGTGTAGGTACTATGATGTAACTGTTCTGCTATTAGCAAAATATAATTATTGTAATTGCGTAATTTTTCATAATAACCTTGATTAGGTCAATTCAATTGATAAGTTTTTTTTCTAATTTTGTTATTATTGCTGTAGGTCCTAACTACTTACGTACCTAAACTGTACTATTACGATAGCGTACTTTAGTTGATGTTAAATGTTTGTGTACTTAAATGAAACTAGCTAATTTGACAAACGTTGTCCTGTCTACAATAATCCCATAAAAAACACTTCAGGTTATACCGAATCACACTTTTCCAATTTAGCTTTCCCTAAAAACTTTAATCAGTAAATAAGTAAAGTTGCAAAAAAAAATTGAACTTCCTCTTTTCCTTACAGAAAATGAGGATTTTAGCAAAAAAATGCACAATCGGTCCAATTCCTAAGAGATACTCTTATCAACGAATAACATTAAATGTTTATTTATATAGATACAAAACCTACCGACTTTAACTAACTATCTATACAATGTTTTATCTGAATATCGAGCGTATATTAAAAGGCATAAGATTAGTTTGGAGGAATGGAAGGAAGGATTTGTTAACCAACTAACGATAATGGGTCAAAATTACTATCAAATACACCAAAAATCATAGCGTAGCTCATGTACATTACACATGAGTTTTAATTTCACTTTATTAAGTACATGCAGTTTTACCGAAGTTATAACGACGAGAAAGATGAAGCCCTTTTTAGAATTTCTAAGATTACGCGCGCTCACACTATGACGTCACACACCCATTCCATCCCCGCGACCGCGGCACGGCGGCGCGGCGCTCAGTTTTGGTTCGATCCTAATATCTTCTGAATGGAATGTCCGATTTGAGTAATTCAAAAAGTTATCTATTGGTATTGAAACAGTTTTAAATATGAATTGATTTATGTATAAGTATAGTAGTAATACGAAGGTATGGTTATCATAGTCTGTAAAAAGTGGTTATAGTGACATAACTACAAAAGTTGGACATATAGTACCTACCGAAAAGTTTTTTGTAGATATTGATATGTATTTTTCCAACTTAAACTTAACTCAAAGTTTGTGTGATTCATTTAGTACATATTATGGGCCACGATAAAAAAACACCTACTACGTAGGTACCTACTTGCGATCAACATCTCGAGGTTGTCGATGTTTATTTTATGTGTTTTATTAGTATAAACTTCAAGAAAATGTCACTATTTACCCATGTACATAATATAGGTAAGTAGTGAAATTGTCTTTAATATAGGAATATTAAAGAAAATGTTTAATATAGGCTATATTAATTACAGGAAAACAGTTTTAGCTACAATAATGTATCCCAAGGTGTAATAAAAAATTGACATTAAATTTATTTCATCGCATACGCTGCGGAAACTATTGATGATAGGACCAACAAATGTTCTACAATATAGAACATATATCTACAAAAAACTTCGCGATACTAGGGATATGTCCAACTATTGTAGTTATGTCACTATAGCCACTTATCAAAAAGCTGACCAAAATCAGACCATGATAACCATACATTCGTATTACCATAAGTATTACCGTAAGGATTACCTTAACCAAATAAATCATTTCATATTCAAAATGGGGTGTGACGTCATCGGCTAGAGAGCGCCCGCCCGCGTTTTTAAAAACCTTCTGCCGAAAATTCGCACTTTGATCGTAGATATCTCAGCCATTTTTAAAGATATGAAAAAGAAAAAACGCACTTTTTCTTGTAATATTTTGTAGATTTATTTGGCATGTAAAGTAAAAAACGTTTGTCAGACCCATTCAAATAGTACCTACTTAGGTTTATTAGCTAACCGCTCTGGCTTCGCACGGGTGGTACCTGGATAAAAAGTAGCCTATGTGTTATTCTGATGTATAAGCTATATTACTGTAAAGTTTCATTTTAATCCGTTAAGTTGTTTTTGCGTGAAAGAGTAAAATACACACACAAACACTCACAAACTTTCGCATTTATGATATTAGTAGGAAGTAGGATTTTATTAGGATAAACAAACACAAAAAAAATCACATATAATATAGTGTATCTATATAATACTTTAGGTATAATGTTTCCTTTACTTCTAATAAAATAATCACAATTTTCCCGACTCAACCAAATCTTTCACAATAAACTTCTGGATCTTTCCTGAAGTTGTTTTCGGGAATTCGTCGATCACTTTAAGTATTCTTGGCAACTTGTACCGTGCGATGCGTCCCGTGCAGTGTTTGGTGACGTCATCTAGGTTGACGGCGGTGCCCTCTTTGAGCCTGAGAACGGCGCATAACTCCTCACCAAGCCTCTCGTCAGATACTCCAACTACCTGTTAAAAATAAAAAAAATAACCTTAAATAGGTAACTACGTTTAAAAACTAAAAAAAACAACCAACGACCGTCAAAAGACGATATTAGTTTTTAGGGTTTCGAGTCTACAAGAAACCCTTACAGTTTCGCCATGTCCGTCCGTCCGTCCGTCCGTCTGTCCGCAGCTTAGCTCAGAGACGCTTAGTGCTAGAAAGCTGTATTTGGCATGTATGTTTAAACTACATATTAGTATGTAATGTCAACAAAGTCATAGAATAAAATCAAGAAACACAATTTTTTTGGGTTTAGGGGTTTAGGGGAGGTCCCTACACCTAAAGAGGGGATGTTTTACTCGCTTCGTTTTTTTTTAAGTTTTATGATCTACTATTAGTCCTATTTAAATACAATTAAAATGGAACACAATAGACAAAAAATATCCAACTCGATCGAAAAAAGATACGCGAGGCCATAGCTACGAGTATATAAAAAATACTAGCTGTCCCGACAGACGTTGTCCTGTCAAATGTCAATAATCCCACAGAAAAAAGCACTTTCCGTTTTTCCCGATCTTTACGCCACCCTTATCACTTAGGGGTATGAAAAATAGATGTTGGTCGATTCTCAGACCTACTCAATATGCTCACAAAATTTCATGAGAATCGGTCAAGCCGTTTCGGAGGAGTACGGTAACTAACATTGTGACATGGAAATTGTATATATTAGAAGAAGATATACGCGTTGAATTATTGAGGATCTCCTTTTTTAGTCGATTAAAATTAAAACGGAATGATAATTTGGAGGAGGCCGAATTTTATAGATATCTGCGTGTCTACTGTCTAGGTCTACGTTTTGTTAAAAAGACCTGCAGCTGACAGTGACAAAAGCAATTTTATAACGAATTCGGTTTTTTACTTCTGTGGCCCAGTAACCTAAGCCTTGGGTGTTATAAGTATTTATTCTTACCTGACTCTCTAAAATATCAGGGTGTGTGTTCAACAAGTCTTCGATTTCCTTCGGCGCGATGTTTTCCCCTCCTCTTACGATGATGTCCTTCAGTCGACCCACGATGCGGCCGTAGCCATCTTTGCTGATTGTGAACTTGTCTCTGGAAGTTTTAAATTATCTATAAGTACTATAAATATACCAGCCAGTACGAAAAATACAAAATTATATTTTTTTGTACTATGTAAAAGCAGCGATTTTTCTACATTTTGAGCATGCCAGTCACAAAGATGAACGAAAAAAGGTATTTCTTAACCTTTCATGACCAAAATTTCACGTCTACGGCCCTATATTCACCTAGCCACTGGCAGCATCGACTTTGGGCTATGTGTTGGTGAGTCAGGGTGCTGACCGAATGTTGATTAATGGCCCAGAGATGGAGCAAGGAGCGTTAGTCGTCCGCTAGCAAAATGAGTCGATGACATCGTAAAACAGGTGAGATTGGCTCAAAGAAGAGGTGGATGGCACAAGCCAAGAGGCGCTTGTGCCCAGCAGTGGGATGACTATAAAAAAAGAACTAAGTATGTTGTAGTGCAGACGATACAAAAAAAAATAGGATCACGACTGTAATCCCCAAATACGGTAGACATCCTCTCAGATCTCCAGACGCTTAGATCCTTTGAAGATGTCTGGTGGGGGTAGTCTGAGGCACGTCTAAACATTATATTTGGCACATGCCCACATTTTGCAGGCATTTGACAGGTTGCAAGTCCATCGCCGCTTATAAGAACACTAACTGGTTTCTTCACGATGTTTTCCTTCACCGTTGTAAGCACGTGTTTTTGATGCGCATATAAATTTTCGAACAGAAAAATCCATTGATGCACACCGGGATTCGAACCCACGACCTTCAGATTGAAAGTCGAGGAACATCCCACTCGGCCAACACGGCTAATAATCCAACCATACATCTAATAAATAAAGTATCAGCTTTATCTAGCCTAAAAATATGGGCATGTACCAAATGTAACGTTCATTCCCCTGACTACTCTTACACATCATCAAGAATTTATGTACCAGGAGATCTGAAGACGTTTACCGTACTTGGGAATTACAGTCGTGATTCTATTTCATTCCTTTTTTACAGTAACTCACCCAGTGAGAACCCATCCGTCCTTATCAATGGTTTCTCTTGTCTTATTCGGCTCATCCCAATAGCATATCATGTTATTGTATCCACGAGTCATCAGCTCGCCTGGACTGCCAAATGGCACCATCTCACCCTTCTCATCTACCACCTTTAGGAAAGACAGAATAGAATAGTTTATTTGTAACAAACTTATAAAAATAGTAGTTCATATCACCCTTACGAAAGTTATTACATAGAGTTCAAGTTTATTAATTCACTAGATTCTATCCGCGGCTTCGCTGGCAAGATACCAAGATAAAGAGTAGCCTGAATGCTATTCCAGGATATAAGCCATATATGATTTAAGTTTCATCCGAATTCGTTTAGTTGTTTGGGCTTGATTGAGGCACAAACATCCTAGTAGGATTATAATAAAATACTTTAGAACGTCTTAGGAGCTACGTGATGTGATACTTAAAAACTGATTATCCCACATTAAAACACCTAAAAAAACGTGATGATCGATTTCAATCATTAATAATAATTTTAATAATGATTGAAATCGTTCATCACGTTTTTTTTACCGACTTAAAGAGGAGCTGCCAATTGTGACGCTATGTAGGTATATGTATATATTTTATAGACCTTAAAATAATTGGAATAATAAGATTACAAAAACTTTTACTAACTATCTAACTTTTTTTAACTATCCAAAATAGAGCGTTATTGATGTTGGTACGAACCTTAACTTCGATATGATCAGTGATGTAGCCGACCGTCTCAGCGACCAGGTCTATGCTGTCTCCGGGCAGCGACTGGAATACGCCGGCCGTTGTCTCCGACAACCCATATAGAGCCTGCAATAGATCAAATAAGTATAATTAATTAAATTCAAAGTGAAGAATTGTTATCTACATATAATCAGGCATAGGCATTTTGTGAAAATATTGGCACTAATGTTTTAAATTTTTTCGGTTATTATCTACTCTTGAAAACGATCATCGATATATCGGGACAAAGGTCGCATCGTTTTCGATTTCGACTATATTTTGAAAGATGGAACAAACGACACCACTTTTGACATACATTCTACTATGCGGTGCGGTTTGGCCGAATATATCAGGGCACTGCCATATAGATAATGACGAAATAGTTTTGCAGAGTAAGGGCCCCGAAATGAACATTCAGTTTCAGTTTTTGTATAGAGAGTGTATCAAGACTGTTCCCCAAAATTTAAGACACTAATGCACCCATCCTTATGAATGCCTCTACAGAAAACCAAATCGCTTACCTTCACAGAATGCACATTCATGTGTTTTTGTATATCCCGGATGAGCTGTGGGCTGCAGGGTGCTCCGGCAGCCAGGGCTGCCTTTAGGGCGTGGGGAGTCAAACCCCGCCGCTTCAGTTCGGCCAGCATGTCCACGTGCATTGTGGGTGTGCCGGTGATAATTGAACACCTGAAAATTTATGGATCGTATTTTAAAGCGCGTACTTTGGGTACCTACTCTACAAAATATAATTCTAAATAAAAAAGGAAATAGGATCACGACTATAATTTTCTAGTATTAAAGAAATCCTCTCAAATCACCAAGGTCTTTGAAAATATCTAAAAGGGGTTTGTGGTGTCTTGTGCCTTTCTAGGGCAAGGAATTCAAATATAAGACTTCCATTAAACAGTGCGCAAGCGACCCGCCCGCTCGCCTCGGCGTTCGGCTTTCGAGTCCCGAACTACCTTCGAAGCGGGCGGCTCGTTTGCCACGAATCATTTATTCATACTTGTATATCACAGGGTTGTCAGAGGCACGTCCAAATATTACATTTGGCACATGCGCGCATTTTTGCGGAAGCTATCATTCCATACGTGGAAGATTGCAAGCCCGGCGCCGTTTTATTTAATACTAGCGACCCGCCCGGGCTTCGCACGGGTGCAATGCTGATACTAAATATACTACAGAATGTCTTTATATAAAACGTTTTTTTTCACAGCTTTTTTTGAACCCTTCTAGTACAATTGCTTATTTTTGGAGTACAATTCGTACAATTCCATAGATTTGTAACTGCATTAAAATTAACCCTTATCCACGGTGGGTCCGGCTGCGTAGTATCACACGATTTCTATGATTATTTTTTTATGGAATAGTTAATAATGTTAACTTTTTTAATGAGGGATGACTGAGAGTGTTATAAACGTAAGAGTAGACACATATAATCAGAAAGCTTCGAACTGCTAAATTTTAAGGAGAACATTTCCGTCATACATGATTTTTGTGTAGCTTTAACCATTAAAGTTGCACACGCGACGGAAGCTTAAAAAATGGAGTAACTTCTCCCGTTTTCCCTACATTTCCCTTCACTGCTCTGCTCCTATTGATTGTAGCGTGATAAAAAGTATACTATAACCAGCTCAGGAGTATGAAAAATAATTGTACCAAGTTTCGTTAAAATCCGTCGAGTAGTTTTTGTTTCTATAACGGTTATACAGACAGACAGACAGACAGACAGACAGACAGACAGACAGACAGACAGACAAAAATTTTACTGATTGCATTTTTGGCATCAGTATCGATCCCTAATCACCCCCTGATAGTAATTTTGGAAATATATTTCATGTACAGAATTGACCTCTACAGATTTATTATAAGTATAGATAGATATAAATAAATAAATATAATAACACCCAATAGTCACATAGTTCTCAGACATAAAATTTCCTGAGTCGTTAAGTTTGAAGACACTTACTTTTCAGATAATAGTGCGTTAATGTTAGCATTGACATTGTAGGTTGGCGCCGAGAGAACCATGCTGGAGCCATGCCTGAGTGCAGACAGGGACGTTATTACGGAGCCTAGAGCGTGGAAAAGCGGTACCTGGAAGCGAAAAAAATGCTTTTATATATAGTAAGCCTGTAAGCCCCCTGTAAGCCTCCCCTCCTCTCCAACTCCCATACTCCCTATGCTTATGCATACTCCTACTAATTATAAATGCAAAAAATTGTGAGTATGTTTGGCTTGTAGGTACGTAACGGTTAAACCGATAACATATGATAATTTTGATTAAAAATAACCTTAAGGCGCTCCCAATCGACGATTGTTTTTGTTCGAAACGAAAAAATAAATACTTGTGAACAAGCCACATCTCCTATTTTATAATGTATAGTATATGTGAATAAAGATGTACCCATCTTTAATCACTTCGATAAATAATCCTACTGACCGCTGCAATGACGACAAACACACGTCCGCGCGTGGTCCGCCTTAGCTTTTCGAATAAATTAATGATATAAATTATGTATTATTACATAACAAAAATCTATTCTAATAGAAATCTAGATCTACATATTACCTATCTTTAACAATAAATCACAAGTTGATTTTAATAGTAGGTATATAAAATATTTCGATCATAAATTCTAAAACGTATCATTTTGAAATAATATCTTTATCGTGAAAAGTTTCTGCTATTATGTTTTCAGCTTAATAGAAATCTAGGTCGGAACCTGAAGTAATATACTTATAGAAATAGGAGATGTGGCTTGTTCAGAAGTATTTCTTTTTTCGTTTCGAAAAAGAGCAATCAGCGACTGGGAGCCTCTTAAAAGGCAATCTGTCTCTGGTCAGCCTTCAGTTTAGTATTTTAACACCACGAGTTTTGGTAAATTACGGCAAAAAAAAGTTTTGTTGTGACTGGCCATATTCAGAAAAAAAATACTTATGTTACGCACACTGACCTGAACACATACATTCTGGTGTCCTTGGTTCAACTCATTCCGTACGCCGCAGAAGTATGTATTGTTTACTATTCCAATGTGAGAGTCCAGTGCCGCCTTTGGTTCTCCTAAAAAATCAAATAATGCCATCAGCTAACAAAAATTTAGTTATACAATTACCAAGAATATTTCAAACTAGTGATAAGTAACTGGATATTTTTAGTTAGGTATACTAGCTAACGCCCGCGGCTTCGCATTCGTGGTACTTGGATAAAATAAGCCTATTTGCTATTATGCATAGGCTACGTAAATTCCAAACTTCATTCAAGTCCGTTTGGGCGTTGTGATTTATTGAAAAAAATACCTCTTGACTTTGAGTTTTCTTGAAGGTATTATTGGAATTATACCTACATACGTTTATATTTCAAGTAACTGTTGGGAAATTACCAGTTGTTCCAGATGTGAGGTGTATGATACACCCTTCCTCTGGTTTTACTTCGCTCCCGTACTTCGATATCTCAGTCCTGTTCTGATAGTCTCTGATAAGGGAGGTATAATCAAACGTTCCGCTGAAAAAAAAACTGATTTAGTTAGGAAAATATCGGCTCACGGTTAAGAATCTCTCAAATCATCAGACGCTCAGTAAAAATGAAAATTTCAGTATTGATAGTGTGTTTCATCTCTAAGTATGCAGTATGTAATCTTACCTTCATAGACGCTAAAATACCTACCTATAGAGTTCACAAACAGCACGCAACTATGCAGAGTCTACATTATGATGAAAAAATTTAATATATTATGTGCATATCCTACTAATATTATAAACGTGAAAGTTTGTAAGTATGGATGGATGGATGGATGTTTGTTACTCTTTCACGTAAAACTTTGAAATGAAACTTTTTTTTAAATAATTTAGCTTATTCATCAGAATAACACATTTTTAACCAACTACGATAAAAGGAGGGTATGTTTTTACAAGATAAGTATTTAAGTCGGAAAAAAACTGCCTCTGAGAGCTATCTTAGCGTGCGCTGCCTAAACTGTTGGAGATACACGAAAATAATGTATCGTAGGATTGTTTGTCTTAAATAGTCTTAAAAGTCAGTGACATCATACATCTACCTTTTATGTGAAACGGCTTTCACTAAAAAATTGGATACATTTTTTACAACGCACATTTTAGAATATTTCTCAAATTCTTATCAAAATTACATCTATTGCTTTTAGTATTTAATGTAGATAATCCTAGTAATATTATTATTATAAATACGAAAGTTTGTTGAGTTTGTTTGTATGTTTGTGCCTCAATCACGCCCAAACGACATTACGGATTTAGTTGAAACTTAGAAAATGCATAGCTCATGCCCTGGAATAGCATATAGGACACTTTTTATCCAAGTTACACGCGAGCGAAGCCGCGGGCGAAGCTTGTTAAAAATAATTTGATTGCATACGTTGCCGTTAACCGTTTGCCGGCACATTATGCGTTACGATATTTACGTATATAATGTATTTATGAACTGTTTTTCCATACATACGAGTGTACATATTTGTTTAACTATGTGACTGATGAACTATGTATGTTCACGTTTATAAAAAACATAAAATAAGTATAGGTACCTAACCAAATCTAGAAAAAAAAACAGATTTGATGATGTATTCATGGTGCTTTCACCAATAAATTGATACGAATGGTACTGGTTTATGTATGGGTGCATCATAATTTTCCTTACAATAAAATATGTGCGTGTCTGATATCAATTTCACTTCAGCAATTTTCAGAAACACGCGTATGGTGACATAAATCAGTGAATTCACTTTTTTTTTGTAAAGAAGGGGAGTTTTGTAAGACACTTTTTAGCCGCTTGCAAGCCGAAGCTTTATACTAATAATAATAGATTTATGACTGTAATCCTCAATATATAGGGAATTTCATTATGATTTCCTTTAGTTATCCTTCGTTATCCTACAATAATATTTCGAGTACGATTATTTTTCATAATTATTATGAAACTTTGGAGAAAATATTAAATGTTCATAAGCTCTCTTCATAGAAAAATTTTTGGCAATTCTGTCTGTCAGCTGTATATTCAATCACGTAGCTCATTTGACAATAACTTTAATTGTCTCCGTAACCGATCAATAGGCTGCGAAAATGTGCATCCAACACGTAAACTTATGGGGCATTTAGGGTATTACTCAGGCTCTAATATTGTACTTACTCTAACTTATCTTTGCCAGCGCTGATCACAGACGTCAAATTAGGAAATTGCTTCGACTTAATTAATCCAGGTTTACAACTATGTAGTTCGGGAATAAGCTGCTCTAGAATTCCGTAATAGTTTTTCTTCAATGTATCTCCGATAACAAGACCCTTCAATTGCGTCTTCCGTATGCAGAAACTTATTTCATTATTTTCGTAAGCTGGGTTGAGAAGCACCTGGATAGAAATACTCTGATAGCAAAACCTGGTAAAAATAGTAGGTAGTAAGAAAAGTCCTTAACGGAGATCTCTTACCGATATGAGACCAGCTCTAGCCGCTGCTACGACAGCAACTATCCAAGCAACGCTGTTGTGTGACCACAGACCCAACCTGTCTCCTTTCACCAGACCTTGATCACGCAGCGCGCAGCCAAGGGAATCCGCCTAGAATTATAAACAAGTTACAGTTTTAATAATCGAAATCGAACGACATGTCTGATTAACCTTTAACAATTGAAACAGTAAATGTGTTTTTATACTTATAAAATTGACGCTTTAGCTTAGGTATGTCAATTGGATCACTACTATAATCTCCTCAGATCTCCAGGCGCTCATATTCTGATAGAACAATGGTCATGCTATGCCTGGCAGGTTTAGTGACGGAAAACACCTACTTGTGTTAGCAACTCTTCATACGTAATGCTGATTCCCTCGTACAGCGACTTGACAGCTACCCTGCTGGGGTACTTCTCCGCCGTCTCAGCAATGACGTCCCCGAGAGTCGCGATCGTCAGCGGCTCCGAACCGGGGTTGTGCAGGTAGCTGGCTGATTGTATATAGCGGACCCATCTGTTTCAAATAAAATTATTTATTATTTTATCTTTGTTTTTAGATTTCTGCCCTGTGCTGCGTTTGTAATGTGCGTGCCAACAGCATGTCATAATACTTCCTTACCTAGTATTGTAAGTAGGTAGGTTCATCGTTTTAAAACTATATAATAGCTTACTACCCGTAGGTATAATACGTTCCGACTCCATAGCGTTTACTCGTAGGTACGTTAGAGACGATAGAAACCTTTAGTCTAACTCATCTTATCATTAATTTTAATCAAAGTAGTGTTATTGTAATAAATACCTACAGACAGACATCAAATAAATCTAAACTAGTGATCATGATGTTATTCAAACAAGTACCACACAAACCTGGAAGTTTTCACAGAATACTTAAAAGTCCCACAAAGTCCCACACTTTTACTCCACATAATTCTAATAAAATTAAATGTGGTCGGCGCGTCGTCATAGACCAGCAACTAGTTCAATACTGCATATATTAACAGTTATCTCGCAACGAGTATTATTTATACATTCTTATCTAGTTCCGATTTGGAATCTACCTAGTCGTTAAACGAGTTTAACCGGCGAAAAGTTTGCTTTTGTTACACTCGTTCCAATCTTTGAACAAATGGTTGCAACCAGCCAATGGGAAGTCTCTTTTAGGATTCCGAACCGAAATCTGTTATAGCAGATTTTTTCAACTACGAGTAGGTAACAACCTCTGGAATTGCTATCAAATTTGCTAGTAAAAACATTCGATAGGCCATAACTTCAGATTAAATTATTATCAGTTATTATCATATTATACCTTCTTATCAGTTTCAGAAGCATTGCGTACCTACGTCTTAAAACAACAAGTAGGTACAAAGTATCGTAGCACTTTTTATATAAGTTCTAGCAAAACATATTTATATAATTTTTAGAGTAGATTTTATATAGCTGTTCTTTGTAAAAGAGTTCGATGTTTTAGAATAAAATTGTACACTGTATCCTATCACATCTCCAGGCGCTTAAATCTTTACATTTGGATGACTATTTCCAATAGGTCACCTATTATACTCGTAGGTAGGTATTTGTTAAGACATGATTCAATGTAAATGTCATATTAGTACATAAGGTTGTCCTCTTAAGGTGTGACCAGAGCGCGGCGATCAAGCGCGGCATTCGCGCGCGGCTAGCCGGTGCTATGTTTGAACGACAGCGGCGCGCACATTTACCTTATGTCTAAACTAGTCACGCGGCAAACTTGTTTCCTGCGAATTCCACGCTCGATTGTAGAAGCATTAAATGTAGGTAAGGACTAATTGCAATTAGGAGTTTTTGTTTATAACCGACTTTTTTATAGAGGACAAGCTGAGCCGGCGAACTTCGTATCGCTTTAGAATAAGTTAATAAGATGCACATTTTCTGTTTTCGTGAGTAGTTTTAATACACCTTGTATTTGTTACCTCAGAACTCCGTCATCTATAAACCGATTTAAAAAATATTTTGTTGTTTGGCAGGATCTACAAGGTGGGCCAAAAGAAATCAACCTTTTGCTCTATGCTCTTATTTTTTCAAATGGCGGTTAATGTCAAATCTGTTTCGACATATGTAGACTAGACAGATGTAGAATACAAGTGAACAAGCCATGAAGCGATACACTTCCCAAGAACGCGGAATAATCGTGTCTATTTTTTTGCGTAACAATTCGTCTGTGGTGTTAGCGCAGCGCGAATTCCGTTGCCGATTCCCCGATCGTCCGACACCGACTGCGCAAACACTGCGCCGTTTGGCCACCAACCTTGAAGAGTATGGGACCACACGAGACGTTGTAACCTACGCCCAAGCCATCCTCAATCTCGAGGACGAAGTGGACGATTTTTCGACCAAAATCATAATGAGCGATGAGGCTCATTTCCACCTCAGCGGGTACGTGAACAAGCAAAACTATCGCTTCTGGGGCACCGAAAATCCACGAGTGATGCACGAGGAGCCATTAAACCCACACAAAGTGACTGCATGGTGCGCTGTTCACGCTGGAGGAGTCATCGGGCAATTTTTTTTCGAGAACGCCGCTAGTCAAACGACAACATTTGACGGTGCGCGCTATAGGGCCATGTAATCCGAGATTTTTTACCGCAATTAGACGAATTAGGACTGGAGGACATGTGGTTCCAACAGGACGGAGCAACGGCACACACTGCGCGAGCCACAACCGATATTCTGAAGGCGGCGTTCACGGGTCGCCTCATCTCTCGTTTTGGCGATTTGCACTGGCCCGCAAGATCTCATCTTCTCGGCTTAACCAATAAAATTCTTAAGGTTCAAATAAACATAATTAAAAAACAGAATCTAAGTGGATAACTTCTTTTGGCCCACCTTGTACTTCCCGCTTGATCCCATTTAGATTTGAGGAAAAAATATCACCTCTAAAGATGAAAAAAATATCTGATAATGTTATATGTAAGTCCAATACAAATAGTCGGTTTTTTTTTTTTTTTTGAGCGCTTTTGAATTTCTCACTTTCAACTATACACCGAAGGGTGTCTGCTTCGCTGCTCCCAATTCAGTCCTTCAAGCGTCGGACCACGGTCAAAGCATAATATTCTTTCAGTATCTGATCTTGGTGGCGGTGGAATCGAGGCCGCGGTTCCCCCCCCCCCTTGCCTCCTCCGGAAGCGACGTGGAGCGCACGCGACGCCGACGTCCCCCTGGCGACGAGCCATGCAAATTCCCCGACCTCTTGAGCTAGCTACGATATGATCAGGGTGGAAATGCGTTCCATGTATGGTTCTTAAACAAGGTCACAGGGTGAAGGGTCGAAGTAAGAACAACTATTAATCTATTTTGTTACGCAAATTTTCTTAACGCCCTTATAGGGCCAGGTTTTGATATTGATACTTGCTGCTCTATTTTTCACTTGTTTATTTTTTTTATCACACTTGAGTTTTATTTGAGGAGGCCTTGAGAAAGACCTTTGTGGAGGCAATTTGTTTTAAATGTTATTAAAACTACATTTACACTGTGGAAATTGCACTTGGATTTTACAATCTTTCGAAAAATATCTCAGAATTTTGGTGTTTTATTAAAAAAATATTGATTATAAGAACAAGTATAAAACCTTGATATAGATCTGAATATAGAAGAAAGTTGATGATAGAGGTCTAGTGTTAGATATTGCTAAGAAAAATTGACTGAGTAACGTTGACGCTGAGTAAGTGGTCATAGTACGTACCTATTTCGATTTGTGTAATACTGAAATACATATTCATTAGAACCCATGCATTAATGAAATGTATAGTGGTAGGTACCTAAACAAACATTATTTTACCGCAACCGCGTGGACAGATCAAACATACTTGTAAGGAAATGGGTTCTATTGAAAGTACGTGTTGAACTCATATCGGAAATTAATATGGCGACAAAATATTAGACAATACATTTTTGGTAGGTACTTTTATTGATATTAGTTACATAAATGAATGTGTGTGTAGAGAGTGGATGCATAAACTTACGGGTTAAGTAATTTGATAGCAGAAAAAGCATCAAGTGCAAAATTCAAAATAACGTCTTTATGCAAGTATAGGTAATACTCGTAACAATGCAGATGATTTGATAAAAAGCGAAATAAACTCGCCAGAAGTCTTCCTGATGACAATCGAACCAAAAAATGTGTCAAAAGCACGGTACAAGTTGGGACATCGCTCGCGAGTTTGTTTGTAAATCCAAGCAGGCTTCGGGCCCGCGTTTATTTACTCGAATCATGCAAGAAGTCGGCTGAAGCGGAGCTACGCAACGTGCCGCAGTCATGCTCCGCCCGCCCAACGAGTAACACGAAACATGTACCGCGGCCGAGTAGTGCTGTACCGTGAACCTGCTATGTGACTATGTCGCAAGCTGCCGGCAAGAAAGGCGGCAAGGGCCCGCCCAAGAAAAACGTAAACGCTGACGATGACAAAGCGCCGACAGCGAAGGTGCCCGAAGACAAGGATGAGACCTCCTCCAACAACGGCGACAAGAAAGAAGTTAAGGAGAACAATGGCGCAGAAGGAGGCGGCGGCCTGGTCAAGCCGCCGAGCGCCGGAATCAACGTGCGGGAAGTGGCTGGAAGGATTCTGGTCCTGGCGCAGAAGGGGGAGTGGCCCGCCGTCGAGCAAACCCTCAAGGTCTTGGAGAAGCTGGTGGCGGCGGGTGGCGATGACGCCGTGTCGGTGCCGATGGCCGGCATCTTAGACCCGGTAAGTGTACTCTGCCGTTGCCGTTGTCGATGTCGTCCGCAAGGTTAAGCGAGTTGTGGCTAGACAGCAAGGGAGCTGGCGTTGCGCCCACTCAGCGCGCATACCTTGAATGCTTTCCGAATTAACCTGTTTATTTTCTTAATATTATGCAACAGGGATTAAAGGGAAATGAACTTTTAGCTGTTGTTTTTAAGTGTTACGTTCGAGGAGCAACGTGTCTTGCATAGATTCAGCGCACGAAGGGAAAAGTATAAACAAAACGTTAACTTAATAGGTTTAAGTTTGGAGCATGAAAATAGGAAGTTTTGCTTTTGCAAGAAGTTTACTCGACTACTTCATTTGATTCCGTTACGGAGTGATTGATTAAAAATGTTTAGATAACTCTAAGTCGTGCTGTAGAATGGATAGCGGTATTTTAAATTCAGGTTTAATTTAATTAATAGATAAACTTCAATAAAAGGTATGTGTAACTTATAGGCGTAATATAATATTGGAACTCTATCGAAGATGAAGTAATAGAAAAACAGAGTTCCTTTCGCAATAAGGAGTAAGGAAGTAAAGGATAATAAATAAGCTAAAGAATAATCTCTCGCTTTGATAGGCTTTCGTCCGCCATGCGTTAAGGGTCCACCTTCACCTGGCCGTATGTATTATCCTTTTGCTGTGTTTGTTTATTAGGAGCGTTGAAATTCACACACGAGTGCAACCGCGTGCTAGCAAACAAATATATATAGGTATAATGTACTCATAGGTACCACAAAATGAGAAGGCATGCGGCCTATTAAAGATGGACCCATGTGATTGTGTTGAGTCACCGCACACATTTTCAGTTTTCTTGTATAGACACAAGGAATATCAATTTGGTTTTCACTAGGGGTATTCATATGTACACGTGTCTCCTCGATTATTGAGAGAAGTCCTACACTCCCTGTAGAATGAAATTTGAACGCATGAAGTATTACCTAAGTACCTATTATATTGATGGCGAATGACCCTTCCAAAGTATATGATAACTACAGTGCATATACTTGAAGGTGTAGGATATTAAGGATTAACTGGGATCAAGCTTCATTGTATTTGAAAGCATACATTTGTATTATTTACTAGCTGCACGTCCCAGCTTCCAACGTAAGTACTAATGAAGATATAGACAATTTTTGGTTAATCTAGGTTGCATTAATGTAATTTTGAAATGGGTATCTCATTTTTTTTGTAAATAATATAGCCTATGTTACTCGCTAATAATATAGATTTAGGTAGGTAATTAAAAAAAAATTGGTCTAGTAGTTTTCTCAGTTTATTTATTACAAAAAAACATACAAAAAAATCAGAAATATATATTTATTCTCTTTATAATATTAGTTTAGACTTGCTTATCTTTTTTACTAATGTTTACCTACAGTACATGCTTAAAACGTGATAAGACTAAAAGCTCCGATAGCGAGAGGACATGTACAAATAACAACTTAACAACATGGACACTGGTACATGGACAGGTTGATGGACAAGTGTCAGAAAATATATGAGTATTTTCTAATTAAAGCGGTTCCATTGAACCAAAATTGATTATGTCGTATTGTACGAGTAGCTTTATCCGTGAAAATATCGTGAGGAAACCAGTTAGTATTCTTATAAGCGGCGATGTGCTTGTGTATGGACCCACGTATGGAATGCTAACTACTGTAAAATGTGGGCAAGTGCCAAATATAATGATTGGACGTGCCTCTTACTACCCTCTCTAGGCATCTTCAAGGATTTAGCGCTTAGCGCCTGGAGATCTGAGAGGATGTCTACCGTACTCGGGGATTATCTGGGGGCACGGTAGTGCCCCCGCCAAGTCAAGCAATACAGCGGGACGGCTGTACCATCTTTTTCTCGAAGCAGTTCAGGCCATTTTCGACCCCCTATAACTTCGTTGTGGATAAAACTAGAAGCCTGAATTTTCAGTAACCAAGCAGTCACTATATAAACACGGTATATTTCAAATTTCATTCAATTTGAACTAGTAGATTAAGAATTATAACTAGTCAAAGTTTCCTATTTTGTCACTCACTCACTCACTCACTCACTGACTGACCGATCATCAAAAGTTTAAGGCACTTCTAGCAAACATAGAAGCTTCAAATTTGAAACACAATTAGTGTTTAGTGTAAAAATCCTAAAAAAACCTGCCAAGTGCGAGTCGGACTCGCGCACGTTGAGTTCCGTACCATTATCTATAAATCACGTTTGTTGTATGGGAGCCCCACTTAAATATTTATTTTATTCTGTTTTTAGTATTTGTTGTTATAGCGGCAACAGAAATACATCATCTGTGAAAATTTCAACTGTCTAGCTATCATGGTTCATGAGATACAGCCCTGTGATAAGCAGACGGACAGACAGACCGACAGACCGACAGACCGACAGACCGACAGACAGACAGACGGACAGACGGACAGACGGACAGACGTACAGATGGACAGACGGACGAACGGACAGTGGATTATTAGTAACAGGGTTCCGTTTTTACTCTTTAGGTACGGAACCCTAAAAAGTAGGGCTAGTAGGCTTCTACAAAAATACAACGCAACGCAACTCAGTTCTTCTACCGTAAAAAGGTGTGAGATCCATGTAATACCAAGTCGGTTAATTTATTCAGTCCCTACTTTAAGGGTCCTTCTGACTTATGTTATTAAGTAATAACATATATAAGTCCTACCTTACCTTTACGTAATAACTTAAGACAGAAGGACCCTTAAAGTAGGGACTGAATAAATTAATCGACTTGGTATTACATGGATCTCACAACTTTTTACGGTAGAAGAACTGAGTTGCGTTGCGAGACTTGGCTTTTTTTACAAGTTATGTTTTTGATGGCATTGTATAGTCGTGATCCTATTTTTATTTTATCTTTGATTTTTATTAGGGTTTCGTAGTCTACAAGAAACCCTTATAGTTTCGCCATGTCCGTCCGTCCGTCCGTCCGCAGCTTAGCTCAGAGAGTTTGAAGTGCTAGAATGCTGTAATTTGGCATGTATATACAATTATACATATTAGTAATGTTAGCAAAGTCATTGAATAAAATCTAGAGAAACTATTTTTAGAGTACCTCTTCTTCGCCTAAAGTGGGGATGTTTTTTTTTTCTCACATACCCTATGGTGTGGGGTGTTGTTGGATAGGTATTTAAAAAACGTAGAGAAGACAACTTTTCGATTAAGGGATCCGTTTGAGAAATATTTAGCTTTATAGTGCTAAATTTTGTCAGAGTCAAGTGTCCCCCCCCCCCCCCCTACCAGCTAAACGATTGGTTTTGGGAGTGTGAAAAAATTTACGGTACGGAAACTATCACGGATATGTAGGCTTTACAAGTTTACGAGTAATCATCGACTAACTAAGAAAATTTATTTTCCAAGTTGCTCGACGATAACTCGTAAACTTATAGTAAACTTTTTAGTCAAATATCGTTAAAAATTACTCATATAACATTGTAAGCTGTGTAAACTACGAAACCCTACATTGCGCGTGGTTCGACACGCACTTGGCCAGTTTTAATTACACTGAAATCTGCGCAGGTGCTTAACACACATGACAACATAACAACAAAAAAGATATACCTAACAATAATGCAATGTACTGTGACCGACCGACAGATCTTATAATGATTCCGTTTTTGGGAAAATCTAAGTTGAGCAAAAATCATCTCAATATAATAGATTAGTATGATTAACATGACATTTTGTCAAGACTAAAATACGACAGTTACCATAAGAAAACTATAATATAAGACTTCTGTTGACAAAAAATACTTTATAAAGAAGGGAGTCAGACTGTATGTTCGATATCTTGGCAACGGTCGCGTGCCTGCTGCGTCTCATCTTTCAACGTTTTTACTGCTTAAAGGGGAGCACGGATCGATCATGCTACCCATGTATGATTTGTTTTGGTATTTCACCGGCGATGTAATGATAATTTTATTTTATCCTGCAGAGTTTGTAACATAGTAAACGATTCGAGAATTGCATACCAAACTCTAGTCAAAATATTTAGAAATTTCAGCAACTTTATGCTGCACCTCATAACCTTTTCGGAGAGACCTCAAATCTGAACTTTACATAACCAGATTTGATCAGGGGGTTAGCACGAACCACAGTAGCTTATACGAATTTTATTTTATTTAATACAAAAAATTATCAATAGCGTAATTGGTTGATTACATCTGAATATAATTTCAAAAATAACTTTTTTTAACAAGTTTTCGAGTTCTGAGTTGATCAAGACCAGTCCATAATACCATTCTCTTTGCTAGGGCTGCCATCTCTAAAATTTGGCAACCAGGACAAGACACGTGAAAACCCAGACCCAGAGAGTCCAGAACCCGGGACATGTTACCAGGGGTGGGGGGGTGCAAAGCTTAATATTTCACAAAAGGCTCCCTTAATCGAAAAGTTGATTTCACAATTCCGGCACAGTGCTTGTGACGCGGGTGTCCAAATTTTAAACCCGTACTACAAATGAAACCCCGCTCGGACGATCCCCGGACGCAAGTAGCGAAAAACATTTAGTTTTTTTTATTCGACTATTGATATTTGACAGGACAACGTCTGTCACGGGTCAGCTAGTTTCCAATAATATCACTACATAGTATAAAGCAAAGTCGCTTCCCGCTTCCCGCTTCCCGCGTCTGTATGTATGCCTATATCTTTAAAACTACACAATGGATTTTAATGCGGCTTTTTTTAATAGATAGAGTGATTCAGGAGGAAGGTTTATATGTATTAAACCCGTGCGAAGCCGGGGCGGGTCGCTAGTATATACCTATAAAATGCTTTGTCCTGAATGAATGATCAACGCACAGCCTAAACCGCTGAACGCAGAGTCCTGAAACTTGGAGGGTGTGTTCTTTGTATGACGTAGACATCCATTAAGAACGGATTTTCCTAAATTCTACCCCTAAGGGGGTGAAATAAGAGATGAAAGTTTGTATGAAACTCTGCCATTTTTTATTTGAAACAAATGAAATGTGGTATTTAATTTCAAAATATAAAATAATTAAAGATGACTATAAGGGTTTTTTAAATTTCATCCCTTAACAGGGTGAAAGGGGTGTTAAAAATTCATTGTTTATTATCAAAATTACTTGAAATTTAGTATTTATGCTCTTCAATACCATTAAAGAAGCACGTGTTTAAGTTTTTTTTTTATTTTCATCCTTTTAGGGGGTAAAAAGAGGCGTTAAAGTCTATTATCAAAATTACTTGAAATAAAGTATTATTTCTCATCAATGCAATTAAAGAAATTCATATTTTTTGGTTTTTTTTTTCATCACGGGATAAAAAGGGGCGTTAAAGTTTATTATCGAACTTTGTACTTTTATGCACAGAAATAGGAATTCAAAATTATAGAATATATTAATATAAAAAACAGTGCTTTTTTCTATGTGATTATTTAAATTTAGACAGGACAATGTCTGTCACGGGTCCAGCTATCTCAAATATAAAAAGTTTCAAATGTAAATACTTAGTCTTGAAATAATAGTACTATTTCAAGACTAGTGCGGAAGGTGGACTAGTTTTCAACACTACAAATTTTCCTAAATCTAACGCCATTCAAGAAATTCTATTTTTGGCGGGGTTGCTATTGGTTCGCGCGTGCCTAGGTTATGGTACAGTTAGCGACGCAAGTTGGTCAACACGTAGGAATGATTCATATATTTATTGGTCGAAGTTTTTATTTGTTTGGTAATTAAATAAGTATGCTCAATCAACAGCCTAAGAAAATAAAACTTATAAATCATTCACTCAATACTATTTTATTTTTGTCTAATGTATAATTTTGTATAGGGAGCTAACTGCAAACAAAACGTGGCATTCCAACATTGTTTTAGCAAGCGTTTAAACAGTTTAGAAAAACTATGACTGTGTAAAACTTTTGTGGCTTGCCGTACATAATAAGTAGCTTAAAGAAATAAATCTTTAGCAGGTATAGCCCTTCAAATGGCGTGTGCCAAGTGTGTCAGACGGTCATAGGTACTAACAACTGTTATGGTCGATTTGATGTATTTCCCAGTCTTTTGAACGTCGATATGGCTCACCAGAAATTAGCTCATGCTCTGGGCTGTTATATTTTTATAGCTACAGTTGGTAATTAAAAGGTTTATGTTTATGCAGATTAACGAAAAGTAACAGAGTAGGTACCGAAACTTACAAAAACACTAACTTTAGCCGTGGTCAAGGTATCCTTACAATTCTTTCTACGTAAAACCTACACCTACAGTACTTCACTATGGGTTAGTCTTCGTTGAGTCCAAAATTCGGTGAAAGGGTCAGTCTGCCTAGTTCACCCAGTGCCCAGTATCATACCATGAATAACATATGCGTCCCGTCACATGCAAAAAGAATTTGACGGCCATGTCTTGACCCAACAACAATTCCCAACAACTTCGACAAGAATATTTTGCAGGTGCTCCCGGTATGATCATAGTATTGGTTAGAACACTAGAAATACGCCTTTAGACTGGAAGATAAACTAACTGTTAATTTTGGGTAAAAATAGTAGTTACTCCATCAAAATCGTGTCTTCATTGAGTGGGACACGCTATGTATATGTTTTTGAACCACTGAAAATTAAATAAAGTTGTTAGAAGCCTTCGCGGCGGTATCCATCCTCGACAAACCGCCCCGATGCTTATCAGTGACAGACACTACCTACTCCAAAGCTGACCATGACTCCCACAAAATTGGCGTCCATTTCCGGCCGGGGCTCCCTACGGCCTACATAATTTTGGGTTTCAATCGAATATGAGCCGCGAAGTGACCGTTTCTGTGTCAAGGGTAGAGGCAAGGAGTTTTGCGTGCTCGGCTGGTTGTTACACGGTAATCGATGGGAGATTTTCGACCTTGGCTTTACAGCACCATCCTTGAGAATTGCTGACCTGTCTAATGTTCCGAAGGCCAGTGCTGAGTGTTGGTAGAGATCATTGGGCTACCCCAATGATCTCTACCAATCAATTAACCAATTAATCAAAGTCTCGGTATCTATTTTTGAAACTTCACTGGCCAACTGACTAATTATAACCAGGGGCTAGTTGATTTTAAAAGTGCAACTGAATTGTCAAAAGTTCAATAACACTTTGTTTTTATGCAACAGTATCCAACTGTGGTGACCCGTTTTTTTACTTTTTTGAAGGAAAATAGTCTGCTCTTTCTATATCCTTTATGCAGAGGGTATAGTTAGGTTACCTACAGTTGCAAAGAAATTGCACACGGCAACACTGGGCGATTGTAGAGTAGATCATTAAAATTCCAAGATACTGTTAGGCATTCTAGATAAGCGTGCAAAGGGCATTCTAGTGTACCTATTGGTACTATTATGTGACATTTTCAAAAAATATCATATAAAGTTTTCTACGGATTTGCTGATAGCACGTTTTTTTGCTAGGTGGGAGGTACCTCGACTTTCAATGTGAAGGTCGTGAGTTCGAATCCCGGCGTGGATCAATGGATTTTTCTGTTCGAAAAATTTTTATATGCGCATTTAAAACACGTGCTCAAAACGGTGAAGGAAAACATCGTAAGGAAACCAGTTAGTATTCTTATAAGCGGCGATGGGCTTGCAGCCTGTCACGGATAGAATGCTAAATACTGCAAAATGTGGGCATGTTTGGACGTCTCTGACTACCCCCACTAGTCATCTTAAAAGAATTTAAGCGCCTAGAGATCTGAGAGGATGTCTACCGTATTTGGGAATTACAGTCGTGATCCTATTTATTTTTATTTTACTATTTTGAGAACTATTCACCCCTATCTTCGAAGACGTGAAAATATTTGGTACAATGTAGGTCTACGTGGATGAAGAATTGAAGATATCTTTCTTTATCTTTTTAAATGATTAGATTGTTGATTAAACACACAAAGTAGGTATTTAAATAGTGTACTAGATACAAGAAGTCACATCGTAAAAATATTCAAGAAACAGCCACACCCGTGTTTCATGAATATGTATTTACAAACAGGAAACTAAAAATCTTGTCGCTTTTTAACTACGGTTATAAGTATAGTACTTAGTAGGTATATAATTGCCTTGAAATCACTTGAGATATTTTATTTTGGCATGCTAGTAAAGTGTAGTTTGACTGCTGGTGCATGGAGTTTTAAGCGTTTTGTATTATTTTGATTTACTGGTAGAATGTAGGTATGGTATCCATGCAAAGAAATGGAATGCAATAATTAAATTTGAAAACGTTTATGAATATTATCATAAGAAAACCGTGTGGTAGCTAACTTCTACCTTATTATTTAGTAGTAAGGATCAGATTCCGTTAAAATGTTTATGTAGATACTGCAGCGTAATTTTCGTTTTAAAATAGCTGCATGATATTGTATGAATGCTAGTTCCATTTGAATCTGTCATTATTTTAAACAGTACCTATAGTCAATTACTATTCAGCTAAATAAATGTTAGTGTTTTTCTTAAACTATTCGAGATTTAGTTCAAATCATTATGTACTTATGCTTACTCCTTACTACTAAATAATAAGGTAGAAGTTGGCTACCACACGGTTTTCTTATGATAATATTCATAATATTCATTCTTGGTAATGTTTACCTATCTATCTGTTTCTACTTTATGGTTTCATGGTCAACTCAAACTCCCCGTAGGTACCTATACTATACCTACATACTCATTGAAGTATACTATACATACTTATAGTTTCGCCATGTCCGTCCGTCCGTCTGTCCGCAGCCTAGTTCAAGGACTATTAGTGCTAGAAAGCTGTAATTTTGCATGAATATATATATGAGTCAAACCAACAAAGTGGTAGAATATAAATTCCCCCCCCCCCCCCTCTCTTAAAGCTAAACTATTGGGTTTAGGGGCGTAAAAAAAATCACTGTAGTAGTATGTATACTGAGCAAAACTATCAGGGCTAAGTAGGCTTTACAAGTTTACGAGAAATCGTCTACCAACTAAGAAAATAAAAATTTTGAAAGAATATCAAGTAATATCAGAAATTTTAAATCCCACCAAAAACATTCTGTAAAAAACTAGCCAAGTCTCGATGGAGCTACTTGTTTAACTCTAAAAAGTAATGAAATCTAGACAAAGTCGTGCCAATTGTGAGGTTCCTTACTGCGATTTCTTTATTATCGCAAAATCGCAGTAAGGAACCTCAGAATTGGCACGACTTTGTCTAGATTTCATTACTTTTTAGAGTTAAACAAGTAGCTCCATCGAGACTTGGCTAGTTTTTTACAGAATGTTTTTGGTGGGATTTCACTTCTTTTTGTAGAAACGTGGGCTTATTGATTTATTTTATTAGATTTTCTTATTTGACACAGTTTTTTTATTTTTAGGAACTACTCCTAAAAAGAAATCTTTATTATAAAAACAAATCGTAAGCGAATTTAAAAATACAGTCGGCGCCATCTAGCGACGTGTGCGGCGGGTATCACCGCCACTCTTAGACCAATGCATTATATTTTTACCAAATTTTGAGCGAAATTAATATTTTAGTGTAATTTGTTTATTTAATTTGCGTAATGTTCGAGTAGAATAAAGTTAATCGTTCGACTATTTCTTCTTGTAAACTTGTAAGTATAAGTATAAAAGCCAGTCTAGTCTTATCCAGAGTTTTCCTTTAATTTTATTTATATACATATTAAAAGCAGAAGGGGAGGCATACGCCCAGCAGTGGGATGCTATAGGCTAGATTAATTTAGAATTAACTTAGAAGATGTGTCCCACTACGCTGGATTTTTGCAATGACAGTAGATTTTTTTATGTACCAATATTAAAAGGGGGCATTACCATATCTCTAATACAGCTGAGAACAGCTGAGGGTTCTTCATCAGATACTTCAGACCTTCGATTTTTGTCATCAAATGAAGCGGCCCACCAAGTTGAATATTTTTTGTAAAGGCGGTATGTCGATCTCTAATAATTTGGTTAGGCTCTTGTGTTTTCTAATCAGGGTCACCAGGTACTCCAGATCTTCGATTATCCTAGTTTTTATGGTTTTCCCTTTATGTGGCCATTAAACCCTAACTCTGTACCAAATTTCAGCTCTCTGAGTTTATGGAAAGTACTAGTTCTATTCTGATGATCATGAGTGAGTGAGTGAGTGTCTGTCTAAAATGCGAAACTTTGCTTTCGCTTAACTTCGAAACTAAATGGCCTACAGACTTTAAATTTTGGATTTTAAGTATGTAATTATAGCTTACTGGATGACGAAAATTTCTGCATTCTGGTCTTATCCAGAGGTTCTCAAATAGGGGCCTGAAAATGCGGCGAAATGATTGCAGTAAAAAGGATGGTACGGCAGTGTTTGCTTCGAGCTCGACTTGGCGGGGGCACTGCCGTGCCCCCAAATAAATATCATTGAAAATTACTTATATAACGTCGATAGCTGTAAACTAAATAACCTTTTTTATCTATTATTTATCAATATCATAAACTGACAAGCTTAAAAGCATTTATTTTAAGTGTAGATGTATAAAACGATTAGTTGCTTGGTTGGCATTTTGCCAAGAAACGCCAGTAAATGCAGTTTATTTGGGCATTTATTCAAGGTGGATGTTGTGGTTCGAAAAAAATACTAAAAAACACTAAATAATATTATAAAATTATAAATGAAAAACTAGGTAGTGTCTGTTTGTTTTGTTGCTCATACAAGTCGTAATACAGGTATATAGATATATGCATGGATATACGGACACCGCTAGCGAAAGCTAGTCTTAAATAAAATTAAAATTACTAACTTCACTTAATTTTCACTCAAATTCTGACGATTCCAAATGAATCAGCAAGTCAGTTTAACACAAAACAGTTGTAACAATAAGTGAAAAAAGTCAAGGTCTGAAAACAACGGGTCGACCTATTCAAGTATCAAACAAAGATTATTATTTTATTTGATACCTATTCAAATTAGTAAAGCAAATGCTGATACACCAAAAGTCGGTGGGCACACAACATTAGGCACACATAAAAACCAACGTCTTTCAAACCGAACATATTTTTATGTTGCGTAGATACATAAAATTAATAATTACACAAAAGCAGCCATTTCTACTAATGATAATTTATTAGATCAGAAATGCGTGATTTTCCTCAAAAGGATAAACGGGTCAAAAACAAGATACAGATCTCTAATAACAATTAACATAAATAATATTCTTAAACAAGCAATCATTCAAGCTCAATTCTTTCCTGCCATGGTCCTTTGACAGACTAAAGTCGTAATAAAATCGGATCCACGTGAAAAAGGATGTCGTTGATGTCTTTTGTATGGAATAAGTGGTTGGTTATCTGTCTGTCACGGTGACACACCGCGCGCCCTATGTCCGGGCATTCTAGGGAAAATATTGCGATGAACAACATGTTGTGAGAGCGCCGTATATTTTTACAGATAGGTATTTTATTTAATATGTAGTAAACTGAAAATCTGTCATTTTACACACATTTTCTTGGCATTGTTTTAGGACTCTTGTAAATTCGAATTTCATGAAAAAACACTATGCAAATAGGTAGGTACTTACTGTTTTAAGTGACAACCTTGACGTCTAACTTCTTGAACGAAACACTTATTACTTACACTTACATATGTTTATAGAGTAGGTACAATTACTCAAATTTTATAAACATTAGTGTTTATGATTCTGATTTTGAGGGAGGTACAAAGTGAACATTGTTCAGGTATTGTAGGTAAAGCAAGGATATATCGTTATCGTTTTTCAGCTATCTTGTACAGATAACAATAGTTTTTTTTTTCTATGGGAACCTGGGATTTGTCCAAAATAACCATGATGCAATTTAATTTTATTCGGTCAATATAAGTCCTTCATTCAGCTAAAAAGCACACGCAAGCCATGACCTTAGCGTAAGTACTAGGGAGGTACAGTCAACAATAAATATTCATGTAATAATTAATAATTTAATAGTTTTAAATAGTAGATAATAATGTAACCGTTGTGTGCGAAAAAAGGAGATTCAAGAAGGCTAGCTCATTTTGAAGTTTATAGTATGTCTAAAGTTTGGACTACTTCTTTCGTAAGACTACACCCAAAGAACACCCATAGAAACAGACTATCAATGCAAATCATGTTATTGCAAAAGGTCTTGAACTACCGTTAAATGCGGCCGACGACATTGAAAAGGTTACGCCTTTTCATTGTCATTGGTTCATCGTGAAACAAGCGAGGGTTTATGCGTAATATAAATCGTTGGTAATTATTATACCCAGTGGCGGATTTACCACTAGGCTGAGTAGGCTGGAGCCTAGGGCGGCAAAATTGGTTTTTTTTTTTCAAACATCACTATTTATGCAGGACCCTTCCTTCTTGGCCAATCTGATTTTGCCAAATGTCTTACAGGAATCACCACTTTTAACTAAATCGTTGGATTGTAAAAATAATCTCTGGGGTGGGGGGGGTGCAATTCAATAGCCTACAGGCGGCAAATGTGTATGTCCGCCACTGATTATACCCTTACTTTATAATTCAGCAAGTATTCGGTCATCGACTTGTGTTGATGACTGTACAACTCGAGTATACGTTACTCACTAGACGGTCATTATGTTTAGTCACTAGTTGGTCACAGTTCGGCGTGGGTGTGGGCTACTAGGGATGTTTCTTTTATTCCTGAAACAAATTTATTTAAATTTAACTAAATTCAATCGAATTTGATCTTATTCTTAAGTAGGTTTTTTTATCAATTACATCAATCACATTTTGTGTACAATATATCGGTAGAATATAATATGAAATTACAGACATGACCCAAAAACCTTAAATTCTACATATTTCTTTTAAAAACATAAATTCTTATTTGTCGTATTTTCACTCGAAGAACAAGCGCATGTTTCGATTTTTCGATGTCTGCAGCTCATTCCCAAAGGCCCACGTCAATTTACATATAGGAGTAGGACCATCTATTCTGAATCACACAACTACACTGTTTGGAACTTGGGCCGGACATGACTTGCTGCTGGCGTCCATCGACGTGTTTGATGACTATTAATGTGGGTTTTAATCGACTAAAAGCCTTGGCCGGATATTGCGAAGTTGGTTGCGGGAAGTCGGCGAAAAGCATTGCAGGAGGAAATTGGAAAGTTATTATGAGTAATCGTGGGTTTCAAAGAATGGTTAATTAATTGGTGGTTTTGCATTTTTCGAAGTTTTCAGTATAATATAAAGATTATGTTTTCAAGTTGATTATAAAAAAACAGGTTTGTATGAACAGAATCACACCATAACCACAGTACATGCTAAATAAAAACTTTTTACAATCGGCCGCAAACGCGAAACAAAAGGATATTCATCAAAACCAAACAAAATAAAAAAATTAAAATTGTGAGCCTGTGCATGGCCTGTGCTCCGGCCACAGTTGTAGGTAGTTATGTTAGTTACAGGAAATATTATACTCGCAAAAATGCAAATGTATGCCGAAATAACAGCTGTAATAAAAGGTGGCCTTAATAACCCATACGAGTATGTACTATGTACCTACTACAGTCATTACTACACCAAGCCCAATACAAATATTCTAATGTAAGGTGCGCCGAACTCTCGGAAAGTATGGAAATGTGATAATGGAAAGAATATTATATAGGATCAAAGTCCCGGTTGTGGTGCCTACCCCATTTTGGTCATTTTCAATTTTGACAGCCAATAACTAAGCATAGTAAACAAACTTGTTTAAAATTTATAGTTAATACAATTCTTTGTCTGAGTACCGATTTGATTAGTCATAGTTGTGATATACCCTGTAGACAACTAAATATTTTGTCCACAACTAAATATTTTGTCTATTTAAATATGAATAAATATTAAATAAATATCGCCTGTTACAAAACCTTTGCTTAACCTAAGAGATGAATAAATACTCTATATCTATTCTATGTTGTTTAAAAATCGTCGTTATAATATTTTTTCAATATAAACCGTTTATTTTAAAAATTAAAATGTTGTTAACATGGCCACAACCAGCGCTCTCTCCCTAATTTACCAAATATTTACATAGTAAATAAAAAAAAAACATAAACACAATAAACACGACTTGTTTCTTTTAGTATACAAGAAAGATACAAATAAATGTTTATGTCAAAAGTACCCTAAGCCGGCGGGCATGTATGAAGAATATGATGAAAATTAATAAAGCAAAAGAGGTGTGATAGGATCGTAGCAAGTGGACATCTGTGGTCTCTGTCTACAGGAAACAGGTGTAATGTTTTCTGCCTACAGGAAACGTATTTATACGAGTCTCAATTATCTTTACTTTTATTTTCATCACAAGAGTCATTTTTAATTTGTAATATGTAGTCGATTAGTTATGACACTTAGGAAGTGATCTTCGTGCACATTTGAGCCACAAACTCATATGTAAGAGATTATTATACAATAATTATAGAGTCACGCTCGTGAACGCTAATATTTGTGGGAATACTTTCTACCCCTTTTAAGTGTCGTGACAAGTTATACAAACAAGTCATAAGCGATGAGCTTCTAAAGAATATTGATATTTGTAAAGGCTAGCTAAGTCCGTCTGTCCGTCTGTCCGTCTGTCCGTCTGTCCGTCTGTCCGTCTGTCCGTCTGTCTGTCTGTCCGTTTGTCTATCACAGGGCTGTATCTCATGAACCATGATAGCTAGATAGTTAAAATTTTCACAGATGATGTATTTCTGTTGCCGCTATAACAACAAATACTAAAAACAGAATAAAACAAATATTTAAGTGGGGCTCAAATACAACAAACGTGATTTATAGATAATGGTACGGAACTCTTCTAGCGCGAGTCCGACTCGCACTTGGCCGGTTTTTTAGGATTCATACACTACACTAATTGTATTCCAAATTTGAAGCTTCTATGTCTGCTAGAAGTGCCTTAAACTTTTGATGATCGGTCAGTCAGTCAGTGAGTGAGTGTGTGAGTGAGTTAGTGACAAAATAAGAAACTTTCGACTAGTTATAATTCTTAAACTACTGGTTCAAATTGAATGAAATTTAAAATATACCGTGTTTATATAATGCCTGCTTGGTTACTGAAAATTCAGGCTTCTAGTTTTATCCACAACGAAGTTATAGGGGGTCGAAAATGGCCTGAACTGCTTCGAGAAAAGGATGGTACAGCCGTACCGCTTTATTGCTTGACTTGGCGGGGGCACTGCCGTGCCCCCCAGATATTTAAGTGGGGCTTCCCATACAACAAACGTGTTTTGCCGTTTTTTATAGAAAACGGTACGGAACGCCTCGTGCGCGAGTCCGACTCACACTTGGCCGCCACTTTTTTTTTGGAAGCACCAAATATTGAAAAAAACTCCAAACGCATATATGTACATACAACCAGCTTATGATTTACACCAAACACCAAGACTGAACTATTTATCAACACGAAACTTCAGAACAATTTGCAAAGTTTTCGTCAACATTATAACTATTATTTCATGGGTAGTTATAAAAAGTTATTTAATGATTACTGATTTATCAGCAAACATTAAGAACTTGAAAGTGTGCACAGTATAAATGTAACAAAATTTTAAGATAATGACCGCAGATAATTTTGTGCATGAGGTTTTCACGACACCTATCCCAATCCGATCGTAATTAACTACTTGCTTACCCCCAGCATTGCTCGTGTGGTACCTGGATACAAAAATCAATCTAATTTACTATTCCAGAGCTACGTATATTCCATATTTCATCACAATCCGTGATTAAACTACAATCATCAAAACGTAAAAACATCCGTACATACTTTCGGATTTATAATATGATTAGGATTTATTATATATAATTAATTAATTTGCTGTTCACGATACTTTACGGCTCAATAGTTTCCAATTTATTTTTTCTCAACGACGTTTTTCTTTAATTTTTATTTTTGATAAAATAATTTTGTTACATATAAACCTGAGAATCTTCCTTTTAAATTTCAATGCCGTACAGCAAGCAGGACAAGAAATATTAGGGCTTCAAATATTAAAAATTTGGTTGTAGCGCAGCCTTAACATGATGGTAATAATGATAATGCTGTTTGTTTCAGGCAACAGGCATGACACCGCTAATGTATGCCGTCAAGGACAATCGGACCTCGTTCGTAGAGCGGCTGATTGAGCTCGGCTCCGATGTCGGCGCCAGGAACAATGTGAGTCACAGTAAGCTCCTTACTCATTTTATTAGAGTAAGACAAGCATTTCATAAAAGTATCTAAAGATAAGCTACAAAAAATACTATGCACGGATTGAAGGCGACCACCAAAGTTTTTATGAAAACCCAAATTAACGCGGTGGTCTACCAGTGTTCCATTAACACTTATAAAACATAAATACGATAAAATATATCGAAAGACAAGAATCCAATCATAAGATCTAGTTCGATGTAAAGAACAGCATTGCACATCGCGTGTACAATCATAGTCATACATCATATTTTCTTGATATTGTAATGGAGCAGTTATAAGAATTCTATAAACAACATACTCGTAGAAAACTTAAGCTATTTTAGAGTTCAGGCACATTCTGGTAAAAAAGGTTGAAAGACATATAAAACACAACAAAATATTCAACACACAAGTAATTTTATAGGTATGAAAGCTAGTCTGTTATTCAAATTTATGTTAGTTTGTTCGACGTGGTAACTCTTGTAAGCCCTGTGATTTCAACAATACTTGACCCAACGACCCACACATACTGTTGAGCCCTAACTCTAGAAAAGCTAAATTACAACGTTGCCGCCAAATATTTTATTTCGTACATGACCTACTCTCGCGGTTGGTCATCAAGTACACGAAGGCTACAAGCCCACGTCACCGATGAGATGGCCGATAGCTGCCCTCACTGCGGTTTATGCCCATGACTTATAATGGGCATTACACCGAAATAGTCAGTGAATTTAGGTGTTGGCATTCCAGCCTGTGGACCTGATGACCACCGCGAGGGTAAGTCATGTACGAAATAAAATATTCGGTGGCAAGTTTTAGGTTTTTTTTTGTCACTAACTCTATGAGAACATAAACATTCAAGCAATACAGTCATAAGAATAAAAATACTGAGTAGAAAGACATAGTAGATTCTTTGTGTACGATGTTATCGATGGATCATGGCTACTAGCAGTTGTTCAACTCAAAATCGTAAGCTATCCTAGTCCACAGGGGTTACTTTTCATTTGACTCACCAATGGCCTTAATTTACATGTGACTTGATGTAGATTATATCATCGAATCGTCTTCAAGACGTTGCATTAGTGAATCACTGTGACCATTCAATAAACACGCAACATAGAAATTATATGTACCTCTACCTTTCCCCTAAAACCCAAGGAAATCACCAAGGACTAATTAACGATATCAGTACAGGTGTTATTCGCTGCCAGCAGGGTATAGTTCGCAGCTGAGACTCTACGTCCATGCTTTCGACGTAGCTTCCGTAGAGGCTCTACGCACGTAGACGTGCGTAGAAGCGCTACGAAAGCATTCAAGAGCCGTGTTTCGACACCTCTCTTTCATTTTAATTTTATGTTTGGATATTAACAATTATTGTTAATATCCAAACACACACGTACTAAATAATGGAACAATTGATGTTTCAACCGAGAAAAAAAATCTCAATTTATATTATGTACATTTATACACGTCGTCGTCACCACTACATCTTTTTACCTAGTGATCCGATTTGAATTGTTTTATTGTTTCAAAAATAGTTTTTTTTTTACTAATAATTATTTCATTAAAATTAATATCTTTACTTGACTTTTCAATTGGTCGAAACATTTTCATCTGTTTTTTTTAGTTTTTAAAACGTAATTGTTTTTATATTCCGTCCAGTTATGCGTTGGTTAGTAGCACATTATCTCTACTTTATATCTCAATTCTCAACAATACTTTGTTAAAATAACCTATAAAATCTCAGTTTATGCCATTCCACTGAAGTAAAGCTGTGAGTTTGAAGCGGTAATACGCTTGTGTTTGCGTGCACGATACGTTATAATTAGAGTAACACTTTCTATAATTGCTCCTTTTCCATAGCAATCTTAAGCCTCCGAGGTGGATAAGAGAGTGTTATTTTTTATGCCACTTAAAGGTAGAACTGGCAGATATAAGTTAGTTATGTAGATACTAGTCTATGGCATGTTACATTGACTATAGCAAAACAATAAGTATACACAAAAACACTAGTCGCGTATTACGATCTACCTTGCGTCCGCTTACTTGAGTTATATAGTTGATAAGCTTTATGTGCCTGTAATTTCACTACCAACCAGGAAAATTACCATCAAACTAGAACACAGAACAAAAGAAAATTTCCTTCACAAGGAAATCTATTAATCTAAAATGCCAATGCAGGAAACGACTATAAATAAATTTACGATGTAGATACCCTTGTTTTTTCTAATCAATATACTTATTTGTTCACAATAATTGCACTAAGCTAATTCATGACATCAAATTTTAAAACATATTACCAAAGCATTAATCAGTTCTAAATAAGCAGCAAAGTTACTGCTAATTAAAGTAGATCTGTAAGCTCTATCAAAAACTTGTAAAATCTATACGTACCACTCGCACTTAGCTTTTCTATCTAATTACTGTGTTCGTTGCAAAAACATTCATTTAAATAACATTAATAAAACAGTAGTTTCTTACATACGTAGAGTAATGAAAGTTGCAAGTAATAATGTCTGAGGAGGTAGGAAAGGGCACGCGAGCCGTCCGACCTAACATGTGTAGGCAGGCAGAGTCGCAACTAGAGCTTGGTTCCTGGGCACAGAGTTCAAATTAATATAAAGCTTTTGGTATTGAAATTGCTGAATATATACAGCAAATGCCGGTTTACTCGTAAACATTGCGTCTATTGTGCCATTGGCCAATGGTGATTATGTTATATAACGAGTATATGTCATCAACCAAGTCGATCAAGAAGATCTGATAAATTATACATCTGAAATGAGTGTAGATAACATAATACCATTTCAAACCATTTTCTTGGTTAATTTTACGCGTTTGCCCCGCAGTAATCTTCGATGAATGATGGTTGGTTGAGGGCAATTCATGCGAGCAACTGAAGATTGTCGACCTTGTATTTACACAAGCATACATATATATTTTACTATTTTAAATTGTGGGTGAAAATAAGTATGAGAGAAGCAATCATATTTTGAATCCGATCATTACATAGAACGATAAAATATAAAAACGAACGATGGGTTTCAACGCCCCATTAAATACAGAGCTCACCCCCGCAGCCCACAAAACTGACCAACTCCTTGCAACGTTGCTTGTTTAGTATGTAGGCAAAAGCATATTATTATAAGACTATTTTTAAGTTCTCAAAGGCATGCGAACAGATTATAGGGCAGCATAAGACTTGTTTATTCCGCTTTCTTCGCTCTAAATATAGTAAAGGTAAAACGTGTACTGTACTGGACCTACCAAAGTAAAATCTACTACATCACCTTGTCACAGACAACTCGGTCTAAAATGGTCTAGGCTCCTTTAAATCTTAAAGTACTGCGTAAATCCTAATAATATTATAAATGCGAAAGTTTGTGATAAGGCTGCTATGTTTGATCCCTAATCAAAAATAAACGACAAAACGGATTTAGATGAAATTTGCTGTAGTATGTAGATAAAAAATCAAAGTAAATAAAGGATAAAATAGGTATAAGTTCCCATAATCCGAAAAACAACCCCTAAATGATAAAAAAAAACGCAAAATGGATGATTTTGGTATAGACGGAATGAATGATACGCATTCTACCAAAATTCGTAGTTTATTTTATCAGTACAAGGTTTGTAGGGAAAAATTGGAAGCTGCCTGAAAATGCTTTTTCCTATGTGATTATTACAAAAAAAAATGACAGAACAACGTTTGTCACGTGTCTTAAGTCTTAAATACTATTATTGGGTATGGTAAAATAATACGTTCGTACCAGGTGCCCTGTTAGGCTTTCGTTCAGTACTTTACGTTTAATTCTATCTAATCTATGAATCGACAATTTTGATTAAAGACACGCAGTCTGATCAAAATGCTTCACGTTGATATACATTCTTTGTGACATTACTTTATGATTTCAAGGAGAGTCTCGGTCAGATGTGTCTTCACAAATTTATGGCTTCATCTAAATCAGCCGGTCATGCGTCTGCGATAATGCTATCAAACCGTCAATCCCGCGACGAGAAGAAGAAGAATGGATTAAGGCGCTCCCAGTCGACGATTGTTTTTGTTCGAAACGAAAAAATAAATACTTGTGAACAAGCCACATCTCCTATTTTATAATGTATAGTATATGTGAATAAAGATGTACCCATCTTTAATCACTTCGATAAATAATCCTACCGACCGCTGCAATGACGACAAACACGCGTCGGCGCGTGGTCCGCCTTTGCTTTTCGAATAAATTAATGATATAAATTATGTATAATTACATAACAAAAATCTATTCTAATAAAAATCTAGATCTACATATTACCTATCTTTAACAATAAATCACAAGTTGATTTTAATAGTAGGTATATAAAATATTTCGATCATAAATTCTAAAACGTATCATTTTGAAATAATATCTTTATCGTGAAAAGTTTCTGCTATTATGTTTTCAGCTTAATAGAAATCTAGGTAGGAACCTGAAGTAATATACTTATAAAAATAGGAGATGTGGCTTGTTCAGAAGTATTTCTTTTTTCGTTTCGAAAAAGAGCAATCGTCGACTGGGAGCCCCTTAAGAAGTGTCGCGAGCACAATTAGTTGCTGGTTTCGAAATAGCTTATTCAAAAATCTCCCAAGTTTAAGATATGCATTTAATAGGTATGTTTGTTTTCAGGATAACTACAATGTGCTCCACATATCAGCGATGTACTCGCGAGAGGACATCGTCAAACTCTTGCTATCAAAGAGAGGAGTTGACCCTTTCGCAACTGGAGGGGTAAGAGTATATATAACCTAGCCTTTTTAAATACTTGTAATCATAAAATTGAGTGCATAAATGCGATGGATGAGCAGTTTTGGTTTGATACTCATCTAAATATAGAAATCTCTTGCGTTACTGACTGACTGATATATCAAAGCAAAGCCTAAACCACTGGTCCTAGACATTTGAAATTTGGAGGGTGTATCCTTTAGGCGTATAGAGGTGCACTAAGAAAGGAATTCCCGAAATTCAACTCCTATAATATAGGAGGAGCAGCTGAGGTTGAAGCCTGTTTACAAGTAATTTAACGTGAACGAAGTCGCAAGGGTTTCCATTAGTAAGATTATATAGATGCTCACAAGACGTTGGTTGCCTAAGTATTTTTATGTACACAGAGCCGGCAACAAACGGCCGTCCATGTGGTGGCAAGCCGACAAACGGGAACTGCCACCAGCATATTGAGGGCACTTCTCGCAGCAGCAGGAAAGGACATTCGGTTACGGATCGATGGAGTAAGATTCCCAATTTTTTTATTTCTGCAGAAGACATCCACACCGATATATAGGTGATCTTATATATACAATACTAGCTGACCCGTGCCCGCTTCGCTGTGCGTAAGACATTTCTAATACCATCACGGACTTTATTGTAGAAAAAAAAATGTGTTTAATTACGACATCACATTAGAAACCTCTAAAGTTATCAGTGTTTCTCTACTATATTATGCATGTATTATACATATAAACCTTCCTCTTGAATCACTCTATCTATTAAAAAAAACCGCATTAAAATCCGTTGTGTAGTTTTAAAGATATAAGCAAACATACATACAGACATATTACATATTACATACAGACGCGGGAAGCGGAAAGCGACTTTGCTTTATACTATGTAGTGATATGCATATCTACCTTAATAAATTGTACACTGAAAACCAGTACTTGAACGCGACGAATATTTTTTTATATATTTTGTATCTTCCGAGTACAATACACACGAATGTTTTTCGTGTATGGAAATCGAATTCACACAGAGGCAGAGCTGTGAGACTATCAATCGATAGATATGCAGTGAAAACCTATGCAGCAAATTGAATATAAAATAGGCGTAGGCAGCTCAAACAATAGTCCACTGCTGGGTGTAACTTTCCCCAAACGCTATGATACATCACTACATAGTATAAAGCAAAGTCGCTTTCCGCTTCCCGCGTCTGTATGTAGGTATGTATGTATGTTTGCTTATATCTTTAAAACTACACAACGGATTTTGATGCGGTTTTTTTTAATAGATAGAGTGATTCAGGAGGAAGGTTTATATGTATTAAACCCGTGCGAAGCCGGGGCGGGTCGCTAGTTCTAGCTAAATAAATGCGTTATCAAAAAATTTTAAATACCGAAATATCAAACGCATATCAACTTTAATAATCTTCAAAATAAATCACCGTGCCATCGAGGACAAGAGTCAATAACATCTATAACTTTTTACTTAGTTCTGAAGTTTTCGGTAACATTCTACTTTACTACACCGCATATATTTATGCAAAATTTAAAATTGAAAATCAAACGTCAGCGCTCTACGGCAAATCATTAAATAGTTCAATAAATAGTATGCTTTATCGTATACTGTTATAGAGGTTCGATTGGCAAGCTAGTAGTGGATGCACGCTCGCGTGCAGCCGCTGTCACCTGGCACTGCCATCCGCCGCCCGCGATTCAGGAACTGCCCCCATCCCCCTAAAATACGAACTGTAAACAAATCCCGCAATTTACACAGAACTCTGAAAGAATTCCATGCGCACTAACTAATAAAACTTTGAAATGGGGTGAGCCATCAACCGACGCAACACGCGTTAATCCGACAGTCACTTATTAATTTGAAATTTATATTTTTTTCTGAATAAAACCTTGTCAGACATTTTTAGGACATTCTAATAGTGATGGTGGCACGAGCCACCCCATACGAATAGAAACTAGCTAATTATCCGCAAGCTTTAGTCGCCGAGTAAATGTCACCGCGAATTTACAATGCAAATCACACCGTTGAATATTAGTTAGAGTTATAACGTCAGCGCTGAAATTCAAAATTACTAAATTTTAATACCGTAAGTCTCAGTCGGTCCTTCGGCGCGCCTAGAGGAAGGCGGCGTTACCATGGCCTCCCGCCAATTCGTGTCTATAAATTAATATCGATGGAGGATCAAGTACGTATTGAAGTCTTCCGCTGCGACGATCTAGACTTTAAAGACAAAAAAAGCGTTGTAAATTCGCATCGGAAATACAGTGTGGCACGGCATCCGATCAATAGTACAATTCGAAGATTGCACATAGTCGGATATTGTCTGCGGTGTCATGGGTCGGGTATTCGTGCAGTAACATGGAGCGGATCGCGCGAGCTGTTCGTGCTTAGCGAGTGACCGCGTTGAGTGTCCGCGTCGGCTCGGGATGGCCGAGGGCGGTAAGCAGCCCCCGAAAAGCGCGAACCAAGGATCTCGCTCGAGCGAGGGCCGCAGCCCGCCCGCTATCCTGCAGGTCAAAGACCTGCAGAAACTTGACATCAGTTTCATAGAGCTGAACAAAGAGCGCGCAAGGCAGAAGGAGTGGAAAAAGCTAATTCGCGACATTGCGTCGTTCCAGAGGGGGAAGATTCCGCTGCTGCTGGCAGTGGAGGCCGGCAACCAATCCATGGTCCGCGAGCTGCTCAGCGCGCAGACTGCGGAACAGCTCAAGGTAAACCCCTTGCGTTTGTTTATGAGTACCTAGGTACTAGTTATCCACATTCTTAAATACTTTTTCAAAGTAATAACCGTTATTCGGTGGCCCCGACAAACTTACGCAATTTTTTACGTCTAATATCACCTTTTATTTTTGCTTTGCCATCGAAGTCGTGACTAATGTCTTAATTTGTATATAAAAAGTTTATGCCTTAAAATTCAGGTATCAGGTATCATTCCTCATACATTTCACATCATGTGACAAAAATCTATTTTTATTTATTCATACCTTTGTGAAAAGTCTGTATATTCAGTGCTTTCGTAGGTTAGATGCGCTTAATTCTTATCACAATCTCACTAAATAATCCGACTGCTCCACTTTCTAACCTAATATTAACCGCACCTGCCAATTGTGCATAGCCTAAGCATGCAATTTTATGACACCTTAACTAGTTATAAAAAGTTCCTACAAGTAGACAACATTAGCTAGTAGCGCTAAAAACTTAAATTTAATTTGTATATCACGAAATGTATATTAAAGACCCGCTTTTCACTTTACTTCACATTCTTACCAAGAACATTAATTTTTAGTTTTAAATCATTTAACAGCATTGGAGTAATTTAATAAGACTAGATAATTTTATTATAATAGATATCCACAACAATACATTGTTTATAACTGAGCACTGAGATTATAATAACCGTCGCAGTTTCAAACAATTTTATTGGAAGCGCCGTTACTACTCATATTACTATGTACACCGATGCTCGATCAGGAATGACGCTTAGAGATTAGGATAGTTTGATTTTAGACAAGGTTCTGTTCTGTGGTTAGGCCTTAGTTGTTCAACAGGCTTCCACTCCGGTCGGAGACACCGCCCTGCACCTCGCGGCGCGGAGGCGAGATGTGGACATGGCCAGGATACTGGTGGACTATGGAGCGGTGGTCGATGCCACTAATGGAGCGGGGCAGACGTCTCTACACATAGCCGCAGCGGAGGGAGATGAGCCCCTGGTCAAATACTTCTATGGAGTTCGGGCCAACGCCGGCATTGCCGACAATGAAGGTAGGTTTTGACTCTAGGGAATTATTAAAGGAGAGGCGTAATAAGTGACGAGTGTTTACAATTGAGGCTTCTGCACAAAGGATAATAAAATGTTTTTTACACAAAAGAAAAAAAACATCTAAATCGGATCACCAGGTAAAATGATATGCGCGGTGATACATAAAAAGCAACATAATATAAATACACGTCTATTTGAAAAACTCCTTTTTTAATCGTTTGAATAGTCATCACTACATAGTATAAAGCAAAGTCACTTTCCGCTTCCCGCGTCTGTATGTATGTTTGCTTATATCTTTAAAACTACACAACGGATTTTGATGCGGTTTTTTTTAATAGATAGAGTGATTCAGGAGGAAGGTTTATATGTATTAAACCCGTGCGAAGCCGGGGCGGGTCGCTAGTGTACGTTATTTTGAAAACATTTTACAATGTAGGTAAGGTAAAACAAATCATCTACCTATAAGACAAAGTTTATTTAGTAACTGGCAAAATTGTGTTATTTGTGTATAACATTTGTCGATCATGTTGGAGAGTTGAGCTAACCCGTTTTATTTGATTTAATCAGAAAATGTCGTAAATTAAACTTGATCGTAGACTTCAATATACCTACTAAGTAAACGGAAGTTTAGCCCAGCATTTACGAGAGGTACACCCGAAATTACCAATGCTAATTTGCTTTATGGAAAGTAGGAAGTCGGTGAATTATGTGATGACCGAAAATTCTGAGCCACTGTTAACAAATGTATGGAATGCAAAGTCAACTTTAAATAGGGTGACAAGCGTGATATAAAACATATTGGGCCAAAATACCTTTGTAGGTATCTTCACGCTATAAGATATCTAAATGATGTAAACTTTTAAACTACCTAAACTACTTACTTACTTTCAACGATTATAAGTTCCATCGTGTTGTAAATCGAAACCAATTAATCTAGCAAAGCTTACTAACACCATTTATACATTCCAGACCGAACACCGATGCACTTGGCAGCTGAAAACGGGCACGCAGCTATCATAGAGCTCTTAGCTGATAAATTCAAAGCGTCCATATTCGAAAGGACCAAAGATGGAAGCACACTGATGCACATAGCCTCGCTGAACGGCCACGCTGACTGCGCGATGATGCTCTTCAAAAAGGGTGTCTATCTCCACATGCCTAATAAAGTGAGCATATTTTCCTCACTTTTCAATATTCTAACTATTCGAAATCTCTTGCGATGTTGTACTTGGCGAGCCAACAAATAGGTACGACAACGTTAAAAAATATGCAAGTTTCTGCTTAGGATTTAGTTATTTCATGAAATTGCTACAATTGCCATTTGACAACATGGAACCCTAAGCATATTTATTTAAAGAGCCACCGACTTTATTTTCCTACACACTCAAATTTTTTACAATCACGAAGTTTGAAATAGCGCGCATTGCCATAAAAAGAAAAGCAAAGTTGGTGACACCAACGCGTTGGTGATCGCATTCTTGTTTTATTTTTCAATCCGATTTTTATCACTATCAAAACGCAAACTACTCTTTTTTTTTTCAAAAAGACGCATTTTACTAGGAGTTCGTGAAAAAAGACTATCAGCATACATTTCAATATTTTACAGCCTCAAAGACACTATCATTAAATTAAATAATAATGTTAATGGTTTCAAATCTTGCCTTGGTTTGAAGTAAGTACAAAGCTTCTGCACGGAACCATTTTATACGATTGCGTGTTTTGGTTTTATTAAACAGTGCATACGGCGCCCAATGGTAACGGTAAGACTCGACCTTAGCCTTATTTTACAATTAATGATAGCAATGCGTTCTGTGTGAAAACTAAAGAATTTGTAGACTAACTATTTGACCTATGTAGTATATTATTCCCAACATTATATAAAACGTATATAAACCCCGTAATATTCTTGTAAATATGACCACATGATTTAATAATAAATTGAATGTAACCTATTTTTTGTAGTGTCATTCATATGAGTACAAGAACTGCATTGGTTAAATTTAGGCTTAAACCATCATTCAAATAGCATGAATAAAAATAAAATAAAAACAAATAACAAAAGACATCATCATGTTTTAGTCATCCCCATTTTCTATGGATTCATAGTTACCGCACCATTATCTATATACAAAAAAAATACAGCCGAGTGAGAAGCATAAAAAATAAAATGTCTTCCTGTTCTGTTAACTTGTAAAAACAAGGTACCTTACAGTATACAGCCAGTATTCTGCCTCCAAGAACCACTTTATGCTGTTGGACCACGACCACCTCTTTTCGTAAAAAAACATATTAATTTATGTACTTAGGTACATAGTTTACTTGAAAATATACAAATATTTCAGGATGGAGCCCGCAGCATACACACAGCGGCGCGGTACGGGCATGTCGGTATCATCAACACGTTACTGCAGAAAGGAGAGAGCGTCGATGTCACTACTAACGTAAGCAATACCTACCTATATCTATATATAATACCTACTTATATCTCACTAGATACGATTAACAATTCTATTGCAGTTAAGCTTGCAATGTTCCAAAGCTGGAAAAATGTCTTTTTGATTTTCTAATCACGTGAGGACATGGTTCTCCACGTTCTGTCGAAACGTCTTCTAGTTATTTTTAGCAAATACCCGCCAATGAATTTACTCCTATCACTATTTTAGCAAAATAAAATAATCTGAATTAAAAGTCGTACCTCACACAAAGAAAGAAAGAGGTTTCTGTTACTGCCAAAATCTTTCCAGGATAACTATACAGCGCTTCATATAGCGGTAGAGTCGTGCAAACCAGCTGTAGTAGAAACCTTGTTAGGATACGGCGCAGATGTCCATGTCCGAGGAGGCAAGCAGAAGGAAACGGCTTTACATATCGCTGCGAGGATACCTGATGGTGAGAATTAATTATACTTCATATTAATAATAATAATGACACCGGTGTTACTTTCTAAAGGTCCCTGAGATATGAAATACTGAAAGTCAAATACACAACAGTACCATAATAATATGATACGCCTTATATTATAATAATTCCCATACTAGGATTCCGGTGTTGTGGGTAACTAAGCTCTTTAAAATATATGACTAGGTAGGTAAGTAGTAGCTGAACCAGTTGAGTTTATGAATACCTAATCCCAGATGAACTTACTAAAACCGTCATCATATCTTTTCTTTATAGGTGATAAATGTGCACTGATGCTGTTGAAATCAGGTGCCGGGCCAAATAAAGCGACAGAAAATGGCATGACACCCGTTCACGTCGCAGCCAAGTATGGCAATCTGGAAACATTGATCCTCCTTTTAGAAGATGGTGGTGACCCCTTGAGGAAAACTAAGGTACATTCTTCATTCAAATAATTATAACTTATCTTGTGTTACAAATATAATACATTAACATACCTCTAGGTACCTATATTTAAGCGTAATCAAAATTGATTTCAGAGCGGTGAAACCCCCTTACACATGGCGTGTAGAAGTTGTAAGCCAGACATCGTGCGGCATCTAATAGAATTCGTCAAAGAGCATAACAATGAAACCCTTGCAAGGAACTACATTGACTTCGTCGATGACGACGGAGCCAGTGCACTTCACTTCGCCTGCAAGATAACTAAAGAAGAAGTGAAAATTCTCAACGCGGATAGAGAAGTCGTCAAGCTCCTCATCGAAAACGGAGCAGATGTTTCACTGCAAACAAACAAAAGTCACGAAACGGCTTTCCACATCTGCGCCGTGGCCGGCAACAATGACGTCATGGCAGAGATGATAACGCATATATCCGCTGCTGATGTAAGCAGAGCTCTCAACAAGCAGAACTCGATAGGATGGACACCTTTGCTTATAGCCTGCTACAGAGGACACATGGAACTGATCAGCACGCTACTAGCAAACCATGCGAGAGTCGATGTGTTTGATGTAGAAGGCCGGTCAGCTTTGCATTTAGCGGCGGAACACGGTTATCTACAAGTTTGTGATGCGCTACTAACGAATAAAGCATTCATTAATTCTAAAGCCAGGAATGGCAGGACTGCTTTACATTTGGCAGCGATGAACGGCTACGCGCATTTAGTCAAGTTTTTGATAAGAGACCACAACGCAATGATTGATGTTTTAACACTCAAGAAGCAAACGCCATTACATTTGGCGGCAGGAAGTGGCCAGATGGAAGTATGTAAGCTTTTACTCGAACTTGGGGCTAATATTGACGCTACTGATGAATTAGGTCAAAAGCCTATACACGCGGCCGCGCAAAACAATTACTCTGAAGTGGTTCAGCTGTTTCTTCAGCAGCATCCAAACTTGGTGATGGCGACGACAAAAGATGGGAACACTTGTGCTCATATAGCTGCTATTCAGGGTTCAGTGAAAGTGATTGAAGAGTTGATGAAGTTTGATCGGACCGGTGTGATTTCAGCTCGGAATAAGTTAAACGAATCAACGCCATTACAGTTGGCCGCGGAAGGGGGGCACGCGGACGTCGTGAGAACTTTAGTGAGGGCTGGGGCGTCTTGTACGGAAGAGAATAGGGCAGGTTTGACCGCGGTTCATTTAGCCGCGGAACATGGTCATACAAACGTATTGGACGTTATGCGATCAACAAATACGCTGAGGATATCAAGTAAAAAGTTGGGATTGACACCGTTGCACATAGCAGCCTATTATGGCCAAGCAGGTAAAATATCTAACCAAAATAACTTTAGATTTTTAAATAGGCATTATTAAGAATATACTCGTAGTACATTAAAGTCTTCCTAGAAACTTCGTTACTAGAGTTCACTACGACATCACACTTTTACTTTACTTACTATTACTTGGAGGCAGAACAAGCAAATGACCAATCACTATCGCCTATAACAAAACACTACCTCGCTAGTCACGAATATTCATATGTTATTTTTCAGAAACCGTTCGAGAATTGCTATCCCAAGTACCAGGAACTGTAAAGTCTGAAGCTCCCACGGGGGTTTCCTTGGTGCCAGTTTTAGGGTCAGAATCAGGGTTAACTCCACTACACTTGGCTGCGTACAATGGCAATGAAAACGTCGTACGATTACTCTTGAATTCAGCGGGAGTACAAGCTGATGCTGCCAGTAACGAAAATGTAAGAATCATAAACACCGTGTTGAACAAAACCATTAGCATGTAAATTGAGACTAACTAGCCTTTCATTATTTCAGGGATATAATCCTCTTCATTTGGCATGTTTCGGTGGACACATGTCTATCGTAGGTCTTTTACTGAGCAGATCAGCTGAACTACTCCAAAGCACAGACAGGCACGGGAAAACCGGTCTCCACATAGCAGCCACGTACGGTCATTACCAAATGGTGGAAGTTTTACTTGGTCAGGGAGCAGAAATAAACGCAACTGACAAAAATGGGTGGACTCCACTTCATTGTGCAGCAAAAGCGGGCCATCTTAATGTAGTAAAGTTGTTATGCGAATCTGGAGCATCACCCAAAAGTGAAACAAACCTAAACTGTGCACCAATCTGGTTTGCCGCTTCCGAAAACCATAACGATGTCCTCGAGTATTTATTGCACAAAGAACACGACACGCAATCGCTAATGGACGATAAAAGATTCGTGTATAACCTTATGGTGTGTTCCAAGAACCACAATAATATACCGATCGAGGAATTCGTATTGGTATCACCTGCGCCGGTCGATACCGCTGCTAAGTTGTCGAATATTTACATCAATTTATCCACTAAGGTAAAGTCCGTTAAATCATTCTACGCGTCGTCGATATCCCTTTAGGATAGCATTAGGTTAAATGAATATTCATGATGTATTGTGTTCGTAAACAGGAAAAGGAGCGTGCCAAAGACCTTATAGCAGCAGGTAAACAATGCGAGGCGATGGCCACAGAGCTGCTGGCGCTGGCAGCCGGCGCTGACTCCGCCGGACATATCCTCACCGCCACCGACAATAGGAATATTGAGTTCCTCGATGTCCTTATTGAAAATGAACAAAAAGAAGTCATTTCCCACACCGTCGTTCAGAGATATCTTCAGGTAAAAAATAGGTAACATCCACATAATAATACGAAGAAAAACATTTCATAGACGGTATTTGTAATCGTGTTTTCGTCGTTTCAGGAACTCTGGAGAGGGAGTCTCAATTGGAGTGCCATCAAAATAATGTTCCTTTTTGTTGCATTCATATTTTGCCCGCCAGTTTGGGTGGTGTTCTCTCTTCCATTAGGCCATAAATATAATAAGGTTCCAATAATTAAATTTATGTCGTATCTGACCTCTCACATTTACCTCATGATATTGTTATCTCTAGTCGCCATAACCCCTATTTATAATTCAATTTTTAGGGAAAGTTTAGTGCCTAGGTGGTATGAGTGGACGCTGCTCATTTTTCTAAGCGGTCTCCTCCTGTTCGAATTAACGAATCCTAGTGATAAGTCGGGGTTGGGGTGGATTAAAATTGCAGTATTATTATTTGGTATGATTGGGGTAGCGACACATATTGTGGGCTGGATATTTGTCTTGCCAAAATACTGGCCGACGCTCATGTATTGTAGAAACCAATGCTTCGCACTGGCCTTTCTATTAGCGTGTGTACAAATATTAGATTTTCTATCTTTCCATCATCTGTTCGGCCCATGGGCCATCATAATCGGGGATCTCATGAAAGATCTCGGCAGATTTCTCGCCGTGCTGGCTATATTCGTATTTGGATTTTCCATGCACATAGTCGCATTGAACCAGCCTTTCAGAAATATAAATAAAGCAGAAGACAATAAATATGCAAGGACAGCCAGGAGAAAATTGTTTTCAGACGGTGAGTGTGACTTCAACTATTATATTTTTTAAATATTTTCATCACTTATTATCATAGTTACATATTATAACAGAATCTTATCATAGTATTAAAGATATAAATGCGTGGAAATTACTAATTTTCAAATTTGACTATCCCAAATTCTAATGCTTCTCATATACTTAGTAGAAAATCTTCGAACAAAACGACAAAGTACGATCAAAACCCAATGGTTGAATTCAGCTTCTGGGGAAACGTACAGAAGGAAACAAGGACCATCTTCGGGGCGTAAGTCTTGTTGTGGAAAAGACAATAGTATCAATGTTTACACGAATGTCACTTCATACGATGATCGCATAATATATCTCGATGTGCTTATTTTGTTTCTTTGTTTTTGTTTTTTGAACGAACCATGCATCCGCTTGCAGGCTTGAATGTTCCGTCACATCGAGAATGTTATCATCGTCGATAGAATTTTTTTTATCTTTAGATTAATGTTAACACAGAAATGAATGAGGAATGTGGGCTCTGTACCATACAAACATCACGCCAATTTATTTTCAAATATAAGGTTAGAAATATAAGAAGCGCACAATGCATTTTCTGCATCCGCCATCACTTTAAGAAGTTGGTGGTTTCCAGATGTGGTTGCAGGAGTTGCGTTGCACACACTATACCTACTTAGTTTAGTGGAATGAGTGGCCGACTCACCGCATTCAGTGGAGCAAGATTTGATTTGCGCATGCGGCTTGGTTGTTGTCCGAGGGCTGACGCTCACGCCGGTCTCGAGGTATTGTTTTATGTTTTGGATATCGTTTGGCTGTTTGTCGTCAATGTGGCGCCTGTTGCGTCCACGCTGTCCGTGTGCAGATACACGCCTCTCGTAGAAAGGGCTGATTGATATCACTTTGCTATCTTTTTAAAATAAATTTAAAAATAAAACATCATGTTCGTTATTGATGATGCGAACAATTATTTGAGTTCAAGTATCTATTAAGAATTTAGAGTTACTAATTTAGTAGTTATGATGCTACAATGTCACTTTAATATTGAAAAGTTAATCAATCTTTCCTTTGTTTGAGTTTGAATGTATTTAGTCGTCTTAGATTGATGTTAGAGAGAAGTAAACGTAAGGGTAAATTGATGCAAATGCTTGTTCAGATCAATATTTAATTTTCATAAATAATTTAACTCACCTAGGTGCCTGATTTTATCAGTTTACCCTTTCGCCTTCACATTTTAGAGGAATCAGATAGAACGAGGTCCATTTGAGTGTTGTCTTCTAGCGAATATGTCACCGGTCGAGGCATTCGAGAAATTGTTCTTCGCCCTTTTCGGCCAGACCACGTTGTCAGACCTGAACTACATCTCCAGCGTGCGACCCCTCTGGACTCAAAACCTGTTCAAGTTCGTCTTCGGAGCCTACTTGCTGATGTCTGTCGTGGTGCTCATGTCGCTCCTGATTGCGATGATGTCGGACACTTACCAACGCATACAGGTAACTACGTGTCCACAGTGTACAATTTTGTTCGCAGTTACCATGAACCCCCTGTACTCTTTCGAGCTGCTGTTCTTCGCTGTGTTCGGTCAAACCACTACTGAACAAACGAGGGTTCACCGCAACGATACTAACACCCAGCCCGGTTGGACGAACTATTTGTTCAAAATAGTCTTCGGCATATACATGTTGGTGTCTGTAGTGGTGCTGATTAATTTGCTCATCGCTATGATGTCAGACACGTACCAGCGGATTCAGGTAACACAATGAGTTGGATAAACATGAGCGTGTAAATTAAAATTGTCATAAAGAATCAGAGAATGTAAAACTTTGTTATCTGATGATTCTTATGAATAAAGTAAGTCTATTCTGACGACATGACACGACACGACTCTTCATAAATGATGTGCCTATTGCGTAATGTGAAAATGGGACTAATTTACAAAAAAAACACCATATTTACTAAATAAACCTCAAGCTGCATTCGCTGGAGCGTTGGCTTTCAGAAATTCCTTTATTACCTTATAATATTTATTAGTCAATTGGGTAATTATTACGGTTTACCATGAATGTGTTTCATAAACCTGTGTTTAACTTAGTAAAGTTTTATTATACAAACAATAATAATAAGCCATTTATTACCAAAATTAAACATAGAATACAAAAAAAATATAACACAAAGTAGAACATATTAGAAAAAATAAAATTATGATTATTACAAATTTACGAGTAAGTATAAATAAAATAAAATTTTATAAATTAATTTACTATAAAAATTCACTTTACTCATTGAACAAGTTAAGTCTTCCAATTATTATTTTTTAAATCGGGTACCCATCTTCGGGTAAAGGCCTCCTCCATCCATCGCCACAGACTCCTGTCTTCGGCATGTCTAGTCCAGGTAGAGCCGGCAACGTCCTCGATATCGTTTCGCCAGCGGCCCGCGCGCTCGGCGAACCGACCGTGGGTATGGGTACCAGTGCAGCACGCGTTCTGACCATCTTCCGTCTGATGTCCGTGCCGCATGACCAGCCCATCTCCATTTCATAAATATATAAATAACATAAATATATTGTAATTCCAGGCGCAATCCGATATAGAGTGGAAATATGGATTATCGAAGTTGATCCGTAACATGCACAAAACTACCGCAGCGCCGGCTCCACTTAACTTGGTCACGACTTGGCTCATGTGGCTCATCCATAGGTGTAAGGTAAGTGACATTGAACTTGTATCTGAGACAAATCCAAAACACTATGAATATCCTCTCGGCATTCAAATTGACATCACTTTAATTGGTTTCACAGGAACGTATGTCGAAGAAGAAGCGTCCAAGCTTAGTGCACATGATCGGACTACAGAGGCAAGACCAGATGAGTGCTCGATCCAAGGCAGGAGCTAAGTGGCTGTCCAAAGTCAAAAGAGGGCAGGTGGTTCCTAAAGGTAAGTTTCACCAACCTTGCTATTTTAACGATATACTCGTACCTTAATGACATAATAATCTAAAACCAAATTTCACAGACTCAACTCGGTTATCAGTGGTGCACCTGAGTCCGATAGGCTCCCAGCTCAGTTTCAACAACGCTACAAAGATTGAAAATGTCGTTGACTGGGACCTAATAGCCAAGAAGTACAGAACCCTGATGAGAGATGAACCCGAAGAGTCCAGTTCTAAAGAAAGTGAAGTGGACACTGCTGATGAAGAACTGGAGCTGATACCTAACAATATATCGGCACCACCTTGAACAAAGCATTATCACAGATTTGATATGATTATTGGTACTATGTGTTTGCGTTCATGTGAAACAGCATAGGAAAAATTACTACATAAATCAATTGTGGTTCTTCCAATTTTAGGAAAATATTTTTCATAACAGTAGGTTATGTTTTGTATTTATTTATTGTCTAGTCATAATAATATTATTATATGTTATAAATTTTGTAATATGATAATAATCTAGGCATTCGATCATTTTTTTTTAAATAATAATTTTTATATTTTGAATATGTATAATAATTTTGGTAGCAATTTGCGACAAACTGACTAAAATTTTGTAAAACACCAACGTTCTTATTCTGTTCACGATTAAGATTAAATTAGGATCGTTTATTTAAATTAGATTTTGGAGACCACGGAATTATTGCCATTGTGTGCAAAGAAATCATTAAGATTCCAAGAACCTAAACTTCCAAGTAGATAAACTACTCTTAACTGCCGCATTCAGAGTCGATTGTGGGTTCATTACAGCGTTTTATTTAGAAACGTTGGGCATTTTTATAATTATCAAAATAAGACTAGGTAGGTATATTGTGTAAATAAGGTCATTCAAAATAAGCTTCACAAGTAGATAGATATGACATTATATGAAAAGTCGTTCCATTAAGTAGTATTTTAATTTACTTTAATTAACACACAAAAAGTTGAAGTGTTAGTGGTGCGTTCTTGACATCGTAAAAGCGCGTCTTCTCTGTGATTAGGTTCTTGTAAAAATGTGCTCGTCATGTTTTTGTGATTAATTCATCACTCGATTATGTTCCGATATTTTTATAATAACACGAGAAACTTAGATAACATCTTATTGTTTTCTATATTTATTTTACAAATAAACCTAAAATAATTCTTTTAATTAAATTGAATGACCTCAGTAATTGAGTGACCTGTGTAGCCACGTAAAAATTATGTACACTGCAAAATGTTAGGCAATTCGAACATCAATGGATACCCTCCAAAGCGCACGTTACACGCTTCTACTACTAACGCCTGTAACCCTACTAGGAGATTTACAAACTACTGTCGCTATCGAGTATCGTTAGCTATTTATATTTTATGGAAGATTTTAGTTTAGTGTAGTTACTGCTAGAGGCGCTGTGCTGGATTCCATACAAATAGCTAACGATACTCGATGGCGACTGTAGTTTAGAAATCTCATAACTGTTCCCATCGTTCATCAGGAAAACTGACTATTTTGAATTTTCTATTTTATTTGATGTATGATCATTCTAAGAATGTATTGATGTTTATATTGTTTTCAAAAACATATTCAACAGTATTGGAAATCTTGCTTTGCACGTTGCCTTGTAGGTATATTGTGTTGCACATTATCGCTGGGCTTACATAACGCATGGAATACAAAACAAAAAATAAAAAAATGTATTTATCTATAGGTATATCTTGTTACGCCTGTGGACATACACACAAACATAGTCATAAAAATATAGGTAGGTATCTTTGTCATACGATAATTTGTTCTAAAATATGTATGAACCATGAATCGACTATGTGGCAGTGTCGAAGCGTATTTTTATATTAATATAGGGTTTGTGTAGAATAAAGTATGAGTAGTGCATAAATAATTATATAATAATGTAAACAAGTATTATAAAATAACGAGGCGCTTGATAAGTGTTTACACTTATTATTTTCCATAAAATAGCATTAATTAGCCATATACGATTAACTTATTCATAATATTTTTATAAATAACCGTGTTGTGTATGTAAATTCAAAAATAAATTGTCGAATAAAATCGGTTTGATTTTTAAATACTCTGGACATTTTGATTACCCTACCTCATTCATATTGTTATCAGTAGGTATATGCGGTTTAGTTATCTGCTATCTATTCAAAAAATGAACCCTAAAAAATAAATACCTACTAAATCATAAAAATAATACTTACCCTCATAGCACCGCCCCAAATTCCTATCTCAAAAGTTACTGAATAAGTAGGTAGGTACGACCAGCAACGAAAGTCGCTGAACTATAATTAATTTTAATGACATATTTTTTTTATTAGTAAAACAATCTTCAACAATTCTGTTACTTTGGTCAGTTATAAAATAATAAGGAAAGTAATAACGATCAGATGTTATTAAAATAATTTGTGTTCAGCTACTTTCATTGCTGACTTTACCTACTCAGTTATCAAACGAGTATGTATATTCACTACATTGATTGATAACAATACAAGTGCAACCTGTTTAAATGGAATTATGAGATCATTTGAGGAGCAAACAAACAACAGGAGGGTAAAACAGAAATATGTTTCTGAAATTCATGTGGTGGGTGCCTAAAGTGTTAATAATGTGTTTGGGTATGTCTTTTCGTAACCTAATTTTGTTAATATTTATTAAAGATTAAACGAACTTACCTGTAAGTGAAGTTCTATCATAATTACACGAGCACCTAGTCCGAATAGATTAGTAAGAGTTATTTATATACACTTGTAGTCTCGCATATAGGTACCACCACAGCTAGTCTCGCATATAGGTACCACCACAGCACTTAGTTGAGATATACATTTTTTTTTTTTTTTTGTAGGTAGTTTCTCCTTCGTCCCGTAAACTGACCGTCAATCATTTAGTTGTGAGCCAGAAAACCTGAAATTTGATTTTTTACCGTCATTATGACAGGGAGTGTATCTACCACGACGGGGGGGCGGGACCTACTAATCTATTCGGACTAGGTGCTCGTGTAATTATGATAGAACTTCACTTACAGGTAAGTTCGTTTAATCTTTAATTACACTTCGCACCTAGTCCTTCTAGATTAGTAAGAGTTATTTATATACACTTGTAGACTTTGAGAGTTCTTACGGGAATAAAATCAATGAAAAAACAGTTTCTGTTAAACAGCTGCTGTTAAACATAAAACTATAATAAATTTTGCAAAAAAATAATTTCTGTTTATCAAAATTATGGACGTATATTAACATACTTAACAAAAAGGGTAACTAAACCTAGTATATTTTAAATCCACCAGTAGGATTGACAAAGACTTGTCTAAGACATAACTAATTCACAATTATTATTATAATAGCTGTTATAGTTACATTATTGTAATTGCCTAATTTACAAGTAAATAACATAATCAATAAATCATTATTTTTAAACTTAATCAAAATTGATTGAGAAAAAATAACCTAAGCAGGTAAGCAAGTACTTATTATGATAAGTTTAGAATAATTATGCAATTAAAGAACGAGCTAAAGCTGTTTCATCGTTACTAGTTATAATTCTTTGATAAAAACGAGCAAATGTACTAGAACGCTCACTCCAGCCGGCGGTTTTGCGGATGGTATCCACGCTGACGCCAAGTGAATGAGCGCGCGAGGTGGCGGCATGTCGCGTGCTATGCGCGCTGAAAATTCTAGCATCGATCCCGCACTCACTCAGCGTGCATTTTAACCAACGACTGAGAGTTTGAGTTCCTATTGGCTTATGAGGCTTTCTAACACCTATGAATAAATAATCAGATGTTCTTAATGAAGCAGTTTTTTCTACATAGCATAATAGGGCATCTACTGGACAAATTGTTGGCCTATCAGTAAAAAAAGGCAATTGTAGTATTGGCTGATTACAACCTGGTCTTGAGGTCTTTATAATTTCTGCAATTTTAATTATGACTCGATCTGGTGTAATCTCAATATTTTTTACATTAATTTTAGATAATGTTTGAACCCGGTGCGCAGTAGCGAGTGCTAATAACATAACTGTCTTTTTAGTAAGTTTATCTAAAGAAATTTCATTGTTTGGATACCATGAGCTCAGATGATCCAAAACAAGATCAGTATTCCAAGTAACATTATATTTAGGTTGAGGAGGTTTCAAGCGAAACACACCCTTAAAAAATCTTTTTAAACGATCGTCATTACTGAGTGTCGGACCTAAAATCAATGAAAGAGCAGACCTGCATGAATTTAAGGTTCCATATTGGCATCCATCATTAAAAAGCATAGTGAAAAAATAGATGACGTTCGGTACAAATGCATCATAAAAATTCATAGAATTTTCTCTACAATAATTCCACCATTTCCTTAAGCAAGAGTCATATTGTTTGATCGAGTTGGCAGATAATGATGCCAACATTATGTTCATCGATGAATTTGGGATGCTTCGTCTTGATAGTGCATGCCGGATAACAACCCTGCCACCAGGGTAATCGAGTTGTGTATCTGGCGGGAGCTGGAATGAGATATTAATGCGTTGCAGTATGGAGGGAATGATACAGTTTCCGAAATGAGAAGAGATCTGAAAACGGGGTACCATGGTTGTGTCGGCCACAAAGGCACAACCATGATTCCTTGTGCTTGGTCTGCGATTATTTTCCTTAGTGTTTTCAGTATCACTGAAAACGGCGGAAATGCATAAAAATTTAATTGGGACCAAGAAACCGTAAATGAGTCTACCGCGAATGCATCTGGATCTCTATGCCATGAGATGTACGTTGTGCATTTTTTATTTATGCGACTTGCGAACAAGTCAATATCAGGTTGACAAAAAGTAAGCTTAATGGTATCAAATGCCCAATCAGCTAACTCCCATTCTATGTCAGGGTGACATCTTCGTGACTCATAATCAGCGATAGTATTTTCGCGAGATCGAATGTATGAGGCAAATACAAAAAGCCTCCTATTTTCGCACCAGTCCCAAATTTCTCTGGTTATTTGAGTAAGATGGGGGTATTGAATACCACCCATTCTGTTTATATAAGCAATCGCCGTAGAATTGTCAACGCGTAATAGAATTTGTTTGTCAAAGAAGTCTTGAGCAAATATTTTTAGTGCTATAAATGCAGCAAGTAATTCGAGATAATTAATATGTTGTTGTTGTTCAAAATTAGACCATTGACCGCTCGCAGTATCTCCGTCACAGGCAGCCCCCCAACCCGTCGTTGAGGCGTCAGTAAAGATTTCCACACAGTAGTCATCGGTTCTTATACGATGCACTGACTGTTCAATGTTATTAAGCCACCAATGCATATCAGGATGAAGCGAGTCAGGCAGGTTCATGTATCTATTATAATCATCATGATGTTTAAGGTTAAGATATTTGCACCTTTCCATTTCTTTAGTGTGTAACCAGCCATATTCGATGGCTGGACACGCTGATGTTAATGTACCCAATAGCTGGGCGAATGCCCTTATTTTACAGCGTTTTAACCGTAAAAAATCATGTAATAACTTTTTAATTTTTAACCTTTTGTCCGTAGGCAGGCATAATAAAGATAATAAAGAGTCAATAATCATACCTAAGTATTTGCAACGTGATGAAGGTTGAAGCACACTCTTTTCCTCGTTTATGATAAAACCTAGAGAAACTAATAATCTTTTAGTATAGTGTATGTTTGTTAAGCATTGCTGATAATTATTTCCAAATAAGAGCCAGTCATCCAAATATACCGTTGAAATAAAACCCGCAGAACGTAATAATTTGACTATGGGCTTAGTTATTTTCGTAAAAATATATGGAGCGGTGTTAATACCAAATGCTAAAACCTTAAATTCAAAAATTTGCTCTTCAAAGATAAAACGAAGATATTTTCTCGATTGTTGATGAATATTGATCATAAAGTATGCATCTTTTAAGTCAAGCGTGGCCATGTAGCAGTCATCGGTAACAAGTTTTACTGCAGTTCTTAGATCTTCTAACTTAAAATGATCGGTTTGAATGAATTTATTTAATTTTTTCAGATTCAGAATAAATCGTTTTTTACCATCCGGTTTCGGTACCAAAAAAGTACTAGAAATAAATTGACCACTGCATGGATTGCATTTTGTTATCGCTCCAACCTTGAGTAGATTTTGTATGGCCTCAATATAATGATGTCTTTCATTTGATGTATATGAATGATTTTTGGGAAGCGTTTGCTGAACGACTGGTTGTATAAAATTAATTTTATAGCCCTTTATCCATGAAAGAATAGTACGGTCCGTTGTAATCAGAGACCATTGATCATAGAAAAGGGACAGACGTCCAGCGTACTTAACTGTATCTAATAGCGGCGGCGTGGGTAGTACTGCTGCTGCGACGACGACGTCTTCGATGAGTACGCGGGACGCGACGGCGGCGGGGGAGGAGGCGCGCGGGGGCGCGCAGACTCGCGGCTCCGTTGCGCCGGCGCTGGTGGCAGCGCCTGCCCCGGCGGCCTGCGCGCCTGGGCTGGAGCTCTGCGGTTTAAAGGCCTCTGTCCCGCAGTTTTGAATTTATTCGCCGCAATCTTATTAGCAGAATCTGCTTTTAGGTCAATGCCTGATTTGTTGACAGCTTTTGCCGACTTCAAGGTCTCGGCCAAGTCGTTTCCGAATAGAAAAGTGTCGATCTTGGTAGTCTTAAGATGCTCTTTCATATCTTGTTTAAGAGCAAATAAGATAAAATTTCTTCTTGTGATAGAATCAGCATATTGTATGTCGCACAAAAGGCGACTAATGTCCATGAGCTTTTGCAGCATATCGTTATTTTTGGTCTTGGAACCGATTTGGGTGTTTATCACATTACTTAGACAAGATAAAGCGCTTGCCAATTGCCTTTGCTTGGTTTCGATACCCTTATCACGCTTTACAGCGGTATCAGCAATGGCCGCCTTAATCTCAGGGTTCAACTTGGGTGCATCAATCTGAAGACAATTGGACGGCGTCAGGTATTTGGATAGCAAATCCTTACGTACCTCCTTACTGAGACCCTCCGTGGCAACGTGCAGTAATCGGTTAACAAGTTCGTCGCGTATTTTTGGTCCATATTTTACGGCGCTAGACGGATCGTCACCCAAGATTTCCAGTACGTCTGTATCGAGGTCAATTACAATCTGTTCAGTAGTTGTATTTTCGTCTGATGGTGAGGCAGTAATTGGGGCACTGAGGCCTGGCTGAGGTGATGCGGAAACTACGGGGTCATTATTGGCATGAGTAGTATTTTGATTATTATCAACATCATCATGCGACTCTAACCAATCGCTTGGTTGCAAAGCAGGTGTATCTGGAAAATCCCATCACAAAGTTGTGTTCACTCAATAGCGAAATGTAGGTAGGTACCTACTTAGAACCTGCGTTGGATTGGTACGTAAGATTTCTATATAGAAAACATTACTCGATTTGCTTACTTAAATAAGAAGCTATGTACCTATGTTATGAAACAATAACCAGATTAGGTATAAATGTAGATAACGATCGTAACCAGTTTACAACAGTTAGGTTACAATCCCCAATGGAAGGAACGCCAACAATGATTTTATGCGTCGAGACAGCCCCAGTGACTACTCAGGTTGCATAGTATTTTAACATTTGCTGTTATTACAATAGTAGGTAAAAAAATTACCTGCACCAGAATTCACGTCATGATTTACAACGTCCTCTTGTTCTGACGCACTTCGCGAAGTATCACTTTCCAAACGTTTGCGTAATTTACGCTCCAATCTCCTGATTTTTTTGCGAAGATAATCTGTGTCCTTAGAATGTTTGCGTTTAGGCATTTTCCTGAAAAAGAACTGTGCGGAAAACACGAAAAACACGAAAAAACACAGGTTTAAAGTGTCGAGTGGTTGAGCACTTAATTGCGAATGATTGACGGTCAGTTTACGGGACGAAGGAGAAACTACCTACAAAAAAAAAAAAAAAAAAAAATGTATATCTCAACTAAGTGCTGTGGTGGTACCTATATGCGAGACTAGCTGTGGTGGTACCTATATGCGAGACTACAAGTGTATATAAATAACTCTTACTAATCTAGAAGGACTAGGTGCGAAGTGTAATTCAAATTATATAGGTACAAACTAGCCCGGCTTCTTCACTTCTATAATTAGTTGATGTTGTGTTAAGTTCTCGTTCCCATTCCCGTACCCGTTACCGTGGTAACAAACTGAACTCACTGCAAGGTTTTTAATTTTTTTAAATGTTTTAATTTATATTATCCTATTCCGGACAAAGACAATTCCAAAAACGCAAAAATTATAAAAATTGATCCACCCGTTCTTGAGATATAAACGGTGTTACTAACACGACTTTGTTTTATATATATATAAAGATTATAGAGTTGTTGTTCCATCAACTTATTAAACTTATTATTGACGTATTAGACGTTCTGTAGTAAGCGTGAGTATTTCTGAAACTCAAGACGTTTTTTCAGGAACTTTACAGTTATCAGGAGGTGCCTATTTACGATGCTACTGCGGAGAGTGAGTACGAACCCATCCCCTTCAATTTTCATGCAAAATAAAAATTACCTTGAAACTAATCATAATAATTTTATGGTTAAGTTTGACAAGCTCTGACGAATTACATACTCTACATTTGTAAACAATGTTGGCAAGCAAATTATCAAAGCAGCGATATTGCAGCACCTACATTTATACCTACTAATTTTAGGACTTCTATTGTAAGTTCTCAAAAATTGGTAAATAAATAAATAAATTTAGATAGTTAACTAAAAAAATAAGAACGTTCGTATTTTACTCAATTTGAATCAGTTCTCAGTCTTTCTCAGGGGAGAAAGAAGGGTATGTCGGACTCGTACCGACTAAAACCACCACGTTGGCCGGCCTCAATGCATGCCAAGGGGCTCCGGGATCTCCTACGGAACGCAACGGTGCCCCTCTCGCATTTTGCCAAGAGCACAGTCCCGGCAATGGCACCCACAGCCACGCCCGGAACCCGCATACGCGCTTGCGTACGCGGGGCTCACGACGGCACTTGCCAAAAAGTAACCTGCTAACTAGTAACCTTTTTTTTTTGCTTTACGGGCGGTAAAATCTGCAACCAGATACCTAGTTTGCCCAGGGGCGGCAAACTAGGTTATGTGAGGTTGTCAAGCACTCTGCGCTCGACGACTCACTAAAACGCCCGATGGCCAGCCTCAATGCATGTCGAGGGGCTCCGGGATCTCCATACGGAACGCACCGGTGCCCCTCTCGCATCGTTGCTAGGAGCATCGTCCCGGGAATGACACCCACTGCCACGACCGGTCCCGCGCACTACGTACGCGGAGCTCACGACAGCACTAACTTAAGTGCCGTCGCCCTCCCGGGGTCCACAAGCGAGCAGCCGAAGCCCCCACCTCAGCCACTCACGGACCCAAACAGCAGAGTCGGCAAAGCCGAACTCCGCTCCACGACTGGTGGCAAGGCCAAAAGCCAGAACGGCCACCAGTCACCATCCCGGTAGGGCAGGCACCCACTGTCGCCTCCCCTCCATCCCAGAGTGGGATCAAAAAGATCCCACTCGGCGGCCTCGCTCCCGGCAAATCACATGATCGCCAGGAGGAGGAGAGTTGCGGAGACGGTGCGTACACCGTCCCATCACTCTCAGATCTCCTGCCGCTGGTAATTTTTTACTGAGGTGTTCTTCCTCTCCATTCCCGTCTTGCATCCATCACCTCACATTCCTATCCCTTTCATTTTCCGCCAAAGAGATGACGACTCGTCGATCAAGTGGTGGGTTGACACACACTGATCGACGCATCGTCACCCTTGGCAGACCTTCCGACCTTCATCAACCATTCCCTTCCATACGGAGGCCTATAAGAGGCCTCACTACCTTCCTATTAACTGGCAGCTAGGCAAGTGCATCGCCCAAAACCACGATGAAGTCACCAAGCCGCCAGTCTGTGCCCCGTCGCGGGGGCCCCTCCCTGGGTGGGATCAGCCGTGTTCTAACCCCACCCACTTGGTTGGCCTCACTCCCTACTAATCGTGCAATTGGTGCCAAGGCAAGTCAATCATGTTTGACGGCCACGATCGAGTCGCCAAGACACCTACCCGACTTTCAGGAAGAGCACCCATCCCTCATCTTGTAACATCCATCATCTTGCCTAACCTTGGACGCTGGCAATAGAGCACCCCCTCTATTCCCTACTCGGTTGGCTGTTGCTCACCGAGCACGTCCTGCTTCATCCACTGCGCCCTTTGCTAATCAAAGGGACGCGCGGAGAAGCCTTCCCCGCCCCCCACCTCCCTATCTTCGTGTTTTGTCCGCGCCGGTGTGCAACAACACACCGGTTACCGGTACCGAACTCGGTACCGGCTACCCCTATCCGCAGCCCGGGGACGCGCCACGTCGCAGTATCACCTCTGCGCCTGTAGGAACTCCATTCCTAGAGGTTCGTGGGCTAACTAGTAACCTGCCCCGGCTTCGCACCGGTGCAATGCTGATACTAAAATATACTTTTCGTTTACAGCTCTTTTGTCATTAGACAATACAAACAAGTTTTCTTTTTGTTGCCGTTTTTAAGGTGCACAATACCGTAGTACATTATTTTGATATACCTATCTGTATCTATAGGGTTCAGCAAGCGTTTGCAATGTAAGCGCAAAAAAAATGTATTATCGACATCACATTAGAAACCTCTAAAATTATCAGTGTTTCTCTACTATATTATGAATGTATACATATAAACCTTCCTCTTGAATCACTCTATCAGATAGAGTCTATCTCAATCCGTTACGTAGTTTTAAAGATCTGAGCATACATACTTTGTTTTATACTATGTAGTGAAGTGAAAAATGAAATGAGAGGTACCTAACATTACAAACCATATTATCATAAATTTTCAGATCAATAGAGGAATATCATGAAGAAAAATTGGAAAATGCTGAAAAACTATTAATCTCTTCTTGTTACAATAGTAATCTATTCAACTTTATTTACACTCATGGGTTCAACGGCAAAATGAACGGGAACTTTACTGTTAAAGTTCTTAATGCTCTGCTGAAACTGAACGATAGAAATGTGTTTGTCCTAAATTGGGGGAAAGAAGCCAGTAGTATTACAACTATGGGAAGTTTCGGGTATATAGTTTCTTATATTTTCAGTGGGCTTTCACAGAGTATTAAGGTATGTATTTTACAGGAATTACTACTATATACTTATTCTGGGATACATTTAGATGCAAAAATAATTACACACATACACACATGCGCCATGACTTGAAGCTATATCAAACAAAAATAAAACAAAACAAATAGGATCACGACTGTAATCCCCAAGTACGGTAGACATCCTCTCAGATCTCCAGGCATTTTGATCCTTTGAAGATGTCTATAGGGGGTAGTTAGAGGCACGTCCAAACATTATATTTGGCACGTGCCCGCATTTTGCACTAGTTAGCATTCCATACGTGCCAGGTTGTAAGCCCATCGCCGCTTTTTTTACGAATACTAACTGGTGTCCTCACGATGTTTTCCTTCACCGTTTTGAGCACGTGTTTTTGATGCGCAATAAAAAAATTCGAACAGAAAAATCCATTAATGCATGCCGGGATTCGAACCCGAGACCTTCGAAATGAAAGTCGTGGTACCTCCCACTCGGCCAACACGGCTGTTCAATATCAATATAAGTAAATACAGCTATATCAATATAAGTAAATACTTAGTACCTAAGTAGGTATTTTATATCATGTGCAGCTGGAAGAACATAATGATAATACCCAAGTTTTTTATGGTATTTTGTAATACTAATAATTACAAAATACACAAGAAAAAGTAGCCATCTGAAGGCTTTTCCAGACTTCAAATTTTATATTAAAATAAAAAACCGGCCAAGTGCGAGTCGGACTCGCGCACGAAGAGTTCCGTACCATTATCTATAAAAAACGGCAAAAAAAAAAAAAAAACACGTTTGTTGTGTAGGAGCCCCACTAAAATATATATTTTGTTCTATTTTTAGTAAGTATTTGTTGTTATAGCGGCAATAGAAATACGTAATCTGTGAAAATTTCAACTTTCTAGCTATCACGGTTCATGAGATACAGCCCTGTGACAGACAGACGGACAGACGGACAGCGAAGTCTTAGTAATAGGGTCCCGTTTTTACCCTTTGGGTACGGAACCCTAAAACGAACTTAATTACTCTAATTTAGTATAGCCGATGAACACCTGTTAGTGGTTGTACGGGCATTAATATTATCTGTCTGCATTTAGAAAGTACTTGTTTACTGTACCTACTATCATACTCGTAGGTACCTAGGTACACAGACATACCTTAGTTCTAAGCAATACGTTTATTTTCTTTCTGTCTACTGCGATACGGCGATTAAGCAAAGTAAGGGAGGTAATGTAATTTTTTTAAGAATATTCTAGGTTGCTTACGATTTTGGAAGAGCCCTTGACAGGATGTCGGATAATGGCTTCAAACTGAAGAAACCCATGCAATGGGACATTCGCTGGGCGCACATGTTCTCGGGAACGCAGGTCGATACCTCGTCAGATATGGAAAAATATTACGCCGGTACGTTATTTCTGAATTCATTAGCAGTCGTCATTCATTATTCTGCAAATAATACAAAAGCCAAAGCATGTGAAAATATTTTGATGTGCGTTTAGTTCAAACCCGTTTATAGCTCTCCCGGTGTTAAGAGCTAAACGCTTTCATCATGCGAGCGAAGCATATTTAAAAGGCAAGGGTTCGCCTACGAATGGGACTGCTAGTCATGAACCTCCTTTATAACACGCACGCAAGATGAATTGTATTCAAAAGATAGTATAGAATAGAAAACAGTTTTATTTCCATCACGAAATACAGACAATACATATACAGTGGGTAGTACAAATTTATATGTAACAGGAAATAAGGCTACCAGGCATTAGCTACAGCAGCGCAATGTTGCTGGAGCGCTGGTTTGGAGATGGAAATAAAAAGTTATCTCTTTTGCAGGATTAGTGGGTGTGACCCAGCCGGTGCATTCTTCGATCGATACATTCCTATAATGCTACCCTTAGATAAGTCCTGTGCGAACTTCGTGGACACCACCCACACCGACCCAAGAGGATATGGAATGAACTCGTCTGATGCACATCTGGCCGCTTGGGTCAACCTCGGAAACTTTATTTACGGGCCCGAGGAGACACAAATTCAGCCCAATTGTCCCGTTGGAGAATACAAAATGTTTTCAGAAAACGGTAGGTACCAATACTAATTTTTAAACCGATGAAAAACCGAGAAGGTTATCTAGACGACGCGTATATAGATATATATATATACAGGGTATTTCTAAACTACCCATAAAGCCGAAATGAGGTTGAATGGGGCCTTATAACGAGTCCATTCACATTATTTAAGAACCGTAGTAACGCTGAATAACATACCCAAAAAAAAAAAACACCGATTTGCAAACCCTATTTCAGTAAAATTAAAGAGTAACGAAGAATGTAACTACATTTCTACCTAATTCGCGGAACAACAAAAATTTTAAAATAATCTTTTCGGCTGTTCTTCAAAATGCTCTAACACTATTCAGCCTGCCTGGCGTCGACTGGCCTTAGACGTCCACTTCCAGTAGACCGATGAATAGAGCCGGGGAATGTAGTCGTCTTGACATGTTCAGAAAACACTGGTACGAAAGCAGCCGTCGCTGCTACCATCGATAAATAGTTGCCGATAGTTCGCGAGCACGATTTAAATTGCTATCTTCATGGCCTACGCATAACATCATATCGTAATATTCCGAGTTAGAAAGCATCATTATTTTGCAAAAAATGTTGGAAAAAACTCTCGAAACAGTTGTAGGATATCGATTAGAAGATTTGAAATTGAAAACATATTTTTTTCCAACTTTAAATTTTTTAAAGCTAAGTACTTGAGTATAATTACATCCTTGTATTGAGGTAGCAAACATTTTTATGAATGAAAAATAGAAAAAACAGGCCAAGTGCGAGTCGGACTCGCGCATAAAGGGTTCCGTACCATCTATACTAATATTATAAAGAGGAAAGATTTGATTGTTTGTTTGTTTGTTTGTAATGAATAGGCTCCGAAACTACTGGACCGATTTTAAAAATTATTTTACCATTAGTATCCTACATTATCCCTGATGAACATAGGCTATATAATATTTTCAAAAACGTTAGGGATCCGTATAAAAACTTCGATAATATAACCCAAGGTGTGAAAAAAAATCCAAAAAATATCCTTATAACGCGTACACTGCAAAAATTATTGACAATAGAGCAAAGTGATGTACTACAGTTTTAAAGAGGACATCAATATCTACAAATAAGTTAACAATACCATTTGTCTAACTATTAGGGATCCGTATGAAAACTTCGATAATGTAACCCAACGTGTGATAAAAAATCCAAAAAAATCTTTATATCGCGTATGCTGCGGAAATTATTGACAATAGAGCAAAGTGATGTACTACAGTTTTAAAGATTACATCAATATTAACAAATAAGTCAGCAATAGGTACCATAATTTTGTCCAACTATTACAGTTATGTCACAACAACTACTTTTTCATGTTAAAATATGCAATGGTAACGCCGCCTGTACAAACTAGGCCACATTATTCGTACCTGGGTATTAATCCTTATCCAAAAAAATCACTTCATTTTCAAGGCCATATCAGTACATGTAAATTGCTTTTTTAATTATACCATTCCCAAATTCCATACCATTCAAAAGTTATTATGAGTGTAATAATCTATAGGTACTAATTATTATAAGGAAAGATTTTTTGTATATTTGTATGGAATAAATGCAAACACTACTGGATAGATTTCAAAAAATCGTTTACTATTAGAATGCTACATTATCTCTGAGTAACATAGGCCATATTTATTGTTTGAAAAAAATAGGGATCCCTATTAAAACTTCGATAATGTAACCTGGGTAAAAAAATACCCATAAAATCGTTATAATACGTTACTCCCGTGCGGAGCCGGGGCGGACTGCTATTATCTATAAAAACGGCAAAAAAATCATGTTTGTTGTATGGGAGCCCCCCTTAAATATTTATTTTATTATGTTTTTAGTATTTGTTGTTAGAGCAGCCATAGAAATACATAATCTGTGAAAATTTCAACTGTCTAGCTATCACGGTTCATGAGATACAGCCCTGTGACAGACAGACGGACAGACAGACGGACAGACGGACAGCGAAGTCTTAGTAATTGGGTTCCGTTTTTACCCTTTGGGTACGGAACCCTAAAAACTAATAAAGTAGATAATTATTAGGTAAAATAGGTACGTAGGCCTTTCTGTTAATAATCCGGTTCCCTGACATGACAGCTTACTAGGGTTGACAACATTTTTGGTTTTGAAGATCTGTGCAGTCACAACCGCTGCTTGGAGCTTTGGATAGAGACATGGTCAGGAGGCAAGCTCGAAACGAGCAAGGCGGTGGACTACTGGACTTGGGATTACTATACTAAGCATGGAATTGTAACCGATATTGTGGTTCTTGGCGATAATACTGCTATCAGGTAAATATGAAGTGTGAGTATTGGTTACTGTCATGAACCACCGGAAATTTAAATAATAATTACCTATGAATGAATAAGAGTTTAGACTGTATAAAGGGTTTCGTAGTCTACAAGAAACCCTTATAGTTTCGCCATGTTCGTCCGTCCTTCCGTCTTTACGCAGCTTAGCTCAGAGGCGCTTAGTGCTAGAAAGCTGTCATTTCAAAAAACATTTTTTTAAGGTCCCTTACATGGTTGGTTTTTTTATTTATCGCGTATCGCGTTTTTTATTTATGGTGTGAATGGTTTATATAATGTGGTTATTGTGAGGTGTCGTTGGATAGGTCTTAAAAAAATATTACTTTAAAAATATTGTGTTTGTGAAATATTACGTAACTCGACGTAACACTCGACCAACTTATAAAATGTACTTGAAGAAGAAATAGTCATTTCTTTTTTTACAAATACCATTGAAAATTACTATTATAACATTGTTAGCTGTGAAAACTACAAAACCCTACATTGCGCGTAGCCCGATACGCACTTACCCGTTTTTTAGATTTCTTATAAGCGGCAATGAGCTTGTAACCCACAATGTATGGCATACTAACTACTTAAAAATGTAGGCATTTACCTAATACAATGTTTGATCGTGCATCTGACTACCCCTTTTAATTTTATCTACTTTTTTCAAAGAGATCCCACTGAGCACGTGGCGATCCCAGTAGGTATATCTACTTGGGGATTACAGTCATGAGTCATGATCATACCCAATTTTTTTTTTATTACATGGTTTTTTTTCTTCCCCAGCGCCTTTGGTAACTACTTCATGAATACAACGGGTATCCCTCCATACAACTAACCACAGACTAGCAGCACACAGTATACAATAAATTAAAACAAACAAAATACTTTATCGCCTTTTAAAGTTTGCGGCAATAAATTGCACACGGGAATAATTACCGGAGTTTTATTTTTACTATTTCAAAAAAAAAACCAATAGTAAAATCGTTCTTTATTTATTTCAACAACTGATTATTTCATGAATAAATTGTTGTAAAATGTACCTGACTACCTGTCAAGTATGCTTTTAATTTAAACCGACAACCACACTATTAATTTAAAAACACTCAGTCAGACTATAATTTGAAACTTTCAACTAACCACAAATTTATTTGCTCAGCGGTTGTCATACACGATTTCACAATATACCTACCGGATGATCGTGCTTTTAAATAACAGGACATTTACAAATGTAATGTACGCTAGAAATACTCTCATATCTCCAGGCGTTTAGACCCTCGAAAATATATAAGGGGGATAATCAGAGCGTCGTAGGTGTAATATTACTTAAAACTATGATGTTCTGTATTTCAATTTGCCGTAGGATTATTGTCGATACTCTACTTTCACATTGATGAGACTTCAAGAGGTATAGTAATAGCTTCAACCCACTAAGCCCTCTTTTGTGCAAGTAACATATGAGTAGGGACATGGCCGTCTCTAGCCTATCATAGCGCCGGGGTGCGAACATACCGTCTTAAGATTTAATATAGTTTGCATGTGGTTCATTTATTGTTAAAAATCACAACATACATTTTTTAAAAGTCGCCCTGGGAGGCCCCGGAGGCAGTGCAGAGTTTTTGAGAGTGCCCCGGCCTACCTGACATCAGTGGCTCCGAGACACCCCCGAAACCTCGGTTCCCGAGGGCCCCGCACTCCTTACATCCCCGGGTAGCGACGTACCTGTGCACATTACATCCATACGTCCTCTAAGGTTGCTGATGTCAGAGATTAAACAGAAGTTACTTGAATAATTTGAAAGTGACGCGTTATCAAGCCAGTCCGCCAGTTAACACCCGCAGCGTAATAGAAACAATTGGAAGAATTTACGCGTGGTCTTCGGACGCGTCCATCAAGAGGCCTACTGCGCTACGAATAATAAACAGTGAAGATAAATTAAACAAAGTTAACTTTTTCAATTATAAAAGATCAAATATTTTTGAGTTAAATATGTGCAGTGAACGATCGTATTTGTTTGGCTTATGGATAGCTTTATTATGTAAGTTATGGGTGTTTATTTATTACTAGCTTTCGCCCGCGGCTTCGCTCGGGTAGTACCTGTCTTCAAAGTATCCTTTATGCTATTCTAGGACATAAGCTACATAAATCCGTTTGGTTGTACAGCTTAAACAACATAAACATAAAAACATCCTTTTCGGATTTATAATATTAGCCAGATTATAATTATGTAAATATTTCCCTTATTTAATAAAATTATTATTTTGGTATTTTCTTATATTATTGGTATTCTTATAAATTATTAAATCATCAAGTAGAAGATCAAGGGTTCAGTAAAATTGATCTAACGAATGACGTATTATTAGGACAGCTCCATTTATTGTACCTACAACGTTGATCGATCACAATCATGACGAATAAGGATGCATTAAAAAAATTGTTTTTTTTCAGGTTTTACACAATTAGCAGGAGGCGCTTGGTTACGTTGTTATAAAGGGTAAGTGGAGGGTTGATTGTTAGGTTTGAATTTTAATCAGAGAAAAAATACCTTTTTGGCCTATTCACTAGACCTTCAAACTTATAACTAGAGACTCTAATGGAATATTCTATCCAAGTGGTGCAACTATTTTTTTTTTCCAAAAAAATAAATAAGAAAAAAAAATTATATAGGAAAACATGATCAGCGACGAGCTTGCAACATGACACGTATCGTATGGTATGCTAACTACTGCAAAATATAGGCTTGTGACAAACGTAATGTTTAGACGTGCCTCTGACTCCTCCTTACACCTTTAAGGATCTGAGCGCCTGGATCTGAGACGTACCTTACCTACTATATTGGGGTTTACAATCGTGAATCTACGTACATCTTAATATATATAAATTACACGTCACGTTGTTTGTCCGCGATGGACTCCTAAACTACCTAACCGATTTTAATCAAATAAGTTTGATCCAACTTGAAAGGATAGGATAGCTTACATCTCAATTCATAGTCGCAATATTATTTTATTACAAACTGTTGTCACAGCAACGTGTGGCCGGGTCTGCTAGTAGGTATATATTTTTGGTTTAATATATTTAATATATTATTTTTTTAGACATACGAGAAAAAAGAAGTTAACTACTATTCTATACCTGCTATATCTTTTCCATGTGGTTCATTCGTGGGGGTAGGTACCTAATCATAAGAAACAAGTGTAGTCATCGGCTTTTCCTAAACAAGGGACAGGAAGCGAGAGTGCGTGTTTTGAATCACAAATCCAACCAAACAAAATATACAAAACATTAGTCGAATACAATAGTAGGTACACCTAGTGAAAAACTTAGCATAAATAATTTCTTCACTATCCCAATTTTATCGATTGTTTAACCAAGCACATATCGTTCAAGGCGTCAGTCGGTGGGCTATTGCACCGCATCACTACGCCAAGGTCGCCAGAAGTAGAACCAGGGCGACAGTTGTATAATCAAAACACGTAATCATCGCTTTTTGTAATAAGGAAGGACAGGTTTTTGGGCTGTATGGTAATATGCATTATTTAGTGAAATACACTCTTATCGTAGGATCTATCATTAGGTGCCTTAATTAGATGCATTTAATTGTTTTATGTTTCATCTAAACAGTTTCATCAGACATTAGGATAATCATATACGTCTGAAATTGTTGTTCATATAAATTAAAAGAAAAGACGTGTGGCACTCGGAGACTGCCGCGGTAAAGCTATTGCATAACATTTTTTATCAACTTATGTATTTATAATTATTTATTTATTTATCCTTTTTTCCTTTGTTTTTCTTTGATATTCAACTTTTTGAGCGTGGTGACCGATAAGAAAAGAAAAAAAAAATTTTTTTTTTTTTTTTACATCCCTAGATTGCGGGGGAAGAGGGGGATTAGGCATGCGCAGTAACGCCGATACAACCAATGCCACCTATTGGCGAGTTGCTAAACTAAAGAAACAATCGTGATATTTCAAAAAATCATTAAAAGTTCTGCTATTCATCGACAGATGTCAAAATCTTTAACCTACCTATTTACCTAACTACGTAGTTAGCATTCCACACGTAACAGGTTGCAAGCCCGTCGTCGCTTTCAAGAATACTAACAGGTTTCCTCACGATGTTTTCCTTCACCGTTATAAACACGTGTAACGCGCATATACATTTTTCGAACAGAAATATCCATTGATGCACGGCCAGGATTCGATATTTACCTAACTACATGAATTCAATAATTCAATTTCAAACTTTTTAGTCGATCATGTCTGTGAAGTACCACCTATTTACCGATAGTGGTAAAATAGCGCCACCTGCCAGCGGAATTGCGAACCTCTCAAACCCCGAACTTTCGCATGAGACCGCGAAAAGCACCTATAATAACGTAGTATCATCAAATGAAACTAGATGGCGCTGGAATGCGAAAATCACTCTAGAGTCCGCGCCACCACTCAAGTCCGCTAGACGCGGCGTCGCAATCGCCTATTATAATGATGCCAGTAAGATAGCCATAATTTACCCCTTACACTAAAAGGGAGAGTGAACTAATGTTTACATTTTAAAACTATTTACTACTAGCAGTTCACTTCGACTTCGCACAGTTGTAATAATGAAGAATATAGGCAATTTTTTTATTTCTTTGGTTATATTATTGCTATTTTCGTGGGATCTCTATTTATTTTTATTTATTGTACTTACGATTATAATTTTAGACAGACAACGGAAGAGACTTTGTGTTATACTATGTAGTGATGTTATTCGCTCCTAATGAAGCTTTTGATAGATTAAATATTTTTTTAAATTGGTCCTATATTTTTTCAGTTTATCCGGTACAAACAAAAATATAAAACTAGAAATTTTATCTCTTTGTAATAGTAGTGTAGTTATGTAGGAAAACAATGAAATCAACCTAGTTTCACGATATAGGTAAATTTTATTAAATTATTTTTATACAATAATTATGGTCTTCATCATTTATTACTTGCATTCCAGACATATCGCTGTCACTTGTCTCTTGAAATTCACTGCCATGATCAGAATCAGTGTCGCTATCACTGGCTGTTGATATTATGAATTATGAATCTTTCTATTTCTTCATCTACCAGTCCATCATTTTTGAAATATTACAATTCTTTTTGAAGTGCTTGCTGCCACTCTTCCTTCTTTCGTAATTCGAGATACCGTTTTCTCTGAAACACCTAAAATACAAAATAATTTAATTAGTGTTTTAATTTAGTCATATTTTACCTATTGTTAGAAAAAAACGTATACTCTGGTATCCCTAAAATTTACCTGTCATGGCAGCGACTCTTTTTTGTATATTATATAAAGGGATCAAAACGTCTTTATTCCTCTGCTCTAACTCACAAAACTCTTTTACTTTATGAATCATTTCACGAGCTGCACTTTTCACCACTTTACGCGACATATTCACGCAGATTTCAAGAAAATATTGGGAAAAACCATGGACGCTAATTTCATCGAGCACTCTGACATGAGATAAAATGGCGTTGCTGTCAAATTTAGTTTTGGTTTTCGTCGCAGGACATGAGTGGTGGCGAGGACTCTAAGCAGGCATGACATGAGTCATAGGGATGTAATATTGATTGAAAAAAATCTATTAATTAATAATCGATTTTTTGTCCCTACAAATAAATCGATTTTCCAAAAAATCGAATTATATGGTTCGGATCGCTTTCGGAGAGACGATCGATGGGTCGGTTCCCGTTTGTGAAGCGACTATTGGTCGGATCACGTTCGGAAAAACGATCAATGGTTCGGTTTGCGTTCGGAGACAAGACCGATGAGTCGGTTTCCGTTTGGGAGGCGACTATATGTAGGTTCACGTCCGGGAAAATGGCCAACGAACGATTACTCACACTCACGCATATTGCGTGAGTGTGAGTGTCTCGTAAATTTTCGTTACGAAATTTCTGGATTCGGTCTCCACGCTCAAGGCACGATACGAGTATTAGAGGTAAAAGGTAGGTAAGAGGTAAACATTGTATTTTTGCATTTTTGTTTGCAATGGATAAGGGTCGAAGTCGTAAGTCGTCACACGTTAACGGGGAGGGGGGGTCGACGAAGTGTGACTTTGTGTCACAAGGGGGTGGAGGGGTCCTAAATTTCGTGACTTTATATCCAGTTTTGTTCTACACAGCAAACTTAATTACCTATATCTTTTAACTATTTGAACATGGTTAGGTAAGTATTAGAATTTACCTACAATTATGTCCTCAGCGGCAAGAAAATCATCCATTATTTAATGAACGTATGAATCAAGGCAGTATTGTTCAACACGGTTTGTAACTTCGCACGTATGCGTGCCATGTTACAAACAATTAGATATTGATAAAACGCAGTCAAATGGAAATTAATTCAGTGTTACTACTTCATGCCATGATTTTAATAATACCTACAACATGTTTATATTTATATATGTATTATAATCTACGAGTGTCAGTAAAAAATACTATTGCGTAAGTAGTAGGTACCTAATTAATCATTATTCTGAGTCAGCATTTTATTGTTTATACATTGGTTTTAATTTATTCGTCCGCTACTTTTTACGTCATGCCTTTGTACCTTTTCCTTTGTTTTCTGAATTCTTGTCTGGTTTGGTCACTGGCATTTTGATTTCCCTCAAGTCTACAATCGAATTCACTTTAACGTGGTTATAGCCCGATTTAGCTACCTATAAGTAGGTTCTAAAAGATACAGTCGAATGAGCACACAAAAACTATGATACTACGCCATATCCTAGACTTTAATTACATTGCTACCAGGATATTGCAGTTGTACGGAAGGTTGTATTAGATATCGGGCAATCAAGACCTATGGTGCAAAAGTATTGAGGAGCTGATAATGAAACCCCTATAAGGTAAATTAAGGATGTGATTACGAATGCTTCTTATGATTATTCTATGTCATTCTCGTGATATCTATACTTATAATAAATCTGTAGAGAGGTCAATTCTGTACATGAAATATATTTCCAAAATAACTATCAGGGGATGATTAGGGATCGATACTGATGCCAAAAATGCAATCAGTAAATTTTTTGTCTGTCTGTCTGTCTGTCTGTCTGTCTGTCTGTCTGTCTGTCTGTATAACCGTTATAGAAACAAAAACTACTGGACGGATTTTAATGAAACTTGGTACAATTATTTTTCAAACTCCTGAGCTGGTTATAGTATACTTTTCATCACGCTACAATCAATAGGAGCAGAGCAGTGAAGGGAAATGTTGGGAAAACGGGAGTAGTTACTGCATTTCTTAAGCTTCCGTCGCGTGTACAACCTTATTGGTTAAAGCTACACAGAAATCATGTATGACGGAAATGTTCTCCTTAAAATTATATAAAAAATATCCCACGACAGCATATGTTTATCTTTTATGGTTGACTCACAATAACACGTGTAACTCCCGATAGCTTAGCAGTTCGAAGCTTTCTGATTATATTTGTCTACTCTTACGTTTATAACACTTTCAGTCATCCCTAATTAAAAAAGTTTACATTATTAACTATTCCATAAAAAAGAATCATAGAAATCGGTATAGAAACACCAAAGTTATACATGAAATACGCTTGCTTAGCGCCTAGGAGGCTAGCGAGTCACCTAGCGAGTAGCTTCGTAAAACGAACATTCTCGAACGTTCGCGACCGGCCTAGCAGCTAGGCGTCAAGCATGCGTCGCGAACGTTCGAGAATCGGTCGCCGCGCTCGACGCGTCTCGCGGCCGAAGGTATAAAAAGGCGGGGCGTCCGAGCGCGAGCTTCATACAATTTTAAACTTTTTTTTAGTTTTTAGTAAAGTACCTACCACCTATTTACCGACATACTTTACCGATAGTGGTAAAATAGCGCCACCTGCCAGCGGAATTGCAAACATCTTTCATCATTGGTTTACCTCTCAAACCCCGAGCGGTCGCATGAGACCGCGAAAAGTACCTATAATAACGCAGTAACATCAAATGAAACTAGATGGCGCTAGAATGCAAAAATCACGTTTGTTGTATGGGAGCCCCCCTTAAGGAGCTCTTTAAATAAAAATAAACTCTATAATGGGCGTGACTATCCCAAGTTTTGGCGCGAAATCGCGATACGCGCCGTGCTGACATCGCCGCGAATTACTAATAATGTTACTACGTAACAGATACATCACTTCACCGCAGAACGACAAATACCTACGCTTTATTTACCTAAACTTTCTAGATGTCAAACGACGCAAGGAAATATGAGCTTAACTGCTTTGACTCAACGGCGTTTCAAGTGCACAGCGGGCGATGACGTCTGCCAGTATTAAATTACCTTAGGGTTGACCCAATAAAAATGTTTCATTTTTTTATAAAATGGTCAATTTGTTTTTTTTTTAAATAGCTAAATAAATAAAAGTGTAGTAAGCGGTGTTGGTCGAGTAGGAGGTACCTCGACTTTTAATTTTAAGGTCGTGGGTTCGAATCCCAGCGTGCATCAAGAGATTTTTTGTAAGAAATAAAATCCAGTTAGTCCTTCTTCCTACTAATATTATAAATGCGAAAGTTTGTGAGTTTGTTCGTATATTTATGCCTCAATCAGGCCAAAACAACAAAACGGATTAAAAAGAAATTTGCTGTAGATGTAGGTATAATGCTCGAATAAATTATACACTACTTTAAAATAAGAAAAACATTCCCAAAATGATAAACAAAACGCACAAAAGGTATGATTTTGGTATAGATGGATCTGGTGTGCAAAATCTGACATTAGTCTTCATAGCAACGTGCGTTACTCTATGCGATTATTAAAATTTTGACAGGATTATTTTTTTTCTGTCGCGTGTCTGCTATAGGCAATACGCTAAAAAGTTCTTATTTCTTCAAGTTATACGCGAGTGAAACCGCAGGGTACAGCTAGTACCTAATATTTACATTATTTTGAGTACCTAACTGCACGAAAATAAAAGAACGTACGAGAATGTACAAAAATGCACGCCATCTATAGACAAAGTGCATGAGGTTGCGATATTGCGATCTGTAACTAACAATTACGAATTACAAACTTATTTGAGTTGTAAAAATTGAAATTTCCAGGTCACTAGACAACTATTTAACGACGCCACTAAACCAGAATCTTACAAACGTTTTGACATCATGCCTGAATCCTGCCCTGCCAACTGTGATATACACATTTGGATACCGAGGTAAATCCAACGGCCCAGCAACCATGGCAGTGCTCGAAGCATACATAAAGAGGAAGAAACGCAATGTTATTCTTCTCGACTGGGAAGAAGAAGCAAAGAGTGGTGTGTTGGGAATACCACTGGGCTACGCGTTACATGCCGTGCCAAATGCTAAAAAGGTATTTTCTTCCCAATTTTCCGTCAATAATAAATGGCGCCAACCAAAATCGAATACTGTTTTTTTAACATTATCATGCTTCCGCCAAATTTCAACGATGTTCAAAATAGAAACAGACAATGATTATCAAGTAAGCCCAAGATTACCAAGTAAATTTCTCCTGGAATCAATAATGTGTAACTAATATAATTAACCTTTTTAATGCATTCAGTGGCGGACCTACATTATTGCATTACAGTTTAGGTCGCTACCTACTTAATCTGCATACTTTTACTCTCTGTTGCGGGCTCTCAATTCAATCTCAGTCTTTACTTTTTTTCGAACATGCTTGCAATTATTTTACAATACCCGCAGGTTGGTAAAAAGATGGGCGAGGCGCTAATAACGCTTCACAATGCTGGCATGAACATGGACAGCGTTCATCTTGTGGGGCATTCTTTAGGAGCTCACATCATGGGCTTTGCTGGCAAAAAAACCAGAGAAATGGGACACGTCTTGCCCAGGTATACCTACATTATTTATGTTTGTTTTTCTTTGATTTAAATATTGTTTTGGTGACACGTTTGTTTCCTGTTAAAGTTACCGCCAACACTTTAAAACTAATATTGTAATTGTCTTTTTAGGATCACAGGCCTGGACCCAGCTCGGGCACTCTTCGAAGGCACGTTCGTGGTCCAAAACGGTTTGGACCGCACTTGTGCCAAATTCGTGGACATCATCCACAGTGACCCTGGCGGCTACGGTACCTCCACTTCTACTGGTACAGTAGACATCTGGCCTAACTACGGCCCAGAAACCGCGCAGCCGGGCTGTCCCAGTGGCGACTTCGACATGTTTTCACCAGAAGGTAACCTAAATGCACCAGGTTTCAAGTTAATTGATAGACAAACTTACCATTTCATGCACGACCCCGTAACCACCAATATCAAGGATTTTTCAAGGATCAGGGAAATTACTGTGGACCAAGATAAGAATAAAAGGTCACTTTTAGTCTACAATATGATGATGGTATGCAGAGGTTGTGTAACGTAAGAGTAGGAGTAATCATCTGTATAAGTAAACTCTTCTACACTAGGTACGTATTTCGATAGATATCATTATCAGACTTTTACCAATGAAAATAAGTTTTTTTTTTTACTTGTTTTACTCAATATTTGTATATATGGTAATTAAATTATGGCTTGATTTTATAATGAGATAAATAACTTTACGGTCTTATTTATCTACTTAACTAAATTATAGAAGAAGCAGAAGCACAATTGGTAAAGGTACCTACAAATTTTGGATAGGTCGATCATTCGAAAATGGATCCTAAAAACTATTTTATTTAATTTCAGCTCCAAATCTGTACCTTACAGACAATTTTTAAATTATTATTTAGTAGACAATCATAAAACCTGTCATGATTTTGATCAGAGCCGCTTTTATCATATTTTCCGTCTTATCCTGATAGGCTAACCCTAACTCTGTCCATACAAAAACCGAATAATTTGAAATAAGTCACCTTAAAATTAAATTCAATGGTTGAACGGTCCACGCTATCAATTGACCGTGACGATGCTCAGATCAATTCATGGCTGAAATCCATCGCCTTTTCCGTCTCTCACAAGGCTATTCGTTAATAATAAGCCATATATTTATATTAATAAAGCACATTGTTTTTCAACTTTCTTGATAATAAAGTAAAATGAGCTCACGTGCTCTAGGTTTGCAGAGAAAAGGTGTAACTTGCAATAACTTCCTTATTCAATGAGTAATAAACAACAAAAAAACGGCTAAGTGCGAGTTGGACTCGCGTACGTAGGGTTTGGTTTTAAACACGTTTGTTGTATGGGAGTCCCACTTAAATATTTATTTTATTCTATTTTTAGTATTTGTTGTTACAGCGGCAACAGAAATACATCATCTGTGAATTCAACTAGACAGTTGAATTCACAGACAGACACTAGACAGCAGCATCACGGTTCATGAGATACAGCCCTGTGACAGACAGACGGACAAACTGACAACGAAGTCTTAGTAATAGGGTCCCGTAATTACCGTTTGGGTACGGAACCCAAAAAAATGGGTACATAATTAAAGTAAAAATAAGCAATGGATATCGTTGAACACAGTAGTTATAACTTATTAATTGACGAAAGACAATTATAGCCACTTGAAACATGCACGGCACCCGTTTTCCGCCTAGGCCGGAGAATTAGACCTTGAGCTCACAATGTCAATGATAAGATTAAAATGTAGGTACTGGGTATCACTTTAAATAACCCTGACAGTAGGCTAAAAAAGACCCACATGATTCATGATTTTACAGAGGCTTATGCTGTGTAGGTCACACAATATAGTACCTATAGATATGATTACCTGCATCAACGGTAAAAACAAACATGACCTAGATCCTATTATAAGCACATGCCTACTCGAACTTGAAAATAAAGATGTGGGACGGCCAGAAACGTATTACAACTTTAATATTGATTAAAGCTTAATACGTAGGTAAATACCTACAGCACTTCCTCATTTCAAACTGTTCTATACCATGGATAGTGAACGAATGCAGCATGTTCTTCAGTTTCACCAATTTGCACCACCGTTGTAGGGAAATCCTGAGCGAACAAAGTATGCCATTATTATGTATTTTTGCAGAAATATACCCTGGAGACGTAGAAAATGGATCAATAGCTTTAGCCACACCAACACCATCGAATATGCACACACTAATAAAGCCCTTTAAACGGCACAGTAAGTGGTGGTTGACGCAATACAACGCCTGTATGTTATGCAAAGACGCTTTCGAAAACTGTCTGTAATATGTGCAATATAGTTTAAAAATAATACAATAAAAGTGCAGCTTGTGACCTTATGCTTTCATTATGCATGAATTGAATAAAAATTATCTATAAGTATGTACAATGCATTGCCAAAGCTGAATGCAACAATTTATTCAAATCGTTTGCATACAATTTATTCTAAATGTTACCCATAAACTGACGTGCTTTTGTTAAGCTTTTTTTGGGTAGGCGTTGGTATAACATTATAATGTGCAGTGTTGTGAAGTACATTCACCGGCAGTATCAACTCCAAGTTTTGAGAAGGAAGTGTCGTGTTACCTAGATGTAACACGAATCTTGTTACTCGAAATGAGTTGGTGAAACTAGACAAACTAAGCTATATGTAGTGTTCCGGTTATCGTACAAAAAATCGTGTTACCCAAATCAGGCTTGCAAACTTAGACTTGGCAACCAAGGATAATCATTGAAAATATTGCAATTCAAGTTTTGAGTTATGCACAATTACCTACACTTTATGGGTTGTATATGTATATATAGTATGTAGGTATGTATAAATAAATAAATATTGGTGGACATTATAACACAGCGCCATCTAGCCCCAAACTAAGCAAAGATTTTTTTTTTTTTTTTTTTTATAAATAGATACTTATGATACATAACACCCAGACATCTAGGCCTGATATACCTAATTTAAAATGTCAAAACTTTGCCAAGTAGGTAATTAGTAGGTTGTCTGACTGATATCGCTGATTAGCGATAAGACCGCCCATTGTTCAGTATAGTTTTTTGACTCAAATTCAAACTCAAACTCAAACTCAAACTCAAACTCAAACTCAAACTCAAACTCAAACTCAAACTCAAACTCAAACTCAAACTCAAACTCAAACTCAAACTCAAACTCAAACTCAAACTCAAACTCAAACTCAAACTCAAACTCAAACTCAAACTCAAACTCAAACTCAAACTCAAACTCAAACTCAAACTCAAACTCAAACTCAAACACAAACTCAAACTCAAACTCAAACTCAAACTCAAACGCAAACTCAAAAATCATTTATTTCAATAAAATCACAAGGATCACTTTGAAACGTCTTAGGAACTAGGTGAAGCTACACCGATTCCACGCGACCAAGCCTAGAAGAATCAGGCAACAAACACGGCTTGTTCTTGTAATGTTCTTTTCCTTAATGCCATGTAGAGCTCCAGTGTGGTGCCAATCGAACAAGGTGAAGGCTCAAACAAGAATAATAATTAAAAGTACCTACCTACTACTCAAGTACGTACAATAATAAAAAAATAACTAAAGAGCTTCAGCACAAATTCAAAAAGCAGCAGTTTTGTATGCAACTTGTATCTATCTATCTAATTGTAGTGTAGGGGACTTTGGTTGGATACTTGTGATGAACTCAAGTCGTAATCTGTTTTGCGTAGATACGTATTGTGCAATTCTAACATTACTGCCTTGGCTATGCTACCTCAGCTTTCATAGGTAAATTTTATCAAAACTAAAAAATTGCTTGAGGCGTCCAGCCAGTAACCTACTCTTACTCCGAAGCTTAGAATAACTTTCTCTGTAAGTTTGATGGTTTTAAGATAATGCGGTTTTTAACAATTTTTCCATCGTATCGTAGTACAAAATATATCCTTAACGTCCCTCAGGTTACGCTTATGAAATCGTATTTATCAATCGTTTTGTTATTCATTTTATACCAAAATCTGAGACACCAATCGAGCCTCTGCCCAATGAAGCAAACTTAAATCCGGCAGTCAGTGATCAGTAGGAGTACCGATCGTAGCGATTATTTAAAGGCTGAAATGAGTAGCAAAATTACAAGTGATTCAGCTGGACAGTCACGAGAGTTATGCAAAGATTTTTTAAGCTTAACGATAAATTAACTATTTCAGATCTTTGCAGTCATGACAGAGCGTGGCGATACTACGTAGAGGCCATATCCTCCCCCACCGCCTTCCCAGCGGGCGCAGCAGCTAACTACGATACCTGGATAGCCCATGGCAGCCAAAACAAAATCAGCATCTATTTAGGAGATCTCACAAATACTAAGTAAGTTTTTACCAGACTTCAAGCAATAAAAGGATTTTGAAATAAGTTTCACAAGAAAATACTGTAGGTACCTATTAGAAAAAGTAGTAGCTCAGCCTTCATCAGTGAAGGCAAAAATCTGGTTAAGGCAGCCTCAACAGAAGGCTCAATATGTCCTACCAACAACACCCAAACCCGGAACAACTATTCGTATTTAATTGCGGAATCGACTCGGCGGCAGAACAGAAGGACCTATTCCTTCTGTTCTGCCGCCGAGTCGATTCCGCATCTCAGGAGTCTCAGCCGGGCAGCCGCGCCGATGAAGTCGTGTATCTTTGCTTAGTTATGCATGTGTATTCCACAGAGCACAAGGCAACTACTATCTGAGCACAAACCCCAAACCTGACTACGGAAAAGGTCTAGAAGGAATGAAACCAGCATTAGGACAAACAAAGAATGAAAACAACACGACCACATCGACCACCCTAACCAAACTACTGAGAAATCTTAGATGATATACGAAAAGTACTGTGAAATCATTTATAGTACGTTCTAGGAGAACTCTCAGTGACTATGTCAGGATGTTATTTGATAGTAATATGTATAAGGTAGAAAAGTGATTAATAGTAGATCAGTGGTGAGTTGACTAAGTTTAATTGGAAATAGAAATCTAAGAGCCCATCCAAACTCACGCGAGAGAGAACAATTGCACCCCATTGACCAACCCCCCCCAACCCCTCTCTCGCCTCCTTTTATCATCGCTTGTTGTGTTGCGGCCGCAGCGTGTGTTCTGCCTCTTGTAGCTAAATCTAATTAGTATAGTAGTCAATCGTTTTTATTTGTGAAGTAGTATTGTAAAATAAATTATTTTTACCCCCTAAATTTCATGAAAATCGTTGAAGACGTTTCCTAATTTCAGATTATATAATACAAGAATAGCTCGTTTTAAGGTATTAGATAAGATAGACAGATTAGTTATTACGTGAAGAAGTGTATAAAAAATACGTCATTTTGTATAGTCTGCATTTATTTTCTAAATAAAAATTACTGAACATGTTTCTAAATTTTTTCATTCTTATATCCTCATGTTGTTAAGTACAAAATATGTTTATTACTTAATTTTGATATATTCGTAGGTACATAAATAGTGTCTCCAGTTTTATCATATTTACAATTTACTGCTAAAACGCAGTAATCATTTATATTTTACATATATTTTACACTTACAAGAAACTTACAGATTTATTAAGTTTATACATAATATACAAGGAATGTTATTACTTATATTCTAAATATTAGAAGCATATAAGCTCAATATAAAAATGGTTTTATATGTATATAAGTGCTACAGCATTTTTTTTAAGTTTAAATATACATGGCAAGTTCTAAATAAGAGTAATTAATGCCTACATATAGCAGTAGTTAGCATTCTATGCGCGACATGCGCGACTTTCAAGATGCATGATCTAAAATTCTAAACAAACAGTAACAGTTTTTGAGAGTAGGTAGTCTATAACATAATATGTAAATAAAACGAATTGGTGTAAATATTACACAGTGTCATCTAGCCCCAAACTAGAAAACCTTGTACTATGGGAATACATTAAAATACTTTTTTTTTAAATAATACATATTATACACAAGCCAACCCGTGACAGACTTTTCTTCGTCCAAATTGCAATAATCGCATAGAAAAAACTACACTTTCAGAAACGTAATTTTTTTCCATAAACCTGTCCTGATAAAATAAATTAAAACTGCGTTGCTATGACGATGAATTATTTTTAGTCTGTGATGTCAATTTTTATAAACACCTGCTGGTGTTTAAAAAAATTTACATCACAGACATCTATACCAAAATCATCTTATTGCGTTTAGGCCTGATTGACTATCAATCATACAAACTTTCACATTAATAAATATTATTAGGATAGTACCCAGACACAGAACAAACATCTATGTAGGTACATGGGTACAATAATATAAGCGGGATTAGGGATCACCCCGTCATAGTAACAGGTACCTGTGCTAGGTCGGCGAAGTGTTGTAAAACCTTTTCATAGTACTGTCGATGTCCACGAGCGCATTTCGGACGTCGTGGGTAGCACCACTGATAGTTTCGAATGTGCTTGCTAATCTTTCAATAGCTCGCGCCTGCAACACAAATATAGATATTAGATAACTCTTATTAATATTATCTACAGTGTCATCCATGTTGGACGAGTGGGACGTACCCTGACTTTCAATCCGAAGGTCGTGAGTTCGAATCTCTGTATGCACATCAATGTATTTTTCTATTCGTACAAATCATATACGCAATACTTACTCGTACTAGTATACGTAATCAAAACGGTAAAGGAAAACATACAAACAGTTATAGTGGTAGCTTTGGACGTGTCTCTTCATAAGGAGCTTTACTAGCTTTATATTATTAGGGACCTACCTACTAGCTGACCCGCGACAGAAGTCGTCAATCAAAAAAACATCTATTAGTTTTTTCCCGAGTTTCACTAATTTTCAGACAACTTACAAAAAAAAAACCATACGAACCTTGTGCTAATTAATAATTACGAATAAAACAATTTTGGTGGAATGATACAAGTCGTTAAAATTTATAAATGTCAGATATTATGTTGTCTTGAAGTATTTTGAATTAATGAAGGTTTTATGCGTTATTCCAATACCTAACCCCTTTTGCATCTTTTAGGGAGTATTTCCGGATTATAATAAGGTAGCCTATTTATACTGATGAATAAGCTATATTACTATAAGTAAGTTTCATTTTAATCCATTAAGTAGTTTTTGCGTGAAAGAGTAACAAACACGTACACATACACACACACACACACACACACACACACACACAAACTTTCGCATTTATAATATTAGTAGGATGTACCTGAATATGGGACGCTTCGGCCAACCTTTCCGTAGCCTGCGCGTTGACGGCGGACGCCTGCGCTAGTTGAGACAACGCTGAGGCTTGATCACTCATTACCTTCACCTGAAGAAACATCAACATTTGTTGTTATATTAGGTTTAGTTTGTAGTAAGGCCTATGTTTTATTGTATTGTTTGTTATTGTTTTTGCCTATGCTTGTGGGACAAACAAACGTTTCTTTCATAAAACTATATGATGAACATCAGTGACAGCCTTAAAATTCATAAAATTTATGGACAAAGAAAGAAGCCAATTCAGACAATTCAGATGCTCTTCATTATTAGCATCAACCGCGATCAATTGTAGAGTAGGTAGAAACAAGGTAGTTTGAATTCTAAAAAGAACAAAGAAAAATAATACTATCAAAAACATAACTTGTAAAAAAAAACTAGTCTTGAAACGCAACTCAGTTCTTCAACCGTAAAAAGTTATGAGATCCATGTAATACCAAATCGGTTATTTTTTTAAGTCCCTACTTAAGGGTCCTTCTGTCTTAAGTTATTACGTAAAGGTTAGCTAATTATATCTCTGATAAACAGCAAGAAAGAGCCAGTGACAGGACAAGCAATCTATCACCTCACCAGTTTCTCCATTATCGCCATCTGCCGGTCCTCGACATCTACTGTTTCATCTGTCTCATCAATGGTTTCTTTGAACGCCACTACTGGATCCTCTTCAGCGTGATTCTGCTCCATGCTGTCTTCGTTGAAAAAGTTTTCCTCAAGATAGTGAGTCTCTTGCTTCACAGAACCGCCACGCTGCTCTAGAACATTACCGAAAAAAGTAATTAATTTAAATGTCAATAAACCTTACTGCAGGCCAAGCTCTCATACACCCGTATTCATGTACGACACTATGAGAACGCTATAGTGCCTAGCTGCCCGCCCCGGATTCGCACGGTACACACGAAGATTATTGGCAAATGTTTGATACTTTAGGTTTTCTAAATGAGGATCTCTTATATTTTTAATGATAAAATATGGCCGATCATTGTTTTATTATCAGGTGATGTCACAGTTTACAAAACTTTGCAAGGATTATTTATGCTCAATAATTAATAAAGAGCATTTTTGCTAATACAGCTTCTCCTGACCACGCGCCGTCCTCGGACGCATTTTCAGAAATCTCGTTGAACACCCAAGGTTAGCTGGGCCTAAGGAAGATCCAGCTGCAACACCAGCATCTTCTTTATTGGTGTCTGTTGATTAGAAACAAAGGTTTATTAAATCACGAGCAATAGTTGCATATGCGTTCTTCCATCTCACTTACAAGGCCCTCATTCAATGAAACACTCAGCTATTCCTAGTCCTTAGCTAGCACTCGTAATGACATACGTCATTTGACTCGTATCTTATACATATAACTCATTCATCCTCCTCTCCACGTACGTAGGACGTACTTATATGCTCTTTGCCTGTACGTCAAACATACGTCACATAGATTCTATAATAGTTACTATTTGATTGGTATACTATAAAATGTATGTTATACCTATACCTACGCTTTTAATGCAGTTTAGGAACCTATACCTACATAGATTCTATAATAGTTACTATGAAATTGGTATTTTCTAAAATGTAAGTTAGCAATAGCAATGGCTAAGGCAATAGAAGATTTTTATGTAATAAGCTAGCAAAGGTCCAACGCATTGAAAAATGCGTCTGCCAGAACGGAGGTCCAACGCATTGAGAAATGCGTCTGCCAGACCGTAGGTCCAACGCATTGAGAAATGCGTCTGCCAGACCGTAGGTCCAACGCATTGGGAAATGCGTCTGCAAGACCGGAGATCCAACGCATTGAAAAATGCGTCTGCAAGACCGGAGGTCCAACGCATTGAAAAATGCGTCTGCCAGACCAGAGGTCCAACGCATTGATAAATGCGTCTGCAAGACCAGAGGTTTCACGCATTGAGAAATGCTATTGTTAAGGCTTTGAATGCAGTTTAGAAACGTAGATTCTATAATGGTTACTATTTAATTGGTATACTATAAAATGTATGTTATACCTATACCTACGCTTTTAATGCAGTTTAGGAACCTATACCTACATAGATTCTATAATAGTTACTATGAAATTGGTATTTTCTAAAATGTAAGTTAGCAATAGCAATGGCTAAGGCAATAGAAGATTTTTATGTAATAAGCTAGCAAAGGTCCAACGCATTGAAAAATGCGTCTGCCAGAACGGAGGTCCAACGCATTGAGAAATGCGTCTGCCAGACCGTAGGTCCAACGCATTGAGAAATGCGTCTGCCAGACCGTAGGTCCAACGCATTGAGAAATGCGTCTGCAAGACCGGAGATCCAACGCATTGAGAAATGCGTCTGCAAGACCGGAGGTCCAACGCATTGAAAAATGCGTCAGCCAGAACGGAGGTCCAACGCATTGAGAAATGCGTCTGCCAGACCGTAGGTCCAACGCATTGAGAAATGCGTCTGCCAGACCGTAGGTCCAACGCATTGAGAAATGCGTCTGCAAGACCGGAGATCCAACGCATTGAGAAATGCGTCTGCAAGACCGGAGGTCCAACGCATTGAGAAATGCGTCTGCCAGACCGTAGGTCCAACGCATTGAGAAATGCGTCTGCAAGACCGGAGATCCAACGCATTGAGAAATGCGTCTGCAAGACCGGAGGTCCAACGCATTGAGAAATGCGTCTGCCAGACCGTAGGTCCAACGCATTGAGAAATGCGTCTGCAAGACCGGAGGACAAATAAGTATTTTCTAAAATGTAAGTTAGCGATAGCAATGGCTAAGGCAATAGATGATTTTTATGTAATAAGCTAGCAGAGGTCCAACGCATTGAGAAATGCGTCTGCAAGACCGGAGGTCCAACGCATTAAGAAATGCGTCTGCCAGACCGTAGGTCCAACGCATTGAGAAATGCGTCTGCAAGACCATAGATCCAACGCATTGAGAAATGCGTCTGCAAGACCGGAGGTCCAGCGCATTGAGAAATGCGTCAGCAAGACCGGAGGTCCAACGCATTGAAAAATGCGTCTGCCAGACCAGAGGTCCAACGCATTGAAAAATGCGTCTGCCAGACCAGAGGTCCAACGCATTGATAAATGCGTCTGCAAGACCGGAGGTCAAACGCATTGAGAAATGCGTCTGCAAGACCTGAGGTTTCACGTATTGAGAAATGCTATTGTTAAAGCTTTGAACGCAGTTTAGAAACGTAGATTCTATAATAGTTACTATTTAATTGGTATACTATAAAATGTATGTTATACCTATACCTACGCTTTTAATGCAGTTTAGGAACCTATACCTACATAGATTCTATAATAGTTACTATGAAATTGGTATTTTCTAAAATGTAAGTTAGCAATAGCAATGGCTAAGGCAATAGAAGATTTTTATGTAATAAGCTAGCAAAGGTCCAACGCATTGAAAAATGCGTCTGCCAGAACGGAGGTCCAACGCATTGAGAAATGCGTCTGCCAGACCGTAGGTCCAACGCATTGAGAAATGCGTCTGCCAGACCGTAGGTCCAACGCATTGGGAAATGCGTCTGCAAGACCGGAGATCCAACGCATTGAAAAATGCGTCTGCAAGACCGGAGGTCCAACGCATTGAAAAATGCGTCTGCCAGACCAGAGGTCCAACGCATTGATAAATGCGTCTGCAAGACCAGAGGTTTCACGCATTGAGAAATGCTATTGTTAAGGCTTTGAATGCAGTTTAGAAACGTAGATTCTATAATGGTTACTATTTAATTGGTATACTATAAAATGTATGTTATACCTATACCTACGCTTTTAATACAGTTTAGGAACCTATACCTATATAGATTCTATAATAGTTACTATGAAATTGGTATTTTCTAAAGTGTAAGTTAGCCATAGCAATGGCTAAGGCAATAGATGATTTTTATGTAATAAGCTAGCAGAGGTCCAACGCATTGAGAAATGCGTCTGCAAGACCGGAGGTCCAACGCATTGAGAAATGCGTCTGCCAGACCGTAGGTCCAACGCATTGAGAAATGCGTCTGCAAGACCGGAGATCCAACGCATTGAGAAATGCGTCTGCAAGACCGGAGGTCCAACGCATTGAGAAATGCGTCAGCAAGACCGGAGGTCCAACGCATTGAAAAATGCGTCTGCCAGACCAGAGGTCCAACGCATTGAAAAATGCGTCTGCCAGACCAGAGGTCCAACGCATTGATAAATGCGTCTGCAAGACCGGAGGTCAAACGCATTGATAAATGCGTCTGCAAGACCTGAGGTTTCACGTATTGAGAAATGCTATTGTTAAGGCTTTGAACGCAGTTTAGAAACGTAGATTCTATAATAGTTACTATTTAATTGGTATACTATAAAATGTATGTTATACCTATACCTACGCTTTTAATGCAGTTTAGGAACCTATACCTACATAGATTCTATAATAGTTACTATGAAATTGGTATTTTCTAAAATGTAAGTTAGCAATAGCAATGGCTAAGGCAATAGAAGATGTTTATGTAATAAGCTAGCAAAGGTCCAACGCATTGAAAAATGCGTCTGCCAGAACGGAGGTCCAACGCATTGAGAAATGCGTCTGCCAGACCGTAGGTCCAACGCATTGAGAAATGCGTCTGCCAGACCGTAGGTCCAACGCATTGAGAAATGCGTCTGCAAGACCGGAGATCCAACGCATTGAGAAATGCGTCTGCAAGACCGGAGGTCCAACGCATTGAAAAATGCGTCTGCAAGACCGGAGGTCCAACGCATTGAAAAATGCGTCTGCCAGACCGTAGGTCCAACGCATTGGGAAATGCGTCTGCAAGACCGGAGATCCAACGCATTGAAAAATGCGTCTGCAAGACCGGAGGTCCAACGCATTGAAAAATGCGTCTGCCAGACCAGAGGTCCAACGCATTGATAAATGCGTCTGCAAGACCAGAGGTTTCACGCATTGAGAAATGCTATTGTTAAGGCTTTGAATGCAGTTTAGAAACGTAGATTCTATAATGGTTACTATTTAATTGGTATACTATAAAATGTATGTTATACCTATACCTACGCTTTTAATACAGTTTAGGAACCTATACCTATATAGATTCTATAATAGTTACTATGAAATTGGTATTTTCTAAAGTGTAAGTTAGCCATAGCAATGGCTAAGGCAATAGATGATTTTTATGTAATAAGCTAGCAGAGGTCCAACGCATTGAGAAATGCGTCTGCAAGACCGGAGGTCCAACGCATTGAGAAATGCGTCTGCCAGACCGTAGGTCCAACGCATTGAGAAATGCGTCTGCAAGACCATAGATCCAACGCATTGAGAAATGCGTCTGCAAGACCGGAGGTCCAGCGCATTGAGAAATGCGTCAGCAAGACCGGAGGTCCAACGCATTGAAAAATGCGTCTGCCAGACCAGAGGTCCAACGCATTGAAAAATGCGTCTGCCAGACCAGAGGTCCAACGCATTGATAAATGCGTCTGCAAGACCGGAGGTCAAACGCATTGAGAAATGCGTCTGCAAGACCTGAGGTTTCACGTATTGAGAAATGCTATTGTTAAGGCTTTGAACGCAGTTTAGAAACGTAGATTCTATAATAGTTACTATTTAATTGGTATACTATAAAATGTATGTTATACCTATACCTACGCTTTTAATGCAGTTTAGGAACCTATACCTACATAGATTCTATAATAGTTACTATGAAATTGGTATTTTCTAAAATGTAAGTTAGCAATAGCAATGGCTAAGGCAATAGAAGATGTTTATGTAATAAGCTAGCAAAGGTCCAACGCATTGAAAAATGCGTCTGCCAGAACGGAGGTCCAACGCATTGAGAAATGCGTCTGCCAGACCGTAGGTCCAACGCATTGAGAAATGCGTCTGCCAGACCGTAGGTCCAACGCATTGAGAAATGCGTCTGCAAGACCGGAGATCCAACGCATTGAGAAATGCGTCTGCAAGACCGGAGGTCCAACGCATTGAAAAATGCGTCTGCAAGACCGGAGGTCCAACGCATTGAAAAATGCGTCTGCCAGACCGTAGGTCCAACGCATTGGGAAATGCGTCTGCAAGACCGGAGATCCAACGCATTGAAAAATGCGTCTGCAAGACCGGAGGTCCAACGCATTGAAAAATGCGTCTGCCAGACCAGAGGTCCAACGCATTGATAAATGCGTCTGCAAGACCAGAGGTTTCACGCATTGAGAAATGCTATTGTTAAGGCTTTGAATGCAGTTTAGAAACGTAGATTCTATAATGGTTACTATTTAATTGGTATACTATAAAATGTATGTTATACCTATACCTACGCTTTTAATACAGTTTAGGAACCTATACCTATATAGATTCTATAATAGTTACTATGAAATTGGTATTTTCTAAAGTGTAAGTTAGCCATAGCAATGGCTAAGGCAATAGATGATTTTTATGTAATAAGCTAGCAGAGGTCCAACGCATTGAGAAATGCGTCTGCAAGACCGGAGGTCCAACGCATTGAGAAATGCGTCTGCCAGACCGTAGGTCCAACGCATTGAGAAATGCGTCTGCAAGACCGGAGATCCAACGCATTGAGAAATGCGTCTGCAAGACCGGAGGTCCAACGCATTGAGAAATGCGTCAGCAAGACCGGAGGTCCAACGCATTGAAAAATGCGTCTGCCAGACCAGAGGTCCAACGCATTGAAAAATGCGTCTGCCAGACCAGAGGTCCAACGCATTGATAAATGCGTCTGCAAGACCGGAGGTCCAACGCATTGAAAAATGCGTCAGCAAGACCGGAGGTCCAACGCATTGAAAAATGCGTCTGCCAGACCAGAGGTCCAACGCATTGAAAAATGCGTCTGCCAGACCAGAGGTCCAACGCATTGATAAATGCGTCTGCAAGACCGGAGGTCAAACGCATTGAGAAATGCGTCTGCAAGACCTGAGGTTTCACGTATTGAGAAATGCTATTGTTAAGGCTTTGAACGCAGTTTAGAAACGTAGATTCTATAATAGTTACTATGAAATTGGTATTTTCTAAAGTGTAAGTTAGCCATAGCAATGGCTAAGGCAATAGATGATTTTTATGTAATAAGCTAGCAGAGGTCCAACGCATTGAGAAATGCGTCTGCAAGACCGGAGGTCCAACGCATTGAGAAATGCGTCTGCCAGACCGTAGGTCCAACGCATTGAGAAATGCGTCTGCCAGACCGTAGGTCCAACGCATTGAGAAATGCGTCTGCAAGACCGGAGATCCAACGCATTGAGAAATGCGTCTGCAAGACCGGAGGTCCAACGCATTGAAAAATGCGTCTGCAAGACCGGAGGTCCAACGCATTGAAAAATGCGTCTGCAAGACCGTAGGTCCAACGCATTGAGAAATGCGTCTGCAAGACCGGAGGTCCAACGCATTGAAAAATGCGTCTGCAAGACCAGAGGTCCAACGCATTGATAAATGCGTCTGCAAGACCGGAGGTCAAAGGCATTGAGAAATGCGTCTGCAAGACCAGAGGTTTCACGCATTGAGAAATGCTATTGTTAAGGCTTTGAATGCAGTTTAGAAACGTAGATTCTATAATGGTTACTATTTAATTGGTATACTATAAAATGTATGTTATACCTATACCTACGCTTTTAATACAGTTTAGGAACCTATACCTACATAGATTCTATAATAGTTACTATGAAATTGGTATTTTCTAAAATGTAAGTTAGCCATAGCAATGGCTAAGGCAATAGATGATTTTTATGTAATAAGCTAGCAGAGGTCCAACGCATTGAGAAATGCGTCTGCAAGACCGGAGGTCCAACGCATTGAGAAATGCGTCTGCCAGACCGTAGGTCCAACGCATTGAGAAATGCGTCTGCAAGACCGAAGATCCAACGCATTGATAAATGCGTCTGCAAGACCGGAGGTCCAACGCATTGAAAAATGCGTCTGCCAGACCAGAGGTCCAACGCATTGATAAATGCGTCTGCAAGACCGGAGGTCCAACGCATTGAGAAATGCGTCTTAAAGACCAGAGGTTTCGCGCATTGAGAAATGCTATTGTTAAGGCTTTGAATGCAGTTTAGAAACGTAGAATCTATAATAGTTACTATTTAATTGGTATACTACATATAAAATGTATGTTATACCTATACCTACTTACCTACGCTTTTAATGCAGTTTAGGAACCTATACCTACATAGATTCTATATAGTTACTATGAAATTGGTATTTTCTAAAATGTAAGTTAGCCATAGCAATGGCTAAGGCAATAGATGATTTTTATGTAATAAGCTAGCAGAGGTCCATCGCATTGAGAAATGCGTCTGCAAGACCTGAGGTCCAACGCATTGATAAATGCGTCTGCAAGACCAGAGGTTCCACGCATTTCAGGTACCTATACCTACATAGATTATATAATAGTTACTATGAAATTGGTATTCTCTAAAATTTATGTTATTCAAGCATCCGCCCGCGGCTTCGCTCGCGTGTAACCTGGATAAAAAGTGTCCTATATGCTATTTCAGGGCATGAGCTATGCATGTTCTAAGTTTCAACTTAATCCATAATGTCGTTTGGGCGTGATTGAGGCACAAACACACAAACAAACTCAACAAACTCTCGCAATTATAATATTACTAAGTTTATCCATATTAAATACTAAAAGCAATAGATGTATCAATTTTGATAAGAATTTGAGAAATATACTAAAATGAGCGTTGTTTAAATGTATCCAATTTTTTTATTGTATTAATAGCTCATGTAATACCTATCTATACCTACGCTTTTAATGCAGTTCAGGTACCTATACCTACATAGATTCTTTAATAATTACTAAAAAAAAGTAATATCTAAAATGTAAGTTAGCCATAGCAATGACTAAGGGAATAGATGTTTTTTTTATGAAATAAGCTAGCAGAGGTCCAACGCATTGAGAAATGCGTCTTCATGACCGGAGGTCCCACGCATTGAAAAATGCCATGCCATCAAAAACATAACTTGTAAATAAAACAAATTAGTTCTTCTACCGTAAAAAGTTGTGAGATGAAATCCATGTTATATACAAAGTCGGTTAATTTATTCAGTCCCTACTTGAGGGTCTTTCTGTCCTAAGTTAGTACGTTACTTGTAAAATAGTCAAAGGAATGATAGTAGAAGATAGCGGAAAGGAAAAAACTAATTGTACACTAAACACTAATTGTATTCTTAATTTGAAGCGTCTATGTCAGCTAGAAGTGCCTTAGAGTTTGGATGATCGGTCAGTCAGTGAGTGAGTGAGTGAGTGAGTGAGTAACTGGCAAAATAAAATATAACTTTAAACTAGGTACTTGTTCAAATTGAATGAAATTTGAAATATACTATGTTTATACAATGCCTGCTTGGTTACTGAAAATTCAGGCTTCTAATTTTATCCACAACGAAGTCATAGGGGCCGAAAATGGCCTGGGGGCCGTACTAGAATCTCTAAAGTAAGACTAAAGCGATATTACTATAAGAGGCAAAGTGACAACGCTATACGAAACGAACACGTATGGCGTCGTCACCCTGGCACCACAAGTAATAATGCTATAGTCTTACTTTAGTTTAGGTACTGCCGTGGCGCTTTTTTGCTCGACTTGGCAGGGGTACTTCCGTGCCCCCAGATTATAGCTTTGAATGCAGTTTAGGCACATAGATTCTATAATTGCTACCTACTATGAAATTGGTATTCTCTAAAACATAAATTACTCACCTATACTTACGCTTTCAATGCAGGTACCTATACCTACATAGATTCTTTAATAGTTACTAGGAAATTGGTATTCTTAAAAATGTAGGTATGTTAGCCAGCTAAGGCCATGGATGGTTTTTTATTATTATCACTAATTACCTACATAATTATTTTTGGTTACTACTAAATTTTTCTGCGTTGTGTAACTTACACTGTTTAACTTAATTAGATTCTTTTATATTATATTATATCTTAAGTGCCTGATCTGTAACCTACAATCTCGATATGGAAGAGCGAGGTCTTCTAACACAAGTATTTATTACTTAAAAGAAGGCCTCAACCTAGTGATAGATTTATGTAATTTTGGGTACAGAAATAAATATTTTTTTTTTTTTTTTTTTTTTCGAAATTAGCTAGCAGAGGTACCACGCATTGAGAAACGCGTCTGTAAGGTAAGGCCGCATCTACGATGTGAGCCCAAGGGACGCACATCGCGCTGCAGGTGGATCACGGGATCTGCTTGTCCCGATTCACAAAGCGATTTACTCGCCCCGCGCACTCCAAACATAGAACACGCCACGATTGTGTGACTGTGAAGTGACTGTAACATAAAAGCATGAGGTGAAAAATACAGCACAACTCACGAGACACCATTCTCCTTTAAAAGACACCATGTAATGGGCACTTTGGGCAGGCACATTGGTATTGCATTATTGAAAACGCGTTTGAGCTCGACAGTGTCTAAAATGCTACAATGCCCTGACGACCGCCTCTACGAGTAAGGCGCATCGCCCACGCGAGCTAGAGTCGAGGTGGTGTCACGACATAGACAAGGCGCGGAGACGGAGACGGCTTGGAGTCAATGTGAGGGCGAGCAAGCGGCGCGGGGGCGCGCCTCGCCTCGACGCCGGCGCCGGCGCCGGCGCCGCCTCGAGTCTAGCTCATGTGGGCGATGCGCCTACCTCGTAGCAACTTTCTGCCCCCTTAGTGTGAAGTGTAACCTTGCTATAGCAAAGCAAGCTATCACGCGTTTGCTTAATTGTTAGAATGCTCTTGTATAAACACGGCTCCGTAGCAGGCACTACTTACATGGCATTTGTAGAGCTCCATAGGTAGGTTCGGGTTAAAAATTGCAAGTATAGGCTTACCTACATGTTAGTTCTTTAGGTACAGGCGGATTAGTTTTTGTTCTCGTCTCCATTCGAACTTAGCATCCATTTTAGTAAGCCGTGAGATACCTTCAATATATCTGCGGAAATACCCTGCCAGGCCCGGGGTTGACACACCAGTTTTATATTAGCTAAGGACAGAAGAATTGGTTAATGTCTTATTCATTATTTTTATGGGTTCGGTCTAACCTGACCAATGACCATGACCTGTATTTTTGCAAAATGAACACGTGACTTCATAGTGGCTCAAAGAGATAAACATATCTCCCAAATTGAGAAACGATCAAGGTACTTTGAGAAGTCTTACCATGATCGATCTTAACGCTTATTTGAAGGAGCTATCCCGAGTAGATGAGAACGAACACACAAATCCGGCGAAAAAAACCTAGTTTCTAACTACAGACCAATTTCTATTCTTTCATCTATGGGAAAGATCTTTGAATCAATAGTTTGTCCTAACATAAAAATCCATTTTCAGCAAAACCTCACGGAGCACCAACACGGCTTTGTGAAAACCCGATCAACCGCTACGAACTTAGTTTCCTTTGTCGAGAGCCTCACAGAGGCTGTAGACAAGCATCAAGAAGTAGATGTCATTTATCACACATATTACTTATTAGGAAACTTGCAGCATACGGCTTCGCTGGGAACATTATTAAGTGGATCGAGTCTTACTTGAGTAATAGGTTATTCTTTGTCGTCGTAAATGGCTATAGATCGGATCTATTTGGCATAGGTTCTGGAGTACCGCAAGGGTCTCACTTAGGGCCCATTCTATTCAATATATTTATAAATGACATTCCAAATTGCTTTGATTCTTCTTCACCATTTTTATTTGCCGATGACCTAAAAATATCTCGTATTATAAAAAACCGACAGTGATATTTATCTGCTGCAAAACGAATTGGACAGATTATTTGAATGGTGTTGTGCTAACAAAATGTACATCAACACTGATAAATGTTTTTATATAAAATTTTCTAGGAAGCATAACGTGTTTAGATCAAATTACAACATTGGAGGCACTCCTATACGTGAGGTGGATGTCATCAGAGACTTAGGAGTAACATTAGATAAGAAATTAACTTTCGTTCCGCACATAGATGACGTCATCAAGAGAGCATCTAAAATTTTAAGATTTATTATAAGGAACAGCAAAATTTTCAGAAAACCTCATACCAAAATTCTCTTGTACAACACCCTAGTCCGAAGCATACTCGAATACGTACAGTATTCGAGTATGCTTCGGTTATGCTTTCATTTTGTGGAGACCTCATTATGCAACCCATATTCTGAGAATCGAGAGGGTGCAAAAGCGTTTTTTGTGGCATCTCTCTTATGCAGCTAACATTGCTAAAGTCAAAACATCTTATAAAGAGAGACTCACGCATTTCAGAATTATCTACTTTGGAAAAGCGCAGAACTCAACTAGACCTTACTTTTTTATTTAAAATGTTGACTTATCAAATAGCATGTCCCCAACTTTTGCATCAGTTTAACTTCAGAGTCCCCCGCAGAAAACCCCGTTACCCTATCTCTTTGCTTGTCCCTCCACATCGCACCACTGTACTTGGTACAAACTCTCCAGTCCCCAGGTTATGCAGGTCCCTAAACGATAATTGCAAGAACATTGATATTTTTTCTACAAACTTAAGTAAGTTCCGCCGGCACTTGGCCGAGAACTTATCTAACTAAGTAATGTTTTAAAATTTAAAATTAAAGTAGGATTAGATAGGCATGTTACTATTACATGCCTCTCTAGTTTTATTTCCTTCTTAGTTCATAATATATTATAATGTATAAACGCTATTATTATTTTTTCTCTTTCTGTAATTTGTTACTTCTTCATTAAGATATTAAAAGCATGCAGTGTTTACCTATAAGTGATTGTGCAATTAGCGTAAGACAGTACTATTGTACCTAATTTGTAAGGTTTTTCTTTTCATGTATCGTTGTAATAATTGTTGGTAGACCTTAATAAATAAATAAATAAATAAAATCATGGCAGCGAGAGCGCGATCGTGGTTGATGGTGGTGTCGGTGCGATTTGCAATGGGTAGTCAAACGTGATACTCGTATAATAGAATGAAAATAACAGTTGATTGTTTTTTTATCGAAAGCAAAAACGTTCTGCCGAGATACAAAGATGTGAACTTAAATGAATCCCACTTCTGATGTTAAAAATATAAATATATTTAACTAAAAGAAACAACCTTTACAACAAAAAATCATTTAGATACATCATTTGACATAACCAAAATGAACAAATTAACTATCACGATTGTTTTAATTCAATCACGATTATTTCCATCATGTGGATTTTGTCCACAAATTTATGTAATCGAATTAGTAAAGCGACTTAGGCCAGAACCACACTTGACGGAAACTCCGTCGCGGAATATATCTATTCTATACATATATCTATATCTATACATATAATAAAACTGTAGAAGAGTTCAATTCTGTACATTTAATAAAAACTAAAAAATAATACTCTAGGGGTCTTCATACAAGTAACACAAGCAAAAAAAAAAAACATTTTGGAATTTTTGTCTGTCTGGTTGTCTGTCTGTTGTCTGGCTTTCACGCAAAAACTACTGGACGGATTTTGATGAAACTTTTTTTTTTATATAGCTATTTGTCCTCGGCAACTTAAAGGCAATAATTTTGAAAGATCGGAATACCAGATTACTTATATGCTCTTTGTACCAGATGTGGAACTATAGCGGTCTGGGTCTGGGTAATCTATATAAGATATTAATATAGGTACTGCTTTAGGAAAAGTTGGTCTGATTAGCATTTGCTGTCGACATACTAAAAACAGAATAAAATAAATATATACAGTCGTGGTCAACTAATTAGGGACATGCAAGATAGTGAAGAACAATAACCGGTTATGTACATAAAAATATAAAACCCTATTGATTTCTCAGTAACTATTATTTGCATAATTTGGTCCGATTATTATGCTTTAAATGGCTGTAAATAAAAGAATAAATCAATAGAAAAAAGTATTTAATATCAAAGGTTGAACATGTATTCAATTTTAAGGTATAATTCTGTAGCTGGAGATTTAATTAAGGACAGTAAACTATAATGAAAAATAGAGTTAAACAAAACTAATAATCTGCAGTATTATAATATCTTTAACAGCTCCATTTTATTACGTGTAAAATCAGTACCCAGTAGCAAAACATTTGTTAGTAATTACCGCTTGACACCGATGTGGCATAGACATTATCAGTTTCTGGCATGTTTCGACAGGAATGTTTGCCCATGCCTCACAAAAAGCTTCATTAAGTTAATCTAAAGTTGTGGTACGATAAGTGGCTACTTTTTTCTTGATTTCGTGCCAAAGGTGCTCGATTGGGTTAAGGTCCGGGCTATTTGCTGGCCAATCTAGCACCGATACTTACTGACTGGTAAGAAACGACTTGACTGAACGGGCGGTATGTTTCGGGTCGTTATCATGCTGAAACGTCCATATAATAGGGAGATGCTCCTCAGCATAGGGAAGCATCGTTTCCTCCAATATTGCCTTGTATTGATGTTGGTCTAAGTTACCCTGAACTTTCCTCACAGGTCCCACTCCACGTCCAGAAAATGAACCCCACATTTTAATGTTTGCACCGCCATGTTTCACCTGCTTTTTTTGTGAATCTTGGATTCATTTCCGCTTTTACTGGACGCCGTACGTATTGCCTTCCATCTGAAGAAATCAAATTAACCTTGGTCTCGTCAGAGAATAATACATGTTGCCATTGGGCGTAGGTCCAATGTCCATATTTACGTGCAAACGCCAAACGAGCATTTCTATGTTCTTTCTTCAACAACGGTACTTTGCGAGCCACTCTTCCGAACAACCCTGCTTCTACCAGACGTCGTCGAACGGTCCTCGCTGAGACACCAGCTCTTTCGTCTGTCCCAAACACTTCGTGTTTAATTAAAATAGAGCCTAGAAACGGATCTTTCTTAGCTAACCTGGTTATCATTCTATCTTCTTGCGGAGTTGTTTTTCTCGATCTTTTTGTTCTGGGCACATTTAAATCTGTGTTATTGCGTCTGACATGTTGCACTGCATTGTATACCATAGTTTTTGAACAATTTAAATGTTCTGCTATCCTTCGGTATGGCCAACCATGCTCGACAACAAACTTCATGATAATTTTTCGTAGTGTTGGATCGCAACTTATATTTTTACCCATTTTTCTTCAAAATATTTTTCAAAACTTAAAATAAATATCGGGATTGCCGCCAAAACTACCACGAAACAATAAGAGAAGAAGTAAAAAAGTATTGAGATTCAAATTTTGAAAATAGAACGCAATATCTCAGTGTCCCTAATTAAATGGCCAGCCAGCATTATTTGAACAAATAGCACTACGATAATCTATCAGCTATACTGTAAAGAGGTTTAATGTTTAAGAAGTTGTTATTGTTTGTATAATCGGGCACATAAATGACTAATTATACTTACATGTAAGAGATATGGAATATGGTTTAGACTCGTTGGAAAATAAAAAATAAATTCACAATTCGGTTTAACCAAAGAGTGTCCCTAATTAGTTGACCACGACTGTAAGTGGGGCTCCCATACAACAAAAGTGTTTTTTTGCCGTTTTTTATAGATATAAGTACTGATATAAAAGTTGCGGGATATTCAAATCGTGGCTACCAATGAGAGGATAGCCTCACGGGGTCAGCAGCGGGATAACTTGCGTATATTCCGCGGATACCCATCTCCATTTAAGCCATACCATAGCCATACCTATTTAAAAAAATCTCATTTTTAAATGTCTATCGCCCAGCGAAGCGGGCACGGGTCAGCTAGTTGCATATAAATTACAAATACATAGCGGGCACACTACGCGGAAGATCGGTCACTCCGTCGCAGACCGGATTTATATGCAATGTATTAACATGTATTGGCGTTCCGTAGCGGCCTTTCCGTCGAGTATGGCGCTGGCCTTACCTACTGCAAATTGGAAAAACCATCACCTACACAACCTGACTCCAATCCGTAAAAATACCATCCAAGCCGAAATCACCAGATTGATCATGTGCCGCGATATTTTTAGGGTTCCGTACCCAAAGGGTAAAAACGGGACCCTATTACTAAGACTCTGCTATCCGTCTGTCTGTCCTAAGGCTGTATCTCATAAACCGTGATAGCTAGACCATTAAAATTTTCACAGATGATGTATTTCTGTTGCCGCTATAACAACAAAAACTAAAAACAGAATAAAATAAGTATATATTGTGGGGCTCCCATACAACAAACGTGATTTTAACGTACAAACCCTTTGTGCGCTAGTCCGACTCGCACCTGGCCGGTTTTTTATTGTCAGGTGATGACACAATTTACAATAATTCGCATGGAGTATTTATGCTCAATAATTTACAAAGAATGCTAATACTAGTACTAAGTACATATAATATATAAACCTGATTGCTACTATAAGTCAATTTTAAATCCATCATAATTTTTTTGGACTGTTTGTAACATTAACATCACATCACCTGTTTCCATAATCAAAAACAGGTGGAGTTGCCCAAAACATTGGGTGTGGCCCAATGAAATTTTGAGATAAGAAGTATGATCCTAGAAGAAAAACATTGTTGATCTTGTGGAACACCAACTTACTGCTATTATCATGAGAAAGAAATAAATCCCAAATCTTCTTCTCTATGTTGGAACACAGATTGTTGGGATTCACACCATTTGACACCACCTTAGATCTCACAGTTGATTTCTTGTCAGCCCAATACTGCAACAAAATTGTTTCCTAAATTAAATACCTTAAAATGTATGTGGTATGCAAGACTATTTAGAAAAAAAATAATAATTGTAAAGATTAAATTCAACACACTGGTGGCTTTTTCTGAGGGTTTCATAGTCTACAAGAAACCCTTATAGTTTCGCCATATAGTTACGCTGACAAAGTGGTAGAATAAAATATTTAAAAACAATTTTATTAAAGATACATACATGAAAAATGGGGATATTTTTATATTTCTCCCGTACCCCATGGTGTGGTAAATTGTTGAATAGGTCTTTAAAAAAAATTGTGGCTTTGGGAAAACTACTTTTCGATTATAGGAGCCGTTTGTGAAATTAAGCACTGTATGTGCTAATTTTTGCGAGTTGATTATGGAGGCGTGAAAAAATTCACGGTAGTACCCTAGTACATATATAATTATAGAATATAAAAATTAAAAGCAAAACTATTACCTACAGTTGTGTAGGCGTTACACGTTTACGAGTATAGACGTAATAGTCAACCAACTTATAAAATGTACTTGAAGAAAAAGAAATAATCATTTTTTTTAGTACAAATACCATTGAAAATTACATATTATAACGTTTTTAGCTGTGTAAACTACGAACCTTACATTGCGCGTGGCCCGAAACACACTTGGCCGGTTTTTTTTTTAATTTTTCTTTATATGACTAGGTATATCCTGATTCATAGATAGTACTTTTAGCTAATGCCATAATTCAATCAAATTCGCAATGCAACAACATGATAAGGAAAATATTACATTCTATCGGAAGCTCACTATGTAGGTACAGCTGCAAAATATTTTTGCATCTTTGGTGTGCATACTTAAATCTCGTAACACCATGTCGTAAAGATGGATAATGGTTGGCTGAGATAGCACATCAACCACATAGCCCAATAGACGTCTAATAGCTTCATTCCTTCAAACAAATCATTGAGATGTGTGTCAGGGGAAACGGTAAAAAATGCATTTTGATTGGCCGGTTTGATGTCACAACCACAGAGCAGATAAGGTCACAGCTTGCCACGGGGCGCGTCGTGAGTCGCTCTCGGTGTCTTGACAACAGTATAAGCCTTATGTGTTGATTGATAGTGTTCGCCTTGCATGAGGAGTCTATATACTGTGTGGTCGATGAGATAGCATACCTACCTAATACATTCAACTATAAAATTTATACCCTCTTCATCATGTGTGAAGCCCTTAAAGGTCCTCACATACTATAGAAATATAAATGAATATTTGATTTTTAAATTTTTGTATTGACATAGGTACTTTCTATAAGTAATCTACAAACTTACTTTGATCCATGACTTCATAGGTCTAGTGGGTCCTGTAATGCCATTTACAATCCTTGACAGTTTGAACCAGAGTTTCTTACTCTCGTCCCGGCCTTCAAGTCCTCTTAGCTGTCCCAATCCGAGGGCTGGGTGCTTCTCCATGAAGTCTACAATTGCCATCACTTGCTCCAAGCTCGGCCGAGACTAGAATAAATAATTAAAAATCAAATCTATACATATTGAATGGATGAAGGATACATCCTCTTTACTGCATTTATAAACATATTGATACTAAGTATCACTATAAAAGAGAAAAAGTCTATGACAGAATCATAATTAAGTATAATATTTGTCAGATATAACATTAATTTTACTGATATGCTAACAAAGCCGACTAAAAAGGGAGGATTCTACATAAAAATTGTCTAGGTGATAATATTTTTTTCTCTAATTACACAAAAAATTTAAATTTCTTACCAATTGTTTTTTTCAAATGACATTCTTTTTTTAATTTAATTCTTTCCAAACTTCCATAGAGTTTGGTAAGGCAGTAAAGAGGTTTGATAAAATGTGTGAATCTCACAGATATTTATAGGTAGGTAGGTACATAGAGCTATAAATGTAACTGAACTTGTCAACCCATCATTTTAGTCAAAAACCTTTAATCTAGTTTTGTAATTAAGTAGGTAATATGACAAATAAATAAACGAATGAAACCGGATTATAAACTAACAATAGTACCAACGAGTTGGAAGAATTTAGTACAAGAGTAAAATGAGATTCGAGTTTCCATGCTAAAGTCATCGCATTTACGAAACTAAAACTAATATTATTGAAATAGGAATCGAGATACTCACGGCTATGGAGCGATCCGTCATAATGAGTCGCTTCTACACTACTCCTTACAAATTACTAACTTAGTTTGTGTAACAATAAATAAACGAAGCCCATTTTGCAAGTAAATTCTGTTTTATATGTATAAAATCTCGAGGATTTTCAATGTCTATTCACAAAAAGTCGATGGCAAAATTCAATGACAACCATTAGTTGGGGCGTCGACCTAAAACAAATAAAACCGGCCAAGTGTGAGTCCGGTGAGTCGACTCGTGCACGAAGGGCTCCGTACCATTATCTATAAAATAACGAGAGAAAAATAACGTTTGTCATATGGGAGGTTAGGTACATAAACATTTATTTTATTCTGTTTTTAGGGTTTCGAGTCTACAAGAAACCTTAAGGGTTTCTTGTAGACTCGCCATGTCCGCCCGTCCGTCCGTCCGTCTGTCCGCAGCTTAGCTCAGAGACGCTTAGTGCTAGAAAGCTGTAATTTGACGTGTACATAAATACAAATCAGTAATCTCAACAAAGTCGTAGAATAAAATGTAGTCGTAGGTCTTTAAAAATAGTGGAGGGTTTGTGAAAACTACTTGTAGATTAAGAGATCCGTTTGTGAAATATTAAGCTTTAAAGTACCAATTTTTGTCAGAAACGAGTGTCCCCCCACCCCCTCTAAATCTAAACTATTGGAGGCGTGAAAAAACTTAAAAGGAAAATTAAGTTACAAGTTACAAGTTTTCTAATAATAGACGTACCTAATAGTCGACCAACTTATAAAATGTCTTGAAGAAGAAATAATCATTTTTTTTTTACAAATTCCATTGAAAATTACTTGTCATAACGTTGTTAGCTGTGTCAACTACGAAACCCTACATTGCGCGAGTCCAACTCGTTTTTATTAGTATTTGTTGTTATAGCGGCAACAGAAATACATCATCTGCTCATGAACCGTGATAGTTTAAGCTATCACGGTTCATGAGATACCTACAGCTTGGTGACAGACAGACAAACGGAAAACGAAGCCTTAGTAATAGGGTACCGTTTTTACCCCTTGGGTACGGAACCCTAAAAATAAATAAAGGTGATGCTCTTTGGGTGTAGGTATGTATTGCTTTGCAAACAAGCAAGCAGTCCTGAATCGTGAAGGTTTAGTCAATCACTGTTACTTTTGCTGTTACTGTCATAAATTTATTGCTGTCAACGTTAAATCGATATCACGCAGTCACATAAAGACAGTCCGACAAAAAATTAGATGTCCCTTCCCTCAGTTCCCTCTCAAAGAGCCCACACTCCACTACTCCACTCCACTTCTCCAAAGAGCATTGCACTTCTCCACCAAAGAGCATTTCTCCACTCCACTCTGCACCACCACCACCCACGGCACACAGGCACACACAGAAATTCACAGAATTCCGGATGTTTTGCTTTCTCGTGCTGTGGATTTCTTTCAGTGTTTATTGTTTATTTGTAGATAACCGTACATAAAAGTTTATCTAAAGAAAGCATTCGATTTACGAATTGTTTAACTACATCAAATATCACCGTCGCACATACTTGTTGTTTTGTCTCCTAAAATTGAATATGTGTAGATATTAAATAGTCCCGTTAGAAATGGCTAATTCTGTGAACATATCAATTGAAGCTCCTATAGAAAACCAAATTCAAGAAATAACTTACGATGGACAGGAGATATACCAAGCGTTAGTGTTATATTTACAATTCAAATCCTAAGTCATAATGAAGATTTTGATAAAAGAACCATACCAGGATCAAATTGATTGTTTTCATATTCCTTACCTACTTTTACCTTTTTATTGCAACTAAATCTTATCTTTTTGATATTTCAGACCTCTTTCTATGTCGGAAAACCTCTCTCGGCTGGCTCAAAAGATAGACTTCTCCAAGTCCGATGATGAGTTTTGTAGTGTCAAAAAGGAGGGTGAAAGTAGCTCTGATACCAAGTCTGAGGATGATAAAGAGCCTGGATACCAGTCAAGTCTTTGGCCTTGGGACTCTGTGAGAAACAAATTGAGGAATGCTTTGACTGAAGTTAGTGTTTTGGCTGATGTGTTATCTATTGCTAAAGAAAAGAGGTATATGGTGAGCATCAACATTCTAATACCTAATTTTATGATACACTGTTCTTCTGTACTTCGAGTAACCTATTATGTGAAAGAAACATATTTTTATGTATTAACTAGCTTCCACTCACAAACACAACTAACCATGAGGTTAAAAAGTAGCCTTTATGCCTATTACAAGTAAAAAAAATATTACTTACTGATTAGGAACATTTTGGAAAATAGGTAAGTGGCTTTTTATTGTGGTAGTGATGGTAAGAGAATTGGTTTAAGAGTTGTGTTAGATTGCGAACTGAAAAAGTGTGAAGAGAATGAATGACAGATTAATACATAGTTGTAAGGATATTAATAGGAGATTCTGTTCTAATTTTGATGCGGTGATTGATGATGAATATTCTTCAGAATGAGAATATTAATATTCTAGTTGACTTTAATGGACATGTAGGAAGAATAAATGGAGGGTATGAAAGAGTGCATCATTAGTAAGACGAGCATACATTAGTCTTCATGGCAGTGGTAATAATATTCCCACCAATAAAACGGTCCCTTCCCTAACTAAAAAAACAAAGATGGTACAATCCAAAATATAGGCAAAAAAACTTTAAAATTTATACAATTTCAAAATAAAAACCCCTTTTTCCATGTAAATATTAGAAGTTTCACGGAGATGAATTTCACTATTGGAAATTAAGCCACTGCAGAACAGCTGCTTTTGCCATTACAAAAATGAGAATTTTTTTTTTGTTTGCTAGACATTTCTTTCTTTAATTTGTTAGTGCAAAAAAAGTGATCAGTGATCAAGCATTCGACTCGACCGAAAATGTTGGTGGTAAAAATATCTCATATGCCATAGAAAGGGAATGCTTTTAAATTTCAGCTGGGTGTAACCTTAACTTGCATAATAATTTTGCATTGATTATAATAAGTATGGTTAATAAATAAACACCTTTCTCTGCCCTACAGCAACATACATAGTTCTGACCTCAGACAAGGATTCCTTGTAGTAGAATATAACCCACACCTCATACATTATATACACAGCAAGAACCCTCCACCATAAAGCAACATATTTTTTCATATAATTTTTTTATGTATTGTTTTTATTTTCAGGTATTAGATCCAGTTCAACCAGGCGAAATTGAAAATCGGCCCATGGTTCAAGTGTATGGCAGAAAAAAGGCCCTGGCTGCAGCCGCTGCAGTACTCCAAGCTGGAGTAGACCGGTTGAGAGCCAGTGAGTCCATGAGGATGACCAGGAACATGCCTGACTTCCACATAGACCTGCTGAGGCTCCGACAGAATTGGAGACTGAAGAAAATTTCGAATACCATTGTTGGTGATTTAAGTTATCGGACAGCTGGATCTAAGTTCAGTCAAACTGGAGTTTTTGAGGTGACTTTTTGTATTGATATTTATAGATTACTAGCTGACTCGTGACAAACGTTATTCTGCCAATTATTTTTTGTAATAATCAGTAATCACTTATAGGAAAAAGGATTTCAGCTTCCAATTTTTTCCCTACAAACCTTGTACTAATAAAATAAATTACGAATTTTGGTAGACACCAACACCATCTATACCAAAATCATCCTTTTTGCGTTTTTTATCATATAGGGGTTGTTTTTCGGATTAAATGTTCCCCTTTTATTTATTCTGATTTTTTATCTACATACTACATCAAATTTCATCTTAATCTGTTTTGTTGTTTATTTTTGATTAGGGAACAAACATAGCAGCCTTATCACAAACTTTCGCATTTATAATATTACTAGCCGACCCGTGACAGACGTTATCCTGTCAAATTTCAAAATTCAAGAAAAATAGAATGTTTTTTGTCTGTGATGTCAGATTTGTTGCACACCAGCGCCATCTATACAGAAATCATCCCTTTTACGTTTTTTTATCGTTTCGGAGATGTTTTTTTATATTCTAAAGTAGCCTATTATTTATTCGGGCATTATATCTACATCTACAGCAAATTTCAATTTAATCCGTTTTGTCGTTTAGGCCTGATTGAGGAACAAACATACATACAAACTCACAAACTTTCGCATTTATAATATTATTAGGATTAGGATTAGGATATTAGGATAGAATTTGTAACAATAAAAACAAGAATATAATTATAAATATAAACATAATATATAATTACTAATTACATAATTAGGTACACAGTAAAGAGTAAAAACAAATAATATTAACAAAAAAAAGTGAGAAGAAACCATAATTAAAATATTGTAACAAAATGGTCCCTAGTTCAGCAATGTAAATCTTAAACAATCTACGCTGATCTTCCACTAGAGCTATTTTGTGACCGAAAGACCACCACCCATGGCCTCGCTATTAGACTTTTAAGCCATTAAGTAATCTCAAACATTCTTAAATAGCACATAGATTGATGTCATTATTTATAATATATATTCTTAATATTCAGGTATCAAAAGCTCCTGAAGAACAAATAGTTCAGGCCATGAGCGCGAGTGGTGGTGGCCCTGCGCCATCAGCATTGCGCGTCACCGTACCACCTGAACTACAAGGTGTCGCTTTTATCTCGGTCCTGTGCCAAAAAGGTATTCATCCACTTTATGCTTACTGATCTAGGCCCATACTGCAAAAAGATTTCGACATTGAAAGAAGAGTAAGAAAGGGTTGAGGAAGAACACAATGCTGGCAATTTTGTGGTGTCCGCCTAAAGCTAAAACTTGGGAAAAATACGAACGCTCTTATTCCTTTTACGTCAAAGTCTAAACTAGCGTAACCTCATAATAGTTCTAAAACGTAGGCTAGATAAGAATGACGCTTAAAGCGTAGACACAACAGAATCGCCACCAATGTAGTAACAACCCCACTTATGTAGGATGACGACAGGAAGAAAGATGATGATGATGATGAGTCAATATAGTTAAAGTTTACCACCTACCCTAAAACCTCTTGTTATAACCTATAATGTTCCGTGTTCAAAATTAATAAAAGAAAATTCCAACCTTATAATCCTCAGAGCAGGAAGACGTGGTCTCCATGACGCTGAACTCCTCTGCGCTTAACTGTCCGGGCACTATCCCCGGGGAGGGGGTTGAGCAGCATTGGCAGCAGAAGTTGGAGGCAGCTCAGAATGTGCTGTTTTGTAAGGAGCTGTTTGCGAGGCTAGCTGCTGAGGCTGTACAGCTAGATGCATCGATACCACATATGGTCGTTGGTAACCATATTATGGCTACGGTAAGTTTCTTAAAGATGTCTAAAGGGGTAGTCAGTGGCACGTGCACACATTGCATCACTTGCCCACATTTTGCAGTAGTTACATTAAAAACAAGTCATCACATTCTTCATGCACTTTCCTCAGTTTAGTTGGAGTAGAGTAGAGATTTAACCTTTTTTCAAAATGTAATTTTTAGTTTTTGGGTTTCCGTACCCAAAGTGTTAACTGCGTCGTAAACTAAGTTAGATATAGTTAGGTAGAAACCAAATGTTAACTACGTCGTAAACTAAGTTAGATATAGTTAGATAGAAACCAAATTTTTATTTATTACGTAAGTTAATTTAGCTTGTTATAGATAGAAAAATGTACAAATAATATAGGATAGGCGATAGACCCGCTCTCCCGACGGTAACGCCTGGAGAGGGAGCCTAAACGCAAACCGGCCCCTGATTGGCTAATAAAGCTCGATGCCCATTGGTCCGCCAATCAGGGAGCAGATAATTACTGTTAAGTTAAGTTTGTAACGCAAGCCGGCCCCTGATTGGCTAATAAAGCTCGATGCCCATTGGTCCGCCAATCAGGGAGCAGATAATTGCCGTAAGGTTTTGTATAAATAGAGTGACGCTCGGGTGTAAAATCATTCCGAGCGGTTCAGTAAAGCGAAGAACAACAACAAGAAGAAAAAGTGAATAAAGAATAAGAAACCAGTCAAGTCGGCAGTTTTCTTTAGGATTTCGAAGTCAGCGTCCTACCCACCCACAACATTTTTGGTCCTTCGAGCCGGATAGGAACGGAAGAAAAATCCGAAGATGCCCATCGTCCGATCAGGATCGCCGGTGAAGCCCAGATCCAGACGAGAAGATTCACCGGAGGAATCAACGGAGACGGACTGGTCACTGAACACGCCAGCTACGACGGAATCCGAAGCCACCACCGCATCGGCAGGCACGGGAGCCTCAGCGCGGCAGACCGCCGCCAGCAGCGGAGCCCTCAGGCCCGTTGCCCCGACGCTAGGAAGGACTACGCGGTCCGCGGCCGCCGCTGCCGCCGCCGCGCCCCCCCCGCACCCCGCGTCGGGGGGCACCCCCGCCCCGCGCCCCGCGCCCGCCGCCGCCACTACGAAGGCTGCACCGTCACGCACACCGCAGCCGGCTTCGATGCACGCCGCACCCGCCGAAACCGTCCGCGCACCGCCGTTGCGCACCGGATCCGTGGGGACAAGAACGCACGCAGCAGCCGCATCTATGGCGCTGTTTCGCGTGCCGTCAACTGCACAACCGAAGAACATTGGAGGGAAGGTCGTCCCACCGTCAGCGTCTTTGGATACTGTGGTTCCTCAGAAGAAGGAAACTGCGAGGTCGACGAAGTCAACGAGAAGAACAGAGCTCGAAAACCAACTGGAGCTGCGGAAGAAAGCATACGAAGCCGCCCAGACCGCCTTGGCCATGGCCGAAACGGAGATGGAGCTAGCCCAGTACCAGTCGGAAGAAGAACTCGATGAAGAATTTGAACTCGAACGATCGACGCACGTCGAGCAATGGGTGGATCATACCGCTGCCTACGTAGAGGAACCAGAGAGAAGAGAACCAACCAAGAAGTCGGATATGAAGGAACTAGCCGACGCGATCATCAGCGCTACTACGAAGAAGCAATCGATCCAGGTCTCACCGAAGATATGGGACTTACCAGCTTTCAGCGGCGCACCCGAAGATTGGCTACCATTCAAGCGGGCATTCGAAGATAGCAAGAAGTTGTTCACCGACGTGCACAACATGGCCCGGATGAGAAACGCCATAAAAGGCACAGCGAAGGAGACCGTACGGAGCGCCCTCTTCACCGCGTCCAACCCCGAAGAAGTCATCACTGCGTTGGAGAGAAACTTTGGCAAACCGGAAGAGCTCGTCCTCGCCGAACTCAAGAAAATCAAGGAGCTACCACGAGTCGGGGACACCACGAAAGAAATTTGCCTGTTCGCGAGCCGAATCGACAACGCCGTGGCGACGATTAACGCCCTGGGCATGCCGCACTACCTGCATTCTCCAGAGCTATGCCGAAGTATCACGGACAAGCTGCCAACGATTCTACGGTACCGCTGGAAGGACTACCTCGTCAGCACGACGAGCAACGACGAGCCCAAGCTTTTGAAGATGAAGAAGTTCCTGGATCACGAAGCTGACACGAGCAGCGTGCTCTCGCCCCCGGAAACAGTCACAAGAAAAGGATATGGAGAAAGAAGACATCCCGTGCACGCGGTGCAAGAAGAATCGTACGACTACGAGACAGAGACAGCTGCCACCGTGCGAGAGGGACAAGAAAAGTTCTGTTTCCAGTGCGAGGGAGAACATTGGCTCACCGAATGCCCGAAGTTTCGAGAAGCCACCGTCAATGAAAGATGGGAGGTAGCGAAGAAGCAGAGACTCTGCTTCCGATGTCTACGCCGGCGACACATGAGGACCAACTGCAAGGGACGATCCTGCAAGAAGTGCAAACGGCCTCATCACACCGCGCTGCACTCGGAGCCGACCAAAACGACGGCACCGCCTCCGCAGCAAGCTACACCGGCGATAGAAGACACAGAAAAAGAAGCAGCGAAGCCCGTATACGCGACGGCTGATGGAACACAGGTCTACCTGAAGATGCTTCCGGTGGACGTCTATGGCCCGAAAGGGTCCGCCCGCATCCTGGCACTGCTCGACGAGGGGTCGACGGTGTCGCTAATGGACGCCGACATCGCCGTACGCATCGGAGTCACCGGCGAAGAAGATCCACTCATCCTGGAAACCGTCGGTGGCAAGCTCGTGAAGAAAGACGATTCCCGAAGGATGAACTTGAAGATCAAAGGCGCGCATAGACGAGACAAGAGAACGCTGAGAGGCGTACGCACCGTTGAAGGGCTCAAGCTGTCACCGCAGCACGTCAATGGGAATCTGATTGAGGAATGCAGCCATTTAAGAAATATAAAGAACGAGCTCCTCTACGAAAAAGAAAAACCGGCTATGCTCATCGGCCAAGATAACTGGGATCTCATCGTCTCAAGAAAGATCCAGAAAGGGAAGCAAAACCAGCCGGCCGCGTCACTCACCGCACTAGGATGGGTGCTCCATGGCTGCTGCGTAGGAAACGCCGCCGCCCGAGTGAACTACGTCAACCACTGCCACAGCGTGGACAATGAAGAAGAGATCGAAGAACTGATCAAAAGACACTTCGATCTCGACGCAATCGGCATTAAGCGACAGCACCCAAGCAACGACGCCGACCATCGAGCCCTGATGATCCTGAAACAAACCACGAAGCAGCTGCCGAATGGGCGATATGAAACCGGACTACTATGGAAGAAAGAAGATGAAACGCTGCCCAACAATTACGCTCAAGCCCACAACAGGCTCCTTGGCGTGGAGAAGAAATTGGAAAGAAACCCGACTCTGAAAGAAGAATACGGAAGACAGCTGAAGAACCTATTCAGCAGTGGATACGCCGAGGAAGCCCCCATAGACTCCACGCCGGGACGCACCTTCTACTTGCCTCACTTCGCCGTGGTACACCCGCAGAAAGGGAAGGTGCGAATCGTGTTCGACGCAGCTGCCAGATACCAAGGGAAGAGCTTGAACGACGCGCTGTTGCCGGGACCCGACCTGCTCCAGTCACTCTTTGGAGTACTCCTGCGTTTCCGAGAGGGCCCTGTAGCAGTCGTCGCCGACATCAAAGAAATGTTCCTGAGAATCGGCATGAGAGAAGCGGATAGAGACAGCTTGCGGTTCTTGTGGCGGGGAGAAGATAGAAAAACGAAACCAAAGGAGTACCGAATGACGTCCGTCATCTTCGGAGCTGCCTCTTCACCCGCCACCGCCATCTACGTGAAGAACGCGAGCGCGCAACGGTTCGAGAAGGAACACCCTGAGGCAGTCAAGGCAATCGTCCGCCATCACTACATGGACGACTACCTGCAAAGCTTCGCGACAGCAGAAGAGGCGGAACGCACGGCAAAGAGCGTGGACGAGATACATAAGAAAGCTGGCTTCGAGCTTCGACAATGGGCGAGCAATCGAGAAGAAACGCTCGCCGAACTGAGAAAAGAAGATGCTCCCAAAGAGAAGAAACTGGGCGAAGAAAAGACACTGGGCATGAGATGGTGCGTGGAAGAGGACAAGCTCGCCTTCAACGTCGGGTTGAGAAACACGCCGCCAGAAGTCTCCGATGGAAAGAGAGCTCCAACGAAGAGAGAAGTTACGAGTGCCGTGATGTCGACTTTTGATCCAATGGGCCTCGTCGCTCCAGTTCTCATTCAAGGAAAGAAGCTGATGCAAGACTTGTGGCGAACCGGTGTGAAATGGGATGAAGCCATCAACGAAGAACAAAGAGAAGTCTGGGACCGCTACATCGACGACGTGAGGACGCTACGCGACCTGAAGATCGCCCGCTGCCTGTCCCCGGCTTCCAGAAGCGGCGAGATGCACACCTTCGTCGACGCCAGTGAGAACACTTACGCTACCGCCGTTTACTGGCGAACTACGGCCGCCGACGGAAGCATCCACATCTCGCTGATGGCAGGCAAAGCACGCGTAGCACCCACCAAGATGACATCCATTCCCCGCCTCGAGTTGCAAGCAGCCCTGCTAGGAGCAAGACTCGCCACCGCCATCTCCGAAGAATCCGACTTGGAGGTCACATCTCGGGCCTTCTGGTCGGACTCTACCACGGTACTTCAGTGGATGAAAGCCGACCCGCGACGATTCAAGACCTTCGTCGCTCACCGTCTGGCAGAAATAGAAGAAGTAACGAAACCAAGCGAATGGAGATGGGTCCCCACCAAAGAAAACCCGGCCGACGACGCCACGAGAGCCCTGCCCCAGGACTTCAGCTCGGGAGCAAGATGGTTCGTCGGACCCGCGTTCCTGTACCGGCCACAATGCGAATGGCCGACAAAAAAGATAGAAAAAGATGAAACGAAAACAGAAGAGAAGAAAGCCGTCTGCGCCGCAACCGTAGAGAGAAGAGAGGAGAAGATACCCGATCCAAGTCGCTTCAGCACGTGGATAAAACTCCTACGAACTACGGCAAGATTATTCATGTTCGCCGATCGCTGCCGACAAAAGAAAGCGCGCAGAAACGCAACGAAAACGCCGAAAGTATATTCGCCGGTGGATAGCAAGCATCTGGATCAAGCCGAGAGCGCTCTACTACGCCAATGCCAACGGGACGATTTCCAAAAGGAGATAGACAGATTGAAGAAAGGGATGGCGGTAGACAGCTCGAGCAAGATAAAGCGACTCGACGTGATCCTGGATAGCAGAGGCGTACTTTGCCTCAACAGCCGGGCGATCAGAATACAAAACTACGAGGGGAATCAGAAGCTGCCCGTCTTGATCGGAAGACACAGAATCACCCAGCTTCTCATCGAGCACTACCACCGACGCCTGCACCATGGGAGCCACGCCGCCGTCGCAAATGAGCTACGACAGAAGTTCTGGATAATGGGGCTACGCAGCGACATCCGCAGGATAGCGCACCAATGCCAATGGTGTATCGTGAGGAGAGCCAAGCCTGAGATGCCGCCGCTAGGAAATCTGCCGCCCGAACGACTCGCCTACAAGAGACCGCCTTTCACGTGCACCGGTATCGACTACTTTGGTCCGATGCACGTGACTATTGGTCGAAGGCGGGAGAAGCGGTGGGGAGCGCTCTTCACATGCCTGACGACACGGGCAATACACATTGAGATGGCTGCGTCCCTAAGTTCGAGCTCGATGATCATGGCCCTGAGAAGGATGGCAGCGCGGCGCGGCACCCCACGCATCGTGTACAGCGACAATGGGACAAATTTCGTCGGAGCGGACCACGAGCTGCGCGACGAGGCAAAGAAAATAAACAACGAGGATCTTGTGGAAGCGGCCGAACGAGAGGGCGTACAATGGAAGTTTATCCCCCCTGGAGCCCCAAACATGGGCGGGGCCTGGGAGAGGTTGATCCGATCGGTCAAGACCGCCCTGAACGCCGTACTACAAGAGAGAAGCCCGCCGGAGGAGGTTCTACACACATTACTCACGGAGGTGGAGCACACCGTCAACTCTCGGCCGCTCACACATTTGAGTGCCGACCCAACGGACGAAGAAGCGTTGACACCAAATCATTTCCTGATCGGACGATCCTGCGGAACTGCGGTGATGACGGAAGGCGACGACCAAGATCTGATCGGGAAAGCAAACTGGAAGACGGCTCAACGGATGGCGGATCACTTCTGGTCCCGGTGGCTGAGAGAATATCTTCCCTCACTCATGCCCCGGAGACTAGGAAAGCAGCAGAAACGGCGGGATTTCCAGCCGGGCGACATTGTAATCATCGCGGATTCGTCGCTGCCCCGCAACACTTGGCCGCGAGGAGTGATCCAGAGCACGCACCCAGGACCGGACGGCAGAACTCGCATCGTGGACGTGACGACCAAAGGAGGACTAATGCGGCGCCCCACGTCGCGACTGATCCAGCTGACGACGCAGTAACCGAAGTTGGAGTACCCGGCCTACACCGTGCACTGGCGGGAGAACTGTTAACTGCGTCGTAAACTAAGTTAGATATAGTTAGGTAGAAACCAAATGTTAACTACGTCGTAAACTAAGTTAGATATAGTTAGATAGAAACCAAATTTTTATTTATTACGTAAGTTAATTTAGCTTGTTATAGATAGAAAAATGTACAAATAATATAGGATAGGCGATAGACCCGCTCTCCCGACGGTAACGCCTGGAGAGGGAGCCTAAACGCAAACCGGCCCCTGATTGGCTAATAAAGCTCGATGCCCATTGGTCCGCCAATCAGGGAGCAGATAATTACTGTTAAGTTAAGTTTGTAACGCAAGCCGGCCCCTGATTGGCTAATAAAGCTCGATGCCCATTGGTCCGCCAATCAGGGAGCAGATAATTGCCGTAAGGTTTTGTATAAATAGAGTGACGCTCGGGTGTAAAATCATTCCGAGCGGTTCAGTAAAGCGAAGAACAACAACAAGAAGAAAAAGTGAATAAAGAATAAGAAACCAGTCAAGTCGGCAGTTTTCTTTAGGATTTCGAAGTCAGCGTCCTACCCACCCACAACACAAAGGGTAAAAACGGGACCCTAATTACTAAGAATTCTCTGTCCATCTGTCTGTCACAGGGCTGTATCTCATGAACCGTGATAGCTAGATAGTTGAAATTTTCACAGACGATGTATTTCTGTTGCCGATATAACAAATAATACTAAAAACGGAATAAAATTAATATTTAAATAAAGCTCCCATACAAAAAACGTGTTTTTATTGCCGATTTTTATAGATAATGGTACGGAACCCTTTGTGCGATTTTTATTTAAACTTGAATTTGATTTTTGTTTCAGGTGTTACCAGGCATCCAACTGCTTATAGGTCTGCGGCATAACAATGGGCAGAAAGAAAATTCAAATACTGAAAATGTCAAAGTAAGTCTGAAAATCATGTAAAATATAACGTTTCTTTTGGCATTTTTTTGTATGAGAGTATTGCAGTCATAAACTGTTAAAACTAAGGCTGTCCAAGCAATATTAAGGTCTTACTTGTCTATAATAAAACTGTAGAAGAGTTTAATTCTGTACATTGAATAAAAACTAAAAAAAATACTCCTAGGGGCCTTTATACGAGTAACACAAGCAAAAAAAAAACATTTTGAAATTTTTGTCTGTCTGTTATCCGGCTTTCACGCAAAAACTACTGGACGGATTTTGATTAAACATTTTTTGTTATGTAGCTATATTAGTCCTCGGCAACATATAGGCTACAATTTATTTTGGAGATTGGAATACCAGATGTGAAAGTAACTGTCCCCCAGCGAAGCGGGCACGGGTCAGCTAGTATATTAATAAAATAATAAATAAGATCACAACTGTAATCTCATGATCTCAGATCTCAAGGCGCTCAGATTTTTATAGATGTCTAAGTCAAAGTCAACCATATTAACCTCCTGTAAATGTGGTTGACTTTGACCTGCAAATTTTGTTATAAAAGGCTTCATTTTCCAAATCATTAGTACGTACAACCCAGTCACAATATCTGTGCACCTGACCTCGTGACGTCATCGTACGGGCGAGGCGGGAGAGAGAGAGAGCGGGAGAGGCGCCGCATTCCAGCGAGGTGCACAGATATTCTGACCGGGTTGTACAATGTAATTGTGTGATTGAATTGATTTATTTTGTAGCCAGAAGTAGCAGCAGCCGGCAAAGCCGACCACGACCATGTGCTAGAGCACTCCCTCCACCAGCTACTCCGTGCAGTGCACCATGCGAACACCCACCATCCTTTCCCGCATCCCGCCACAGGACCACTGGGCCCGTCCAAACGACGCTGTTTAGCAGGTAATGTTTATTTATTTGCATCGTGTACATTAGATTAGATAGGTATTACGTACCTGGACGAACGTATTTAATTGCCAAACACGGATAAAACGACGTTTTCTAAAAACCGGCCAAGTGCGAGTCGGACTCGGGCACGAAGGGTTCCGTACCATTTTCTATAAAAAATGGCAAAAAAACACGTTTGTTGTATGGGAGCCCCACTTAAATATTTATTTTATATTTAGTATTAGTATTTGTTGTTATAGCGGCAACAGAAATACACCTTCTGTGAAAATTTCAACTGCCTAGCTATCCCGGGTCATGAGATACAGTCCTGTGACAGACAGACGGACAGCGAAGTCTTAGTAATAGCATCCCGTTTTTACTCTTTGGGTACGGAACCCTAAAAACGGCAAAAAAATCACGTTTGTTGTGTGGGAGCCCCACTGAATTATTTATTTTATTCTGATTTTAGTATTTGTTGTTATAGCAGCAATAAAAATACATCATAATGTGAAAATTTTAACTGTCTAGCTATCACGGTTTATGAGATACAGCCCTGTGACAGACAGACGGACAGCAAAGGCTTAGTAATAGGGTCCCGTTTTTAACCTTTGGGTGCGGAACCCTAAAAATGAAACCTAGCTAGATCGATTTATCGCCGCCGAAACCCGTTACATACTAAATTTCATGAAAATCGTTGAAGCCATTTCCGAGCCATTTCAGATTATACTATATACAAGAATGGCTAGTTTAAAGGTATTAGATAGTTTGTTCGCATCTATCGCATGGTCATAAAAAAACGCTATTGAGAATCGTCTTTTTTTCGTTGGTTCAAAATTGTATAAACACAATTTACAAAGTGCGGTCTAGTTTCCGTAGTATGTAAGCTTTCATAGTTCGGGGCTAGATGGCGCTGTGTGAAATATCCACCGAGCGATATTATTGAAGTCGTTTCAGAATCTAATGCCACTTGTATTTCAGGACCGATGGCAGCCGACCGTTACGAGCTACTAGACATGAGCAAGGAGCAATCCCTACTGGAGCAGATTATACAACAAGCACAGCACTTTTTTATGCGGCGACGCAGTGAATATGTGCTCGACACCATCGCTAAAGAGGTACATTATCACACTATTTTATGAAAATAATTTATATTTATTAACTGAATTCAAAAAAAGGAGGTAATACTCAAGTCGGTTGTTTTTAGGGTGCCCAAAGGGTAAAAATGGGACCCTATTACTAAGACTTCGCTGTCAGTCTGTCTCTCTGTCTGTCATAAGAAGCGTGATAGCTATCCAGTTGAAATTTTCACAGATGATGTATTTCAGTTGCCGCTATAACAACATATCCTAAAAACAAAATAAAGTAAATATTTAAGTGGGGCTCAACAACAACAACACATACAACAAACGTGTTTTTTTTATAGATAATGGTACTGAACCGTTCGCGCGCGAGTCCGTCTCGCACTTGGCCGGTTTTTTTAAACGTAATTATATTTAGTCATGTCTTCATCCTTCAGCCAGATAATGGATTTACAGTACAGAGCCTCCGCCTGCCTTTGTATAAACCAAAATATTATTTTTTGCAGGTAAAGGACCCTCTAATCGTGTCGCATTGGAACGCACTGAACAGTCCAACACAATCGTGTGTTAAAATCAACATTATGGCTTATGGGTAAGTCACGCTCTTACAAAGGAAAAAGGTGTAACTAAAATAATGTAGATACATCTAAACATTACAATTACAACACAAAACGACATAATGAAGTTATGTACTGTTCTTTTTTTGTAAATACTTAGGTAAGTAATAGGTAATTTAAATTACATTATAACGCCCAAACACAGAACGAGCACCTATGTTCATCACACAAATATTTGTCCTTTGCCCTGTGTTGGAATGACCGATCACAATCGAAGTCATTAGTATTGAAATGCCTGGTGCGATTATCTTTGGACTGAAAGTCGTGGTAACTCTCACTAGGCGAACGGTGTATTGATGGCACTTTTGGTGTGTCCACGGTAATGCTAAAATTTTGTAAAATACGATGGCTCTTATTCCTTTTACGTTATAGTCTAAATTATAGTAACCACAAAAATGAAGTTCTTAAAAAAAATACGTAAAATCACTACGAAATTTTAGCTTTAGCGTGAACACAACAAAATTGCCATCATTGTTTGTATTTATTTAACTATTCGTCTATCAACTATTTATTAATAGTTAGTATTTTGTCAGATACGACGCCGTGTGCCGAACGTCTCTCGTGGTTCATGTCAGCGAAAAAACCCTCAAATGCATCTGCCGAGATGGAAAAGTGCGTCATTTGTCGTATGAACTACAGGAGCTTAGAGATCTCATTTATTGTCAGGTGAGAGCTCAAAAAATGGAGGCATGATAAATATTTATTGCATATCAAAAAAAAACACAAATAGGTTCTTAATTATTTAACATGATTAGGTACCTATTTTTATTAGACCAACTACAAAACAGCTAGCTTATTTCGTAAATCATCATAAAATAACATAAATTTTAGAGAATACTAATTTCATAGTAACTATTATAGAATCTATGTACCTAAAACTGATTTTCAAAGCCATAATAATGGCAAAGGAAGCCATAATATGATAATCATAGTTTTTACAAAATAATCCCACAAGTTGGTACCTGGATAGGTAGGTACAAAATATTAAACTACATTTTTTTTTAAAACCCTACCTCTTTGGTCGCCGTATCGTGTAGGTACTATACATTTCGAATCGTTATGACCAGTTTAATAGATGCTTCAATAATTATAGCTAATAGACATCTCGATCACGTCAGCTTTCAAACAATAAAAATAGTATCAAATTCGGTCCATTTATTTAGGAGCGAGCTATGATGCCACAGACACTAATGAATTCCCGACTAACGTACCCAAGTCATCTCTAATATATTAAGCACTTCAAATAATACATTTATGGGGCCAAAAGCACCCCTCGTTCCCTCACTTTCACTCCCTCCCTGTTTAATATTCGAACAGTCTCAACGCGTCGTCGGTCGTAGGGGGTCGAGCTGTTGTTCAATAATTAGCGAAATGAAACGTCGCTCTCCACCGCTTCTACATCGCTTTCCCAAATATTAGGTGGCTATGATCTGTTACAAAAAGCGTTAAATTAAACTAAAGATATTTGGGTTGTAAAACACTTTTCTTGGTACTAAAAACCGTCTAGCAGTCCATTTCGTAGCTTTTCATCAGTCTTTTCTAGATTAGTTTGGTACATTAAATCAACACAATTTATGCTGGGGATATGCCTCTCTCGTTTATCTTAACCACCACAATCCTGCTGCAATCAGATCCACACTGGACTATGACTTTGAAAACAGAAATTCAAAACAATACCTACCACTGATACTCTATTGTCCATCAGATATACCAGCACCAGATGACAGCGGTGCAAGCCGTCGGCAGGTGCATGGGTTGGCAGCTCCTCGCTAGTAGTTCACATTTGGGCTCTGGGCCGGTAGAGCCGTTGGGCAACGCCTCATCATGTCTGCTTGCTTCTCCTACAGGTAGTCTTCAGAGAAATCAACTGATTTCAATAACATTCTAGGTTCTGTTTTCCACCAACATGGTGTTAATGCACAAGGTTGACATTACCCATTCACTAGCATCGTTACACGCACGGCACTCCCAATAATCGTGAGGGTTACATACGCTATAACGCGAGGGATCAATGAACTTGCTAAAATATTTGTTAGAAAGAGAAAAGTACATAGCCAGAATAAGTATTTTCATTTCAGCACCAAGTGGGAAAAACGAGAAGTTGTCTACATCAGTTGTATTGTAAAACTTTCTGAAATAACCCAGACAGCTTTGGAAGCAATGTCATCTCAATTTGATTACCATTTTCAAAGTTCTTCACAATTTCTTTCATAGGCAGTCTCACTCTTGGGTATAGTTAATATTAGTTAGGTTATTTACAAATTCTCAAAACACTTTTCTTTCCACAGGTGACAGAATGATAGCAATAAGATGTGAGCCATCAGTTGGAATACAAGTATTCATTGCTCAATCACCAAGAAAAGACTTCTTTGCCAGTGAACTCGTTCAAGATAAGAAATGGGAAAATCTTGGAGGAGCTTTCAAAGAAATCAAACTAGACAAAATGGAAGGCAAAAATTTTCTAAACAAAATGGAATTACTTATGGCTTGCCTCAGCAGCTCGTCCTGAACTTAGTTATTCTAGCAATAAGATCTTATCATTAAACAATAAAATCATGATGGAAGTCGATAAATCTTTTATTTAATTAGACATGAAACTTATTTAAATTAATTTAGGTAGAATGTTAATTTTACACTGAAGATTGTTCTCATTTTCATCAGACGATGAATGCAGTTGATCGGAGATCAAAATTTCCAAGGAACTGTAATGAGAAAAAAAAAACATTGTAATAATGAACAAAACTTAAAGAAATGATCTAAAAGCTAAGATGTTCATTTCACGGTCAGTGCATCACCTAATATTGTTTAAAAAAATAAACTTTATGTTTTGGCCGAAGCATCCTATATGCTTCGGCCAAAACAGGTGCACATTTTAGGTTATGTTAGTAATGTGATAGACAAAAAACTGCATCTCAGGCATAAGAAGGGCTATAGCAAGGATAAATTACATTTTTCTTATAAAACAAACATTATCTAGTAGTCAAATTAACAACTATAACTTGTAATTCATAAGACCTAAAATACTCTATCAACAGCATGGAAGATCAGAGTCAATGCAGTTTCATTGAGTATGGTGATTGAATTGCTGATTTCAATACAATTCAGTTCGCAGTTCATGATGAACTGTCTACATACATTTATACAAACTTGGTACAAAAATGGATGCTCATCTTATTTACATTTCTAGTTTTTATAGTAACATGGATGAGTGAATACCGTGCTGTTAGTGATAAAAGCCAATGAAATAATAAAAAAAAAATTACCTCTAATTCCTTGATGCATCAACAGAACTCTTCCTAGCATTAACCCCCAGTATTTGTTAATGAATTTCAACACTTGGAAGGCTTCAGATAACGATAACACTAACCTAAACCTAGCAATAAATTAATTCTAAATCAATAGCGTGAGTGAGGGGATCTCGAGCGGAAGTTGCTGCCGCCGCCGCCGCCGCCACCGCCGCCACCACCGCCGCCGCCGCCGGAGCCGTAACTGTCTCCTCCGTTACGGTTATAGGGCCTGCCGCCGCCGCCGCCATAAGAGTTAAAGGATCTGTTTCCGCCGCCAGACTGACCACCAAACGACCGCCCTCTGAAGCCTCCGCCTCCGCCACCGCCCCCGCGACCACCTCTAAAGTTACCACCGCCGCCACCCCGGCGAGGTCCGTCTCGCCTTCTAGAGATCTCAACTTTGAGAGTCGCGCCTAACAACTCGAAACCGTTCATAGCGCTACACGCATCTTCAGCCTCCTGCAAGTTTTCAAATTCAATGAACGCAAAACCCGGGGGATTAAGTGCTACCCAAACGGAGTTCAGTTTGCCGTATTTGTCAAACTCCCGCTCCAAATCTTCTTTCTTGATGCCTTCGACCAGGCCGCCCACGTACACCCGTGTGCCGCCGTTAGAACTCATGATTGTGTTGAATTTCTGAAAATATGATTCGGTGTTCACTTTCGAATATTTTATTTATGAAACTATTGAATTGGGAATGAATTGAAATCTAACACAGGCTGTAGGGACGCTAACGATACTAGATAAATAAATACAAAGAATTTTAGAGAAAACAAGATGTCGCCGCTTGGTGCCACGCACGACGCCACACTTGTTTAGTGCCCGATAGAGATCGAAATATGCAAAAACTTACGCGTTTTTATCGTGCGATGTTGTTTTCACTTTAAAATGAATAAAAAATGGTTTAAAACTAAGGAATTACATTAATTTTAACTAAAAAATTGCATAAAACTAGGTCAACGAGTTCTCACTCCACGCGAGAGTGAGTGAAGAAGAATTAATGAATGAATGCAATGCAAAAGCCGGATCACGGATGACGCAAAAAATGTATTGATCGAACATGAGAGAGTTGCCAACTAATCATTTTGTTTTATGCTAAATCATTTTACTACTAAGTAGTATACAGATATAAATAAATAATTTATGTATGAGTGATCGATAACACCATCGGCAACATCGAATGTCGAATGTCGATATATTATGAACATTATTCGACACCATTATAATAATTATATAATACATAAAATAAGCCGTTTATTTCCAAACTTTGGGTACAATTATTGTTAACTGGAAATGTTCAACAAAGTTTATAACGCAGTTCGGCGTGCCTTTTGGCATAGGCCTTCTCCAACTCTCACTGACTTTCGACACCATTAGTATCTGTTTATTTTTCCTGGATTAAAATAATATTGTAAACGATTATATTTAATCTAATCTAGAACCTGTAATTTTTATCAATATTATGTATTATCCTATTGAAGTAGAACAGAAGGGATTCACATTATTTCATTACATACTAATTTTGACATTATTTACCTAAGAAATAGGTAAAAATAATTAGATGGCATCCCTGCTACAAATCGTACAAATGAATGAATGAATGAATGAATCTAAGAGTGTTGCAATACACAAAAATATATTAATGTAACTCTGAATAACAAGAGATAACAAAACGACGCGACGCAACGCCCCAGGACGGGGCAACACTCTTAGTTTAGATAGCAATAGATTTAGTATAAGAATGTAACAAAAAAATACGACTTTTTAAAAATAGAAAACCTTTATTTATTAGTAATAATAAAGTTATCTTGAAAAAAAAGCACAAAATCGAACTATACCAACCAAAATGATGTAGAAACTAGAACCTAGATGATCTATGTATTGGTAGTATTGGGTAGAAAATCAAAGAATAAAAAGTAAGGTGTAAAAATGCGGTATGCTTTTTTTTAATGACCAGCTGTCTGGCGTTACATAGATATTATTATATCATTATTATTTACAAACAATATCGTTAATATCATGGTTAATTTGATTCAGTCGGTACTTCATAAAATCCATCGCGCGCCCTGCCCCACCCGGCACGCGCCGCACCGCGCCGCGGCGACTTCCGAATTCCGGTGGCTACCAGTGTTGCAGAGAAAATATTTCGATGGGTGCATCTGACTGTGTGTACGCTTGGTAATTCACGCATTGAGGGCCCGCGAAACATAGAGGGAAGAACAGTTTTCTTCTTGTTAATTTTGACTTAAACTACATATAGTAATAACATAGGCTAATGATAAATAATAACATAAAGCGACAATAATGTTTATATTCAAACCTTTCGAATCAAAATGATATTATACCTATCACTAGTAGGCGTCAACCGCTCTCAATTATTGAGGTTTTGAAAAAAAAACAAATAATCCTAATCCTAATATAATATTTTAAATGTGAAAGTTTGTGAGTTTGTATGTATGTTTGTGCCTCAATCAGGCCTAAACGACAAAACGGATTAAGTTGAAATTTGCTGTAGATATAGATATAATGCCCGAATAAAATATAGACTACTTTAAAATATGAAAAACATCCCCAAAATTATAAAAGAACGCAGAAGAGATGATTTCGGTATAGATGGCGCTGGTGTGCAACAAATCTGACATCACAGACTAAAAACATTCAGTCTTTTTTATTCGATTATTGAAATTTGACAGGACAACGTCTGTCACGGGTCGCCTTTCGCCTAGTATAAAATAAAACAAAGTCCCCCGCCGCGTCTGTCTGTTCCAGATATATTCTAAAACTACTGAACGGATTTTCATGCGGTTTTCACCAATGAACAGAATGATTCACGAGGAAGGTTTGGGTAAATATTATAACGAGTTTGTATTATATCATAATTATTGAAAATGTCAGAATTGAAACCGCCTGGGAAATCATCAATCGCCTTCATCGAAAAGAGCAATGTATTGTGGGATTAATCCTCTTTTATAAGTAGGTAAGTATCCAAAAAAGTCCGCGATTTATCCTAAAGAAAGCTAACTATACCCATTTTAACTTCTAAATAAAACGTGCGTGTTGGGTCACGCGCAATGTAGGATTTCGTAGTTTACACAGCTAACAGTGTTAGAATAAGTAATTAATATTTCACAAACGAATTGCTTAATCAAAAAGTTGTTTTCACTAACCCCTCATACTTTTTTAAGACCTATCTATCGATATCCCCACATTAGGTGTAGGGGAGGTACCTACCCTAAAAAAATTGTTATTTAGTCGGATACTTTATTAAACCTTATCAAAATAAACGTTACCATAATATTATCAGATACACTTTATAATTTATGAATAATGAAAATATATAAATATTGATGGACATTATCACACAGTGCCATCTAGCCCCAAACTAAGCAAAGCTTGTACTATGGGAACTAGATAACTGATCGAATACTCAGATACTATACATACCTACACTATTATGATACATTTTAAACCCAGACACAGAACAAACAACTATGTTCTTCGCACAAATATTTGCCCTAAGTGGGGATCGAACCCACAACCTACAGCGCAGAAGAGTTTACCGACTGAGCTATGAGGCCAGTCAATCCGAATATTTGCAATAATGTAACCTCAGGTATCAAACATTTACCTATGATATTCATTAGCATACCCGTGCGAAGCCGAGACGGACTGCTAGTTAATAAATGAAAATATTTCTGGGGTTTTTTTCTCAAAAACCTGAATTTTGGGGGGATTTCGAGGAGGATTTGGGGAGTACACAAGGCGGTCATCTGGCAGCACTGAGACAGATGGACAAGACAAGACCCAGCACAGACAAGACGAACGAACGAAGACAGGCAGGTTGGCACTGGCACGCAGGCACGCACGCACGCGACGCGACGCGACGCACGGCACGGCTCTGTGGCCCACCGGCGGGGGGAGCGGCGCGCGCGGCAGGCAGGCAGGCAGGGTGGGAGTAGGAGGCTTTCGTTCGAGAGTGTGGAGGGAGGAGGAAATTACCAACAAACCAAACCGGCCAAACGACTTTGTTCAACGGTCGCGCGACGCCGCGTATTTTCGTTTGTTTCTACCGTTTTGTCAGCCCCACCTTTGTTTCGGTATTGAACTATTTTGTAACGAACCTACCGCTATATTTCTATTCAAATGTTTCTCCCGACATTGTTAGTTAACTTACAATAATAAAATACCTACGTAATAAAATATGTGTAATGTTTGAATAGTTGTAAAAGTTTGTACATATGCAGACAAGGAACGAAAAGTGAAATGAATATTTTAGTATTTAGTTAGTGAATCATGGAATACTCAAAGGACATGGGTTTACAGAAGAAACACAGTCAGTTCGGCGATACAAAATACATGTGGCGGACAGTGTTAATGCTATACATTAGTAGTTTGTTTATGTGTAGTGGACAGGAGTTGACGGACACGGACCCGTACCTGGTAAACAAGTCGGCTGGCCTGACAGAGTTGTCTGGAGGCGTACTAGCCGGGGGACGGACTGTGTGGAAGCGAGAGGGAGAGCCCTATCTCCTTCGGGATGATCTCTTGATAGAAAGAGACGCAGAGCTGGTGGTGGAGCCAGGAGTAGAGGTGCGGTTCGCACCTATGATCGGCATCACGGTGCGCGGAAAATTGGTAGCTGTGGTAAGTTTTGTCGAAATCAAATCATACAAAATACAGCATAAGGTAGGTAGGGTCTAAAATATAGCCAACCAATCAAATTGTCGAAAATAATGAATTAGCTATTTTGGATGTTAGTTTTTGCACAGAATAATGGTGGATGTTATTTTGGAACACGGCGTAGGTAGGTAGATACTTACCTACATAGGTACCTATTTTAGAAAGAAAATTATGAATCACGACATTTCACAATCTTGTAAGATTTAGTTATGCCTTCCATCCTACTAGACTGGGTAGGTATAGGTAGGTATTTAAGTAAGTATTCTATTCAGAATAGAATTCTAGAATACAATTTGGGTAGGTAGGTTCATTGCCTACCTAGGGTCATTGCGCTGGATTACGACCGATTAGCAGGGTACCCAACTTTGGGTCAGCTTATTAGTATGAAATATTTACTCGACATTTATTGAAAGGGTTTGTCATGGTTCCATATATGATCAAGATATATTAAAAACCTTAAATATGTAAGTATATATATTATTAGACTTAATTTTAAATAATTTTTAATTGAGAAATAGGGTGATTTGCTAGTATGCGACCGATTTTCTTAGTATACGACCACCCCCTACTTTAGTTTACGACCACTGTCTAAAAGGGAAATTACACATAATTGATTAAAAATAATGCTACATTATCATGTTATTATTAATAATTTCTTTATTTCTAATCATCTGTTTTGTAACATCTGTACCAAAACTGTAATATAAATACTAACATAATAGTGGTCGTAAAATAATACATCAAATTATTACATCCAATATGCGACCGTTAAATTCCCATACATTTTAAGACGTAAACTGACGTCGGCCGCGGTCGCAAACTAAAGTTGGGGTATGTTAGACGATCATATTATATATTTGTTCAGTATTTACGAATGTTTATGCGGTCGCAAACCGATGGTAACAAAACCGCTATTAAGAATATGTTAAAAAAGTCACAAAATCCGTAACCTTTATTATTAAAGTAACAAGGGAGATAAATAAAGTTTGCAATCAAACAGTCAATTTGCGACCATGTGGTCGTAAAGTCAAATAACATGAAAAATTATATTTTGGTATGCGACCACTCAATATTTTATATGTTTTTGTATATTTTCTTTATAAAAATTGCGCAAATGCGTAGAAAAATAATTTTCTTAGGCAATAAAAACACTATCAATCAGTCATTATATAAATAAATCATTAAATACTAACTCCGAAAGCAGCACGTGCTCACTATTTTTTTTGTAATTTCGTGAACCCGTTCACGCTAGGAGTGCGGGCGCCGAAATGAGCGTGGGTTTGTTTAATTTCGGGTAATACTATGGTGCCAAATCAAATAGGTAAGAACAATAGATCTATCCTGCTCTGTATAGACCAGAATTTCGTTTGGAAAAGAGAGATGGAATTCTTAATTTCTTAGTATTTCTGCAGCAGGTCCCTGAAATGGTCGCATACTGACGGTGGTCGCGAAACCAGCGCAATGACCCTACCTACCTACCTACTTAGGTAATGTTTCCTTCATGAGTCAGTCTTGTTTTAAAGGTAAACTAACGTAGCGGCACCAGTGTTGGACCGAGACCCAATGATGCAAAAAAAGACAAACAAATGACGTGAATAAGTTTAATAATTCGTTTTTCGCGCGTTATTATCAATTGATCCTAAACTACAATTATCTTTCTTAATACGAATTTTGCGTTTTGTTTGCTAATGGTGAAGCAAAAAGAAAACTCAGGTAAGGTAAACTTTAAAAATCTGTTTTTGGAATCAAAATTCCAATCTTGGACACTTCAAACCAATCTGGCTGTTTCTCATTATTAGGGTTCAGAACCGGGAAATCCCGGTACCGAAAGTACCGGGAATTCCCGGTTCTTTTGTCAGTAAAAAGGAACCGGGAAATCTAATTTGATTCCCGGTTCTTTCGGTACTTTCGGGAATTTTATTTGTATAACTCGGCGGGCCTCGCAGGCCTCGCCACGTGCGAAAAGTAAGGAAAAAGTGTCGCGCGTTTGACTTCAAGGTAAGTATTACGTTGTTCCTCATACCAAACAATGGTGACAGAATGTAATTGCTCCACTGAAAATCAGCGCTGCATCAACTCTCGCTGTTGCAGCATATAGCTGAGTGGTGACCAATTTTGTTGTCAATGTTACCAATATGTGTTTTTTGTTTAGTTTTAAGAGATTATGTTGACACAAAATAAATTTATTCTTTCTTTCTTTCTTTCTTTCAAAATACGACGTATTATCATACTCCTAATATGATTTTTGTGATATTATAAACAAAACCACAGTAATTTTAGGGGCCGGTATCTTATCTTAGCCTATATCGTCCCACTGCAGGGCAAAGGCCTCCCTCCCTTCTTTTCACACCTTTCGATCTCCAGCTAAGTTGCGCCAGTCATTTAAATGACTGTCGAGATCGTCCTGCCATCTCCAGTCCAGTCTGCCTCGAAGGCGTGTAGTTTGTGGGGAGCAATCGTTTGTTATTTTGGCCCAAAGATCGTCCGGCATGTGAGCGACATGCCCTGCTCAATCCCATTTGAGTTTGGCCACTTTATGGGTGACGTCAACTATTTTTGTTTTGGAGCGTAGTATCGTGTTTCGTATGCGGTCTGTGAGTCTGACTCCTAAGATACTACGCTCCATGGCTCTTTGGCAAACCTCGAGTTGGTATCTCTCATGAGCTGTCGGGAACCAAGTCTGTGCACCGTACGTTAGAATTGGGAGAATGCACATGTCCATAAGTCTGCGCTTATTGCAGAGTGGCAGTTCGCCATTCATAAGATGTTTCATCGACCAGAAGCTTCTCCAGGCGTTTTCGGTGCGTCGAGCAACTTTGTTTTGTTGTGCCTGGAATGAAACTATCTGGCCGAGATACACATACTCATGGACATACTCAATCTCCACATTCTCCACGTACAATCTCCTCTTCGTGCCTTATGAGCTTGGTCTTGCTCATATTCATTCGGAGTCCCACATCTTGGTCGGCTTGCTTGGTTCAGTCCTTGAAGCATATCGCCTAGTTCTGCAGCTGTGGGGGAGAAAAGGACAATATCGTCGGCGAAGCGCAGGTTTGTTAGCCTGCTATCTCCGACGACGATGCCCTTCTCAGCCCATTTGGGCTTCAATCGCTTAAACACTTCTTCCAAAGTAGCTGTAAACAATTTAGGAGAAAGCGGGTCTCCCTGTTTCACGCCTTTTACAATTTGGAAAGAGAGCCCCGTGAGTGAGGTTTTTATGGATGCTGTACTATTGCTATAGATATTACGGATAAGTTGAATGTACGTTTAATTTATGTTCTGATTAGAAAGTGCCTCGAATAATGGTTTATGTTTTATGCTATCAAAAGCTTTTGAGTAATCTACAAATGCAAGATAAAGTGGGATATTAAATTCTACATGTTTTTCTAAGAGCTGGTTAAGGGAATGGAAATAATCCGTCGTGGAGAGGCCACGGCGGAAACCCGCTTGTTCTGGTGGTTGATGTAAATCGAGCTCACCGGATATTCGATTTTCAATAATTTTCATGAATAGTTTAAAAAGGTGTGAGATAAGACTGATGGGACGATAATTGCAAATGTCGGACTTTTCACCCTTTTTATGTATGAGTATAATGGTGGAGTGGCAGAAATTATGAGGATAGAAGAACCGGTCTGAAGAATGTAGTTACAAAGGTTCGTAAGGTGTGGGAGTGGTACTGGTTCTCCGATTTTTAAGGCTTCGGTGGTAACACCATCTGCACCTGGGCTCTTGCTATATTTCATGCTGCAAAGCGCGCGTTGAACCTCTGGTCCTGTTATCGGCTCTATATCGTTTTTCTGATATATATTCATTCTTAATGTTATCTATTCTCGTCGATCTTAATTGTAGTTGACTTTTGAACCTTATCACTTGTTTTATAAATCAAAAACTGCCAAGAACCGAAAATACCGAAAGAACCGGGAAATCCCGGTACCGATTTAAAAAAGTACCGAAATTCCCGGTTCTTACAAAGAATACCGGTTCCGGAAACACTACTCATTATGTATTGGACATAATTAAGAATAGCACGGCTTATGTTACGGTCCTTTATTTTTTTTATAATATTATGTTTAAAAAATATTGGTTAATTAATAAAGAAATAGTGACCAGTAATGACAAGAAAAATTTAGTAATGGACACCCAATGATGTACATGATCCAGTTTATTTGCATCATTGGGTCTTAGTCCAACACTGGTGCCTCTACGTTAGGTAGGGTATGTAAGCCCGTTCGCCGGCCCCTTTCTGTTTTCGGCCTTTACGCGTTCTCATAATATTTCTTCCTCCTTATCTTTTCTGCCTCAGGTGCCACTTTTTTTTTCAAGCATCTCTGATTATTATCCATCCTGATCTTATCCATCCTCGTCAATCTTCTGTCCGTCACTCTCCAATTTCATCTGCCATTTTCCCAGTCTCAGTTGCGTTTTCTCCGACAAGAACAATGTCGTCGGCGAACAACATGCACCAGTTTGCCTCCTCCTGTATTTACGATGTCAGTGCATCCATTACCAGGAGAAACAAATAAGGGCTTAAAGCCGATCTCTGGTGCAAGCCTACAACCACATTGAACTTGTCCGTAACGCCAGCTTCGGACCGGACATATGTACAGGCTCGGCTGTACATGGCCCGTATAAGCTGCAGGTACTTTCCAGGCACTCCTTTCTTTTTATAGTCCACCACAAAACCTCACGGGGTACCCTGTCGTATGTGTTGATCTTCTCCAGGTCAGCACAGCAAGTTCATATGTGCACACTGTGCACGCCTGTACTTTTCGCATAGGTTTCGAAGTGCAAATACGGCGTCTGTTCCCGTAACCCGAACTGGCTCTGCAATATCTCACTCTCGTCTCTCATTCATCTCGCAATCACTTTCTCCCAGATTTTCATATAGTATGTGACATGAGCTTTATATCTCTGTAGTTATTGAAGTCCTTTACGCCCCCTTTGTTTATGAAAATGGGCACTAGCTAACTATTACACTACTCGTCCGGAATCGCCTCATCATGCAACAACTTGTTGAAGAACAAAGTCAGCCACTTCCATCCATCTGCTTTTAAAAACTTTCATACTTCCACAGGACGTAGGTATATCATCTGGTCCAACTGCTTTCCCATTCTTCATATCTTGCACTGTTTTTTTATCTTTATCCATAATAATCTCTTTTACAACAGAGAATAACGAAGAATAACTATTTTAATTAAAGAGACAAAATGTTTCTAAAATGTTGTTTTTTATTAGATTACCAGAATAATTTTGTTTGTGATTTTTAATAGCATTTGGATTTATAATATAAACAATATTTAACATACAAATAAAGCGTTTTTATGTTATTATATACTTATAAATTCATTTTAAAACCATCACAATGCAGTGGCCGAAAACTGAAAACCCTATGGCCGAAAACTTAATATGGGGCCGAAAACTGAATTTTTGGCATTTTTCCAGATTAAAATTAATATAAAAATAACTAATAGTTTTATATACCTTATAGTATTTTTAAATCAAATTGGATTATATAGGCTATCATATGACATCATTAGAACAGGCATATTAAAGTTGCAACATTTTTTTATGATGCCCTAAAGTTGGAGGGAGCACTAAAAGGCCGATATCAGGCACATCGACCCTACCTATACCTACCTACTTAGTTAGTATGAATTACGACCGAACCTATAAGTAATTAATTACCTATCTGTCTTCTAAATAATAGGGATTAAAAAATAAATAAGACATCTCATAAACCGATTCATAATGAGCCTCAAAAATAGGACCGTCAAAAAAGTTGGACTAATAGGTATGATAATTGATTGATTCAGGCGTGACTTTGCGGAAATCCATTTTAAAAAACTAAACGGACAAAGATATATAGCAACAAATTCCGCCAATCTGCTCCCAAAGAGTCCAACCCAATGTAAAATACTCCAGTAGAAAACTGTCCTGGAAAGAACCTGGAAAAGTACAGTAAATTGGTACAATAAAATAAGAATACAATAGATAAGAAATGAAAATAAAATTAAATAAAAACTGTAAATAAGACAATAAAAATAAAATAATACAATAAACAAGATAATAAATACACTAATACCCAAGTAAACAAAATTAAATAAATAAATTTAGATAACCTGAAAAAAGTACCACAAATTAACCGCACCTCCCTACCAGAAAACTGAAACTATGAAGTAGATACTCTTAGGAAACTACCCAACTAGAACCCCAAAGAGTCCAACCTAAGGTAAAATACTCCAGTACAAACTTTCCATCAAAGAACCTGGAAAAGTACAGTAATCGGTACAATAAATTAAATACAATAGATAAGAAACTAAAATAAAATAAAAACAAGATAAAACAATAATAACAAATAAAATAATACAATAATAAACAATATAATAAATACACGAATACACAAAGACAAAAATAAATAATAAATTTAAAGAACCTGAAAAAAGTACCACAACTTGAACCGCACTTCTCTACCAGAAACCTGAAACTATGAAGTACATACACTTAGGAAATTACTCAACTAGAACGACACGTGTTTCGCTTCTCTACGAAGCATCATCAGGAACTTGACTCACTGCTTGCTAGCCTGAAATGGAAAACAACAACATCGCAGGACTCCGCATACGTGTTGCTTCACCGAGCGCCCAACAGAAAGTGAGCGAGTCGCACCACCATCCCCACTTAAGTAGTGCCGGCACCGTCATTGCCGACAACGAACGAACTAGTACGAGCGCTATCCGAGCCATCTGTCACAAAGATTCTCAATAAAGGCGACCTCGGAATACCTGTATTCAATTCGTTCAACAATGTAAATGGGCTGAAATTACTTTTTGTTATCTCTAGACTTTCTAACACTGAGTTTTTGAAACCCTATCACTAATGGTTAGTGATAGGGTTTCAAAAACTTTGTTTAAGAATAAAATAAGAGTAGCATTCAGAACGAGTAATTCATTGAGACAGATTTGTAACGGGAAAGATCAATTAGAAAATTGTAAAAAATCCGGTATATACAAGTTAGTTTGCGATGAATGTAGCGGTGTTTATGTAGGGCAAACAGGTCGTAATTTTCAGATTAGGTATAAGGAACATATTGCAGCTTACAGAAATAATTATCCAGATAGGTCTCATTTTGCTAAACATTTAATCGATTCCGGTCACTCATTAAATAATAATCATACTTTTAATATTTTACACACTTGTAATAAAGGTTTTCGTATGTCAGTGTTAGAAAGTCTAGAGATAACAAAAAGTAATTTCAGCCCATTTACATTGTTGAACGAATTGAATACAGGTATTCCGAGGTCGCCTTTATTGAGAATCTTTGTGACAGATGGCTCGGATAGCGCTCGTACTAGTTCGTTCGTTGTCGGCAATGACGGTGCCGGCACTACTTAAGTGGGGATGGTGGTGCGACTCGCTCACTTTCTGTTGGGCGCTCGGTGAAGCAACACGTATGCGGAGTCCTGCGATGTTGTTGTTTTCCATTTCAGGCTAGCAAGCAGTGAGTCAAGTTCCTGATGATGCTTCGTAGAGAAGCGAAACACGTGTCGTTCTAGTTGAGTAATTTCCTAAGTGTATGTACTTCATAGTTTCAGGTTTCTGGTAGAGAAGTGCGGTTCAAGTTGTGGTACTTTTTTCAGGTTCTTTAAATTTATTATTTATTTTTGTCTTTGTGTATTCGTGTATTTATTATATTGTTTATTATTGTATTATTTTATTTGTTATTATTGTTTTATCTTGTTTTTATTTTATTTTAGTTTCTTATCTATTGTATTTAATTTATTGTACCGATTACTGTACTTTTCCAGGTTCTTTGATGGAAAGTTTGTACTGGAGTATTTTACCTTAGGTTGGACTCTTTGGGGTTCTAGTTGGGTAGTTTCCTAAGAGTATCTACTTCATAGTTTCAGTTTTCTGGTAGGGAGGTGCGGTTAATTTGTGGTACTTTTTTCAGGTTATCTAAATTTATTTATTTAATTTTGTTTACTTGGGTATTAGTGTATTTATTATCTTGTTTATTGTATTATTTTATTTTTATTGTCTTATTTACAGTTTTTATTTAATTTTATTTTCATTTCTTATCTATTGTATTCTTATTTTATTGTACCAATTTACTGTACTTTTCCAGGTTCTTTCCAGGACAGTTTTCTACTGGAGTATTTTACATTGGGTTGGACTCTTTGGGAGCAGATTGGCGGAATTTGTTGCTATATATCTTTGTCCGTTTAGTTTTTTTTTTTTTTTTTTTTTTTTTTTTTTTTTTTTTAATAGGTATGAAAAAAAAAAAGTCCGTAAACATCTCACTCTCGTAAAAGGGCACAGAGATAATCAGATTTGGACAAACAAAGCCATAAAAAGCGGAACACCTTACCTAATTTTCTATTACTGTACCAGACCAACGATAGCACAAATCAGCCCTGTGGATACCTACCTACCAAACCTTGAAAGACTAACAAATAAAAAAAACCGGCCAAGTGCGAGTCGGACTCGCGCACGAAGGGTTCCGTACCATTATCTATAAAAACGGCAAAAAAACCGTGTTTGTTGTATGGGAGCCTTCCTTAAATATTTTTTTTATTTATTTTGTTTAGTAGGTATTTGTTGTTAGAGCAGCAACATAAATACCTAGAATTTTACGGCACCGAGAACGCGTAAAGGCCGAATACAGAAAGGGGCCGGCGAACGGGCTTACATACCCTAATCTGTGAAAATTACAACTGTCCAGCTATCACGGTTCATGAGATACAGCCCTGTGACAGACAGACGAACAGCGAAGTCTTTGTAATAGGATCCCGTTTTTACCCTTTGGATACGGAACCCTAAAAATTAGGTACCTACCTACTTACGAGTAACAGCAACAGCTGGCTTACCTATTTTGTTAAAATCTATGATTTCATAGCCATAGTTATGAATATCAGTCTAATTTTGAGAATACCAATTTCATAGAATCTATTCTTATAGCTATGGCTGTGAATGAATATCATTTATGCCACTGCGGCTTACCCCAACCCTTGAAAGACTAACAAATAAAATTGTAATTAAGTATGTATTATGTATGTACCTAGTACCTACCTCTCTACCTACGAGTAACATTCGTAACATTTGTCCAGCTACTACTACTACATTTACCTACATTAGTGCCCTAAATAAAAATGTGCTAGGTACAAAAATAAACACAATTATCGATTACGCCTTCTCTACGAATGCTATCAAGCACTTGATAAATTCCACGTCTCGCTGATACGGAACACAAAACCTGATAACGCACCCATTCATTTCTGATATCGATTTGTTCACCTGTTAAAAGTGTGCTGTTTCTAAATATTTGCCGCGAACAAACATTGCAAAAATACAATGAATGCAAACAAGTAGTAGGTACGAGTATGTGTAGTAAATTATAGTTGTAATATATTATTTGGAACGAATAATAGTAAAAAACGCGCAACCGGTCGGAAGAGATTTAATAAATGTGCCCTTTTTTATATACAAGTTGCAACCATCCCCCTACCTAGGAATCATTTTTAACCGACTTCAAAAATGAGGAGGTTCTCAATTCGCCTGTATGTTTTTTTTAAGCAATAAACTAATTTAAATATTCATACACACTTAACGTAAGGGCTACGAAGAAATTCATTAGCTTTTCTAAGAGCAACTAATCGTATTCTAGTAGGTACTTAGGTACCTACCTACGTAATAAAATAAAATAAATAAATCGTAGGTAAGTAGTAGGTAAGTAGGTACTTACATATAACTAATTACTATCTTAGCAGTAAATAGCAGCACTTTATTATATCTACCGAGCCCTTAGCCCATTATCATTAAGTTAATGGTTCACGTGAGTCACATTATATAAACGCAAACGAAGACAGCTGATTAAAGCCACCGCTTGTTCTTGAATCCCGCAATCTTGACCCTATCCGACTCATTCTGACCCGAAGACCCCGCATTGGAGCCACATCCTTTCGCTAATTCAATCAGGGAATCAGTCCTCTTGGGCCCCTTACTATGGCTAGATTTGAGCCACTTACCTTCTTCCTTTAGTTCTTCCTAAAGGAAGAATTAGATTCTTCTCATACCAATAACCAATAGGTTATTGGTATGAGACAGGAATCAGAGCAGATAAAAATTGGAAAGGACAAATTAAGAACAGTAAGACACACAGTTTGTGTGTCATTATGGTAATACACAATAGTATTAATAGAGTGGAGTAAAAATATTACATTTTCGATTATAAATACACGCTTGGAAGAAAAAAGATGGCGGCGCAAACGAACGAAGACTAATACTTTGACATCTAGAGATATTTATTTACTAGGCGGAAATCCTTCCATGGATGATTTTTTATTCTTATCCGTATAAGATGATAAATGTTGCCGAACCTTGAAAGATCAATAATTTTACTTGTAAAATTATTCCCAAATGTAAGGCCACCCTAATTTTTCGGACATAAAAAGTAAAATAAAATAAAATGATATAAACAGAATTATATAATTATTTAGTATATAATTCAGCGACGCAGAATAAAACGCCAAATTACGCATACATGTCCAATTTCAACCGTAGAACTAAGAATGGAATCTAGGCTTTCATGGGTAATAACAATTCCACAAGTAAAAAATCCATTCTCTCACGATTAAAGCGCATAAAGCGACAAAGAAACCTCAATGAATAATGAAATATGCACGCTTGATATTGAGAAAGTGGATCGTTCCTTCTTGATGTAAGTACCTATGTACTTCTAGATGTATAGAAAATGAAAAATTAACTTCCTGTAGAAAGAAAATAATTAATTAGTATTTTTTATTCTATTAAACGCTTAGATAACGACGACAGTATTATAAATCAGAGTCCCTTAAATAAATTAGTCTAGATATTTATTATTAAATTAGACTTTGACCCCGTTTTTAGGGTTTCGTAGTCTACAAGACAAGAAACCCTTATAGTTTCGCCATGTCCGTCCGTTCGTCCGTCCGTCCGTCTGTCCGCAGCTTGGCTCAGAGACTATCAGTGCTAGAAAGCTTTGCGCTGTCGATAAAAGTCGTAGAATAAAATCTTTAAAAACATTTTTTTAGGGTTACACCTAAAGTGGGGATGTTATTTTTTTTTCGCGTAGGTATTTCATGGTGGGGGTATCGTTGGATAGGTCTTTAAAAAGTATGGGAGGTTTGCGAAAACAACTTTTCGATTATGGAATTCGTTTGTGAAATGTTAAGCTTTAAAGTGCCAATTTTAGTTAGAGTTGAGTGTGAGCGGGGTGGGGGGGGCGCAAATACTCTTTAATTAGTAAGTAGGTAGTTACGAGCAGTGTCCGACACACAGCCTACCTCATTTTTCCAACCAATATTTTGCAAGATTCATTTTACCACGAGTAATACATTTCCACAACGATATGTACCTACATAATCCATTGATTCCATTGGTTTATTAATAATACTCCTAATAACTTATACAACTTACCACATTCTAACATCCACTTACTCTGTTTTAACATTTCTAACCAGTGTCTATTCAACGTTTTGTATTTTTATCAGTACCTTTGATACTAGAAATCATGACGCGTTTTCAAAACTACTTATATCAAAATTGTGTCAAGATCTCCAAACAGTAGATAAGCATTGTATATATGTAATTTTGATACATAAATAACACAATGTCTTGTTATAGCCGTCCTTATCACACTTGTTGTGCAAGACAAATTGTGTATTGCACCTGCCTCCTTAGAAAATGGTTAATGATCTGTTATCGTCAAAGTTTATGTCAGTCTTTTAATAAGAACAGTTGCTGAGACAGTTAGTTGCGGTTTACTGGTCCATAACTTCGGGTAGACGTAATAGTAACCTTGGAATCGAGTGGCGCCTGAATCACCTACAATACAACACTCGTACCTATATTGGAATTACGAGGAGGTTCTTTAACTGAAAGAAAGTAATATAGTATAGTAATAAATTAAATATTACGTGGGATTTATAGGATTCCAAGTCATAAAACTTAGATATCAGTGTTATTGTATCTTGTGAATTAGGTATAAGATGTGATCGAATGGCCAGGCTCATACATTTTACAATATAGATAGAACACGACATGCACGACTCATAATCATCTGGGTAAATAACACGTAATAGTATATCTTCTTACCTAGGTTCTCAAGAAAATGTCACAGATGCAATATGCTTTCCAAATAATTATGAAAGAAGAAAGCGTTACAAGTTTAAATCTACTGTAATGTTCTGCTAGAAAACCTTGCTTTGTACTTACTTATTATCTAAAACATAATATCACATCGCTGTTGCACCTTGTGAATTAAAAAGGTATAGAATACCGACTTTTTGAGGAAATGATTTTTGAGTACCTACTAAAAATAATATGGCAGTCGAATTCTCCAAAGAACTTTCAAACAGGCTTTCAGTAAAACAGGGTTGACCTACCAGAAGACTGAAGAATTTGGGGGCACGGCAGTGCCCCCTTCAAGTCGAGCTCGAAGCAAACACTCCTTTACTCCTACACCATCCTTTACTGGAACCATTTCGCCGCATTTTCAGGCCCCTATTTGAGAACCTCTGGATAAGACCAGAACGCAGAAATTTTCGTCATCCAGTAAGCTATAATCACATAGGTACTTAAAATCCAAAATTTCAAGTCTGTAGGTCATTTAGTTTCGAAGATAAGCGAAAGCAAAGTTTCGCATTTTAGACAGACACTCACTCACTCACTCACTCATGATCATCAGAATAGAACTAGTACTTCCCATAAACTCAGAGAGCTGATATTTGGTACAGAGTTAGGGTTTAATGGCCACATAAAGGGAAAACCATAAAAACTAGGATAATCGAAGATCTGGAGTACCTGGTGACCCTGATTAGAAAACACAAGAGCCTAACCAAACTATTAGAGATCGACATACCGCCTTTACAAAAAATATTCAACTGGGTGGGCCGCTTCATTTGATGTCAAAAATCGAAGGTCTGAAGTATCTGATGAAAAACCCTCAGCTGGTCTTAGCTGTATTAGAGATATGGTAATGCCCCCTTCTACTATTGGTAAATAAAAAAATCGACTGTCGTTGCAAAAATCCAGCGTAGTGGGACACATCATCTTCTAATTTAATTGTAATTTAATGTAGCCTATAGCGTCCCACTGCTGGGCGAATGCCTCCCCTTCTGCTTTTAATACGTATCGTATATAAATAAAATTAAAGGAAAACTCTGGATAAGACTAGACTGGCTTTATACTTATACTTACAAGTTTACTAGAATATAATAAATAGTCGAACGATTAACTTTATTCTACTCGAACATTACACAAATTAAATAAACAAATTACACTAAAATATTAATTTCGCTCAAAATTTGGTCAAAATATAATGCATTGGACTAAGAGTGGCGGTGATACCCGCACACGTCGCTAGATGGCGCTGACTGTATTAAACGCGCTTACGATTGTTTTTATAATAAAGAAACTACTCCTAAAAAGAAAAAAAACTGTGTCAAATAAGAAAATCTAATAAAATAAATCAATAAGCCCACGTTTCTACAAAAAGAAGTGAAATCCCACCAAAAACATTCTGTAAAAAACTAGCCAAGTCTCTATAGAGCTGCTTGTTTATCTCTAAAACCGGCCAAGTGCGAGTCGGACTCGCGCACGAAGGGTTCCGTACTATTATCAAAACGGCAAAAAAATCACGTTTGTTGTACGGGAGTCCCACTTAAATATTTATTTTATGCTCTTTTTAGAGAAATACATCATATGTGAAAATTTCAACTGTCTAGCTATCAAGGTTCACGAGATACAGCCTGGTAACAGACAGACGGACAGCGGTGTCTTAGTAGTCCCGTTTTTTACCCTTTAGGTACGGAACCCTAGAAACATAAAAAATAATTCATAATATCTCATAACCTACCTATTTACCTAACTACGTAGTTAGCATTCCACACGTGACAGGTTGCAAAGCCGTCGCCGCTTTCAAGAATACTAACAGGTTTCCTCACGATGTTTTCCTTCACCGTTATAAACACGTGTAACACGCATGTACATTTTTCGAACAGAAATATCCATTGATGCACGGCCAGGATTCAAACTCGAAATTAATTTGAAATTAATAATATCTACCTAGGTACCTATTTACCTAACTACATGAATTCAATAATTCAATTTCAAACTTTTTAGTCGATCATGTGAAGTACCATCTATTTACCGACTAACTTTACCGATAGTGGTAAAATAGCGCCACCTGCCAGCGGAATTGCAAACCTCTTTCATCTTACCTCTCAAACCCCGAGCGGTCGCATGAGATCGCGAAAAGTACTTATATTAACGTAGTAACATCACATGAAACTAGATGGCGCTAGAATGCGAAAATCACGTTTGTTGTATGGGAGCCCCCTTTTAAATATTTATTTTATTCTGTTTTTAGTATTTGTTGTTAGAGCAGCAATAGAAATACATAATCTGTGAAAATTTCAACTGTCCAGCTATCATGGTTCATGAGATACAGCCCTGTGACAGACAGACAGACGGACAGACGGACAGACAGACGGACAGCGAAGTCTTAGTAATAGGGTTCCGTTTTTACCCTTTGGGTACGGAACCCTAAAAAGTAATGAAATCTAGACAAAGTCGTGCCAATTCTGAGGTTCCATAATGCGATTTTGCGATAATAAAGAAATCGCAGTATCTCAGAATTGGCACGACTTTGTCTAGATTTCATTACTTTTTAGGGTTCCGTACCCGTAGGGTAAAATCGGAACCCTATTACTAAGACTTCGCTGTCTGTCACAGGGCTGTATCTCATGAACCATGATAGCTAGACAGTTGAAAATTTCACAGATTATGTATTTCTATTGCTGCTCTAACAACAAATACTAAAAACAGAATAAAATAAATATTTAAAAGGGGGCTCCCATACAACAAACGTGATTTTCGCATTCTAGCGCCATCTAGTTTCATTTGATGTTACTACGTTATTAGGTATAGGTACTTTTCACGGTTTCATGCGACCGCTCGGGGTTTGAGAGGTAAGATGAAAGAGGTTTGCAATTCCGCTGGCAGGTGGCGCTATTTTACCACTATCGGTAAAGTAAGTCGGTAAATAGGTGGTACTTCACATGATCGACTAAAAAGTTTGAAATTGAATTATTGGTATAAATTAATAATATCTACCTAGGTAGATATTATTAATTTCAAATTAATTTCGAGTTCGAATCCGGGCCGTGCATCAATGGATATTTCTGTTCGAAAAATGTATATGTGCGTTACACGTGTTTATAACAGTGAAGGAAAACATCGTGAGGAAACCTGTTAGTATTCTTGAAAGCGGCGACGGGATTGCAACCTGTCACGTGTGGAATGCTAACTACGTAGTTAGGTAAATAGGTAGGTTACGAGATATTATGAATTATTTTTTATGTTACTAAAGGGTAAAAAACGGGACTACTAAGACACCGCTGTCCGTCTGTCTGTCACCAGGCTGTAGGTATCTCGTGAACCGTGATAGCTAGACAGTTGAAATTTTCATAGATGATGTATTTCTCTAAAAACAGCATAAAATAAATATTAAGCGGGACTCCCGTACAACAAACGTGATTTTTTTGCCGTTTTGATAATAGTACGGAACCCTTCGTGCGCGAGTCCGACTCGCACTTGGCCGGTTTTTTATTAAGTCTATACTTACCTTAGTCATTTTGTGCATTGAGTTGCACTGTGCGTGACTCGTTTTTACCTTAGCAGTTTTGTTTATTTTTTGTGCTGTTGAATTGAACGTAACAAACAAGTAAACTGATGCTTTACCTAAGTATTTAGCTTGCTTGTACAAATGTATGTTTGGAATAGATTATTTTCCTTACTTCAGGGGTTTTTAAACGGCCTAAGCATGATGTCATTGCGTAATACTCTGGTCACAGGGCTGTATCTCATGAAACATGATAGCTAGACAGTTGAAAATTTCACAGATTATGTATTTCTATTGCTGCTCTAACAACAAATACTAAAAACAGAATAAAATAAATATTTAAAAGGGGGCTCCCATACAACAAACGTGATTTTCGCATTCTAGCGCCATCTAGTTTCATTTGATGTTACTACGTTATTAGGTATAGGTACTTTTCACGGTTTCATGCGACCGCTCGGGGTTTGAGAGGTAAGATGAAAGAGGTTTGCAATTCCGCTGGCAGGTGGCGCTATTTTACCACTATCGGTAAAGTAAGTCGGTAAATAGGTGGTACTTCACATGATCGACTAAAAAGTTTGAAATTGAATTATTGGTATAAATTAATAATATCTACCTAGGTAGATATTATTAATTTCAAATTAATTTCGAGTTCGAATCCGGGCCGTGCATCAATGGATATTTCTGTTCGAAAAATGTAATGTGCGTTACACGTGTTTATAACAGTGAAGGAAAACATCGTGAGGAAACCTGTTAGTATTCTTGAAAGCGGCGACGGGATTGCAACCTGTCACGTGTGGAATGCTAACTACGTAGTTATAGTTAGGTAAATAGGTAGGTTACGAGATATATTATGAATTATTTTTTATGTTTCTAAAGGGTAAAAAACGGGACTACTAAGACACCGCTGTCCGTCTGTCTGTCACCAGGCTGTAGGTATCTCGTGAACCGTGATAGCTAGACAGTTGAAATTTTCATAGATGATGTATTTCTCTAAAAACAGCATAAAATAAATATTAAGCGGGACTCCCGTACAACAAACGTGATTTTTTTGCCGTTTTGATAATAGTACGGAACCCTTCGTGCGCGAGTCCGACTCGCACTTGGCCGGTTTTTAGAGATAAACAAGCAGCTCTATAGAGACTTGGCTAGTTTTTTACAGAATGTTTTTGGTGGGATATAATATTCTCTATCCAACCGATCATAACAAACTAAACTATATATCTGCTGGGCCGGTAAATAAGCCCTCGAACCTCTTGTAAAATGTCATACACTAATCACTACACACACCTAGACGACAGCAACCGGATGACTCACCATGTGTCATATTTATTTTATAATGTCACCTGATACTGATAATAACTCCAGCACAATGTTACTTCCGTTAAGTATATTGTTTTGCTTATCGGCTACCGAGCATCCGGTGTGTGTGATGATACGACTATTATTTTGCGATGGGTCTATGACCTTATTTTTATAACGCTGTCAGTGACCAGTTTTTTTTTCAAAACTGATGGATCAAATTCTTTATTTTACACCAATCTATGATCTAATCCAACGGCATTTGAGTTATCTGTTCCAATAATTACGAAATTACGGAAACGATTGTGAAAAAGAAAACGAAGCCCAACTGAGACATAAAAAACTTGAGTCAAAACGTGACGATTGCTATAAAGTGTGACCATTTTCACTGATGACCAATTATTTTGGTGTTTTTGGGGTCATAACCGAATAACAGTAGCATAAACCAGAGTATTACTCAATTACGACATCATGCTTAGGCCGTTTAAAAACCCCTGAAGTAAGGAAAATAATCTATTCCAAACATACATTTGTACAAGCAAGCTAAATACTTAGGTAAAGCATCAGTTTACTTGTTTGTTACGTTCAATTCAACAGCACAAAAAATAAACAAAAAAAACTTGAGAGGTGTCAAGGGACACCCGGATGGAACGAAGTTCTTTTCGATTAATTAGTGAAGGAATTGTAATAAAATTTTATTTCTTTTAAGTTAAAATAATATGTTTTTTATTATTATCAAATATAATGTAATATAAACTTAATCAGTAGGCTCAATTTTTGTCAATCTAGCTAGTTAGATGAGAAACAAACGCAAAGCAAATAAATAGGTAAGTACCTACCTTCCTAAGTAGATACCACCTACCAACTAATGATGTTTTGGTAATCTCCTACTTGTACAATAAGTCGTTTATTAGTTTACAGTTATGTTGTACTGAACACAAAATAACGTGGGACAAGGGAAGGGGAATCAACTTTGACCTCGACCCCGACCTCGGCCCGACCTCGGCCCGACCTCGACCCGACCTCGACCTGACCTCGACCCTAACTCGACCCCACCTCGACCCCACTTCGACCCCACCTCGACCCCACCTCGACCCCACCTCGACCCCACCTCGACCCCACCTCGACCCCAACTCGACCCCACCTCGACCCCACCTCGACCCCACCTCGACCCCACCTCGACCCCACCTCGACCCCACCTCGACCCCACCTCGACCCGACCTCGACCCCACCTCGACCCTTCACAACGCGCGATAAGGAACTTCGTTCCAAAAACGAGTCACGCACAGTGCAACTCAATGCACAAAATGACTAAGGTAAGTGTAGACTTAATAAAATTACTGCATTACCCAAAAGTGACATACGAGTCAGTACGTTCTGCGGTAGCCTTGATCTATGTAATGTGACTGACACAACAACGATTCAACGCGCGGCTACTGTTCGTTCTGGAAAAGTTACTTACATGATAAAATGACTATAGAAAATGAAGATACGCCAGGCAAAAAAACTCTAATTACGAATATATCTGGATTGTCTAGGTATCAAAATTAGACATTATCATTTATTATTTAATACTTAAATGTCATCTGACTCAGCGCAGTAACAATGGAGCGGAACGTGAGACCTTGCGAATCAATGATCCTAGTCCATGCCATTTTTAGACTAGGAAACAGGTTCGCCCACACGATGTCATCAAACGTCATTAAAGTTCACGCATAACGCGTTTTTTTGAGACTTGACATTCTGGTAACGGTCGATCACTGAACGATTAGTGGAATTCTGGAATCTTATCAAGATTTGCATGAGTGGCTGAGAGAGAAAGTACCTTGTGTAAAATCTTGTGATGTGCCCAAAATGTTTCAAGACGAATTTGGCAAGATCAATTTGGTTTGAATAATTGAGCTAGAGCTATAGCACTAAAGCATCAGTTGAGGTCAATGTCTCGTGTATCGGGACTATCTCGTCACGGGTTCAGTTATGACGGTTCACGCATGTACTGGGGCTCCCAACCGTGGAGCACCTGCTTAAGACAATTGGTACCTTTAGACACATTGCCACATTACTAACGGTATACCACAGACACAATCTGGGTACTTTCCTAAGCTATACGTCGAAAGTTATTTTAAGACATACCAAGCAATGATGACAAAACAATGTGACGAATCCTATGAATTGTTGTAAAGTTTTATTGTAGCCTGTCTAACGGAAGTTTCTGAAACTGCAGTTAAACAATACCATTACAATCAAACTGAATTTCCATTGGCACGTTACGAACCAATTTAACACGATTCCAACAAGACTGGTCTTAAAAGAATCTTATGAAACAACAACGGAATTGTAAAAACGAATACAAGAAACTGTATTTGTATCACTTATACTAAAGTACTATTGGTATAAAGAACACACCGTTTATGTAGACGAAAATAATTCAAAGTATACCCAACAACCCACACAAAAGTACTTTTATTTCTTATATGTTTTAATTTCCAGACGTGTATTGCTAGATATTGAGGCGGCTGCATTGTAGCAAAGTGCAGGCACAGTAGTTGCACAATGCACGTGTTTTACGTTTGATCATACATTATGAGCTCTACTGCGTCGAGCAGCGTTGAGTGGTTTTAACGATCAATTCAGTGTTTGAAAAACTCTTTGTTGATGTAGGTACATCTGTTTTATCGTCTGATTTTTCTACTTCAACATCATTGCAAAATCTTAGTGGAAATGGAAAGTTAGTCCAGTTGTATCACCCTGTCTTCTATCATTTGAATTTGTGAAGGGACTTCTATGTCAGCGTGCTGAAAACGTTGCTGATTGAAACAAAGTTTGGAATTATTAAAAACTTGCTGGGTCCCGCCCGCGTTATATGTATTCTGATAAAAACACATAGTATAGGTACTTGTTATCAGTATAAAAAGTGTAGGTGAAAGTGAAAGAATATTCAGAATTGGATCAATAGTTCCGGAGATACATAATAATCGTAGTATAGATACATTTTTCAGTTGGATATAATATAATATAATAACGCAGCTCGATTACAAAATTAGCTTGAGATTGATTAAATTCCTAAGGGATCTAATCATTGTGCAATGAAGTTATGCGACTAAAGTCAGGAGAATTACGATGACTCAATTTGCAAACAAGACTGGTTGATTATAAGTGATTGTGGTGCCTCTGCCTTGTCTTTTACTCGAAGTACGAGTAGGTATATTACACACTACACAGCAAACAATGCAAGTAAATTGGTTAAATATAGACAAACTGGACTTGATTGGGAAAAGTTCTTATCAAACCTAAATTACAGGTAAAACAATTTATCAGTTTTGTTTGTATCAATGTGGTATTGATTATTTTATTCGGCTCTATCAGAAAGAAGATCCTTAAAAATGTTCGAAGTCTAAAAGAGGAATACAACTCGGTAGGCTTTAGACTGATCATGTTAATTTCAAAATACAAGTAAAAGAACTCGCAAAGTCTGCATTTAGCACGGGGATACCATCGTTTCGCTCTGATTACTACGATGAAAAGCGTGACAAATACTACAGACCGACCGGCCGGTGAAATATAAGTTTACATAAATGTTCTTGGTATTTATTTACCTTTAAAAACAATGCTATAATTCTACCAGGAATTTGAATCAGGTTACTATCTCGCGTATCACATTATAATTATAGTCTCAATGTAATGCCATTTTTATTTGACAACAGCTTCTTCGTGGGCTGAGAATCGAAAATCAAATAAAGGCTGATCATGTTCCGTTTTCAAGCAATCGTGATCTTGCGAAGCGTCACAAAAGTTGGGTTAACAACCTGGAAATGCACAGCACGATGCTTCGTGTCGGGATCGTGATCGTGATCCACGGTGGGTTCACTAAAGTACATCGGTGTCACAGAATAAATAATAATAGCTTGTAGGTACATAATAATTAATTCAGCTGGAATATGCTAAGCAAAGATAGAAAAACACGAGAGTCCCACATGTATGAAATACCCTTCATTCATTACAATCAACATTCGATTAGCGTACCTACTAATAGCATTGCCATTTAGTTTGCAAATACTTCGATGCCTACCTACTGCCGACTGCCTACTTTCGTTATAAGGACTCTAGGTAGGTACTTGTAAAAAGATGAATAATTAACCAAATGAGCTTCTCAATAGCTACGAATAATAACAAGTATGACCTAGGAACTCCTATGTCTCTAGTCTATAGTCCCAACCATTACACAACGGTTCCCGCTATTGCTAACTTCCAGGAAGTTGTAACAGGTTTTTAATTGTTTACAATGATTAACTGCATTTGATCTTACAAAATTCGACTCCACTCCAACGGATACCAATTCATGACTCCACAATAAATTGCCGAAATAATATCCATGAGAACAATGCCCCTCCAAGCTTGTACCTAACTGTACAATGCAATGCAAAATGGTGTTGAAGGCCATACGTCTACTTCACACAAATTTGCTTAATTTTTATTAGTTAGGTGCTTACCTACATTCTACATTTATTGTGTGTAGGTATGTGTAGTAAATATAGATAGGTGTTATTAGTTACCAATAAAAAAATAACACACCTAGGCCTTATTTGAGCTGAAAGTGATGTACAACTATGAAATCGGGTATAATACACAACTTCCGGACCGGTTAATAATCCGGAAGTTGTGTATTATTCCCGATTTTCCTACTTTTTGACATCGTTGAAAAATTACTAAGGTCTTTTAGTAATTTTAAAACCCCAAATATCTTCATATATCTAACCTACCAAGAGTTCCCCATTAATCATCAACCATTGATCATGCCATCATCCATGCATGAAACTGATCTTGACTCAAGGATAAATACTCTAGTAGGTATTTATATCAGCAGCAAGCAATCGTTGCGTGACCAGCTATGGGAAAATCGAGGTATAAATAGCTAAGAATAATTTACTAACCTCAACTCGATCCTATGGGGGAAAACGGCGGAAGCACGGCCACCTTCGCCAGTGAATATTTCTAGTGACACAAATAAAGGGCCATCGGTTATGTAGGTACTTAACTTACCTACTTGACTAGGTAACTTGTCCATTGGGTTAGTTAGACTCTTACCGTTAGACTATTGGACCACGCGTTCACAGGGAAGGATACTCCAGAAGACAATGATAATACAAGTTAGTCATTTCCGTCTTACTAGGCAGGTATAAGAATCAATGTAGGCAGTTTTTATTAGTGGTATTTAATAAGGCTCTTACCTACTGTGAATTTATTCTGTCCTTGCATTGACGGATCCTTCCCAGATTCTCTTGATAGTTTAAAAAAAAAAAATAGGATCACGACTGTAATCTCCCCAAGTACGGTAAACATCCTCTCAGATCTTCAGACGCTTAGATCCTTTGAAGATGTCTAGTGGGGGTAGTCAGAGGCACGTCCAAACATTATATTTGGCACATGCCTACATTTTGCAGTAGTTAGCATTCCATACGTGACAAGTTGCAATCCCATCGCCGCTTATAAGAACACTAACTGGTTTCCTCACGATGTTTTCCTTCACCGTTGTAAGCACGTCTTTTTGATGCGCATATAAAATTAGAACAGAAAAATCCATTGATGCACGCCGGGATTCGAACCCACGACCTTCAGATCGAAAGTCGAGGTACATCCCACTCGGCCAACACGGCTTGATAGTTTGATACAATTATTTTTAAGGTACCTACCCAGTACCCAGTAGCAAAGATAAACTATGACGTATAAAGGCAGTAGGCACATCAGTTGTTTGTGATTCCACTCACCGCACATTCCTTGAACACAGGAAACGATGTCATGCGTATAACGCGTGTGTTTCAAAAAGACAATAAAAACGAATTGGCTGTGATCAGACTAACAACAGTTGGGGAATTGGCTAGATTGCCGATAGATAGATTCTCCAATAAATAAATAAAATTGACCTTCAATTACTTCTGCAAACCTACTCTAAAACTATGTTTTGGGAGACTTGCTATTCATATTATAGATACTTGCCTATTTAGTCAGACTTACGCCCGGGCTTCGCTCGGGTGCAATGCTGATACTAAATATACTACAGAATGTCTTTATAAAGGGTCCGCCAAATAACTTTTTTTTTTTTGAAATGCTATAAAAAAAAAACTACTGAATATTTTCTCAAATTTCTTTTTTTATTCTAAAGTACAATCTTTCCGGTTAATAATGGAAAATAATTTCATTCAAATGGCTGCCTCGGCTGGCCATGCAGTAGCCTACACGATCGGTCCAATTTTTAAGCACATTATCGATTGTGTGCAGCTGTATTTCACCAATGGCTTCACGAATATTGTCCTTTAAAGCGTCAATTGTCTCTGGCTTGTCGGCGTAACACTTATCTTTGACAGCACCCCACAAATAATAGTCCAGCGGTGTCAAATCGCAGCTCCGAGGTGGCCAAATGACATCAGCTCTGCGGCTGATAATGCGATCTCCAAAAATAGGGCGCAAAACATTGAGTGTAGCTTCGGCTGTGTGGCACGTAGCGCCGTCCTGTTGAAACCAAATGTTGCCAATATCCTCCTCTTAAATTTTTGTGAACAAAAATTCGTTCAACATGGCCCGATAACGATCGCCATTGACTGTAACGGCCACTCCTTGCTCATTTTCGAAGAAAAATGGCCCAATTATGCCTCTGGACCAAAATCCGCACCAAACAGTGACTCGTTTTGGGTGCGTCGGCTTTTCAATGTATGCGTGCGGGTTTTCTGTGCCCCAAATGCGACAATTTTGCTTATTTACATACCCGCCAAGATCAAAATGAGCTTCATCTGAAAAGATAATTTTTTTTGCAAAATCGGCATCTTCTGCAAGTCGATCGCAGGCCCACTTAGCGAATATTTCCCAGCGTTGTTCTAGCGTATACACAACCATATTCGTTCAGCGGAAGGATAAAACTAATTATCTGTCAAATCAAACATGAGCTAAGTGTTACCATTCACGAAATAAGCACTAGTTGAAAAAAAAAACGTTAAATGGCGGACCCTGTATAAAACGTTTTTTTTACAGCTTTTTTTGACCCCTTCTAGTACAATTGCTGATTTTTGGAGTACAATTCGTACAATTCCATAGATTTGTAACTGCATTAAAATTAACCCTTATCCACGGTGGGTCCGGCTGCGTAGTATCACACGATTTCAATGATTCTTTTTTTATGGAATAGTTAATAATGTTAACTTTTTTAATGAGGGATGACTGAGAGTGTTATAAACGTAAGAGTAGACAAATATAATCAGAAAGCTTCGAACTGCTAAGCTATCGTGTGTTACACGTGTTATTGTAAGTCAACCATAAAAGATAGACATAATATGCTGTCGTGGGATATTTTTTATATAATTTTAAGGAGAACATTTCCGTCATACATGATTTTTGTGTAGCTTTAACCATTAAAGTTGCACACGCGACGGAAGCTTAAAAAATGGAGTAACTTCTCCCGTTTTCCCAACATTTCCCTTCACTGCTCTGCTCCTTTTGATTGTAGCGTGATGAAAAGTATACTATAACCAGCTCAGGAGTATGAAAAATAATTGTACCAAGTTTCGTTAAAATCCGTCGAGTAGTTTTTGTTTCTATAACGGTTATACAGACAGACAGACAGACAGACAAAAATTTTACTGATTGCATTTTTGGCATCAGTATCGATCCCTAATCACCCCCTGATAGTTATTTTGGAAATATATTTCATGTACAGAATTGACCTCTCTACAGATTTATTATAAGTATAGATAATCATATACTTCGCCACGACCAAACTAATTTTCACCGATTGTCTGGGGTGGTATTCCTAATTCCCACGTAGTAATTCGCCCAGGTGCACCGAGTAAAAAAAGAAAATATGTGTATCAAATGAATATTTCGTGTAAGTAAATGTAAAGTTAAATGCTGCGTCTAGATAGCGCGCGGCATTTACGCGCAGGTTGCGGCGAGTCACCAAATGTATACAAATTCCACAATCGGACATTCCGCCCAATATTTGATATTTTAACGCGCGTTTACCTCGAGGTTTGAACTATAGATGTTATTTCCAAGTATCAACCTACAGTCCAGTACATGTAACAATCATCCCACCCAAACAGGCTGAAAATAAAATATGATGACACATTTCATTGTTAACTAGTCAGGCGTCCTTGCATCTCCCAAAGTATCTTTTTACATAATTTCAGATTATTTATTAGTGACCTGCCCAAGTATGCTAGCTAAGTACAAGCCATCGACAACATAGCCCAAATCCACTCGTACGTGCAAGAAATCTTAATTATTCATCAATGTGTTGGACGTTTTAGATCGTAACAGTTTTTTGTTTCAATGGCAAGTGGGTGGTGCTTAGAAATGTCAAATTATGATCATGTATATTGACATGATCATGGTGAAGGAAAACATCGTGAGGAAACCAGTTAGTATTCTTATAAGCGGCGATGGGCTTGCAACTTGTCACGTATAGAATGCTAACTACTGCAAAATGTGGGCATGTGCCAAATATAATGTAGAGACGTGCATTTGACTACCCACACTAGACATCTTCAAAGGACTAAGCGTCTGGAGATCTGAGAGGATGTCTACCGTACCTGGGGATTACAGTCGTGATCCTATTGTTTTTATATTGACTACATTAGTAAATACTGTTATGTGAGTGGTCTACAATTTCTTCAAGGTCGGTCATAAATTCTTGGGAATATTAAGTCTATGTAAGTAATCTAATCATGCACTGTAATGCAACACAAGTTTTTTCATACATTAATTGTTACCGATGGCTAACCCATATCGCATTCCTCGAAACACCTTTAAAATGTATTTACATTACATTCCCCTCTCCATTGATAATGTCGATCGCCCCTGAATTGTGTAATAACGCATTCCATACGATTTAGCAACAGTGCCACCAGTTGGCCAGTAGATCGTGACTGCATGAATGGGGTGCGTGAAAAGGCAGGAAGTCATCCAAGTGCAAGGGCTCTGACACTTAGGCTGCGCCAGCGCACCGACATTATAATCTGACGTCATAATAACTCATTCGATATGATATGCTACTGGTCACTTCTTAATTATAAAATGTTTGGTCTTATTTTAATTACAGGGAAACCGCGATAACGGGATAACATTTACCAGCACCGAAGAGCCAGCGAAGTCATCCAAACCTATTCCAGACATCCGCCTCGTGGATGGCCCTTCAATTCTCGTTGGAAGAGTACAACTGTTGCATCGGGGACAGTGGCGATCAGTGTGCACTAACTCAAAAAAGTAAGCAAAAAAACAAGTTTTTATCTAGAGCTTTTGGTCGTAGGTTGCAATGATGATTCATGCTTGGTACTTTTTGCAAGGCAGTTTTGCAACACTGGTAGGCGAGTGAAAGTAAACGGTGATGTAATGAACATTTATTTGGACTTTTTCAGTTGGACGATCAACGATATGGAGACGGCGTGCAGGCAACTAGGGTTTATGGGGGGATCTTTCTACAACTGGATGGATCGACAACCAAGAAGAAGACCACGCCTACTCTACGAAGAGCCAAGTTGTAAAGGTACCGAACACGATCTTTTCCAATGTGACTGGAACTCAAGGCAACTTGGCTCAGGCGTCTGCGACTATCACCCAGATCTCGGGATGCAATGTCTACCTCATCACGACGTTAACGAATTAGGGGGCACAGGACGCCATTGGCGAGGAATACGCTTCGAAAACGCTGTATATGAAAGAGTACTCACTTCAGAAAACACTCTTTATGTCCCCACTTCAATGTCAAGATTCGGCTACGTCTCTATAAAAAATGCAGGTTTAGGCAGAGATAACAATGCTACCAGTGCTTTGGACATAATAGGAGTACCACCGGTTATGGAAGACATTGAAGTATCAAACTCTGCATTCAACGCGATAAACGTGACGTCACCTAACGCGCCCATAGTTATTAACAATTGCACGTTACAAAACAATAGAGGTTACGGTGTTTATGTGAATTCTACGTACGGTATGACAAGGATTGAGAACTGTTCCATCCACTATAACGGTGGTGATGGAGTCAAATACGTAGTACATGAAATGAATATGGATGAAAGATTCGACAGGCGCGAAGTGTTTGACCTTTGTACCCTTGCATCGACCCCTACTCAAACTTTTCCAATACAAATGTCTATTGAGCAATCCAGATACTCTAACATGGAAAGGGATTGCCATCAAAAGTTTTACACGAAATCTGACCACGTATTAACTTTGAGTTTTGTCAAATTATTAACAAATCAAAACTTCACTGGAGAAATATTTGTTTACGATGGTCTGACTACCGATGATAGACTTTTACTTGAACTGCAAATAAGAAATCATTCACGTCCGCAAAGCGTCACATCCACAAGAAATAGAATGTACGTGAGATTCCGCGCAAATACTAGAACAGATATAACTGGATTTCTAAGGTTGACCTCGGGAACTAGTAAAACGTACGATTTGAATGTAACCGACACGATTATTTCGGATAACAATGGAAGAGGCGTAGTCATTGAAAATCTTAGATCTCAAATTCACATTCACAGAACATCCATCTCAAACAATAATCATGTTGCTGGTCTTCAAGTTTTAAGCGGCGCTGGTGACGTTAATGTAACAGAAAGCAGAATATCCTTTAACCAGGGAGACGGCATCAACGTAACGGTAACTGGTGGAAATAGAAACATTTCAAGAAGCATACTCAGTTCAAACCAGGGTTATGGTATAGCAGTATGGATAAATAATACTAAAGAAACAGAATACATACCAGTTAATCAAACTACAACCGTTGAATACTCTGAAATATTTAAAAACTTAGATGTGGGTATTTTACATGGCAATTTCTGTGGTGATAGCTGGCTGAATGTCACTGGGAATTGGTTTAACACTAGTATGGAAAGCACAATAGAAGTATCTACATGCTGGAGACTGAATAATCCAATAAGATTGCTTAATTTGCAAGTAGGCCACAATAGGTTTTTCCAAAATCAAAAGGTACCCTTAAAAATACAACCAGCATTGAATGTTGTGGGTAAAATAGAATACAATTACTTTGAACATGGAAATTACGGTGCTATTGTGATACTGAATCGTGTAGAAGGAAAGCACGTAGAAGAATTTGAAATATTACCTGCGAGATTTAAAATACAGCATAACTACTTTTTCGGCAACCGAGGACCATTTGTTGTCAATCTTGGTTTATCGCCTTATAGTGATTTGCAATACATTTTATTTACGAGAAATTACTTGCGAGATAATAAAATAAGGGAGCCATTTGAACCTTTGGAAGGAATTTCCTCAAGACTTACTCCTAGAAGTAGAGTAGCAGCAACGATAGTGCTATCGTCAAGCAATATTGATGTTTTCAGAAATATTATAAACAACCCAGAAGCCCAATATGAAATAGGCTCACACGTGGAAGATCAAAGCAAAACACTAAATTGCACCTATAATTGGCTTGGATTTGGTGAGGAAGATAAAGTCTACAATAGATTATTTCACCGAAAAGATAGATATAATCTAGCAAGAATTGTTTACATGCCTTATTTGCTGCATAGCAGCAACCCTGGTGCCACTCAAATTAATTACAACTCTTTGTACGTTCCACAATTTAACGTGCCAGGCACTTTCGTTGTTGGCGGTGAAGTTGAAGGTATAGAAATACTAAGACAAGGTGAATATGACGTTAATAAAGATATAAACATTCGTCCTGGAGGTAAGCTCGTGTTGCAATCTGGTGTTACACTGAAATTCCCACCGGCCATTGGCATAATGGTTGCTGGGAAACTGGAAGCCAGAGGTAAACGACCGAACGACATCACTTTTACTTTGAAAGAAGAAGTTATTATGTCCAATGATAGTTTCTATGAAACGGACCCAGATGTTGAGCCTACAACCCCTGGATATTCTGAACCTGTTGTTCCTATAAGACTTTTGGGGGGAAGAACACAACACGAAGGAAGATTGCAAGTCAGAATTGACGAAAAGTGGGGAACAGTGTGCAATTATAAATGGAATATTATTAATGCAGCTCTGGTTTGCAATCAACTAGGATTGGCCCTAAATCCAGACGATTGGTTCTTGGAACCAATTGAGATTCCTAATGCAGGCACTACCGAAGATACAATATTATCCAACGTGGAATGTACAGAATTCGATAATGATTTTACAAAATGTAAAGCTGAAACGAAGGATCAATTTGAAAATTCATGCAACCACGAGAACGATGTTGGTATAAGATGTTATGAAACTAGTTGGGCTGGCGTAAGATTCAGTGGGATTTCTGAAAGAGCTGACTTACAGTTTGTCACTATTGAAAAGGCAGGTCTATTAGATTATTCTTCTAATGTTTTCAAGCCTGCTCTTCAGATAGATTTTGCACGACACAGTTTGGAAAGTGTAAAAATTGCTAACAATTATCACGATGGTCTCGGAATTTTATATTCAGATTTATATGGTGCTGATGCAGTTAATACCGTTCGTAATTCAGAATTCAGCAACAATCGAGGCAGTGGCATCAGCTTCAAACAGTTGGGCCTAAAAGTATACGGATCAGTAATTGAGAATAACAACATAGCTGGAATTTCTCATAATCCTCATCTTACAGGACCTCAGCAGAGAGAAATAGCTGGATGGTTTAACTTAGAACCTGGGTTCAATTTGGATGAATCTAGTTATCTTCCGATAATGGTACCCGAGTATGAAACCGGTATAAGCTTGGTAAATGGTGAAACTAGATATTTGGTTTTCACCAAACACTACGGTGATCCAATCAATAAAACATACAACATCAAATGCAATCCTGGCTACGTTCTAGGACTCCAACTTTTAAACCCCATACATAACTTTTCAACTGAAAATATTTGCGTCTACGATTCGCAGAACATTAACGAAGGTAGTACAAAATGGTGTTTAGACCGCGATTTATCCACATTTCCCACAACCAGTAGCAGTTTTGCAGTCGTGCTAACTTATGAGAGTGGGAGAGCTGCCCTAGGTGGTGTTGTTTTAGTTGTGAGCACTATTATTGCTCCTGTTCAGAATCTGAGAAATAGAATCGTCAAAGGTCCAGTCCCGACTTTGCAAGTGGTTAACTCAAAAATAAAAGATAACACGAAAGGAATCAAAGCTTCGTATTACAACAGATACTTAAATGAGCTCGGTGATCACTTTTTACGAAAAGCAAATGAAAGTATCAAGATATTCAACTGTGAAATTACATACAACAAGGAAGAAGCCATTTACGTCAATACTCCTTTCTGGGATATTCACGAAAGCAATATAACAGAAATTACTATTATGGTGAACAGCAGTTTGATTACAGACAATGGAAGAGGAATATACCATTTTGCTAGAGATCTCAGAAGCTCCAACAATTTGTATCACTACATTTTACAAGATAACACTATAGAAAGAAACAAGAATGGTGGGTTCGATGTAAGTTTACCTTACGTATGGCAATACAATGAAAACTTTACTCATTCTGTGTACATGTTCAACAACACTTGGCGCAATAATATGAATTTCGGTTTTATCGTTGATGGTCATTTCGCCGAGCTTAACGTAACCAAAAACGTTTTTACCGACAATAACTGTAAGAATGGTTTGGTCTCCTTGCAAGGAATGGAAAAAAAGATGAAGGTTAATGGAAATGTGATAGAGAGAAATAGCGGAAACTTTATGATTAAATTCAACATGGACAGTCAAAGTGAAGTCATGGGTCTTGTGTACGCTGTTTTCGTTAACAACCAAGTGAAAAATAATAAACAATTGAGTCATCTTAACCGCGGGATGTTAGTGCGAAGTATGGAACCAACTTACGTTATAGGTTTCAAAGGAATACAAAAAGTCAAAGTGAGTAGAAATCTCTTTGGAAATAATGCACTAGAATACACGCTGCTCGCTGGAATAAAAACAGCAAAAATCAACAATCGGCTAGATGTAACTGAAAACTGGTGGGGAAGTATGGTCGAAAAAGAAATTAAGAATCAGATATTTGATTTTGATGACTGGAATAATCATGCTATAGCAACTTATTTGCCGTATTTGCTGGAAGATCACTTCGACGCTAGCGTATCAGTTACTTTCAGTCCCGAAGTAATCGTAGATTTAAATGAACTTGGAGGACGACTAATATCGAACTTAACCTTAGAACCTAGAATTGCTCCTTATATAGTTAAATCAGATATCACAGTCATGCCGGATGTAAGCTTCGTAATAAGCCCTGGCGTTATTATGGAATTTGCCCCAAACGTTGGTATTCTTGTTATGGGTACTCTCGAAGCAAAAGGACATAGCCAAATGCCAATAATAATGAAACCAATGACACCAGCAAGTAATATTGAAGTCAATAGGAAAGACAAAAGAGAAATAGGCCAATATGGAGGGTCTCATCACAAAAATAAACGACAGCTTGAATCAATGATTGTACACGATGCAATAAGACTTTGTCCTGGAAGAAATTGCTCGATTAGTGATACTATTATAGAAAAAAATAACGAAGGTTTTCTAGAATATTATAACAAAACTACACTTCAATGGGTTCCGATGTGCGACAGTCGTTTTACAGAAAGGAATGCTCAAGTCGTCTGCAGAGAACTAGGTTTCGACCCTATCAACATTTTTTTTTCGTACGATCGCCGTGTTGAATATCACAGTAATTCTCTATCACGAATTTGGTCCTGGCCAGAACCATTGCAATGTGCAGGCACAGAAGAACAGTACGAAGATTGCCCAATTAGATTAAATGGACAGCTGTATGGTCATAGACATGAATGCAAATGGGATTCAGAATTTGTTTTCATTCACTGTGGCACACGAAATTTAGAAGACACTTATGATTACTGGGGCGGAATAAGATTTGCAAATCCAGAGTTTGAGTATTCTTTATATGAGCACAGAATTCACGATCATCACACCCACGAAACCGTGAGAAAAATTGAAAGCCAACTGAGGCATGTGCAAATAGTTGGAGCTGGTATACTCCACAATGAGAAGTCTCCTGCTGTTCAAGCTATTATAAAAAATCCTTTGATCCAAAATGTAAACATAAGCAGGTGTGCTTATCATGGTATCAACTTGATATCGCCCACGGATACCATCAACGTAATGTTCAATTCTATAAATGACATACTAGGCGAAGGAATTAGTGCCATATCACTAAACGGAGAAGGTCGAGAATCGGATGAATCTAGCTTCACTCCTTTGAAAGACTTGAATCTGCCATACAACTTGTTCTCCCTCGTCGATATCTGTGATAGCAGTAAAATGATTGTAATCGAAGAAAGAGTACTTCTCTACTACAAGTACGACAATAATCCGGTCAATTGCGTTAAAATTTTCAAAAGCATGTACCGAGTGAAGCCTTTGGGCTTCCGTCTATTACAATTTAATTTGTTCAATCACACGAAAAACTATGGCAAACGTGATTCCTTGTCCTTATACGATGGTGACATCTATAACATCACAGCTCCTATGATTGGGTACTTGGAGAATAGTTCCCCTGAAGAGAAGAAACTTTTCAAATCATATGGGCCTAGTTTGAGTGTTAAACTGTTTGCCAATGGCGCATCTTCCAATCATGGGTTTATTGCTGAGATTGTGACATTACCAATATCTGCAATCGGATTAAGTAAGTCAACCTTATCTTTTTCCATATTTTAAAAACATTATAAAAACAGCACTCATTATTATTATTTTTATTCAGATCGTGACGTCCATCATAACATATCACACAGCGAATTCATAAAGAACCGTGACGGAGCCATTTCATACCAATCTGTTGGTGAGGTCAACCCTTTGCTAGCCATCTCGAGGAACGAAATCAAAGATAATTGCCTCAAATTGTACGGGAACTTTACGTCTTGTGAATCCGCTGTGAGGGTCGATGTGCAAAATACACAGACATTGGTGTTTAGGGTAAGGTTATCCAAAAAAATCTTGTCTCTATCAACTTAAAATCGTCTTGAATCATAATTAAAATTCTCTTTCAGAATAACTTGGTCCAAAACAATGTTGGTGGCTTGTTGGTTCGTTCTGATTCAAGAGGATCAGCTACGTCTCTTCGTGGCTGGATCCACAATAATCTTTTCTTTGGCAATCACGATATGCCTTGTCTGAAAGTTGAAGGACGCCAATCGACTCCGTACCAAGACGTCACAATATATCGCAACTATTTCACCCGCAATCGCGTCCAGTTCCATGACGTCATCGTACTTCGTCAAGTTGTGTCTGCTTTCAACTACAACTATGTGCATGAAAACACCGGCCAAAGGATTCTTGAGGTCTCCGGTTTCGACAAAGTTAGGATGCCCATCTATCAGACTACGTCGCACAATGGGTTTTACAAGTAAGTCATATACGAGTAAACACTAGTGGAAACTCTCGCGACTTCGTTCGTGTGACGTTATTTTATAACCTTTCAAATTTCAAATTTCTAGGACCATTAGACAGTGCGTTGATAGATCAGTCGGTAATGCAAGAGTTTTTTAATATTTAGATAATAGTAATTCACCGTCGCATTTATTAAACACCTCGTCACTACTATATTATTTTTTGTGATTTTAGGAACTATGCTTTGGATCGAGAAGGTAGAGCTACCGTTGTAGCTGGAACGGCTGGCCAGAGTTATGTTGACAACATATTTTTCAACCCCGATAACGATTATGAAATGATAACCATTAACAAATCTATGTAAGTATCTGCTTTTGCTAACTGCTGGATGTAAAACTAGGATTATAAAATTACCTATTTTATTATAAGAAAATAATAAGCAATTCAATCTTCATCTGGTATGGGCTTATTATAATGGTATTTATTGTGATAAAGCCTTTTTAATACATTATACCTATTGCTATGTTATATGTTACGTATTCATATTGTTCTATATCACGAAGGCGGATGAGCAGTATTTGTAGATGTGATTACACGTGCTGTGCGTGACTGCGGCTCGGACGATGCTGAGCGCTACACAAACAAATCAGAGCAACCCGCCTTCGTGAAATAAAACTACTGTACCAACCCAATTGATATTGTATCTAAACTGCATGTTTTTGTTGCATGACTGCCCTGGGGACCATAGCTTTGTTGACTTTAATACTGATTACACGAGGTAAGTTATTGTATAATTTCTAACAAGTATTTAGGTAACTTCCCAAATACCTTATAACAATATTTCGCAATCCATAGCACACTAGAAACTTGGCGAACTAGGATCGATGCGAAGCACAACTATTGGAGTTACAATGAGAGTATTGCCGTGTCCGGTCGGATCCGTGACCAGTCTGACAATCCCCTGTTCCTCGAAGTGGACTACAGGCCGTTCTATATGAACAACCTGACTATCCTGGATGGGGGGAAGTGTCCACCGGGTTGGGACGCGGTTGCAGGCACCTGTTACATGTACGTGGGCGCGCCGATGACGTATGAGGAAGCGAGACTCTTCTGTCTGGTAAGTTATTTTCTTTTTCAATCTGTAGATTTACCTTCTGATTGTGATGTACCACAAGTGCTTGTCTTGCTTAACAATGTAGCCTGCCATTGGGCTGTTGACTCGACCTGTTGAATGATGAATTGTGACTTGTTTATTTATAGGGAAAACTTTTGATCCCAATTCTTAGTCTGTTTTAATGTTTTATTATGCCATGGGATTATAGAGTCAGTCTAAAGTCTAAATAGAGCTAATGTCAAGAAATTTCAATCGAAAAGTCAAGATCTATTCATTTTTAAGTTTTTCAAGCTGACCCCGCGAACTTCGTCGCTTTAGAATTAACAAAATGTTGTCTTAAGTTCCCGTTCCCGTTCCCGTTCCCGTATTATCAAACCTAATAAAGCTCAAATTGACTCTACGTTTTAGTTAGAAAACTTTTGTATGAGAAAAAGAAAAGGGCTGTTTATTCGAATTTTTCTCACCTTTTAAACCTTCCCTAGACCTCCACGAACATTTCAAGACCAAGATAAGATAAGTCCGTTAAGCCGTTCTCGAGTTTTAGCGAGACTAACGAACAGCAATTGATTTTTATATAATATATAGATGAAGGAACAATTAGTTCTACTCCTACATAAATTGGGACCAACTTTGGGTGTTTGGTTTTTATATTGTTAATTTGTTTACAGTCGGACAATGCGTCAATGCCATACGTATCCGGCAACTACCCAGCTCTCTACCAGTTCATTCAAAAGCAGAACCAGTGGTACCAGTACGGTGACCGAGTGTGGGTCAACCACATTGACTATGTGACTCAGTGCACCTCCTTTGCGTTCTCCAGTGTCGATATCACCGACTGCAATCAGAAGAATGCTTTTATTTGTGAAATAGGTAAAATTGGCATTTGTGTAATTCAAAAGAAAAAAATAACCCTTATAAAGTCACTTGCATGCCTGATTATGATACTAACCCTCGTATTCAAGAACGACACTATGAGAACACGCACCCACAGTGGACGAAATCTTTTTTCATAAACATCACTTTATGTGTTGAGCGGCACTATGGCGCACACTACCGTGTGCCTTTAGAGCTCAACTTTGGCTAGAGGCACACGACAATGTAACTCTAGTCATACTATGCAGTGTCGCACAACACATAAAGTGATTTTTGTGAAAAAAGATTTCGTCCACTGTGGGTGCGTGTTCTCATAGTGTCGTTCTTGAATACGAGGGTAAGATTCATAATTGTTTAGATTCAAGAAATTTTATATTTAGCTGTGTTGGGTCTTCGCTTCGTTCGTGGCGCAGTTTACCTACATCGTCGCGACCTTTAGCATAACTGCTTCAATGCTTTTATATTTCAAAGAGCACGTTAATATAGCTTTAAAAAAACTCTGTCTCCAGAGTTGGCCAGTTAATACAAACTTTCTTACCTAACATACTTAATTTATTAAGTACTAGCCGACCCGTGACAGACTTTGTCCTGCCCAATTTTCAATAACTGCATAGTCAGGTAAAATATAGGGAAAAATTTAAAGTTGCTTATTTACCTGACCTTATTTTACCTGACCTGATAAAATAAATTACGAATTTTGGTAGAATGCGTATCATTCAGTAGTCAAATAGATGTCAGATTTTTTTGACACTATAAATTTCGAATACCAACCTAAGTAGAATTCAACCTTTTTGGTAGAATGCGTTGCCATGACTACTCAATGTTTTCCATCTGAGATATTTATTTTTTGCATACCAGCGCCATCTATACCAAAATCATTATTTTTGCATTTTATTGTCATTTAGGGGTTGTTTTTCAGATGTTAAGTTCCCCCTTCTGTTTATCTGATTTTTTATCTACATAATACAGCAAATTTCATCTTAATCAGTTTGGTCGTTTAGGTTTGATTATGGTACAAACATATTAAACTCACAAACTTTCGCATTTATAATATTATTGGGATAATATCCTATATTATGATTTTCCATATTACTTTTTGTTTTTGTTTATCTTGCATTGAAACCTTAAATTAAATCCTACTTCTAATGATAAAATTGCTTGTATCTGCCAGATCCAAAGATAATGATAGACCCCATGTCCTGGCGAGGCGATACGCTGGCCGTCGCCTTCATCGGAGTGCTGGCAGCTATGGTGGTGCTTGTAGCAGCCGCATTATTCTGCTGGTATTCCAAATCAAAACACAGGTAAATATAGTAATATATAAAAAAAATACATAGTAATGACTTAAACATCATACTAAAATATTGTTGAGCTGTGTTGGCCGAGTGGGTAGGTACCTCCCACTTTCAATCCGAAGGTCGTGGCTTCGAATCCCGGCCGTGCAAACAATGGATTTTCATGTTCGAAAAAATTATATGCGTAAACATGTTACGGTAAAGGTAAACATCGTGAAAACCCACAACCTACATCGCAGAAGGCAGAGCTACTATCAACTGGGGCCGTACTACAAACTCTAAAGCAGTATTACTTTAGAGATTGTAGTAGGGTCTCTGAGCTGTGAAGCCAGTGTTCTCTATGGTCCCGCACTAAATATTTATCGTTTACTTATCAGTGTTTTGTTTGTACAGGCACATCCAAAGATTGGAACGTCGAAACTCGATCCGTCAATCCCTGCATTCAGTGCGATCTATCGGCAGCATTAATGGAGGATTCCCGGAAAACACCTACAGAAGGAAAATGACGCATCAAATGGTAACTTGCATTATTAAAACTTTCTCCCGGTGCACTTTAGGCAGGTGTGGTATATTTATTAAAACGCAAAAATAGGAGTGAAAGTGAAAAAATTGAGTTATAATTTTGATGTGGTTGTCTGTGTATCTGTGTAGGTCAGCGGTCGGCAACCTTTTGGCAGGCAAGGGCCACAAGGTGACAAAATTAACTAAAGGCACTTGTGATATTAACACTAGAAGCAAAAAAAAGGAAAATGCTAATAAAATGCGATAAAACATTCGGAATTTATTTCGTCCACATTACACTGTTCTGTTCTGTAGACGTAACATAATGTTTTATAGCTAGAAAAATAGAAATGAAACAAAGTAACTACTAACAAGTAACTGATTTTATACAAATTTCAGTGTGATGTATGAGGTTGCATTTGGGAGGCAGTTTCTTGTATGTTAGCTGACATAATGTAGTTGCAATTCGTACAAACAGAACATTCACGGGCCGCAAGTAAGATGTTCGCGGGCCGCAACTGGCCCGTGGGCCGCGTGTTGCCGACCGCTGGTGTAGGTTATATATACCTACCTACCTATCTGTGCCATCGTAGTGATCGTGGCTCCTAAACAGATAAACCGATTTTGATTTAGTCTTTTTGTTGGAATTTTGTCAAGTCACTTGACTTGATCGAGATTGTTTAACTATAATTTAAAAAATCTGTTCAACTGAGATCAGGGTTTTTTAAGGTTCCGTACCCAAAGGATAAAAACGGGACCCTATTACTAAGACTTCGCTGTCCGTCTGTGTGTCTGTCTGTCACAGGGCTATACTTATATCTCGTAAACCGTGATAGTTAGACAGTTGAAATTTTCACAGATAATGTAGGTATTTCTGTTGCCGCTATAACAACAAATACTAAAAACAGAATAAAATAAATGTTTAAATAAGGCTCCCATACAACAAACGTGTTTTTTTTGCCGTTTTTATAGGTATATAGGTATATAATGGTACGGAACCCTTTGTGCGTGAGTCCGACTCGCACTTGGCCGGTTATTTTTAAATTACTTATTGAATATTATCTTTTTGCAGAGCACACGATCGACCGAAACACTAACAAAAGGTTCAGACTACAGAAAAATGCTCGCTTCAACAAACTCCATGGAGTCCATGGAGAAGAGTCAATTCAATTCCTCAATCGAAGACACCCAAAGTTTCGACATTTACGAAGCGCACAATCCGAATGCAAACATCTTACCTCTCAAACACAGCACCTTTATAAAGAAACCAGCATCACCAGAATACTCAGTGCCACAGAATAACAATAAATTAAACCTATCATTCAGAAACGAAGGTTACAGAGACATGTCTTCTGGCCCGGGGAGTGAAGCTCCGTCTATATCAACAGTCATGACCGAGGAAATACCTATTATCCACCACCCTGGTGGTGTCAGATCACCTCACGACGATGACACACTGTCTCCAAACAGCGATTCACAATACTTCAACTCTGATACTCTGCCTCTAAGGAACTTAGATAGGTCTGATGAAGCTTTAGCGTTTAAAAATGAGTTGGAAAACGAAGGGAAGGTGTACGGAAGCTCGAACTATGGAGGGCAACCGAAGCTTTCGTTCCTGATGGAGCTTAGATCGAGAATGCCGGAGCAGCCGCAAGTTGGTGCTGTGCCGACGACCACGTTCGGCCAAAGAAATAATGTTGCAGGTAAAATAATGTACATAATTCAATTTATACTTAAGTATATATAAGTAAAAAACTCGGGACTGTGCCGCCGCAGTCTGGAATCCAAGATTAGGTACCATAAAATGACAAATGAAATGTCGTGCACCTCATTTCAGTAGCATTAGCCATTTTGCTAGGTGCCTATGCCTACATTACATTTACATTTACATTATCTTTGCACAAATGAAATTCAAATGACAAAATCATTCGTTCACTCACTCATGTTGCCCTAGTGATGTGTACACCATATCAATACTAAGATAACAAGATCTCTGATAACCAATGATCTCTGCGGCGAGGTTACACGTTGTTTACATGACAAACCTTTGTATTATTTTTGCTTTTATATATTTTTTTTACAGAAAGTTTGTACCTTACTACTTACTATGTTGTTTTGTTATTTCACAGAACGTCAACAATACTACGAAGACAACTTACCAAGTCCACCTCACCCACCAGTGTATTCGAGTCCATACGACAACACCGCATCTGAAAATATATCAAGTTACGATTCCAGTCCACAAGATCTTTCCAGAGAGTATGACGACTCGCCTTTGCCCGAGTTACATCATAGATCTAAGTCGGAAGCATTATTGGAAACAAATTTTGAATTTGATGACTTAGAATCTAGCCCTCTTCCTCTGACAGAAGCAAGCCGCTCTCATAGTCAACCTTTAGAAACTGCTATGTGAATCATTCCATATAAACCATTAAATTATAATAATAAATATAAATTGTGATCAAGTGACTTATATACCTATCGATAAGTAGGTAGATAAGCGTATATTACTTATAATTATTATAAATCAAGGTAATGGTCCGTAAAAACCTCCATTCGTAACAAAATAGCATTAATTAAATTAGTAGGAAAATAAGTAGACAACCAATGAAAGACTGAATAACGAATGTCTTTTAACGATCGGCTTATTGTAAAAACTTTCTTATATTGAAATATTGATGTAGTATCTATACCTTTAAAAAGTGCCTGTTAGATATGTTTATATTCAATTTTATGGCAATACTTAGGTACACATATTTTTAAATAAAAAGTTTAATATTTGTGACATAAGAAAACTGTAGGCAAGTACTCTAATATTATGTGATTATGGTTTTTACCTACATTTTCATCGCATGCACGATCTCAATTAAAATATATTGTCAAATCGATGATAAATAATATTGTAGGTACTTATATTTATTATATTGAAATAATGAAATATTTGTTAATCATAATCTTCTTGGGTGCAATAACTTCCTATTACTGTTTACAAGAATTAAAAAAAAATTACTCCATAATAATTATAATTATAATGAAATTTATAACATTTTATAATTAATTTAAAGTCTTTGAAATGTGTCGTATTACAATAATATTATTAGGCTTTAATTTTGTTTTGTTCACACTTTTATATTGTACCTATGTCCGTCCTTAGTGTAAGAACCAAACCAAAATTTGTCAGAAGTTATTGAAAGATGTAGAGGTTACCTACACCTTTCAGTTGCAATGCCCTTCCAACCGCATTGCGGAATACGGGATATTTTTTCCAGTTATAGCTATAGGTATTGTAAAAAATAGCGTAGTCCTTTGCATCTGCTGTTATTTCTAAAATACTGTTTTTTTCTAGCTTTCTGATTATAATTTACTATGTAATTTATTATTGTGTACCTACAACTTTTAGTATATTTTTTAACACATTTGTAAAAAGCAAATAAAGAAGTATTAAGTATAACATTAAATACTACTAAGACCTACTTTTTATTAAAAAAAATACCGATTACTACTATTTTTGCATTCTGAATAACTTTAATAATACGAATAATCATGGGATAGCAGTACCGAGAATGTAGGCAACATTCCATCGTTATTAGTAATAACGATGGAATGTTGCCTGAATGGTAATGGAAGTAAAAACTTATTACTACCATTACCATGAGAGCAAAATTAGTAATTTAATTACCCGGATTATCACGATACCCGGATGGAAGGAAGACAATATATTACTTCTATGCTAATACACAATTTATATGTCTTAAGTTTTATTTAAATCGGTTAAGCCGTTCTATGGGTATCACATACAGAATATGAGAAAACTTCATTTATTTTATAAATAAATGATTTTTTTATAAAAAAAACGAGCAAAAACTGTGCTTCCGCATTTGACCCCTAAATTGTAGTCGGTTTGAGGCAAAGAAGTTTAATTCATACTCTGTTACCCTCGTATTCAAAAACGACACTATGAGAACACGCACCCACAGTGGACGAAATCTTTTTTCATAAAAATCACTTTGTGTTGTGCGACACTGCATAGTGTGACTAGAGGCACATTGTCGTGTGCCTCTAGCCAAAGTTGAGCTCTAAAGGCACACGGTATCGTGCGCCATAGTGCCGCTCAACACATAAAGTGATGTTTATGAAAAAAGATTTCGTTTACTGTGGGTGCGTTTTCGCATAGTGTCGTTCTTGAATACGTGGGTAATAATCGTCTGTGGTAGGTAGGTCTCAACTCTCAAGACGTCTCAGTAGACATGGGTCGTTACTTGATTTTCGCGAAACGTAGCGTATCCTAATATCGATATCGATATCGCGATGTTAGTAACTATTATAATTTTGTTTTTTTTTATTCTGGTACAGCCCCATCGAAGTATTACATTACGAAACTATAATATTGAAAGACTACTTTACCTATTATTACCCACATATCTCAAAGTTTTTAGACAACTTTTTCAGTTTTACGTTAATGTCATTGTTAGGTATTTATTTGCACAATCTGCACTATTTATATTTAGGTACTTACTGGTCGTTAAAGTCGTTACGTTTTCTTATGGCGGCCACATACGTAGCGGTATACCTGAAAGGTATACCGGAACTTAAGGCTTGTGCAAGTATACCTAACGTCCATAGTGACCACACACGATTCAAGTATGCCTGTGCGGTCTCAGTTCTGCGCCTGTGACAAACCGAAGAAGTCGTGTTGTGCACGTGTCTCGGAGACCAACATTTTTATAATCCATCCGATTAAAACTTGTTTATCGTTCAATTCGAAACTAGTTACTATATTTTTAATAGCTATTATATTCAGCCGGCTAGTAATTGAAATGAATGCGACTTGAAATAAAGCCCATAACTAGCAAGCAGGCAGCAGCTCACGTCAAAGAGCATAAATGGTACTCACGTCAGACGTCAGTCACGTCACGCTCAGCTGTTCGTTCACGTTCTTCAGACTTCAAATACAAATACAACTGTCTTGGTTTCATTTCAATCAATTTTATTTTACTTTACATTACTACAGTGCAGGCAGGAGCAGGAGTGCAGTGCAGTTACTTGCTTACTCGTGGCTATGAATGTGTTTTGTTATTCTCCTTTTTTTCGTCTTAGATCGTAAAGTTTACATTCAAATCAAGGTTGATTTGATAAGTAAAAATAAGAGTAGGTACACTTAATGTTTTAAAGCGAGACTCTGGCTGCTGGCAATGAAACTTAGTTTTCATTGATACCTATGTTCAAAACGTTGTGTTAAAACCTTACTTTGATAAAATCGACGATGAATACCGCTGAGTCTATCAACAACGATGCGATCATTGAATCCATCGAGAACGAGGAAGAAATTATTGACGATAGTGAAGAAAGAGAGCTGGTCACTGACTCATGTTCGACAAAGGTCTTGGAAACGACCGATGAGCCCCGAGATCGATATCGCATTGTCTACTTCTTGTTTCTATTGTTTGGTGTCACATCGCTCGTGCCGTATAACTTTTTGATAACAGCTAATGATGTAAGTGATTCATACATACCTACATAACTTTATCTTAATTTTAGTATTTATTTTATCCTACTAAAAGCTAAGCCTACCATGCCTTGACCTTGCCCATATTGGCCATCAATATATCAGAACTATTTCTCTAAAGTTGCATAAAAAAATTTTGCTCAGGTTGCCAGTCACAAATTGAGTAGGTAGGTAGGTCTATAGAAAATCTATAGAAAAAACTTAAGCTTAAACTTAACTTAAAGCTTAACTTAAAACTAAAGCCAACCTTTGTAGTTATTATTTTGGAATAAGTAGGCATACATCATCAGATTAACAAAAACATGTCTACTTAGACAAAAATTCAAGTTATAGTGCACCTTTAATAATTTACTTTGACTTACTGAACTAGTATAGTATGAAGTAACTTCTGCGATTATAAATTGCAAGACACAAAAATATATAATAATTAATTAAACAATCTTTTATTACCAATCTATCTACCTACCTACTTCAAGAAATAAATAATTTTAAAAATTTAGCAATATAGAACAATGACTAATTTTACCTTGTCCAATTTTAGTATTGGATGTTCAAATTCCGAGAAGTCCATCCAAACATCACAGCACCTCCTCCACGTAAGACCCAGTTCCAAGCTGAGTTTACATCATACCTCAATGTGGCTACTGCAGTACCTAACTTGTTGTTCCTCATTGCCAACTCCATGTATGGCCATTTGTAAGTATGACCATAACTTTATTATTCTTTATGCATGGCATTTATGACATTACAATAGATCAAATGATGGGGTTTATTTATTAGCCATATTTATCATAAGCATAAGGTGCTCTCTAGTAAGCTCGGGCTATTTTTCAGAAAACAAAGAGTCTTAGAATTTTATTTTTTGTATTGCCTCAAGTTATTCTTTTAGAACGCAATGTCATCTGCACTGATGCAAAAATTCAGAGGTTTAATTTCTTATTTGTAAAGATTTGATAAACACAATGGTTGATGATTTATGAATAATCAAACAGAGCATAATTATTCAAAATGGCAAGGAAAAGATCGGACCGTGTTAGGGTATGATCGGACTACTTTTTAAAATCGTCCCTAGAATAAGCTCTATCACAAGAAAATATTTGGTCTTACCAAAGTACAAAACTAGATAAAAACAATTATTGAATTTGTGAAAATATGAGTTTTAGCTAAGATTTTAGGGGGAAGGGAGATGCCCTCCACCTCCCTTCAGAGGCACAACAAAATGGCGCGTAAGGTGATGTTGCCATAATTTAAACATATAGCTGAATTGAGTAGTTAGATTATTTATCCGGACTTACACCTTCTCCGATCTCACCAGAAGGCACCTTATTGATTATGTACTATATAAAACAAAGTTGTGTTTGTTACATCATTTAAAACACAAGAATGGCTGGACTGATGTTTATGATTTTTAATTTGTTGGATTTGTCTCCTTCCCAAATAACAGTACTTACAACTATTAAAATATCCGGAAACCTGGGAGGGACAGCTATTTTTGTTTTATTGGGAAGACAAGCAGTCAAATATTAAAATATTTGTATTAAATTATAAGGTAGGTATAATGTTAATTAAACATATGACCTGCAATGCATGCAATTTTTTTCCTTGTGTATGTATTTTGAAATTATATATTCTTCTTTAATTTCATCTTTCAGGGTTTCAGTGAAAAGCAGACTGCAAGGTGCCATGATAGTGGTCACCATAGTACTAATTCTGACCACTGCTCTAGTCCAAGTGAACACTGATGAATGGCAGAATGGATTCTTCATCATCACTATGCTCTCCGTGGTTATTATGACTGGTAATGTTTTTTTTTATATGTGACATTATGGGACAAGAAGAATTAAGTTAATAAGTTAGAACAAAGATAATTAAGTTAATTATTGAATTTGTATGCCTCTAGGTAGTTATCTTCTTGTAAACTTGACCCAGATATAGCGGTAGATACCTTCACTCTTGTATAAGACTAAAATAACTAAACATTATTGTCTATTGTTATTTTTATCTCCAATGTTATTTTTAACCTAGTTTTCCAAGTAGGTGACATAATGATTTACTTATCATTTATTAGTACTACGAGGGGCGTTAAATTTTTTAACTTGATTAACTCATTAAATAACTACACTGTCTACTAACTGTACTTTATCTAAGAGTAAAAATATACAATTACACATTACACGTAATTGTGATCATTAGTTAGCTAGTAATTCTTAGTCGAAGACGATCTATACTTCTATACTTAATATTATAAAGAGGAAAGATTTGATTATTTGTTTGTTTGTTTGTTTGTTTGCATAGAATAGGCTCCGAAAATACTGCACCGATTTGAAAAATTCTTTCACCATTACAATTCTACATTATCCCTGATTAACATAGCATAGGCTATAGAATATTTTCAAAAACGTTAGATATCGTAAATTATTAGGTTAGGTAAAACTTCGATAATGTAACCCAACGTGTATGATTTCGTCCACTGTGGGTGCGTGTTCTCACAGTGTCGTTCCTGAATACGAGGGTTAGTCATGCCCAAATTATGCCATATTATGCCATACTACAAATGTTTTCCCTATAAACCTTGTCCTTATAAAATAAATAACGAATTTTGGTAGAATGCGTATCATTCAGTCGTCAAAACTAATGCCAGATTTTTTGATAAAATAAATTTTATTAAGAATTTTGGTAGAATGCGGTAATCATTCGGTAGTCAAATTGATGTCAAATTTTTTTGACAAAATGAATTTCCAATACCGATCTTGGTAGGATTCAACCATTTTGGTAGAATGCGTTGCTATGACAACTCAATGTTATCGGTCTAAGATGTCCAATTTTTTGCACATCAGCGCCATCTATACCAAAGTCATCCTTTTTGCGTTTTTTTATGTTAAAGGGGTTGTTTTTCGGATTATAAGTTCCCCCTTTATTTATTCCTATTTTTTATCTACTTACATACTACAGCAAATTTCATCTTAATCCGTTTTGTCGTTTATTTTTGATTAGGGAACAAACATCCGCATTTATAATATTATTAAGATTTTCACGTTTGACTCTTTGTCCTTGCATTAGTCAGAGTGACCTAGATGACCGGTAAACATGCATCGGAGTCAAATGTTATCTTGTTATTATCTTTGTTCTAACTTCTAACGTAGGCACTTTCGACTTGCGTTTGCGCATTGTGTGATCTGAATAATTTATCTAAATATGAAATATAAATTTACCAACTCGATAGATCAATGACATTCGAAGCAATTTATCACACAAATATATATTCACTGGTGGAATCTTCCAGGACACGTTTCGCGTGAAGGATGTTAGAAATTAAAGAGGATGGATGTAAAACTAGAGTTATATAGGCCAAATAAAAGATGATGTACTTTGTGATAGATGACATGGGTAAGAAAGGAGAAGAAAAATACATGTTGTGCCGACCCCACGTAATGTGGGTCCAGGGAAGGTGCAAATGATGAATACAAAGAAACCCTTAATATTCTGGGAAGCTTCTTATAGTTGATTCAGTGTGTTTACAAGTGGGTACATACTAAATCTATTTGTTCCAGCTGCGAGCGCAATATTCATAGGAGGCCTAGTGGGCATCGCAAGTCGATTCTCTCAGGAGTACATGGCTGCTGTGGTCAGCGGACAGTCCCTAGGAGGCATAATAGCTGCTATCGCCCAGATCATATCACTCGCGTTCAAGATATCGCCTCAACACAGTGCGCTGATCTACTTTATAATAGCAGATTTTATGGTCATTAGCTCGCTGGTATCCTTCGTCATGCTGTATAGATTTGAATTCTTCACTCATCACATGCTGAAAGGTATGAATTATCTAAACTACTATTATAATGAGGTAAATTTATATTTTCACCTATCAAAAGCTACATTATCAGAGAGTAACATAGAGTCGGACTCGTGAACCGTGATAGCTAGACAGTTGAAATTTTCACAGATTATGTATTTCTGTTACTGCTATAACAACAAATACTAAAAACAAAATAAAATAAATATTGAATTGGGGCTCACATACAACAAGCGTGTTTTTTTGCCGTTTTTTTATGGATAATGGTACGGAACCCTTTGTGCTCGAGATCGTTTCGCACTTGGCCGGTTTTTTAAATTATCTACATATCAGTGCGATTTACCTTTCATTTTGTTTAACAGGGTCTGGTGTTGCATCAAACAGGCATAGGGACGTGACGATGCTATCAATCATGAAGAAGATATGGGTGTATGGATTCAGCATCTTTGCCGTTTTCGCTATCAGTATGGCGGTGTATCCATCTGTCACAGTGTTGGTTGAATCGCATCCTATCACAAAGGGGACTGATTGGAACAGTAAGTTTTATCTTATTAATGAAATAGCTGAAAGTTTTTATTTTATTTATTGAACAGCGATAAAATTAGGTTATCTACTACTCCAGACCATAAGCTATGTATTGTATATTACAAGCTTTTACCCGCGATTTCGTTCGCGTAGATTCAGGAAATCGATTTATGACGACTTTATCGTAAAACATTCCCAAAATCAAAAGAAGTTTTGAGAAAAAAAAGTAGCCTATGTCCGTCGCATGACTTTAAACTATATCTATGTGAATTTCATCTCAATCGGCCCAGCGGTTTGGCCGTGATAACGTCACATACAGACAAGAGTTACTTGCTACTTCGCATTTATAATATTATTGTGTTTCATCATGTTTAATTAAAGCCTTTCGTCATCTTGTCAACAAATGTTTTTTTCGAAGTCCTCGCACGGCTTTTATTTTTTATCCTCCTAAAAGTTTGTTCAACAAACTATTTTTTTTTTATGGTTTCGTTTAGTGTTTCTCCTTTGGTGAGACTACGTTGTCTATCTATCCGCACTAGAGTATAATAAAGTAGCTACAAGTGCTATCGTCTGTCGGGACAACTAGTTTTGTAATAAAATTTGTTACTTTACCTATTGTATACTCTCAAGTGTGAAGCAACTGACTGAGAAATGAGAGGATGTCTACCGTACTTGGGGATTGCAGTGACTGTATTATGGAAAAAAAACTAACTAAAAAAATGAAAGAGATAACGATAACGGCTGTAATTACAGTCGTTATCCTCTTTCATTTTTTCTCAATAATAAAAAGATGTCGCTGTAAAAAAAAATCCATTAGGTTACAAGAAACCCTTATAGTTTCGCCAGATCCGTCCGTTCCGTTCCGTCCCGTCCGCTAAGTAGGCTTTACAAGTTTACCAGTAATCATCGACCAACTAAAATGTATTTTCTAAGTTCCTCGACGATTACTCGTAAACTAGTAGTAAACTTTTTAGTACAAATATCGTTGAAAATTACTTATTATAACGTTGTTAGCTATGTAAACGAAACCCTACATTGCGCGTGGCTCGACACGCACTTGGCCAGTTTTTTTTATGTTTTGGGTTCATTGGCGCGTGAGCTACCTCGCTCTTGGCAATCAGTGTGGATAATATCAGGTAAAGGATCCATTTAAAACCAGTTCGGTTACTTATATGATTTGCAAATCCGATCTTAATCTTGTTAAGAAAACTGGATATTTTTACAGAGATTGCATACAAAAAATTACCATATATGTACTAATCCAAAAGTTTGTGAGGATGTTAACGATTAAACGGATTTGGATGAAACTTGGCATATACAGTGCCGGATTAACCACGTAGCAAGAGTAGCAAATGCTACGGGCCCCGCGACTCGAGGGGCCCCGCGGTCCAACACAACTCTCACCGTAAAACAATAATGTAGATAGGAGCGTAAAAATATTTTACTAGGGTATGCTTCACTCCCACCTGAAATATCACCTTATAATTATTATATCTATTATATTCCGAGAAAAAGGCTAAATACTGCTAAATTTGCCCATATTAAATCTAGAAAAGTTTATCCCACCAAAAACATTCTGTAAAAAACTAGCCAAGTCTCGACGGAGCTGCTTGTTTATCTCTAAAAAGTAATGAAATCTAGACAAAGTCGTGCCAAGTCTGAGGTTCGCAGTAAGGAACCTCAGACTTGGCACAACTTTGTCTAGATTCATATATATATTCTTTATTATTATAGTTAATGATGTGACTATAATAATAAAGAAATCGCAGTAAGGAACCTCAGACTTGGCACAACTTTGTCTAGATTTCATTACTTTTTAGAGATAAACAAGCAGCTCCATCGAGACTTGGCTAGTTTTTTACAGAATGTTTTTGGTGGGATTTCACTTCTTTTTGTAGAAACGTGGGCTTATTGATTTATTTTATTAGATTTTCTTATTTGACACAGGTTTTTTGACATATTTTTTTGCAATGACAGTCGATTTTTTTATGTACCAATAGTAGAAGGGGGCATTACCATATCTCTAATACAGCTGAGACCAGCTGAGGGTTCTTCATCAGATACTTCAGACCTTCGATTTTTTACATCAAATGAAGCGGCCCATCAAGTTGAATATTTTTTGTAAAGGCGGTAGGTATGTCGATCTCTAATACAAGGTGTCTCAAAAGTAAGTTCACATTTGCTTATCTTATTACGCGAAAGCAACTATTCTGAGGGGCGCGGGGGGTATGTCAGTTGGTAGTCTGGCTCTTGGGAATTTAGTCGCTATGGAGCGTTTCTCTGGTGCGGACCGTGCGTTGTGCGTACGTGAGTTTTACAAAAACGGTAATTCGGCGACTGTAGCGCGTAGAAAATTCTGCAGTATTCGACATATTCGTCACTTAAATGATGCTCCTAGCACTCGACTCATTGCAAAATGGGTTAAGAAGTTTGAAGAGACTGGGTCAACTCTGGAGAAACCAAAATCTGGGCGGCCAAGAACATCAAGAACAGCCGAAAACGTGGACAGTGTTACTCAGTCTATTCGAGATGATCCAAACCTCTCGATTCGGAAGCGTGCTGTTGCTTTAGATGTGCACAGATCTTCATTATGCCGCATTTTACACAAAGATTTAAAGCTGCACCCGTACAAAATTCAGTTGGTGCAAGAACTGAAGCCTCAAGATGCTGGTCAGAGGCTTGACTTTGTAAATCAGATGATTGAGCGCTTTCCAACGTTCACCAACATCTTGTTTTCCGATGAAGCCCATTTTCACCTGAATGGGCATGTAAACAAGCAAAATTGTCGTTACTGGAGTGCAACCAATCCAAAACAAAAACATCAGAAACCGCTACATTCACCCAAAGTCACCGTATGGGCAGCGATGTCGGCGCGAGGAATTATCGGCCCTTACTTTTTTGAAGATGGAAGGGGACGCACGCTCACAGTGAATTCAGAGCGTTATGTGGAGATGATAGACGAGTTTTTCGTGCCCCAACTGCAAAACTTTCCTGGTTACAACCAAAGAACATGGTTCCAGCAGGATGGAGCAACTTCACACACGTCCAACAGATCTCTGCCTCGAGTTCGAGAATTTTTTCCGAACAAATTAATCTCCAGGCGAGGTGACATAAATTGGCCTCCACGGAGTCCCGATTTAACACCTATGGATTTTTTCCTGTGGGGTTATGTCAAATCAAAAGTTTACGCTAATAAACCGACTTCCCTGGCACAATTAAAAGAAAATATCCGTCATGAAATGGCAGCCATCACGGAGACTACCTGCCGAGCTGTCATAGGCAATTTTAGTGCCCGACTAAATGAATGCCGAGAGCGCAACGGTTTACATTTGGACGATGTTATTTTTAAAAAATAAATTCCCAAACAGTGTACTTCAATATATAATAAACATTTTTTCAATAAAGCTAAGACTTTTCTTTTAAAAAAAGATTTAAATGTGAACTTTCTTTTGAGACACCTTGTAGTTTGGTTAAGCTCTTGTGTTTTCTAATCAGGGTCACCAGGTACTCCAGATCTTCGATTATCCTAGTTTTTAGGGTTCCGTACCCAAAGGGTAAAATCGGAACCCTATTACTAAGACTTCGCTACCCGTCTGTCTGTCTGTCTGTCTGTCCGTCCGTCCGTCTGTCAGTCACAGGGCTGTATCTCATGAACCGTGATAGCTAGACAGTTGAAATTTTCACAGATTATGTATTTCGGTTGCTGCTATAACCACAAATACTAAAAACAGAATAAAATAAATATTCCATACAACAAACGTGATTTTTTTGCCGTTCTTATAGATAATGGTCCGACTCGCACTTGGCCGATTTTTATGGTTTTCCCTTAATGTGGCCATTAAACCCTAACTCTGTACCAAATTTCAGCTCTCTGAGTTTATGGGAAGTACTAGTTCTATTCTGATGATCATGAGTGAGTGAGTGAGTGAGTGAGTGAGTGAGTGAGTGTCTAAAATGCGAAACTTTGCTTTCGCTTAACTTCGGAACTAAATTACCTACAGACTTGAAATTTTGGATTTTAAGTATGTGATTATAGCTTACTGGATGACGAAAATTTCTGCTTTCTGGTATTATCCAGAGGTTTTCAAATAGGGACCTGAAAATGCGTCGAAATGATTCCTGTAAAGGATGGTACGGCAGAGTTTGTTTGCTTCGCGCTCGACTTGGCGGGGGCCCTACCGTGCCCCCCGATTTGTAACAGTTTTGTTTTATTTAATAGGTACCCTTAACGTGAGAACCTATAGCAAACTAAGGGCCCCTTTACAAAATTTGCTACAGGCCCCGCGCTAGCTTAATCCGGCACTGGGCATATACATACGTAATACATAGCTTATGTTCTGGAATAGCATATAGATAAGTATGTTACTTTTTATCTATAGGTACCACGCGAGCGAGGCCGCTTACGTACTTGAGTAGTACTTTTAATTATTATTCTTGTTTGAGCCTTCACCTTGTTCGATTGGCATCACACTGGAGCTCTACATAGCATTAAGGAAAGGATCATTAAAAAAACCGTCCAAGTGCGAGTCGGTCTCGCGCATGAAGGGTTCCGTTCCATTGTCTTTAAAAAACAGCAAAAAAACACGTTTGTTGTATGGGAGCCCCACTTAAATATTTGTTTTATTCTGTTTTTAATATTTGTTGTTATAGCAGCAACAAAAATACATCATCTTTGAAAATTTCATCTGTCTAGCTATCACGGTTCATGAGATACAGTACAGCCCTGTGACAGACAGACGGACAGCGAAGTCTTAATAATAGGGTCCCGTTTTTACCCTTTGGGTACGGAACCCTAAAAAAGGTATTTTCGTTAGACATATACATTTAGTTGTGATATTTTTTGTTTCAGATATTTTCTTTGTACCTGTGGTCAACTACTTGATTTTCAATTGCGGGGATTATGCTGGTCGTCTGGCGGCTGGGTTCGTGTTGAGAGTAAGGATACTTTTTTTTTGTTAATTAATTAAAACAGCATTTATGAAATAGAGACAAACTAGAATATTGCATTCGTTTGTTGGCAATGCCGACTGTGAAGTGCTTCTGGGACTGTGTAGTTAGATAGATATTGGTTGACATTTCACAAAGCACTATTTAGCCCTAAACTAAGCAAAGCTTGTATCATGGGACTTATATAACTGATAGCTTACTTGTAGGTATACTTTTTTTTTGTAAATACGTAAATAGGTAATATTATACATTATAACACCCAGACACATTGTACTTGTCTCGTTATACGATAGGTTCGTAGAGTTTTAAATATAATATTTAATCGCATCCCTGCAGTTACTCTGATGAATATATTATTTACATTCTAAGTTAAGTAGGTATCTAAAGATACACACGTGTTATTTATATTAGCGAAAAGCGAGAAACGATAAGCTTATAGTAGCTTTAAGTTACCTACTTTTTGAACTGATAACCTACTAAGATTACCCTACTTACCTACGTACGAAAACAAATAAATAATTATAAATAAATAAATACTTATTGGCGGACTTTACACACAACGCCATCTAGCCCCAAACTAAGCAAAGCTTGTACTATGGGAACCAGATAACTAGTAGAATACTTATATACTTTTTTTTTGTAATTACATACTTATTATACATAGTAACACCCAGACACAGAACAAACATCTATGTTCATCACACAAATATTTGCCCTGGGTGGAGATCGAACCCACAACCTACAGCGCAGAAGGCAGAGTTACTACCAACTGAGCTGTGAGGCCAGTCAAAGATTGAATTGAATTGAAAAACTCGTGTAGGTAATTATAATAGAACTCGTTTTTGTAAAACTTCAAAGTCTGACGCATAAATAAAAAATACGATTCATATTAGCATATTAGCTATATAAAGTCTGACGCTTATATAAAAAATACGATTCATATTATTTATTTTTTCGTTTCGAACAAAAATAATCGACTCTGAGACTGGAGACGTCGACTGGGAGCGCCTTAATAAGAGACAGTAAGAAAAGTGTTAGTGGACACATTCTTAGTTTAATAATAATATTATAGCATTTTAGGTCAAAGTGAAACTACTCATTAGCCTGCCATATGGCTAGATTATAGTATTATTAGAGTACACTTTATATTAATGTACACTAACAATAAAAAAAATATATATATTAGCTTTAGATGATAGCAAAAAAAATCTGTCATACATAAGTGTAAATATAAAAAATATATTTACCAAAAGTTGGTAATTTAACGAATATTTTATGAAACGCAAAACACTACATTGTTATTCTGTCATCATTGATATTTTATATATCATGCAAAGTGGCCTTTTATACCGTCAGTTTTGGAAAACATCGTAAGAAAACGAGTTTGGTATACTTATAATCGGCGATGAGCTAACTACGGCAAAAATGTGTCAAATGAATCCCTTTTTGACATCTTCTAGGATCAGAGCGCTTGAGTACCATACTTGGAGATTACAGTTGTGATCCTATTTCTTTTCTGTTTTAGCTCTAAGCTCTAACTTATCCTTACCATTTCCAGCCAACAAACCAATGGATAATAGCCACGGCGAGTATCCTCCGAATAGCCGGTGTGCCGATGCTGATGCTGTGCAATGCGCAACCGCGGAAGCACTTGCCCATAGTGTTCCCTTGGGACTACGAGTACATCATCATTATGATCATCTTCGCATTCACCAACGGATACCTCACCAATCTCGTTATGGTGCACGCTACCAGGTGACTACTAGTAGTAGGTATGGGTATACTCTTGAAAACGTCAAGAGTATACCCATACCCATAATACCCATTTATAAGGACTATAAACGTGCCAAACATACTCTAAGTAACATCGTTTCCGACGTATGGAATGCTAACTACTGTAAAATGTGCTTCTGACTACTTCTTTAGACATCTTGAAGTATTTGAGTGTCTGAAGATATGATAGGATGTCTACCATACTTTGGGATTACAGTCGTGATCGTATTTTTAGGGTTTCGTAGTCTACAGGACAAGAAACCCTTAAGTTTCGCCATGTCCGTCCGTCTGTCCACAGCTTAGCTCTTAGCCTCTTACTATCAGTGCTAGAAAGCTGTAATTTGGCATGTATATATACATAATAGTAATGTCAACAAAGTCGTAGAAAAAAACCTTAAAAAACATTTTTTTAGGGTACATCCCCCCCTACACATAAAGGGGGGATGTTATTTTTTTCTCTCGCACCCCATAGTGTGGGTGGGGTATCTTTAGATAGGTCTTTCAAAAGTATAGGGGGTTTGCGAAAACAACTTTTCGATTAAGAATTCTATTGTGAAATGTAAGCTTTAAAGTGCCAATTTTTGTTAGAGTCGAGTGTCGTCGTCGTCGTCGTCCCCCCTCCCCCCTCTAAAAGCAAAGCTTAGGTTTGGGGGCGTGAAAAAATTCACGGTAGTAGTACAGTTAAAAGCAAAACTATCACAGCTAAGTAGGCTACACGAGGAATACACGTAATAGTCGACCAAGTTATAAAATGTACTTGAAAAAGAAATAATAGATTTTTTTAGTACAAATACCATTAAAAACTACTTATTATAACGTTGTTAGCTGTGTAAACTACGAAACCCTACGTTGCGCGTGACCCGACACGCTCTTAGTCGGTTTTTTTATTTTTAAAGTAGCAAGTCTACTATGGTTTTATTTTATTTTTCTATGTTATAGAGACATTATTATTATTTTTCCAGGTCTGTGGAAATACATGAGCGTGAGAAGGCCTCATCTGTTTTAGCGACGATGCTAAGCATCGGCCTTACGGTGGGCGCCGCCATCGGAATGATGCTCGTTAGGACATTGTAAATCAAGGATTTGGGAATCTAAGGAGCTAACTCAACAATGATCATGAGATTATGTAACAAATTATTCATACAGTACTGTGGATCTTGCCTTACTTGAAGTTAGCCGTTTGGCAGCACGTAAGGTCGAAAATTGTAATTTTCGATCTTACGTAGTGATACTAAACCATTTTTGCGGTGCGGTTTAACCAATATCCGCCGACCTATGTTTTTGTGTCACTTCCATAAAAAGATTTTTTTAATTTGAATTTAAATACATCATGTACAAAACATAACACCGAAAATGCAGAAGTAAAAACAGTGTCGCAGCTTCCAATGCCCCGGGCATTGGAAGCTGCGACACGTTCGTCGTAGCATTTTATGTCCACGTCTTGATTAGAATAAGCGTATATAATTATTTTTATCATAATTAAACAAAAATGTGTGATAATCAAAATACATATTATTATTATGTAGCTTGTGATGAAATTATGTAAACTTTTAAACGCGTGTTAGTAACCAGTAAAAAATGTACATTAAAAGACATTAATATTAACTGTTTACATATAAATAAATATAAATATATTTATTGCTAAACATATCTTTATAATTATAATGAAATAAATATTATTTTGTCTGTGAATTTTTACCAAAGGTGCGTAATAATTTTGCTGTTCAGAATGCTCAATATTATGGTTTTAGATTGGTTTAATAATCGCTTTCGACTAGTTTTGATGAAAAAGTTTGGCGTGTGATCTCAATCTTAATCTCAAGTTGATGATAGGTGCAATCCTAGGGACTTTAGAGTAACTACTTCATAATAATTCAGAAAATAATAGTGGTCATTTGATTAACACATGCTTCATCACATGGGTCATATTTTTTACTAGAGTGTTTATTAGTAACTGATTACGAATCAGTTAGTTACCAAAGTGGCTGAAGCAACTCTATCTAAGTATATTTGTGACAAAGTTTAGCTTCAATCTAACTTGCGCCAATCAAATTGCCACTATTATTTTTAATAAAGCCATTTTACGTTACATAGCTTTATGTATTTATTAAGATTAAAAAAAAATATCTACTACACTTAAAAATATTTATCTATAATTTTGTACCTGATTTTGATTTTTAACGTGTTTACTGTTTATGTTAAACAGTTAGCAACTTGGGTATTAGTTATTATTTATAAGTTTAGTTTTATTATAATTAATTTTACATTTGACTTGTAATAACTAATAAGTAGCATTTTATCAGTAATTCTGCCAATGGTATTTAACCATGCATTTTTAAAACAATGTGTAAATTACCCCTCTGCAACACATGTCATAATGATAGCTAAGAACCTTCTTGCCTAAGCTATGACATTTCCATATACACATTACACAGCCGTCGCAAGGAGCGTCACATAGAGATATAAGCAAAAATGTACTTTGTGTGGTGCAAACGGGCGAATGAATCCTATTGCAATAATATTGTATCTGTTATCATATTTTATTTATTATTAAAAGTCCATGAATATTAAAATTGGTATTCTACTTATTTAGAAGATATTGGACGTGCCTCTGACTTACCCCCTCCAACCCTTTAGCCATCTTCAAGGACCTGAGCACCTGGAGATCCGAGTCTCTTATTTCTTTCTATTTTCTGGAAGATATTGGGAGAAGGAATATACGTCACCGATTAAAAAAATATAACTCTTATTGATAACTCAGTCCATTTAATAAATAGCGTCATGTAAAAAAAAAACAATCACAACTTTTAAAATATACGTAAGAATTGTTGCAATTTAAAACTATGACTAAAATAGCTTGTCACAAGATCACATAATAATATGAAGAACAGCAGCGTGCATCATAGTTGCATGACGATCAATAGATAATATTGATTATCAGACGGAATTAAAGTTTAGTATACAATTCTGTCGATTCAATACCCAAGTAACACAAAATTGCTGTTTAACAGCTGACTTGCAGTTCACATCGATACTATAGTCTGTACAAGCCTGCTCTTTAATAGAGTTATAGCTGGCTATTCAGCTGTTAAGCTGCTTAAATGGGCACAAATTTGTGAACCTTTAGTTCACATAACCTGTTGAATGGTATAAGTATAACGTTAAAATAGAGTTATAAGGGTAATCAAGCGTTACAAGAGACCATGCAAGCGGTTTAAGAAGGTAGTTGTTACCTGTTAAACAGACAAAAGCTGTAAAAGGAGACCCATTTACACTGTTATAACTATATTAGTTCACAAATAGTGCTAATATAGTACACACTGATGCCATTTTGCCAACAGCTGTTAAGATTTACACACGCCATTTTGTTAGTTTGTTTTTATCTTTGCAGATTCGCGTGCTAATGGAATGTTGTTGTGGTATACTTGTGGTTATTGTGTAATTCGCCATGACACACTATTGTATAAATACTTATTTTTGTTGTTTTTGATATACACAATATGTAAAATATTGATGGCAATGCAATTTTGCCGATAATACTATATCTATTTGAAGTACAAAATTTTCATGCGCCCCGAAATAAATGCATTTTTAGGTTTGAAACAAATAGAAATTTTTGCAGTGAGAAAAAAAATAAAAGTAGTTTATTTGATAAAATATATAATATAGTTTAATTACAGTTTTAACTTCTATAAGGACTTTAAATCAACTTGTCTAGGTTTCGTTTGGTGTGAAAATGATTCTAAATAAGCAAATTAGATAGTATATAAAAATGTGAAAAAAATACAAAATGGTGGAAGTTTTATTACTTAATGTGAACCACTTTCATTCTAATTTAACTCTATTAGCAGTACAGAGTGCCACACGTGATCCGTTAGACAGCAATGAGTAGGAAAGTTATATAGGCAGATTAGCGTGTACCTATATACAGCTATACGCATTACAACACTCTAAACATACACTACTGTACAGCTTTAGCCATTATAGATGTTCACAGCGACCCTCTTAAAATGTACCCTTATAGTGGTGTAAACGAATTCCTCAATACAGCAATAAACGTTATTTTACTCTACTTAAATGCTTAAATGGTGACAGAAAAACAATAGCTGCATAGTAGTGTTCGAAAACGATATCTTTACACTATTAAGATGCCACTATACAGACTATAGCTGTTTATTCAGCTGTAATATCACGAGTGAACCTTAATAAGTGCATAATAATGCTTTAAGTTCACAATGTTACCAAATGTGAATAACTAACCAGCAATTTGTGTTACTTGGGTAAGATCGCCCCTTACATTAGAGGTTTGATTGATGGATTGGCTTTAGAAGCCGAAGCCGAAGCCGTAACTTGTTAAGGGGCTCCCAGTCGACGATTACTCTTTTTCAAAACGAATAAAGAAATACTTCTGAACAAGCCACATCTCCTATTTTTATAAGTATATTACTTCAGGTTCCTACCCAGATTTCTATTAAGCTGAAAACATAATAGCAGAAACTTTTCACGATAAAGATATTATTTGAAAATGATACGTTTTAGAATTTATGATCGAAATATTATATACCTACTATTAAAATCAACTTGTGATTTATTGTTAAAGATAGGTAATATGTAGATCTAGATTTCTATTAGAATAGATTTTTGATAAGTAATTATACATAATTTATATCATTAATTTATTTGAAAAGCTAAGGCGGACCACGCGCCGTCGTGTGTTTGTCGTCATTGCAGCGGTCGGTAGGATTATTTATCGAAGTGATTAAAGATGGGTACATCTTTATTCACATAAACTATACATTATAAAATAGGAGATGTGGCTTGTTCAGAAGTATTTCTTTTTTCGTTTCGAACAAAAATAATCGTCGACAGGGAACGCCTTAAGGCGCTCCCAGTCGACGAGTGTTCGATAGAACTGTGAAAAAACTTTATAAATTGTAGAGACAGGTAACAAAAATGAACTTTGTTGAAAGTAACGAAACTCAACAATTTGCGGATCAAAAAGTATGTATACAAATGTTTGCATTAACAATCTAATTTCATGTTTACGAATCAGACTCTTTATACAGGGTGTATTAAGAGAGATGTCTTGATACACCCGATATACTATTCAATACAAAATTTAGAATAATTTTGGAAGTGACATATTTGGCTGCAAAGCTTTAAGCGCAGCTGTTAACAATTTGATTTTTAACAAACATTCTCACTGATGATTTCACACCAAACTTTGAGCTTACTCTAGATGAGTTTTCACTAACGCGGAGCTATGCGGAGCGGACCAATAAAAGTGCTCAAAATTTTTAGATCAACAATTTCGAGCACTAATTGGTCCGCTCCGCTTCAGTGGAAACCCACCATAAAGCACACTTGATCTAATTTCCGTACCTACTGACATCACAAAGTGCGTCCTTAAGCGATAAGTACAAACTTAACGGTTTACTTTCATTACTATCTATTAGTGGCACAAAGGCTGTATCCATTCTCACAACTGTATGCACCATTTCGATATACGTTATTATATTACTAAAAAAAACCATCAATAACTGTGTAACACACATCCATCGAGTTTGCCCCAATTTTGTCTCAAGATTGATGTTTTTATCCAAAAATATCGTGGTATTGATAGTATAAAATTCCAAGGGAATTATTACAAACTTTCCTAACACGCAATGCACATTGAGCAACACACTACAATTAATTACATAATTTGATGAGCACAATAACACATTTTTCCATCCCACCACAAATTTTGCTTATATTTTTACAATTTACTAGTTCTTTCTATAATTGCATTTTATATACTGATCGAATTTTACTTGTTTCATAGCTCTATAATAAGTAAATAATGTTTTAACATTGTCAATTAATTTCAAATCCAATCATTATTTCAACTCTGGATTGACGTGCCGACAGCCTTTTTAAAATTCAATAAACTTTTTACGATATTTTATCTGACCCCTAGCCAAGTTGACATCAGCTTAAACATGATTATAATCCACTAAAGTTAAACGTAGCGACCGATGTGTAACATACTCTGTCCTGTACCTGGTAAGGCGACTTTTAAGAGCACCTTTGAAAGATTCGCATACAAAGCAAGTGTACGCGATTCATAATACAAATCAAACGAATAAACTAACTGCTTTAATTATCTTTTATAGAATTAACAGTGAGCTGCTACAAAAAAAAAAGGTTCTAGACCAACCCCGTGAACATTTTCAACATATCATAAGTTTGATTTGGCATCAGCTAGTTACGCCTACGGATTAAAGTTCTTTGTTAAAATCAAAATAGAACGGTAAACCGAGGTGCATCTACTGCCAACGCTCTGAATGTCATGGTACCTTAAACATACTTATTGTAAAATCTGTAGCCATTATGAGATTTCCAAATTACACTCGATATCTAGTATCGTTAGCTATCTGTAAAGAAGATTTTAGTTCATTGTGATTACCGCTAGAGGCGCTGTGCTGGATTCCGTACAAATAACTATACTCGATAGCGACTGCAGTTTGGAAATCTCAAAATAGGGCTACTGAATTATTTTTTCACCGCACTTTGATGAACACGTGGCTTAAAAGTGTCATAGAACAGGCCACCGCCTGGTGTCAACTTGGCATAGTTTTAAGTACAAGTACAACCATCATCTGTTCCGGTGCGTTACCACCTCGGCGCCTTGTCGCACGAATCTGAACATGCCGTTAGAGATCGCTACCACAGGCGAGAATAATCGGAGCGGGTACTCACTGAAAACCACAAAAAAAACTTATAAATTAAGGAAGTTATAAAGTTATACTAGCTTTTACCCGCGACTTCGTACGCGTAGATTTAGGAAAACGATTTTCGACGCCTTCGAAACATTGAAGATCTAGAAAATTGAAAGAACATTTTGGGAAAAAGGAGCCTATGTCCGTCCCAATACTTTAATGAAACGATCTTTATATGAATTTTCATCACAATACGCCCAGTGCAGCGGTTCGGCCGTGATAACGTCACAGACAGACAAGAGTTACTTTCGCATTTGTAATATTAGTATAGATATTTATCCGTGTTGAATAGTATCTCGTCAGGATCCCAATCGTAAGAGAATTATTCTATAATAGTATTCGATCGATGTTTTGAGCTATGGTAATGAAAATCGCAAAACGAAGATCAATCGATTTCTATAGGATACCTATGCTGGGGATTTTTTTACGGAAAAGTGCTTATCGTAAAAATTGTCATCAACCAGTTTATTTTCTTTGTGTTTATAGGCTTTATAGGATAGGATAGGCTCTATAGGATTATGTAGGTACATACTTATATCGGTTTTGATATATTTACTTAGAAATGACTAGTATTGTACCTATACAACTTACCTTCCTAAGACGGGTGTAGCTTCGTTCCCGCTCAGTATGAATACGGGGAAGAATATCGAGAACACGCAACCACTGGAAAGAAATAAAAACTAATTTATCTGGTAAACTGACAAAAAAATATACTCGTAAGGTCAGGCACGGATTCGTATAACTTTTGATAGAGGAAAAAGATAATCTGGGGGCACGGCAGTGCCCCCGCCAAGTCAAGCAAAAAGCGGCACGGCCGTACCATCCCTTTCTCGAAGCAGTTCAGTTCAGTTGTGGATAAAACTAGAAGCCTGAATTTTCAGTAACCAAGCAGGCATTATATAAACACGGTATATTTCAAATTTCATTCAATTTGAACCATTCGTTTATGAATTAAAACTAGACTGACTGACTGACTGACTGACCGATCATCAAAAGTTTAAGGCACTTCAAGCAGAATAGAAGCTTCAAATTTAGAATACAATTAGTGTTTAGTGTAAAAATCCTAAAAAAAGTGCCAAGTGCGAGTCGGACTCGCGCACGAAGAGTTCCGTACCATCACTACATAGTATAAAGCAAAGTCGCTTTTCGCTTCCCGCGTATGTATGTATGTTTGCTTATATCTTTAAAACTACACAACGGATTTTGATACGGTTTTTTTAATAGATAGAGTGATTCAGGAGGAAGGTTTATATGTATAATAACATGCTACCCGTGCGAAGCCGGGGCGGGTCGCTAGTTATCTATAAATCACGTTTGTTGTATGGGAGCCCCACTTAAATATTTATTTTATTCTGTATTTGTTGTTATAGCGGCAACATAAATACATCATCTGTGAAAATTTCAACTGTCTAGCTATAATGGTTCCTGTGATAGACAGACGGACAGACAGACCGACAGACCGACAGACCGACAGACCGACAGACGGACAGACGGACAGACGGACGTATTAGACAGATTAGCTAATCTTTACGTAATAACTTAAGACAGAAGGACCCTTAAAGTAGGGACTGAATAAATTAACCGACTTGGTATAATATGGATCTCACAACTTTTTACGGTAGAAGAACTGAGTTGCGTTGCGAGGCTTTTTTTACAAGTTATGTTTTTGATGGCATACTATTTAGTACCTAATTGATGGTTTATGGATTCGATCCCACCAAGATATTTCAGAGGATATAATTGATGTTAGGTATGTCATGTTACTGTCCGTTCATACATAACTACGACTATCAACTTTATACTCGTAAGGTCAGGCACTGATTCCTATAACTTTTGATAGAGAAAAAAGATAATACAATTAGTACCTATTCGATGGATTCGATCCCACCAAGATATTTCGGAGAATAAAATTGATGATACGTATTTCATGTTACCGTTCGTTCATACTTATTGCTTAACTTATATAATTATGACTATTAAGGTGAAATGTATAATATTTGTTGTTATAGCAGCAACAGAAATACATCATCTGTGAAAATTTCAACTGTCTAGCTATCACGGTTCATGAGATACAGCCCTGTGACAGACAGACGGACAGCGAAGTCTTAGTAATAGGGTACCGTTTTTACCCTTTGGTTACGGAACCCTTAAAACGATTCTGTATTCATCTCATCAAAAATATTTATTACTTGTCTTACTTAATAATTTACAAAGTTTCGTCGAAAAAAACCATTCAAAATCTGAATTTAGACTCATTTGAGTGTTCCATTCCACGGAAATCTTTAATAATAGGCTAATAAGCGAAAGATTTGAACGTGTTAAATGAAAGGAAACCTGAGTAACGAAACGAACGTTATTGATTTCCAAACGCAGTGAACTAAGAGCCACAAGTTCTCGTCAGCGCGATTTAGGATTGGAATCAATTTACTAGCGACATCTAGTTGTGAATTTTGAACTAATTGTCTAATAAAATGTAGGTAAGGCATTCGTAGCTGTGTAGCATTATCTAATAACAGTAATTAAATTAATAAATAAGACATATTAATTATGAATATAGTTTTAAAAACGTTGAAATCATACATGAACAAAACATTAAAGTTTACAAACACAAGAAAAACTTTCACATCAATCATCTTTGGATAATTTTTAGGTACATTTTGTACATTTAACGTTTGTGTTATTAATTACGTTGGAATTTAGGTATATTATCTTAATGATGTGTTGTTGTGCCATGTTATCTAATCCTTATACATACCTAAATCCAATCATTCAAAAGAAATAATAATATTTTATGTAATATTTACATGTTTACCTTACCTCCTCCAAATAGTTGTAAGAACAAAACCGCAAGAGCTTTTGTTGCTCAACTGTCTTCTTATGTATATCAAACTAAATTATGCTCTATTACTTATATAGGTAAGGTCGACTAATAAGCGTATTTTTTATCAATGATTCCGTTAGCCTTGATTTAATGAACTAAGGACTCGCGGAGCACTCTACACATCACGCGTCATTCACGTGAACTACGACTTGGACACATAAGTACATTATTATGTTGTTCGGATACTTAGTACCTACTTAGATAGCCTTATTCTAGTTCTCCTTGCTACGTCAAACGTCCAGATGTTGACCGAATATTGCTTAGCTTTTAAGGGTTCCATACTAAAATGGTGCTACTTTGTCTGTCCGTCAGACTAACTACTAAAGCTAGTAATAATCATAATTTTAAAGTTGATAGCCACTTAACCTGGGTTCACTGGGTCAAGTGGGGTATTTTTTATGTTGCATAGTTTTTAATTTAACAGTCAAGTGACTATTAAGACATACAAGTATTTTACTTATTAACTAAACTGAAAGTACAAAATACATTAAAAATCTCATGTCAAGGTGTATATTTCATAGCGTTTTTTGGAAAACTTAGCGTAAAATTCGGAAAAAATGAAAGTGTTTTTTTCTGTGGGATTATTGAAATATAAACAATGTCTGTCGGGACAGCTAGTTACCTTATAATGTAAGACTGTGGTATCTGGGTTAGAACGGCCAACGGAAGGCCAAATCCTAGGAAGTAAGGCCAGTTAGTCTCAATGAATGTCAGGCGTTTGTGGAGCTCCCATCCCATATTAAACCATTTGTACTCAAAGGAGTATAAAGAGTAGAGAAGGCACATGTGGACCAGGCATAGCAGCTCCCCAATGTATGTGATTGGTAGCATATTGACTAGCATACTCTGAAAAATATTTCCAAGTTATTATAATTATCAAAAAATAAATAAATATAATAGGATCACGACTGTAATCTACAAGTATGGTAGACATCCTCTCGGATCTTCAGGCTTAGATCATTGATGAGTTAGTCTGAGGCACGTCAAAACATTATATTTGGCACATGCCTACATTTTGCAGTAGTTAACACATGACAGGTTGCTGTTTTCTTTCACCGTTATAAGCACGTGTTAATGCGCATATAAATTTTTCGAACAGAAAAAACCATTGATGCGCGGCCGGGATTCGAACCCACGACCTTTAGTCGAGGTACCTCCCATTCCGCCAACACGACTATAAAGATATATAAATATTCCTTTATTTGGACTTGAATATTTGGTCTCAATCGATTGTATATTGTGTGCATAGTGTTAATGTTTTGCAGTGCCTTTGACTCAACAACTACTGTAGATTAATTTCAGGGTTAATCATTTCAATAATCACAACTCCATGATAGATAATAAAAATAATAATATAAAAAAATAATCTGTTTTCCATTCATATAATATAATTAAGCTACTGTGTATACCAACCTGGACTAAAAATAAAGCTTGAACCAGCAAACTGAATAGTGAGTCAGCAATAATTTTACTGACACTTGACATGAACTGTGGTCGACCTCTTCTATGCCTGTACGCTGAGTCTGCTATATCCTGAAAAATATTGAAAGTGGTAATGGTTAAGCAAAAGAATTATTTAGTGTAGACTACCAAAATTATTATAAACTAGCTGTCTGCCCCGGCTTCGCATGGATGTACTAATTAAAATAATAAGATTTGATACTTTAGGTTACATTATTGCCAGTTTCGTGGGGATTTCTAATCTTTTGGAAAATAACTCGTACTATCTTGAATTTACTCTTAGTTTGGTGTTATATTGTGTTATTTGTGTTGTGTTAATGTTAAAGTACCAGAGAAAGAAGTATTATGTCCATCTCAAGACTTTAAACTCTATATCTCTCTATATGAAATTTCATCACAATCGTCTCAGCAAATTAGCTGTGATAAAGTTACAGACATATAGACCGAGTTACATTTGCATTTATAATATTATAAATAGTATAGCAGTAGATGTTGTGATTATGAACAAAATATTTTTGATTCTGACCTGAAACCACAAGCTGTTCACTAGCTTGCTCAGCAAGAACAGCGGCAGCACCCATATCATCCGGAAAGTCATGGAAAGGAATGGTTGCATCCACGCCCATACATTATGTGCTACTCCGGGATCATGGCCAAATACCACCGTAACTATGTACTTTACACACGGCAACAATGCATACTCAAATACCAGTATGCTGAGCAGAAATATAAAACCATTGAGTATACATGATTGTAGCACACGAGTAAGTACTTTTGATTCTCTGCAATAAAGGAGGAAATATTAAGGCTGGTAAATATTAGGTTTATACTGTCCGCCCTGGCTTCACACAGTTGTACTAATGATTAGGTTACATTATTACCATTTTAATGAGGATCTCTAATTTTTTTTTTACTGATAATGCAGTTTTTGATAGGTGAAAGATTTTTTTAAATTGGTCCAGTATTTTTAGTTTATCTATTACAATCAAAAATACAAATTTTAGCTCTTTAATAGTCTACTTAATAACCACTTTTGAAAACTAATACTAATATTAACAACAGAGTGATTCAGTACTTCAGATATATCTATACTCTATACTAATACTAATACTAATATACTAATATACTAATAATATTATAAAGAGGAAAGATTTGATTGTTTGTTTGTTTGTATCGAATAGGCTCCGAAACTACTGGACCGATTTGAAAAATTCTTTTACCATTAGAATCCTACATTATCCCTGATGAACATAGGCTATAGAATATTTTCAAAAACGTTAGGGATCCGTATGAAAACTTCGATAATGTAACCCAAGGTGTGAAAAAAAATCCTAATATCGCGTACGCTGCAAAAAATATTAACAATAGATCAAAGTGATGTACTGCAGTTTTAAAGATTACAACAATAATAAAAAGTAAGTCAGCAATACCATAATTATGTCCAACTATTACAGTTATGTCACAATAACTACTTTTTCATGTTAAAATATGCAATAGTAACGCCGCCTGTACAAACTGGGTACGAATAATGTGGCCTACATTATTCGTACCTGGGTATTAATCCTTATACAAAAAAATCACTTCATTTTCAAGGCCATATCAGTACTTGTAAATTACTTATTTAATTATACCATTCCCAAATTCCATACCAATGAGTCTAATAATCTATAGGTACTAATATTATTATGAGGAAAGATTGTATATTTGTTTTGTATATTTGTATGGAATAAATCCAAAAACTACTGGATAGATTTCAAAAAATTGTTTACCATTAGAATGCTACATTATCTCTGAGTAACATAGGCCATATTTATTGTTTGAAAAAAATAGGGATCCCTATTAAAACTTCGATAATGTAACCTGGGTAAAAAAATACCCATAAAATCGTTATAATATGTTACTCCCGTGCGGAGCCGGGGCGGACTTCTAGTAAATAAATAAAGAACATTATCACAGCACCATCCAGCCCCAAATTAAGCAAAGCTTGTATTATGGTAACTAGATAATTGATAGAATACATTAAATACTTTTTATTTAAATTTATAATGCATAATTACACCCAGACAGAGAACAAACATTTATGTTCATCACACAAATATTTATTTGTCCTGGGTGGGGATCAAACCCACAACTAGCGCAGAAGGCAGAGCTAGGTACTACCAACTGAGCTGTGAGGTCCTGGATTTATATTTATAATAGTTGTTATGCCATGACAGAGGTCTTTGGGTGGCCTCAAACTACATAATTGCTTTTTGGCAATTAGAAGAGTTAGAGACAAAATGCTATTATGTTTTCCGTGAACAAAGTAAATAAAACTTACTGCTGCACCTTGGGCATTTGTTTTAATTTCTGTTTTGAACTATCATCAAGTTTAGGCGACCGACTGAGAGCCCGTTCGTTGATTTCCTTATCTAAATAAAGAAGCACAGTCACACCTCGTAAGCTGTCTATAAAACCTTTGATCAGTGACACGGAAAAATTCTGAAAAGATAATTTTGAATTCAAAACAATGAACATAACATCAGGTCCATCAGGAACGTGTTGAATACGTACTCTTATGCTCTCCATTTTATGATTTTAATTTTAGTCTTACTTTCCGTTGGTTTGTAAAGCACTACTCTGATTCACATTATTTTTTGTAGAATAAATAAAAATAATAAAATCGTAAATTCTACAACAACAAACAACGTTACATCTGATATGACTGACTGTGACTGTTTGGTTTGGGTTTGATTGGTGGTTGGTGTGGTGTGATGGTGTAATTGACATGACAAATCATTGACTGACTGGCTGGCTTTTGTGTCTTGACGTTTGACGTATATATAAATGCCGTGTGCGCACTGACCTCTATTATACAAGTAATAGAGGTCAGTGCGTGTGCGTGTCTAATGCCGGAGACACACTTACGTGTCGTAAATAAATAGCCAATCGCAAGACAGCGTTTGCGACATGACACGACACCCAAATATGTCTCTAACCATACTAAATGTATGAAAGCGATTAGCTAGTGGCGTGTCGCGCCACGACACGACACGTAAGTGTGTCTCCGCCATATATATTTTTTCAGGTGGACAGACTGCTACTCCATACGACACACTAGGTACTTTATCACTACATATTATAAAGCAAAGAAGTCGCTTTCCGCTTCCCGCGTCTGTATGTATGTATGTTTGCTTATATCTTTAAAACTACACAACGGATTTTGATGCGGATTTTTTTAATAGATAGAGTGATTCAGGAGGAAGGTTTGTATGTATAATAACATGCTACCCGTGCGAAGCCGGGGCGGGTCGCTAGTAATTCTATACATTCAAAAGTATCTAGTACAGTAGGTACCTACCTGTCTTGTTTGTTGCATAATCTATACATTCGCAACATTTTAATTTCTGGAGTGCCAGCACTCTTTTTTGATGTGCAACATCTATAGTAGCTGGTCTGACCGGATAGGTTGTTAGCCTGGCGACGCATGCTGTGGAGAACGTGTAGCAAACTACACGCGGCTACGCGAACCATAATTAAAGATGAGTTGCTGCCGAAGAAGTGCTGCGCCCAGAGATGGGCACTTACCCGGTAAAAATAATTTTTACCCATTCATTCCTATTTATACCATTTATACCGGGTAAAAATGATTACATCTTTTTTTTTACTTTTTTGACACTTAACTAATTATGGTTCACGATTTTCATATTTTCATTAGTTTAGATCTTTCGAAGATGTCTAGTGGGGGTAGTCAGAGGCACGTCCAAACATTATATTTGGTACATGCCCATATTTTGCAGTAGTTAGCATTCCAAACGTAACAGGTTGCAAGCCCATCGCCCATCTGTCCGTCCGTCTGTCTGTCCGTCTGTCTGTCTGTCCGTCTGTCTGTCCGTCAGTCTGTCTGCAGGTCTGTCTGTCCGTATGTCTGTCTGTCCGTCTGTCTATCCGTCTGTCTGTCTGCAGGTCTGTCTGTCCATCTGCCTGTCCGTCTGTCTGTCCGACTGTCTATCCGTCTGTCTGTCCGTCTGTCTGTCTTTCCGTCTGTCTGTCCGTCTGTCTCTCTGTCCGTCTGTCTGTCTGTCCGTCTGTCTGTCCGTCTCTCTGTCCGTCTGTCTGTCTGTCCGTCTGTCTGTCACATGGCTGTATCTCATGAACCGTGATAGCTAGACTGTTGAAATTTTCACAGATGATGTATTTCTCTAAAAACAGCATAAAATAAATATTTAAGTGGGACTTCCGTACAACAAACGTGATTTTTTGCCGTTTTGATAATAGTACGGAACCCTTCGTGCGTGAGTTCGACTCGCACTTGGCCGGTTTTTTATAGATTACACGTCAAAGAGGCAGGACAAACAATCTACACAACCATGCATAATATGAATAATCAAAATAGATAGAATTTCGGTAATATTTTATGGAATTTGTATTAAGTTTCATTTTATTACATTGGTGGAGATTCTGTAGTCTCCACGCTAAACTTAAAATTCCTAAAAACGACCGCTCTTATTTCTTTACTAAAGTCTGAATAATTATAATCCAAATTAAAAAATAACAAGAAAACACCATAATTAATTAGTATTAACCAGTTAGTATTCTTATAAGGGGCGATAGGCTTGCAACCTGTCACGTTTGGAATGCTAACTACTGCAAAATGTGGGCATGTACCAAATATAATGTTTGGACGTGCCTCTGACTACCCCCACTAGACATCTTCGAAAGATCTAAACTAATGAAAATATGAAAATCGTGATCCTTAATTAGATAAGTGTCAAAAAAGTAAAAAAAAAAGATGTAATCATTTTTACCCGGTATAAATGGGTATAAATAGGAATGAATGGGTAAAAATTATTTTTACCGGGTAAGTGCCCATCTCTGGCTGCGCCGATTGGTTGACATATGCTGTCACGCTCTTTTGTTCAAAATTTTCATTTTGCCATATTTATTTGCTGTCGTAAACTATCCTCCTAAGCTTATTACCAGTTAAAAATAATTTCGATGTTTCACATCCGTGAGGTTTGCCGCGACGGCTCACATTTTTTTATTCATCCGTCTCAGCTATGTAGTCGATGGTCTCAGATGAATCTAATTGATGCTAGTCTTCTAGTAATGCATGTCGATGTTTTTCAATGAAAGAAATCCTCGCTGACTCGCGATGATGCCGATTCGATTGGTCTTTTCGTTTATCCTAAATATTGTCATAGCTCTGTTCTTTTCGAATGCAGTAATGAGAAATTTGATTGATTGACTGTCTCTTTCTAATGTAAATGTGAGTGACAGATTGTCCGATTGTGAGTTGTGACATTGGCAATAGTATAGGTTGCTGACTACACCACTTATATGCTCTTTGGACAGTTTGGACTACACTACAGACAGTTACTACCAGATAGATAGATTCATTCGATTCGATTTGTTTGTATTTTTTTGCATTGCTTACATACCTACTGTCTGGCTGTAGTTTAGAGGTGGGTCGTACTTGTGTTTTGACGTACCAGGTCTAAAATACCACCTCTATCAAATACCAGGTTGATAAACCAGGTTTGAAATACTTTAAAGTATTTGGTTTCAGCCCAACCAACTCCACCCCCCCCCTAGGAATCAAAAATACGTTCAAGTATAAAAATACTTTCAAGTACAAAAATACTTTCAAGTAGGTACAAAATACGCGTTCAAACTGTGACGTCATACCTGGTAAGTATTTTTTTATGCCCATACCAGGTTTGCAAACCTGTTCGAGTAAATACGCACCACCTCTCTATACTACTGTAGTGTAGTTTCTTTCATTGGAAAATTGCAAAAAGTTATTGTTTACTTGTTTATGTTTAGTTTTTAATAGTTTCTACAAATAAGAAATATTATTCTTTGGTGATGTGCAGATCTGACTGAAATGGATAACGTTAAAATTCTCAATAATCTGAGGTAAGTTGTTCCATTTCGTTTTTTCACTATCAAGTAGGAATATTTTGCAACGTAGTTTGAAGTAAGTAAGTAACTCTATGTAATCTTTCTTCCCATCTGCTGAACAACTGAGTAGCTTATTTTAACTTTGTTTCTTTTATTATCTTTTTTGTTCATTTTCCAGAAATAATCAGTTTCAATAATGCATTCATGATGCACAAAAAATCAGCATACTTATAGAGGTACTTATAATGTGACAAACAACTCCTAAATTATGATATGAACCATCAAACTTTCTAGAATGGGAAGGAATATTATTTTAATGTTACCTGTTACCTTACTTCTAGAACATACCATTCAAGTTATAAATTTTAATAAATATTGGGGATATTTCACACAGAGATTACCTTTATAACACCCAGACACAGAACAAACATCTATGTTAATCATACAACAAATGTTTGTCCTGGGTGGGGATAAACCAACAACTTGCTGAGCAGAAGACAGAGCTACTTCCAACTTAGCTATGCTTTGAGGCTTAGGTGGTCAATGACTGTGAACCCCCTGGCTCAGCTATATCAACTTCTAGCAGACCCGTGACAGACGTTGTCCTGTACAAATTTCAATAATTGCATAGTGTAGCGCACATTGCTATGACGAATACACTGATGTCAGATTTTTTGTACACCAGCCCGTAGTACCATCTAAACCTAAATCCCTCCTTTTGCGTTTTTTTATCATTTTGGGGATGTTTTACGTATTTTAAAGTAGTCTATTATCTAATCGGGTATTATATCTACATCTACAGTAAATTTCACCTTAATCCATATTGTCATTTAGGCCTGATACAAGGCACAAACATACAACCAAACTCACAAACTTTCGCATTTATAATATTATTAGGATTAGGATAATGCCATATATTTATAAATTCTTTTAAAATGAAATAGAATCACAATATTAATTTACAATCATCTACCTTTATTTGACTTACCTTCTGCACTGTAGGCATTGCCAGATTAAGACTACTTGATGCCCTAAACAATCCATGCCCATATGCCTGGTGCCACATGCCCACATTTTGTAAGTAGTTAGTATTTCAGTAGACAGGTTGCCCATCACTGCTTTAAATATATTCATTTACTAGCGACCCGCCCGGGCTTCACACGGGTGCAATGCTGATACTAAATATACCTACTACAGAATGTCTTTATATAAAAGTTTTTTTTTCACAGCTTTTTTGTCATTAGACAATTATTGATGATTTCTTTTTTTCTCGAACGTTCGCGACCGGCCGATCTGCGCGTTTGACGCCTAGCTGTTAGGCCGGTCGCGAACGTTCGAGAATGTTCGTTTTACGAAGCTACTCGCTAGGTGACTCGCTAGCCTCTAGGTTCCAAACCAACCAGCCTGCCTGTGCGTTCGCGTTTTTAATTAGGGATGACTGAGAGTGTTTTAAACGTAAGAGTAGACAAATATAATCAGAAAGCTTCGAACTGCTAAGCTATCGGGAGTTACACGTGTTATTGTGAGTAAACCATAAAAGATAGACATATGCTGTCGTGGGATATTTTTTATATAATTTTAAGGAGAACATTTCCATCATACATGATTTCTGTGTAGCTTTAACCATTAAGGTTGCACACGCGACGGAAGCTTAAAAAATGGAGTAACTTCTCCCGTTTTCCCATCATTTCCCTTCACTGCTCTGCTCCTATTGATTGTAGCGTGATAAAAAGTATACTATAACCAGCTCAGGAGTATGAAAAATAATTGTACCAAGTTTCGTTAAAATCCGTCGAGTAGTTTTTGTTTCTATAACGGTTATACAGACAGACAGACAGACAGACAAAAATTTTACTGATTGCATTTTTGGCATCAGTATCGATCCCTTATCACCCCCTGATAGTTATTTTGGAAATATATTTCATGTACAGAATTGACCACTCTACAGATTTATTATAAGTACTAGCTGTACCCCGCGGTTTCACTCGCGTATAACTTGAAGAATAAAATAAATATTCTATCTATCGGGAGTTACACGTGTTATTGTGAGTCAACCATAAAATATAGACATATGCTGTCGTGGGATATTTTTTATATAATTTTAAGGAGAACATTTCCGTCATACATGATTTCTGTGTAGCTTTAACCATTAAGGTTGCACACGCGACGGAAGCTTAAGAAATGCAGTAACTACTCCCGTTTTCCCAACATTTCACTTCACTGCTCTGCTCCTATTGATTGTAGCGTGATGAAAAGTATACTATAACCAGCTCAGGAGTATAAACAATAATTGTACCAAGTTTCATTAAAATCCGTCCAGTAGTTTTTGTTTCTATAACGGTTATACAGACAGACAGACAGACAGACAGACAGACAGACAGACAAAAATTTTACTGATTGCATTTTTGGCATCAGTATCGATCCCTAATCATCCCCTGATAGTTATTTTGGAAATATATTTCATGTACAGAATTGACCTCTCTACAGATTTATTATAAGTATAGATAGATTATAGCATAAGAATACCAAATATTATTGTTCTAACATAAAATATTGCGGACCATTATTCAGATTAGGTTGTCATAAATAAGTGGGAGGCCCTCTGATCTCTGCATATGCCAAATCAGCCGGAACAAACAAACAACTGATAGGTACATACACCCATGTGTGTATTTTAATACGATTTAGATTAGATAATGTAGTAAAATTAGCCATGTGACCAAAGCCAAGATCCGCTGATCATATTGTAGTTCTCATGTGATACTTACTGATAATAAAACTGCAGTTTTCTTTTGGCTTTCACTATGAAATGCTATAACTACAGTATGTCTATTCACTACAACTAATATTCCGTCAACAAAAACTGGTTTGCTTTTGTTGACGAGTCACTTTGTTTATTATACATAAGTACAATTGTACATACCTACTTACTGACATAGCATTTCCAGCCCTGCAGAGGCACAGACAGATGGTTGCAGGAAGTAGGTCCCTTTGTGACCCTGTGTATTGAGTATTATAGTATTTGAGTTATGGACTCTACTTTTGATCATATTTCCTCATTGCCTACCTAGATCACATACTCTGTAGAATACTATACTGTAGATGATAGGTAGGTACTAATGCCGGTAGCAAATAATAGTTATCCCAAATGCAATAATTTTTGATATAATTTGAGTTTTCTGTGGATGTAAATAATTTTGAAGAGACCAGCCGTATTGTGTTAGTTAATTTGTAATCGTAATCGGCCGTCAAAATCTTATTGTGTACCTATTATATCAGCTACACGATGGCAATTTGACACTTGAAGCTGACTACGATCGCAAGTTCAGTTAAGCAATAGCCTAGCGTACATACACACACTGTTCAAAATATCCGTGTTCGAGCGCAAAGTTCACTTAGAAGTATATTATTATGTCCTAATCATCACTCACTACGTCACACCTCATCCGTCTCTGTCTTCCGTTTTCCGTACTCTTCATTTGCTTGCTCGTTCCAGTCTTGCAATTCTACTCTCGACAGTGCGCGCGTGGATCTGTCGCTGATCGCGCGTCTTGGCCATAACTAGCTCTTTGTGACGTAGTGCAGTGCGTCAAGCCATTGTGTGCAAACAAAATGAAAGTGGACAAAGAGGTGACCCTTGCGGGGACCGTGGACACTATACCTATTATCTCCTCCAGGAAAGGGAGCCTGAAGGTGACCATCACACCAACACAGCACAAGACATTGACGCACCTTCCAAAGAGACCGCCGGTGGACTTGGCTTTCACAGATCTGACTTACAAGGTGCAAGAGGGAAGGAAAAGCAGTAAGTACTAAATTATATTTACTCAGTGAATCGGATGCCGTAGGTAGGTACCTATATCAAAAACTTTCAAGAGCATTGAATTGAAACGGAATTGGACCTGTTAAGTTCATTTTATTATTTTGACGAAACGATTTATTGATGAAAATGGCTGCCTTCCGAATTAAAAATTAATAAAAACCTCCTAAAACTATTAACTATTAACCTCTTCTCGTAGGTACTGAATACTTCCAAGTTTCTAGATAAATTGTAACGATGTTAAAACGTTCATTTAATGCGACTACTAATGACCATCAGCCATGCGCATGCGCATGCATAGTCCCCAATTAAAGTTAGGCATTGAAGTTCTAAATTAATTAAAAATGTTTCAAATTTTAATATTTCTTGAACAATATAATTCTCTCCTAATTTTAATTGGAGTTCTCAAGGTACAACTGTATGACCTCTATCAAATATTTCCTACTTTAGCTATTAGTTTAAATGGAATAATAAATTATGAATTTAGTAAAACATAAAACATTGACGTAGTCAACCGGTCCTGCTAATAATTAGTAGGTACCTATATGTTTTTTATTAAGCAGTTTTTAGGGTTTCGAGTCTACAAGAAACCCTTATAGTTTCGCCATGTCCGTCCGTCTGTCCGCAACTTAGCTCAGAGATGCTTAGTGCTAGAAAGCTGTAATTTGACATGTATATATATACATATATATATATATATATTAGTAATTTCAAAGTTTTTTTAGGGTACCTCCCCTACGCCTAAAGTGGAGTTGTTATTTTTTTTTCTCGCGTACCCCATGGTGTGTGGTATCGTTAGATAGGTCTTTAAAATGTATGGAGGGTTAAATGAAAAAAAAAAATTCGATGAAGAGATCCGTTTGTGAAATATTAATCTTGAAAGTGCCCCTTTTTGTTCAAAACGAGTGTTCCCTCTAAAATCTAAACTATTGGGTTTGGAGGCTTGAAATTCACGGTAGTAGTACATAATAATATCGAACTTAAAAGGAAAACTATCACAGCTAAGTAGGCGTTTACAAGTTTTCGAGTAACAGACGTAATAGTCTCGTATAAAATGTATTCGAAGAAGATATAATCAATTTTTTTGGTACAAATACCATTGAACATTACCTATTATAACATTGTTAGCTGTGTCGACTACGAAACCATACATTGCGCGTGACCCGACACGCACTTGGCCGGATTTTTAGCTTCTGTTTCCTCTGAATGGATTGTGAATTAGACATTTGGTTTTTTATAACATCTGCGGGCGGGTATAGTGTCTGTCACATTTTCGTAAGCAGTAAAAGAATATTCCTCTCGTATCGTTCTAAAACTACGGTAAATATTAGATATCGATTTCAGTGTTAACACCGTGGTAAAAGATAGTAAAATTATTTTAAGAATGTTAAGGACCATAATAAATAAGACAGTCAAAATAGTCATATAAATCAATCACCAATAAGTTTCGCGATAAAAAGTTAAGGTATTAAACCAAAATATTAGCTCCACATTATTACAACAACGGGAAATTACTCACGTAAATGATAAATTGTCAATGAGGACACCGACTCGAAGATTCTCTAGATGAATCGAAACATTGTCGGTGTCCTCATTGACAATTTATCATTTACGTGAGTAATTTCCCGTTGTTGTAATAATGTGTAGTACAACTCACGAAAGTTTTGAAAGTGAAATATTAGCTCCACTTTACAATTGGTCACGAATTACGATATAACAGAATTTGAGTGTACGAAAGTTACACTGCTCGTTTATTATTTATCTGTACGCGTACTGATAGGTACATTACATTACGTTTTTCATTTTGGAAAGGAAAGGACTTTACATGTAAATACTTACGTTATAATTAGGTAATTATTATGGCCAAGCAGCTGATCATGTATGTTAGTAGTCATACCTACCTAATAATCTATTATACAGATGGCGATGTGAGGGACAAAATTCATGGAATCTTAGAATCCACAAGTCCTGAGAAGTCGAAAATATGGCTCATTTTAAAAGTTTAAGAAATCCTATAATATTATAAATGCGAAAGTTTGTGAGTTTGTAAGTATGTTTGTTCCTCAATCAGGCCTAAACAACAAAACGGATTAAGTTGAAATTTGCTGTAGATGTAGATATAATGCCCGAATAAATAATAGACTACTTTAAAATATGAAAAATATCCCAAAAAACGCAAAAGGGAGGATTTCTGTATAGATAGCGCTGGTGTGCCACAAATCTGACATCACAGACTAATAACATTCAGTCTTTTCTATTTGATTATTGAAATTTGACAGGACAACGTCTGTCACTGGTCGTCTAGTGAACCATATAAGGGGTGTCAAAGTGTAAATGAAAAAAACCTTAAATAATGGTTACAAGCTAACCCGGCGAACTTCGTATCGCTTTAGAATTAACACCCGTTCCCGTTCCCGTTAAAAAAACAAAAAATACAGACAATAGTTTATTCAAACTTTTTAAATAGTTTACACAAAATACATTTCTGAACGCATGCATAAATGTCAATCATTACTTACAGTATTTGACAGGATGGACAACAAATGTTTGACATGTACTAAACCCATGAACATTTATTGAAAATTATTTATCTTTCATAATTATGTATTCGTCGAGTTTTCATAGTCAGTTATGATAACTTAATTTAGCAACCCAAGCATTCGCGTGCATGGATTAGCAGGATATTTATGGCCAGATACATTCATCGCTTACTTTTGATAAATGTGTCAAGACAAAAAATCCAAGATTATAAATATTACTAGTAAATATTATCCCACCAAAAACATTCTGTAAAAAACTAGCCAAGTCTCGATGGAGCTGCTTGTTTATCTCTAAAAAGTAATGAAATCTAGACAAAGTCGTGTCAAGTCTGAGGTTCTTTACTGCGATTTCTTTATTGTTATAGAATGTTGTGTGACTTGGCCGTTGAACATTCTTTATACGTTAGTGGGTACAAGTCAATTTTGTTTACACGTAATGTTATATCTGTTGTAACTACAGATAATAGCCAATACAGGTATTGGTAATTGGACGCTAGTGTCTTATTTTAGGCTGTTGTTGATCTTGCAACACATGCATTCAGCATTGACAATGCTGACTTCTGCTGTCTTCTTTTTGGAGCGTCAAATCGACCACCGATCTAACATAAAATAGACGTATTTTTTATACTGTTTGTTTCAGGCTCGCCTTTACATAAGTATTATTGAAATACGCAGCTTTATCAAGCCTACAATTGACTGGTTATTGAATCAACGTTTTCTAAGTGGCAATTTTCCATCGTTAATGGGTAGCGGTTCTGGCGACAGATTGGTGCAATGGTGTCATGGAGCACCTGATTTTGTACCCTTGTGTACTCTTCAACGGCCAAGTCTCATAACATTCTATAATAATAAAGAAATCGCAGTAAAGAACCTCAGACTTGACACGACTTTGTCTAGATTTCATTACTTTTTAGAGATAAACAAGCAGCTCCATCGAGACTTGGCTAGTTTTTTACAGAATGTTTTTGGTGGGATTTCACTTCTTTTTGTAGAAACGTGGGCTTATTGATTTATTTTATTAGATTTTCTTATTTAACACAGTTTTTTTTCTTTTTATGAGTAGTTTTTTTATTATAAAAACAAATCGTAAGCGCGTTTAAAATACAGTCAGCGCCATCTAGCGACGTGTGCGGGTATCACCGCCACTCTTAATCCAATGCATTATATTTTGATCAAATTTTGAGCGAAATTAATATTTTAGTTTATTTAATTTGTTAATTTGTTTATTCAATTTGTGTAATGTTCGAGTAGAATAAAGTTAATCGTTCGACTATTTCTTCTTGTAAACTTGTAAGTATAAAAGCCAGTCTAGTCTTATCCAGAGTTTTCCTTTAATTTTATTGCGTACTAGCAGTCCGCCCGGCGTCGCACGGATGTAATAATGATATTATAGGTAATTTTTTTACACCTTGGGTTACATTATTGAATTTTTCATAAGGATCCCTAATAAAACTTTTAGTATCGCAGACTTTTTTTGTAGATATTGATGTCCTCTTTAAAACTGTAGTACATCACTTTGCTCTGTTGTCAACAATTTCCGCAGAGTACGCGATATAAGGATTTTTTTGGATTTTTTTCACACGTTGGGTTACATTATCGAAGTTTTCATACGGATCCCTAATAGTGAGACATATGGTATTGCATACTTTTTTGTAGATATTGATGTTCTCTTTAAAACTGTAGTACATCACTTTGCTCTATTGTCAACAATTTCAGCAGCGTACGCTATCTATGGATTATTTTGTTTTTTTTTTACACGTTGGGTTACATTATTGAAGTTTTCATACGGATCCCTAATAGTTAGACATATGGTATTGCATACTTTTTTGTAGATATTGATGTCCTCTTTAAAACTGTAGTACATTACTTTGCTCTATTGTCAATAATTTCCGCAGCAAACGCAATATAAGGATTTTTTTTTAATTTTTTCGCACTTTGGATTACATTATCGATGTTTTCATACGGATCCCTAATATTTTTGAAAATATACTATAGCCTATGTTCATCAGGGATAATGTAGGATTCTAATGGTGAAAGAATTTTTCAATTCGGTCCAGTAGTTGAATATTTTTTGTAAAGGCGGTATGTCGATCTCTAATTTCTTATCAGGGTCACCAGGTACTCCAGATCTTCGATTATTCTAGTTTTTATGGTTTTCCCTTTATGTGGCCATTAAACCCTAACTCTGTACCAAATTTCAGCTCTCTGAGTTTATGGGAAGTACTAGTTCTATTCTGATGATCATGAGTGAGTGAGTGAGTGAGTGTCTGTCTAAAATGCGAAACTTTGCTTTCGCTTAACTTCGTAACTAAATGACCTACAGACTTGAAATTTTGGATTTTAAGTATGTGATTATGGCTTACTGGATGACGAAAATTTCAGCGTTCTGGTCTTATCCAGAGGTTCTCAAATAGGGGCCTGAAAATGCGGCGAAATGGTTCCAGTAAAGGATGGTACGGCAGTGTTTGCTTCGCGCTCGACTTGGCGGGGGCACTGCCGTGCCCCCAAATAATACTAGCAGACCCGTGCCCGCTTCTCTGGGGAACAGATAGTTTCACATCTGGTATTCAAATCTTTAAAATAAATTATAGCCTATGTTGCCGAGGACTAATAACTACATAACAAAAAAAGTTTCATCAAAATCTGACTCGTAGTTTTTGCGTGAAAGCCGGACAACAGACAGACAGACAGACAGACAAAAATTTCAAAATGTTTTTTTTTTGCTTGTGTTACTTGTATAAAGGCCCCTAGGAGTATTTTTTTTTTAGTTTTTATTCAATGTACAGAATTGAACTCTTCTACAGTTTTATTATATGTATAGATTATTCTATCTAGATAGACTGTTAAGATGTTATTTTAATTGTAATTGGTTCAAAATTACCACGTTTATTTCACAGTTACCATTACAAGTGTTCCCAAAGAGGGTTGACGTCACACAGGCGGTCGGTTGAAAATGAAAAACACCCCAAGCCAAATCCTTTTACACCATATTTTTTGTTATGGTATAAAAACGTTAAGTAGTAAGAGTATGCCATCAAAAACTTGGCATACTGTCTGGCTACTTGGCAACTTATTAAGTTATTACGTAAAAGGTTAGCTAATTTAATTACGTAATAACATAAGATAGAAGGACCCCTAAAGTAGGGACTGAATAAATTAACCGACTTGGTATTACATGGATCTCACTACTTTTTACGGTAGAAGAACTGAGTTGCGTTGCGAGACTTGGCTTTTTACAAGTTATGTTTTTGATGGCATCTCATTTATTTTGTACATAGCCCTACTTTTTAGGGTTCCGTACCCAAATACTAAAAACAGAACCCTGTTGCTAAGACTCCACTGTCCGTCCGTCTGTCCGTCTGTCCGTCTGTTGAAATTTTCACAGATGATGTATTTCTGTTGCCGCTATAACAACAAATAAAATAATAAAATAAATATTTCAGTGGGGCTCCCATACAACAAACGTGATTTATAGATAATGGTACGGAACTCTTCGTGCGCGAGTCTGACTCGCACTTGGCCGGTTCTTTTAAGATTCATGCACTAAATACTAATTGTATTCTAAATTTGAAGCTTTTATGTCTGCTAGAAGTGCCTTAAACTTTTGATGATCGGTCAGTCAGTCAGTCAGTCACACAGAGTGAGTGAGTGACAAAATAAGAAACTTGGCCTACTTATAATTCATAACTTAATTGTTCAAATTGAATGAAATTTAAAACATAGGTACCATGTTTATATAATGCCTGCTTGGTTAAAAATAAATAAATTCAGGCTTCTAGTCTTATCCACAACGAAGTTATAGGGGGTCGAAAATGGCCTGAACTGCTTCGAGAAAAGGATGCTTCGAGAAAGGGTTGTAACGGCAGTGCCGCTTTATTACTTGACTTGGCGGGGGCACTGTCGCGACGGGTGGTTATTCGCACTTCGTACACTCTATTGTTATGCAAATTTTTGCAATTATACCGCAGTTAGTACACCGGCTTTCAAGACAGTCAAGATAAAAAGTGTTTTAACTCATGATTGATAAAATAGTAAAATCAACTAAGTACTTGTATGACAAAGTAGGAAGGCTACCTACTAGGTCCATGGATTCTATATAATTGGTAGTCCCTTGTCTTATAAAGAGCCATAGCTTCGTCAAAAAAATAGTTAAAAAGAAATAGTTGTCGTTGTCTCTTATGTCGTCACTCTTGTTTTGCATAACTCGTACTTAATTTTTGATAAAATAAATGAAGAAAAAAAATATTTAAAAAAAATAAGATCACGACTGTACCTAATCCTCAAGTACGGTACACATCCTCTCTGATCTTCAGGCGCTTAGATCCTTGAAGATGTCTAGAGGAGGTAGTCAGAGGCACGTCCAAACATTATATTTAGCGCATACATTTTGCAGTAGTTAGCATTCCATACGGGACAGGTTGCAAGCCCATCGCCGCCCACCACCCAAGAATAACTAGGATCACGACTGTAATTATTCCCAAGTACGGTACTCTGTCGAACTCTCAGATTTCAAGGCGCGTACATCCTTAAAGATTGTCTAAAGAGGGTAGTCAGAGGCAAGTCCTAACATTACGTTTGGTACAATACCCACATTTTGCAATAGTTAGTATTTCATACGGGACAGGTTACGAGCTACTAATAAAGGTACTATACTAACTACGCCGATACGTTCTTGATTGGTAGTATGTTATAAAAATTGCTAAAACTTTTGTCATTCACTGTACTTAACTCTAAATTTTTCTATGCTAATTTCAACCTTATAGAAAGAGTGTACGAAGTGAGAATCGTTGTATGGGATTTCAAAATTATTTTTTATGTCTTTTTAAAAGGTCGAGTGTATGAAATGCGAATAACCCGTCGTTCTCCCAGATAACGTTAGTTTTAATGATTTGTCCTTTAATTTACTGCTCTGACTCAACGTAACGTACCTACCTACATGATATTATGTTTAAATGATAGGTAATATAACTCATAATTATAGGTTTAAAGATCCATTAAGTTATTTGATATCTCTATTACTTGTTTTTATTTTGTTATAAAAACTTGCCATTACAAAATGGTATAATTAAAAAATTAAATCTTTTGATCAAACTTTTCGTCCTTGTATCTGGGGGCACGGCAGTGCCCCCGCCAAGTCTAGCAAAAAGCGTCACGGCCGTACCATCCTTTTCTCGAAGCAGTTCAGGCCATTTTCGACCCCCTATAACTTCGTTGTGGATAAAACTAGAAGCCTGAATTTTCAGTAACCAAGCAGGCATAGTATAAACTCGGTATATTTCAAATTTCATTCAATTTGAACCAGTAGTTTAAGAATTATAACTAGTCAAAGTTTCCTATTTTGTCACTCACTCACTCACTCACTCACTCACTGACCGATCATCAAAAGTTTAAGGCACTTCTAGCAGACATAGAAGCTTCAAATTTTGAATACAATTAGTGGTTTGTGTATAAATCAAGGAAAACCTAAATATTTTGCAATTTCGATCCATTTTTCTAGATATACCGACTGCATAAATAACTTTGTAACCCCATATAAATATATAGGATTACAAAGTTACATTTGCAGTTAGGCACCTAGTTATGATTATGTTCAAAGGTAACTTGTAAAATGGTCAACGGAATGATAGTAGAAGGTACCGGAAAGGAAAAAAAAACCGGCCAAGTGCGAGTCGGACTCGCGCACGAAGGGTTCCGTACTATTATTTATAAAAAAAAACCGGCCAAGTGCGAGTCGGAATCGCGCACCAAGGGTTCCGTACCATTATCTATAAAAAACTAAAAAAAAACACGTTTGTTGTATGGGAGCCCCCCTTAAATATTGATTTTATTCTGTTTTTAGTATTTGTTGTTATAGCAACAACAGAAATACATAATCTGTGAAAATTTCAACTGTCTAGCTATCACGGTTCATGAGATACAGCCTTGTGACAGACAGACAGACGGACAGACAGACAGACAGACGGACAGCGAAGTCTTAGTAATAGGGTCCCGTTTTTACCCTTTGGGTACGGAACCCTAAAAACGGCAAATAAATCACGTTTGTTGTATGAGGAGCCCCACTTAAATATTTATTTTATTCTGTTTTTAGTATTTGTTGTTATAGCAGCAACAGAAATACATCATCTGTAAAAAAAAATACTGTCTAACTATCATGGTTCATTCAGCCCTGTGACAGATAGACGGGCAGACAGACGGACAGCGGAGTCTTAGTAACAGGGTCCCGTTTTTAACCTTTGGGTACGGAACTCTAAAAACTAGGACTATCTACAAAAATAAATGAGATGCTATCAAAAACATAACTTGTAAAAAAAAGCCGTCTCGCAACGCAACTCAGTTCTTCTACCGTAAAAAGTTGTGAGATCCATGTAATACCAAGTCGGTTAATTTAATCAGTCCCTACTTTAAGGGTCCTTCTGCCTTATGTTATTACGTAATTAGCTAACCTTTACGTAATAACTTAAGACAGAAGGACCCTTAAAGTAGGGACTGATTAAATTAACCGACTTGATATTACATGGATCTCACAACTTTTTACGGTAGAAGAACTGAGTTGCGTTGCGAGACTTGGCTTTTTTTTACAAGTTATGTTTTTGATAGCATTATAATTTCCCTAAACACTAAAGATATGTAACAGAAAATGTGTATTGTGTAGAAGTAGGTTCATTGTCAGCCTCAACATTGTTATTAATTATTTCAAATTCAAATTCAAAAATCATTTATTTCAATAAAATCACAAGGATCACTTTGAAACTAGGTGAAGCTACGTCGTTTCCACGCGACCAAGCCTAGAAGAATCAGGCAACAAACACGGCTTGGTAGACCCCAAGCCGTGTTTGTCCTGAGCCTTTTTTTTAATGACTATTAAAAATGATTACTAACTAAAAGTATCGGTTAGTTGTTAAATTATACGCTTTAGGGCCGATTTTTCAATCATCAGATAAGTGTTAACTGTTGAATAAATTTGACATATCGTATGGAAAATTGCAATTTTATTCCACAGTTAACACTTATCTGATGATTGAAAAATCGGCCCTTAGTGGTATTTACGTTTATGTTTATATCATGAAATCAATGTAACAAAGTATCAATTTGTTTTTTACGGCTGTTTTGCTCAAGAAGCAATTTAGAATCTCAAAGAAGCATCACACCGGAACATCATTACTTACATCTTACATCGCTTTTAGATTTCGGAAACAAAATGGTGTAACGGAACACACACATAGTATAGTAATATTAGATTTAGGTATGAAGACTTTCGAAATTGAACTTTTTCCCCTATACACTCCGATGAAGAATCAGCGAAGAATCTGAAATAGTTTTTTTTTTGTTTTGGTAGGTACTTGTATTCTTTACTCAGGTAGAACGTCTGTGTCAAATACCTCTACCTACCGTTTTGTTTTTTTAAATTGATTCATTGATTTGTTTCGTTCTTTAACCTTTTATGAGGCGTTCACAAGCGCGTCCATTCACGAGCGCGTTCACGCGTACGAGCAAGCAAAACGGGTTCGAATTTCGACTGGTAAAGCGATCGCGTATTATTTTATACCTACCTATACCTACGTAGGTAGGTAGGAATACGAGCAAAACATCTTCCTACTTACTAGCCAATAATGGGACTCTCATCACAATTTTATCTTATAGAAAACTTGATTGTAGGCAATCTACCTACCTACGTAAAAAGCCGAAGGTCGTGAGTTCTAATCTCGGCTCTAATCTGGTATTATTATATACCTACATACTACACACCTACATACTAGCCAATAATATGGGACACATAGCCTAGTTATGTGGTCGATGGACCCATACACCTAGCTACCTATTTCCTACCTACATACTAGCCAATAGTATGGGACACATAGTCTAGCTCAATATGTGGTCGATGGACCCATCACAATTTCACCTTCGTAAAAAGCCATCCATCATCCATATACCTACCTATTTCCTACCTACATACTAGGCGATGAAATGGGACACTACTTCTGGGATACTATAGGTACATACTTACCTATGTAAAAAGCCGTTTTGGTCGAGTGGGAAGTACCTAGGACTTTTACTTGAAGATGGTGAAATAGGCCCTTAGTCTTTATTATTATATTCCTCATAATTAGATTACGTTACTCAATTCATAAGTAAAAAAACCAATGACCTCCTCCTTCGGCTCGGCACTCGTTTACACGCTTCAATTTGAACGCTGCGTTTAATGTTGATTTGTTTGGTGCTTAGCTCGGCAAAGCCCGCTCGCCTGTTCACACGTGGCTTGCTGCTCGCCTAGATGAATGGACGTTTAAACGCAAGCGTGAGAACGCACCATTAGAGTTTGGTTCGCCTATGTTTTAGTACGAGTTACTTTAAGACTCTCCATTTAAAATGCTATCTGGTCTAGCTGATAATTTGATGCACAGGTAATTGTGTTGTATATGATATTTTCTTAGAAGAACGAATGAATCACTATTCACTACAGAACCAAATCGGCGAAGGTTCTAAGATCAGTGTTTTCTTGCAGGTCGTTGGAAATTACGATAACCTACTCTACACAGTGCAATTATCTGATCATGCAATTGGTTATTCTTGTCCAAGTCAAGGTACAAACGGTTAGTAAATAATTATGGTATACTAGATTCCGCTCGTGGCTTTGATCGCGTGGTTTCTGGATAAAAAGTATCCTAGTTATACCAAGATATAAGCTATGTATATTTCAAGTATCTGCGTTTGGTTGTTTGGGCGTGAATGAGAAGTAATTTATTACAATAATATAAGGAACTGGAAGACAATTAGTTGGGGGTTGGCAGACGAGTCTACCGTAAAGTACAAATCCACCTAAAGGTATTGTCTATTACTCATAATAGACAATACTAGGGTTTTTACATCGTATGTACGGAACCCTAAAATATAATTAAAGAGAAAAACTAAAATAATAATGCTGTAAGATGAGGAAACTATTATTAAAGACTACCAGGATAAGGTACCGTTACCTTCACAATTAGTGTATAGGTACCTACTATGTCGTCAACAAAACCTTGAAGCACTATCTATAAAACCTTGAAGCATTATCTGTAAAAAAATGTAGTCTATGTAGTGATTAATCCGAATCTAAACGCAAAACTCTATAAAATTTAACTTACTGCTGATTTATATAAATGTTTGTGGATATAGGTAAGTTTTGACATAACCGTCTTCACTAAAAGTCAGATAATCACCGAATTATAGTGTCCGAAGGCTACAAAACATTATTTTAAATATACTTGTATAAAACTCTTTCGTTATGACTGATATATCAATGCACAGCCTAACCCACTGGTCCTAGAAACTTAAAAGTAGGAGTGTATATTTCTTCTGGTGCATAGGAGTGCGCAGCTCGACTGGCCTCACAGCTCAGTTGGTAGTAACTCTGCCTTCTGCGCTGTAGGTTGTGGGTTCGATCTCCACCCAGGGCAAATATTTGTGTGATGAACATAGATGTTTGTTCTGTGTCTGGATGTTAATATGTTTTTACAAAAACAGCATATAAGTAGTTTATCAGTTGTCTCGTTCCCATATTACAAGCTTTGCTCAGTTTGGGGCTAGATGACGTTGTATGTAAAGTCCGCCAATATTTATTATTATTTATTTATTTAAGTTTACCCTCTCTAGGTTTTTTTGTGCTATTTTTAATTTTATTATATTTTTTGTGTAAATGGTAAATAAAAATAAAATAAAAAAAAGGAATTCCAGAAATTCAACCCCTGAAAGTGTGCTGCTGGGGTTGAAGTCTGTTTAAAAATAACATCACGTGAATGAAGTCGCCAATGCTTAAATATGTGGGACGCGTGCGCATCGTACATTTTGTTCCTTGTATAAAAATACATTGAATGTGCAAGTTATTGTTCTAATTATGATCTACTAACTCTTAAATATTCCATGGCTTGGCGTGACGCTGATTGACACGTGTTCAAGTTCTGTTATTATTGGAATACTCTTCTGGGATCTCGGTCATGATTTTTAGGGTACCGAAACTTAAAACGGAACCCTTATTTATAGAATCACTTCGGGTGTATATCTATCAAAACCATTTTACCAGCAACTCATGGAAGTACTTCGTTAAAATTAATATCAAATACTTAGGACTTACTACAGTACAGACCCATGAAGTTGTAAAATTATCAAGCTTCTTAGTCAACGCAACCAAAAAGTATTGCCATTTATGTCGCATATTTTGCTCATGGTTAAAAAAGGTACTTCCCGTTGATCTAGAATCATGAAATTTGACAGGAAGCAAGATAGATAAATAATTTGTAGTTATATCGCGTAAAATAATATATTTTTTAGATTACAAATTTACATTTGCAGTTAGAGAATTGACCGTTGTATGGGATAATATTAATTAATAAAATCTTCAAGATCTGATTCCGTGATGTACAAACCATTAACGTAAGTACAAGTTTGTACGGAGCCCTTTGGTGCGCGAGTCAGACTCGCACTTATCCGGTTTTTTATCTATGCTAACCACAATAGCTTATTTGTGTGATTGACATAATTACTAATTACTAGACACAGTCACAATAATAGTCACAAAGTGCTAACTGTGGAATAAAATTGTCATTTTCCATACGATATGTCTAATTTGTTCAATATTTTTCAGCTTTTATTTGATGATCTAAAAATTGTCCCTGAACCTACTAACTAAAATAAAAACAAAGTATTCAATTCATAATCATATTGTAGAATATAAATAAAAACCGGCCAAGTTCTTGTCGGGTCACGCGCAAGGTTTCGTAGTTTACACAGCTAAAAACGTTTTATTAAGTAATTTAATTTTCAAAGGTATTTGTACTAAACAAATTGATTAATTTCTTCTTCGATTACATTTTATAAGTTGGTCGACTATTACGTCTATTACTCGAAAACTTGTAACACCTGCGTAGCTGTGATAGTTTTCCTATTAAGTTCGTTATATTTACTACTACCGTAAATTTTTTCACGCCTCCAAACCCAATAGTTTAGATTTTAGAGGGACACACACACTCGTTTCTAACAAAGATTGGCGCGATTAAAGCTTAATATTTCACAAACGCATCTCTTAATCGAAAAGTTGTCTTTAAAAACCCTCCATACATTTTAAAGACCTATCTAACGATACCCCTTACCATGGGGGGAACCACCATGGGGTACGCGATAAAAAAAAACATCCCCACTTTAGGTGTAGGGGAGGTACCCTAAAAAAAATGTTTTACGAGATTTTATTCTACGACGTTGTTATTACGCATATGTATATACAAATACATGCCAAATTACAGCTTTCTAGCACTAAGCGTCTCAGAGCTGAGCTGCGGACAGACGGACGGACGGACATGGCGAAACTATAAAGGTTTCTTGTATACTTCGAAACCCTAAAAAGGCTTTTTACGTTATTAATGGAATCTAACATAAAATATGCCAACTTTATAATTTAAACTCACGTACAACAATGTCGGATACAAATACAACTGTACAGTTGGTTATAATGTTGTTTCAAACAATCGACTGGATCAACCGCCGTGTGACTGTAGTGACTTGACTGTTGCATATGTACTTACTTATTATAATAGTTGTATAAAAAGATGACAAACAAAATATAATTATTCCAATATCTAGATTTCGAGATTAATAAAAAATAATAGCATCACAATTGTAATCCCCAAATAAGATAGACTTTCTCTCAGATAGCTGTGATTAGGCGCTTAGATTCTTGAAGAGGTCTAAAGGGGTTAGTTACATTTTACACATGCCCACATTTTGTTAATATCTTATCAAACCGATATACGAGTAATATATTTTATTGAATCACATGCATACAAACTTTCGCATTTAGGTATTATTATATTTTATTATATTATTATACCAGTAGAAAAGTAAGAACTTAATTTTTGTATTTTTGTTTAATACCGGATAAACTAAAATACGGGACAATTTTTATAAACTCTTTCACTTATCAAAAGCTACATTAACAGCGAGTAACATAGGTTATATTTTATTTAGATATTCTCACTATAATTGCAATAGTGTAACCTAAGTCACCTAAGATACCAAAAAATTTATACCTATAATCTTCATTAGTTCACCCGTGCGAAGCTCGAGCGGACAGCTAGTTATTAATAAAATTGCAAAGGAAACGGGCAAAGCCACTATTCCCACTTAATTGGTTCTTCCACAGTACCTAATTGGTTATGACAGGGTAATGCAAGACATTATAGACTTAGTATACGGTGACATCCGCTATATCTTTTGATAACGTTGCTCGTTCGGTTTTTATGATCGTCCATATAAATTGTAAAAACTGTTAAATCTATTAAAAAAAATTACATACATACATTTTAAGGGTGAGTTTCCACCTACGCGGAGGCTGTACAGAGCGAACCAATGACAGCGCTCAAATATTCGAGTTTGAAAATGTCGAACGTTGTGTTTTGTTCGCTCCGCACAACTTCGCACAGCTCTGCGTACATGGAAACTTACCCAAAAGCGTTTCAAGCGATCTAAACACTACAAAAATGAAACCAGAATACTCATACATAATGCATAACTTATAACAATGCAGTTTATACTTCAATTTCGGAAATCATGATAAGCTCGGGATATTCTTTAGCTGTTGGGACATCAACTAATGACTAAATGCAATTATCATGAAATATGTTGTGCATTGGCTAAAATTTAACTTTGATGCGTACCTACACTATTGTGTATAATGTAGATATTTAGTTATTTTTATTTACGTTCCTTACGAGTTGCTTGCCTAGCTGTTCATTTCAACAGATATATTTACGAGTACCTACGGTTTCACAAGATTAAATCAACAGTTGGCTTCTAAAGTTACCTTGCTTCTAGTAAAACAAGAAATAATTAATCGTTTTGGTTTTTATTATACTAAGTATGTGGAGATATAACAGATAGTCATGCTTTACGTGCACATACATACATGTACCATCGCCTATAACACTTATCTACAGAAATCGTGTCCTTCGATGCACTACCTTGCGTCCGACAACTAGAGGCATACAGAGTAGAGAGGCATTGCCTCATGTGTCTTTTACTTCACCGGCAACCATACCATTAAAAGTGAGTTTCGGATTACCATCGCGTATACATACACAGGACAGTTCGTGAGAGTATTTTGTACCCACCTATTCTTGCGCGCCAAACATAGATAACAATTTGAAGTGAATTAAACAAAATCGTTTTGTTACTAGCAATTGAATGTGTAGCTAAATTAATGAGAGATTAAAATAAAAAGCGAAGACTGGTTTGGGTAAGAGATTGCGCCTACGGCCATAATGAGCCGACTACTAGCATGCCCGTTGCTGTCGCGTCTGTTCACACGTGTCAGGTTAGCAGACCCCCGCGTCCCCGTCCCTCAACGGGCATGCAAGTGTGCAAGCTACGGGCATGTGTATCCCCAGCTTAATAGCAATAGATAGTAGTAGTATTTTTCAACGGACGAGTCTCTTTATAAAGAATTCTATTAAACTTAAAATTACCATTTATAGGTTTAGCCATGGAAGATTGAAAATGGGTAACAAACAAATATAAACGTCCATCTTTCGTATTTATTATATTTGTAGGATATTGGTGACAATTCTGTTGTCTAGTACTACTAGTTCTTTTACATCGCATATTTTATACAAGTATCACAGTGTTGACGTTTCTAAATCATATTACAAAATTCGATAGTTATTTTGCGAAATTTTGTGTTCATTTTGTGGTGATGAATTGCCACCATTGTATTCTGTTTATACCTGCTATAAGATTGTAGGTACCTAGATATCATATTCAATTACTTCATCAGACGCTTATTAATATACCCCTATTGTGTATAAGTACTTGTATTCATTTAGTCACTAAGATGGAGAATAACATGAACTATTGAGTTTATAATTCAAACACTGCTAAAAAACGTACCTACGTTATGCTTAAACGCCTCATCAAAAAATATGTTCTTATGTCACTTATGTTCACATGATTTTTTTTACGTGGGTTAGCTTAGTTGGTTGGATTAGCTTGGACGTCATATTTACTAATCTATGATTAATTTCAAAATTGGCACGTGTCTGTTATCTTTTATCTATGTATGTGACACTGGATCTACGCTACCTGTCAGAGTGTAGGTATAGGTACACAGTAATATCTTAATGGTTTAACACAGAGTATACTGTTGTAGTATTTTGAAAGTCAAAATTATTTGACCTGTTTCGAATAATTGACTAATACGTTAATCTATGTTGATAACAACATGTAGCTCTTATCGCTATTGTCAAGGAAAGTTGATATTTTGTTGAGAATATTTGTGGGTTTACTTACGAGTAGCACGAATGTTCGAATTTCTAACATCTATCAATTACTATACGAGTCCTGACAGAATGACTGACATAAACAACGCACAGCCTATCCCGCAATTAGCCATCAACAGATTTTGTTGAAATTTGGTATTGACATGATTTGTTTTTGGGAATTGACGTAGCCATTTTTTTCAACACAGTACGGACGATGTCGTGGCAACAGCTAGTGTAATATGTTTCTATTTAACCTAATTAGATAAATAATTATTACATGTTTTGCTATATTTTTTATTATAAATTTCCATTCCTACTTTATATAAGGTACTAGCTGACCCGTGCCCGCTTCGCTGTGCGTAAGACATTTCTAATACCATCGTGGACTTTTTTGTAGACGTTTTTAAGGTATACAATACTGTAGTACATTATTTTGATATATCTCGTGGGGTTCAGCCAGCATTTGCAATGTAAGCGCAAAAAAAATTGTTTATTTACGACATCACATTAGAAACCTCTAAAATGATCAGTGTTTCTCTACTATATTATGCATGTATTATACATATAAACCTTCCTCTTGAATCACTCTGTTTATTAAAAAAACCGCATCAAAATCCGTTGTGTAGTTTTAAAGATATAAGCAAACATACATACAGACATACAGACGCGGGAAGCGGAAAGCGACTTTGCTTTATACTATGTAGTGATTACCGAATTACACTAAAAATATGTATCAAATATCATTAAAACAAAGGGAAATGGCTTCTTAATCCGTTGGCGGAAGTGGCAGAGAACTGAGGTAAAACTGCATAAACCTTGAATCTTCTATTCTATAAAACTAAGTCGTGTTAGTTATACGAATTACATATAACTCAAGAACGGCTGGACCGATTTTCATGATTTTAAATTTGTTAGATTTGTCTCCCTTCCTAATAGCAGATTAACTATTAAAACATTTTATAATATCATTAACAAAAAAAATATGATAGATTTAAATGATTAAGGATTTAGATGATTGAGGGATCAACATTTTAATTGGTACACCCGTGCGAAGCAGGGGCAGACAGATTTTATTATTATAAATTAGATTTATCATTATCTGCCTGCCCACTCAAATGGGGTAAGACAACATGTTTTTCTCTTCCATACTATTTACACTTTTCATCTTTCACACAGTCCATCCATCTCTTCATAGACCTGCCTCTGAAGATTAAGATTTATAATTAAAAAAAAAACATTTCCGTCAGCCATACCCACATTACATAGTAGTTCGCAACTCGTAATTACTTTAAATGTTGGCAAATAATATCGAAATCTTGCTTCCGCTTCGCCTGTAACGCTATCTTCTACGAGTAGATAATGTTTAATAAATATGCAAAGAGGACTTTGACACGGGATGACTAATGTTGAACTGAACAAACAAACAAAGAATCCTTTCAAAAATTTACTTGTTTAAAAAAATACAAGCATTTAGCATGTCACGTTACTTCAAATTTTTCATTTGACCTTATTCACCTCAAAAAGTGTGACATTAATTCGATACTGCAAAGACGCTGCTTCTTAGAATCTAATCACTGTTTATTTTATACTGTTATTGAGTCTTTTGTGGGTTACCTACTTTTGTCTACTTATACTAATATTATAAAGAGGAAAGATTTGTTTGTTTGTTTGCATTGAACAGGCTCCGAGACTACTGGACCGATTTGAAAAAATATTTTACCATTAGAATTCTACATTATCCCTACATGTCCCTAGTTAAAGGATCCTTCTGTCTTAAGGTGACTGTTAAATTTATGACAGCTCGCATTTTTTGTACTCTGTCGTATTCTGTGGCCGCACACTAAGAATAGTGCAAACGCACACATTGAAGCTACTTCACACTTCATTTACCAAGACTAAATAACTAGTCTTGATACTTGAAAATATTTGGTGCAATAGGTATGTCATATTTGTATAGGTAGGTATGTACTTAATAATTTTATAGGTTGCACTTGACAAAAAGAAAATAAATATAGAAAAAATTAATATATATTATAAGACAGGTTACAAATCGTAAAGTGCTACTACACAGTTACTAATATTTGACTGTGCAAAAAATATTTGTTAGGTACCTACTAATAAAATACATTATGACAAAACGGTAAGTATCGTTTTTTTACAAGCTCTTATTTAACTTGCAGTTTATGTACATATTTATGTATGTATGTTTGATAAGGTGGAATCTTGCAACTTAATTTTAAGCAGTTATCCCCAATCGATTGAGCTGAAATTTTGCATAAATAATATGGTGACAGCGAGTTGATCTGATGATGGAGTCAGGAGCTGTTCAACGGAACCCTTCACAAAATAGTCGAATTGAGGCAAAACTTTGCATACCTATCAATCTCAATGACAATGTAAAATTATGGTACTAGCGAGCTGGTCTGATGATGGAGGTCGGATGTAGCCATCGGAACTCCTCAACTACACAACATAACCACGTCGCGTTTGGGCTCGTTATTTTTATCTTGACGAGAACTTGAGCAGAAGACATTACAAAAGCTTGATTTAAAAAATATATTTTTAATAAAAAAACTTATTGTCATCTAAAATCGATGACGGCACCGTCAACGTTTCGAGTACCACTCACAGAAAGTTTTGAAAGTAAAATACTGATAAAATATGTAGGTATGCTTTTGAATATTGTGTGCGAGCTATGATCTCGAAGATCCATAGACCGCGCGTAGCGAGGGTCAACAAGTTCTGGAATTAAACAGTTATTGTAAAACTTTACTAAATAACCCTCCATAATATTTTCTTTCCAGAAAAATCAAATATGAATTTGTAAAAAGAGATGACCAACTCTTTTTAAAAATTCATATTTTCCATTGTATTTGTACTAAATGCCATCACAAACCTGCATTTTTTTTAAGACCTATCCAAAGACATGAGGAGTATGCGAGAAAAAAAAACATCTGAAAATATGTATTTATTTCTACCACATTGTCGGCGTGACTAATGTATATTCATGCCAAATTACAGCTTTCCAGTACTAAGAATATCTGAGCTAAGCTGCGGACGAATGGACGAAAATGGCAAAACTATAAGGGTTTTTTGTGAACTACGAAACACTAAAGAGCACTTTCAGTATTTAGAATTAAACTTTTTTTCAGGACACTTTATTTTTTTTTAACTATTTAATTATTTGCATCATGTACTTAAACTTAAGTATATGCCATCAAAAACAACTTGTAAAAATAAAAAGCCAATTCTCGCAACGCAACTCAGTTTCTTTTTTTGTCTTTTTTTTGTTGGAACTATGCTCGTGTGTAGTAAACTTAACTTGTGAGATATTGTATAAGTAGCCTAAGATGACCAGAGATAATCTGTCGATGTCAGTCTCTCTTCCCTGTTCGCTTGTTACGGCTGGTCGTGTTCTATATCTCTACAATAAAGAATCCATATATATCACCCAGATCGTGTATATGTATAATTTAACCAAAAACCCATCAGTTCTTCTATCGTAAAAAGTTGTGAGATTTCAATGTCTGTCTGTCTGTCTAAAAAATGGCCTGAACTGCTTCGAGAAAAGGATGGTACGACTGTGCCGCTTTTTTGTTTGACTTGGCGGGGGCACTACCGTGCCCCCAGATAAACCTTGCTTTGATAATAACAAATACCGACCTTTTTAGAAGGTTCAACATTTTTGGTTCAATGCGTATCGTATCATTCGTCAGTCATTCATCAGTCGTCAAAATTGATTAATGCTAGATTTGTTGCACACCAGCACTCGGAGTCTTTTTATAGTTTTGAGGATGTTTTTTAATTAAAAATAGCCTATTTATAAGGTAGAGGTATATTTACATCGACAGCAAATTTCAATTTCATCCGTTTAGTCGTTTAGGTCTGATTGAGGTACAAACATCCAAACATACTTAACATCCGCACAAACTTTTAGATTTATAATATTAAAGGTAGATAAATAATAATTATAAATTATATTCATAATCTGAAATTTATGTAATTTTTCTAAATCCAATTATAGATAAAGTATCATTTTTTTCCATCCATGTATAAAAAAACACGCTTGGTAATATAGGGTAGATTGGGTCTAAGCGATACAGGTAAGGATCATGGTACCTTAGAACTTTCATTTCAAAACAGAAATGTATCAAATCAACATTTATATTTATTTAATAGGACTAATTAGGGACACTTCAAAAACCACAGCAAAAGACGTTGTCCAGAAAGTATTATCACTAAAATGGAAATAGGCCGGGCACATACAAAGATTACAAAATGAGAGGTGATCTAAAACAATTATGAATTGGGACCCAATACATAAAAAACGAAGAAGAGGAAGGCCTGCTATGCGATGGGATGATGACATCGTGAAAGTAGCAGGCAAAACATGGAGCAGAGCCGCTAGAGATCGGGAAAAATGGATAGAGCTGGAGGAGGCTTTTACCGCTGAAAGCGGTCCTTACACATAATTTTATATACCTATGCATAGATACATATTTAAGTTAATTTTATATTGTGCAAGGAAATAAAAGCTTTTATTATTTATTATTAATTAGGGACACAACCAGGTTCACATTTTCCTGAAATTTAATATTTTTATTAAAATAACAATCAAATACGAAACATCGGCTTATTTCGATTTTGCTCCGACGCGACGTATGCAAAAAGGTAAAACCGTATACTATTATCATATTGTTTCGAAACCAAACTCGATGAAACGCATCTTCTAAAAAATAAAACCATCCAACTCTTTCAACAAACCATGCATTGTACCTAACCTTCATCTGTGTGGCTTGCACTAAATTCTTCAAGGCAATATATTATACAAATGTTATCATTAGTTTTGCATGTCCAGTATTTTACCCCGGTATACCATTATGTAAGACCTCCTCTAAATTCGAAGAAAAATGTGACGTGGACGTGCTTCCCCGAGCGCGTCTGAGCGCTAACTGACGTGCCGACTTGAGGTGAATGTGAGTTTTGTATGGAAAAAATGTATGGAGAAGTTTTATTGCATTTTATATTGTTCATAAATGAAAAAGTAAATTATTTGAAAACAAGATAATGCCACGCGGTATAGAGAAATATAAAATCTACAATTTCGTATTATTTTCAAATAAAAATATGCTGTGGGTCTAAAGATATTGGTACCTAACCAGACCCCATTTTTCGACATTTTCAGCGGTTCTTGCGACGGTAAAAACGTATTTTTTTGAAAATGTTGTATAGAACTGGCCAGTTTTTATTATCTACTATTAAAGATGAATATATTATCAGTAATTTTGTATCATTATATCCTCACAACTGTGATTCCTGGTTTTTAAATCGGTACCTGAAAATCATTGAAATACGTGTGTGGGTGTGAGCCGGGCCTTAAGTTATTACGTAAAAGTTAGCTAATTACGTAATAACATAAGACAGAAGGACCCTTATATTAGGGACTGAATAAATTAACCAACTTACCCATGTAAGTCAGTTAATTCGGTTAATTAGAAGTTGTGAGATCAATATCTCACACCTTTTTACAGTAGGTGAACTGAGTTGCGTTGCGAGACTTGGCTTTTTTTTACAAGTTATGTTTTTGATGACAGACAAAAGCAGGTCTTTGGGATGAGTTAAATTCAATTATAAGTAGGTTTCATGTGAGGTTGTGTCGCCGAATAAGAAGTAAATTGTTTTTATTTCACGATTCCGGTTGTCTATCTACATTATATCAGATATTATACACTATCTACAGTCTAAAGAGGTAATTTTTTTATTTTTGTGTGTAATGGATAAGCTTAAAAACGACTGAACTAATTTTGAAAATTCATTCACCTATCAAAAGCAAAATTATCAGCGAAAAACAAAGGCTATATTTAAATGAAAAAATAAAATAAAAATATATATTTCCACGAAAACTGCAGGTAATGTAACATAAAATATAGGTATCAAATATTTGCCTAAAATCTTCATTAGTAAACTCGTGCAAAGTCGTGACGGACTGCTAGTTTTTTATAAAAATATATCTCGTCTCTTTTACAATAAAACCAATTGCCAAGTACTGAAATATCTTATACATGTTGTCGTAGAGAAAGTCTAACGTTACAAGCTTTAAAAAAAAGAAAGTCACTGTATATTGGAGGCATAAAGCCTATGCAACGGAGATGCGAATGTTGTGATGGATGTGTGGAGTGACGAGAATGGCCAAGATCAGGAATGAGTACATCAGAGGAAGTCTGAGAGTAGGGCCAGAGTGACAGAAAAAGTGAGGAGTAATAGATTAGCATGGGGCATGTTATGCGAAGGGAGAAAGCCATGTTATAAAAAGATTGATGGGTATGCATGTGGTTGGATACAGGAGTAGAGGCGGGCCTAAGAAGAGATGGATGGATTTTTGCTAACACACTCACTGCACCTGACTACGTACGAGTGAGTATGAATGACCGCGCATATCTTTTTACCTGGTGGCTTTTTACCTCCAATTTCAAAGATTTTTTCTATTGTGGAACTTCTATGTATCTGCATAATGCAATTTCCAACCTTTTTAATTAATTAAAAAAATAATAAAGACAATGGTTTATTCACCCTTTTTAAATAGTTTACACTAAATACATTTCTGAACGCATGCATAAATGTCAATCATTACTTACAGGCATCGACTCTATGTAGTCGATGCTTACAGGATGGACAACAAACTTCTGTAAGTATAGATAGTATTGATGAATCATTTTCAATAAATGTTCATTGGTTTAGTACATGTCAAACATTTGTTGTCCATCCTGTAAGGATTCTAATGGTAAAAGAATTTTTCAAATCGGTCCAGTAGTTTCGGAGCCTATTCGATGCAACAAACAAACAAAAAACAATCAAATCTTTCCTCTTTATAATATTAGTATATTCTATACTCTTTCTTCTACTCGTTCTTTTACCATTAGAATTCTACATTATTCCTGATGAACATAGGCTATAGAATATTTTAAAAACGTTAGGGATCTGTATGAAAACTTCGATAATGTAACCCAACGTGTGATAAAAAAATCCAAAAAAATCTTAATATCGCGTATGCTGCGGAAATTATTGACAATAGAGCAAAGTGATTTACTACAGTTTTAAAGAAGACATCAATATCTACAAAAAAGTCTGCAATACCATATATGTCTACCTATTAGGGATCTGTATGAAAACTTCGATAATGTAACCCAAGGTGTACAAAAAATACGCCGGGGCGGACTGCTAGTCTTTCATAATTATGTAATCGTCGAGTTTTCATTGTTTTTAAGATGTAAGTCATTCGTGGGACTTGTTTTATACAATATAGTCAAAAGTTAATCTGTTCCGCAGATGTGAAGACTATATTAAAGTCGGTCTCGGGCCGACTGCGCTCCGGCGAGCTGACTGCAATCATGGGACCATCAGGAGCGGGGAAGTCGACTCTACTCAATATCCTCACTGGATACAAGTAAGTTTGAACTAGGCATTACCTGTTGTGTCCGATAAATTAGCAACAGTAGTCCCATGTATGCCTATCCATAATGCTTATCAGCAACTGCAAGTACTTATTATGGAAAATAAAGAAATAGGATCACGACTGTAGTTCCGAAATACGGTAGATAACGTCACAGATATTGTAACCAAAAATCAATTTGAAGCATAATAAAGGATAATTTTTAAATACCTATGATAATGTAAGTACTATGTTTGTATGAGAAAGTGGCCAACCCTGGTGAAGGAGAGATACATGATATTTATAAATATCATCGCTTTTCCGGTTGACGACCATTACTACTAAAATGTAAAGGACATTATGATATCCGGTACCTTCAACATATCTACTTTTGCGAAAGTTCAAGAAGTCTTATAAGTCTACAACGCCGCGACGTCGCGTCGTCGCGACGGTGAGAAATTCCGTAATTGAACATCAACATATTCCTATCCAAAAAAAAAAGATTGCAAAATAATATACCATAATGGTGCATGTGTGTGTATAGGTGTACTTTGCAGACTAGAAAATAACTATGGCGCACGGTGTGGAATTTTACCTCAATCGCGGTCGCCTATATTTTATCCGTCCATCGTATAGATCCAAATCAGTAATAAAACATTTGTAAAGGAAGCATGCCTTTTTTATGTTTAGTTTTAAAGTTATTAAAGAATATGCTGACGTCAGCAAAAAATAATATTATTTCTATTTTCCAAAATAATAACATTATATACTCTATTTAATTATTTACTATTGTAACGACATAATACCTAACTCCATACGAAGTTTAAGTGTTGTATCTACGATACACAAAGAGAAACAGCATTTTTTTGTGTTTACACTAAATTTTGTTTATCTTCATAATCCTTTGGATTCCGCATTTGGATTTAAATGCAAAACATGCACATTACATTTATATACATCTCACAAAAAAATCAAATACGTAAACAGTGGGACTTGGGAGATATTACATTTCTAATAGAATTTCTATGGAAATAGGGTTGTCAAATTTCAAACACTTATTTTCAATTATTTTTTTTAGTTAAAATTTAATAATTCTATACCGATTTCATAAAGAAGTAAGATCTATTTTGTTCATTATGGATAAGCTCTGAAACTACTAAATGAATATAATAAAAAAACTGGACAAGTTCGAGTTTAACTCTTGCACCGAAGGTTCCGTACAGAGTTAATGTAAATGACAGTTTGTAATCGCAATAAATAAATTTAGTGATGTACAGTGAACATTGAATATTTTCTTAGATATTTTCTCCGAGAACAAAATGTTCGCATCAGGGTTTTCCAACACCCAATTACAAAACGTCATCCACGGTGCTCCATCGTTGGTCGTTAGCTCCTGGATTTTTCTGTAGTGGTACGGGTGCATATCAGCAGAGCGCTTAATCTTCCAAGCGCATGATTGGCTTACACCGAAGCGACGTGCCGCGTCATGCGTGCTCCTCCGGATCTTCTGCGATGTACTCGAGGACGTCATCGTAGAAGTTTTAGGGGTATGCAGGCGCCCCTCGATCTTGCGCATGCGACGGCACGTAAAATGAGCCGTGTTCCAATAAAATCGTTGGTAAATGCTGGACATCGTGGAATGATTTAGTTGTCGATTGTTTGGGTACAAATCGCGATACATCCATAATGCTGCACTCACATTTTCCCCGGATAAAAAGTACGCGCGTAACATGAGCGCATACTCTCTCGTCGTGTATTGATAACGACAACACTAAATGATAACGACGCGCGCAGTGTCAACTCACAATGTACACTGGTCTCAGTGTTGCAAAAGTATTTCAATCTACCTACTTTTTTCTGAGTGAAGTGATTAGTTATTGTTGCCTTGTTCTACACATTGAGGGTACTTCATTGTTTCACGATTTGTCAATGATCAAATCGGGCGGGTGGGCGACATGAAAGGCTGTATACGGCTCACGGTGTGGAATTTTACCTCAATCGCGGTCGCCTATATTTTATCCGTCCATCGTATAGATCAAAATCAGAAATAAAACATTTGTAAAGGAAGCATGCCTTTTTTATGTTTAGTTTTAAAGTTATTAAAGAATATGCTGACGTCAGCAAAAAATAATATTATTTCTATTTTCCAAAATAATAACATTATATACTCTATTTAATTATTTACTATTGTAACGACATAATACCTAACTCCATACGAAGTTTAAGTGTTGTATCTACGATACACAAAGAAAAACAGCATTTTTTTGTATTTACACTAAATTTTGTTTATCTTCATAATCCTTTGGATTCCGCATTTGGATTTAAATGCAAAACATGCACATTACATTTATATACATCTCACAAAAAAATCAAATACGTAAACAGTGGGACTTGGGAGATATTACATTTCTAATAGAATTTCTATGGAAATAGGGTTGTCAAATTTCAAACACTTATTTTCAATTATTTTTTTTAGTTAAAATTTAATAATTCTATACCGATTTCATGAAGAAGTAAGATCTATTTTGTTCATTATGGATAAGCTCTGAAACTACTAAATGAATATAATAAAAAAACTGGACAAGTTCGAGTTTAACTCGTGCACCGAAGGTTCCGTACAGAGTTAATGTAAGTGACAGTTTGTAATCGCAATAAATAAATTTAGTGATGTACAGTGAACAGCTGCTGTCCTTCATCGAAGAAAGTATACAATACAATGTATTATTGTAATGAATACATGAGAAAAAAACATCGAAGGTGATGTGCATTTTTTGTAAACGACACGTAAGTATTATTTATAATGAATATTAAATGCGACTTGCGATTACGTTTATTTTATCCGTTACCCGACGAATTGATACTGCCACCAACAGCGACAACAGTAGCGCCCTCCCCCTCTACATCCTTGTTGGCGTTGTTGTTTAATATTCATTGTGATGTGCAATGTATGATTAAAATATATGATTAATAGAATTTCCTATTATATTTTTAACTCTGACGTGAAAGGAGTCGAAAATCATAACATTTAATTTTACATCGAAAAAAGTAGTAAATTAGGAGTCAAAGTTATCTAAGAAATATTACAGTAAAAAAAGTGACAACCCTAACCTCAAAATTTAAAATTAAATAACTCTGGAGTCCCGCATCAATCACGCCTGATTTTTTTTTATAATATAGTGGACTATAATGTTAAACTTTTCTCGTTTAAATAAAATGCGGAATCAATGGGACTCACCAAAAAAAATTTTTTTTTAAATTTCGAAAAAATAATTATTTTCGTTCTGATTTGCGTTTTTTTTTTTACTTTTTTTATCTGAATTTGTAAGTTTAACAGCTTTTCATAAGATCCCATTATAAAAATTGCTAAATTGATTATTTCAAGCGAAATAATACAATTATTTGATTTTTATGGAGTTTTCTCGAGTTTCTAAATAATTCCAAAACTAAACATAAAAAGATTTGGGGGCACGGCAGTGCCCCCGCCAAGTCGAGCGCGAAGCAAACACTGCCGTACCATCCTTTACTGGAACCATTTCGCCGCATTTTCAGGCCCCTATTTGAGAACCTCTGGATAAGACCAGAAAGCTGAAATTTTCGTCATCCAGTAAGCCATAATCACATACTTAAAATCCAAAATTTCAAGTCTGTAGGTCATTTAGTTACGAAGTTAAGCGAAAACAAAGTTTCGCATTTTAGACAGACACTCACTCACTCACTCACTCACTCACTCACTCATGATCATCAGAATAGAACTAGAACTTCCCATAAACTCAGAGAGCTGAAATTCAGTACAGAGTTAGGGTCTAATGGCCACATAAAGGGAAAACCATAAAAACTAGGATAATCGAAGATCTGGAGTACCTGGTGACCCTGATAAGAAAACACAAGAGCCTAACCAAACTATTAGAGATCGACATACCGCCTTTACAAAAAATATTTAACTACTGGACCGATTTGAAAAATTCTTTCACCATTAGAATCCTACATTATCCCTGATGAACATAGGCTATAGTATATTTTCAAAAATATTAGGGATCCGTATAAAAACATCGATAATGTAATCCAAAGTGTGAAAAAATTAAAAAAAATCCTTATATTGCGTTTGCTGCGGAAATTATTGACAATAGAGCAAAAGCAAAGTAATGTACTACAGTTTTAAAGAGGACATCAATATCTACAAAAAAATATGCAATACCATATGTCTCACTATTAGGGATCCGTATGAAAACTTCGATAATGTAACCCAACGTGTGAAAAAACCAAAAAAATCCTTATATCGCGTACTCTGCGGAAATTATTGACAATAGAGCAAAAGCAAAGTAATGTACTACAGTTTTAAAGAGGACATCAATATCTACAAAAAAATATGCAATACCATATGTCTCACTATTAGGGATCCGTATGAAAACTTCGATAATGTAACCCAACGTGTGAAAAAACCAAAAAAATCCTTATATCGCGTACTCTGCGGAAATTGTTGACAATAGAGCAAAGTGAAGTACTACAGTTTTAAAGAGGACATCAATATCTACAAAAAAAGTCTGCGATACTAAATGTTTTATTAGGGATCCTTATGAAAAATTCGATAATGTAACCCAAGGTGTAAAAAAATTACCTATAATATCATTATTACATCCGTGCGACGCCGGGGCGGACTGCTAGTACGCAATAAAATTAAAGGAAAACTCTGGATAAGACTAGACTGGCTTTTATACTTACTTATACTTACAAGTTTACAAGAAGAAATAGTCGAACGATTAACTTTATTCTACTCGAACATTACACAAATTGAAAAAACAAATTAACAAATTAAATAAACTAAAATATTAATTTCGCTCAAAATTTGATCAAAATATAATGCATTGGACTAAGAGTGGCGGTGATACCCGCACACGTCGCTAGATGGCGCTTACTGTATTTTAAACGCGGTTACGATTTGTTTTTATAATACAAAAACTACTTATAAAAAGAAAAAAAACTGTGTCAAATAAGAAAATCTAATAAAATAAATCAATAAGCCCACGTTTCTACAAAAAGAAGTGAAATCCCACCAAACACATTTTGTAAAAAACTAGCCAAGTTAATACGTACGTATTCTACTAAAAATGATTGATGATGAAACATTTTACACATAAACACGCAAACGAATAAAATAAGATGAAGAAGAAACTGAATTGTCTCGAAACGTCAGCAATACAAGAAAAAAACGTGGTAATTAGCCGTATTTATAGTTGAAACGAATAAAATCTCTTTGGATAAAATAATTAAGGGTCTAAGGCTCTTAATCTGAAGACCTTCAGACCTCTAAATCCGAATCTGTGCCTACTACTCGTAGCTTTCTCAACATCATGTTGACAGCGCGGTTTCATTATGTTTACATATGAACAACTCTACTAAAGTAGCGCGCCTCACGAGCAATATCTGTCTCCGCAACTTTTTATCTCTCACATCTTGCCTAAGGGATTGCGCGCACAAGCGATGCAGTCAAGGCTATAATCTATAGATTTTAAGTAATATTTTATTTATTATTGACCGACCCGTGACAGACTTTGTCCTGCCCAAACTACTCACATACAAGTAATCACTTAGAAAAAACCGGCCAAGTACGGGTCAGACTCGCGCACGAAGGGTTCCGTACCATTATCTATAAAAAACGGCAAAAAAACACGTTCGTTGCGTGGGAGCCCCACTTACATATTTATTTTATTCTGTTTTTAGTAGGTATTTGTTGTTATAGCGGCAACAAAATAGGTACATCATCTGTGAAATTCAAACTGTCTAGCAATCACGGTTCATGAGATAAGTACAGCCTTGTGGCAGACAGACGGACAGACAGATGGACAGCGAAATCTTAGTAATAGGGTCCCGTTTTTAGGGTTTCGAGTCTACAAGAAACCCTTATCGTTTCGCCATGTCCGTCCGTCCGTCCGTCCGTCTGTCCGTCCGTCTGTCAGTCCGTCCGTCAGTCCGCAGCTCAGAGACTATTAGTGTTATAAAGCTGTAATTGGGCATGTATACATATACATACTAGCTCACCCGGCGAACTTCGTATCGCTTTAAAATGTTAATTTGCCGTTTCCGTTCTCGTTCTCGTTCTCGTTCCCGTTCCCGTTCCCGTTCCCATCCCTGTTTCCACTCCCGTTCCCGTTCCCGTTCCTGTTCCCGTGCCCGTTAAAAAGTATCCTATGTCCGTCTCCTGGTTCTAAGCTACCTCTCCACCAATTTTCAGCCAAATCGGTTTAAATTCAAATTCAAATTCAAAAATCATTTATTTCAATAAAATCACAAGGATCACTTTGAAACGTCTTAGGAACTAGGTGAAGCTACGCCGATTCCTCGCGACCAAGCCTAGAAGAATCAGGCAACAAACACGGCTTGGGGTCTACCTTTTTTTTAATGATCCTTTTCTTAAAGCTATGTTCAGCCGTTATTGAGTTATAAGTGTTGTAACAAACCCGACTTCACTACATAGTATAAAGCAAAGTCGCTTTCCGCTTCCCGCGTATGTATGTATGTATGTATGTTTGCTTATATCTTTAAAACTACACAACGGATTTTGATGCGGTTTTTTTAATAGATAGAGTGATTCAGGAGGAAGGTTTATATGTATAATAACATGATTAATATATTAGAGAACTACTGATCATTTTAAGATTTCTAATATGAAGTCGTAAATAAACACATTTTTTTGCGCTTACATTGCAAACGCTGGCTGAACTCTACGAGATAGATCAAAATAATGTACTAAATATTGTATACCTTAAAAAGGTCTACAAAAAAGTCCTTGATGGTATATGTTTATCTCTTAGGGATAACCCACAATAATCAATTTCTATCCTTTACTTTTTACGAGAAATAATGGCTTATTTACGAAGCGATTTTAAGCAATACAGCATCAATCCTTATCTAATTAAGTACCTTAAATACATTTTGCATTTAATATGGAATAATATTGCCCATTCTGTAATATATTTTGGTATCAGCTTTGCACCCGTGCGAAGCCGGGGCGGGTCGCTAATTCTTTTATATAGTAGAATAGTCATGTCAACAAAGTCGTAGAATAAAATCTTGAAAAGCATTTTTTTTAGAGTGCCTCCCCAACACCTAAAGTGTTCTATTTTTTTTCTCACGTAACCCATGGTGTAGGTTTCGTTAGATAGCTCTTCAAAAAGTATGGAGGGTTTGTGAAAACAACTTTTCGATTAATTCGTCCGTTTGTGAAATATTAAGCTTTAAAGTGCTAATGTTAGAAACGAGTGTCACCCGCCCTCTAAAATCTAAACTATTGGGTTAGGAGACGTGAAGTGAAAATTCACGGTAGTAGTAAAAAGGAAATCTATCACGGCTACGCAGGAGTTACAAGTTTTTGAGTAATAGACATAATAGTCGACCAACTTATTAAATGTAATCGAAGAAGAAATAATCAATTTTTTTTGTACAAATACCATTGAAATTACTTATTATAACGTTTTTAGCTGTGTAAACTACGAAACCCTACATTGCGCGTGACCCGACACGCACTTGGCTGGTTTTTACCCTTTGGGTACGGAACAGGTACTTGTACTTGGTGGTACTGTGGGACTTGGTACAGCAACTGTACATTTACGGTGCTAAAATAATAAATCAATCTACTAGCAGTCCGCCCCTGCGTAGCACGGGTGTACTAATGATTTTATGACAAGTTTTTTTACATCTTGGATTACATTATTGAAGTTTTAGTGGTGGTCCCTAATTGTTTCTAGTAATAAATATAGTATTTTTTTTAGTTTTTAATTCGTTACAAAAATGAAAAATACTAATCTTTACTCTTTATACGGTAATAAACTAAGGCTGATATTTAATAAAAAAAACAAAATACCAAACAAAAAAAAACAACTTCTTATTATTACAAACTTTACATAGAAAGAACTAAATCTACAAGCTAAGTACAACGTCCGTCTATCTCTGGTGTTGGCGCAAAAGAGGACTCCGACTGGTGTGCGCGCCGTCTCGAACCTTCGGGCGCCCCTCCACAGTTACTTTCACTATCTGCCAGTGACGTCATAAGGCCACGTCTATCGTCAAGCAGTTGTTATGCTAAGTCGGCTTCTCCTGACGACGGTGCGTCCTCGCCCGTAAAATGGTCAGTGTAGGAGCATGGATGCTGCCGCAGATCGTCTGCCTCATGGGATGGTGATGCAGGAATGTGGACATCCACCTCGACTACTTGGCGCTCGCTACCACATGACTGGGCCTGGATTGCACCTCTCTCGTCCTCATCATTATCAGCTGAAAAACACATTGTTTTCATTAGTTACATGGTCAGACCTGGCATAGGTAGGTTCAAAGTAAGAGCGACTCGATTACTTTCAAAACGTTTAGACAGAGCCCTCAGGATTATCAAAAAGGAACATTGAAGCAGCTTGTTATAGCAGATGAACTATAAGCAAATGACAGAGCCCTCGGGCTGTCCACTATGCATTGAGATGCATAGTAATCTTATGGGGAGTACCGTTCAGGATGTCCGCCATCACCACAGAGCCCTCGGGAAATGTCCTTTACCTGCGCAGAGCCCTCGGGTTGCACAACACAACGAGCGGAGCCCTCTCAGGATATTTATGTACACTCATCGCTAAGTAGATTGCATGCCAAGAACAGGGTCATACTCACTTTCAAAAAATGTGGAGCAAACATCGGGGGTCCATTCCCCGCGCCAGAGAGTCAAATACTCTGCAGCGGCCTGTGTGGTTTTACCATAGGAACCTGCAATTAGTCCGAGCTCATATCGCCCATGTGGCAGCGATTGCTTGACCGTGTATGGGCCTCGCATCCCGGAGTCCATCTTGTCAGTGGCTTTACTAGACTTACGTACGAAAACTATATCACCCTTTGAAAACGTGCGCAGTGACTTGCGTCGTTCATTGACATGAGCATCTTGGCGAGTGCGGTTTTCGTCTAGTAGTCTGGAAGCACGTTGTCGTGCAAGCTCGCGCAACGATTCACGATTTGGACTCGTCGCCTCCAAAGCCACATCACGTACCAAGGATCGTATGACAGGCGTTGTACCATCACTGCCAACTAATAAATTCATAGGGGAACATTTTATTGATTTTTGGACAGTAATGTTCAAGGTGAGCTGCAATTTCCACAAAATATTTGACCAACTTTCTTGTCTAAAGTTCGACTCGACACGAATCATATTCATAACAGTACGGCAATAGCGCTCAACTTGTCCATTACTTTGATGCATTTCGGGAGTAATGAAATGTATATCAGAACCAAGCTCTTTAACCCAATTTACAAAAGACTTACTCTCATACATTCGACCACGGTCTGTAACTATTAATTTTGGAGAACCAAATAAAGAAATAGCATTTTCGAAAGTTCGTTTTAACTCGTTTGCATCTTGCTTACGTATTGAATAAAGAAGACAGTATTTTGTAAATGCATCTACAATAAGAATGACATACCTAAAACCGTACGAGTCAGGAAGAGGCCCCAAAACATCACTGTGTACTGTATCGAATGGCGTCGTGGGCTTTTTCCATGACTCAATAGGTTGTAGTGGCTGACGCGGTATCTTTTTATGAGAAAGACATACAACACAGTGCCGTATGTACTTCTGCACAAACTGTCTTAATTTAGGAAACCAAAAATGTTTTAAAATAAGATCAATTGTTTTATCCATACCAATGTGTTGGTGTTCATCATGAAAAACACGCAGTAAGCTAAGGCGATGACCTTTCGGTACATAGCACAATAAGCGCGACTGTTCACCAACTACATCCATTTTGTAGTAAAGAACGTCATTGCGCTTAACGTACTTAGACGAATCTAGCTCACCATCTCTCAGCTTCTGAAATAAATTTTGCGTCTCCTCGTCCGCGGCCTGCGCTATCTGAGCCCAATTTAATGGTTTTCGAATCTCACAAACGTTGACCGGGTTTCGGCTCAGATAATCAGCGTGAGATAGCGCAGTCCCTTTCCGATATTCGAGATCAAAGTCATAGTCCTGTAAAAACATCCACCACCGAGCTACCCTCGGTAGTAGATCCTTTTTGTGCTTGGTCAGTTTCAAGGCGTTGCAATCGGTTACAACCTTAAATTTTGTACCAATTAGGTAGTGTCTGAAATGTTGTAGCGCCCTGACAACTGCCAACGTTTCCAACTCATACGAGTGGTAACGGGATTCAGCACCTTGGGTTACCTTGCTAAAGTAGGCTACTGGTCGCCTATGACCACCATCATGGGCCTGAAGCAAGACAGCACCGTACCCCAATGCTGGCGCATCGGTGTGCACTTCAGTGGGGAGAGAAGGGTCAAAGATTGCCAACACTGGCTCACTGGACAGTCGTTTGATAATGTCCTTACGAACACGCTCTTGCTCCTCGCCCCATCTGAAATGAACACCTTTGCGAGTTAGATTTGCCATGCATGCTGTTTTAAGAGAATAACCGGGTATGTACCGTCTAAAGTAACCTGCAAGACCTAAAAATTGCCTCACTTCCTTCACATTGCTCGGTACTCGCGCGTCGACTAAGGCCTCGACTTTGTGCTCGCTCGGTCTTACCTGACCATTACTAATCGTCCGGCCCAAGTACTCGACTTCTGTAGTAAGAAACTTGCATTTTTTTAAATTAATAGAGAACCCTGCCTGCGTCAGAGTCTCGAGTACTTCTCGGAGCGTCTGCAAACCTTCATCGATCGTATTACTAGGCAGCAAAATGTCATCTATATAAACACAAGCCCTACCCGCATCAATATATGAACGCAATGTATTCGATATGATGCGTTGATAAACAACAGGAGCGTTGGCAAGCCCATACGGCATTTTTAAATATTCCCAGTGCCCTTCAGGACTTACAAACCCTGTACGGTGGATCGACTCATCGTCCATCTTAATTTGGTGAAAACCTGTGGCCATATCTAGACTTGTAAAATATTTAGCCTTACCTAAGCGATCGATGTGATCATCTATCAAGGGTAGTGGATAGTGATCCTTGACAGTATTAGCGTTTAATGCCCGAAAATCTACACAGAGCCTATCACTGCCATCTTTTTTCTTTACAAGCAAGATGGGACTAGAAAACTCCGATTCAGATTCCCTTATGATTTGTTTATCTAACAAGTCCCTAATGATACTCCTTACACGCAATTTTTCATCATAAGACATTTTGTAAGGGCGGTAAACGACCGGAGTCTCATTATGCAATCGGATGTGCATTGTACCAGTTTGTACAGTAGTGGTAGCAGTACCCTCTACAAGATAGTCCGCAAACTCGTTAATTACACTCATTAAGCGCTGCCTATCAGAACCTATCAACGGAGTATTAATTGGTAATGGCGCACCGGATTGTACAGCTAAGACTTTATCGACTTGTGTAAGCCGTTGCACACCTCGCGTTCGGGTATAAACCACCCCATCCCTATTTAGTACATCGGTACCAATGATAACTGGCGTGCTCATGTACCTACCTGATACGACATGAAAATCAACTTCGAGGGTGATTTCAAAAAATTCAATTGTCAAAGTGGTACAGTACGATGTTTCTATTTCCTGACTACCTATGCCGCGTAGAATACGGAACGAAGGCTTCTGAGTGCATTGTAAATGTTTCACGACGGATTCGGAAATCAAAGAAATAGTTGACCCACTATCAATAAGGATGTCAACGGGTACACCCTGAATAACGGCAGTCGCGATGTCGTTTTGTTTATAGTTATCGACAGATTCACGACAAAAGTTAACATTTGACTTGCCACGTGATTCGGCACGCTGCTTCGCAAAACAATCTTCAATTTTATGACCTACTTTTTTGCAAAAGGAACAAGGCTCAGATTTTGGTGGCTGCCTATTAGAACTCGATGCACTTGTTCCTAAACCATCGTTAACCAACCTATCTGCCTTTACACGCTTTGTGCACGAAGCCTGCTTGTGACCATGACCTCCGCAAGAAAAGCACCTCGCTCTGGAATCACCGTGCTCCCGTTTGCGCCCACCCGATTGAAAATCAGCCTTACGAAAAGAACCGCGTGTCGGCACCGGCGTAATCTGAGTAGGTTTTACATAGATCGACAAAAAGTTAACTAAATCATCGGGTGATAACTTTGCGTTACTAGCAGCCGCACGAATTTGAGGATCGGTAATGCCACGTATTACAACAGCTGCAATCAATTCATCGCTCATACCTTTGACAATGCGTAACCTTAACAAAGAACGTCTTGCATATTCTGCATACGTAGGGTAGTTATCAGAATCAGTTTTCATTACATTGAATAAAATATTCGCGATATCTATTCGAATCGGACACAGCGTTTTAAACTCACGTTTGAAATTTGACCAACTACGATCACTGCTAACCCATTCGTTGAGCCACAATTTTGCGTCACCTTTGAGGCAATTACCTATGCGCGCCAAACATTCGCGATCATCCCATCGATTAATGGTACGAACGTGATCTACTTCGCTACACCACGCATCGAAATCATGCAAAGACGGATCAAAGTTTGATATAAAAATATGGGTAGACCTTACCGGGATAGCACTGATCGCGCTCACAAGCCTCTCGGTTACCTCGCTCATAACCACCTCTGCGCTCGAATTTATCATGCTAGGACATGGAACAGACATATCCACACTTGGAGTACATGATTCTGCGCATGACGGTACGGCTAACAAGGGAGTACCAGGCGGCTCGCTCGACGCAATCCGCGGCGGTAGTACTTGCGCCGTTCCGGACGAACTACCCGCACTTGTCGTACCCGTACTGCTATGTCTGGAACTTTCTTTAAAACTGATTAGATGATCTAAAATAGTTTGAAGTTGTTGCTCCAAACCAGGATTAGGCAAACGATCTCGTTTACGACTTTTACGTTTACTTCTTTCGGACATTTTTGCTCAAAATTACTAAATTACTAAATGCTAGCAATTTCAAATTAGGAAAATCCGGCCCAGAACGGAATAGGAATCCCACTTCTGAGGTAATAAACTAAGGCTGATATTTAATAAAAAAAACAAAATACCAAACAAAAAAAAACAACTTCTTATTATTACAAACTTTACATAGAAAGAACTAAATCTACAAGCTAAGTACAACGTCCGTCTATCTCTGGTGTTGGCGCAAAAGAGGACTCCGACTGGTGTGCGCGCCGTCTCGAACCTTCGGGCGCCCCTCCACAGTTACTTTCACTATCTGCCAGTGACGTCATAAGGCCACGTCTATCGTCAAGCAGTTGTTATGCTAAGTATACAGATTAGAAGGATATCACCCGAATATGCTTTTTTTTGTTGAATAGAATTTAACAAAAAAAAGCACTCAGATTAATCACTTCGAAATAGTATTTCGATACAATCAATTCGGTACAATCATGTTGATGAAAGGTTACCGGTTACCGGTGGTTTTCCGGTAAACCGGTAAACCGCTCAAGGCAAAGCGGTGCTGGTCGGCGCGCACGAAAGCAGCCTTTTGGTAAATTACCAAAAGGCTGCTTTCGTGCGCGACAAAACAACGATAGAGAAAAAAAAGTGGCTCTGACAAAAGTATTTACTCTCGTGTACACTACACTCATTTCCTGTGCAAATCCATTTCCGTTTACGCGCAATTAGATGTGTGAGTTAATGAAATGTGTTTCACGAGAAGTTACCAGAATATCATTTTTTGATATCGTAATTGGAAAAAAAATGGACACAATAATTTATGTTGATACCATCAGCTTTAAAGGTCACTGGTAGCTTCCGCTTACAATTCACAATGAACAGGAAACGGACTATTTCGCAGTGACAATGTCTGAACGGAACCTTTTGATTGGTCATCTCGGAAAGGTGTAGGTCGTTATGGAATTTACAAACCAATAAAAAAAATTAAAGAGAATCACGATTGTAATTCCCAAGTACGGTAGACTAGCCAAACATCCTCTCACATATCTGGGCTCTTAGATCCTTGTAGTTGTCTAGAAAGGGTAGTCTGAGGCTTGCCGAACATTATATTTGGCACATGCCCACATTTTGCAGTTAGGATTGCATGCGTGACACGTCGCAAGCCCATCGCCGCTTCTAAGAATACTAACTGGTTTCCTCACGATGTTTTCCTTCACTGATTTTAGCACGTGTAATTGCGCATTTGCATTTTTGAAAAATCAATTCCAGGATTTGAACCTACGACCTTTGGATTGAAAGTCAAGGCACCTCCTACTCGGCCAACACGGACCAATTATAATAAGTTGGAAGTTTTTATGTTCAAGGTTGACATACCTCTTCTGCTGTCAAGTAGCGTATTATTGCAAGTCAGAATAGTTAACGTTGCCGTCATAATTTGTTGAATTAAGCAAGTCACTACTCGAATTTAGCTTCTACCAAAGCCTTTTTTCTTTCTGCATCGGTTACTATATACTTTTTTGCTGCGTTTGACTGAGGTTAAGGCCTCACCAAGAAATTATCAAAGGTCTTCTTATTTTTCATTGTCTTTTTTTTGACTATTAGAATATCATTTTTTTTGTTTGGAAAATAGATATCATCTCACATTATGTGTATAGAAACAAAACCTAATTCAGGCTTTACGTGTCACAATCTTTATGTTATTTTGATTCAACGTTAAGGCCCTGTGTGTCGACGATTGCTCTTTTTCGAAACGAAAAAAGAAATACTTCTGAACAAGCCACATCTCCTATTTTATAATGTATAGTATCTATACTATATTACTATATAATATTATAAAGAGGAAAGATTTGATTGTTTGTTTGTTTGTTTGTATTGAATAGGCTCCGAAACTACTGGACCGATTTCAAAAATTCTTTTACCATTAGAATCCTAAATTATCTCTGATGAACATAGGCTATAGAATATTTTCTAAAACGTTAGGGATCCGTATGAAAACTTCGATAATGTAAACCGACGTGTGAAAAAAATCCAATAATTTTTTTTATAACGCGTTTGCTGCGGAAATTATTGACAATAGAGCAAAGTAATGTACTACAGTTTTATAGAAAACATCAATATCTACAAAAAAGTATGTAATACCACATGTCTAACTATTAGGGATCCGTATGAAAACTTCGATAATGTAACCCAAGGTGTAAAAAAATCAGCCATAAAATCATTATTACACCCGTGCGACGCCGGGGCGGACTGCTAGTTTGTGAATAAAGATGTACCCATCATTAATCACTTCGATAAATAATCCTACCGACCGCTGCACGTGGTACTGATCCATGGGCGGCGCGTGGTCCGCCTTTGCTTTTCGAATAAATTAATGATATAAATTATGTATAATTACTTATCAAAAACCTATTCTAGTAGAAATCTAGATCTACATATTACCTATCTTTAACAATAAATCACAAGTTGATCTTAATAGTAGGTATCAAAGTATTTCGATCATAAATTCTAAAACGTATCATTTTGAAATAATATCTTTATCGTGAAAAGTTTCTGCTATTATGTTTTCAGCTTAATAGAAATCTAGGTAGGAACCTGAAGTAATATATTTATAAAAATAGGACATGTGGCTTGTTCAGAAGTATTTCTTTTTCGTTTCGAAGAGCAATCGTCGACATACAGGGCCTTAAGTCCTTCTGTATTCAATCTACACTACTGATTATAAAGAGTTAAAATTTGTATTTTTGAATTTTTGTACGTACCGGCGAAACTAATAAGCTACATGATCAATTTCAAAAAATATTTCACATCAAAAGCTATATTTATCAGCGAGTAACATAGGCTTATATTATTTAAAAAAAAGAGATCCTCGTGTAATTACAAAAATATAACCTAACGATAAAAAAAATGCCTATAATCTTCATTATTATACCTGTGCGAAGCCGTGGCGGACTGCTAGTTTATGATAAAATGGAACAACAACATGAAGTTTTACCAATTAACGAAACTAAATAATACTATGCCCCAAGTTCCCCTGTTTAGTGCTGTTATTATCAATAACTGAAATTGGGTCGTGCGTCCGATTGCATTAACTATCTGCCAATGCCTATCAATTGCCAACGTAAATAGACAATTTAAGAAAAAAAAAACTCGTTTTTTCACTTATCATGCGGTAATTTTTTAACTGTACAAGTAACTAGTATATTGGTTCCTATTTTCCGTTTTCCATGATAATTTACAGACTGAAAAATGTACGTCAATGGAGCATTTCCATTATCGCCGCAACTATTAAACCTACAATTTATAGACCGGTGAACTTTGGTTCTTGAACTGGCCCATTCTGTTGACCTAAGTGCAAGTGTGTTTGTCAGTGATATGACTAAAGAACGGAACCCTATCGCCACGAGTCTGACTCGCATTTGACCGGTTTTTTTTCTTCTATCGTACCTACCTATAGTTGATTATTTCTTAGTTACCTACGTCAGTGTCCCTGAAGTATCATACAATTATATGTATTAACGTAGATGAGATATTTTTCCTACGTAAGTTATTCTAAGTCTTCAACTAAGTAACGCTTAATAATAATTTTGTAGGTATAACTATGTTTATCATTCAAGTCTATGTCGTATGTCGTAGGTGAAAGGTCAAGTGTTGTCTGTATCCTATAGAATATGCGCGAGTGACACAGCATGCATTAGCATGTTTGTTATAAAAATAACTAGCTTTCGCCGCGGCTTCGCTCGCGTGGAACTTACCTGGATAAAAAGTATCCTATTTGCTATTCTAAAACATAAGCTACCTATACATACAGTGGTGGTCATATTAGAAACACTGACACTAATTTTTTACGTGTCACCAAGGGTTCCTATGTATTTATATGGATGTATCTCTGCTCTTTTATCACTACATAGTAGGTATAAAACAAAGTCGCTTTCTCTGTTCCTATATCCCTATGTATGCTTAAATCTTTAAAACTACGCAACGGATTTTGATGTGGTTTATTCAAGAGGAAGGTTTATATGTATAATAACATCTATACTAATATTATAAAGAGGAAAGATTTGATTGTTTGTTTGTTTGTTTGTTTGTTTGTTTGTTTGTTTGTTTGTTTGTAACGAATAGGCTCCGAAACTACTGGACCGATTTGAAAAATACTTTTACCATTAGAATTCTACATTATCCCTGATGAACATAGGCTATAGAATATATTCAAAAAGTTAGGGATCCGTATGAAAACTTCGATAATGTAACCCAAGGTGTGAAAAAAAATCCTTATAACGCGTTCGCTGCGGAAATTGTTGACAATAGAGCAAAGTGATGTACTACAGTTTTAAAGAGGACATCAATATCTACAAATAAGTCAACAATACCATACGTCTAATCTAACTATTAGGGATCCGTATGAAAACTTCAATAACGTAACCCAACGTGTGAATCAAAAGCAAAAAAATCCTTATATCGCGTACGCTGCAAAAATTATTGACAATAGAGCAAAGTGATGTACTACAGTTTTAAAGAGGACATCAATATCTACAAATAAGTCAACAATACCATATGTCTAACTATTAGGGATCCGTATGAAAACTTCGTTAACGTAACCCAACGTGTGAATCAAAAGCAAAAAAATCCTTATATCGCGTACGCTGCAAAAATTATTGACAATAGAGCAAAGTGATGTACTCAAGTTTTAAAGAGGACATCAATATCTACAAATAAGTCAGCAATACCATATGTCTAACTATTAGGGATCCGTATGAAAACTTCGATAATGTAACCCAATATGTGAATAAAAAACTTGAGAGGTGTCAAGGGACACCCGGATGGAACGAAGTTCTTTTCGATTAATTAGTGAAGGAATTGTAATAAAATTTTATTTCTTTTAAGTTAAAATAATATGTTTTTTATTATTATCAAATATAATGTAATATAAACTTAATCAGTAGGCTCAATTTTTGTCAATCTAGCTAGTTAGATGAGAAACAAACGCAAAGCAAATAAATAGGTAAGTACCTACCTTCCTAAGTAGATACCACCTACCAACTAATGATAACTGATAAATGATACCAAAACGGTAATCTCCTACTTGCACAATAAGTCGTTTATTAGTTTACAGTTATGTTGTACTGAACACAAAATAACGTGGGACAAGGGAAGGGGAATCAACTTTGACCTCGACCTCGACCTCGACCTCAACCTCGACCCGACCTCGACCCGACCTCGACCCGACCTCGACCCGACCTCGACCCGACCTCGACCCGACCTCGACCCGACCTCGACCCGACCTCGACCCGACCTCGACCCGACCTCGACCCGACCTCGACCCCACCTCGACCCCACCTCGACCCCACCTCGACCCCACCTAGACCCCACCTCGACCCCACCTCGACCCCACCTCGACCCCACCTCGACCCTTTCACAACGCGCGATAAGGAACTTCGTTCCAAAAAGTATTTAAGTATTCTATCAGTTATCTAGTTCCCATAGTACAAGCTTTGCTTAGTTTGGGGCTAGATGGCGATGTGTAAAATGTCCACCAATATTTATTATTTATTATTTATTATTATTATTATTATTTATTTATTAATAGATATACTATAGCAAAAAAGTGTCGTGACAACTTTTCGTAAGAATTTTTTCCGTCTAGCCCCCTTTCACAACGCGCGATAAGGAACTTCGTTCCAAAAACTTGAGAGGTGTCAAGGGACACCCGGATGGAACGAAGTTCTCACAAAATAACATGGGACAAGGGAAGGGGAATCAACTTTGACTTCGACTTCGACTTCGACTTCGACTTCGACTTCGACTTCGACCTCGACCTCGACCTCGACCTCGACTTCGACCTCGACCTCGACCTCGACCTCGACCTCGACCTCGACCTCGACCTCGACCTCGACCTCGACCTCGACCTCGACCTCGACCTCGACCTCGACCTCGACCTCGACCTCGACCTCCACCTCCACCTCCACCTCCACCTCGACCTCGACCTCGACCTCGACCTCCACCTCCATCTCGACCTCCACTTCCACCTCGACCTCGACCTCGACACAATTAATAGATATATATATTAATAGATATACTATAGCAAAAAAGTGTCGTGACAACTTTTCGTGACAACTTTTCGTGACAACTTTTCGTAAGAATTTTTTCCGTCTAGCCCCCTTCACAACGCGCGATAAGGAACTTCGTTCCAAAAGCAAAAAAATCCTTATATCACGTACGCTGCAAAAATTATTGACAATAGATCAAAGTGATGTACTGCAGTTTTAAAGATTACATCAATATCACTACATAGTATAAAGCAAAGTCGCTTTCCGCTTCCCGCGTCTGTATGTATGTATGTATGTTTGCTTATATCTTTAAAACTGCACAACGGATTTTGATGCGGTTTTTTTTAATAGATAGAGTGATTCAGGAGGAAGGTTTATATAATAACATGCTACCCGTGCGAAGCCGGGGCGGGTCGCTAGTTAACAAATAAGTCAGCAATACCATAATTATGTCCAACTATTACAGTTATGTCACAATAACTAATTTTTCATGTTAAAATATGCAATAGTAACGCCGCGCCGCGCCGCCTGTACAAACTAGGCCACATTTTCAAATACAAAGGAAAAACGTGGTAGTTAGCCGTATTTATATTTAAAACTACTGGATAGATTTAAAAAAATCGTTTACCATTAGATTGCTACATTATCTCTGAGTAACATAGGCCATATTTATTGTTTGAAATAATAGGGATCCCTATTAAAGCTTCGATAATGTAACCTGGGTAAAAAAATACCCATAAAATCGTTATAATATGTTACTCCCGTGCGGAGCCGGGGCGGACTGCTAGTGCATAATATAGTAGGGAAACACTGATAATTTAAGAGGTTTCTAATGTGATGTCGTAAATAAACACATTTTTTTGCGCGTTTACATTGCAAACGCTGGCTGAACCCCACGAGATATATCAAAATAATGTACTACAGTATTATACATCACAAAATAAAACTTATTCCCATTAATAAACAGTCCAACTGTCATATTTTAAAGCGAAGGCTACACAATTCACTCCTTGTTGCCTGGTAAGAAGTGGTTCTTTCCTAGGAAGCCTTTCACAAAATTTCCCTTCAAACAACCGCCTACGGATTAGTCTTTCGGACACGTTTCAAGGGTCATTCTGTAAAAATACTTATTTTTGAATAACGTTAGAACATTTACAGGATCTATAAGATAGTTCCTGTAAATGTTCTAACAACCGAATCATAAGCCTATCTTCTTGAACTGTGGTCTTTTTTGGGCGAACTTTTCTAGGCACATTATTTGATGTTCCATGTTGCTGTTTGTAATGTGCATGGTGTTAAATACCATCTTTATATAACACTAACTGATCGGCTATTTTTATGAAAGTCCATTTTCGTTTGAAATTAAAATTTACTATTACTTTTTTGTTGCTGCATCATAGCTCTTGTTTTAACACATCTTTAATAATTCAATTGGTCAAAATGTAACATAATTAACCAAACAAATAAGAAAAGGCGGCAAACTGCCTAATGTTATTTATGACAATAAGAAAGCTGTATTATAATTTCAAATATAATTTTAGAATGTATGTCACTATTTGTTTCTAATTAGTTGTCCGACTACCAGCATTGTAAAATATTGATACTTTTGTTTAAAGCGATATTTTTTTTATTTATATCATTAGTTGTCAAAATGTTAGTGATTTGTTTTAAAGTTGAACTAGCTGACCAGTGCCCGCTTCGCTGTGCGTAAGACATTTCTAATACCATCGTGGACTTTTTTGTAGACGTTTTTAAGGTGTACAATACTGTAGTACATTATTTTGATATATCTCGTGGGGTTCAGCCAGCATTTGCAATGTAAGCGCAAAAAAATGTGTTTATTTACGACATCACATTAGAAACCTCTAAAATTATCAGTGTTTCTCTACTATATTATGCATGTATTATACATATAAACCTTCCTCCTGAATCACTCTATCTATTAAAAAAACCGCATCAAAATCCGTTGTGTAGTTTTAAAGATATAAGCAAACATACATACATACATACATACGCGGGAAGCGGAAAGCGACTTTGCTTTATACTATGTAGTGCGATATGCATTTTAATGTGGTAAATGAATTTTTGACCTTCTCTTAATTGCAATTACTGCAATAGTAACACAAAAAGACTACCAAGTGACTTTGTGTTTCTAATTAAATGACCACCACTGTATTTCAATTAGAAATCATCCAAACTGGTTTGGATGAAAACTACTGTGGCTTTTAATGTTTGTATGTTCGTGTTACAATCGCGCAGTAACGGTTGAATCGATTTGGATAAAACTTGGATTACTAAATGTAATATTTCGTTCGTCACCTGAAATAGCATAGCCTACTTTTTGTCCACGCGCGCAAATCCGTAGGCGGAAGCTAGTTTACTTTAAACAGTTAAATGTTATATGTACCTACTTACTTGCCATCAGTCAGGAATAATATTTTAAAGATATTGATCAGAAATATTTTAAATTTCAAAACTAATTTCTTTGTATCTGGCGTCATACGTAACCTCGTCTGCACAATACAAATGTGCGTATAATTAATAGGTATTATGCAAATGTAATTTCTGATATAGCAAATACATATAGTGTCTGCTTATTTCTACGTGGATTTACTTGCTACTTGATATAGTTTCCGGGTTACACGAGCCGAGGGAAAAAATTTAATTGTAAAATGTATAAAACAGTTGTATAAAAAGTATAAAGTGATCATTCTGAGAACGAACTTGTAAGAAAAGAAACAGCGATGTAAATGTTCGAGTTCATGAACAGTTATTGCATTAACATTTTTTTTCTAACCTTTGAACTTGATAATCATAATTTATTGTTATTCCATGTTTATTTATTTTGAGTTTCGTGGATATTCGTGACTATTTTCCGTCAGTAACGTCACGTAGCATATCATATGACACCCGGACCATCAAGATGCATCGTTTGACATCAAATTTTTCGGAGTATTATTAGTAGTTTAGGGTACTGATAAACTTACTTACATTACAACCATACATCGATTATTATATAGACGCCTTAACTTACAACCCTCCTGGTGCTTCGCTGTTATCGGCCAAAAATGCACGTCTCTACTCGTAAATCAATACTCACTAAAACAAAAGATAAACAACAGTATAAGCGCAAATTCCGAAGAGGAAAATAATAGCTCACTTAAAGATTTGTAAACACTATTTGAGGTAAATGTACTTAGAGCGAGAATTGTACTTTTTATGGTCAACCACCTTGTAGGTAGGCCATTGGATTACAATATCGTTGGTTATTAGGTGGCCGTGACCGCGTTAACTTGCAAATGTAGTATCGTGCTTTACAGTTACACGATGAAAACGTTCAAAGTGCCAACATGAAAGCCCCTAATTTGAAATTAAGGCTTTTCATTAAGAAACTGAATTGCTTAATAATTAAGCTGTGCCAACCTAATTAGTAGCCGAAATGGGAATGGGATCCATGGCCGTACAAGGTGAATTACGGCCATACAAGATGAATTACGGCCAAACATAACAAGATGCAAAAGAACATAAATAATAAAATAAAGGCTTATCTCAGAATAAAAGACCTCTAAATTTTGCGTAGTTCCGACGAAAATATTAATAATGTCTTTGGATTCATACAAAATACAGCTTTACGGATAAGACTATAAGATAGCATTTTTGTTACTGATTCCGAATCTGAATGTAGCTCATTTATGTCAAAAATGTAAGTGCGGCCTTCTTTTGAATGACGACAGAATAAGTATTCTTAGTTGTGATTGTATTATGAGAAAAGTATCAAAACCATGACTTATCGTTATCGTTATACGTTATCAACGAAACTTGTTGCATTTCTGGAAATGTTACTGGACCCAAAATAACCTGCACGAAACGGCTCCCAGCAGCCTTTATCTTTGCACAGCCTCGTCTTTCCTACATTGCCTACCTTCCGGTGCGTGGTCTCAACTGGAGAACCTATCTGACCCAATTTCCGTCAGTTCTCCGAGCTATGTGCCTTGCCCGTTGCTTGCAGTTTCAACTTACTAAGTCCCGGGGCTATGTCGGTAATCTAAGAGGTATTCCTAGCAGCGACAAATTTGAAAAATTGGTAAGTATTAAACAAATCTATTGCTGTCGCGCTGCGTCAAGATATAACTTTATGAGTGGCGATAGAAACAACAATATTCTCATTTAAAAATTACGAAATCGCTATTTCGTATTCACCTGTTTCCTTCTTCAAAACTGGATCGATTTTAATATTTTCTTTTCAAAGAAAAGAAAGATGGGCTGTGCCTGTATGTATTTCTTTCGTTGATTATATTCGTCAAATTCGTTTATTGGACGTCAAAAGTTTGCGGTTAAAACTGGCCAATTATTGTGGTTTTAAACGGTTCCTAATTCTTATAATAACTAATTTATGGAGAAAAACAAGACATAGGGGCATGCAGTGGTTCTCATTGATTATGTGGTAGAAATATTTGCTCTAGTCCATCATCCAGGGAGGAAACAGCTGAATACGTTTGTATAGAAAACGCCTGCCCAGACATGCACTTAAGTTCTTCTACGGATCTCTTATTTTTGCGCAGCTCCAAGCGTAGCCCTCTACATAGTTTGTAATGCGTCATTGAGCCTTTTTATGAGGCTCATCACTCTGTTCCTTGTTCTGTCTGAGATACTCATTATAATAACTAACACAAAGAAAAATGTTTTCTACCTGCAGTAAATCTGAAACAAAGTTCTGTAATATGAACAATGTTGCACCAAATAATTACTTGTGCCTATTACTCCGTCAAGTTTCCTTTCTCTTTCGCCATAACTCCTCGGTCTTTTTTGTGTACAGACACTATAAAAATATGAAGGCAGGTATTTTTGACAATATTCCCTACTAGATTATATTTTTTTAGTTGTCTGTACTTTCGTTAGGGCTAGCCCTAAAACAATTTGTTACATACGAAATGCTAACTGCTTTAAAATGTGGGCATGTGCCAAATGTAATGTTCTAAGAGGATGCCTAAAGCACTTTGAAATTACAGTTGTGACCTTTTATTATTTATTTTTTTTTGCACATGCCTTAGTTTGAATCGTGACCGTTCAATGAACCTTTGTCCTTCAAGCAGCCTTTTTTTTTACTCTGAGAGTATTTGCCACAAAAATCTGGTAGGTACGGGTATAAATAGCTTTGTAAAAAAGCCCATAAAAAAGTGTGTTTGAGGTAATGGTCAATTTTGATGTCTGTGTATGCATATTTCGAGCATAGACTGTATAGCTTAGCACATGTTATAGCCAGTACCGACAGCAAAGCCAGGAAGTGCTGATTTGCAACCGACAACAATAGTGGTTACCCAACTGAATGTAAACGCCTCTTAAGAAATGTTGCGTTACTGCGTTGAATTGGTTTAACCATCAGCTTTAAACGATATTGATTCATTTTAATTAATATTTCGAACGGGTATAATTTATAGCTTTACAAGCTTCCGCCCGCGGCTTCGCTCGCGTGTAACTTCGATAAAAAGTGTCCTATTTGGGGGCACGGCAGTGCCCCCGCCAAGTCGAGCGCGAAGCAAACACTGCCGTACCATCCTTTACTGGAACCATTTCGCCGCATTTTCAGGCCCCTATTTGAGAACCTCTGGATAAGACCAGAACGCTGAAATTTTCGTCATCCAGTAAGCCATAATCACGTACTTAAAATCCAAAATTTCAAGTCTGTAGGTCATTTAGTTACGAAGTTAAGCGAAAGCAAAGTTTCGCATTTTAGACAGACACTCACTCACTCACTCACTCACTCACTCACTCACTCACCCACTCACTCACTCACTCATGATCATCAGAATAGAACTAGTACTTCCCATAAACTCAGAGAGCTGAAATTTGGTACAGAGTTAGGGTTTAATGGCCACATAAAGGGAAAACCTTAAAAACTAGGATAATCGAAGATCTGGAGTACCTGGTGACCCTGATAAGAAAACACAAGAGCCTAACCAAACTATTAGAGATCGACATACCGCCTTTACAAAAAATATTCAACTACTGGACCGATTTAAAAAATTCTTTCACCATTAGAATCCTACATTATCCCTGATGAACATAGGCTATAGTATATTTTCAAAAATATTAGGGATCCGTATGAAAACATCGATAATGTAATCCAAAGTGTGAAAAAATTAAAAAAAAATCCTTATATTGCGTTTGCTGCGGAAATTATTGACAATAGAGCAAAGTAATGTACTACAGTTTTAAAGACGACATCAATATCTACAAAAAAGTATGCAATACTATATGTCTAACTATTAGGGATCCGTATGAAAACTTCGATAATGTAACCCAACGTGTAAAAAAAAACAAAAAAATCCTTATATGGCGTACGCTGCTGTAATTGTTGACAATAGAGCAAAGTGATGTACTACAGTTTTAAAGAGAACATCAATATCTACAAAAAAGTATGTAATACCATACATCTCACAATTAGGGATCCTTATGAAAAATTCGATAATGTTACCCAAGGTGTAAAAAAATTACCTTTATCATTATTACATCCGTGCGACGCCGGGGCGGACTGCTAGTACGCAATAAAATTAAAGGAAAACTCTGGATAAGACTAGACTGGCTTTTATACTTACAAGTTTACAAGAAGAAATATTTGAACGATTAACTTTATTCTAATCGAACATTACACAAATCGAATAAACAAATTAACAAATTAAATAAACTAAAATATTAATTTCGCTCAAAATTTGATAAAAATATAATGCATTGGACTAAGAGTGGCGGTGATACCAGCGCACACGTCGCTAGATGGCGCTGACTGTATTTTAAACGCGCTTACGATTTGTTTTTATAACTCATAAAAAGAAAAAAAAAAACTGTGTCAAATAAGAAAATCTAATAAAATAAATAAATCAATAAGCCCACGTTTCTACAAAAAGAAGTGAAATCCCACCAAAAACATTCTGTAAAAAACTAGCCAAGTCTCGATGGAGCTGCTTGTTTATCTCTAAAAAGTAATGAAATCTAGACAAAGTCGTGTCAAGTCTGAGGTTCTTTACTGCGATTTCTTTATTATTATAGAATGTTATGTGACTTGGCCGTCAAAATACGTCTATTTTATGTTAGATCGGTGGTCGATTTGACGCTCCAAAAAGAAGACAGCAGAAGTCAGCATTGTCAATGCTGAATGCATGTGTTGCACGATCAACAACAGCCTAAACTAAGACACTAGCGTCCAATTACCAATACCTGTATTGACTTGTACCCACTAACGTATAAAGAATGTTCAACGGCCAAGTCACACAACATTCTATAATAATAAAGAAATCGCAGTAAAGAACCTCAGACTTGACACGACTTTGTCTAGATTTCATTACTTTTTAGAGATAAACAAGCAGCTCCATCGAGACTTGGCTAGTTTTTTACAGAATGTTTTTGGTGGGATAAGCTATTCCAGAGCATGATCTATGCATGTTCTAACTTTCAACTAAATCTGTAATGTCTTTGGGCGTGATTGAGGCACAAACATAGAAACAAACTCAACAAACTTTTGCATATATAATATTACTAAGTTTATCTACATTAAATACTAAAAGCAATAGATGTATCAATTTTGATAAGAATTAGAGAAATATTCTAAAATGTGTATTGTAAAAATGTATCCAATTTTTTATTGTATTAATAGCTCACTATTTTGGATATAACGGCTTTCACATAAAAGGTAAATGTATGCTGTCACGGACTTTTATTTACAACTATTTAAGACAAACAATCTTACGATACATAATTTTCGTGTATCTCCAACAGTTAAGGCAGCGCACGCTAAGATAGCTCTCAGAGGCAGTTTTTTTATCCGACTTGTAATACCTATCGCGTAAAAACATACCCATTTTTTATCGTAGTCGGTTAAAAAGTAGCCTATGTGTTATTCTGATGAATAAGCTATTTTATTGTAAAATTTCATTAAAATCCATTCAGTAGTTTTTACGTGAAAGAGTAACAAACATCCATCCATCCATCCATCCATCCATACTTACAAACTTTCGCGTTTATAATATTAGTAGTTTTTATTTCTGCGACCACGATTTTTGTAAGACAGTCGAATCGAAACGTCAGGATAAAAAAAAGGTAATAACGCGATAAATACCCTTTTGATTTTTTTCTGATTGCGAAGATAATACGTAATACATACATTAAACTAAATTGACGTACCTACTGGTAAATAATAGTAATAACTAAGTAATTATATGCTGATGGTTATGTGATCGGCATTATGCGATGCGTGTGAAGTTTCCTAGTATATTGTAGGCCATTCTGGTGTCACCACAACCTAACCAAATTTGAGAGAAATACAATCGATCGATCGTATTTCACTGAAATTTACTATGTTTATTAAAGTCTTAATTAGTGAAGAAGGTATACTTTAGTGGGACAGCCTTCAAATTAGGATAGTTTTGCTAAATGTATGATTACTAGTCAACAATATATCTCGTAAGTTAATAGTTTAGAGTTCTCTAATTAGAATTATTTAGACTGTTATATGATATAATCGTCTTTTATTTTAAAACAATTATTTACTTACTTATATTTATTGTAATTATGTATCTGATAAATACACAAAAAAACATAGCTTAATTTATACGAAGTATCTAGGACTAACTCGAACTGAAAATTCATTTGCATATAGTAGTAGAGTAAAACGCAAATAATCGATAAGATAGATAAATGTCATGTCATGCTATTGATTTTTTTAAGTATGTCAACGAAGGTTAATGTAGAATAAAAGTTTTTTCATCCCACCATCTCGGAAAGAGTATTTTTGCTCTTCAATATCTGAGTACAAAAGCCGTTTTTATTCTCTAGAGGATAAAGTAAATTGAATTTAGAACATCGTGTGCACTAAGTTTGTGAATTAAAAAAATCATTAAACCTATTTACTGCTACCTCTATGGTGCCGAATATATCATACAACTTTTTTTTAATTTGTTACTAGTTTTTAACAAGACAGACTCGGAACCTTCTTGGTGTTCTTTTTAGGGTTCCGTACCCAAAGGGTAAAAACGGAACCCTATTACTAAGACTTCGCTGTCCGTCTGTCTGTCCGTCTGTCCGTCTGTCTGTCTGTCTGTCACAGGGCTGTATCTCATGAACCATGATAGCTAGACAGTTGAAATTTTCACAGATGATGTATTTCTATTGCTGCTCGAACAACAAATACTAAAAACAGAATAAAATAAACATACAACAAACTTGATTTTTGCATTCCAGCGCCATCTAGTTTAATTTGATGTTACTACGTATTATAGGTACTTTTCGCGGTCTCATGCGACCGCTCGGGGTTTGAGAGGTAAGATGAAAGAGGTTTGCGATTCCGCTGGCAGGTGGCGCTATTTTACCACTATCGGTAAAGTAAGTCGGTAAATAGGTGGTACTTCACATGATCGAATAAAAAGTTTGAAATTGAATTATTGAATTCATGAAGTTAGGTAAATAGGTACCTAGGTAGATATTATTAATTTCAAATTAATTTCGAGTTCGAATCCTGGCCGTGCATCAATGGATATTTCTGTTCGAAAAATGTAAATGTAAATAGGTAGGTTACGAGATATTATGAATTATTTTTTATGTTTCTAGGGTTCCGTATCTAAAGGGTAAAAAACGGGACTACTAAGACACCGCTGTCCGTCTGTCTGTTACCAGGCTGTATCTCGTGAACCGTGATAGCTAGACAGTTGAAATTTTCACAGATGATGTATTTCTCTAAAATCAGCATAAAATAAATATTTAAGTGAGACTCCCGCACAACAAACGTGATTTTTTTGCCGTTTTGATAATAGTACGGAACCCTTCGTGCGCGAGTCCGACTCGCACTTGGCCGGTTTTATTTCAATTTGCTTTGTACGCGGTTCTTTACGCGGCATTTTTTCACGTCATTATTAAGATTATTCTGTAATACTTACCTGTCATAATGTAGTAGTTAATACCTAAACTGAAATAAAAGTACCTATCTTGTGATTGTAAACGTTTTTTTTTTGCATTTAGTCATTTCCTCGCTGAGGTGGAATGAAAAGTTACGTGTTGCACTCGAGTGCAAAGATTTTTCACCTCGTGCTCTTTTGATTCCCTCGCTAACGCTCAGGATTCTAATTTTGAATCACTCGCTGCGCTCGTGATTCAATTTTAGAATCCTTCGCTTGCTCGGTCATCAAAATTGAACACGCGGTTAAAAAGCAACTTTACACTCTTGTATAACAAATAACTATTAATATGTTTTATTGTTTATTTATAAAGTTGGTAGGTTACTAGGTTCTAGGTACCTACCTATTTATAAGAGTATGATGGCCAAGGCAGCAATAAAAACAATTAAAGCCCTTTTGAAACTACATGCAGAAACCAAAATATATAAAATCAAATTATATCCTTAGTTGGCTCATAGTCTGGGAAACCATTCGCTGCCAAAAAAATGCTTTTTAATAAATAAATCTATAAATCAAGATATAATAGTTTGATGACAGGTGTCTGTAAAACAAATGATTTAAATCATTGAATTTGGGTCTACCTAAACTAACGTTAGAAGGACGGTTCAATATCTCTATCACTTATTTATTACATACGGTATATGGCCAAGTGTTCTGTAAGGGTCTCCTACAGTTCACTCGTGTCCTCGTAATAAAAGGTTGAATTACTCCTCACAGACAAACCTTCAATGTACATATCTTACGTTCTAAATAAAATCCTGTCTATTCACTAGGACATCAGGAATGGAAGGCAGTATCACAGTGAATGGCCTGGAACGAAACCTGTCTTCCTTCAGGAAGCTATCTTGCTACATCATGCAGGACAACCAGCTACATGGAAATCTGACCGTGGAAGAGGCCATGGCGGTAGCCACTTCGCTGAAACTACCGAGCTCTACCTCCAGAGCTGACAAGGAGGAAGTGGTTAGTGAAATACTGTCTTCTTAGACTTAGGCTTTCAGACTGTGACTACATTTTGAATGGGAAGAATTACATTGCTAAAATCTCCCGTCTGGTCGACTTTATGCGACAAGGTCGTTGAGGTTAATAACAACTGATACGAATGTGATCATTATGAAGTACATACCTACTGAGCCTAACCGAAAGTAGACAGCCAAAACAGGGATACCTGCCGTCTATAATGTAGTAATTATACCGTTATTCGCATGAACATATTCGTTACAGATCCAAGAAATCCTCGAGACGCTCGGCCTGTCAGAGCACCACAAGACGATGACCTCCAACTTGTCTGGAGGTCAGAAAAAACGACTCTCCATTGCCCTGGAGCTCGTCAACAATCCACCTATCATGTTCTTCGACGAACCAACTTCAGGTATTTTTTATTTGTAATAAAAATGCTGCTTCAGTGGCTAACATAATTATCTTATATACATAATATTGTAATATATATATCTTAATATATTAAGACTCAACCCGTTTATTTGTCTAGGTCTGGACAGTTCGTCCTGCTTCCAATGTATATCTTTACTGAAGACTCTTGCTAGAGGGGGTCGGACTATCATCTGCACTATTCACCAGCCCTCAGCGAGATTGTTTGAGATGTTCGACCATTTGTACACGCTGGCGGAGGGACAATGCGTGTACCAAGGCAGCACGGGCAAGCTAGGTATGTAGCAAATGTATACATCTAGATTACATTGTCAAGACGCTCGATAGAGAAGGATAGACGATTGTTTGCACTATTCATTCGTATGTGCGAATGTTCAAGATAGTTAACCATGAATGATAGGTACCTGAACTTCAGATCGGAAGACCGGAAGACCACGAATCAGGACCACTGATAAGTGGTCCTTATGTAGTGAACCCGGTAGCAGCAAATAGTATCAAAATCAAATTGGGTCGATACTTACATTTAATGCAATGTTGGCACACATCAAATAAAAATGAAAAATTACAAAATATTTATGTTTTCGATTCTCTGTTGCTCTTTTGGTTATTATCTTTAGGTTTAAAGTTCACTACAACAGAGTTCAGTGACTGTTTAGTGAATATATTCAATTCAATTCTTTTTCCCTGGCTGCTGTGACAGATTGTCACAATTCTGCCAATGTCCGTGTCATTCTAGATTGTAAACCTTATTGGAGATAGTGATTGAAAATATGGCTTTTTATGAATAATATGGACGGTAATTTAAAGAAAATCGACCATAAAATGTAGGAATTTCCAAGATGATGTAATCTAAGAATATAACTTATATTTTAGACAACATTAAATGTTTACATACGAAGCTGTCACCATTGTTACGAACGTACCACATTTGGTCAACAGCTTGACCTTAATAACCCTCGAAATGATCAACTGCAAAATTGATTTATAAAGTTAACACTTTGTTCATCATTGTTTGTAATTAGTTTCGTTTTAATCTGGTTTGACAGTATCAATGATGTAAATATTGACAAATGCAATAGGTACTCTCAGGAGTATTAAAACAAAATCGTAAAATTTTATTCTTGATGCATTAAATATTCTATTTATGCAGACATTGTTCATTAGCATAATAAATAACAGTTTAGATTATTCTAATTTTTTTTATGCAAATCCGCTCAATCACCTACCGTTAGGTAGGTAGGTGTTGTGAAGGTCACTAAACACGTCGGAATTATAAACAAAACCACGCTGCATGTTTTTGAACATCTGAGAATTTATTACCAAATATCTTTAAAGCTAAATAACAGGTTGAAGTTCCTGTCTTGTGACCTATGTTCGCGTGGAGTTATTGCCTAACAAACTTCCAAGCATCCACTGAAAGAACCAGGATACCCTACATTTTTAAAACATATTTTAAACTATAGTTACAGAAAAAATAAAGAAGGTGCAGAAGACCGATTCTGCAAACACATTTAAATAAATAGACCCTTTTGTTCGATGCAATAAAGAGTAATTTAGCTCGCACAGCGCTGAATACCTTACAAACAACCTATAACTTGCTCTCTCTTTCTGTCGCGTAACGCTATCTTTTCTGACGCGTCAATCAAGTGTAACTTTAGGGTAGGGTTATCTTCTTGGTAGGCGAACCTTCTTATTCTAACTACTTCGACATAATATCTACTGAAGTAACTAATTAAAAGCTGCCTAAGTTTCAATCTTCTAGAATTCGTGTCTTAAGCTTTGCGCAACTTTACCATTTTTAGGGTTCCGAACCCAAAGGGTAAAAACGGGACTGGTTGATGGCTGGCTGGCTGGTTTGACAGTTTTATATAGTGCGTTTGTTATTTTAGTGGAATGGCTGGGTAGTTTGAACCTGGAGTGTCCGTCTTATCACAACCCTGCGTCGTTCATCATTGAGGTGTCCTGCGGAGAGTACGGAGACAATACTGGCAAGCTGGTGCGGGCTATTGAAAACGGCAAAAATGATATCAGGTTTGTTTAAGTAAATATTGGTGGATATTTCATACACCGTCATCTAGCTCCGAACTAAGCTTGTACTATGGGAACTAGATAACTGATAGAATACCTATATATACTTTTTTTTTTAAACATATATGATACATTACAATACACAGAACAAACATCTATGTTCATTATTGTTCATCATAAAAATATTTGTTCTGGGTGGGGTTCGAACCCACAACCTACAGTGCATATGACAGAGAAATCGCGGGCACAAGCTAGTACATAATATAGACCATAAATCAAAGTCAAATTCAAGAGGTATTTATTTAAATAAAATCATAAAAGTCACTTTGAATCGTCTTAAGAGCTAGGTGAAGATATGCATGTACCTACGACCAAGTGACCAAGACTAGAAGAATCGGGCTAAAACACGGCTTGGTGCCTTGCCTATCAAATATCTATCAATATAAAGAAAAGGCCTTGCGCAGACTGATAAAAATAATATATCCCCTATCTACGTTACATTAAAAACTAGTGGAAACCCTCGCGACATCGTTCACTTCGTTGAAGTTATTTTCAAACAGATTTCAACCCCCACTGCGTCCCCTTAGGGTTGAATTTCGGAAGTTACTTTCAAAAGGAATACACTCTTCAAATTTCAAATTTCTAGTGACCTGTGGTTGAGGCTGTGAATTGTAAAATCAGTCAGTCAGTAAGTAACGCAAGAGTTTTATATATTTCGATTTAACTCAACATTTACTTTCAGAAACGGCCAACCATTCCCCGACACCGTGCCCAACTACAACAACAAGAAAGATATGGAAGTATCCCTCAACTCTAACAAGGAGTTCAATAAGAACGACCTCTCGCAAGTTCAGGAGAAGTTCAGGGATGTTTCGAACGGGAGCAACGGACATGGACATAATCTGCAGAACGGAATACTGCAGTTTGCCGCTAACGAGATCTCTAAAGGTAATAGAAGTTGGGTCAAAATCAGCTTTACAACAGAAAACTTTTTTTTTATTCACTCACAAAAAACGGTAACAACAAAATATTAGGTATGTTAACAGTAGGTAGATACAAAACTTTTAGAATAAGTTTTAAGGGGCTCCCAGTCGCTGATTGCTCTTTTTCGAAACGAAAAAAGAAATACTTCTGAACAAGCCACATCTCCTATTTTTATAAGTATATTACTTCAGGTTCCTACCTAGATTTCTATTAAGCTGAAAACATAATTGCAGAAACTTTTCACGATAAAGATATTATTTCAAAATGATACGTTTTAGAATTTATGATCGAAATATTTTATATACCTACTATTAAAATCAACTTGTGATTTATTGTTAAAGATAGGTAATATGTAGATCTAGATTTCTATTAGAATAGATTTTTGATAAGTAATTATACATAATTTATATCATTAATTTATTCGAAAAGCTAAGGCGGACCACGCACCGACGTGTGTTTGTCGTCATTGCAGCGGTCGGTAGGATTATTTATCGAAGTGATTAAAGATGGGTACATCTTTATTCACATATACTATACATTATAAAATAGGAGATGTGGCTTGTTCACAAGTATTTATTTTTTCGTTTCGAACAAAAACAATCGTCGACTGGGAGCGCCTTAAAGAAAGCTTGTCTAATAGGCTTCATCGTGAAAAGTGAAGTATACTTATTTAAAGGTTATGTGAGCAATGATTCAGTACAACCTTCATTTGTCAGATAAAGCGATGCCCTAACATATAGATTGCACATTACATAGATAACTGGGTTCAAAGTTGAATAATTATTATGCTTCCCTGTTTGTTTTGTTGGGCTTAGCTCCGGTTTTGCAGTCTGACCTAGTATAATATAACTAGTTTGGGCCGCGGCTTCGTTCTAAAAAGGCCTATCTTATGTGCTTTTCCAGATCACGAACTGTGTAAGTTTCATTCAAATCAGTTTAGGTGTTACGGCGCGATTGAACCTATAATGTACTAACTCTTGATATTATTTATAATACTCGTAGCTAAAGAAATGTAATAACACAAGTTTTCTTATTTGAGTTTGTATATTTATTTGTTTGGTACTCAATCACATTCACATCGTAACGCCTGAACCAATTTCATTGAAATTTGGTAAGTATACAAAGATGTCAACACTCTCAAACCTGAAACTAGATGTTCAGAGCATACATCTACTTATTACCAACTAGCAATCGACAATGATTTTTAGGGCAAATTTTTTTACATCTTGGGTTATTGAAGTTTTAGTAGAGATCCTTAATTTTCTCTAGTAATAAATATAGCCTTAGTTACTCAGAGATAATGTAACCTATCATTCTAATGATGAAAGAATTTTGGAAATCGGTCCAGTAGTTTTCTCGTTTATTCGTTAAATAATTAAAAACATACAAAAATACGAATGTTTTTCCTCTTCATAATATATTAGTATAGATAAAACTAAAACAGAATTGATAACTTTTAACCGTAGTATATTTTAAAAACGTCATCGTATGATTCGTACCAGGTGATCCCTTAGTGGTCCAAATCCACGAAGCAGAGAAGCAAGACAACGCCGAAGTAGCGCTTCTCGGCGAAACTGCGGTGTCCCCGCGGCGGTACGCGACTTCGGAACTAACTCAGTTTTGGGTAGTACTCAAACGGACCTTGTTGTTCAGCAGGCGAGACTGGGTAAGTTACCCTCAGCATAGCCTCAGTATACCCCTTTCGGGGTAGTGCTTCGTATTTTTTGTTAATTATGTCTATTCCCAAAAAGGGTTGACGTCAGGCAGGCGGCCGGCTATAAAACATAAGCCAAATCCTCTTCGCATCATGTTTGTCAAAATAGTGTGCCGACCCCACATTAAGAGGGAAAAGGAGAAGAAAATGATGATGATATGCTAAAAAATGTTTATTGTATATATTCCAGATTCAATTCATTAAATGCATGAATAAACAATAAATCTAATAGATTAATTAAAGTCTTTACAGAAGTGCATCAACGAGCTGCATCAAATACACCGACAAGAGCACAGCTCTTAAGTTAGACGAAGAAAAAGGCAGAATTATTACATATATTATTATTAATTATATTTCAGACCCTGATGTATCTCCGTCTCTTCGCACACATTCTGGTCGGCTTCTTAATCGGCGCATTGTATTACGACATCGGCAACGACGGCTCCAAAGTGCTCTCAAATCTTGGATTCCTCTTCTTCAATATGCTGTTCCTCATGTATACCTCCATGACCATCACTATACTTAGCTGTGAGTCCACATTCTTCTACTTAGTTCTCTCTCTCTGGATGAAGTGCCCGATTGTATCTATTGCAATTGAAAATGTCCACCCGTCACACACATTGGACGGTCCAATCTTAATAAAAACCGGCTAAGTGCGTGTCGGGTCACGCGCAATGTAGGAATTTGTAGTTAACACTACTAACAATGTTATAATAAGTAATTTTCAATGGTATTTGAACAAAAAAAAATGATAATTTCTTCTTCAAGTACATTTTATAAGTACTGACGGATGGACATGGCGTAACCATAAGGGTTTCTTGTAGACTACGAAACCCTAAAAATACCGATTAGGGTCGCGGGTCGGCTAGTAAGTATAACATAATAATTTCATTATGTGTTTTGTTTCAGTTCCACTTGAAATGCCGGTGTTAGTGAAAGAGCACTTTAACAGATGGTATTCGCTGCGTTCATATTATCTCGCCATCACCGTTTCTGATATACCGTTCCAGGTAAATAATTGTAAAAAAAAAATATAATCACGACTGTAATCCCAAGTACGGTGGATATCCTCTCTTATCTACCGGCGCTCAGATCCTTAAAATTATTGTTTAAGACAAGGTATATTTTTTTTTTATGAATATTGAATAGTTTTCTCTCAATAACTGCAAAACATACAGTTTTGTACAGACTAACCAAAGTTTGTACAATAGAAGCCAGACAACTTACTTACCAATACTTTTATTGTGAATATTCAATAACACCCAGATACAGAACAAACATCTATGTATGTTCATTGCAATCACAGCCTACGGCGCATAAGGCTGAGTTACCACCAACTGAGCTGCGAGGTTGATAATAAATTAACGTAATTAATTATTTTCAGACTATATTCTGCGTGATCTACGTAGTGATAGTATACCTGCTGACGTCACAGCCGCCGGTCTGGTTCCGTTTCGCAATGTTCCTGTCTTCTTGTCTGCTCATATCATTCGTGGCGCAGAGCGTCGGATTAGTCGTTGGTGCTGCTATGAACGTGCAGGTATGAAAAAACTACTTTAAGAATAAGTTTTCTGGTTTTATTATGAAAATTTATAGAAAGATTTGATTTTGACACGGGTCTTTATCACCTTTAATTTATTTTCTCTATCACATCAAAACTCACTTTAATTTAATTTGATTCCAACATCATCACTTCAGCTTAGGTTAAGATAACCGGTACGTGATTAAGGCCATCATCAATATTTATGCGTACTAATCACGATAGTTTAATAGATAGTTCGATATAATATGTATATTAGATAGCTAGATATATAGTGTAGTGCTTTGTAAGAAAAAAAAGAAGAATAGAAATATACATAGCATGCTCAATTTGTTAATATGTTGTTATTAGTTGGAATAGCAATACTCTATGGAAATACAAAAATTTACGACTCTTAAATCCTGTATAGAACGGTGTGTTCCTCGCGCCTGTGATGTCGGTGCCGTTCTTGCTGTTCTCTGGATTCTTCGTATCCTTCAACGCGATACCGGTGTACCTCCGCTGGATCACTTATCTCTCATACATCAGATATGGTTTCGAGGGTACTGCGCTCGCCACCTACTCGTTTGACAGGCCTAAGCTGCAATGTCATCAGGTAATATTATTTTACTAGCTGACCTAGCGGACTTAGTACCGCTTTAGAATTAACAAATGTTGTGTTATTTTTTTATGTTTTAATAGTTATTCTATTATTCGGGACGAAGACTAATCCAACAAATTAAAAAATCATGAAAATCGGTCTAGCAGTTCTCGAGTTATAAATAGAATAGAATAGTTTATTTCAAACAAATTAAAAAAATTGTAATTGTATCTACATTGTAACTTATCTGTATAAGTTAAATATTAGGTACATAGGTAAAAAAGAACAACATAAAAAACTGACAGAAAAAAAAAAACAGAAATTGTTTCACAATTGTTTTTGTTTCTGTTTTTTTTCTGCTTGTGTTGTATGATTGTTGTAACAAATCCGACTTTGTTTTATATCCTAATAATATTATAAATGCGAAAGTTTGCGATAAGACTGCTATGTTTGTTCCCTAATCAAAAGTAAACGAGAAAACGGATTAAGATGAAAATTTGCTGTAGTAGATAAAAAATCAGAATAACTAAGGGAACTTAAAATCCGAAAAACAACCCCTAAATGATAGAAAAACGCAAAAAGGATGATTTTGGCATAGATGGCGTTGGTGTGCAATCTGATCAAATCTGACATCACAGACTAAAAAAAAATTGACGTCATAGCAACGCAGTTTTGACTAATGAACGATATGCATTCTACCAAAATTCGTAATTTATTTTATCAGTACAAGGTTTGTAAAGAAAAATTGGAAGCTGTCTGATATGGAGAACACAAACGTTTTTTTTACATGCCAAATCAATCTACAAAAAATACGAGAAAAACTGTGTTTTTAGTTTTTTCATATCTTAAAAAATGCCTGAGATATTTACGATTAAAGTGCGTATTTCCGGCCGAAGATTCTTAAAAACGCGGGCGGGCGCTCTCTAGCCTACCTATGACGTCACACCCCGTCACGACCGCGACCGCAACGCTGGTCGCGGCGCTCAGTTTTGTTTCGATCGTAATATCTTCTGAATGGAATGTCCGATTTGAGTAATTCAAAAAGTTATCTATAGATAATGAAACAGTTTTGAATATTAAATTATTAATTTTAATGTAATATATATAACGAATTTGGAAGGAAAACTGTTACAGCTAAGTACAAGTTTCACAAGTTTACGAGTTAGTCGACTAACTTAAAAAAAAAAATTTATAGAAGATATAAAAAAAATGAGTACAAATATCATTGAAAATTACATAAATAACGTTGTTAGCTGTGTATACTACAAACCCCTACATTGCGCGTGGCTCGACACGCATTTGGCCGGTTTTTATTTAGTTATCAATTACAAAGAAACATGCAAAAATACATTTGTTTTCTATTTATAACAGTGTAGATTTCACCGAAATCGGTTCACCCGTTACGTTGTGACATAGAGACATCAAAACTTTTGCAATCAGATTGTAGTGCTACTTGTTAGTATTTTTATTTATTTGTGCGTTTTAGTTCTAATATCGTAAACTTAATGCCGCTTCTCTTTTACTTTTGATGATCACTTTAAAGTGTAGCGCCTACCTTCATTAACGTATGCGTACCTTTATCATATAGGTACGCATACGTTAATGTAGGTAGGCTATATGCAACTGGTTGACAACATATTTCTAAAACATTGTTTGAATTTCAGACTTACTGCCACTTCAAGAACCCTCTCACCACACTGGAAGAGCTCGATATGAGCGACGCCGATTTCACACTCGACATCGCCGCTCTCTGCCTAATATTCGTGGTACTGCGTATATCTGCCTTCCTCTTCTTGCGTTGGAAGCTCAAGTCGACAAGATAAGCTAATTTAGACCTTGTTGCGTAGCATAAAGAGTCAGTGTCGAATGGTGCAATTATGACAAATATTTTACTGTAAATTCTGCTTCGAGCGACAAATATTTGACAAAGGGACTTCTACAAACAAAGAAAAAATCCCGAAATATTCTAACCATGATAAATAAAATAAATAAACTGACTCATGCCTCAATAGCGACACTGATTTCATATAGGGAAATAAGACAGGTGTTTATAATAGCTTATTTACTTTAAGAAATAAGAAGAAAAAAATTAGAATTATGTCAAATATGAATTAATAACTATTTGTATACAATTTATTATTATCTATTGTTCCTGTTTGACTACAGCTATGTAACTGCAGCAGTAATTTACAGTTAAAATAAATCAAAATTTTACTTATTTATCTTGAGTTTATATATACAAACATAAAATAATTCTTAGTTCTTAAAAAAAAAGAACCAATTTAATGTTTTTTGGCATTACGTACCTATTTACATGACAAAAATATTATCAAGTGCCTTTGTTGATATTTCAATAAATGACTAGACTGTTTTTCGTGCAACTTTGAGCATGTCTCGGGTTTCTGATAGGCTTTTAAGTGTGATATAAAAATAATATTAAAGTATTTAATTGTATGTTGATGTGATAGTTTTATATGTGATTATGACAGTAGTTCAAACAACCATTCCGTCATTCAAGAACCATTTTTATATACCTATACAAATACAATATTTATAATAATAATACAATATAATAAAACATGTTATAGGTATTGAATTGTTATGTTTGTGTCAAATATTTTTCTAACTGTAGAATTAAATAATGATAATATTGTATGTGTTATTCGCTTATATAATAATAATAGATATTATAAAAGATATGATTTACTTAATAGATGTCACTGTACCGTCCGATTACAATATAGGAGCTAAAGAAATAGAAAAACTAAGTAAATATCACGCGTTAAAAACGGAAATAACCAGACTTTGGAAAACACCTACTGAAGTCATACCTATTGTAGTCGGTGCCACAGGTATCATAGCTAAAAGTTTACACAGATATTGCATTAAGTTAGATTCGCACATAAATATTCACATCATTCAGAAACAAGCAGCTATACACTCAGTTACAATAATTATTAAAGTTCTTGGGGATACAGTTTTTATCAATAGGGGAGCAAATAATAGTAGTGAGAGGGAGTCTGAGCAACCTTTTCCCTGAGGGTCTCGGGGCGGGTGCTTAGACTATACCGAGCATTATAGCTCGAGAAGAAAAAAAAGATATGATTTGAAAATTGTTGCTCATTATACCATTAATTTAATTATACCCTGCCTTATTTACAATGTTTATTTTCATAAGAATGAGAAGCATACAATATTAAATTAAATTATGTGCAGGTCCCTAATATCCCGAATTATTATAATAAACATCTTCGTTATGTGTTAGATAATTATTTAGTATATTTCCATGTTTTTTTTTTATTCAGGTGCTGTGGTTTGTGTCTTATCACATCTATTTGTTTAGTTGGTTATTACTACTCTGTGGCTTTTAATCTAGTAAATTATGAGGACAATAAATAAACTAGAAGCTTATCCTTATAATATTCTCTTTACTTGTAGGTCTAAAGCTATATTATAATAAATAAGATAAAATTTACCATTCATTAACATTATTTACTTTTGCCGTGTCAAATTAGGATAGAATAGAATCAGGGGTAGTGGTATTGACTTTAATGTGTACTTAGTGTAATAGTAAGATGTTTGAAAGTTTATGGTCCAAATATCATTTATACATGGTCAGATAATGGTTTAGATGACGTTTTGTATATTTTTTAAATAAATGGTTTAAGATTTTAAATGGTTCTATTATTAATTTCACAATGATGTACATACCTACTTAAGAGTAGGTAACTTAGTTTCAAATTAATATTTTTTTAGTAGGTAGTATTAGTAGCACCTAAACTTATCTAAAGAAGCTATTGGTCAGCTCGTAAATTATTTGAAGGTCCGGTCCCTTTCCTTATAAAAAATAATCACTATTATTAGATAGGGACTTAACTATCGACTAATAGGTACCTACGAACCCAAACAACAGTTCCTGCTTTGCTTGCCTGTCAGCACCTTAAAGGAAACATAAATTCGAACGCGACATCAAATTGTTTTGAAACATCGCTCATATTCAAGAACTTAGTTTAAAAATAATATAATAAATACATAAATAGTTAACACCTAAAATGGCATAGGTACATTGATCTATCTGTCTAGTACTAAAATTAAATTAAAAAAACTGACCAAGTGCAGTTAACAATGTTAAATAAATCTTTTTAAATCATAGTATTTATAACTTCTTTTTTATTACTATTTCTCCAAGTCTATTTCTAGGGTTCCGTATCCAAAGGGTAAAAACGGGACTACTAAGACACCGCTGTCCGTCTGTCTGTCACCAGGCTGTATCTCGTGAACCGTGATAGCTAGACAGTTGAAATTTTCACAGATGATGTATTTATCTAAAAACAGCATAAAATAAATATATAAGTGGGACTCCCGTACAACAAACGTGATTTTTTTGCCGTTTTGATAATAGTACGGAACCCTTCGTGCGTGAGTCCGACTCGCACTTGGCCGGTTTTTTATGTTGTTCGACTATTACGCCTACTTAGTTGTGATAGTTTTGCTTCTATTTTCATGTAGGTACTACTACCGAGAATTTTTTCACGCCTCCAAACCCAATAGTTTAGTTTTAGAGGGACTCTAAAAAAAGACTCTAAAAAAAGTCCAATCTCACGAAACCCCACACCATGGGGTAGGCGAGAAAAAAAAAATAACATCCCCACTTTACATGTAAGGGAGGTACCTACCCCAAAATAGTTATTTGTTATACAAGAGTGCAAAGTTGCTTTTTAACCGCGTGTTCAATTTTGATGACCGAGCAAGCGAAGGATTCTAAAATTGAAAATTAGAATCCTGAGCGTTAGCGAGGGAATCGAAAGAGCACGAGGTGAAAAATCTTTGCACTCGAGTGCAACACGTAACTTTTCATTCCACCTCAGCGAGGAAATGACTAAATGCAAAAAAAAAACGTTTACAATCACAAGATATTATGTACTTTTATTTCAGTTTAGGTATTAACTACTACATTATGACAGGTAAGTAATACAGAATAATCTTATTAATGACGTGAAAAAATGCCGCGTAAAGAACCGCGTACAAAGCAAATTGAAAAAAGAACACCAAGAAGGTTCCGAGTCCGAGTTTTTAACAAATTAAAAAAAAGTTGTATGATATATTCGGCACCATAGAGGTAGCAGTAAATAGGTTTAATGATTTTTTTAATTCACAAACTTAGTGCACACGATGTTCTAAATTCAATTTACTTTATCCTCTAGAGAATAAAAACGGCTTTTGCACTCAGATATTGAAGAGCAAAAATACTCTTTCAGAGATGGTGGGATGAAAAAAATATTTTCAAGATTTTATTTTACCACTGTTGATGTGACTATTATGTCTACCATGCCACAGACGGACGGACGGACATGGCGAAGCTATAAGGATTTCTTGTAGACTATGTTAATGTTATCCTAAAAAGGATGGTCTTTTCAAGTTGGGAACTTGAGAATTCGCGCGGCCCGCGCACGCAGGATGTTGAGTTAAAAAATATCATGAAAAAAAGATGGAAGATAAAATATTTTCATTCAGTCTTGTGTGCCTTAGCTTAGGCTGGGAATATAGACGTCCGAATTTTTCATCCGACAGTCCGATCCGATTGTCTGTTCAGACTATCGGAAGGCGCTCGTGCCATACATTTTGTTTGAACACCAATACACATCCGATCCGATAGTCGGATCGGACATTAGAGTCGCAAACAGCGCCAAGGCGTTTACGATTTTATTGCCGATCCGATTGTCTGAAGGTGCGGTCTTATACATAGGTTGCATACTTTTGTACATAGACCAAAATAGACGTCCGATTCCTCTTTCCGATTTGCTACCTGTCTCGCTCTTTTGTACTAAAATAATTTTCTGTTTCACTTACTCAAACTTAAGCTCACGCGTCATACATTGCTCGCTATAGAAAGAAAGCTAATTTCGATCTGCCAAGTAAAATGACAATATACACTTGAGAGCAATAAAATCGCACACTTGCACATTTATACTTAAAAGTTAAATATATATATTATTTAGAGGTTACAGTAAATGAAAATCAAATGAAACTAAAGTGCATAACGTAGGCTTTTGCTGGACACATAAGGGGTTGAGTTGACATTGACCTTCAAAAACAATACAATAACAACAAAACAATAGGCCACCCGGAAATCGCTCGATCCAGGTAGGGCCGGCGGCGGGACTTATCGCTGGTATAAAAGGGTGCGTTTTGAGGGAAAAGTCATCATTTGCATACCAACATACAGTGTGAAAGCTTCTTAATCGATTACGACTTCAAACGGAACAAGAAAATGGATACCACACCAGAAGTAGCCGCTCAAGTGGTTGCCCTTATTGAATCGGGGCTAAACCAAAGTCAAGTGGCTCGACAGCTGAATTTGAGCCGATACTCCGTTCGTCGTGTGTACCAGACATACCAAGATACTGGTGGCTACCAACGACGACAAGGATCTGGCCGTCCTCGTGCTACAACAGAGCGTGATAACCGCTTTCTTGTGACGACGTCTTTACGAAATCGTCGTTTAAACGCAGCTCAACTGGGACAGCGGCTTCAAGAAGCTCGTGAAGTCGAAGTCAGTCGGTGGACGGTCAGGCGATTCAGAGGCGAATTGAACGAAGACGATTGAGAGAAGGTAGCCTCACTGCGCACAGACCAGCAAACGGGCCGAAATTGACCCCAGCCCACCGACAAGCCCGCCTTCGGTTCGCTCGGGAGCATTTGAATTGGAACGAGGAGCAATGGAGGACAGTCCTGTTCTCTGACGAGTGCAGGATGTGCTTACATGGCAACGACGGACGAGGAAGGGTGTACAGAAGATCAGGAGAGCGATTTGCCCAATGTTGCATAGCAGAACGTGTCTCCTTTGGCGGTGGATCGTGCATGTTCTGGGGAGGCATGTCTATGGAAGCAAAGACTGAGCTTGTGTTCATCACCGGACCGAATACTGGCCGTCAATCCAGTGGATTGACTTCTCAGCGCTACATTGAGGAAGTACTCGAGTGCCACGTCGTACCTTATGCTGGGTTTATTGGCGAAAACTTCCTGTTTATGCAGGATAATGCAAGACCGCACACTGCTGGCATAGTGTACGAATACCTTCAAGAGGTTGATGTGTCCGTTATGGAGTGGCCAGGTCGAAGCCCGGACCTCAATCCCATCGAACATTTATGGGACGAGCTGAAAAAGAGAGTTCGAGGCCGAGATGCTCCTCCATTGACTCTACAGGAGCTTCAACAGACGGTCGCAGAGGAATGGGAAGCGATACTTCAAGATTTAATCAAAACTCTTATAAAATCAATGAAAACCCGGATGGAGTCAGTGATTCAGGCCAGGGGAGGAAACACTTCGTATTAATAAAAAAAATTTAATGATTTTATCTTTTAATTTCTTATTTTTTTGATCAATTCTGGAGCAACCAAATTTATTAAAAAACATGCACTTTGGTTACTGACCCCAAAAAACACTTTAAATAAATAGACTTGGAATCTGCATTAAGGGGCTCCCAGTCGACGAATGCTCTTTTTCGAAACGAAAAAAGAAATACTTCTGAACAAGCCACATCTCCTATTTTTATAAGTATATTACTACAGGTTCCTACCAAATTTTCTATTAAGCTGAAAACATAATAGCAGAAACTTTTCACGATAAAGATATTATTTCAAAATGATACGTTTTAGAATCGAAATATTTCATATACCTACTATTAAAATCAACTTGTGATTTATTGTTAAAGATAGGTAATATGTAGATCTAGATTTCTATTAGAATAGATTTTTGATAAGTAATTATACATAATTTATATCATTAATTTATTCAAAAAGCTAAGGCGGTGAAGTTTGTCGTCATTGCAGCGGTCGGTAGGATTATTTATCGAAGTGATTAAAGATGGGTACATCTTTATTCACATATACTATACATTATAAAATAGGAGATGTGGCTTGTTCAGAAGTATTTCTTTTTTCGTTTCGAACAAAAATAATCGTCGACTGGGAGCGCCTTATAGAAACGTAACATAACTTTATATATTTTGTTTTATTTCAGTTTGTGTTAAAAAATCATGCATGTGCGATTTTTTTGCTCTCAAGTGTATAATTTTTTTTGTGAATACATTTACATACTAACACCCAGACACTCTTGCCTCCTAATACTAAATACTAACTGGTTTCCTCAAGATGTTTTCCTAATAAAAATAGACATGCCTATGGGATACGGGTATTGAAGCTTATCACGATCGGCAAATTAGAGATTTGGCTTGGGAGGACGTGTGTGCATCACAGCGCAGCTCGAGAACGAGAACGACTGAGTGAGTTTAGCCGTATGCTCTTTGTTTAGCCGTGTGAGAGAGTTCAAAAAATTAGAGGTGGTGCTGGTGCGTATTTACTCGACCAGGTTTGTAAACCTGGTTGGTATAGGCATAAAAAATACGTACTAGGTATGACGTGACAGTTTGAACGCGTATTTTGTACTGTTTTAAAGGTTCTAACCTCTCTGGAATAATAGACAATGACTTTAACTGACGACAGACAGCACGACAACTGTCAAAAAACAAAAAACGTCACAGTATCAAATAAATAAATCAAACCAAAACAGCAAATTGCAAAAACAAAGCTCGCTAGTGCGTGATCGTTTCTGGATATCGTGTACGTTATTAGCTTTATTAGGAATGCCTTGACTGCACATAAAAGGTTGAGATTCTAATTAATTTGTTTTATTATTATTGCCTGCATTAACCGAAAATGGATAACATAATTTCTTCGGACGATAGCTGTGATTCCGAAACCAGGTGTATGAAAAATCAATTATCTGGTAAGTATTTGTGAGGTATTTTTATCACTTGATTCTCCATGATTTACCTATCCTACATTAAATTAACCAAGATCCATGCATAAGTTTGTGTAAGTTGACAATTCTGAAACTCAACAGAATGTTACTTCCCTTGGAGGAATGAGATGACTGAACTAAAAGCCGGCGATTGAACCCCGAAACTTATTGAAATCTCTTCAATCCCAATTTTTTTAATTGTATTTTTTTGCTATTCTATTTAAACACAACCACCCACAATTTGTGGGCCCTGATAAAGGCACCAATAAGTTTTTGCACACAGAATTTGGTTTGGATGAAGACAACCTGACCAAGGAAGAGATGAATGACCTCCTCAAGGCCCTAAACAACTCCAAAGCTACCAACAATGAAGAAGAATTATTAAGAGAAAATACTACTAAGGTAACATAGATCTAAGAGCTATATTTTTAGACTTTGCTCAATTTATTTGTTATTATAAAAATCAGCATGATAATGTTTTATTTATGTACTTAAATTATAGTATGACTGAACATTAAAATTCTGTTTTTTTTTTATCTACAGCCCATAGCCATGGACACCACTGATGCTCCACTAACAAAGGCATTAAAACGACGTTATGTTGATGTCTCAGATAGACGGATGCCATGGAGCCTGTTCTCAGAAACTTTAACAAACACTGAGAAAGCGCACACATTAGCAGTCTACATCAAACTCATGTCCATCAACAGCTACCGACAAGCCCGACGATCTGCAATCTTTGCATCCTGGCCCCCCCCCATTCAAATAGTTGAAGAGTCAGCAAAGATTCAACCAATGCGCTCAACTAGAAGTGGACGCTCATTCCCCTCATATTCTGGGTTTGATGAAGACTCAACAGATTTTGACTTTGTTGTAACAAAACCAAAAAGGCGAAAAGTATCAGCATGTCAGGACACAACAGATGGGGTTTATTCAAATAAAGTAGTCAGCTTGAAGAGAAAGACTTGCAAAGAGGACTCGGAAAGATCACCAAAGGAATATAAATTCACTGAAATAGGAAATGGTGTTAAGCCTAAGCATGATATGTTTACTTTGATTGAAGACTGAGTATCTTGTCATATAAATAAAATATTATTATTATTCCTGTTGATAAAATGCTTGTGTAGAATATGCTTACCGGGACTAGGATTAAAGCTCCCAGACGTTGACATTAGGTTGTATTAAATGGTTTTACAGAACTTATGCTAGCCCTAGATTGTTGCAATTGGGGTGATAAATTTGATAGAACCTATATAGTACTATAAATGTTAAAAAGCTAATGGCGTTATTTTCAAAGAGGCATTAGTTCCAGTACAAACAAGGTACATAGTTCATTTAAATATTATTATCAGGCGCGACGACCGCACTGTGTCAGACGATCGTGCCTGGCCTATTTGGTACATAATGGTACCTACACTAATCTGAGCAATCTTTCGATAATAAATTGAATTTGCATGTTTGTGATGTTGTGTAGTCCTAGACGCGTCCTAAACCTAGCGTATTCGTACATTGACTGACGGTGGTCGCGACGCGACTTACTTTGATTAGTATATTCTAGTTGTTTCTAAAATCTAATCCAGGCAAAACATAAATGCGTTGCATTTTTTTTTCACAAGTTTTTCAATTTGGCGGCTATGTATTTCTATAGCGCTAATTTGGTTTAATCTTTTGTTAATAATATCTTAAATGTCAGTCAACCTTTATCAGTCAGACAGAAACAATAACATACAAATGCAGATTGCGTTTTCTCATGTGATTTGATGAGGGCTTTCAAATAAAGATAAATTGATAATCTATTGACCAAAAGTAAATCCTTCTCAATTTAAGGTCTCAGCCTGATGCCTCATAGTGATAACAAATAATAGTAATGAATTATAGATAAATAATATTAAAATCTTATAAAGTATCCATGTCTATGTAATTCATAAAATATAGGTAGGTACATGTTTGAAATGTGTCAGAAACTTGTGTACTATTTAGCTTATTCTTATGCTTTTTAATGAGGTTAGTTAAATGCGAAAAATATATTATAAAGGTTATTTACCTATCATAAAGTCATTTGAAAAAAATATGAATAAGTAGTTTATGTAGGTACCTACTTTTAAATTCGATAAAGCTCGGCTGAATAAATGCATTAAGAATCTAGAAAAGACAAAAGGGTTATCTAATCTAAGTTAGGTACAACATGTTACCTACTGTTTCTGTTTTTAAGAAATACATTATATTAGAGTAACAAGAGTCTTGGATATTTTTCAAGCTGAAAAAAACCATTGCCACTGTATAAAAGGTACGTAAATATTTATTTATTGTTGTTTTTTTATATTTGTTCAGTAAACAATGGAGTTAAATTGTATTTTATGTTAAAGGTGCATCTTTTGATTTTATCTAAAAAATAAACTGTTGAAAACATTGCAGTTTATACCTACTTATCCCCTACTTTTTTATTTTATTGTAAGGTAGGTACATACTTTACTTATATGTATGTATATGTAGTTGCCTAGGTACCTAATAGTGATGTTACTTTTTATTTAATTAAGAGTTCACCCAGGTTTCCTAACTAGATAGGTAGGTAGGTACCTACTAACTATTCATTTATCCAGTTTGTAGGAATAACATAAAAAACGAAATAAGAGAAGTGGGGTTTTTTTATAGACATTTTCCTACATTAAAATTTACATTTCGAATATTGTGTCTCTGCATGCCGCGTTTTTCAACTTGAATAAAAAAGTCTCAACTAGATATTTTTAGGCTCTAATAACTAATTGTAGGTAGCTTTAAAAAATATGTTTGTTTTTAATAGTTGATTTATAACTGAATATTATATATTGTACTAGCCGACCCGTGACACACGGTGTCCTGTCAAATTTAAATAATCAAATAGAAAAGACTAACCCCCGTATTCAGGAACGACACACTATGCAGTGTCGCACAACGCATAAAGTGATGTTTATGAAAAAAGATTTCGTCCACTGTGGGTGCGTGTTCTCACAGTGTCGCTCCTGAATACGGGGGTGAATGTTTTTAGTCCGTGATGTCAGTTTTGTCGCACACCAGCGCCATCTATACAGGAATCATCCCTTTTGCGTTTTTGTATCGTTTTGGGGATGTTTTTTTATATTTTAAAGTAGTCTATTATTTTTTCGGGCATTATATCTACATCTACAGCAAATTTCAACTTCATCCATTTTGTCGTTTAGGCCTGATTGAGGAACAAACATACACAAACTCACAAACTTTCACATTTATAATATTATTAGGATAGGATTAGGTTAAACCTACCTAAATACTATTTATACAAATATGGCGCTAATATTTAGGTGAACCGCATTGCCTCTTTTCCCACTAGTTCATGCCATTTTTTCACTGTTTTCTCCCCTATTTTTCGCCACTTCTTTAACCAGTGTTGGTGAAGCAGCCTTCATGTCATAAGCCCAACCGATTCGCGCGAAGAAATCCAGTAGAACCGTTGTGAGGTTGAAAGACACGCCTAGTTCTGACGCCTTGTAGTCCCACGGGAAAGTGTGATGGTAGTTGTGCCAACCTTCACCCATCGCCACGATGGACACGAAAATGTTCTCGCTCGGCATGATGTGTCTAGAAAACAAATAGGCAAATTAACACCTAACGCCATTATTAAGTACTAGGTAGGTTAATTTGTTCCCGTCTCAGCACTAAACCCAGTGGGTAACAGGGCGAAGTGCAGTGCGGCGTTAGTCTTCAGTCAGAGCCTGGGTGTTGTGTGGCGACGCTACGGAAACTAGTCGTCTATCTAGGTAGGTAGGTACTTTTTCATATTGGATTTAGCAATCCATCTCTCGTTTCTACATCTTTCCTACCTATAACTTACCGATCGTAAGGCTTGTTGCCCCATAGATGCGCGAAGCTGTTCACCGACCAAGTGAAGTTCAGAGAAATTGTGTAGCGCATAAATGCTTGTGAGAGCACCGCCATTCTGACGGACTCTCCCCACAAGAGCCAGGGGACCAGGCATGGGAGGAAAAAGCAGAATAGCACTTTGAAGAAGACGAAATGTCTGGAACAGAGAAGTAAGTAGGATGGATCTTACGAAAAAAATTGTATAAGATTTGGCTTATTCAATGGTTTCTTATATATAACAGTTAACACAACGTCGAAATTCGGATGGGTAGGTAGGTAGGTACCTACTTAATAATTCAATATTTGTAGGTGCCAGGGACGTAACATTGAGACCGTAGGTAGGTAGGTAGGTACGTAGGTCAAGATTACGGGCTACCAATGCACTAAACGAACCCTAACTCCAAAAGGGGTCGTTCAACATTGGTAGGTAACTAGATAGGTACATATTTTAAAGAATGTTACTTACGTAGGTAAGTACCTACCTACCTACATTATAGGTACCTACCTATTAAATCGCTGGACTCAATTCGGTGTTCCTTTGTAAGTAAACTCACCGCGTATGAAATTTTACTAGTGGATTGTTTTCAATATCACTCATGTCCATCTTCCGTCCCTCTCTGATGACATCCGGGTGCTTCTTCATCATCAGCCAGCCGACATGAGAGAAGAAGAACCCTCGGTTCGCATCGTGGGGATCCGCTGTGGTTTCAGAGAACTTGTGGTGGACCCGGTGGTCTCTGACCCACTCGTATATTGTATTCTGCATGAAGAAAATCTCTATTGGTCCAATAGTCTTTATGCCGGTCCACAAGCAATAACCCAATTGAAAAGTCATGGACACTCTTTACTAGGCAAGTCGGTCAAATGCTTGTGCCCACTGCCGGATATATATCTAGATAGGTACCTACCTATTAGAGTAAGTAGGTACCTCTAGACTAGTATATAATTTTTTCCTCCAAGAACTTGAACCCTATACCTATAATAGGCATCTTTTAACGATGCCTACAACGAATAGAACGTAGGTAGGTAGGTAGATATAAGTCTTGGGATCCGGACCTGCCAAATCGCTAAATCCCTGTTATTGTGTGTGCTGGCTTTTGTGTCAGACATTTTGGAATCCGCTGTTGACTCTAAGCGACTTAGGTATTCAGAGCAGTAAATATATCGCCGCAGAATATTCCTCGATCTTATATTTTTGCAAAAGTTATTTAATGGAACAATCGACTGCACATAACTAATAGGGTAAGTACTTAAATATTCATGCTCCTTCTCGCCTTCCTAGAAAATCAGCCTATAACCTTTTTGTGAAACAATATTCGAGAACCAATCTAGGTAAATACTCGTCGATGCCAAGACTCCTTAGGCAATATGATGCACTCTCCAAAAGTGATGATATAGACATCACCGATCCTCCAGCGAAATTTAAAAGAATTATACGTGACATTCTTTTAACCACCCCTATGTAATACACTCATCAGATTATGTCCTAGTATAATAAGCAAATAATATAGTTAAATAATTATAATTTTTGTGATATTGATTTTAGGTAGTTATATTTTATAATCTAATTTATGTACTGTATATGGAAGCTCTTATAACTTGATCTCATGTTTCTCTCACTCAATTTTTTGATCTCATGTTTCTCTTTCTCTTTTTATTTTTTTTAAGTTGCTCATAATGGTAAACCTAGTTGTTAAGTTGAGTCATCTAAGTGCATGCTGTGGCATCCTGTAACTGGGAAAACACATAGATTTAAGTATAATTGTTTTTAATTAGATGTAGTAAGTGATTTTTCTGTAGGACGCCCTAAATAAATAAATAAATAAATAAACGTTGATTAGGTAAGTACGTAGGTATTGCTAAAAAAAATGGCTAACCTGCCCAGCCGCTGAATAGCATGCCAGTAGGATGAGCTGGAGCGGCCACTTGGCTTTGTACGAACGATGACACCAGAACCGATGTACACCACCGGTCACTCCAAACCCGACCGCTTCCCCGATGAAAAATCCTGAAATAAGTACCTAGGTATTTTACCTAAAATATATGGCGTGATATGGCAACACTAAAAGGCTAAAAGCGTCAGGCGCCGCCGTGGTGGCAACACTGCGCATGCATGATTAATGTTGATGTTGAATGCAATACCTACATAATGTCTTAGATTATTTAGGTACTTGTCCTAATCTAAGCCTAATCTTAGAGAATACCTAATCTGTACACTTTTAATAGTAACTAGTTAACTAGTTCACTGTTAATGCACCTAAACCTACGCTTCTGCGTAGGTATTTGTATTGAAAGCGTAGGTATAAGTAGGTGCCTAAACAGCATAAAAACGTAGGTAGGTATTAGGCATTCAGTACCATTAAATATTGGTATGAATGAATATCATAACATGATACTAATCAAGTTTTTACAAAATAAATACTGACCTGACTAGCAAGAATGGCGGGAAAAGTCTCGTTAGGATTATGAGTTATGTTGGAAATTGTAATATAGAGTGATAGGTATCTGTAGCCCTAGTTTGTGGGCTTTCATTATAGGCTCTACTCAATGCTCTCACCAAAATAAGTAGATACCTACCTACATTTGAACTGTCGTAAGAATGACAACTTATGTGTACTTATAAGTTATACATGTGGTTTCCACCCTCTCTTTCTGTCGCTTGGTTCTAAAACTTACCGAAAGCTATGGTCTGCCATTTGGGGAACAAGAGACGAACAACATCGCTCAGAAACCACAGCGTGCTTACTACGTGCAGAGTAGTGATAGCTATCGTGTTGACCCACAGTATGGGGGTGACGAACCCAACACTTTTCTCCCAATCCCGGATTGGTTTCATAAATTTTGGCTCTTTATTTCTGTTGAGCGCTTCATCGTAAGGAGAGAGGTTTGCAGTTTGTTTCTTTGCATCATCTCCTTTGATGTCATTGGATGATGTCTTGGTATCGCGCACTTGTACTATCTGGATCTCTTTGGAGGTTTCGTAGAATTTTTCAATAGTTGCGGTGACTGTTGAAGTGGCCATATTTGTTTTCTGAAACATAATATATTATATACTTTTTGTCAACAGTGAAAAATAAAAAATATAAAAAAATAAATCAGCATCTACATCCGTTGCGACGTAGACAATTGAACTACAAACAAACACCAAACATATAAACATTCATACATCCTTACAAACATTTGCAATATACCTAAGTCCTCCTGTCATGTTTTACATCACAAAGGTCTTGGAGTGATTAATGATATACCTGTAATTTATGATGGTTTTATGTGCTTGGTTTACCATCGCTGGCCATCATTCCTACAGTAGTACAAAATTAATATCAGTATAGACATTGATTGATTTTAATGTCAGTGTGAAAGGCACTATTAATTTCATTCCCTTGTTACTCAAATTCAAATTCTCTTCGACAAACAAAGGGACCTACGGGTAAGTCAATAAAGTATAAGTACCTACCGAGGTACTTACTTACCCTCCTAATTATTGTGTGGAACTCAGTCAGTACCAACTTTGATTAAAAACACGATAGTCGGTCTACTTATCGATGGATAGGTGATAGGAGGTATCTCACTAGGCTGGTATTTACGCATTTATCAACAAAATTCTGTAATTTTGACAAAGTAAGTATTCGATAGCTGATGATCAGCCCCTACGGACGTGACATTACGGAAGTGATAATAAGGATACCTAGGTAACACAGATGTACACAATACACATTCATATTCAAGAAATAGTAATACAAAAAGTTCAAGCAAAGTGCTCCCGCAATTATAGGTTACCACAGCATGCGAAGAGTTTTTAACAGCTTAAAAAATATATCTATAACTATAATAAATATAAGGTAACACTATAATCTAAAGTCACAATAAGATAAAGAAGACGAAAGAATTTAAAACTGATTAAAAAAACCTTTTGTTGAGAATTAGGTATATAGAGATACGTGTAGGTAGTAGTAGGTGTAAGTACTTAATCGGTTAGGTACATAAAATATATATTATCGAGACATGAAGCTGAACTTTGAATCGTGCTTTACATTTTGGTAGAGAGTCTGTTAGGTCCAAATTACTTGTTTTTGAAATAAAATTATACTGCCCACAGATTTTTGGCAAAACGGAGTGCTTACCGAGATTTGTTCGTGCATAGGCAAACTAAACAAATTAAAAGCCTTAATTCTAGGTAAACGAGATGGTGCGGCAATACTTAAACTATTTGTAATGTCAATGCAATTTATTTTTCCATTAAAGACCCTATGCAAGAAAAAAGTATTGATTTGTTTTCTACGGCAAGATAAAGCGGTCATCTGGTAGGACTGGTAGTGTTTAATTATGTCTTTTTTTTCTTCCATTTTCCACATCAACATCTTTTTGCTTACCAAAAACCTCTTACAACTAGGTATTTCTTTGATGCTTCTGTGCCAAAAGTGGTGACACGAATTTGAAAAAACAATCGGGAAATTCTATATATTTCGGCTACCAACCAGATTTTACAGAATATACTTAAAAGTATTTTTTTCAGATTCGAAAACTATGAAAAGCTCTGGTCTGCGCCGCGTAATATGGATATTTTTGTATATATTTTGGGCAGCGGCAGGCATAGAAGGAAAGTGTTCAACAGATTCGCTAACTCCTCTGCCCTTCGTGCTTGAATACGCTCTGTGGAGAGGATGGCAGCAAGCCGTCTTGTACACGCCTGATGTTGATCCAGGTAGGAATATTAATTTACTAGCTGTCCCGATAGACGTTGTCTTGTCCAAATTTCAATAAATTCATTTTTAGATTTTTCGGAACCTTTTTCTATATTCTTTTATCTTTTCTTTTCTATATCTTGTACTGGTAATTACGAACACAACAAAAAAAATATCATCCAAATCGGTCAAGCCGTTTTTGAGTTTAGCCAAACTAACAACAGCAATTAATTTTTAGAGTTTCGTAAACAAGAAGAAACCCTTTAGTTTTGCCTTGTCCGGCCGTCCGTCCGTCCGTCCACAGTAGAGGCACACAACAATGTGCCTCTAGTCACACTATGCAGTGTCGCACAACACATAAAGTGATTTTTATGAAAAAAGATTTCGTCCACTGTGGGTGCGTGTTCTCATAGTGTCGTTCTTGAATACGAGGGTTAGTGTTAGAATTAGAACGCTGTAATTTGGCATGAATATGCATATTATTGGTCATCGACAAATTGGTACAAGGGTAGGTCTTTTAAAAATATTATGGGTTTGTAAAGACAACTTTTCTCAACTTTTCAAACTATTGGGTTTGGAAGTGTAAAAAAATCACTAAGAAGATCACGTAGTAGCGGTTTCGACCGCGTTTATCCCGTTCTCGTTGAAATTTAACTTTTCTCTCCATAAAAATCATCCCTGGACTTCAACGTACATTATTTTTTTTTATCAAAATCGGCCCAGCCGTTTACGAGTCTATAACACGGACATAGGTAGAACATTTTTTGTGTTTCATCATATACATTTTTAAAAAGTTAAATTAAAAAGAATATCTAATAACGTAGATATAAATAAAAATAATAACAATAGGGTAGAGTGCCCTCCCTAACGTACCTATAATTAAAAGTATAATTAACATATAATTAAAAGTACCTATAAGTACAATCATCGCATTAGTTAGGTACCTACGGAGAAAAACCCCAAAAAAATCCTCCTTTACGTCGACTTACCTACTTAATAACCTACCGTCTTTTTACATTATTCCTGAGGGTTTGTCACAATAATTCACAAATGAATTTATAACCAAAACAATTCACGTGTAACGCGTGTAAATAACACTTATTCAATGGAATGCCAGTTTGCGGAAACTGTGCGGAGACACGTACAAGATGAAGATATTGATAGACTGAGCTAAACACTGTATCGTCACGTACCTACGAGTACTTTCACACGTTCGATTAATACAAACTGACCAGTGACTAATAAAAAAATCTATCTAGGACTTCATAGACACGTTAGGGGTATAAAATCAAAATGTACACACGACCACAGACGGTAAACACAGTTAAACTTGTTTGCAGCGTATATTTTTCCTATGATTCTTTGGATTTCATTGTCACGAGGTTTCTTCACAATTCCAACTCTGTAAGTCGCAAATGTCAAGTTTTGAAATATTTTTTTACAATGTTGACTGTTCAATGGAAAGTTTATACCTATGTACCTACGTATACATTTGTACATTATTTACCTATATAGGTATTTGACATTTTGACGGATAATAATTGCAATCACTACTATTGCGCCACTAATGCCCATAGCACGAGTTCAAGTTGACCAATTGCAACAGCAGGTCTAGCGTTAGCATCCGATAACATGATTTGTCTACGGATGAATTTGAAGGAATATCTTTTTTGTCTTGTAAGCTGCGGTAGGTTACCTATGTTTACTGGTTGGGTATAAAGATCACAGAAATGGTTGAAAAAACAAGTGTCTATAGGTACATTCCTTGACTTAAAATTCACGTTCACTAACGCTTGGGACGGTTCGCTACATTCTACACTCCAATCTAATATTTGTCTACTCTTCCCTAGGCAAATCGTTTAATCGGGACATGGCCTGCTGAACTAGCTTGTAGAAACATATTTATTTCAGGTTGTTTATGGGCTACAGTCCGCTTGATAAAATGCCTGAGTGTGAACGGCATTGCGTCAGCTATGAACACGGCTAATGTAGTTCGAGTTCGCTCTAGACTAGGCATTGTCGTGATTTCAACACATGCTGGACAACATAATGCATCTGTGCCGCTTACAAATGTTATAACTAAGGTAATCATTTCCTAATAACTGAAGTAGTAGGTATTTCACTTTGTAATAAAACCACGGCCACAGTACAAATTGTCAACACGACTGAGCACATTAGTGCTTATACACTACCTACTAAGGTTTAATTCACCGATTTATAAAATAGTAGCTAGGTTTTATATTCGATAGCTATTTCAAGTTGAAGGACTCTAGAACTCTATTTGGCTATACCATAATAACCCGTCATGCCAAAAAGGTAGATCGACATTACTGCACAATTTTCGTGGAGATGACTATTTTTTTTACATAAAATATGTTACTCTCTAATCATTATAGATTTTAATAGTAGAAAGACGGACAGACAGCGAAGTCTAAGTAATAATGTCCCGTTTTTAAATGGGTACGGAACCCTAAAAACAAATATACATTATTTTTATCTTTATAATATTACCTCGTGTTGATTAGTACATATATTAGAAGCATATGTATAAAAAACCAAAGGTAGCATAATACATACACTAGGAACTAAAGTAACACGTGCTCCGATCTAGCTGAGACTCCAAAGTTTACCAACATAACTGATGACAATTGAATTATCGAAATTCCATACCTACTCTATAATACCTTGACATACTCGCAATCTCGTAATGAAATGCAAAACGTTTTGGATGGTCACAGTCAAACAACTAGATTTTTGTCTAAGCCAGCGAGGAGCGGCGACGGGCTCTTATCCTGTCTCTTGTCTCGTATGGATTTTTCCTTTACCTTCGCTATAAAACCTCTCTTCTTCCCAAATTGGTTCTAAGTCAACCCTGTAGGTTTCAGTTTACTTGTGAGAAAAAATTAGTAAAATTCGCGACATAAATAGCCATATTTTTTGATTGCGTTGTCTAAGCTAAGAAGCTTATATTTAAATTAGGTAGAATATTTATATACATATTATATTTAATTAGATTACGTTTACGATTACGATTACACGTCAAAATACAAGTCATCTTATTAAATAGGTCTTATTTTTGTTTTAGCTTCACCAGTTACAAATGGACACAACTTCCTTCGACTGGTTAATTGTAAAAAACTCAGCTCAGGACTTCAGCAACATGAACAACATATTAAATGCAACTTCAATTCGATTTGATCAGAATTTAGTTGTCGCTTACCCTTACTTGAAAAACTACCCTGGAAAAAGATTAGCGGGAGTATGCGAGGAAAATTTTACCCACAAAAAGAATACAGGGGAAGCTACACATAAATCTAGAAAAATACACTGCAATAATGAAAAAAGCAAAGATTGCACGACAAGAAACAAGATTGCTAAGTCGGATTTTGAGAAAAATTACTACCGATCTACAGATAGATTTAAAAACTTGACTAAAAATCATACATACGTCCATGAGGGGATTCTTTTGCCTCTATTAAATTCAGGATTCATCAATTACAACTTTTCAAGAAACTTCATAATGACGAACATCAGTAAATTTTCTTTATCTTTCAAGTTTAGGAATTGGCAACGAACGAATAGTATTGTGACAAGGAGTCCTCAGATACACGTGGTTCAGTATTTTAAAGTCAGAATTAACTCTACGCTGTATGCGCGTTTTTTAGGTAAGAAACCTTTTTGAGTAGTAGGTAGTTCGGTACCTAACCAATAAAAGCTTTGCTTTACATTTAATTAGTTAGTAAGTATAGTGATTGAAACACCACTGATTTTGTGTGTTTCAAGTTAAGAATAAAAATGTTTTACAGCTCCAATGACCGTACCTAGACCTAAGTAAATATTTGATATTTATTTCAACTTGATATTCATATTCATATTCATTTATTGCTCCAGTTGGTACAATGGTCTTAACATATTTGTACAGAGTTTCTCAACATACCTCCACTTATTCGTCTTCGTAAGGTACGAAACCCTAAAAAACGGATCACGGCTGTAATCCTTAAGTGCGGTAGACATCCTCTTAGATCTCCAGTATAAACTTTTCAAAAAAACAATTGTTTTGGTAATAACTTAGGTTCGTGGAGCCTTGTGAGGAGTATGTCAGGAGTGGCCGTCCCTTACCCAGTGGAGGCTCGGAACTTCCTCGGCGAGGAGCTGGTATTCGGTAGATGCAACTCCAGTGATGGCATCCCCTCGCTAGATGACGATGGCGACGGTCCGACTTCGCCAGCTTCCTTGGACGATGTGCTGCATTTTTTTACTGTACGACTGAACGCTACGTACGTACCTACTTATTTTGTACAGTTCAAGATGTTTTCGAGCGATTGCCAAAAAGGTAATTCTTACACCTCTATATTAGGCAAATGTTAAGTATATTAGGCGAATATGCATTTGATGGTCTAACTAAATAAATAAAGCTGAAAACGGAACGCGCTCCAAAATTGTTCCTAAATATTTATTTAGCTTTAAAAGTATATGACTATTTTATACAAAAACCTTCGCGTTTCAGTCCAATAACTCGGTACTACAGCAAGCTCGGCCTTCGCACCTATGAAGGAACATGGAGCGGATTGCTCGGAGCTCTGATGGATAACAGCGTGGACGTAGCACTGGAGCCGGCTACAGCGCATATCTCACGGAGTCAGGACATGGAATTCATCTTCCCTATAGCTGAGACCATGTAAGGCCACGATCAACACCAGCAATCCACTTTTTTATCATTAGCAGTCATTTTTGCTTTCTCTATTACTATCTGTAGTGTAGTTTAGTAAATCGATGAGTGTAGCAAGGCCATTATCACAGGTTAACAAAAAAAAAAATCATTTCTCATTGATAAGAACAGTCGTAGAGTAAAACATGGTTTGGGAGGGTAGTAGGTACTTGAGTCTTAAATTTACTGGAATGTCTAAATACAACCGATATAAATAACGACATTTATGTCGAGTGCTTATGAAGGTACCGTTGACTTTCAAAAACGGGTGCTTTCTTCAAGCATTTTAGCTTTACCATCACATCTTATTGCGTTGGTAAAGCTAAAATGCTTGTAAAGATCTGTTATTCTGATTTTCACCACTTAAACAGTGCATACTGCCTAGGTGTAACATCTACATCCGCCAGCAAGAAACCTCTACAGTGCGAGACATATTCCTGGCACCATTCAGTGTACGCCTGATAGCCTGCGTGTTTGGCGTGGCAATCACCGCAGCAATTGCTATCGTCTTCATCAGTAAGCTGACTCCAAAGCTGAATCCAAACAAGGAACAACGGGGTATGGGTTACGTTGAAGCGCTGTTGTGGTCTACTGGCATACTTTGTCAACAAGGTCAGTAATAGTCATGTGTGTCTCTTTTATTTGAGAGAAAAAAAGAAACTAAATGTGATCTTACGCTTTCATTTGTCAAAATCATATGCTTTCGCTCTAAACTTAAGCTTTGGCCGCCTAAAGGTACCTCCAGCGGTCACTGCAACAGCATCAGCTGGCCATTTACTAACGCAGTGACCGAGAGATAAGCAGTTAAACGATGGGAACATTTGCACAAGTTTTGATACTCGGTTAACTAAGTAGGTAATTCTACTTATGAATTTTTATACAATATACACAAGGGATGTTACAAGGCTAATGAACATGAAGAATTGCCATAGCCCATTATAATTTTTCAGGCGGCACCTGGACCCCACCGAATCCTGCGGCAAGTATCCTTCTTCTCGTTTGCCTGCTATTCGGTGTGGTGACATACAATGCGTATGCAGCCTTCATCACCTCCGTGCTGTCCGTGCGTGTCGCCAGCGTCGACACCGTATCAGCTGTGTTGCGCTCACCCAGCTTCCAGATCGGGTATATCCGGAACGGCGCTGATCAGATGTACTTGATGGTAAGTCTAAACTTAAATAGAAGCAGATAGGTAACTTTAATCAAAACTTTTCTCGGTTTCCAAAGCTAATATTATTGATTAGTATATCTACATCAGTACTTGGGTATTAGTTCTGGTGCGACAGGATAATTCCTGTCGCACGTAAATACATTAGTATTTACAGGAAGTATTAGTTCTCTAGAACTTAACCGGTTTTTTCAGTCAACGAAAGATGTCCAACTCAACGCGTTTTACATTCGCGGGTATTCGAATGCAGAGAATTTGGTTTCATCAGCGGAGGAGGGGTTGGCTCGAGCTGCGAGCCAGGACTACGCTTTTTTTGCAGGGCAAAGGGCAGCTCGCTCTTCACTAAGGTATTAGAATATTGTATGCGTCTCTCATGGGTACAGCTTCAGATCGGCAATCTATATTGTGCAACAATCTTTAGAATTGGCAGTTCTAATGTTTTATTGGATGTTTTCCAGCGCATCGCTAGGTAATAGCATTTAAACGAATTTATTATAATGAAAACTACTAGCTATGCACACATGCACAGTGCTAAACCCATAGGTCAGAAAAACCCATAGGTTTTTTTTGGTATGAAAGATTTCCATGGCGTTAGAAGGCAAGTATTTAATGTTTATCAACGTGTTTGTTCAAAAATTTATCTGTAAGAAGGAGACTACTAGATTGATTATGCTACTAGTATGATGAATGTAGATATAATATTGTGTCCAAACACGCATTTTATTGCAAGCTTCGTTTTAATGTAAAAATCTGTTTGGTGCTAATATTGTAAGTTGAACGTATTTTTAGGGTTTCGTAGTCTACAAGAAACCTTTATAGTTCCGCCATGTCCGTTCTTTCCGCAGCTTAGCTCAGAGACTATCAGTGATAGAAAGCTGTAATTAAGCATGAATATACATATTAGTAATGTCAACAAAGTCGTAGAATAAAATCTTGAAAAACATTTCCCCTACACCTAAAGTGGTGATGTTTTTTTTTCTCGCGTACCCCATGTTGTAGGTATCGTTAGATAGGTTTTTAATACGTATGGAGAGTTTGCGAACACATCTTTTCGATTAAGGGATTCGTTTGTGAAATATTAAGCTTTAAAGTGCCAATTTTTGTTAGAAATAGGGGTGTGAAACATTTCAGGGTAGTAGTACATATGTATACGGAAGTTAAAAGCAATACTATAACAGCTAAGTAGGCGTTACAAGTTTTCGAGTAATAGACGTAATAGTCGACCAACTTATAAAATGTACTTTAAGAATATTAGATAGGCAGGTTAATATTACATGCCTCTCTAGTTTTTTTTTTAGTTCTTATTATATTATAATGTGTACTCGCTATTATTATTTTTTCTTTTGTTTGTAATTTGTTGCTTCTTCATTAAGATATTAAAAGCATGCAGTGTTTACCTGTAAGTGATTGTGCAATTAGCGTAAAACAGTACTATTGTACATAATTTGTAAGGTTTTTCTTTTTCATGTATCGCTGTAACAATTGTTGGTAGACCATAATAAATAAAATAAACTACGAAACCCTACATTGCGCGTGACCCGACAAGCACTTGGCCGGTTTTTGCTTAGTTCATATGAGTACTTTTATGTTATGGCATGCAATGTTACGTGGTCAACAGGTCACTGAGCCAGGCTCGAGGCAGATGTTCTGTGAGAGAGGTTCCTGTGCACTCAACGCGCGCTCATCTCGCCTTCCCTCTGCCAAGGAATTCCCCTTACGCCAGACTTACACTTATCAGGTACCTAGAGCTATTTCACTATTCCAATTTTCAAAACTGTTGCGATGCATAAAGTCGTTATACTTAGAAACAGAAGTAAATTGGTCTTTATTTATTTAAACAATTAGCTGTACAGTAATGCGAGTTCAATACTTACAACTGTAGGTGTAAAGTTGTTCTATAAATATATGTTTCGAACTTAGCCAGGCTAATTCTCGTTTGTATATTTGTTTTGATCAGAGCCTTAGCGAGAGGCTTTATGTCGTCTGTGGTGGGAGATTACAGTATTGATTGTCAACAGACGTGCGGCGTGCGTGTATGATAATTTTGTATGAAGTCACATTAAAGCACCTCTGGCGTTCTTTTCAAAAACCTTATTTTTTCATACAAAATTCGAAACTTATCAAGTCATCACCAACCATGAAGTGGATATAGGAATGCTGTTGTCTCCCACTTGAGGCCCAGATGTGAATAAAATAATACTTAGAATGGGCCAACAAACTAACTCAAAAATGCTAGAGAGCTTATGGGTTAAGCTATAAGCATTGGTCTATCTATAACATTGGTCTATCAAATGATGTATTGGTCAATCGAACGCCTTAACAATAGTTTTGCATAGTCTTCTACAACTCCGAGGCGCCGGTTCACTGGCGCGGTTGGAGGCGTCTCTGGTGCCGGAGATGCCACATTGTGCGCCACCACCTGGGTTCGCCTCTGCGCGCGCCGCAGACGTCCGGTCGGCTCTACTGCTTCTCGTCACTGGATATATTGCCGCTTTTCTAATCGGTGAGATCTTAGACCACCCACGCTCACAGCGAGAACCCCCGTGAACGCCCGAGAAGCGTACCTTTTTTAGGGTACCGTACCTAAGGTATCCATAAAGGATTGCTCGTGTGTCTGTGCATCCGCTCCTCAATTCCCCATCCGCTTATCTCCAAAACTAATGAGCCCAAAATTTAAAAAAATACAGAAAATAGTTATCTGTTTAGAGGAGAACCTATAAGAAGTTTACCTGCACTGTACTTCTTGACTTGCTCTTTTCCAGTTTTATAAGCTCAATTGGAAATATGATACTCATTTCATTACAATATTAAGTAATGAATAGGCTGATTATAACGAAAGGTTTGCATAACTAAACCAGTGGAAGCCCCCGCGATTCAAATACATTCTTAGGAGTTGAGATTTGAACCATAAAAGGAACATAGGCTCTACGGTTCATGCGAGTCAACTGGTATATATATTGTTACGTGACTTCCTGACTGGCTGACAACTAAAAAGTATACCTCATATCTTGACGGGTAGCTCATTTTGTATTCCAGAGGCGGACAAAGCTCAACCCCAAAGTTGCAGTCGTACACGATTGCGAAGCTTCTGCTAGTTTTTGAACCAAATTGACTTAATACTGATATTGCTTCTGAAATTCTAATATGTAGTCAGTGATCCTTTTTCCCGACAAGATAATTCAAAATGGAAGGGTTTAGCAGTATTTTATATGCTCGTATGTGTTCATACTCTATTGCCTCATCTGCTAAATTAATATCTAGTCGTAGAACTCAAAAGTTAAATAAATTCTGACTCTACAAATTATATTAGAATATATTAAAGTATTCAATAAAATTATATTAGAATATATTAAAGTATTAAATATGCTATCAAAAACATAACTTGTTAAAAAAGCCAAGTCTTGCAACGTAAGTCAGTTCTTCTACCGTAAATAGTTAAAATATAAGATTCATGTAATACCAAGTCGGTTAATTTATTCAGTCCCTACTGTCTTAAGTTATTACGTAAAGGTTAGCTAATTACGTCAGCGGGTGAGTGAGTGACAAAAATAAAAATTTGACTAATTATAGTTCTTAAACTACTGGTTCAAATTAAATGAAATTTTAAATATACTATTTTTATACAATGCCTACTTGGTTACTGAAAATTCAGTTTATCCATAACAAAGTTATAGGGGGTCGAAAATGATCTGTACCGCTTCAAGAAAAGGATGGTACGGCCGTGCCGCTTTTTTTTGCTCGACTTGGCCCCGCACTGCCGTGCACCCAGATTAAATTTGAGCCAATTATATTATTATTAAAAACATGTATGTTTCAGGTCTCATGGAATATAGTTGGAAAAATCGCAAGGAGCTTTCAGCTTTCACGTCCAAATGTTATTCTCGGTGCTTGGATATTGTTATGCAGATTTAGTATACCTAGTAGAAAAAATAGAATAGGCTCACGACTTGGGATTGTAGATATCTTCTTAGCTTATTATAATACTAGCGACCCGCCCCGGCTTCGCACGGGTAGCATGTTATTATACATATAAACCTTCCTCCTGAATCACTCTATCTATTAAAAAAAACCGCATCAAAATCCGTTGTGTAGTTTTAAAGATATAAGCAAACATACATACAGACATACAGACGCGGGAAGCGGAAAGCGACTTTGCTTTATACTATGTAGTGATTTACAGTACCTAGTTAGCATTTCAAGCCATACATTTTTATAAAGATAAAATCTATTGATGGATTGCCGGTATTATCACGCACTCAAAACAGTTAAGGAAACATCGTGTAGAAATCAGTTAGTGCGAAAAGAGGCGGTGGGTTTGCAACTTGTCAGGTATGGAATCGTAACTACTGCAAAACTAGAAGAATCAAGCAACAAACACAGCTTAGATATAAATAAGAAAAGAAAATGGATCTCCTTTACATCATAATACTTTCCTCCCTAAACTCTAGACGAGAAATCACACATCGGTATTTGAACACAAATAATTTTAACGACGTCTGCGCGTGGTGCATTCTCAAACCACACACAAATAATCAAAATGATTACGAGAACCTGGTGGAGAATATAAAAATGGCGGGAGATCAGTCTGTTGATTTATTCGACCTGTTGGTTTATGCGGAAATGGCAATGAAAAATAATAAATTAAATAAGAAAATACTTAAGAAAATAATGGAACGTATTTTTATTAGGTTATAGAGTTTGTAATATGTATATTTAAATATAAATAAATAATTAAATATATAACATTCAGTATTTATTCTAACCTTAGGCTACCTAAGGTATGGTTTTTTATTTAGTCTTCAAGGATTTTCAAATGTAATTTGGACGTATATGTCGTATACGTCGTATACGTATACGTCTCTTAGACATTTCTGCTGCTCCAAACTTGGGGATTAAGCCGCAAACCCACCGCGACGCATGCTTTGCACGGGCTCGCGACGCATTTTATCAGCGTGGGTTCATTTTTTGACAAAGTGGGTCTAAATTTCCACTGCTGCACACGCTATACACGAACATTAACTCACAAGTGTTTTAAATCATACGTTCATCACGTTTGCGTGTACCGCGTACATAGCGTGCATGGCGTTGACAGCGTTGAGCTACGTGAGCACCATATTCGAGCAAGCTACGCGTACACCAATGTCAATTCATGCGTAGTGTGTCCGTGCGTTACAGTGGAAACAATTACATACATTTTATTGCAAAGCAAAACTTATTGACGCACGTGCGTCGCGGTGGGTTTACGGCTTTATACTCGTAGTTTATATACCAATTCAATTTTTTTAGTTTTGTGCTTCTTATGTTTAAGTAATAAAACAATTGGTTATTAATTAGTAAGTATTTGATTGTATAGGTAAAGACGAACAGTAAACATAGAAAACTTCATAAAACTATTTGATTGATGTCATCTAAGTATACACTATTCCCTCCTAAGGTAATGATCTTCTGGCAAAGACTGTTCCTTCAGAGCGTCTTCTAAGCATTCTTGTAATGGCCGCTTTGTCTTCACCATCTGAGCCATGGTTGTCTGAATGGTCTTGGTATCAACGGTGCGTAGGTTCGTAGCCAGGCCGAGGGCAGCGAAGACTCGGATAAAAGTAGTTGAGCAGCCGAAATCTACAAACATAAAGTAGGTATTAAAAGTTGTCTACAGTTGATAGATAAACTTTGGTGGCAATTCTGTTGTCTCGAGGCACTACAATTTTGTAAAATACAAACGTTTCTTTTCTGTTAATGTTTAATTAGTATAAATTAGTGTACCTAACCTAAGACAGACAATTCTAAAATTTATAACAGTTTAGTCATCGTTTTAGTTATTTGAAGTTACGCTACTTTAGGCTTTTACTTTAGTAGAAGGAATAAGAGCGATCGTATTTTACACACTTTTAGTTTGTAGAACAGAATTACCGACATTGACACATAAAGGACTTCACATACAGCAGCTATAATGTAAAGATGTACATTATAGCACGATACATCTCATTACATGTTTCCATATAAATCGTCAGGAAACCACGACAGCTATAATAAACATTGTTACATCTTCGTATCTTAAGATACAAAGTGAAATGAAAATATATTTTTTAAGATACATCTGAATACATCTCAATACATCCTTTTCGGACAGAGATATACGGAAATCTCTGTCCGAAAAGGATGACAAAAAGATACATTACATTAGTGTGTGTGATACATTAAGATAATTTAAAGCTATACACATCCCGGGATGTAATGTATTTTAATATACATTATAGCTGCCGGCCATGTGTGAAGCCCTTAAGGTGTGACTCACACCTTATGTGTGTCTGTTCTATTCTGTGTCACACCGTGCGACCAGACATAGCGCGGCATTTGAGCTGTTAAACGGAGTAATAAATAGTAAATAGTATATTGAGTTAATACTTCGCATACCTATCGATCTCAAATGATAATGTAATATTATGGTAGGTACTAGCGAACTGGTCTGATGAAAGATTTTGGATGTAGCCATAGGAACTCCTCAACTATACAACATTGTTTGGGCTCGTTGGATTTGTCTTGACGAGCCCTAGGATTATAAAAGCTTGTTTTAAAATATTTTTAATAAAATAAAATGGCCAAGTGCGTGTCGAGCTACGTGCAATGTAGGGTTTCGTAGTTTACACAGCTAACAACGTTATATAAGTAACTAGCCGACCCGTGCCCGCTTCGCTAACGTTAAGATACGCTACGTAAGACATTTCTAATAATTGTGATAAATTTGAATGGTTATGGCTATGGCTTGGATGCAGATTTTTAAGGTGTACAATACTGTAGGACATTATTTTGATAAATCTCGTAGGGTTCAGCCAGCCTTTGCATTGTAAGCGCATAAAAATGTGTTTATTTACATCACATTAGAAACCTCTAAAATTATCAGTGTTTCTTTACAATATTATGCATGTATTTTACATATAAACCTTCCTCTTGTATCATTTTATCTATTTAAAAAACCGGCCAAGTGCGAGTCGGACTCGCGCACGAAGGGTTCCGTACTATTATCAAAACGGCAAAAAAATCACGTTTGTTGTACGGGAGTCTCACTTAAATATTTATTTTATGCTGATTTTAGAGAAATACATCATCTGTGAAAATTTCAACTGTCTAGCTATCACGGTTCACGAGATACAGCCTGGTAACAGACAGACGGACAGCGGTGTCTTAGTAGTCCCGTTTTTTACCCTTTAGATACGGAACCCTAGAAACATAAAAAATAATTCATAATATCTCGTAACCTACCTATTTACCTAACTACGTAGTTAGCATTCCACACGTGACAGGTTGCAATCCCGTCGCCGCTTTCAAGAATACTAACAGGTTTCCTCACGATGTTTTCCTTCACTGTTATAAACACGTGTAACGCGCATATAAGTACATTTTTCGAACAGAAATATCCATTGATGCACGGCCAGGATTCGAACTCGAAATTAATTGGTAATTAATAATATCTACCTAGGTACCTATTTACCTAACTACATGAATTCAATAATTCAATTTCAAACTTTTTATTCGATCATGTGAAGTACCACCTATTTACCGACTTACTTTACCGATAGTGGTAAAATAGCGCCACCTGCCAGCGGAATCGCAAACCTCTTTCATCTTACCTCTCAAACCCCGAGCGGTCGCATGAGACCGCGAAAAGTACCTATAATACGTAGTAACATCAAATGAAACTAGATGGCGCTGGAATGCAAAAATCAAGTTTGTTGTATGGGAGCCCCCCTTAAATATTTATTTTATTCTGTTTTAAGTATTTGTTGTTCGAGCAGCAATAGAAATACATAATCTGTAAAAATTTCAACTGTCTAGCTATCATGGTTCATGAGATACAGCCCTGTGACAGACAGACAGACGGACAGACGGACAGACGGACAGACGGACAGACGGACAGACGGACAGACGGACAGACGGACAGCGAAGTCTTAGTAATAGGGTTCCGATTTTACCCTTTGGGTACGGAACCCTAAAAAACCGCATCAAAATCCGTTGTGTAGTTTTAAAGATCTAAGCATACATACGGACAGACGGACAGACAGACGGCGGGAAGCGACTTTATTTTATACTATGTAGTGATGATTTTCAACGACATTTGTAATAAAAAGTTTACGAGTAAGCGTCGAGCAACTTAGAAAATACATTCTCTTAGTTGGTCGATGATTACTCGTAAACTTGTAAAGCCTACATAGCCGTGATAGTTTTCCTTTTAAATTCGTTATATGTACTAATACCATGAATTTATTCACACCTCCAAAACCAATCGTTTAGCTGGTAGGGGCGGGGGGGACACACTTGACGCTTAATATGTCACAAACAGATCCCATAATCGAACAGTTGTCTTCACAAACCCATACGGTGCTATTAATAAAAATTTACTTATCCAAAGATCATCTGAGGTTACACCAAGACTTGTTAATACCAGCTTAATGTAAGCAACTCCATTTCTAATCCTTGTTTATTAATATTGAATTCGACTAGTCCAAACGTAAGCGTTGGACTAAATTTAATCCTGCGCTAGTCTACGTTTATTAATGAGACGGATAATGTTTTTTAAAAACCTATGACCCAGTACCTATACTCAACGACAACTCACACCATAGATTATGCGAGAAAAAAGGTGAGGTAACCTAAAAAAAAATGATTTTCTAGATTTTATTCTACGACTTTGTTAACATTACTAATATGTATTATACATGCCAATTTACAGCTTTCTAGCACTTGAGCTAAGCTGCGGACGGACGGACGGACATGGCGAAACTATAAGGGTTTCTTGTAGACTACGAAACCCTTAAAACTTATTTTGATCCCCGACGCAAAATTAGGGCTGTTATAAGTTTGACGGTCTGTCTGTGTATCTGTGAAATTCTCTGTGGCATCGTAGCTCTTAAACTTATGAACCTATTTTGATGCGGTTTTTTTTGTTTGAAAGCTGGCGAGACCGTAATGGTTCTTAGCTATATTTGTTAAAGGGGTATTGAAGCAACTTGTACTGGTCTGATCGATTTAAAATGTAGTATCCTGTGACTTCAGAGGCTGGGGTATTTTAAACTTTAACTTGAGAGCGTAAGGATATAGGATAAGACTCACCATAAGTGCCAAACTCGCCAGACTTGTAGTCGTACGGTATCATGTAGTGGTAGTGAGGCCAAAACGTTTTGTTGACGATGAACACGGAGTTGGAGTCCAGCGGATATCTATAACAATGCAAGTTATTGTAAACTATTGTAAAAAATAATATATTTTAGCTCCGGTCCGTGGCTTTGCTTATGATTGCATTTCAGCAACATACGTTGAGTAAGAGTGAAATATTTCGGAAAAATCAAGAGTGTTTTCAGGGTATTCTAGGCCCCAAACATCAAATTTTTTAAATAAGTTTTTTGTTGAAAAATATTTTTCCAAGACCAGCTTTTGTAAAATGCGCCTTTGAGTTAAAATTTACTCATAGAGGGGTTAGCACGAATCACTATCGTGTCGTCCAAATGCCAAAACAATACCAAAAGTGTAAGTTTTGACTGACATACGCTTTCGAAACGGTAGTGGTTCGCACTCAGGCCACAGCAGTGCTGTGCTATCACCTGTCGCATAATATTGCACTGTCATTGGAACTTAAGAGGTATGAAAAGTTTTTACTGAATCTAACTATTTATTAGGGAGTTCCGCTGTGAGTGTCCGTTCAACAGCTTTCGTCTCCTGTTCTGTCACCAGAACTAAAGACGTATGCGAAATTTCAGCTCAATCGGATACCAACAAGTGGTCTAAAAATGGTTTACAAATTTTGAAAGTTACAAACAAACATACGAACAGTTAATATAAAGCTGAAGATAATTATAAAGTTTTAAAAAATATGAGGAATCCGATTGTCTACGAGTATAAATATGTAGAATGCGGTCCCTATTGTTGATTGTTGAGTGTCCTCAACCGAAATTTTTCGTCGTCTCCACTAAATGGTAGCTAAGTAGCTATACGATCAGAGACCCTGACATAATGGACTTGAGTGTTGATCCACCAACCAAAAGGTGGGCCAATACTTAAGTCATCTACCTGTACTATCTATACTAATATTATAAATGCGAAAGTAACTCTGTCTGTCTGTGACGCTATCACGGTCAAACCGCTGAGCCGATTATGATTAAATTTAATAGTTAGATATATTTCATATTGAGATGACGTACATAAGCAGTACTTAATAGAGTATTATTAAATGATGAAACAGTCTACCAAATGTTATGAACTATCTTGCAGTTATGACAGACATCCTTTAGCTATAAATATCTATATCTACACTAATAATAATATTAGGTACGCCTACCTAAAGAAAAAAAAACATTATTTGCAAAAACTAAAAAAACTACGAGACCAATAATTTTAAACACTCTTTCGTCTACCAAAAGCTAACTTATCAGCGAGAAACATGGGCTGATCCCTAAGATCCCGAATCCGATCGGTCCCTAAACTAAAGTATAAAAAATTTGGCTATAATCTTCATTAAACATCCGTGCAAAGCCGGGGCGGGTAGCCAGTACTAAATCCTAATAATATTATAAATGCGAAAGTTTGTGAGTTTGTATGTATGTTTGTTCCACAAATCACAGACTTTCAGTCTTTTCTATTCGATTATTGCAATTTGACAGGGCAACGTCTGTCACGGGTCGGCTAGTAAAACATAAAAGAAACCAAATAAAGCACACACTACAGCCAATAGTAGGTAGGTACATCAATCTATGTCAGATTACATTGACTTACACAGACTAAAAAGATTCAGGCGTCATAGCAACGCAGTTTTGACTTATGATCGCGCTATCGATCGTTGCGATTTGGTTCGCCATAGGAAAATCTTGTTGCTAATAGTGTGAGAGTTAATCCTAATCATTATTAATAATATTTTGTTTAATCGAAAATCGTTGGAGCCGTTTCCGAGATTCTGATTAATATATTTATATACATAATATATATGTACAAGAATTGCTCGTTTAAGACGAGTAATACCTAAATGTTTCTGATGAATGCAGAATCGTTTTTTCTCAATAATCGCAAAACATACAGTTTTTTATTATGACTAGGATAACTTAAGGATATAATCTAGATAAATTATAGAACACTTTTGGCGAAACTTTTCTTGATAGATTTATTTTCCAAAGTTGGCTCTTCAAAAACACTAGTTTCGTTTTGTACCAAAACTATGAATAACTAAACGGTTAATTTTTATATAATTCGTTATAAGTAAATTATAGACAGTTTCTTATATATATGCAGTTTTATCACTTTTTCCGTCTTATCCGGGTTGACTCAGCCCATACAAGAAACCAAACATTTCACATATTACCTTAATGGTATTCGATTATTGATTTGAGGAAATGTATTTTTGTTTCCAACGACTTGATAGTACTTTACTCGTTACAGTAAGAGTCACGTTATGGGGTTTACTGCGGTTAAGCTGTAGCCAGGAAGGAATCCAGCACAGCGCCTCTAGCGGCCTGTAGCCTCTATCTACACCGAACTAAAATCTTTCATACAACTAGCTAAAACGATACTCGATAGCGACTGTAGGTTGGAAATCTCATTTATGAGCCCTATTATAATAAGGCTACTGATTGTTGTTGGATGTAGCAGCGACTAGTGTTGTACCCCCATGACTAAAATAATTTAAGGAAGAACTCACTTTTCATAGACTTTTTACCATGTCATGACAATTACCTTATCTCTTCAAATATCATACCTGTAATTTTCCCGACGTTTTGACTATTTTACAATAGCTATGGTCGCAGCACTCGCGGCGCGTGTAATAAATATATAGTTATGTCTACCTAATCACAATAGTTTGAAACCATCAACCACATAGCCCAATAGACGCCTATGGCTTCATTTCTTCAAACAAACCCTTCTGTCAAACTGTTAAGGTGTGCGGGTCGTAAGGAGCGGTAAAAAATGCATTCTGATTTGCCGGTTCAATGTCACAACCCGCAGCGGGGCGCGTCGTGAATCGCGCTCGATGTCTTATATCAGCAGTATAAGTGTTTCCCTTGCATGGTTGATGTTTGAAAATTAACTCACTTTTCACCCTGCTTAAGGCCCCAAATACAGATAGCGCTCTCCACCAGCCAAGAAGCGTGGAGCACAATGGCGTATCGAAGAAATCCAATTACGAAAACGGTGCTCCACACGGAATCCTCCCAGTACTCCAGGGGAGCGTTCAGAGGCAGCAACAGGAAAAATACGCCATACAGGAGCCAGTATAACCTGGAATTATTGAATGAATTGTCTTACAGAATTAAAATAGAATAGTAGTAATAAATCATGAGCATCGCCTTCGACAATATCCAATCGTAGATTTTCGAGTATTTGCCAATATGTCGAGAATGCTCATGATAAAGAGTTAAAGAGCATCTGAATTTTGTCGAAACATCAGCAATACAAGATAAAACGTGGTAATTAGCCGTATTTATTATCTAATTTTATGGTTTCGTACAAGTATTTAGGTACACGTTTTCCTCAAAGGAAAAAGGTTTTTCTCGAAAAAATGGATTCGTAGAAATTAGAAATTAGAAACGCGGTGCTTCGGTGCATTTCGTTAGTGAAATCTTAAACAAATTTTTAATGTATCTGGTTACAAAACATGGGATATGGACAAATTAGCAGGAATTAATCGTTAAAGAAAAAACTATAAGGGTTTCTTGTCTTGTAGACTACAAAAAGCCGTGTTGGCCGAGTGGGAGGCACCTACCTCGACTTTCAATCCGAATGTCGTGGTTTCGTATATGTGGGTAGTGCTAAATGTAATACTTGGATGTGCCTCTGACTACCCCCTTTATATATCTTCAAGGCTCTGAGCGCCTGGATATCTGAGAGGATGTCTACAGTACTACTACTACGTGATACTATTTTGTTTTTTATAGTTGAAGAATGTTTAGTACTTACTTCTTTTGGAACATCACCACGGAATCGCTCTCCAAATCTGACATATCGATGGCTTCCATCAACTTCTCCTGCTTAGGACTGAGATTCTTCATGCGAGTAAGGATTTGTGCATACAGAAATCCCTTGGTGTTGTCGTACGGGTCGAGGGTAGTTCCAAAGTGTTCATGGTGGAATCTGTGGTTCTGTACCCAGTCGTATATTGAACCCTGAAAATAATAAATAAACTATTACTTAATTGATATCGTACATACATTTAAAACTTATTTGTACACACACGTTACACACACTTTAGTACAGCTTGGAGTTATAACTACGAGTATAATCATCTGGAATAGGTTACATCGACTACTAATTAATAACCATTTTCCTGATCCTCACTAGGATTCAGTGTCGTGTTTATTATTAACTATAATAACAACAAAACTCAAACTCACACATAAAATATTTGCTAATAATTGTTACACCATGTGGATAGAAAAGTCTAATAAAGTCTAAAAGTCTATACGTAACTAGTGATAGAAAGAAGTCTGTTTTCTCCCTGCACGTTTGTTGTATGGGAGCCCCCCCTAAATATTTATTTTATTTTGCTTTTAGTATTTGTTGTTATACTAAAAACAAAATAGCAACTGAAATAGGTACATCATGTGTGCAAATTTCTAGCAACTGTCTAGCTATCACGGTTCATGAGTCATTTAGATTGGATAATTCAATAAAAAATAAATAAATAAATAGGATCTCGATAGGATCTGTAATCCCTAAGTACAATAGACAGACATCCTGCAGCTGCACATCCAAACATGATATTTGGAACATGCCAACATTTTGCAGTATTAACTATTAAATTCAATTAATAAATTTTAAATCCTCCGCCTTCCCGTCCGTCAATGTGCGCAGGCCCTTACAGGCATGTATCACGTTTTTATAACCAAACAAAACTAAAAAGAAAATCGACGAAAATGTTTTGACCAATCGAAAAGTCAAGGGTCGATATTCGTTTTATTTATTTTATGCAGGAACTATTAGTTCTTTATGAATATAATTTAAAAAGGAATAGGACCATCTTAGGACTATTCTCTACATAAAAGAAATCAAAATCAAATATAAAAAAAGCAAAAATAAAATATACATGTCGAAAAGAGAACCTCCGATTTTTTTGTCGGTTAAAAATTTATTACAGGTTAGTAAACTCTAGCTTTGTGCGCCCCAGTCCGTGATATATCTATCTATCAAGCGGCAAATGTATTTCTATTGTGGACTGAAATTGAAACCCGAAGTAGGTTAGTGAGTGGGTATGAAGTCATTGGAATTACCTGGCCAGCCAAAGTTTGGAACAGCATGAGCACTACACGTAGCCCCGTGCTCGCTTCGTAAGACCGATGTGCCCATAATCTGTGTGCGCCTGTTGTCACCCCGAGTATTGCCACAGAAGTCAGCACCACCACTGGATTAAAATAAATAATAATAAATAACAAAAAAAAATAACGCATTTTTAATCGACGAAAAAAGAGGAGGTTCCTAGTTCGACATTTATATTTGTATATTTTTTTAGTTGGTTTTTTTTGCATGACCGCGCATGCGCATATCTTTTTACCTAGTGATCCGATTTCGATGATCCCAAATTGGTCCTATTAAAATTATATTAATGTAGGACTTCATAAAACTTAAATAATAAAAATAAATAAATAAATATTGGTGGACATTTCACGCAGCGCCATCTAGCTCCAAACTAAGCGAAGCTTGTACTATGGGAACCAGATAACTGATAGAATACTTATATACGTTTTTTTGTTGTAAATACATACTTATTATACATAACACCCAGACACAGAACAAACATGTATGTTCATCACACAAATGTTTATCCCGGGTGGGGATCGAACCCACAACCTACAGCGCAGAAGTCAGAGCTACTACCAACTGAGCTGTGAGGCCAGCCAAAAACTAAACTAACGTAGTCCCTTGACTTTTCGATTGGTTGAAGCATTTTCTTCGGTTTTTATTTTAGTTTTTAAAGGTACTATTTGAAAGTGTATTTGTATGTGGCCATTTAAAGTGCTCAAAAAGATTAAGTCAACCAGTTAGCATTTTTATAAACTGCGTTGGGCGTTTAACTTATCGTGTATCGAAGTATTTAATACGAATACAAAATATGCGCCTGTGGCAAATGGAATATTGGAACATATCTCTGATGTCAAATTATCAGAGCGATATTAGCGAAAGGGTGAGTAATATCTTAAAAATAAACACTACGAACGAAACTTTATTAACAATTGAATCATCAATATTTCTTAAAACAATTACATTTGAATCGTTATAAAAACTATAGGAAATTACGCTTGTTTTTAGCGTTGAGCAAATATTAATAACGATGTAATAATAAGTTAAATATTTATTAAAAACAAGCTTTTTAATCCTTTTATTTCCTTTGTAAATCCTCATTTGAGCTGTCAACTGTTACATGTGGGCATGTGTAAGATAATATTACATTATAATCGGAACTTGACAGACATGCAAAGTCTCAATCGAACTATTTACTAAGGAGTTCCGGAAAGTTAAGGAGTCCGTTTAACTAGAGTATAAAACCAACCTTTACGCTGTCACCTTATTATTGCATTATCACCGAAGTTACCTAGGTATGCTAAATTACAGATTAATTGGTTTGGAGGAATTGGTTGGAAATTCGATTGCAAGATTTGATCCACACATACTAACAAACTTAACTAACTAACAAGAAAAGTTAATTAATAGCTTGTTAGCTATAATAATAAGACTTACGCAGTAGACTGGTCAACCATTGTACTTCATAGAACAGTACCCACAGTCCATAAAGTGAAAGCAGGTGGATGTGGATGAAGAAGAGCACTGCTGGCCAGTTCGACTCTCTACTATTGCTAAGCTCCTTTCCACTCTTCTCCGACTCTTCTACCATCTTTACCTGGAATTTACACATTATTGATGATCACGTGTGGAATTGTAACTACTGCAAAATGTGGGCATGTGTAAGATGTTATTTTTGGACGAGCCTTTGACTTGATAAATTTTAGTGACTGCTTGCGATGAGTACGTTGGTTGGTGTAATTAGCTCGTGCCGAACAAAAATCCCCCTTAACTCGTAGCCTCCCACACTGGGATTCCTTGAGTCGTGGGAATCAGAATAAACAAGTGCCATAGTACCACAACAGACCGTACAGTAACCTAGCCCCAGAACAAATATTTTATGGTTTAACGCACATTATTTTTACGCACATCTTAAAAACCCAGACACGCATCGCGTAGACCCTCTACGCCGTAGAGGCTCCAGCGAGAGCAATCTAAATCTTTTTGCTTTCGTACGATCTCAAGCTGAGAAAAATAGTACAGGTGTCTTTGTTGTATTACTTTGCAACATAATTTACAAAATCATTTAAGACCACGTCTTGATTAACGTCACATTCAGTCAAATACGATTACTTTGCATGAACATATAAATATTTAATATAATATAAATTTACGTATAATTCGTTTTAGCAATTACTACAATTGTTGTGTAGAAATTATTGAAAAAAAAAGGATCAGGACTGTATGGCGGTGACACGATGATACGGTAGACATACTCTCAGATCTCAAAGCACTTAGATCCTTGAATATGTCTAAAAAGGGTAGTTAGAGGCACATCCAAACATTATATTCGACACAACGCACACATTTTGCAGTAGTTAAATATTGTAGTAATTATTGAATTGCTTTATTAATCCTGACATTCTGAGATTACTAATGTTTTTATTCATGCACCAAATTGTATAAAAACTATATACACTGTGGTATAGTTTGTTTGGCAACTCATAGTAGTACACTACTGTAGTTTTAAAATTTCATAATAAAGGTAAAACTCTAAAACTTGGCGCATTAGTGTGCGTCTTGCTTTAAGCGTACGTTTCATTAGTATGTCGCGGTCAAAGTTTATTAAAACGCATTGTATGTTAATTGTGTTATTGAGTAGATTTTAAATAAAAGGTACAAGGTCTAAATAAATGTTAGTGCTTACCTAATGGCAAATAAAATAGTATTGTTTTCGATGAAAACTACGTAAATGTCTAAAAAAAATATGTTGGTGCGTTTGAGGTTTTGCTTTATTTTAAGTGTCTTGTGTTACAGTGTTACAGAATATTTACAAAATACACAAGAACTAATTAGAGCTATCTAAAGACCGTTGCAAACAGTTTAAAGATAACTCAACTGATACAGATCCCTACTACTAGAAAGCGTTCCAAAATACTGGCGGCATTGCCACGCTGGACAGCGCAGGCGCAGATCCAACCCTCAAAATAGGTTGTGGTCACAGTCACCCGAAAGCATGGGTGGCGGTGGCTATCTTTGACTGTCTTGGGTGTCCTGACACAGTGTATTATTGTAATTATAGTTCCACGTGGGCAAATAAAAGTGGTCGAAAACTACATAATGGTATTTTTTTTAATTACAAAATTTTTTAAAAGTAACCTCACATGTCTATTATGGTTGTCGGCATGCCCATCAGATCGTGCTCACAACAGTAGATCCGCGCTTGGGACAGCAATGCTGATCCGTTGTGCTAAATAAGAGCTAGCTCTCTGTTTACGCGTTGCTTATTAGACCAGACGCCCTGATATAATTTTGAAAACCCAGTTGGCCCCGTTTCCCCACGGACCTAGGTCTCGACTCCTAAAGGCTCAAAAATAATGCCCGCGGCTTCGCTCGCGTGTAACCTAGATAAAAAGTGTCTTATATTAGTATATAAGACACTTTTTATCCAGGGTATGAGCTATACATGTTCTAAGTTTAACTAAATTTAACTAAATCCGTAATGTCGTTTGGGTGTGATTGAGGCACAAACATACAAACATACTCAACAAACTTTCGCAATTATAATATTACTAAGTTTATCTACATTTTGATAAGAATTTGAGAAAAATTCTAAAATTGTAAAAAAAATTGATTTTATTATAGCTTACTATTTTGGATATAACCACATAAAAGATAGATGTATGCTGTCACGGCCTTTTATTTACAACTATTTAAGACAAACAATCCTACGATACATTATTTTCGTGTATCTCCAACAGTTTAGGCAGCACACGCTAAGTTAGCTCTCAGAGGCAGTTTTTTTTTCCGACTTATAATACTTATCGCGTAAAAACATACCCTCTTTTTATCATAGTCGGTTAAAACGTAGCCTATGTGTTATTCTGATGAATAAGCTATATTATTGTAAAGTTTCATTAAAACCCATTCATTAGTTTTTACGTGAAAATGTAACAAACATCCATCCATCCATACTTCAAAAACTTTCGCGTTTATGATATTAGTAGGAAGTAGGATTGGCGTTAAAATAAGAACATAGAACCTAGAATTGATCGTAACTCTTGAAATGTAACTTAAATAGTATAAGTTATATTTATCGTTATAGGTTTTCAGATCGTAAGTTAATTCGATTATTCATACGTTACTGTTAAGTTATCCTTTTTTTCGCCTGAGATAATAGTTCTTCCTAATTCAGGCATAGAATTTATACTATGCCTGAATTACCTAAAATTAGATATTAATCTGAAATGTTAATCTTACTTAGCACTAAGTTTATAAATAAAGATTGATTTATTTATTTTATTTATTTATACAGACGTTGTTTAAGTACCACCTTTTAGAACCAAGTTAATAAAAAACTCTAGGTGTTTTTTATTGAAATTGAAAATTTTGTTTAATTTGATTCCCAGCTTTGTTCTTTGTAGCATAAAAAATATGATATGCTAAAATAATGCTACGAACTAAAATACTAATATTACGAAGAAAAATAATTTATAAAACCACTGATTTACTAAATTCTTTCTCGTCAATAATCTTCAACAACAAAACAATCAGAAAAATATATGAAAAAAATCCTAACACAACAAAGAAACACACATATAAATATAAACTACTAAGTACCTACAGAGTGTAACAAGTATTAGGTAGGTATTAGTAGTACTTTTAGGTAAGTAGCTATTGAAACCGACGAACTGATCGCATATTTTTTGCTATTAACTCAGCAAATAATGCAAAATAAATTATTTAACTTGAGGAAATTAATTATTCCGGGTTAACGGGGTCGCCAAACGACATTGTTTGTAGTTTCAAAGACAAAGTTACTTATTGCATTTTCATTTTATATTTTCTATGAATTGTAAAAACGTTGACAGCTAATAAAAATTGCTGTGTTGTAAGCAAAAAATATAGTAGTCTGGAAACGGGGGTGAACAATAATGTAAATAAACCCATTAAAATATACTCGTATTGTTAAATTATATTTCTTTATATCTACACACGCTATACGCGTATCAGCGACACAGTTTTATTACTACTGCAGGTGTCATCGTTTTTAATTTTTAACGTCTTAATATGTTTTTGTTCCAAATAAAAAACTTTTATTATTTATTTATTCTATAAAACCAAACTCGCTTTTTTTCACACACTGACCCAACTGTTTTTAACCTGCTACGAGTATTATTTCAGCTTTTTTTATCATTTCTATCCTTCCCAAATTTCATGGAGTTTGGGAAGGCAGTAAGAAGGTTTGATGGTTTAATGTGGGATGAATCCCACATTAAGGCGCTCCCAGTCGACGATTGTTTTTGTTCGAAACGAAAAAAGAAATACTTGTGAACAACCCACATCTCCTATTTTATAATGTATAGTATATGTGAATAAAGATGTACCCATCTTTAATCACTTCGATAAATAATCCTACCGACCGCTGAAATGACGACAAACACACGTCGGCGCGTGGTCCGCCTTAGCTTTTCGAATAAATTAATGATATAAATTATGTATAATTTACATATGAAAAATCTATTCTAATAGAAATCTAGATCTACATATTACCTATCTTTAACAATAAATCACAAGTTGATTTTAATAGTAGGTATATAAAATATTTCGATCATAAATTCTAAAACGTATCATTTTGAAATAATATCTTTGTCGTGAAAAATTTCTGCTATTATATTTTCAGCTTAATAGAAATCTAGGTAGGAACCTGAAGTAATATACTTATAAAAATAGGAGATGTGGCTTGTTCAGAAGTATTTCTTCTTTCGTTTCGAAAAAGAGCAATCGTCGCCTGGGAGCCCCTTAAATGATTCAACCTTTGAAAACTATTAACAAATTAGATACCGCTCTGACATTTAGACGTTTACGAGAATCATTTGAAGATCATAAAAGATCTCTACTATTAAGGTATATTATATTATATTCCTTTCCTTAAATTCCTTTGTATGGTATTATACACTAATATTGTTAAACTACCGAAAAAAATAAAATGACCGTTGCAGCAGAAGTTACTTATGATCTAAGCACTGTCAGCATGATTTATTATTGCACTATCACAAAGTTATCGAGGTTTCTTTTTAACCGAAAATTGGCACTAATTTATGGTCACAGTACTAGAAAATACTACACAAATACTCGTATACTCGTATCTCGTACGCACTCCATTCAAAGACGCTCTTATCTCATTCCCTCTCCTTCCTTCCAACAACGGCATCTCCCTGTCTCACTCGTGTAACGGATTCAAGAGGTAGTAGGTAGGTACTTAGTAATTACCTACCTACCGTAAAGTAAAAATAAGGCATTTGTTTTAAAAATAATTTTATTTGTGAATTTTATTTAGGACAAATTAGCTTAGGTCCGAGAACAAAATGTTCACATCAGGGTTTTCCAACACCTTAGCTCCTTGGTTTTCCTGTAGTGGTACGGGTGCAATCAGCAGAGCGCCTAATCTTCCAAGTGCATGATTGGCTTACACCGAAGCGACGTGCCGCGTCATGCGTGCTCCTCCGAGGATCTTCTGCGATGTACTCGAGGATGTCATCGTAGAAGTTGCGCATGCGACGGCAGGTAAAATGAGCTGTCGTCTAATAATCGTTGGTAAATGCTGGACATCTTGGAATGATTTAGTTGTCGATTGTTTGGGTACAAATCGCGATACATTCGTAATGCAGCACTCACATTTTCACACACACATTTTTAAAAGTACGCGCGTAACATGAGTGCATACTCTCTCGTCGTGTATTGATATTCCTTCGCAAAAAAGTTAATAACGACAACACTAAATAAATGATAAGACGCGCGCAGTGAACTCACAATGTGCACTGGTCTCAGTGTTGCAAAAGTATTTCAATCTACCTACTTTTTTCTGAGTGGAGTGATTAGTTATTGTTGCCTTGTTCTACACATTGAGGGTACTTCATTGTTTCACGATTTGTCAATGATCAAATCGGGCGGGTGGGCAACATGAAAGGCTGTTCGCAGCGCATACGGTGCGCGCGAGTGAGACGGCGAGCTATTTATGAATGGATAGAATCGTGAAAAAATGAGTAGCTATGTGGTAGGTGCGTATGGATAAATGGTTAACTAAATATTGTGTTGTTTTAAGGATATTCTTTTTAATTATTTAATTTAAGTTTTAACTACCAAAATTTTATTAGTAACAGACACTGACAACACGATTTTTTTTTTTGGTAATTATAAACTAGTGGTGTATATTATAGACCATCGTAAACGTCTAAATGTCAGAAGCATGTCCATATACACTTATCCCGCTTTATGTTCTTACTATAATATGGTTTGTTAGATATAAATTATAAATAAAAATAATAAATCAAAAGCCTACCACGTTTAGATATATTAAAGGTTCTAAGCACCAGGAGATCTGAGATGATGTCTACCGCACTTGGGGATGGCGGCCATGAGCTAACTAACAGTATGAGCTCAAAAGTTGATTAAAATAAAACTCACCTTAAATTAAGTCCAGCACGAAACAGCCAATCGGTCACGATGCACGGTCAGCAGTGATACAGCAAGGTAGTGGCTATCATTAGATATACATTTATTCATAATACGGCATGACTGTCCGCATTCAATCCGAAGTGGTAATAAGATGCTTTTGCTATCACACGTTAAAATTATTGTGTAACATGCGACTTTGTTATTTTGGATTTCAAATAGGTTGGTAAAATAAACACTACTAATAAATTTAAGTGTATGTACCTTGTCCCTACATCCAGTTGTACACTAAAAGCAAAGTACGAATCAGTCCGTCTAATTTTCAAATTTTACTAATTAGTGTTAAAAAACGGCCAAGTACGTGTCGGGTTACGTGAAATGTAGGGTTTCGTAGTTTACACAGCTAACAATGTTATAAGTACTTAATAAGTAATTTTCAATGGTATTTGTACTAAAAAAATTGATTATTTCTTCTTCAAGTACATTTTAGGGTCGACTGTGATAGTTTTGCTTAGAACTTCAGTATTTATGTACTACTACCGTGAATTTTTTCACACCTCCAAACCCAATAGTTTAGCTTTTAGGGGAGAGGGTAGGATACTCAGATCTAAAAAAATTGGCGCTTTAAAGCTTAAAATTTCACAAACGAACCCCTTATTCGAAAAGTTATTTTTACAAAGCTGCAATACTTTTTAAAAACCTATCTAACGATAACCCATGGGGTACGCGAGAAAAAAATCATTCCCACTTTAGGTGTAGGGAAGGTACCCAAATAAAAATGTTTTTTAAGATTTTATTATATCACTTTGTCGGCGTGACCAATATGTAATATGTTTGAGCCTTCACCTTGTTCGATTGAAACCACACTGGAGCTCTACATAGCATTAAGGAAAGGATCATTAAAAAAAAGGTAGACCCCAAGCCGTGTTTGTTGCCTGATTATTCTAGGCTTGATCGCGTGGAATCGGCGTAGCTTCACCTAGTTCCTAAGACGTTTCAAAGTGATCCTTGTGATTTTATTGAAATAAATGATTTTGAAAACAATATAACATAGGCTATTTTTTATTTTGTAAAAGTAATATATTATATATTATATTATATATATTACTTATTATTATATTATATTATATATATTATATATTATATTATATATTATAGTATAGATAAACGTATTTAGTCTGTTGTAATTAGGTTTAAAAACCTAGTAAAAAGGAAACCGACGCAAATGTTGTGACCAATCAAGAGACAATATGTATAAGTTTTTTAAGTTGTATACATAAATATAATTTCAATGGATTATTATTAAACGAAACGCAATATTTTTTAAAAACCTATACAAGAAAAAAAAATGCCTCCTCTATAAATATGTGAAGTGGGAGAGGGGATGCATTTTTTTTTAAATATATATATATGTCTTCGTTTGATTTGATTATTGACGTGATTAATATTTATATTCAAGCCAAATTACAGCTTTCTAGCACTTGTAGATTTCGAAACCAGAAAAGCAACAAAATATATACATGTCGAATTGAGAACCTCCACTTCTTTCGTCAGTTAAAAATGATTCAAATTATTTCTATCAGACAGTCATCTGGCTGTCCCGTACCTGGGTGTAGGTACGCTGTCATCACTATTCACTATCACTACATAGTATAAAGCAAAGTCGCATTCCGCTTCCCGCGTCTGTATGTAATATGTAATATGTATGTATGTATGTTTGCTTATATCTTTAAAACTACACAACGGATTTTGATGCGGTTTTTTTTTATAAATAGAGTGATTCAAGAGGAAGGTTCATATGTATAATACATGCATAATATAGTAGAGAAACACTGATAATTTTAGAGGTTTCTAATGTGATGTCGTAAATAAACACATTTTTTTGCGCTTACATTGCAAATGCTGGCTGAACCCCACGAGATTATATCAAAATAATGTACTACAGTATTGTATACCTTAAAAACGTCTACAAAAAAGTCCACGATGGTATTAGAAATGTCTTACGCACAGCGAAGCGGGCACGGGTCAGCTAGTTTAATATGTTTTTTGAAAATGGTAAACAATTTAACGTAAACATGTTACAAAGGTCGATGGCGTCACGACGACATTTGACCTGTTGCGCACGATCAGTGCCATGTTTTTTTAATGCTTTTCAGGGTTCCGTACCAAAAGGGTAAAAACGGGACCCTATTACTAAAACTTCGCTGTCCGTCTGTCGTCTGTCACAAGGCTTTATCTCATAAACCGTGATAGCTAGACTGTTGAAATTTTCACAGATGATGTATTACTGTTGCCGCTATAACAATAAATACTAAAAACAGAATAAAATAATTACTTAAACTCCCATACAACAAAAGTGGTTTTTGCAGTTTTTAGGGTTTCGAGTCTACAAGTAACCCTTATAGTTTCGCCATGTTCGTTCGTCCGTCCGCCCGTCCGTCCGTCTGTCCGCTTAGTGCTAGAAAGCTGTAATTTGACATGTATAATTGTATATGTAATGTCAACAAAGTCGTAGAATAAAATCTTGAAAATCATTTTTTTTACGGTACCTCCTCCTCTATTCCTAATGTGGGATGTTATTTTTTTTCTCGCGCACCCCATTTTATGGGGTATCGTTGGATAGGTCTTTTTAAAGTATTGCTGGTTTGTGAAAACAACTTTTGGATTAAGGCGCTCCCAGTCGACGATTGTTTTTGTTCGAAACGAAAAAATAAATACTTGTGAACAAGCCACATCTCCTATTTTATAATGTATAGTATATGTGAATAAAGATGTACCCATCTATAATCACTTCGATAAATAATCCTACCGACCGCTGCAATGACGACAAACACACGTCGGCGCGTGGTCCGCCTTTGCTTTTCGAATAAATTAATGATATAAATTATGTTTACTTATCAAAAATCTATCCTAATAGAAATCTAGATCTACATATTACCTACCTTTAACAATAAATCACAAGTTGATTTTAATAGTAGGTATCAAAATATTTCGATCATAAATTCTAAAACGTATCATTTTGAAATAATATCTTTATCGTGAAAAGTTTCTGCTATTATGTTTTCAGCTTAAAAGAAATCAAGGTAGGAACCTGAAGTAATTTACTTATAAAAATAGGAGATGTGGCTTATTCAGAAGTATTTCTTTTTTCGTTTCGAAAAAGAGCAATCAGCGACTGGGAGCCCCTTAAGTAGGGTTTCTGATTTCTCGAATTATTTTCGTTCTCGAGGCACGAGAATTCTCGACGCCAAATTCTCGAGTCTTCTCGAGTCTCGAGACATTCAAAAAAACTTATAATAGGTGCTAAAATTTGAAGAAAAACTCAAAATAATGACGAAACGAACGTATTGTTATTGCCCCCAACTGCACTTTCTTAAAATAAACTTTAAAAATCTTCTAATAATCAAATTTTAATACGTTTACTTATAAGAATTAGGAATACTAACCCTCGTATTCAAGAACGACACTATGAGAACACGCACCCACAGTGGACGAAATCTGTTTTCATAAAAATCACTTTATGTGTTGAGCTGCACTATGGCGCACACTACCGTGTGCCATTAGAACTCAACTTTGGCTAGAGGCACACGACAATGTACCTTTAGTCACACTATACAGTGTCGCACAACACATAAAGTGATTTTTATGAAAAAAGATTTCGTCCACTGTGGGTGCGTGTTCTCATAGTGTCGTTCTTGAATACGAGGGTGAAACACTGCGAGTGCGACATAATCATGTAAATCTGAATCCCACCAAAAACATTCTGTAAAAAACTAGCCTAACTAGTAGGTAGAAAAATCTAAAATACTAATAATAATAATAATAATAATAATACTAACAATAATCGCGCGCCACGTGCTTTGTGTACTGCTATGTGTTTTCACCGTTAGCGATATGGGATGATATCCTGTTACTGAACTACTGTTCCACTAGCGAATTCTTCGAACCGCGAACTATTTGCTTTTCGGCCCACACAACACTAAACTAGTTAACAATAAACCAACTTTTAGGCATAGTTTAATTATTTACTTGTACTTTGGTCTAGTCTAGACGAAACCCTTGAGTGTGTTATACTAGTATAAGTATGTATTGTATCCTAGTTTTGCTCATAGTATTTTAATAAATAGTTTAGTTTCCCTGAAGGAATAAAAATAAATAGATTTTGTAAGTAGTATATTTTATTTACATTATTTACAAGTAAGTATCAACTAAATTCATCTTACTAGATAGGTATACAGTATGTCAAGTATTGTCTGCTTACCAACTTACGAACTAACGGCAAAGCTGACTTGAAAAGTACGGCAAAGAAACATGAAAAGGTTTAAGAACTATCTGCAACGTATGATTTGACTATGGACATACTCGTTTCATGATCTTTACCGTATGTACGGTACTCCGAGAATGGGCTTATAAATTACACAAACTTTAATAATTCTCGTATGAGCTCTGTACTTTTATGTATTCACCAGCCGTCCCGTGACAAACGTTGTTCTGTCATTTTTTTTGTAATAATCACATAGGAAAAAGCAATTTCAGGCAGCTTCCAATTTTTGCCCTACAAACCTTGTACTGATAAAATAAATTACGAATTTTGGTAGAATGCGTATCATTCATTAGTCAAAACTGCGTTGCTATGACGACTAAATGTTTTTAGTCTGTGTTTTCAGATTTGTAGCACACCAACGCCATCTTTACCAAAATCATCCTTTTTGAGTTTTTTTATAATTTAGGGGTTGTTTTTCGGATTATAAGTTCCCCCTTTATTTATTCTGATTTTTTATCTACATACTACGGCAAATTTCATCTTAATCCGTTTTGTCGTTTAATTTTGATTAGGGAACAAACATAGCAGCCTTATCACAAACTTTCGCATTTATAATATTATTAAAATATAAACGGTAAAATAAGATAGAACTTAAAAGTAGAAGTAAGATAAAACTTTCGAATTAAGTTGACAATATGGTCCATGCGTTTCCAGGTCGAACAGTTTCGATTTAGTATAGTTTATTTTACTTCCTTTGTCCTAAGAAACGTCTTCATTTACCCTTATTTTTAGGCCTGCTTAGTCGTAAATTTGAAGGATTTTTGAAATATAGTGTAAATGTACATTTAAAATATGGTATAGCGTAGCAATTTGGTATATAATACCTAGTTATGCAACCGAGTGGTTTTTAAGATCTAACAGTTATGACTTCCGGTCAAATCTATACTAATAATATTATAAAGAGAAAAGTTTTGATTTTTTGTTTTTTTGTGTTTTTGTATGTTTGTAATGGATAAACTCAAAAACTACAAAACCGATTTCAAAAATTCTTTCACTATTACCAAGCTACATTATCCCTGAGTAACATAGGCTATTTTTTATTTTGAAAAAGTAATAAATTCTTTATAAGAATGACGATAGTTTGAAGCAAGGTGTAAAAAAATTCTAAACATTTTGCTTTCTTCGTGTGCGCTACAAAAACTATTGAACGGGAATTGTAACGGGAACGGGAATGGGAACGGGAACTGGAATATAATCGACTGTAATCCCCAAGTACGGTAGACATTATCTCAGATCTCTAGACGCTTAGATCCTTTGAAGATGTCTAGTGGGGGTAGTCAGAGGCACGTCCTAACATTATATTTGGCACATGCCCACATTGTGCAGTAGTTAGCATTCCATACGTGACAGGTTGCAAGCCCATCGCTATGTAGTTTTGATTTTCTTTTATTTTCTACGAGTTTGATAGCTTAACACAAACTATCGTTTGTAATAAAATACAGTACTGTTCCCTCACAATATTAAAATAAATCCCCACTTAAACAATGAAGTGGTTTAAGAGTGGTTATTGAGCTAGTGGTCAACTCTGGTGACGAAGATTTTAGGCCGCCCAAAGGTTATCATCGTAGCCTAACGGCTATTATAGCCACATATACATAAACAACGAACATACAACAATACTCAACACTATTAACAAGATCAGCAGGCATCTCAACCGTCGACAAATACCTACTCGGCTTCAACAATAACATATTTTTAAACAAAATTAAATGCATAAATTAATGACAGTCACAGTCAGTCAATATAATTGTTATTTATTATTTTAGATAGATAACCAGTTGTTACATACTTTTCTTATGTGTTTATAAACGGCTTTACTGAAAGCCTCTGACAAAGAAAACATGCTCAGTCTTTGTACTGCTCAAAGATATAGTTTTATGATTTTTACTTACCTAGATAATGGCTGATCTAGACATAATAAAAAAATCTTGTTTATGATCGTTTTTCAAAACTATCACTTGCCTAATCAGCATAATAATCAAGCAAGCAGCTAAAATAATCTGCCTTTTTTATCGGGAACGGGAACGGGAACTTAACACAACATTTGTTAATTATAAAGCGATACGAAGTTCGCCGGGTTAGCTTGTCTATAATAAAATTCACTTTAGACAATAATTTTTGGTACTTACAATAAATACTTTTTAACTATTTTAGCATAATTCCAGTGAACAATGGAGTAGGTATGCATTATTTTATTTATTTATTACTATAATTGACTTATATGTAACTAGCTGAATAAGCAACGTCAAACATAAATACCTCATTCGTAAATCTGTCGTGTAGTGATATTTAAGTTAGTGTTTTGCTATAGGATGGAACATTTTCTTTTAGATTTTTTGGAAATCTTACAGCTATAACAAATTGACAGCCTCACAGCTCAGTTGGTAGTAACTCTGCCTTCAGCGCTGTAGGTTGTGGGTTCGATCCCCACCCAGAGCAAATATTTGTGTGATGAACATAGATGTTTGTTCTGTGTCTGGGTGTTAGTATGTATCTTAAGTATTTATTTACAAAAAAAAAGTATTTAAATATTCTATCAGTTATCTAGTTCCCATAGTACAAGCTTTGCTTAGTTTGGGGCTAGATGGCGATGTGTAAAATGTCCACCAATATTTATTTATTATTTTATTATTTATTTATGTTTATCAGAAAAATACATATACATAAGAATACAAGAATTCCGAAAGGCCTATTACAAGTTTCCACAGATGAAGAGGAATGTCACAAATAACATGGTCATCGGTCAACATTTCTACTCTCTCATTTTCCTGAATCTATAGGAGCTTAAACGAATCTAACACAATTTATAGTATTTACTTACCTAGGTATCAGTCAAGTACCCATAACTATAACGTTTAAAGTAGTAAAGTAGGAGTAGAAAAAAAATCCTCCGTAGGACAATAATGACCATGTTAGCAATATTTTATAGAAGAGAGAATTTAACACCTTTTTAAACAGACATCGAGTGGTATATTTCCACTATTATATCCTATTTTTGTATTGGAAATGCAAAGTTTACATCTATCTTCGGTATTATTATATACAATACATGATTATAATTAAACATCAATCAACAAGAAGATAAGGAATTTTCCAAAATTCAACCTCAAAGAGAAGTGAAAATGTATGTACATAAAAAAATGGAAGGTATTCCTTGAATTTTCATACCACTAAATTGGCATAAATTTTCTTTAATGTAGTTGCCTACCTAAGTTGTATAACCCTCATTATAAGTTTGAACAAATAATACAATTAAACCTTTAATTGTATTATTTGTTCAAACTTCTCCTATAAAAAAGGAGTGCTACCCATAGCACCCCAGTGTCAACATTTAATTCAATGATCTCAAAATCACAAAAGCTTATAAACGCGAACGAATTTGCTGGCTACAACTAGTTCTTACAAAGTTTTAGGCATATTTCTCTGCTTGCTTACTTACTTTTTTTATAGCTACGTGTCAATATTATTTTGCATGAACTAAGAGTTCATGGACACAAACGTGTCTAGCGAAATGAATGTTCAAATTTCGAGTGTGAAGTAGGCACACCGCAGGGGACGTAACACAAAAAACTTACCGAAGAAACGCGGATAAAAGTTTTAACATGATTTTCACAAGTAGGTAACTTCGCCGTGGCGTAAAATGTTTACTTGTACCTAGATTGTTCTTAGCAAATTTTAATGTCAATTTAAAAATATAATGACGTTGCTTCTACCCAAACCTCAACCACAAATCGAATATCAAAAATCCCTGTTCCTATAGTTACCAATTTATCCGTATTCCTGTAATTGTTTCATACTTTTAGAGTTAGAGTTCTTAGAAAATTTAATTTTTTCGTTTGCACAAATTACGATTACTTCAGGCATGTCATTTTCTTTGCTTGAGCTTGTTTGGCTTCCACTGCAACTTCCGCGCTTGCCTACGTTTTTGTTGACGTCTTTGGTTGGTTCAGTGCTGTTGGTCCTGTTTAGGGCTCTGCGGCAGCCGCCTTCGTCAGTGTGGCAGTGCCGGCCGTTCTGGCAGGTGTGCGAGTGACTGAGTTTCTGATTTTGTCTTCGGCTCCGGGTGCGAAATATCGGCTCTTGTCTCAGAGAGTTGCCTGCAAGATGATTGTGATCATTAATATTTTAAAAACAAATAAGATAACAATTGATTAGGATAAAAACACGTCCAGATCCACGTAGGATTCAGACGTAGGCCCTGAGGCATACCTACAAACACCGTTAGGTATTTGATCGGGGTCGCTGGCGATTCTCATGATAAAGAGCATCTGAATTGTCTCGAAACGTCAGCAATACTAGATAAAACGTGGTCTATAGTCGTATTTATATTTAAATTAGTTATTTTATTCTGAATAAGTATGATTACCGAACGAACATTATTACGGATAAGTTAACGATATAACTACGAGATATCTGGCGTAGACTGGAATTTCTAGTTTAGTGAATAGGAAGGTAACTAATTGGTAGGTACTTATTTAGCAATTACTTGCATAAAAATATTGGATTCGAGCGCAAAAAAACACAAAAAAGCTCAACTTCAAGATTAGATTAAAATATATTATGAAAAAGTACTCGTAGATTATGTAAAAAATAAATGTTAAGGCGAGTAATAAATGTTTTTGATGAATGCAGAATCGTTTTTTCTCAATAACCGCAAAACATACAGTTTTGTTTTTCATGACAAAGATAACTTAAGGATATAATCTAGATAAATTACAGACAGAAACACGATTGGTGAAACTTTTCTTGATAGATTTATTCTCCAAAGTTGGCTCTTCAAAAACACGAGTTTCGTTTTTAATCAAAGCTATGAATAGCTAAATAGTTTATTTTTATATAATTCGTAAGATAATCATACTAGCTAAATAAATTACAGACAGTTTCTTTTTAAATTTGATGGTTTTCGAGATAATGCAGTTTTATCACTTTTTCCGTCTTATCCGGGTAGACTGAGCCCATACAAAACGTCAAAAATTTCAATTATCGCCTTAAGCTAAAGTTTTTAATAAATCATTAAAAATAGGTAAGTAGGTAATCTACTCGCGGTTTTTTGTATCTAGCAAGTAGCGGAAACACTGACCAGCAGGTTTCTTTCGTAAAAATTGATACTCATCACGCTGATTTTTATTGCCATAGCTTGGACATTTTGGTAGGTATCCTCTAAATTCGAATCAGCGGATGAAGATCGATGTTTACCGAATAAACGTGCAGTTGTCGTCGGTCACATACATTATCATCTGTTCTTTGCGGTTGTCATCCTACATTGCTTCCAGCTATCAAGGCTAAAATTCAATTCAATAGGTACTTCACAGCCAGCATCACAAGATTGAAATGTTTGTTTCATAAGGGGATTTCGTGCGTCCAGTGACACCCCAATTGATGTTTAAATATGCAATAAAGCACAATGCGACAAGACTATGCGACATAAAACTATTTTTATATATTTAGTACATTCACTCAACAGAATATTGTACAACTAGCAGTCCGCACCGGCGCGGGCGTCGCACGCGTGTAATAGGTAATGATTTTATGGCAAATTTTTTTACACTTTAGATTACATCATTAATGTTCTAGTTGGGATCCCATTTTTTTTCCAGTAATAAATATATGTTACTCTTCACACTCTTTTTACTCTGAATTGAATTATTGTGTTAATAACTTAAATTTTACTATAATTTTGTTTTGAGGTGATTCACTATGATTGATTGTTTCATCTTCTACTACAGTTGTATTAAGAGGCTGCCAGTCGACGATTGCTCTTTTTCGGAACGAAAAAAGTAATACTTCTGAACAAGCCACATCTCCTATTTTTATAAGTATATTACTTCAGGTTCCTACCTAGATTTCTATTAAGCTGAAAACATAATAGCAGAAACTTTTCACGATAAAGATATTATTTCAAAATGATACGTTTTAGAATTTATGATCGAAATATTTTATATACCTACTATTAAAATCAACTTGTGATTTATTGTTAAAGATAGGTAATATGTAGATCTAGATTTCTATTAGGATAGATTTTTGATAAGTAATTATACATAATTTATATCATTAGTTTATTCGAAAAGCTAAAGCGGACCACGCGCGGACGTGTGTTTGTCATCATTGCAGCGGTCGGTAGGATTATTTATCGAAGTGATTAAAGATGGGTACATCTTTATTCACATATACTATACATTATAAAATAGGAGATATGGCTTGTTCAGAAGTATTTCTTTTTTCGTTTCGAACAAAAATAATCGTCGACTGGCAGCAGCGTCTTAAACTCTTTGTCATCAAAAAATATTTTCTAGTTTTTAGTTCGATTAGCAATAAAAGCGTGTTTTTTTAAACTATATTTTTTATATTCCGTTTTTGTATTTGTAGTTATAGCAGCAACAAAAATACATAATCTGTGAAAATTTCAACTGTTTAGATATCACGGTTCTTGTGATACAGCCCTGTGACAGACAGACGGACAGACGGACAGCGAAGTCTTAGTAGGTAATAGGGTCCCGTTTTTACCCTTTGGGTACGGAACCCTAAAAAGTAGTTATTGTGACATAACTGTAATAGTTAGATATGATAATGCGGACTTTTTAGTATATATTGATGTTTTCTATAAAACTGTATATACATCACTTTGCTCTATTCCCAACAATTTCTGAAGCGTACGCGATATAAGGGTTTTTTTTCACATGTTGGGTACATAAGATTTCAAGTTTTTGAAAATATTCTATAGCCTATGTTCATCAGAGATAATGTAGGATTCTAAAGGTAATTTAAAAAAAAAATGGTTTAGTACTTTCGGAGCCTATTCGATGCAAACAAACAAACAATCAAATCATTCTTCTTTATAATATTAGTATAGATTAGTATAGATAGATATCAGTTGAATTTTTGTTTCGAAACTAGTTTCTGTTTTGGATAAATATTATTATTATTTATTGTTGCAAGATATGACCCTAACAATCATACATTTAAAAAATTACCTGAAGTCCCACTGGACGTAGGGTTGCAAACAAAGGCCATGGCGGAATACGAACAACGCTGGCGGGCTGTCTGCTGCTGCTGGCAACTCTTTATTGTGTTCTGGAAACATAGTAAGTGCTACACTATAGGTACATATACATACATATATTTTATCTAAGTAACATGTTACATGTTTGCATATTTTGACCGAAACCGCTGTACCACTCCATAGGTCGTTTCACTCGTTTCTGGGTGACTTAGCAATTAGGTGTACCTATATCTATGTACCTCCTTCTCTCCTATTTCGATCTCGCCTATCCTTCTTATATCACTTTATTATGACACAAATGTCACGGTTCTCACGTAACTCAAAAATATTATTTAGACTGACCTCACAGCTTAGTTGGTAGTAGCTCTGCCCTATGCGCTTTAGGTTGTGGGTTCGATTCCCACCCAGGATAAACATTTGTGTGGTGAACATAGATGTTTGTTGCCTGATTCGTCTAGGCTTGGTCGCGTGGAATCGGCGTAGCTTCACCTAGTTCCTAAGACGTTTCAAAGTGATTCTTGTGATTTTATTGAAACAAATGATTTTTGAATTTGTTTGTTCCGTGTCTGGGTGGTAATATGTACAATAAGTAAGTAGAAATGTATTAAAAAAAAGTAGGTACATATAAGTATTCTATCAGATATCTGGTTCCCATAGATAGTACCTACAAGTTTTGCTTAGTTTAGTTAGTTAGTGAAAAAACTATGCGTTACAGTTACATCTAGAGGGCAGATGCTTAAGGAAGGTTGGCTCTGCGATAAAGGTATCGCAGTTGTTTTAAACACCGTGTAATCAATTAGTATTTATTTTTAATTTGTCAAAGTACATTTTGGGCTATAAAACGTTTTCATGAAATAATGTAAATAGGACCTACTTATAAAAATAGGAGATGTGGCTTGTTCAGAAGTATTTCATTTTTCGTTTCGAAAAAGAGCAATCAGCGACTGGGAGCCTCTTAATACACATTTTAAAAACTAAACACATTCAGCGATAAATTTTTGGGGTTCCGTACCCAAAGGGTAAAATCGGAACCCTATTACTAAGACTTCGCTGTCCGTCTGTCTGTCTGTCTGTCTGTCTGTCGGTCTGTCTGTCTGTCTGTCTGTCCGTCCGTCTGTCTGTCACAGGGCTGTATCTCATGAACCGTTATAGCTAGACAGTTGAAATTTTCACAGATTATGTATTGGATAATGGTTGCTGCTATAACAATAAATACTAAAAAATAGGTTAGGCTCTGCGTATAAGCTTTACTCTAGGACATACCTTGATTACCTTGCTAATTTATATTACTTTTATACTGTTTTACAGCTGAAGTTATAATTACAAATTACGTAAAAAAATAAGATTACCATAACATTAGGATTTTATTAGGACAAAAATGATGCGAAACAGCGTCCTCTACGAGTTTGCGCGCTCCCCTTCGAAAGGTAGATTAGTATTAGTATAGTTTATAACAAGTTATCTGTTAGTTATCAAAATCAATTTTATAATTGATTTTGTTAGGAACACATATCGAGTAAGTTCTCTAAGTACATATAGTATGTTTTTTATGTACCAATAGTAGAAGGGGGCATTACCATATCACTAATACAGCTGAGACCAGCGGAGGGTTCTTCATCAGATACTTCAGATCTTAGATTTTTGACATCAGATGAAGTGGCCCATTAAGTTGAATATTTTTTGTAAAGGCGGTTTGTCGATCTCTAATAGTTTGGTTAGGCTCTTTTTCTAATCAGGGTCACCAGGTACTCCAGATCTTCGATTATCCTAGTTTTTAGGGTTCAAACCCAAAGGGTAAAATCTGAATCCTATTACTAAGACTTTTTAGCCGTTTTTATAGATAATGGTCCGACTCGCACTTGGCCGGTTTTTATAGTTTTCCCTTAATGTGGCCATTAAACCCTAACTCTGTACCAAATTTCAGCTCTCTGAGTTTATGGGAAGTTCTGGTTCTATTCTGATGATCATGAGTGAGTGAGTGAGTGTCTAAAATGTGAAACTTTGCTTTCGCTTAACTTCGGAACTAAATTACCTACAGACTTGAAATTTTGGATTTTAAGTATGTGATTATAGCTTACTGGATGACGAAAATTTCTGCGTTCTGGTATTATCCAGAGGTTTTCAAATAGGGACCTGAAAATGCGGCGAATTGGTTCCTGTAAAGGATGGTACGGCAGTGTTTGTTTGCTTCGCGCTCGACTTGGCGGGGGCACTGGCGTGCCCCCCGATGAATATTTTCGATGTGCAGCAGTGGAAATGTAGACTCACGTTATCAAACAAATGAACCCACGCAGCTAAAATGCGTCGCGTACCGGTGTACAGCATGCTCCGCGGTGGGTTTACGGCTTAGCTAAATTACCTACAGATTTGAAATTTTGGATTTTAAGTATGTGATTATAGCTTACTGGATGACGAAAATTTCTGCGTTCTGGTATTATCCAGAGGTTTTCAAATAGGGACCTGAAAATGCGGCGAATTGGTTCCTGTAAAGGATGGTACGGCAGTGTTTGTTTGCTTCGCGCTCGACTTGGCGGGGGCACTGGCGTGCCCCCCGATGAATATTTTCGAAGATATTACAGACTAGCTGACCCGTGCCCGCTTCGCTGGGCGACAGACATTTCTAAATGTGATTATTTTGAATAGGTATGACTATGGTATGGCTTAAATGGCGATAGGTATCCGCGGATTACGCAAGTGGTCCCGCTGCCGGCCCCGTGAGTATAGTCATTGGTAGCCACGATTTTAGTATCCCGCAATTTTTATATCAGTACTTATGACTTACCCATTAAGGAGTAAACCCACCGCGGGGCATGCTGTACACCGGCACGCGGCGCATTTTAGCTGCGTGGGTTCATTTGTTTGATAACGTGAGTCTACATTTCCGTAGGCTTTCTTTCCGTCAGGCTTAAAGCGAAACTTGTCGCACGTGCGTCGCCTCTCTGCGTGCCGTGGTGGGTTTGCGCCTTCACACTAAACACATGTTGAAAGGGCTCGAGTTTCCTAACAGGACGATAGGAATATCGCGACAGCTTTCATTTTGTTTTACTCATCATAACTTCAAAACGAATCGACCGATTTGAACAACTCAAAAAGTGGTTTACTCCTAAATTTATAGCCTTAATTGCTAATTAGTTAAGTTGGATAAATAATATCATGATATGGATAGAAACAAAAACGGTTATTATATCTAACTATCGTAATATTTAGATAATATACCTCCTCGCAGACTTTCTTATGCGCAATAATGAGGACATTCAATAATGTATAATTATTTGTTTACGTACTATCAATAGTTTTTGCAGCACACGCGAAAAATGCAAAAAAAATGAGTTATTCATTACAAACATAAAACAAACAATACAGACAACAAAAAATCAAATCTTTCCTCTTTATAATATTAGTATACCAACTAAAATAACCCATAATGGTGTAGTAAGCCTACACAAATTATAAATAATGTTAGCGCCTATTATTATATAGGTAGGTTAGTAGTAGTTAGGTAGGTACACATGTGCTGCTATCTGTTGAGTTTTTTATGAATTGATGTATAATTCATAATTCTTTTTTAGGGTTCCGTACCCAAAGGGTAAAAACGGGACCCTATTACTAAGACTTCGTTGTCCGTCTGTCCGTCTGTCTGTCACAGAGCTGTATCTCATGAACCGTGATAACTAGACAGCTGAAATTTTCATAAATGATGTATTTCTGTTGCCGCTATAACAACAAATACTAAAAACAGAATAAAATAAATATTTAAGTGGGGCTCCCAAACAACAAACGTGTTTTTTTGCCGTTTTTTATAGATAATGGTGCGTGCCCTTCGTGCGCGAGTCCGACTCGCACTTAGCCGGTTTTATTTTATTCCTTTTCTTTCGATTGTCGACAGCATGTTGACCAACTTTGCCTAAAGCAGTATATTAATATCTCTTATAGATTACCCAAACCCAGATCGCTATAGTTCCACATCTGGTATTCCGATCTTCCAAAATTATAGTCTATAAGTTGCCTAGGACTAATAGCTATATAACAAAAAAAGTTTCATCAAAATCCGTTCAGTAGTTTTTGCGTGCAAGCCTGACAACAGACAGACAGACAGACAGACAGACAATAATTTCAAAATGTTTTTTTTTGGCTTGTGTTACTTGTATGAAGACCCCTAGGAGTATTTTTTTTCGTTTTTATTCAATGTACAGAATTGAACTCTTCTACAGCTTTATTATAAACAAGTATAGATAGATAGATATAGATAAGTATAGATAGATAGATATAGACTAGCTCACCCGTTCCAGCTTCGCTGGGGGACAGAGAGTTTCACATCTGGTATTGGAATCTTTAAAAAAAACAAAAAAAATATAGCGTATATGTTGCCGAGGACTAATAGCTACATAAGTTTTACAGTAAAGTAGTCTTCTGCACTGGCATGGAATTGTGTTTGTCAAAGGCAGAGTTATTTCAGGTGGTCATAGGTCAGATTTATTTCTTGTGCTTACTACTTGTTGCATGCATGACATGCCGGTTAAGACGATCATGCGTGCATGTCAGTCATAGCTTGAATGATGAAAAATAAAAAACCGGCCAAGTGCGTGTCGGGTCACTCGCAATGTAGGGTTTCGTAGTTAACAAAGCTAAAAACGTTATATTAAGTAATTTTCAATGGTATTTGTACTAAAAAAAAATATTATTTCTTTTTCAATTACATTTTATAAGTTGGTCGACTATTACGTCTATTACTCGAAAATTTGTAACGCCTGCGTAGCCGTGATAGTTTTCCTTTTAACTTCGTTATTATGTCCTACTAATTTTTACACGCCTCCAAACCCAATAGTTTAGATTTTAGGAGGAGGGGGGCACTCGTTTCTAACAAAATTTGGCACTTTTAAGTATAAACTTCACAAACGGATATCTTAATCGAAAAGTTGTTTTCACAAACCCTCCATACTTTTTAAATACCTATCTAACGATACCCCACACCATGGGATACGCGAGAAAAAAAAAACATCCCTACTTTTTGGGGGGAAGAAATTTTTTTTTTCAAGATTTTATTCTACGACTTTGTTGAAATTATTAATAAGTATATGTATCCCAAATTACAGCTTTCTAGCACTAATAGTCTCTGAGCTAAGCTGCGGACAGACGGCGGACATGCCGAAACAACATGGGTTTCTTGTATACTTCGAAACCCTAATACGGTCCTAAGACGATCATGCGGCATGACATGCCTTAAGTTCTGTCATGCATGCATGAGCATGATCGTCTAGGGCATTATTATGTAAGGGTTTATTATAAGTTTTTTTTTATTAAATTATTGCGGATAACCGTAATTATTCAATTTACAATAGCTGCGCAGTAGCACATACCTGGTTGCATCCAACCAAGGCCAGACATAATTCGATTGAGAATAACAACCAATCTTTAACTTAGGTTTAAAGTTGGATCTATTCTTATCGTCTAGAATTCACTACATACATTTTCGATAAAAATAAAATGTAATTTCCGAGTATCATCATATATTTAGTTCAACGATTACCTACATACACAATTATTCGCATAATTATTACATTATAATATACTACTTAATCTACTTATCTGTTCTCCTCGGCTGCACTTGGGTGATTATTAGATTATTATTAGGAAAACTTTATAAATCTGTTGTTTGGGGCGAAGACAAATCCAACAAATCAAAAATCATGCAAATCGGTCCGTTCTTGAGTTATACAAATAAAATAATAAAAAATAATGAATGTTTTATAGGCATAAGAAAATTAATCATAGTTTTTTATAGCCATAATTTTTTTACGACCTATTTCTTATTTAATTCAGGCTTCTAGTTTTAACCACAACGAAGTTATAGGGGGTCGAAAATGGCCTGAACTGCTTCGAGAAAAGGATGGTACAGCCGTGCCGCTTTATTGCTTGACTTGGCAGATATGGATAGAATCACATTTGTTTCGAACCATGTTTTAATTAACTAATTTCAACAAAAAACGGTTATTATACAATAATATTTAGATATACCATCTTGCGGACTTTCTTATATTATTTTTCTTCTTATTGATAAGGACATTCAATATGTATCATATTTGTTTATGTACTATCAATAGTTTTTGCAGTGTACGGAAAGAAAGCAAAATATTTGGCAATTTTTTAAACATTGCTTCAAACTATCGTCATTTTTATAAGGAATTTATTCCTTTTTATAATAAAAAATAGCCTATGTTACTCAGGGACAATGTAGCTTGGTAACGGTGAAAGAATTTGAAATCGGTTCAGTAGTTTTTGAGTTTATCCATTACAAACATACAAAAAAATAAATAAACAAAAAATCAAATCTTTTCTCTTTATAAGATTTGTATAAGTATAAGTATAGTATACCTAGATAGTACGTAAAGATAACATTTAAAAGTCATAACATTGGAATTCATTGTGATAATATTTAGCCATATTGGTAATATTTTAACATACTATGCATTTAATATGTATATCTTAAGTTTTTCATTGAAGCAGTTTCTCTTGATGATTATAATAGTATCTATCCAGATATATAATTTACCAACTACATAATTTTAATTATCTTTGTAAGTACCTATAGTAACAATATTTATAAATACTTGCTAAAATATCGCTGAGTTGTTCGCTATTACATTATAAACAAATAATTTCTGCATAATATGCTCCACAATTTTATTAATGCTAAGAATTTGAAATCAAAAATACATTTTTTGTAACTATAAAATGGTGCAATTATACATACACACAGAAGTAAAACATTAGCACAAAAGTAATAAAACAATTTTACATCACTTTTGCGCTTTACAGAATACGCAGTATGTTAATTAAAACTAGGTAGGTATAATAAATAGGATATCATCTAGTAGGTAACTATTATAAATATTATTGACCTTGCGTCGACGATCCATACCTATTGTTTTTTACCTATGTACTGTATTCATATGTATATATTATGTATTCATCAGAGCTGACCAGAGGGTCTAATACGAACTCACTATGAAGGCTACGTCGCTGTAGCCATTGTCAAAAAAAATTGGTTAGTGCAACTAGTCTCTAGGGCCTAGCTAGAGTCTAAGAGGCTACAAACCTGGTCGAGTATCTAGTGCGTATTTACGCACCACCTCTAGTGTAAACGCACACACACGTCTTCACGTACAGTAGGTAGGTACCTACCTACCTATAACTATAGATTTTGACACGGGTCTTTATCACGTAAGACTCTTATCTTTCCAATAGGTTGACGTAGGCAATCCTACTTTTAAGGTCATCATTGTCACCCTACTATATTTTTCCCTAAGGGACAACTAAACCTCATTTTATTGGTAATGTATAACATCTACAGAAACATGATGTATTACAATATTTTAATAGTAAATATAGGCTACATCTTGATGTAGGTTACGTTCTTCTATGATGTCAGACTTACTAGTTATAGATGAAAACATGGAGCTCTCCGACCATCACTTTTCAAAAACTTCATTTTCAATTTACTTTTGAACCGATAACTTTAGAGCCACGATTTTTTTTTCAAACTCACCCATTGGCTTATCTTTAAGATTCAATAAGCTTTTCACGAATTTATTCACTCTAAGTCATGTTTTATAGGTAGGTCACTCTGTCGTCGGAGAGCTCCAGTTTAACCGTTATAACTCAGTAACCCTGCACTCTAGAGGCCTGAAAGCTTGGGAACAGCTTTTACAATTCTTCTACTAAAATTTGATAAGAAATATCTGCTGAAATGTTATATTTAACATTTCAGCAGATCATTTTTGACAGACGTCTGGTCGGAGAGCTCCTGTTTTTCCTAAATAGCTATCTTAATTCACGTTCTACAATTTTTTGGATGACGACATCTAATTACTACTATTTGCTACAAAATTTACGGCTTTGTTAGACTTGAATCCAAGAGATGAGCTCTCCGACCAGATGTACATTGTACATCCACTTAAGTTAAGTAGGTATGTAAGAAATTCGGCTTGGCTGTTGCCGAGAAAGGTGGTATAATAAATGGTACTCTGAGGGACGACGTTGTTGAAACCACCCCGGCGAAATCAGTCATTGTGTGGTGTGTTTAATTTATACAGTAACTAGCAGTCCGCCCCGGCGTCGCACGGGTGTAATAATGATATTATGGGTAATTTTTTTACACCTACATTATCGAAGTTTTAATAGAGATCCCTATTCTTTTCTAGTAATAAATATAGCATATGTTACTCAGAGATAATGTAGCATTCAAATGGTGAATGAATGTTTGAAATCGGTATAGTAGTTTTTTAGTTTATTCGTTACAAATATATACAAAAAATCTTTCCTCATAATAATATTAGTACTTATGGATTTTCACATAATAACTTTTGAATGGTATGGAACTTAGGAATGGTATAATTAAAAAAGTAATTTACAGGTACTGATATGGCTTTGAAAATGAAGTGATTTTTTTGGGTAAGGATACAAGGTACGTATAATGTGGCCTAGTTTGTACCAGCGGCGTTACTATTGCATATTTTAACCTGAAAAAGTAGTTAATGTGACATTACTGTAATAGTTGGACAAATAGTATTCCTAATTTATTTGTTGATATTGTTGTCTTCTTTAAAACTGTAGTACATCACTTTGTTCTATTGTCAATAATTGCCGCAGCGTACGCGATATAAGGTTTTTTTTTGGATTAATTTCACATGTTTGGTTACATTATCGAAGTTTTCATACGGATCCCTAATAGTTAGACATATGATATTACAGACTTTTTGGTAGATGTTGTTGTTTTCTTTTAAACTGTAATACATGTCTTTGCTCTATTGTCAATCGTTTTCGAGGCGTAGGCGATAAAATGTTTTTTTTTTTGGATTTTTTATCACACGTTGGGTTACATTATCGTAGTTTTCATAGAGATCCCTGATAGTTAGACATTGATATTATTGACTTTTTTGTAGATATTAATGTCCTCTTTAAAAATGTAGTACATCACTTTGCTCTATTGTCAACAATTTCCGCAGCGTATGCAATATAAGGATTTTATTTGTATTTTTTTTTCACACTTTGGGTTACATTATCGAAGTTTTTGTTAACAAAGGCGTAGAATAAAATCTTGAAAAACATTTTTTTATTTATTAGTATAGATTATATTTATATTCTCGTTTACGTGTTTTAACCACTGTTTTAATGCAGAAATTGGATTTGAAAATTCACTTAATTCCATTCCATTCCATTGTATTAAAACTGAATAAAAATTAATTGGAAATTGTAATTGTGTACTCAAGGTCCCAGTGCGCCCAAAATAGCTGAGGTTAAAAATTCAGGGTTGAGCAGGTGAAGTAAAGTAAAAAAAGTAAACTTTTATTGCTAAAAGATAAATCGATTACAAATACTACGTGTTGTTGCTAGGAGATACTAATTATAAGGTTAGGTTGTGTTAGCTGTGTTAGGAAATGTATTATTTATTATGTATTAATTCATCTAGTTATAGTCAAAGCTAAAATCATAATTTACATTAGTAAAGCTGTAGGTAAGTTAGCATATTGTGCTAAGTAAGGTTTTTTTGTATGAAGTCGTTTTTGAAACATCAACACATCTGTAGGTATGCTCATTGCTCATACATTAAAGTAACGATTTTCAATTATTTTTGATTATGTAAGTATTTTGATATCTTTTCTGTTGTCTATTTTTTGACTGCGATTAAATATAAACGACCGCACTGATTTTGATGGACACTGGACCTTTATTTGGTATTTCGATGTTAGCTAGAAATCTTATTATAAGAAAACTAGCAGACCGCAACGGCCCTGTACGGGAGTAACGTATTATAACTTTTTTTTTTTTACCCAGGTTACATTATCGAAGTTTTAATAGGGATCCCTATTTTTTCAAACAATAAATATGGCCTATGTTACTCAGAGATAATGTAGCATTCTAATGGTAAACGATTTTTTTAAATCTATCCAGTAGTTTTTGGATTTATTCCATACAAATATACAAAACATCTTATCTTATCTCATAATAATATTAGTACCTATAGATTATTACACTCATAATAACCTTTGAATGGTATGGAATTTGGGAATGGTATAATTAAAAAAGTAATTTACAGGTACTGATATGGCCTTGAAAATGAAGTGACTTTTTGGATAAGGATTAATACCCAGGTACGAATAATGTGGCCTAGTTTGTACAGGCGGCGTTGCTATTGCATATTTTAACATGAAAAAGTAGTTATTGTGACATAACTGTAATAGTTGGACATAATAATGGTATTGCTGACTTATTTGTTAATATTGATGTAATCTTTAAAACTGCAGTACATCACTTTGATCTATTGTCAATAATTTTTGCAGCGTACGTGATATAAGGATTTTTTTGCTTTTTATTCACATATTGGGTTACATTATCGAAGTTTTCATACGGATCCTTAATAGTTAGACATATGGTATTGTTGACTTATTTGTAGATATTGATGTCTTCTTTAAAAATGTAGTACATCACTTTGCTCTATTGTCAATAATTTCCGCAGCATACGCAATATAAAGATTTTTTTGGATTTTTTATCACACGTTGGGTTACATTATCGAAGTTTTCATACGGCTCCCTAACGTTTTTAAAAATATTCTATAGCCTATGTTCATCAGGGATAATGTAGGATTCTAATGGTAAAAGAATTTTTCAAATCGGTCCAGTAGTTTCGGAGCGTTACAAACAAACAAACAAACAAACAAACAAACAATCAAATCTTTTCTCTTTATAATATTAGTATAGACGTATTTGTTCCACACGAACAAAAACGCAAATGCTAGATAAAATAAAAAGAACCCTAATGAGCAAGTAGGTACCTAGCTAAAGTGCCTCCGAGACGATCAATGACAATTATTGTAACTGGTTGGGGTTGATGGGATGTACCTTTAACTTAAGTGTCTATACTTTAATGCTTTTAGTTTCTGCTTTGTATAGGTAGCCATTCTATCGATATTTATGTATACTTACAGGGTATATTAGGACGACTCCCGAAAACTGAAGGTCCAAGAACACTTACCCCTACCAATGCCCCTTGTAAAAACCAGATTGCTTGATTCTGAAGAATGTTCAACTTGTGACTGTTTTTGGATGGAAGAAATGACGAAAATGTTTTTTTTTCCGAAAACCCATGAGATTGGCAATCCTAAAGGCAATTGCGGAGGCAATAATAGCCTCTAATGAACTGAATCCAAAGTGAAAAATAACAATTTTCATTAAGTCAATTATGAAAATTGATGAAAAAAATGATTTCGCATTTAAACAAAAAAGCTTTTTTGCGAAAGTGAAAAATTACCATTTTCTGAAGTAAAAATTTCGCAATTTTATTTTGTTTTTTTATCGACTGATCATCGACTACAATAGCCCTGCTGGTCAGGACGCATGATGGTTTCAGTTTTCGCGAGTAGTCCTAATACATTCTGTATATAGATCCCCAAACTCTTTCATCTGTAGATACATTGATTGGTCGAATAACTGAGTGGAACGAAACTCGGTTGTGTTAACAATGTTAGACGGTGATTGATAATGGTGGCTGAAGTTCTTTAATCAATACTCTTAGTCGGCTGCTAGATGTGAACCTTATACGGCCAATGGGCTCAAATACAATGTAAAAAATGTTCATGTATCCAAGCGTTCGTAAAGATAAAACGCTTGGACCGGTGTAAAAATATGGCAATAAATACCTTAAAAGCATCCCGAAATTTGTTTGACATGATATGGTAAAGTATTGGGTTGATGCACGTCGACAGATAGTAAAAGATTCCAGAAGAGTACGTGAGAAAGTAGTACGCTGTCAGTAAGATGGGTGACCGCGCGTGGTGGTTCTCATTCGTGCCGTAGATTGCAACGAGGCGCTGCGCGTGAAACGGTGCCCAGCATACGAAGAAGGCTACCACAACAGCAACTGTAAAGAGAGAATACTTTATTACGGTCGGTAGGATTTATTCACATATACTATACATTATAAAATAGGAGATGTGGCTTGTTCAGAAGTATTTCTTTTTTCGTTTCGAAAAAGAGCAATCGTCGAAATACAGCCCCTTAAGGCGCTCCATGTCGACGATTGCTAAAAAAATATACTTCTTCGTTTACTCTCGCTCGACGGTGTGGAGCGTGATTTATAAAAAGATACCTAAGTACTTTTAACTAATAAAAAACTACTAGGTTTGTACCTGATTAATTATTTTTTTATGTTTTTAGACTCGCACTTGGCCAGTTTTTTCAATTGTTGACTAAAAGCCATTAGTAGTTTTGTGCGCAATGACCTTTGCTTTCATGGTTTTGACATTAATTGTAAGTACCTATACTTGTTTATACCTTTATTTTTATTAGATTAAAAATACGAGTTCCATATTCAAGAAAATAAATCAACGACAAAAAATACAAGGGACAATTTATTTGGTGTCCATTCTGTTGGTATTACGTACAAAAAATAAAAATAAATTTAATAGAATGCAACTGAAACTCACCTAGCATTTTCACGACCCTCTTCGTCGACTGGCAATGTTTCCTAATCGTTTTATGTTTGTGCGATAGTTTTTTCTCCGTTTCCTGCGTTTGCTCATTACTTGTCAAGTTGGTCTCTCTCAGCTTAATTCCGATCATCGCGTACAGCACCGTTATAACCACCATGGGAGCCAAGAAGAACAAAAACGTCGAAATCTCAAACGAGTGCTGTATTATTATTTTTGTTTGTAAACACATTATGACACCCCTCTTTGCTTCAACTCCGAACTGTAGAGCTTGGGGCAGCGCCAAAACGAACGCTACCACCCACAGAGAGATTACGTGCTTCACCGCCCGGGAGAGTTTCGACATTTTATGCGTCACAAAGGGATAACATATTGCCAAATAGCGTTCTATAGTAAACAAGGTGATTGTCAACACGCTTGCATTAGTCGAGGTCTCCGAGGCCAAGCCTCGCAGTACGCAGAAGGTGTTCCCAAAGACGTAGGGCCATTTCGACCATATAGAGTACATCTCTTGCGGCATTCCGCTCACTAGCAGCAGTAAATCAGATATTGCCAAGCTGAATAGGTAGTAGTTGGTGGCTGTGTGCATACTCTTGTTGCGGCCTATGACCACGCAAGTGAAAACATTGCCTAGAATCCCGGTAATGAAAATTAGAGAGTAAATCGTTGTTATCGGTACGACGATGTACAGGGAGTCTCTTCGTGGCCCGAAAATGTCAGTGGGGTCCACTGGGGAAATGATATCCGTGGTTATGTTTTCGAAGGAATCCATATTTTCTAAGTTACAACTCCGTCTCGAAGGATTCGGCTTGATAGTTTCAGTCTCCAAGTCTGAAAAGAGAGAAAAAAACATTTCACTGTATGTGTGTTGCATCAATAAAGAGTAAATAATCATACATTACATTACACATTACATACAATACATTAGAAACAAAAATAACAACAATGGTTTCTCTCCATTGTGTATTTACTTGTCAGACAGTCTATCAGTCAATATTTGGTATGATTGTTGTGGTGGTAGATACATACTATAGTACTCGTAGTTTCTAATATCACTGTTGGGTTTTATCTATCATTATAAGTGCGTGTAGGGTCACGCGCAATTTAGAGTTTCGTAGTTTATACAGCTAACCACCTTATATATGTAATTCTCAATGGTATTTGGACTACATTTTTATTATTACTTCTCCAAGCCCATTTTATAAGTTGGTCGACTATTACGTCTGTTACTCGTAAACTTGTAACGCCTACTTAGTTTTGCTTTTAATTTCAGTTTATGTACCTACTACTGCCGTGAATTTTTTCACACCTCCAAACCCAATACTTTAGCTTTTAGGGGTTAGGGTAAGACTCGACTCTAACAAAAATTGGCACGTTAAAGCTTAATATTTCACAATCCCTTTAATCGAAAAGTTGTTTTCACAGACCCTCAATACTTTTTAAAGACCTATCTAAAAATACCCTATGGGGTATGCGAGAAAAAAAACATCCCCACTTTAGGTGTAGGGGAGGTACCTTATAATTGTTTGTCAAGGTTTTATTCTACCACTTTGTTAACATTATTAATAAGTATATACATATGTATAATATATATGTATAAACATACGAGTACATGCCGAATTACAGTTTTCTAGCACTGATAGTCTATAAGATAAGCTGCGGACGGACGGACGGACGGACGGACATGACGAAACTATAAAGGGTTTCCTGTAGACTACGAAACCCTGAAAATGAATCTTTATTTCCTTTGGTCACGGCAGGACAAAGTTTATACGAAAGAAAATTTTAGAAAATTTTGTGTACAATTATGAATTACGTAATAAAACTTAAAGAGCTTTTCTATGGAATTATTGATATTTGGCAGGACAAGACGTTGTCAAAAGAGTTAGTTTATTATAAATCAGAGTTATGTTTAGAATTGACTAAAAGTATACTAAAAACTTGCTTATGTTTTCACTATTACTTAGAGGCACTTGTAAAATTAAATAAAACCGGCCAAGTGCGTGTCGGGTCACGCACAATGTAGTAGTTTCTTCTTCGATTACATTTTATAAGTTGGTTGACTATTACGTCTATTACTCGAAAACTTTTAATGCCTGCGTAGCCGTGATAGTTTTTCTTTTAAGTTCGTTATAAATATGTACTACCGTGAATTTTTTCACGCCTCCAAACCCAATAGGGACACACACACACTCGTTCCTAACAAAAAATGGTGCTTTAAAGCAGGGACTGAAAGCGGTAGAGGTTAACGGTATTGGTACCGCAAAAATATAACGGTACCGTTATTCGATAGCGGTTGGGCCATACCGAAATTATACCGGTATGGAATAACGGTATCGAAAAAATCTTGAGTGTCGTTCGTCGGCTATGAGAGAAGGGAGGAGGGGGGGGGGGAGGGCGCGTGAGGGGCAAAACTCAGAGCGAGTTCGTTTGTTGTGAACGCACACACACGTCTTTGTCAATCGAGCGACACACAGGTTAATAAAACTTTGTTTGTTCTGTTCTGTTGCGCACGCGTTCACGCACAGTAGGTAGGTACCTACCTACCTTTAACTATAGATTTTGACACGGGTCTTTATCACGTAATTAAGTACCTACCTTTAATTTATTTTCCCGACTATGACGTCTGCTCGCGACCATGGCTATTGTAATTATTTGTAGGTAAGTAACATAATCGAAATGTCGGGAAAATAAATTACCGGCAGGTAGGTATTTACCTAATAAATACACATAACTTCTCTTTTATTTCTTTATGATAAAATTTAAATTAAAGTAGGTGGCGATTCTATTGTGCCCATAAAAAAATTTCGGAATCCTAAAACACCATCGCTCTTATTCCTTTACGTTAAAGTCTAAATTTGCGTAACCTCAGGATGACAGTTTTAAAACGTAGGCTAGTTTTAAGTAATTTAACTATTTTTTTACGTAAATCTAGTCAATAAAAGTAAAGTGAAATTTTGATTTTCTTATTTATTTCGTTCATCAGAAATAAACGAAAAAAAATAATTCCAAATTTAAAATTTTGAGATTACTCAAATTTAGACTTTATTGTAAAGGAATAAGAGCGAAATTGTTTTAATTGTTTATTTTTTTGGAAATTCTAATTGTAGAACGTTGCCAACAGAACAATTAATTACTGATTAGCGTATTAGATTATGACCTGTATTTAAATATAGGACAATTTTTATCTATACCCGGTCATAGTCTATCTATAAACCAAATTTCAACCAAATCTGTCTGTTTAGTAGTTGAAGTAGTTGTAGGATGGATGTTTGTTACTGTGCAGTCGGCGGATCTAGGCACTGGTGATGTTAGCCGTTTGGATGCGCGGCAGACAATTTTCGACTTTATACAGTGACATAATAACCATTTGTGCGTTTCTACGGCTAACTTCACGAGTGCCTAGATCCGCCGACTGCACAGTAACAAACATCCATCCATCTACACAAACTTTCGCATTTATAATATTAGTAGGAAATATAAAATAAGTAATAAAGATAACATTAATACATGTTTAAAATTTGCATAGTTTTTTTATTTTTAATCAATTTTGTTGTACATCTAGTGTTTAAAAGGTGGATAAGTTACTTGGATTTCTTCGCCCATTTTATGTTGCCCTTTTACTGCGTCAACAATCTTTAAGATATGCCTATACGCCATGTTTCGCATACATGGACGTACAAATTGTAGCTCATCCAAGAGCATGTGACAGAAATGATAACTTCCCTTATCAATTTTATTTTCTCTGACACAATCATCGCATTCGAAAACACATTCAGTTCCTGGTTTCTCTTTTTCTTTTTTCGGCGACGGCATACAGTTCTTCAAATGTAAATCAGATTCATATACAGGGGACACTGGGGCTGATGGCGATCCTTCATCAGATGAATTAGAAACTCGTCTATGATCTGCTTTTTTGCGTTTGCTAACTGTCGGCAAAATACTCTGCGACATTCCAACATCCAAGCCGCAAAAAACATCTGATGACAGACGTCTTTTTCTACCTAAAAAAAGGTTATACACATTGAGAAGAAATAAATAAAACCCACATACCATTTCCCACAAATTAATACAGTTTTCTGCCCGTCCATATATTTATTTATACTTATTAAAAGACTGTACCGTGATCCAAAGTCCAATATATATATAGAGAGATATAGCTATCGTTTTGCGCTTCTTTTGTCCTTTTCCTACCAAAGTAATGCGTATCGCCTTCCTTTTCGCACACACACACACACCACCACACAGGCAGCGACTGTTCCATGACAGTCGATTTGTTCCTCATTGACGTTGTTGTTTTCGCTTCGAACAGACGTGCACTGGTAAGTGCTAATGTATAATACAAATATTCTTTAATTCTTTATCAAATTCTAATAATTTGTTATTTTGTACAAGGGTCCAATCGATCTCTTCGATTACATCTTCTTGTTACATCACAAAATTCCACAAAAAAGTTTACTAATCTACCTTCATAAACTTTTTATCTTCATCAGTTCATTTTACAATGATTTTGTGTTGAATTTAGTGAAAGTAATTTGAAATTGTGTTTGAACAGCAGTGCAGTTAGTACCTTAGTCCCGTATATATTTGATTTTCCAACAGTTATTTCCTCCACGACAGGAATTGTCGAATGTTGAAGGTACCTATAAATTTCGTGTTTCGTTTAAGAGCTTGCTGATCGTTCGCTGAAAATATAACGGTGTTACCGTTCGATATTATTGATTATATGTTTTTTTCGTGTGTGTACTTATGAAGTTCATCGCCTTTTTATTTAAGACCATCTTATACCTACTTATTCTTATCTACCGTTCGATATTATCGATTTTTATGGTTTTCATGTTGTTTTAGTGGAGTTCATCGCCTTTTCTGAAATCATCTTATTCATTTATTCTTGTTTTTATTTTCATGGAGGGTAGACCTATATTTTATTACAGCATACGACTTAAGTAGAATAAGCTTATTTTCAGATTCAAATTAACTATTTATCTAGCTCACGTGCAAAAAAGACTTGGATTTAAGTAACTATAACGATTCATTTTGGATCTAAGGCATATGAGAATCAGAAGTGACAGAATAAATTGCCTTTACGATTCTCATCTAAAAATGATGACCTTGAGCCATCAAGGTAGTAGGTAGTTCTAACATGTCCTCTCCTAAACGTTATTGTCGTCATCGACGCAACAAACGTAGACATCTTACACATTCTCAGAATATATATCTGATAAACTGATTGCAGTCAAAGTGAACCTAAATCAAAGCTCGCTAGTGGACAATGCAATTTTAGTCCCAAAGGTTAAAATTATCATACCTATGTTTGTATTGATGATGATGTTAGCGGTAACTTGTACAATGACAGCCACGATGGTTACGATGGCTGTAAAAAAATTGAAACTCCAATTCTCTCTTTCAATTGGAAGAAGTTAAGGAACCCTGATAAACTTCTTCATTGTATTTCAATTGAAAAAGCGTTCAAAGACTAAACGAATGCGAACAGCAGATTATTAGTTCATTCGAAAAAATAGTTTCGTCATACCCTCGGTTTAATTGAACAGCCTAACGAGAAAGTTAAGCGATTTGATACATCTCGCACGCCTGGTATCTCACAATTCTGATATACTTAGCATTTGCGGCGTTTATTACGCTCGTAAAACAAAGAGAACTTTGATTTTTTATCTTAGACAATGTTAACCCTGACCTAAACTATGAGGGGATAAAAGAGGGTATAAATCCATAAGAGGGTCAAAGATATATCTGTAACCGGAGATAATGTCAAAAATCTTGAATGGTGCTCTTCAGTTGGTTTTCGGCCACAGAGCTAAAGTTTTTCAACATTCCAATGTTGTCCTACAGTAAAAGATCTTACATAAAAGTTTTTTACGAATAATACCTTCATGCAGTAATTGATAAGAAGCTGATAAACTCGCGGTTTCTTTAGATTTTATTTTATGGTAATATTTGGCCTCTTTCGAATGACCACGCTCCTGCTACGCAGTCTGGTCTAAATACTGCGCTTACTGCGAGTACATTCTAGAAGTCATTAAAATCAGAATTTGACTCAAACCTCATAGCGCTATGAACTCTAACAGGCCCTTTCGGGGTAGAGTCCGCCTCACATTAACAACCTCAACAAGAGGTCGTCGGAATAATGACCGTCAAGCAGCGCAAAGAGGTACACGTTACAGACACCTTTCTCCCTCATCCCACCGGGATAGGAGAAATAACTGGAAATATTGACTCACCGAGTTTTTCCCACGCCGCGCCGGCCAGCTAGATCGGTAAAAAACGTATAGAAATGGGCGACACCTTTCTCCCTCATCCCACCGGGATAGGAGAAATAACTGGAAATATTGACTCACCGAGTTTTTCCCACGCCGCGCCGGCCAGCTAGATCGGTAAAAAACGTATAGAAATGGGCGCACCAGTTACGTTCTCAAGATTATTTTGGGTTGGTAGGTAAGTCCCGTATCCCATTCTGAATCAACCTGCCCTTCCATCTATACAACAGCAGGCAGGCAACCTACTAAATGATAATGTCGGCTCTAACAGAGAAAATGACCATCTCTCCGTTTCATATTGTGGCAGTTACCGAAACAGCGTGTCTATAAACTAATATTCCTTCTGAGATTGCTAGATCCGTTTTGTATTGACACTATTCAGATTGATCAATGTTCACAAAACCTTATCATTCTTGCAGCCAAACAATTGTCTTGCAATAATAGATCTCTCATGGATGGTAGGTACCTACTTTCACGTACCAATTAACGAAATCCGCAGATGGTTTCTATGTCTTTTGTACCGCCAAGAAGTAATAGAAATGAGTAGTCTGCTCTTCGAGCTAAACTCTGCATCATAACCCTAAACGTCTGGAAAGTAGATGGGTACAGATGCTCATCCAAAAACGGAATCAGACTTCTGGTGTAGGTATAGGTATGTAGCAAGACGATTATTTGTTACAAATATTATTCTAGACTCATTCTTCTAAAAGAACACGTTGCCATAACGCTGAATGTGCTGAAATATATAGGTTGGGAAGTAAATTTCTTAAAATCCGTACTATGCCTGAGCGTCATATAGAATCCTTAGCTAAACAATAAGTTTATCTCCGAGAAAATGTTGCTAGATAAAGACAGCCATCTTATAGCAAATAGATAGAAAATGGCACTTTGAAACGTGTCAACTTTCAAAGCCATGATATGCATGATGGATAATGGAGGTGATGCATTTCGCAAGTTTCGTCATCCCTTAGGGAAAATTCAACTCGGTAGCCGTATTATTCATTATAAAGGTTGGGTATTTACCACAATCCATATTTTTGTCTCTCTGAATCTAAACAATAATTTGGTGGTTTAATCATTTATGAAGTTATTCCTAAATACTCTTCCCTCTTTGCGCACAAATTATTGTAACGAAATGCTTTAGATATTAGCATGGGTGCTTTAAGAGACAACATGGAGTTGTCAGAGTATTGGCTGGTTGCAGAATAAAATTTGCATTCGAACATGAATACTGCAGCTTCTTGTAATCCTGAAATTTTTAAGAGCAAGGTCCGAACTTACTATCTATTTTTAAAACGCCTGCAATCAAATAACAAAACAGCTGTTGCTTGTTTATGCAATGAAGGAGGTTTGAAGTCGCAAGGTTTGTTAAACTTGACCTACAAAATATTTTCTTTCTTCGAATATGTATCAGATGGATCTAGTATCCTACCACATTCCCAGTGTATACAACGCCAAAGCAGTCCGTCTTGCAGATTGCGTCGCTTTCGAACTCTGCCAGAATGGCACCCGTTAAATAAAACAATATTTTTATGATTATCATTATAGTTACTTTGTGTATACACTGTTATTTTTGAAATGGTATTATCCGTTAGCATGGGTATCTCTTCCTCCTTTCTTATTACCAAAGTCATCGTTATCACTGTCGCAATGTATACCTCAGTTGCACCAGGATGTAAGAAAGTTTTCTGGCATCCAGCCCTTTGGAACGGGCAACGGCAGCACCTTGGTTCATTCAACCATCTTACTGGACGTCTCGACAGACAATCCTCCTTAGAATGTGCAGTAGTAGGACACCACAACAAAGTTAAAAGATTTCTTGATAGCGGGTGCCCTTCCAATGTAAATACTTATAAACCAGCATGGAGTAGGTGGATCTAGTGGTCTGAACCAGATAATGTTGTTAGCTGTACGCCCACCGGTCTGAGTTAGCTCGGTTTTTAGCAAATTTATTTTACAAGAAGAAACTGTCCTACAACACGTATTTTGTTAGTAAGTACATATACATAAATATATGTACTTGGTGTCTAAACTTTGTGACCCATAACTTACTGAGCAGCTTGGTACCCACTCACTTGTAAAATAAATCTTAAAATCGATAGCCGTAATCATATTCAGCTTTGACTAAACCTCCTCTATAGGATGTTGACCTAGTAGTAAATATCAAAACTAGTAAACAGCTATCTCACTTCTATATTCTGGAAGAAGAGTACATGATTTAACTCTTAGTATAAACTCTAAGAATTGCATTGTTAACAGTGATTTTGTAACTTTATAACCAGTTTTAAAAAAACTGATTATCATCTGTCTAGCTGGTGGCTTAATTTAAAACCAGATAATAAGAGTTTAGATTAATTTTATTGGATAAATCTGTTGAAAACGATTGGCGAAAGATATGTATATGCAGTTACAGTTAAGTCCAAACCGACTATAATATTATTAATTAGTAGTACACCTAATACTTTTAAAGCTTCAGTTGCATCAAAAAAGCCAGAATAATATAATATGATTTAATTTATTTATTGAGGCAACGCCAACAGCACATTTATTTGAATATACATTAAATATTAACATGCATTGAAATTATAATAATAAGTGAGCCAATTACAGGCATGCACACACTAGCTGAAAATAGTCTCAAGAGGCATTTCAGATCGCAGAATAGGTAAACAATTTTTAGCTGTCCGAATGATTCTAAAGACTGTGGTACAATCAAATAGTGGTACCGTTAAATCAAACGCCAACTTTTCAGGCTATATAAATGAATGATTGGAAGTAGGTATCTTAATGTTAAATTGAGAATGAATAGCACATACCCTATTGCTTATTTTCTTAGAAACCATTTTATTTATGTTTTGTTTATCTAAACTTTTAAACATGAAAACAGCAATATTCGCCTATACCTAGTCGAGACATGATGAAGTAGATACTTATCTAAAGTCTTCTGTCAATCAATTGATCTAGAAGTGGCTTGTGTATATTGTAAATACTTATTTTATTTATATTTACTGTTGTGCTAATTGCAGAGGTTTCACAAGATATATATTAATATTCATTTTCTACAATTCAATATTTTTGGAAGGTGCGTTCGGTGCACTATAACTGGTTACCTACGTTAAAACTTTTAATAAATAAAGCAAATCCAAGCATTATTAATTTCATAGTCACATTGACGTCAACCACCACCACCAGGCGATAACAAACATATCTCTATATATATATTGGACTTTGGATCACGGTACAGTCTTTTAATGCTAACGTTTTACCTGAAAATAAAACGTATATTAAAATACTTACCTGATCCAAAGTCCAATATTTTAAAATTCTGCCTGGTGTTAACGCAAAAACAAGCCTTTAATGAGGAACAAATCGACTGTCATGGAACAGTCGCTGCCTGTGTGGTGGTGTGTGTGTGTGTGCGAAAAGGAAGGCGATACGCATTACTTTGGTAGGAAAAGGACAAAAGAAGCGCAAAACGATAGCTATATCTCTCTATATATATATTGGACTTTGGATCAGGTAAGTATTTTAATATACGTTTTATTTTCAGGTAAAACGTTAGCATTTTGATGGAGTTAGTCATCTGTGGCAGTTATTATAATAACAAATAGATTTATGTTAAACTAATAAATAAATAAATAAATAGATATATATTGTTGGACATTTTACACATCGCCATCTAGCCCTAAACTAAGCAAAGCTTGTACTATGGGAACTAGTTAACTGATAGAATACTTAGGTAAATAATTTTATACTTAAGTAGGTACATAAATAATTATGATAGATATAGTTAGGTACTAACACCCAGACACAGAACAAATATCTATGTTCATCACACAAATATTTGCCCCGGGTTGGGATTGAACGCACAACCTACAGCGCTGAAGAAATTTTAAGTTTCGGTTTAGGCTGTGTGTTGATAGATCAGTCAGTCAGTAGGTAAAGCAAAATTTTTATATATGTAGATAGGTAAGTAAATACGATATAAACTTCGAAAAGTGAGGCATCTATTCCCAGTCTTACCCTTCACTACACACGCACAACAGTGAGGCATCTATTCCTAGTCTTACCCTTCACTACGCAACAGTGCATAGGTGGGTGGGTCAAACAAATATCTACCTATTATAAATTTTTAATTATAGGTAGGTATTAGGTAACCTATACTTACCTACCACATACCACATAATATTTATACTTTAATAGTAAGTAAAGTACATAGGTACTACCTACTCTATACGGCTTTCAATGCAGTTTAGGTGAAATAGGTAGGTAGGTATTCTCTAAAATTTATGAGAATTCCAATTTATATGTCCCACCTAAACTTCATTGAAAGCCATAACATGATAAACATAGTTTTTACGAAATAAGCCGGCTGACCCGGGTTGGTGGATCTTGGCATCTGTGAAGTGAGCTGTTTGGTTGCGCGGCAGACAATTTTCGACCTTATCATGGTTTTGTGTCACTGACACAAAACCATTTCTGCGTACACACAGCTAACTACACGAATGCCTAGACCCGCTGGCAGAACTGTAGGTAGGTACCTACCTACCTAGGTGGGTAGGTACCGAGGTAGGCAGGTACCTACATTCAATAGGTACAAAACATAGTGAGGCAGGTAAGGTCAGTAGGTACCTACCTACCTACGTGCCGTGTCACAGCAAGAATAGTTATGTGTCACTGGATAAGGTCAAAAATTGTCTGCCGCGCAACCAAACAGCTATCTTTACGTAGGTAGGTAGATACTTACCTAACTAAACTAAGATCCGCCGACAATACCTACTAGGTAGAGGTAGATACAGTACCTACTACGTAGGTAGGGAACAGACCTATCATCTAAGTAATGAAATTTTGAGTTCGATTTTGAATTTGCAGTTCGCTATAGGTATAGTTCGTATGTCGCATCACACACAACTGAAACTGACACAACACAACAAAACAAACGTAGTAAGTCGTTTGATGCACCGACCGCCGCCGCCGCCGCTCCCCGCCGCGCGGGGGAGTGAGAAAACCTATATTATTTGGGTAGAAATTGCGGTATCGTTATTCAACCTTTAGTATACCACTATGAATTTCGGTAGAAGCTTTTCGGTACCGTTATATTTTTAGGTATTGAAATATATGGAATACCGGAATTTATCGGTATGACGTCATATCGATAAATAGAGGTATCTTAATTTTTCGGTTATTCGGTCCCTGCTTTAAAGCTTAATATTTCACAAACGGATCCCTTAATCGAAAAGTTGTTTTCACAAACCAGCAATACTTTTAAAAGACCTATCCAACAATAACCTACACCATGGGGTGCGCGAGAAAAAAAATAACATCCCCACTTTGGGTAGGGGAAAAACCTTAAAAAATATATTTTTTAAGATTTTCTTTTATCACTTTGTTGGCTTGACTCATACGTATCTGGGGGCCCGCCAAGTCAAGCAATAAAGCGGCACGGCTGTACCATCCTTTTCTCGAAGCAGTTCAGGCCATTTTCGACCCCCTATAACTTCGTTGTGGATAAAACTAGAAGCCTGAATTTTCAGTAACCAAGCAGTCACTATATAAACACGGTATATTTCAAATTTCATTCAATTTGAACCAGAAGTTTAAGAATTATAACTAGTCAAAGTTTCCTATTTTGTCACTCACTCACTCACTCACTCACTGACTGACTGACTGACCGATCATCAAAAGTTTAAGGCACTTCTAGCAGACATAGAAGCTTCAAATTTGAAACACAATTAGTGTTTAGTGTAAAAACCCTAAAAAAACCTGCCAAGTGCGAGTCGGACTCGCGCACGTCGAGTTCCGTACCATTATCTATAAATCACGTTTGTTGTATGGGAGCCCCACTTAAATATTTATTTTATTCTGTTTTTAGTATTTGTTGTTATAGCGGCAACAGAAATACATCATCTGTGAATATTTTAACTGTCTAGCTATCATGGTTCATGAGATACAGCCCTGTGATAGACAGACGGACAGACAGACCGACAGACAGACAGACGGACAGACGTACAGATGGACAGACGGACGGACAGACAGTGGAGTATTAGTAACAGGGTTCCGTTTTTACTCTTTAGGTACGGAACCCTAAAAAGTAGGGCTATCTACAAAAATAAATGAGATGCCATCAAAAACATAACTTGTAAAAAAAAGCCAAGTCTCGCAACGCAACTCAGTTCTTCTACCGTAAAAAGTTGTGAGATCCATGTAACACCAAGTCGGTTAATTTATTCAGTCCCTACTTCAAGGGTCCTTCTGACTTATGCTATTACGTAAAGGTTAGCTAATTATGTAAATATACAGCTTTCTAGCACTAATAGTCTCTGAGCTAGGCTGCGGACAGACGGACGGACATGGCGAAACTATAAGGGTTTCTTGTAGACTACAAAACCCTTAAAAGGTTAGAATCAATAAACATTTTCACTAATTGTTAAGAAAAAAATATTGATAAACAATATTGTCGTCTGTAAGGTTCTCGTATTTGTCCTTCAATAGAGAATACCTCATAAAAGATCCACATGGAATGTTCCAAAACAAAACAATTCAGGGTGTTTTGTTTATACATAATGCGAGAGTGGGATAACGTGTACAAATAGGTTAGACAATATCTCAGATTGTATCATTTGAATACAATCATAACTAAAGCATTGGTTTCTTTTAATAACGATACCGTCATTTGATGGGCAAAATAACGGTAAGCGATTTTTATCTTCCCTTTACTATTATGTATCTATATCTACCTACCAACAAACTAGCTGCGTCTTATAAGATAACGGTCACCCGCACCGTATCGTATGAAATCGTACCTTTTGCATAGGTAAAGGTATTACACTAAGTTAACCAATTATTTTCCTGAAAATCTAATGAATACGAAATGTCCGATTACAATCGGATTGACGATTTGGATTTGCGTTTCTTACGATATTAGGGGCTTTGTGGGGTTTGTAGGTACGAGTATGCGCATAAAATTGGGTTGATTTAGATATGAGTATTGATATATCGCACAACACAACTAGAACCAAACTGACCTAATGCAAAAAACATTTTTTGGTAAATACGCTAAACACTGTAGTACCTGTGTCACAAGTCTTTTTGTTTTGTATCCAAGACAGGTGTAGGTGTACCTAGTGTATTCGCTTTTCTATCCGTTCATAAATGATCTATTTTAACTATAAATACGGCTAATTACCACGTTTCTTGTTATACCTATGCGATCTGCCGTTGATCGCGGTCGCGGGTGATGCTCATGATGAAGAGCACCTGAATTGTCTCGAAACGTCAGCAATACAACAAGAAACATGGTAATTAGCCGTATTTAATTTTATAGTTAAAACTAGCTGACCCGTGCGCGACTTCGTTCGCAAGGTGGTGGATTAGCATTAGGTAGGTATGTATCTATCTATGGAACTTAAGTATTCCAATGTATTATTTAAATTGCAATAGTTACAACACCAATGTAGAATAACAGGTAGTTTGTATTCAAGGTATATAGGTTAACGGGTAGGTATAGGTACCTTGATAAGGACCTACTTAGTTTATTATTCGATCGAAAATATTATGTAGGTAGTTTATAGATAGGTACATATTTCGTGTGACAAAAATCATCACGATCAATCTGATAGGCAATGTTTTTGGAAATAATTAGTAGAAAATAAGTAATTACTGCATTTTTTAAGTCACCCGTGCATCAACAAAATGCATCACAACACACAATGGCGGCGGGGGGTCATATTTTTATTTTATTGCGAAAAAAATTGTTGCATTATTTATTTCTGCGCCATCTAGTAGTTTTTATCTAAACCAACTGTAGCTGGATACAACACTTGAATGAAAAACGCAGGTAGGTACACTCCTCTGTTTACAAAGTTGACACTTCTGTCCCTATGGACACGTCGTGCATGTTGTTTTTTTAGGACTCAGTTGCCTTTGGACGGTTGTGTGGATAGTAGGTAGGTAGGTATGCTAATTAAATGATTCAGAATAATATCAGTTGGCTCTGGGCAGTACAAAAATGATTGCTGTATATAGAGTGCTTTTCACGAAGGTACCTAGATGCAGCGCTGTAGTCGTGCTACGAAATTAATGTTCTATCTCTGTTCTGCTCATCTAACAAAGGCAACATGGCCTCTCAGTCAGATTTAGTTCGTCTAACTAAATTCACGCGGGACTTCTTTTGTGAAAACATCGATCTACTTGTAAAAAGTAAAAAGCTCTTCGTCGTCTTTCAAGAGCATAGACATTAGGGTGGAGAGGTAACGTATGAAAAAAATTTTTCTTCTTTCTTTTTCTAATAGTGTGATAAAGTTGTCTTATAGTAAACTACATAACCATGCATTTTTTCAGATTTCTAAGTGAACATCTAAAGCCTCCGCATCGCAGTTGAAATTTTTTTTTTTTTTTTAAAAACATGCCCTAATAGAATTTAGCTCCAATTTGTATAAAAAAAAATAAAACAACTATGCGGTAACCTAAAAAAACAGTAAAATATACCCACTAATCACTTCTAAAAAAATTATTAGTTTCAAACTTAGGCATTGCTTTGCGAGATTTCAGTTTGGTTTTTATGAGGCCTTCCTTTGCTTTTGGAATACAAATACAAGCGGTAGCCTCTGTAGTAATTTTCACAACTCATTCTACAGCTTGGTTGTGACAAGGAATTCTTAAAAATGATAACTCTCCTTCTCCACCAGACTCCACAAACGTTTGAATAGATTGGTCCGATAAATGTTTGAGGCAATGGCATTCATTGGCTTTTTTAATTCATATTGGGTACTTCAAACAGTCTTGGGACGACAGGTACTGGTGAATTCCTGTCATTCAGTTCATCATTGTTGACCATGATGGATTCGTCTTACGTTTTTTGACTTCAGGCATAGATTCATCGCCACATTCATAATTTTCTGAAGAATCGCTTGATTCTACCGGAACATCATCGTCTAAAGCGAAGGTTCTAAGCTCTACACTGGAATAACTCTTGTGTTGCCTTTCTTTTTAACCTTTTCTGAAGCTGTTTATGTTTAGTGTAAGACACAATCTAACACTCCTATTATAATATTTCTCGAAGTTCTTTAGGCGATCAAAAAGCTTTGTTCGTTGTGTGGTACTTTTTTTTCTTTTGGGCAAGCCCAAACATCATAATTCTTGCATTTGCAAGCAGAAACATCAAAAATTACTCTACTCTTTTTTGAAATGCTTCCAATTTCTCTGTAATAAGCCTATTAATTGACGTCAACAAGTTTTGGCACTTCAAGTGGTATGCTTTTAACATAATTTGTGTAATTGATGTTGCAAGCCTTATTTCTTCAATCATTGATGTAACTGCTTCGGCAATATTAAAAAATAGAGGTTCTTTCACCTTCTCCATAGTCGATTTTAAACGAAATTTCATCCACTGATAAAATTTCATCACATCTTCGCACGTTGGTAAAGCCCTTAATTTCGTTAACATCGCCAAACAAAGAGTAATTTGAAGCACTAGAAGTATTTTCCATGGTAAATTATCATACAATTCATGAGATGTTATGTAAAAAATATAACACAGAGTTTCAAAAATAGTAAAATAAATAATTTTTGAGTCGGCAATTAGCGCAAAAAAATTATAGAAACTTTTCTGATTGGCGCCTTAAATGAATTGGCTCTAAGAGTCGCTGGTCTTCTTTTTTGAAATATTTACACTGCAACGACAATCTCTATTATTATTTGTGCTTCGTACTTGTGTTTTGACGTACCAGGTCTTTAAGTATTTGGTTTCAACCCAACCCCCCCCCCCAAGTACGAAAATACTTTAAAATTCAAAAATACTTTAAAACACAAAAATACTTTCAAGTCCAAAAATACTTTCAAGTCCAAAAAGACTTTCAAGTTTTTAATGCCTTAACCAGCAACCAGGAGTAAATACGCACCACCTCCAATACAGACTCAAAAAAAAAAAAAAAATATAATGTTTATGTAAACAGAGCCGGCATTTTATGTGTAACGCCAGTATTATTACATTGCCGCAGTCAGCAAAGAGCATTTAAGTAGTAGTGGCAGTAATAGTAAGTGGCAATCAATGCAAAACGCAAATCCTCGACGTGGCGGAGTCAACCAATGCCATACAACACCGGTCAGCATAAATGACGCGAATATTGAGACCGTTTCACAGGCCAAGCGAGGTCGATGACCTCGGCCTTCGACCTGCGCCTTCTGCTGCTCCCCGCCAGCAGAAGAAGAGTTACGCGCTGGGTGTCCTGCCAGCCTCAACCGTCACACTCGACCGGCAGCCCGTGGTTCGCAGAAGGTCGACGAAGGTTTCACTGTCGCGGAGAAGAAACTCGTAATCAGCGTGGTACTGCTCCACTGTCTTCTGGGTTCACTTTGCAGGCAGTGGAACCTATCATTGCGATTTACTTGTCGCTTGGACTCAAACACTACCGGGAGAAGCATTATCCAGTATGTGAATGAAAGGAGTCAATGCCATCTGGGGGGTCTCCCGTAGAACTTGTGTGAGGCTTGAAGTGCTTGGAAGCAAATAGAGAAACAAAGTTCAAGGCATAATGTGCTCCGGGTCTATACAAAGTTTATGGATGTATTCTTCGGGCTTTTGAACAGAAATAGGTATAGGGAAGAAAGAAAGAAGAAAGTGCTCTGACTTTTTGTGTTTTTATAATATGTATGATATTCATAAGTAATGTATTTTATTAATAATTATGAGCCTTACTGGTGTTGCTGGAAATAAATATATTATTATTATTATTGTGCTTCTATTATACTCTAAAACATAACTTAGATTGGATAAAAAAACCCTACAACCTACATTGTCTCAATCCGGTATACCTACCTACTTAGCTGGTTGTAGAAAACCATGAGAAGCGATGATAACTTTATGTGATTAAAAAAGGAAATTAAGTAATAAAGTGTTATTAATCAATAGTCTGGTTTATTTTCATGTTTCCAAACTAATTTCTGTTATCCAGCTATTCCACCAGGCTTGTTTTTATTGAATAGTTTCAGTTTTCTATATAAGTAACACAGCTTTCTCCGGAGAATCCTTGGGAACATCCCACAATGAAGTGAATATTGTAGTCACTCCTAAAAATTTATAAATAATGGTCAGTATTCAATGCTATATTGGTTTCAAAATTATTTTCATTGATAAATGGTATTCCTATTGCCAAGACTTAGTACAAATGTGTGTTTGTTGATTTGTCTATCATGAAGCTGCACTGTTTTAGAATTTGTACCTAACAATAATTTTCAATAATAAAATGAAGATATTGAACTTAATGAGTAACTTTAATAAACTTATTTCTATAATAATTAAATCTTAGACCATCACCATCACCTTTCATATTTTCATGTTTTTACACCGGAACTCAAACAAAAATGAATTGTAAAAAATGATAGGTGGTACTTATACTATTTAGTGGACAAAGGACCCACATAACTTGAACTAAAGCAATATTGGATTTGTCATGTTATGAAACTAAATAAGTAGTTACCTACAGGTACTTAGTTATTTAATCTCATGAAAGCGGGTGAGCAGTACCTATTTGTAGTTATGATGAGTATAGACAGACACCCGCTTTTGTAGTAAGAGATACTTACCATAGCACCGTTGGCTACAATGTGACATTCAGAACATTGTTTATGTACTTCCTGATGCAATCAAAGAGTCTGTAGGTAGGGTATGAAACATCGATTGCTTCGACTTGACTTCAGAAGATATTGCAGATAGACAGCCCTTGCTTGCTTGCCTTGTCTGCGACTGGACAGATTTTCTTCATTCATGTTGGCCAAAATCTTGTCGTTGGTGCAATGATCATCATACGGTTAGGTATGGTATTATACTAAGGGTCACACACTTGATATATTTCAATTATCTAACTAAAATCACTTATCTCTCGGTTACTCACAATTCACAACATCACATAGTTTAATTTTACGAAATATTCAATTCAATTCTTGTTTATGGCTTCTATGACTTTTGTTCACAACTCTGCCAGTGTCCGTTTCATGATAGTTTCGTGGAGGAATGATGGGATGGAATTGGCGTACTTATTAGAATATGGTCGGTATTCTGAGGGAAACTCAACCAAAATTTTGAAAACCAAATTGATTTCTAAAACAAAAGACAACACAACACATATTACAACGGAGTTAGTAAAATAAATATTAATCTATAAAGTTAGTTATATATAAAAAAAAACCAAATACCTATAAAATATTTTACAACTTTATCTTATTTACATGCACATATTTACATAGAAAATAATTAATTTGAGGGGAAAAGGTAAGGAATAGGAGAGATTTAAGGGATGGAGGACGGGGGATTTCAGGAGGAAGGATATCATACAAGGAGAGTCTTGTTTTCGGGCAATTAAAAAATATATGGTCCACATTTCCTTCGTCTAAACCACACATTGAATGGTTCCTAATTCTGAGTTTGGCTAAGAAAACTGGAGTGCAGGAATGACCTAATCTAAGGCGACAAATTTTAGAGGTGGTGACTTTGTTAGCCTTGCGAAATTTGAAGAACCAAGGGGAAGAGGGAATGTCGGGTTGGATGTCAGCGTAATGTTTACCCTTTATTTTTTTAGAAATATCCCACCTTTTGGACCAGGATTCTTGAAGGAGAACTTTAGAATATGTTTTGAAGTGTTCAAGGGATCCAATATTTGCAGAATCTTTAGCACACAAGTCTGCAATTACATTGCCAGGGATGCCCGAGTGACCAGGGATCCAGGCAAGTATGATGTTTATGCCTAGGCTGTGGCACTGAAAGAGAGTTTCATTAATTTTCAGGATAATTGGGAACCGAGATCTGGAACGGAACGGGTTTGACATGATCGCTTGAAGACAACTTTTAGAGTCTGTGAAAATAATAGAGTTATTTAGGTTATGGGATTTTACAAAGAGAATAGCTTCTGAAAGGGCGATAGATTCCCCTGTAAAAACTGAAGTAGAGGGAGGGCATTTGAAACTTAGGGTTATACTAGTGAAGGGGATCCATACGGCAGCTCCAACAGCGCTTTCCGTAGTTAATTTAGACGCGTCAGTAAAAATAGAATACCATCCATTATATTTGGTAGCCATTTGTTCATAGAATATTTCCCGTGCATTTGGGGCGTCTGCCTATACCAAAGTATAAGATTCTAGGTTTATAAATAAGGGAATTATAAGAAGTAAGATAAAGAGGGTTTGTTGGAAATTGATGAACGGGGTTGGGGAGTTGGGAGAATTTCACATAGCTTTGCAGAAGGCAAGGGAGCTTGTCAAGGTTATGGGTGTCATATAGGTCAAGGAGGTTGATTAATTTTGTTGTGAGAGGATGACTAGAATTTTGAGCTAATTTAAAGAAGAACTTGTCTGATAGGAACTGCCTACGTAAGTACAGAGGAGGGTCACAGCACTCAACCTGCATAGCATTGATTGGAGATGACTTCATAGCTCCTAAAATAATCCGTAAGCACTTTGACTGAATTTTGTTGAGTTTTTCCAAACCAGATTTATTAAAGAGATTAAATAAAAAGGATCCATAATCCAGGTGACTTCGAATTATGGCATTATATAAAAGCTTTTGCGTGTAGGGATGAGATCCCCACCAGACACCGGACAGAGAGCGTATGATGTTAATGTTTCTTTCGCACTTCTGTGAGATAAAGCTAGTGTGAGGGACACCGGACATTCTAGAGTCTAAAGTTATGCCTAGAAATTTAGTACAATTAGATTGAGGTATGGCCTCTTGGTTGATTAAAAGATTGATTGAAGGGATAATTCTTTTTTTAGTGAAAACGACAGTAGAACATTTTGAAACAGATAATGATAAACCATAGTTTTCTAACCAACGATCTAGATAGAGAAGGGCGCAATTGAGTCTATCTTCAGCCTCTTCTATGTTTCGGATTTTGACGTACAACGCCAAATCGTCAGCATATTGGAGAACCTCACAGAACGAGTCCACAGCACTTTCCAGATCGTAGGTATAATATATACTATAAAGTAAGGGGCTAAGAACAGATCGTTGAGGTAAGCCTTTCCAAACGGTCTTGGGAGGAAGAAGTCCGCTACATGATTTTATCACTACTGATCTTTCCATCAGAAGGTTACATACGAAATGGGTGAGCCTCTCTGGGTGAGCCTCTTTATCTTACTTCTTATAATTCCCTTATTTATACACACACACACACACATACACGCAATACATCGCAACTTCTTAAACACAAATATTAATTATCTTATTCTGTTACTCAAATCTTCAATATGATAACTAAATTATTGAGTTTCGTCAATAATAACGCCATGATACCTAATATTGTTTGTAATTGCGATGACTGGGCAGTTACATAAATCATTGAATAACTGAAAGAATACTTCATCATCTCCCTGCTCTTATCCAACTTAAGTGGGGTCGGCACCACATGTGTACTTCCATTTCCTTCTATCAGCCGTCATCTCACTCACTCCTTTCTTACCCATATCATCTAATAAATGAACCAACTGAAATAATACTTATATACTTTTTTTGAAAATATATCCGAGTACATTATGATATATTATAACATAAAATTATACTCGTATCTCAAATTTAAATATTGGTGGACTTTACACACAGCGACATCTAGCTCCAAACTCAGCAAAGCTAATTGAACCAGAGGAACCTGATAACTGATAAAATATTTATAAACTTTTTTTTGTAAATACCTACATTATTAACACCCAGATTTGTTATGTGACAAACATCTATGTTCATCACACAAATATTTATCCTAAGTGGGAGTTGAACACACAACCAGAGCTACTACGAACTGAGCTGTGAGGCCATAGTGATATATTATTGCTGTTATGTGTAGTTAATAGGGTTCACACAAGTCAATTTATACTTCAAACTAATTGTGTTATGTATTTATATATAAAACTATTGCGTTACTGACTGACTGATGAATGAATGATGACTATAAACGCACGGCCTAAACTATCCTAACTGATCTTAGAAACTTTAAATTTGGAGGGTATATTCCTTTTGGTGTATAGAAGTTCAGCACTTATAAAGGAATTGCCAAAAGTCAACCTCTACGGGGATGCAGCTGGGGTAAAAGTTTTCTGTTTCGATTTAAAATAACTACACGTGAACGAAATCGTGAGGATTCGCAAGACTCAAGTTTGAATGAAACAGCATTTTTGTACTTAGCATGACACAATGAATAGAGTATAATATTATTGAATTGTGCAGATTATAGTAATTGCATACGCAGCTCTTTTAGCAGTGTATAATGTTACATAAAAGTCATTATAACAAGATAAGGCTGGAATTTCACGAGGCAAGTAGTTTGGTAAGAGTTGGCTAGTGGAGTGCAACTCCCGTAAAAGGCCAATGTTTCTTTAAAAAAAACACACTGGCAGCCTCACATTAATAACCTAAATATCTTCTAAAGTACCTATAGAATCACTATTAATCCCGTAAAGGTGCGTTCTCACGTCACGCTCATGTTTAAACGTCCATTCATCTAGGCGTGCAGCAAGCCGTGTGTGAACAGGCGAGCGGGCCTCGCCGAGCAAAGCACCAAGCAAATCAACATTCAACGCAGCGTTCAAATCGAAGCATGTAAACAAGTGCCGAGCGGCGATTAAAGCAATTTTTTTTATCCGACTTCATTATAGGAGGAGGTCGTTTTTTTTTTACTTAATTTATGTATAATGTAATAAAATTATGAGGAATATAATAATATAAACTAAAACGTCCTAAAAATAATAATAATAATAATAACAATAAACATGAAGTCGGTTTTGGTTTTAAAGTTTTTGAAACGTAATCGTTTTTAATTCCAGGGACTGAAAGCGGTAGAGGTTAACGGTATTGGTACCGCAAAAATATAACGGTACCGTTATTCGATAGCGGTTGGGCCATACCGAAATTATACCGGTATGGAATAACGGTATCGAAAAAATCTTGAGTGTCGTTCGTCGGCTATGAGAGAAGGGAGGAGGGGGGGGGGGAGGGCGCGTGAGGGGCAAAACTCAGAGCGAGTTCGTTTGTTGTGAACAGGGACCGAATAACCGAAAAATTAAGATACCTCTATTTATCGATATGACGTCATACCGATAAATTCCGGTATTCCATATATTTCAATACCTAAAAATATAACGGTACCGAAAAGCTTCTACCGAAATTCATAGTGGTATACTAAAGGTTGAATAACGATACCGCAATTTCTACCCAAATATTATAGGTTTTCTCACTCCCCCGCGCGGCGGGGAGCGGCGGCGGCGGCGGTCGGTGCATCAAACGACTTACTACGTTTGTTTTGTTGTGTTGTGTCAGTTTCAGTTGTGTGTGATGCGACATACGAACTATACCTATAGCGAACTGCAAATTCAAAATCGAACTCAAAATTTCATTACTTAGATGATAGGTCTGTTCCCTACCTACGTAGTAGGTACTGTATCTACCTCTACCTAGTAGGTATTGTCGGCGGATCTTAGTTTAGTTAGGTAAGTATCTACCTACCTACGTAAAGATAGCTGTTTGGTTATTTGGTTGCGCGGCAGACAATTTTTGACCTTATCCAGTGACACATCTTGCTGTGACACGGCACGTAGGTAGGTAGGTACCTACTGACCTTACCTGCCTCACTATGTTTTGTACCTATTGAATGTAGGTACCTGCCTACCTCGGTACCTACCCACCTAGGTAGGTAGGTACCTACCTACAGTTCTGCCAGCGGGTCTAGGCATTCGTGTAGTTAGCTGTGTGTACGCAGAAATGGTTTTGTGTCAGTGACACAAAACCATGATAAGGTCGAAAATTGTCTGCCGCGCAACCAAACAGCTCACTTCACAGATGCCAAGATCCACCAACCCGGGTCAGCCGGCTTATTTCGTAAAAACTATGTTTATCATGTTATGGCTTTCAATGAAGTTTAGGTGGGACATATAAATTGGAATTCTCATAAATTTTAGAGAATACCTACCTACCTATTTCACCTAAACTGCATTGAAAGCCGTATAGAGTAGGTAGTACCTATGTACTTTACTTACTATTAAAGTATAAATATTATGTGGTATGTGGTAGGTAAGTATAGGTTACCTAATACCTACCTATAATTAAAAATTTATAATAGGTAGATATTTGTTTGACCCACCCACCTATGCACTGTTGCGTAGTGAAGGGTAAGACTAGGAATAGATGCCTCACTGTTGTGCGTGTGTAGTGAAGGGTAAGACTGGGAATAGATGCCTCACTTTTCGAAGTTTATATCGTATTTACTTACCTATCTACATATATAAAAATTTTGCTTTACCTACTGACTGACTGATCTATCAACACAGCCTAAACCGAAACTTAAAATTTCTTCAGCGCTGTAGGTTGTGCGTTCAATCCCAACCCGGGGCAAATATTTGTGTGATGAACATAGATATTTGTTCTGTGTCTGGGTGTTAGTACCTAACTATATCTATCATAATTATTTATGTACCTACTTAAGTATAAAATTATTTACCTAAGTATTCTATCAGTTAACTAGTTCCCATAGTACAAGCTTTGCTTAGTTTAGGGCTAGATGGCGATGTGTAAAATGTCCAACAATATATATCTATTTATTTATTTATTTATTTATTAGTTTAACATAAATCTATTTGTTATTATAATAACTGCCACAGATGACTAACTCCATCAAAATAAGTATAAATAAATATATGGACGGGCAGAAAACTGTATTAATTTGTGGGAAATGGTATGTGGGTTTTATTTATTTCTTCTCAATGTGTATAACCTTTTTTTAGGTAGAAAAAGACGTCTGTCATCAGATGTTTTTTGCGGCTTGGATGTTGGAATGTCGCAGAGTATTTTGCCGACAGTTAGCAAACGCAAAAAAGCAGATCATAGACGAGTTTCTAATTCATCTGAACAAAATACATTTGAAGAACTGTATGCCGTCGCCGAAAAAAGAAAAAGAGAAACCAGGAACTGAATGTGTTTTCGAATGCGATGATTGTGTCAGAGAAAATAAAATTGATAAGGGAAGTTATCATTTCTGTCACATGCTCTTGGATGAGCTACAATTTGTACGTCCATGTATGCGAAACATGGCGTATAGGCATATCTTAAAGATTGTTGACGCAGTAAAAGGGCAACATAAAATGGGCGAAGAAATCCAAGTAACTTATCCACCTTTTAAACACTAGATGTACAACAAAATTGATTAAAAATAAAAAAACTATGCAAATTTTAAACATGTATTAATGTTATCTTTATTACTTATTTTATATTTCCTACTAATATTATAAATGCGAAAGTTTGTGTAGATGGATGGATGTTTGTTACTGTGCAGTCGGCGGATCTAGGCACTCGTGAAGTTAGCCGTAGAAACGCACAAATGGTTATTATGTCACTGTATAAAGTCGAAAATTGTCTGCCGCGCATCCAAACGGCTAACATCACCAGTGCCTAGATCCGCCGACTGCACAGTAACAAACATCCATCCTACAACTACTTCAACTACTAAACAGACAGATTTGGTTGAAATTTGGTTTATAGATAGACTATGACCGGGTATAGATAAAAATTGTCCTATATTTAAATACAGGTCATAATCTAATACGCTAATCAGTAATTAATTGTTCTGTTGGCAACGTTCTACAATTAGAATTTCCAAAAAAATAAACAATTAAAACAATTTCGCTCTTATTCCTTACAATAAAGTCTAAATTTGAGTAATCTCAAAATTTTAAATTTGGAATTATTTTTTTTCGTTTATTTCTGATGAACGAAATAAATAAGAAAATCAAAATTTCACTTTACTTTTATTGACTAGATTTACGTAAAAAAATAGTTAAATTACTTAAAACTAGCCTACGTTTTAAAACTGTCATCCTGAGGTTACGCAAATTTAGACTTTAACGTAAAGGAATAAGAGCGATGGTGTTTTAGGATTCCGAAATTTTTTTATGGGCACAATAGAATCGCCACCTACTTTAATTTAAATTTTATCATAAAGAAATAAAAGAGAAGTTATGTGTATTTATTAGGTAAATACCTACCTGCCGGTAATTTATTTTCCCGACATTTCGATTATGTTACTTACCTACAAATAATTACAATAGCCATGGTCGCGAGCAGACGTCATAGTCGGGAAAATAAATTAAAGGTAGGTACTTAATTACGTGATAAAGACCCGTGTCAAAATCTATAGTTAAAGGTAGGTAGGTACCTACCTACTGTGCGTGAACGCGTGCGCAACAGAACAGAACAAACAAAGTTTTATTAACCTGTGTGTCGCTCGATTGACAAAGACGTGTGTGTGCGTTCACAACAAACGAACTCGCTCTGAGTTTTGCCCCTCACGCGCCCTCCCCCCCCCTCCTCCCTTCTCTCATAGCCGACGAACGACACTCAAGATTTTTTCGATACCGTTATTCCATACCGGTATAATTTCGGTATGGCCCAACCGCTATCGAATAACGGTACCGTTATATTTTTGCGGTACCAATACCGTTAACCTCTACCGCTTTCAGTCCCTGGTTGTGAACGCACACACACGTCTTTGTCAATCGAGCGACACACAGGTTAATAAAACTTTGTTTGTTCTGTTCTGTTGCGCACGCGTTCACGCACAGTAGGTAGGTACCTACCTACCTTTAACTATAGATTTTGACACGGGTCTTTATCACGTAATTAAGTACCTACCTTTAATTTATTTTCCCGACTATGACGTCTGCTCGCGACCATGGCTATTGTAATTATTTGTAGGTAAGTAACATAATCGAAATGTCGGGAAAATAAATTACCGGCAGGTAGGTATTTACCTAATAAATACACATAACTTCTCTTTTATTTCTTTATGATAAAATTTAAATTAAAGTAGGTGGCGATTCTATTGTGCCCATAAAAAAATTTCGGAATCCTAAAACACCATCGCTCTTATTCCTTTACGTTAAAGTCTAAATTTGCGTAACCTCAGGATGACAGTTTTAAAACGTAGGCTAGTTTTAAGTAATTTAACTATTTTTTTACGTAAATCTAGTCAATAAAAGTAAAGTGAAATTTTGATTTTCTTATTTATTTCGTTCATCAGAAATAAACGAAAAAAAATAATTCCAAATTTAAAATTTTGAGATTACTCAAATTTAGACTTTATTGTAAAGGAATAAGAGCGAAATTGTTTTAATTGTTTATTTTTTTGGAAATTCTAATTGTAGAACGTTGCCAACAGAACAATTAATTACTGATTAGCGTATTAGATTATGACCTGTATTTAAATATAGGACAATTTTTATCTATACCCGGTCATAGTCTATCTATAAACCAAATTTCAACCAAATCTGTCTGTTTAGTAGTTGAAGTAGTTGTAGGATGGATGTTTGTTACTGTGCAGTCGGCGGATCTAGGCACTGGTGATGTTAGCCGTTTGGATGCGCGGCAGACAATTTTCGACTTTATACAGTGACATAATAACCATTTGTGCGTTTCTACGGCTAACTTCACGAGTGCCTAGATCCGCCGACTGCACAGTAACAAACATCCATCCATCTACACAAACTTTCGCATTTATAATATTAGTAGGAAATATAAAATAAGTAATAAAGATAACATTAATACATGTTTAAAATTTGCATAGTTTTTTTATTTTTAATCAATTTTGTTGTACATCTAGTGTTTAAAAGGTGGATAAGTTACTTGGATTTCTTCGCCCATTTTATGTTGCCCTTTTACTGCGTCAACAATCTTTAAGATATGCCTATACGCCATGTTTCGCATACATGGACGTACAAATTGTAGCTCATCCAAGAGCATGTGACAGAAATGATAACTTCCCTTATCAATTTTATTTTCTCTGACACAATCATCGCATTCGAAAACACATTCAGTTCCTGGTTTCTCTTTTTCTTTTTTCGGCGACGGCATACAGTTCTTCAAATGTAAATCAGATTCATATACAGGGGACACTGGGGCTGATGGCGATCCTTCATCAGATGAATTAGAAACTCGTCTATGATCTGCTTTTTTGCGTTTGCTAACTGTCGGCAAAATACTCTGCGACATTCCAACATCCAAGCCGCAAAAAACATCTGATGACAGACGTCTTTTTCTACCTAAAAAAAGGTTATACACATTGAGAAGAAATAAATAAAACCCACATACCATTTCCCACAAATTAATACAGTTTTCTGCCTGTCCATATATTTATTTATACTTATTTTGATGGAGTTAGTCATCTGTGGCAGTTATTATAATAACAAATAGATTTATGTTAAACTAATAAATAAATAAATAAATAGATATATATTGTTGGACATTTTACACATCGCCATCTAGCCCTAAACTAAGCAAAGCTTGTACTATGGGAACTAGTTAACTGATAGAATACTTAGGTAAATAATTTTATACTTAAGTAGGCACATAAATAATTATGATAGATATAGTTAGGTACTAACACCCAGACACAGAACAAATATCTATGTTCATCACACAAATATTTGCCCCGGGTTGGGATTGAACGCACAACCTACAGCGCTGAAGAAATTTTAAGTTTCGGTTTAGGCTGTGTGTTGATAGATCAGTCAGTCAGTAGGTAAAGCAAAATTTTTATATATGTAGATAGGTAAGTAAATACGATATAAACTTCGAAAAGTGAGGCATCTATTCCCAGTCTTACCCTTCACTACACACGCACAACAGTGAGGCATCTATTCCTAGTCTTACCCTTCACTACGCAACAGTGCATAGGTGGGTGGGTCAAACAAATATCTACCTATTATAAATTTTTAATTATAGGTAGGTATTAGGTAACCTATACTTACCTACCACATACCACATAATATTTATACTTTAATAGTAAGTAAAGTACATAGGTACTACCTACTCTATACGGCTTTCAATGCAGTTTAGGTGAAATAGGTAGGTAGGTATTCTCTAAAATTTATGAGAATTCCAATTTATATGTCCCACCTAAACTTCATTGAAAGCCATAACATGATAAACATAGTTTTTACGAAATAAGCCGGCTGACCCGGGTTGGTGGATCTTGGCATCTGTGAAGTGAGCTGTTTGGTTGCGCGGCAGACAATTTTCGACCTTATCATGGTTTTGTGTCACTGACACAAAACCATTTCTGCGTACACACAGCTAACTACACGAATGCCTAGACCCGCTGGCAGAACTGTAGGTAGGTACCTACCTACCTAGGTGGGTAGGTACCGAGGTAGGCAGGTACCTACATTCAATAGGTACAAAACATAGTGAGGCAGGTAAGGTCAGTAGGTACCTACCTACCTACGTGCCGTGTCACAGCAAGAATGGTTATGTGTCACTGGATAAGGTCAAAAATTGTCTGCCGCGCAACCAAACAGCTATCTTTACGTAGGTAGGTAGATACTTACCTAACTAAACTAAGATCCGCCGACAATACCTACTAGGTAGAGGTAGATACAGTACCTACTACGTAGGTAGGGAACAGACCTATCATCTAAGTAATGAAATTTTGAGTTCGATTTTGAATTTGCAGTTCGCTATAGGTATAGTTCGTATGTCGCATCACACACAACTGAAACTGACACAACACAACAAAACAAACGTAGTAAGTCGTTTGATGCACCGACCGCCGCCGCCGCCGCTCCCCGCCGCGCGGGGGAGTGAGAAAACCTATAATATTTGGGTAGAAATTGCGGTATCGTTATTCAACCTTTAGTATACCACTATGAATTTCGGTAGAAGCTTTTCGGTACCGTTATATTTTTAGGTATTGAAATATATGGAATACCGGAATTTATCGGTATGACGTCATATCGATAAATAGAGGTATCTTAATTTTTCGGTTATTCGGTCCCTTTAATTCACGCTAGTCCCATATTATTAGGCTAATAAGTAGGTAGGTGCGAATCTCTAACCCACGACCTTCGGATTGAATGTCGAGGTAGGTACTTCCCACATGACTAAAACGGCTTTTTAAGTTTTTACATAGGTAGGTATGTAATGTAGGTACCTATAGTATCCCAGAAGTAGTGTCCCATATTATTGCCTAGTATGTAGGTAGGAAATGGGTAGGTATAGGTAGGTATATGGGTGATGGATGGCTTTTGACGTAGGTAACTAACTAATATTATGATGGGGCCTTCGACCATATAGCTAGGCTAACTAACTAACGTAGAGTCACCAGTGTTGGACTGAGACCCAATGATGCAAAAAAAGACAAACAAATGACATGAATAAGTTTAATAATTAGTTTTTCGCGCGTTATATACAAAATAAACTGTTTAGCTATTCATAGCTTTGATTAAAAACGAAACTCGTGTTTTTGAAGAGCCACCTTTGGAAAATAAATCTATCGAGAAAAGTTTCACCAATCGTGTTTCTGTCTGTAATTTATCTAGATTATATCCTTAAGTTATCTTTATCATGAAAAACAAAACTGTATGTTTTGCAGTTATTGAGAAAAAACGATTCTGCATTCATCAAAAACATTTATTACTCGCCTTAAAGTGTCCATATATTATACTAGCGACCGCCCCGGCTTCGCACGGGTTTAATACATAGAAACCTTCCTCCTGAATCACTCTATCTATTAAAAAAAACCGCATCAAAATCCATTGTGTAGTTTTAAAGATATAAGCAAACATACATACAGACGCGGGAAGCGGAAAGCGACTTTGCTTTATACTTTGTAGTGATGCACACTTATATATATATTATATGGACACATTAAGGATCAAAATTGATCATTTTGGCTGTTTCTCATTATGTATTGACATTATTATGAATGGCACGGAATAAGTTTAGGTCCTACATTTTTTTATATCATTATGTAAATAAAATATTGGTTAAATATAATAAACAAATGAATTATGAACAAAATAAAAATATGCTTTTTTGATCTAGTAATGGACGAGATAAATCTAGTAATGGACACCCAATGATGTACATGATCCAGTTATGGACCACCAGTTATGGACAAGCAATATTTTGATATGAATCTCGATTCTAAAGTATATAATACTTAAGGACGACTGAAAGTAATGTAGATTTTTGAAAAGTAGGTTTTTACCAAATAAAACATAACTAGCAGTCCGCCTCGGCTTCGCACGGGGAATTTTAATAAATTAAAACTCATCACTGAAAACCCCATTAAGATCAGATTAGTGGTTTTGGAGATAATGGTTACATTTTGGTTTGCACAAACAAATATTTACTGCAGCGCCCCCTGGTGAGTTGTTACCGTAACACCTATCTAAGACCATGCACCAATCAAATGAAAACACATCACTGAAAACCGCATTAAAATCGGACCAGTTTGCACACACACACAAACATCCTCTTACCCCAAACGCATACACCTACCGTCTCCGTTCCGTCGTTGGTAAAAAACGAAGTGGTCTTAAAATAAAAAAGAAAAACAGAGGGTTTTTCCAAACCCGTCGTACAGAAATGGCAACTTTTGACTACAAACCTGATATGATGATACGAAATAAAAAAACCAAATATCAATCAAACGCGGAACTATTTTTTTTACGGAATATTATTGAGTATCTGGTTTGGTTGAAGCTAGATTAATAAATTTTAGCTTCCTAGTCTGTCGGGTACAAACTTAAAGTAAGCCAGTGATTACTCCTACTCAATATAGGCCACCTATACCTATAAATTAAATAAAATAAATCTGGGGGCACGGCAGTGCCAAGTCGATCAAAAAAAAGCGGCACGGCCGTACCATACTTTTCTCGAAGCAGTTCAGGCCATTTTCGACCCCTTATAACTTTGTTATGGATAAAACTAGAAGCCTGAATTTTCAGTAATCAAGCAGGCATTGTATAAACACAGTATATTTCAAATTTCATTTAATTTGAACCAGTAGTTTAAGAATTATAATTAGTATTTTTATTTTTTTATTTTGTCACTCACTCATTCACTCTCTGACTGACTGACTGACCGATCATCAAAAGTTTAAGGCACTTCTAGCAGACATAGTAGCTTTAAATTTAGAATAAAATTAGTGTTTAGTGTATAAATAAATCAAGGAAAAACAATTCTATTTCATATATATTTTGCAATTTCGGTCCAGTTTTCTAGATATACCAACTGCGTTAATAACTTTGTAATCCCATATAAATATATAGGATTACAAAGTTACATTTGCAGTTAGGTACCTAGATATGATTATTTTTAAAGGTAACTTGTAGAATGGTCAACGAAATGATAGTAAAAGGTACCGGAAAGGATAAAAACCGGCCAAGTGTGAGTCGGACACGCGCACGAAGGGTTCCGTATGTTCATCAGGGATAATGTAGGTTGGTAAAAGATTTTTACAAATCAGTCCAGTAGTTTCGGAGCCTCTTCGATGCAAACAAACAAACAATTAAATCTTTCCTCTTTATAATATTAGTATAGATGTCAAATTAAAAATATCAAATTGTGATCAAGTTCACCAAAAGTTTCTGCAAATTTCATATTGTAGAATTTGGTCAGTTTTGTGGTGCCCATAGTAAGCTTTGCTTTGCTTATCCTTATATAAAAAAATCGCTTAGGTATAGGTACCCGAACCGTGACTCGAACCGGCCAAATGAGTAAAATAAAACTAATGTGAAGGGGCAATCACATACGAGTATCATAATATTTAACATTTCAAAATAAATACATTTTAACTATGTAACAACTTTAGTAAAGACGAACAGACGGACGGACGGACGGACAGACGGACAGACGGACAGACGGTGTTCGACCACGTTTTCTCACCACAAGCAAAATATAATAATAATTATTCCAGTTTCTACCCATCTAGTTTTTGAATTCCGTTTTCAACCCGCATACAAGCAAAATGACTTAAGGCCCTGTATGTCAACGATTGCTCTTAAAAGAGAGAAGGTACCGACAGCAAACAAAATTAATCTTCACCATGTTTTCATTTGTCGTTTGCCGTATTGGCCAAGTGGGAGGTACCTCGACTTTCAATCTGAAGATCGTGGGTAAGAATCCCGGCGTGCATCAATGGATTTATCTGTTCGAAAAATGAATATGCGCATCAAAGCACGAGCTCAAAACGGTGAAGGAGAATATCATGAGGAAACCAGTTAGTATTTTTATAAGCGGCGATGGGCTTGAAACCTATCACGTATGAAAATCTAACTACTGCAAAATGTAGTCATGTGCCAAATGTAATGTTTGGACTTGCCTCTGACTACCCCCTTTAGATATATTCAAGGATCTATTCGCTTTGAGATCTAAGAGTATCTATCGTATTTGGGGATTACAGTCGTGTTCCAAATTTTCTTTTTTTTATGTTTTTATTTCACAAAATATTCATTAAAAACAATCAACAATGTACCTAGTAATTAGCATAAAAAAATCACAGAAAACGTTAAAAATATTTTTTTTACCTGCGATCCATACAATAGAAGTAGTTTGATAAAACATGCCAATGCTAACTGCATTTTTAATAGTATGATTGCCGTCCAAAAACTGGGGACCTAACATTTTAAATATTATTATTGCTAAAAAATGTTAGTACAATTTTATTTGCATTTTTTGTCTAACCGTACAAATATCCATTGTCTTAGGCTGTGGGTTGAAACAGGCATAGATTTTGGGTAGAACACGAACTAAATATTATTTTAATTTTTCGTGGGTTGAAACCGGCCTACATTTTGGGTTGAATCTGGAATTTATTATTTGTGGTGAGAAAACGTGGGTCGAAAACGGACTGCACCGGACAGACGAACAGACGGACAGCGAAGTCTTAGTAATAGGGTCCTATTTTTACCCTTTGGGTACGGAACCCTAAAAATCATTAGGTACGGTTTTTACTGTCGTTTGGTATTGCAAAACGCCCACAGGCACAAACATTAGATATTATTTAGCTTTAGTTTTCTCTTTGTAATTCTTATGAGGAAATTAACATCTTAAACCATATAAATACTTTTTGACTATGACTTAGTTTACCAACTCTTTGTTGTTATTGGTATCAACGATTTGATTAACACCGTTGAATCAAGAGAGGAAAATTGTAAGACCGGTTTTATAAGTAACTTTACGTTCCTGGTCAATTAAAAGGTGGGTAGGTAGTAGGTACTTATGTTTATTGTTTATTCTATCATTACATTACTGACTTCTATGCCTTTTTAGGGTTTCGTAGTCTACAAGAAACTCATATAGTTTCACCATGTCCGTCCCTCTTTCCTTCTATCCGCAGCTCAGCTCGGAGACTATCAAAATTCAAAATTCAATATTAAAAATCATTTATTTCAATAAAATCACAAGGATCACTTTGAAACGTCTTAGGAACTAGGTGAAGCTACGCCGATTCCACGCGACCAAGCCTAGAAGAATCAGGCAACAAACACGGCTTGGGTAGAGCTCCAGTGTGGTGCCAATCGAACAAGGTGAAGGCTCAAACAAGAATAATAATTAAAAGTACCTACTACTCAAGTATGTACAACAATAAAAATAAATAACTTAAGAGCTTCAGCACAAATTCAAAAAGCAACACACGCTACACTTGATTTAGAATTACCTAAAACTTAAAGATTTAATAACTATTTGCTTAAAAATAATTAAAGTAGACAAATGTTAAATCAGTGCTAGAAAGCTGTAACTTGGCATGTATATATGTATATTTTTATTCTACGACTTTGTTGGCATTACTAATATGAGTTAGTAATGCCAACAAAGTCGTAGAATAAAATCTTGAAAAACATTTTTTTTAGGGTACCTCCCTACACCCTACACCTCAGGTGGGGATGTTTTTTTTTGTCGCGTACCCCATGGCGTGGAATGTCGTTAGATAGATCTTTAAAAACTATTGAGGGTTTGTGAAAACAACTATTTGATTAAGGGTTCCGGATTGTGAAGTATTAAGCTTTATACATGTATTAAGTGCCAATTTATGTTAGTCTGAAGTTAAAAACAAAACTATCACAGCTACGTAGGCGTTACAAGTTTACGAGTAATAAACGTAATAGTCGACCAACTTATAAAATGGACTTGGATAAGGTTGTTCGCTCTGCAAACTACGAAACTCTACATTGCGCGTGACCCGTCACACTTGGCCCGTTTAATTATACCTGAGTCTTGACCACAAAATGCCTCTTCAATATGAAAGGGTTTTCTCGGACGGCCCGGTTTAGTTGAGCCAAGGTGGATTTTTTTATTGGAAAAGTTTATGTACGAAAAACTTCAAAGAAATTGATCTTAGTGATGACTTTAAGGTGATAAGTGAAAGAAAACGTTTTGTATGGGCTGAGTCTACCCGGATAAGACGGAAAAAGTGATAAAAATGCATTATATTGAAAACCATCAAATTTAAAAAATTGTCTTTAATTTAGGTAGCTATGATAAATTATCTAACGAATTATATAAAATGAACTATTTAGCTATTCATAGTTTTGATTAAAAACGAAACTAGTGTTTTTGAAGAGCCAATTTTGGAAAATAAATCTATCGAGAAAAGTTTCACCAATCGTGTTTCTGTCTTTAATTTATCTAGATTAAATCCTTAAGTTATCTTTGGCATAAAAACAATACTGTATGTTTTGCGGTTATTGAAAAAAAAACGAAACCATTTATCAAAACCATTTATTTCTTGTCTTAACTAAAATATATAATGATTAAAATTTATAATGAAAATTAGCAATTTCAATATTGGTAGGTAGGTAGGGATTACATTTTTTTTTGGAGCAGTATTTTTTTAGTTTATCTGTTACAAACAAAAATATAAATTGTAGTGTACCTTAGATGTACCGAGTAGATAATAAGATAAATAGATAAACACCCAACATTCACACATAATAGTTCCAAAACTAAGATTTCCTGTATTTTGGTGTACCTACACACAAACCCTGGGAACAAATATTTACAGATCATGTAAACATTTGTCCCGCTGCGGAAATCGAACTCGAACCTCATTGTCGGGTTGTAGTTGTTGGTTGAGATAAAATGATCGTTTGTATAATCCTAAAACCCTAAGGCCAATGTTGCGTGGCAATAACCTGAGACCCTTGAAGATATAGGTACCTACAAATGAGAAACTGCATTATAATCGGGGTTTTTGGATATAAATTGAAACTTGCAGGTACCTACATAACAAGTCTTATAGCTCAAACCACAAAATAAGCGTAGGTACATAAATAATTTAGTTACAAGGACTAAACAAAAAACATACACAAGTTTAAGTAGTTGACCATGAAAGTCCTATAATCAGAGGGTATAGCGATTTCTTGTCTTATTTAAGAACAGCCGACCCGTGACAAACGTTGTTCTGTCAATTTTTTTTTGTAATAATCACATAGGAAAAAGCTATTTCAGACAGCTTCAAATTTTTTCCCTACAGACCTTGTACTGATAAATTAAATTACGAATTTTGATAGAATGCGTATCATTCATTAGTCAAAACTGCGTTGCTATGACGACTAAATGTTTTTAGTCTGTGATGTCAGATTTGTTACACACCAGCGCCATCTATACCAAAATCATCCTTTTTTGCGTTTTTTATCATTTATGGGTTATTTTTCGGATTATAAATTCCCCCTTTATTTATTCTGTTTTTTTATCTACATACAACTTTCATCTTAATCCGTTTTGTCGTTTATTTTTGATTAGGGAACAAACATAGCATCCTTGTCACAAACTTTCGCATTTACAATATTATTATGATTAAGGCGCTCCCAGTCGACGATTGTTTTTGTTCGAAACGAAAAAAGAAATACTTGTGAACAAGCCACATCTCCTATTTTATAATGTATAGTATATGTGAATAAAGATGTCTTGACCCATCTTTGATCACTTCGATAAATAATCCTACCGACCGCTGCAATGATGACAAACACACGTCGGCGCGTGGTCCGCCTTAGTTTTCGATTAAATTAATGATATAAATTATGTATAATTACTTATCAAAAATCTATTCTAATAGAAATCTAGATCTACATATTACCTATCTTTAACAATAAGTCACAAGTTGATTTTAATAGTAGGTATATAAAATATTTCGATCATAAATTCTAAAACGTATCATTTTGAAATTATATCTTTATCGTGAAAAGTTTCTGCTATTATGTTTTCAGCTTAATAGAAATCTAGGTAGGAACCTGAAGTAATCTAATATATAAAATTTCCATGTCACAATGTTAGTTACCGTACTCCTCCGAAACGGCTTGACCGATTCTCATGAAATTTTGTGAGCATATTGAGTAGGTCTGAGAATCGACCAACATCTATTTTTCATACCCCTAAGTGATAAGGGTGGCGTAAAGATCGGGAAAAACGGAAAGTGCTTTTTTCTGTGGGATTATTGACATGTGACAGGACAACGTCTGTCGGGTCGGGACAGCTAGTATACTTATAAAAATAGGAGATGTGGCTTGTTCAGAAGTATTTCTTTTTTCGTTTCGAAAAAGAGCAATCGTCGACTGGGAGCCTCTTAATTAGGGACACATTTATTTATTCCAAAAATGTAAACGAATTTTTAGCGGTATAAAAACTCTTTGTTGTTACAAAAAAAAACTGTATTACGATTACATTGAAAATGCTCTGTTTATAATTTGCAGTAAGGTACTAACTTAACTTTGTAGGGATAATTCTATTATGCCTAGTGCATAATATTATTAGTTAGTTAGTCATAATTAATTAGTGTGTAATATAATTCTGCACGCGTAATTATGTTATAGCTATGTAATAAGGCTCTCTTTACGAGCGAGTGTGTTGAAAAACGATTTATGCAATACATGTTTGTTTTTTCCTCGCAAGTGAGTTGAAAAATTGTGTATGAAACTCGTGAGCAACTTGCTCATTAGACACTCGGCTGATTTACGTTTAATCCACAGCCTCATGTGTAATGAGCATCGACAACCCAGACCAAAAGACAACTCATGCAAGGCAAACACTTTCATCCAAAACATCAGGCTTATACGGCCGATAAAAGACACCGCGCGTCAAATCTGCAGTAGTACCGACCACTTCCGTGACCCGTGCACATCTCGTCGGTTTATGCTATCAGAAATAAGGCTCCTTGTTCAGTGAGATGGTGTGGTAATTGTAGAAATACATCTATATACAAAAAAATGGGATTACATTTCATAGATAAGCAATTTCAAGATAAACGTTTCAAGAACAAATTTGGTTAGAGCTCAAGTTACACTGGTTATATTCCTTGTCGAAAGTCAATAGTTTTGTACCTACCACTACTCAATTGATGATCACAACAGTTGGTACTAACCAGTAAAACTACTTATTGCCAACTAGCTTCCGTCCGCGGCTTCACTCGCGTAGATATGGATAAAAAGTAGGGTTGCTGACGATTCGGACACAATAAATTCGGACACTTTGTCCGAATTACTTAACACTTTTCAATTTTAATATTTTCTTCACTGACAATTCGGACACCAATGTTTTGTACAGTCAGATATAAAAACTTAAACTGCTAAGAGGAATATAAATCAGCATAGCCGTTTGGATGATACGAGATATTAAAGTATAATACAAACCCACATACATACATAAATATGCATCTTGGCAGTATGGTAATAAAAATAATATGAAATATTTGTCCAGGAACAGCAACTAGCGAGAGAGAGCTAATGCATAAACTAGATCTCAATAGTATCATCACTGTATTCCCAAGACTTCCTCTCAGATCCCAGGCACTTCGATCCTTGACGATGTCTAAAGGGGTTAGTCAGAGGCACGTCCAAACATTACTTTTGGCACACACCCACATTTGCAGCATTTTACACGTGACGTTGCAAGCCCCTCGCCGCTTACAAGAATTCTAACTGGTTTCCTCACGATTTTTTCCTTCGCCGTTATAAGCACGTGTTCATGCGATATACATTTTTAAAACAGAAAAAACATTGATGCACGGCCTTGATCGAACCCACGATCTTCAGATTGAAAGTCGAGGTACATACCACATGGCCAAAACGGCTTTTTAAAAAAAGTTATATAAAAAACGGAATATGTGCCAGTTCATATTGTTTTTTGGAGGTAAGTTAAATAATCAACTAATTTTTAATTGAGTATACAATAATAGTTAAGAAAATCGATAGATTAGGATAATTATGTTCATTAATTTTAATCTTTTCTGTATTTTTGTCCTTATCTATTGATTAATAGTAATAATAGAGTTTTTTTTATTATTAACGCTTTTAGCCTTGTACTCTAAATAGTACATCTCGTTATAAAAGATTTATATCTTTTTCATAATGGTGGTCATTTTTGGCATCAGCATTAATTTTTTCGTCAGAGGCAGTTCTACTTTGGTCTTCTTCATACCTGAAATATCAATATTACATGACATCTTTGACATTTTCATTCTCAGGAGATGGGGAAACATCATGTTCATCTAATTCTAATTAAAACCTAAAATACTCAGTTTTGGTAACGCTCTTTTTCTTAAGAGTGAAATAATGTAGTTTAAAATTTTCTAAGTGACTGTACAAAACAGCTTCAATATTTTGGTGGTGTCCGAATCGTCAGTGAAGAAAATATTAAAATTAAAAAGTGTCAATTCGGACACAGTGTCCGAATTTATTGTGTCCGAATCGTCAGCAACCCTAGTCTATTTGCTATTCGCATTTATAATATTATTAAAAATTAAGTTGTCAATAGTACCTACGTACCTAGTAAAATGAAACTAGACTTGACGATTAACTTGTAATGATTTATTAATAAGGTAATGAGCAAAGAGCCCTGTTGGCCAAATTGGAGCTACCTCGACTTTCAATCTAAAGGTCGTGGGTTCGAATCCCGGCGTGCATCAATGGATTTTTCTGGTCAAAAAATTGATATGCGCATCAACAACACGTGCTCAAAACGGTGAAGGAAAACATCGTGAGGAAACCAGTTAGTATTCTTAGAAGCGGCGATGGGCTTGCAACCTGTCACGTATGGAATGCTAACTACTGAAAAATGTGTGTAAGTGCCAAATATAATATTTGGACGTGCCTCTGACTGTTACCGAAAACTCATGACAACACCTCCCATCACGAGTGAATCACACCATATTGAACCGGCCAATCAGAATGCATTTTTTTCCGCTCCCCCGTACCGCATACCTCACTGACTTGACAGAGTTGTTTGTTTGAAGAAATGAAGCTATTAGGCGTCTATAGGGCTATATGTAGTCAAATACTTCCAAATACTTTATTGTACACAGAAAACATAAACAATTGTAGTCGATGGTAATGAGCAACAAAGCTCACTTGCATAGACTAAGCAATTTTTTTTTTGCTAGCTCCTTATTTATTGTGTTTGATTACTTAGTATTAGTACCCATGTACAGTACAGCCTACTTGAAATTTATAATTTTAGTGATAAAATGCAAATATTTTATAACAAAGTATTGTGAATTAAAAATAATTTGATAATAATAAATGGTTTTTTTTCGGCTTAATTTATTAACACAAAAATTTATTTATTCCAAAAATGTAAATGGATTTTTAGCGGCATAAATATAATCACGACTGTAATCCCCAAGTACCTACGGTAGACATCCTCTCAGATTTCCAGACGCTTAGATCCTTTGAAGATGTCTAGTGGGGGTAGTCAGAGGCACGTCCAAACATTATATTTGGCACATGCCAACATTTTGCAGTAGTTAGCATTCCATACGTGACAGGTTGCAAGCCCATCGCCATAAAACCTTTTTGTTATTACAAAAAAAACTGTATTACCTGGTTAAATTGAAAAAAAATCTCTGTTTACTCGCATACAATTTGCAGTTACATACCTACTAACTGCACTTTGTAGAGATAATTCTATTATGCACTAGTGTGTAATATTATTATGCACGGGTGTGTTATAGCTCGGTTTATGGCCCTAAAAACGATGTAATAAGGCTCACTTTACGAGCAAGTGTGTTGAAAAACAAATAATAACATAATAAACAAAAAAAAATAAAAAATAGATAATAAATAAATAATGGGTAAATTACAAATTTATGAAAAAAACTTGATTAATAAAAGGCTTTCTTATAATTATTATTAAGTAAAAGTTATTTTTAGTTCAGTTTTTTTTGTTAAGTTCTTCAGTTTTCTTTGTAATAAGATTTTTCACAAAAACCATTGTGAAAGTTCTAAAAGTAAAATAGGTACCCTAGGTACATTTTCTGACTTTCTTTCTTTGTTGAAGCTTATAAAGTCACTAAGCAAGTTAGTTTGTACTTATGAGTCAATGAGCCAATCTGGAGACGGAGTTTTTAGGCCTAAAAAGACTAAACGCCCTGTTATGGCTCAACACTTTTTAAAGCCAGGAAGTAAGATATGATCACAATGAATTAAACGTAAGCAAGTGAAGTAAAGTTTTTTATGGTTGCTTGTACGGAAACTTTCACAAGTCCAATGGTGATTCTTTTACCTACCTAATCTAAGGGTGCTTTACCTCTGAACTTCCGCTTGACGTAATATACTTACCTAGTTTCTACCAACTATTTCAAAAACTACAAAAACCTTTACTTTTATTGTCTTTAAATTCGAGAAATTTCTTTCTATTTTTCTGAAGAACTGCTTCAGATTTTTTAAATTGAAAAGTATGTATAAGATATTTTATCTAATAAAGTTTGTGACTTATGAAGAACAACATATCGATATGGTACAATTCGAGGTAAAGGTGCCTCATATCCAATGAAAATAAAATAATCATCGGTAAAAATAGGATTACCCATTACAAAGTTTTATGCATGATCACTATCGTAATATAATTCAGATAACTAAGTGATACACACTACACTATACACCTACTTGTCTATTTCTCTATTACATCGGATGTATTTTTTTTTTTTTTAAGTTTAAAAACGTACTTACTCTTTTAAATCTACACTATCTACACTACTATATACAATATTATTTTACTGTAACTAGAACGGTGCACATGCACTAATTACTTTCACTAAGTTATTGTTCATAAAGAATACAAAAACAAATCAAATGGCGGCGATGTGCTTGCAACCGTGTCACGTGTGGAATGCTTTAACTACTGCAAAATGTGAGTATTGTGCCAAACATATTGTTTGTACGTGCATGTATTTTATAGAGGTAAGATTTGTATTTTTGTTTGTAATAGATAAAACAAAAAAAACTACTCGACCAATTTAAAAAAATATTTCACCTATCAAAAGCTATTTATCAGTGAGTAAAAGGGTAATATATTTTATTTTCAAAAAAAATAGAGATCCCCACTAAAATTGCAATAATATAACCTAAGGTATTAAAAATTTGCCTATAATCTTCATTAGTTCACCCGTAAATAAACCATAAAAACAACTACTCACCTCTATCATGGTAGAACCATCCAAAAAACCGTAAGATAGCACTCACATACACTGTTCCGCGTATTTTGTTTACACTTTGAAAGTAAAACTCGTTATGGGTTCCTTGTGAGGTCGCGCCGCGTGTGGCTCCCGTAGTTATCTCTCACCGACTGCCGTTCTACTGTCCTCTGTCCCTCACCTCAGTCGGACTGCGATTCACTATCCATCATAAAGAAATTGAATGATAAGGATCTCTAATTCTGGTAGGTGCTTTGGTACCTTTTATGATTTTACGTCGATTTTAAGTCGTCAAAGAATGTCAATTTGATTGAGTGACTGACTCGCATCGTAGCTTTAACCGGTATATCACAGAGTGCATCGGTATTTTGGAAAAGGGTTATAATATGGAGTTAAACCATCGATATAAAAGTTATACACATCTCCACATTTGTTTTAGATTGTTTCGGTTATAATCTTATATTATCTCTTTAAATCTTCTATTATTATGGTTTATTTTTTTCAATTAATAATCATTGAAAACAATGATAGGTCACAAACCGTGTTTGTTGTGCCTGATTCTTATAAGCTTTGTCGCGAGGTACAGGTTTAGCTTTACATTTACTCTTAAGAAGTTTTAAATTAATGAAATACTATCAAAAACATAACTTGTAAAATAACCAAGTCAAACAACGTTTTCTTCTACCGTAAAAAGTTATGAGAGCCATGTAATACCAAGTCGGTTATTCAGTCGGTTATTCGTTTATTCAGTCCCTACTATAAGGGTCCTTCTGTCTTATGTTATTACGTAATTTAACTTATTTTGGTATTAGTTTATGAATGATATTCGTTAGGAATAGAATATTAATTAGGCTAAAAAAGAAATACCATTGGTATTAATTTTTGGTATTAGACCGGAAAAGATCACATTTACTGGTGTATCTAGAAAACTGGACCGAAATTGCAAAATATTTTAGTTTTTCCTTGATTTATACACTAAACACTAATTGTACCTATTCTAAATTTGAAGCTTCTACGAGTATGTCTGATAGAAGTGCCTTAAAGTTTTGATGATCGGTCAGTCAGTCAGTCAGTCAGTCAGTCAGTCAAATTAAAGACTTTGTCCAGTTATAATTCTTAAACAACTGGTTCAAATTGAATGAAATTTAAAATATACCGTGTTTAAACAATTCTCACTTGGTTACTGAAAATTCAGGATTCTAGTTTTATCCACAACGAAGTTATAGTGGGTCGAAACGAAAATGACCTGAACTGTCCGAAAGGATGGAACGGCTGTGCCGCTTTTATTTTCGACTTGGCGGGGCACTGCCGTGCCCCTAGATAAATGCCTTGATGAATTTGAATTATTAATTACCTACTCAATATTTTAAGCTCACTCTGTCATAGCCAGGTTGAGCTCAAAAATAATAAAATAGATAGCTTGATAAGAGACGTGTTGGCGTAGCTGGGAGGTGCCTCGACTTTCGATTCGTTTGATTGTGGGTTAGAATCCGGGCATCATTATTTTTTGTTAGATAATGTTTATGAGCATGTGCTCAAAGCGCACAGAACACGTATATTCTACGGATCAAAGCGGTAATGACAACATCGTGAGAATACCGGTTTTCAACCTGTTACGTATGGAATGCTAACTAATGCAAAAAGTGGGCAATTGGGCATGCAACTACCTACTTCTCTTGGACAGCTTCGTGGATCTGAAAGCTGATCCTTATAAAAAAATCGTCAAAAAATTGTGTCATGATTGTGATTGTGTCCAGAAGTAGAGCGCCATTTTAAAGGTAGTAAATACTTATTAATCAGCATCCATTTTAAATCAAACAGCCCCATCACGACATTCACGACCATGCGGCATGATAGCGATGTAAAAAAATACCATAATGGTTTTATTCGAGATGTTATGAAAAGTTTTTTTGTGAATGTTAGAATTAGTAGTGTATATGAGATCTCGGACTTTTTTGTGCGGTAGGTAGAATAGCGAGTCTGTGCATAATTTATACATTGAACATTTTTTGTTTTGGTTTAATATTTCTATAACAGCTGTTACTGTTTGCACTGGAGCAAAGAGAGACGACTGGCGAGAGACTCAGACTCAGACTCGAGAGACCAACTCGGGATGGGGGCAGAGTAAGACTGCTGATACCAGCGACTCTCGTTGGCTCTCCTGCCCCGTGAGAGGGGGTAAAGAAAATGATATCCCCTCCTGCCAGTGGGGCCAAAAATAGGTCAGAGACCAACAGCAAAAAAAAATCGTCCTAAAAAATGCGTCAGTCCGTTAGGTGCTCTTGTGGCTAGCCGCCAGACTTCTTTAGCTATACCTACAAATAATAGAACTGTTACATCTGATAGCTCGTAAGCTCCTTGCTTGGAAGCTTGTATTCTATGTAGATACAGTGTTTTTTTTATGTAATATAGATATCATTAAGGAAAGGATACATAGGATATAGATACGGATACAGAAGGATACATAGCATTAAGGAAAGGATCAAAAAAAAAAGGTAGACCCCAAGCCGTGTTTGTTGCCTGATTCTTCTAGGCTTGGTCGCGTGGAATCGGCGTAGCTTCACCTAGTTCCCAAGACGTTTCAAAGTGATCCTTCAAATTCTAAAATCATTTATAGAAATAAATGATTTTTGAATTTGAATTTGAATTTATCAACGAAGACGTATTCGTCGTTTTTAGGGTTTCGTAGTCTACAAGACAGTTTCGCCATGTCCGTCCGTCCGTCCGTCTGTCCGCAGCTTAGCTCAGAGACTATCAGTGCTAGAAAGCTGTAATTTGTCACCAAAGTCGTAGAATAAAATCTGTAAAAACATTTTTTTTAAGGGTACCTCCCCTACACCTACTGTGCGGATGTTATTTTTTTTATCTCGTGTATCCCATGATGTGGGATATCGTTGGATAGGTCTCCAAAAATATGGGGAGTTTGCGAAAAAAAAAATCTATTTAGGAATTCTTTTGTGAAATATTAAGCTTTAAGGCCCTGTATGTCGACGATTGCTCTTTTTCGAAACAAAAAAGAAATATGTAATAAAAATAATAATAATATTCATTTATTGCAGACACAAGATCACAAGAGAAATACTTCTGAACAAGCCACATCTCCTATTTTTATAAGTATATTCATTCAGGTTCCTACCTAGATTTCTATTAAGCTGAAAACATAATAGCAGAAACTTTTCACGATACAGATATTATTTCAAAATGATACGTTTTAGAATTTATGATCGAAATATTTTATATACCTAATATTAAAATCAACCTGTGATTTATTGTTAAAGATAGGTAATATGTAAATCTAGATTTCTATTAGAATAGATTTTTGATAAGTAATTATACATAATTTATATCATTAATTTATTCGAAAAGCTAAGGCGGACCACGCGCCGACGTCTGTTTGTCGTCATTGCAGCGGTCGGTAGGATTATTTATCGAAGTGATTAAAGATGGGTACATCTTTATTCACATATACTATACATTATAAAATAGGAGATGTGGCTTGTTCACAAGTATTTCTTTTTTCGTTTCGAACAAAAATAATCGTCGACTGGGAGTGCCTTAAGCTGAAAACATAATAGCAGAAACTTTTCACGATAAAGATATTATTTCAAAATGATACGTTTTAGAATTTATGATCGAAATACTTTGATACCTACTATTAAGATCAACTTGTGATTTATTGTTAAAGATATGTAGATATGTAATATGTAGATCTAGATTTCTACTAAGATAGGTTTTTGATAAGTAATTATGCATAATTTATATCATTAATTTATTCGAAAAGCAAAGGCGGACCACGCGCCGCCCATAAATCAGTACCATTGAGTACCACCGTGACTACTGTCAATATCAACGTCAGACGTGTGTTTATCGTCATTGCAGCGGTCGGTAGGATTATTTATCGAAGTGATTAAAGATGGGTACATCTTTATTCACATATACTATACATTATAAAAATAGGAGATGAGGCTTGTTCAGAAGGAAGTATTTCTTTTTTCGTTTCGAAAAAGAGCAATCGTCGACATACAGGGCCTTAAAGTGCCAATTTTTGTTAAAGTCGAGTAGTTAGCTGTGTAAACTACGAAACCTCAGAGACGCGTCACCTAAAGTGGGGATGTTTTTTTTTCTCGCGTACTCCTTGGTGTGGTGTATTATTAGATAGGTCATTAAAAAATGTGGTGGGTTTGTGAAAACAACTTTTCGATTAAGAGATCTGTGTGAAATATTAAGCTTTAAAGTGCAAATTTTTGTTAGAAACGAGTGTTCCCCCCCCCCCCCCCTCTAAAATCTAAACTATTGGGTTAGGAGGCGTGAAAAATTCACGGTAGTAGTACATTAATAATAACGAACATAAAAGGAAAACAAGTTACAAGTTTTCGAGTAATGAGACGTAACAGTCGACCAACTTATAAAATTTATTTGAAGATTAAATAATATTTTTTTTTAGTACAAATACCATTCAAAATTACTAACGTCTGTGTCAACTACGAAAGCCTACATTGCGCGTGACCCGATACGCATTGGGCCAGTTTTATTATATAATAATGTTTGTGCATAAACGCCTGTCTAGTCGCTCTCGTCAGCAAACTAGGTTCCTGTGATTTTTTATTTATTTTTTGTTTTGTTTACAAGTAAGAATTTATTATGAGTGCGCCTAGTCGCCTTTGATGGCAAACAAGCACAACTGTGGAAGTTGTAGGTACCTGACTCCTAAAATGTATTATGCGGGATTGAAAACATACAACTGTCTATTGAAACAAAACTTTATTGACAACAAGGCATTATTTTTTTTTAATAAAATTAAGTAATCATTATTTAAAAATAAACATAACATACATAGGTACTTATTTATCACCTTTTGGTTTATAATATTTTTTTTATTTAATATGCTTAATTTAGAACTTATTTGACCATCTTTTTCCACTACAGTCGTTTGCGAATCGCCTTCGTCGCGTAGTGGTAATGCCATCAAAAACATAACATGTAAAAAAAGCCAAGTCTCGCAACGCAACTCAGTTCTTCTACCGTAAAAAGTTGTGAGATCCATGTAATACCAAGTCGGTTAATTTATTCAGACCCTACTTTAAGGGTCCTTCTGTCTTAAGTTATTACGTAAAGGTTAGCTAATTACGTGTAATAACATAAGTCAGAAGGACCCTTAAAGTAGGGACTGAATAAATTAACCGACTTGGTATTACATGGATCTCACAACTTTTTACGGTAGAAGAACTGAGTTGCGTTGCGAGACTTGGCTTTTTTACAAGTTATGTTTTTGATGGCATCTCATTTAATTTTGTAGATATCCCTACTTTTTAGGGTTCCGTACCTAAAGAGTAAAAACGGAACCCTGTTACTAATACTTCACTGCCCGTCCGTCCGTCTGTCCATCAGTACGTCTGTCCGTCTGTCTGTCTGTCGGTCTGTCTGTCCGTCTGTCTATCACAGGGCTGTATATCATGAACCATGATAGCTAGACAGTTGAAATTTTCACAGATGATGTATTTCTGTTGCCGCTATAACAACAAATACTAAAAACAGAATAAAATAAATATTTAAGTGGGGCTCCCATACAACAAACGTGATTTATAGATAATGGTACGGAACTCGACGTGCGCGAGTCCGACTCGCACTTGGCAGGTTTTTTTTAGGATTTTTACACTAAACACTAATTGTGTTTCAAATTTGAAGCTTCTATGTCTGCTAGAAGTGCCTTAAACTTTTGATGATCGGTCAGTCAGTCAGTGAGTGAGTGAGTGAGTGAGTGAGTGACAAAATAGGAAACTTTGACTAGTTATAATTCTTAAACTTCTGGTTTAAATTGAATGAAATTTGAAATATACCGTGTTTATATAGTGACTGCTTGGTTACTGAAAATTCAGGCTTCTAGTTTTATCCACAACGAAGTTATAGGGGGTCGAAAATGGCCTGAACTGCTTCGAGAAAAGGATGGTACAGCCGTGCCGCTTTATTGCTTGACTTGGCGGGGGCACTGCCGTGCCCCCAGATAGGACAATCCGAAGAGCTTACGCTGATTTCAGCGTCTTAATCTCTCTATGCAGTGCTTCACCACAAGAGGAATTATAAAAAATAGGGTCAAGGTGTCCGTAAGAGAAGTGTTAGCGTCTGTTGAAAAATATCTTTCAAGACAAGCTTTTGTAAAATCCTAACAATATGATTTGCAAATTTTGACAGACAACTTACAAACAGACAGGCATAGGAACAGTGCATGTTAAATAATAGTTTGTCTAAATAGGCGACCACCACAGTCGATGCGTTGGCGATACAGGAAGGCAGAGTTTAATAATAGTGCCCGAAGCTAAGGCAAAAGGTATTGGCATAACTTTTCAGGTTTTACCTCATTATAGGTACTCGTACTTAAATATCAATTAGAATTATTAAGAACTCTTAGGTTATAAAAACAATTTAAAGAAGCTTTATTTATTCCATAAAAGTAAACTAGGTCTTTTATAGCTTAGTAAGTAGATTAGAAAGTAACGCTGCAAAAGTAACGACAAAAAGAGTACCCGATGTATTCGTTACTTTAACAGTTAGTACTTGTTACTATCGTATCGTTACTCGTTACTTCTGATATCTCATCACATGCTATGCGAATGCGAATCGAGTCGTATTGTACTGCGTACGCATACAGTATTGACATAGGGATGTGAAAAAATCGATCATTAAAAATATATTTTTTCATTTGAAACATTCGATTTGAAATTAATCGATTATGTAAATTGCACATATCAGTTTATGTTTACCGAATAATCGATTATTTTGGAATCGATTATTCGGGAATCGATTTATTCGTAGACATCGCGGCGTCTCGTTGCAATATTCGTAATTTCCCCTCTGGTAAACCGGCGGCGCCCCCTTCAGAACCCTGGTAGCAGATGGGCCAGATAATAGCAACAAAAATAAGAATTAAGAAGTATCAATACACGCACACGTCGGTCGCACACGCATCAACGGTACTTGCGCGAACTGAAACAGTGTAAGTACCCATGATACGAAAAATGCGAGTAACGAAATGCATAAGTGAGTAACGTTTCGTTACTCGGTACTAGGTGGCGCACCCGTTACTTAGTACCGAATAGATACGGTTTGCTTCAGCTCTAAAGTAGATGTAAGTAACTAAGTAATAATCCATTTAAAAATAGTCTATAGTGTTCTCTTAAAAAACTATGTTGATACACTCTAGTAGCAATTCTTTTTACATGGCAAACAAACACTTTAATTTGAATAAAAGTTTTTTAAAGAGTGACTTCTCTTAAAATTAGGATTTTATTATTTTTATTTTACACATCCAAGTGTCATGCAAGTCAACAATAATTTACATGTTGATCAATTTAGTTTCTATGACCTCTCACTGACGTCTAAATCACATTACGAAAATCGAAAATTTTGTAAGAACTTTTCCAATCTTAAGACTGCCACTCTAAAAGCGCCTCAACCAAAATTTTAACTTACTATTAGGTACCTATCAAACTACCTACTTTTGATCCTTGATGTGATGAACATATTGATGTTGAGAGTAGAACTCGGTTATCAAGTTATTTAATTCTAGCTTTCGCCCGGTTTCGCTTGCTTGGTTGGGGTAGTCAGAGGCACATCCAAACATTATGTTTGGAGGAATTCCCACATTTAATAAAACATTAGTACCTACTTAAAGGATATCGGCGAGTTAATCCGGCTAGTCCTTGATTAAAAGATAAGACAAATATATTTGGAGTTCGGAGAACAAATTTAGAGCTTGCATAATAACAGCTTCTGAATGCTCGTTATAAAATGTTCCATTGTAAGTCCTTATGTGACATGGATAAAAAGTAACCCACGCAAATCTTAATTTTTTTTTATTTAGATCACGATTGTTATCCCCAAGTAATAGACATATTCTCAGATCTCCAGTCGCTCAGAAGATGTCTGAAGGGTGTAGGCAGAGGCATGTTCAAACATTGCACATGCCCACATTTCACTGTAGTTTGCATTTCATACGTGACAGATTGCAAGCCCCTCGCCGCTCGCAATCTTAATTTTATTAAAAATACCCGTACCCTTAGATTTTTTACCCGTTTATTAGTTTACTAACAGTAGGTAGTTTCTTGTGTTTTTAATTGGTCTTCTGGTGCCGGTTCTTCGGAGAGATCGAGGGTTCCGTCGCCGCAACGCTTCGCTCTGTCTGCGATCATCGATGGTGAGACTGCTTTCACTGAAACAAAGTGAAAAATACATGAATGTCTCAACTTTAACAAAAATTAGCACTTTAAAGCTTAATATTCCACAAGAGGCTCCCTTAATCGAATAGTTGTTCTTACAAACCCACAATATTTTACGAATGTACTCTTGATAGGATTAGAGTAGTGTAGTAGTACCTAGTGTTTCCTGCAAAGAAACTTACAAATTTAATTTAATACCTACCGAATAAATGCATCCCACAACGTCCTCAGTTTAGGTTAGGTATATACCTGAACTAGCGACCCGCCCCGGCTTCGCACGGGTAGCATGTTATTATACATATAAACCTTCCTCCTGAATCACTCTATCTATTAAAAAAACCCGCATCAAAATCCGTTGTGTAGTTTTAAAGATATAAGCAAACATACATACATACATACATACAGACGCGGGAAGCGGAAAGCGACTTTGCTTTATACTATGTAGTGATAAACAGTACCTAATATGCTATATGCTATATGCCCATATGCTATTTCAGGATATAGGCTATGTATGTATGTATAGGTATTTTAAGTTTTATCCGAATCCGTTTGGTTGTCTGGGCGTGATTGGGGCACAAACAGGATGTTTCGGATTTATTAATACTACTTACTAGTTTCCGCTAGCTACTACTCGCGTGGTAGTGGATAAAAAGTAACATATTTATGCTATTCAGGGACAATAAGTTGAATTCAAATCCGTATGGGCGAGATTGAGGCGCAAACATCTTCACAAACTTTTGGATTTATAATATTAGTAGGATAAACTTACAGTCGTAAGCCCATCCAATCTTCTCGCAGACGTCAATGAAAGTCGTCGATATATTCAACCTCCCTAACTCGGACGTCCTGTAGTCCCACGGGAACACATGGTGGTAGTTATGCCAACCCTCCCCTAGCGCTGCTAGACTCACCATGCTGTTCTCAACTGATTTTATAAACCTGGAAGGGAAAACGCATAAATTAAATAGGCTATTATTATAATCAAAATGATCCTTGTAGTTTTATTGAGTAAATAGGTACCTACTTTATTAGCTATGATTTTGATATGCCATGGTACAACCAGTTATGGTTCTTTGGATATTTAGGTGGGTTATGTAAAGTTGGCACGTGCATTTACTAGATGCTTACCCGCTCGTACAGATACCCTACAGCGCGAAATTTAATGGGCCTCCTTGCCATGATCAGATAACAAATATGTTTATATGAAATTATATTTTTTGAAATTATTTCCCATAGAGTGTTGACGTCAGGCAGGCAGCCGGCTTTAAAATATAAGCAAAATCCTTTCGCAACATGTTTTCCTTTCAACATGTAGTGCCAACCCCACACGAAGTTGGAAAAGGGCAAGTAAATGATGGTTCCTTAAAATAAAAAGAAAGAAATATTTTTATTTGCAACAACTTATTACTAACTCAATTTTATAAACAAACTAGCGACCCGCCCCGGCTTCGCACGGGTTTAATACATATAAACCTTCCTCCTGAATCACTCTATCTATTAAAAAAAACCGCATCAAAATCCGTTGTGTAGTTTTAAAGATATAAGCAAACATACATACAGACATACAGACGCGGGAAGCGGAAAGCGACTTTGCTTTATACTATGTAGTGATAAATAACAACAAAAGAGTGGCAGTTCTAAATCTTAAGATAGTTTTATCAAAATAATACGCACTGTGAACCACTTTTATTCTAATTTAACTCTATTAGCTGTACAGAGTGCTACACGCGATCCGATATACAGAAGAGTAGGAAAGTTATATAGGCAGATTAGCGTGTAGATGCATATAGGATGCATCTATACGCGTTACAAGACTCTAAACATACACCATTGTAAAGCTTTAGCCATGAAAGATGTTCACAGCGACTCTCTTAAAATGTAACTGTATAGTATAAACGAATTCATACAGCAATAAACGTTACTTACTCTACTTAAATGCTTATATGCTACTAGACTTAAAAATATCTGCATAGCAGTGTTCCAATGCGACATCTTTCTACTATTAAACTGCCACTGTACATACTATAGCTGTTTATTCAGCTGTAGTCTGTACATAAGTGCTCAATAATGCTTGAAGTTCACAATGTTACCAAATGTGAATAACTAAGTAGCAATTTGTGCTATTTTTGTTGTAACATCGGTCGCGTGGAGTTGTTTTCCCTCAAACGTCTACCTCCCGCTGCATATCACTACATAGTATAAAACAAAGTCGCTTCCCGCTGTCTGTCTGTCCCTATATTTTTTTGCGGACGGATTTTGATGCAGTTTTATTTAATAGTCCGCGGTGATATATCTTATGTCTATCTCTTAGGAATAACCCACAATAACCTTTTTTTATCCTTTACTTTTTACGAGAAATAATGGCTATTTTAAGCAATACAGCATTAATCCTTATCTAATTAAGTATCAATACATTTTATACAGACATTGCATTTAATATAGACCAATATGGCCCTTTACAGCATGTAAGAGTAATCTCTAAAGAAAATATGTTTGTTTTGTCTAATGACAAAAAAGCTGTGAACGTTGTATATAAAGACATACTGTAGTACATTTAGTATCAGCATTGAACCCGTACGAAGCCGGGGCGGGTCGCTAGTTATTCATAACTTAAGAGTTGCATTTTAAAGAGAAAATTAAAAAACTATTTTCTTTGGTGCACCTGTGGACTATAAGGTCTGGCTTCACAGCTCAGTTGGTACTAGCTTTGCCTTCTGCGCTGTAAGTTGTGGGTTCAATCCCCACCAGGACAAATATTTGTGTTTATTAATACAAATATAAAATAACACTGTAAAAGGTGAAACACAAAGGAATTTGTAATATATTATTATTTATCACATACAATATCGCATATACCTAGATGTTTTTTCTTTTCCTGGGTGTTATAATGTAAAGTAAATAAGTATTCTATCAGTTATCTACAATCAACAATCTTGTAGTTCTTCCGCTGGTCCCACATTATGAGGGGTCAAGCATGAAATTAGTGAGTCAGTAACGCAAGAGTTTTATTGAAATACCTGTCATAAGGCTGGTTTCCCCATAAATGCGCGAAGCTGTTCACACAGAACGCTATATTCAGCGTGATGGTGAACCGAAGCACGAAGCTCACTAGGAAGCTATTCAGTAAAGTATCACCCAGATACCAGGGTATAATTGTAGGCAGCAGTACGTTCAGGACCGCGAACATTGGAATGAAGCACCTGGAACAAATTAACAACAGATTTGATATTATGAAGATTACCTACTGGATAATATCCAGTATCATCTTATATTCTTATCTCGGATTTCCTTAGTCACGGCAACACGCGTGAACGGCTGGACCGATTTTGTTAATTATTTTTTTGTTGTATTTGTTATTATCAGGAGAAGGTTCATAAAACAGATTTATTTTTGACAGGACTACGTCTGTCGGGACAGCTAGTATATACCTAAATATTATTATTAATAGTTCACGGTTCTCTCGTGTCACATCGCACGTCATCTAGGTACCACGGGGACCTATTTGCCCCCACATAGCACAATGTGCAGGCTTCCATTTGATAATTGTTAATTGTGTTATAATGTGCTTGTCGTGGGACAAATATATGTGTTTTACTTCTCATCTGGTGCTGTGAAGGAAAGACTACCTACTACCTACCTCCCGCCAGAACAAAGGCACATCGGGGTTCTATGCGATCGCATTCTTAGGCATAGGCAGTAATGCTTTGGATATAGTATACCTTATAACTAGTAGAAACCCTAGCGACTTCGTTCACGTGACGTTTTTTCAAACAGTCTTTAACCTCCGTTGCACCCCCTGATGATGATCCCTATCATTTCGGGAATTCCTTTCTTAGTGCACCAATACACACCAAAAGGAATACATTATCTAAATTTCATATTTTGAGGACCAGTGGTTTAGTCTGTGCGTTGATAGACTAGTCAGTCAGTCAACCCGTCAGTCAGAAACATTCGTTTAGATTATAAACAGAATCACGACTTTAATCCCCAACTCTCAGATTTCTAAGCACATAGATCCTTGAAAATGTCTAAAGTGCAAAATAATGAAATGCCTGTTAAACAATATATTGTGAAACTATTAACTCGAAAAGTGCCAAATAAGTCATCTCTTGCTTGCCTGCATCATCATCATGTTGTTACTAACAACATGATGATGACTCTAACAACTTGTTAGAGTGTAGCTTCCAGCGGGGCCGCGGGGGTTGAAGTTTAAACGGTATTTTTAATATAAAATAACTACACGGTTCGGTTCTACTAGTAGTTTATACTTATAGACAGATATATTTTTGTAAATATGTATTAATATATATGGTTGAGATAACTAGTTTTCGAGTAAAGTACCTACTTGCAACAGATAAACTAACGCAAAAGTGATTGTAATATAAGTAGAGGTTATTAAATTTTTTACATTTTCAAAGTATACAAGAGAAAACGAATTTTAAGTACATAATATGATTCGTGCAAAGTATCCTTTTTAAACTCCAGGGTACCAAGCTCCATTTTCTCCAGGCCCTTATTAGACCTCCTGATCATATGATTTGTAAAATATCAAGCGCCTGTAATTTGATTTTATATCATTTTCATTTACGACGCTATCGGCAAACCTTCTATTGGTCTACGCAGGCTATTTGGCAGGTAACCATGACCCGTTTCCCTACATTATGTTGACACTCACTCGTAACATCACTGAAATAAATGTTAATAGGTGTATACCATATTTCAGTGTGTGATTTCATTTATTTAATGAATGCAGTGTATTTTATGGCCTTTTATACACTGCATTCACCAACAGCCAGTAAACAAATCAGTTTAAAATAAAACAATACGCGAAGTACCTACATATGTAGTACAGCATGTAGAAGTTCTTGGCTTACATGAAGTCAGCCGTTTGGCTATGCGGCCAGATAACTTTTCGACCTTATGCAGTGACAAAATCATTTTCGACGTCACACGGCTAACTTCATGTAAGCCAAGATCCATTGACTTACCGAACTTTGATTAAACTTACTTTTGCTGTAACCTCACAACAGGGTCAGCCATGAGGTCCAGTGAGGTCTCTCTCAGTGCAGCTCTTCGGTCTTCCACAGCTGGGTGGGGTGTCAGAACCAACCACCCGACATGCGCGAACCAGAAGCCACGACGAATATCGTGAGGGTCAGCTACTGTCTCTGTATACTTGTGGTGTACTCGATGGTCCAGAGCCCATGTGTAGATGTCTCGCTATTAGAATAAAATATTAGGTAAGAAGTAATCGCCGGTAAGTAAGTGGTAATTGGATAGAAAGTAGAATAAAGGTAGATTTATATTAGACCGGGCTGTGCCTGGGGCTTGCCGTGTACGTGGCCCGGACGGGGCACTGATTTGAAACGTTACATACATTTTGTATGGAAGCAGTGCTTGATTGTTCATCTGATTTTGTATTGATTCAAAACGTTAAGAATGCTTCCTCGTGCAACCTAATATTTCTTTCAGAAATTCTATAATAATCGCAATACTATAGGCCATAGAGGAGGCAAATGCCGCAAATAAACAGAGACCAAAGTAAATCATCCTAATACTAATCTTAATAATAATATTATAAATGCGAAAGTTTGTGAAGATGTTTGTATGTTTGAAAATCAATCAGGACTAGACGAAAGAACGGATTAAGATAAAATTTGCTGTGGATGTAATGATAGACTACTTTAAAGTCCGAAAAACATCCCCATAATGAAAAAAAAATGCAATGGGATGATTTTGGTATAGATGACGCTGGTGTGTAAAAAATCTGACATCAGTTTTGACTACACAGGACAGAACAGTCTGTCATGGGTCGGTTAGTTACATCGACTACATAGTCGATGGTTAGTTATAACATAACTAGCCGACCCGTGACAGACGTTGTCCTGTCAAATTTCAATAATCGAATGGAAAAGACTGAATGTTTTTAGTTTGTGATGTCAGATTTGTTGCACACCAGAGCCATCTATACCAAAATCATCCCCTTTGCGTTTTTTTATCGTTTTGGGGAGGTTTTTCATATTTTAAAGTAGTCTATTATCTATTCGGGAATTATATCTACATCTACAGCAAATTTCAACTTAATCCGTTTTGTCGTTTAGGCCTGATTGAGGAACAAACATACATACAAACTCACAAACTTTCACATTTATAATATTACTAGCGACCCGCCCCGGCTTTGCACGGGTTTAATACATATAAACCTTCCTCCTGAATCACTCTATCTATTAAAAAAACCGCATCAAAATCCGTTGTGTAGTTTTAAAGATATAAGCAAACATACATACATACGCGGGAAGCGGAAAGCGACTTTGCTTTATACTATGTAGTGATTAGGATTCCAGGCATCGGATTATAAAGTTTTTATCTTTTGTATTGTAGATCATTTATACATAGTGTCAGGTCAACAGTCTTCTCATAAAATAAAATTTATATAGAACGTTGTAGCTCCTGGCATTGTATTTTTAAGATAGGCCGTAAGTATAAGTACCTATAGCTGGTGGGCAAACCAGCTATAGGTACGGGATATATACCATACTCTCAGCTTAGTCAGCTTTAACCACAGGAAAGACACATGGTCAATACGTGCGTAGCTGACTACCGTGGATTTCCTCACGATGTTTTCCTTAACGTTTTTGAGTTATGTAGGTAACTAACTACATATTTTTTTAAATAAAAAATCTGTTGGTGTCTATTAGTTAGTTTTGCTTAGTTTGGGGCTAGATGGCACTGTTTGTAAAGTCCGCTAATATTTATTTATATTTATTGGTTGAATTCAATACATCATCATTATCTCCTTGTCCTTACCCTACTTCATGTGGGGTAGGCACAACATGTAGGTTGAACTCACTACAAACGGAGCGAAAGTCGAAGTACCTACCTCCTACTGCCCAAAACAGCTCTTATTCAAATATCTAGTACGGCAGACTAAAAGTTTTACAACTGTCATTGATTATGACGGTTATCGCGTTTTAGAAAACAGAAGTAACGCACTATAAACGCACAAGGCTGAATATCTTAAGTAGGTTAACAGAACCAATTGACTCTTATTGTGATCGCTAGTCGAACGTAAATGACAACGCCTGATCAAATGACTGATTCAGATTACATTTGCTTATTTTTTGATTCCTTTCCGACCTTCGTGAATTATTGTTTTACGCTTTTTTAAGTAACAGGTATCTACTGAATGAAAAATGTGCAGCTGCTATTCTGTAATCTATGAATCATCTTTCTATCCATCATCATTTCCTTCTTCTTGTCCCACTTAATGTGGGGTCGGTACAACATGTTGCAAAGAGGATTTGCCTGACGTCAACCCTCTTTGGGAATCATCAATTATTTATCATTCTATTCATAATATATATTTACTTATATATATTTTCGGGCAATCAACGCACCGCCCAAACTGATAAAGCTTAAAGGTCTGAAATTTGAAATGCAGTAAGTTTTAAAACAAAACCACCCTAGAAAGGGATTTTTTGAAGTTCAGCTTCTAAGGGTTTTAATACGATGAAAACTTTTGTATAAAATTAAATAAGCATCCTTGTGGACCACCAACTGGAAACTTTAAATGCTTTTAATACAAATAAAAAGACAACTAAAAAATGTTTTTTCATAAATCAAAGTCTGTATGAATACTGGCTCCTACCTACTAGACGTATACTACTGAGATTCAAACGACCCTTGGATGTACACCCCCTCCCCCTTCCAATTCAAAGGTCGTTCGTGGGTTCAATGGTGCTGGGTATTTGGGTAGGTACAGTGGCTAAATAAATTCTCAACTGATATCAGATGAATTTGTCTGGGATTGTACAATTCGCTCGTTCCATATCTCGAGAAGCTAATTGCAATCTTTGTTTAAACGATTGTGGCAAAAGATAAAGCTGAGGAAATACTATCTAGATTCTAGACTCCAGATGTATTCACCTAGTAAGTTACACACTTGTCTTGGATGGTTTACTTTAGTTACACAATTCACAACTCTGTTTCCATTAGTGTAATTGAATACATAATGTAGTGCATAGATAAAAACAAATAAATGTTATAAAGTGAAGCAATCGTACCTACCTATTAGTAACGTGAAAGTAGTTCCCTGAATTAGCATTATAAGAAGCCTATAATGCTAATTCGGGCTACAAATATACGTCTATTCAAAAGATCATCGATAAAAAAAAACAACAAAACAAACTTTCAAACTTCCTCGCAAACTTTCATAATTATTCGCATTTATGATACTTATAGTAGTATTCCATTTTCTCTATGGTGTTTCCAGTCTCCTACGAATTCCAATACCTCGCTTCATCAATCCAGAACGACAAAAAATAAAATGAATGCGGTATGGATGCAACAGGTCTCAGGAAGAACATGTGATCGGCGGATGCTCCTTACTTAAGGGGAAAATCTACATGATGATCATCAGGCCTGTCGTTTAGTATGGATCTGAGTGTTGGGCTGCAAATGCGAACGGAGATGCGAATGTTGAGATGGATGTGTGGAATGACGCGAATGGCCAAGATAAGATATAAGTACATCAGAAGAAGTCTGAAAGTAGCGCCCCAGTGACAGAAAAAATGAGGAGTAATAGGTTAGCGTGGTATGGTCATTGGGCGTGTTATGCAGAGGAAGGGATATAAGCACATCTACCCCTACCAATGAAAACCAAATTGCTTTATCCTGAAGGATGTTCAACTTCTGACTGTTATTGTATAGATTCAAAAAAAATATTTTAGAAATCTTGAATAACAGTTAATAGCAATTCTTCTAGGCAATAGGGAGACAACGCACCCCACCAAGTGCACTCCAAAAGGAATACAACTTCCAAATTTCAAGTTTTTAGGACTAGTGGTTTGTATATATATATATCAGTCAGTCAGTAACGCAAGAGTTTTATAAGAGCATGTTTTGTTTAAAAGTTACATCGGCTATTTGTTCAACGTGTGATAACGATATACCCTAATCTCGCAACGTAAACTGGCATTTCAACATGGTTCCAACAACAGACAACAGAAGCCTTGCGTGCTCAACATCGTACCGTACCCAACTAATGGCTTTAGCGACCTTCAATTACCAAGAACTAATAATAATATAGATTAGTTCACAGTTCTAATTCACGAGTAGGATACTTGCTTTATTAACACTAAAATGATTAACCTATACCTAATCATATGCTGAGTTGTATGGCTTTGAACTTTGATTGTGATAATTTCCCAATTATCATTATTTAAAGCGTGCTAAATACTTTTGAAAATTAGGCAGACAAAGGAAGCAGCCAACTGATCTTATCGCAGGCAATAACACTCTTTAAGTACCTACCCACCCAATAATCAATAGCCAAAAATATTTGCACGAGCTATTTGACGAGATATTTGTTCCGGTGTGGATGGACCCCATAGTGTCATAGTATTATTACAAGTGGAAACCCTCGCTACTTCGGCCACGTGAAGTTTTTACACACCAAAAGGAAAGCCTCCAATTTTCAAGTTTCTAGGACCAGTGGTTTAGGCTGTGCGTTGATAGATCAGTCATTTATTTAGTACGTATTACATACAGGGTGTGTTAAGACTACTCCCGAAAACTGGTGATTAACGAGGACAGCGGGAATTCGTTTTTATAATTAAAATTTCTTCCCGTTGTCCCCGGTCTTTGTCCCCGTTGACGTAAGAGTATGTTTTTGAAACTATAAGTGCAAAAATGAAAATCTTTATGATTTGGCACTTTTTCAAAATCAAGTTTCTGAATGAAAATTATATATTTTTTTCTTTGGATTCGGTTCACTAATTATTATTGCCTCCTCTTTTGCCTGTAGCATTGCCAACACTATAGGATTGCTGAAAAATACGTGTGTATTTTTACATACGTGTGTTATCCTAATGGATGTTCAACTAGTGTTACTTGAACATCCATTAGGATTACCTAAGTAATTTGGTTTTCACTAAAGGCATTGGTAGACTTAAACCATTAAGAGCATTAAAAAAAAACCAAAGTCTGGCGCCAAGTTCATACGGTTAATAGTAGAGGTAGTTCAGTATTCGGGAGTTGTCTTAATACTACCTATATTTAGATAGCTAAAGTATGATTTACCTGTCCAGTGATAGTGAATAGGACTGCCAGCAATATTCTCATGGGAAGGCGCGCCTTGTATGCGCGATGTGACCATAACCGATGCACACCAGCTGTGATGCCGAAACCTGACGTGTATATCGTCATAAATGCTGGAACATAAACAAAATAGGTATATTTAGAAGCGACGATTCATCTTATTCAACTGACTAAAAAAGGTGGTTATTCATTCGAAGCGTTTTTATAACCGCGCGTACGTATAAAATTGGTCGCATTTAGATTGTTTTTAAGTAGGACTTCTTTCATAAAACTAAAAAAACTAATATTTTCTCATGACTAAGTCGAAAGGTTTTCGTCGGATTTCTTTTTAGTTTTTAAAACGTAATTTGATTTTCATTATCATATTAGGATTAATATTTTGCGAAAGCTTTATCGAAAACGTATTTTAAGATTTATCATCATCTTCCTGCCCTTATCCTATTAAAGCAGGGCACAACATGATTCTTCTATCATTTCCCTCTACCAGCCGTCATCTCATCACCCACTCGTTTCTTACCTAACCCATGTCATCTTTTCTTTAGCCTACCTCTACTTCTACATCGATCCACTTTCATTCCTAACATTCTTCTCGTATCGTCACATTCGTTATTTTCTTGAAGATTATCATTTTATAGTAAGATACCTTAGAGTTTAGCAATTTAAAATCCTATGTTCTAGGTATATTCAGTTGGTTCCGGATTAAATACAATTGGTGAAACGCGAGTATTTCAACCGATGGTATCTCCTGAAGCCTTACTTTGCAGCTTAGTCTTAGTCGTCTCTCGGACCCTTGCGATCATATTTTTCACAAGCTTTTATTTAACTTGCAATGTATGTACGTATGTAACTATGTAACTATGATTGTTATGGTGGAATCTTGCAACTCAATTTTGAAACAATTATCCTCAACCGATTGAGCTGAAATTTCTCATACTTATATAACTTCGGTGACAATGCAATAATATAGTGACAGTGAGCTGATCTGATGATGAAGTCAGAAGCTGTTCAACTGACACTCACAATGGAACTCCTTAGTAAATACTTCGATTGAGTGAAAACTTTGCATACTTGTCAAGTTCCGATGACTATGTTATATGATGTGACAGGTGATAGCCCGCTGATGCTCGATGGTTATGATATTACAAAAGCTTGTCATTGAAAAATATTTTTCAACACAAAACTTATTATTATTTCAATTATAGATAATCACAGTCGCTGTCGTCCAAGTTTCCGGCGATCAGTCGACGACAGTGTGCAGTTGCTCTAAGAGCGTTCGTATTCAACAAAATGTGTACTATTTATTATACTTACCAACAAATATTGTAAGAAATTTAACTTGTAAAGTAATGATCAGGTACACTGCGTATAACGACACTGTATGTAAAAGTACTTGCACTATAGTATCGGGCCATCGCCATTGAGCAGTGAACTCCATTGCCTCATACGCATCTATGTTAAAAACGTCACTCTTTTTATCACTAACACTTTTTTCTATCACTGTATTGTTGTTATCAAAGCACGTCACTTTTTCAAACTTGGTTAGGTCTTTGTTCAGTCTCTTCTTGAGGTTTTGCTGCTGGATGGCCGAACCTTCGATGTTCTGCTCCGTTGGCGCCATTGTGAACTGATGTGCAAATCTGAAAATAAGTGTCCCGTTTAGACTTAGATACGATTACCTACTATGATTAGTGCTTACGCATGTAGTAGGTAACTATTAATTTTCTTTATGTGTCTAAATCAATAGCTACGAGTTGGTACTGAGCTTTATTAAATAACTAGCAGTCCGCCCCGGCGTCGCACGGGTGTAATAATGATTTCATGGCTATTTTTGTTTACACGACATTATCGAAGTTTTAATAGGCATCCCTAACAGTAAGACATCCCGACATCCTGGACTTTTTTGTAGATATTGATGTCCTCTATAAAACTGTAGTACATCATTTTGTTCTATTGTCAATAATTTCTGCAGCAAACGCGATATAAAGTTTATTTTTTTATTTTTTTCACCCGTTGGGTTACTTTATCGAAGTTTTCATACGGATCCCTAATGTTTTTGAAAATAATCTATAGCCTATGTTCATCAGGGATAATGTAGAATTCTAATGGTAAAAGAATTTTTGAAATCGGTCCAGTAGTTTCAGAGCCTATTCGATGCAAACAAACAAACAAACAATTAAATCTTTCCTCTTTATAATATTAGTATAGAAGTATAGATAAATGAATAAATATTAGCGGACTATACACATCTAGCCCCAAACTAAGCAAAGCTATGTACTATGGGAACCAGATAGGATACTTAACACTTATATATTTTTATTTTTTGTAAAAAAATACATACCTACCTAATATATACATATTATGAACACCCTGACACAGAACAAACATCTATGTTCATCACACAATAGTTTGCCCTGGGTGGGAATCGAACCCACAACCTACAGCGCAGAAGGCAGATTTATTATCTGAGCTGTGAGGCCAGTTGTATTTGTATAGTGGGATTATGTAGAATGAAAATAAAATGTTGGTTGGTAAGTGCATCGCTTGAGAATGCCTGGACCGATTTGTCACTTTTAGGGTTCCGTACCCAAAGGGTTAAAACGGGACCCTATTGCTAATCGCTGTCCGTCTGCCTGTCACACAAGGCTGTATCTCATGAACCGTCATACCTAAACAATTAAAATTTTCACAGATTATGTATTTTAGTTGCCGCTATAACACAGCAAATACTAAAAACAGAATAAAATAAATATTTAATTGGGGCTCCCATACAACAAACGTGTTTTTTGACCTATTTTGTACCTTCGTTACTCGCACTTTGCCGATCTTTTTTCTTTGTATTAATCTGAATAAAGATTTTATGGAGAGAAAATTTAAAAAGTTGGAAAAACAGAAGGGTTTTTTTACGGGATTATTGAAAGGACAGACCCTACAACGTCAGTCGGATCATCTAGTTTTAATATGATAGGGAATTATATAAAACTAGCAGTCCGCCCCGGCGTCGCACGGGAGTAATAATGATTTTATGGGTATTTTTTTTACACCTTGTGTTACATTATCGAAGTTTTCATACGGATCCCTAATAGTTAGACATATGGTATTCCATTTTTTTTGTAGATATTGATGTCCTCTATAAAACTGTAGTACATCACTTTGCTCTATTGTCAATAGTTTTTGCAGCGTACGCGTTATAAGATTTTTTTTGTTTTTTTTTAAACTTTGGGTGGTTGGTGGTTACATTATCAAAGTTTTTATACGGATCCCTAACGTTTTTGAAAATATTCTATAGCCTATGTTCATCAGGGATATTATAGGATTCTAATGGTAAAAGAATTATTCGATTCAAACAAACAAACAATCAAATCTTTCCTTTATAATATTACTAGCAGTCCGCCCCGGCTCCGCACGGGAGTAACGTATTATAACGATTTTATGGGTATTTTTTTACCCAGGTTACATTATCGAAGTTTTCATACGGATTCCTAATAGTTAGACATAATATGGTATTGTTGACTTATTTGTAGATATTGATGTCTTCTTTAAAACTGTAGTACATCACTTTGCTCTATTGTCAATAATTTCCGCAGCATACGCGATACAAAGATTTTTTTGGATTTTTCATCACACGTTGGGTTAGATTATCGAAGTTTTCATACGGATCCCTAATAGTTTTTTTTTTTTTTTTTTGCCGTTTTGAAACGGCTTGTTCATTTCTACAGACTGGGTTCGTCCGTACCCTTTTTTGCTTGGCTTTATTTATTATTTTGGTTTTACATTTATTACGTCTAATGCTCCTTTTTTGGAGTACTCATTTATATAATTTAGATATTTTAAACTTTATATTATAATATACTGTTACCTAATATTTGTTATATTCTACTTATATCTAATCTATTACATATTTGTTTATATTTTAAAATTAATTGTCTATATATATATACATGCATATTTGTTGTCTATTATAATTTATTAATATTGTTTTTTTTTTGTGTTACATTTTATGGTTACTATTTGTTACATTAGATAGATAGATAGAAAATACTTTATTGCACACCATAAAAATAAATAAAACATACATAATAAGAATACACAACAAAAAAAACTATGCTGAACAATGGGCGGTCTTATCGCTAATCAGCGATCTCTTCCAGACAACCTTTCTTTGACTACATTTACATTTTCTTACAGATATTTATAAATTATTTGTTCACGTTTATTTAAAAAACAACATTTTAAAATTTTTTAGACCATACGCTTTCGCACCGAACTAGTAGTTTACGCTGAGATTGCCGGAGACTGCGCCCTATCAGACCCGTTGATCCGATGCCTCGCCCTCTCCAACATCCATCAGCGCTTCCGCGACTACCAGATCCCTGCTACGTATAGCCATATTAATATTATAGTCTCTGATCTTACTGACTGTGGCTGACAAGGCTTTGTGAATGAACTGAGCTGTTGCATCACCCTCTTGACTGGCTGTGTAGTAGACGCAGCTTCCCGTATGTCTCGTGATCGCCACAACGGCATGAGAGACGCTACTGTGCAGCTGCGTTTTCCTTCCTTCTGTCTTGATGATTACCACGCTTTTGTAGGTGAGTCCTTGAGCTTCGTGGATGGTATGGACCTGTGAACCCTCTGCTTTACCGTAGCCCAGGCTTGTAAGGAGCTCCTTTTCAGCCTGTGTGTGGACAAGGTATAGTGTGTCCTGTTGGTTCTTGGGTATTCGCGATTCATCATAGGTCTTAAGACTCAAGGACCGCACTGTGGTCACTGATATATGCCGCTGTAGATTGAATTTAGGGCATACGCTACATCCATGGGATTTCTCCGCGTGCACAACAGCTCTTTCGTTATCTTGGTAGCCAGGTTTGGTCATTTGTATGACATTTCGAACAGGTTTTCACGATCTATGTAGGGTAGTTGGTTATAGTCCCCAAGAAGCAAGATCTCCGCGGCTCCTGTTATTTTTGCTGCCATCACCACTGCCCCGAAATGGCTCATTAGGGCTTCGTCTATTATTACGCGATTACAGCTACCGCCTTCGGTCAGACCGTTAACCAACAGCGAAGCCATGGTTCGCACTTTGGTTTTTACGGTCGTTCCGAATTTTGCTGAAAGCTTCTCCCTCATATCGCGCAATGCCTCGGTTGTTGCTGTGGTGATGATGTCATGTTTTTCGTTGAAGTGTTTTATCACCCACGTTGTTTTTCTGCACCCTGGAACTCCGTTTATCCAGTTTATTTTCGGTGTGCCGTCAGTGGGATTTCCCTTAGATATGGTTTCAGCCATGTTCAGGATCCTTCCCTCTAGCATCACCTTTGTGCACTTTGCTACAACAACGATGGGATTGTTTGGGGGGGTGTCGAAGACGAGTTTCTCTGTGAGACGGGACTTTTCCTCGTCGAGGGTCACAAATCCGCTGGTTGTGTACGCTGCCATGTACTGCCCCGTCATGTGTCCTCTCAGAACCTGGGAAGTGACGTTGTCGTACACAGCTGCGTCAAACTCCTCGAGTTCCGTCTTCAACTGTCGTTCGTTGCCCTTGAGGTATGCTAGCATAATGGTCTTGCAGGTGTCTTCCTTCACCACGAGGGTAGCTTTTAGGACTGCACTGTACTCGGTGAAGGCGTTCGACAGGTGGTCGGCCATGATCTCTGGCTCGGAGAGCTCTGGTGAAACTACTAGACCATTTTCTGCTTTTGTCCGGTTTGTTTTGGTGGTTTCTGCTCTTTTGACTGGTGGTTCTGTTGTTTTTGATGCAAACACTTGTTGAGTCTTTCCAGTTTTGGATCTCTTTGTCAACAAGTTTTGCATTGCGTCAGTCAGCACCTTGGACATAACCTTTAATACCTCTTTCGGCCCCTCCTTGGGTATCTGTTTTTCTTTGGCTTTTTCGGATATTTTGTTCTGTAAGAGTTCGGATCCACTAAGATTTTCTGGATTTACTATGGGATGGCCCCAGCTGTCAATGGGATTTGTGACGGCTTCGAGGTCAGGTCGGTAGGGTCTCAGATGACTGAGATTTTGACCCCTGTCCTCGTAGACTATTACCTTATGATTTTTCGAGGCTCTCACAATACCTAAGTAGCATAGCATCCACGCTTATTGTCTTAGGGTTTCCCTTCAGACCCTCTTCCTCACTCCCAAGCGCAGAAAGCAACGAGCAGGCTTGAGCGAATTCTGTGACGTCGTCGCCGGTAACGAATAGGGCTATCACTTTGTTTTTCCTCGACAACCGTATGTCTTCTGTGTGGGGCGGCATTCCTTATTCTCCGCTTTGTACGCAAGACTTCTTTTTTTAGTTCATCCAGGGCCTGTGACCACCATGGAGGTTTTGCTTCTCCCTTGTGACTTCCTATCTTCGGGATGACATTTCCATTACTCTTGCGCTGGTCGTCTGCGCTTGGGACGAGTACGAGGACAACTCCGTGGTATCCCTTCTGAGCGTATCCAATTGCCGTGAAACGTTTTCCACGCCTATAGCGAGCTTTTTATGCTCCGCTAGCATGGTACGTTCGGCCTCACTGGTTTTGCTGCCCGTGGCTAGGGTTACGCTCTCGGTCAACTCTTTCGTTGTCTTCTCTAACCTGGCCATTGCTCGGCTCAGTTCCAGAATTTGAGTGTGGGGCTCTCTGGTCTCAAAGTTTAGCCAGTCCTTCACCGTTTTTACTTCCCTCAAGGTGTTCTCGATGTCGATGCTGGCGCTGTTAACTTTCGCTGTGAGGCTCGTCTTCATGCTGGCCAGATGCTTGTTGTGAGCACGCTCCACCCTTACAAGTTCCTGAGCGTGTCTGGCCCTTTCTTTTTCCAGGTTAAACCTGTGCCTTGACCTGGAATCCGATAGCGACAGCACCGTTTCGTACATCGTCTGGAGGCATTCAAGTACGGTGACCTTGCACTCTTTTTTCATTTTCCCTGCCTGCTCAAGGGCTTCCTTCCCATTTTGGAGCATTTCGTTGGCCAGTTTATTCGCCATGTCCATCTCGACTCCCGCTCTTCGCTTTGAGGAGGTCAAAATGAAGCTTGGCCTGCCCGTGACCGATGGTATGTCTGAATCAGACCCGGGGAAGGAAACCGAGGATTCGTCGTCAGAGTCGATGGGTCTGGGAGACTCGGCTTGCGCCCAGGCTGCCACTCTTTCTTCTGCAGAACTCGGCCCCTCTGTAATTCGCACGTATTGAGCTTCCGTGCTCCCCCGTGGGGGGAGGGGTAATGGGGGGGGGGGTATGGAGGGGTAAGAAAAGATATAGGAAGAGGGGATAGGAAACAGTAGATATGTGAGTCTTATGGCGGAAACATATTTACGTGTCGTGGCGTGTCGTGATGCTTGCTGTCGTGACGGTGGGTGTGCAGTGTGCACACTAACGTGTCGTGTCGTGTCGCGCTCTGGCGTTTTTTCTGAACAGAACATAACGAACCTTTGCAGGGTTCAAACATACATAATGCTTTCTTCTGATTTGGATAGTAATTTTGATGAAAACCTTCAATTTCTCTTAGCAATGAAACTCATAGAGGGCAAAAAAAAATTTTCGTTGACGTTTAAGTTCAATAAGGTCGTCAATCATTATGCTGCAAATTAAATTAAATATGTCTGCTAGGTGTTCGCGCCACGAGGCACGCGCCAGTATAGAAACACATTTGCCTGTTGTGTCGTGTCGCGTCATAACCCCCACCATCGCTCTGGCGCAATCGGTGGCGAAACGTAAGTGTGTCTCCGCCATTAAGCCGGAAACACACTTACGTGTCGTGTCGTGGCGCGACACGCCACTAGCTAATCGCTTTCATACATTTAGTATGGTTAGAGACATATTTGGGTGTCGTGTCGTGTCGCAAACGCTATCTTGCGATTGGCTAGTGGCGCGACACGCCACGCCACGACACGTAAGTGTGTTTCCGGCATTACGTGTCTCTTAGTGACGTCAGTACCTTAGGCTCGATGTTTCAAGGGGTGAGGTATGGGTAGGGGGGGGGGATTGTCGAAAGTGGACTCCTGAAGGTTTTCTTGTTGCAGGTGGAGGGGCCTCCATGCCCAAGATAAATAAGTCCAAACTCGGGGGGTCTATCTCAAGGGGTTTGGGAGATCTCTGGGGTACCTTTTTCCCGATGGTGGTGGTTTCCTCAGCTAGGCGCAGTCCTCGGCTCAGTCCTCGGACCGGTGGAAGTGTCATCGGACAGGGCAGCCTCCGATGTTCGTCACGCTGCGTCACAGTGCACACACCACGGCCGACACGTGTGACCTAGTTAACTAGGTCAATACGTACTTGTATGGGGACTTCAGTAGTTAATAACTCCGGTTCCTGTTATCGGATTCACCTGGATTTTCTGTCCTGAAGCTCGTCTTGATGCTGGCTACGTTTTGACGTTTGTGGGAAGTTTATAGCGCTTGCCGCAGCTGAGTTATTCCAATGGGAATTTGATGGTCTTCTCCCTCGGGTGTGGGTTAGTGGAAGTTGTTGAAAACGATAATCCTGGTGAGTCAGGCTATGTAGTTTCTTATAACAACACTTTCACTTTCTAATTAATTGATAGATAATTTTAAATAATTTTTATCGTGGAGCGACGTAGATTTTATGTCGGTATTTGTTTAGTACTCCCTAATAGTTAGACATAAATATGGTATTGTTGACTTATTTGTAGATATTGATGTCTTCTTTAAAACTGTAGTAAATAACTTTGCTCTATTGTCAATAATTTTTGCAGCGTACGCGATATAAGGATTATTTTGCTTTTGATTCACACGTTGGGTTACGTTATCGAAGTTTTCATACGGATCCCTAATAGTTAGACATATGATATTGTTGGCTTATTTGTAGATATTGATATGCTCTTTAAAACTGTAGTACATCACTTTGCTCTATTGTCAACAATTTCCGCAGCGTACGCGTTATAAGGATTTTTTTTGAATTTTATTTTCACTACTTGGGTTACATTATCGAAGTTTTCATACGGATCCCTAACGTTTTTGAGAACATTCTATAGCCTATGTTCATCACTACATAGTATAAAGCAAAGTCGCTTCCCGCTTCCCGCGTCTGTATGTATGCTTATATCTTTAAAACTAGACAACGGATTTTGATGAGGTTTTTTTTTATAGATAGAGTGATTCGGGAGGAAGGTTTATATGTATTAAACCCGTGCGAAGCCGAGGCGGGTCGCTAGTCAGGGATAATGTAGGATTTTAATGGTAAAAGATTTTTTCAAATCGGTCCAGTAGTTTCGGAGCCTATTCAATACAAACAAACAAACAAACAAACAAACAATCAAATCTTTCCTCTTTATAATATTAGTATAGAAGTATAGATTAGTAGGTATATTAGTATTAGTATTAGTATAGAGACAACTAGCTGTCCTGACAGACGTAGTCCTGTCAAATTTCAATAATACCCCAAAAAAACACTAATTTATCAGTATTTAAAAATAGGGGTACGTGGTAGAAGGGTGAAAATTATGGGATAAATTATGTATTTCTTAGTACCAAATCATAAAAATATAAAAATAGAATGTTTTGTTCCAAAAATATAATATTTTTTTGGGGCCTATCTCTTAACCTTAAGGTATAAAAATAGTTTACGACCTCATACCTACCGAATATGCAAAAAAAACATGTAAATCGGCTCAAGCTGTTTCGGATGGGTTTGGTTATAAACATTGTGACACGAGAATTTTATATATTAAACTAGCTGACCCGGCGAACTTCGTATCGCTTTAGAATAAGTTCCTGTCCCGTTCCCGTTCCCGTTCTACGACTCTACGTTTTAGCTAGAAAACTTTTGTATGGGAAAAATGAAAAGGGCTGTTTTTAGGGTTCCAATTTTTCTCACCCTTTAAACCTTTCCTAGACCTTCTCAAACATTTCAAGACCAAGATAAGATAAATCCGTTCAGCCGTTCTCGAGTTTTAGCGAGACTAACGAACAGCAATTGATTGTTATTTAAAGATTATAAATGAGAAGGTAACTTTGTCTGTGACGTTATCACGGCCAAACCGCTGTACCGATTGTGATTAAATTTCATATAGAGATAGTTTAAAGTCTTGGGACGGATATAGACTACTATTTTCACAAAATTTTCTTTTAGGATTTTTTTGTATTTTTTTAGGAAAAATCCGTCAACATTTGATATTCTGAATCTAGTCGGGCTATAAAAAAAGGGTTTAACTTTATTGATATTTTGATCGTGTTTTTCAACTTACGATAAAAAGAAAGAGGTTTTCAATTTGATGTATATCTGGGGGCACAGCACTGCCCCCGCCAAGTCAAGCGAAAATGGGGCGACCTTACCATCCTTTTCTCGAAGCAGTTCAGGCCATTTTCGACCCCCTATAACCTTGTTGTGGATAAAATTACACCTGTAGACAACTGACGGGGATAACTAATTAAATGACGATTGATCAGTTATCGACCGGGGATGAAAAATGATTAAATTACTAAAATGGCTATTAAAAAATAGGGGTTGGTGATAAAAGGGTAAAAATTTAGGGTTGTATGTATTTTTTAATGCGACATAATAAAAAAATTAAAAAATTAAAAAAAATGTCTAAAAATTAAAAAAAAATGTTAAGGGTGGACAACCCTTATCACTAAGGGGTATGAAAAATTTATGTTGGCCGATTCTCAGACCAACTCAATATGCTCACAAAATTTCATGAGAATCGGTCAAGCTGTTTCGGAGGAGTACGGGAACTAACATTGTGACACGAGAATTTTATATATAAGATTATAACCTAATTTATTAAAATTTATATATTTATTATTGAATTTGTACGTCAGTACTCTGTGGTATCAATAAATACAATTTCTTCTTTAAATAATTACATATAATAGGCAGGTCAAGATCAGTGTCTGTGAATAATGAAAACACGTCATTCGCCCTTCAAACTAAAACACTGGTAGAAAATGCAAGCGTGACCGGTCGGTCGATTAGGTAGGCAGGCAAATAATATCAAATTTTACGTAAGTATCGGTGGAATAATGATACCTACTATTCTTATTCAACCGATACAGGTATTGTTTGTTCCTCAAATTTATTCTGCAGCTCTACTAGCGTCGCGTCGGTTGCTAACTGTGTCAGAAAATATCATAAACAATTTTGACTTAGTATTATCAGCCATGTTGGCCGAGTGGAAGGTTACCTAACTTTCAATTCGAAGGTCGTGGATTTGAATCCCAATTTAATTATTTGGATACCTACTTTACGGAAAAATTATAAAATTCGAGAAAAACCAATAGTGCTTTTTTCTAGACTATTGAAATTTGCCCAGGACGTCTGTCGGGTCAGCTAGTTAATATACATATAGATAAATAAAGATCTATTAAGCCTAACTTATTGTGTTCATTGTTTGTAGGTACACAAAAAGACAAGAAACTCTTCAATTTCAACAAATCTCCAGAAATTTAAAGCCGGTTTTTCTTAGTTTATTAATCGTAATTAACAAGTAAAACGCCTGTGACTGCTGCGACAGACAGACAGACGCCGATGTTTACTAAGTAAAATAAATTCGTTTTTTAATTGAATTCCGCGGCGATAAACAGATAACAATAGGCTGCGTATGAGAAACTGGTTGTAGGTACCTACTTTATAACTTGTTTGGAACTCGATACTACTTAAAGAAGTAGAAAATAAGTAGCTGTAATAACAAACCATGTCCAAGTACCTAGGTATCAATGGAAGCTACCACCGGCTTGGAGCATATTTTTTTCTTAGAACACTGATACCGTTGAATTGAAACTATTCAAATAAACCGGCTAAGTGCGAGTCGGACTCGCGCACGAGTGGTTCTGTACCATCATCTATAAAAAAACGGCAATAAAACACGTATGTTGTATGGGAGCCCCCTTAAATATTTATTTTATTCTGTTTTTATTTAGTATTTGTTGTTATAGCATCAACAGAAATACATAGGTAATCTGTGAAAATGTCAATTGTCTAGCTATCACGGTTCATGACATACAACCCTGTGACAGACAGACGGACGGACGGACAGACGGACAGTCAGACGGACAGGGAAGTCTTAGTAATAGGGTCCCGTTTTTACCCTTTGGGTACGGAACCCTAAGAACATGATTCTATAAGAGCGTTTTAACACCTTCGCTTCGTTCGGTTGTCGTCTACTACATGCGATATTTATCATATAATGAAGCAAATGTATGAAAATTGAGTTCTTCTCCATACAGTTCGGTTGTTGTGTGACGTCTATTATGCGTGACAGTAGACTAGGGTATACTGTCACGCATAATAGGGTAGCTCTACGGTCGTATTTTTTCATTAAAAAATTAAAGTCAGAAATTTCGATAGAAATATTGGCAGTGTGATTATAGTAGGTACCTATAGAAGTAAGTGTATTTTACACCTGCAAGACACTGTCATCTATCGGCACAATATCGTTCAAATCGTTCAAAATCGTGTATCGTTAATTCGTGGTACGATACGCATGAGCGTATCAATTCAGATTACGATAACCGGTTCCGGTTATCGTCGTATCGTGACGATATAATATTGAAGAAGTGAAAACGAGAGAGAACTCCTAAACAAGATCTATTAGGTAGTTTATTTATTGCTTGATTTGCTTGTTTCCTGTTACCTGCACTGTTGCCTGGAGAACTACTCTCGAAAACGATCAACAATACATCGAAAACTCATCGTTTCCGACTATATTTTAAAAGACGGAAAGACCGAATATATCGGAGCACTGTAAAATTGTTTCGATAATTCGTTCGTTTTGCAGAGTACCTACCTAACGTATGGTTTTATTATTAACGTATGGTAAAGTCACTGTACTGAACATCAAAAGAAGGAAAACAAATCGAATGTTACATAGATTATAAATATACCTATTTACATGTATGTAACAAACGTTGTTTTGAACCGATACCTGTTCATACTAATGATGATCGTAATCTGAATTGTCTACTTGACAGGAATAGGTACTACTACTTGTGATGGATTAGCGACATGTAATAAATCACATTTATAGCTTCTATCACACAACTTTACTTTGACAATACTTTGATATCGTAGATCGCATCTCGTTATTGTGGTAGCTCTCATTAGGAACCAGGTTACCTGATGAGAGCTACCACAATAACGAGATGATCTACGATAAACCGTATAGTAAGTACCTACCTATAAGGTATTTTATAGGTATCTTATACTCGTAGTAGGTAGGTAGGTAGGTTATATAGGTATATATATTAATAAGGATTGAATGAAGGATGAAGGTAGGTACGAAACATACAAACTTACAAAAACTTAAGAATCCCCATGTTTTTCTAAAACAACTTTCACTTGATCACTCAATGTTGGGTAATCCTGGTCGGTCATTGACCCGTACCTTAATAGCTCTATGGTGAGGCCAGGTATGGAGTCAGGGAGAAGACAATGTTTTTTTGAATCTTACTTTAATTATGAATCCGAAAGTTATATAGTTATATTTGGATTAGGATAAAACTAGGAATAGCAAATAGGCTACTTTTTGTCTAGGTTGGTATCACGCTAACGAAGCCGCGGGCGGAAGCTAGTCGTTATTAAATAAGTGTAACAGTAATAGCCCAAATTTTAAGATAATCTTATCACTTGGATGCACTATTTTTGAATATTTACCTAGGTAAAAATATTTAATTAAAAATAAAACCTGCCTACTACTAACTAGTATTTTTACTGGAAATAAATATAATTTAATTTTCATATAGGTAGCTGCTTAGTATAGGTCTAAGTTCAGCTCTGCCGTTGCAATGCAATGGAAAAGCACTTACGAAATGTCTAGCTGGTGAGTCGCCCTGATTAACAGTATAAAAGTTTAGGAAGCATTTCGTCGTATCACTGAACACCGTCCAATGATACGATGAAACATCCATGTCCTGGTGGTGGTCTACTCGCGAACTGAAAACTATTTTTCGTAACAAATGTAACAATATTCGTATCAAAGTTACATTGTTTCGACTATAGTTTGAACTGATTTGTAAGTAGGATTACGAACATCGATGATTGTCACAAGTAAATACGGTCGTTCCATCGTTCAAACTATAGTCGAAACGATGTAACTTTTAAACAAATATTGTTACGAGATTTCGTTTTCGGTTCGCGAATAGACCCCCTGTTCATGTAATTTAATTAAATCGCATTGGTTCTTACGACATATCCACAACAAAGTCGAAACGTTTTTTATGCATCCCACACCCTCGCCTAGAAGACAATGGTGGATACCAACACGTTACAAAACCAGTTATCTATGTCCTACCTGTCTACCTACTCATCTTTGAGGCATGGTCGGGAGACTCTGGTCGCAAATGGTTGTATTTTATGCATATATATTATGGGAGTATATTATGTTTTTCATCTGTTCTTAATCTGACGTGTTTTTTTATGTACATGGCCGCGCATATATTTTTACGGGGTGATCCGATTTGGATGACTTTTTTTCTATTGCCAAAATTGCCATTACCATAAGCATTTCAGAGAAAAGTATATTTTTCATCTTATCGAAACGATTAAAAACAGCCATTAGTTGAACATCCTTTAGGATTAAGGAGTTTTGTTGTACTTGGGGCATATAATATAATACACCTTGTATGTAGGTATACAATTATACATAGGTTTATAATGAACCGAATAGATGGATATAATAATAATTGAGATCAATCTTAGGGCCTAATCCATTATCCATAAAGTACGTCACACTAATTTCGTGATAATTAGACCGAAAGGACGGCACTAACGATAAGGAGGTCGTTAGTGCCGTCCTTTCCATATTTTGCAATTTTACATCTAGAAATTATTAAATTAAAACAGCATTTCCAAAATTCGTTTTATTTACATTTAAATGACAAAATCTTAATTAAATGATTTGCAATATGACGTCACAAAAATTAGGATCCTTCCCACTCCATGTTACAAAATGTCATACTTCATCGACCCCCTCCCTTTAACTTGTGACGTGCTTTATGGATGGTCGCTTAGTTACTACATAGATTCAAGTCAATTTGTCTAGAGTCAAGACAACAGCAGGGTTATTTTCTAAAAAACATGAATATCATGTTATGATGTTGAATGCAATACCTAATGTTAGAGAATACCTAATCTGTACACTTTTCATAGTAACTATTCACAGTTTATGCACCTATACCTACGCTTCAGCGTAGGTATTGTATTGGAAGCGTAGGTAAGGGTGCCTAAACAGCATAAAAAGCGTAGGTATTATGGCATTCAGTACCATAACATGATGATCATGTTTTTACAAAATAGCCCCACAGGATTGGCACTTGTCAGCTTGTCACCATAACTATCTAGCGTATTATGAGGAATAGGTCGAACCTATCTACAGAGCGTGGCATGAAGAAATAGGTTATTAAAATCTAGAAAACAAAACGACAATGCGTCGTAAAAAGAGCTTACTACCTTTAGCTCTTCTGTTGATATCCTTTAACTAAATGTGGTTTAGGTTTAGCTTATTTTCAATTTGAAATTTATCGATAAACTAGTGGTTTCTTAGTTACCCCACCCTTCAATTTCATGTTTCAAGGACCAGTCGTTTAGGCTGTGCGTTGATCAGTCAGTCAGTAACGCACGAGTTTTAGGTAGGTATATTATATCGATAAATGAACAAACTTGATTAAAAAAGGCTAGCGATTTCCTTTGCTTGGAGGATTATTTCAACCCCAAATTGGTGGTTGAATGGTGATCTAGGGATGCAAGATAATTCTACCACCACGTGGAAATAGTCATGAGTTAGAAATCCTTCAGGATTAAGTAACTGTAGGTGTACATAAGTAAGTAACTGATTTCTTAGTTGTGTGATATCTTCCATAATAAAATTATAAATGCAAAAGTTTGTGAGGTTAATTTCAAGTCAAATACTGTATTAATTCAAATACCCAGAATTTGACTTGAGTAAGGAGGAAAATAAATTATAACTATATTGTGGGGTTTTATCTACACATCCTTATCTGAAGTATTATTGTATGAGTCAACATTGATACATGTGGTGCGTTAAGGCGCTCCCAGTCGACGATTGTTTTTGATCGAAACGAAAAAAGAAATACTTGTGAACAAGTCACATCTCCTATTTCATAATGTATAGTATATGTGAATAACGATGTACCCATCTTTAATCACTTCGATAAATAATCCTACCGACCGCTGCAATGACGACAAACACACGTCGGCGCGTGGTCCACCTTAGCTTTTTGAATAAATTAATGATATAAATTATGTATAATTACTTATCAAAAATCTATTCTAATAGAAATCTAGATCTACTTATTACCTATCTTTAACAATAAATCACAAGTTGATTTTAATAGTAGGTATATAAAATATTTCGATCATAAATTCTAAAACGTATCATTTTGAAATAATATCTTTATCGTGAAAAGTTTCTGCTATTATGTTTTCAGCTTAATAGAAATCTAGGTAGGAACCTGAAGTAATATACTTATAAAAATAGGAGATGTGGCTTGTTCAGAAGTATTTCTTTTTTCGTTTCGAAAAAGAGCAATTGTCGACTGGGAGCCAAAGGGTAAAACGGGACCCTATTACTAAGACTTCGCTGTCCGTCTGTCTGTCACAGGGCTGTATCTCATGAACCATGATAGCTAGACAGTTGAAATTTTCACAGATTATGTATTTCTATTGCTGCTCTAACAACAAATACTAAAAACAAATTAAAATAAATATAAGGGGGGCTCCCATACAGCAAACATGATTTTTTTGCCGTTTTTATAGATAATGGTACGGAACCCTTCATGCGCGAGTCCGACTCGCACTTGGCCGGTTTTTTGAATAATGTTTTTTGTTGTCAATTCGGACTAACTGTGCAAAAAACATTTTGACTAAAGTGGTAAATATATTTTAATGTAGTTTTGGAGGTAGGTAAGGTATGTACCTATAGTACCTATGAGAGGACTTAGACTTAACATGCAAATTTATTTAGTTGTTTTGATGCAATTTGAACAAGCGAATTTATTTATGCTTACTGGTAACAAATTCTTTACTTATTAGGATTTTTTTATGATAACCAAAACGCTATCACTCGTGCGGGATCAAACCCGGAAGGTAGGTAGGTACTTATGTTTGTTAATATTAGTAAATAAAACTAAATATACCTACCTACCTTTTGTACAGAAATTTCAAATGGGAATTTCTGTACAAAAGGTAGGTAGGTATATTTAGTTTCCAAAACAATAAAGGAAAACATCGTAAGGAAAAGGAAACCAGTTAGTATTCTTATAAATATAAGTGGCTATGGACTCTCAAGTGCCAACCAGTCGCGTATAGATCGCTAACTACTGATGAAGTATAAGTAGGAATGTGAAATGTACCTACTTAGGTAGGTATTATTAGGTATTCAAGCACGAACAACTAAAACTAATTGGTAAATTTTCCGTGCAATAACCATTGATATGACTGTAGTGTGCACAGCGCCACACTAACTGAAATGACATCATTCACCGATTGTGTCATAAAATGAAGCTGTTTATGACTGAACTCAAGGCCGCTGTGCGCTTATTCATGCCAGTAATGTTAGACGACTTTGAGCCAGGGAATTCCGGCTCTTCACGCCATTTTCTCGTAAATTCTTTGAAGAATTCAAATCCAGAGGGCTTCAAAGATCTCCATTAGATAAAAACAAAACCATTGAATCGGATAGATGGCGATTGTCATTTTAGGGTTTCATAGTCTACAAAAAAACCTTCTGTCCGCAGCTTAACTCAAGTGCTAGAAAGCTGTAATTTGGCATGAATGTACATATTAGTAATGTCAACAAAGTGGTAGAATAAAACCTTGAAAAACCATTTTTTAAGGTAAACCTACACCTAAAGTGGGGATGTTTTAGATGTGAAACATTTATAGCAGCACGTTAGAACGGCTGTTGGTCCGGCGACAAGCGTCGCCATGCCTGTCTCGCTCTTTTGTGTTAAAATAATTTTCTGTTTCACTCACTTAAACTTTAGCTCACGCGTCATACATTGCTCGCTATGGAAATAAAGCTAAATTTGAACTACTCGTATCAAGTAAAATGACAATGTACATGTACAATTTACTTATTCGGATGGAATCTTCCAACTCAATTTTATAGCAGTTATCCTCAACCGATTGAGCATACCTGTGTAACTTTGGGACAATACAATAATAATGTTGTCAACGAGCCGATCTAATGAATCATTAGTAATGATGGAGTCAGGAGCTGTTCTAAGGAACTCCTAGTAAATAGTTCGATTGAGTTAAAACTTTGCATGACAATGTAATACTTGTTATTTGACAGGAAACAGCACGCTGGCCAAGCCCCCCAAGCCGTGTTTGTTGCCTGATTCTTCTAGGCTTGGTCGCGTGGAATTGGCGTAGCTTCACCTAGTTCCTAAGATGTTTCAAAGTGATCCTTGTGATTTTATTGAAATAAATGATTTATGATATTGATTTTTTTTTTGCTGGTCTGAATTCTAGCTCGAAGGAGGATTTTACAAGAGCTTGAAAAAATGTTTTATACAACAGCTTGTATTTAAAGCTAAAACCTTATATATAGTCTATGGGTGTGATATCCAAAATTAATGGGCTATTAACTATTAACTATTAGCTATTAACAAGATTTTAAAAACCATTTTTGATTATTCAGTAGTGAATGAGGAACCCATAAAAAAACCCCTCAAGTTTTTTAAGGCAGGCGAAGACATATTGACAAGCATGTTACGTCATCGTCGATTCGACCACTATCCTGACCATTTTGTGTCACGCGACTGGCGTTTAAAAATAAATAATTTTAATTATGGGTTTTTTAATAAATTATTGTTTATTTTCAAGTTTGATATCCAAAATTAATGGGCTATTTAACAAGATTTTAAAAAACTTTTTGATTATTCAGTAGTGACTGAGGAACCCATAAAAAACCCCTCAAGTTTTTTAAGGCAGGCGAAGACATATTTACAAGCATGTTACGTCATCGTCGATTCGACCACCATCCTGATCAATTTGTGTCACGTGACTGGCGTTTAAAAATAGATAATTTTAATTATGGGTTTTTTAATAAATTATTGTTTATTTTCAAGTTTTTTTACTTCATAACGCTATTTAAAAGCATGATTTACATTAGATTACTATCAACTACACTTTATTTTTCATACTGTCAAATAGCCTATTGAGACGAATCCAACGACACCTCAAGTGTCAGCGCAGTTTTCCATCAAGTCGTTTGGGCTGTAGTGTAGTGAAGAGCGTGCCAAATAAATGGCCATACATTACATACATACGCTCGAAAAACATTACCCCCCTTCTGGCGCAGTCGGGTAATAATAGAACGAAAAGTTCACAAGTGCAAAAGCTGCTTTCCGCTATTGGAAAAATGCTAGATTCTATAATTCTATAGTTTTCTACTTATATGACGTCATATTTTATTAGTAACATGTATTGTGTTACTACACACAGTGCCGGTCACTTCACTTTGTGCAGCCCCTCCCTCCTCCCTACCTACTAATCACTCACTTGTATCAATTTACCTATAGGTATTAGGTATAGGTACCTTTAGCAGGTAATAGACAAGTAATTGAGTGGTTAGGTTTTTTAGCTTAGGTTAAGTAACTATAGTACTTAAAAGCGAATGCATAAAAAAATTGACAAAAACAAAATTAAAAAACTGGCCAAGAGCGTGTCGGATTACGCGCAATGTGTTGTAACACATTTGTAGAGTTTCTTAGTCTATACAAGAAACCCTTATAGTTTTGCCATGTCTGTCCGTTACGTCTATAACTCGTAAACTAAAGACCTATCCAACAATATCCCACACTATGGAGTAAGTATGCAAGAAAAAATACAATAACAACCACACTTAAAATGTATTGAGGTAGGTACCTTAAAAAAATATTTTTCAAAATTTTATTCTACTACTTTGTCTAATATGTAATGTATGTAAAATATTTTGCAATTTCGGTCTAGTTTTCTAGATATAACAACTGCATAAATAACTTTGTAATCCCATATAAATGTATAGGATTACATTTGCAGTTAGGTCCCTAGATATGATTATGTTCAAAGGTAACTTGTAAAATGGTCAACGGAATGATAGTAGAAGGTACTGAAAAGGAAAAAAACCGGTCAAGTGTGAGTCGGACTCGTGCACGAAGGGGAACCCTCGTACCATCACTACATAGTATAAAGCAAAGTCGCTTTCCGCTTCCCGCGTCTGTATGTCTGTATGTATGTTTGCTTATATCTTTAAAACTACACAACGGATTTTGATGCGGTTTTTTTTAATAAATAGAGTGATTTATCTATAAAAATGGCAAAAAAAAACACAGACAGACGGACAGCGGAGTCTTAGTAACAGGGTCCCGTTTTTATCCTATTATAGATACGGAACCCTAAAAAGTAGCATTTATCTACAAAAAGAAATGACATGCTATCAAAAACATAACTTGTAAAAAAAGCCAAGTCTTGCAACTTGCAACGCAACTCTGGCTTTTTTTACAAGTTATGTTTTTGATAGCATAAAACTCTTCCGTTACTAACTGAACGATCTAACAACGCACAGGCTAACCATATGTCCTAGAAACTTAAAATTTGGAGGGAGGGTGTATTCCTTTTGATGTGAAGGGCACTGAAGGGTGCACTAATAAATCACGAAATAGACCCTCTAAGGTGTGCAGGGTTAAAATCTGTTTAAAAATACCGCGAGGATTTCCACTCGTCATACCTACCTACCTAGTTTGGTGTTTATTATTACTACCTCTTCTAATAGAAGAGTGAGTTTACATTTTCTTAAAATGAAGAATTTTGGCAATAATTTGTCACTAGTTTCAAACTTAAAGCTTCTTTCGCCAGAATAGTTTGTGGCCGGACTCCGGAGTGCGAAGCGCGATACGGAGAGATACCTACCTACGGGATTGTAACGAGATAGAGTAATGACGTTGATTCAGGTTTATCTGCCGCCACTATCCGTACTATTGGCACATCCAGCTCTGACTATACCTACATAGGACATAGCTACCTATAGCGAAAACTCGGAAAAATACGTGTCATTACTTCAATCATCATCAAATTAGATCATCGTAGCAAAGTTGAAATGACCTAATGATCCTTGCAACAAACAGTCCTTGCGAAACGTAGGTTGTAGGTGAAACATTATTTTTGAAATTATGAAATGTAGGTACCTATAATATGTCATCACAGGCGACTGACTGTACGTAGTAGGTAGGTAAGTTTTAAAATCCTTGAATGATTATTTTCAGACGATCGATAGATAGAGCATCGATGCTTGAAGTCCTTTGCGCTTGAATAGGAATCCTTAGCAATTAATTTAACTAGACGTTTCTTTTGATTTTTTATTTTTCGATGATAATCGTTCGAGATGAATATTTTTAAATATATCTAATAGTTTAAATATCCAGATACAGGGTATCCCAAAACAAATAAGTCAAACGGAAATTCAGAGGTTGAGTATCCTTAGACATAAGTACCCAGTCATATTTTTACCTACCTTACAGGAAATGTTAGTGACTGTTGGTTGGGTGGGTCTTGTTAATCGGCCGATTAGTAAATGTGCACTTTTAAATAAACATTAGATAGTTACTGTAGGTAAGTAGGTGCTGTTTTCATTACTCTTTAAGGGGCTCCCAGTCGACGATTGCTCTTTTTCGAAACGAAAAAAGAAATACTTCTGAACAAGCCACATCTCCTATTTTTATAAGTATATTACTTCAGGTTCCTACCTAGATTTCTATTAAGCTGAAAACATAATAGCAGAAACTTTTCACGATAAAGATATTATTTCAAAATGATACGTTTTAGAATTTATGATCGAAATATTTTATATACCTACTATTAAAATCAACTTGTGATTTATTGTTAAAGATAGGTAATATGTAGATCTAGATTTCTATTAGAATAGATTTTTGATAAGTAATTATACATAATTTATATCATTAATTTATTCGAAAAGCTAAGGCGGACCACGCGCCGACGTGTGTTTGTCGTCATTGCAGCGGTCGGTAGGATTATTTATCGAAGTGATTAAAGATGGGTACATCTTTATTCACATATACTATACATTATAAAATAGGAGATGTGGCTTGTTCACAAGTATTTCTTTTTTCGTTTCGAACAAAAACAATCGTCGACTGGGAGCGCCTTAATGTATAGTGTGTCCATTATACACTATGTTTTCTGTATGGGTGGGTAGGTACCTAATTGAGTGTGTGGACCGCAATATAATGAATGTGTGAAGACTGTGAAGTATGGAAATAACCTTGTAATCAATGACTGCCTAGGTAAGTATCTACTTATCGTAAAGTTTAATAATATTTTTTTAAAATATTTTTAAAATCAAGCTTTTTAGCTCTAGTATTCATCAAGACAAATCCAACGAGCTCAAACACGACGTGGTTATTACGTTTAAAAAACTAAAAAGAAAACCGACGAAAATGTAGGTATCGACCAATCGCAAACTCAAGGGATGATAATTATTCGTTTTTTTACGTTTTTGAAGGAACACACATAAAAAAAACATAGAAATCGGATCACCATAAAAAGATACGTAACGTAAGGTCATACATAAAAATAAATATATACAACGTGCGTGTTACAAAATACCCCGTGAAAAATATAATTAATATCATAAACGCCCTATATAATTATAAAAACCTCCTCCGTTATCAATTTTGAGTAAGGTAGTACCTACTACAATGGCATACTACATTTTATATCTTAATATTGTAAATAACTACATCTCTACGCAATTGGCGACTGCCAAATTAGATAATGATGATCCAGCAATTAATTATTAGAAGTGGGTTAAATTCGATTTCCAAGATTTTCTTAGGTACATACATAGGTAGGTACCTAGCTACCTAGTTTTTTACAGGTAAAAGGAAGCTAATATAAAACCGTGCTAACTGTGTGTTAATTTTAGCGATGTTATTTATGAAACTTAAATTTCACTCGTCAAAGTGTGCTCACAGTCACACCAGACCGTTATCAGTTCCATTGGATAAACTTATTGAAATGTATTTTTCGTTATGTATCAAGTTTACTGTGGCAGCTACAATCAACATGCTTCGTAAAGTTTGTATATCCATCAGTAGGTATACCTTAAGCCGGAAACACACTTACGTGTCGTGTCGTGGCGCGACACGCCACTAGCTAATCGCTTTCATACATTTAGTATGGTTAGGGACATATTTGGGTGTCGTGTCGTGTCGCAAACGCTACCGTGAAACATGCCAACTTTGCCAACAAGGGTAATTTTGCCCGAAGTTCAATTTATAAGCAAATCTTTAAATTTCAAAAATATCTGAAAACTATGGTAACATTTATTGACTTCGGTAGAAAATAGGTTATGTGTCTAGCAACACTGTCTATCGGGTGTGTCGCTAACTTCACTCAGTAACTTGTTGGAACTCGTCGAGTGTTGTGCGTATATTCGCGGGCAATTTTTGGTGCAAATTCAAAAGTGAATTGTGCGTGATGGCGAAAACACAGGTTAGTTTGATTTATAATATGTTATACAAAAATGCTTTAAGTTATATGTTATTATCATCGCTGAAGGTCTTTTAAAACTAAAGTTATAATGGTGGGTAAAGTTACCCTGTGATGTTGCGATCTACTACTGACAACATTACCCGCCATCAAAATAAGCTTAGGGTTGGCACTTACGAAACTTGTTTTTTTTTATTATTATTAAGTTTAGGTAATCATTCAAAACATCAGATCAGTATTACCAGAGATCTAAATAGGTAGAGTATACTGGCCTAAACTTCAAGGAAGTAGGTAAAATGTGATTCCTACATAAAATTTATAAGCTTGAATTCGGAACAATAAAATAATTCTGGGATTTTATACGAGGGTATTATTTACATGCTACTTAATTTGTCTGAAGTTCTTCGAAGTTTAGGCAATTACTATGTACCTACTCCGATTTCTGGTACTGAGACTGACTTTTTAATGATTACTTCTGATATTCTTATTATTATTCCTAGCCTATACTTTTCCATTGCTGAACAAATGCTTCCTTATCCCACTTCCATCTCTCTCGATCGTTCGCCACCGAAGACCAATCCTTGGTAATAATAATATTGTTATTTGGTTTATTTCAGAAAAGCAAGCAAAAATCTCGAATTCAACAAAGAAAGTCGAGACAAAAATTGGAAGCAGTAAACATGTTGATTAAAAGTTTAGATATTAAATAAATAAATGAAAAATAACTTTTTTTTTTTTGTTTACCTACAACATACTTTGCAGAACTTACTTTACTGAGATGTGCCAACCCTAGCACTTTTAAAATGTGAAATGCGGATTGTATGAAAAAGACGAAAACGGCCAGGGTAACTTTGCCCAGCCACTTAGGTAGGAAACCTTTCATGGTATCGTTTTTATTTCAAAAGTAAACGCCATTATTTGCCCAAATTCTTGTATTAGACTTTAAGTCATCTGGATAGAGACGTTATTTGCGTCAAAAATCAATGCGGGTAATGTTGGCAAAAAGTCCAGATAACTTTGCCCGCCATCAAAATGAATAAAATACTTAATTAAATATTGACGAATAATAAAATCTGATAAAATAATACATGCTCGTTATCTTTTAATTGCAGATGATAAAAGAAAATACTTACGTTCCCATAGAAAAATTATACAAAAATTGAAAATATATGAAAACTGTTGGCAAAGTTGGCATGTTGCACGGTATGCTATTGGCTAGTGGCGCGACACGCCACGCCACGACACGTAAGTCTGTTTCCGGCATTACTATCAAATCTCAGTAGGTACAGTTAGATTTAGAAGTTGATAACTTAAAGCTGATGACTTTTTTTAAATTAGGTTTATTGCATAACAGTGGAATCGCGACTTCGTTAACGGGAAGTTATTTTCAACCCTCTCTGTAACCTCCTATGGTTTGCATTTCGGGAATTCCTTTAGTGTACCCTTCACTCCAAAAGGAATACACCCTCCAAATTTCAAGTTTCTAAGACTAGGCTGTGCGTTGTTAGATTAGTCAGCAACGCAAAAATAATTATATAGGTAGGTATATTTAGATCTAGGATTTACAACATTTAGTTGGTTAGTAACAAAAAATAATAGACATTAATGCAACCCTTTTGAAACTTTGTTCAAACATCATCTACTTTTGATGTCGTCTGTACTGTACCTACTTACTTTAAATTAGGTTTTATATCTATATATATAAAAATCAATTGCTGTTCGTTAGTCTAGCTAAAACTCGAGAACGGCTGAACGGATTTATCAACTTGGTCTTGAAATGTTCGTGAAGGTCTAGGGAAGGTTTAAAAGGTGAGAAAATTCAATTTGAGCTTTATTAGGTTTGATAATACAGTAACGGAAACGGGAACGGGAACGGGAACGGGAACGGGAACGGGAACGGGAACGGGAACGGGAACGGGAACGGGAACGGGAACGGGAACGGGAACGGGGACGGGAACTTAAGACAACATTTGTTAATTCTAAAGCGATACGAAGTTGGCGGGGTCAGCTTGTATAGAATAATAATAGGTTTAATATATAGAACCCATGACTTTTTTGAATTGTTATTTTTGCTTATCATCCGTAACAGATATCGTATGGGGTAATACACAGTAACTCTCAGTGTATTAGGTCCGGAAATTATTGACCATGACCATGGTCTTTCCTGTTGATAAGGCCAACCCAACCAAGCAGAGGAAATTAACCTAGGAAGGTGTGGATAATCCTACTCACATAAAATATGTGCAGGAAGAGCCTAGGCTACATTACTTACAATTACAGTTGTTTATCTCACGACGGGTGAGCTGTGTAGTTGTGATGTGTATGGACATTCGCTTTTGTGTGTGTGACTGCGGCTCGTACGATACTGAGCGCTACACACACACACACACACACAATTTTTGGGACTGTCATTTTGAGGTTACGTTAATTTAGACTTTAACTAAGGAAAAAGAGCGATCGTTTTATTGATTTTTTACTTTTATCGTGGACTCGTGGACCCAACACAGTATCGTCGCCACTATCCTACTAATATTACCTACTATAAAACCAAAAGTAATCTTTGGACGTGCCTCTGTCGATTACTCCTCTTTAGTCATCTTCAAGGGTCTGAGTGTCCACCGTAGGTACCTACTAGGTGGGGATTAGTCGTGAAGATATTTCATTTTCTTCCGAAAGTTTGTAAGGATATTTGTGGCTTTTATCACGTTCAAACGACTAAACGGATTTGGATGAAACTTGGAATATAGGTACCTATACCTACATAGCCTATGCCATGGAATAGCATATTATAGGACACTTGTTATCCAGATACCTACCAGACGAGAAAAGCCGCTGCTAATGCTAGTAGGCAATAATGCAAAAAGACACGCAGAGTTAGGTATTCTTTTAAAAGGTGTTAGTATCATCGTTTTCTAGTAAAGACTTCGAGCCAGCGAACCAATCCGAAGGTAGGTAGGTAGGTATTTAAATTTCGTCACACTACGATCCACCATAACATGTTACTGTATTAGACCTTGGAATAAAAACACTCGCATTATCATACTTTCTAGACCGGAAACTTTTGTTTTTCGAGGATTTAGACAGTAATTATTCAGTTAAATTCGTCTACTTAGGTAGGTAGGTACCTACCTTACCTACCTAACTAATTGTATTTTGATCCTACTTGATAACTTTTAGTAAGTAGGTAGATACCTACCTACTTATTTAATTGTAACGCTAACTTCCACCCGCGGCATCGTTAAACAAATTTTAGATCGATGTAGGTACTACCTAGTTAGGTATTTGCTATTCCAGGGCATAGGCTATGGTAGGTAGGTAGGTAGGTAGGTACCTACCTACTTCAAGTTTCATGCAAATCCGTTTAGTTGTTTGGGCGTTATTGAGCTACAAACATCCTCACAATCTTTCGGATTTATAATAGGTAGGTAGGTACCTACCTATTAGTAAGATAATAACTCGGAGACGAGCACCTGCAGTTTCAACTAAGTAGGTAGGTAGGTAGGTGCATACTCGCAGTAGGTACAAATTTATTCCATGGTACAGATTGATAAGAAATGCTAAATAAGCCAAACAAGAACATGCTAACAAGATGGTCTTTGGTAGGTATGAGCAAGGTTCTTTCTCTATTTTGTTTCTCAAATGCTTGAACGAGACTATGAAACTTGAGCCGGGGATCATCCCATAAATCAAGGCGCTCCATGTCAACGATTACATTTTTTCGAATAGAAAAAATAATACTTCTGAACAAGCCACGTCTCCTTTTTTTATAAATATATTACTTCAGGCTCCTACCTAGATTTCTATTAAGCTGAAAACATAATAACAGAAACTTTTCACGATAAAGATATTTTTTCAAAATGATACATTTTAGAATTTATCGTCGAAATACTTTGATACCTACTATTAAAATCAACTTGTGATTTATTGTTAAAGACAGGTAATATGTAGATCTAGATTCTCACTAAGATAGTTTTTTGATAAGAAATTATATTTAATTTAAATCATTAATTTATTCTAAAAGCAAAGGCGTACTGCGCGCCGTCCTTGAAACAGTACCGCTGTGACCACTGTCAACGTCAGACGTGTGACGTCATTGCAGCGGTCGGTTGCAAGAGTTATTTATCGTAGTGCCTAAAGATGGGTAATAAGGTAATAACTCTAAAAAAGAAAATGAGAAAATGGTTATGAGGGGTGGGTAAAGTTACCTATAGTAAAGCCGACGTAGGTATCAGCAACGCGATCTCATAAAAACTGTCGATAATATTATGATACGCATACGCCATCTAGAGCTTGCCGTTGTTAACTCTCTTAGTCATTTCTGCCGCGGTTTTAGGCCCTCGCAGCGCCTTAAAACTGCGCTACAACCAAATTTGCATTATTTGAAGTTTGAAGCCCTATTAGCTATTTTCCTGCTTGCTGTAGTTAGGTATGTTTGTGTTTTATTCTTCCAAATATAAAATAAAGCTTTTTGACAGTTTAACCGATTTGGATGAAGCTTGGAACATTGATGTTTGTGGCCTTTTATACAGGTAGGTAGGTACCTACTACGCAAAGAAAACCGCGGGCGGAAACGAGTATTTTATATAACAGGGTCAAACAGATGAAACAAGAATCTATCGAAGCATCAGTCATCTCAGAAACAGTATAGCGGTCGGCGCAGGCGCGGCGTGCGTCGAGTTTTTTTGTGATTTTCTGCTCGACATCATTTTCTCGTAAACAAAACTTGCCTATCTACTTATAAGCATCGGAAAACTAAGACTTCCATCACATTTGTTTAGTGTTTACACACAACGATTCTTCCATAGCTACAAAGCTTGCCCTTGGCATACCTACCTAGCACTGGCAGCACAACACGTTGTTTTCACTTTACCGCCAAAAAATCGTCAAATTTCGAAAGTCGAAGCACTTATTTTCACGGAAGAGGGTCTAATAAAACAATATAAGAACTTTTCTTTAAAAAAAATGGAATGGTGTTATCGCGCGGTTTCGGATGTAAATGCCGTCAGTTAGTGGGAATTTTTTATCGTGGTAGTAGGTAGGTACCACCACGCGCGACTCTCTATGGTGGACTGGTGTCTGACTGACTATTTGCTATGATGGGGTCGGGGCCGCGCCGACCAAACACTACTCTCCTATTAAAATAAATTCAGTCAAGTGCGAGTTACACTTTCACACTAAAGGTTCCGATACTAATAGAAACAATATTATTTAATAAATCAAACAGAAAGGTAAATTAAATCACATAATAAACATGACGAAATAAAAAAAATTACCAACATAGGTAAATTAAAAAAAACCGCCAATATCTTGGGAACGCTTCCGACTGGTAGCGATCTGGATGAGTTGAGCTATTATAGACTATTTGCAACGGTTTAAATAAAATAATATAGCTTGTGGCTACTTGATAAATGGAAGGAATGTGAGCGATAGAAGGATACTAGATAATAATTAATATATTAACGATGACATGTGATTTTTGTTTGTAGTGTATAATATTTTATTCCAGTTTTTATAATTTGTTTAAATATATATGAGTTACGGAACTAGGACTAACAATCTAATACTTAGTGAAGCCGTTTTTATTTTACCTACGGTAAAGGAATCCTACTTACTGGCTTGTCTGCTCAGCCTCAGCAGTACATTAAGTTTCGAAAGATGTCTGAGGATATTGGACGGAAAATTATATTGTGTCATAAAAATCTTTTATATAAACAAATAAACGTCATCAAACTAGCAGCATTTGATAACGATTCTTTATTTTATAATGATAAATGTCTAAAATTTTCTTGTATGTAGGTAACCGTACCATAGAATCAAAAACACCTACATTTTAAGAAAAACTGCTTATGAATTAAAATGTAGGTACCTACAACATAGTCTAAATACAGGAAAAGTAAGCTAATTGTAAAATAATTGCCATATTTAATATTGAAAAATTTAAATTAGTACCATTTTTTTTGTTCAGCTAAATAATGCAAATGTACCTATTTATAACAAGCTGACCCCGCGAACTTCGTATCGCTTTAGAATTAACAAATGTTGTCTTCCGTTCCCGTTCCCGTTCCCGTTCCCGTTCCCGTTCCCGTTCCCGTTCCCGTTACAATTCCCGTTCAATAGTTTTTTGTAGCGCACACGAAGAAAGCAAAATGTTTAGCAATTTTGTACACCTTGCTTCAAACTATCGTCATTCTTATAAAGAATTTATTACATTTTCAAAATAAAAAATAGCCTATGTTACTCAGGGATAATGTAGCTTGGTAATGATGAAAGAATTTTTGAAATCGGTTCAGTAGTTTTTGAGTTTATCCATTACAAACATACAAAAAAACAAAAAAACAAAACTTTTATAATATTAGAATAGATAAAAAATAATTTACCTACATTGTTTCCGCGATATTATCTCGGGATATAAGCACATGTGGAATGTGACGATGCGTCACCCCATGGCGGCACAGCGGCGGCGGCGGCGGGGCGCGGCCCACGCGATGACGTTACACACATCTCTCTTTACAATGAAAATATCGAGTAAGATTTTGCCGAAAATTATTTTCCTGGCGACCAACTTTGCCCTCCGATTGCAGTCTGTTTGATATTATACTATATATCGCGGCGCTCAGTTTTGTTTCTATCGTAATATCTTCTGAATGGAATGTCCGATTTTAGTAATTCAAAAAGTTATCTATTGGTATTGAAACAGTTTTGAATAAGAAATGATTTATTTGGCTATGGACTAATACGAAGGTATGATTATCATGGTCTGATATTGGTCAGCTTTTTTATTAACTTTTAAAATGTAAAAAGTGGTTATAGAGACATAACTACATACCTACATGATCCACGCTCCGATTTTAGGTGTATTTGATAGTAATATTTTTGACCCATTTGTGTTCTCCATTTTGAAGAGCATGAAATGTCAAACTATAGGTAGGTACTTTTTATGTGTTTGACTACTTAGTGATATTTATGTATAATATACTAGCTGACCCGTGCCCGCTTCGCTGTGCGTAAGACATTTCTAATACCATCGCGGACTTTATTGTAGAAAAAAAAATGTGTTTATTTACGACATCACATTAGAAACCTCTAAAATTATCAGTGTTTCTCTACTATATTATGCATGTATTATACATATAAACCTTCCTCTTGAATCACTCTATCTATTAAAAAAAACCGCATCAAAATCCGTTGTGTAGTTTTAAAGATATAAGCAAACATACATACATACATACATACATATTACATACAGACGCGGGAAGCGGAAAGCGACTTTGCTTTATACTATGTAGTGATGCACGTTACAAACAACTAACACTGCCAAATTTCAAATATTCGAGTCTGCTAGTTTCGAGCACTGGTATTTAGTAAGTAGGTAGTAGGTACCTAGCAACCTACTCGTCGCTCTATCGCTAGTTTAGTCTAGCATCATTCTTAGGGCCATAAACCAAGCTTTATCACACTTGTGCTTAATAATATCACACACTAGTGCATAATAGAATTATCCCTACAAAGTTAAGTTAGTACCTAACTGCAAATTATATATGATATGCGAGTAAACAGAGTATTTTCAATTTAACCGGGTAATACAGTAGGTATACCTACAGTTTTTTTTGTAACAACAAAGAGGTTTTATGCCGCTGAAAATCCATTTACATTTTTGGAATAATTAAATGTGTGTTTAAATAAATTAAGCCGAAAAAAAACATTTATGCAAGTGTGTTAAAAAGTGCTATTAGGAAAAAATTTACATGTATTGTATAAATCGTTTTACCACACAGCAACTTACAAATGCGATACAATTTTTTTTTGAACGCGCCATATTTAATGTATTTGATTACTATTAGCCATAAACAGCCTACTTGAAAATTATAATTTTAGTCATAGAATGCAAATATATGCTATACCAAATTATTGCAAATTAATAATTTTTAAATTTATTTTCAAATTAATACTTTGATACCTACAAATACATTTTTTTCGGCATAATTACACACCCTTTTATTTATCCAAAAATGTAAATGGATTTTCAGTGACATAAAACCTCTTTGTTGTTACAAAAACTGTATGCTATATTATATTACCCGGTAAAATTGAAAAATTTGCAGTTATGTACCTACCTACCTACTAACTGAACATTGTAGGATATAATTCTATTATGCACTAGTGTGTGATATTATTAAAGCACGAGTGTGTTATCGGATTATGGCCCTAATAGCGATGTAATAAGGCTCACTTTTTTATTTTATTTTTACAAATTGTTGTGTAATTATATCAGTTTTCTTAAAAAAAATCAATAATAGGTATAGGATCAACAACTTGTAAAAGTCTACCGCGTTTGCATTATGCGACAGAAAGGATAAAGTCGCATTGTATCTTTCAGCATCTCTTCTGCACCGCGATTAAACGTGTGTGTGGTTTAGTAGGTACCTATACACACACGTTAATCATAAGTATGTAATACACTGTATAGATGCCTAGTGCCTACGTGCCTATAGATATCTACTGTACCTAGGTCACTAGGTCTATTGGATTTTACGACCATGCATCTTGATCAAAAAGATTTCGGTGCAGAGTAGGTACCTAATTGAATCTTTTTGTACCTACTGATTATTAAATCGTTTGCTTGTAGAGAAAATAATGACACAAATTTATCTAGTATTCAACATGTGCGCTTTTATCAAAGATATCACACGCATTCCGTGTGCCTTAGATTATAAAATAGCATGAACATGATTATTATGGTTGCTATAATTATAACTACAGGCACTTAGGAACGTAGTGCCCAGCGGGGCCCAATATCAATGAAAACTAATTTTATATATATATGTATACCTACCTGTGATATACCTACCTAGTTATAGATTGCATTCGTCTTACTACTACATTACTGTATGCAGTAATGTAGTAGTAAGACCCGTAGTTTAGTACCCATATATAGCACTAGGTACCTACTGGAACAATAAATATATTTCATATGAATTAATATGATTGAGAGTCTGCTCAAGAAAGACAGAAAGAAGAAAAACATGAAAGATTTTGGGGAAGGAATTTTTAAGTGCTTCGGCACGGCAGTTTTACTTTTATGTATTGTGTATGTAGCATAGGGTGTCCCAAAACTCAACGATAACCTGGTACCGGGCAAGAGACCAAGTTATACCAGTTCTGGAATAAATAAGAAATTGTCGCAAACAAAACGTTAGTTTATCATAATATTTCAAAGAATAATAGGTAATAATAATGCCGAGGCATTATTTTTGTATGGGCTGAGTCTACCTGGATAAGACGGAAAAAGTGATAAAACTTACGCACGCATTACTTATCTTGAAAACCATTTTCTTATTAGCTAGTAAGATTATTTAACGAATGATATAAAAATTAACTGTTTAGCTATTCACAGTTTTGATTAAAAACGAAACTAGTGTTTTTGAAAAGCCATCTTCGGAAAATACATCTATCGACAAAATTAAGATGTGGGTATTGCACCCCGCCCATTCTGTTAATGTAGGCAATAGCCGTCGTATTGTCAATACGTAATAATATATGACATTGATTACGCGAGTTAGCAAATGACATGCTGCCAGTAATTCCAGGTAATTTATGTGATGGGCACGTTCTTTATTACTCCAAGAACCACAAGTTTCACCAATCGTGTTTCTGTCTCTAATTTATCTAGATTATAATATTCTTATTTATCTTTGTCATAAAAAAACAAAACTGTATGTTTTGCGGTTATTGAGAAAAAACGATTCAGCATTCATCAAAAACATGTAGGTAGTACTACTCGTCTCAATTTATAAATAAAAAGCCGTGTTGGCTAAGTGGAAGGTAGCTCGACTTTCAATCCGAAAGTCATGGGTTCGAATCCAGGCCGTGCTTCAATGGATTGTTCTGTTCGAAAGATTTATATGCGCATTAACACGTGCTTTTTTCGGTGAAGGTAAACCAGTTAGTATTATTGTAAGCGGCGACGGGCATGCAACCTGTCCCGATGTCCCTTGATTCCTCACGGGAGTTGAATTGACTTGAGTTGAGTTGACCAAAATGTTGAATATAACTGTAAAAACCGGCCAAATGCGAGTCGGACTCGCGCAGGAAGAGTTCCTTAAAAATCTTTAAAAACGGCAAAAAAATCATGTTTGTTGTATGGGAGCCCCCCTTAAATATTTATTTTATTCTGTTTTCTGTATTTGTTGTTAGGGTAGCAACAGAAATACATAATCTGTGAAAATTTCAACTGTCTAGCTATCACGGTTCATGAGATACAGCCCTGTGACAGACAGACGGACAGACAGACGGACAGACGGACAGACGACGGACAGCGAAGTCTTAGTAATAGGGTCCCGTTTTTACCCTTTGGGTACGGAACCCTAAAAAGGGGCTGATAAGGAATAAACGAAGGACCAAATATATTGACTGTACCAATTATACTTAGTAGTAATTTTGACAATGGATCTTTGCTCGTAATAAGGCAGATAATTAAGTTCGTCACCTACCTTACAAATCCACACGTTCTTCACGAGGCTCAGCACGGCGATCCACGTGTTGAGTCTGGAGTCGAGCAAGAACAGTGATCACCCAAAACACCATCTAAATTGGCACAGCACTGCGAGAACGTCTCACTTAATCGATACTGCAAGGCAGTGTTCGAAATAGGGTTGAATTGTCTATTAAATTAGGTTTCCCAAAATGATGAGAACGCGATCGATTTTGAGTAGACGCACAAGCCAACTCAAAATCGTAAAACTACTGTAAAATGTGGGAATGTGTCAAATGTAATGTTTGGACGTTCCTCTGACTAACCCCTTTAGACATCTTCAAGGATCTGAGCGCCTTGAGATCTGAGAGGATGTCTACGGGATTACAGTCGTGATACGGTCATTGAACTGTTGTAGGGATGGAAGAATAGAGAAGAAAAGAGATATCAAGATATCATAGAAGTGGGGAAGTGCGTCCAAAATGACTTTTAAATACGGACAAAACGACACACCATCCTGTTTTCGAAACTGGTGGGCCTTAGGCGCGAGCCCAAAGTGACTGACTGACTGACTGACCTGCCCAAACGCACCAAATGTTTCTTGTAAGTATGTCATTTTGTCCATACTGTATGGACAAAATGGTTTTTGATGGGTCTCGTTAAAAAACGTGATAATTGCATAATGTGTTGATTTTATGTGTTTTTTTTTTAGTTGATGAATCAAAGGATATTACTGTACGATTACTGTGTTCTAGATAAAATAAATAAAAAGTCATGATGCTATTAGAAAATCCTATGTCACTTTGGACGTACTTTCCCTATATCACGTTTAAGGTCTATGGGAGAAAAGGGTAATGAGAGTCAGTGGACAATCGTTTCACTACAATAACTTATCTACCCATATAATATATTATATTACGTGTAGTTTTGATACGGCAACGCATAGAAATGTATGCTATAAAAATAACGCCAGGAAGATTTGTAATAACCATTGATTGCTATAATAATATGTATGCAGCAATAATATGTATGTATGGTAGCAGTTTGGCACATACTCGTTAGTGAAAAATAAACGTGTCAATCAAAGACATGAGCAGACTAACGACTAAATACGGAACCCTAAAAAATGGTGAGTTGGAAAGAGATTAGAAAGTGGTAAATGCTGTAAAAAACTAAGATATATTATGAAGAAAAGATGTAGTTTTATAAAGTTTATGTATGCCCGCCCTATGGAACCTTGAAACCTTTTCCTACGTGATAGAGAAAAAACCGAACAAGTGCGAGATGAACTCGCGTAAATATGGACTTATGTGCCTACCTACCTAATTTGTCATCCGGAAGGTTTATTCCTGGCAAACAATATGCCTTATCTAATTGTTTACTTCCAATAACTATGCTCCAAAATACATGTACTAAGCGAAGATACTGGCTTTTATAAGTAAAGCCATTCATGGCATTCACATACACCCAACATTATATTTATTAATACACTAGTTGTCCCGACAGACGTCTTGTCAAACTTCAATATAAAAGTTTATCCTGTAATTTACAATTTCCAGGCAGCTTATGCAGTTTTTTTTAATTTTAAACCACTCCTGTATTAAAGCAAACAAAACAAAAAATAAATATTTAAAACGGTCAAGCCGTTTTTGAGTTTTAGCGAAACTAACGAACAGCAATTCACTTTTATATAACAAAATCGGTCAAGCCGTTTTTGAGTTTTAGCGAGACTTACTACAGTAATTCATTTTTCATTAGGTATATGAAGATCACTATTATAGTATAAGTTTTTTATTATTTTTAATTAAATAAATAGTAATAAAAAATGTTGGTAGTGTTGGCTGAGTGGAAGGTACCTCGACTTTTATTTCGAAGATCGTGGGTTCGAATCCCGGCATGCATCAATGGATTTTTCTGTTCGTAAAATTTATATGCGCAACAAAACACGTGCTCAAAACGGTGAAGGAAAATCATCGTGAGGAAACCAGTTAGTATTCTACTACTGCAAATTGTGGGCATGTGCCAAATATAATGTTTGGACGTGCCTCTGACTACCCCCTCTTGACATCTTCAAAGGATCTACGCGCCAGGAGATCTGAGAGGATGTCTACCGTACTTGGGGATTACTTGGCTTTTCAGGGTTTTCTCTCGCTCGACGGTGTGGTGTGGAGCGTGATTTATAAAAAGATACCTAAGTACTCGTACCTAATAAAAAACTACTATTACGTAATGAATTATTTTTTATGTTGTTAGGGTTCCGTACCTACCCAAAGAGTAAAAACGGAACTACTAAGACTCCGCTGTACGTCTGTCCGTCTGTCTGTCACAAAGATGTATCTCATGAACCGTGATAGCTAGACAGTTGAAATTTTCACAGATGCTGTATTTCTCTAAAAACAGCATAAAATAAATATTTAAGTGGGGCTCCCGTACAACAAACGTGATTTTTTTGCCGTTTTGATATACCTACTTACTAGCTAAGTAAATTATGGACAGTTTATTTTTATGTTTGAAGGTTTTTTTATGTAGTTATTGCAATTTTATCACTTTTTTCGTCTTATCCGGGTAGACTCAACCTATACAAAAAACCAAACATTTCACATAAAACCTTATGCTGGATTTTACAAAATTTACCTACCCTGTTTTATTCTATTAAATTTTTCATAAATTCATAGAATAGTCTTATTGAGTGGTGAAAATGATTTTAAAGTGCTGCTCTATCATTATGTCTGCAAAGCCGATAGGTGCCAGGTACCAAGCGTACCTACTCAATGACAGCAGTTGAAACATAAGTATATAAATATTCTTTGTGTGCATATGAAGAGGCAATTCAAAAACCAGAGACTTGTAAGTTTTTAGGAACGGTAGGCGACTTATGCAGTTAGGTAAACAGATAGATAAGTAGATTAAGTAGGTCTACCTACTGTGCACTCATCAAAAATTATTGATAATCCCGTTATTTTCAATGGAAGATTAACAAACGGCGAAATTAAACAAAACAACTAAGTATAATGAAAAGAAGGTTTTAGTGGGGAAAGTGTTACAGCGATTCTGAAGCTATAAGTAGGAGCCAGCGCGCGCGCAGCTCAAAGCTTCAAGTCGCGCGCAGTGTCACGGACGCTCGATACTGCTCTCAATTCACGTGATATGACAGTGTGTGTGACTTTGACTTGTCCGGATTCTTAATCATCTGCTGACATCGAGAAAGGTATATTTTTGTAGATTTTTACTCCTTCGCAAATAAGTACTTATTTTGTTTTTATTTTTTTCTTAAGGGGCTCCCAGCGATCGCTCTTTTTCGAAACGAAAAAAGAAATACTTCTGAATAAGCCACATCTCCTATTTTTATAAGTATATTACTTCAGGTTCCTATCTAGATTTCTATTAAGCTGAAAACATAATAGCAGAAACTTTTCACGGTAAAGATATTATTTCAAAATGATACGTTTTAGAATTTATGATCGAAATATTTTATATACCTACTATTAAAATCAACTTGTGATTAATTGTTAAAGATAGGTAATATGTAGATCTAGATTTCTATTAGAATAGATTTTTGATAAGTAATTATACATAATTTATATCATTAATTTATTCGAAAAGCAAAGGCGGACCACGCGTCGACGTGTGTTTGTCGTCATTGCAGCGGTCGGTAGGATTATCCATCTTTAATCAAATAATATACTACACATTATAAAATAGGAGATGTGGCTTGTTCACAAGTATTTATTTTTTCGTTTCGAACAAAAACAATCGTCGACTGGGAGCGCCTTAACCTATTTCGTCCCACAGCTAGGCAAAGGTCTCCCCCAAATTCATACTTATAAAGAGGTAAAATGTATAGTTTCGTTTGTACTTACCGGATAAACTAAAAAACCAATTTTAAAAGTTCTAGCAATGTTTTAAAAAATTGCCTATCATTTTCATTAGTACACCCGTGAGGAACCGGGGCGTAATGCTAGTTAGAAATAAAGCTGTGCGATATCTACTATAATATACAAATAAGTCGGGTTTTCCTTCCTGACGCTATAACTCCAGAACGCACGAACCGATTTCCACGGTTTTGAATTCGTTGGAAAGGTCTCGGGCTCCGGGACGGAGAAATAACGGGAACGGGAACGGGAACGGGAACGGGAACGGGAACGGGAACGGGAACGGGAACGGGAACGGGAACGGGAACGGGAACTTAACACAGCATTTGTTAATTCTAAAGCGATACGAAGTTCGCCGGGTCAGCTTGTTTAACATAAAATGTGTTCTGATATGCAATATCACTACATAGTATAAGTCTGTATGTATGTATGTATGTATGTTTGCTTATATCTTTAAAACTACACGCGGTTTGATGCGGTTTTTTTTAATAGATAGAGTGATTCAGGAGGAAGGTTTATATGTATAACTAGCGACCCGCCCGGGCTTCGCACGGGTGCAATGCTGATACTAAATATACTACAGAATGTCTTTATATAAAACGTTTTTTTTTCACAGCTTTTTTTGACCCCTTCTAGTACAATTGCTGATTTTTGGAGTACAATTCGTACAATTCCATAGATTTGTAACTGCATTAAAATTATAACCACCGTGGATGACCCACCGTGGATAAGGGTATCCACGGTGGGTCCGGCTGCGTAGTATCACACGATTTCTATGATTCTTTTTTTATGGAATAGTTAATAATGTTAACTTTTTTAATGAGGGATGACTGAGAGTGTTATAAACGTAAGAGTAGACACATATAATCAGAAAGCTTCGAACTGCTAAGCTATCGGGAGTTACACGTGTTATTGTAAGTCAACCATAAAAGATAGACATATGCTGTCGTGGGATATTTTTTATATAATTTTAAGGAGAACATTTCCGTCATATATGATTTTTGTGTAGCTTTAACCATTAAAGTTGCACACGCGACGGAAGCTTAAAAAATGGAGTAACTTCTCCCGTTTTCCCAACATTTCCCTTCACTGCTCTGCTCCTATTGATTGTAGCGTGATGAAAAGTATACTATAACCAGCTCAGGAGTATGAAAAATAATTGTACCAAGTTTCGTTAAAATCCGTCGAGTAGTTTTTGTTTCTATAACGGTTATACAGACAGACAGACAGACAGACAGACAGACAGACAGACAGACAGACAAAATTTTTACTGATTGCATTTTTGGCATCAGTATCGATCCCTAATCACCCCCTGATAGTTATTTTGGAACTATATTTCATGTACAGAATTGACCTCTCTACAGATTTATTATAAGTATAGATAACATGCTACCCGTTCGAAGCCGCGGCGGGTCGCTAGTCTATAATATAAAAATGAATCGCTGCATGTTTCGCTCAGCGCAAATCTCAAGAGGCGGAGTCAGTTTTTTTTGTTTATTTCAAAAATGCGTAAGAGAATCGTCTTACGCTTTCTCACCATCTCAGTAATCCCTGTGCCGCAGCAGGTAAAAGAATAAAAGCCTGGCAGGGTCTCTCCGTTTTTGAAATATAAGATACGGGTTGCCTGGGAGGCGGTGATTAGTATTAGCGCCAGTTTTATTTTACTAACATTTTTACTACTGTTGAAAAAAATATGATGATAAATATAGGTTTTATTTATGCAATAATAATAATAAAGTTATATTTAATTCCATACAATTATTACAGTAATTTTCTTTATTATATGACTAATTTTTGTTATAATTACTTGTTCATTGTATTATTTATGCAATATAAAGTTCATATATTAGAATAAAATATTTAAATGAAAAAAGGAATGAAATTTTGATTGAATAAAATTCAAATTGTTGTTACTATTCAAACTTGCAGTCACTTTGTTTTCCGCCATATTTAATTTAAACCTCACAGTTAACAGGTCTGGGAACTACTGACAGGTGTGACAGGTAAGATACAGGTAGAAAGAGACCTAATGATGAAAAAAACAGAATAGGTATATCATAAAACAGTCAAATGGTAGTCCTTACCGTTGTTAACTGGATTATCTATTGTACAATAAGTCCGCCTATTTACATTGTTCTAGGACTTGCACATGTATTCGTTTGAAGAGAGCATAAAATATTATTACCTGCATATTGTAGGTACAAAATTTGAAGTTACTGTGAGCAATCATTTCATCAAGTTCGATTTTATATAAATATTACGGTGTCTGTACTGTTTAGAATACACTGTGACTTCGATTTTTGGATTGGGTTGAACGGAGCATATGTTTTGGGTTGAACGGGGAAAAATAATATTAGGATGAAAAATTGTGAGTTGAACGGGTAGGTAAGCACTCGAAAAATATATAGGCACGGCAAAAATGGAAAACGTGCATCTTTTTGAATTTGAATAGGTATTGAATTCGTCCAGTCAAAGATGTCCGAATTGTCCGATGACATAACATTTCACAGTTTTTATCGCAATTTCCGTCTTATCTGGACACACTCTGTCCATGAAAGAACCGACAATATTTAATTTATGTAATAACTAGTGGTCCGCTCCGGCTTCGCATGGGTGTACTAATGGAGAGGCTAATCCTACCTTAGGTTACATTATTGCAATTTTCGTAGAAATCACGTTTTTTTTTTAAATAAAATATGATCTATGTTTCTCCCTTATAATGTAGCTTTTGATAGATTCAATAATTTTCAAATCGGTCTTTTTGGTTTACATATAATTTTACCTCTTTAAGATAATAGAAATGTAGATATAGATAATGTGTGCTGTTAAGCGTAAACACATAGTATATATATATATATAATACCTATATATAATCTATATCTAATCTGGGGAAAATATTAAATAGGTAAGCGTCCAATATAAGCCTGCAAAAAAATTGTTTTAAAAGTTTTGATGACTTTTGAAAAAATTGTCGCGGAAGTATTTTTCATCTTGTCATCGTTCTCAGCATGTCACGGAAAAGGGCTTACAATGTTACAGTCAAAACCGATAACCAGCCAAAACGACTTTTGACTAAGAAAATCAGTCAATATTGCGTTAATCTTTTATTGTGTTGTGGTTTCTTTTACAGATTAACATTTTACATAATATATCCTACTAATATTATAAACGCGAAAGTTTGTAAGTATGGATGGATGGATGGATGGATGTTAGTTACTCTTTCACGAAGAAAACACAGAATGGATTTTAATGAAACTGTACAATAATAAAACAATAAATACTTAACAATAACTTTACAATAAATACTTTACTTTACGCTTATTCATCAGAATAACACATAGGCTACTTTTTAACCGACTACGTTAAAAAGTCGGAAAAAAAACTGCATCTGAGAACTATCAAAGCGTGCGCTGCCTAAACTGTTGGAGATACACGAAATAATGTATCGTAGGATTGTTTGTCTTAAATAGTTGTAAATAAAAGTCCGTAACAGCATACATCTACCTCTTATGTGAAAGCCGTTATATCAAAAATAGTGAGCTATTAATACAATAAAAAATTGGATACATTTCTACGAGTTTTGTACTCGTAGAAATGTATCCTAGCACATTTTAGAATATTTCTCAAATTCTTATCAAAATTGATACATCTATTGCTTTTAGTATTTAATGTAGATTAACTTATTAATATTTTAAATGCGAAAGTTTGTTGAGTTTGTTTGTATGTTTGACATTAAGTATTTAGTTGAAACTTAGAACATGCATAGCTCATGCTCTGGAATAGCATATAGGATAGGACACTTTTATACAGGTTACACGCGAGCGAAGCCGCGGCGAAAGCTTGTATTAATATATACATATAAACAAGCTTCAGGCTTTGCAAGCTCGTTTCTCTTAGCTAAGACAAACGTCTTTAGTAAAAACTGGTTTTGACCGGTTAAGAGTTTTGACTGTGACATAATACCTCCACTAATCATTTTAATTAACCACTTAAAACAGGTTACAAATTGTTATCTACTAGTGTTGTAGGTAATTGTAACAGAAGCGCGCATATTTTATTCGTTTTGTTTTTATAATGAATATTTTTGATAAGCCCCTTCCCAAGGAACTCCTAGGTACCTACTAGGTTACCTCTATTATGTACTCTTTAATTAACTTCATTTGGGGGCACGGCAGTGCCCCCGCCAAGTCGAGCGCGAAGCAAACACTGCCGTACCATCCTTTACTGGAACCATTTCGCCGCATTTTCATGCCCCTATTTGAGAACCTCTGGATAAGACCAGAACGCTGAAATTTTCGTCATCCAGTAAGCCATAATCACGTACTTAAAATCCAAAATTTCAAGTCTGTAGGTCATTTAGTTACGAAGTTAAGCGAAAGCAAAGTTTCGCATTTTAGACAGACACTCACTCACTCACTCACTCACTCACTCACTCACTCATGATCATCAGAATAGAACTAGTACTTCCCATAAACTCAGAGAGCTGAAATTTGGTACAGAGTTAGGGTTTAATGGCCACATAAAGGGAAAACCATAAAAACTAGGATAATCGAAGATCTTGGAGTACCTGGTGACCCTGATAAGAAAACACAAGAGCCTAACCAAACTATTAGAGATCGACATACCGCCTTTACAAAAAATATTCAACTACTGGACCGATTTGAAAAATTCTTTCACCATTAGAATCCTACATTATCCCTGATGAACATAGGCTACAGTATATTTTCAAAAATATTAGGGATCCGTATGAAAACATCGATAATGTAATCCAAAGTGTCAAAAAATTAAAAAAAAATCCTTATATTGCGTTTGCTGCGGAAATTATTGACAATAGAGCAAAGTAATGTACTACAGTTTTAAAGACGACATCAATATCTACAAAAAAGTATGCAATACTATATGTCTAACTATTAGGGATCCGTATGAAAACTTCGATAATGTAACCCAACGTGTAAAAAAAAAACCAAAAAAATCCTTATATCGCGTACGCTGCTGTAATTGTTGACAATAGAGCAAAGTGATGTACTACAGTTTTAAAGAGAACATCAATATCTACAAAAAAGTATGTAATACCATACATCTCACTATTAGGGATCCTTATGAAAAATTCGATAATGTTACCCAAGGTGTAAAAAAATTACCTTTATCATTATTACATCCGTGCGACGCCGGGGCGGACTGCTAGTACGCAATAAAATTAAAGGAAAACTCTGGATAAGACTAGACTGGCTTTTATACTTACAAGTTTACAAGAAGAAATAGTTGAACGATTAACTTTATTCTAATCGAACATTACACAAATTGAATAAACAAATTAACAAATTAAATAAACTAAAATATTAATTTCGCTCAAAATTTGATAAAAATATAATGCATTGGACTAAGAGTGGCGGTGATACCAGCGCACACGTCGCTAGATGGCTGTATTTTAAACGCGCTTACGATTTGATTTTATAATAAAAAAACAACTCATAAAAAGAAAAAAAATCTGTGTCAAATAAGAAAATCTAATAAAATAAATCAATAAGCCCACGTTTCTACAAAAAGAAGTGAAATCCCACCAAAAACATTCTGTAAAAAACTAGCCAAGTCTCGATGGAGCTGCTTGTTTATCTCTAAAAAGTAATGAAATCTAGACAAAGTCGTGTCAAGTCCGAGGTTCTTTACTGCGATTTCTTTATTATTATAGAATGTTATGTGACTTGGCCGTCAAAATACGTCTATTTTATGTTAGATCGGTGGTCGATTTGACGCTCCAAAAAGAAGACAGCAGAAGTCAGCATTGTCAATGCTGAATGCATGTGTTGCACGATCAACAACAGCCTAAACTAAGACACTAGCGTCCAATTACCAATACCTGTATTGGCTATTATCTTGCATAACAAACATAGGTAGTTACAACAGATATAACATTACGTGTAAACAAAATTGACTTGTACCCACTAACGTATAAAGAATGTTCAACGGCCAAGTCACACAACATTCTATAATAATAAAGAAATCGCAGTAAAGAACCTCAGACTTGACACGACTTTGTCTAGATTTCATTACTTTTTAGAGATAAACAAGCAGCTCCATCGAGACTTGGCTAGTTTTTTACAGAATGTTTTTGGTGGGTTTCATTTTCTCACTTGCATAGTTGAAATTATTAACACCTGTAATTTCCGATCCTTATAGATGCGACTCCTGTATCGAGTGTGTTCTGATTATGATTATCTACTTCTTAAGTATAAACTTCGTTGGGGTTTAACAAACGTGGAAGACATGAATCTTGAATCATGCATGACCGACATCAAAACCGCAGTTTTTGTGATTGCGTCCAAACGATTACTTTGAAAATTATCTTTTCGTACCTACGAGTACCTACCTTCTATCCAAATTGAAGCTAGATAATGTATTTTTAATGATAGAAACTTTCATAACACATTTTTGGTCTAAAGCAGATTTACTTTTGAGTTTCTATACTTACATGGATGGACATTTTAAACATAAAAAAATACATGCGTCAAAATTGAGAACCTCATTTTTTGTTGGTTGAAAATAAGCATTCAACAATACAAAGTTGAAGGCAACCAATACAAAAAACACATGAATGGGACATCTTCCATGAAGCTGAGAAATGGCACAGCGAGCAGAATAAACAACAGTTAGTTAGTGTACCTACCTATAGTAAACGCAGGCGAAGGGCAAGTTGCAGCCATCAATGCCGGCCCGACCGCAACGCAGAAACTGTACCTCTTGATACTTTTGTATGTAGGTACCTATGTAGATGGAATCAAAGGGGATAGTCCGATATTATAAACATCTAGATACATTGCCATTGTGACTCTTTCAGCAATTAACGACATACTTTCATCGGAAGATCAACGCTCGACTGTAATAAATAGGTTATTAATTAATAACCCACAACTGTAATTTATATTTTCAATAGTTATTACCTGTTACTACACTTAGTTTACATGGTTTCATAATTATTAAGGGGCCTTTGTAGCTTTTGGTTGCGGCCTGGATTTATTTTAATTTTTTTGGCATAAGTAAAATTTTTTTTGCTATCTTACTATCACAATCTAGTAGTTTCTAGTATCTTTCGTTATCAGCGTATTTACATCTACGAATACACTTATATTAAAAAAGAAAAAAATAAGTCTAGATTTCCACGAAAATTGCAATAATGTAACCTAAGATATCAAAAATTGGCCTATTATCTTTATTAGTACACACGTGCGTAGCCAGGGCGGACCACTAGTAACATGTAACTCATCCATAGGTATTATAATAATTATGGTAATCATCACTCAAAAGTGAAACGATCTGGGTACATCAAAAATCCTTCACGCTTCGAATTGTATTAAAATACACTTCCCCTGTGAGTACCTAGTACTTAATAGTATCCTCTCAGCAATACACGGTTATCTAATTAATACTTACATAATATACTGTTTTCTCGTAGTAAGTGACCGCAAATTTTAACCGTAAGTACTTAAGTCATACAAAGAAATGTTGATGATAGAATACTTGAGATCAATTTTATTATGATTTTGCGTCTATGAAAATACCACCAGCAATGATTCGAGGCATCGAATTATCAATTCACACAAAGTCCATATAGCATTAACGAAATCATCAATAGAAAATGATATGCAACAATGATAATCCGTGTTTGAATGATTCTTCTGTGCTTGGTCGCGAGAAACAGACGTAGCTTCACCTAGCTTCTAAGACGTTTCAAAGTGATCCTTGCTATTTTATTGAAATAAATAACTTTTGACTTTGAATTTGTAAGTATACTTGGCGGATTTTCTGTATGCCTACTTCGTACTGTAAACACAAGTATCAACACCTCTTGCCGCCAAATATGCGTTGATTGCGGTTAAAATTTTAAAGTTACTGCTGCGCTGCGTTGGATCTAGGTATGCGGCTGCGGGTCATAAATAAAAGCACAGAGCATAACATAACAACAACCCGATTACATTTTTAAGCAGGAAATTATCATCATTTTCTCTGAGTAACATAGGTACCTACTAGTATTAAGAGCCCTATCCTCCCATTTGAATGAGAATAAAATCGAATGTATTATGGGCCATACATTCGAGTTTATTCTCATTCAAATCTGTCACTCAGGCTGTCACTTATCCGGTCTCTACAGATATCTATAACGATTTTGTGTTGTATTTGGGTCGCAAGATTTGGGGTGGTACCTCGACTTTCAAGGTCGTGGGAATCCCGGCCACCAATACATATTTCTATTAAAATCGATAAATTAATATGCATTAATAAACAGGTGCTCAAAACTGTGAAGAAAAACATCGAAACCTAAGTATATATAAGTAATCTTATAAGCGGCATCGGGCTTGCAACCCTTTACGTATGGAAGACTAGGTAGGTAATAACTAAGATCTCAATTACTAAGATCGAAGATCTTTCTTATCAGAAAAGATCCATATTATTAAATGTATATGCATTTAGCCAGCTTGTGCTTGTGCGAGTAAATAAAATACCTACATTATGTTATTGTATAGGTTTTCTATTGATGTGATCATTATAAATTAATTGAAAGTTATGTTGGTGAATATTGGTATGTACCTATTAGTATAGCGATGGAGATACTCCATTACATTAGATGAAGTGGTGGTGAAGATTCATCTGATAGAGTTAACAGCAAAAATGCTTTGGTTATTCCTGACTAAGCACGCATTATCCGAGTTCAGAAAACTAATAATTTGAAATGCTACTAATATTACAAAAAAATCGAGATAGGATGGAGCATAGCGGGAATCGAGCATATCGAAACTAACCGGTCGGTGTATCAGCTGTTACTTATTGAGCTTCATCACAAAATAAAATCAATAAATTGTAATAATAACGCATAATTTTTTCAAATAATTAAAGATTGGGAATCGAACCCATAACCTACAGCGGAAGGCAACGCTACTGATAATACCAACTGTGTTTTGAGGCCAGTAATTAATGAAAGCTTTCATCATAGACACTCTTAAGTATATTCTCAATCGCTTTTTCGTGTCGACCTTATTTATCTACGCAAAGATACATCATTATTTTATTTTAATATAATTTTCTGACTGAATTTAATTTGAATCGGAAGAGCACTGTAGAGTAGGTGTGTTCTTGAGTCTGTGTGTGTAACTTGTTTACTCCCTTATTTTTATTTGCAAAAAAAATATGTATCTAGTACCTACCTTTACATAAAATACCTTGAAAGGGTAACGCAGAGTTTACCTAACAAATCTCTGAATACCAACTGTTCGTTCGATTTTGATTAATAATTGGTACTTTATTAATTTGTCCTTTTCCTAACAACTCGTTTTAGATGTATATTTTTTTACTTATGTAGTTAATTTGTCTTGCCAAATAAATGTCTTCATTTCTTTTTTTATATAAATCGTTAGACAGTTGAACCAATAATTGAGAGAAATGAGAGAGTGAGATGAATCTGTAACTAGCTGTCCCGCCGATAGAAATGTCAAATTTCAATAATCCCATAGAAAAAAGCACTTTCAGATTTTGACGAATTTTAAATTAAAAACTTAAATTAAATTTACAATTTGAAACGGATTTTTCAAATTTTTTTTTGTCCTGACAATAACGAACGCAACAAAAAATATTTTTATCCAATTTGGTGCAGTCGTTCTCAAGTTATGGCTTGCGTGACCAAGGTAAATAGGGATTCATTTTGGATATTATAAATGTACAACGTGTTACTTAATTTTTCTATTTTTCATCCATAAATGTTTTTTTTTTTGCTTTACGATTATTAAATATTGTGAATGGACTGGAATCGTTTTAAGGCCCTATTTAACCTTATTTCGGCTTTACGGGTAGTTTTGTAACACCCTGTATAGATATATAAGTATTATTAATATTAATGGTTATTGAATTAGTTATTTAGTGTGCTTACTCGTAATTTGTCTTGGATCTGGGTGTTGTGGTACCATGGAGACACGACACAGAATCTGTGTGTGAAGACAGGGGTGTGGTTTATGTCAGTACCTAATAATAATAATAATATACTACAGTCACATACCTTTGGGTACTATTTTTTTGTATAATATAGATGTCACAGCTTTATTGCACGTTTTGTCATGTTTTTAAGCATTCAATTGTTGATTGGACTATAAAAAAAACCGGCCAAGTGCGAGTCGGACTCGTGCACGAAGGCTTCCGTACGTAAAAAAAATACGTTAGTTGTTTTATTCTGTTTTTAGTATTTGTTATTATAGCGGCAACAGAAATACATAATTTGTGAAAATTTTAACTATAGCTAGACAGTTAAAATTTTCACGGTTCATAAGGTACAGCCTGGTGACAGACAGACGGTTAGCGGAGTCTTAGTAATAGGGTCCCGTTTTTACCCTTTGGGTACGGAATGTTAAAAATTGTTCACAATTAAAACCATAATCTAATTTGAGTAAAATTATACAAAAAATGATACCAGTATTCGATGAGTGATCAATAGAAAAACAAAAGAGTTAGTCAGAGCTCGTCTAGTGAATAGAGACATTTCTCTAAAAGGAAGGACTTTTAACTTTTTTTAGCAGTGTTTTCTGATGAATCACAGATTTAATGTCAAGTGGCAATTTATTTAAAATTTCTACTGATGTCATTAAGTTAACCGTAGGATTTATTTTGTTCCTTAGGTTTTTTGACAAGCTGACAAGTCAATGCTGATTTCATCACGCAGTGTTCGTAAGACGCGACTAAACCTAGAAGAATCAGGCGACAAACATGGCTTGGTGCCTATTTTTTTTTATTGGTCGTTTCATACGTGTCAAGTTACAAGCCCATCGCCGCTTGTAATGCTAACTACTGTATTGGTACGCTTTTTACGCGGATAGAGCAATTGCTAAACCCTAGGCTGAGGTATGTACCTACTCGTACTTCAGTGGCCTCTTTGTGTTGCTTGAATAAATTTTACGACTAACGTTTCTGGCACACGCATGTTGTAAATAATCGGAAATCGCCATGTTTAGGTGTACAAAGCGTCAACACAATAGACATTAGAGAATAATAGCTGTTTAAGTGTATTGGTCAAGATTAAATCAGTTTTCTATACCCAGATAAAATAAGAAAGGTTGGGTAATTCATCTATTTACGAATTAATTTTATATATAGGTACGAGGGGCGTTCAATGTATTCTCGGTATCGGTAGGAAAAAACACGCAAATCATTTATAAAACAATTTGTTTTTTGTTATTATATCTAGAAATTAAATTTTATAGAATCTGTAAAAAAATCGGCCGTGTTGACCTCGTATTTGTCGAAAAATCAATTTCCACGACTATATTTTTGAACTTAGGGTACAAATAGTATCACTAGGGTCTAGGTCGGCTATAGGCTATTTAGGTGAACCGGCAAATTGTCGTGAAAGCAACACACCGGGACGATCAGTTTTCCCGAATTGTTTTTTAATGCCTTCTCTTAAATTCCACAAACTGTTTGCGTTATATGCTCCGTTTATTTTATTACCATTTTTTATGTATTCAATAAGCAAAATTCGTTTTGATACCTAAAACACTAGCCATGGCTTCTGGCAGATGGGATGACTTTGAACTTTTCTGGGGGTCTGTATCCTTATTGTGCCATAGTATGGATTCTCGCTTACTTTCAGAATAATAGTGATGAACCCACCTTTCGTCCCCATTAATAATTAGGTTGTAAAAACATGTGAAACGTCATCACAGAGGTCTAACAACTCGCTACAGCATTCAACTGCACTCGTTTCTGAGGCACCGTGAGCATTCGCGGCACCCATCTTGCACTGATGTTAGAAAGGTCAGGAAAAATAGTGTGTATGGTACCGACGAATAGCTTATAGTCATCTCTGCTAACATTTTTCAGCAATAAAACATTCTCATCTCGGAATTTTCGAAGCTTGTTTCGGTTTCGAAAATGCATCGCGGCACTTCTATACATTACGAAAGTACATCCACGTCCTCGTCTTACGTCTCTTCTATTAGACTAGTAGACGCTTTGGCATTGTTCTCCGCCACAAATATACAACTATTATTTACTTTACAATACTAGACAAATACTTGGTCTGGGATATTATGCTTTGTCATGAAATATAAATTCTTGTCGCTTTCTACTCTCTGTATAAAAATGTTGTTTGTTTAACTTTTCCAGTAGAATTCATATAGGTACCTATATTTATTAAGTCTTTTACTTCTTACTTTTATAAATCTTACTGAAAAACGAATTACCTCGCCTCAGATTGATTAGACATTAACTACCTACGTACTAGTAAAGCTTTCTACATCTTAATTTACTGGGCTAGATATTTATATTTTTTCTACAGTTTATAACAACCTGTCACGTATATAGAAAGCTAAGTACTGCAAAATGTGGGCATGTGCCAAATGTAATGTTTGAACTTCTTCAAGGATCAGAGCACCTGAAGATCTGAGAGGATATTTACCGTACTTTGGATCCAATTAGTTTCATTGTTTCATTTCAATTATAGTTTTTGCGGTTATACCCAACTTCTCCACTTATTCCATATTTGATTCACTTTTCAGCCACATGCAAATCGAAGAGCCTTTGAAAACACAGCCGCTATTAGAGACGATTAACTTATAATTCCATCCTTATAAAATTAAGTCTATCTACAAAACGAACTGATTATCATATAGGTAGCACCTATTCGTACGTAAACGGATTACATCATTACCAAAGAAATAATTACGAAGAAATCGCACACGAACTCTTGAGTCAAGATATCAGTGACCCGTCAAGGTTTTCTGGAGCCTGGAAAAAAATATATGTATAAAATTACTTACTCTTTTTTTTATGAATGATTAAAGACACTGCATTTATACACTATAATACTAATAATTGTGCACTGATTTTAAATGTAATAAATAATAATAAATATAATAAATAAATGTTTTTATTGCGTTTCCAAAAGTACAATTTTATCTAAAAGGATTTAACCTCGACATAAAAGCAGACTTTCGTAAAAGCAGACAAATCACTTTCGATTAGTTTCGATGTTGTGAAATATAAGACTCATCTCTATTTAGAATTTTGTTAAAGATCATAATCAACTCTCAATAAAAACTCTAAGTATCAAAATAATTGAGATCGTGAAAAAATATTTACAGTTAGAAATCTTGTAACATCACGATGGAATTTCCAGGCATTAGAAATCGATCTAGCAAGGTTTTTAGCCTTATGTGTTTAAATCAAATCGACGAATCTAAACGCTTATGTAACCTGTACCAATAGGTAGGTATTTTCTATTCATAATTAAGCCATAGGTATTCATAGAAAAAAAAACCGATTGGGAAGTTGACTCTTTCAATCCGAAGAATCGTGAGTTCGAATCTCGGCAGTGGAAAATTTTTGCAACTTTAAATTTACTATCAACGTTTTGCCTGTAATGATGATGCTTATTATTTTTTATTGTCTGTCATCGTAGAAAGTAACAAACAATATGCCCACATCATATTTTCCAAGCAATAATCCAACTTGATTCAAACGACAAGATCAAGTAGAGGTACCTACCTACTCGTGATATAGGTACAAGTATCTACAAATATTTCAAATCGACAATTAATGTTCAAAAACACGAGTCGAAAAATACAAAAGCAAACTGGCAAAATGTATGCTGAATAACGACTCTGACCAGATATTTTGCAGATAGACAAAAAAAACCGTCTATGTGTTATTTTAAACTACACCAACTTAAGGCCCTGTATGTCGACGATTGCTCTTTTTCGAAACGAAAAAAGAAATACTTCTGAACAAGCCACATCTCCTATTTTTATAAATATATTACTTCAGGTTCCTACCTAGATTTCTATTAAGGCGCTCCCAGTCGACGATTGTTTTTGTTCGAAACGAAAAAATAAATACTTGTGAACAAGCCACATCTCCTATTTTGTAATGTAGAGATAGGGAGATCCTAGAAGCTTTCGAAATGTGGTGCTGGAGAAGGATGGAAAGGATAAGCTGGACAGAAAAAATTACAAATATAGAGGTTTTACGTAGAATACAGGAAAAAAGGATCCTATTAACAACGATTGAGAACAGAAGAGGGAAGATGGTTGGCCACCTTATACGGCACGACAGTTTTATAAAGACTATAATGGAAGGGAAGATTGAAGGGAAGAGAGGAAGAGGAAGGCCACGAATAAGCTACATGAGCCAGATAAAGGAGAAAATAGCTGTCGTGTCGTATAAGGAAGTTAAAGAGACGGCGCTGGAGAGAAATAGATGGAGAGAGCTGCATCAATTACACCGACAAGAGCACAGCTCTTAAGTTAGAAGAAGAAGTATTATGTGAATAAAGATGTACCCATCTTTAATCACTTCGATAAATAATCCTACCGACCGCTGCAATGACGACAAACACACGTCGGCGCGTGGTTCGCCTTAGCTTTTCGAATAAATTAATGATATAAATTATGTATAATTACTTATCAAAAATCTATTCTAATAGAAATCTAGATCTACATATTACCTATCTTTAACAATAAATCACAAGTTGATTTTAATAGTAGGTATCAAAATATTTCGTCATAAATTCTCATAATTATATAATAAAATTATCATAAATTCTAAAACGTATCATTTTGAAATAATATCTTTATCGTGAAAAGTTTCTGCTATTATGTTTTCAGCTTAATAGAAATCTAGGTAGGAACCTGAAGTAATATACTTATAAAAATAGGAGATGTGGCTTTTGTTCAGAAGTAGGGTATGTAAGCCCGTTCGCCGGCCCCTTTCTGTATTCGGCCTTTACGCGTTCTCGGTGCCGTAAAATTGAGATAATATCGTTTTCACATACTATTTTCAAACGAAATATTTAATCGGACATCTGAAAATGTTAACCTTATATCTGATAATACTTTTAGTCGCGAAACATCTACGAGTGATTTATAGCGAATTGTTTAGTTTGACGACGGGTGACGGAAGTCACGCCACGTGCAAAAAGTAAAAAAAAATTAGTGCCGCGCGTTTCACTCCAAGGTAAGTATTGCGTTGTTCTTCAAACTAAATAATGGTGATAGGTATGTAATTCACTTAAAATATGACGTATTATCATACTCATATTATGATTTTTGTGATATTAGAAACAAAACCACTGTAATTTTAAGGGCCGGCATCTAAAATCTAAATTTTAAAAAAAGTTTAGTTTTCGGCCTAGGGGCCGATATGTGCTATATCAAGTCTTCTACGCTTTTGTCTTGTTTATTTATTTGGTTAAGGATATATCTAAAGATTCTTTCTATTACCATTGTATTTAATGTGAGTAATCCAGCCATTAATTTTCGGCCGTCAAATTACGTGGTATTCAGTTAAAAATTTACCTTTTAAATGACCATTTTCGGGGTGGCCGAAAATCACATCATAGATAAAATGGTACCGTAGTTTTCGGCATGACCTATAATTGTATGGAGAACATGGTGGTCGAAAATTGAATGTCACTGTTAGTTTTCGTCTACAAGATTCTAATAACATTTTAAACATTTTATTCTGCAGATAAATCTAAAGTTAGTTATTTTGATTAAGCGTTACATTCAACCGACTTTATATAAAAGGAGGTTCTCTTTTCAACGCGTATATATTATATGTTTTTATTGCTTTTTTAGGGTTTCATAGTCTACAATGTTGCTTCTGGGGCTTGGCGAAGAAAAGATAGATAAAAGAAAAGATAAAATTGAAATGCGCCTTCTGTGAAGTCATTTTAATAAGCGACACAGAAGAAAATACGGAGAAGAATCTTGGCTGTCATTTTTGCACTAATTTAAGATAAACCGACTTTGTAGGACTGAAATATGAAGATGTTCAGGACAAATCATTTAAACGAAATGTTTAAATGCCGTCATTTTATCACTCAATCCTTTCTTACCTATGTCATCTTTCACACAGTCCATCATCTTTTTTTTGGCCAACCCCTACGTCTACATCCATCCACCTTCATTCATAATATTTCTTCCTCCTTATCTTTTCTGCCTCAGGTGCTACTTTTTTTTTCAAGCATCTCTGATTATTATCCATCCTGATCTTATCCATCCTCGTCAATCTTCTGTCCGACACTCTCCAATTTTATCTGCCATTTTCCAAGTCTCAGTTGCGTTTTCTCCGACAAGAACAATGTCGTCGGCGAACAACATGCACCAGTTTGCCTCCTCCTGTATTTACGATGTCAGTGCATCCATTACCAGGAGAAACAAATAAGGGCTTAAAGCCGATCTCTGGTGCAAGCCTACAACCACATTGAACTTGTCCGTAACGCCAGCTTCGGACCGGACATATGTACAGGCTCGGCTGTACATGGCCCGTATAAGCTGCAGGTACTTTCCAGGCACTCCTTTCTTTTTCATAGCCCACCACAAAACCTCACGGGGTACCCTGTCGTATGTGTTGATCTTCTCCAGGTCAGCACAGCAAGTTCATATGTGCACACTATGCACGCCTGTACTTTTCGCATAGTTTTCGAAGTGCAAATACGGCGTCTGTTCCCGAAACCCGAACTGGCTCTGCCTCAATATCTCACTCTCGTCTCTCATTCATCTCGCAATCACTTTTTCCCAGATTTTCATATAGTATGTGACATTAGCTTTATATATCTGTAGTTATTGAAGTCATTTACGTCCCCTTTGTTTTTGAAAATGGGCACTAGCTAACTATTACACCACTCGTCCGGAATCGCTTCATCATGCAACAACTTGTTGAAGAACAAACTCAGCCACTTCCATCCATCTGCTTTTAAAAACTTCCATACTTCCACAGGACGTAGGTATATCATCTGGTCCAACTGCTTTCCCATTCTTCATATCTTGCACTGTTTTTTTTACCTTTATCCATACTAATCTCTTTTATAACAGAGAATAACGAAGAATAACTATTTTAATTAGAGAGACAAAATGTTTCTAAAATGTTGTTTTTTATTAGATTACTTGAATAATTTTGTTTGTGATTTTTAATAGCATTTGGATTTATAATATAAATAATATTTAACATACAAATAAAGCGTTTTTATGTTATTATATACTTATAAATTCATTTTAAAACCATCACAATGCAGTGGCCGAAAACTGAAAACCCTATGGCCGAAAACTGAATTTTTGGCATTTTTCCGGATTAAAATTAATATAAAAATAACTAATAGCTTTATATACATTATAGTAATTTTAAATCAAATTTGATTATATAGGCTATCATATGACATCATTAGAACAGGCATATTAAAGTTGCAACATTTTTTTATGATGTCCTAAAGTTGGAGGGAGCACTAAAAGGCCGATATCAGGCACATCGACCCTATTTCTTTTTTCGTTTCGAAAAAGAGCAATCAGCGACTGGGAGCCCCTTAAGCTGAAAACATAATAGCAGAAACTTTTCACGATAAAGATATTATTACAAAAGGGCATGTAATACCAAGTCGGTTAATTTATTCAGTCCCTACTATAAGGGTCCTTCTGACTTATGTTATTACGTAATTAGCTAACCTTTACGTAATAACTTAAGACAGAAGGACCCTTAAAGTAGGGACTGAATAAATTAACCGACTTGGTATTACATGGATCTCACAACTTTTTACGGTAGAAGAACTGAGTTGCGCTGCGAGACTTGATTTTTTTTTACAAGTTATGTTTTTGATGGCATTGTTTTTACTAAAACAAATGAAAATCATAATAATAACATTTACACAACATATGTTTGTGCAGGAGTTAAATATTTTAGAAAGAGTGTTTCAGAGAGATGGAATAAATAACAAGACTTGTTATTACTTACACACATTTACAATTGTAAATGTGTGAAGTACCTACCTATAGTAATGTGCGTAAGCCATTTGCCGTTATAAGTCAGGTAAAAGTGACACATTAATCGTCAACAAAATCAATCAGTCAAATAATAATATGTAAAATCAACAATACTTTGCCAAAATTCGTACCCACAGTTTAAAATAACAAATAACTTTTACTTCTACGTAGGTAGGTACGCACGGAACATAATGAGAATGAAACTTGTCTTGTGCTTGACCTCGACTTTGAGTCAATAAGATTGCGTCGAGATCGCCAGCACTTTCACTAAGAGCATACCCCGACACAATAACTATAGTATGAAGCAGTATCGCAACTTGCGAATTCATGATCTGACAGAATGTTGTACCAATATAAGTAAGTTATTCTCTCTTTCTAACAGTTCCCTTCCTCACGATGTTTTCCATCATCGTTCACATGACGCATAAAAAAGACCAAACAGTTTTAATTCAATAAAATCTGGAGCAGAGGTACTTAGTTAAATCTTTTAAGTAGGTAGGTATATATATTCGGTTATTTAACAAAAATGTCACGTTTCAGCTGACTGGGGAAATTGAAAACATCGTTGAAACTTCGCGTTAAAAATGTTTGTGTTTAGTTTATCTTACGGCCCTCTAGCCACGTAGCAAACTTCAAACAACATCTTTTAGTTGTGTAGTGAACATTTTTTTTTTCTAGTTTAGTTCTAGTGAAAATAAAAATATAATAAATAGGATCACTGTAATCTCCAAGTACGGTAGACATCCTCTCAGATCTCCAGGCGCTTAATTCCTTTGAAGATATCTAGTGGGGGTAGTCAGAGGCACGTCCAAACATTATATTTGGCACATGCCCACATTTTGCAGTAGTTAGCATTTCATACGTGACAGATTGCAAGCCCATCGGCGCTTATAAGAATACTTACTGGTTTCCTCATGTCGTTTGTGTGTTGTTGTTTTCCTTCACCGTTTTGAGCACGTGTTTTTGATGCGCATACAAATTTTTCGAACAGAAAAATCCATTGATGCACGCCGGAATTCGAACCCACAACCTTCAGATTTAAAATCGAGGTACCTCCCACTCGGCCAAGACGGCTTCCGAACATATAATAGTTCATATAATAGTAGATTCTAAATATAATAGTTACTATGAAATTGGTATTCTATAAATTAGACTGTTAAATTTCGTGAAAATCATAGATTTTTACGGTTTTGTCAGTCAGACTTATGAATGTGAGTCAGAAATATTTAGTAAGGTGAGGCACTGCTTATTGTAAGCATACTTTCTCCGGTACAGAGTCTGTGAAGCAAGTGGTAACGAATGGCCGCTGGCGCTACATAGCCTACATAATACTTAATAACATAGTACATGCATGACAACCGGCATTCATAGGTACTTTTGTTGACCCCAAAAAGATTTTGACGCACTGATGTTATTACCATGAATATGACTGACCATAATGCGGTTTCGGCATTTATTAGACCGATACAAAAAATACCGGTAAAAACATCTAGTTTTGGCCTATGCCGGTAGATTAACGAACTTGCCGTAAGTTGCTTTGCAATTAAAAAGAAAGCACATTTGGGAAGGTGCATTGACCTTCTGCTTGAAGACAATAGACTCTAGGTAGAGCAGCTATATGGCCATTAGTAGGTATGAATGGATAAAAATAATAAAAAACCGGCCAAGTGCGAGTCGGACTCGCGCACAATGGGTTCCGTACCATTATCTATAAAAACGGCAAAAAAATCATGTTTGTTGTATGGGAGCCCTTAAATATTGATTTTATTCTGTTTTTAGTATTTGTTGTTAGAGTAACAACAGAAATACATAATCTGTGAAAATTTCAACTGTCTAGCTATCACGGTCCATGAGATACAGCCCTGTGACAGACAGACAGACATACAGACGGACAGCGAAGTCTTAGTAATAGGGTTCCGATTTTACCCTTTGGGTACGGAACCCTAAAAATGGATGATAAAATGGATAAAATGTTCGATTATATTTTAAAGTCCTTTAAGACAATACAAAGGGTAAGCTTGTAATTAGGCCATAATAAATATCATTGTTATACCTACAAGTAAATTTAAAAGTTAAAGAAATAAAAAACAATAATAATTATAACTATTGGTTTTTACACTTCTAGTATCAACAGAAAAAATATAATTTTAGCATAAACGTAATAATTTAATATGATTTTGATAATTTAATCAGCGTAGACTATATAAATGAAACCCTAAAATACTGGTCCTAGAAACTTAAAATTTGGAGGGTATTATTATTTTTGGTGTGTAGAGGTGCACTATGAGAGAGCAGCAGTGGTAAAAGTCTGTTTGAAAATATCTTTACGTAAACGAAGTCGCGAGGGTTTCCAATAGTGCCTAGGTACCATAATACATAGTTTTAGTCATTTTATATTGGTATGTCGATTGTATAAACTGTAAAAATACAATAGATTACTGATAATAATAGATAGAACTAAGATTCTTTTTTATCATGTTTTATCCCACTACTGAGCAAAGTTCTCCCCGAAATCCTTCCAACTTTCTGTCTCCTTCAGTTTTTCGAAGGCGTTACATACATTATCATGTATTTAACGTTTTCTTGGCCGACCACGAACTCGCCTACCATCAGTATAACTTAAATAGATATGTTAAAATAAAATAAAAACGAATAAAAAAGTCTCGTTTAGTTAACGAGTCAATGGCCCAGTTAACACGCTCTAGATAAAAATTGGTGATACCTACTTAAGTGGTTGTGTTACAAATTACCAATGTTAAGGGTTACAAAAAAGAAACAAATTAATTAAACAATTAATTTTAAGAATTTATTTCTCCTAAAAAATATATTAAAATAAAATAGCCCTAAACGAATTAACCTTGTAGATACAATTTCAAGTATCTTTGTTTTACAACTTTTACAATATAAAAATCAATAATCAATAAATAATATTTTAACAAAATTATAAAAGTCAAGTGTAATGTTTCTATGGAATAAATTATATTCTATATAGGTAATTATTTTAATTGGGACTATCTTGGAGACATTTCTTAAACATACTCGTAAAAACGAATAGTCTCCTCATTATTTTTAAGTCGGTGAAAGATAAGATTATTTACAATGCCAAAACAAATAACGAATACATTGTGTTGCTTAGACAACCATACATTGGGTACGCTAAGTGTCGTTTTGTGAAAGTTATAGGCTTTAATACTTTTCTTCTGCATCTGTGATGTCCGCGCTTTCCAAAGCAAAGTGGCAGTACCATCAGCAGCATAAGTTCACATTAGGTACTAGGGTTGTAGTTATAATCATCCCTACCTCATCCCATATATTATTATTGAAATACGATCGCCATAATTAATAATAATAATAATAACGCTTTATTTGTTTCTTAATCACAGTAAATATACCTAACAGTGTTTGAGGTCTTCATTTAAGTATGAAAATACCTGTGTTAGGAGACCTCACTCTTCCGTATCATAATATCAAATACTTAGATGGGGCTATACCTACCTATAATAATGATGGCTCGTTACCGCGAGCGCCATCTATATTGTCGTCAGTGGATCGTTGTGCGCAGAAGTAATTTGTCTAGTTGACGATCAAAAATAATTATTTATTTCAGAAATCGCCATCTCGTATTTTCAGACGAGTTCATAGCGGCTGAGTTAACGATTGACTTTGTTTTGCTCCCCAGCCTTGTCACTTTCTTCGCAGTGACGTTTCTTCCTACTAGTTGTACCTACGCCCCAGCGCAGCGTCGTCGCACGGGTGTACTGTACCTACTAATGATTTTATAGCTAAACTAGCCGACCCGTGACAGACTTTGTCCTGCCCAAATTTCAAGTCGCATAGAAAAAAAAACACTTTCAGGAAACTATAAATGTTTTACCTATAAATCTTGTCCTGATAAAACAAATTACGAGTTTTGGTAGAATGCGTTGATACGCATTACGATATCGGAAGTGTCAACATTTTGTCGAAAATTTGTTAAATATGCAGTTCGACCTAAAATCACCTGCTTAGAATTTTGATATCTTTAAAAGAATGTCCCTTATATACATTTTAATGAAATTTCTAGGCAGGAATAATTCAAAAACGTTAACGTAACAGGCTTGTTAAGTCCAGTTATTCATTTCGATAAAAGTAAGTGTCTTCAATCAAATAAATTGTCCCTTACACTAAATTCACTCTAAAATAAAATAAGGTTATTATTAGCAGTTTTTTGTTTACTTACAGCAAAATGAATACTAGTTAGAGACCTTTACGTTACGATCTATAGTTTTATTTTGACACTTGCTCCTTACTGCTCCTTAGACACTTTGCTCTTGGAAGCATTTAAATAGGACAAAAATAGACAACAGGAAAAAAAATACAGACACATTTACAAAATAAAAATCTTATTTTTGCTGTAAAACAGGGTTTTATCCCTTACGTTAAGTGGTACTTCCGGTATCGATTAGTTTCTATTGAAATAATAAATTTGATTACAAATTTAGCCAGAATGCGGTAATCATTCGGTAGTCAAATTGATGTCAGATTTCTTTGACAACATGAATTTCCAATACCTTGGTAAGATTCAACCTTTTTGGTAGAATGCGTTGCTATGACAACTCAATGTTATTGGTCTAAGACGTCTAATTTTTTGCACATCAGCGCCATCTATAACAAAATCGTCCTTTTGCGTTTTTTTATCTTAAAAGGGTTGTTTTTCGGATTAATAATTAATTTAATAGAATAATTAAGTTCCCCCATTACATAATTATTCTGATTTTTTATCTACAGTAATTTTTTTCTTAATTCGTTTTGTCGTTTATTTTTGATTAGGGAGCAAACATAGCAGCCTTATCACAAATTTTCGCATTTATAATAATATTAGGATAGTATTTACACCTTCGGTTACATAATTGAAGTTTTGTTAAGAATCCCAAATTTTTTGGTAGCATTCTAATGATGAAATATTTTTTTAAATCGGTCCAGTAGTTTTTGATTTTATTCGTTACAAACATACAAAATACAAATCTTTCCTCTATAAAATACCTATTAGTACAGGAGTATAGATAACGTTCGATTTGTTTATGCTTAAGGCGCTACCAGTTCCTAAAACCGCGGCAGAAACGACTAAGACAATTAACAACGGCAAACTCTAGATGGCGTATGCGTATCGTAAATATTATCGACAGTTTTTATGAGATCGCGTTGCTGGTATCTACGTAGGCAAGTAATAGGGATAGCTTTACCCAAACCTCAATAACCATTTTCTCTTTGTCCGCCTTTGCTTTTCGAATAAATTAATGATATAAATTATGTATAATTACTTTTTAAAAACCTATTCTAATAGAAATCTAGATCTACATATTACCTATCTATAACAATAAATCACAAGTTGATCTTAATAGTAGGTATCAAAATATTTCGATCATAAATTCTAAAACGTATCATTTTGAAATAACATCTTTATCGTGAAAAGTTTCTGCTATTATGTTTTCAGCTTAATATATAGAAATCTAGGTAGGAACCTGAAGTAATGTATTTATAAAAATAGGAGATGTGGCTTGTTCAGAAGTATTTCGTTTTTCGGTTCGAAAAAGAGCAATCGTCGACATACAGCCCCTTAAAATATGACTGTACCTATGTAGAATTTATAAAGCATTCTTAGGCGATCGCCTAAAAATAAAATATATATTTATATATATATACATATCAAGACTGTAATCTCCAAGTACGGTAGACATGCTCTCAGATCTTCAGACGCTTAGATCCTTTAAAGATGTCTAGTGGGGGTAGTTAGAGGCACGTCTAAACATTATATTTGGCACATGCCCACATTTTGCAGTAGTTAGCATTTCAAACGTGACAGATTGCAAGCCCATCGCCGCTTATAAGAACACTAACAGGTTTCCTCACGATGTTTTCCTTCACCGTTGTAAGCACGTGTTTTTGATGCGTGTTTTCTTATAATAATAATATTTCATGAAATAAACGTAATGATCACCATCGGTGGATCAGATTTAGTAGGCTTTCTTAGATAAATGAGTTGACCTAAATATAAAATTAAAACAAGCTAATCCGGCGAACTTCGTACCGCTGTAGAATTAACAAATATTGTGTTAAGTTCTTGTTCCCGTTCCCGTTCCCGTTAAAAAGTATTCTATGTCCGTCGCCTGGTTCTAAGCTACCTCGCCACCAATTTTCAGCCAAATCGGTTCAGCCGTTCTTGAGTTATAAATAGTGTAACTAACACGACTTTCTTTTATATTATATAAATTTAGGAAGATACTGTAAGATTTCTTAAGAATTCAACCTCCTATGAAGGAGGATGTACTGGAATACCTATTGACGCGGGGTACATAGTTCGCAATACACTTACAAAATCGATATGCGTGCGCGCTATTGCATTTTGTTCTTCGCCTTGTAGTCATGCACGGCAACTATTGGAAATTTAACGTCCCCGAAATCAAAGGGTCCTTTTAGTTTAGAAACGTGTCGTCTCACTGGATTTTTCTTGGTCACCCTGAATTAAGTCATATTTTCCTGTTTTACCTGTTTGCCCTAAAATAATTGTAATATTGGAATTTACAAAGATCAAATAGGTACTTTCATTGCATAACTTTCAATTTGCTCGTAATTAATTATTACGCACGTTGTAATCTACCTTATTTAACGCTATGCTATTAAATTGCTACATCATCATCAATTACAATGTTTTTGTTTGTTTACAGGACTTCAGTAAATATGTCGGAATCATACTTTCTGGTGAACAAACTACTATCAAAGTCAATAAACGAAGACATGCTGCGGATCAACACGGAACCTAGGAAAAACAGAGATTACGAGTAAGTGAATGAATCTTATTGACCGGAGATGTCAATAAGATTTGTTGAATGAGATACGTACGGCATGTATCAGCGTCTATATTTCAATCTGTTAATTAAATGATCATCCTGAATCAACCAGAACTAATCTGACCGTATCTAGGTACTAATTAAGGGAAAGGGATTACAGACGTGATATATTTTTATTATTTTATCTGGCTGACATTATATAAATGGATTTTATGATTTATTAGTCAACATATTTGACCTCAGGGATCTAAATCTGTTTCCTCTGTTTGTACTGTTAAGGTTAATTAAGTTATTCTACAATATGTGCTAAGTTTTATGCGAGAGAGAGCGAAACTAGGATTCTAAATCTTGTACGTAACGCTGCCGATACCATTTTTTTAAGACTTTATCACACATAACCATCTTTCTCCAAATCAAGCAAAGCTTTTACTATGGGATGGGAACTACATAACTGATAGAATACTTATAATTTTTTTTGTAAATTTTATTGTACACAAGATACTTTATAAGACTCAAACACAGAACAAACATATATGTTCATCACACAAATATTTGGTGGGGATCGAACCCACAACTCACAGCACATAAGGCAGAGTTACTACCGATTGAGTTGTGGGGCCAGTCAACCATGTCATCGTCAGTCGCAACGGTCGGCCGCTTACAGAAAGTGAACAACGAAAACAACCCGCGCGTCAGCGCTGTAAACCGCGTAATGCTGTGCTTCAGTGAACGCAATGACTACCCCTCTTAGACATCTTATAGAGAGCACGTAATTCTAAAATATTGTTTTTTTAATGTTTTGCTTGTTTATTTCTGGTGTACAATAAAGTATTATCTATCTATCTATCTATCTTACTTTGAAAGAACTTGGTATCCAATTAGATATCACTATTATTGGGAATCTTGTTATCTCAGTATCAGTAGGTACTTATCTTGCAAATTTCTTGTTAACTTGGCTTTTTTTCACATATTTATGTTTTGGTGGGATATTAAATTATATTTTAGTACCTACCTACATAATAGATTTGATACGTCCAGGCGAGTGAGCCTTGTCTTAAGCCTGAAAGTTGTCTTATTTACTAATGTAGAAAAAACCTTAGATTATAGCCTTGCTCTAATGTCTGTGTTATGTTGTTTTAGTAAGAACTAATCAGTCATTATTACAGTTCAATTCCTATCCTTGTCAGCGGTTAAATCAACCATTACCTTTATATTTACCTACCTTTATACGGTTACTAGCGACCCGCCCCGGCTTCGCACGGGTAGCATGTTATTATTGTATAGTGTGTGTGTTTGTTTTCCATTCCCTAAACGTTTAATATTAATATAATACATCATTTTAATAACAAACTATGTTCCCTTAGCTGATACAAGTTTGTTGTTAAATCATTAGAAGTGTAGTATATATCCCAATTAAGCCAACAACCCCAAAGTTGGTATAAATACATAACTAGGTGATGATTAGGAGGCGGGGGGGTTAAAGTGTGTTTACGAAAACGAACGTAGGTAGGTAATTATTGTCATAACAACATTGAAAAGCTAGAAAGTCTAAAGAATGCTGGTAACGAACTCGATTACAATACAAATCTGATAAGAGGATGGTTTCATTAAAACTAGTTAGCGGTTGTTATCGTCGATAATTGTATACTTACCATCAATGTTAATGTGGCTGCGATAAAGCATTTACCACCGTTGATAGTACTATAAAACAACCCGCTAAAATACCCTTTAGGAGTAATAAGTTTTCTGTTGAATTTTTTTTAAACACATGTTTTTTGATATCCCTCCTCCTTCGAGCTAGAAATCATATTACATTGTCATTGGAACTTGAAGGTATGAATTTTTTTTACTTATTCGAACTATTTTTTAAGAAGTTTGTTGTGAGTGTCCGTTAAGGCGCTCCATGTCGACGATTGTTTTTTTTCGAAACGAAAAAAGAAATACTTCTGAACAAGCCACATCTCCTATTTTATAATGTATAGTATATGTGAATAAAGATGTACCCATCTTTAATCACTTCGATAAATAATCCTACCGACCGCTGCAATGAGGACAAACACACGTCGGCGCGTGGTCCGCCTTTGCTCTTCGAATAAATCAATGATATAAATTATGTATAATTACTTATCAAAAATCTATTCCAATAGAAATCTAGATCTACATAGTACCTACCCTTTAACAATAAATCACAAGTTGATTTTAATAGTAGGCATCAAAATATTTCGATCATAAATTCTAAAACGTATCATTTTGAAATAATATCTTTATCGTGAAAAGTTTCTGCTATTATGTTTTCAGCTTAATAGAAATCTAGGTAGGAACCTGAAGTAATATACTTATAAAAATAGGAGATGTGGCTTGTTCAGAAGTATTTATTTTTTCGTTTCGAAAAAGAGCAATCGTCGACATACAGCCCCTTAAACAGCTCCTATCTCCATCATTAGATCAGCTCGCTGTCACCATTTATGGTATTGTCACCAGAACTAAAGGTTTGCCTACTTAAGCAAAATTTCAGCTCTAGTCAGGTACCTAACCTAACAAATGGTTTGAAAATTTTGACGTACAACTTACTAACAAACAAACAAAATATACGAACAGCGCAAGTTAAATAAAAGCTTGTAAAAATACATGGAGGTTGTGGCATGAAATCACAAGGACTGCTTATTTTTACAAGCTTTTATTTAACTTGCAATTTACCTACGTAGTTATGAATGTACTTATCATACGTAATACTTAGAATACGTATCATTCGGTATTTAAATTGATGGCAGATTTTTTTGACAAAATAAATTTCGAATACCAACCTTAATAGGATTCAACCTTTAAAGAGTTTCGTATCCTACAAGAAACCCTTATAGTTTCGCTATGTCCGTCCATCCGTCCGACCGTCCGTCTGTCCGTAGCTAAGCTCAGAGAGGCTTAGTGCTAGAAAACTGTAATTTGGCATGAATAAAAGTAGCATTTGGCCGTTTAGGCGTGATTAGGCACACACATACAAATATCCTCACAAGCTTTCGGGTTTATAATAATAGTAGGATGCCTAAAACGATGAAGCAAAACATCGTTAGCAAACCAGCCAGTTTATTTCCATAATTATACCTAAGCTCCGTTGGGCTTGTAGCATATCAAGTATGGAATGCTGACTACTGCCAAAGTATGAAGGACCTCTGACTCAAATTTCTAAAAGCCTAAAATTCTGCATGTCTATCATGCTTGGGCGTTACATTCGCGAGTGATCCTATTTCATCTTCTTTGTTCCTGTAAAAGGACTAAGGACTACTCCTAAAATTAAACAAAAGTATACAAGTTTGTTCCGTAACCGTTCTATTTAATTGTTTGCAGATGGCAGTTGGTATGGAGAAACGTGTTAGCCTTTGTTTATTTGCACGCCGCGACACTCTACGGGGTTTATCTTATGTTTACCGGCCGATGCAGAATGTGGACTATACTTTTTGGTGAGATACCTTAATATATGTAGGTATACACGGTTTCCTTACGTTCGCTAAAAAACGATAACAGCGCTTTGTTCCAGTAAACATTTGCCCGTATCTATCTACGTTTTTTTGTCGCAATGCGATGGTCTTTTAAACGGATTCTGGGATATTTTTTCATGTTTTTAGGGTTTTGTAGTCTACAAGAAACCCTTATAGTTTCGCCATGTCCGTCCGTCCGTCCGCCGTCCATCCATCCGTCCGTCCGTCCGTTCGTCCGTCCGTCTGTCCGCAGCTTAGCTCAGAGACTATCGGTGCCGGTGGTAGAAAGCTGTAATTTGGCATGAATATACATATGAGTTAAGCTAACAAAGTGGTACTTAGAAAAAAATCTTAAAAACAGTCATTTTATGTTTATGGGTACGTCCCCTACATCTAAAGTTATTTTATTATTTTTTCACCGGAACCCCTTTTTTTGGGTATCGTTAGATAAGTCTTTAAAAATGATTGCGGGTTTGTGTAAAGAACTTTTCGAGTAAGGGATCCGTTTAGGAAATATTAAGCTTTAAAGTGCCAATTTTTTTTAGAAACGAGTGCCTAAATTTATTTTCAATAAGGTATTTTAAATTTCACTGAGCGGTTTGAAATATTTTTTTTATTTCCAGGGATTTCATTTGCCATATTGTCAGCAATGGGGGTGACAGCAGGCGCACATAGGCTATGGGCCCACAGAGCCTACAAGGCCCGCTGGCCTCTCCGACTCTTTCTGGCTCTAATGCAGACCATGGCTTTCCAAAATCATATCTATGAATGGGTTCGAGATCACAGGTAAATAAAAACAACAGTACAGTTTACAGTGCTATATTATATGCTGTAGCATGTGCCCATAAATTACACCCATTGCACTTATTTGTCTCTAAAAGGTAAACAATCATTTAAATCCACACCTTTATCGAAACAAGGTAGAATAGTAAGGTATGTACTATGTACCTACCTATAAAAAAATAAGCTATAGCGACTAATCCCGAAGCATGAGACATGATAATTTCCAGCCAGAGTGGCTGGAAATTAATCATGTCTCTTGTCATGGTCCTTATTCAACCTTAGTCCTTATTCCTTATTATCATGGTCCTTGTAGTTGTCTAGTCTATAGTTAATTTGTATCAGAGGCACATCCAACCATTAGGCATAATGTGGCTACATTAAGCAGTAGATAAATTATTCCATACTAATAATGACACAATGACTCTTGACCCATATGGGTGGAAAATACACATTCTTGACTGACTGCTTACGAGATACCTAGAGTTGGTCGCGTTTATTCAACTATTTTTCAAACGCTTCTTGTGATTTTAAGAAAATTAAGTACCTGGGAAGTTTTCACTTTGACTTATGATCTTAGAGAAATTCAACAGTCTTCGAATAGTGATGTTATACAGCACCAGCGAGACTGCCTAGCAAATATGACTTGTCTCTTACAAGTTCCTGGGCCGTAAAACAAACCTCTTTCACAAATATTAAATATACAATAGAAAATCTATAGGCTAATCTATATAAATTCTATATAAATCTATATCTGGCCTCACAGCTCAGTTGGTAGTAACTCTGCCTTCTGTGCTGTAGGTTGTGGGTTCGATCCCCACCCAGGACAAATATTTGTGTGATGAACATAGATGTTTGTTCTGTGTCTGGGTGTTAATATGTATAATAAGTATGTATTTACAAAAAAAAAAAAAAAAAGTATATATAAGTATTCTATCAGTTATCTGGTTCCCATAATACAAGCTTTGCTTAGTTTGGGACTAGATGGCGCTGTGTGTAAAGTCCGCCAATATTTATTATTTATTTATTTTATTATTATCTAAACGACTAGAATTGTCACCAGCTGAAACGATTTGAATTCAACTTTGAATTTCTTGGATTCTTATTTATTTCGTGATTTACAATAACGTAAAATCATAATCGCATTATAACTTCGCACGTGTTTTTGCCAGGAAACAAATGACAAAACAACAATGACGTTCGCGAATCAATAAATAATTAAGTTTAAAGTGGTTTCACGTGGATATACAGGGTTATTGGTTAATCAACCTATTCCTGCGAGGAGGTTGTAGGGGAGGTTATTTCCAATTAATAAGACCATAATGTTCTAGTGCGAAAATTATCCATTTATGAGAAATCTTATTAAATAATTTACCAAAACATCGAAATATGTAACTTAAACTATCAAATAATCACACAAATTATAGTTTTTACACCTCATGTTCAACATGACTGCCTCTGTTTTGAACACTTACCCTCGTATTCAAGAACGATACTATGAGAACACGCACCCACAGTGGACGAAATCTTTTTTCATAAACATCACTTTATGTGTTGTGCGACACTGCATAGTGTGACTAGAGGCACATTGTCGTGTGCCTCTAGCCAAAGTTGAGCTCTAAAGGCACACGGTAGCGTGTGCCATAGTGCCGCTCAACACATAAAGTGATGTTTATGAAAAAAGATTTCGTCCACTGTGGGTGCGTGTTCTCATAGTGTCGTTCTTGAATTCGAGGGTAACACGCATTCTTTTTTTTACCTCGCTCTTTCCTACTTTACCTACTGGTTAAAGTAGTTTTGATTTGGTTTGTTCGTAGTTTTGAATTGAAGAGCTGAAGCATGAGCTTATTAATGCGGCTAACCAAAATAAAACTACTTTAATCAGTAAGTGGTAAGGAGCAAGTTCTTGTGTTATCTCTGCTAATCTCGATGTATTGAAAAATATTTTTTTTCTTATAAAGCTTTCGCACTAGAACATTAAGGTCTCATTCAATAAACTACCCTACAACCTCCTAGCAGGAATTGGTCGAATAAATAATAACCCTGTATACAGATACAGAGTAGTGTCTAGTTTTGACGTTTTAGAGACACCTTTACTATACGATAATGGTTCGTGCTCAGGCCACTGTAATTCAAACGCTCCGACCTTTGACCGCTTCAAGATCAGCAGGGCTATTTTGTAAAAACATGATTATCATGTTATGATGTTGAATGCATAATAACCTAATGTTAGAGTATACCTAATCTGTACACTTTGTCATAGTAACTTATGCACAGTTTATGCACCTATACCTACGCTTCTGCGTAGGTATTATATTGGAAGCGTGCCTAAATAGCATAAAAAGCGTCAGTACCATAACATGATATTGATAATCATGTTTTTACAAAATAGCCTTGCTGATTAGAGATAGGTAGGTACCTACCAAACAAATGATGTAGGTACACTGTAGCGACAGTGTAATCTTGAGTAAACGTTGTGCCTGAAGGCATAATACAAGGTAAATTTTGGTTTAGTTACGTCTTTGAGATATTAAATATAAATAAATATTTTGCTAGTCCGGAGGGTAATTTTGGAAATTATAAACATGTTTTTCATATTTTTTATAATAAAAAACTCTTGATTATTTTTTATGTCCTTACTTAAATTCTTACCTACTATAATTAATATTTGTATAAATATTTCAAAACATAAATAGGTACCTAAATATAACATTTTTAAAATAGAACTAAAACGTTTTTTAAATTAGTCAGTGTTTTTAGTATTTCCACAATATGAATTTAAAGACTGTCGTATTGCTACAAGACTAGAACTAATGTAATAACTAAATAGAAATAATGTTTGGTTAATGAAATCCCTACCTTTATTTGTGTCTGCTCCTTGACTAACCCAACCTGAAGCGTACTTTTTCACTCTATCAATTCTAATATCTTTTAATTTCTGAGTGTTTCGTCATTTCGAGAATCTGAAACTCGCTTGAATCCGCAAGTTGGCAACTTCCGATTTTACCTAATTTAATTGTTGTCAACTCGCGTTCCTATATAAATTACAGTCATAACAAAAATGGATTGAAACCAGAGTAAGTACCGACCATCTAAAGACCTTATAAAAAAATAAAATAAACATGGTTATGTAGCTAGACTGCATTTACTTAGATTTCTTTACTTAGTTGTACGCCATACATGTAGATGTAGATTTAGGAAGTAGTAAAACTCATAATAACACCTGTGATATATGCATTGTTGGCCAACAAAAAAAGAGTAACTTATAACATTTTATTTCGTTTTATCAAGAGTGACATTCCACAATTTAATCCCAAACTTATTATAATTGACTTCGAGAAGGCTGCAATGTTGGCAGTTGGCAATCAAAGATATATTCCCTGAAACAAGCATCAGCGGGTGTTTCTTTCATTTCACACGATGTTTGTGGCGAAAAGCTGATAAAATAGGAATAAAAAAATCGGCATTGTTTAGGAAACACATAAAGAGGTGTGTTGTTTTGGCACATTTGCCCAAAGAAGCTATTGAGAGTGGTTGGTTGTACGTAATGTCACATTATCCAAGAGATGAAAATATTTTCAAATTTAATGTTTATTTTGTAAATACATGGTTAAATGAGACTTCGTTTTTTGTCGACAAATGGTCTTGCAATAACATGCAACACCGTACTACAAATATGGTCGAGAGCTGCTGCTGGCATTCTACTGTAAATAAAAAAATCAACAGTAAACCCATGAGCATTGCACATTTTTTGACCCTCTTACAAAAAGAAGATAATTACTATCAAACATTATACAGGAGGCTAATATAACAGTAAAATTAAAGGAAACATGCGCTATTGATGAACACGTCACCTTCACCATTAACGAATTTATTCAAGGAGTTATAAGTATTGATTTATGTATTGAACTTTAAATTTTTTGATGTTTAAATTTTAGATATGTATCATAGCAATGGTAACGTTTGTTATAAAAATCATTATATCAAACCCTGAACTGTAATTTTAAAAATATTAGTATTGATTTAGATAAAGCTCTTCTAATCATTTATAACAAGCCTTAGTCCGTGAGTTTTATAGTTCCTAAGACTGTGATTGATTTTATTACTAAGTACCTAATAATAAGCCAAATACTATACACTTGTTGATTACTATTTTTTTTATAAGTACTTATTTAGATGTTAATGAGCAATTTTCAATATAGTTTCTGAGATACATATATCAAAAACTACAAGGTGTCTCAAAAGTAAGTTCACATTTGCTTATCTTATTACGCTTAAGCAACTATTCTGAGGGGCGCGGGGGGTATGTCAGTCGGTAGTCTGGCTCTTGGGAATTTAGTCGCTATGGAGCGTTTCTCTGGTGCGGACCGTGCGTTGTGCGTACGTGAGTTTTACAAAAACGGTAATTCGGCGACTGTAGCGCGTAGAAAATTCTGCAGTATTCGACATATTCGTCACTTAAATGATGCGCCTAGCACTCGACTCATTGCAAAATGGGTTGAGAAGTTTGAAGAGACTGGGTCAACTCTGGAGAAACCAAAATCTGGGCGGCCAAGAACATCAAGAACAGCCGAAAACGTGGACAGTGTTACTCAGTCTGTTCGAGATGATCCAAACCTCTCGATTCGGAAGCGTGCTGTTGCTTTAAATGTGCACAGATCTTCATTATGCCGCATTTTACACAAAGATTTAAAGCTGCACCCGTACAAAATTCAGTTGGTGCAAGAACTGAAGCCTCAAGATGCTGGTCAGAGGCTTGACTTTGTAAATCAGATGATTGAGCGCTTTCCAACGTTCACCAACATCTTGTTTTCCGATGAAGCCCATTTTCACCTGAATGGGCATGTAAACAAGCAAAATTGTCGTTACTGGAGTGCAACCAATCCAAAACAAAAACATCAAAAACCGCTACATTCACCCAAAGTCACCGTATGGGCAGCGATGTCGGCGCGAGGAATTATCGGCCCTTACTTTTTTGAAGATGGAAGGGGACGCACGCTCACAGTGAATTCAGAGCGTTATGTGGAGATGTTAGACGAGTTTTTCGTGCCCCAACTGCAAAACTTTCCTGGTTACAACCAAAGAACATGGTTCCAGCAGGATGGAGCAACTTCACACACGTCCAACAGATCTCTGCCTCGAGTTCGAGAATTTTTTCCGAACAAATTAATCTCCAGGCGAGGTGACATAAATTGGCCTCCACGGAGTCCCGATTTAACACCTATGGATTTTTTCCTGTGGGGTTATGTCAAATCAAAAGTTTACGCTAATAAACCGACTTCCCTGGCACAATTAAAAGAAAATATCCGTCATGAAATGGCAGCCATCACGGAGACTACCTGCCGAGCTGTCATAGGCAATTTTAGTGCCCGACTAAATGAATGCCGAGAGCGCAACGGTTTACATTTGGACGATGTTATTTTTAAAAAATAAATTCCCAAACAGTGTACTTCAATATATAATAAACATTTTTTTCAATAAAGCTAAGACTTTTCTTTTAAAAAAAGATTTAAATGTGAACTTTCTTTTGAGACACCTTGTATATTTTCTTTTATTTTAAACTCAAATAATATTGTATTCTATAGGTAGGTATATTCAAAGTAGGTAACTTTTTTATAGATACATGAATACGTCGAATATTTACTATCACGCGAGTTGACAACAAAAAAAATAGGTAAAATCGGAAGGTACCAACTCGCGGATTCGAGCTAGTTTCAGATCCGCGAGATGACGAATGACTCTCATTTCTACCATATGACCGGAAAAAAAATCTACCCCCTGATTTTTTTTTGTTGGCGTAATATTAACCTCATACAAGACAGAAAACTGTTCCAAGTTTTTTTATTTAAGTATAAAACAAACATTGTTACTTTCAGAGTTCACCACAAGTTCACGGAGACCGACGCAGACCCCCACAACGCTAAGCGAGGATTCTTTTTCTCGCACATCGGCTGGCTGATGTTGCGGAAACACAAGGATGTGTTCGAGAAAGGCGCCACTGTCGACATGTCGGACCTCGAAAAGGATCCTATTGTTATGTTCCAGAAACGGTATGTTACTTTCTACGAGTCTCATATACACAGCGCAGAGGTGCGGCGGAGCCGTGTACACGAGCGCTAAGGGTGCATTTCCATTGGTGCGGAGTTGTGCGAAGCGGACCGTGAATTGACCAATCACAGCGCCCGAAATTTTTGCGAGCACTGTGATCGGTCAATTCACAATCCGCTCCGCACAGCTCCGCGTCAGTGAACCTGTAGAGAGACCGGTCATATGTACAGTATGGCCTCAGCAGTTATGGTCGCACCTATAGGACGTACCTTAATGATATATATAAATTACAGGTTAAAATTCTTAAAACTTTAGTCTCACCTCAAATTAAAAATCAGTTTTACGATAATGAAAAAGAGTTATTTAATCATTGTAAATCTTTACCAGTCCACACTCAGGTTGATTATTCATTACTCAAAGCTAACTTTTTTAATGAAACTTTAAGAAATGTTGTTGACCACCCTATATACCTACACTCGGGCCGTTTCTAGGAAGCGGCTTCGTACGCTGCGCGCAAATAATGCGTATGGTGAGCGAACAACTGGTTTTCTGGTTCCTCGGCTCATTAATAACTTACCTACCGATCTTTGCGACAGTTTAACACCTAGTAATATTAAAGTCAAGTTAAAAAATCATTATTTAAATATTTTTGTAAGTTCATCATAATTTTTCTGCCGCTAAATGTATATAATATTCTGTTCTTTATTTAAATGTGTATAAAGTTTTTAATGTAGAATAAGTTTAAGTATGTACCTACTTACCTTTAAGCAATGTGACTCGTGATAGCACAAGTTTTAAACCTCTGTGGTTTTTTAGTGCTATTTTTAATTTTGTTTTTATATTTTCTTTTTGTGTAAATGATAAATAAATAAAAAAAAAACCTACCAGTGAACTACGAGAGTTGGTTGGCCTCAAAAGGCACCTATTTAAAAAGTTATTATCGCAATTGGTGAGAACTAGGTATTACCAATTAGGCACAACAGGAAGCTACTTAAAAATACAATACAACTGATGAAGGACATAGAAGCTTAAAAAGTTCCCACAGCCCTAGGCCACCTATAACAAATCAAACGAACTGTGTTGTCGGCGACCTTCGATTATTGTTAAACCTGAACTAAAGATTCTGAGATCCTGAGATAAAGATCTGACGGTTGACGGAATCGGATTGTGTACCTTTATAATTGTAATCGCAATATACCGGATACAAAAGCGATTATTGTTAAACCTGAACTAAAGATCTAGGTACACTGACGGAATCGGATTGTGTAAATTTTTAATTGTCATCGCAATAAAATATACCGGATACAAAAATTTTGCTCTATTGAAACAAAACTATTTATGAACTGTAACTGAGTAACTACCCCGGTTTTGGTCATTTTTAATTTTTGCAGTTAATAACTAAGCATAGCTAGCACAAACAAACTTATTTAAAATCTATAATAGTTAATACTCGTACAATTCTTTGTCTAGTGACAGTTGTGATGCGTTATACTTAAAGACCTTATTGACCACAACTAAATATTTACCGCTTTGTCACAAAAACTTTGCTTAACCTAAGATATAGATAAATAAATACTCTATTCTAAGTTGTTTAAAATCTTCGTTTTAATATTTATTTCAATATAAACCGTTTATTTAAAAAATTAAATGTTGTTAAAATGTCCACAACCAGCGCTCTCACCCTACTTACTATTTTAAAGGGGTAAAATTTTTCTATAAGTTTGTAATGGATAAACAAAAAAACTGCGGAACCAATTTTAAAAAAGGCTATATTTTCGAAAAAAATATTAATCTCCACGATAATTGCTATATTGTAACCTAAGGTATCAAAAAATTGCCTTTATCTTCATTAGAAGAGGTGTATGTACAGGTAGTAGTGCGAAGACGGGGCGGACTACTTGTACATAGATTTTAATAACAAAAACATAATTGGTGTTTCACATGTCTATATTGGCAGCTATCGTCTAGTCTAGTAGCTGCAAAAATAGACTTGTAAAAAGCCAAATAAGATTTTGTTATTACTAGACATATCTACCGGTCGGTATATATGTATTTATTATTATTATATATATTTATATATATATATATTTAGGAACCATGTGAGAGGTATGTTAACTGATGCAGTACGTATTTACACCTTCTATTCACATTTCTGCAAAATGATGGCATGAGCTAAATGTTTTAACGACTACCCGACCCGAACGACATCCTCAAGCGCTTTGAGATCTAAGAGTATTTCTACCGAACTCACAGATTTGGAGATTACAGTCGTGATCCCTTATGTTTTTCAGAACCTACTTAGTCCTAATGCCACTCCTCTGCTTCGTATTCCCTGCCATGATACCTGTGTACATGTGGGGAGAGGAAGCCTGGGCGTCGTGGTATGTGGCCTCCATCACGAGGTACACCGTGTCACTGCATTTCACATGGCTGGTCAACTCTGCTGCCCATATCTGGGGCAACCGACCGTATGACAAGTAAGTTTTGATTCGTGCCTATTTTGCCTTTTAGCAAAGGGCTAATTCAAATCCTTCAAATGAGACTTGAGGCTTTCAAGATGTCGTCACGCAATAAAGCAATTTGACGGAATGATCCGCTGCCCTCGGTTGATACACTACTAGGGTTTCTGATTTCTCGAATTATTTTCGTTCTCGAGGCACGGGAATTCTCGATGTCAAATTCTCGAGTCTTCTCGAGTCTCGAGGCATTCAAAGAATAAGTCTTCTTTGGTACTAAAATTTGAAGAAAACTCAAAATAATGACGAAACGAGCGTATTGTTATTGCCCTCTAGTTCCATACCATTCAAAACCTATTTTAGTAATAATTTAATCAATAAGTACTAATACTAATATTATTATGAGGAAAGATTTTTTTTATATTTGTAACGAATAAATCTAAAACTACTGGACCGATTTCAAAAAATCATTCACAATCAGAATGCTACATTATCTCTGAGTAACATAGGCTATATTTATTACTAGATAAAAATAGGGATTCATATTAAAATTTCGAATATGTAACCCAAGGTGTAAAAGAATGCCATAAAATAAATCATTAACACCCGTGCGACGCACCGGGGCGGGCTGCTAGTTATTTATACTTTGATACGCAAAAATAGTGTTTTAGGAAGATTATACTCATAAGGTACGCGAGCTTTTAATATATTAAGATACTTCGCATTTGAATTATTTCTTGTTAATCTTGTTATCATCAGTGATTTTAATTGGCACGATTTGCCGCCCCTAATATCTGGCCACCCTAGCTAGGCCCGGGCCTACTGGGCCTTAGGGCAAATCCGCCACTGCCGGTATGTTAGATAAAATCGACCATATAATGTAGGTTGGTTTATTGGTTTATCCAAGATGATTGTAATCTAAAACAAAAGACAGCACAAAATTTATACAACACAGTGTTAGATTACTAAAAAAATTACGAAAAGGGTTTATTTATCCTACGTTAATTTACATATTTACAGTTTAATTTTATTTAAAGTAATAAATTTAAATAATATAAAGATAATCGGAGGGGAGACGGTGAGGGGATAGTAGGATTTTCAAGGAAGTAGGTCGGGGAATATCAGGAGGTAGGTATTCATAATTATAAGGAGAGGTTTCGTTTTGGGCTCAACGATGTAAACAACAATGTTGTGTGTTAAATGTGTTTTGTTCTACGAATTTGGGAAATACCTACGTCAAAATCAGCTAATTTGGTTTAAAATCAATTCTTGCGTCTGCGTAGGTATGTCACAAGCACTTTGTTCGAAAAAGAGATTAAGTTCTTTACCAAATCTCGGTCATTAATCTCAAATCTTGTAAAAACAATCATAAAAGAAGGCCATTGCTAACATTTTCATCATTCTTTTTTATTTTAGCAATGAATCAAATTCGTTTTCTTGCACAATTTACTCTATTTTTGGAGCGGATTAAATACAGGTAGGTATGTATATTAAATAGCTGAAGTGCTATGTTGGTTAAGGAACTTAGCATCGGAAAAACGGGTTCTGTAGATGCATTATCCTAAACTAACCTACAATACCTTACAGAATCGACACTAATGTATTCGTTAGTATGCAATGCGCATATTGTTGTTGACATAAACTAAACCTACAACTTATTTTTTATGACACTTAAAGGATGCATATGCATAGGTAATCCGTTTTCTTTAGTATACCTACATACCTACATATATGGAAAAAAGGTATTATAATTTCATGGAAATCGATTGAATGTTGGTCGCGCACTGTTAACTGCTGTATTGCAGACGGAAACTTTATAACACAACATTCGTGACATCACATTTACGAAATTCTTTGGCAAGTGCAGTGTGTAGCAGTTTTTCAATTTGTCATTCGGGCTAGGTACCTATATAGAAATAATTGGTTATATAGGGTTAAACTAATATAAAAAAAAATATCGTGATGATTTTTACCACACGAAATATGTTGTATTATCCTCAGTTACGAGATATTGTATGGTTGTCGTTAGATGATTCAGTGTTATTTTTAATGCATCGAATTAAATATATTGTATTTTATAATCGAATACAATACAATCTATAGTATTTTTTGATTTGATATAACTTCAGTAATTGTTCAGCTATAAATTTTTTGGTCGTACCGTCTGATTTGTGCGAATTTATGTGGTGGACAGTAAATACTATAATCGCTTGGCGCTCTGGGACGGTTGAGGGATAGGATCACGACTGAAACTCCCAAGTACGGTAGACAATTATACATCCTCTCAGATCTCCAGGCGCTTAGTTAGATCCTATCCACTATCTAGATATCAAGTGGGGGTAGTCAGAGACACGTCCAAATATCATTTAATTGGCACATGCCCACATTTTGCAGTAGTTAGTAGTAGTTAAAATCATGTAAACTATAAATACCTATATACCTAATACTAGAAATCATGTTTATCTGTTTCTCCGTTGATGCATGGTCATAAAAGAAGGACACACCAACAAACACACTCAAAATATGTAAGAATTGAGTTTATGGGAAATAGCGAGAGTGTTGGATACAACATTTTTAATTTTAGCTGATTCTGAGGTTACACGAATTTACTTACCTACGAGTAAAGAATGATCGTATTTTACGAAATTTTAGTCAGTTTGTCACGACAACAGAATTGCCACCATATCCTGCTAAAAAATGTGTTTCACACCTCGTGTTGCTTTTATAGAAACATAGGCGCCACTGACAACGTGACAGTCGCCATATGCGCATTCGGAGAGGGCTGGCACAACTACCACCACGTGTTCCCATGGGACTACAAGGCAGCAGAGCTAGGAAACTACAGCACGAACATGTCTACTGCCCTCATCGACTTCGCTGCCAAACATGGTGAGTTTTATTTCTTCATTATAATACTTTCATTTCATTAAATACTACCTAAGAATTGAATACCAGCTGAATTCTAACACTCACAGACGATGCAATACTTAAGTACTATTCTATCCCATTCGACTGGTCAGCTGACTTATTTCGTAAAAATCTATGATTATCATAAGTAATAAGGTTTTCAATTCAGTTACCTACCTAGGTATTCCTACATAGATTCTTTATTCGTTACTATGAAATTGGTATTCTCTAAAATGTATGTTACCTTATCATAGCTATGGCTATGAAAATCATAGATTTTTACGAAATAAACCAGCAGCTCAGATGATAGTAACTGTGCCTTCTGCGCTTGCATCCTCATCCAAGACATTTATATTTGTAAGATGAACATAGATGTTTGCTTTGCTTTGCTCTGAAGTTACCATGTTTTTATAATGTACCTATGCAAAAAAAACCGGCCAAGTGCGAATCGGACTCGCGCTCGAAGGGTTCCGTGCCATTATCTATAAAAAACGCGCAAAAAAACACGTTTGTTGTATGGGAGCCCCACCTAAATATTTATTTTATTCTGTTATATCTGTTGTTAAAGCGAAAATTTTCACAGATGATGTGTACTGATGTTGCAATACACATCATCTGTGAATATTTTCAACTGTCTAGCTATCACGGTTCATGAGATCCAGCCCTGTGACAGACAGACGGACAGATAGACAGCGAAGTCTTAGTAAGTAGGGTCCCGTTTTAACTCTTTGTAAAGTATACAAGTAGGTATTCTATCAGTAATCTATTTCCCATAGAACAAGCTTTGCTTAGTTTGGGGCTAGGTGGCCCTGTGTGAAATGTCCACCAATATATTTATTTATACTTTTATGGTAAGAATTGAAATCTTGGCCACATGAAATATTTGTCGTACGTAAGTCGTATGTATATAAATCATAACTTAAGTAATGCTCATAGCTGCTAGCTAATGTGGCGGTTGCTACAATAATATGTCAGGGCTCAGACGAGGCCAGAAATTCAGGAATAGCGGTTTGTGGTTGGATCTACTTGTAATGCATAATTCAATAGCATTTTAACGAGACTAAATGAACGCCAACTAGGTTACTTTATAGACATTTGCTTAGCACGAATATGCTGCTAAGCAAATGTCGACTCCCCTGAGTTAAAACACATTGCTAGTTACAAACAGAATGTTATGTGTGTGGTGAACTGGTGATTAATTAATTTATTGTACCGACGCGTGTTTCAGTGACTGCCTTGTGTAATTTTTAGTTGGAATATTTTTATACGAACAAAAATGATGTTTTGTAGTTAATATAAAAAAATTCTAACTTTGCAACAGAATTTACAAATAGGTCTAGTCTTGGTCACGATGTCATGATAGTACTCGTTGTTTCTAAAACCCGTGATACCACAAAATTGAAATAATGTTTTACCTGCCAGTTGTTAGTGGCGGACAGTTATACCTTCTAAAATAGTTTATACTTATCATATCTAAAAAAGTTTAATAATCCCTTCTCTCCAACAGGGGTCTGGCTCTGCCCATCCCACTCTTTTGGTACCAATAGGAGCATAGAAAACTCCCACTATGGAGCCATGAATTCATTCATATCATTCAACCATTCCATTCATCATTCATCCGGCCATTCATCGTTCCATTATAACCTTACGCATCCGCAACTTGGGACTGGTCAGGGCTAGTATGTAGTATGTTATGTTTTGAAATACATACACATAGGTAATAGAAGATGTAAGGAACTGTTATCATCTTCGTTACTGTTTTAACGTTGAGCTGCGAGTAGGTAGTATTTGACCTTGAGTTTTTGAAAAGGTCGTCAATTGCAGCTGATTAGAGAAGCTGATTTGAGAACATTTAATTATAGTTTATGGCCATCGATGCAGCCTATAAATCAACTTACTATGCCATTGGCCATCTTATCGTTTTAATCTATATCTATACTTATAATAAATCTGTAGAGAGGTCAATTCTGTACATGAAATATATTTCCAAAATAACTATCAGGGGATGATTAGGGATCGATACTGATGCCAAAAATGCAATCAGTAAATTTTTTGTCTGTCTGTCTGTCTGTCTGTCTGTCTGTCTGTCTGTCTGTCTGTCTGTATAACCGTTATAGAAACAAAAACTACTGGACAGATTTTAATGAAACTTGGTACAATTATTTTTCATACTCCTGAGCTGGTTATAGTATACTTTTCATCACGCTACAATCAATAGGAGCAGAGCAGTGAAGGGAAATGTTGGGAAAACGGGAGTAGTTACTGCATTTCTTAAGCTTCCGTTGCGTGTACAACCTTATTGGTTAAAGCTACACAGAAATCATGTATGACGGAAATGTTCTCCTTAAAATTATATAAAAAATATCCCACGACAGCATATGTTTATCTTTTATGGTTGACTCACAATAACACGTGTAACTCCCGATAGCTTAGCAGTTCGAAGCTTTCTGATTATATTTGTCTACTCTTACGTTTATAACACTCTCAGTCATCCCTAATTAAAAAAGTATAAATTATTAACTATTCCATAAAAAAGAATCATAGAAATCGGTATAGAAACACCAAAGTTATACATGAAATACGCTAATAATAAGCCATCGCGCGTGAATACTGAATCATGCTATAAGGATTATTTTTGTATTTAAGGTCGCGGACGCTCAGGCAGGCGGCTTGCTTAGCGCCTAGGAGGCTAGCGAGTCACCTAGCGAGTAGCTTCGTAAAACGAACATTCTCGAACGTTCGCGACCGGCCTAGCAGCTAGGCGTCAAGCACAGGGACTGAAAGCGGTAGAGGTTAACGGTATTGGTACCGCAAAAATATAACGGTACCGTTATTCGATAGCGGTTGGGCCATACCGAAATTATACCGGTATGGAATAACGGTATCGAAAAAATCTTGAGTGTCGTTCGTCGGCTATGAGAGAAGGGAGGAGGCGCGCCCTCCCCGCGCGTGAGGGGCAAAACTCAGAGCGAGTTCGTTTGTTGTGAACGCACACACACGTCTTTGTCAATCGAGCGACACACAGGTTAATAAAACTTTGTTTGTTCTGTTCTGTTGCGCACGCGTTCACGCACAGTAGGTAGGTACCTACCTACCTACCTTTAACTATAGATTTTGACACGGGTCTTTATCACGTAATTAAGTACCTACCTTTAATTTATTTTCCCGACTATGACGTCTGCTCGCGACCATGGCTATTGTAATTATTTGTAGGTAAGTAACATAATCGAAATGTCGGGAAAATAAATTACCGGCAGGTAGGTATTTACATAATAAATACACATAACTTCTCTTTTATTTCTTTATGATAAAATCTAAATTAAAGTAGGTGGCGATTCTATTGTGCCCATTAAAAAATTTCGGAATCCTAAAACACCATCGCTCTTATTCCTTTACGTTAAAGTCTAAATTTGCGTAACCTCAGGATGACAGTTTTAAAACGTAGGCTAGTTTTAAGTAATTTAACTATTTTTTTACGTAAATCTAGTCAATAAAAGTAAAGTGAAATTTTGATTTTCTTATTTATTTCGTTCATCAGAAATAAACGAAAAAAAATAATTCCAAATTTAAAATTTTGAGATTACTCAAATTTAGACTTTATTGTAAAGGAATAAGAGCGAAATTGTTTTAATTGTTTATTTTTTTGGAAATTCTAATTGTAGAACGTTGCCAACAGAACAATTAATTACTGATTAGCGTATTAGATTATGACCTGTATTTAAATATAGGACAATTTTTATCTATACCCGGTCATAGTCTATCTATAAACCAAATTTCAACCAAATCTGTTTAGTAGTTGAAGTAGTTGTAGGATGGATGTTTGTTACAGTGCAGTCGGCGGATCTAGGCACTGGTGATGTTAGCCGTTTGGATGCGCGGCAGACAATTTTCGACTTTATACAGTGACATAATAACCATTTGTGCGTTTCTACGGCTAACTTCACGAGTGCCTAGATCCGCCGACTGCACAGTAACAAACATCCATCCATCTACACAAACTTTCGCATTTATAATATTAGTAGGAAATATAAAATAAGTAATAAAGATAACATTAATACATGTTTAAAATTTGCATAGTTTTTTTATTTTTAATCAATTTTGTTGTACATCTAGTGTTTAAAAGGTGGATAAGTTACTTGGATTTCTTCGCCCATTTTATGTTGCCCTTTTACTGCGTCAACAATCTTTAAGATATGCCTATACGCCATGTTTCGCATACATGGACGTACAAATTGTAGCTCATCCAAAAGCATGTGACAGAAATGATAACTTCCCTTATCAATTTTATTTTCTCTGACACAATCATCGCATTCGAAAACACATTCAGTTCCTGGTTTCTCTTTTTCTTTTTTCGGCGACGGCATACAGTTCTTCAAATGTAAATCAGATTCATATACAGGGGACACTGGGGCTGATGGCGATCCTTCATCAGATGAATTAGAAACTCGTCTATGATCTGCTTTTTTGCGGCAAAATACTCTGCGACATTCCAACATCCTCGCCGCAAAAAACATCTGATGACAGACGTCTTTTTCTACCTAAAAAAAGGTTATACACATTGAGAAGAAATAAATAAAACCCACATACCATTTCCCACAAATTAATACAGTTTTCTGCCCGTCCATATATTTATTTATACTTATTTTGATGGAGTTAGTCATCTGTGGCAGTTATTATAATAACAAATAGATTTATGTTAAACTAATAAATAAATAAATAAATAGATATATATTGTTGGACATTTTACACATCGCCATCTAGCCCTAAACTAAGCAAAGCTTGTACTATGGGAACTAGTTAACTGATAGAATACTTAGGTAAATAATTTTATACTTAAGTAGGTACATAAATAATTATGATAGATATAGTTAGGTACTAACACCCAGACACAGAACAAATATCTATGTTCATCACACAAATATTTGCCCCGGGTTGGGATTGAACGCACAACCTACAGCGCTGAAGAAATTTTAAGTTTCGGTTTAGGCTGTGTGTTGATAGATCAGTCAGTCAGTAGGTAAAGCAAAATTTTTATATAATGTAGATAGGTAAGTAAATACGATATAAACTTCGAAAAGTGAGGCATCTATTCCCAGTCTTACCCTTCACTACACACGCACAACAGTGAGGCATCTATTCCTAGTCTTACCCTTCACTACGCAACAGTGCATAGGTGGGTGGGTCAAACAAATATCTACCTATTATAAATTTGTGTTATTAGACTAGGTAATTATAGGTAGGTATTAGGTAACCTATACTTACCTACCACATACCACATAATATTTATACTTTAATAGTAAGTAAAGTACATAGGTACTACCTACTCTATACGGCTTTCAATGCAGTTTAGGTGAAATAGGTAGGTAGGTATTCTCTAAAATTTATGAGAATTCCAATTTATATGTCCCACCTAAACTTCATTGAAAGCCATAACATGATAAACATAGTTTTTACGAAATAATCCGGCTGACCCGGGTTGGTGGATCTTGGCATCTGTGAAGTGAGCTGTTTGGTTGCGCGGCAGACAATTTTCGACCTTATCATGGTTTTGTGTCACTGACACAAAACCATTTCTGCGTACACACAGCTAACTACACGAATGCCTAGACCCGCTGGCAGAACTGTAGGTAGGTACCTACCTACCTAGGTGTGTAGGTACCGAGGTAGGCAGGTACCTAGAGTACCTACCTACATTCAATAGGTACAAAACATAGTGAGGCAGGTAAGGTCAGTAGGTACCTACCTACCTACGTGCCGTGTCACAGCAAGAATGGTTATGTGTCACTGGATAAGGTCAAAAATTGTCTGCCGCGCAACCAAACAGCTATCTTTACGTAGGTAGGTAGATAGGTACTTACCTAACTAAACTAAGATCCGCCGACAATACCTACTAGGTAGAGGTAGATACAGTACCTACTACGTAGGTACGTAGGTAGGGAACAGACCTATCATCTAAGTAATGAAATTTTGAGTTCGATTTTGAATTTGCAGTTCGCTATAGGTATAGTTCGTATGTCGCATCACACACAACTGAAACTGACACAACACAACAAAACAAACGTAGTAAGTCGTTTGATGCACCGACCGCCGCCGCCGCTCCCCGCCGCGCACCAATAGGAGGGAACGGGCGGGGAGTGAGAAAACCTATAATATTTGGGTAGAAATTGCGGTATCGTTATTCAACCTTTAGTATACCACTATGAATTTCGGTAGAAGCTTTTCGGTACCGTTATATTTTTAGGTATTGAAATATATGGAATACCGGAATTTATCGGTATGACGTCATATCGATAAATAGAGGTATCTTAATTTTTCGGTTATTCGGTCCCTGGTCAAGCATGCGTCAAGCGCGCAGTGCGGCCGGTCGCGAACGTTCGAGAATCGATCGCCGCGCTCGACGCGTCTCGCGGCCGAAGGTATAATAAGGCGGGGCGTCCGAGCGCGAGCTTCATACAATTTTAAACTTTTTTTTAGTTTTTAGTAAAGTACCTACCACCTATTTACCGACATACTTTACCGATAATGGTAAAATAGCGCCACCTGCCAGCGGAATTGCAAACATCTTTCATCATTGGTTTACCTCTCAAACCCCGGTCGCATGAGACCGCGAAAAGTACCTATAATAACGCAGTAACATCAAATGAAACTAGATGGCGCTAGAATGCAAAAATCACGTTTGTTGTATGGGAGCCCCCCGTAAGGCGCTCTTTAAATAAAAATAAACTCTATAATGGGCGTGACTATCCCAAGTTTTGGCGCGAAATCGCGATACGCGCCGTGCTGACATCGCCGCAGATTACTAATAATGTTACTACGTAACAGATACATCACTTCACCGCAGAACGACAAATACCTACGCTTTATTTACCTAAACTTTCTAGATGTCAAACGACGCAAGGAAATATGAGCTTAACTGCTTTGACTCAACGGCGTTTCAAGTGCACAGCGGGCGATGACGTCTGCCAGTATTAAATTACCTTAGGGTTGACCCAATAAAAATGTTTAATTTTTTTATAAAATGGTCAATTTGTTTTTTTAAAAATAGCTAAATAAATAAAAGTGTAGTAAGCGGTGTTGGTCGAGTAGGAGGTACCTCGACTTTTAATTTTAAGGTCGTGGGTTCGAATCCCAGCGTGCATCAAGAGATTTTTTGTAAGAAATAAAATCCAGTTAGTCCTTCTTCCTACTAATATTATAAATGCGAAAGTTTGTGAGTTTGTTCGTATGTTTACGCCTCAATCAGGCCAAAACAATAAAACGGATTAAAAAAAAATTTGCTGTAGATGTAGGTATAATGCTCGAATAAATTATAGACTACTTTAAAATAAGAAATACATTCCCAAAATGATAAACAAAACGCACAAAAGGTATGATTTTGGTATAGATGGATCTGGTGTGCAAAATCTGACATTAGTCTTCATAGCAACGTGCGTTACTCTATGCGATTATTAAAATTTTGACAGGTTTATTTTTTTTCTGTCGCGGGTCTGCTATAGGCAATACGCTAAAAAGTTCTTATTTCTTCAAGTTATACGCGAGTGAAACCGCAGGGTACAGCTAGTAAATAAATAAAACAAATATTGTTAGACATTTCACACAGCGCCATCTAGCCCTAAACTAAGCAAAGCTTGTACTTGAGACCTAGATAACTGATAGAATACTTATATACTTTTTTTTTGTAAATACATACATATGATACATAATACATAATTTTAATGAATCAATCGATCTTGTAAAATCATCTCGAGGACACTGAGTCCATGGTTGTAAGCGCGTCATCACCTTTCCCAGTTATTTTAGTCATCTAAATGACAGAATTGACGAGTTAAAATTTATCTTCCAGGTTTGGCATACGATTTGAAGACTGTATCAGCTGAAATGATCAAAAACCGTGTAACTAGGACAGGCGACGGGACCCACCCGTGGGCTCAAAAAGAAAAGGACGCTTCTGATGACCACCAGCACCCTGAAAACCCAATTTGGGGGTGGGGCGATCAGGATATGGCGGAAGAAGACAAAGATTTAGCCGAAATCACTCATAGGAAAGCGGAATAGGTTCCTGGTGAAGTTTAGACATCACTGCTACACGAAGTGAGACGCGAGGGGTTAAATATAGCGTCCTGTAAATACATGAAGCTGATGCGCCTTAAGTTCGCATAGGTTTTAAACTCAAAGCTCAAAGGTTAATTTATAAAAATATTCAAAATTCTATAATTGCAATAATTTTTAAGATAGGCAACTAAGTATAATGTTGAAAGAGCCTTTGTGCCGCTCTTAATTAATTTCCTAAATGTATTACCTACATTACCTACGGTACCTACATTATAATTATATTTATTAATCAATGAAGTATCAGTGGTCCTTCATCTTCAGCTTTTACGTGAAATAATTTATGTTATGCAAAGAAATCGGTGACTGTTTAATTTAAGCTTAATATATACATAATAATATATTTTTATTATTTGTGATGTCCCAGGCAAGTAAGAATATTTAAGCTTAAAATTTGACTCAAGCAGCCTATACGATTTCTTATCTCATCTTTAAATACTTTAAGGCCGGGTTCCACTGCGAGTGGAGCGGACCCATTATGGACTCCGTTTAACTCGCAAGAGCAAACTGTATAGGTACTTGTATTTCCACCAACAAGTGTGCAGTTTACTCTTGCGAGTTAAATGAAGTCCCTAATGAAGCCGCTCCGTTCGCGGTGGAAACCAGCCCGAATATCAGCAGAAGTAGGTAGGAGTATGTACATTGTACCTACATGATTTATATGAATCAAAAATTATGACCATCTTTTGTTTGATAGCCACGTTTTATTGTATTTTAGAGACATCCAAATAAAAAGATTTTAATCGATCTTATAATTTATCGGTCTTATTGTCTGCGACGTGACAAATTATAACATTTTAATTTATTTGATTTTCATGTTACAAAGATTTTGTTAATCTCCTAAGGTTGTGTAAATACGTTAACTAAGTAAAATAACCCTAGAACGTTCAACACTTTTTAAGGTTTTTAATTAATAAAGGTTGTTAAAATAATTGTCCATATCCTTTTTTCCTAGGAAGGTACATACTTAATTCAATAAATAACTATCAAAAAGAAACAAGATCACTTATTTGGGTGAACTTATAAAAACTTATAGACATAATAATAACAATAAATACTTATTCATACTTTTGGCAAGATATTATCTGTAGAGCTATTCTGTAAACATTATCACGAACCTCGAAACCTCCGCAGTTTAGTAGAGTTTCTACACTATAGCATAGGTAAAAACTCATTGGTTTAAGCTATAGTTTACAACTACAGAAAGCGTTTCAACAAAGCCCTAAGTGCTTCGGATTTTGCTGCTTCTCTTGTAATGGCTTCCCGAAATCGGAAACACATTTCCTTGTACACTAGTGCTGCCGTAGTGTTGTTTAAGCCAGTCAGAATTCAACGGCTGCTCTTCAATGTGCTGTCCATTGTCTTCCACAATCTCAAACTCATCTTTCGATTCTTCGTAGTTCTCAAAATCGCCGTGATGGTCATCATGTATGTGTGCGTGCTTTTCATTCTCATATCCTTCATTTACGTAGATCACCTTATGTTCGTATTTGTCATTGAACGCGTTGTTTCTTAACAAAGTAAAAACGGCACCGGTGAAAGCCATGTTATTGATCATTCCAGCAAGTAGTGTCATCATTTTCAACGCAGGCAGCACAAAGGGCAGTATAGCAGACATTATAAGTCCTGGTACTATTAACAGGGGTAAGATTTGATAGAACTTTTTTTTAGCCTTCTTCATGCCACGGCTAGATCCAGAATCAACATCTGAAAAAATAAATCAATTCATTGATAAATTGTTAAAAAGTGATTTCAGTATTAGGATGAAGTGAATATAAAGATAAATGGAAGATTGGTCAGGGTGTAGTTTAAATAATGCCTGAGATACACGAGGCTAGTTTTTCAGGCCAGGATAGCAAGATAGTGACAGTAAGCTAGCAAGCTTTGCCTCCGTGTAGTTAACACAAATACCTTAGTAATAAAGCTAATTCTGTTTACACGAATCTTGCTATCCTGGCATGAATAACTAGCCTCGTGTATCTCGGGAATGAATATTTAATAAGAATTATAAACAATTAATATATACTGTAAGTAACTTAAATACAAACAAAGAAATACCTTCATGATCTATTTAGATCATAAAAATTTGTCCAGCCGTTCTTTAGTTATGGTGTAACTAATACGACTTTGTTTTATATATTTAAATAATGTGAAAAGCGGCTAATGAGGAAGACTTCCTACAGTAATACCTGTATTGTAATATCATTAAATTTAGTTAAAATATCAAACAAAATTGAACAAGTGAAAGTTTTAACCAACTCTCTTCAAATGTTAATTCTTATTTGGATATTTCAATCACGTAAATATAAATCAGTGCACACATTTCGGTGCCACTAAAAGAGAAACAACTTATGCATAGTTGTTAAGGCTTTCAAATTAGACGCCTGAGGAGCGCCACATGAAATATAGTAGTGGCGCGACAGTGGCGCCACTGCAGCGCTTCCTCACGCGTCTAATTTAAACGCGCCCAATAGAGAGTAGGGCTAGGTTATCTCTATTGTGTTCAGAACAGAACTTTTAAAATTCACAGTATTCGGTTACAATGCTGATAATTGTGTTCAATTCACCAGCATTCGTATAATTAAATGGGCATAACATGTTTACATAAAAAGCAGGATTGAGGCTTGCACTAATTTATATGTCTCCAAGATCCTGTCTCCAAGATCAGATTGATATGGCTACACACAAAATTACTCATGATAGTTTAAAGAAATTAGCATGCTTTTACCTTTATAAACATCAAAGTTAAGCGTCCCGTTTCCCTTTGACAGCAACTCAAACCGGTATCCCGGTATCACGGTAAGCGATAGCGCTTTTCGCCTCAGTAATCTCTCCGTGTCATGACACAGTTGTGAATGTAGCTCCTCATCGCTACTGTTACGGTATTTCTTCCACGGGAACTGCTCTAGATCTTCGGACAGTTCGGTTTTTAAGTCAGCATTGATAAGGGCTTTTTCTGCTCGCCACGAGCTGAGCGCGTTCAGGCATTTCGCGGGTCCGAGCGTCCAGGCGCAATCGATGATGTTGTGGACCGGTTGTATGGCCACGGCCAGGTGCGGCCATGTGGTAATAAGTATCGCGGCTAGCACGCGCATAGCTGAAGCCGAACTGAGCTGCTACTTCTCCCCACGCGCGGCCTTTGGGAGGGACGTTGACACCGCATCGCGACTGGCAGTGAAAGCGAATGCGTTGTCTGTATTTTTATAACAACTTTTTATGAATTATCTTACATTGCGTGTAACATGTTATCGTGCTATGATTAATCTGAAAAAGTCTAACTACTAAGAAACGTTCACTGCTACATTATATCGTAATAATATGCGGTAAATTCATAGTCGTTCGCGCCCAGTCGACTTGCTTTCATCTTCGGCCGTGTCCCCGTGTATGTGGTGCGGCGCCTTTCACCATGAAAAGTTGTGACGCCGCGACATGAAAAGACACGGCGGCATGCCACGGAAAGATGCCATGCAAGGCGTAAGGCACCTTTTGATGGCGTAAAAGGCGCCATTTCAAGTATATATGTATATGTACTTGAAATACTGCGCTTGAAATACGCGCGATACTGCGCCGCAGAAAATCACTGTGGGCGGCGTACCGCTGCTAATTTTTTTAGGGTTTCGTAGTCTTCAAAAAAACCTTATGGCTTTGCCATGTCCGTCCATCCAACCGTCTGTCCGCAGCTTAAAAGCTGTAATTTCGCATGAATATACATACTCGTATTAGTCACGCCGACAAAGTGATAGAATAAAATCTTAAAAATCATTTTTTAAGGGTACATGTAAAGTAGGTAAATGTTTTTTTAATTTCTCGTGTACTCCATGGGTGTCGTTTGATAGGTCTTTAAAAAATATTGTGAGTTTGTGAAAACAACTTTTCGATCAAGGGAGCCGTTTGTTAAATATTAAGCTTTAAAATGCAAATTTTTGTTGGAGTCGAGTGTCCTCCCCCTCCCCTCGAAAAGTTAAACTATAAGGCTACTATTGGCACTGATAGCCTCTGGGCTAAGCTGCGGACAGACGGACATGGTGAAACTATAAGGGTTTCTTGTAGACTACGAAACCCTACATTGCACGTGGCCCGACACGCACTTGGCCGGTTTTTCGTAGTTTTTCATTGATTTGAATAAAAAAATCGCTCGCTTAAAGTAAAGCGGAGTAACTAAAAAAATGGATTTTTCGAGTTTTTTTAATAAAACACATTATTTAGATGCAAATAATAAGTTGCGTTCAACATCGCTTCAAATCAAGTCAATTGAACAAATTATGTCACTAATATTTTTTTAAGTCTTGTATTAAAAAATCTATTCACAATAATAATTATTTTATGAAATGATATTAACGGAAATTTCATTGACTATACATCTATAACATTAAAATTGCCCAAACAAATGTATATTTTTGTATTTATCCTATAATGTACGGCGAATTCGCAAAACTTTAAACTTGAATAACCAAAAAGTTGAAATTTTGGATTACTTCACTTTATTTATAAGCGTGCGAAAATGTCAACATAAAATTCTTTTGTTTCTTACCTTATAGTTAAACCTAGCATTTTCATGGCGCGCCGCCGTGCCTTGAAAAGACGTCTTTTACGCCATCAAATGGCGCCTTTTACGCCTCGCATGGCATCTCTCCGTGGCAGGGCGCCATGTCTTTTCAAGTTGCGGCGACGCGTTTTCTGATGGCGTGGCGTCACACCTTTTTATGGTGAATGGCGCCACACCACAGACATGGGGCCACAGCCTTCCCTGGTGTTCTTGACGCCACCCGACCAGTTAGAAAATTATTTTTTATCGAACGTACATTGCGAGTGGATAGGTATATTTATATCTCTACATCTACACTATATTATCAACACTAATAGGTACCTATTAAAAAGATAAAATTTTAGATTTTTGGTTTGTTTGTTTGTAATGGATAAACTAGCATTCCATATGTGACAGGTTTCAAACCCAATGCCGCTTACAAGGATACTAACTAGTTTCCTCACGATGTTTTCATTCACCGTTTTGAATACCTAGGTATATTTTTTTCAAACTGAAAAATTATTATTCGACTATTCTATAAAATCTAACCCGAAATTTAACCTTTGTTAAGAAAAACCGGACCGAGAGAACCCGGGAAAAGTAGCAGGCGAATTTTATAGTTAAACAAGAAAAAGTGAAATCTGCAGAAGATACGACTTATACGATATTATGCAGTTTCATTAACATAAAGTCATAACACTAATGCGATTATACACATAAAAGTGGTTATTACAAAATCGTATTATGAAATTGCGTTTAAAAAAATTAGATGCGGCCTCAACTTACCTACCTAGAATATATATTAGGTAGGTAAGTAAGTCTAATACAGTCTAATAGCAAAGCCAATTTCAATAGTTATCAAAATAAAATAAATAAATAAATTGCAACATTATTGCAATAAACGTGGGAATCTTAAATCATTTGAACATAAAATATAGCCTATAGGTTAAAAAGATATATCTTATTCGCTGATAGTCAGTCAGATCGCTAAAGTCAGATTTATTAAAATTAAATATTTAGTTAGTTAGTAACAAAAACCTGTTTTATTTCTAACAAACAAAAATACAAAATTTACCTCTTTATAATAGTAGTTTATAATGTACTAGCAGTCCGCCCGGCGTCGCACGGGTGTAGGTAATAATGATTTTATGGGTAATTTGTTTATACCTTGGGTTACATTATCGAAGTTTTCATACGGATCCCTAATAGTTAGACATATGGTATTAAAGACTTTTTTGTAGATATTGATGTTTTCTATAAAACTGTAGTAGGTACATTACTTTGCTCTATTGTTAATAATTTCCGCAGCATAAGCGATTTAAGAATCATTTTTGGATTTTTTTCACACGTTGGGTTACATTATAGAAGTTTTCATACGGATCCCTAATGTTTTTGAAAATATCCTATAGCCTATGTTCATCAGGGATAATGTAGGATTCTAATGGTAAAATAATTTTTCAAATCGGTCCAGTAGTTTCGGAGCCAATTCGATGCAAACAAACAAACAAACAAACAATCAAATCTTTCCTCTTTATAATATTATATAGTATAGATAATATTATTAGTATAGATATAATCTTGATAACTACATCACTATGCATGAGAGTTCCATTCAATTTCAGAGAATATTTTGGAGATAATTGTAGATGTAAATTTAAGTTCCATTGAATCTGTTGGCTTTTTATTTTAGTTTGTACGAGTAAAACCGAAGAATTATTTGAAAGTTTCATTGCACCGTTTTCTCCAAAATCAGTGACAAGTTGACGAATTTTACGGCACACGAAACCCAATTCGGTTGCAAGAGAAACTGCATAAAACGTGGAATTGAATTAAGAACATTACGGGTAATGTGATGAATGATGATTTACATGCGGTCACGATTTTCGTGATGTTTTTGGTAAATCGAAAAGCATTGCATACAATTCGTGTCTTCAAAATTAATAGACCGATCATACCACTTGTACCTACCTCGAAAACAGTCTGATTGGGGACTAGGAAACTTATGCTGAGAGAATGGTAGGTAATATAATGTGCTGGACTGGCACTTACAGGATCCATCCATAGGACCTCTATCTATCCAGTATAGAGATAAGTAGGTATACCTGATTCTGGTTGCTGATCTGGTCTGCCGTCAGCTGTTGGTTGTTGTTCTACATTTGCGTCTGTGACTGGTTCTGCTCCAAATAGTTGTGACTTCATACAAAAAGTCTCACCATCAAACGTTGACAATCCTGTCATCTCCCACTCGAGGTTCAAGTAAGTACTTCGTAAACAAATGTTATGTAGAGTAGGTATAGGTACCAATTACCGACAAAAACTATATTTTCAACATATTAATTTGAGTTAATAATTCAGTAAGTGTAGATAGGTACCTAAAAAAAGGATGTTCCGGTGAAATCCTGATGACATTTCCGGCCACAATCATGTCACTCAAAGGCACAATAATTTGACTTTCACCTGCTAATTTGCTTTGATAAGCATCAGATGTCTACTGGGAATGTACCCCGTTAGCAATTCAACATTAGTCCTTAACCGGCGAAAAAATCGAGGACGCCATTTCTATTGGTTGGTCACGTTGTCCTGCGCTTTCTTTTCGTGATTGTTTGGTGTTGCCGACCATTGTTTTCCGGAGGACACTTTATATCCTGGCTACGGAACAATTATCGATCAGTTATACACCAGTGATCGACTGCTGATTGACGTACTTTAAAAAAACGGAGAGCTTAAAATATACATTAAAAATGTGTCATAAATTCACCGTGCTCTCTTTGGCGTACGTGGTTATCTTCATAACGATAGTGAAGTGTGACAATGGAAGCTCGAAAGACACGGATTTCAATAATAAAGGTATACACTTATCCTAAAAAAATTCCGTCCTCGCGTTCCGTGACAAAATTGGATCAGTTCACGTATGTACGAAACAAAACAACGTGCCCCTCTGGGCACTGGCCGGCCTGGTCGCTGCCAATCCTATTCATGGGATTACCTTCTCTTATAAATGCGTTTTAACTTTTGCATTGACAGATTCAATTTCATCGAGTAGGCGATTATGTTTTGGACCTTTTTAGGGTTTCGTTGTCTACAAGAAACCTTTATAGTTTCGCCATGTCCGTCCGTCCGTCCGTCCGTCATTTCACATTTTATAAGTTGGTCGACTATTACGTTTATTACTCGAAAACTTGTAACGCCTACTTAGTTGTTATTGTTTTGCTTTTAACTTTATATGTACTACTACCATGAATGTTTTCACGCCCCCAAACCCAATAGTTTTGCTTTTAGGGGCGAGGGGGGGACACTCGACTTTAATAAAAATTGGCACTTTAAAGCTTAACATTTCACAAACAAATCCATAAATCAAAAAGTTGTTTTAAAAACTCTCCAAACTTATAGGTACCATAGGGTACGCGAGAAAAAAAACATCCCCACTTGGTACCCTAAAAAAAATTGTTTTATAGATTTTATTCTAAGACTTTGTTGGCATTACTAATAATGTATAGTACATACAAATACCAAATTGCAGCTTTCAGCTAAAAGGATGTTTTTGGTATAGATGGATGGTGTGCAAAAAATTAGACATCTTAGAGACTGAAAACATTAACCTCCGTATTTCAGGAACGACACTGTATGAGAACATGCACCCACAGTGGACGAAATCTTTTCTCATAAACACCACTTTATATGTTGTGCGACACTGCATGCGATATGGCCATAGACCCAGTTGTGGTGCCTTACCCGGCTTTGGGCATTTTCAATTTTGTCAGTCAATAATTAAGCATAGCAAACAATACAATTCATTATCTATGGTCCGTTTTGATTAGTGACATTTATGGTGCGTTGTACCTCTAGATTGTTTTGCTCACAACCAATGATTTCTCGTTTAGTCTATTTTATATAAAAATGATAAAATATATTTTATATTATTCATCTTATATATAAAAATGAATCCCTTTTCCCCTTGGTCACGGCATCACGCGTGAACGGCTGGACCGATTTTGCTGATTCTTCTTTTGTTGTATTCGTTATTATCAGGAGAAGGTAGTTTACCTACTAAAATAGATCTCGTCTCGTACCCGGAGCGTCCCCCATAAAAACGTAATCTTTTCTACAGAACCCTAGGTACTAACAAAAAATCGCACCCTAGACACACGCGGTTAATCCCAGAACATGCTATCATTCAATCACGCTGCAATTTTATTAGGATGAGGTTTCTATTTATCTCGAAAAAAGCCAATTTCTTCGTCATTCGTTTTTGTACGCGGACAAGATCGATTGACTTGATGATAAAAGTACAGAGTAAGTGTAAAATTAAATTAATTCTTTAGGGAAATTAAGTAGGTGCTTACCTAAATTCATTTTTGTGTGCCTACCTATAAGCACTCGTTTCCATCCCTGCCGTGGAGGTTCAAGATTTCAAGATGGTACTTTTGTTTATTAGAGTAAGATTATGCATGTGACAAGTTTACATTTCCGAGAATAAAAAATATATTTAAATATACTTATCGTAACGTTCGTAACTCATTCGCGTGGGGATCCAGTCCATCATTTCTATTTCTACCAAATTTAATCTGAATGCGCTTAATTTGATTGAAGTCTCTTTTTAGGGTTTCGTAGTCTACAAGAAAACCTTATAGTTTCGCCATGTCCGTCCGTCTGTCTGTATTAGTAATGTCTAGAATAACATCTTTTTCTCGCGTACCCCATGGTGTGGTGTATCGTTAGATAGGTCTTTAAAAAGTATGGAGGGTTTGTGAAAACAACTTTTCGATTAATGGTTTGTGAAATATTTAAAGATTAAAGTACCAATTTTAAATATTAAAGTCGAGTGTAGTTGTCCCTAAGTTAGTGTTAATTAATAAAAATAAATATTCTTCAATAATTAGGTGTTTTTTATATGATTTTTACTAACATATATATTTTTCCTAGTTATCCATGTACACATTCTAATATGTGAATTAAAATTTAAAACAAATTATAGATGAATCAAAATCAAAATCAAAACATCTTTTTTTCCCTACTATTATGGGAAATCTTCAAGAGCTGGTATCATTCGAGTAATTTTAGTAATTTAGTAAAGTAAACGTTTATTCAAACAAGAAGCACATGATACATCATAATAGGGCTGCGGGTATGTGACTGTGATCCTCTTATTTATTATTATAAATATTTTTTATTTTAGAATGTTTTCGGCATATACGCCTGAGCTATATGGCGCTCCATGCAACTGCTAAAGTCAAAAATCATTTATTTCAATAAAATCACAAGGATCACTTTGAAACGTCTTAGGAACTAGGTGAAGCTACGCCGATTCCACGCGACCAAGCCTAGAAGAATCAGGCAACAAACACGGCTTGGGGTCTACCTTTTTTTTAATGATCCTTTTCTTAAAGCTATATGTAGAGCTCCAGTGTGATGCCAATCGAACAAGGTGAAGGCTCAAACAAGAATAATAATTAAAAGTACTACTCAATGTACTACCATATTTATATATTATAAGTACTACCATATTTAATGTAACTCCGAAACTAATGACGATCACGTTATAATTTTTTTGGGAAAATAATAATAAACTTAAAGCTTTAATTTGAAGTTACAATAATAAAAAAAAATACGTCGATGTTTCTGAAAATCTGATTTGAAATGTTTACTTTCGGTTTTCTGTACCAAAAAATTAAAAAAAAACAAATTCGACTGAAAATTTAAAAAGAATATCCTTTTACTACTATAGACAAGTGAAATTTAATTTAATAATAAATTCACTAATGCCAATATCAACGGTCTAAAATGACTGCTCAACATTTTTCAATTCTTTAGAAGCCTATATATAACTCAGCAAATTGGCATCACACGAAAAAAAAATGTGTGAACATAAATATGTATGTCTGCTATAAGTGTAATTGACCGGAATATAAACAAAATCCACGACCTCACTTTTTTTTGCTTGTCCGCTTCACGTGGAATGCCCCATAAACTACATATACATATATTATATTTAATACCTACATAAAAATCTTGTTTTTTTTTTCAATGCATTATAAGTCATACAGCTACGTAAAATATTATTTTCTTTATTTGTGAAATCTGTACAATAAGAAAAAACCGGCCAAGTGCGAGTCGGACTCGCGCACGAAGGGTTCCGTACTATTATCAAAAAGGCAAAAAAATCACGTTTGTTGTACGGGAGGGGAGTCTCACTTAAATATTTATTTTATGCTGGTTTTAGAGAAATACATCATCTGTGAAAATTTCAACTGTCTAGCTACCACGGTTCACGAGTTACAGCCTGGTAACAGACAGACGGACAGCGGTGTCTTAGTAGTCCCGTTTTTTACCCTTTAGGTACGGAACCCTAGAAACATAAAAAATAATTCATAATATCTCGTAACCTACCTATTTACCTAACTACGTAGGTAGTTAGCATTCCACACGTGTCAGGTTGCAAGCCCGTCGCCGCTTTCAAGAATACTAACAGGTTTCCTCACGATGTTTTCCTTCACTGTTATAAATACGTGTAACGCGCATATAGGTACATTTTTCGAACAGAAATATCCATTGATGCACGGCCAGGATTCGAACTCGAAATTAATTTGAAATTAATAATATCTACCTAGGTAGGTACCTATTTACCTAACTACATGAATTCAATAATACAATTTCAAACTTTTTATTCGATCTTGTGAAGTACCACCTATTTACCGACTTACTTTACCGATAGTGGTAAAATAGCGCCACCTGCCAGCGGAATCGCAAACCTCTTTCATCTTACCTCTCAAACCCCGAGCGGTCGCATGAGACCGCGAAAAGTACCTATAATACGTAGTAACATCAAATGAAACTAGATGGCGCTAGAATGCGAAAATCACGTTTGTTGTATGGGAGCCCCCCTTAAATATTTATTTTATGCTGTTTTTTAGTATTTGTTGTTAGAGCAGCAATAGAAATACATAATCTGTAAAAATTTCAACTGTCTAGCTATCATGGTTCATGAGATACAGCCCTGTGACAGACAGACAGACGGACAGACAGACGGACAGCGAAGTCTTAGTAATAGGGTTCCGATTTTACCCTTTGGGTACGGAACCCTAAAAACTAGTTATTAATTACTAGCAGTCGACCCCGGCGTCGGCACGGGTGTTTTTGATATTATGGGTAATTTTTTTACACCTTGGGTTACATTATCGTAGTTTTCATACAGATCCCTAATAGTTAGACATATAGTATTGCAGACTTTTTTGTAGATATGTCTTCTGTCAAAGAATGTAATAGGCCTCTTAAAACTGTAGTACATCACTTTGCTCTATTGTCATCAATTTCCGCAGCGTACGCGATATAAGATTTTTTTCTCACACATTGGGTTACATTTTATCGAAGTTTTCATAAGGATCCCTAACGTTTTTGAAAATATTCTATACCCAAGTAACACAAATTGCTGGTTAGCTATTCACATTTGGTAACATTGTGAACTTAAAGCATTATTGTGCACTTATTAAGGTTCACTCGTGATCTTACAGCTGAATAAACAGCTATAGTCTGTACAGTGGCAGTTTAATAGTAGAAAGGTGTCCTATTGGAACACTGCTATGCAGCTATTATTTTCTGGCACCATTTAAGCATTTAAGTAGAGTAAAGTAACGTTTATTGCTGTATTAAGGAATTCGTTTACACCACTATACGGTTACATTTCAAGAGAGTCGCTGTGAACATCTATAACGGCTAAAGCGTTACATTGGTGTATGTTTAGAGTGTTGTAATGCGTATAGATGCGTATAGGTACACACTAATCTGCCTATATAACTTTCCTCCTCATTGCTGTCTAACGGATCACGTATGGCACTCTGTACAGCAAATAGAGTTAAATTAGAATGAAAGTGGTTCACAATAAGTAATAAAACTTCCACCATTTTGTATTTTTTTCACAATTTTATCTACTATCTAATTTGCTTATTTAGAATCATTTTCACACCTACCGAAACCTAAACACGTTGATTTAAAGTCCTTATAGAAGTTAAAACTGTAATAAAACTATATTATATATTTTATCAATTAAACTACTTTTAATTTTTTTCTCACTGCATAAATTTCTATTTGTTTCAAACCTAAAAATGCATTTATTTCGGGGCGCATGAAAATTTTGTACTTCAAATATATATAGTATTATCGGCAAAATTGCATTGCCATCAATATTTTACATATACACACTCAAAAACAACAAAAATAAGTATTTATACAATAGTGTGTCATGGCGAATTACACAATAACCACAAGTATACCACAACAACATTTCATTTGTTTACACGCGAATCTGCAAAGATAAAAACAAACTAACAAAATGGCGTCTGTAAATTTTAACAGCTGTTGGCAAAATGGCATCTTTGTGTACTATATTAGCACTATTTGTGAACTAATATAGTTATAACAGTGTAAATGGGTCTCCTTTTACAGCTTTTGTCTGTTTAACAGGTAACAACTACCTTCTTAAACCGCTTGCATGGTCTCTTGTAACGCTTAATTACCCTTATAAATCTATTTTAACGTTATACTAATACCATTCAACAGGTTATGTGAGCTAAAGGTTCACAAATTTGTGCCCATTTAAGCAGCATAACAGCTGAATAGCCAGCTATAACTCTATTAAAGAGCAGGCTTGTACAGACTATAGTATCGATGTGAACCACAAGTCAGCTGATAAACAGCAATTTTGTGTTACTTGGGTAGCCTATGTTCATCAGGGATAATGTAGGATTCTAATGGTATTTTTTTTTTCAAATCGGTCCAGTAATTTCGGAGCCTATTCGATGCAAACAAACAAACAAAAAAAAAAAGACGTGTGGCACTCGGAGACTGCCGCGGTAAAGCTATTGCATAACATTTTTTATCAACTTATGTATATATAATTATTTATTTATTTATTTTATTTATCCTTTTTTCCTTTGTTTTTCTTTGATATTCAACTTTTTGAGCGTGGTGACCGATAAGAAAAGAAAAAGAAAAAAAAAAAGTTTTTTTTTTTACATCCCTATATTGCGGGGGAAGAGGGGGATTAGGCATGCGCAGTAACGCCGATACAACCAATGCCACCTATTGGCGAGTTGCTAAACTAAAGAGACAAGCGTGATATTTCAAAAAGTCATTAAAAGTTCTGCTATTCATCGATAGATGTCAAAACCTTTAACCTACCTATTTACCTAACTACGTAGTTAGCATTCCACACGTAACAGGTTGCAAGCCCGTCGTCGCTTTCAAGAATACTAACAGGTTTCCTCACGATGTTTTCCTTCACCGTTATAAGCACGTGTAACGCGCATATACATTTTTCGAACAGAAATATCCATTGATGCACGGCCAGGATTCGATATTTACCTAACTACATGAATTCAATAATTCAATTTCAAACTTTTTAGTCGATCATGTCTGTGAAGTACCACCTATTTACCGATAGTGGTAAAATAGCGCCACCTGCCAGCGGAATTGCGAACCTCTCAAACCCCGAGCTTTCGCATGAGACCGCGAAAAGCACCTATAATAACGTAGTATCATCAAATGAAACTAGATGGCGCTGGAATGCGAAAATCACTCTAGAGTCCGCGCCACCACTCAAGTCCGCTAGACGCGGCGTCGCAATCGCCTATTATAATGATGCCAGTAAGATAGCCATAATTTACCCCTTACACTAAAAGGGAGGGCGAACTAATGTTTACATTTTAAAACTATTTACTACTAGCAGTTCACTTCGACTTCGCACGGTTGTAATAATGAAGAATATAGGCAATTTTTTTATTTCTTTTGTTACATTATTGCTATTTTCGTGGGATCTCTATTTTTTTTTTATTGTACTTACGATTATAATTTTATTTCTATTTCTGTAAGATTACATTCTAGGCTAGACAGACAGCGGAAGAGACTTTGTTTTATACTATGTAGTGATATTCGCTCCTAACGAAGCTTTTGATTATTTATCCGGTACAAACAAAAATATAAAACTAGAAATTTTACCTCTTTGTAATAGTAGTGTAGTTATGTAGTAAAACAATGAAATGAACCTAGTTTCACGATATAGGTAAATTTTATTAAATTATTTTTATACAATACATAATTATGGTCTTCATCATTTATTACTTGCATTCCAGACATATCGCTGTCACTTGTCTCTTGAAATTCACTGCCATGATCAGAATCAGTGTCGCTATCACTGGCTGTTGATATTAAGAATCTTTCTATTTCTTCATCTACCAGTCCATCATTTTTGAAATATTACAATTCTTTTTGAAGTGCTTGCTGCCACTCTTCCTTCTTTCGTAATTCGAGTTACCGTTTCCTCTGAAACACCTAAAATACAAAATAATTTAATTAGTGTTTTAATTTATAGTCATATTTTACCTATTGTTAGACAAAAACTTATACTCTGGTATCCCTAAAATTTACCTGTCATGGCAGCGACTCTTTTTTGTATATTATTTAAAGGGATCAAAACGTCTTTATTCCTCTGCTCCAACTCACAAAACTCTTTTACTATAAGAATCATTTCACGAGCTGCACTTTTCACCACTTTACGCGACAATTTCACGCAGATTTCAAGTTTCAAGAAAATATTGGGAAAAACCATGGACGCTAATTTCATAGAGCACTCTGACATGAGATAAGATGGCGTTGCTGTCAAATTTAGTTTTGGTTTTCGTCGCAGGACATGAGTGGTGGCGAGGACTCTAAGCAGGCATGACATGAGTCATAGGGATGTAATATTGATTGAAAAAAATCTATTAATTAATAATCGATTTTTTGTCCCTACAAATAAATCGATTTTCCAAAAAATCGAACTATATGGTTCGGATCGCTTTCGGAGAGACGATCGATGGGTCGGTTCCCGTTTGTGAAGCGACTATTGGTCGGATCACGTTCGGAAAAACGATCAATGGTTCGGTTTGCGTTCGGAGACAAGACCGATGAGTCGGTTTCCGTTTGGGAGGCGACTATATGTAGGTTCACGTCCGGGAAAATGGCCAACGAACGATTCGGTTCGCGTTCGGAAAACTTAGTTTACAAAAATCGATTTATATGTGTAATTTACATAATCGATTTTTTAAAAATCGATTTTTTGAATTCCAAAAAGAGAAATCTCTAACACTCACACTCACGCATATTGCGTGAGTGTGAGTGTCTCGTAAAATTTTGTGTAAATTTTCGTTACGAAATTTCTGGATTCGGTCTCCACGCTCAAGGCCCGCGATAGAAGCTATGCAATAGCTTAAAACAAACAATCAAATCTTTCCTTTTTATAATATCAGTATAGATATAGATATAGAAATGCCCTTGTTTTTGGACTTTATCAGAATATAAACTCATTTTTATCACATATTTTTATACCAATTGCAGATGTGAACATTGGTCGTACATTCGGACACAATGCCTTAAAGAGGCTGTCCTTCATCTTCCTTCCGGTGATGTTCACTCTGGGAGTGATTTCCACTCTTCTGATGGCGCTTGCCGTGATATCTGTGAAGAATTTGGCTATTGGAGTCATCCTGCTGATCGTTAGCATAAGCCAGGTAAATTTTTATGTCAATATTAAATACTTAGGAATTGGGATTGAAATTAATCCACTGTCCAGCATATAATATCTGTGGCAATATGGCCAATATGACTGGTTTTGCACCGGTCGGTGTAGCAACTAATGAGACCTAAGTATAGACAAATGTTTGATACTTTCCTTAGATTAAATTATTGCAACTTAAGTGGGGATCTCAATTTTTTTTTTTAATTAAATATGATTTCTGTCTTTCGCTCGTGGCTTCGTGTGTAGTCAGTAGTCACGGTACTCAGGGTCATACATAGTTATTACAATTCTTTGTCTATGGTCCGTTTTAATTAGAGACAGTTGTGATGAATTTCCATTCTGTCTATAAAGCCTTTGACTAACCTATGAAATTGACTCTACTCTATGTTGTTTTAATATAAACCGTTTTTTTTTAAATTAATATGTTGTTAAAATGCCCACAACCAGCGCACTCACCCTACCTAATAGTAGTGCAGAAGGAAACTTTCTTATAAACTTTCACCTGCCATTATTTCAAGTCCGTAAGAAAATAGGCAGGTAAGGTACCTATTAATCTAGAATGAATTATGTGAACGTTCCCATTTAAACATGTTACTTTATTACTAAGTAGGCTCTGAATTAAAAAAAAGTGAGAGCAATTACTTGAGCATTATTCATTAGGAAATCTAATGGAGTGATTCATTAAAATTAAGGGGGGAGGACTGGGTTCATTCGTAGGATTAATACTTATGAGGTATTTAGAAAAAGTAAATAGAACTTATATGCGAAATATTGTATATTTTTATAATAAACTTTCGGAAAACGCTAAACAGTTCAACATCGTCCAACCTAAAAAAAACATTTTTTAAAGGTACATGTAGGTAGGTATCGAACTTTGGAAATACCACTCTTGTTTTAGTTTATCCAAACCGCCTCACAAACTTAAATGTAATTAACATAATATTTGTGGCTATGCAAATGTCTAATATTACATAACGGGCTTTTGCATTTTTTTAACAATAACGAATAAAAAAACTCTTGATCTTTTTTTCATCCAGGCTGTATCGCGACTGCTGTCCGCTGCATCATCATCCCCACTAGTGCTGCATCCTCGAGCTGAGTTCCTCCCCGCCCCCGCCGTAGCCTCCCCCTGGCCTGCCCCCGGCCCTGCCTTCTCCCCCTGGGGCAGATCGGATGACGAGGCCACGATCTCTAACTAAATATTGCAAACTAACAAAATGAAATATTATGTAAAATGGGAAGTAATTTGTTGGAGAAAGGTAGGTTACCAACTTATTTTGTATAGGTACCTACCTAATCTAACAAATCAAACTTACATTATATTTTTGCAATTGGATTGAAGTTTAGTGTCTTCACTACCTCAGTGGTTGGAGCTTTGGTTTTCAAGGAACGATGACTGTCAAAGTAGGTACTTAATGTCGTAATATAGCCCATTAATGTAACGGATGTCGAAGAGAAAACTTTAATAACTTTCATATAATCACGTCATACAACAGCCTTAGGACCACCAAAGCTAAGCTCACGGAAAAATGCATTTAATTAACTAAGTTATATAATTAGTTTTACGTAGGCCTGGTTTTGTTCTATACGATTTGCAAAATGTAGAGAACAAAATCAAAACATGTCTGCCTTTTGCGAAAACGACGACTTTTTACAAAAGATAGACAATTTATGAATTATTATAAAATTTATAACTAATTCGTTGTTGTTTTTATTGATTTGGAAGAACAGAAAGTTTTAACACATCGCCATCTAGCCCCAAAATAAGCAAAGCTTGTAAGTACTATAGGAACCAGATTACTGATAGAATACTTAAATACTTTTTTTTTGTAAATACCTATGTTATAACACTCAGACACAGAACAAACATCCATGTTCATCACACAAATGTTTGGCCTAGGTGGGAATCAAACCCACAACCTACAGCATAGAATGCAGAGTTACTACAGACTGAGCTGTCAAGCCAGTCATCGGGTAAGCTCAAAGATTAAACTCTCAAAATCCCATTGTCTTTTGATAGTTGAAACCGATTATCTACCAGTGAGCTTATACAGCTTAATTTATATAGGTCGCTGGTCTACCTTAATCCCACGCATGATAAATATCTTCTTAAATCTCCAGGCGCACAGATCTTTGAGTCGAAGGATACCTTTAGACATAAAACAGACAGAATGACAAACCGACAAACAGACAGACGGACGAAATTTAAAAAAAAGTTTGTTTGGCTAAACTCAAACCTAATACATATCCTAAACCTTATCCCTAACCTATACGAGTATCTTTAAACTTGAGAAAACAGTTATTTTGAAATCACAGACAGACACTTCAATTTTTTTGATATTAGGTATGTAGGTACCTAGATGATGTATAGACACATAATTAAGTAATGCGCGAAAAACCTAAAAAATCGATTCAATTTCATTTGTAATTTATTACTTTACATAGAGAGTAAACTTTCTTTTACGAGAAAATGATAATGTGTGAAAACAAGTCTTGGGAATTTAACATATTTTTTATGCTTTAATCTATTGTGAATCTGTTTACAAACGATAACTGTTACGTATACCTATATAAGAAACGAAACAGATATTCATTATGAAAACGAAAGTTAAACCTGTTTCAACGGTTTTTTTTTTGCCAAAACATTCTCATGCATTGTATAATCATTAAAAATATAATCTGTGTGGAGTATTTAAGTCTGTGTAGGTCAGTCCTGTCTCTCATTAATTATCCACGAGTATTTCGCTGTTATGTAACTGTAGGTAAGGTTTTGTAGGCATGCCAATAACGGCAGTCTATTCACTTATCATTCATACACGGATTTTCACTATCACTTAAATACTCGAAATATCGATGTAGTGAGATGTTTATGTTTACCTAGTAATCGCCAAACAGATAACTAATAAAATCGGCCAAGTGCGTGTCGGTACACGCGCAACGGTAGTCACATATATAAACTCTAACAAAAATTAGCGTTGTTTTCACGAACCCGCAATATTTTTTATTTCCATTCAAACACTCTAAAACTGCAAAATACGTTTTCTTCCATAATTTGATTTCTAGATAACGTAGAAAAATAATAATAAATAATGCCTCCGGACACTCCTGGGACCTTAAGATTTCAGATGATACAGTTTTCATGGAAATTGGTTCAGTACTTAGTTTTCAAATAAAACCCGGTCGTATGTGTCCGGGTTACTCTTTTATAAATATGTTTATATTTAAATAAATAGATATAGAAGACTGCATAATAATCACATTTAAAGTGTATATAAGGGTCATCTGGTAGTTTATCGATTGGTGCCGATTCTTTTGTCGAACGTTTTTAAACATAGGACCAAACACTAGTCTCGACGCAAGCATTTATGTATGCCTGATAAATTAAAGTTGAAAGTAGAACGTGCGCTACACGTCGCTTATGACGACTTAACAAACTAAAAAGCGCGAAAAACGCATTTCTGCCTAAACAAAAACCTATATTGAATACAGGTATTTTTTCTAAACTCTTAATATTAACATACTGGTCTATCTATCGGTATATTTTAGAACTTAATGCCGGAGGGTATCAACTCGAGCTAATTTGTTGCTAATCATGTTCTAAAATTCTAAAACCAAAAGTTTTATATTACTATTTTAATTAATAAATGGTGTAACATTCATACGAGTGTGAATGGGAACGTTGGAAGAAGAAGACCTTGGCATATTTTCGTAGACCAGTTGGTGACGTTTAGAAAAAAGCCCTGGTCAAGAGTAAGCCCTGGTCAAGAGTACCTACCTACCTACTCTAAACAATGAGGAAGGAGAAAGGTGATGAGATTGAATGAAGCATATAAAAAAAAAATTATATGCCAGCTTACAAATATTGCAAAGAGCCCAAAATAAAATTATTAAAACATTATTCGGATACAACTTCTTGGAACCTACTATTAATATTTACAGACAAACGAAACTAATGAATTTAAATCAAATGTATAAATTTAACACATGCTTACTAATTAGAAAAATATTAACTAAAGACGTACACTCACATATGGTATTTACAAAAAAAAATAACATACAGAAACGTATAACAAGGCAAGCAAACAACATTATAATAAGAGCACCTAGAACAAACTATGGTAAAAAGAACATCATGTATGAGGGAGCGCAACTATACAACAAATTACCAAAAGACGTCAAAGAGGTTGACTCATTTTTTACTTTTAAAAGATTACTCAAAGCACATATTTTAAGGGATTCTTCATTAATTAATTAATTGTATAAAAAATAATAATATTAATGGTTCAGCACGGACCATTAAAATGCAAAGATTTCTGTACTGCCTTTAACTACACTGTGGCACGGGTAAGCTTTGTGCGGCAGCGCTTGTTGCGAAGCAAGCGCATCTACACAGAACTACCCACACACTATAAAAAATGATTATGTTTTGTAGATTACCTATGTATTTTTGTTCTTTGTATGTTTGTTACTTTCTTTCGTTGTTTTGGTATTGCAAAACGCCCACAGGCACATTAGATATTATTTAGCTTTAGTTTTCTCTGTAAGTGAATTTGTAATTCTTAAGAGAAAATAAACATCTTAAACCGTAATAATATCGTAGCAATTGGAAAGCCGTGATTTCTGTACTCTTTTGGGAAACAAGTCGTCATCGTCACGTTAAACTGAAATGACATGAAATGAAATCGGATCACAGCTGTAGTCTGTAATCCCCAAACTAAGGCATATTCTTAGATCTCCAGCTGCTGATATCCTTGAAGGGTAGTCAGAGGCACGTCCAAACATTAAAAAATAAATAAATAGGATCACGACTGTAATCCTCAAGTACGGTAGACATCCTCACAGATCTACAGGCGCTCAGATCCTTGGAGATGTCTAAAGGGGTTAGTCAGAGGCACGTCCAAACATTATATTTGGCGCCACATTTTGCAGTAGTTAGCATTCCACACGTGATATGTTGCAAAGTTGCAAGTCCATCGGATCTAATTATGTGATTTACAAAGTCGTCTCAGTTTCTCCACTGTAATTGATTTATGATACCTTCGTTATAGGTACCTCTACTCATGATACAAAATTGTCAATGCATCTCAATTCTCAACCGCAACAATTTACCGCAATATTTGTAAAAGTAGCGCATTCGACTTTTAGCGCACAAAAAAGGGTAAAAATTCTACTACGAGTAATGAAATAAATAATTGTAAACGAGAAAAGAGGTATCAACTGCACCTTGGTACAGATTTAATTGGGAACCTGAAATAGCATAGACTAATAATATAAAAGAAAACAAATATGGACGGAATGTAGTTTTGCTACTAAGTACCCACTAAAGAGATTATGTTTTTTTCCACCTAATTACCTAATTAATTACCCCTGTATCACGCTATATCCAGAATACACCCCTGTCGAGACATATCAAGAAGCATCGAATGATGCTATCGAGTGTTAAACAGAGCGAAAGAATCATTCAGATGGTTGCTTTCTCTAGAATAACGTCACTTTTCCAATTCTTTAATAATTTCTGCAAGAGGGAAGAACGTGCGATGACTAGTGACTACGCATCAGCAAAACTTATACTTATACCTACTCATACACCTAAATGGGTTATTGTGACGACTTCGTACACTCGACCAATCAAAATGACATCCTAATCACTACATAGTTTAAAACAAAGTCGCTCTCTGCTGTCTGTCTATCCATATATTTATGTAGGCACCTATGCTTTTTTAATAGTTAGAGTGATTCAAGCAGAAGGTTTATATGTATAATACATGCATATTAAAGTTGAGAAGCTCTGATAAATTTAGAGGTTTCTAATGTGATGTCGTAAATAAACAAAACGGATTACGATGAAATTTGCTGAAAATGTAGATATAGTGCCCAAATAGACTACTTGAAATACAAAAAAACCTCGCAAAAATGTTGATTTTGGTACCAATGGAGCTGGTGTGTTATCACTCTGACATCAGTGTTAACATCAGTCGTCATAGCAACGTGAGTTATCTACTCTATGCGATTATTGAAATTTGGACATGACAACGTTTGTCGCGGGTCTGCTAGTAAAAAATAATTTTGAAATCCTATACAATGACTATGACTAACAAACCCGCGACAGACATTGTCCTGTCCAAATGTCAATAATCACGAGATCTGAGAGGATTTCTACTCGTACTTCGGGATTACAGTCCCGATCCTATTTCCATTACATATACCTACCTATAGGCACAGCTATAGGCATGTTATAACCGATACAATGTGGGTACAGGGAAAGTGCATAGATCCATTGGATTAAACAGGCTGCGTAGTAGGTAGGTACAAAACTAGTTAGAAACTACCGGCTACAAGAGAGTTCAATTCTGTACATTGAATAAAAATCTATACATATAATAAAACTATAGAAGAGTTCAATTCTGTACATTGAATTAAAACTAAAAAAAATACTCCTAGGGGTCTTCATATAGTAACACAAGCCAAAAAAAAACATTTTGAAATTTTTGTCAGTCTGTCTGTCTGTTGTCCGGCTTTCACGCTAACACTACTGGGCAGATTTTGATGAAACTTTTTTTATTATATAGTTATTAGTCCTCGGCAACTTATAGGCTATAATTTCGGAAGATCGGAAATTTAAAAATGTCTGTCGCCCAGCGAAGCGGGCTTGTTATTAATATTATAGGTATTGCCATCTTGCAACCCTATTGCATGAAAGTCAAGATACTCAAGATACAGATCTTTGAAGATCTCAAAGATCTGAGAGAATGTCTACCGTACTTGAGGATAAATCCGAAAGTTTGTAAGGATTTTTCAATCACACCCAAACGACCATTTGGATTGAACTTGGTATTCCAAGTTCCTTTATACTGATACATAAATTTATGTCCTGGAATGGCATACATTTTAACCATATCTATGTAGAGGTACGCAAGTGTGATTAATGTTATGCCATAAAAAACAAAACTGAAAATATCTGTAAAATATTTTTCTATAAAAAAACCATTTGAATCGTGATAACTGTTTTCAAAATTTCTTGTTGCATTGATTTTGAATAGGTATCTACTAAGGTATATTTACTTATGTACCGGGGTTATTTAAAATTATTAGGCCAAAAAACAGGAAGTCCAATCGTTGTAATATAATTATTTCTTTTCGTTTTGTTATTTACCAAGTAGGTAGTACATTCATAATTTTTTATCAAGGCCCTCATGGCTTATATGTACAAAATCTTTTAGAGGTTTTGTCCATTCTCACTTTAATGTTATGGAAACAGATAGCAAAGGATTTATCTGTCCTTTTATCTATTAAAGGTTTTTATACTACGATCCCTCTCGAGCGAATCCCTGTCTATCCCAATTTAGTTCCCATCAAATGTAAATTGCTTTCATGGCCGATGCCAAGTACCTACCTAATTATAGTTCCATGGTCTTTTGTATTCCTGTCGTTAAAGTTCGAGTTGAAAACCCACAAGCATAACCTAATGTTACCTACTTTTAAGCCGTGGATACACACTAGGGGACATTTTGCCCGCACCATGACGCGCAACATTCAATCTACGTGACGCTGCAACATTTTAAGTGGCGCGCGGGCAACTTTAGCTATTACACTGAGTAGTATGGCCTGTAAAAAGTTCCACAATGTTGTCTTCATGTTCTCATGTCCGAGCGACATGTTGGAGTACATGTCACTCCATTTGTCCACAAGTGTATCCGTGGCTTGTTCATGGCGTCCGCGCTTCAGTGATCTGTGACGGGCAACGGTCTACTTCACCATCGCTAATATGCGAATTCCACATTCGCGAGAAAGCTCCCCACACGTCGCAGAAACAAACCAAAAGAACTTAATTTATTTATTGTTACGAAATAAACAACCATCTCGTCTCGGTGGCGGTCGATCCAGTTGAGAATTGAGATTGCACGCGGCGTGGTGGGGCCCACGATCGCCGCTGCATTAACAAATCGTTCGGCAAAATGGTCACACCTCGATCGCTTCTGCTGCTGCAACTCGCCGCGCTTACTTTAGGCATCGTTTGTGCTACAGTGCAGCAGGACACTGGAAGTTATGTGGATTTATCGAAGAAGATTGAGCTGTCGGAGGGAGTTTTTGTCAAATTCCCTGAAACGAACGACACAAAGCTGATGTCGTTTGAAGTGGAGACCCTTGGAAAACATGAAGAAGGTAAGGATTTTGTTAACTTTTACTTGTAAATTTATTTGCTTGTCGAATTAGGATAGGTAGCAAACATACCCTACAATGTAACAAGTAAGATCAAAACTTTGCTCATTAAAATACAAACTAAAACTCTTTTAGGTACTTATACTTACCTACTTGTTTAGTATGTATTTGTTTACTTAGAAGCTAACTACTAGGTTAGGGTTTTTAATGTAAGAAGATAATTAATTAATACCTAATGCTGTGCTACCTAGGTAATTATGGCTAAAAAATAATTAATATGTAAGTAGATAGGGTAATTAGTCCAGAATGAGTTAGTCCATCTTTGTCTTACAAACTTCAAATAAGTCTAAGTCCATTCTTCTTGCAATCTCTGAAATAATACCTAATGTATTCGATTGGATTATTCTTAGCTGTAATATAAAAATGAATCGCTAAATGTGTTGCTAAGCGCAAATCTCGAGAGCAGCTGAAACGATTTCTATATTTTTTTTTTTGTTGTATGAATTCGTTATTATCAGAGAAAGTTCCTATGGAAAAAAAAATTGACAGGACAACGTCTGTCGTTCTCGTTACAGCTAAGTTCTGATAAAATAATGATTTATCAGACTATGAATAGGCGGTTCAAAATCACCAAGTGGAAAATTTGCCGTCTATAATGAAAATATTTATGTTGTGCCCACAAAGACAAGCTTTAATCTTTACTTTCTACGTTGCGATAAACTTCTAGCTATGAATTATTTATAATATCAGTATAGTGAGAATACCTATATTTAAATATTTAATTTTATTTTATTTGCATTGAAAATTTAAAACAATTTCCTGGCAATTTCGCTAATAGGGAACTTTTGTACGTCAGGAAAGCAGTTAGTTCATTGATCAATTTCGCTTGCTTATAAAACTAAACCACTAAGTAGGTTAACATTACATTATGCACAACATTTTAATACTTTCGACCCGAACCACTAACTACCTCGAAAAGAAAGGAGGCAAACGTGAATAATTAGTTATATTATACCAGTATTATAGCAGTGTTAGCCGAGTGGGAGGTACCTCGACTTTTAATCTGAAGGTCGTGAGTTCGAATCCCGGCGTGCATCAATGAATTTTTCCGTTCGAAAAATTTATATGCACATCAAAAACACGTGCTCAAAACGGTGAAGGATAACATCGTGAGGAAACCAGTTAGTATTCTTATAAGCGGCGATGGGCTTGCAACCTGTCACGTATGGAATGCTAACTACTGCAAAATGTGCCAAATATAATGTTTGGACGTGTCTCGGACTACCTCCACTAGAGATCTTCAAAGGATCTAATTGTCTGGAGATCTCAGAGGATGTCTACCGAACTTGGGGATTAAAGTTGTGAAAAAAAAAATCGTTCATGCGTAAATTATCTATAAGTAGCGTAGATGTTGATCAACAACCTATGTTTAAAATTTGGTTAGCGCTTTGTGAATAAGTAGTAATGATTGCATGTGCAGTGCATGGCCAATGTCAACCGACCGCTGGTATGTCGTGCAATAATAGGCCGCACGTAGATCGGACAAGCTCTGCCTTTAGGATCCGTGTGCCAGATCACGATACTTCTAGCATTTTAATTATTTTAATTTATTAAGGTCTACTAACAATTGTTACAACGACACATGGAAAAAATAGGTACAATAGTATTGTCGTCTACACAATTATTATGCTAATTGCACAATTTATTATATATAAAAATCAATGCCAGTTTTCACCTATCCAAACCAAATGTTTAGGCATTGTTCGGACTATATTTAGTAGATGGTTTACGTGAAGTTTGCACAAAATCAGGAGATTTTTTATCCAGGTACCACCCGTGCGAAGCCGGGGCGAGCAGCTAGTTACTTATATATAATAGGTAAACACTGCATGCATATAACATCTGATAAATTAATGTTAAAACATTAACATAACGGTAGTTTCCTCAAAGATTCGATATGATTAATCCGATAAAAGTATTTAAACATTGAATTATTCAGTTTCAGGTCGAAAAAAGAAGAAAAATATGATGGAACGTCTGCTGCCACTCTTCATCATGCCATTCCTGATCCAATCAGCCATCGTGCCTATGTTCCTCGGCATGCTAAAGTTCATGCTTTTCAAGTCCTTCATGGTAGGAAAGCTGGCGCTGGCACTTATCCTTCTCAACGCCTTCAAAAACCAGAACTCTTCTAAAGGACGAGATGCTGAAATGGCGGACGCACATTACGGGTACCAGGGCGGACATGGGATGGAGGAGTATGGGGCTTATATGAATTAGCGCCAATTAAAGTTGCCCAGAGGTAACGACCAGACACGATCCAAACTGGCATTTACCTTTGTGGATCCCGATCTCGCATTATGCCGCTTCGATGCAATAATTACAATACAATCCACGCAAAATTATAGAGCTAGAGATTCCATTTCATTAAAAATAATGCGGCAACTCACTGCGAAGGCGAACAGATAGTTGTAATCCGAGCCTAAAAAACATAACCCCCTCAATATTTTTTTTGCATTTGGTCCCGAAATTAGGTCAGGAAAAATCAAGAAAATTTCCGCCGAGGTCAGGAAAATTCTGACGTAAAGTTGAATGACTCCGAGGTGGTTATATAAAATTTTCATCTGTGTCGGTTAAGGCCCTGTATGTCGACGATTGCTCTTTTTCGAAAAGAAAAAAGAAAGACTTCTGAACAAGCCACATCTCTATTTTTATAATGTATAGTATACTAGCGACCCGCCCCGGCTTCGCACGGGTAGCATGTTATTATACATATAAACCTTACTCCTGAATCACTCTATCTATTAAAAAAAACCGCATCAAAATCCGTTGTGTAGTTTTAAAGATATAAACATACATACAGACATATAGCAAACATACATACAGACATACAGACGCGGGAAGCGGAAAGCGACTTTGCTTTATACTATGTAGTGATACTCGTGTCACAATGTTTGTTCCCGTACTCCTCCGAAACGGCTTGACCGATTCTCATGAAATTTTGTGAGCATATTAAGTAGGTCTGAGAATCGGCCAACATCTATTTTTCATACCCCTTAGTGATAAGGGTTGTCCACCCATAACATTTTTTTTTAATTTTTTACTACTACCTTCTCACCTTCTACTGTGTATTAATTAGTAAAATGTTTTGAATAGCTGCACCAAAAAGTGGTTATTTTCGATCTGTGATGTTGTCGTCATTATGTACCTACCGTATCTTTAAATGTAAAACCTTTTTGTATTGTTTAATTTATTAAATCAATTATGTAAGTAGGTATAACTAATGTATTAGAAATATTTAAATATTAAAGATAAATTTACTTATTAAGACTGTTACTATAGTGGGTATCTGAATAGAAGATAAATAAAATAGTATAGGTTATTTATTTCTTAATATTAAATACATTTATATTATTTTACATTCTCTTGTTATATAACTAAACCTTACCCTCTCTATCGCTAAGTTCTCTGTTCAAAAAAAAACAACATTGCCATGAAAAACAAAAAAACAAAAAAAATAGTGAAAATGAAATCTCGCATGAGTGATGATTACCTCTGCTCTAAAAAAATTGCAAATCAAATGCCCATAACAAAGTTTCGTGCCAGTTCCAAGTAGGTATTATGACAATAGGTACCTAAATATTAATTTTGTAAAAACAACACACGGTACGATTAAGTATTCCAAAAGTTAGAGGTCAGTTTCGTAAACGAGAAATCTACTGGTATTTCTTCGCACCGTGATTGCAACTCAGTCACGTTCCACGCTCACTTCAAAGTGGTATTGCGAACTGAACTAGATACACTGATAAGGTTTCTATTAGTGGGTTCCTACTGTCAACTTAGATTGATCATTTTTCATAATTGCAACAGTTTTGTAACTCATGTGAATAAAAATACCTACTAATTCGCAAGAAGAGAAAGGTGGAGCGAGACGGTGAGTAAAATCAGTTAGTTGTATTTTTTTTGATTCTCTAATTCAATGAGTACTTAGTAATAATTTATAGCTAGGTATATCATTAGAAATAGCTGTGCAAGGGCAAAATGTTTTAAAATTGTAGGTACCTCACTGTAGGGTACCTACCTACCTACCTAGTTAAGATAGATCCTATGAGTAAATTCTAAGAGAAAGTAGACAATTTACGGTAGGTAGGTAGGTACACAACTAACACAACACAACCTCTTTCTCTAACAACCTTGACGGAACGGGTAGGGAACAGAAGAGAAGGTGCAAGGTGTGTAAGGTGAAAATATATATTATTCAGAGGTAGCAGATTTTACATATATTTATTTATCTATAAATCTATCTTCTTATATATAAAACTAGCGACCCGCCCCGGCTTCGCACGGGTAGCATGTTATTATACATATAAACCTTCCTCCTGAATCACTCTATCTATTTAAAAAAAACCGCATCAAAATCCGTTGTGTAGTTTTAAAGATATAAGCAAACATACATACATACATATTACATACAGACGCGGGAAGCGGAAAGCGACTTTGCTTTATACATACTATGTAGTGATATTCTCTTCAATACAATGCCAAATTCAAAGCGATTTTTTAAATTTTGTCAGGACAGCGACTGTCGCGGGACAGTTAGTAATTAATGATCGGGGCGGGGCGGACCCACTGCAAATGTGGTTACCTATGTGATGTTATTTTATAACATAGGAACTAGGTAGGTGGTAAGTTCCTACCTTCCCACCCATCATTGGTTGAATGATGATGAGTAGGTAATGTTGTTTCAGATGACGTCTAGATTAACCACGTGGATAAATAAAAACAAGGTTACTCTGCTCATCGGGTTATGCCTTTGTCTCATCATATCCACAGTAACAGTGGGAACTATGGCAAACGCTGAAAACACGAAGTGCGTAGCAACTGCACTGGATCCATTAAGGAGTTTGATAAATACCACAAAAGTAAGAGAATCTCAGAAACAAGCTTTTGTAAAATCCTTCCAACCTTCAAGCAAGCAAGATGTGTTATGTCACGTCACCGAGAAATCGCACTTAAATTTGAAAAAAACGTTTACCCATTACTTTAGAGCACCTATCCTAATTTAGGACCTAGTTATACTTTTTCAAACGTAGGTATGGTAACGTAAATAAATATAGGGTGAAAACATTTCACATATGATCAGCAGGACTATTTTGTAAAAACATGATTATCATGTTATGGTACTGAATGCCATAATACCTACGCTTTTTATGCTGTTTAGGCACCCATACCTACGAATCATAATCCATATCTAATAATCAAATAAATATAATTTAAATTGGTAAATAGCTGTCTTATTAAACTCTAGGTACCACTTAGATAGGCATTTACTACCATGATATGCATGCTTAACAGTTGTTATTTACTAGTGTCTCACTCACAAAATAACTGTGAATAAAAAATGATTTTGTTGTTTGATAACTGAAAACCTTTAAAGTAAACTTATAAGAAATCAATGAATGAATGAATGAAAATGCTTTATTGTACACCATTAAAACAAAATAATAAAGATATAAACTTAAACTAGAACTAGAAACTAGATTTTAGAGAAATACATCATCTGTGAAAATTTCAACTGTCTAGCTATCACGGTTCACGAGATACAGCCTGGTAACAGACAGACGGACAGCGGTGTCTTAGTAGTCCCGTTTTTTACCCTTTAGATACGGAACCCTAGAAACATAAAAAATAATTCATAATATCTCGTAACCTACCTATTTACCTAACTACGTAGTTAGCATTCCACACGTGACAGGTTGCAATCCCGTCGCCGCTTTCAAGAATACTAACAGGTTTCCTCACGATGTTTTCCTTCACTGATAAAAACACGTGTAACGCGCATATAGGTACATTTTTCGAACAGAAATATCCATTGATGCACGGCCAGGATTCGAACTCGAAATTAATTGGAAATTAATAATATCTACCTAGGTACCTATTTACCTAACTACATGAATTCAATAATTCAATTTCAAACTTTTTATTCGATCATGTGAAGTACCACCTATTTACCGACTTACTTTACCGATAGTGGTAAAATAGCGCCACCTGCCAGCGGAATCGCAAACCTCTTTCATCTTACCTCTCAAACCCCGAGCGGTCGCATGAGACCGCGAAAAGTACCTATAATACGTAGTAATAGTAACATCAAATGAAACTAAATGGCGCTGGAATGCAAAAATCAAGTTTGTTGTATGGGAGCCCCCCTTAAATATTTATTTTATTCTGTTTTTAGTATTTGTTGTTCGAGCAGCAATAGAAATACATAATCTGTGAAAATTTCAACTGTCTAGCTATCATGGTTCATGAGATACAGCCCTGTGACAGACAGACAGACGCATAGACGGACAGACGGACAGACGGACAGACAGACGGACAGCGAAGTCTTAGTAATAGGGTTCCGATTTTACCCTTTGGGTACGGAACCCTAAAAAGAATACCAAGAAGGTTCCGAGTCTGAGTTCTTAACAAATTAAAAAAAAATTGTATGATATATTCGGCACCATAGAGGTAGCAGTAAATAGGTTTAATGATTTTTTTAATTCACAAACTTAGTGCACACGATGTTCTAAATTCAATTTACTTTATCCTCTAGAGAATAAAAACGGCTTTTGCACTCAGATATTGAAGAGCAAAATAGTATATTATGCAACTAGTGAATAAAGGACGGATTTAAAGCGAGGGCCGTAGATGAGCCACGAGCAAGTGAAGGATTCTAATGATTGAATCACGAGCGCAGCGAGTGATTCAACTGTTAGAATCCTGAACGACGCGAGTGATTCATGGCCCTCGATATAAATTCGTACTTTATTCAGGAGTTGCATACTATACTTTATACCATGACTACGAGAATATTTATTTAATCTAATGCCAAACTCCTTGTCGCAAATATCGACCAATCAAATCTCGAGAATTTATTTGCACCAAAGAGTTTTGAATTTCGAATCTCAGCGCAAGGAGTTTGTGTAAGCATTGTAATAGAGACCGGATATATTTTGTGTTCCAAATTCAAACACCAAAATAGTGAATAAAAACAAAACAGTGAATAAAAGGCCTTTTTATTCACTGTTTTGCGTGAATAAAATAAGCTTTTTAAAGTAGGTATGGTATAAATACTCTTTCCGAGATGGTGGGATGAAAAGTTTTTTTTGTTGACGTGAAAGTTTTTTTGTATTTAGTGAGTTTTACGCTTTAAAATTCGATTTTGCTACAAAAATTCAGTTCCCATAATTATTGGCTTTGTGATTATTTATCAATTTTATCAAATCATCTGCTCTTGAAATATTTTGAATTAATTGGAATTTTAAATACCTACTACGGACAAAATGACAAATACTTATTACATGTCCCAGGGACAAAACGACATAGTCAAGAGTCTATGAAAAAAGTTATTGATGCAGTAAAAACAATGAAATGGGCATCTTAGACTTATGATATCCAGTATAAGGATTTACTTAGACTCTCTTCGAGTCAGACAGCGATGATGAACTTATTGCCATCGTTTTGCAAGATACTGGGAATGACTGTAGGTACTTGCATTTATTACAATGACCTTTACTCGCGATCCAGGCCTGCTGAAGGATGGCTAAGGTGCCTAAATTGCCCCTTTGGGCTCACGCCGAGTAGGTAGGTTTATGCTGACCTGCCCAACCGCACCAAACGTTTCATTTGTGCGCTTTGGGTTTATGCAATTTTGGCCATTAGTACTATGCCCATACAGTACCTATGGAAAAAATGGTTTATTAAAAATTATTTTAAGTTTATTAAAAAGGTTTTAATGATTTCGTTAAAAACTTATTTTGCATAAGTGTTGGTTTTTTTGTTGTTTTTTTTTGTCGTTTTTTCTATAGTAAATGAATCTAATGATATTAGTGTACGATTACTGTGTTCTAGTTATAGGTGCCTAATACTTACATAAAAAAATATGACGCTATTAAAAAATCCTATGTCATTTTTGGCGTTTTCCCCTTATAGGTAGGTACATCATGCTACACTTACATTCACGGTGGATTGGTTAGTTGATTACATCGACTACATTGTAGTCGATGGTTGATTACATAAAAACAGAATGAACGTGTGCAAAATTGAATTGCAAATTACACCTTTGCGAAACTGATTGAATTTCTCTTCGAGGTCTTGATTTTCTAAAGAGCGCATACCGTCATATACATTGTCATTTTACATGGCAGATCGAAATTAGCTTTCTTTGTATAACGAGCAATGTATGACGCGTGAGATAAAGTTTGAGTAAGTGAAACAGAAAATTATTTTAGTACAAAAGAGCGAGACAGGTAGCAAATCGGAAGGAGGAATCGGACGTCTATTTGGTCTATATACATAATGTATGCAGACCGCATCTTCAGACTATCGGATCGGACGTGTATTGCTGTTCAAACAAAATGTATAGCACGAGCGCCTTCCGATAGTCTGATCAGACTATCGGATCGGACTGTCGGATGAAAAAATCGGACGTCTATTCCCAGCCTAAAGGCTATCATCTGCTATTTGATAAGTCTATAAAAAAAAACTTAATAATTTACTTTCTATCTGGTACCTACCTACGTAGCTTCCTTTTATTTTTAAATTCATAGTGGGTAAAAGTCTAAGTAGGTAGGTACCTACCTACCAACCTACAAAAATGAAGTTGTATTGGACTACATAAACTTCTATCTTCTAAACGGCTTGGAATCCCATTCTGTGGTACAGATTATTTTATAGGACAAAATCGACATAGGACTTTACAAAGCAACCAGTTAGGTACCATAAATTAGGTTACCTACATGTTACCATAAATTAAAACTGCATTTTATGACACATCCTTGACCGCGGTATCGTAACCGGAATTCGAGTCTCTCTTTCATAGGATTTTCATAATTTCACATGCGTTTTTTTGACATTTCTAAGCTTCTAAGTAGGTAGGTATCCAGTTTGCATAAAAACGTGCAAACATTGAATAATCTAGTAGGTAGCCTACCTAGTCCCGGGTCTTTTTAGGGTTCCGTACCCAAAGGGTAAAATCGGAACCCTATTACTGAGATTTCGCTGTCCGTCTGTCTGTCTGTCTGTCACAGGGCTGTATCTCATGAACCGCGATAGCTAGGCAGTTGAAATTTTCACATATTAGGTAGGTATGTATTTCTATTGCCGCTTTATGGTAAGTAGGTACCTACCTAACTACCTGCTTAATTATGTTTTCAGGACTACTACAGGCTGCCAAGACACATCATTCCAAAGATTTACAAACTCACACTATGGCCAGATATGAACAAGAAGACTTTTAGTGGCGCAGTGGCAATACAAGCGGAAATTTTAAAGCCCACGGACATAATACAGTTGCATTCGAACAACTTAGTTATCAAATCAGTATCACTTAGGTACCTACATAACTACATAAGTGACCTAGCCTACTTAGTGTGAAAACGCAAAATTTTAGTTTATTTAGCTACAATTTATGCTGTTTTCAGAGATAACACTAAAAATTACGCTTTAAAGTCTACAACCAGTACATCAGACAAAAGAGAACTGCTCGTTATAGAGTTGTTTACTGTAGTGCCAAAAGGAAAATACGAGATCTCAATCAGTTTTGGAGGCAAACTTGATAATGGAATCATTGGATTTTACGCGAGTACTTTCAAGAACAACAGGTAAGATTGTTTCAAATTACTTTATCTAGGTATTTATCTCATTAAAATTCCAATTAGGTAGGTAGGTACCTATGCCGAAAGTATGCTAACGAGATCACTTAACTCTCTCGATTTCGCATAATTTTTCTACCTACTAAGCCTCCTTCACTTATACATATATGGTAGGTAGGTAGGTACCTACTAGGTAAATGTGTTAATTTGGCAAATTTTACGTTAAATTTGTTTATTATTTTCATTTTTGGTAGGTAGGTACTTAGGTACCTACATAGGTAGCAGATAACACATTTTTTCTAGTTTATTATATACCTACGTATAGCGGTATAGGTATATTACGTAGGTACGGTCTACTTACTTATTAGTTAGTAGTAGTAGTAGTACCTGTAATATCCTATAATTGAATAACTGGCTCACCACAGTACAAGAATATTATTATACTTTATCTGCCTTCAGCTTTTAGCTTGAACCTCTCTCAGTGCCTCTGTCTTACGTCCCTCGTCCAATGCCAGGAGCCAATCTTACCAAGTACCGTGGTCCGGCCCGTCCGGTCGACATTGACAGTTGACTGACATTGACAGCTGCTTGTCATTGACACTGGCAGATGCTTAACCGGCTTACTTCTTGTACTCATGAGACAGCAAATGTAATCTACTTTAGGTAGATACTTGTTATGTTTATTGCATACACTACAACCCCTTTCTTATTTTAAATATTTTTATTTATATATACATGACCTGCTTATTACACACATCACATTAAACAATAAATACAGACCTGCATTTCTAGTACATTTATAACACACAAATAAAATTAAGTTCTAAGCAACTATGTTCCTTCTTAGCTTTTGTCCTGTTTCCTCATTCCTGATTGTTATTCCCGCTGACTGCTTTTTCCACTATATGTGATGTAGGGTTGAAGTTGGGGATCACTTTTGTCTTTTCTGTCTCCTTGACCTAAACCTTTCTTACTTCTGTTATGTCTGGAATTTCTGCTCTTATTTGTATGTCCCCATATTCCTTCCCCTTTTGTTAATATTGTTGACAAGCCATAGAAAGCATTGCAGTTATCTATAGTTCTTGACATAATATTGAATTCCAAAATGTTTTCTGTATTTTGATGCAATTACCATTTTAGAAGTTCTTTACTTTGGAGAGGTCTTCTAGTACCTTAGATAGCCTCCCAGAAGGTTCCTTGATCTATCCTTCACAACATTAAATGGTGCTGCAATCTGTAATTTCATCTACTTGGATGTCAGCTCCTAATGAGCCTACTATGATTAGAGGTGTTTTGCTTGCATATGCCATCAAAGTTGTGTTAGGTGATTTTTCTTGTTTGGAACACACTACACATTCATTTTTCAAATATTTCCATGCTTCATCAGAAATTTAATTAAATTTGCACCCAGAATCAACAAACATTTCTAGGTAATGCTCCTCCTTTAAGACAATTTATTGTTGCATCCGCTCATTCATATTAGAAAACATAATAAACATCTTTCTTGTTATTAACTGTTGAGTCATTTCGAGATCTTTTGTAGTTTGTGTTTCCATTTTGCCTTTTATATTCTATGTCTCGTTTAGTCCGTATTTTAGGAGTTCTACAGCATCTCTGGAAGTGCCCAAGTTTATTGCATGCTCTACATTTCTCTGTTCTCGCTGGGCAGTATGGATTTGAAAAGTTGTGTCTAGAACTGCCACATCTACTACACTGTATTTTGTCATCAGCTGAGTCACCAGTTTTTTTCCACCTTGAAAGTCCCAAATTATTCCTTAAAATTGCATTAACTCCGTTTGCTATATTTTCCTTCTCATAGCTTCCCATCTGATAGTTTACAGCTTGCAGAGTTATTCCTGATGTCACAACTTTACTTAGTGTAGCTTCATTTCCCATAGTTAGAATCTTTTTTCTCAACTCGGTTGAAGCACATGCTTCTATTACTTGATCCATTATGTGATCATCAGGTTTTTCAAACATACATTTTGCAGCTTGGTCTCTTAGCCTTATTAGAAACTTTTCAAAGGTCTCCATTTCTTGTTGTCTTATCAGGCGGAAAATATGTCTCTCATAGGTCTTATTTTGTTGTGGAAGAAAGTGGTCATCTAGCTTTTTAATAGCCGTCTCAAAAATACTTGCACTTCTGGTAGTAGTAGCATCCTTAGTTTCTGGTAAATTGTAAAATATTTCCTGAAGTCCTGTACCTCCCAACAGTAACAATACTGCTCTTTTTTTTGTAGAACATGTTACATCGGCTGCTTCAAAGTAGATTTCTAAGGATCTCTTCCATTTCTCCCATCTTAATCCAATGGAAACGCTGTCTCCATCCAAATCAAATTTGTCCGGTGGTGGCAATTGATTCATCATTCCCTGAAAATGAAAGATTATTTTATCTTTGGTATAAATACCATCATAAGGTAAGCTTTAGCCAATGTGCAACCAATTGAATAGTAAGCGTTGGTCAATGTGCAACCTTTTTAATGGGAAGCCCTGGTCAATGTGGAACCTTTTTAATGGGAAGCCCTGGTCAATGTGGAACCTTTTTAATGGGAAGCCCTGGTCATGTGCAACCTTTTTAATGGGAAGCCCTGGTCATGTGCAACCAATTTAATGGTAAGCCCTGGTCATGTGCAACCAATTTAATGGTAAGCCCTGGTCATGTGCAACCAATTTAATGGTAAGCCCTGTGCAACCAATTTAATGGTAAGCCCTGGTCATGTGCAACCAATTTAATGGTAAGCCCTGTGCAACCAATTTAATGGTAAGCCATGCAACCAATTTAATGGTAAGCCTGTGACCTTAATGTGCAACCAATTTAATGGTAAGCCTGTGACCTTAATATGCAACCAATTTAATGGTAAGCCTGTGACCTAAATGTGCAACCAATTTAATGGTAAGCCTTTGACTATCTTATGTGCAACCCATTGCGGTAAGCCTTTGACTATCTTATGTGCAACCCATTGCGGTAAGCCTTTGACTATCTTATGTGCAACCCATTGCGGTAAGCCTTTGACTATCTTATGTGCAACCCATTGCGGTAAGCCTATGACCATACGTGCAACTAATTCAATGGTAACCTATCGACCACTATACATTTAGCTGCCTGCTATCCTATTCAGCTGGTTCGTATTTACTCCGTATCTATAAAATCATTCCAAATTAAAGAAAATGTGGATCACTTACAGCGAGTTACACTGGGTCTTTCCCACGTAAATTTAGATAAAATCTGATAGAATTTCTCGTCGAGGAATCCTCGACCTAGCAACTAACTTCAATAGTGCAATCCAGAAAAAACTTAGGTACTTACTTACTTTTCGTAGCGGAAGGTCGTTCACCATATATTAATCACTTTTAAGTATTAGAACTGATGAGATCCCGAAAAGCAGTAGAAAAATATTAGCGAAAGTGCTTGGATGTTTTAATAGACCAGTAACAATTTTAACCGCGAACCGCGTGCTTGAATCAAGCAGCTTGATGCCTTTTTTTTTTTTTTTTTTTTTTTTTTATTATTGTTCATTCATTCACTTTCCCTCTTCTGATCTGAAACTTATGTATGTTAAAACTATTGTATATATGTAGACAAAAATCAGAACAAATAATAGGGCATCCCAAAATTCGAAAAACAACCCCAAAATTATAAAAAAAAAAAATGCAAAAAGATGACCCCGGTATAGATGGCGATCGTGTGCACATCTTCTGTAATGATTTTTTTTCTTTTAGCAGTCGACTAAAATTCTGCACTATGGAGTATGGAATGCAATGCACAGCATTGCCAACTATGCAAAACGAACTGACGTTTTTGGACATCAGTTTTGGAGGGAAATATAAACGAAACGAATGACAAAATTTATGTAGATATAAACATATACGATGCCACTACTATTTATCTAGCACTCATGATATAAACCACGAATTGTTCAAAACAGCTACACGCCATTGATGGTCGAACTCAATTCATCAGTTATGAAAACCGCTGTTTGGTCTTCTTTTTTTTAGAAATGTAGTTCTTACTGACCTTTATCCTCGTCGCCAATGTAATATCCTATAATTGAATAACTGGCTCACCACAGTACAAGAATATTATTATACTTTATCTGCCTTCAGCTTTTAGCTTGAACCTCTCTCAGTAGAGGTGTTACTAATATATTCGTATTAGGTATATATAATAGGTACAAGACAGAAGTTTAATATTAGGTAATATGAATTTTGTCGTAATAGGCTATTCAATATTAGTCAAATAATAGTGAGCGACTGAGCGACGTAACGGCGACCGAGTGACGCTATTCTTCCTTACAACTGTAAGTGACTTGCCATCTCACTCTCACCCGTTGCGAGAGAATGTGACGCCGACATTCCAATTTGCAATGTATCCTCGCGGCTCTGTCCTTGCACGCGGAGGCGTTCGGTGAAGTTATTGCATGTGTTGTAATACATCTCGCTTTTTGTATCGCAGCTTCGTGGATAATTAGAATGAAACCAAGCAATGGGTATCGATAGATTAAAAAATATGCAATATTATGGGTTAGTGATTACCTATTATTTTAACGCTGCCTATTACGTACTATTATTTGAAATATTCGTTTAGTCGTGTTTATATCATCATTGCGCGTGCGTGTACTTAACATTGAGTTCGAAAGTGAGTATAAAAATGAAGCGTGCAAGAACAAGTGGACAAGACAAGACAAGTGCAAGAACAAGTGAAATAAAAAACAAAAAGAACATAAAAATAATCTACATTAATAATGTAAATACAACTTATAAATCATTGTAAATATCGTGATTTACTTTGTCAATACGCCAACTATTTCGTTGACAGTCCTAAGCCTGTAAAAGTATGAAGGCAAAGTAAATCACTGTAACGGTTAAATTGCGCGTCTTTTAGGAATAAATAATATGATAAGTTCTGACTATTATTTTTGACTATTACCCAGTAATAGGTTAGATAACATAATATTGGCTAAGCGTTATATTCGATAATAGGATTACGAATATACGATCCTAATATAACACCTCTATCTCTCAGTGCCTCTGTCTTACGTCCCTCGTCCAATGCCAGGAGCCAATCTTACCAAGTACCGTGGTCCGGCCCGTCCGGTCGACATTGACAGTTGACTGACATTGACAGCTGCTTGTCATTGACACTGGCAGATGCTTAACCGGCTTACTTCTTGTACTCATGAGACAGCAAATGTAATCTACTTTAGGTAGATACTTGTTATGTTTATTGCATACACTACAGTACCTACTTAGGTAGGTACTTACCTATTCTTATCTTACAAAGATAGCCGTTTTTGACGCCAGAGAAATCATTCACGACCACAACCGCTTGGTAGGTAGGTACCTCCATACCTACTTTTATTTGCCTAGCTAGAAAATAAAGCATTCTAAATTCAGTATGCGTCCAAAATCGATCGGCCTAGTTACTGTCTATAGTAAAGATACAGACAACTTCCTACCTATCTAGTTGAGTGAGGTGCCTTGTGTTTCGCTTTCGTTACGTTCACTTACAATTACAATTACAAACTGATCCGATTGTCTGATCAGACTATCGGATCGGATACACTCAATCTCAATGCACACGCCTCCCAAGCCTCCCAAGCCAAATCTTTCGTTTGCCGATCGTGATAAGCTTCAATGCCCGTATCCCATAGGCATGTCCGTTTTTCTACGGTCATAATAAGCCGTTCGTGGGTTCGAATCCCGTCATGCATCAATGGATTAGTACCTATTAGAGACAGAGTGTCTAGGTGTTAGTACCTATGTATTTACAAAAAAAATTATACATTGCCATTTTACTTGGCAGATCGAAATTAGTTTTGTTGATCAGACTATCGGATCGGACTGTTGGATGAAAAAATCGGACGTCTATTCTGAGAGGTCAAGCCACGCCCACTTACTCAGGTCAGCTGACAGCCCCACAGGTATAACAAGCGCTCCCAAACGCTGTGCTACGGTCGCGCTACGCTATGTATTATCTATACGCTCTCGAAACGTCTCAAAAGATATAGTGTCAGGCCAGTTATATTTAGAAAATGTTGTCGACTGTCAGTCAACTGTCAACGTCAAAATCATCTGCATCGTGTCATCGTCCGTCACTGTTGCCAGACTGGGGGTTTTCCCCCCAAATTTGGGGAGTTTTTACTGCTATGGGGGGAAAATATTTTTGGAGAGATAAATCTGCGTTTGGGTGGGATTGAGGGGACGAAAAGTCGTTATGATCAAAAACAACTGAGCGCGATCAATCAAACCGATAACTAAACTAAATAACCTTAATGCCAGTTATTCAGCACATTTTGTAAATGTGTGTGAATCGCACTTGCTAAATTGTAGTGATTATAGGTATCTATGTAAATAAAAATACTCTTATTTACCTTAGAACCTTCATTTTACATAATACACTATTATAAAAAGGTAAAATTTGTATTTTTGTTTGTTGTTTTTTAATTTAAGAGATTTCAGGGAACTATTTTATAAATTATATATATACATATATAGTCGTGGTCAACTAATTAGGGACACTCTTTGGTTAAACCGAATTGTGAATTTATTTTTTATTTTCCAACGAGTCTAAACCATATTCCATATCTCGTACATGTAAGTATAATTAGTCATTTATGTGCCCGATTATACAAACAATAACAACTTCTTAAACATTAAACCTCTTTACAGTATAGCTGATAGATTATCGTAGTGCTATTTGTTCAAATAATGCTGGCTGGCCATTTAATTAGGGACACTGAGATATTGCGTTCTATTTTCAAAATTTGAATCTCAATACTTTTTTACTTCTTCTCTTATTGTTTCGTGGTAGTTTTGGCGGCAATACCGATATTTATTTTAAGTTTTGAAAAATATTTTAAAGAAAAATGGGTAAAAATAAAAGTTGCGATCCAACACTACGAAAAATTATCATGAAGTTTGTTGTCGAGCATGGTTGGCCATACCGAAGGATAGCAGAACATTTAAATTGTTCAAAAACTATGGTATACAATGCAGTGCAACATGTCAGACGCAATAACACAGATTTAAATGTGCCCAGAACAAAAAGATCGAAAAAACAACTCCGCAAGAAGATAGAATGATAACCAGGTTAGCTAAGAAATATCCGTTTCTAGGCTCTATTTTAATTAAACACGAAGTGTTTGGGACAGACAAAAGAGCTGGTGTCTCAGTGAGGACAGTTCGACGACGTCTGGTAGAAGCAGGGTTGTTCGGAAGAGTGGCTCGCAAAGTACCGTTGTTGAAGAAAGAACATAGAAATGCTCGTTTGGCGTTTGCACGTAAATATGGACATTGGACCTACGCCCAATGGCAACATGTATTATTCTCTGACGAGATCAAGGTTAATTTGATTTCTTCAGATGGAAGGCAATACGTACGGCGTCCAGTAAAAGCGAAAATGAATCCAAGATTCACAAAAAAGCAGGTGAAACATGGCGGTGGAAACATTAAAATGTGGGGTTCATTTTCTGGACGTGGAGTGGGACCTGTGAGGAAAGTTCAGGGTAACTTAGACCAACATCAATACAAGGCAATATTGGAGGAAACGATGCTTCCCTATGCTGAGGAGCATCTCCCTATTATATGGACGTTTCAGCATGATAACGACCCGAAACATACCGCCCGTTCAGTCAAGTCGTTTCTTACCAGTCAGTCAGTATCGGTGCTAGATTGGCCAGCAAATAGCCCGGACCTTAACCCAATCGAGCACCTTTGGCACGAAATCAAGAAAAAAGTAGCCACTTATCGTACCACAACTTTAGATGAACTTAATGAAGCTTTTTGTGAGGCATGGGCAAACATTCCTGTCGAAACATGCCAGAAACTGATAATGTCTATGCCACATGCCACATCGGTGTCAAGCGGTAATTACTAACAAAGGTTTTGCTACTGGGTACTGATTTTACACGTAATAAAATGGAGCTGTTAAAGATATTATAATACTGCAGATTATTAGTTTTGTTTAACTCTATTTTTCATTATAGTTTACTGTCCTTAATTAAATGTCCAGCTACAGAATTATACCTTAAAATTGAATACATGTTCAACCTTTGATATTAAATGCTTTTTTCTATTTATTTATTCTTTTATTTACAGCCATTTAAAGCATAATAATCGGACCAAATTATGCAAAAAATAGTTACTGAGAAATCAATAGGGTTTTATATTTGTATGTACATAACCGGTTATTGTTCTTCACTATCTTGCATGTCCCTAATTAGTTGACCACGACTGTATATATATATATATAATTTAAAAAGGTAAAATTTGTATTTTGTTTGTTGTTTTTTAATTTAAGAACTATTTTTTAAATTATTTAAAGACACACAAAACAACACAACTTTTTTAATAAAGAAAAATTAAACCTTCCTTACAAAAAACTACAGATAGTCAGAACTGGAACTGGAACATAATCACAATGTCTATTCAAATTTTTAACAAGCTCCCTTCAAAATGAAAATCAATCTAGAAAAACTTTATTATTTTGAAAAATCTTAAAACCTTTTTAGTGTCTAAATGTTTTTATATTATGAAAGAATTTATGGTAAATACTTATTAAACAAGGATTTATATTATATTCATATATATTTTTAAGATTAGTTTAATTAGGTAATTATTAGATTAATAGATTGTAGTGTCCTAGCGGGGTCCACGTTGAGAAACTCTGTGATTCCTTAAGGCGCTCCCAGTCGACGATTGTTTTTGTTGGAAACGAAAAAAGAAATACTTCTGAACAAGCCACACCTCCTATTTTATAATGTATAGTTTATGTGAATAAAGATGTACCCATCTTTAATCACTTCGATAAATAATCCTACCGACCGCTGCAATGACGACAAACACACGTCGGCGCGTGGTCCGCCTTAGCTTTCTACATATTACCTATCTTTAACAATAAATCACAAGTTGATTTTAATAGTAGGTACCTTTAAAAAATATTTCGATCATAAATTCTAAAACGTATCATTTTGAAATAATATCTTTATCGTGAAAAGTTTCTGTTATTATGTTTTCAGCATAATAGAAATCTAGGTAGGAACCTGAAGTAATATACTTATAAAAATAGGAGATGTGGCTTGTTCAGAAGTATTTCTTTTTTCGTTTCGAAAAAGAGCAATCTACGACTGGGAGCCCCTTAAAATCATTGTAACCAACTGGAGCAATAAATAAATGACTATGAATATGAGGTTTTGGGGAGAATGCGAGGCGGACATTTGGCAACACTGTCGTCCATTGTTTAATTGTTTTGTTGTTTGTATTATATTTATTTCCTTTGTGTTGATTGTTGTTATTTTATTGGTATGATGTGAATTAATAGAAAAACGTCCTCCAGCCCTATCTTTTCTATGCTTTTATTACCATTCCTGAGTAAAATAAAAAGTGTTTTACCCGTCTATTACAACTTACGAACTACGACAGCCAGAATGGCAAATTGTGTAACAAAGAAATCAGAAAGATTATCGCAGTCTGTCCTGCCGGTTCACTACAAACTATTACTGCACCCCGATTTGAAAACAGGACTGTTCCAAGGAAGCGTTCAAATCAATATCAAACTATTAGAAGAGAAAGAAAGCGTAAAATTAAACATACACTTTCTCGACATTAAAAATGTTAAAGTGCTCAATCAGGGTAAATTGGTGCCGGTTTTAAGGTTTTTTGAAGATAAAGAATTAGAGCAGCTGGTTATTGAATTCGTGGACAGTGCAAGTTTAGGCGATTATCAGATCAGTGTTGATTTCAGTGGTTGCTTGATGAAGAATATTGTTGGGTTTTATTTGTCTCAATTGAAAGGCAATAGGTAAGTATCTAGCGCAGGTTGTTTCAGAAATAGAATCATCTGGATCTCTCAAAAACATAATTCATTTGTTTAAATAGGTCAAAACTAGTTACCTACCCAAAACTAGTCAACAAGCTGTCCTGACAGACATTGTCCTGTCAAATTTCAAAAATCCTGGAGAAAAAAAGCTTCCTTTTGTTCCGAATTTTACAATGTTACGGTTGATTTTCCAAAATTTTACAAACACAACAAAATAAGTATTAGCAAAATTGGTCCAGCCGGTCATGCGTGATACAGTGACCAATGGAAATAGGGATTAATTATTATAAATATTTCCTTTTTCTAGATAATTTATACAGAGTCAGATGGAACTATTTAATCAGATAAAAAACTAAGGAGTAAAGTATTATTGACCTATCTAGCAACAACACTATCTAGGTCAACTTTGTTATTTAGACTATATTTTCCTTCACCAGTTTGAGAATATGTTTATGTACAATGGAAATTTATGGTACCTACCTCCCATCACACTAACATCTTTCTCATACAATGTCTAAAATAAGACACAAAAAATATTCTTACAACTCTAATCCCCAGGCAACCCTCTATAAGGCAGGTATTTATAGTAAGATTAACTAGATCTTCTAGATCTGTATGAAGTCTGTTGTTCCCTAATATTTTATTATTTGATTTCAGAACTATGGTTGCAAGCAAGTTCCAGCCAACCTATGCCCGGCAAGCCTTCCCGTGTTTTGATGAGCCCGACTTTAAGGCTACTTTCGACATAACACTAGTCAAACCGCAGTCATACATTGCATTGTCTAATATGAATGTAAGTCAAAATGATTACTCTTACTTCTTTCTGTTTTATGTTATCTCGATCAGGAAATTTTTCGGTTTTAATGAATAAAAAGAAAATATTATTTGGTTGCAGGAAATATCTAAAACTCTAGACAATGCAACGCAACTGGAAACAGTTAACTTTGCTACTAGCGTTCCTATGTCAACATACTTGGCGTGCTTTGTTATTTGCGACTTTGACCACAAGCAAGTTGAGATCAATGCAAATGGGATCGGCAAGAATTTCATTTTGAGATCATTCGCCCAAAGAGATGAAACCCACAAGATAGACTTTGCTCAAGACATTGGGAAAAGAGCTACCGAGTTTTATATTAAATACTATGAAGTACCGTTTCCCCTACCCAAACTTGGTAAGATGCATGGAAGAAATACAATAAGATGAGATAAGATAAGATATTTATTTTTCAACAAACATCCTTAGGTACATAGGATTAACATAGGTACTCAAACTAGTTTAAACCTGTATGATGGTATACCTATGCCCTACGCCTGATAGCTGCTATAGTTTTTTAAGGTTCAGTACTTAAAGGGTAAAAACAGGCCCCATTACTAAGACTTTGCTGTCCGTCTGTCTGTACGTCTGTACATCTGTCTGTCTGTCTGTCACAGGGCTGTATCTCATCAACCGCGTCATCAAGAAATACTAAAAACGGTATAACATAAATATTTAAGTGAGCAGTTTTTTATAGGTAAAGGTACGGAACCCTTCTTGCGCGAGTCCGACTCGCATTTGGTCGGTTTTTTAATAAGAACTTCAAGTCAAGCTGCTGTAGTTAGATTGAATAGTTAAAAAGTCTCCTATATCCTATTTATAAATTTTTACGTAGATTGCGTTTTAAATAGTCATGAATGACATACGAGGTAGTGTTTTGTTGGAAGATTATTAAGATTATTAAGAGATGGTTAATGTCTACCAGTATCATCTCATCTGCAATGGACCAATAAGTTATCCTTGTACTTAGGCGAGTAATCAATCTATTAATTAGGCTTGCAACCTGTCATGTATTGAATGCTAACTACTGCAAAAGTTGTTCATCTGTCAAATGTAATGTTTGGACTTTTCTCTGACTACCCTCTTATGACATTTACAAGGATATGAGAGGATATCTACCATACTTGGGGATTACAGTCCTGATTATTATGGCTTTTTTAATTATTATTTTTGTTTTTTTTTTTCAGATATGATTGCCATCCCTGACTATGTATCCGGCGCAACAGAGCATTGGGGTCTAGTCACATACAGAGAGACTCAGTTCCTTATTGATGAAGCCACAGCCTCCGCCAGCAATAAGATTGGTGTTGCCAATACAATAGCTCATGAACTTGCTCATATGTGGTTCGGCAATTTAGGTTAGAGTTCATTCATAAGGGGCCGTCCATTAATCACGTGATGTTTATTTTTAGCATTTTGTAACCCTCCCTCCCCCTTGGTGATACGTGGTGAGGTTTAAAACTAAATCCCCCCCCCCCCCCAAATCATGTGTTTTTAGTGCCTAAAAATAATCTTAATTTTTTTAGTTATTGGTGGCGATTCTGTTGTGTCCACGCTTAAGTTAAAATTCCTAAAAACTATCGATCTTATTTCTTTTAAGTTAAAGTTTAAAATAGCGTAACCTTAAAGTGACAGTTCTAAAACAGAATAGTTTTAAATAAATTTACGATTTTTGTAATAGATTTAGAAAACGTCAAGCTAAATTTAAGCGACATGTAAATTGGTGTTGACTAAGATGACACTTGGTTGTGTCAAATATGCGAAATAAAATAGAGAAACGGCTAAAATATCCCAATTTTTAGGACTGTCATTTTGATGTGACTCTAATTTAGACTTTAATATAAAAGGAATAAGATCGATCGTTTTTTTACGAAATTTTAAGTATAGCTTGGACACAACAGAATCGCCACAATTATCTACCTACTTACTGTACAGTTTTATTTTAATCCGGTCAGTAGTTTTTGCGTAAAAGAGTAACAAACACACACACACACACACACACACACACACACACACACACACACACACACACACACACACACACACACACACACACACACACACACACACACACACACACACACACACACACACACACACTCACTCACTCACAAACTTTCGTATTTATAATATACTAGCCGACCCGTGACAGACGTTGTCCTGTCAAATTTCAATAATCGAATAGAAAAGACTGAATGTTTTTAGTCTGTGATGTCAAATTTGTTGCACACCAGCGCCATCTATACAGAAATCATCTTTTTTGCGTTTTTTTATCGTTTTGGGGATGTTTTTCATATTTTAAAGTAGTCTATTATTTATTCTTGACCTTTGACGTTTGGGCCTGATTGAGGAACAAACATACATACAAACTCACAAACTTTCATATTTATAATATTATTAGGATTATTATCTGTAAATACAGGTCTAAGTATAATCTAATTTTATTCTAGAAAATTAAGGACCATATTAAAAATGTCTAGACAGAAAGGTTGTTTTTGACTGGCATTATGGTTTAGAAATCGCGCGTTTGACGAAAAAATAAATACACGTGATATTTTACTACACCTCCCTCCCATCTTTTGAGCCTCATAGCATTAGTAACATTATTGTGACAGCTGGCTAATTTGATGATTGAGAAGGAAGGTAGACGTCAGATCTTTTTGATGGATAAAAGTAGATGTGTTTGTTTTAAACGGCTTGTTGCTAGACATGCCAATTTTTGTAATCAAACGATTTATATTACTTTAAAAAAATATTGCTTTCCCTTTTACTCTATTTATGAATAAGGTGATGGATGGTTTTAAGTTTAGTCTGACACCAGCAGAATCGGCACCAATGTGTATGTTTATAATACGAGTATGTAATGTTTTTTTACAGTTACAATGAAATGGTGGGACGAGGTCTGGCTGAACGAAGGTTTTGCGTCATACATGCAAGTTAAATCGCTGAACGCTATCGAACCATCGTGGACTATGGTAACTATCAACTTTTATTTACCAGATTAGAGCATTGGCGCCATTTATAAATTACGTAAGCTCACTGATAATCGCAATCGGCTTAAAATCTTAATATACAGTCGTGGTCAACTAATTAGGGACATGCAAGATAGTGAAGAACAATAACCGGTTATGTACATACAAATATAAAACCCTATTGATTTCTCAGTAACTATTATTTGCATAATTTGGTCCGATTATTATGCTTTAAATGGCTGTAAATAAAAGAATAAATAAATAGAAAAAAGTATTTAATATCAAAGGTTGAACATGTATTAAATTTTAAGGTATAATTCTGTAGCTGGACATTTAATTAAGGACAGTAAACTATAATGAAAAATAGAGTTAAACAAAACTAATAATCTGCAGTATTATAATATCTTTAACAGCTCCATTTTATTACGTGTAAAATCAGTACCCAGTAACAAAACCTTTGTTAGTAATTACCGCTTGACACCGATGTGGCATAGACATTATCAGTTTCTGGCATGTTTCGACAGGAATGTTTGCCCATGCCTCACAAAAAGCTTCATTAAGTTCATCTAAAGTTGTGGTACGATAAGTGGCTACTTTTTTTCTTGATTTCGTGCCAAAGGTGCTCGATTGGGTTAAGGTCCGGGCTATTTGCTGGCCAATCTAGCACCGATACTGACTGACTGGTAAGAAACGACTTGACTGAACGGGCGGTATGTTTCGGGTCGTTATCATGCTGAAACGTCCATATAATAGGGAGATGCTCCTCAGCATAGTGAAGCATCGTTTCCTCCAATATTGCCTTGTATTGATGTTGGTCTAAGTTACCCTGAACTTTCCTCACAGGTCCCACTCCACGTCCAGAAAATGAACCCCACATTTTAATGTTTCCACCGCCATGTTTCACCTGCTTTTTTGTGAATCTTGGATTCATTTCCGCTTTTACTGGACGCCGTACGTATTGCCTTCCATCTGAAGAAATCAAATTAACCTTGGTCTCGTCAGAGAATAATACATGTTGCCACTGGGCGTAGGTCCAATGTCCATATTTACGTGCAAACGCAAAACGAGCATTTCTATGTTCTTTCTTCAACAACGGTACATTGCGAGCCACTCTTCCGAACAACCCTGCTTCTACCAGACGTCGTCGAACGGTCCTCGCTGAGACACCAGCTCTTTCGTCTGTCCCAAACACTTCGTGTTTAATTAAAATAGAGCCTAGAAACAGATCTTTCTTAGCTAACCTGGTTATCATTCTATCTTCTTGCGGAGTTGTTTTTCTCGATCTTTTTGTTCTGGGCACATTTAAATCTGTGTTATTGCGTCTGACATGTTGCACTGCATTGTATACCATAGTTTTTGAACAATTTAAATGTTCTGCTATCCTTCGGTATGGCCAACCATGCTCGACAACAAACTTCATGATAATTTTTCGTAGTGTTGGATCGCAACTTTTATTTTTACCCATTTTTCTTCAAAATATTTTTCAAAACTTAAAATAAATATCGGGATTGCCGCCAAAACTACCATGAAACAATAAGAGAAGAAGTAAAAAAGTATTGAGATTCAAATTTTGAAAATAGAACGCAATATCTCAGTGTCCCTAATTAAATGGCCAGCCAGCATTATTTGAACAAATAGCACTACGATAATCTATCAGCTATACTGTAAAGAGGTTTAATGTTTAAGAAGTTGTTATTGTTTGTATAATCGGGCACATAAATGATTAATTATACTTACATGTAAGAGAAGAGAAGAGAATATGGTTTAGACTCGTTGGAAAATAAAAAATAAATTCACAATTCGGTTTAACCAAAGAGTGTCCCTAATTAGTTGACCACGACTGTATATAAATCTCCTGTCACGATGTTTGTCCGCGATGGATTCCTAAACTACATAACCGATTTTAAATTAAATTGGCACACCGTGAGCAGTCTGGTCCAACTTGAGATATAGGATAGCTTAGATCTTTAATTATAGTCGCAATTTTATTTTATTGCAAACTGTTGACACAGCAACGCGTGGCCGAGTCTGCTAGTTAAATTATAAAATTCACATTATGTAACTGTCAAAAGACAATGGGAATTTGCCAGCTGAAGCCGAATACAATTATCCATGAGCTTACAAATGCTGAGTCAGTGACGTCATCATTACGTGGATGGCACTGAATCGTTTATTAGGTTTGTTTTAGTGTAAAATTGTAGCGTAGTATTATATTTTATAAATATAGCTAAATATAGCTATATTTATAGATAAATATACCTAAATATAGCTTCATCGGCAAAGTGGGTATGTGTTTGGACGTGCCTCTGACTAACTCCTTTAACCTTGGCGCCTGCAGATATGAGTGTATATCTATCGTACCTATTTTTTATTTTTATTTATTTATTTTTTTGCGGTCTTAAATAAAAACTTTTTCTTGCATTTTTTTACAGCTAGATCAGTTCCTCACAAAAACATTGCACTCTGTACTGATAACGGACGCTAAACTATCCAGTCATCCGATTGTACAGACGGTCGCTACGCCGGATCAAATCACTGCCATATTCGATTCGATCTCTTATAATAAGGTAGGTAGGTATTTAATTTAAAAAAGCGTGTTAGGCGAGTGGGAGGTACCTTGACTCTTAATATGAGGGCCGTGGGTTCGAATCCTGGCGTACAACATGAGGCAAGTAGTAGGTATTCCAGTTTACAGTAAGTATTCTTGTAAACAGAGACGGGCTTGCGACCTGTGGTAAGCACATGCCCAAGCACATCAAACATTACATTTGGTACATACCAATTCTAAACCATTACATACCAAATGTAATGTTTGATGTGCCTGACTAACACCTTTAGACATCTTAAAAGATCTAACCACCTGGAGATTTGAGAGGATGTCTACCTTACTTGGGTATTACAATCGAATTCCTATTTTTTATTTTGACGTATGTATGACTTGACAATTTCTTAAATGTGTTAGCGTGCTAAATATATTTATTATTTATTCTTTTATAGCAAGAAGCCCTTAGAGACCTTAAAGGTTTGATTTCATTATCAGACAAGACTGTCCACACGACCTGACCTCCATACAGTTCAGCCCACATGACGACCCTCCATACAGTTCTAAGTGTACCTACTATTATTCTTACTCTCAGGGTGCATCCATACTACGAATGCTGGAAGGCTTCACCGGTGATGAGAACTTCCGTAAAGGTGTATCGGACTATCTGAAGAAATACGAGTTCGGGAATACTGTCACCCAACAACTGCTCTCGTCTCTGGAGCCCTACTTCAAGATCGATAATCCGGATTTAAATCTCACGTGAGTTCACACACATAAACACACACACACACACGATAATATACACAATAAACATAATTATACTCACTTCTTACATAAATATTTTATGTCATAAACATTTATTGTAATCAAGTGATCATTAGAGAAGTTCAAGAGAAGTTTAAAAAGCTACAAAACACGCTTCTATAGACGTTATACGATATAAGTCTAGCTGTCAAAGTTGAATGTGTGTTAATACAAAGTTTGGTGTGCATGTTATTTACCGTTGAAGAATATCCTCGTGAGCTGACCCCGGCTGCATCAACAGGTTGTTAATATCATATTATTGTGTTGTCATCAGAACATACAACTACCAAATTTGATAATGATCCAACAATTAAAAGCTGCTTAAATTCGAGTTAAAAGTTTTTTTACATAGTTACAGGTGAAGCTAATATAAATGTAGGTCTTTTATTTTACAGTTTTATTATGGACACGTGGACAAGGCAAATGGGTTACCCACTTTTGACCGTGAAACCGGATGGAAAGGGAATTTACACAATTACTCAATCCAGATTCCTACTGGACCCTGAAGTGAGCTACAGTAACGATTCCAATTACAAGTCAGTAATTATGGTGTTTTTTTTACAATTTTTGAGGCAACTTTATTTTTTTTCCTATAACTATACTGATAAAATAAATTACAAATATTGACCTCTGTAGGTTCAACCTTTTTGGCAGAATGCGTTGCTTATGACGACTGAATGTTTTCAGTCTGAGATGCCAGATTTTTTGCACACCAAAAATAAGCGACCAACGAGTTTCATTATTATTGGCGAGCCGTGATAGACACGACATTATAGTCACTGCGAACATAATACGTTTTCTTTCATAATTTGATTTCTACATAACGTAGAAATATAAAACATATAAAATGCCTCCGGACACTCCTGGGTGTCTCCTGTGTCCAACTTTTAAAAATAGGTAAAAATAGGTTCAGTAGTTTTCAAATAAAATCCAGTCGAATGGTAGTGGCGTGGTTGGTGGTCAGTGCCCGGCTGAGACGCTAAAGATGCGAGTTCGATCCCAAATCAAATATTTGCCTACATCCTATAGGCCGCTTAAAATAATCCTAACTAACTAGTTTATTTATCATTCAATATTTGTTTACGCATATCTATGTAGGCATAATTCATTTTAACAGAATTTATATTTCAGCTACCGTTGGTACGTCCCAATCACGTACAAGACTAATAAAGGATCCAAACAAAAAATTCTGTGGTTTCCTGACAATGCAGAAAGTGGTAAGAACAAGTCGCTTATTCTTTCTTGGTCCAACCCACGAAAAAAGCCACGCATATCTTATATTTACCTGGTGATCTGATTTTGATATTTTTAGGGTTCCGTACCCAAAGGGTAAAATCGGAACCCTATTACTAAGACTTCGCTGTCCGTCTGTCTGTCTGTCTGTCCGTCTGTCTGTCTGTCACAGGGCTGTATCTAATGAACCGTGATAGCTAGACAGTTGTAATTTTCACAGATTATGTATTTCTGTTGCTGCTCTAACAACAAATACTAAAAACAGAATAAAATCAATATTTAAGGGGGGCTCCCATACAGCAAACATGATTTTGCCGTTTTTATAGATAATGGTACGGAACCCTTCGAGTCCGACTCGCACTTGGCCGGTTTTTTACTATTGTGAATATATAATTGTTTGCATTTGGTCCTATTTAAATTTTACCTTTGGAGATCTGAGAGGATGTCAACCGCACTTGGGATTACAGTCATGATCCCATTTCATTTCATTTTATGTAGGACTAATAGTTCGTTCATAAAACATAAAATTAATATTGTCTCTTGATTTTTTGATTGGCCGAACCATTTGCTTTTTATTCGTTATTTTTAAAACTTAATTGTTCCATTTAAAGTTCAACTAAAGTTGGAGGATGATGAAACGTGGCTGAAGTTGAACAACAACCAAGTGGGCTTCTACAGAGTAAATTACACGGAGGAAATGTGGCAAGCTTTGGTTAACCAGCTCAAAGTCAAGTCTGAACAGGTAAGCGTATGTGGGTTACTACCAACTGACTCCTGTTGAATAAGAAGGTAATAGTCAAAGTTAAAAAATACCGGACAAGTGCGAGTCAGACGTGAGCACCGAGGGTTCTATACAAACGTTTCTTAATTCAAATCTATTTTCATTTTTTTCATCTATTTATTGCATTTTTTTTTCAAAATTATGATCTACTAGTTGGAGATAAGAGTGTGGGGGGGGGGAGCACACGAGTGATCTTATAAGGGTTCCGTTTTTTCCTTTTGAGGTATGGAACCTTAAAAATCGTTAATTTTTAAAAAATTAAATTCACTAGGATCATTAAAATTTGTTTAGTTTAATTGAATTTACTTTATATTTTTTTTTAGTGTGTTTAATACCCTTCTGAAACACCTACTATTTACAGTTGACTATATCAGACCGGGCACATCTGTTAAACGATGTGTTTTCTTTGGCCATGGCGAAAGTGGCGCCATACGGGTTAGCGCTGAACTTCAGTACCTACCTGTCAGTGGAGCAAGACTACGTGCCATGGGTCACTGCGGGAAAACTGTTCGCTGAGCTATCTGACAGATTGATCAATTCCAGAGGGCTCAACCTTCTGCAGGTAAGGGCTTGCGCACATTGACGGACGGGACGGCGGCGGATTCCAAATTTATCAATTGAATTGAATAGTTATCCAATCAAAATAAGGTATATACCGTACTTGGGGATTACAGTTGTAATATTTATTCTTCTTAAAAAGCAGGTAATCCTAGGGGATACCCTCAACTCTGCTTCTCTTCGATTTCAGCAGAGAGATCTCTGTTTTTTCCTCTTGAGATATAAATAGTGTGTTGCTTCTCGTTTCAGAAATACGTTCAATCTCTGGTTAAACCCCTTTATGAGAAACAAAGCTGGGAGAAAAAGGAGACTGGTGTAATAAACAGGTAACAGTAGAAATTTAATTCTAGTACATATCAATTCATACAAATGTTTTGTCCTGGACGGTTATCGAACCCATAACGTACAGCGCAGAAAACACAATTATTTTCAAATACCGGAAAGCATCTGATGCACTTGTGAACTTTGTGTTATTACTTACTAAATTAACAATGCGCCGATTACGATTATCAGTGAGCTTACGTAATAGGGCTGCGGGTATATGACTGTGTTCCTCTTGTTTATTATTAAATAAAAATTTTAATTTTAGAATGTTTTCGGCATAAACCGGCTGAGTTATATGGCGCTCCATGCGACGGCTTGGTACCATATTTAATGTAACTCCGAAACTAATAACGATCACGTTATAATTTTTATGGGGAAATAATAATAAACTTAAAGCTTTAATTTGAAGTTAAAATAATTTAAAAAAAATATGTCGAAGTTTCTGAAAATCTGATTTGAAATATTTACTTCCGGTTTTCTGTACCAAAAAATTAAAAAAAAAAATTCGACGTAAAATTTTAAAAGAACATCCTTTTTACTATTCAACACCAGTGTAATTTAATTTAATAATAAATTCACTAATGCCAATATCAACGGTCTAAAATGACTGCTCAAAAATTTTCAATTCTTTAGAAGCCCATAACTCAGCAAATATGCAACACACGAAAAAAACATATGTGTGAACATACAGTCGTGGTCAACTAATTAGGGACATGCAAGATAGTGAAGAACAATAACCGGTTATGTACATACAAATATAAAACCCTATTGATTTCTCAGTAACTATTATTTGTATAATTTGGTCCGATTATTATGCTTTTAATGGCTGTAAATAAAAGAATAAATAAATAGAAAAAACCGGCCAAGTGCGAGTCGGACTCGCGCACGAAGGGTTCCGTACTATTATCAAAACGGCAAAAAAATCACGTTTGTTGTACGGGAGTCTCACTTAAATATTTATTTTATGCTGATTTTAGAGAAATACATCATCTGTGAAAATTTCAACTGTCTAGCTATCACGGTTCACGAGATACAGCCTGGTAACAGACAGACGGACAGCGGTGTCTTAGTAGTCCCGTTTTTTACCCTTTAGATACGGAACCCTAGAAACATAAAAAATAATTCATAATATCTCGTAACCTACCTATTTACCTAACTACGTAGTTAGCATTCCACACGTGACAGGTTGCAATCCCGTCGCCGCTTTCAAGAATACTAACAGGTTTCCTCACGATGTTTTCCTTCACTGTTATAAACACGTGTAACGCGCATATAGGTACATTTTTCGAACAGAAATATCCATTGATGCACGGCCAGGATTCGAACTCGAAATTAATTGGAAATTAATAATATCTACCTAGGTACCTATTTACCTAACTACATGAATTCAATAATTCAATTTCAAACTTTTTATTCGATCATTGTGAAGTACCACCTATTTACCGACTTACTTTACCGATAGTGGTAAAATAGCGCCACCTGCCAGCGGAATCGCAAACCTCTTTCATCTTACCTCTCAAACCCCGAGCGGTCACATGAGACCGCGAAAAGTACCTATAATACGTAGTAACATCAAATGAAACTAGATGGCGCTGGAATGCAAAAATCAAGTTTGTTGTATGGGAGCCCCCCTTAAATATTTATTTTATTCTGTTTTTAGTATTTGTTGTTCGAGCAGCAATAGAAATACATAATCTGTGAAAATTTCAACTGTCTAGCTATCATGGTTCATGAGATACAGCCCTGTGACAGACAGACAGACGGACAGACGGACAGACGGACAGCGAAGTCTTAGTAATAGGGTTCTGATTTTACCCTTTGGGTACGGAACCCTAAAAAGTATTTAATATCAAAGGTTGAACATGTATTCAATTTTAAGGTATAATTCTGTAGCTGGACATTTAATTAAGGACAGTAAACTATAATGAAAAATAGAGTTAAACAAAACTAATAATCTGCAGTATTATAATATCTTTAACAGCTCCATTTTATTACGTGTAAAATCAGTACCCAGTAGCAAAACCTTTGCTAGTAATTACCGCTTGACACCGATGTGGCATAGACATTATCAGTTTCTGGCATGTTTCGACAGGAATGTTTGCCCATGCCTCACAAAAAGCTTCATTAAGTTCATCTAAAGTTGTGGTACGATAAGTGGCTACTTTTTTCTTGATTTCGTGCCAAAGGTGCTCGATTGGGTTAAGGTCCGGGCTATTTGCTGGCCAATCTAGCACCGATACTGACTGACTGGTAAGAAACGACTTGACTAAACGGGCGGTATGTTTCGGGTCGTTATCATGCTGAAACGTCCATATAATAGGGAGATGCTCCTCAGCATAGGGAATCATCGTTTCCTCCAATATTGCCTTGTATTGATGTTGGTCTAAGTTACCCTGAACTTTCCTCACAGGTCCCACTCCACGTCCAGAAAATGAACCCCACATTTTAATGTTTCCACCGCCATGTTTCACCTGCTTTTTTGTGAATCTTGGATTCATTTCCGCTTTTACTGGACGCCGTACGTATTGCCTTCCATCTGAAGAAATCAAATTAACCTTGGTCTCGTCAGAGAATAATACATGTTGCCATTGGGCGTAGGTCCAATGTCCATATTTACGTGCAAACGCCAAACGAGCATTTCTATGTTCTTTCTTCAACAACGGTACTTTGCGAGCCACTCTTCCGAACAACCCTGCTTCTACCAGACGTCGTCGAACGGTCCTCGCTGAGACACCAGCTCTTTCGTCTGTCCCAAACACTTCGTGTTTAATTAAAATAGAGCCTAGAAACGGATCTTTCTTAGCTAACCTGGTTATCATTCTATCTTATTGCGGAGTTGTTTTTCTCGATCTTTTTGTTCTGGGCACATTTAAATCTGTGTTATTGCGTCTGACATGTTGCACTGCATTGTATACCATAGTTTTTGAACAATTTAAATGTTCTGCTATCCTTCGGTATGGCCAACCATGCTCGACAACAAACTTCATGATAATTTTTCGTAGTGTTGGATCGCAACTTTTATTTTTACCCATTTTTCTTCAAAATATTTTTCAAAACTTAAAATAAATATCGGGATTGCCGCCAAAACTACCACGAAACAATAAGAGAAGAAGTAAAAAAGTATTGAGATTCAAATTTTGAATATAGAACGCATTATCTCAGTGTCCCTAATTAAATGGCCAGCCAGCATTATTTGAACAAATAGCACTACGATAATCTATCAGCTATACTGTAAAGAGGTTTAATGTTTAAGAAGTTGTTATTGTTTGTATAATCGGGCACATAAATGACTAATTATACTTACATGTAAGAGATATGGAATATGGTTTAGACTCGTTGGAAAATAAAAAATAAATTCACAATTCGGTTTAACCAAAGAGTGTCCCTAATTAGTTGACCACGACTGTATATGTATGTCTGCTATAAGTGTAATTGACCGGAATATAAACAAAATCCACGACTTCACTTTTTTTTGCTTGTCCGCTTCACGTGGAATGTCCCCTATGTTTCATCTATGAGTACTAATATTATAAATGCGAAAGCTACTCAGTCTGTCTGTCTGTGACGTTATCACGTTAACCGCTGGGCCGATTGTGATGCAATTTCATATAGAGATAGCTTAGGGCCTTGAGACGGACTATACGCTATTTTTTTACCAAAATTTTATTTCAGGAATGTTTCTATAATAATGTTTTCTATAAGTATCGTAAAACATTAAAAATTCCTAAAATAAAAAAATCGATTTCCTAAATCTATGCCGACGAAGTCGCGGGTAAAAGCTAGTAATATCATATTTTACGACGAATATGAGTAACACAAACAAACCCTGATTGGTTTTTAGGGTACAATACCTATGTATTCATAAATAAATACATATTGGTGGACATTTCACACAGTGCCAAACCAAGGAAAGCTTGTACTATAGAAACTAGACTTACTCGTAATACTCTTTTTGTAAATACAGTGATATAATTCTGACACTCAGACAGAACATACATCTTTAACATGTTCATCACACAAATATTTATCTATCAGTTGAGAGGTTAGTTTTTTTTAAATATTTCATACTTTACAGGTTACTGCGCTCAAATATATTATCGCTAGCGACTCGGTTTGAAATGCCCGATGCCAAGTCTAAAGTAAGACAGTTGTTCTTGTCTTGGCTCAACAGCCGCGGGTCCACTGAGCCTGTTAATATTGAGACAGATTTGCGGGACTTGGTCTACCAACATGGTAAGACAGAATTTGAACCGGAAGTGTGTGAGGATGTTTGTATGTTTGAATGTTTGTTAGGTACTATCATGCCCAAACGACCAAAAAGATTTGGATAAAACTTGGAATATAAATAGCTTATAACCTGGAATAGCTTATGCTTTTTACCACGGTAGCGATGCCGCGGGCGGATGCTAATATTATAAAGAGAAAATAAAATTATATTTGTTTTTTTTTTGGTGTTTGTTTGTTATGGATAAACCAAGAAACTAGCTACTGGAAAATAATAATTCAAATTTCATCTATCAATAGCTAGATTGTCAGCGAGCAAAGCCGGAGACATACTTACGTGTCGTGGCGTGGCGCGACACGCCAGAAGCTAATCGGTTTCATGCATTTAATATGGTTAGTAACATATTTGCATGTCGTGTCGTGTCGCAACGCTTTATGTCGTGGCGCCGACTGCTCGCCACCGATTGAGCCAGAGCGGTGGTGGATGTTATGACGCGAAACGACACAACAGGCAAATGAGTTTCTATACCGGCGCGTGCCTCGTGGCGCGAACACCTAGCGGACATTTTCAATTTAATTTGCAGCAAAATGACTGACGAACTTATTGAACTTGTACGTCAACGAAAATTTTTTATATAATTAAAAATGTAAAGAGTACAAGGATCATTTGATCAGATATGCTGCTTGGGAAGACCCTCTGTTTATAGGGTGAACCCAGTAAGGTGCCTTCTGGTAAGATCGGCGAAGGTGTAAATCCGGATAAATCATCTAACTACTCAATTCGGCGATATATTTAAATTAAGGCAACATCACCTTCGCGCCATTTTGTTGTGCCCCTCCCTTCACCTCCCTTCCCCCTAAAATTTTAGCTAAAACTCTTATTTTATCATTAATCCAACAATTGGTTTTATTTAGTTTTGTACTTTGGTAAGACCGAATATTTTCTTGTGATAGACCTTATTCTAGCAGTTACAGGGACGATTTTATAAGGTAGTCCGGTCTGACCCTAATACGGTCCGATCTTTTCCTTGCCATTCTGAATAATTATTATGCTCTGTTTGATAATTCATAAATAATCAACCATTGTGTTTATCAATTCATTACAAATAAGAAATTAAACCTCTGAATTTTTGCATCAGTGCAGATGACATTGCGTTCCAAAAGAGTAACCAGAGGCAATATAAAATAATAATTTCGAAGACTCTAGGTTTTCTGAAAAATAGTCCGATCTTACCAGAAAGCACCTTATCTTCTTTTTTTTTTGCCCTCTCTTGAAGTTTCATTGCTAAGAGAAATTGAGGGTCTTCAACAAAAACACTATCCGAATCAGAAGAAAACATTGTGTGTATGTTTGAACACTGCAAAGATTCGTTATGTACTGTTATGTACAGAGCACGCCACGACACGACACGTTAGTGTGCACACTTACCGTCACGACAGTAAGCATCACGACACGTCAATATGCCTTAACATAGGCCATAATTTAATATACTTATAATAGAGATCCCCACGAAGTAACTCATAATATGTCATGTTTAATTCAAACAGGTATGAAATCATCAACTCAAGAAGAATGGAATAAACTTTGGGAAATATATCTGAAAGAAGATGATGTACAAGAGAAGGCGAAGATTCGACTCGCTTTGACCGTTCCACGGGACGAAGCTATATTAAAAAGGTACTGTGGTCCTAATGCTCAATTTTCTTTAATAACAAATCGAGAAAGTTACCCAACAAAAAGTTAATTAAAGCTAACATAATTTAACAATGTTTGCACCTAGTTTTACTAGGCAACCCATATCTATACATCTTCTATACAAATATACATATAAAAAAAATGTCTGTCTGTGATTTTAAAATAACTGGTTTTCTCAAGTGCTTAGGTACTCTTATAGTTATTTACACAATACTAAAACAAAAACAAACTTTTGGTAAAAAAATGTCTGCCTGTGTCTGTCTTTCTGTACGTCCAGGCTAATCTCTGGAACGGCCGCACCTATTTGAATGGGTCATTCACTGAGGTTATAGTGCAACATATAGGAACAGCAACATGCATATTTTTTATAATTGTGATTTACTCGTGAAATAGTGAAATAGTGAAATAAGAGGGTAATATCGACTTCCACGCGAACGAAGTCACAGGCATAGTTAGTCTAACATACAATCATAAACTCATCTATTATTTGATCTTCGTCATAATCAAATAATAGATGAGGGTATATACTTTTTTATTTAACCTATTATCTTTTATTATTTCTAGATTTTTAGAACTTGCATGGGACGAATCCAATATCCGAAGCCAAGACTATTTGACGGTCCTACACTATGTCAGTTCGAACCCGGCTGGTACATCACTAGTGTGGGATGACATCAGAACTCGATGGCCGGCTTATGTCGATAGATTCACGTTAAACAGTCGATATCTCGGCAACCTTATTCCGGGAATCACTGGCAGCTTTGACACGGAAGGCAAATTAAACGAGGTTTGTAAATTTTGAATACGAATATACGCGTCGAATTGAGAACCTCCTTTATATTATAATCCAAATATCGAATCAAAATTTTGATGAACGTATTCCTTTATGTTCTTGATGCATTGCACTAGCCTATATTTTGGGATTTAAAAGTGACATCTCTGCCATTTTTTCAATATATTTTGGCCTTGATTGTGGTCCCATAAAAAAATATATGCTTAAGGCGCTCCCAGTCGACGATTGTTTTTGTTCGAAACGAAAAAATAAATACTTGTGAACAAGCCACATCTCCTATTTTATAATGTCAATGACAGGCCTCGCAGCTCATTTGGTAGTAACTCTGCCTTCTGCGCTGTAGGTTGTGGGTTCGATCCCCACCCAGGGCAAACATTTGTGTGATGAACATAGATGTTTGTTCTGTGTCTGGGTGTTACTATGTATAATACGTATGTATTTATATAAAAAAAAAAAAAAAAAAAAAAAAATAAGTAAGTAAGTAGTACTTGTTCTATTAGTTATCTGGTTCCCATAGTACAAGCTTTGCTTAGTTTGGGGCTAGATGGCGTTGTGTAAAAAGTCCGCCAAAAAAAAAAAAAAAATGTATAGTATATGTGAATAAAGATGTACCCATCTTTAATCACTTCGATAAATAATCCTACCGACCGCTGCAATGACGACAAACACACGTCGGCGCGTGGTCCGCCTTAGCTTTTCGAATAAATTAAAGATATAAATTATGTATAATTACTTATCAAAAATCTATTCTAATAGAAATCTAGATCTACACATTACCCATCTTTAAAAGTAGAGAATAGTTTCAAACTAGAGTTGTTTTTACGTTTTTAGTGTTTAAAACGTAATTCTTTTAAATTTTTTTTTATAAAATGAAAAAAAAAATCCTCACTGATGTGTATTTTTCTCCAACAGATGAAAGACTTTTTCGCTAAATACCCTGAAGCAGGTGCGGGACAATCAGCTCGGAAGCGCGCTTTAGAAAATGTTGGATACAACATAAAGTGGATAAAAGAATACGATTGTACAATAACATCTTGGCTCAATGAAAGGACAAACACGGAAGGACCATTTGAATTCTCTTAAAAAACCTATTCTACTTATAAGCGAACAATTAGATTAGCAGGGTGTCCCGTAAGTCGAGGTCATGTCGGAAATGGGTGATAGTTATCCGTAAAATATTTATAGACGATATATCGCGTGGTAAGAGGGTCTCATATCTAATGTGTCCCAGCACACATTTCACTTTTTATTTATTGCTTTCTAATTCAAAATAATCTAATAAAATATTGTAAACAAATATTGTTTGGTGTAATTTATAAGAACGTTTTGCAAATGCGCCTCGTGTAGTCAGGACTCTCAGGACTGCTGTTTTTAAGTCGCTTTATTTTTCCCAAGCACGGCGTAGTAGCTGTAGGCTGTGCGGACTATCTGAAAAATACTTAAATTTAAAACATGAAACCTTTTTGTAGGCGGAAAGAAAAAAAAGCAAAAGAAAACTTTAATATTTATGATTTTTATTTAAGGCGCTCCATGTCGACGATTACTCTTTTTCGGATAGAAAAAAAAAATACTTCTGAACAAGCCACGTCTCCTCTTTTTATAAATATATTACTTCAGGTTCCTACCTAGACTTTTACTAAGCTGAAAACATAATAGCAGAAACTTTTCACGATAAAGATATTTTCTCAAAATGATACATTTTAGAATTTATCGTCGAAATACTTTGATACCTACTATTAAGATCAACTTTGATTTATTGTTAAAGATAGATAATATGTAGATCTAGATTCTCACTAAGATAGTTTTTTGATAAGAAATTATATTTAATTTAAATCATTAATTTATTAGAAAAGCAAAGGCGGACCGCGCGCCGCCCATGAATCAGTACCTCTGTGACCACTGTCAACGTCAGACGTGTGTTTGACGTCATTGCAGCGGTCGATAGCAAGAGTTATTTATCGAAGTGCCTATAGATGGGTAATAATAATACGAGTAACTCTAAAACAATATTGAAAATGAGAAAATTTTATGAGGGGTGGGTAAAGTTACCTATAGTAAAGCCTAACCTGCCTACGTAGGTAGAGTAGGTACCAGCAACGCGATCTCATAAAAACTGTCGATAATATTTACGATACGCATACGCCATCTAGAGCTTGCCGTTGTTAACACTCTTAGTCGTTTCTGCCGCGGTTTTATGCCCCCGCAGCGCCTTAATATCCGAAAATATTTATCATCTTCATGAAAATGGAAGTATATTCTGTACAATCATCTTTTCCCAATATTATTCAAAACTTATTTCGACAAATAATTAAATTCAAGTTTAGTGTATCTTTTTAAACGGTTTTTATGTTGGTTCAAAAGCAGAGTTTCTAAATTAAATAATCTTATACCTGTATAAAGGTAGGCAGGTCAAGCGAGTTGAAAGGTCCCGCGTGCAGTTTTCTGGGAAACATCATCCCGAAGCCTAGAATCGCTATCTTGCGACGTATCTTCGTGCCGAGGCACCACATAGCTGCGGCAAAAGGACCCTCTCCCGGTCCCACGGAGCTCTGAGACAAATAAAAAGGCCTTACTATCTATCTATACTAACACGACTTTTTTATATATACAGTCGTGGTCAACTAATTAGGGACACTCTTTGGTTAAACCGAATTGTGAATTTATTTTTTATTTTCCAACGAGTCTAAACCATATTCCATATCTCTTACATGTAAGTATAATTAGTCATTTATGTGCCCGATTATTCAAACAATAACAACTTCTTAAACATTAAACCTCTTAACAGTATAGCTGATAGATTATCGTAGTGCTATTTGTTCAAATAATGCTGGCTGGCCATTTAATTAGGGACACTGAGATATTGCGTTCTATTTTCAAAATTTGAATCTCAATACTTTTTTACTTCTTATCTTATTGTTTCGTGGTAGTTTTGGCGGCAATCCCGATATTTATTTTAAGTTTTGAAAAATATTTTGAAGAAAAATGGGTAAAAATAAAAGTTGCGATCCAACACTACGAAAAATTATCATGAAGTTTGTTGTGGAGCATGGTTGGCCATACCGAAGGATAGCAGAACATTTAAATTGTTCAAAAACTATGGTATACAATGCAGTGCAACATGTCAGACGAAATAACACAGATTTAAATGTGCCCAGAACTAAAAGATCGAGAAAAACAACTCCGCAAGAAGATAGAATGATTTTATGAATGGTGAATGGTTTTTTACAGAATGTTTTTGGTGGGATTTCACTTCTTTTTGTAGAAACGTGGGTTTATTGATTTATTTTATTAGATTTTCTTATTTGACACAGTTTTTTTTCTTTTTAGGAGTAGTTTCTTTATTATAAAAACAAATCGTAAGCGCGTTTAAAAATACAGTCAGCGCCATATAGCGACGTGTGCGGGGGGTATCACCGCCACTCTTAGTCCAATGCATTATATTTTGACCAAATTTTGAGCGAAATTAATATTTTAGTGTAATTTGTTTATTTAATTTGTGTAATGTTCGAGTAGAATAAAGTTAATCGTTCTACTATTTCTTCTTGTAAACTTGTACCTAAGTAGGTATAAGTATAAAAGCCAGTCTAGTCTTATCCAGAGTTTTCCTTTAATTTTATTTATATACGTATTAAAAGCAGAAGGGGAGGCATTCGCCCAGCAGTGGGACGCTATAGGCTAGATTAAATTAGAATTAAATTAGAAGATGTGTCCCACTACGCTGGATTTTTGCAATGATAGTCTATTTTTTTATGTACCAATATTAGAAGGGGGCATTACCATATCTTTAATACAGTTGAATATTTTTTGTAAAGGCGGTATGTCGATCTCTATAGTTTGGTATCTAATAGTTTGGTTAGGCTCTTGTGTTTTCTAATCAGGGTCACCAGGTACTCCAGATCTTCGATTATCCTAGTTTTTATGGTTTTCCCTTTATGTGGCCATTAAACCCTAACTCTGTACCAAATTTCAGCTCTCTGAGTTTATGGGAAGTACTAGTTCTATTCTGATGATCATGAGTGAGTGAGTGAGTGAGTGTCTGTCTAAAATGCGAAACTTTGCTTTCGCTTAACTTCGAAACTAAATGACCTACAGACTTGAAATTTTGGATTTTAAGTATGTAATTATAGCTTACTAGATGACGAAAATTTCTGCGTTCTGGTCTTAGGTATCCAGAGGTTCTCAAATAGGGGCCTGAAAATGCGGCGAAATGGTTCCAGTAAAGGATGGTACGGCAGTGTTAGCTTCGCGCTCGACTTGGCGGGGGCACAGCCTTGCCCCCAAATAAAACAAAGTCGGGTTGGTTCATTTAGAACTCGAGAACGACTGGACCGATTTTCATGATTTTTAGTTTGTTGGATTTGTTTCCGTCCTGAATAGCAGAAAAACTAAAGCGGTACGAAGTTAGCTATTAAAATAATAAAATAAAGTCATCCACAGATGGCACTCAAAGACATGCGGTCACCCGTTTTTATGTTAACTGTGCTTAGGTAATGTTCATACTCATGTTTATTAATCCCAATGATTATTCCAGTTAATACGAATAAAGACAAGTATCTACAGAAAGCCGGCTGATCTTTACTTAAGACCGTACTGTACCAACGCACGTTTTATCATGTAAGCACGCCACATGCATGCATTGAGACTATGGCGAACAACGAACCTTCTCGATTGATAAGATATTGGGCAGTAGGTACCTACCTACACGGTCCTAAAAATGTTTGGTCACATTCCATATGATTTTACCTCATTATAAACCGCGTCTCCGTAACTACAGAAGATAAATAGCTGGGTCAGTGTCGCGCACAAGTATTGCAGCAAAGACACAACTTGCATCACACTCATTTGTTCCTGAAAATAAACGCTAAGTATATAAAACTATTTTCAATTATCAGGTATTATTAGGGTGAGTTTCCACCTATGCGGAGCGGAACAATCACAGCGCTCGAAATTTCGGGCAAAAGCCTAATTTGTGACTTAAATTAATTTTCACCAAGGCTAGTGGTTTTGTGACAACATTATTGACCTAATGAGAAACGGGCTCCCAAATTATGGTTCCGCACCAAAATAAAAATCTCATTTTATTGTTCTTTCTAATATGAGAACTATTTATGTAGGTACTTGGAAATATATTTTTTAGATGTGGTTAGGCTAAATTTTAAATCATTGCATTTCTTAAGCAGCAACTCACTTTACCTAAGCGCCTAGTCGTTTGGCAACTAGATTAGTAGACAAAGTCGACCGAGTCGAATAGATGCCGAAGGTCAAGCAAGTTCATCAGTCAAGCTGTTATAAGTCTTTTAGTATTTAGACAGTGTGTAGTTTCGATTGAGCCTTTAGTAGACTTTAAAATCTCTTAAAAAAGATCGAAGACCGAGAAACGAAGGGAATATTTATAACTCACCGATGTGAGTCGCATTGCTACTGTGCAGAGTGTCAGTGTAGCTAATAAAAAATAAACACCCATAATGTTTCGAAGCAACTTATCTAGTTCTTTTATTGACCTGAAATAATACAAAACATGAATAAGCATAGGTAGGTTAGGTACCACTGTACAAGACAGAATGTGGACATAGTGGATTGTTTTGAAGAAAATGGTAGCGGTTATCTTTGATCTGTCGAATTGAAAGGCATTCTTAATACTTAGCATAAATAATAAATACTTGCGTGACAAGCGACTTATGCGTTCGATGGCATTTGATTATCCTCAAATGAGCTCTGTCATCTCGCTGTTTAGTAGGAATAGACTTCCTTCCTCTACCCCCGATCATAGAGCACTGATGTATCAGCGAAGAAAACTGACCGCAAACAAATATCATCACACCTATAGATGCAGTATCGAATGCCACATGCATAAACACACAGTAAATAGCGGCCACGGCCTCTGCTAAAACCATTACCACGTAGAGAACCACATGCTTATCTAACGGGTTCCATCCTGGTAGGATATGGGGATAGCCTTGGGGTTTGCTTCCAAGAAACCCTAATAGTCCGTACTCGATAAAAGGCGAGAGAATGAAAACGATAGCCGTGAAACCATAGATCCTATGAAGCATGATGGACGTCCTCTCAAACTTTACGGTGTAGGTCTCCATATAATTCAGGACTTGTTTTTCCTCGTTGTCTGATTGGTCGGATGCTTCAGATATGGCCATCCGTTGTTCGTTCTCCAATCGCGACATTCTGTTCAAGAGCCGTAGCCAGTCGTTGTGGTTTCGGTACAAGGAGAACAGTTTCAAAATTCCCATTCCACAGAAGGAAATTACACTAAAACATTCGAACATCCTGTCAGGGTCATCTTTGGCGAGAGCCAGTGCTATCAACTGCAGGACATAGATGCTCAAAAAAGAGAATATACAGAATGTGGTTAGAATATTAAGTTTATCACCCTGGGTTCCGAACCACAAACCCCCGAGACGCACTGATTGGACAATCCTGAGGACAAGAGTCAGCTCCTTTTCTAGCATGATAACGTTTTTTAAAAACAAGCTAGTGGAAGTCTGAACCACCCTTGGCAGAGTAGAGAACGTGATTAAAAGTAAGTTTCACGGTGAAGAAATTATGCCGATACATAGTATAATGCTCGTAATTTACCTATGACTTAATGCTACCGATAGTTCACAAATGCGGCCATTTTCGAAACTTACTTCTAAAACTAAAACTTATTTCAACTTTAAACTTATTGTTATCATGTAGGTACCTGTTAACCATTTAAGTCCGATCAAATCAGAGATTATAGCAATTTATGATAAACATACGAACAAAAACTTTAACACGTGCTGAAAACGGTGAAGATAAACATCGTGAGAAAACCAGTTGGTAGGTAGGTAACTTATACCAAACTAGCTGACCCGTGCCCGCTTCGCTGTGCGTAAGACATTTCTAATACCATCGTTGACTTTTTTGTAGACGTTTTTAAGGTGTACAATACTGTAGTACATTATTTTGATATATCGTGGGGTTCAGCCAGCATTTGCAATGTAAGCGCAAAAAAATGTGTTTATTTACGACATCACATTAGAAACCTCTAAAATTATCAGTGTTTCTCTACTATATTATGCATGTATTATACATATAAACCTTCCTCTTGAATCACTCTATTTATTAAAAAAAACCGCATCAAAATCCGTTGTGTACTTTTAAAGATATAAGCAAACATACATACATACATACATACATACATACATATTACATACAGACGCGGGAAGCGGAAAGCGACTTTGCTTTATACTATGTAGTGATGTGAAGTATGGACGTGCCTTTGACTAGGTACTTGCTTACCATTTTACATACCATACCTGTCACCCACTATTTATTCTATTTATCTATTTTTATTCGGTAAGTACCTACCTACGTACTAACCTAAGTATAATATAAAAAAGGTAGGTAAGTTAGTTTCCTCCGTGACATTAAATATTGTAATTAAAGTTACCAATATAATTAAGGCCAAACTTTTCATCTAATTTGTCTTATTATCTACAGAAAATTACTTGTTGTAAAAATGAGATAGGACCTACCTACCTAGCTATAGGTAGGTACAGAGACGAATTCGAGGTTCATTCTTATCTCAACTAACCAAACCAAGTTTAAACTGTTGTCGGCTTTTTGTTCCCGTCAAAATATTTGTTTGTTTGTAACTTCCTAACAAGGCTAAAGTGAAATCGAATCGTTTCAAATTCCACCCTTTTCGTGTTAAACGACGCAAAACAAACAATCGCCTGGTTACCAGACAGCTGCCGAGATTCGCACCACAATATATAGGAATAACACACAAAATATCATGCACGCCGTATTGGCTCGGCTCTGTATCACATTACGACCATGGGATCTTTGTATGAAGAATCACTGTTTTTTATTGTCGTTTAGTACCTATAATTATGTCCCTATATGTACCTACTTAATCTACTTTTCAAGATTGGGACCTATCAGCAATTCTGTAGCGAGGTAGGTATGTTCTAATAAGTTTTACTGATACCTGAAAATATAGATTTGAAATTAAGTTAGTTTTGCTAATCACTTTTTGTTATGGAACAAAATTGTGAGGAAAAATAATGCAATATAATAATCAAGTTGCAATCAGTATGTATTATTTACACTTATTTACTTATTATTTAATCAAATTATCCAATTACAAAATCCAAGTCATTAAGCTAATCTTCAACGTTTTACCACGAGGCTTGCCAGCCATTGCCATTGGACCGGAAGTCAATCGAACCAGTCAATCCAGAACCATGACCATTTGTATCGGAGTTGTAACCCGACCCGTAACCATTTGTCGCGCCAGCCCAATCATTTGAATATCCACTTGAGTCGCCCCATGATCCGGAACTTCTTCCAATGCTGGAACTGCCCCATCCATTAGATCCTGAACTTCTGCCGAAACCAGAGCTGGAGCCACCCCAGGATCCGGAACTTCTGCCTAAGCCTCCTGAGTTCCAGCTGGAGGATCTAGCAGCTGCTACTGGGTTGCTGTCGTAGCCAGAACTGCCCTGCCATCCTGCGCCACCTTAAACACGAAACAAGTTTTTTATAAGTGAAAACTAGGTAACCAATTTATCCATAATACAACAAACGATATAATACAATTTATTATAAAAATATAAAACCCGACTGAAAAAAAAATATTAAAAAAAAAATTGATTTCCCCCTGTTTGGGGAGGGAGATTATTATAAGTATACCCTTTGTTTGTCTATATTATCGCGACACCTCATATTGTCATTGTCAAGACGCTCGAAAAACATTACCCTCCTTTTTTCATATAAAATGTTACCTGGGGAGCGTGCGATTCTAGCAGCCAAGGCGTTTGCAGCAACTGCGACCAGTACAAGAAATGGGACAATCTTCAACTGAAACAAAAATAATATAATTACGTTTATAAAACTAAAAACAAAACCGACTTCATGTCAGTCATGTAAGTATCATAAAAATTGTAGTGTTTTAATAGTAGTTTATGTAACTGTCATATAAGGAAGGGTATTAAAACACGAGTGTGAGTTTATGAAACGAGCGAAGCGAGTTTCATAATAGTAACGAGTGTTTTAATACCCGTGTTATATGCAGTTACATACACTACTTTATCTTCACTAACGTCGCTATCCATTTTTAACTTTTAATTTGTATTTTAAAAACAAAACACATTGCGAAACATTAAATTCACGCGTACGTGTATTGTATTGTCACAGTGAACTTGCCGCCATTAAAATCTAACCAATAAGCAGCTGCGCGCGCAGGGCCAATCAGGAGCGAGCGCGCGCTGTTTTTTTTTTTATTTAATTGGCACAAGATCTTACCAAAGAGTTTTGTGTATGTAAGTTTAGTAGTTTCACGTATAACCCAACTGTTTTCAAAAGCCAGCTTAATATCAACATTTTATACAACTTGTATGAGGATTTTGACATAAGGCTCGCCAGGTTAATTGGTCGCGTTTTATTGATGTTATAATGAGATTTTACGATATCGATGTGGATATTATACCATCATGTGAAATTGCTTAAATTGAGTGTTTTGTTGTCTGCGCTATAACAGTAGTAATTATAAGTCAAGTATTGGAAACATAAGTAGAATGTTACAACATTAGTGTAGATAAAATACATAATGAATGAAGAAAAACCCAGGGGCCCTGTTATCTGTGCCTTAAAGATGGTTCAAACTCATGACGTCTCAAACTCGAGGGTCCCCCCCCCCCGGCTAGCCCTCCACTCGGTGTATGCCAATGAAAGAAGGGCAATTTGAAGGTTTCTCTCGATTTCCCTGGGATCTCATCATCAGATGCTGACTTGGTGGTAATGGGACCACATCGGAAAATAATGCTTTCAAATAAAAATAAAATATAGTTTAAAAAAACTAAAAAAACACGCTTTTATTGCTAATCGAACTAAAAACTAGAAAATAATTTTTGATGACAAAGAGTTTAATATAACTGTAGTAGAAGATGAAACAATCAATCATATTGAATCACCTCAAAACAAAATTTTAGTAAAATTTAAGTTATTAACACAATAATTCAATTCAGAGTAAAAAGAGTGTTAACCGCCGTCACGCCCTACATGCACTATTTCACCTATATCTCGTTATTTTGCATAAAAAGGTATAGACATCTATATATTTTTGGATTCTCCGTGAAATTTTCTACAAACTTAGATGTCAGTGCGTCTTTTATGTCAATTTTATATGTGTCAGTATTATTGCATGTAATAGTCACAGTACTATCATCAGCAAATAATGACATAGGTTGTTTTATGGCTTTTGGCAGATCGTTAATATAGATAATGAAAAGTAATGGGCCCAGTGGCGTTCCTTTTTTTTTCATACGGCGTTCCTCAAGGGAGTGCCCTTGAGGAACGCCGTATCTCATAATACGTTCTTCAGATCTATGAATTTCTTCTGTTTTAGTTTTGTAATTTATTTTTGTTATTTGTGTTATCTGTATTCTGCCTCTGATCTCATAGACCTCGAGTTTTTTTTAACAATATACTATGTTGTACATAATCGAATGCTTGAGTCATATCACAAAGAATCGAGCATACTGGTGTTTTTTTGTCAATATTGCTTGTTACACGATATAAAAAGTCATATAGAGCCATATTTATAGTTTTACCCTCTCTGAAGCCTTTCTGTTCGTTACAGAGAAGTTTGTTTGCTTTCAGATAATTATTGATTAATTTATATATGTATCTTTCAAATATTTTAGATATTACAGGTATAAGAGATATTGGCCTGTAATTTTCCATTGACTCTTTACTTTATTTTTTGTGCAGTGGTTTAATTATGGAGACTTTTAATGCATTTGGAAATATACCGGTACTGAGACTTAAATTAATAATATGGCTAATCGGTGCGCTCACAGAATGAGCTACTACTTTCAGTATTTTTGTAGAGATATCATCATATCCAACACTGTTTGTATTATTAAGGGAGTATTTAATTTTAAGAACATCAGTGGGTTTGCTAGGATTCATAAATATGGAGTCTTTGTGGCTTTTAATTAGTTTTGTTACGTTTTTTCCGGAGTTATTTATAGGTATTATTTTATCAATAAAAAAATTATTAAATGCATTTGCTATGTCTTTTGGATTCGTAATTAATTTATTATCTATATTTAATTTGTCAATTGAATATTTGGGTAAATTACGTTTTGCGCTATTTATAATACTCCAAGTAGTTTTACTTTTGTTTTCCGATTGTTTTATTTTATAATTATTTTGTGCTTTTTGCGTTAGTTTTATAATTCTATTTAGTCGTTTTGCGTATTCCTTATATTTATTTACATTCAATTTTGATGGTTTTCTTCTAAGTACCCAAAGAAGTTTCCTTTTTTTTTGCAACATATTCTTATACCTCGTGATACCCATCGTACTGGTTTTGACGCCTTCATAGTTACACATTTTTGAGGAAAACAGAGATCATAAAAAAGTTTAAATACTTCAATAAATCCATCAAACGCAACCGTTGGGTCCTTTTCACTATATACTTCAGAAAACGATATGCAACCAAGGATATTTGTAAACTTTTCTATATTATCGGCTGAGTAATCTCGCCTCATCACACGCCAAGATTTCAATAGATTTATATTACTGATCGGACATATTATAAGCTGAGATGTATGGTCCGATAGTGCTAAGTCTATGGCCTCAGTTATGCATGATTTTTTGAAATTATCTATACATGTCTGGCTTTTAAGTCGCGTAGGTTGTCTCAGAGCAAGGTATCTACCTACTTGCCTACTGTCACATTGCTATTGTCGGTAAAGTAGCACCGCGTCTAGACTAGTAGACTATTAAGTATTTCTTGTACACGTTGTGAAAGTATAAGTAAGTAGGTACTAGCATTATAAAGTTTTATAAAAAAAACTTCCTATTAGATAGCAAAAAAAACTTTGAAGTCAGACCAGCCGGCTATGGCTCTTTAAAAGACAAGGGACTACCAATTATATAAAATCCATGGACCTAGAAGGTAGCCTTCCTACTTTGTCATACAAGTACTTAGTTGATTTTACTATTTTATCAATCATGAGTTAAAACACTTTTTACCTTGACTATCTTGAAAGACGGTGTATTAACTGCGGTAAAATTGCAAAAAATTGCATAACAATCGAGTGTACGAAGTGCGAATAACCCCCGTAACTTCCGCCGGAGTAGGTAATTGATGTAGGTATACGAGTACTACCTACTGTACCTAAATGGTTCAGTCAATGACAAAAGTCGACGACCATTTAAAAACCAGACTGTCTTCCACAATTACTATAGATCTAAATTATTAAAAGTCATTGATCTGCTCTCCGGTCACATAAGTACGAGTATTTCAGTAGGGTAAGCTGGGGGAATGGCGCCCACTGGGTAATGGCGCTCACCTCTGTAACTCTGTCAAAATGTAACGTAGCAAAACGCCACTCGGCATGAAAGGCGAGGATAGGGGGCCTCTAACAGACAGTGATGCAAAAGGACCGTCAGCTCGCGTCATGCGAACGTGAAGTGCGTTTTTTCGTTTGCGGCTGCGCTGATCAAATTTTTGGTTAGGTGTTTTTGTCGGTAAGTCCAAAACTTTATGCATATAAAATTATTCTATTTTGTGATAATGCAATCAATTTTCAACAATTGTGTATGTTTTAATTAATTACCCAACGACCGTTTTGGGGTCATACCGCTCATCTGAGCGCCATTACCCCTTAGTGACTTATTTATGTATTGTTGTAGATTTTCCAAGTTATCGTCAAAGAACCACCGCTAAAACGGTTTGGACCGAAGAAGACCTTATATCTGGTAATACTGCGTGTAGTGTATACGGAATATTAAAGTGATGATAACGTCTTCGATTCCCGAGGCTAGCCGAGTGAATACGAATGAATACCGAGCGTTGATCGGAGCACTCCAAGCAAGGCCTGCGAGCGAAGCACACGTTTGATTATATGTATCATTCGAGATGTTTTATTTAATACCCAAGCAACCTGTACAAGTGGCGACCGTGCCAGGTTACAACTATTTACGTAAGTAAACAAAAAATAAAACACAAAAAAAAAAAGGTAGATCAACGAGTCGAAACTGTTTTGTCTTACAAATAAAAGATGGGAAACTTACTAGATTGTTATTACAAATAAAATACGAACAAGAATCAAAGTTAATGTACCTAAAACGAAAATCTAAGATAATGTACCTAATTATTATCTTTCTAAGGTGCATTTTATAATGATTCTACTAGCTTATCGGACTAGTAGGTGAGAGGAGCGCATTTATCGCCTCCATACTACCTTCTGGTCGACTTGTTATCATACATTTTGCATTAGAATTTCATATCGTTTATTCACACCTACCTTCTTTGATAGGCAGTAAACTTAGTAAGTATGTATCCTAGTCTGATATTGTAAGAAGGCAATTACTGTTTTCGCGTTGGTTGGTACCTACGAGTGGGCATTTTATTATGCCTGCATAGAAAAACGAGATGTGTACAATGTACATAGATACAGTGGTACCTCAGGTTTGAGTCTCCGACAAAATATATTAAACGATTTGTAACCATAACTTTTAAGTTATATAACAAAACTATTTATAGTTTTGTCACGATTAATTTTATTTCATTTGGAAATACTCAACCCAATATTAAGAAAATATTGGAACGTTTATATAATATAATTACTATTATCATTGTCTTTAAATAGACCATCCATCCATCCAAAGTGAAATAATACATTATGCATTTGTTTTGGTTACAATCATTTAACGAACACCTGTATTTGTCGGTTTCCAAAAAACTAATTGGGGTATCACTGGATAAAAGAGGTAGTTTGGATTACCAAACGGTACCTGTAAAATCGAAAATAAGAAATGATAGTTTGACATAATTGACAAACGGTATCTAAATACATTTATGGTATGGTTTAAATAAATCTGAATGGAAATGATAGTTTGCCAAATTGACAAACGGTATCTAATGGTATGGTTTAGAGAAATCTAAACAGAAGGTAATATTAAAGTTTGACAAATTGACAAACGGTATGGTTTAGAGAAATCTAAGCGAAAGGTAAAATTATAATTTGACAAAATTGTCAAAAGGTATGTAAATATGGTATAGTTTAAGAAATCTGAACGAAAGGTAAAATTATAGTTTGATAAAATTGTCAAACGGTATCTAAATATGGTATAGTTTAGAGAAATCTGAACGAAAGGTAAAATTATAGTTTGATAAAATTGTCAAACGGTATCTAAATATGGTATAGTTTAGAGAAATCTGAACGAAAGGTAAAATTATAGTTTGATAAAATTGTCAAACGGTACCTATCTAAATATGAAATAGTTTAGAGAAATCTGAACAAGGGGATTTACTATTATTATAGTTTTCCCCATCAAAATGTCGACTTTGATGTGCTTAAATGTAGCTCAAACAGTTATTGACTTAATAACGTTTAAAAATCCGTATTTTTACAACTGACTCGCACACTCACTGACTTTTATAGATCAAAAACCTAACTTACTTCCAGATGACCTAGAAACCTGATATTTGGCATCAAGGTAGGTTATTGGGAGTATACAAAAGAAAAAGTTCAAAAAGTTAACTTAATAAGTTAAGGACCAACGTTATTTGACCCGCGTCGAGTACGAGCGGTGTAATAAACAGTGGTTCTGATAGTTATTGATGAGACCTGCAATTATTCATTAGCTGGCATCATTTAAAGATTTGAAACGTTGCCAAAGTGTAGGTACGCGTCTATGTTAGACTGTCGAGATCAAAATAAACAAATAAGGCTTACTATCCAACGGGTCGGATTAACGACAAAGTCGTTTCATTACACATATATTATGTATCTGTGAAGGTACCTAACTTGTATTTAAATAAAATATTTTATTTGGTGTTTTTAACCATTTACGTCGTGTTATGTAAGTTTATGTACATATTGCGACCATAAAGGTATTTGATAAAGATAAAAAGCTGTAAGTATGTACCTGAAAAACAAAAATAAAATAAAAAATAAAATATACAGATATTCCATCAAAAACATAAATGTGAAATGATAGCCAAGTTAATTATAACTTATGTATGTTCTTCTTATGTCAACGAAATCGACAAAAGAAATGAGATCTATGAGTACCAAGTTCTGTGTAGAAAATCCTAAAAAAAAAAATAGTTACAAGAACATGTAACATGTTCAAAAAATCTTGAGCTTGAAGCTCAAGATTTGATTTGTTGGTGGAAAAATTAGCCAAGGAAAAAATGCATTTCATCGGCTTAGTGAGGGTAGACATTATAATCACCTTTATTTGTAGTAAAGGCTTGACAGTGTTCGGTGTTTATTAGTTGACTCGAGAATACTATTAAAAAAATAATAATAATAATATTGGAATTAATTTTGTTGCCATGCGAAAACATGGTAAATTTTATTGACGACATCGTTATTTATGTAAGCGACGACGCCCAACATGATGAGAGAATCAAAAAAGTATTAGTAGTTATTACCCGTTCTTTCGAATAAGAGCAAATGCTTATATAGTAGGGTCAAACAAATAAACTTATTTGGTCATCGTGAGAGCTTCACGTAAAGGTATACATATAGAAAAAATTGAAATAGAAAAAAAAAGGTACTTAGGTATTTAAAAAATCTTTTGCTGTTGCGCTGTGCCCGATATGACATGTATAAACGTATGAATGGTGATAGAGACAACGGCACCTCGGACCCAATTAAATTCTTAATGATGAAATCGCTATTTCGTATTCTCCTGTTTTCTCCTTCAAAACTAAATCGATTTTAATATTTTTTTCAAGAATAATAAAGAGAAAGATTTTGCTTTGCCTGTATGTTTTTCTTTTATTATTTTACATTCGTCAAATTGGTTTTATGGACGTCTGAAGAGGGCGATAAAACTGGTAAAATTTTGTGATTTTAGGAGGCTTCTAAATCATAAACTAATTAGTTTTTGGAGAAAAACATAACATAGAGGCATACAATGGTCCGCATAGATTGTATGGTCGAAATATTAAAAACATCATTATTCAGGGAGGAGACAGGGAAAAACGAGGAACGTCGAGGAAAATGCCTGCCCAGCAATGCTCTTAAGACATTAGGATACTATGATTCTAATGATAAGACACAAGTTTACGCTGATGCTAGTCCTGTCGGGTTAGGGGCTGTTCTTGTCAAGAATGGGTAGCCCCGTGGGCCAAGAATTATTGTATAATGGTAATAAAAGTCTTCTGATCGCGAAAATTGGTATTGCTAAACAGAAAAAGAAATTGGTTTTGACTGCAAAGTCAAAGTCAAAGTCAAAGTCAAAGTCAAAGTCAAAGTCAAAGTCAAAGTCAAAGTCAAAGTCAAAGTCAAAGTCAAAGTCAAAGTCAAAGTCAAAGTCAAAGTCAAAGTCAAAGTCAAAGTCAAAGTCAAAGTCAAAGGTCAAAGTCAAAGCTTGAATTCATTGCTTGAAACACAGGTGTAGAAGATGTTAATTAATTACATCTACCTGGATGACTAGGACAATATTTCATTGCCCGGAAATACGGACGTTTTCTAAAAATGAAACCTAGCTAGATCGATGTATCGCCCGCATACTAAATTTCACGAACATCGTTGGAGCCGTAACCGAGATTCAGATTAGAATTGCCCGTTTAAAGGTATTAGATAATTATGAAACCAATGTACTCTGCCTATGTGAAGTCATGCAATATGAAATGTAATTAAATGATATACCTAATAAAAATTACAAAAAATAATAATAATATTTTTAAAAAGACAACAGTCACACACGGAAATAATTAGGCACATTTAAAATAATAAAACATAACTAATTACAATTAGAATTTACAAGATTTCTATCATTCATGTAATCGTCTATGGCATAATAATATTTGCTACTAATAATTTGGTAAGTAATCATAAACCTTTCGAGGTAATATTTGGGCCTAATTAAAAACCGCGTGCAAGAATTATCATGGAGTCTGTACAGTACAGTCATGATGAGGTAATTGCAATTAGTAAAGAACTATGATAAGATGCATGTTATGAAATCACTTTAGAAAATTTTTAAAGGTATGTTTGCTTGCCTTTGAAATAAACAAAGAAATAATATTATTGATATAATACATAATAGTAATATTATTATTATAATATTATGCATACTTTCATAAAATCACGCCTGTTTACTAAAGAGGTAGGCAGAGACAACGGCTTTCCACTTGCTACAATCCTGACACTTCTTTTGCTTCATTCACTCTGATCAATTGAACGTTGCGAGTACGCCTACAGTGAGCAGTGACACACATGCAGATCTTGAAACGAAGGATATGGATGCAGAGATGAAGATTTAAAAGAAAGAAGAAGGATAGGTGACGACGGAAAAGTCATCAAAGATGCAATTGAAGAAAATAAATTAGCAATAACATGCAATGATGCGATGAAGGAAGTGATGTGGTATTAGAAAATGAAGCTAATGGAAAAACACTATGTAGAAGTAGAATATAGAATATAGTTAATTAGTTATATAGAATATATAGTTATATAGAATATAGTTAATTAAAAAAGGGTTGAAGGCAAGTGGAAAGTCTGATAGAGATAAAGATAGTTTATTTGCTTGAACACAATGTAGGTTACACAGATATTAATAAATACTATTTTAGAAATGTTTATGTAACTACTAAATAAATCATATGTTAAAGTTAATTTAATTAAAATTACATATTTAATGATATACATTAGTCTTACCTAACGATTGAAATATTGTACTTAAATGATCTGATGTAACTAGAATTAATTATTATTGTTACCAGGTTGTTACTAGAATTATTATTTCATTTTCTTTTTGTAAAAGGTAGATGTAGTGTATACGGAATATTAAAGTGATGATAACGTCTTCGATTCCCGAGGCTAGCCGAGTGAATACGAATGAATACCGAGCGTTGATCGGAGCACTCCAAGCAAGGCCTGCGAGCGAAGCACACGTTTGATTATATGTATCATTCGAGATGTTTTATTTAATACCCAAGCAACCTGTACACTGCGATTTAAGGTTTGCCAAAAATAAGCCATAAAAATATTTTTTCACAAGAAAGTTTTTCAGAGGGTGTTCATATGAAGTATTAGCGAATGAAACCTTTGCGACGATGACAATAATGATGAAAATTATAACAAATCTATTGTTTGCTAAGAATTTGGAGAAAGTAACGAGTTGTGGTATCGCTACACCCTCTGAGGACTGTGGACTCATGCTATACGAATCGCCAGATCATGTGGGATTCATCAGAAATCTGTGATTTATGTGTCCAAAAATGTAATATTACTATTTATAATATGTATTACCTTTAATAATAATAATTATTTTATATTATATTATAATTTTTGAAGTTGATTTGACATCGAAGACTACTATTTTTGTTAAATTGTAAAAGGCTATTTTTGCATACAAATCGGGATAATTGATGCTAATTTGTGATTGTAGACCTTAATTTCATTGTATAATGTTGATCTGATTAATATTTATATAATTAAAATGTATCTTTCTTGTTATATTCCAATAAACATATTTGAGCGTCATTACCCCGTACCCTGAGCGGCATTACCCATGGTTAGGGGTAATGCCGCTCAAACGTGTTTTTTTTAATGTTTTCCTACTCCTAGTAGATCAAAGATATATGATTTTGATAAATTGTTAATTACTAGATAGTTAAAGACTTTATTAATCTTCTCAATTTTGATTTATATTATATAATTTAAAAAATACACCATGTTTTCCTTAGGTGAACGCCTTTCCCCCTCCTTACCCTAAATATCGCAAGGTTATCTACAAAATATCGGCGAACATCATCGAAACAAAATTTACTGTACACGGTTATAATAAAATGCGAATACTTACTAGCTTGCGTTCACCGACTTTTGTTGAATTGACGTGTTCAGCCTAGTTTATCTCACAAAAAGTCTTCATGAATTTATCTAAGTAGGTAAGTTAGTAGGTAAAATAAAATTTAACGCCTTCAGTTTGCTTAAATTTACTTAGGTGGTATTTAGGCTGGGAATACGTCCGATTTTGTTTCCGATTGTCTGATCAGACTATCGGATCTTATTTACTCGATACACATTCTGATTCTTGCGTCAGACTTTTTCTGAACTCAGTCGTTCTCGAGCTGCGCTGTGAGTGCTTGCTTGCATACGGAGCAGAAAGAAAAGATGGATGACGAATTACTGTTATTATTTACTTACTGTACTGCATATTTGCTCGTGTTAGCGCGAAAGAAGAAAAAACGTACCTATTGAATTCACTCAATTAATCTGACACGACTTAGTGAGAGTGATTTCGAGTCATTTCCGCTCGGTAACACCCTGTCCTCAACACTGTTGACGAATGGGAAATAAAAAGTTCCACTCGATCTACATAAAATAAAACACGTCGGACGTCTATTCCCAGCCTTAGACCCAAATTTTAGCTTAGTAGTGTTCTTGGATGAAAACAAAACTTTACCTAAATCATCATCTTTAGGACGTTCACTAAATTATGTGACTACGTTGTGTAAGTAAGTATAGGCAGGGTCGACTCTAGACTATTTTGCATCAGAGTGTGAACCTACCTTAGGCACCCCTTAATGAATTCAGGAGCCTCTCCCTCGAACCTCGGCGGCAAATCAAAGAAAATTCACTCACTCATCACCGAAAGTGACACAGATTCGATGTAGGTCTAAAGAGTGTCAAGATAGATCGGTAATATTTGAGGCAACAACATAATACACAATAGATCAAGGTACCTTCTTGATACCTACCTTAAAAACACTAGATACCTACGTTATTTCTAAATATTTCGTTGACTTACCATCTTCGTTGAAACCGTTTCACTAATAATAATCTAAACATGACTTTGAGCGGTATTTATACGCCACAAATCTTTTGAAATCATTTTTTTGGACCCTACAATTTGAGACTTGAATGAATTTATCCAACGTGTAGGACAATTCACGATTATTACATTATTATAATGGTCTCATTTGTTTTCACTTTTTTGGTGGTGACATAAACCTTGCTAAGACTATTGCCGTACCATATCATGTACCTCGTAGGTAGGTAGGTATGCTATGCCTAGGATTAGTGTTATACCGGGATGACGACATTGCTAATACTTACCTGTAAATTCACGTCCCTTGATCATTCCTGCCTACCTTATGATTGAGGTGAGATGTTTTTGGAAAAATTGAATTGTGAAATGAAAAAAAAAGTTTTTAATGATTCTGTTCTGGTTCAGGTTCTGTTTTATACTAGCATTTTTAGAAATTGTCAAAGAGAGAGTCGGTTTCTGAGCAGATGTTTTGTTTGTGATTGTGATACAATAATATCCATGCATTATGTCCTAATCAAAGATTTGGTGCTAGTTTGGAGTATCATGTGTTTGTGGATTGTAGGTAGCGGTGCTAGGTTTGCCTAAGTGCTAGGTTTAGTCGTCCAAATGTCTATGTCTATAGAGTTGTTTTATAATGATAAGGTAAGTTATTTTCAAGCTAAAAGTCATAGGCAAAGGTTTTCACTATTTTCCGAATTGAAGGGATGGATGCCAGTGCAGGCACATTCAGCTATAAATCTGGACGCAATGCTATGCCCTGTGAGGCACGTTCTATCGTCTGTCCTTAAACGTGACCTACGATATCAAGCATTGGTCTAGTAGGGAAGTAATAAATAGCCAGTGTATGGTAATCGTGTATTTTACGAAATACCTGGAAGTGTGTAAAATAACGATAATATAAAAAAAACGCCGATAATATACAAAACGCCGATTATCCAAAGAGTCCCTCGTACCTTACTCGTTAGTTGATATCTGTCTAGAAACCCAGAAGTTCATACTCGTAAAAAGAAAAACGTAATTCCACACTCAAAAACTACATAGATATAGAGGCACTAATGTTTATAGATGCTTTATTTAGAGTTACTAATTTTCCTGGTTAATTTCCTGCCCAAAAAAACATTGAAGTTTTTTTATTCTGCTCTATTTTCCTAACCTAACGTAACGTCCCTGCGTAGAGGACGTGCTCTGAAAAGAGAACTTGTCTTACTCACGCATCTCTCTACTTACTCTTTACTGTTGCAGTTCATTGCGGCTCTGCTTCTATAAATTGCCTGTTTCTAATAAACTCGGCCGCTCACACGTGGATCAACAAACCTACGACAAAGATATACTTGCCAAGAAAGCCAGAAATAAATAAAAGATTGTTGATGTTTTACTCGTGTGAGGAAGGCAACTTTCTTGCGTTTTTCGAGATACTGACCTATTTATTAGGTATCTTGTAAAAACCTTGCCAGAGTTTTTATACAATTTATGACTTGGGTCGGGTGGGACGACTCGAAATCGGTATGTTATGATGACATCAGTTATGCGTGTGAAGAAGACAGCCGACGGGAGTTTTATAGGGCCGACGATAAAGGAATGACAAATAAACGGGAACTGTTAGACTGGAATAATGACTATGAATGAATGGATCGATTTGATAAATGAGTTCGGGGTTTAGCATGATTCAAACGGGAAGATATTACGCCACAACTCCTAATCTTCTCAAGACTGGTAACCAATGTGTGGAAGGATTTTGTAGGGATTATCTTTTCTTGAAGTGCTATTTGTAGAGGTTATTGTAGGAGCTGCATTGTATATTTAGGTAACCTTCGAAACTGACGAAACAAAAAACGTTTTTTTGCTTAAACTAAAGTGTGCTGGTTTATAGTTTTCATAAGGAAGAACAAATCATTTTAGCCCTAATCTAGGACCTCAGCACTGGCTGAGAAAAACATCGTGATATGATGTGTGTCAGTCAGTACACGTTGTCAAGTCACGATGTTTTCCTTCGCTGTTTGAGAGCACGTGGGAGGTATGTAAATGGTCAATTTTAAACAACTACTCAAAATGGTAGAATAGTGAGGCACATTCGCCAGCAATTTATCAATCTGCATACACAATGCTTTGATATTGCAAATTACGATAGCTATTGTGGACGTAGTAAGATGGCCGATAAGCTAGGTACCTACAAGATAATAAAAATGTCGCTTGCTAGGTCGTCCCTATTTTTGTGGTGTAACATCGTTGATAATTTTGACTTTGTTACAAAGATGACACATAGTTTTTTGTTAACCTTCACTTTTGACTGCTCCTACTAAGGCCATTTGAAAGACGTCACAAGTCACAACACATAGTAGATTATGACGTCAAAAGGCCAGTGTTTTTGGTAGGTAAATTGGTGTAGATGCTGCTTAAGGGGTTCCTAGTCGCTGATTGCTCTTTTTCGAAACGAAAAAAGAAATACTTCTGAACAAGCCACATCTCCTATTTTTATAAGTATATTACTTCAGGTTCCTACCTAGATTTCTATTAAGCTGAAAACATAATAGCAGAAACTTTTCACGATAAAGATATTATTTCAAAATGATACGTTTTAGAATTTATGATCGAAATATTTTATATACCTACTATTAAAATCAACTTGTGATTTATTGTTAAAGATAGGTAATATGTAGATCTAGATTTCTATTAGAATAGATTTATGATAAGTAATTATACATAATGTATATCATTAATTTATTCGAAAAGCTAAGGCGGACCACGCGCCGACGTGTGTTTGTCGTCATTGCAGCGGTCGGTAGGATTATTTATCGAAGTGATTAAAGATGGGTACATCTTTATTCACACATACTATACATTATAAAATAGGAGATGTGGCTTGTTCAGAAGTATTTCTTTTTTCGTTTCGAACAAAATCAATCGTCGACTGGGAGCGCCTTAAGTAGATGTACCTATACATAATATAACAAAGTAGGTAGGTAATGCAAAAGTCGGATCAGCGAGTCAATGTTTTGCATCTTTACGATACGATAGAGTTTTTATTATTATATAGAGTGTCTATGAACTATAAATATTACGCGGTTTTAGTGGTGTTGTATATAGACTCATAGCGTGCATGGCAAATGAAGCCGTGTTGTTGAGGTTGCTTGAGAGGTACCTCGACTTTCATTTCAAAGGACGTTGGTTTGAATCACGGCGTGCATTCATCGATTTTTCTGTTCGAAAAATGTATATGCTCATCAAAGCTCGTACTTAAACGCGCATCAAAACGGCGAACGAAAACATCTTGAGGAAACTAGTTAGTATTCTTTATAAGCGGCGTTGGGCTTGCAACCTGTCACGTATGAAATGCTAACTAATGTTAACTAATGTGCCAAATGTAATGTTTGGATGTGTCTCTGACTACCCCAACTAGACATCTTCAAAGGATCTAAGCGCCTGGAGATCTGAGAAGATGTCCAGATACCGTACTTGGGGATTACAGTCGTCATCCTCTTTCTCTCTTTCTTTTTAAATGAAGATGACGAAAGAGTCATAAATTGCAGTGAGAAATGGTAAGTCAGTTATGAAGGTCGTCAAATGACTTCCAAGTTTAATTAGATAAGAAGTCGCACGCGTAGCCGCCAATCTAGAGTTAACCTACTGCCGTGGTCGACCTTTCCTGATAATGGAAGTTACTGAAAATACTTAGTTATTTAATGGAAAGTTACATGAAATTTAATCGTAAAAATATGATGAATTCATTTCGTACGGGTGTGCTAATCAAGATCATAGGCACATTTTTGATACCTTAGGCTACATTATTGCATTTTCGAGGGCATCTCATTTTTTAGGGTTCCGTACCCAAAGGGTAAAAATGGAACCCTATTACTAAGACTTCGCTGTCCGTCTGTCTGTCACAGGGCTGTATCTCATGAACCGTGATAGATAGACTAGCGTTTTCTAGGATGATGTATTTCTGTTGCCGCTATAACAACAAATACTAAAAACAGAATAAAATAAATATTTAAGTGGGGCTCCCATACAACTAACGTGTGTTTTTTCCGTTTCTTATAGATAATTTTACGGAACCCTTCGTGCGCGAGTCCGACTGGCACTTGGTCGGTTTTTTTAATAAATTTTAGCCTAGTAACTTGTATTGTAGTTACTCGCTGATAAGTTGCTTTTGATAAGTTAAATCTTTCTTTTTTGTTCAAGTAATTTTGAGGGTTCCGTACCCAAAGGATACCCTATTACTAAGACTTCGCTGTCCGTCTGTCTGTCACAGAGCTGGATCTCATGAAAATTTTACAGACTGATAATGTATTTCTGTTGCCACTATGAATACAAATATTAAAAATAGAATAAAATAAATGTTTAAGTGGGGCTCCCATACAACAAACGTGTTTTTTTTACAGTTTTTTATAGATAATGGTACGGAACACTACGTGCGCGCGTCCGACTCGCACTTAGCCAGTTTTTTTAGTTTATTTAGCCATCAAAAAAAAACAAATTTGATCTCATTATAATAGCTAGTAGTATAGATTATTATTTATTAGTGTAGATGTAGGCAGGCATGCAGTGGTCCATGTGGATGATGAAATAGAGACTTTTAATAAATACTAGCTGTACCCCGCGGTTTCACTCGCGTATAACTTGAAGAAATAAGAACTTTTTTGCGTATTGCCTATAGCAGACCCGCGACAAAAAAAAATAATCCTGTCAAAATGTTAATATGTATAACTTTGGTGTTTCTTTACCGATTTCTATGATTATTTTTTATGGAATAGTTAATAATGTAAACTTTTTTAATTAGGGATGACTAAGAGTGTTATAAACGTAAGAGTAGACAACTATAATCAGAAAGCTTCGAACTGCTAAGCTATCGGGAGTTACACGTGTTATTGTGAGTCAACCATAAAAGATAAACATATGCTGTCGTGGGATATTTTTTATATAATTTTAAGGAGAACATTTCTGTCATACATGATTTCTGTGTAGCTTTAACCATGAAGGTTGCACACGCGATGGAAGCTTAAAAAATGCAGTAACTACTCCCGTTTTCCCAACATTTCCCTTCACTGCTCTGCTCCTATTGATTGTAGCGTGATGAAAAGTATACTATAACCAGCTCAGGAGTATGAAAAATAATTGTACCAAGTTTCATTAAAATCCGTCCAGTAGTTTTTGTTTCTATAACGGTTATACAGACAGACAGACAGACAGACAGACAGACGGACAGACAGACAGACAGACAAAAATTTTACTGATTGCATTTTTGGCATCAGTATCGATCCCTAATCATCCCCTGATAGTTATTTTGGAAATATATTTCATGTACAGAATTGACCTCTCTACAGATTTATTATAAGTATAGATTGTAGTAAAGTTGTTGTAAGTTAAAAGCATCTAACTGGAATAGTTACTCTACCTACAAAAGCAGGAACGTTAACTATCACGGGCAATTATTTTTTGAGCTGCCTATCGGGGCGTTTAGGTATCCAGTTGATTTTTATACCTTTTTGGAATCTCATAGAAAAATATATCGACGAAATTTCGTTCAAAATAAATGTTAGATAAGGCATTTCTACTGTCATATTTGGAGGCTATCGTTAAATGTGAACCGACTTTAAAATTTAAGGAAGCTTATTCCTATAAGTACTAAAAAAGTAAATAGTTAGTGGTGCGATTGTTTAATTTTGTTTCGACAAATACAAAAACACACACGACAAACGGGCCACCGACCACGGCAACTGGTGGCCAGCGACAGCGACTTTTTCATTATTATTTTGTATGGACTTTGTATTGATTTTGTATAGATTTTGTGGCGGTCACTCGCTACAGCAGTGTCCGATATAAAAAAGTGTATTAAGGCCCTGTATGTCGACGATTGCTCTTTTTCGAAACGAAAAAAGAAATACTTCTGAACAAGCCACATCTCCTATTTTTATAATGTATAGTATATGTGAATAAAGATGTACCCATCTTTAATCACTTCGATAAATAATCCTACCGACCGCTGCACGTGGTACTGATCCATGGGCGGCGCGTGGTCCGCCTTTGCTTTTCGAATAAATTAATGATATAAATTATGTATAATTACTTATCAAAAACCTATTCTAGTAAAAATCTAGATCTACATATTACTTATCTTTAAGGGGCTCCCAGTCGCTGATTGCTCTTTCTCGCCACATCTCCTATTTTTATAAGTATATTACTTCAGGTTCCTACCTAGATTTCTATTAAGCTGAAAACATAATAGCAGAAACTTTTCACGATAAAGATATTATTTCAAAATGATACGTTTTAGAATTTATGATCGAAATATTTTATATACCTACTATTAAAATCAACTTGTGATTTATTGTTAAAGATAGGTAATATGTAGATCTAGATTTCTATTAGAATAGATTTTTGATAAGTAATTATACATAACTTATATCATTAATTTATTCGAAAAGCAAAGGCGGACCACGCGCCGACGTGTGTTTGTCGTCATTGCAGCGGTCGGTAGGATTATTTATCGAAGTGATTAAAGATGGGTATATCTTTATTCACATATACTATACATTATAAAATAGGAGATGTGGCTTGTTCACAAGTATTTATTTTTTCGTTTCGAACAAAAACAATCGTCGACTGGGAGCGCCTTAACAATAAATCACAATTTAATCTTAATAGTAGGTATCAAAGTATTTAGATCATAAATTCAAAAACGTATCATTTTGAAATAATATCTTTATCGTGAAAAGTTACTGCTATTATGTTTTCAGCTTAATAGAAATCTAGGTAGGAACCTGAAGTAATATATTTATAAAAAGAGGAGATGTGGCTTGTTCAGAAGTATTTCTTTTTTCGTTTCGAAAAAGAGCAATCGTCGAAAAAAACACTTTCAGGAAACTACAAATGTTTTCCCTGTAAACCTTGTGCTGATAAAATATATTAAGAATTTTGGTAGAATGCGTATCATTCAATAGCCAAAACTAATGTCAGATATTTTGATAAAATAATTTTTATTACGAATTTTGGTAGAATGCGGTAATCATTCGGTAGTCTCAAAATGATGTCAGATTTTTTTGACAAAATGAATTTCAAATACCTTGGTAGGATTCAACCTTTTTGGTAGAATGCGTTGCTATGACAACTTAATGTTATCGGTCTAATTTTTTGCACATCAGCGCCATTTATACCAAAATCATCCTTTTTGCGTTTTTTATCATTTAGGGGTTGTTTTCCGGATTATAAGTTCCCCCTTTATTTATTCTGATTTTTTATCTACATACTACAGTAAATTTCATCTTAATCCGTTTAATTGTCGTTTATTTTTGATCAGGGAACAAACATAGCAGCCTTATCACAAACTTTCGCATTAATAATATTATTAGGATAGGATAGGATTGCGCTACTAACTGATCTAGCAACGCACAGCCTAAACCACTGGTCCTTGAAACTTGAAATTTGAAGAGTGTATTCTTTTTGATGTGTTCTTTTTAGTGCAGATTTCGGAAATTCGAGTCCTAAAAGAGAGCAGCGAGGATGGAAATCTGTTTAAAAATACCTTCATATGAAGTCGCGAGGGTTTCCACTAGTAGTAGTATAATGTCATCACAGAAGGCATAGTACCATCTAAACTGTGAGGCCAGTCAAAAGTGTTAAAAGATTAGTTGAGGTAACACTGGAAAACAGTCGGTCGCTGATATGGTTGTAGCAATTTTTTTCGTAGCACCTATAGCGTAGCACCTATTAATTCAGACGCTACGTGACTGATATCGTCGATCATGTATTGTGTTGTAGTATCATTCGCTATCAAGTCACAGTAGCAATAACAGTGGACATAAGTACCTATAGTTTGTATATAACAGTTTGGAGATTATGAACGCGTAGCAGTCTTTCGCGGCCACTAAATTCAAAAACAACGTTTCGATTATTCGAGCGTGCAAGAGGTTGAACTGTGTCTATTTCAGTTGCAATCAGTTTTAATTTATTTGTAATGAGCTAAGTGGATTTTGGTTTTGAAAAGTGGTGTTATTAGCGAACAACATTGGTAAGCTTTTAATTAAATTTACATAACCTATTATAATTTACAATAGATTTTAATCATTGTTCATTTTGCATATAATTACTTGACCTTTTTACTTAGTAGGTTCATAAATTTGCATAAACTAAATTTATTTTAGGTTTAAATATCTTTTTAGGGTTTCGTAGTCTACAAGACAAGAAACACTTTTATAGTTTCGCCATGTCCGTCCGTCTATCCGCAGCTTAGCTCAGAGACTATCAGTGCTAGAAAGCTGTAATTTGGCATGTATAATTGTATATACATATTAGTAATGTCAAGAAAGTCGTAGAATAAAATCTGTAAAAACTTTTTTTTTTTTTACATCTAAAGTGGTAAACGTGTTATTTGTTTTCTCGCGCACTTCATGGTGTGGAGTACCTATCGTTAGATAGGTCTTTCAAAAGTCTGGGGGGTTTGCTAAAACAACTTTTCTGTGGATTTTTTTAGTACAAATACCATTGAAAATTACTTATCATAACGTTGTTAGCTGTGTAAACTACGAAACAATACATTGCGAGTGACCCGACACGCACATGGCTTATTTTTTAAATGTATTCTAACTGGCATCATCAAGTGCGAGGTGTTCCAAGGTGTTTTGACTCCAAACAAGGGGCCAAATCGGATATTAAAAACACAGTTGATACCTAATAATAGGTTTTACATTTTCCGGTCTAATAGCAACAAGTTGCTTGTTCAGATTCAGATTGGGATACCTACGAATTTAATTTTAAACTCACTCGATGACACTCCAACTGCGTTACAACATCTTACAAAAATTGTTGCTATAATATTGTTTTAACACGGTTAAAACAATATTATTACAACTCTGTTACATAAATATACGGTCTAAGTCGTAGTTGTATCTTCCCGCGACAATAACAAAAAACATGGAGCATGGTTTAGCATAGTGGAACCTAGACTGAAACTGATGACCATTCACGGCTGTATCCATCCATTTACATGTCGAAAGGAAAATATCATGAAGCAACAGCTCCACATATTATTGAATGTCTTTAATGTGTCAGAATGCAATGGTGTAGGTAGGTGCTGGGCAAGTCTTCACCGTCAGGTCTAGTAAATGCTTGAAAAGTACTATCTTACGTTGCAGCTATAGGTAGGTAGAGTACCTGAGATAAAATTTGCAGCGAGTAACATAGTTAGGTCTTACTTAATTAAAAAATTAGCACACCCGTGAGTAGCCGTGGCGGACAGCTAGTCATCTATAAGTACATACCTATATAAGAATTGAAATCCTAAATGACTGATACCTGGTCGTAGTGACTTGATATTTGGAGGGTATAGTTGTTCTGGTTCAAAGGTGCTAGGAAATGTTAAAAACACACTTCGTATCTATGTAGGTATATACTCGTTGTCTATACCTAGGTCCGACTGCAAAAAACATAAACGTTTTTGCAGTCTGACCTAAAAAAAATTAAGCATAATGCTAAGTCATTACTGAGGTAATGTAATGTAGGTTGGTAATCATTATTATAAATAAGACAAAATATTTGCAGTCTGAATGCCCAAATTTAATCTTAATACCTAAATATATTTACTGATACCCAAGATACAATAAATCCACCAACTAAAAAGACAAGATGCAACAAGCGCAGAAAATAAAAAACCAGTAACCTTCGTTTTTAGGTACATATGCTTTGTAGGTATAACTATTATTATGGGCGACTCAACAACCAAATTACTTCAGTTTATCTAAGTAATTTCAAAATGCTACTGGTCACTTACCTACTCATAGATATATTTTTTTATCATAGACGATTATAAAAGTTACGACTTCGAGGTGGCTCCATATACCTATTAACTGTTTTTTTACACATGGGGTGATTCGGCTAAGTAAGGGTGGGTGCTCTAGACTTTAGCTTGACATAATTTTTGGAGACAGGATTTTTGCTTAATTGATGTACTTGCCTAAACAACACAACAAAGGTGTAGTTTTAGTAGAAGTTGTAATTTTTTTTAGAACGTACCTAATAAATACCTACCAAAAGAAGTGGGATAAGGGCAAGAAAATGATGACCTCAAATTGGTAGTTTTTTTTGTTTTGTTTTTAATACTAAATTACGCAAGCACCAAGTTTGTAGTTACGCGTATTATTGATTTGCAAAATAAACACAAGTAAAGTAAAAATCATAAACACTACCTCTTCGATGCCGTGAATTAGTTTTTCGAGTTGGACTTTAAAACCGAAACTCGCCAGCTGGCAAAAGTATCTTAACAGGCTATTCCGCCATCTCATGAATTCATACAAAATCCGCTAAGCCTATATCGTCTATTAAAGACTATAGATTTGTCCTTTGTCCAAAACTTTGTCTTGGATTTATCACAATGTATAGGTATTAGGTATATGAAGCGCTTAATATCGTCCGAGCCAGTCAAACACACAGAAGCGCCTGTTTATACACATCACAACTACAAGTACTGCTTAACCGCCTTCGTGAAACAGAACAACTGTATCAACATCTAAAGTCCAAATAGGTCTAACAATCGGCTATCACTAACACGGCATACAAAGAGCCTTTCATGCAATGCCCAGTGTCAGTTCACGCTTGGAACTTATTCATACGTGACCGCTTCATGACACATTACTAAAGATCACGCCACTCCCGCGCAGGTCACTACGTACCTACTTGTAATAATCGGACGAATTCTCACAGACTCACTTATCACTGGGTCATTATTAAATTACAGTAGGTACCTACAACAAAAATACAAGTTCTGTTGGCGAGTAGGTGCGTAAATTATACAGAAAAATGCTTTATAAATAATTTTTCAAAACCAATTTTACTCCTTCCGGAAAACGAAATCGGTGAAAGCCCTTGATCGATCATTAAAAACAAAATAAGTAAGGCCAATTCCTCAATAAAAGTATCTTAACTTATTAATTTTCAACTTATAACTTTTTAACATAAAGCCTCTGAAGGAATGTCTAAATGGTTTCTAAGCTTTTTCTTGTAGACTACGAAACCCTGAAAACCAGAGACAGAAAACCATGTCCATGTTGTGAAAACAACTTTCCGATTAAGGGATTAGTTTGTGAATATTGAGTATTAAGACGAGTAATAAATGTTTTTGATGGATGCAGAAACGTTTTTTCTCAATAACCGCAAAACATACAGTTTTGTTTTTTATGAAAAAGAGAACATAAGGATTTCATCTAGATAAATTAAACTTTTCTCGACAGATTTATTTTCCAAAGTTGGCTTTTCAAAAACACTAGTTTCGTTTTTAATCAAAACAATGAATAGCTAAATAGTTCATTTTTATATAATTCGTTAAACAATCATACTAGCTACCTAAATTAAGGACGGTTTTTTTTTAATTTGATGGTTTTCAAGATAATGTAGTTTTATCACTTTTTCCGTCAGCCCATACAAAACGTCAAAAATTTCACTTATCACCTTAAATGCTAAAATTGCAATATGAAATAGCAAAAGAGTGTACTAAATCAAAATTTATTGGCTGTATATAAAATTATTATATTAGATTATGGGATTACTTTAAGGCGCTCCCAGTCGACGATTGATTTTGTTCGAAACGAAAAAAGAAATACTTCTGAACAAGCCACATCTCCTATTTTATAATGTATAGTATATGTGAATAAAGATGTACCCATCTTTAATCACTTCGATAAATAATCCTACCGACCGCTGTAATGACGACAAACACACGTCGGCGCGTGGTCCGCCTTAGCTTTTCTAAATTAATGATATAAATTATGTATAATTACTTATCAAAAATCTATTGTAATAGAAATCTAGATCTACATATTACCTATCTTTGATAATAAATCACAAGTTGATTTTAATAGTAGGTATATAAAATATTTCGATCATAAATCCTAAAACGTATCATTTTGAAATAATATCTTTATCGTGAAAAGTTTCTGCTATTATGTTTTCAGCTTAATAGAAATCTAGGTAGTACCTGAAGTAATATACTTATAAAAATAGGAGATGTGGCTTGTTCAGAAGTATTTCTTTTTTCGTTTCGAAAAAGAGCAATCAGCGACTGGGAGCCCCTTAAGTTAAATTAATAAAAAATGTTACTCATACTTTGTAAAGCGTACGTTAGATTTTAAATAGACATAGGTAACAAATTTGCCGCCAGTAGGCTACAAGATTATTTTTACAATCCAACGATTTAGTTCAAAATTTTAAGTGGTGATTCCTATAATATAATCAAGTGATTGGCCAATTTAGCTAGAGGCATCTGTCTTGCAGTGCAGTGGGACGATAAAGACTAAAATAAACTACGTAGTAGTAGGTATTAGTAGTACGTGTCGGAATCGCGCATTCGAAATGTAGGTATGTAGATACACCTTACAAAGGCACAGGTACAAATTTCAATCTACTTTTCTTAATCTTGTTTCAGAGAAAACGCACCTTTGAAAGAAAGACACTAGGTAACTACGGAGTCGTAAAAGTTTGTTTTCTCTTGTCTTGTTTATTTTTAATTACATAAAACGTTGTAAAACACAAATTTTTGTTGTTGACGTCTCTTAATGTTTTTAAAACATAACCATTATCATCTTATCACGGATTATGCGTAGAACAAACATTCAGATTTTTAATTTATTTGGTCAATTATCCTGATAATATTAGCACAATCAAAATAATCTGATAAAATCTGAATTCCCTAATTTATAACTCAATATAATGATGAATAAGATATTGCTATATTCAAAAAAACAATTATATGCGATAAATTCCTCGCAGCTTAGTTGGTAGTATGCACGTAGCACTGCCAACTGCGCTGTAGGTTTGTGGGTTCAATTTCCACTCCGAGCTAACATTGTGTGATGAACATAATGTTTGTTCTCTGCTGGGTGTTATAGACCTACTCATTTCATAACTCACTGTTCATCTCAGAATCAAAATCAAAGTCAATTAAACCATTCTGAAAGAAATAAACTAATGTTGTTCACGCAATGAGTTTTATGACTCCCTTTCTGAATACTTAACATATTTCGAAACATCTTTTCTTTACAGTAAAATGCCACCTCAAGAGCAACAGAAGACGTGGGTTCTCTACGAGTCAGATGCAGTGAACGACAGTGACGTCACAAATCGGGTTGCCCCCACAGCCGAGAAGCGGGTGTGGAAGATCGTATGGAGGAATGTGTTACTGATGGGTTTCGCGCACATCGGCGGCGTATATGGCGCCTACCTATTCCTGTTTAAATCCATGTGGCTGACGTGTCTCTTTGGTAGGTTTGAAAGTTTTCAAAACTTGCTTGAATTTAAACAATGAAAAAAAAATACAACCGAATTGAAAACCTTCTCCTTTTTTGTGAAGTCGGTTGAACATGCAATTACGAAATAGACAATAGACAGTAATCATTGATAGATAGTAGAAATAGTAGATATGCCAAATGTAATGTTTGGGCGTGCCTACCCTCTGACTACCCTCTTTAGGCATCTTCAAGGACTGAGCACCTGGAGATCTGAGAGGATGTCTACCGTACTTGGGAATTATAGTCGTGATCCTATTTCAATTATGGCTCAAATAAAATATTTTAATTAAGGAATATCAATTTTCAGCTGTATTCATGTACCTATGTTCCGGATTGGGCATAACGGCAGGCGCTCATCGCCTCTGGGCACACAAGTCGTACAAAGCCAGGGTTCCTCTCCGCCTGCTCCTCACACTATTCAACACCATCGCGTTTCAGGTAAGCCCACAGCTATCGTACATAAAAGAAAGAATTGATATGGCTATATAGTTACCTACCTGCTTCTTGTAAAGTCAAAAGAGATTCTGCTACGCGAGCTGAAATATTTTTTCAAGATAATTACGAAGAAAAGAACCAAAATCTAAATAATTTAATTCATTTGTTTGGTAAAATTAAAAAAATCGGCCAAGTGCGTGTCAGGTCACTCGCAATATAGGGTTTCGTAGTTGACACAGCTAACAACGTTATACTCGTATTAAGAAATTTTCAATGGAATTTATACAAAATAAAATTGATTAGTTCTTTTCCGAATAAATTTTATAAGTAGGTCGACTATTACGTCTATTACTCGCAAACTTGTAACGCCTACCTAGATGTGATAGTTTTCCTTATAAGTTCGTTATACCTATGTACTACTACCGTGAATTTTTTCACGCCTTTAAACCCGATAGTTTTGATTTTAGAGGGTAGGGGGACTCGTTTCTATCAAGAATTGACACTTTAAAGCTTAATAATTCACAAACGGATATTTTAATCGAATTGTTATATAATTGTTATTCATTGAATTGTTATAGCGGCAACAGAAATACATAATCTGTGAAAATGTTAACTATCTAGCTATCACGGTTCATGAACATTATTTATATTTGTGTTCGCGGAGTGGGAGGTACCTCAACTTTCAATCTAAAGGTCGTGGGTTCGAATCCTAGCGTGCATCAATGGATTTTTCTGTTCGAAAAAATTATTATGCCCATCAAAAACACGTGCTTAAAACTGTGAAGGAAAACATCGTGAGGAAACCAGTTAGTATTCTTATAAGCGGCGATGGGTTTGCAACCTGTCACATGGAATGTCTTACTACTGCAAAATGGCCCACTTACACTTGCCCAAAGTGCCAAATATAATGTTTGGACGTTCCTCTGACTACCCTCACTGGACATCTTCGAAGGCTCTAAGCGTCTGGAGATCTGGGAGGATGAAAGTCGTGATCCTATTTATATTTTTGAAGATTTGATTTTTTCTTGTGTGTATTGTTTGTTTGTATGTTTTATGTTTGTAATGGTCAAACTCAAAAGCTATTGAACAGATTTTAATTTCATTGTTACCAAGCTACATTATCTCTGAGTAACATAGGCTATCTTTTATTTTTGAAAAAGTAATTGATTCCTTATAAAAAATGCGATAGTTTGATGTAAAGGTGTAAAAAACTACCAAAAATGTTTCTTTTTTCGCGTGCGCTGCAAAAACTATTGATAGTACATAAACAAATAATGATACATTATTGAATGTCCTCATAAATGCGCATATGAAAATCTGCGAGGAGATATATCCAAATATTAACGTTTAGGTATAATAACCGTATTTGTTTCTATCCATATCATAATGTTACTTATCTAATTAGCAATTAAGAGGAGTAATAAATGTTTTTGAAGAATGCAGAATCGTTTTTTTCTCAATAACCGCAAAACATACAGTTTTGTTTTTTACAACAAAGATAACTTAAGGGTTTAATTTAGATAAATTACAGACAGAAACACGATTGGTGAAAATTTTGTCGATAGATTTATTTTCCAAAGTTGGCTCTTCAAAAACACTAGTTTTGTTTTTAATTAAAACTATGAATAGCTAAACAGTTCATTTTTATGTAATTCGTTAGATAATCATATTAGCTAAGTAAATTACAGACGGATTCCTTTTAAATTTGATGGTTTTCAAGATAATGCAGATTTATCACTTTTTCCGTCTTATCCGGCTAGATTCAGCCCATACAAAAAGTAAAAAATTTCAAGTATCGCCTTAAGGCTATTTAGGAGTGAACCACTTTTTGAATTGTTCAAATCGGTCATTAAGAAGTCGGTCGGTTATTTTGAAGTTATGATGAGTAAAACAAAATGAAAGATGTCGCGATCGAACTCGAGCCTTATTCAAAATAATCACATTTAGAAATGAAATGTCGCCCAGCGAAGCGGGCACGTGTCAGCTAGTACATAATAAATTAGCTTTCTAGGATTAAGCGTCTCTGCTCTAAGCTGCGGACAGACGGACGGAAGGACATGGCGAAACTATAAGGGTTTCTTGTAGACTCAAAACGAGTTGAATACCTACACTGAAAACTGCATTAGTAAAATTATAAACTGAATCGCAGTTTCCAGCGCCCGCCTTCCGTTTACAATAAAATTTAATATGTAGAGAGCTATAATTAATGCCGGAGGAGGGGAAAGAAAGTTGAATAGAAGGCAAAAAATAAATGTGCAATGTTAGCAAGGAATACCCAATGGACCAGTGATTACAAATAGTACCTACCATTCATTGATGTATGCGTAGGTAGGTACGTTGTTGATCATTTGGAAACAAAAAACAGACCGTAAGCGTCTACAGCGAATTTATAGGTACTTACAATAAATGGTATGTACTTGTAGAATGTTTTGTTGAGAATGTAATGCATAACATCGTATAAATCATAATATTGAATTCTTTGCGAAGACGCTCCAGCTGAATAATCATTTTAGTAAAATGAATTAATGATGAGAGTCACCAAAGTAGGTATTATATCAACACAATAAATTCGGTGTGAGGTTACACGCACTAGTTTTACAGGACGTAACACTGTATTAAAAATTGTGTAGGCTTCGCGACTTTTCACTTTTTTGGAAACAGAAACTATATTTGCATAGATTCTCAAAAAAAAAAAAATTTACGCAATGAATTGCAATATGATATTATAAACATACTAATCGGAATGCAGATCATTTTATTACGATAGTTCATAAGGCATGCCTACACACGTGCGGACCACGCGTCATGCTTGTCAACCTATTGACACTCTTATCAGTAAATAATAATAAATTACTACTGAACCCTTGCCATTTGTCACGTGAGGAATGCCGTGCAATTGCTACAATAATTGTGTTAAACTCTTTGTCTGTACGAACGCAAAATTGTTAGTGAAAGTAGCTTTGAACTAGGTATTTATTTTTTATTTTATCTTATAACTTATTTTCAAACTAGAACAGTGAATCTGGGGGCAGGGTAATGCCCCCGCCAAGTCAAGCAAAAAAAAAGCCCCAGTCCTTTTCTCGAAGCAGTTCAGGACATTTTCGCTCCCCTAAAACTTCGTTGTGGATAAATTTAGAAGCCTGAATTTAGTAGTAGTAACCAAACGGGCATTGTATAATCACGGTATATTTTAAATTTCATTCAATTTGTACCAGTGATTTAAGAATTATAACTACTTGGTCAAAGTTTTTTACTTTGTCACTCACTCACTCACTGACCGATCATCAAAACTAACAGATATAGAAGCTTCAAATTTAGAATACAATTAGTGTTTAGTGTGTAAATCAAGGAAAAACTCAAATATTTTGCAATTTCGGTCCAGTTTTCTAGATACACTAACTGCATAAATAACTTTGTAATCTATATAATAAAAATAAAAAACTGGCCAAGTGCGTGTCGAGCCATGCGCCAATCTAGGGTTTAGTAGTTTACATAGCTAACAACGTTATATTAGTAATTTTCAACGATATTTGTATCTACTAAAAAGTTTACTTCTAGTTTACGAGTAATCATCGACCAACTAAGAAAATGTTAAACTTGTAAATTCTAGTTATAGCCGTGATAGTTTTCCTTTTAAATTCGTTATATGTACTATACTACAGTGAATTCTTTCACACCTCCAAAACCAATCATTTAGCTGGTACCTACGATGGGGGGGATGACACTCGACTCTGACAAAATTTAACACTTTCAAGCTTAATATTTCACAAACGGACCCTTTTATCGAAACGTTGTCTTCACAAACCCAAAATGTTTTTAAAGACCTATCCAACGACACCCCACAATATAGGGTATACGAGAAAAAAAAATAACATCCATTTTAGGTGTAGGGGAGGTACCCTAAAAAATGTTTTAGAGATCCCACGAAACTAACAATAATTTAACATACTCGTAAGGTAACAAAAATATGCCTATAATATTCATCAGTACCACAGCGAATCCGCAGCGGACAGCTAGTTTAAAGATAAGAGTTTACGACACTTTCTTTACGTAAGTGCTAGAATATGAACTGACATGTGACGGACATGCTCAAGTTAAAGTTATTTAGATAACAATAACAATAACACTGGAATGTCAAACTGAGGGCATCATGAACCCAATGTCATGATAAAGCTAATTTGAATACATTTTACTTCCTATTATCGTTCCACACGCTGAACACAAATGTATAAATAAATTTAAATTGTTTCTAAGCAATCATTGCACTGAAGATGCTAAGTATAAATATGTACCTACCTAATTTAATATTAGTTGTTATACACCTAATGTATTTACCCACGCATAAATGAATATTCATTAGTTTGATTTCTCATGATCGCATCCTCTTCCCATTGTTACACATTTTTTACCGCATACCTACTACGTGTAATCTAAATTAAAAAATAATCAAAAGTTTTCATAACTTTGATAATAATAATAATCAATACAACAATACTATTAAGCCGAAGATTACAATATTTTATTATCAAAACCACCAAATTAGAACATGATTTTAGTCAAGAACTTTCCACTTGAATTTAATTAGGTACCTGTCATCACACATCACGATTGTAGTATTCACTTTATCTCTTGACTAGCGACCCGCCCCGGCTTCGCACGGGTGCATTTATTTTGTTACATTTTTACTTATTTACTATGTTTTATACATATAAACCTTCCTCCCGAATCACTCTATCTATTAAAAAAAACCGCATCAAAATCCGTTGTGTAGTTTTAAAGATATAAGCATACATACAGACGCGGGAAGCGGGAAGCGACTTTGCTTTATACTATGTAGTGATATTGAATACAGATAAATTACTATTATATGACTTTTAATTTATTTATTAATATATAACAATTATTTTAATACTTATTATCTTTATATATTAGGACGTTGGTTTATAGTGTATACTAAAGTCAATTCAATAACAAAATGTGTACTAAAATGTAAAAAAAAGAGATTTTTTTCATAATAATTAAGGTGTACAATAAAGTTAATTTAAATTGTATGCTAAGTAATTTAAACCAAGAACTGAAAACAAAGTGGCAAAGGTCATATTGAAATAAGAATTTCCATTATTTTCCCAAAATAATTTTCCTTGTTTTCGGCATCAAGTTACGTTTTGATTAGGCATTTTTGGGCCTGACCCTGAACATCAAAATTCATATTTAATATCATTATTGTTTTCGACATAGGAACTAAGAAATACCTGAGAGCTTTCATTTGTTTTGTCCAGGATGCTGTTATAGACTGGGCTCGCGACCACCGAATGCACCACAAGTACTCCGAAACTGACGCCGACCCTCACAATGCGACTAGAGGCTTCTTCTTCTCTCACGTCGGCTGGTTGCTGGTCAGAAAACACCCTCAGATCAAAGCTAAAGGACACACTATTGACATGAGCGACCTCAAGTCAGACCCTATCCTTCAGTTCCAGAAGAAGTAAGTACTAAAAGCTGTCTAAAATTTTACAATTAGCCACCTGTCATCTTATTCTTTTAATTTTTATGCAGAATTTTAAAACCTTTTTATAAGGAAACAACGACCATTAGACCTTTTACTAGAATTTGTGGTTTTCCAGTTAGTCATTGACTCTGTGTCTCAGATTTTAAAGTACCTACCTATATAACTTTCTAACGTTTACGCCTATTACATTTCGTCAGTTACCTAATTTGTAAGTCTATTCGTACCTACTCGGCTCGTAATAGTAATTAATAAATATTGTTTGTTTGAAACTTTACAAGTCATAATAAGTCTATTACCGTTACAGACCTATCTATTTCTATAAAGTAATTTGTTAAATAAAAAAAGTACTCGGTGCAGGACTCATTGATACGTTTAGATATGTATGAAGAATTAAAGCCCACATATTATGTATTAATTTGACCAGAATATGACCAAATGATACAATGGAATAAACACAATTTCAGCTATTTTAGGTTCAAACCCGAATATTCTGGTGAAATATGCAGAGACATTACGCTTATATGTAAAAATAGGACACGCATTGAGGTTATTTTATTTTGCATATATAGGTTCAACGCAAACTCAGTTGTGTTACATGGCTCCCAATTTTCACAAGGCGCAATTAAACTTGTTTTTTGAGACGATCTATGACATCTAGACATCTATGACGACATACACACACATACACACACACCTCAACGTAAACTTATTTAACACTAGCCGACCCGTGACAGACTTTGTCCTGCCTAAATTACGTGATAAAGACCCGTGTCAAAATCTATATAGTTAAATTTCAATAATTGCATAGAAAAAAGCAATTTCAGACAACTTCCAATTTTTTCCCAACAAACTACTACTACTGATAAAATAAATTAAACATTTTGGTAGAATGCGTATCATTCATTAGTCAAAACTGCGTTGCTATGACGACTAAATGTTTTTAGTCTGTGTTGCACACCAGCGCCATTTATACCAAAATCATCCTTTTTGCGTTTTTTTTATCATTTAGGTTTTGTTTTTCGGACTATAAGTTCCCCCTTTATTTATTCTGATTTTTTATCTACATACTACAGCAAATTTTGATTAGGGAACAAATATAGCCTTAGCCAGCCTTATCACAAACTTTCATATTTATAATCTATACTTATAATAAATCTGTAGAGAGGTCAATTCTGTACATGAAATATATTTCCAAAATAACTATTAGGGGGTGATTAGGTATCGATACTGATGCCAAAAATGCAATCAGTAAAATTTTTGTCTGTCTGCCTGTCTGTCTGTCTGTATAACCGTTATAGAAACAAAAACTACTCGACGGATTTTAACGAAACTTGGTACAATTATTTTTCATACTCTTGAGCTGGTTATAGTATACTTTTCATCACGCTACAATCAAAAGGAGCAGAGCAGTGAAGGGAAATGTTGGGAAAACGGGAGAAGTTACTCCATTTTTTAAGCTTCCATCGCGTGTGCAACCTTAATGGTTAAAGCTACACAAAAATCATGTATGACGGAAATGTTCTCCTTAAAATTATATAAAAAATATCCCACGACAGCATTATGTCTATCTTTTATGGTTGACTTACAATAACACGTGTAACTCCCGATAGCTTAGCAGTTCGAAGCTTTCTGATTATATTTGTCTACTCTTACGTTTATAACACTCTCAGTCATCCCTCAATAAAAAAGTTAACATTATTAAGTAACTATTCTTTAAAAAAGAATCATAGAAATCGTGTGATACTACGCAGCCGGACCCACCGTGGTTAATTTTAATGCAGTTACAAATCTATGGAATTGTACGAATTGTACTCCAAAAATCAGCAATTGTACTAGAAGGGGTCAAAAAAAGTTGTGAAAAAAAACGTTTTATATAAAGACATTCTGTAGTATATTTAGTATCAGCATTGCACCCGTGCGAAGCCCGGGCGGGTCGCTAGTATTATTATTAAGGCGCTCCCAGTCGACGATTGTTTTTGTTCGAAACGAAAAAATAAATACTTGTGAACAAGCCACATCTATCAATCAGCGACTGGGAGCCCCTTAAGATTAGGATGTTGGCAAAATTGCAAACTGAATTGAAAGATCACCATGACCTTGACACGCGTGTCAGCCATGTTCAAAGAAAAGAGCGTATATTTACGTGTGTATATTTAAGGAACCATTTCGAGCTACTTTAGATTCTTATTACGTCTATTTATTTCCAGATACTATCTGACACTGATGCCCCTGTGCTGCTTTGTGATGCCCACTCTGATCCCCACCTTCTGGGGCGAAACCGCATGGAATGCTTTCTATGTCTGCGCTATGTTCAGATACGTCTATGTCCTTAACGTTACTTGGCTGGTCAACTCAGCTGCCCACTTATGGGGCTCCAAGCCTTACGACAAGAACATCAACCCGGTGGAAATCAAACCCGTATCCCTAGTCGTACTCGGTGAAGGCTTCCACAACTACCATCATACATTCCCCTGGGACTACAAGACTGCTGAGCTAGGCGACTACTCTCTCAACTTCTCGAAGATCTTTATCGATTTTATGGCAGCTATTGGATGGGCTTATGATCTGAAAACAGTCTCGCATGAGGTCATTGAGAAACGCGTAAAGAGGACCGGAGACGGCTCCCATCCAGTGTGGGGTGAAGAGGATATCGTCGAAGAAAATAAGGAAACTCTCAACTCAGACCAAGCTGATCTTACCAATGGAAAATTAGATTAGTTTATTATATCGATTTCTATTAAATTGAATAGGTAATTTATGAAACTAAATTAAATCTATTTTCCAAAGATATTCTATCCTCATAGATACACTTTTGAAAAAAGTTTACTTTTATTCCTGTACGTAACACCTACATACTAGGGTTCAGAACCGGGAAATCCCGGTACCGAAAGTACCGGGAATTCCCGGTTCTTTTGTCAGTAAAAAGGAACCGGGAAATCTAATTTGATTCCCGGTTCTTTCGGTACTTTCGGGAATTTTATTTTTATAACTCGGCGGGCCTCGCAGGACTCGCCACGTGCGAAAAGTAAGAAAAAAGTGTCGCGCGTTTGACTCCAAGGTAAGTATTACGTTGTTCCTCATACCAAACAATGGTGACAGAATGTAATTTACTTCAAATACGACGTATTATCATACTCCTAATATGATTTTTGTGATATTATAAAAAAAACCACAGTAATTTTAGGGGCTGGTATCTTATCTTAGCCTATATCGTCCCACTGCAGGGCAAAGGCCTCCCTCCCTTCTTTTCACACCTTTCGATCTCCAGCTAAGTTGCGCCAGTCATTTAAATTACTGTCGAGATCGTCCTGCCATCTCCTCCGGAGTCTGCCTCGAAGGCGTGTAGTTTGTGGGGACCAATCGTTTGTTATTTTGGCCCAAAGATCGTCCGGCATGTGAGCGACATGCCCTGCTCAATCCCATTTGAGTTTGGCCGCTTTATGGGTGACGTCAACTATTTTTGTTTTAAAGCGTAGTATCGTGTTTCGTATGCGGTCTGTGAGTCTGACTCCTAAGATACTACGCTCCATGGCTCTTTGGCAAACCTCGAGTTGGTATCTCTCATGAGCTGTCGGGAACCAAGTCTGTGCACCGTACGTTAGAATTGGGAGAATGCACATGTCCATAAATCTGCGCTTATATACTCATGGACATACTCAATCTCCACATTCTCCACGTACAATCTCCTCTTCGTGCCATTGGGCATCAGCTTGGTCTTGCTCATATTCATTCGGAGTCCCACATCTTGGTCGGCTTGCTTGGTTCAGTTCTTGAAGCATATCGCCTAGTTCTGCAGCTGTGAGGGAGAAAAGGACAATATCGTCGGCGAAGCGCAGGTTTGTTAGCCTGCTATCTCCGACGACGATGCCCTTCTCAGCCCATTTGGGCTTCAATCGCTTGAACACTTCTTCCAAAGTAGCTGTAAACAATTTAGGAGAAAGCGGGTCTCCCTGTTTCACGCCTTTTACAATTTGGAAAGAGAGAGCCCCGTGAGTGAGGTTTTTATGGATGCTGTACTATTGCTATAGATATTAAGTTGAATGTACGTTTAATTTATGTTCTGATTAGAAAGTGCCTCGAATAATGGTTTATGTTTTATGCTATCAAAAGCTTTTGAGTAATCTACAAATGCAAGATAAAGTGGGATATTAAATTCTACATGTTTTTCTAAGAGCTGGTTAAGGGAATGGAAATAATCCGTCGTGGAGAGGCCACGGCGGAAACCCGCTTGTTCTGGTGGTTGATGTAAATCGAGCTCACCGGATATTCGATTTTAGATAATTTTCATGAATAGTTTAAAAAGGTGTGAGATAAAACTGATGGGACGATAATTGCCAATGTCGGACTTTTCACCCTTTTTATGTATGAGTATAATGGTGGAGTGGCAGAAATTATGAGGAAAAGAACCGGTCTGAAGAATGTAGTTACAAAGGTTCGTAAGGTGTGGGAGTGGTACTGGTTCTCCGATTTTTAAGGCTTCGGTGGTAACACCATCTGCACCTGGGCTCTTGCTATATTTCATGCTGCAAAGCGCGCGATGAACCTCTGGTCCTGTTATCGGTTCTATATAATTTTTCTGATATATATTCATTCTTAATGTTATCTATTCTCGTCGATCTTAATTGTAGTTGACTTTTGAACCTTATCACTTGTTTTATAAATCAAAAACTGCCAAGAACCGAAAATACCGAAAGAACCGGGAAATCCCGGTACCGATTTAAAAAAGTACCGAAATTCCCGGTTCTTACAAAGAATACCGGTTCCGGAAACACTACTACATACATAATAAGGAAGGCTACATAATATGCAACTATTTTATGCTTATAACTACTTGGCTATGATTCTAAAGATACCTACTAAATGAGACAGTTACTGCAGTCGCAATCATAAACTACTAGTATTTTATAAACAAAGCTTTAATTTTTATATTATACTAGCGACCCTCCCCGGCTTCGCACGGGGACTTCCTCCTGAATCACTCTATCTATTAAAAAAAACCGCATCAAAATCCGTTGTGTAGTTTTAAAGATATAAATAAGCTAACATACATACATACATACAGACGCGGGAAGCGGAAAGCGACTTTGCTTTATACTATGTAGTGACAAAAAACCTTACAGCCAATTTTTTTTTTATAAACGAATAATATAAAATTACTTATAAACTTTTAAAGAATATCTGTAACTACGGAGAAAGTGTATGTTTGGATAATAAATGTTAAATTAATGATATCTATAAAAACTATTCGATAATTTATTACATCGGTGTGTTTAGTAGGTATATAGCTAAATACTTTAAATGTTAATTAGGTAATTAGCTCTTGTGATGTTTATATTGTGATGATCTAAGTTACGTACGATTTTATAAATAAAAAAAACTACCTAAATAATTGGTTTGAATGAAATTCAATAGAAAAAACCTCCGAGTAGTAATCTAAATAAAAAAATAAGATCACGACTGTAATCCCCAAGTACAGTAGACATTCTCTCAGATCTCAAGGCGTTTAGATCCTTTGAAGATATCTAGAGCGGGTAGTCAGAGGTACGACCAAACTTTATATTTGGCACATGCCCACATTTTGCAGTAGTCAGCATTCCATACGTGACAGGTTGCAAGCCCATCGCCGGGTAGTAATCATATAATAAAAATGTAGTTTCTGATACACACAATACAGAGAATTCTAGTGTGTGGTCAAGACTATGTCTGTGGCTGTTGGGAGTATGTATTTATTTATTTATGCTTTCGAACTTACGCAATTATAATATTAATTAATACCGGTAGGTATGTAACCTACTTTGGTGTTGACTTTACCTAAACTAGTTATGGTAATACAAGGACAATATTATTAACTAAGTAGCTATTACGGAAGGAGGTACAACTACTTACCAATTTGTTTTGAACTTTTTTCTTGCTTCCTATAATTAAGGCTAAAGTCCAGCAGTTATATACTCGCTTTGGAACATCTCTTTCAAGTTAGGTACCTACATAAAGTTGACGCAAATAGTACCGTACAACACATTATATAACCTTCTTTACTGTAGGACCACACCAAAATAGGCTCACATTATGACACTAAAATGAATACCATCAAATCAATAACTTGTAAAAAAAAACAAGTCTCGTAACTACCGTAAAAAGTTGTGAGAGTTAAAGTCAGTTAATTTATTCAGTCCCTCTACCTAAGGGTCCTTCTGTCATTACGTAATTAGCAAACCTTCACGTAATAACTTAAAACAGAATACATAGGGACTGCATAAATTAACTGACTTGGTATTACATGGATCTCACAACTTATTACGGTAGTTACAAGACTTGTTTTTTTTTACAAGTTATGTTTTTTATGGTACGAACATTTGTTTCTGTAGATAGTCCTACTTTTTTCCTTTACGGTACCTTCTACTATGATTCCGTTGACCATTTTACAAGATACCTTTGGACATCTAGGGGCACGCGTTGCCCCCCGCCAAGTCAAGCAAAAAGCGGCACGGCTGTACCAGCTTTTTCTCAAAGCAGTTCAGGCCATTTGGACACCCTAATAACTTCGTTGTGGATATTCACTGTGGATCCATGTCCAAGTCGGTTAATTTATTCAGTCCCTACTTTAAGGGTCCTTCTGTCTTAAGTTATTACGTAAAGGTTAGCTAATTACGTAATATTATACCAAGACGTAATATAACCAAGAAGTGGTTAGTGAAAATTCAGGCTTCTAGTTTTATTCACAACGAAGTTATAGGGGGGCGAAAATGGCCTGAACTGCTTCGTGAAAAGGATGGTACCGCTTTTTTGTTCGACTTGGCGGGGGCACTCCGTGTCCCCAGATATTTATGGAACATGACGTTCAAGTGTCAAAAAAGAGTTTTAAAGTAGGTATGTAATAAAGTAATAATGGTACCAACATAAGTATAGTAATTTCAATTAGGGATAACGGCACGGCCACTTATAAGGTTGCTGCCAAATTGAACGCTTGTTTGTACTCAATTACATTTATGTACAGGGTGCTAAAAGCTTGCTACACTATGAATATACCGTATTAAAATCCTTGTTAGAATCCACCCAACGGACGGACTTAGCACACGGACATTTCACCCAGTTGCTTAAAAATATAATTATCATGAGAGTGACCTAATTATCTACCTACTTCATAATTCATGGGTTGACTCTTAACTACACTAACTACAATAAAGATTTTTTTTTGTTTTTTTGTATGTTTGTGGACAAATTAAAAAAGTACTGGACCAATTAAAAAAAAATTCACACCTATCATAAGCGACATCATCACACAAAATATTTGTCATGGGTGGGGATCGAACCCACAACCTACAGCGCAGAAGGCAGAACTACTACCTATCACAAATTTAAAGCAAAAAATAAAAGCCTATAGTCTTTATTGGTACACCCCGTGCAGAGCCGGGGCAGGTAGCAAAGCTCAAAAGCTGATGGTAGGTACCTACTTATTACCCGACTGTTTGAAAAAGTTTGAAATAGCCACTTACTTTATGCTCAAGCGCAAGCTATCATTTGAATTGCGTAGCGTATCTTATTAAAAAAAAAACCTTCAGTTTAAAAAATTTCCGAATAGTAAACACGGATTTTATTATTATTTTCACGCACCATTGATGCAAATACGCCAGTCAAATATTATTGTTTGTTTTTCATCAACACGGGTCTTTCAAAGCGGCATATTTTATTGCGCACAATGTCACTTTTGTTATTGCTTATTTATTACTCATGGGTAAAAATATTGTACCTATTCGCTTGATTAAACAACAATAGGCTCAATTAATTTGAATAAAATGTAACAGTTTGGATAAAAATTGCACGGAATAGCAATAACCCAAAAACAATAGGTAGCGTCTACACATCATCATAATTAGGCACATCCATAAAACTTTCACAGGTGAACACGGGATTCTCCAAATTTCTGTGGAAACGAGCTTGTGCGGCTTGCTACCAACGACTTCCAGCCACCTTCATTGGGTCGTATTTTATCTTCCCTTATACGTGGACATAGTTTCCACTTTCACTTACACCGACTCTTCCTGTGAGATACATAATACATATACTTATCTACAAGTACTAAAGCAAACAAAAAAGGGTCTTCACAGACAGACAGACGGACTAACAGCCAGACGGTCTACGAAATGATTCTATAAGGTTTCCGTTTTTCTTTTGGGGTAGGTACGGAAAATTATTTTTTCATAAAGTAGATTAAATGAGTAGGTAACTCCATCTACGTGCTGAGGCTATACCACAAGCTCCTAAAGTAATATTAACAAGTTTTTTATATTTAATATTTTTTATTAACGAGTTCGTATTGCGTTGTTACTTTCGCACAGTGAGTAATTGTATTGTTTTGATATGACTTTAGAGCTTGTGGTACGGCCTCTGTGTATTTTTACCAACGAGAAACGTTTCTTCACAAAAGCTAAATTATTCCATTGAATAAATAATACCTACATTTCAGAAATTTCTAAATTCAAGTAAGTTGAACGTGACAAAAAGCTTTATCAAAAAACATCATACCGTAGCTATCTATATACATTATAATGTTTTGCTGGAATACTTTTTCTGAGAAACAGTGTTTTTTCGCATCCATCAGAGTGGCACACTTTTTCTGAGTTTCTCTCGCTAAAATACAATTTAATTTTTAAACCAACAGCCATGGTTGAAGTAACCGATAGTGATTATGAGAATAATTCATATACACTCTTTGGACCGATGGGGATGGCATTTTACGAAGATGGAAACTATTTAGACGAGACTTGCACCGTGAAGATTATTTTGAGCATATACTTGGGGGTCACTATGGTGTTGAATATCATCGGGAACGTTTGCACTTGCGCTGTCATCGTTCGAAATAGATCCATGAGGACTCCTACAAATTGCTACCTCTTCAACATCGCCATCACCGACTTGCTCACAGGCTTCTTCGTCCCCATTGACATTTACACAATTTGGGACCCTGACTTTTACCCCTTAGGTGAAGTTGGCTGTCGCCTTCACTACATCCTCTGGGACTTCCTCCTTAACTATAGTCTTCTTATCATCACCGCTTTTACACTAGAGCGATATTTGGTCGTTACTAGACCATTTCTTCGTCAGAAACTAGCTTTGAACTCACGTGTGTATAAAATAATTGGAGCTATTTGGTTGATATGTGCCTTATTTATCATACCCGATGTGTTTTACATTGATATTTTTGAGAGAAAGAAAAACGTGTTCTGTTACTTTACCATCTCTGCTGGGATACATAGTGCATTCGCTGGGTTTGAAGTTTTTGCTTTTTCTGTCGTGCCCATGGTGGTGGTCACTGTGCTTTATGTTTTGATCTTTATTGAGCTCAAGTCAATGAAGAGAAAGCCGCGGGCCAGTCCCGTGATTGTACAACATAACAGGGACAAAGCCATAAAAATGTTGGGTGAGTATACTATATACACCTACATAATATTAAATAGCTACATAAACATTTTTCAGAAAATTAACTCTTATATGATGAGAAATTAAAATACAACAAAGCCGTATTTCACGATCGCAATATTTGTAAATAAGTTACAAAAACCAACGATTGTGGAAATAAACAAATTACATGCACGAGTGTTTCCGTTTTTTCCTTGTACAAGTAGGGCTGACTGCCAATTACAATACGGTGGGCATTTTGTAAATGTTTTTTTAGGAAGAATACTCGCCTACTAATTACAAATTTATGTTCTGAGGGCTTACCACAAGCTTTTTAAGTAATATTAAAACAGTACTACTCGCGGTGCGAAAATGACAACGCTATACGTTTTTATATAACTGCATAGTTCAAACTACCTACTTACTCATATTCGTAAGGATGTTTGGATACATTTAGAACAGACATAGTTTTTATGACATTTTTATCCGGATACCATACAAGCGAACTCGCTGGCGTATGAGTGTAAACAGTTGTTATTGATATTTATATAATTGCTATTTTTTGTAATTTCAGCTGCTATTTCTGCAACTTTTTTCTTCTTCTTTTCACCATACTGCATCCTACGAGTGATGACTATCTTCCCAGAACTTAGCGCTGAAGACAACTATACTGTAAGTCGAATTACTTTCACATTGTATCGATTTTTACTGGACTTGTAAACGTTTTAGAAAACTAGAAATATTATAATTGAATCCTAAAACGTTATTGCTCGAATGAGATTTTAATTGATCATCAATTACAAATAGAAAATGTAATATATTTTTAAACCAATATCTTAATATTTTATGACTTGCTTTATTCATCAAATTATAGAGCTTTTTATTAGCTAAAGCTTTACCGATTGTATCTTTACCCTTTGGGTCACGCGCAATGTAGGGTTTCGTAGTTTACACAGTTAACAACGTTATATTAAGTAATTTTGAATGGTATTTGTACAAAAAAAGTCAGAGGTAGGTAGAGGTAGTCAGAGGCACGTCCAAACATTATATTTGGCACATGCCCACATTTTGCAGTAGTTAGCATTCCATACGTGACAGGTGGTAAACCCATCGCTGCTTTCAAGAATACTAACTGGTTTCCTTACGATATTTTTCCTTCACCGTTTAAAGCACGTGTTTTAATGCGCATATAAATTGCGATCAGACAAATCCATTGATGCACGCCGGGATTCGAACATACGACCTTCAGATTGAAAGTCGAGGTACCTTCCACTCGGCCAACACGGCTGACGTTGAGATTTCTAATATGTATATACAAATATACATGCCAAACTACAGCTTTCTATCACTGATAGATTCTGAGCTAAAATGCGGACAGACGGACATGGCGAAACCAAAAGGATTTCTTGTAGACTACGAAACCCTAAGAAGCATTAAAAAAAAAGACGTGTGGCACTCGGAGACTGCCGCGGTAAAGCTATTGCATAACATTTTTTATCAACTTATGTATTTATAATTATTTATTTATTTATTTTATTTATCCTTTTTTCCTTTGTTTTTCTTTGATATTCAACTTTTTGAGCGTGGTGGCCGATAAGAAAAGAAAAAGAAAAAAAAAAGACGCGTGGCACTCGGAGACTGCCGCGGTAAAGCTATTGCATAACATTTTTTATCAACTTATGTAATTATAATTATTTATTTTAGCATTCCACACGTAACAGGTTGCAAGCCCGTTGCCACTTTCAAGAATACTAACAGGTTTCCTCACGATGTTTTCCTTCACCGTTATAAACACGTGTAACGTGCATATACATTTTTCGAACAGAAATATCCATTGATGCACGGCCAGGATTCGATATTTACCTAACTACATGAATTCAATAATTCAATTTCAAACTTTTTAGTCGATCATGTCTGTGAAGTAGGTACCACCTATTTACCGATAGTGGTAAAATAGCGCCACCTGCCAGCGGAATTGCGAACCTCTCAAACCCAGTCATCTTACCTCTCAAACCCCGAGCGTTCGCATGAGACCGCGAAAAGCACCTATAATAACGTAGTACCATCAAATGAAACTAGATGGCGCTAAAATGCGAAAATCACGTTTGTTGTATGACTTAAAATATATTTATTTTATTCTGATTTTAGTATTTGTTGTTAGAGCAGCAATACAAATACATAATCTGGTTAGCATTTGTGATAATAATAATAATAAAATGTATGTATATAGAGTAATACTCACTCATTTTCTTTCACCATTTTTTCGTGACTTTCTTCATTAATAAATGCACGCATAAGTCACCAGATTGCGGTAGGCTTGTCAATTAAATATCGATACATTGATATATCGATATTTTCAATTCGATATATCGATATATCGATGTCAAATATCCAATATCGAAATTGTATCACAAACGATATTTCCTTTTGTTTTTATTTGGTCGACTCATCTTTTTAATTTGGTACTTAGGTTGGTTTTTAAATGGGCAACTCTGTATTTAGACATACTGAACTGAACTGACACATGACACATGTCTTGTGTATTTGTTTAGGTAATAAATAATTATTATTTTTTATCGTTGTTCTTGATTTATTAAAAATGATGTCTATTTATTATTATTATTATTTATCTAGTAATGTACCTAAGATGACTGAAGTAGATTAGATATGATAGGTCATATTGTACCGATAAATCGATATTTTAAAATAAAAATAATACAAATATCGATATCGATATTGATATTTTTAAAAATATCGATATCTATATATATCGATACTGTATTGCATTTCCGACATCCCTATATTGCGGGGGAAGAGGGGGATTAGGCATGCGCAGTAACGCCGATACAACCAATGCCACCTATTGGCGAGTTGCTAAACTAAAGAGACAAGCATGATATTTCAAAAAGTCATTAAAAGTTCTGCTATTCATCGATAGATGTCAAAATCTTTAACCTACCTATTTACCTAACTACGTAGCATTCCACACGTAACAGGTTGCAAGCCCGTCGCCGCTTTCAAGAATACTAACTTAGGTATAGGTTAGTTAGGTAATAGGTTTCCTCACGATGTTTTCCTTCACCGTTATAACGTGTAACGCGCATATACATTTTTCGAACAGAAATATCCATTGATGCACGGCCAGGATTTGAACAAGAAATTAATTTGAAATTAAGTACCTATTTACCTAACTACATAAATTCAATAATTCAATTTAAAACTTTTTAGTCGATCATGTGAAGTACCACCTATTAACCGAATTACTTTACCGATAGTGGTAAAAGAGCTCCACCTGCCAGCGGAATTGCAAACATCTTTCATCTTACCTCTCAAACTCCGAGCGGTCGCATCGCATGAGACCGCGAAAAGTAGGTACTTATAATAACGTAATAACATCAAATTAAACTAGATGGCGCTGGAATGCGAAAATCACTCTAACACTCACACTCACGCAATACGTCGTAAAATTTCAATTTAAATTCAATAATTCAATTTAAAACTTTTTAGTCGATCATGTGAAGTACCACCTATTAACCGACTTACTTTACCGATAGTGGTAAAAGAGCTCCACCTGCCAGCGGAATTGCAAACATCTTTCATCTTACCTCTCAAACTCCGAGCGGTCGCATCGCATGAGACCGCGAAAAGTAGGTACTTATAATAACGTAATAACATAAAATTAAACTAGATGGCGCTGGAATGCGAAAATCACTCTAACACTCACACTCACGCAATACGTCGTAAAATTTTCGTTACGAAATTTCTGGATTCGGTCTCCACGCTCAAGGCCCGCGATAGAAGCTATGCAATAGCTTAAAAAAAAAATTTTTTTTTTTTTACATCCCTAGATTGCGGGGGAAGAGGGGGATTAGGCATGCGCAGTAACGCCGATACAACCAATGCCACCTATTGGCGAGTTGCTAAACTAAAGAGACAAGCGTGATATTTCAAAAAGTCATTAAAAGTTCTGCTATTCATCGATAGATGTCAAAATCTTTAACCTACCTATTTACCTAACTACGTAGTTAGCATTCCACACGTAACAGGTTGCAAGCCCGTCGTCGCTTTCAAGAATACTAACAGGTTTCCTCACGATGTTTTCCTTCACCGTTATAAGCACGTGTAACGCGCATATACATTTTTCGAACAGAAATATCCATTGATGCACGGCCAGGATTCGATATTTACCTAACTACATGAATTCAATAATTCAATTTCAAACTTTTTAGTCGATCATGTCTGTGAAGTACCACCTATTTACCGATAGTGGTAAAATAGCGCCACCTGCCAGCGGAATTGCGAACCTCTCAAACCCCGAGCTTTCGCATGAGACCGCGAAAAGCACCTATAATAACGTAGTATCATCAAATGAAACTAGATGGCGCTGGAATGCGAAAATCACTCTAAGCAGGCATGACACGAGTCATAGGGATGTAATATTGATTGAAAAAAATCTATTAATTAATAATCGATTTTTTGTCCCTACAAATAAATCGATTTTCCAAAAAATCGAATTATATGGTTCGGATCGCTTTCGGAGAGACGATCGATGGGTCGGTTCCCGTTTGTGAAGCGACTATTGGTCGGATCACGTTCGGAAAAACGATCAATGGTTCGGTTTGCGTTCGGAGACAAGACCGATGAGTCGGTTTCCGTTTGGGAGGCAACTATATGTAGGTTCACGTCCGGGAAAATGGCCAACGAACGATTCGGTTCGCGTTCGGAAAACTTAGTTTACAAAAATCGATTTATATGTGTAATTTACATAATCGATTTTTTAAAAATCGATTTTTTGAAATCCAAAAAGAGAAATCTCTAACACTCACACTCACGCATATTGCGTGAGTGTGAGTGTCTCGTAAAATTTTGTGTAAATTTTCGTTACGAAATTTCTGGATTCGGTCTCCACGCTCAAGGCCCGCGATAGAAGCTATGCAATAGCTTAAAAGCTGTAGGTATTATTTGCATATTTCGATCTAGCTGCTGTGATAAGGTGTCAGTCAAGTTGAACATCTCACCAGAGAATAGGGGATTTTGATGACAAAAAACTGTATCGAAATACTGCCCAAAAGCACAAAAATAGTGATCCTAGTAAATAATAAATAATCCACTTAGTAAATATTTGAATCATAGATATTTAGTAATGCTTCTGGACCTTTTCTTGTTGACTTGACGCCAAATCTATCTATGGCCAAGTCGAATCTATTTATTTAAAACATAAAATATTTTTAATATTGATATGGTATAAGATGTTGTTAGGTTAACTAATTACGTAATAACATAAGACAGAATGACCTTTAAGTAAGGACTGAATAAATTAACCGACTTGGTACCTATTACATGGATCTCACAACTTTTTACGGTAGAAGAACTTAGTTGCGAGACTTGGCTTTTATTACAAGTTATGTTTTTGATGGCATTACCCTTATCAAGAACAGATTCACATAATGATTTGTACATATATCAAAAAAATATTCCTAAATGGTGGTTACCTATATGTAATACAATATTGATTCAATAGAAGTTGATATACATAATATATATTATATTTATAACCTATTGTTGAGGCTTCCTGAGCGACACGGGCGGCGGAGCGCGAGCCAATTTCAACGTTTATACATACTTTATTCAAAAGGGTGATTCAGAAACTTTAAATTGCACGCATTTTCACAATATTTCAAGGAATTTGGTACACAAAAAACAAATCCTCACTAGATATTATATAGTAGATATTTCAGTGCCTTGAACATAAATAGATTTATGTTAGCTTTATTGTATTGTTTTCTATTGAATGTAACTATTTCCCAGGTGTGGAAGATCGTCAACTACCTGTGCTACCTCGGTTACATGTCAACAGTCGCGAACCCCATTTTGTACAGCCTGATGTCGCGAAAATTCCGCCTAGCGTTCAAAGTAAGTCTCCTTTTTGTTATTCATGCGAGTTTCTCAAGAACAACGCTTTAACCAAGGCTTTGAATTAAAGTACCTACACCTACACGTTATTTTATTATTTGTACTCAATGGATATTTATTTCACAAAATGAGTTGGAACCATTTCCATTTCTATGTGACCTGTTTACAGTACATGGTCCAATAACGTATGCTCTAGAACATGTTGGTTTGGTATGTCGAAAGAGATTAGGCTGGGAATAGACGTCCGATTTTTTTTGTCTGATCAGACTATCGGAAGGCGCTCGTGCCATACATTTTGTTTGAACACCATTACACGTCCGATCCGATAGTCGGATCGGACATTAGAGTCGGAAACAACGCCAAGGTGTTTACGACTTTAGCAAACAAACTTTAGCTCACGCTCATTGCTCGTTAGAGAAAGAAAGCTAATTTCGATCTGCCAAATAAAAATGTTAATGTATAATTTTTTTTGCAAATACATACTAACACCCAGACGCTCTGTCTCTAATACTAACTGGTTTCCTTCACCGTTTTGAGCTCGTGTTTTTGATGCGCATATTAATTTTTTATTCGAACCCACGAACGGCTTATTATGGCCGTAGAAAAACGGACATGCCTTCAATGCCCGTATCCCGGGCATTGAAGCTTATCACGATCGGCAACTGAAATATTTGGCTTGGGAGGACGTGTGCGCATCACAGCGCAGCTCGAGAACGACTGAGTTCAAAAAATGTCTGACGCAAAAATTGGACGTGCATTGAGTGAATCCGATCCGATAGTTTGATCAGACAATCGGAAGCAAAATCTGACAATTTAAAAGAGAAACAATAAATATCGTGTCTATTAGTAGATAATTACTCAGATAGTATCTTCATCCTACTACTAGGTTAGAACACACATCTTCAGAAAATAATTATTTTTGTGTATTTTGCAGGATTTGCTAAAAGGCCGCAGGTCAACAAATCGCCACGGGTCCAACACCCGGATTTCGAACACTTTATGCAGACTGGAAGCCTGGAAGCTTCAACAGAGTGGGCCTCTCTAAAATCAAGCCACATGCACCTTAGGTTCTGATTACAGTGTACGAACAGAAGCGAGCGCGGGCGCTGACAATTTAGTAGAATTTAAGGTCATAGCTCATTAGAGCCACCAGGCACCCGATTCGCACCGCCTCGCCTTATGCGCTTATATTCGTATTTATATTGACTTTTATGGGCATACGCTCACTACATCCACTTCATAAAGTCACCAGATCGACTCGCTCGCAAGCTGTCTACGCTCGGACGACGAGTGGACCGCTCAGTGTTAACTGGCTACTCACATGCTTGCCTTGCATTGCCAACACACGGATCTCTGGTGGACCGCGTGCTGCGCGAGTGAGTGTAGTGTCAATCGCTGACAAACTAATCGGAAATTTGTAGACTACGCGATGTCCACTCGTTAACTACGCAACGTTCACACGATTATTAAGCGACGTTTACTGGTCGCGGCGTCCCCCTGGGTTATTCAGTGGGCCTGTCAACAACGAGTGGACGCCGAACAACAAGGCGGTGCGGCAGGCTTCTTACTTAAAAATCGATCTTCACCCGCTGATTATCATTGCCACAGCTTTCAAGATTAGACAATACCAATGTCATACATACTAACTATTAAACTTTAAAGAATCATTATATTCTACGATTCTATAATAGTTAGGCAATAAGCAGGTCGGGTGCTGGGTGGCTTTAATGAGCTATGACCTCCATTAATTTCCGTTGCTTCACCACCGCTCTATCCGTAGACTATGCATCTGATTTGGAATGATGTAATACTTGGGTATTAAGTTACATCGTAGTTGACTGGTATAATTGTGCGTCGTACGTATACGTTACACGTGTGTGTAAACTGCGGCTTATCAAAATGTTTCATTAAAATACTGAACGACAAGCTTTAAATTTATATTTGCACTAATTAAATGAGAATTATGAAAACATAAAACAACGACGAAATAATTGAAATCAACGTTGGCTTTTTTCAAATACGAGTAGGTATATTCAGAAAAAGCCTTTATATGTATCTGCCATTTAGCGACCATTTAGCGACAAGCTTGTGACAAGTGGATTTTAGTTATATAATTTTTTTTTCTTTTTATAAATCCGAATGTTTGTGAATATGTTTGTATGTTTGTGGCTTCACGCCCAAACGACCAAATGGAATTGGATGAGACATGGAAAATTCATGTCCTGGAATAGCCTATAAGCTAGGTACTTTTTATCCAAGTATCATTAACGAAACCGCGGGCGGAAATAAGTAATTTATATTTCACTAGCGACCCGCCCCGGCTTCGCACGGGTAGCATGTTATTATACATATAAACCTTCCTCCTGAATCACTCTATCTATTAAAAAAACCGCATCAAAATCCGTTGTGTAGTTTTAAAGATATAAGCAAACATACATACAGACGCGGGAAGCGGGAAGCGGAAAGCGACTTTGCTTTATACTATGTAGTGATAAAGCAATTTTTAAATAGCAATTTCTTGATAACGGCTTCTGAAGAATTCTAAGTAGGTCCTATCCATCCTATCTCAAGGGATGACGAGGAAGCGTTCGTGCAGAATATATTTGAGATTTAATAGAAGAAGTGATGTACATAGTATTATCACAAGAAATAAGAACAAATTGTACATACCCAAATTTAGATTTAAAAAAGTGAAGGGGTCGTTTATGGGGAATTGTATACGATACTACTATAATAAACTGCCAGAAAACGCAACAAAACTTCCCGTTAGAAGATTTAAAGCCTACATAAAGAATAATCTTACAAACAAAGCGTATTATACTGTAGATGATTATATAAATGATAAATCCCACCAAAAACAGACTATAATAATAGTAGTCTAATTAATGTGTGACTATAATAATAAAGAAATCGCAGTAAGGAACCTCAGACTTGGTACGACTTTGTCTAGATTTCATTACTTTTTAGAGATAAACAAGCACCTCCATCGAGACTTGGCTAGTTTTTTACAGAATGTTTTTGGTGGGATTTCACTTCTTTTTGTAGAAACGTGGGCTTATTGATTTATTTTATTGCATTTTCTTATTTGACACAGTTTTTTGCAATGAGAGTCGATTTTTTTATGTACCAATAGTAGAAGGGGGCATCACCATATCTTTAATACAGCTGAGACCAGCTGATGGTTCTTCATCAGATCTTTGATTTTTAACATCAAATGAAGCGGCCCACCAAGTTGAATATTTTTTGTAAAGGCGGTATGTCGATCTCTAATAGTTTGGTTAGGCTCTTGTGTTTTCTAATCAGGGTCACGAGGTACCAGATCCAGATCTTCGATTATCCTAGTTTTTATGGTTTTCCCTTTACGTGGCCATTAAACCCTAACTCTGCAGCAAATTTCAGCTCTCTGAGTTTATGGGAAGTACTAGTTCTATTCTGATGATCGTGAGTGTGTGAGTGAGTATCGAAAATCCGAAACTTTGCTTTCGCTTAACTTCGGAACTAAATGACCTACAGACTTGAAATTTTGGATTTTAAGTATGTGATTATAGCTTACTGGATGACGAATTTCTGCGTTCTGGTATTATCCAGAGGTTCTCAAATAGGGGCCTGAAAATGCGGCGAAATGGTTCCTGTAAAGGATGGTACGGCAGTGTTTGCTTCGCGCTCGACTTGGCGGGTGCACTGCCGTGCCCCCCGATCCTCGTGACCTGATGTTGCTCTGCCACTCGACAGCTAAATATTAACCTATAATTTACATTAATACACACCCACGCGAAGCTGGAGCGGGTGGGTAGCTAGTAACAAATATAAGAAACAAAATACCCTAAATTGTTACTTGTCGCAAGTAGGACACTTCGTCTGTCTGGGCTACTTAAGTCGCTGGAATTAGATCAATTTACTCTCAGACGTCAATATTAAATTATTTTTAGGGACTTTATTACAAAATTTGCTTCCGTCCGCGGTTTCGATCGCGTAATACCTACCCGGATAAAAGTCTTTCATAAATAAGATACTAGTGGAAACCCAAGACTTCATTCACGTGAAGCTATTTTCAAACAGACTCTAACCCCCGCTGCACCCTCTTAAGGGTTGAATTTTGGGAAATACTTTCTTAGTGCACTCTAGGACCAGTCGTATAGACTGTACGTTGATAGATCAGAGTCTGAACAGAGAGAGCAGGCAGGCCTCGCAGCTCAGTTGGGTTCGATTTCCACCCTGAATAAACATTTGTGTGATAAACATACATATATGTTTGTTCTGCATCTGGTTGATTGTAATATGTATAATAAGTACCTATACATTTACAAAAAAAATGAATTTATGTATTCTATCAGTAATCTAATCGGGTTTCTAAAGTACAAGCTTTGCTTAGTTTGGGGTAAGATGGCGCTGTGTGTAAAGGCCGATAGTGGATAAATAATAAATAATATTTATTTATTTATTATTTATCCACTCAGTAAAGCAATAGTTTTATATATTTATAAATAGATAGGTACCTATATAATCTTAGATTAATATAATATAATTATATAATCTTAACTAAACAACATCCAAACATCCTCACAAACTATCGAATCTTTGAACATGAAACGATTCGAAACAGCCATAGCACACCGATTTGTGTGTGTACATTGTACTTTTCGTGTCTGAAATAAAGGTATTTATCTTTTTTTATTTAATCGCACGGCAAAATGTAATTGTAGCTCTAAAAACAATACTTCTTATTACGTTAACACATTCCCTGCTCTTTTTTCAACTGATTATAATTTAATTTAAAAGCTGCACAGAATTTAATGCCATAACTAGGTCTCACCGCAAACTAAGTACCTACATAATATACATAATATATGTATAATAGTCGGCAAGCCGGCGGAAACTATTACTCTTAAAGCGGACTCATTTATCGTGAAACAGGCTCTTTACGGCCGAAACTGCATGAACTTGCAGTCGGAATTACGTAGCCGCATGAAATGAGCGCTTAGTTAATTAAGCGGTCGAAAAGTACCAAAATATACGACCACATAGCTCAGCGCCTTTCTGAAATGTTTATTTCAAAAAACCCCACCACGGGGAGTGCGAGACAAAAACATCCCTACATACCTAATGTAGGGAGATCGGGAGATGTAGGGGAGTTCCTCTAAAAAAAATAGTTTTTAAAGATTTTATTCTACGACTTTGTTGACATTACTAATATGTAGATACATGCCAAATTACTGCTTTCTAGCACTGACAATCTTTGAGCTAAGCTGCAGACAGACGGACGGACGGACATGGCGGTTTCTTGTCTTGTAGACTACGAAACCCTAAAAAGCAAACACAACATTTTGCTTGACATTAATGGACCTTGAGATTAATGACCCTAATGGAATGAATCAAGGGGTTAAAAACAAATATCTCATAACACACTAAACAGAGCTGCATTATTGTTTAACAAAGATATAACTGACGGGTATTCTGTGTACCAACACACATGCAGGCATTATAATTGGAGCTTACATCCAATCCCGCCGATATTTATTTATGATACCTCCCTCACGTACCTGAACATACATGGTAAAGAATTATTAAGGTTTTTTTAGTCATTAGGTACAGTTTATTTTAACAGTACGGCAGGTATATATAAATTATATATACTTCAAAACTATATAATAAGCTTGATGCGGCCACGCGGACACCGGAATTGCCTGGTGCATGCTCTTGCTTAGCACATAGCAGGTCTTGGTGCAGCAAATGAAGATGTGATGTCAATGATATGTCATAATGTTCAATATTTTGTGTCTACAAGACTACAGTACTAAAGTGTTTAAGAAACTGGGACCACTACAATACTTACACAATAATATTGCCCGTAGCCTCTACGAACTTTCGTAGTTGTGCTACGAATATTGTGACAATTTTACGGAAAGATGATGGCTTTAATTTTTTATATATTTTTTATACCTGGTGATCCAATTTGAATGATTTTTGACGAGGTAAAGGTTTATAAAATACTAGCAGTCCGCCCCGGGCGTCTCGTACGGTTGCCGGGTGTACTAATGATTTTAAGGCTAGTAATAAATATAGACTATATTACGTTTTCACTGGTGTATACTAATATTATAATAAGGAAAGATTTGTATTTTTGTATGTTTGTTACGAATAAACTCCAAAAACTCCAAGGCCGATTTTAAAAATTTCATCATTAGAATGTTACATTATCTCTGAGTAACAAAGACTATATTTATTACTAGAAAAAATAGGGATCCCAACAAAAACTTCAATAATGTAACCAAAGGTGTTAAAAAGTTAGCCATCAAATTATCACACCCGTGCGACGCCGGGGCGGACTGCTAGTAATAAAATATACTAGAAAATGATAATTAATCTATACTAATATTATAAAGAGGAAAGATTTTATTGTTTGTTTGTTTGCATCGAATAGGCTCCGAAACTACTAGACCGATTTAAACAATTCTTTCACTATTATAATCCTACATTATCCCTGATGAACATAGGCTATAGAACATTTTCAAAAATTTTAAGGATCCGTATGAAAACTTCGATAATGTAAGCCAACGTGTGAAAAAAAATCCAACAAAAAATCTTATATTGCATTTGCTGCGGAAATTATTGAAAATAGAGCTAAATTATGTACTACAAACATCAATATCTACAAAAAAGTTTTTAATGTCATATGTCTAACCTAACTATTAGGGATCCCTATAAAAACTTCGATAATGTAACTCAAGGTGTAAAAAATCTATACATATAATAAAGCTGTAGAAGAGTTCAATTCTGTACATTGAATAAAAACGAAAAAAAATACTCCTAGGGGTCTTCATACAAGTAACACAAGCCAAAAAAAAAAAAAAGTGTGTGTGTGTCAGCTACGACGCACGATTGGAGTTTACTCCTTACGAACGATAATTATGATATATATCGAATAGAAAAAAAGGGTAAATGAACGCATCTGCTAAAATGATAAGAGAAACAAACATATATCTGTAATTATTCGGATTATTTATATTACTTCAATAAAGCGTATTACATAAAGTATGTTACAAAAAAATAGTTCTACGTTCTAAAAATAGTTCTTAGTTCATGCATTGAACTATCGTAATTTGCATTCATCTAGTTCAGGTGGTCAACAGAGATGATTTTGTTAGGCGTTCTTTTATCTTTCCAAGTTCATCGAACTAAAATAAATAGGATCGCGACTGTAATCCTCAGGTACGGTAGGCAGGCTCGACATCCTCTCGGATTTCCAGGCGCTCAGATCTTTGAAGATGGGTTAGTCAGAGGCACGTCCAAACAGATAAGTAGTTAGGTAGTTTTGGTATGGTCAGTGTTTAATTAAATTTTGGTGGTTTATCGCCACAAATACAGATGTTCCTGCACTAGGCTCACTCAGTGTACCTACTTACTAGGTAGGTACCTACCTACTTACTTAATTTGGTTTGGATTTAAACGGTTAGTAGTACCATACCACACAACCAATGTAACATAATACAATTCTCAAATTGTGTAGACGAAACTCAACCTTATTACTCTAGTTTTAAAGTGTTCGAAACTTGCTTTCATAGGTCAAAGTATAGTGAACGATATTCCAGCTATTCGCTAATAATATCTTCATCTCGCCTACGCGCTTGAAAGTTAGCGCGCTAGAGAGGGATGCCATAATTATTATTAATTTTAGGTTTCATTATTTTACGTTTTATTCGCATAAAAGCATGTACAAAAAGATAACAAAGTCAAAATATCATTAACGTTAAAAACGTAATTTTCATTTTGAGATTACGCTAATTTAGACTTTAACATAATAGTAATAAGAGCGATCGTTTATTATATTTTTCATTCAAGTGTTGTATCTAGCTACAGTTGGGTCAGACAAAAACTACTAGATGGCGCAGAAATAAATAATGCAACAATTTTTATGAGATACGCTGTGTAATGTATTCTATCTCATTCTTTTACACGTTCAATCCTACAGATATATATGTTTGTCTCTTTCTACGTAACGCCTCAACTTTTCGTGTTACACTTGATTTTACTCCCCATAAAATTTCCGTACCGGGCCTTATAACTCAAATCGTTTCTTAAGGAGTAAACTCCAAAAAACATTTTGAAATTATTGTCTGTCTGTCTGTTGTCAGGCTTTCACGCAAAAACTACTGAACGGATTTTGATGCAACTTTTTTTGTTATATAGCTATTAGTTCTAGGCAACTTATAGACTATAATTTTGGAAGATCGTAATACCAGATGTGGAACTATAGCGGTCTGGGTTTGGGTAATCTATAAGAGATATTAATATACTGCTTTAGGCAAAGTTGGTCAACATGCTGTCGACAATCGAAAGAAAAGGAATAAAATAAAACCAGCCAAGTGCGAGTCGGACTCGCGCACGAAGGGTTCCGTACCATTATCTATAAAAAACGGCTTAAATATTTATTTTATTCTGTTTTTAGTATTTGTTGTTAAGGTTGCTGTTAAATTTATGACAGCTCGCATTTTTTGTACTCGGCCGTATTCTGTGGCCGCACACTAAGAATAGTGCAAACGCACACATTGAAGCTACTTCACACTTCATTTACCAAGACTAAATAACTAGTCTTGATACTTGAAAATATTTGGTGCAATAGGTATGTCATATTTGTATAGGTTTGTATAGGTAGAAAATAAATATAGAAAAAATTAATATATATTATAAGACAGGTTACAAATCGTAAAGTGCTACTACACAGTTACTAATATTTGACTGTGCAAAAAATATTTGTTAGGTACCTACTAATAAAATACATTATGACAAAACGGTAAGTATCGTTTTTTTACAAGCTCTTATTTAACTTGCAGTTTATGTACATATTTATGTATGTATGTTTGATAAGGTGGAATCTTGCAACTTAATTTTAAGCAGTTATCCCCAATCGATTGAGCTGAAATTTTGCATACATAATATGGTGACAGCGAGCTGATCTGATGATGGAGTCAGGAGCTGTTCAACGGAACCCTTCACTAAATAGTCGAATTGAGGCAAAACTTTGCATACCTATCAATCTCAATGACAATGTAAAATTATGGTACTAGCGAGCTGGTCTGATGATGGAGGTCGGATGTAGCCATCGGAACTCCTCAACTACACAACATAACCACGTCGCGTTTGGGCTCGTTATTTTTATCTTGACGAGAACTAGAGCACTAGACATTACAAAAGCTTGATTTAAAAAATATATTTTTAATAAAAAAACTTATTGTCATCTAAAATCGATGACGGCACCGTCAACGTTTCGAGTACCACTCACAGAAAGTTTTGAAAGTGAAATACTGATAAAATATGTAGGTATGCTTTTGAATATTGTGTGCGAGCTATGATCTCGAAGATCCATAGACCGCGCGTAGCGAGGGTCAACAAGTTCTGGAATTAAACATTTATTGTAAAACTTTACTAAATAACCCTCCATAATATTTTCTTTCCAGAAAAATCAAATATGAATTTGTAAAAAGAGATGACCAGCTCTTTTTAAAAATTCATATTTTCCATTGTATTTGTACTAAATGACATCACAAACCTGCAATACTTTTTAAGACCTATCCAAAGACATGGAGAGTATGCGAGAAAAAAAAACATCTGAAAATATGTATTTATTTCTACCACATTGTCGGCGTGACTAATGTATATTCATGCCAAATTACAGCTTTCTAGTACTAAGAGTATCTAAGCTAAGCTGCGGACGAATGGACGAAAATGGCAAAACTATAAGGGTTTTTTGTAAACTACGAAACACTAAAGAGCACTTTCAGTATTTAGAATTAAACAATTTTTCAGGACACTTTATTTTTTTTAAAATATTTAATTATTTGCATCATGTACTTAAACTTAAGTATATGCCATCAAAAACAACTTGTAAAAATAAAAAGCCAATTCTAGCAACGCAACTCGGTTTCTTTTTTTGTCTTTTTTTTGTTGGAACTATGCTCGTGTGTAGTAAACTTAACTTGTGAGATATTGTATAAGTAGCCTAAGATGACCAGAGATAATCTGTCGATGTCAGTCTCTCTTCCCTGTTCGCTTGTTACGGCTGGTCGTGTTCTATATCTCTACAATAAAGAATCCATATATATCACCCAGATCGTGTATGAAAGAATTATAAATTTCAATTTCATCCGTTTAGTCGTTTAGGTCTGATTGAGGTACAAACATCCAAACATACTTAACATCCGCACAAACTTTTAGATTTATAATATTAAAGGTAGATAAATAATAATTATAAATTATATTCATAATCTGAAATTTATGTAATTTTTCTAAATCCAATTATAGATAAAGTATCATTTTTTTCCATCCATGTATAAAAACACACGCTTGGTAATATAGGGTAGATTGGGTCTAAACGATACAGGTAAGGATCATGGTACCTTAGAACTTTCATTTCAAAACAGAAATGTATCAAATCAACATTTATATTTATTTAATAGGACTAATTAGGGACACTTCGAAAACCACAGCAAAAGACGTTGTCCAGAAAGTATTATCACTAAAATGGAAATAGGCCGGGCTCATCCAAAGATTACAAAATGAGAGGTGATCTAAAACAATTATGAATTGGGACCCAATACATAAAAAACGAAGAAGAGGAAGGCCTGCTATGCGATGGAATGATGACATCGTGAAAGTAGCAGGCAAAACATGGAGCAGAGCCGCTAGAGATCGGGAAAAAAGGATAGAGCTGGAGGAGGCTTTTACCGCTGAAAGCGGTCCTTACACATAATTTTATATACCTATGCATAGATACATATTTAAGTTAATTTTATATTGTGCAAGGAAATAAAAGCTTTTATTATTTATTATTAATTAGGGACACAACCAGGTTCACATTTTCCTGAAATTTAATATTTTTAGTAAAATAACAATCAAATACGAAACATCGGCTTATTTCGATTTTGCTCCGACGCGACGTATGCAAAAAGGTAAAACCGTATACTATTATCATATTGTTTCGAAACCAAACTCGATGAAACGCATCTTCTACAAAAAAAAACCATCCAACTCTTTCAACAAATCATGCATTGTACCTAACCTTCATCTGTGTGGCTTGCACTAAATTCTTCAAGGCAATATATTATACAAATGTTATCATTAGTTTTGCATGTCCAGTATTTTACCCTGGTATACCATTATGTAAGACCTCCTCTAAATTCGAAGAAAAATGTGACGTGGACGTGCTTCCCCGAGCGCGTCTGAGCGCTAACTGACGTGCCGACTTGAGGTGAATGTGAGTTTTGTATGGAAAAAATGTATGGAGAAGTTTTATTGCATTTTATATTGTTCATAAATGAAAAAGTAAATTATTTGAAAACAAGATAATGCCACGCGGTATAGAGAAATATAAAATCTACAATTTCGTATTATTTTCAAATAAAAATATGCTGTGGGTCTAAAGATATTGGTACCTTACCAGACCCCATTTTTCGACATTTTCAGCGGTTCTTGCGACGGTAAAAACGTATTTTTTTGAAAATATTGTATGGAACTGGCCAGTTTTTATTATCTACTATTAAAGATGAATATATTATCAGTAATTTTGTATCATTATATCCTCACAATTGTGATTCCTGGTTTTTAAATCGGTACCTGAAAATCATTGAAATACGTGTGTGAGTGTGAGCCGGGCCTTAAAGCGGCAACAGAAATACATCATTTATGAAAATTTCAGCTGTCTAGCTATCACGGTTCGGACGGACAGCGAAGTCTTAGTAATAGGGTCCCGTTTTTACCCTTTGGGTACGGAACCTTAAAAAATAATTATGAATTATATATTAATTCATAAAAAACTCAACAGATAGCAGCACATGTGTACCTACCTAACTACTACTAACCTACCTTTAAAATAATAGGCGCAAACATTCTTTATATTTGTGTAGGCTTGCTACACCATTATGGGTTATTTTAGTTGGTATACTAATATTATAAAGAGGAAAGATTTGATTTTTTGTTGTCTGTATTGTTTGTTTTATGTTTGTAATGGATAAACTCATTTTTTTTGCATTTTACGCGTGTGCTGCAAAAACTATTGATAGTACGTAAACAAATAATGATACATTATTGAATGTCCTCATTATTGTGCATAAGAAAGTCTGCGAGGAAGTATATTATCTAAATATTACGATAGTTAGATATAATAACCGTTTATGTTTCTATCCATATCATGATATTACTTATCCAACTTAACTAATTAGCAATTAAGGCTATAAATTTAGGAGTAAACCACTTTTTGAGTTGTTCAAATCGGTCGATTCGTTTTGAAGTTATGATGAGTAAAACAAAATGAAAGCTGTCGCGATATTCCTATCGTCCTGTTAGGAAACTCGAGTCCTTTTAACATGTGTTTAGTGTAAAGGCGCAAACCTACCACGGCGCACAGAGAGGCGACGCACGTGTGACAAGTTTCATGCTGTACACCGGCACGCGATGCATTTTAGCTGCGTGGGTTCATTTGTTTGATAACGTGAGTCTTCATTTCCACTGCTGCACACGCTATACAGGAATATTAACTCACAACTATGTACGACTATAGCGCAGCACAGTTTTGAATCATACGTTCATCACGTCTGCGTGTATCGCGTACACAGCGAGCATGGCGTTGGCAGATTTAAAAGAATATGTATGTAATTGTGTCCATTGCAACCCACGGACACGCTACGCATTATTTGTCGTCATTGGGGCACGCATGTCTTGCTCGAATATAAATGCTCAGGTAGCTCAAAATCAAAATTCAAAACTATGCTGCGCTACAGTTTTACATAGTTGTGATTGTGGATTCATATTCGTGTATAGCGTGTGCAGCTGTGGAAATGTAGACTCACGTTGTCAAACAAATTAACCCACGCAGCTAAGATGCGTTGCGTGCCATGCACAGCATGCTCTGCAGCGGGTTTACTCCTTAATGGGTAAGTCATAAGTACTGATATAAAAGTTGCGGGATACTAAAATCGTGGCTACCAATGACTATACTCACGGGGCCGGCAGCGGGATCACTTGCGTATATCCGTATATCGTATATATCCGTATACGCGTATATCCGCGGATACTTATCGCCATTTAAGCCATACTATAGCCATACCTATTCAAAATAATCACATTTAGAAATGTCTGTCGCCCAGCGAAGCGGGCACGGGTCAGCTAGTTACCAATAAAATCATTATTACACCCGTGCGACGCTGGGGCGGACTGCTAGTATAAAATAAGTTTGTGTTTTCCGTAGCTCTTAAATCATCTTATATGTTACGACAGCCATTAGTATAACACCAATGGGGCAGTGATTCTCCAATCAGATGGTCAGTCACGCTCCCCTAGATTTGCTATTCTGAGCCGCGTGCTCCGTGCGATATCAGTCTATCAGCGAAATATTTGCCAAGCGGGATTAACATAGTTTCTATGTTGTGCAAATTGAAAGGATTTTACTACACTAGTTTGGTAGCTGACTAATATTTTGTAAAATACGAACTCTTCTATTCTGTACCTACCTACAAATTAGCGTTGAGGTTTTGTTGAGTTTTCAGAATGACAGTTCTACAACTTGACAGGATGGTTAAATATTTTTTTACTGACTTAAAAAAGGAGGAGGTCTCAATTCAAGATACAAGTAACCTAGTTTGAGTTTCGGCGATGTCATTTACCAATTAGTATTATTGTAAACCCACAAACCATAAAACATATAAAAACCGGCCAAGTGCGAGTCAAGCCAAGTAACTACATTCGACTTTTACAAAAATTTGTACTTAAAAGTTTAATATTTTACAAACGGGGGGCTGTTATAATCGAAAAGTTGTTTTTACAAACCCACATTTTTTAAAGACCTATCCAACAACAAATCACACCATGGGGTACGCGAGAAATAACAAAAACATCCTCACTTTATATGTCGGCACTTTATATGAGACCTTTAAAAAATGTTTTCAAGATTTTATTCTACCACTTTGTAAGCGTGACTTATGTATATGTATATTCATGCCAAATTACAGCTATCTAGCACTAAGCCTTTCTGAGTCAAGCTGCGGACAGACGGACGAACGGACAGACGGGCTTGGCGAAACTATAAGGGTTTCTTGTAGACTACGAAACCCTAAAAAAACATTAAAATTAGGTAATCTTAATCTAACGATCGTTAGATTAACATTACCTGATCTTTATCTAACAAGTCGTACTTAAATTATTTATATCATGATAAAAAATATCAAAACATTCGTTCATTGATTCGTTTTAAAAATATTTTGTTTTGAACAGGTATTCATTATCTTTATAATCCGTATTGATCTTTTTATAGTGATTACTTTAGATTTCAAAAAAATGTGCAGCTGTTTTACAATTTTAATAATCTAGGTATTATTCAAAATAATAAGGAGGTTATCAACTAAGTGGCTTACAATATTTTAATACTTATAGTTGTATGTACTTTTTTCATGGACACGTTTGTTAGAATACTCCGAAAATTTCAGCTGGATTTCCATCTTGAAACAGAGACAGTAAAATTATGGCATTTTTTTTTATGAATGTATTCATTGATAAGTACATAGCCTAGATTCTAACCCACGGCCTTCGTGTTGAAAGTCGAGTATCTCCCACTCGGCCATCGCAGCTTTTCAGTAATAATAAAAAGCTATATATAAAATTCTTATTACACATTATTACAACAACGGGAATTACTAAATTAGTAATTAACTTAATTAGTTTTGAAAGTGAAAAATTCTTATTATTTGATAAAGATTAACAAATAATGAAATTCTGATAATTCTCTTCCCATTGAAATTCTTATAATTCTAGTATTTTTAGAATTATAAGCCTATTATTTTATTATGTAGGTGCTGTTATTTTAATATTTTTCATCTCAGTAAAACCAGCTGTTTTTTCATCGGCTATTCTCACGCCTCCCCATTGTAATAACTAACAGGGTTTTCAATGCATAAAACGGGAATGTCAGGGTTTTAAATAAGGGAAATAAATAAGCTTCGGCTAGTAGAAGGTTGGCGGTGAGCCAGTGGAAGAGTTAAAATACATAACAGAGCGCTCATGAAACAAATAAGCGTAAGCAGGTCTTAAATGCTCAGTATCGTCCGAGCATCACAATCATAACAGCAATAGCATCGAGTACTTCTCACCTGCCTTCGTAAGCTAGAACATCTGAAATTAACCAATATTTTACAAGCTATTATTTACTCGTATTGTATAATGGAGTTAGGTAATGCATGTTCCTTAGTACGATTAAATTAAAAGCATCTATGGTATGTTTTTAATTCAAACGGAATTACTAAAGTGGGTTCAAATCTCGTTTGAGTGATAACGTTTTGGTTTTCTTATGAAATTATCTATTTTTTACAGATTACAAACATAGGTACTATCCAAGTTTCAATGCACTGTTTGTGACCAATAGCAAACCATGGTGAGTATGAACCAACATAAAAGCTGAAACTGGACACCCGAATGTAAATTTTAAATTTTCACTCAAAGCTTGCCAAGTAAAACCTTATTAGGAGATACACGAGTAATTATTTGTGTTTATGTATGCGGCTGTTCGTATGCCTGAGCCGCCTGAGGTCGTACCTACCAAGAACGCACTTGAACAGTAACGCTCTTAACAATTATTATTCTTCAGGCACTTCAGCTCTTGCGTAACTTGAATGGTACCATTGGATCGGAACATCACCCACGCCATATGGTGAACTCTAATACCCACGACCTTTATAGTGTGCGTCCACACTGCGAGCATAGTGCGGTTGCGGCGACGGGCGCGAAGTATCGAACATATGAAACGCGCCATTATTACACTATGGACACAAAGGCGCGTTTCATATGATCAACACTTCGCGCCCGTCTCGTCGCAACCGCGCTAGGCTTGCAGTGTGGACGCACAATTAGGGATAAAGAGCGGTTTCAGTACCTTTATGAGTGTATTTGATTTAGGACATGATGCCATTTTATTAGTCACAGATACTTTTTTCATCTCAGTTGAGCAGGAAGCTAAGTTCTTTCTGTAGACACCAACAAATTACACCACCACCATTACATACACCATTACTTTAATCTTACATCTTACATCACAAAAACACATGCCGTCTAAATATATAAAACTATTGCGTTAGGTACTGACTGACTGACTGATCTAGCAACGCACAGCCACTGGAAACCTGACATTTGAAGGGTGTGTTACTTTTGGTGTGTACACTAAGAAAAGAATTTTCGTAAGTCAACCACTAAGGAGGCGCAGCGGGTTTTAAAGTTTGTTTGAAAATAACTTCACGTGAACTAAGATGCGAGGGTTTCCGCTTGCATTATAAAAATACGAAACAGACAGTTCATAAGAAACCAAGGTTAGTAAAGACTTAAGTACCCTAAAAGAAAGTATTACAGCAATTAACCTTCTGGGGATTTTAACTTAATTTACAGGCTCCATTTTACTACAAGTAAGCTTCTGAAAAAAATCGGCCAAGTGCGATTCGGTCTCGCGCACGAAAGGTTCCGTACCATAAAAAACAGAAAAAAACATAAATACAGAATTTTTTTTTTTTTTGCCACCACTTAAAAAAAAATATTCTGTGTTTAGTGTTTGTTGTTAAAGCGGCAACAGAAATACATCAACTGTGAAAATTTCAATCTGTCTGGCTATCACATTTCATGAGATACAGCCCTGTGACGGACAGACGGACAGCGAAGTCTTAGTAATAGGGTCCTATTTTTACCTTTAGGGTGGTACGGAACCCTAAAAAGAAGGCGATTTTCCAATACTCATTCCGTTAATGGCCATTGGACTGCCAGAAGTGTCTGTAGTCGAAGTAGGTTACGCTAAAAATTACGGCGAAATTTAATCAAAGCGGTCCAAGGAGTGACTGATGACCATTTACAGTAGGTATTTTTACGTTTTTAAATGCTACCAAAAATGTTCTGAACAATAATAATAATCTATATTATATAAAAATTAATCCCTATTTCCCTTGACCACGGCATCACGCGTGAACGGCTGGATCGATTTCGCTAATTATTTTTTTGTTGCAAAGTTCTTATTTTATATATTTTTCAAAAATCCGGCGTAAATTTCGTAAAAAACTGAAAATGCTTTTTTCTATGGGATTATTGAAGTTTGACATGACAAAGTACTCTGTCGGGACAGCTAGTATTGACTAAAAATCTATGGCACAACTACAGGGTAACCCAAAAAATATTATCATATGGTAAGTTGACCAGAGTAAGAGCACTCTTAGATGTACCCGTATCACCCCCAGTTACTTAGGTATTTTTTTGGAATTCTCATAAGCAGCCCTTTAAAAAGAAAAATGTTTTGTTAATACGTTAATGAAATAAAAAAATGTATATATCAAGACAGTAAATGCGAGGGACAGACAGAGAGTCAGCCACAAGAGTGATCTGACGAAGGTTCCGTGATCATTTTGAAATAAGAAAACAAACAACAAGATAAACGCAATTTGCTTATGTTTGCTGCAAAAGCTATGACAGTTACAAATCCGGTTCCAATTTTAATTGAAAGATCATAGATTAAACCAAACCTTTTGCATAAAAATGAACGAGCTGTCGTCATAGAGAAAAAAAAGGCGCAATGAAATAGGATCACGACTCCCTAAACTATGATACCTACCACAACACCCAGACTTGCTTACCCTCATCTAAATATATAAAACTTTAGCGTTACCGACTGACTGACTAATCTTACAAACGCCCAACTATTAAACTTGAAATTTGGAAGGTGTATATTCTTTTTGGCGTGTAGGGGTGCACTAAGAAAGGAATTCCCGAAATCCAACCCCTAAGGGGATGGCATCTGATAGGTTTACATCTTTTTGAAATTAACTTCATGTGAACGAAGTCGCGGTGGTTCACAATATGATAACTTATCGATACCGGAAGTATCAATTTACGTAAGGGACATTTTGTCAAAAATGAGTTAAATATGCAGTTCGACCCAAAATTACGTGGTCCATCGACTTAGAATTGTGATATCTTTAAAAAATGTCCCTTACAGTACATTTTTTGAAAGTTCTAGACAGGAAAAATTCAAAAACGTTAACGTAGCAGGCTTGTTAAATCCAGTTATTCATTTTCAATCAAATAAATTGTCCCTTACACTGAATTCACTCAAAAATAAAATAAGTTTATTATTATTAGTTTTTTGGAGTTTACTCCTTAAGAATCGGTTTTTGATATAATGCGCCCGGTATGAAAAAAATGTGAGTAGTAAAATCTACTGAACGCATGACCTCGTTACGTTTTTGGTGCGCAACTTTCTAATTTGGTGTGAGCAGTGCAGCTAGATCGTGGGTAGTGTGTACCCTTACTTTGCCTATACTTTATAATGCTTTCTCTCACTCTTACTGATGGCAAAACATCTTATAGTGGGGGTACGCTCTACGCACGATCTGGTAAACTCCAGTCGTGCGTCGGAGCTGACACACAATTTTTTTTTTGTTTACTTACTACAAAATGAATACTAGTTATAGACCTTTACGTAACAATGATCTATAGTTTTATTTTTACACTTGTTCCTTACACTATTGCTAACGTTATGTCAAAAACTGCTGCTAAAGGATCTAACTGGGTTAAAGTAATAAACAGAATGCGATAAAAGAAAATTATTCGTATCAGACTCCCAAAAAGTATAATGATAAAGTAGACTGCGGTCGCTAAATTCGGCTAAAGTCTTTATAAAAATAATCTACATTTTAATACCCAGTAGGTAACATGTTGTGGAAGTAGGTACATATTTCATGAACTTTAACCCATTACGTATTACGAAATGTGGCAGTTGCGCAATATTTGAAAATTATTGTTCGCGCTTATAAACGCTATAATTTCGCTTCTCACTTTCCTTAAACAAACGAATAAACCTCTACAAAAAAAAGAATTATTGCCGGGAATTAGGTAGACCGGTATTCGTTGTTAACTAATACTCTTAAATTTATTTATTTTATTCTACCCCGGTTCTTTCTTGGCATTAAACAAGCTATTGAAATCCTGTTGAGTTTACGATAGTTTACCGGTTCCATGAAACCGAAACTGAAACTGAACTGCTATAGGAAACTGATTTAAATTGATTGAAATAAAACCCACGTAATCGAGGCTTGATGTCAAAAGGGGTAATTAATTATGGAATCTACGTGAAAGTTTGCGAACACATCGTCACTTATAAGAAAACTAACTAATTTCCTCGCGATGTTGTTCTGTGTCAGAAAAATCGTTTCGAACATACGACTTTCGGATTGAAAGTCAAGGTCCCGCTCGCCCATCACAGCATACCATTCGAAATTTAGCTTTAGAAACCTAATAAAATTGTCCAATTAACGAAGGAGTGATAAAATCTTTTTTGTTTTGATTTTCATAACTAAATGTACTTACGTGTTACCTATTAACAGAATTTGTACTTGTATTTGGGGGTTAAAGTCGTGATCCTATTTTAATATTTCATTTCAGAATTTACTTAATACAAGATTCGTACTGTTACCTCCAGAATGCCCAAGAGAAACCCTAAACCTAACCCTTAACACACTAGGGTGTGTGTATCTGTATAGTGTGTGAGTGTGTGTTCGTGCGAAAGGGGTTTCTGTAGCGTTCTTTAACCATTTCACTACACTGGTTTTTTCACGGTCACTAGCGCTTTTTAGGACTGCAATATCTAATCCTGCAGCCTTATCGTGCGTAAATTCACTCATAATCTTATGTAACTCATAATCAAGTTTCTTGCAGGGAGGTACGATTGATTTATTGGACTTCCTCCAGGTTCTCTGCTAGGAAATTTTCTGCTGGAAGGTGTAAGAATGTAATAATATATAAAAAACTAGCTGACCCGTGCCCGCTTCGCTGTGCGTAAGACATTTCTAATACCATCGTGGACTTTTTTAAGGTGTACAATACTGTAGTACATTATTTTGATATATCTCGTGGGGTTTAGCCAGCATTTGCAATGTAAGCGCAAAAAAATGTGTTTATTTACGACATCGCATTAGAAACCTCTAAAATTATCAGTGTTTCTCTACTATATTATGCATGTATTATACATATAAACCTTCCTCTTGAATCACTCTATTTATTAAAAAAAACCGCATCAAAATCCGTTGTGTAGTTTTAAAGATATAAGCAAACATACATACCTACATATTACATACAGACGCGGGAAGCGGAAAGCGACTTTGCTTTATACTATGTAGTGATATAGGATCACGACTGTAATCCCCAAGTACAGTAGACATCCTCTCAGAACTCCAGCGCTTAGATCCTTTTGAACATGTCGAGTGGAGGTAGTCAGAGGCATGTCCAAACATTATATTTGGAACATGTCCACAATTTGCAGTAGTTAGAATTCCACACGTGACAGGTTGCAAGACCATCGCCGCTTACAAGAATACTAACTGGTTTCCTATTCCTTCCTTCCGTTTAAGCACGTGTTTTGATGCGCATTATACATTTTTTGAACAGAAAAATCCATTGATGATTCGAACCCACGACCTTCAGATGAAAGTCGAGGTACCTCCCACCCGGCCAACAAGGCTGGATGTATTTTACCAAGGGTTAGACTTTTTGGTCGCAGGTTAACGGAATTTGTTGCTACATATCTTTCTCCGTTTAGTATAGGTATGACATTAAGTGTAAAAAAAAATATAAAATTCACGTGCTCAAAACGGTAAAGGAAATCATCGTGAGGAAACCAGCTAGTATTCTTATAAGCGGCTTTGGGCTTGCAACCTGTCACGTGGCATGTGCCAAATATAATGTTTGGACGTGCCTCTGACTACCCCTACTAGACATCTTCAAAGGATCTAGGCATCTGGAGATCTGAGAGGATGTCTACCGTACTGCCGTCAAAACTAACTGCCGTACCGTATTGCAGTCGTGATCCTATTTATTTATTTTATTTTTATTTTAAAATTGGAAACCAATAACCTTTTAGACCTGTTTTTAAGCTGGAAACTTAGTAGCAGCGACCGTAAAATAGCGGTTATGTAACTCGATAAGGATGTAATGGACGTCTGGTAAAACTACCGGCTTTAGGGTACTTTATAACTGCGTAATGCGTAAACCGAAGTCGGGCCATCACGGATCCCACTCAAAAAGGTTTTTTAGGTGGAATAAAGATTACTTCACTCTCTATCAACCCGCTGAGACTATAGTACCTACGAGGGCACAGCGATAGAAGTATTACAAAACAAAGGATACTTACTCGGCGTGTTATTATTATTATTATGACTATGAGGCTTAGGAGACCCGAGCTGGCTATTTATTGGCAACTAAATAGGCAACTCTAGAAGCAAGCAGGCCGTGAAATCACTGCCCATTAGAATAAATAGCACCATGTTAAAAGACAATGGTGGTTTAATTGACTGAGAAGAAAAGCAGACACCCCTTATCGTAAAGGTAACAATAGAATTTGAGGACATTTGTACACCTACTCAGGTAGTATACTTTACAATATGAGTGAATGTTTGGAAACAAATAGGTACCTATATTTTACATTGCATACTAGCTTTCTGTCCCCCGCTTCGTTTTGTATTAATAAAGATTATGTGCTTTTTTTTTGTTAGGCAATTATTAATATTTTCGTGGGGAGTATTTTTTTGGCCTAAACTACTCGCTCATAATGTAGTTTTTGATAAAAGATAGATTTTTTACAATTTGTCCAGTAGTAGAGAGTATTTCTATATTAGGTAGGATTGCAGTCGTGATCCTATTTATTTATTTATCATTTAATTTCTCCAAAATAACATACGAGCATGACGCTTTAAAGACTATTTTTCTATACCATCATCGAAGCCAAGTGCAAACTTAATAGATGAGCAGAGCACCTATCTGAATTGTACACATAAAATCAAAATACCTACTTATAATTTTGTACTTAATGCTGTTTTGATATAGATAGGATATCCAAAGTAAAGTAATGGGTAAAGTAAAACGACAGTAATGCGAGAGCTTAAATCGCACGATATGCAATGCCCACCTGCGACACCGTTTTATGTCACGTAAACCCATTATTTCCCCTAAACGGCAAACGTATTATGGCCTCCGTAATACCAGAATGTACGAATGTGTTACGAGTACAAATCATGTATACATGATACTTTACCTATTCATGTATACTTTACCATGCTTGCCATGTTATAGCATGGCATAGCATTAAGTAGGTACCGTTACCGTTTGCCATAGTACCTATGTCTAGCCTAATCGGCAATCACTATCACTACATAGTATAGAGCAAAGTCGCTTTCTGCTTCCCGCGTCTGTATGTATGTATGTATGTTTGCTTATATCTTTAAAACTACACAACAGATTTTGATGCGGTTTTTTTTAATAGATAGAGTGATTCAGGAGGAAGGTTTATATGTATAATAACATGCTACCCGTGCGAAGCCGGGGCGGGTCGCTAGTAAATTATATATTTTTGATTCAGTTGTGAATTATGTCACATTTTAATACGTGCTAAAGTCCACCTACTGTGACGCAACTGCGTTTATTGAAAAACCTTATGCCTTTATAACAAAGAAAAAACAAAGCAAAGGTTTCCGTAGCCGAAACCAGCTAGGATGATTATTATAGATAGATAGAATAGATATAAAATACCTTATTGCATTGGATAAACTAATTTTTTTTTGCATTTTTCGTTTGTGCTGCAAAAACTATTGATAGTACATAAACAAATAATGATACATTATTGAATGTCCTCATTTTTGCGCATAAGAATGTCTACGAGGAGGTATATTATCTAAATATTACGATAGTTAGATATAATAACCGTTTTTGTTTCTATCCATATCATGATATTACTTATCCATCTTAACTAATTAGCAATTAAGGCTATAAATTTAGGAGTAAACCACTTTTTGAGTTGTTCAAATCGGTCGATTCGTTTTGAAGTAATGATGAGTAAAACAAAATGAAAGCTGTCGCGATATTCCTATCGTCCTGTTAGGAAACTCGAGCCCTTTCAACATGTGTTTAGTGTAAAGGCGCAAATCCACCGCGGCGCACAGAGAGGCGACGCACGTGCGACAAGTTTCGCTTTAAGCCGTAAACCCACCGCGGAGCATGCTGTACACCGGTACGCGACGCATTTTAGCTGTGTGGGTTCATTTGTTTGATAACGTGAGTCTACATTTCCACTGCTGCACACGCTATACAGGAATATTAACTCACAACTATGTACGACTATAGCGCAGCACAGTTTTGAATCATACGTTCATCACCTGTAGAAAGTGTAGTAGAAACTGGGAAGAGGCAAATTCGCTTGCAGAATCAGCTTTGATTACAGTATTAAATTGGCTCTCTCAGAATCTTCTTACCCTAAATGTTGCTAAAACCAAATTTATCACATTTTCCCCAACGATTAGAACTCAACCTCCTATCTCACCATCCCTTCGTGTCCACTCATGTGATTTTGCCGTATCACCTTGTCAATGTCCTAACCTGGAGCGTGCGCACAGTATAAAATATCTAGGTATCTGGCTGGATACACCCATGACTTGGACATCCCATATTGAGTGCACGGTTTCTAGAGTGAGGAAATTAATATATATATTTAGGACTCTGCGGAATAGTGCTGATTTTCAATGCCTCAAAATAATTTATTATGCCCTTGCGCAATCAGTCTTATCATATTGCATTACTACATGGGGTGGTGCCTCAAAGACGCACATGTTGAGACTGGAAAGAGCGCAAAGAGCCGTTCTAAAAGTTATGACACCCAACCCTAGACGCTTTCCTACTACCATCCTTTACTCGACTTGTGATGTCCTAACAGTGCGTCAACTTTTCATTCAACAAACCGTATTACGGAAACACACACAACTCTCGTACGACCCCAACTTTGTATACTCAAAGCGTCGTTCCGACAAGGTCTGCAAAATTGAACCTCGCAGAACTGCCAATGCTAGCTGACACTTCTTCTACCTTGGTTCCTCCTTGTATAATAGAGTCAACAAGGAGATTAACATTTACCCATTAACAATTCACAAATGTAAAATTAAATGCCTAACTTGGCTCCGTTCCCTTTCCTACGAAGAGACTGAAAATCTCTTAGTTTCTCCCACTTAATATTTTGCTACGAACATCGTTCACCTCATACAAACACATACACACACACACACACACACACACACACACACACACACACACTCACACACACAACACACACAACCACATAACATACTAACATACTCCCTTTCTTTTATATGTATCACAGTTTACATTTTTTAAATTTTTTTAATTTTTTATATCTTTTACATTTTATTCTTCTTAGTACATTTATAGTTTTACATCCTTACTTTATAGTCATTTGTTTTCGTTATGCTCTGGAGGAGGGCGTTGACTCTGCTACTCAGTTTTTACTTTTGCAGTTGTCATCGTTTTTCACTTGTTTTTTGTATACCAATGTTATTTTGTTCCAAATAAATAAATTTGAATAAATTGAATAAATTGAATAAATTGAATCACGTCTGCGTATATCGCGTACACAGCGAGCATGGCGTTGGCAGATATGTAATTGTGTCCTGCAACCCACGGACACGCTACGCATTATTTGTCATTAATGGGGCACCCATGTCTTGCTCGAATATAATGCTCAGGTAGCTCAAAATCGAAATTCAAAACTATGCTGCGCTACAGTTTTACATTGTTGTGATTGTGGATTAATATTCGTGTATAGCGTGTGCAGCTGTGGAAATATAGACTCACGTTGTCAAACAAATTAACCCACGCAGCTAAGATGCGTTGCGTGCCATGCACAGCATGCTCTGCAGCGGGTTTACTCCTTAATGGGTAAGTCATAAGTACTGATAAAAAAGTTGCGGGATACTAAAATCGTGGCTACCAATTACTATACTCACGGGGCCGGCAGCGGGACCACTTGAGTATATCCGCGGATACCTATCTTAAATTTAAGCCATACCATAGCCATACCTATTTAAAATAATCACATTTAGAAATGTCTGTCGCCCAGCGAAGCGGGCACGGGTCAGCTAGTATAATACATATATATTGAAAACGAAAAAATTGTCTGTGATCGCGTAGGTTTCCGTAAAGCGAAAAGACTTCATTTTGTAAACATTCCAAGGCAAACCTCGCCACTAAGAGGTTATTTTAATTCCAACTTAATTTGATTTCAGCAATTTTATTCAAAGTGACCCTTTTTTCTGTATTTACGGTAATGATTCCAGGAAAGGAAAAATGCCAGCCAGCGTTTGATTTTTTGTAAGAAGTTACGACAAAGCGCCTCTGGCGTCATCATACAAAAGTTTTGTATGATGACCATTTCAACGTGAAAATGAAAATGAAATGGTAGACGTATGGTAGACGTCCTCTCAGATCGCAAGGCGTTCAGATGAAAGAAATCTAAAGAGGGTACGTCCAAACATCCCATTTGGCACATGCCCACATTTTGCAGTAGTTAGCATACCATACGTAGTTACGTAGGTTGCAAGCCCGTCGCCGCTTATAAGAACAACTAACTGACTGGTAACAATATATACATATGTACTTTGTATAGGTATGACTTGACTTGACTTTGACTTTGACTTTGACTAAAAAGTTTACTTCTAGTTTACGAGTAATCGTCGAGCAACTTAAAAAATAAATTTTCTGAGTCGATGATTACTCGTAAACTTGTAAAGCCAACATTCCGTGATAGTTATCCTTTTAAATCGTTATATGTACTACTACCATGAATTGTTTCACACCTCCAAAATCAATCGTTTAGCTGGAGGGACACTTAACTTTGACAAAATTTTGCACTTTAAAGCTTAATATTTCACAATCAGATCCCTTAATCAAAAAGTTGTCTTCACAAACCCATAATGGTTTTTAAAGACCTATCCAATGACACAACATAGGGAATGCGAGAAAAAATTAACATCACCACTTTAGGTACTTACCCCAAAAAAAATATTGTACCACTTTATTGACGTAACCTTTATGTATATTCATTGACGGGCATGGCGAAACAGGGTTTCTTGTATACTCGAAACCCTAAAAAGTGGTGTCACATTTTTACCAAGATATTTTGCGAACCACTAAATTACATAATTATGGACTTAATCGGATTAGACTTCTCAAGGTTTGATATAATTTTTATTTGAAACAATGAACCAGAAAAAGTTGAGCTTGATCGCGGATATGAAATTCCAGTAGGTATCAATCTAGTAGCAGAGCTATGCAGTACAATTTAATCTTAAGAGAATCATTTTATATTTTCCATATTGCACATTCCTTTGCTGTAAACAACCTCTAGTCCGGGGTTCTATATTATTAGATATTGTTAAATGTATGTAAGTAAAAAGTTGGATTACTTAAATGTCTACATGTGAATTTTAAATCAAGACTTTGATAAAAAATTACGAATAAAATCACCCGGACTATGTTGCGGCTAAGTAGTAAACCGGACAAGTGCGAGTTGGACTCGCGCACCGAGGATTCCGTATTAAAGGTTTTCCTATAGTCTATAAAAAAAACTATTTTTTTTAATATTAGGCCCATTATTTTCGTATCTAAGGGGAATGGAGAGAATGACGGACAGATACACGAGTGATCCTATAAGGGTTTCGTTTATAACTTTTGAGGTACGGAACCCTAATAAATAAGACAGCACCATCTAGTTAGCTTTTTAGGGTTTCGAGTCTACAAGAAACCCTTATAGTTTCGCCATGTCCGTCCGTCCTTCCATCCGTCCGCAGCTTAACATTTGAGATGTTTAAGTGCTAGATTTAGGATACCTCCTCTACAAATTTAGTAGAGATGTTATTTTTTTTCTCGGATTACCTATAGTGTGGGATGTCGTTGGATAGCTCTTTAAAAAACATTATGGGTTTGTGAAGACCACTACTATTCAATTAAGGGATCCGTTTGTGAAATATTAAGCTTTAAAGTGCAAAATTTTGTTAGAGTCAAGTGTCCCCTAATACCCCCCCCCCCACCCCCGCCCCCCACCCCTACCAAAAAAACTCACGGTAGTAGTAGTAGTACATATATAACGAATTTAAAATAAAAACTATCACGGCTAAGTAGGCTTTACAAGTTTACGAGTAATCATCGGCCAACTAATAAAATGTATTTTCTAAGTTGCTTGACGATTACTCGGAAACTAGAAGTAAACGTTTTTGTACAAATATCGTTGAAAATTACTTAAATAACGTTGTTAGCTGTGTAAACTACGAAACCCTACATTGGCGTTTTTTATTTATTCTTTTCCTCTGGTTATGTCAAACCGGGTCAACCTACTCACTAGTGAGCCGTAACTATAAATAAACTATAGCGTAAATCTTATACCTAAAGCCATAGTCTGTACCGTATGTATGTACTATGTAGGTATTGAGGTTTGCGAGCGCCGATCCGACCTAGAGTGAAACTAGCTGTGTGAGCCGACGATAACCTTAGAACTTGCTTTTTGCTTGAGAAATTACTCTCTGTGAGCGACATGAAATAATTATAGAATTAAAGTTTTAGATTTTCTAAATAAATATACAAAGTTTTCTTATTCACATTGAAAGTACCATTACTAGAAAGTATTAAGAAATTTTTCCTTGTTACGAATTTACCAACATTTTTACTTTTGTTGTTTCTATTTGGTTGCCCAATTACTGGTCGCCGATAATGGCAACACGCTTTGGACAAACACAGGCAATGGTGGTTCGAGCAATAAATAAATCATCGCATTGCTGTTACAGTACTGTACATAATACAGTACAGTCACACATCATCACAAGCAGCTGCAACAGGCGGCAACGCCAGCGACGTGCTATATTACATTACATTTGGCACATGCCCACATTTTGCAGTAGTTAGCATTTACGTGACAGGTTGCAAGCCCATCGCCGCTTATAAGAATACTAATTGGTTTCATCGTTGCCACCTAAGCGGAGCTGTGCGGAGCGGACCAATGACAGCGCTCAAATATTCGAGCGCTTTGTCTGCACAGCTCTGCATAGGTGGAAACTTACCCTTAGGCACATACTCGTATATATAGTCATCTTGAGGTGAACTTTTAGAAACAATTTCTAAATCATAGTTATAGAAAACAGAAGTACAAATTGAAAACTATGTTATGTGTGGGAACCGACCCACAACCTACAGCGTGTGTGGGGTTTGTTCTAACGAGTAAATGATGTAGTCCACACAAGGTATTTCGTAGTAACAGTTTTTATTTCCAACTCACTTGGTAGGAGTAGACACACAAGTTTATAAAAGCACAAGAAGCATCAGAAGGTAGAAATAGGTAAGCACAGCGAAGGAAGAGATGGAAGAAAGTTCACAGAGTAAAGATAAAGCACTTAAAATAGTAAGGCACGAAAAGCTACGCGAGAGGAAGCAAGGACGCGAGCGAGTAGCGCAGGTATTGCGTCGCATCGGTAAGGTTCGACTACCGGCCTGCTACTGCTACTGTAAATGAGCTGTGAGGCCAAATTAACTAGGATGACGTCAAATACGTTTTAAGGTTGAAATTATGATTTATTTAGAACACCAGAAATTATTAAAACATACACCATTTTTTTGTATAAGTAGGTACCTACTCGTATCTCACTCGATAGGCGCTATTAATAGCTCACCGCCTGAAAGCAACCCGACTACCATCATAATATCGGAAGAAATCTTTATTCTTTTGGAGTCACTGAAGCATACAGGAGGAAAATATTGTTTTGATTAATACCCTGCCTGACATAAGTTCTCGTATGAAAGAAAATTCAAGGAACATTGCCGACAACATTCAGACGTATTTATTTATACATTGACCTATTACGATATTTTAATAGATATAATACCTACCTATATGCAAAGCGTATTACAGCCTTAAAACGTTATATAAATAATATAGGGTGTTTTTAAACTACCTACTTCCGTAAACTGCATACACATGTACCTGATTGGTTGGTGTACACGTACACCAATCAATGCCCCTAGTTAAAACCAAATTACGAAAAACGTTCAACTTATGCGACTGATTTGTATTGATGCAAAAATACTAAAAATAGTTTCTTCATAAATTCTATGATAGTGGCAACGCTGTAGCGTTATTACCGTTATTACCTGTAGGTAATAACGGCCGCTAATACACTTAAAACCAATTTTCGTTATTGATAATTTGTATTTACTATAAATTTTCTTATATCTTTAATTAATTTAATTGGTGTCCAGCCGTGTCATTTAAAGTAAAATCAATAAAATGAACTTCATTCAGGTAGGTACATATCGGAAGAGCAGAATTAAGCCGGAAACACACTTACGTGTCGTGTCGTGGCGCGACACGCCACTAGCTAATCGCTTTCATACATTTAGTATGGTTAGAGACATATTTGGGTGTCGTGTCGTGTCGCAAACGCTATCTTGCGATTGGCTAGTGGCGCGACACGCCACGCCACGACACGTAAGTGTGTTTTCGGCATTATTTAGAAGATGCTTCAAGATCAAGACGCATGATCTGAACATCTAAATATACCTATACCTACACAGCTTTTGCCATACTAACTGATTGACTATGAATTTTTATGTCCATATTTCTTTTGTTGAAATTGAAGGGAGCCCTAAGAAGACTAAGTACTTCCACTACAAATACAGAGAGGGATGAAGGCTTGTTAAGAAAATACTTGTAGCTCTAATGAACGACGATACAGAGGTTGTGTTCAGTCAGTAAGGTCCATATATTTTACAATAAAGCGACACTACGCAAATTTTCCCTATTTTTTTTATCGGAACAGGTTTGTAGGTACCAGTTACCGGTCCGGTCAGTTATCCATTATATGTATAAATATAATCTAATATTATAATGATGAATATATTCGTGAGTTTATGATTTTGGTGTCCCATACCAAATTCATAAACTCACGAACTTTATTACCTCCATAATTACAGAAACGATATTAAAAATTCTTACACGGCCGGAAATCTTCAGTATTCTCGAGTGTGTTTTTATTTCGATAAATTATCTATTTATTTTTAATATCACGATAGGTAAGTACCTACATGCAAAGCCGTTGTATACGACGGTATTTGTATATCAAGTCAATAAAAAATAAATACCTAAGCTTGCATTCGCTGGCCAAACCGTAGGTAAATACATATAATGTTTGGAAAAATGTTATGTTTAATCTACAAAAAAGTACGCTAAATCTCACCACCTCTTTCTTACCAATAAAAAAACAGGATTAAAAAAAGCTAAAAATAACATCACGTGGTTAATGGAAGACCCTTTTTAGTGATATCAATCGGATGATGCAACTAGGATCACTCACGAGGGAGAACTTTTCAACGGCAATTTTTTTGCTTTTTAAAGCTCGATTGAACTATAAAAGCGTGTTTTTTTTAGTTTTTTAAAGTATCTGTCTTAAGTTTTTGGTTCTGAAACAAAGTTTTTACTAGTTCGGAAGCCTAAAATTAGAATTCATTAAATTATATTCACTAAATATTATGTAAATAAAATAATTTTGAAATTAGAATTAGATATGTTATTTTATTAAAGTTTTTGTATCATGGCAACACTTCTCACAGTGATCGCAAACAACTAACTAGAACGCACAGAAAATACGCCCAATCGAAAAGCGATTAATACGCTTTATTAGGTAAATAAGGAACTTTTTTAGGTAAAATTTTCCAACACATTCTAAAACCAGCCAAGGAAATCATCAAAGTTCTTTGTCGAATTCCCGTAATTTGGTCATCCGACCTTTGGAGATCCGACTGACCTTACAGCTCGGTTGGTAGTAGATAACTCTCTGCTCTGTACTTCACACAAATATTTGTATTTGCCAAGACAAATATTTGTGTAAAGAAAATGTTTGTTAAATAAAAAGCATAAATAAATATACAATAATTCCATCAGTAAACTTGAACAAGTTGAACTTTCTACTCACTTACGGTATGCTGCAGAGCCTGGAAAATGCACGGGCTAGCATGAATCACTATCGTATCGACAAATCGTTAAAACTGACACTTATTTTATTGTAGGTTTTTTGATAATAAGACGATACGATGACGACACGAAAGTGGTTCGTGCTCATGGCACTGGTGTTTTTTATTAGTTTTTTCCTATAAAGGAATTTTGGTACACATTAAGGACAGATATTATAAAAAGATACCTATCTACCAATATCTTCCATTTAATAAAAATATTATCCTTGTTTTTTTATACCGTTTATATAAATTTATTAGTTTAGATACTTGTTTTCTATATTACTGAGGTCTACTATTTTCCTCGCATTGTTGTTGTAAGAAAAACATGTTTTGAACTTGTTACGGATATACATAATACATAGTCTAACTCTAAACATATTCAAACAGTTCACTGAATATAATACCTACGGTTAATGTCTTAAAGATTGTTTTTCTTTAATTTGATGAACAGCTACTAAAGGACGCCTAAGATAAATAAACTTATTGCTATACATTGTGTATTAAGACCACTCTCAAAAACTTAACTGAATGTCCAAACGGATCTTGATCGATCAGGTATTTCCAAAATCTTTACTTGTCTAAGGGCCGATTTTTCAATCATCAGATAAGTGTTAACTGTGGAATAAAATTGCAATCTTCCATACGATATGTCAAATTTATTCAACAGTTGGCCCTTATCTGATGATTGAAAAATCGGCCCTAAATGAAGTTTTTGCAGAGTGCAAATATGTACAATGACTTCATTTCAGTTCAGGGTTCAGTTCATTAGCGACGTTTATTGCCTCTATTATCTAGTAGCACTGTCATTGTCTTAGTATTTTCAAAAAAAACCGGCCAAATGCGAGTCGGACTCGCGCACGAAGGGTTCCATACTATTATCAAAACGGCAAAAAAAACACGTTTGTTGTACGGGAGTCCCACTTAAATATTTATTTTATGTTGTTTTTAGAGAAATACATGATCTGTGAAAATGTCAACTGTCTAGCTATCACGGTTCACGTGATACAGCCTGGTGACAGACAGACGGACAGCGGTGTCTAATGCGAAAATCACGTTTGTTGTATGGGAGCCCCCTTAAATATTTATTTTATTCTGTTTTTAGTATTTGTTGTTAGAGCAGCAATAGAAATACATAATCTGTGAAAATTTCAACTGTCTAGCTATCATGTTTCATGAGATACAGCCCTGTGACAGACAGACGGATAGACAGACGGACAGACAGACGGACAGACAGACGGACAGACAGACGGACAGACAGACGGACAGACAGACGGACAGACAGACGGACAGACAGACGGACAGACAGACGGACAGACAGACGGACAGACGGACAGACAGACGGACAGACAGACGGACAGACAGACGGACAGACAGACGGACAGACAGACGGACAGACAGACAGACGGACAGACAGACGGACGGACAGACAGACGGACAGACAGACGGACAGCGAAGTCTTAGTAATAGGGTCCCGTTTTTACCCTTCGGGTACGGAACCCTAAAAACGATTAGTCATAAGTTGAACATTCATAAAGAAGAGGCAATTTAGTTGGGACTCGAGAGCAGTCGTAATACAACCTGTATACTTAATGTGTTTATTTCAGCAAACTATTATGTACCTTTCTTACATTGTTACAAGCTGATACAAAAACAACAATAATACAGAGGCAATAATAGAAGCTAAGTTAATAAGTAAGCATACAATCAAAAGTTTTGGCCGTTAAACCATCACAACTTCGATAGACAAATATAGACCAGCGCCAATCGAAAACACAAATCAAAACGAAAGTACTATCAATATTAATAACTTCGAAAGTCAAAACCGGAGTGGGGGTGCTGCATAATTCTCCAAACATCAGTGTAATATTATGACCACTTCCGAAAACTGAAACCAGAAGTTCAGATCTGCATTTTTTTCGGTTGTTTGTCACCGTAAAAAACAACATACTTAAATGGTAAAGTTTTAAACTTATAATTTGGACCTTTCCGAATCCTAATGACTGAATGAAGATAATAATATTTCACTTTAGGTTCAATTCATTTGCCGCTATTATTACTTTCTTTATTGCCTGTCCTGTAGCATTGTTATTGTCTTAGAATGTCCGAGTAACTATTTTTAGTTTTTTCGCACACATACGAAAACATGTTGAACATCCTTCAAGATGAAGCAATTTTGTTTTTACTAGGGGCATTCGTACCTACGAATGCCAAAATCTAAAGCTTCTAAAGCTTCTCCCGAAATCTAAAGCCTTGAGTACACCTGTACTCAAGGCTTTAGATTTCGGGAGAAGTCTTAATAGGTTACACCTGTATATTTTTTATGAGAGAGTGAAGTAACCAGGCTTGATGTTTCCGAATGCCTTAATTTAAACCTTAGTAAAGCGGATCTAATTTTACAGCTCCGCAGAGAAGCTCCCGATGAGAAGTGCTTTGTTCGCCCAATTTATATGTATATAAATCACATAAAAATACTTACCTACATACATAAAATCACGCCGGTTTCCCAGAGGGGTTGGCAGAAACCACAGCTTTCTACTTGCTACAATCCTAACATACCCACCTCGTTTGCGTCATTCACTATCATGACATTCCTCATGCATACTCATCGGTTTATAGTAGTTTGGTACATAAAAATACGCTGAGGTCTTCTTATTATATTTAAAATGCGCAATCAAAGTTTACCCTTTTATTTCATATATTGCGCAAAGTTTTTCCCGATTACTGCTTGCTTGGGCTGGAAGGTCCATCCATACACTACAGATGCTTGAAAAGTAAAACAAACAAAAGAAATGGACATACGGCAAATTAGTTTTCAAATCTTCGAATAGTCGTGTAAACAGGAAATCGTATAGCTATTGACCTACATAAGTTACTTCTGGTATCCGAATGCAAACTTCTTACCCTCTTTCCCGGAATCATTTCGTAACAGGGGATAGAAAAACCTCGTAATTACTCTCTTGAATTATTTTTATTGCTTTCTAGGTGTACGCACGATAGCTCTCGGTTGAACCTTCCCTCGTATTCAAGAACGACACTATGGGAACACGCACCCACAGTGGACGAAATCTTTTTTCATAAAAATCACTTTATGTGTTGTGCGACACTGCATAGTGTGACTAGAGGCACATTGTCGAGTGCTTCTAGCCAAAGTTGAGCTCTAGAGGCACACAGTAGTGTGCGCCATAGTGTTGCTCAACACATAAAGTGATGTTTATGAAAAAAGATTTCGTCCACTGTGGGTGCGTGTTCCCATAGTGTCGTTCTTGAATACGAGGGTTAGTAACAAATTATAAAGGAAGTCAGGTTACGAGCATTATTTTAAATAGAACCTTTTATCTAAATCAGTTGAGTCATACAAGATAGAGTCATAAACATAAACAAAGTTATTATTGAATTGATGAAAAAGACATAGTCAAACTTTAGTCGTAGATGTACCTATTAATCTACCTAATATAAAAAGTGCTCGGCTTATTAATTATGAGGTATTGGTTGGTTTATTCATTGAATTCTATCTAGCTAGGGTAGGTACATGAATTTGCCAACCAAATAAAGAAAATTCTGAAACAATGTTGTATTTATACGCACAAACAGTGACCTTGATTTGGAAAACATAATAAACAGTGTCAAAACTCAGTTTTGTATAACATTGCAAGTAAATATAACCTAGCTTTATGCAATAAATTTAAAACTGGTCGAAACTAAAATATGGTTTAAACTTTTCAATATAAAATCTAGACAACACAGTATTTACTGCCAGCGACAAATTGTAAAAAGTTCTCCGTTCCAAGGAGGTAGAACCACTAATATAAGGTCGTTGTAGCTACAAATACGACTGGGTAAGTACCTAATATTTTTGGCCCGACTGCGCGAAATAAGGTATATTTTGGAGATATAATCCGAGTCCAATGTAGTCTAAAATGATATGGAAGAATATTTTATTCTAGAGGTAGTAATCTATTTTATGACTAGGGATAGATAAAATCATATATGTATAACATATAATAATAGTTAAAACATGAATAGTATTTACCCGACGTTTCCATTATGTTACAATGACTACATTATGTAGTGGAAAAATAATTTAATCATTTTTCTGATTTGACACGTAACCCTCTTTACACATTTTTTGTTGCAAAGTCAGCAAACTGATAAACAACACTTTTCCTGGGTAGGCACTCTAATTTTTATATTGTATTTTTATAGTCCAAATACTATTTTATTTCAGTTTATATTTTCCTAATTTTTAAGTTGCAACTAAATTTACATGCTCAAACATACAACAGACCACCAGCAAAAAGTAGATACCTACTTATTTTAAGTTTTTATACTGAACAATTTGTGTGTGATTTTCTTGAAAGATCTTATCTTGTGTATTCAAGCCACAAAGCGAGGAATCAAAATTTATTGCGTCTCAGAGGCATTTGAGACCAAACTAAACATAAGGGTGATTAATTGTCTTTTGTTTGTGTCTTAATTAAACCCTGCTTGATATATTCGTTTGTTTGTTGTTAAGTCTTATTAGGTGATGGGAAAACAGAGAGGAAAGCTGTACTTATGTATAGCCAAGTCACATAACATTATATAATAATAAAGAAATCGCAGTAAAGAACCTCAGACTTGACAAGACTTTGTCTAGATTTCATTACTTTTTAGAGATAAACAAGCAGCTTTATCGAGACTTGGTTATTTTTTACAGAATGTTTTTGGTGGGATTTCACTTCTTTTTGTAGAAACGTGGGCTTATTGATTTCTTTTATTAGATTTTCTTATTTGACACAGTTTTTTTTATTTTTAGGAGTAGTTTTTTTATTATAAAAACAAATCGTAAGCGCATTTAAATTACAGTCAGCGCCATCTAGCGACGTGTGCGAGTATCACCGCCACTCTTAGTACAATGCATTATATTTTTACCAAATTTTGAGCGAAATTAATATTTTAGTTTATTTAATTTGTTAATTTGTTTATTTAATTTGTGTAATGTTGAGTAGAATAAAGTTAATCGTTCGACTATTTCTTCTTGTAAACTTGTAAGTACGAGTATAAGTAGGTATAAAAGCCAGTCTAGTCTTATCCAGAGTTTTCCTTTAATTTTATTGGTATTAAAAGCAGAAGGGGAGGCATTCGCCCAGCAGTGGGACGCTATAGGCTACATTAAATTAGTATTAAATTAGAAGATGTGTCCCACTACGCTGAATTTTTGCAACGACAGTCGATTTTTTTATGTACCAATAGTATTACCATATCTCTAATACAGCTGAGACCAGCTGAGGGTTTTTCATCAGATACTTCAGACCTTCGATTTTTGACATCAAATGAAGCGGCCCACCAAGTTGAATATTTTTTGTAAAGGCGGTATGTATCTCTAATAGTTTGGTTAGGCTCTTGTGTTTTCTAATCAAGGTCACCTGGTACTCCAGATCTTCGATTATCCTAGTTTTTATAGTTTTCCCTTTATGTGGCCATTAAAACCTAACTCAGTACCAAATTTCAGCTCTCTGAGTTTATTGGAAGTGCTAGTTCTATTCTGATGATCATGAGTGAGTGAGTGTCTAAAATGCGAAACTTTGCTTTCGCTTAACTTCGGAACTAAATGACCTACAGACTTGAAATTTTGGGTTTTAAGTATGTGATTATAGCTTACTGGATGACGAAAATTTCTGCGTTCTGGTCTTACCCAGAGGTTCTCAAATAGGGGCCTGAAAATTCGGCAAAATGGTTCCTGTAAAGGATGGTACGGCAGTGTTTGCTTCGCGCTCGACTTGGCGGGGGCACTGCCGTGCCCCCAAGTACTTTTGTTTGTACCAGATAAAATAAAATAAAAACTAATAGACTACTTTTACAAATTCTTAACTACCAAAAGCTACATTATTTCCGAGTGGCAAAGGCAGCATAGGCAATATTTTATTAAAAAAAAAATAAAGAGCCCCACGAAAATCGCAATAATGTAATACATATACGTACCTACACCTGCGCGAAGCCGGTAGGCAATAGACACAAATCAATACGCACCAATGAAAACCCACTAAGCAGCAGGAATTCAAAACTTTTTTAACATTTGACGTTTCCAGCCCTAATCTAATTTATATGATGGAATTAAATAAGTTCGGAACATGTTCGGAAACAACTAGAAGTCTCTCAAACAAGTTTTAAATGATCAAAAATAAATCGAGAGCTTAGTTTTCTGATACGCACAACCCAATCCCGATTTCTGTCAAGTATCTTTTGAACCTGATTTGTGAAGCACGAATGATTGATGATTAAATGAAAATTTATAAAAAAAAATAACCGCCGTATTGGGAATCTCGCTCTCTCCTTTTTTCAAGTCGGTTAATAACAACAGAAAAGTGTGGTGACACTTTGCCTTCCAAATGTTTGTGGCGAATGTAATGGTTCGTCGCATTTTACTACCTTGTTTTCAGCGGACAATAATTACATTGTTCTCATTACGCAAATTCTGTTTTAAACAAGAATGGTTGCAGCTTTAAACTTTATTTAATGTTATTAGGTGGCGAAGTGGCAATTCTCCTTCGAGAATCATTTAAATTGCTACTGAAACCTTAAATCTCTATGAAGTTTCGACGTACACCAACTACACCAATTAAATGTTTATCTTAGATATCACAAAACACGTCTAATAGTTAAAAATGAGCCTAATCTCAGTGTTCTAATCTAACTCGGAGAGTAATAGCAGCCAATCAAATACAACATGTCTTCTAAAGACAAAGTGTCGGTTTGTTTGTAGCTTTTATTTAAAAAAGAACAATGTACAATGTAATCGTCATTTTATAGTCCATTAGGTCTACGTGGGAGGTTTACAAAGGTCTCTTTATAAACCTACCAAGCTTGAAATGTTTAGTAACAGAAACTATCTGTAATTGTTTTGTAGATTACCGTAAGTAAATATCCGAATTCTATTTTGTTTCGACATCGACATCTGTCAAAATAGTCACAGCCGTGTGATGTATTGGTGAACATCGTACTCGTATAAATAACAAAAGAAATGCCTACAAGAAAGTAAAGGAATAGTTATAGATCAGGGGTTTTTAAAGTGGGGGCGGGCACAGAGACTCCCAAAGGCCGTGGGTCGTATGTGGTAGATGGATACGTACGTAGACCAAATATTATCTAATAAGTTTAGTAATACTAGTAGGTAACTAGTAGTATCTGTCCAGTTTCAAAAATATTTTGGTGTTGCTTGGTGAAAGTAATGACTACGTTACTATTTATTTTATAATAAATAATTATATAGGTCATTCATATTTATTTGAAGACCATCATATCAAAACTCAAACGAAAAAATAATAATTACGTTTAAAAACTAAAAAGAAAACCGACGAAAATGTTTCGACCATTATTTTTTATGAAGGAACTAATAAGCCCTTCATGAATAATTTGATATTTCATGAATAAATGGGACCAATTTGGGTCTATTCTCTACACAATAAAATCATTCAAATCGGATCACCAGGTAAAAATATATGCGCATCAAAAAGCAACAAAAAAATATAAGTACATGTCGAATTGAAAACCTCCGCCTTATACGTCGGTTAAAAAGTGACAAAAAAAATCCAACGTTGTTCCACGTGGCCAATTTTTTTATAGCGATATGATTTTTTTATTAAAATTTCAGTGATAACATCGGCAGTAAATAAGGCCAGGGAAACTTAACTTTTTCTGAAAATTAAACGGTTTTTCTTGAGGTTTTTAAATATTTTCCACGACGTCTGTTTGTGAATTGGAATGCCGGGTATTTTAGTACCAAGGGAATAGATTTTTTTTACACACCCTAAGTTCGCCACCAAATTTCAATTGGAATCCTCAAAAGCGGCTGAGCGAATATAAATTATGTACAGGTGAGTTTTGTCGATTAGCAATTCTCGTTTTAATTAAAATCGAGCCTATCTTCGCTTTATTATTGTCTTTGTAGCAATATAAAATATTGCTACGAAGACGGGGTCCGTTCGATACAAAAAAATCATACGTTAACCATGTAATAAAGTTACATCTTTAAGGAGATATCTATTTTTTTTTAATAGTATGTTATTGTGTCTATCGCCTTCATCAAGCACTAAGTAATCTATTCTCGTCCGAAGATCGGGCTTTGTGATTAAATGCGCGCAATCAGCCAGTTAATAACCATGTCTAGATTAATTAGGTTTCTTGATTTAGCCTCGTTTAGACGAAGAGAGTTTCTCGCCACGAAGATACGACTCTCGTAAAAAGATATAAATGTTTAATGATGTAACTTGCAAGTATGAGTAGGTACTAGGTATCATCACATGTCGAATCGTTTTGTCTTTAATTACTAGAAGTTCCAGTGTGTACAAGACTTTATTGAAAAACATCTAGCTAGACACGCGGCAGCGTGTCCGCCAAGTTCGGAGAGTAGGTAAGTGACCGTGTCCGTGTGTTATATTAGTCGGTAATAACATAAGACAGAAGGACCCTTAAAGTAGGGACTGAATAAATATAAATATACCGACTTGGTATTACATGGTCTCACGACTTTTTACGGTAGAAGAACTGAGTTGCGTTGCGAGACTTGGCTTTGTTTCAAATTATGTTTTTGATGGCATTTATTTATTTGCAAAAAATGCTATTTGTTTTTAGTTAAAAATAGCCTATTTAAAAGCTAGGGGTATATTTACATCCACAGCAAATTTCAATTTCATCCGTTTAGTCGTTTAGGTCTGATTGAGGTACAAACATAAAAACATACCTAACATCCGCACAAACAAATCAGATTTCAGGTAGTTTTTCTAAATCCGATGGTGATAATAAGTATGGAGATACTTTCTCGCATTTTGTTCAGATAAAGTATCAATTTTTTCCATCCATGTATAAAAAACACGCTTGGTAACATAGAGGAGATCGGGTATAATCGGGTATAAAAATACTGGACATGCAAAACTAATGTTTTGCATGTCCAGTATTTTACCCCAGTATACGCTTATGTAAGACCTCCCCTAAATTCGAAGAAAAATGTGACGTGGACGTGCTTCCCCGAGCGCGTTTGAGCGTGACATGCCGACTTGAGGTTTGTATGGAAAAAATGTACGGAGAATTTTTATATTGCATTTTATATTGTACGTAAATGAATAAATATTGTTCATTTGACCAAACGTAATGTTGGTCGAACACTAAACTGAAAGCGGGCCATCTGTATTATGATATTTTCAAACTACAGTCGCTATTTGTATGAAAGTTTTAGTTAGTTACCGCGTTAGTTACAAGCGACGTGCCTCTGACTACCCTCATTAGACCTCTTCAAAGGATCTAAGCGTCTGGAGATCTGAGAGGATGTCTACCGTACTTAGGGATTACAGTCCTGATCCTATTTATTTTATTTTATTTTAGTTACCGCTACTAGAGGAGCTGTATTGGATTCCATGCAAACAGCTAACGAACCCGATAGCGTCTGTACTCTGTAGTTTGGAAATCACATAATCGGGCTACTGTTCATATTTAAAACAATAGTTTTGCCAATGTTCTGATAAAGTGTTATCAGCGAAAATACTATAAAATAGTGAGGAGAGATAAGAGCCACCGAAAGCCCCATATTTGCGGAAGCAGAGGGTCACATTTATTTGAGTTATAGCCGCCGACACAGGAGCCGTACATTCTGTTAAGACAAGCCATTATCACATATTTATTGGTGTAAATTATGGAATACTCGATAATCGATATGAACTACTATCATCTGTTATGCACAAATTATTTATTCACTCATTGTTACTTTTTGGCTTGATTTCGAGGAATATGCATAGTTTAGTTGAATCCGCCTCTAAGTATCTAAGGTCACATAAATTGTCTAATTTACTTTAACTTACTAAGTACGAAGGTATGTAACGTATGCAAAAGTTCATGTTACCTACAAAAATGTCAGGAAAGCTTTATTAGTTACGGTGTTTGGTGATTCTACTATAGGAAGTATGAAAAAAAACTGGCCAAGTGCGTGTCGAGCCACGCGCAATGTAGGGTTTCGTAGTTTACACAGCTAACAACGTTATATAAGTAATTTACGATATTTGTACAAAAAAGTTTGAGTCACTCACTTACCCGTTCAACCCACATTTTTTCTACCGAAAAGGCCTTTTTCTCCGTTCGACCCAAAACATTTTATTCAAGTTACCCTTTGTACCCACACCTACTTATTCCTAATTTATATTATTTAATTTCAAATAAATGACACAGTTTTCACTGTTCTGTTCCCTAAGGTAGAAGGGTCATCAGACAAAAAAAACGTAGACACCTACTTACTATCATCTTATTATTTTTATTGATAAAATTTGTCTTGTTCAGATAATAGTCAGTCAAATATTTGTCTACTAATCTAACAAAAACATAAACAAACATAACCAAATAAAAAATAAAAAAACTAATTTAATCCCCAAGTACGGTAGACATCCCTCAGATCTTCAGGCGCTTAGATCCTTTGAAGATGTCTAGAGGGGGTAGTTAGAGGCACGTCCAAACATTATATTTGGCACATGCCCACATTTTGCAGTAGGTAGTTAGCATTCCATACTTGACAGATTGCAAGCCCATCGCCACTTATCAGAATACTAACTGGTTTCTATACGGTACATTTTTCTAACAGAAACATGCAGGCCGGGATTCGAATCCCAGCGTGCACCCACGACCTTCGAACTGAAAGTCGAGGAACCTCCCACTCGGCAAACACGGCTATAAACAAATAAACATATATTATTATTATTAGCATAACATATAATAACCTTTATCGTAGGTATACAATTTTAAGTTAAGTAAGTAATAATTTCATCAGTTCGAATTTTTATAAATATTAAGGTGTCTGTACTGTTTAGAATACACTGTGTACACTCAACCATTAAACTTGTGGTGAGAAGTGATCGATGTGGACTTAAGACTACAGTTATATTTTGTAAGTTGTAAGTTGATAATTAGTTATATAACTAATTACCAGTGCCATTCCTTTATATTCTCCATAATAATTAAAATATTCCATAATAATAATAATAATTCTTGTCCCCGTGCTGATAGGCTTGTGTTATTTTTTATCTTTTGCTATGGATGATTTAAACATTATTTCTAACGACATTGAAAATATATCTGTCTCCAATTCTTTTACTTGTACTCCAGAAGAATGCAATAAACATATTAATAACTGTTCTCTAAAAATCCTTCACTCTAATATTCGTAGTTTAAATTGTAATTTTAGTGAACTTCAGGTTCTACTGAGTAGAATTCGTTCTGATCTGGATGTCATCATACTCTCAGAATGTTGGTTAAGTAAATGTCCTTGTCCACCTTCGCTTAACGGTTACGACTCTTATTCGACAACTTTTTAAAACCAAAATGATGGCGTTGTTGCGTACCTGAAATCAGGCCTAACCTATAGCGTTGATAGTCCTTCCTTCAATGACGCAAATTGCCTTATAATTAAATTCACTAATAAACTTGCTTTAATTGCCTTATACCGTTCTCCTTCTTACAAGAATATTGATCGTTTCATCGATAATCTAGACTCTATCCTAACTCAACTCAAAGACTTCACCACAGTCACCATCATTGGGGACATAAATATAAATATAGCTCCGGAGAGTAATGCCCCTAATACTGATACGTACTTAAACATGACTGCGACACATGGTCTGCTCCCAGCTTATACTCTGCCGACTAGAGATAAAAATTGCTTGGACCATGTCTTGCTCAGAACTCAATGCAGTACCAACACAGTAGTCCTTCAGTCTTTTATAACTGATCATGCCCCCACTATATTTGCATATGATCTACAAGCATCATTACCTACACGTAAACCATTTGGATCAATTCGTAGAATGGATTTGAATGGCATTGTTATTGATCTAGAAAAATTTGATTTTACACCTATCTCAAATTCTGTAGAACCGAATTATGCGACAAACCGACTAGTAGAAATTATCTCAAAGATAATCGGAAAAAACACACTAAGGTCACACATCTCATCGAGAAAAAGGACCATTAAACCTTGGATCACCCCTGGCCTTCTCCGATGCATTAGACACAGAGACAAATTACACCAAAAACATAAAAGAAACCTAAATAATGAGATCCTAAATACAACATATAAGCGCTACAGAAACTTCTGTAATAATCTTTTGAAAAAAGTTAAGCGTGAGCATGAACGAAACGAGCTGAGAAAGGCCGGAAAGAATCCTAAAGCAACATGGAAAGTGATTAAAGTAATTGCTAACTTAAATCAGAGGGCTTCATCATCTACTAACCTTCTCAAGCTTGCTGACTCACCTTTTTCTTCTGTTAATATTGTAAATCGCTTCTTCGCCAACGTTGGAAAATCTCTAGCTTCTGAATGCATGGGACAAGGAACCCTTATCTTACCTCAAATTGATCCTCTATCATCATCTTTTACACCGCCTTTAAACTCTATGGCATTAATTAGTGTTGACAACACAGAAATCGAGGCTATAATTCTTAGTTTAAAGGATAAATGCGCTGTAGGCTGGGACAACATTCCCACTTCTGTAATTAAAGCTGCTCGACATATTATTACGCCTCTACTACGTACCATATTTAATCTTTGTTTGTCACTTAGTGTAGTCCCAGAATCTTTTAAAAAAGCCATTGTTCACCCTATCTATAAGGCTGGGGACAAAGACAGCGTAACTAATTACAGACCAATCTCGGTGCTTTCTGTATTTTCAAAGATATTCGAAAAAGCTATAAACAAGAGGCTTCTTGATTTTTTAACCCACAACAATATTCTATCACAAAACCAATATGGTTCCAGAAGAGGCATTTCGACTAAAGATGCGGTTCTAGAGGTAACAAACACGTTGATTCAAAATCTTGACACAAGACGTAAGACAATCGGGATTTTTCTCGATCTATCTAAAGCTTTCGATACCGTTTCTATCCCCATTCTCTTATCTAAATTGGCAGCTGTAGGTATCAGAGGAGTGGCGCTTGATTTATTCAGAAGCTACCTTTCCGGTCGATCTCAGTGCGTGCTAATTGATGGTCACAATAGCAGTGATGAAAACATTACTTTCGGTGTACCCCAGGGTAGTGTCCTCGGCCCTACTCTATTTCTCATTTACATTAACCAACTCTGTCAGCTGAACATTCCAAATTGTAAAATTATAACTTATGCAGATGACACTGTTTTACTCGTTAGTGGTAAAAGCTGGAGTGAAGTTTTTCATCTAGCGGAGTCTGCACTTAGAATCGTTATGCATTGGCTAGCCGCAAATCTACTCACCCTTAATCTAAACAAAACCAAATACCTTACCTTCTCTTCCAATACACCAAGTCAACCTCCCTCAACCTACTCTATCCGTCCACATACCTGTAATTTCACACATTCAAATCAATACGCCTGTGAATGCCTTCCTCTGGAACGAACTAGTACTATTAAATACCTGGGGGTCACTCTTGACAACTCGTTATCATGGAAACAGCAGATTGATTGTACCGTGATTCGCATTAGGAAACTAATTTTCATCTTTAAAAACCTCCGTCATGTACTGGATTTTGATACTTTAAAAACTATTTATTATTCTTTGGCTCAATCAGTACTAACATATTGCATGACTGCCTGGAGAGGTTCGACCAAAACGTCTTTTATGAGACTCGAGAGAGCCCAAAGAGCAGTTTTAAAGGTTATATGTCGGAAACCCTATCGGTACCCTACGGCAGACCTTTATAAACATAGCAATGTATTGACAGCAAGACAACTATTTATTTATAAAACTATTCTATTAAAACACTCCCAACTCACGTATGACCCAGGTATTCATAATAAACGTAGAGCTGATAAGGTGTGCAAGACTGAACCCCGGCGTACTGCACTTGCAAGCCGCCACAATCGCCATATCAGTTCATTACTTTACAATAGAGCTAATATTCATCTTTGTATTTATCCCCTTTCTATACACAAATGCAAAACTAAATTGTTTGCTTGGCTCCAATCACTATCCTATGATGATACTGAAGATTTAATGAGAGTCATTAAATAGATATTACAATACATGCACTCACACACCACACAGACACACACACACACACACACACACACACACAAACACACAAACACACACACCCACACTCACACATACACAGAAACTAAAAAACACTTATCTAAAGAGCTTTATTTTAGGATCTATACTTTTTTTTTTTTTTTTCAAATTACTTTATTGCAGTATATTTTTGTATACAGTTAGGAACAAACTGCACTTGTCCAGGAGGTGGGCGTTGGTAGCTGCGACACAGTTTTTATAACTACTGTAGTTATCATCGTTCTCTATTAATATTGTACTATATAACTTGTTCCGAAATAAACGATTATTATTATTATTATTATTACTGTGACTTAGATTTTTAGATTGGGTAGAACGGAGCAAATGTTTTTGGTTGAACGGGTAAAAATAATATTGGGTAGAAAAATTGTGGGTTGAACGGGTAAGCCACTCAAAAGTTTACGAATAATCGTCGCGCCACTTAGAAAATACATTGTCTTAGTTGGTTGATGATTACTCGTGCACTAACATGTAAAGCCTACTTATCCGTGATAGTTTTCCTTTTAAATTCGTTATAATATATGTACGTTTAGCTGGTAGCCCCCTACAAATACTTGGGAGACACTTGACTCTGATAAAATGTAGCACTTTAAAGCTAAATATTTCACAAACGGATCCCTTTATCGAAAAGTTGTCTTCACAAACCCATAATGTTTTTAAAGACCAACGACACCTCACACCAAAGGATAGGCGTGAAAAAAATAACATCCCCATTTTAGTGTAGGGAGGGTACCCTAAAAAAATGTTTTTCAAGATTTTATAGTAAATACTAGCTGACCCGTGCGCGACTTCGTTCGCAAAGGTTAGCAGCAGTAGGTCTATGAAACATATTCCAATTTATTATACTCGTACCTAATTAAAACGCTAAACCAAAGTAGAATGATAGGTAGGTATCACTTACCTAGTTCAATACACTCTTGAAAATATTAGATAGTAACCTAATGTATTTTGGATTTACTTATGCTGAGTTTAAATGTGTCATTTTTGAGTAAATCTTTAAATAATGACTGATAGATATAGATAGATAGAAGTCTGTATGTATAGATGTCCTGCTACTAACATTATAGATGTAAGACTATAGGCAAATGTAGGCACAATTTTACTGGTCTGCTTTATAACAACAGAATAGTAATACAGATTGAAGTACTTATTACGAAAACCGTAGTCAAGTAGGTAATTCTACGCGCGATATACGATGTTATAGGATTTGCTATTTTCGGAGTAAACATGCAAGTTGTGAGCTCTCGAAACACGTGAGCATGCCACGTACAGCTGGCCGTGCGAGAAGCATGGTGAGCCGAGATGCAACCCCGCTACCTTCAAAGTTTGCCCTTGCGACTTGTTGATGGTCATCGCAAAGGCTAATTTTAGAGGGAACTGCAACCTCTTAAACTGGAATGGTGTATTTGTGGGGATTATAGGTATCCTAGGAATGATAACGTTTTCACCTCTAGAGCTGCCGGTCATGCTCCAGGTCTGGCATGCTCTGGCTGCTGACTATTTGTCACAATTCTATCAATGTCAGTGTCATTCAAGTTTGTAGGTAGACCATTAGTGCAGTAGAAAAAAAAAAGATGAACTGTCATCTCATGTCAACGACAAACGTCATAGTCAAACAAACAAATCAAAAAGAAATTAAAACGTGAATGAAACTGAAAATGTCTAGAAATGCAGTGCAGACTGCAGACTGAAGAGAAGTTTGATTGAATAGCCAAAACCCCTACAACCTACACCTTGCATAATCCAGCATCTACAACCATCGAAGCTACTAACACTGATATGACGTTTACTCTCTCGCCAAACCAAAACCCTACATCAATCATCCTGTCTCAATCTGGTAGACCTACTTAGCTGGAAAGAAAACCATCAGATGTGGTGACAACTTCAAGTCATAGTTATGCTCCGGGTAGATGCCAAGTTTAAGGATGTATTCCTCGCTCCGGTCTTTTGGACAGCAGGAATATACAACTGATGATAGAAGGAAGCGCCGCTAAAGAAAGCAGTCTGATTTTGTTGTGATAATTTAATATTTGTAGGAATACAGAATGCGTTTTTTGTTTGAAATAAAGATTTTAATATTAAACCAATTAGTATCTACTTACCTCTTTTTCAAACTTGTCCACATTTGTTACAGCTATTTGCCCATGCTGTCTCAATCCATTATTGCTATCTACGACCATGAGGCCTAAAGCCAGTTAATGATCTATCATGTTAGATACCTATTCATTATTTCTAATTATGTTAGGGTAATGTATTTTAAAATAAACTGTGTTTGGTAATAATAATTGTTTGTTTATTATTATGCATAGCCTACAAATACAAACTCAAACTCCAGCTGTACCACCAGGCTTGCTCTCATCGATTAACCTCATGCCTCTATCTTCAGCAGCAGTTTTCTTTATATTATGGCCAAAACATGTATTGTACATCGAGAGAGTGATTAGGTTCTCTTTAATTTCCTAAAAGGAAGTAAATATTTTATTAGACAAATACCATGGTTCTGGTAGTAGGTAGGTACCTAGTTGTGGATAAGTATTTAATGCTATATTGGTGTAAAATATGTTTTTTATGTAATACCATACCTGGTGTGGTCAGAGACTTGAGTTGATTTTGCCAACAATGCACCCGGATCCCCTTATTAATTTGAGAATCTGTAACAAAGGGAATCTGTAAGACAATGAACTTTAGGAGTAACTTTAGTTGTCTTAATAATTAATTTTTAGACCTTTAAATTATTTTTTAGGGTTTTATAAAAAAAGCTATGAGTTTTATAGGTTCTAACTGCTAAGTGCTGGTACTTAAGATATGGACTTACCAGTGTTGGCTTCAATGTGGCATTAAAATATTGTTTAGGTACTTCTAGATGCAATCTAAAAGTTGGTTGGTATGAAACATTGGTTGACTTGAGACTTCAGCAGCGGTGGTGTTATGTATGGGGATACCGCTTTTGTTCTCTCAGTTGTTCTGTTATGCTTAGGGGCTGCTCATCTGTAGCCAGCCTAGCTCCTCCCAGAAGCACAGAACCTGGGGTCTTCACAGGCTTCGAGAAGAGACCTCGGGTTGCCGAGGATTTGTGTACGTGCTCTGCTACGCCAGCGCATTCCAGATTCTTCTTCGGTTAGACAGCCCCCGCAGGGCGGATTGGCAGAGATTGTGTGTACCTTAGGTAGTGCAGATAGCCCTTGTACAGAATCATTGTTCTCGATGAATTGTCACGCTGGCTGCTACAGGCCGGCATATTGTTGGCAAAAATCTTGACGTGGAACATCATTACCTACATGTACTTTTCCATTACCTAACTAAAATCACTTATCTCTCGGTTACTCACTAAGTCACAACATCACATAGTTTAATTTTACGAAATAAATGATGACCAGACACAGACACGACGCCATGACATAACCGCCATATTGATTTTGACAAAACAGATGTCAGATTTGGTGCACACTATCGCCATCTATACCAAAATCATCTTTTTGCGTTTTTTTATAATTTAGGGGTTGTTTTTCAGATTTTAAGATACCCTATTATTTATTCTGATTTTTTATCGACATACTACAGCAAGTTTCATCTTAATCTGTTTTGTCGTTTAGGCCTGATTGTGGAACAAACATACCTACATTTCTTTTCACAAACTTTCGCATTTATAATATTATTAGGATTAGGATATCCTATAAATCCTATGTTTTAATCCAGATGATCTGGATTAAAACATACCCATACAAACTACCCATAATCGATTATGCGGATGTTTCTTTCCTAGACCTTAACCAAGACCTTCTTAACAAACTAGATCGATTACTCAACACTTGTATTAAGTTCATTTACGGTCTTCGTAAGTACGATCATGTTTCTGAGTTTCGCTCTAAACTCAAGTGGCTCTCCATCCGTGAAAGGAGAAATAAGAGAATTTTATGTCTTCTGTTTTCAATCCTCAAAGATCCCTACTCTCCCCAATACTTAAAAAGTCAATTTTCTTTCCTCTCGGACTCCCACGACCGTAACCTAAGATCCACGGACACTCTCCTTCTGGCTACTCCTAAGCACTCAACATCTTTCCGTGGCAATTCTTTTGAGGTTACAGCTGTAGGTCTTTGGAATTCTCTCCCAATTAAAATAAAGAAGGCTCCTACTAAACCTATATTTAAAAAACTTGTTTATGAACATTTGCTGCTAAGTAATAGTAAATAAATCAGTAGTATGTGTAAACCAATATTTATTATCTTATTGTTTTTATTAAGTTTATTATCTATTAATATTTTTGTAGTATATGTAAGTATTGATATTGTTTATTTATATTATTTTGACTATTATTATTTTTATACTTTAGGAAATGTTAGGTTAGTTATATTGTTAAATTTGTTTGTTTTTGTCACGTATTTTTTAGCACGCCAACCATTTTGTTACCTTTGAGGTTGGCTGGCAGAAAATGCTTTTAGCATTAAGCCCACCTTTTTGTGCAACTGTTTTTATATATTTGTGCAATAAAGTATTAAATAAATAAATAAATAAAACATAGATCTGGATTATAGATCTGGAACAGATCTATAAGCAGAATTTCATTGAAATCGTAACAAATTACGCCGGTGCTTACGATGATTCGATTCGATTCAGTAACAAAAACTTTAAAAACAGTGCGATGAACTGATGCGTGTCATCTATATTTGAAGTATGTCGCTAACATTGGCTTGACCCTGACCTTAGCGGAATAGTCTCTCCATTAAGTTTACGAGATGTCTTTACATTCTCAACACAGTTTGGGGCAATTTTGTCGGGTGTTGTCGTGACGCGGTGCTATTTGGACGGGGACGGCCACACGGCGAGATAAACGCACGACTACGTGCGAAACTGCCGAGGTGTGCCGCGACGATAAGGGTAGAAAATACAGGGTGTACCCAGAATTTTAATGGTTTTTCAAAAGTTTGCGAAAACAACTTTTCGATTATGAGATCCGTTTGTGAAATATTAAGCTATAGAGTGTACATTTTTGTTAGAAACAAGTGTCCCCCCCTCCCCTCTAAAATCTAAACTATTGGAATTGGAGGCTTGAAAATAATCACGGTAGTAATAGTAATACATATAACGAACTTAAAAGGAAAACTATCACAGCTAATTAGTTTTCGAGTAATAGTCGACCAACCTATAAAATGTATTCAAATTTTTTTTAGTACAAATATCATTGAAAATTACTTATTATAACGTTGTTAGCTGTGTCAACTACGAAACCCTACATTGCGCGTGACCCGACACGCACTTGGCCGGTTATTATACTATATTCGTTTTGTCAATCACACTACTAGAAACTGTGAAAGCCTTCCTATACCATACTTTAGAATTTATAGGAGCCGTATTTGCCGAGTAAAAGGTTTCTAAAAGCATCATAACTTTTCATTTATTATAACTAGAACACAGTAATTGTACAGTAATATCCTTTGATTCATTAACTATAAAAAAACACCAAAAATCTATAAAGAAAAAACAACACCTATGCAATTATTAGGTTTTTTAACGAGATCCACAAAAACCATTTTGTCCATACAGTATGGACAAAATGACACTGTACTAATGGTCTTATTGCATACACGCAAAGTGCACAAATTAAACGTTCGTTGAATTTGGGCAGGTCAGCATACTCGGTTTGAGTCCAAAGGGAGAATTTGGGCACTTTAGCCATCCTTCAGCAGGCCTGGATCGCGAGTAAAGGTCATTGTAACAAATGCAAGCACAGTCATTCTCATCATCTTGCGAATCGAAGGCAATAAGTTCATCATCGCTGTCTTACTTGAAGAGACTTGCTTTGTCTGGATACCATAGGTCTTAGATGCCCATTTCATTGTTTTTTACTGCATAAATAGCTTTTTTCATAGACTCTTGACTATGTCTTTTTCCCCCTGGGACATGTATGTCATTTTGTCCGTAGTAGGTATTTATAATTCAAATTAATTAAAAATATTTAAAAAGCAGATGATTTGATAAAATTGATAATTAATTACAAAGCCAATAAGTATGGGAACTGAATTTTTGTACCACAATAAAATTAAAAAGCGTAAAACTCACCAAATACAAAAAACATTCACGTCAACAAAAAAGAGTATATACTGAAAGAATTAAAGAGCGGAGAATGTTCAAATTTTGGCAGGATGTTAGAAAACTATCAGGCGACCAGGTGTGGTAGCAAACAGTCCGCTAAAGCCTACCAGTTTCGAAAAAGGGTGGTGTGTCATTTTGTCCGTACATAATATGTAATTTTTGACGTACATCCTTGATTTTTATTCAGAAGGTCGTAGGTTTAAATCCCGGCCGTATCAATATTTGCTAGTTAATGGATTTGGTTTGATTTTGATTTGGTTATTGGATTTTTCTGTTAGACAAAACTGTATGCGCTTTTAACACTTCTAAAACGGTGAAGGAAAACATTGTGAGAAATCCAGTTAGTATAATTATAAGTTACGACGGGCAGCTAACGTAATGTTTAGATTAGTTAGATATCCGTTGACTACCTTTATCTTCAAGGGTCCAAGCGCCTGGAGATTTGAGAGGATGTCTTGTCTATGTCTACCGCACTTGAGGATTACAAATGTGATACTACTTCACCTACAATGTTTTGCGTGGTTGGGATCTTTTCGCCCCGCTGTTACCAATGAGACGAGAGTTACATAATACTCGTAATATTGAGCCTGAGGCGCTGAGCACACAGGTAACACCACGGGTAGGTAGGAACGGAAAATAACAATTACTTACCCATTGCTATGTGTGTACTCTCGGGCGTTACTCTACTGTCAGCGAACCTAGTGTTGACTTATATTGTTCTGCATAATGAACTAAAAAAATTATAAACAAATTCGACTTCATGTTTGTGGAGGTTTGTTAGCCGTAAATGCCCTATTAAATCTGAGGGTATCCTATCCTATATGAGTAAAAAAATCCAACCGAATTGAAAACCTCCTTTTTGAAGTTGCTGTACGAGTTGGTTGGGCTGAAACCAAATACTTTAAAGTATTTTAAACCTTAAAATTTTAATAATTGTTTTATCAACCTGGTATTTGATGGAGGTGGTACGTCAAAACACAAGTACGACCCACCTTTAAGTGTAGTATCTACGTGGCGAAAGAAAGGTGCTCTGGATGTTGCTATTTGAACACCCTATATGGAGAAGACATAGCTGAGATATTTTTACCGTGCCATCGGTTAAATGGCTGAGAAGGTACAGATCGTTTAAGAGTTAGTAAGAATTCACATGAAGGTCAATTGCCTTTGAAAATTGGATTGGCTGGTTACGACGATTGGAAAATAGCCCTATAGATTCGTACATGTTTGTAATTAGGTAAATAATTAACCCAATTCTATATAATATATATTTCTAACCCAAAGTTAACATTACCCACTTCTTTTGATATTTACGTTACGTTCAATTTACCTTGTAAATTAGATTGAATTAAGGGGGGCTCCCATACAACAAACGTGATTTTCGCATTCTAGCGCCATCTTTGTTAACTTCATTATTGTGCAATGCCTACGATATTATACTTCCTTGCGTCCTCTACAACTTTTTAATCTTGTTTTTACTCCTTCGGACAGTGAAAATAGTAATGAATAATTTGGGTCTTAAATTTAGTCGATCAAACGCGTTCCTCTTCACCTTACCCCAGTTTTCGTGGGGTCGGCACAACATGTAGGTAGTTGTATGTTGCAAATAGATTTGGCTTGGGATGTTTTACAACCGGCCGTCTGCCTGACGTAAAATTCCTTTGGGAATGCCTGCTGCTGCAAACACGTTTACACAATAATAAAAACTGGACAAGTGCGTGTTGAGGCATGCGCAATGTAGGGTTTCGTAGTTTACACAGCTAACAACTTTATTATAAGTAATTTTTAACGATATTTGAACTAAAAAGTTTACTTCTAGTTCACAAGTAATCATCGAGTAACTTAGAAAATACTTACATTTCTTAGTTGGTCGATGATTTCTCGTAAACCTGTAGGTAAAGCCTACATAGCCGTGATAGTTTCCTTTTAAATTCGTTATATAACTTTATTATAAGTAATTTTTAACGATATTTGAACTAAAAAGTTTACTTCTAGTTCACGAGTAATCATCGAGTAACTTAGAAAATACTTACATTTCTTAGTTGGTCGATCATTTCTCGTAAACCTGTAGGTAAAGCCTACATAGCCGTGATAGTTTCCTTTTAAATTCGTTATATGTACTACTACCGTGAATTTTCACACCTCCAAAACCAATCTTGAAACTTGACTCCGACAAAATTTGGCTCCCAAGCTGGTAGGAATGGGGGAAACTTGACTCCGACAAAATTTTGTACTTAAAGCTTAATATTTCACAAACGGATCCCTTGATAAAAAAGTTGTCTTTACAAACCCATAATGTTTAAGAGACAAGACCTATCAACGATACCCCATACCATAGGGTATGCAAGAAAAAACATCTCCACTTTAGGAGTAGGGAAGGTACCCTAGAAAAAATGTTTCTGTAGATTTTATTCTACGACTAATATGTGTATACATGCCAAATTACAGCTTTCTAGCACTTAAACTCTCTGAGCTAAGCTGCGGACAGGCGGACGGACATGGCGAAACTATAAGGGTTTCTAGTAGACTACGAAACCCTAAAAAGTGTCGGTATGAAGGTTTTTTTATTACTTACCTTAGATGTTCTAGGTATAGTTGATTAAATAGGTACCTATGGGTAGGTAAATCTTGAGCCTGAGAACATTGTATTCAGAATTATTATTAAACAAAAGAGATACCTAGAGATTATTTAAATATATTTTTCATAATGAAATTTTTATAATAATGTTTGGGTTTTATATATTTAAATTATGACAATCGACTCATTAAAATTTTGTTAATTATCAACCTTGAGGCATGTAACCTTGCCCGGCCATCTGGAACACAATAAATCTTGCTTGGCAGTATAAATAGGTGGTACCTACCTATAAAATAGTAATATATAAGAAATTAGACTAGATCTAGTTACTCATTTATCCCCATTTGTAAAATACTAGCTGACCCGTGCCCGCTTCGCTGTGCGTAAGACATTTCTAATACCATCGTGGACTTTTTTGTAGACGTTTTTAAGGTGTACAATACTGTAGTACATTATTTTGATATATCTCGTGGGGTTCAGCCAGCATTTGCAATGTAAGCGCAAAAAAATGTGTTTATTTACGACATCACATTAGAAACCTCTAAAATTATCAGTGTTTCTCTACTATATTATGCATGTATTATACATATAAACCTTCCTCCTGAATCACTCTATCTATTAAAAAAACCGCATCAAAATCCGTTGTGTAGTTTTAAAGATATAAGCAAACATACATACGCGGGAAGCGGAAAGCGACTTTGCTTTATACTATGTAGTGAAGATGAAACTTACTAAAAAAAATTAACAATTGACAATTCTGCTAATATTTACGTAATATAGTGCTCAAATACGAGCAAATATTAATTTCAACTCTAAAACTAGCTCTTTAAATTTCAATATAAACTTTCACGCATTCAACTCTTAGTGGGCAAAAAATAATTTCATTCAAATCTGAGGAGCACTTTATTCGGTGGACATTTTATGAAATTTTAATAATCGCATAGAAAAAAACACTTTCAAGAAACTACAAATGTTTTCCCTATAAACCTTGTCCTGATAAAATAAATTACGAATTTTGGTAGAATGCGTATCATTCAGTAGTCAAAACAAATATCAAATTTTTTTTAATAAAATAAATTTTATTACGAATTTTGGTAGAAAGCTCTATTCATTCGATAGGGAAATTGATGTCAGATTTTTTTGACAAAATGAATTTCCAAAACCGACCTTGGTAGGATTCAACCTTTTTGGTAGAATGCGTTGCTATGACAACTCAATGTTATCGGTCTAAGATGTCTAACTTTTTGCCACATCAGCGCCATTTATACCAAAATCATCCTTTTTGCGTTTTTTTTATCTTAAAGGGGTTTAGGGGTTTCGGATTATAAGTTCCCCCTTTGTTTATTCTGATTTTTTATCTACATACTACAGCAAATTTCATCTTAATCCGTTTTGTCGTTTATTTTTGATTACGGAACAAACAGCAGTCTTATCACAAACTTTGGATTTATAATATTATTAGGATTCCCACTCAAACACCTTGATTCCCTATTCCTAATAAATGCTTTTACCTTCTTATGTGTCTTAAGGGATATACCCCTGTAGAAAGAACCACTCAATAATAACGACCTCGGTGGCTTGATAAGCGAGTGTTTTTTTCTGAAGTCAGATTAGAAATAATACTATAAGAATAATTTCAAATTTGCTAGTTAATGAAAAATGTACTTCAGTAATTTAATAATCTCTGGCTACTCATTTCTACTTCACTTTACCTACCGTGTCAAATATTTTTATTAATGCTAATATTGAAATTATATTATCTTCCTCTGTCCTTCTGAACCTTTTTATAGGTATCTACTAAGTAGTCCATTTTGTAGGCGTCTGGGGTCTGCTAAATTAGTTCCGCTAAGCAATAAGTTACGCATTACGGTAGGTAATAGGATTTGGGAAAAGAAAAGTATTTCGATAATAGGTTCCCACATTTTTACCGTGCTTATTTCTGCCGCCATAACTATTTTTCTAAAATATATACATATATTATATACTAGCGATTAGCCCGGGCTTCGCACGGGTGCAATGCTGATAATAAATTTACTACAGAATGTCTTTATATAAAACGTTTTTTTTCACAGCTTTTTTGTCATTAGACAATTATTGATGATTTTTTTTTTCTCGAACGTTCGCGACCGGCCGAACTGCGCGTTTGACGCCTAGCTGCTAGGCCGGTCGCGAACGTTCGAGAATGTTCGTTTTACGAAGCTACTCGCTAGGTGACTCGCTAGCCTCTAGGTGCTAAGCAAGCCGCCTGCCTGTGCGTTCGCGTTTTTAATTAGGGATGACTGAGAGTGTTATAAACGTAAGAGTAGACAAATATAATCAGAAAGCTTCGAACTGCTAAGCTATCGGGAGTTACACGTGTTATTGTGAGTCAACCATAAAAGATAGACATATGCCGTCGTGGGATATTTTTTATATAATTTTAAGGAGAACATTTCCGTCATACATGATTTCTGTGTAGCTTTAACCTTTAAGGTTGCACACGCGACGGAAGCTTAAAAAATGGAGTAACGTCTCCCATTTTCCCAACATTTTCCTTCACTGCTCTGCTCCTATTGATTGCAGCGTGATAAAAAGTATACTATAACCAGCTCAGGAGTATGAAAAATAATTGTACCAAGTTTCGTTAAAATCCGTCGAGTAGTTTTTGTTTCTATAACGGTTATACAGACAGACAGACAGACAGACAGACAGACAGACAGACAGACAGACAGACAAAAATTTTACTGATTGCATTTTTGGCATCAGTATCGATCCCTAATCACCCCCTGATAGTTATTTTGGAAATATATTTCATGTACAGAATTGACCTCTCTACAGATTTATTATAAGTATAGATAGATGTATATATATATTTTTTTTTTAAATCTCGTTTATTTGCACTAAGAATAAGCATTGTGAAACACACACGTAAGAGGGGGTTTAGTCAAATCTCACGACGTCTCACCAAGGAAGGAGGGGGGGGGGGGGGGTTGAAAAATGTATTCCGGTTTGAAGGGTATGTTCGCCGTCGAAATTTCAGGCACAGGATGCCTAACACCTGTACCGATAGGCACCGTTTTGGGAGACACAAGGCAGTGCATCGTAGGACGCGTTCTGGGTGTTCGTCACCACGGATATAACGTTTTATTATAGGCGATGTTTGATTCTTAGCAGCATGACCATATTGTTGTTCCATTTCAAAGTTGTATAAAAATAATACAAAAAATTATATGCACTTGTTGCATAGTGAGCAAAATTGTATTTATCTAAAAAATAACAATCAAATCGCACTCTTTTGTTATTATAATCTAACGAAAATGGTTGTTATTTTGTCTGCAATATCACTCCGACGATGTCCGGATATTGTTATTGTCCTTGTTTACGTTCTACACAAACAAAAATTGCCTTCAATTAACTAATTTGGCTGTCGCATCAGCAGCCTTAAGGTGCCTGTTAAATTTATGACAGCTCGCATTTTTTGTACTCGGTCGTATTCTGTGGCCGCACACTAAGAATAGTGCAAACGCACACATTGAAGCTACTTCACACTTCATTTACCAAGACTAAATAACTAGTCTTGATACTTGAAAATATTTGGTGCAATAGGTATGTCATATTTGTATAGGTAGGTATGTACTTAATAATTTTATAGGTTGCACTTGACAAAAAGAAAATAAATATAGAAAAAAATAATATATATTATAAGACAGGTTACAAATCGTAAAGTGCTACTACACAGTTACTAATATTTGACTGTGCAAAAAATATTTGTTAGGTACCTACTAATAAAATACATTATGACAAAACGGTAAGTATCGTTTTTTTACATCAAGCTCTTATTTAACTTGCAGTTTATGTACATATTTATGTATGTATGTTTGATAAGGTGGAATCTTGCAACTTAATTTTAAGCAGTTATCCCCAATCGATTGAGTTGAAATTTTGCATACATAATATGGTGACAGCGAGCTGATCTGATGATGGAGTCAGGAGCTGTTCAACGGAACTCTTCACTAAATAGTCGAATTGAGGCAAAACTTTGCATACCTATCAATCTCAATGACAATGTAAAATTATGGTACTAGAGAGCTGGTCTGATGATGGAGGTCGGATGTAGCCATCGGAACTCCTCAACTACACAACATAACCACGTCGCGTTTGGGCTCGTTATTTTTATCTTGACGAGAACTAGAGCACTAGAATTTACAAAAGCTTGATTTAAAAAATATATTTTTAATAAAAAAACTTATTGTCATCTAAAATCGATGACGGCACCGTCAACGTTTCGAGTACCACTCACAGAAAGTTTTGAAAGTGAAATACTGATAAAATTATGTATTTTGCTTTTGAATTGTGTGCGAGCTATGATCTCGAAGATCCATAGACCGCGCGTAGCGAGGGTCAACAAGTTCTGGAATTAAACAGTTATTGTAAAACTTTACTAAATAACCCTCCATAATATTTTCTTTCCAGAAAAATTAAATATGAATTTGTAAAAAGAGATGACCAGCTCTTTTTAAAAATTCATATTTTCCATTGTATTTGTACTAAATGACATCACAAACCTGCAATACTTTTTAAGACCTATCCAAAGACATGGAGAGTATGCGAGAAAAAAAAAAACATCTGAAAATATGTATTTATTTCTACCACATTGTCGGCGTGACTAATGTATATTCATGCCAAATAGCTTTCTAGTACTAAGAGTATCTGAGCTAAGCTGCGGACGAATGGACGAAAATGGCAAAACTATAAGGGTTTTTTGTAAACTACGAAACACTAAAGAGCACTTTCAGTATTTAGAATTAAACAATTTTTCAGGACACTTTATTTTTTTTAAATATTTAATTATTTGCATCATGTACTTAAACTTAAGTATATGCCATCAAAAACAACTTGTAAAAATAAAAATAAAAAGCCAATTCTCGCAACGCAACTCAGTTTCTTTTTTTGACTTTTTTTTGTTGGAACTATGCTCGTGTGTAGTAAACTTAACTTGTGAGATATTGTATAAGTAGCCTAAGATGACCAGAGATAATCTGTCGATGTCAGTCTCTCTTCCCTGTTCACTTGTTACGGCTGGTCGTGTTCTATATCTCTACAATAAAGAATCCATATATATCACCCAGATCGTGTATAATTTAACCAAAAACCCATCAGTTCTTCTATCGTAAAAAGTTGTGAGATTTCAATGTCTGTCTGTCTGTCTAAAAAATGGCCTGAACTGCTTCGAGAAAAGGATGGTACGACTGTACGATGGACGACGAAGGTTCAACATTTTTGGTTCAATGCGTATCGTATCATTCGTCAGTCATTCATCAGTCGTCAAAATTGATTAATGCTAGATTTGTTGCACACCAGCACTCGGAGTCTTTTTATAGTTTTGAGGATGTTTTTTAATTAAAAATAGCCTATTTATAAGCTAGAGGTATATTTACATCGACAGCAAATTTCAATTTCATCCGTTTAGTCGTTTAGGTCTGATTGAGGTACAAACATCCAAACATACTTAACATCCGCACAAACTTTTAGATTTATAATATTTAAGGTAGATAAATAATAATTATAAATTATATTCATAATCTGAAATTTATGTAATTTTTCTAAATCCAATTATAGATAAAGTATCATTTTTTTCCATCCATGTATAAAAAAACACGCTTGGTAATATAGGGTAGATCGGGTCAAAATGAATACAGGTACATCATGGTACCTTAGAACTTTCATTTCAAAACAGAAATGTATCAAATCAACATTTATATTTATTTAATAGGACTAATTAGGGACACTTCAAAAACCACAGCAAAAGACGTTGTCCAGAAAGTATTATCACTAAAATGGAAATAGGCCGGGCACACCCAAAGATTACAAAATGAGAGGTGATCTAAAACAATTATGAATTGGGACCCAATACATAAAAAACGAAGAAGAGGAAGGCCTGCTATGCGATGGGATGATGACATCGTGAAAGTAGCAGGCAAAACATGGAGCAGAGCCGCTAGAGATCGGGAAAAATGGATAGAGCTGGAGGAGGCTTTTACCGCTGAAAGCGGTCCTTACACATAATTTTATATACCTATGCATAGATACATATTTAAGTTAATTTTATATTGTGCAAGGAAATAAAAGCTTTTATTATTTATTATTAATTAGGGACACAACCAGGTTCACATTTTCCTGAAATTTAATATTTTTATTTAAATAACAATCAAATACGAAACATCGGCTTATTTCGATTTTGCTCCGACGTATGCAAAAAGGTAAAACCGTATACTATTATCATATTGTTTCGAAACCAAACTCGATGAAACGAATCTTCTACAAAAAAAAAATCATCCAACTCTTTCAACAAATCATGCATTGTACCTAACCTTCATCTGTGTGGCTTGCACTAAATTCTTCAAGGCAATATATTATACAAATGTTATCATTAGTTTTGCATGTCCAGTATTTTACCCCGGTATACCATTATGTAAGACCTCCTCTAAATTCGAAGAAAAATGTGACGTGGACGTGCTTCCCCGAGCGCGTCTGAGCGCTAACTGACGTGCCGACTTGAGGTGAATGTGAGTTTTGTATGGAAAAAATGTATGGAGAAGTTTTATTACATTTTATATTTTTCATAAATGAAAAAGTAAATTATTTGAAAACAAGATAATGCCACGCGGTATAGAGAAATATAAAATCTACAATTTCGTATTATTTTCAAATAAAAATATGCTGTGGGTCTAAAGATATTGGTACCTAACCAGACCCCATTTTTCGACATTTTCAGCGGTTCTTGCGACGGTAAAAACGTATTTTTTTGAAAATATTGTATAGAACTGGCCAGTTTTTATTATCTACTATTAAAGATGAATATATTATCAGTAATTTTGTATCATTATATCCTCACAATTGTGATTCCTGGTTTTTAAATCGGTACCTGAAAATCATTGAAATACGTGTGTGGGTGTGAGCCGGGCCTTAATAATAGGTATTCGGGCTCAGTAGACCTAGACTCTAGATTCTAGCTAGATATGTAGTCAATTTAATACATCGGGTGTATTTGAACTAGGTACTTACATCCTCCCAAAAACTGAAGGCCCAAGTACTTACCCCTACCAATGCCCATAATGAAAACAAATTGTTCCATCCTAAAGAATGTTCAACTTTATAACTGTTTTTGTATCGATGCCAAAGAAATCTTATGAAATCGTGCTATCCTAATTATAGTTAAGGTGATGATGGCCTAATACTCGTACTCATTGTAGGTACTACCCATACTTGCAAACTCGCAGATAGTCTGTCTTCATCATTTGTTTTATCTAAAGTTTAGTCTGAAAGTCTGAGTCCAAATAATCACGTCCTTAAAAAAAACACCTACAGTCTATTTAAACTACCTATAGGTAATATAAACTATCTATAGGTACTATTTTTTCAAATTTATAAATTAACCTCTCCTTTTATAACTTCGTCTCATCACGATGAAATCATATCTATTAATATTAATTTCCACAACAACAACTCATACTAACAACTTGTGTGAAACGGTACCTAATAGAAAAACAAATAGCCATCAACGACCAAAGTACTGAGTTTATGTCATTGAATGTATTTTCAGACTGGACTATAACAAATCATGCTTTACCTACACAGAAATACCTCAATTTGTCGTACTATATTAGAAAACTCATGGCATTGATTGCCTAATAATAATCTATTCTTGATGTTTACGACTGTATTATTTACGTCTTCGTTTGTTGTTTAAGTTGAGAAGTCTAATGGCAAACAAATCATCGTACCTATACAAATTTGCAAGGTACCTACGTATAAATCAATTTAAAAATCCGGCTAAATGCGAGTTGTACTCGCGCAACGTAGTTTAAACAGTTAACAACGTACATTATGGTATGTAATTTTCAATGATATTTTTACAAAAAAAAAATGATTATTTCTTCTTCAAGTCCTTTTATTAAGTTGGTCGACTATTACGTCTATTACTCGTAAACTTGTAAAGCATACATAACTGTATTAGTTTTGTCTTGGGACACTCGACTCGTAACAAAAATTAGCACTTTAAAGCTTAATATTTCACAAACGGCTCCCTTAATCGAAAAGTTGTTTCCACAAACTCTCAATATTTTTAAATACCTATCCAACGACACCCTACACCATGAGATACGCGAGAAATAAAAAAAAACATTCCCATTTTACCCTTAAAAAAAATGTTTTTCAATATTTTATTCTACCACTTTGTCGGCGTGACTAATATGTACATTAATGCCAAAACACAGCTTTCTAGCACAAAACGCTTCTGAGCTTATCTGCGGACGGACATGGCGAAACCCTTATAGGGTTTCTTGTATATGAAACCCTAAAAATTAGTCGCCGAAATGTTTGTTTGCGCATAACTTCGGAACGATTGCACCAAATTGGATAATTATTTTTGTTGTTTTCGTTATTGCCAGGATAATGTTTGTTAGAATGAACATTTTGGAAAATCAACCATAAAATTATTGTAATATTCGGAACAACTAAAAGTACTTTTTCTATGGGATTATTTAAATTTGACAGGACAACATTTGTCGAAACAGCTAAGTTGAATTTATACAATCGGTCCTCTATTTAAATAAATGACAATCGGGTGCGTTCAACCGCAGACCATTTATTGGTATGGTACGAAACTTCAACGATTTATTACAAAATGTTTCCACAGGGAGAGTAACAATTGTTAGCCTAAGCTCCGCCTATTGACCGAGATTTCTACCCTTTTCAACCGACTTTAATAAAAACTAGATTCGTAATTAGGTGGTTTTTTGTAGCGGAAAAGTTGAGAAGAAACAGTTTAGGTTGGTATGTCATGTGAAGGGGAAGAATATTATGTGACGAGAAAAGAGGTAGGTGTACCTACGAGAATGGATATGGATAGAGGAAGAGGTAGACCAAGTTAATACTGTAACTATCTTTTACACACACAACCCATTCATTTTTCTACAGACTATAGACGTCTGATAGAAGCGGAAAAGAAAAACGCGTTGTGACGACCCCACATGAAGTGGGGTGACAAGGAGATGATGTATTTTAGATTGAAAGTAAAACTAAATGTCAAATGCCAACATTTATAATGTACATAGCAATATTGTAACTTAGAACGGCTTTAAAGTCTCATAAGTTGCAAACAAAAGCAGGGTTGCAACTTAGAGATCATAAAAACTTATTTTATTTATAACATGAATATAAATATGCTATTCATGATATTAATTAACAACATTAAGTACCTACCTATAATAATTAAACATATTATACATTATTTATGTATCTACATGAATAATCTTTGTGATCTGTGCTTAGCACATACTCCTGAAACATTAATAAAACAATTTTAAAATATTATGTTAGATACTCTTTAAACCATTGTTCTATCTAATATTAAAATTATACACCGAGTCTTTAATTCCTACAATCCCACCATTCCCACCACACAATTAGGCTGACTTCGTGCTGTGGCTGCTGTGGGATTGTGATAAAAAATACACACATTGCGCGTATTTATTTTGGGCACATTTACTGTTTTGCACGCTCAGTTTATGGTTGTCCGTCGACCAACGTATGGCGCTTTTTGACGAACTTCTAAAAACGATCTTACATGCATCCAATTACATAACTATAGATTTTGACACGGGTCTTTATCACGTAATTACCTTTAATTTACTTTCCCGACGTTTCGGCTATGTTACAATAACCATGGTCGCGGACAGACCAATTGCCTACTTTAGTATTTAATGCCCCAATTAGAAGACAATTCCAGCCCAAACTGACAGAATTCCTTTTTTATACTACTAATGTCTAAAACTGTGTGCTGTCGAATAAATAAAGTAGAGGAAGCTTTATCTACATGGTCAAATCAGTTAAATATTCAAGGAACAATGTACCTACCTTGAATATTTAACTGTTTGCAGTTTTAACTAATGCTTTCAGCTAATGTTTGCAGCCTTTAGTTAGATACTCATCGGAAAATAGGTAAAATATATTTATTTTAAATTTCTTAGTATAATTAGTTGGTAGATAGTAGATACCTATTATGTCGTTGTTCGTTTTGATAACTTTTTTTTTCGTTCTTCGGTTAAGGCTATTCGTCAAAACATACATATTCTTAAAACATGTAATTAGTTCTAATAAATGTTAGGTACCGTACTTATTTTTGATAGAAAAGGGAATTTAACAAATTTTATGAAATTACTCAGATATTAAAAAATCTTGAGAAAATCTTCGAAGCTTGGGGTTTTAAAAAACGTAATCCGTCCGTTATAACTGGCAAGTAACGCTTCAACAGAGTAAGTAGAATAACAAATGTGGTTAAATAGATTGTTACTATTACTTTAAAATACCGTTCTCCGCTATGTACCGGCCGTTAAATACAGGTACAATTTATGATAAAACTTTGACATGATTAATAGATCCACGGATGAGTAATGGTCGGCGCGTGCCGATGATCTTGTAACATTTTGAAAGCGAGTAAACGGAGGTCGGCCTTAATCCCTTCAACTAACGTCTTTGTCTTATTAGGTACTTGATATGAACAGACAACTTGGGGTGTGCTCTTTGCTTGCCATCGTGAGACAAAAGTATTATAATCCTATTTTTTTTATAATTTTGGGGCTTATACAGAAGCTTACCGCAACCTGTTTCGAGTTTAGTCTGTGATTACCACCATACCATTAAATATTGTAAGTAATCGTACATAAGTCAGTAATGTGATACGTAGTCGTCGAAATTATGGAGGCTAGAAGTTGTCACTATTGGCCCCTGCACTATCTAGCACGTTAGTTTACTCATTTCAACTACATTTACTATCACTTTTTACCTGAACCACTATCACTTAGTTTGCAACTTGGTATCACTGAGTTTGCAACTATCACTACAGTTTGCACTTAACTAATCCGGGAGCTAGAACTTGTCTAGACAGACGTGTCTCAGGCAACTCCTCCGTTACTACAATGTGTATATTGCATGAAGGTCGCGAGTTCCTCTCCGGTTAGTTCTTCGTCAACCTCTCGGAGACTAGAGTTAGAGATGCTGCGAGGTGACACGTAGGAGTCAGAAGCTTCGTACCGCCGCCAGGAGTTATCCCAGAAGTAGCTCCCACTTGGAGACTCGTTCACTATGGAGAGGTCTCGACGGCTGTAACACTGTAATGAAAGCATAGTATTATTTTACCCCTTACGGAATCAAAAATAGGAAAGAAATTCATTTAAAACATTTTTAAAACGTAAAATATAGGCTAAAGATTGATAACGAACAAAAATTCCCTCACAAAGCATAAATTCAAAAAAATTGCGGTCGTAAATTGTTCAAAAACTTCTGCAGAAGCACCAACCAATTCAAACTGCGTTGCAATAAATAGTGAAAGGCGCTCGCTATAAATCGCGACTAGCTAATCCGAACTGCGAGCACAAACACTCGGTATTTGAATATCCCAGCCTAAGTATTTGGGGACTTGAAGAAATACGGTCACTGTGTTTGCTTGGCTCAATTTTTTGGCCTCAGTATTGTTCAGCAGATACTAAAGCATAAATAAAAATCGAACAAACCTAACCTATGTGTTATCATCATCTTCCTGCCCTTATCCCACTTAAGTGGGGTCAACACAATATATATTTTTCTTCCATTTCCCGTTATCAGCCGTCACTTCATCAATAAATAATAATAATAAATAAATATTGGCGGACTTTACACACAACGCCATCTAGTCCAAAGTAAGCAAAGCTTGTACAATGGGAACCAGATAACTGATAGAATACTTAAATACCTACTTTTTTTACATCTATGTTCATCACACAAATGTTTGCCTTGGGTGGGAATTGAGCCCACAACCTACAGCACAAAAGGCAGAGTTACTACCAGAGGCCAGTCAATCAATCACTCAATTACCCGTGTCATCTTTCACACAGTCTATCAATAGTTTCCATGGCATACCTAGGTATACTTCTACATTCATCTACCTTTATTCCTAATATTATTCTCGTTACATGACTTTCTTCCCTTCTCATGAAATTCCCATACCACGCTAACCTATTTGCTCCTAATCTTTCCTATCACAAGCGCTACTTTTAAACTTCCTAAATCTAGTCTATGAATACTGTGAATTTGAAATTAATATTTAGTTTATTTAAAATCCAAAATAAAAATCAATGCAAAACATTAGGTACATCCAGGTAAGTGATACAGATAACGCATAATACTTAATGCGAGTTGACGAATTGACGACATCACTATTGCGTTGACAGTTTTTTAAGCAAAATGGCGGCTAAAAGCTTCTGAATAGACGACTCTATATTACTTTACGCACTCATGCTCGTAACGTGTTCCATTAACAAGTTAGAGTTAGTTACAATAACATACTACAGTGTGTTATTATAAGTACCTATGCCAGTTACTACATAAAATGAGGACTTAGGATACTCGTAAAAAGTCAAAACCACAGAACATAGGATAGATCAGAAGTGGTATGTGGGCAGGCAGGCGCGCCAATACTTTTGAGCACACTTTGAGTATACTTAAACTTCTCTTCTCAATCGACAAATCAAACGAATTGTTTATTAATGTGCGAGTGTAATTAACTGTTAGTCTGTGGGAGTTTGACAACAAAGATTCCGATACTAATGTTGCCTGATACCAATTCCAGTTGCTCCGTGGGCAAAAATCTTGGCTGGTCAGCTTTTGACTGTGATGAATAAAAGACGTTGGTCTAAAGTACTTTTGCACTTATGTTTTATGAATTCTTGAAATATTTTACATCAATTCCGAGATAAATTTAATATCTGATAAACACCATTTCAATCTGCTTACCTACCATTGTTTAGGATATCCAAACTGAAAACCAACGTTTTGACTTCAAAATCTTATCATAACCAAATAGAACAATTGGATATGAAAATACATAATTTGATGTCTTAACATTATTATTCCGAAAGTTCATAAATATATCTAGGCAAAATTTGTGTGTGTTTATTATGAAAATAGAAAATCATGCAAAATATGAACTTAAACCAAATTCTAACTCATAACATCTTCCAAGTATCTGAATTGACTTCGAAGTCCCGCTACAGTTATCATTGAAATCAAACGAAAACTGCTCCTCAAAACTGTGTTAACACAAAGGAAATGTCAAAAACTAGTACTAGTAGTACTAGTACTTAGGTAGGTATAAGCAAAATAGTACACCTAGACCCAGAACAAATATGTGCAGATCATGCAAACACCACGCTAACCTGCTGAGAATCGAATCCACTTGCGTCTCAGTCGGTTACTCGTCCACCATGCTGTTAGGAATAGCGAAGTACCGTGAGCTGTGCCTACCTAGATGTAAGTGTAGTATATATAAGTACCTACAGTCAGTCGTAAGCTTTGCACCGCATCGTCACAATACCTGCAATATAGTGTTACTTATTTCGCCTAATAAACTGTTATTTAATGTCCAAAACCTCTGTTATTTCTCACCATCTCACACATGCCACTGAAGTCGACAAACATAAAGGTGAGTTTCTACCTACGCGGAACTGTGCGAAGCTGTCCGGAGCGGACCAAGGACAGCGCTCCAAATTCCGAGTTTGAAAATGACGAGCACTGTATTTGGTCCGCTCCGCACAGCTCGGCGTAGGTGGAAACTCACCCTTAAGGCCCTGTATGTCGACGATTGCTCTTTTTCGAAACGAAAAAAGAAATACTTCTGAACAAGCCACATCTCCTATTTTTATAAATATATTAATTACTTCAGGTTCCTACCTAGACTTATATTAAGCTGAAAACATAATAGCAGAAACTTTTCACGATAAAGATATTATTTCAAAATGATATGTTTTAGAATTTATGATCGAAATACTTTGAGTCCTACTATTAAGGCCCTGTATGTCGACGATTGCTCTTTTTCGAAACGAAAAAAGAAATACTTCTGAACAAGCCACATCTCTATTTTTATAATGTATAGTTTATGTGAATAAAGATGTAAGTAGGTACCCATCTTTAATCACTTCGATAAATAATCCTACCGACCGCTGCAATGACCCGAATTTAACACTACATTATTCCTAGGTTAGCAATTAGTTTTTTTTACCATTGCATTCATAAGCGTTATGACTTCATATTTTCAGACTTACCTGATATCAAGAACCAACACGAAAAACACCAATGTGTCCAAACCAATAGTGCAACCATAAAGATAGTGAGAGTAATAATACCACAGCCCAAAAGTTTAGAATTTGACATGGGCCTGACCTCACCTGCGCTCGCGGCGGAGGATCGAACAGCTGAGTGGTGACGGTAGACAGACGCCGCAGCCTGCGTGGGTCGCGGACTCTATCCGTGGTGAGTGCTGCCCTCTGTCTCTGGGAAGCGAGCAACGTGCTGTATGTCCTGCCCAATACAGGCCGGCCACGGCGCACGCAGCATGCAGCCAACGTCATCTGAATAAAAAAACAACAGTAAATAAACCATTAATTAAAGCCACGTACCTCGCCTCTAAGTACCTCGACTTTCAATCCGAAGGTCGTGGGTTCTAATCCCGGCCGTGCATCAATGGATTTTTCTGTTCAAAAACTCTACATGCGCATTAAAACTTGCTTTTTCTTCTATCTTAAGAGCTGTGCTCTTGTCGGTGTAATTGATGCAGCTCTCTCCATCTGTTCATCCTGTCTCTCCAGCGCTGCCTCCTTAACTTCCTTATACGACACGACAGCTATTTTCTCCTCTAACTGGCTCATGTAGTTTATTCGTGGCCTTCCTCTTTCTCTATTCCCTTCAACCTTCCCTTCCATTATTCCCATTCCTCACGATGTTTTTAATCTAATAACTAAATACAGCATATTTTAATATTACTATTTAATTATGGTAAACTGGTTTGGGCAGGTAGATCGTAGGTACCTACTTAATCAATGCTCCCGACTGCATAAGCATGTCCCACGCTTGTCTTCTGTTAAGGCCTTGACAACTGAGTGAGTAAATAAATCATTGTGCATAAGTATGTAATAAGAATATGTATTATTATTAAGAATGGGGTTTTGACATTTTAACGGGTATTTCTAGCTTAGATACGAGTATTCAAAAGTACTCAAATTGCCAACTTTGATAGGCTATTCTTAAAAAAAAAACCGGTCATGTGCGTGTTGGGTCACGCGCAATGTAGGGTTTCGTAGTTTACACAATAGTTCAGTTAAAATAAGTAATATTCAATGATATTCGTACAAAAAAAAATCTTCTTTAAGCTCCCAGTCGACGATTGTTTTTGTTCGAAACAAAAAATAAATACTTGTGAACAAGCCACATCTCCTATTTTATAATGTATATATAGTATATGTGAACAAAGATGTACGTATCTTTAATCACTTCGATAAATAATCCTACCGATCGCTGCAATGACGACAAACACACGTCGGCGCGTGGTCCGCCTTAGCTTTTCGAATAAATTAATGATATAAATTATGTATAATTACTTATCAAAAATCTATTCTAATAGACAAGTTGATTTTAATAGTAGGTATATAAAATATTTCGATCATAAATTCTAAAACGTATCATTTTGAAATAATATCTTTATCGTGAAAAGTTTCTGCTATTATGTTTTCAGCTTAATAGAAATCTAGGTAGGAACCTGAAGTAATATACTTATAAAAATAGGAGATGTGGCTTGTTCAGAAGTATTTCTTTTTTCGTTTCGAAAAAGAGCAATCAGCGACTGGGAGCCTCTTAAGTAAATTTAATAAGTTGGTCGACTATTACGTCTATTACTCGTAAACTCGTATAGCCTACTTAGCTGTGATAATTTTGCTTTTAACTTCCGTATATGTACTACTAATAAATTATGGTAATACTGTAAATTTTTTCACGCCCCCAAACTCAATAGTTTTGCTTTTAAGGGGGGGTGGGACACTCGACTCTAACAAAAATTGGCACTTTTAAGCTTAATATTTCACAAACGAATGCCTTAATCGAGAAGTTGTTTTCGCAAACCCCCCATACTTTTAAAAGACCTATCTAACGATACCACACCACGGGATGCGCGCGAAACAAAAATAACGTCCACACTTTAGGTGTAGGGGAAGTACCCTAAAAAAATTGTTTTTAAAGGTTTTATTCTACGACTTTGTTTATATTAATAATAAATATATACATGCGAAAATACAGTTTTTTAGCATTGATAGTCTCTGAGCTAAGCTGCGGACAGACGGACGGACATGGCGAAACTACAAGGATTTCTTGTCCTGTAGACTACGAAACCCTAAAAATGAAAAGCAAAATCTTCTGATATCACATTCAAGTACAACATTAATCACAATTTCTATTTGGTAAATAGCTACTCTACCTTTCCATATCATTTGCGATTTACATAACCTCTGTCATAATCTCTCTATTCTAGAGTAGAATTTTATTACACTCTTCAAATTCTCAGATACTAGCTGACCCGGAGAACTTCATACCGTCATTAAAAGTACCTACCTACAGCAAATCAAATTCAGTGACATAATGACAGCACCACCTACCCGGTCCAATTGTGTTTTCAAACCATACAGGAACCCATTTATATATACATACGAAATGTCATCCAAATCGGTCCAGCCGTTTAGGAGTTAGATTACAAACACACGTACAGAAGAATTATATATACTCATGATGGAGCATTTTTACTTACCTAGCCCGAGCAGGAATTGCCTATTGAGGTAAAACTTTGTAGGTAAATGTGCGTGCTCGCTCAGCACCGAATGACAGTTTGTGCAGATAGGCAGTACGTGTTAAGGCAATTGACAGTTGTATTAGCGCTGCGGTTGGAGCTCAGACAGAGCACGATCTCGAGGGCTTAGGTGTTATCAACGGTATTCGTAACCTCGGGGTTGCCTTGGAAAGTTTATAATCAAGTCAATGTACTCAACTTTTGTAACAAGACCTCATCTCGGTGAGGCTATGCGCCAATTATCTGAACAACCAACAAGTGAATAGATATTTTCTGATCTATATCATGTGTCTAATTTTTTCCAGCAGCAGCGGGTCCAGCCAAGTTCAAAGAAGAAAGAACTGGCAACGCAGTGCTGTGTGATATTACACAAACCATTTTGAGCCACTTTTGACCCCTCCATAGAGATAGGTAGTAGGTTTTAATAACCCATTGATTCCATCCGGGTTTTATAAGCCAGTGATTTGGGTCTCTTTTAACCCGATTTTAACCCATTTCCACTCATTTTGGTGGGTGAAAATGGCGCTCTTCTCTCTCTTCGTGCTCTATTTCAAAACGGTTTAACGTTCATAAAAGTGTTTAATACAAAATTTGTGGAGAATTTTATAATCTAGTTTTGTTATAAACGCAATTACGATTGGAGGAAAAAGAAGCGAGATATTTCGAATAAACTGATTTGCGATAACTTTTCGGAAAAAGTAAAAACTCAGATAATTAGTTAAGCCTCAACAAAAAAAAATATGTTTATTTTTAGCCGGTATAAATTCAAAAGACCTAAGACAAAAAACGTTAGGTCGCAATAATTCGACACGATCTACATTTTGGATATGTTGTTTGGGTAGGTACCAGTAGTGTGAATCCAAGTTTGTAGCTTCGAAAGACTTGTGCTAACTTCCTGGTACTCGAAAAACATCGATATTTACGGTCATTTTTTAGTTTTTTTCTTATAACTTCCAAGCGATTCATCTTACCGAAAAAGTCACTACATTACATTTATAAGTAGACTAAATTGCCTATAATATAAAATTAATCGCAGCTTTGTAGGTTTAATAGATCCTAAAATCAGTAATTTGAAAGTTGGCCATTTTTCCCATAAATTGCAAATTTTAAGTTTTGCCCATACTTCGTATTCACTATTCAATATAGGCTATAATATCTATCATACGAAAAAAGTCATAGGAATAGGAATCTTAGGCGGTTTACTATGCTTCAATTTAAGCATAAACTGAACTTTGTAGGATAATAAGTTTCCCAGTTATTAGGAAAACACGAAAAATTATTGATTGAGTACAAACATTCAAATATCCTCACGAACTTTCGCATTTAAGACACTCCCAGTCGACGATTGTTTTTGTTCGAAACGAAAAAATAAATACATGTGAACAAGCCACATCTCCTATTTTAAAATGTATAGTACATGTGAATAAAGATGTACCCATCTTTAATCACTTCGATAAATAATCCTACCGACCGCTGCAATGACGACAAACACACGTCGGCGCATGGTCCGCCTTAGCTTTTCGAATAAATTAATGAAATAAATTATGTATAATTACTTATCAAAAATCTATTCTAATAGAAATCTAGATCTACATATTACCTATCTTTAACAATAAATCACAAGTTGATTTCAATAGTAGGTATATAAAATATTTCGATCATAAATTCTAAAACGTATCATTTTGAAATAATATCTTTATCGTGAAAAGTTTCTGCTATTATGTTTTCAGCTTAATAGAAATCTAGGTAGGAACCTGAAGTAATATACTTATAAAAATAGGAGATGTGGCTTGTTCAGAAGTATTTCTTTTTTCGTTTCGAATAAGAGCAATCAGCGACTGGGAGCCTCTTAAGAAGTAGTCAAATTGATGACAGTTTTTTTTTTTTTTTTAATTTAGTGTACTGAGTTATCGAATGGTTTAACCTTTTTGGTAGAATGCGCTGCTATAACAACTAAATATATTCAGTCTGAGATGTCTAATTTTTTGCACACCAGCGCCTTCTATTTTGTTTGGATCTAGAATTATCCTTTTTTGATTTTTCCTTTTTTTACATACTGATTTTTTTATCTACACACTACAGCAAATTTCATCTTAATCCCGTCGTTTATTTTTGATTAGGGAACAAACATAGCAGCCTTATCACAAACTTTCGCATTTATAATATTAATAGATAATTACTGTAAAGTTTTAATTAAATCCGTTCAGTAGTTTTTGCCTGAAAGAGTAATAAACACACACAATCACTCACAAACTTTCGCATTTATAATATTATAAGTAGAATAAGTAGGATTAGGATAGGATTAGGATTTATCGTTCCTTCAAAATGTTTGACAGGTGGGAACAGTTTGTTTGGAAACATAATAAAAATGTTGTAATTACAATTTTCCTTCCATTTTTAAGGTTTTGAGTTTTTATCCGTCCGTCCGTCCGTCTGTCCGCAGCTTAGCTCAGAAACGTTTAGTGCTAGAAAGCTGTAATTTGGCATGTATATATAATTATATGTACATTGTACATATGTCAACAAGTCGTAGAATAAAATCTTGATAAATATTTTTTTTAGGGTAGCTACACTTAATGTGGGGATGTTTTTTTTTTCTCGCATACCCGATATGGGTATCGTTAGATAGGTCTCATGAGAGGATAGTATGGAAGTAGACAAAGATTTACTTTGAATTATGACAAATTGAAAAACTTTTATCTAAAAGACAGCTAAGTTTTTGCACTATGTAACAAAACATTATCTTCGTGGCTCGAAATACCTAAGGGACAAAAGTTACAAAAGATAAAACTTTAGTGCGGAATAATGTTGACAAAATAACGTAACTTGTGCTTTTAATGAAAGCTATAAGAAACACGTGTCGTTTCGATACCTTTATTGGCAGTAAAACTCGGCCTTCGTATTTCTTAGATAGATAGCTGTCACAACTCTACTAATAAATCAATGTACCTACTACATAGTAAGCAGTAAAACAGTGGGAGTCCGACTTTTTATAAAAAGGTTTCGGGTTTGAGTTTGGGTAATGTTACAAGTTGAAATTAGACGACTGTGATCCCCAAGTATGAAGGAAAACTTCTCAGATCTCCAAGCACTCAAATTCTTGCAGATGGTTGAAAGGTAGTTATGGCACATTTAACATTTTGCACATTTGGCACATGCCCACATTTAGCAGTGGTTTGCAGTAGCAGTTTTACCTAGTAGCAGCAATCTATATAGACAAAACAATCCATCGCCACTCATAAGAACACCTGCTGCTAACTGATGGTTTTCTCACGTTGTTTTCCTTTCCTGATTTGAACACGTGTTTGTGCGCATATACCTACATTAATAATGTATATCACACTTATCTCATTTCAAAATTCATTTCACAGGTGTAATGTCGTGTTGACCCTGATAGGTTTTAGATGGAGTATGCTTGCTCATCACATCACAAATACCTCCTTACCTTATCCACTAAAAAAATAATCTTAATAATATCACAGCTACCTAATATTATAAATCCGAAAGTTTGTAAGGATGTTCGGATGTTTGTGCCTCAATCACGTCCAAACGACCATACGAATTTGGATAAATCTTGGAATGTACCTACATAGCATATAGGCTACATTTTATCCAGGTACCGAGCTAGCAAAGCCGCTGGCAAAAGTTTAACGCACGTTTACATTATCGAGTAGAAAAAAAATATATTTTAGCACACTAAGAATTCAAATTCAAGCCTCCACATCCAATAGAGCTCAGCTAGTATAAGCATCTGCAAGACTGCACCAGATAATACCATTGTAGATCAAATTAAAGGTCTAGAAAATTAAATGAGACAATTTCCAGGAAGAATCGTTTTATCAGAAAGTTTCTGAATAATTTTAAAATATTCAGCCTTCGTAATGTCTAATAACGATGAGCATTGACGCCCACACACTTCGTCACAGTGAAATAGCTAATAAGCTATTACACTTGTTACCACTGATCGATATTGCGATGCAATTTGCCGCTTCATACCATAATTTGTTTGTCTATTTGTCGATTAGGTAGTATAAGAGCAACTGTGACCGATGGAGAAAAAACCTATTGTCCTCAAGTATAGAAAGAAGCTGTAACTTATTTACTTAAAATTTATTACTTTTTCTTTATATTTTACCGTAGTATAAAAGCTATAGCTATAGTAGTATAAAAGCTAAAATTTTAAAATCAAGTATACCTAGATTTTAAAGTTATTGTAAATGTTTTTTTTTTGACCTCATTACTAGTTCGTAAATCAATGTTGTGATTGCCTGTAATTGGCTTTTGTATCAAAACTATTCACATACCACAAAACCATAAACTCTATATAAAGGCTTTGTTGGAAGTTCCTTTTAATTTTAATAAATAAATAAAATCACAAATGGAGCCGATGGTACCTACGAGTTATTACTTTAAGGCAATATAACAAATGTGAGTGATTAACCTCATTTCTCTTGGACCTTTGATTGAATAATCTCATCCAATTATCATTCGCCAGCGTCGACGTAGAAACCAACTAGAGAGGATTATTACAAAACGTTGTTAGAGCAGTATCTATAGTTCCCGACTGCTGCCACGGCATATCATGGAAAAGTTAAGTACCGATGTTATATCCATGGTGTGCTACAAACACAGCCGGTAACTGCAGGTAAGAATACAGTTCCTGATTCGCCTCATCAAATATAATGTTTATTGCGCTGTCGTCAGTTTATATCTTTGTCCCTGATTCGACATTTACTGACAATAATTTCGGTGTTGGGAGGAAAACGTCGGTACAGTTCTTGTTATGGACCAAATCATAATGGTACGATGAAGCTTATGTAGTAGTGGGGTGTAGTGAGTGAGGACACGCACTTTATTTTCTAGGATCACGACTGTAATCTTCAAGTATGGTAGATATCCTCTCAAATCTTCAGGCGTTCAGATCCTAGAATAATCCTAGAAGAGTCCGCGTTTTTCGAATAGAAAGATTGATGCACGGCCCAAAGTTCGTATGTTCGAAACCTTCGGATCGAATGCCGTGGTACCTCCCTACACTCGCCCAACACGGCTTTTTTTCGTACTTATTCAGGAAATACATTACAATGATGAACTCAATAAATCTACAAGAATTAGTAATTATTTACGTGTATTGGTTCAATTACAACGGATTAGATAAATAAAACAGTAGGTATTGGTGAGCTGTGTGGTAAGCCCGTTACGTTTCAGTAGCTGCCCTTTTCTTGAGAAACATTGGCAGAACTAATGACCCAAAAGCAGATTCATAGACCAATCCGCGCCAAGACACCAGGGTGAATTATAGACCACTCTCATTATAGACACTCTAATTTATTGGTAACTAGCTGACCCGTGCCCGCTTCGCTGTGCGTAAGACATTTCTAATACCATCGTTGACTTTTTTGTAGACGTTTTTAAGGTGTACAATACTGTAGTACATTATTTTGATATATCTCGTGGGGTTCAGCCAGCATTTGCAATGTAAGCGCAAAAAAATGTGTTTATTTACGACATCACATTAGAAACCTCTAAAATTATCAGTGTTTCTCTACTATATTATGCATGTATTATACATATAAACCTTCCTCTTGAATCACTCTGTTTATTAAAAAAAACCGCATCAAAATCCGTTGTGCAGTTTTAAAGATATAAGCAAACATACATACAGACATACAGACGCGGGAAGCGGAAAGCGACTTTGCTTTATACTATGTAGTGATAGTGTCCTCCCGCGGCTTCGCTTGCATGGTACATGGTACCTGGCTTCAGATTTATAATTATAGTAGGATTTACAATGGCTTTATATTTAGGTATGTTGTTTTCACTATATTATACGATATGACTTAGAAGCAGAATGTTACTTGTTGGTTTTTAATCTATTATTTTAACACCAAGATGTATCGTGTAGGTACATCTTTCAACAATAAAAGCAGATTGTCAATTTACAAACATAAATCATATACAACTAAAATATTTAAAAAAACGGTCTGCTTTGGTTATATAATTAACAGAACAAAATAAATCAAGGTTACAAAACTCGTGGATCATCGTTGAAACAAAAAAAAATTTAAACACGGTCATACCACTTCTTATTTTAATACTTTGGGACCAAAAATAATAAAAACTGTATAAATATTCAAATGCTTGTATTTAAAATAATTCAGAGTTATAAATTACTTACTTAAGCTTCGAAAATGGCGATTTCTTTGCAAGTACTTATCCATCTATTACTATTTTAATGAGTTCAAATTTGAATATATTATTTTTGTTTGTACCGGATAAACTTAAAAACCTATTAGACCATTTTTAAAATGCATTTACTTATTAAAAACTATATATATATATATATATAAATATATAAATATAGATTAAGTAAATTTATATTAAGGTCGACGATTGTTTTTGTTCGAAACGAAAAAATAAATACTTGTGAACAAGCCACATCTCCTATTTTATAATGTAGAGTATATGTGAATAAAGATGTACCCATCTTTAATCACTTCGATAAATAATCCTACCGACCTCTGCCATGACGACAAACACACGTCGGCGCGTGGTCCGCCTTAGCTTTTTGAATAAATGAATGATATAAATTATTTATAATTACTTATCAAAAATCTATTCTAATAGAAATCTAGATCTACATATTACCTATCTTTAACAATAAATCACAAGTTGATTTTAATAGTAGGTATATAAAATATTTCGATCATAAATTCTAAAACGTATCATTTTGAAATAATATCTTTATCGTGAAAAGTTTCTGCTATTATGTTTTCAGCTTAATAGAAATCTAGGTAGGAACCTGAAGTAATATACTTATAAAAATAGGAGATGTGGCTTGTTCAGAAGTATTTCTTTTTTCGTTTTGAAAAAGAGTAATCAGCGACTGGGAGCCCCTTAAATGTTTTATCAGTTATCTAGTATCCATAGTACAAGCTTTGGAGATGGAGTTGTGTGAAAAAAAAATACTTTATAAAATTTCTGTAAAAGTATCGGGTTGTATAAGGCCCTGTATGTTGACGATTGCTCTTTTTCGAAACGAAATAAGAAATACTTCTGAACAAGCCACATCTCCTATTTTTATAATGTATAGTATATGTGAATAAAGATGAACCCATCTTTAATCACTTCGATAAATAATCCTACCGACCGCTGCAATGACGTCAAACACACGTTTGTCGTTGACAGTAGTCACGGTGGTACTGATCCATGGGGGCGCGTGGTCCGCCTTTGATTTTGGAATAAATTAATGGTATAAATTATGTATAATTACTTATCAAAAACCTATCCTAATAGAAATCTAGATCTACATATTACCTATCTTTAACAATAAATCACAAGTTGATATTAATAGTGGGTATCAAAGTATTTCGATCATAAATTCTAAAACGTATCATTTTGAAATAATATCTTTATCGTGAAAAGTTTCTGCTATTATGTTTTCAGCTTAATAGAAATCTAGGTAGGAACCTGAAGTAATATATTTATAAAAATAGGAGATGTGGCTTGTACAGAAGTATTTCTTTTTTCGTTTCAAAAAGAGCAATCGTCGACATATAGGGCCTTAAACCACCATTATAACCAATTAGTACGTTGGTGAATTGTGGCTAAATGGTACAATTTACTCGTATCACTTATTGCAAAACACGAAAAAGGGGGGTTTCAAGCAGCCCAGCGGCATTAACAATGCCTATATTTACAACAATGTTTATATTTACGTATTGTTCAAATGTTACAATCATTTAGGTGTTTTTTTTATACCACTTAGACGCGGAACAGTTTGACAACCATGCTTTCCAACACCTATAACAAAACATTTGCAAGTATTATCGCGCGTTACTTATTATTTGGATGATTTTTTTAAGGTTCCGTACCCAAAGGGTAAAAACGGGACCCTTTATTATGTTTTGCTCTGTATTGATTACCAAGACTTCGCTGTCCGTCTGTCTATCACAGCGCTGTATCTCATGAACCGTGATAGCTAGACAGTTGGAATTATCACAGATGATGTATTTCTGTTGCTGCTATAACAACAAATACTAAAAACAGAATAAAATAAATATTTAAGTGGGGCTTCCATACAAAAAACGTGTTTTTTTTTGCCGTTAATGATAGATAATGGTGTGGAACCCTTCGTGCTACTTTTTGACTTACTTAACTTTGGCTACTTTTTAGGGTTCCGTACCCAAAGGGTAGAAACGGGACCCTATTACTAAGACTTCGCTATCTGTCTGTCTGTCTGTCACAGGGCTGTATCTCATGAACCGTGATAGCTAGACAGTTGAAATTTTCACAGATTATTTAATTCTGTTGCCGCTATAACAACAAATACTAAAAACAGAATAAAATAAATATTTAAGTGGGGCTCCCATACAACAAACGTGTTTTTTGTCGTTTTTGATAGATAATGGGTATGGAACACTTCGTCCGCGAGTCCGACTCGCACTTGGCCGGTTTTTTTTGGTAAATACATATTAACACCCATACAGAACAAACATCTATGTTTATCTCACAAGTATTTTCCCTGGGTGGGGAACGCACGACCTACAGCGCAGATAGCAGAGTTACTACCAACTGAACTGTGAGACCAGTAAAATGAGGAAGTAATGAACTACAGTAAATGTATAAATAATAATAATTAATATTTCAAACGGTTATTTTACGCGTTTACGAGTATAATTATCATGGTTTTACATACTAGATATTTTACGAGTTCTTTACTTTGTATTTAGATTTTTATCACACTTTTAATACCTGTAACAAACTAACTATCTATGTAGAAATATCTTAGAATTCGAATTAAACCAACTTTTAATTGTTGGTTCATAATATGATATCCACAACGAAGTTATAGGGGGGTCGAAAATGGCCTGAACTGCTTCGAGAAAATTATGTACGTGCCGCTTTTTTGCTCGACTTGTGATAAAGCCAGAACCAGGTAATATTAGCCATTGATAATAGAGTGGACACAAAACTTTGCATAGCACGCATTGTATTGCTTTTTAGTGCAGTAAGAACCATTAACAAGTGTTGACAAAAAACCACTATATGAGTGCCCCGAAACACTCACTGGCTATTTAGAACCTTCATGAAATGCATAAGCTATGCAAATTTCTAAGCTATGTCTTTTCGCAAAAATTCTTGAACGCCTCGTATACACACAAGTTTACAGCACCCTATCAGCCACTTTTATTCCTGAACAACATGGTTTTCTGAGGAACAGGTCTACTGCATCTAACTTGCTATTATTTACTGATTACACAACATCAAATATGGATGCTGGTGGACAGGTCGATTCTATCTTCACAGACTATAGTAAATCATTTGATCGCATTGATCATAAAATACTTCTGCAAAAGTTGTTGGCTGCCGGTATCCATGGTAATTTGTTCAGATGGTTTACGTCCTACGTTGAAAACCGATCACAAGCTGTCACGATAAATGGCTTTGCTTCTATTTGGCATATTATTCCATCCGGGGTCCCTCAAGGATCTCTGCTAGGACCTTTGTTATTTAATATTTTTATCAACGATATTACTTCATGTTTCTTACATTCGCAATTCCTGCTATATGCTGATGACATGAAAATCTTCAAACAAATAAATTATTTTAATGACTGTTGCTTACTACAACAAGACCTCATACGATTCGAAGAGTATTGCCAACGGAATAATCTTGATCTCAACGTCTCCAAATGTCACTCGATCACATTCACACGGAAATTTTCCGTAATTGAGCATTTTTATAAACTCAAAAACACTGAACTTAAACGGTTAAATGAAGTCCGATATTTAGGCATAATACATGATTCAAAACTATTATATGAGAAACACATTGACCACATAACTAAAAAAGCCAATAATGCTATGGGATTCATCAAAAGATCCTGCTCTCAGTTCTCCAACGTCAAAACTGTTAAAGTTCTATATTGCTCGTATGTACGTAGCATCCTAGAATATTGTTCACAAATTTGGAACCCACAATATGATGTATACATCAATAGATTAGAGTGTGTTCAACGCAAGTTCATGAGATTCCTTCAGTACAAGTGCAAAACAAATGATCTGAGTTATGCAGCAAGGTGTAGAAGGCACCATATGATACCACTTGAGGAGAGAAGAATAATGTCTGACATCTCTACCGTAGTTAAGATTGCACAGTCCCATATTGAGTCCCCACAACTTCTCTCCTTGATACGGTTACGTGTTCCTTCAAGAAGCGTTAGGATACCCTCTCTCTCTCTTTATATTCCTCATTGCGCGACTAATTATAGGCAAAATTCCTTTATCATAAGATCGGCAAATTACTACAACGAGCTGGTTGGCTTTCCCGATTTAGATCTTTTTAATTCTAAACCTTCTTCCTTTAAACGCGCTATTTCCAATCGTTGGTTTGATTCGGTTCACAATATTCTCTCTAACATTTATTTCTGTCAAACTTTTTTTTTAATTTGAATTTGTCGGATGAAATTTAAATTAATGAGGTTTTGTACATTATGTGGGATATGTCACACAGTATCCAAAAATTTCCCTGCTCGTAAAAAATGTACCTAGCTATTGTTAGGTTTTGTTTATTGATGATTTTTATTGATTACTTTAATCGCATAGTTAAAATAAATTTTAGGCAACTTCCAGTTGTTTCCCTTTAAACTTGTACATAAAATAAATAACGAATTTTGGTAGAATGCGTATCATTTAGTAGTCAAAAGGGATGTCATATTTTTTTACTCTTACCCGGCAAACTTCGTATTGCTTTAGAATTAACAAATGTTGTGATAAGTTCCGTTCTTGTTCCCTTTCCCTGTCCCATTCTCGTTACCGTGGTATCAAGGTGAACTCACGCAAGGTTTTTATTTTTTTTCCCGTTCCCGTTCCCGTTCCCTTTCTTGTTCCTGTTCACTTTTCGAAATCGAATTTGGTAATAAGTATGGAGATAGTTACTTCCATTTTGTTCAGATAAAGTATCAATATTTTCCATCCATGTATAAAAAACACGCTTGGTAATAAAGAGTAGATCGGGTAAAACTATACAGGTAAGGATTTTTTTTTACCTATATAGAACTTTTATTTAAAAACAGAAATGTATCAAATCATTATTTATATTAATTTAGTAGGACTAATTAGGGACACAATCAAGTTCGCATTTTTTTGAAATTTAATATTTTTATTAAAATAACAACCAAATACGAAACATCTGCTTATTTCGATTTTGCTCCGACGCGACGTATTTAAAAAGGTAAAACCGTAAACTATTATCATATTGTTTCGAAACCTAACTCGATGAAACGCTTCTTCTACAAAAAAAAAACATCCTGCTCCTTCATAGTCTGTACAGTGTACATGAGCCCAGCCCTTACAACTCATGCATTCAAATTCAAATTCAAATTCAAAAATCATTTATTTAAATAAAATCACAAGGATCACTTTGAAACGTCTTAGGAACTAGGTGAAGCTACGCCGATTCCACGCGACCAAGCCTAGAAGAATCAGGCAACAAACACGGCTTGGGGTCTACCTTTTTTTTTAATGATCCTTTTCTTAAAGCTATGTAGAGCTCCAGTGTGATGCCAATCGAACAAGGTGAAGGCTCAAACAAGAATAATTATTAAAAGTACTACTCAAGTACGTAAACAATAAAAAATAATAATAATAACTAAAGAGCCTCAGCACAAATTCAAAAAGCAGCACACGCTACACTTGATTTTGAAATAAAACTTAAAGATAAAACACCTATTAAAATACCTACATTGTACCTAACCTTCATCTGTGTGGCTTGCACTAAATTCGTCAAGGCAATATATTATACAAATGTTATCATTAGTTTTGCATGTCCTCTGGATTCCAGTATTTTACTTTTTATTTTACCCCAGTATTCGCTTTTGTACCACTTCCCCTAATCTCGAAGAAAAATGTGACGTGGACGTGCTTCCCCGAGCGCGTCTGAGCGCTAACTGACGTGCCGACTTGAGGTGAATGTGAGTTTTGTATGGAAAAAATGTATGAAGAAATTTTATTGCATTTCATATTGTTCATAAATGAAAAAGTAAATTATTTGAAAACAAGATAATGCCACGCGGTATAGAGGAATATAAAATCTACAATTTCGTATCATTTTCAAATAAAAATATGCTGTGGATTTAAAGATATTGGTACCTAACCAGACCCCATTTTTCGACATTTTCAGCGGTTCTTGCGACGGTAAAAACGTATTTTTTTGAAAATGTTGTATAGAACTGGCCAGTTTTTATTATCTACTATTAAAGATGAATATATTATCAGTAATTTTGTATCATTATATCCTCACAATTGTGATTCCTGGTTTTTAAATCGGTACCTGAAATACATTGATTTTCGTGAATACGTCCTTAAGTTCCCGTTCCCGTTATAAAAAGTATCCTATGTCCGTCTTCTGGTTCTAAGCTACTTCCCCACCAATTTTCAGCCAAATCGGTTCATCCGTTCTTGAGTTATAAATAGTGTAACTAACACGACTTTCTTTTATATATATTTATATATATATATGATGTCATATTCACGGTAATAGTTGATCCAGTACGAATTCTGAACTAATGTTGATCTACCTATTTCATGTGAAATAGTGAAATAGGTAGATCAACATTAGTTCAGAATTCGTACTGGATCAACTATTACCGTGAATATATATACATATATATATGTATATTATCAGCGAGTCACATAGGTTACATTTTATTTAAAAAACATAAGAGATCTCTACGAGAATTATAATAATGTAATCAAAGTAATTAAAAAAAAATCCTATAATCTTTATTGGTACACACGTGCGAAGCCGGGGCGGACTGCTAGAAATACGTAAGCTTCTCCGCAATCCAGAATTCTCTTTAATTTTGTTACTGACTTTTATTTACGTTCTCCCTTTTCCAATATACGAGTAATGTCAACGAGTTCTATTTCTGTTGTTAAATAAAAGATAAAAGCAATTTCTTGTTTAGATACAGTTTCTCCCCGATCGAAGATACTGCCTTATAACAAAATTCTTTCACAAAAAATAATCTTAATACAAATATGATATATTTAGGGTAACGTACCTTAAAAAGAAAATACCCTCATAAGAACACTCCTGTGTCCGTCTGTCAGTCACAAGCTTGAAAATTACGAAACGCTAAAATTAAATTTAGAACGTAACGGGCATTTATTTTATATCAAAGTCAAAGATTACAAAACAAATGAAGGAACCCCAATATTGCTTAAATGTTTTTCTTTTATTAATTAATTCTGATGTGGTACCTTTTTCAAGAGCCGGGCATGCGTGGTTGATTATTTTAGGCAATTAATTTATTAATAGCTAGTCGGTAACAACCTTGAGTAACATCAAAACTGATAATTAAAACAATTTTGAGAGTCCAACCACTGTTGAACAGTCGCGTCGAATAATGCGTAGTTGCACAAATAGTTTATGCAGTTCAAAGTAATTGACAAAAAAATAATAAAAAATAAAACTACCGAATTATAATAAATCTCAGGACGTCATTTTGTTACCTTGACCTCATTTTTCGATGTGATCCTGATTTACTTGGCCTCAAAGATAACTTATAAAATAACCTTACCTTAAATGCATTCCTGAACTTGTTAGACATAATGTTGTAGAGAAAGGGGTTGATGGCCGTCGACAGGAAGTACAGGATCCCGGAAATATACGTCAGCACGATGTATATCTGCACAAAAAAAAATTCGATGAGTTCTAATTTTCGCTCTAAATTTTCTAAATGCACGCTTGACGTTCGGCCAATCTAGGTCACAATCTATTTCCAATCAAAATCCGATTTTGCAGTTACGACCACGAAAACAGTAAAACTAATTGACCTACTTTAGTGCTAGCAATATAATATAATAGAATAGAAAAATAATACATACCTATATACTTATTGTACATCATAAGAATAAAAAAAAACATATAAAATAAGACACATAAAGTTTGTGTGTCTTACAAACTATTAAGAAGTCAGCAATCAGTGTATTGAGTTTTATCATTTTATCGACTCAGAGACCTTAATACATGCGTACAGTGCGGTCTTGTATCCATTTTCGATCCGAAAAAAGACATTGACGTGCGCATTAATGCGTGCTAAAAATTGTAAAGGAAAATATTCGGAAAAAAACAATTATGATTCTTACAAGCGACGCGGGACTTATGACCTGCCATGTAAGACATGATAGCTACTGCAATAATGTGTAATGCTTGGACATCTGATATCTGAGAGTCTACAGTCTTGGAGATTGCAGTCGTGATCCTATAACATTTTTGTATTTTAACCGACAAAAAGGAGGAGGTTTTCAATTCGACTTGTATATATTACATTTTTGTTGCTTTTGTTTATGTATGACCGCGCATATTTGTGACCTGGTGATCCGATTATGATGATTTTTTGTCTATTGAGTAGAGAATAGTCCCAAGTTGGTCCCAATTATATATATAATAATTTTCATGTAAGATTAATAGTTCTTTCATAAAACTAATATCGTCCCTTGACTTTTCGATTGTTCGAAACATTTTCGTCGGTTTTCTCTTTAGTTTTATTAAACATGCAAGTAAAATTGTGCTAGCATATTATGTCTACGTACGAGTATGTTGCAAACCATAAATCTGTCGTTCCGCTGGAATGCACCAAGCAATTATTCCGATAAGCACGGATATATTGTTTTCATCGCTTCGGCCAGCAGCTGTACAGTCAACATCAAAAGTAGATGATGTCTGGACAAAGTTTCAAGTGTTTTATTAATACGAAAACCGGCCAAATGAGTGTCGGACCACGCGCAATGTAGGGTTTTGTAATTTACACAGCTAACAACCTTAAATAAGTAATTTTCAATGATATTTGTGCTAAAGTTTAAATATTACTTATTTGATATTTCTACCAATTTCATTATATTTACTACTACCGTTAATTTTTTTTACACCTCCAAAATCATTAGTTCAGCTGGTAACCTAAAATTTGCATTTTAAAGCTTAATATTTCACAAACGGATCCCTTAATCGAAAAGTTGTTTTCGCAAACCCATAATACTTTTTAGGGTTCCGTACCCAAAGGGTAAAAACGGGACCCTATTACTAAGACTTCGCTGTCCGTCTGTCTGTCACAGGGCTGTATCTCATGAACCGTGATAGCTAGACAGTTGAAATTTTCACAGATTACGTATTTCTATTGCTGCTCTAACAACAAATACTAAAAATAGAATAAAATAGATATTTAAGAGGGGTTCCCAAACAATAAACATGGTTTTGTTGGCGTTTTTATAGATAATGGTACGGAACCCTTCATGCGCGAGTCCGTCTCGCACTTGGCCGGTTTTTAAAGACCTATTTAACGACACCCCACACAATGGGGTAAGCAAGAAAAAAAATAACATCCCCACTTTACATATAACCAAAAAATATATATTTCATTATACCACTTTGTTGACGTGACTAATATGTATATTCATACCGAAATACAGCTTTCTAGCACTAAGAGTCTCTGAGCTAAGCAGCGGACGGACGGACAGACATGGCGAAACTATAAGGGATTCTTGTAGACTATGAAACCCTAAAAATGATAACTTAATTTTTCATTACTAACCATTATAGTTATTTATTTAACTGTCATCGGCTTAAAAATGACTCTAAATCATAAAAATACCAACAACTTTTGCTGTTGACTGTACCTAAAAGCACCTATCTAGTTAATCCTGCCACTTAGTCCAGATTGTAGACTGAACTGTCCACTGCAGCATCGATTATGTTGATGACTTTATGGTTTATCTCTGAGTTTAATAATATCGTACTCTATTAATTCAGCCACGAATAAAAAAACATTTTTATCAATATATGTATATTATTACGCAATGGGAGTGTTCCCTTCATATACCGTGATGATACATCGTTGTTTTCGTATTACAATGTAGATCTGTCGAATGTATGTTTCATCGCGATGTGTAAAACGCAAATGAGAGTCGTTAAAGTGAAAAGGTGATTTTCCCATATAAAATGATGTTTTACTTACTTTATATTGTAGTCGAATTTCGACCACCGGGAGATCCTAGTACATTTTATCCAAAAAAGTAGCCTAAATATAGTATATATATATATATATATATATTTACTATAACAGAAAATAAGCTATTCCAAGTTTCATAAAAATCCGTTTGGTCTTTTTGAGTGCAAGGCACAAACATCCTTGTTCGATTGGCACCACACTGGAGCTCTACATAGCATTAAGGAAAGGATCATAAAAAAAAAGGTAGACCCCAAGCCGTGTTTGTTGCCTGATTCTTCTAGGCTTGGTCGCGTGGAATCGGCGTAGCATCACCTAGTTCCTAAGACGTTTCAAAGTGATCCTTGTGATTTTATTGAAATAAATGATTTTTGAATTTGAATTTGAATCCAAACATACAAAAATCCTCACAATCTTTCGGATTGAATATTAGGATAGAAATCCTTTTTAATAAATAAATAAATACTTAAATAAATAGAATAGGAGTTATAATGTAAATAAGATAACGTTTTTATAAGTAGGTAACTAATAATCCTTTACAACGCGGTACAACGGAACTTACCATATAATAAGTATCCGAAGGTTGTTCCATGCTGTTCCCATAGATTGCTAGAAGCCTCTGCACGTGGAATGGCGCCCAGCAAATGAAGAAGGATAGCGCTACCGCAACTGCAAATAAACCAATAAGGTTTTTTCAGAAAGTGAACTATAATATAATCCCTGGGTATCAACTATCAACCCAGTAGTATCAATTCTGTTGGCACCAAACTAAACTAATAACGATCTATACGTCTCTAAAACTATTGTTGCTATTGTGTAGTAAAAGAGATAGCTTTTACTCTATACGAATCAGAAGGATGCAGTTAAGTGTGGCACCAACAGAACAGGCTGTCGAAGACCTGCAAGATCATGTCAGTAAAAAATTGGGGATGATGAGATGCAAATGGGGGTCAACGATAGTGGATGATTAAATGAGAGCTGGTCGTGACTAATTAAACACAAACACAACACTATCTAGCCCCAAACTAAGCAAAGCTTGTACTATGGGAATCAGATAACTGATAGAATACTTATATACTTTTTTGTAGATACATACTTATTATACATAGTAACACCCAGACACAGAACAAACATCTATGTTCATCACACAAATGTTTGCCCTGGGTGGGGATCGAACCCACAACCTACAGCGTAGAAGGCAGAGTTACTACCAACTAAATGTGTTTTATAAGATTCATACACTACACTTCACTACAGTTAGATTTTAAAAGTGGGACTACCCAAAAATGAAAAACATGGTAAGTGGTCTACAAGGCAAAAAGTATGGGGACCTATATTATGACGTTTCTGGTACTAAAAGGATTACGTATGGACGTATGCAAAAATTTTCAAGGATCCAAGGCTTGCATAAATGTAGTTAATATTTTAAATTATATTTTTTTAGACATCCATTTATATTTTTAGAATGGCCTACAGAAATGATGTCAAAGCAAAAAACAGGCCAAGTGCGAGTCGGACTCGCGCACGAAGGGTTCCGTACCATTATCTATAAAAACTGCAAAAAAATCATGTTTATTGTATATTTATTTATTATATTTATTGTTTACCCTTAAATATTTATTTTATTCTGTTTTTAGTATTTGTTGTTAGAGCAGCCACAGAAATACATAATCTGTGAAAATTTCAACTGTCTAGCTATCACGGTTCATGAGATACAGCCCTGTGACAGACAGACAGACAGACGGACAGACAGACGGACAGCAAAGTCTTAGTAATAGGGTTCCGTTTTTACCCTTTGGGTACGGAACCCTAAAAACCGAGCTTGTAGCGTGCCGTTTGACGGCTTACGCTATACAAGCATAGCATTTGTAAATTCATTTCGAAGAGTCCACCGTGTGTATAGATTGATGTGTTATATAGTGGCCTCACAGCTTAGTTGGTAGTAACTCTGCCTTCTACGCTGTAGGTTGTGGGTTCGATTCCCACTCAGGGCAAACATTTGTGTGATGAACATAGATGTTTGTTCTGTGTCTGGATGTTACTATGTATAATAAGTATGTATTTACAAAAAAAAAAAAAACGTTTTATAAGTATTCTATCAGTTATCTGGTTCCCATAGTACAAGCTTTGCTTAGTTTGGGGCTAGATGGTATTGTGTGTAAAGTCCGCCAATATTTATTATTATTATTATTATAGTGGGGAAAGTTGTATCAAACAGTGATAGAAACGTAGAGTTACGAAATGTCACGATTTCAAACTCTAACCGTACTCTATAAATATCCGAGTAACTACATTAGGACTAAGGGTGAGTTTCCACCTAGGTGGAGCGTTTATAAAAAAAAAACTATTCCTATTTTAAGCAGAACAGATGGATCACAGAAAAAGATCGATCGTCTTTTACAATTATTTTAGTTAGTTTATGGTACCAACGGAATCGCCACCAATAGCTAAGTAAAGTAAAATTTATACGATAAAATCTAATTGAAACTGAAACTGCCCAAATGATCGATGAATCGATCGAACGAAGTTCGTTGGTTTAAATTGTTTATTTAAAAAAATGTTCATCATTAAAGATGTATACTTAGCGTCAATATTAGTTTGTGTTCATAAACTTGAGTAGTTTCCTCAAATTAATTGACAAGCGCTGTCAAAAATCAAACATGAACCTTCATAGACATCCTAAATCTAATTGTGATTAGACAATTATTCATATTTGATACGGAAACGCTGTCAGCTAATGTAAATGTAACATAATACTTTAGGCTTTAGTCATTCATGAATAGCTTTGGATTAGATTAACATCCGTATGGCATTGTCTTTCGTCTTATAGGTATTTTCTCAAAATTAAAGCCCTGACCAAAATTGATTTCAGTTTTTTGTTATGCTTATAAATCTTTTGTATACTACTAATTACACAGAGGTAAACAAAAAACTACTAAACCAATTTTAATAATTCTTTCAACTATTAAAAACTTCTTTTCATCCCACCATCTCGGAAAGAGTATTTTTGCTCTTCAATATCTGAGTGCAAAAGCCGTTTTTATTCTCTAGAGGATAAAGTAAATTGAATTTAGAACATCGTGTGCACTAAGTTTGTGAATTAAAAAAATTTACTGCTACCATAAAACCTATTCATTAAACCTATTTACTGCTACCTCTATGGTGCCGAATATATCATACAACTTTTTTTTAATTTGTTAAAAACTCAGACTCGGAACCTTCTTTTTTCAATTTGCTTTGTACGCGGTTCTTTACGCGGCATTTTTTCACGTCATTATTAAGATTATTCTGTAATACTTACCTGTCATAATGTAGTAGTTAATACCTAAACTGAAATAAAAGTACCTATCTTGTGATTGTAAACGTTTTTTTTTTGCATTTAGTCATTTCCTCGCTGAGGTGGAATGAAAAGTTACGTGTTGCACTCGAGTGCAAAGATTTTTCACCTCGTGCTCTTTTGATTCCCTCGCTAACGCTCAGGATTCTAATTTTGAATCACTCGCTGTGCTCGTGATTCAATTTTAGAATCCTTCGCTTGCTCGGTCATCAAAATTTAACACGCGGTTAAAAAGGAACTTTGCACTCTTGTATAACAAATAACTATTATCGGCGAATAACATAGGCCATATTTTATTTAAAAAAAATTAGATCCCTATGCAAATTGCAATAATGTAACCTATAAGAACCTACCCTTGTGCGAAGCCGGAGCGGTCTGCTAGTAGGTAATAAATAAAAACCGGCCAATAGCGTGTCGGGTCACGAGCAAAGTAGGGTTTTGTAGTTGACACAGCTAACAACATTATAATATGTAATTTTCAATGATATCACTACATAGTATAAAGCAAAGTCGCTTTCCGCTTCCCGCGTCTGTATGTAATATATATGTAATATGTATGTATGTTTGCTTATATCTTTATAACTACACAACGGATTTTGATGCGGTTTTTTTTAATAAATAGAGTGATTCAAGAGGAAGGTTTATGTGTATAATACATGCATAATATAGTAGAGAAACACTGATAATTTTAGAGGTTTCTAATGTGATGTCGTAAATAAACACATTTATTAGAAATGTCTTACGCACAGCGAAGCGGGCACGGGTCAGCTAGTTTGTAATAAAAAAAAATCAAGTACATTTTATAAGTTGGTCGACTATTACGTCTATTACTCGAAAACTAGTAACGCCTACTAAGCCGAGATAATTTTCCTTTTAACCTTGAATTTTTTCACGCCTTCAAACCCAAATGTTTAGACACTTGTTTTTAACAAAAAATAGCACTTTTAAGCTTAATATTTCACAAACGGATCTCTTAATCGAAAAGTCGTTTTTACAAACCCTCCATAATTTTTAAAGACCTATCTAATGATATCCCACACCATTAAATACGCGAGAAAAAAAAACATCCCTCTTTAGGTGTAGGAGAGGTAGCCTAAAAAAAATGTTTTTCAAGATTTTATTCTACGACTTTGTTGACATTACTAATATGTATTGCACTACATAGTATAAAGCAAAGTCGCTTTCCGCTTCCCGCGTCTGTATGTATGTATGTATGTATGTTTGCTTATATCTTTAAAACTACACAACGGATTTTGATGCGGTTTTTTTTAACATAATAACATGCTACCCGTGCGAAGCCGGGGCGGGTCGCTAGTACATTATACATGCCAAATTACAGCTTTCTAGCATTAAGGCCCTGTATGTCGACGATTGCTCTTTTACGAAACGAAAAAAGAAATACTTCTGAACAAGCCACATCTCCTATTTTTATAAATTTATTACTTCAGGTTCCTACCTAGATTTCTATTAAGCTGAAAACATAATAGCAGAAACTTTTCACGATAAAGATATTATTTCAAAATGATACGTTTTAGAATTTATGATCGAAATACTTTGATACCTACTACTAAGATCAACTTGTGATTTATTGTTAATGATAGGTAATATATGTAGATCTAGATTTCTACTAGAATAGGTTTTTGATAAGTAATTATACATAATTTATATCATTCATTTATTCGAAAAGCAAAGGCGGACCACGCGCCGACGTGTGTTTGTCGTCATTGCAGCGGTCGGTAGGATTATTTATCGAAGTGATTAAAGATGGGTACATCTTTATTCACATATACTATACATTATAAAATAGGAGATGTGGCTTGTTCAGAAGTATTTCTTTTTTCGTTTCGAAAAAGAGCAATCGTCGACATACAGGGCCTTAAGCGTCCGGACTTGATTTTACATACATAATAAAAAGATGGTATGTATGTACCTAATAAAAAGAATTAATAAAAAAGGTTTTTTGATTTGTTCACATCATTGTCTAAAAATATATAAAAAAATATTGGATAGTCGTAACTAATGGTGTGATTTGGATAGAACTTTGAACCCAACGAATTGACTAATCCGATAAAACGTCTTACCTAACATCCTGATCACTCTTCTCTGCGACGTTCCAGTCCTGTATGGCATCGGCGCGCTGGTCCTCTCACTGTCAACAGACAGCTTCTTTACAGGGTGAAGCACCCTCGATGTTCGCAGCTTCATTCCGATAAGCGCGTACAGTACAGATATCAACGACATCGGCACAACAAAAAACACGAAACTCGATATTATGAACACTTGGTGAACCCCCCGGCCTTTCACAGTACAAGCACTCGTGGTCTGTCCGCTTTCCTCGTTAAACACTATGCCAAACTGCATGGCTTGCGGCACGGCTGTGCACAAAGCGCATATCCAAATCGCGATTATAAAACGCACGGCACGCGAGAGCTTCGACATTGTGTGCGACATAAAGGGACGACATATTGCAATGTATCGCTCCACCGTGAACGCGGCTATCGTCAACACAGTCGCGTTAGCCGTCGTCTCTGACGCAAGCCCTATTATGATGCACAGCGCTTCGCCTAGTGGATAAGTATGTGGGTTCCAGAGCCGATATAGCTCCAGTGGCAAACCACATACCAGCAGTATCAGGTCCGATATCGCCAAACTGAAGAGGTAGAAGTTCGTCGCCGTGTGCATAGACCGATTCCTTGATATGACGACACAAGTGCTGACGTTGCCCAGGATGCCCGCGAAGAATATCAACACATACACGAGCGATAACGGGATGATTATTTGCAGGTCGTCGGGCTCGGAGAAGGCGCCATCGGAGGTCAAGTTGGTTGAATTTAAAACGAAATATGCTTCTCCATTTTCGTTTTCTATGATTTTCTGTTCCGGCAGTGTCATCGTGTCCCTATCTGTGGAGCAGAAATGAAATGCTTATGATTTATACTCAGACACATAGCGTTAATAAACTCAATCAGCTATTTGCTGTTTTTATCTTACTTTAGGCGATTCACACATTAAGCGGATATCCGCATTGACCGCCTCGCAGTAGGGAAGTTGGCGTGTGTACCGTATACAGTAGTAACAACTTTGTATCCGCTTCTCCGCCTACCATTACGACGGGCGGCGGTACAGTTTGTGAATCGCCTATGTTATGTAACAACTATAACCTTATAAATTCAAGGTGCCGCTTATAACCCTTTTTATGTATATGAATTTGAATTACCGGCTAAACTGGTTTTGTTTATTCCGTCTCCAAAGCCTTCATTTTGTAAATGATAACATAAATATGTGCATATTAGAGTATTGTTGATGAAAACTTGTTTCCCTGCCGATTAGGCGCCTATTTATTTGCGGCTCTACATTATTATCTCTCTCTCCTCTATCCTACTCTGCATATGTAGTCGGCACTGTATCATTTCAGTATTCACTCCTATCGTATGAGCAAGGAACTCATAATATCATCTTTCACACAATCCATCCATCTTTTTTGTGGTCTATCGCTTCCCTCAAATCCATCAACATCTAACATCCATATCTAGCATTCTTCTCGTTACATGATATAGTACGTATATATATATTATAGTTTAAAGTATATAATACGCCTTCCTTCCTTACGATTCTATTCTATTCTAAAACAAAATTCCATCCCGAGCTGTCAAGATTTTATAAATATTTACTAGTTTAATTCAATAAAAAATATATAATCTCTAGAGGTCGTATAATTAACGCTTATATGTAGATAAATTGTTATTCGTTTATTTATTGTTGGTTGACAAGAATTAATAGATGTTATTGCTCGTAACGTTCAAAGGATTGATAATTAAGCAAAGGCTTATTTACAAAGGCTAAAAGCTCTTTCCTACGCTAACCGAGCTTAAGATGTTTTTCCAACACTCCTGAGGCACATACCCAGTTGAAGTACCTACTGAGTGTTTTTAAATCTTAAAGGGAAAATTAAAGATAAAAGTTACTAACTTTTTTAATGAAGGTGTTGTGTATCTCTTCCTCTGAACCTACGAATGATACATTTTTTTAGACATCTAAGAAAGTAAAAAGTTCATTTATTGTTTCGAAAGCTTATAGAAAGTATATGTACGAGTATAAAGAACTCTTACGTTACTGATCGACAATCAACAAATAGTCAATGCCCTCACTGACATGAAACAATTAAAACTTAGTTGTTATGATGTGCAGGCAGTTCATCAAATGTCGATTGATTAGGGCTTATCGAGCCGAATAAAACCTATAGGGGTCTGTTGCATAATAATGTATCCACGAGCTGACACTAATCTGTTTTGTGATAAGTGCTCCGCTTCTGTGCAAGCGCTTTGTGTGTGAGTGACAGAGTAATGACAGGTCATTGTATGAAATTCTTGCTCCATGACCGTGCTTTAACTAAACTAACGTTTCGTAGAAGCTCTTGAGTAGAAAGTTATATTTCGTACTAATTTACACTTTTAATAATTTTAGGTGTGTTTTATTGTATTTCACAGCTCGTGTAATACTCTGGCAACTTGGAATGAGCAAAATTTGGGCAACAATTTAGGAAAATAAATAATATAAAAGATCACTTAATTGTTACGCAGTTCACATGAGCTCACAGATAATTTCCATAATTAAGTCAGAAATTATCAACGTTTAAATTATTTCGACTTGTCTGTAACAATAATTATTCAAGCATTAAAAGACCATCTATGCCCAAATGTGTTTTCAAAAACATTAATATCTATTTACTTCACAGTGAGTGTACCTACCTACTTAACGTAACGACATTATGATAAGTGTATCATACTCTGTCAATTAGCTTAGAAATTTAATAAATAATTACATTTCATTTCTCTTGTTCAAAATGTAGGAAGGGGCAGTAGTGAGTAGAACTTTTAAATAAGTATTTGTTACTAGATTCCACCTTCGGTTTCGCACGTATTATAATCGCATAGTAGTTTAGCATTATGCTACCAAGTTACGAACCTATCTGTTTCAAGTTTCATGCAAATCGGTTTCGACGTTACAACGTGTTTTACCACAAATAAAACAACACAACGCTGAATTCAAGTTTACCTGTGGCGCTAGAACGAATCACTATTAAATCGTCATAGTATCGTCCAATCAAAACATTGAAACTGACACTTATACAATACCTATAATAAGTGTCAGTATTGATACTTATTGTATTGTACGATATTTACATATATTATTGTAAGGAAAGATTTCAAGGATTTAATTTAAATTTTTAATTTCATCCATTTTATTTATAAGGATGTCATATGATGTAATTACTGCAAAATGTGGGCATGTTCTAAATGTAATGGTTGGACGTGCCTCTGACTATCTTCATTAGACGTCTTTAAGGATCTCAGCGCAACGAATTTTTTTTTAACTTAAACTTAGTCGGTTGTCTTTAGTTTTTATATCAAAATTATTGTAAATTTATTCTGCGTTAAATAAATGTACTTACTTACCTATTTATTTAAAATGTTTATAGCACTGTTACAGCACACAAATTATCTACTGCATATCTGGGGGCACGGCAGTACCCCCGCCAAGTCTAGCAAAAAGCGGCACGGCCGTACCATCCTTTTCTCGAAGCAGTTCAGGCCATTTTTGACCCCCTATAACTTCGTTGTGAATAAAAAAACGTATTTAAGTATTCTATCAGTTATCTGGTTCCCATAGTACAAGCTTTGCTTAGTTTGGGGCTAGATGACGCTGTGTGCAAAGTCCCGCCAATATTTATTTATTTATTTTATTTATAACTTTGTAACCCCATATAAATATATAGGATTACAAAGTTACATTTGCAGTTAGGCACCTAGTTATGATTATGTTCAAAGGTAACTTGTAAAATGGTCAACGGAATGATAGTAGAAGGTACCTGCCTTATGTTATTACGTAATTAGCTAACCTTTACGTAATAACTTAAGACAGAATAGGACCCTTAAAGTAGGGACTGATTAAATTAACCGACTTGGTATTACATGGATCTCACAACTTTTTACGGTAGAAGAACTGAGTTGCGTTGCGAGACTTGGCTTTTTTTACAAGTTATGTTTTTGATAGCATCATTTTGACAAAATGAATAATAAGGTTACATACATTTTACGAAAGATGAGATACGTTGCTATGTAGGCTATGTACTTTGAGGGATCTTGTGTAGGTATAATGTTTATTTTTAACGATATCTGAGGTAAAACCTGAACGACATTACAAAAAAGAGGAAAAAAGTCTTTTAAAATTGAGCACTGACTTTATACAGGTGTAAGAATACTGATGGCACAAGGAAAGTCAATTTACTTAAGGCACTCCCAGTCGACGATTGTTTTTGTTCTAAACGAAAAAATAAATACTTGTGAACAAGCCACATCTCCTATTTTATAATGTATAGTATATGTGAATAAAGATGTACCCATCTTTAATCACTTCGATAAATAATCATACCGACTGCTGCAATGACGACAAACACACGTCGGCGCGTGGTCCGCCTTAGCTTTTCGAATAAATTAATGATATAAATTATGTATAATTACTTATCAAAAATCTATTCTAATAGAAATCTAGATCTACATATTACCTATCTTTAACAATAAATCACAAGTTGATTTTAATAGTAGGTATATAAAATATTTCGATCATAAATTCTAAAATGTATCATTTTGAAATAATATCTTTATCGTGAAAAGTTTCTGCTATTATGTTTTCAGCTTAATAGAAATCTAGGTAGGAACCTGAAGTAATATACTTATAAAAATAGGAGATGTGGCTTGTTCAGAAGTATTTCTTTTTTCGTTTCGAAAAAGAGCAATCGTCGACTGGGAGCCCCTTAATGGCAATGCTACAGTCAATAGAGGACGCCATGATGACCGCTAATAAACTGAATTCAAAAAAAAAATACAATTTAATTCAGACCTTTGATAAATGTGCCAGATTATGAATTTATGATTATGAAATGTGCCGCTTTTATTTTCGTTATGATAATAAATCAAGATGCATTTTCTGAACATACAGTTTTAGTTTTCGTGATACACCCTGTTTATATGAAAAAACTGAGGAAGGTGCTGTTTTCACGCAATAACGCTTTATGTCCTTGTATAAATTTTTAACCGACGAAAAACGGAGGAGGTTCTCATGTCGACGCGTATATGTATGTATTTCTATATAAGTATGATCACGCAAAACTTTTTACTAACAACGTTCAGTTGTACAATTCTGGATAAAACTTCGAAAATTACCAAATTTACTAGTATGCCAGCGTAGAACATTTATATCAACCGAATAAAATAGGAATTCGACGCATATAATTATGTTTCTTTTTGTTTTTTTTTTATGTATGACCGCGGATACCTTTTTACCTGGTGATCCGATTTGGATGATTTTTTTTTCTATTGTGTAAAGAATAGTTCGAAATTGGTCACATTTTGTTTTTTTGTAGTATAATATTGTATTTAGTTAGGACTAGTTCTTTTATTAAAAATAAAAAACCGGCTAAGTGCGTGGCGGGTCACGAGCGTGTCACAATATAGGTTTTCGTAGTTTACACAGCTAACAACCATAAATAAGTAATTTTCAACAGAATTTGTACAAAAAAAATATTATTTCCTCTTAAGTAGGTACATTTTATAAATTGTTCGACTATTACTTCTATTACTCGAAAATTTGTAACGCCTACTTAGCTGTTATAGTTTCTCTTAAAACTTCAGTATATGTAATACTAACGTGAATTTTTTCACGCCCCCTAACCCAATAGTTTTTCTTTTATGGAGGGGAGGGACACTCGACTCTAACAAAAACCGGCCAAGTGCGAGTCGGACTCGCGCACGAAGGGTTCCGTACCGTTATCTATAAAAGCGGCAAAAAAATCACGTTTGTTGTATGGGAGCCCCCCTTATATATTTATTTTATTCTGTTTTTAGTATTTGTTGTTATAGCAGCAACCAAAATACATAATCTGTGAAAATTTCAACTGTCTAGCTATCATGGTTCATGAGATACAGCCCTGTGACAGACAGACGGACAGACAGACAGACAGACGGACAGCGAAGTCTTAGTAATAGGGTTCCGATTTTACCCTTTGGGTACGGAACCCTAAAAACGGCAAAAAAATCATGTTTGTTGTATGGAAGCCCCCCCTTAAATATTTATTTTATTCTTTTTTAGTATTTGTTGTTAGAGCAGCAACAGAAATACATAATCTGTGAAAATTTCAATTGTCTAGCTATCATGGTTCATGAGATACAGCCCTGTGACAGACAGACGGACAGACAGACAGACAGACGGACAGCGAAGTCTTAGTAATAGGGTTCCGTTTTTACCCTTTGGGTACGGAACCCTAAAAATTGGCACAATATTTCACAAACGAATCCCATAATCGAAAAGTTGTTTTAACAAACCCTCCATACTTTTAAAGAGCTATTTAACGATATCTCTCACAATGGGGTACGTGAAAAAAAACATCCCCACTTTAAGTGTAGGGGAGGTACCTTAAAAAAAATGTTTTTCAAGATTTTATTCTACGACTTTGTTGCCATTACTAATAATTATCTACATGCCAAATTACAGCTTTCTAGCACTGATAGTCTCTGAGCTAAGCTGCGAACAGACGGACAGACGGACAGACGGACAGACGGACAGACGGACAGACGGACAGACGGACAGACGGACAGACGGACAGACGGACAGACGGACAGACGGACAGACGGACAGACGGACAGACTGACAGACTGACAGACGGACGAAGGCGAAACTATAAGGGTTTCTTGTAGACTACGAAACCCTAAATACGATTATCGTCTCTTGACTTTTCGATGGGTTGAAACATTTTCGTCGGTTTTCTTTTTATTAGGACATATTTAATTCAATGTTAACTAAGATTTCTTTCACACAAACGGGACGTTGCCTCTCTCTTTGGTATCGTGCGTAAAAGCTCTTACAGGAAGTTGTTATACAATTAATCCTAGTAAACCCTGCTACCCTGTGTGAGTGCCAAATTACACAAAGGTTAGCTGAAAGAAAATGCCAACTAGCATATCGTCTCGCATATCGTGATCATGAATGTTCTTGTATTGTGCACTAAATATATTTTTTTTATCTATATTTGAAATCGTTGCATATTTTTGCAGTAGTCGAAAACATAGAAATAATACACAAAAGCGTTTACAATTGACTGTGCGCAGATAAGAAAGCAAAATGCGCATTTTATATGCCAGATATTCGAGACGATAAACAGGCCATGCCATGCACAAATTGTGATTGGCGCGCTCGGAGCGTTTCGAATCGTTTGAGTGTTTTACGAACATGGTGAGATTATGAATATAGAATGAATGAATGTGAAGTGCGGAATTGAGTTTCATAGAAAATTACCAGATTTTATATTTTCATCTTTACTATTTTTTACAAGATTTTGTTTACTTGTAAGTTGTCAATCAAAATAAAAAAATAAAAAAAATAGGACAAAAAAATAGGATTCACGGCTGTAATCCATTTATCTCAGATCTCCAGGCGCTTAGATCCTTGAAGATGTATAGATGAAGATGAAGATGTAGGTACAGGGTATCAGAGGCACGTCCAAACATTACATTTGGCACATGCCCAAATTTTGCAGTAGTTAGCATTCCATTCGTGGCAGGTTGCAAGCCCAACACCGCTTATAAGAATACTAACTGGTTTCCTCGCGATGTTTTCCTTCACCGTTTTGAGCACGTATTTTGATGCGCATATAAATTTATCGAACAGAAAAATCCATTGATGCACGCGAGGGATTCGAACCCACGACCTTCGAAATTAAAGTCGAGGTACCTCCCACTTCGCCAACATGGCTTGTCAAAATTTGCAAACAATTTTTCCACCATTTGTTGTGGAATATACGATTGAGCTGAAATTTTGCATACACCTTTAGTTTTGGTGACAGGACAGCGAGTTGATCTGATGATGGAGTCAGGAGCTGTTTAACGGAAACTCACAACGGAACTCCTTAGTAAATAGTTCGATTAAATAAAAACATTTCATATCTGTCAAGTTCCAATTATTAGGTGACAAATCATAGCGCGCTGCTCTGATTGCTAGCCCAAAGGAGGATTTTACAAAAGTTTGTCTTAACAGATAACTTATTTTTTTATTACGCGAAACACGGCATTGGAGGAATCATTGGATCAATGGTTATGGATCGATTGTTTCGGTAATATAATTTAACATTGACCCTCACCGGTAATTCAAATAAATTAAGTAGCAATTACCTACGCAATCGATTTGTGAATATTTATTTACTAATATAAACTTCTATCTTGAATCTTGTCGTTTAGAGGGAAATTTTGAAAATAAATTCAATAAGTACTCGTACTTGTACTTATATAATTAAAACTATCGTGGTTGTCACTCATTTTATCTATAAATACGACTAATTATAACGTTTTTTCTTGCATTTTCTTGCAACGTCAGTAACGTTTCGAGACAATTCAGATGCTCAACATCGAAACATCTATGCTCATGATGAAGAGCTATGAGAGAGGTGTTGTACTTGTAATAAACCTGACTTATATGTATCTATAGGTATATGACTATATAGATTTTGTCAGAAATTGTTAAAAATGACAATATGAGGTAAACAAAAAAAAACATTCCACTACTGATTTTAAAACAATTTTACCATAATAATCATACCATCTTAAAGGACTGTACTCGTAGGTATTCATTGTAGGTACTTTGCGAAGTAGCAAGTTAAATGTCACCCTGGAGATCCAAACTATAACTTACCTACTAACCAAGCACTAATATTAAATACAGTCCCATAGAATTATCCAAGTTTTGATTAAGGCCTACCTTAAATTAATTGAAGGCTCGTTTATTAAAGCAAACCAAAATAAGGGGACATAATTTGTGAGGTGATGACCCTATGCATTAAAACGCATTGCTATTAAACACGCATGTGATCGACATAATCCCATCATAACTCGAAAACAGTAAAAAAGGTTTTCGTTTGATAAATTTTGGACACAAATTTGGGACACCTTTTTAACTAACTACCTACTACGTTTAGAAATGCATAAACTACTCACAGAAAAGCTCTTATAATTTGCAGAAAACATTTTCAGAAAGCTGCACCTGGCATAAAATTATCTCTTCAAGTGCAAGATAGCTTGATGTCTGTTTATCTTGCTCTTATAGATTATTTTAGCGTATAATATTTGTGTGTTCCTTATTTCGTAATTTAGTATAGATGTTTCTAATCAGAATAAAAGCAAGCGGCTTGCTTTTATTCTGATTAGAAACACGTACCTATACTAAACTAGACGAAATAACATCCACTTAAGGGTTGCATTTCGTGATTTCCTATTTTAGTGCACCCCTACATACCAATGAGAATATATCTATATTTCAAGTTTCTAGGATCGGTGTAATTGAGCTTAGGCTGTGCGTTGATAAATCAGTCAATCAGTCAGTAGGTACTAACGCAAGAGATTTATATATTTACTCGTAGAATATGAACTGGACTTATTTTATTTCAAACTTTATCCCAATTAAAAGGATTTAAGCGGGTCAACTCTTTAGAGAGTCAAACCTTTAGTTAGAGGGTTGAACTCCGGAAATTTGTTGCTCGTGTCGGAAGCGCGTGTCGGACCACGCACAGTGAAGGGTACCGAAGTCAGTAGGTACGGCTTGGTTTCCTTCTTTGACACGATGACAAGTAGGTATGTTTTACTAAAATTGGCCAGGTGGTAACAAAACAATATTACTTTCTTGTTTACAAACTTCGTTCGCAAAGAAAATGGCTTTGGGATAATAGCCACCACGGTCGTAGGGTGCTTATACAAGTATACCTACGCCACTTGGTAAGCTAATTAGGCTATGTTTATTAATAACTATCTGTCCAGACAGACGTTGTCCTGTCAAATTCATTTTTTTTTCTCTATGCACCTTCTGATAATAACGAATACAACAAAAAAAGAATTAGCGAAATCGGTTTAGCTGCTCTCATTTTTATATTATAGATATAGAGCCACTAAGGCCACTCCAGAAAACTGTAACTGAACGTTCAATTCAAATGTATCTTGATCGATAAATCACTCAAAAAAAACTAAAACAAAAGTGGTTATTTTTTTCAAATTCTATAATTTGGAACTTTTTTGTAATTATCATATAATTTACACAACCAAAGTGAATTAATTTGGTTGAACCGTGTAATATTACTTTTATATATTCGTACCTAAATAAACATTTAAAAATAATCTAAGAACTAGCAGTCCGCCCCGGCTCCGCACGGGAGTAACGTATTATAACGATTTTATGGGTATTTTTTTACCCAGTTTACATTATCGAAGTTTTAATAGGGTTTATCCCTATTTTTTTCAAACATTAAATATGGCCTATGTTACTCAGAGATAATGTAACATTCTAATAGTAAACGATTTTTTGAAATCTATCCAGTAGTTTTTGGATTTATTCCATACAAATATACAAAACATCTTTCCTCATAATAATATTAGTACCTATAGATTATTACACTCATAATAACTTTTGAATGGTATGGAATTTGGGAATGGTATAATTAAAAAAGTAATTTACAGGTACTGATATGGCCTTGAAAATTAAGTGATTTTTTGGATAAGGATTAATATCCAGGTACGAATAATGTGGCCTAGTTTGTACAGGCGGCGTTACCATTGCATATTTTAACATGAAAAAGTAGTTATTGTGACATAACTGTAATAGTTGGACATAATTATGGTATTGCTGACTTATTTGTAGATATTGATGTCTTCTTTAAAACTGTAGTACATCACTTTGCTCTATTGTCAATAATTTCCGCAGCATACGCGATATAAAGATATTTTTGGATTTTTTATCACACGTTGGGTTACATTATCGAAGTTTTCATACGGATCCCTAATAGTTAGACAAATGGTATTGTTGACTTATTTGTAGATATTGATGTCCTCTTTAAAACTGTAGTACATCACTTTGCTCTATTGTCAATAATTTCCGCAGCATACGCGATATAAAGATTTTTTTGGATTTATTATCACACGTTGGGTTACATTATCGAAGTTTTCATACGGATCCCTAACGTTTTTGAAAATATTCTATAGCCTATGTTCATCAGGGATGATGTAGGATTCTAATGGTAAAATAATTTTTCAAATCGGTCCAGTAGTTTCGGAGCCTATTCATTACAAACAAACAAACAATCAAATCTTTCCTCTTTATAATATTATAGTATAGATATAGATTAATCTCGAATTACGGTAGACGTCCTCTCAGATCTCCAGATGCTTAGATCCTTTGAAGATGTCTAGTAAGGGGTATTCAGAGGCACGTCCAAACATTAAATTTGGCACATGGCAATTTGGCTATTTGGCATTCTCTTCAGGTATCTATTATTATAAGTAGCGGTTTAGCCGATATATAGGAGGGACACTAAACTATAACAAAAAATACTAAAGAACCTACATAAAATCACATTTTACAAAAAATAGTCCTTATGGTGCCTATCGAAAAAGATTCAATCATCCAACGATATCTCAAAGGACGGAAAAGCAAAAAAAAACTCCTTGTAAAAAATGAGCAGTATTTAGTCTTACTCTATAAAGCGGAGACGGTTTTTACCAACAACACAAATAACAAAAACACTTTTGTTTCATTTAAATATCTTTGCAAAGTGCAAAATGATGTAGGTAATAAAGCTACATTTATCTAGTTAAAAAAGCACCAAAACATTACACTAGCTTAAATATAAAAGAGAAAGAAACTAAACAGCTTAAAGCTTTGTTCTTTTAGGCGGCGTAAATAATATTGATTCAATAGCTGAACATCATCGTCTGAACACTAACTGCTGTTCTGTTCCGACTGTTTGATTTTAACTCAATTTTCAACTTGCATGTTAGCTAGCCTCTCCCGGAATACCTCAAGCGTAAATACCCGATTTGCTGCACCAGATAGCAATAAACGCATGGCTACATGCGAAGGTATAATTTGGGAATTTACATCTAGCTGCCGACGACGTTTACTGTAGATGATTATATGTATAAACTAGCGACCGGCCCCGGCTTCGCACGGGTTTAATACATATAAACCTTCCTCCTGAATCACTCTATCTATTAAAAAAAACCGCATCAAAATCCGTTGTGTAGTTTTAAAGATATAAGCAAACATACATACAGACGCGGGAAGCGGGAAGCGGAAAGCGACTTTGCTTTATACTATGTAGTGATGACTAGCAGTCCGCCCCGGCGCACTGTGGATCGAAAATCGACTTTCAAAGACATAGGCGAAAAAAAAAATTTTGGTCGGTTTTTTGCTTGAAACGGCTTCCATTAATCATTAATATGCCTAAATATATCATGATATACAATTTGGTGGGAAAATTGTCGAGTTATCATTTTTTTTACGAAAAAAATGTATGAAAAGCATATTAAAAATCCAGATATCTCCGGAAGTGCAAAGAAAACCGTTATATCCTTGCATACAGTTATAGTACCAACTATTATTGATTTTTTGGCATACAACATATAACTCGAACTGCTGCACATTTTGAAAAAAAAATTATCAAAATTTTTTATTTATTTTTGATCTCTCTCATGTGAAGACTTAAGGAAATCGGTTAAAAAAGGTCCCCATCGGCAAATTGTATGCTATAAATAATAACAGACACGTGTTTTCTTGTTTGGCTGACGTTGAAATACCAAAAAACAAAGCTCAATAGCAAATTTAATTTAGGAACTATTTTTAATGTTATTTAACTACCTAATTAGGCAAGATTAGGTTTTGTCAGGTCTTTTAGTCATCGTTCCAACTGATGATGACGATGAAGGTTCCGCGGTGGTAAAGTCTTCGGTAATCGATCTTTCTTCACTTGGTCCCTGGGTGAGAAGACTAGTTTAACTAAAAAAAATTTTGGTCGGTTTTTTGCTTGAAACGGCTTCCATTAATCATTAATATGCCTAAATATATCATGATATACAATTTGGTGGGAAAATTGTCGAGTTATCATTTTTTTTTACGAAAAAAATGTATGAAAAGCATATAAAAAATCCAGATATCTCCGGAAGTGCAAAGATAACCGTTATATCCTTGCATACAGTTATAGTACCAACTATTATTGATTTTTTGGCATACAACATATAACTCGAACTGCTGCACATTTTGAAAAAAAAAATATCAAAATTTTTTATTTATTTTTGATCTCTCTCAAGTGAAGACTTAAGGAAATCGGTTAAAAAAAGGTCCCCATCGGCAAATTGTATGCTATAAATAATAACAGACACGTGTTTTCTTGTTTGGCTGACGTTGAAATACCAAAAAACAAAGCTCAATAGCAAATTTAATTTAGGAACTATTTTTAATGTTATTTAACTACCTAATTAGGCAAGATTAGGTTTTGTCAGACCGCTTATTGTTCAAATTTCAAGGAATGTATTAACAATGATCGGTAGTTAGCAAAAGACAGGTAGCTTATGTACAAAGTTAAAAACATACCTTACTTAGATTATTCATTACCTACCTAAATGCATAAACCTGCACCGGAAATATTTTACAATGAGCGGTAGTTAACAAAAGACAGGTAGCTTAGGTACAAAAATACCTTACTTAGGTTATTTATTACCTAATTAAGTGCATAAAACTGCACCGGAAATATTTTTTACTTCAGTTTATTCTGAACTATTTACTAGTGAACATCTCTCAGTTTTTTAATCATTAAAATGGAAAGTTTAAGCACTAACTTAGATTTGGTTGTTGTTCTTCAAGGTGCAGGTTCGCTACAAAATCATGAAGTTCTGTACGAGGCAGTATTATCTCGTCTAGGTGATCACCTTTCTAATGATGATAAGGTTACTCTGGAAGAGTTTTGTCGAAGATTTTCACGAGCTGCTTCACAGAGATGGAAAAATTGCGGCAGAAACACAAGAGCATTCAGAAAAGATTATGAAGATTGGCTTTAAGCAAATGTTGATTGGCCAAGCTGCGTTCAAACTAGTCTTCTCACCCAGGGACCAAGTGAAGAAAGATCGATTACCGAAGACTTTACCACCGCGGAACCTTCATCGTCATCATCAGTTGGAACGCTGACTAAAAGACCTTACAAAACCTAATCTTGCCTAATTAGGTAGTTAAATAACATTAAAAATAGTTCCTAAATTGAATTTGCTATTGAGCTTTGTTTTTTGGTATTTCAACGTCAACCAAACAAGAAAACACGTGTCTGTTATTATTTATAGCATACAATTTGCCGATGGGGACCTTTTTTAACCGATTTCCTTAAGTCTTCACATGAGAGAGATCAAAAATAAATTAAAATTTTTGATATTTTTTTTTTCAAAATGTGCAGTAGTTCGAGTTATATGTTGTATGCCAAAAAATCAATAATAGTTGGTACTATAACTGTATGCAAGGATATAACGGTTATCTTTGCACTTCCGGAGATATCTGGATTTTTTATATGATTTTCATACATTTTTTTCGTAAAAAAAATTATAACTCGACAATTTTCCCACCAAATTGTATATCATGATATATTTAGGCATATTAATGATTAATGGAAGCCGTTTCAAGCAAAAAACCGACCAAAATTTTTTTTAGTTAAACTAGTCTTCTCACCCAGGGACCAAGTGAAGAAAGATCGATTACCGAAGACTTTACCACCGCGGAACCTTCATCGTCATCATCAGTTGGAACGATGACTAAAAGACCTGACAAAACCTAATCTTGCCTAATTAGGTAGTTAAATAACATTAAAAATAGTTCCTAAATTAAATTTGCTATTGAGCTTTGTTTTTTGGTATTTCAACGTCAGCCAAACAAGAAAACACGTGTCTGTTATTATTTATAGCATACAATTTGCCGATGGGGACCTTTTTTTAACCGATTTCCTTAAGTCTTCACTTGAGAGAGATCAAAAATAAATAAAATTTTTTGATAATTTTTTTTTCAAAATGTGCAGCAGTTCGAGTTATATGTTGTATGCCAAAAAATCAATAATAGTTGGTACTATAACTGTATGCAAGGATATAACGGTTATCTTTGCACTTCCGGAGATATCTGGATTTTTTATATGCTTTTCATACATTTTTTTCGTAAAAAAAATGATAACTCGACAATTTTCCCACCAAATTGTATATCATGATATATTTAGGCATATTAATGATTAATGGAAGCCGTTTCAAGCAAAAAACCGACCAAAATTTTTTTTAGTTAAACTAGTCTTCTCACCCAGGGACCAAGTGAAGAAAGATCGATTACCGAAGACTTTACCACCGCGGAACCTTCATCGTCATCATCAGTTGGAACGATGACTAAAAGACCTGACAAAACCTAATCTTGCCTAATTAGGTAGTTAAATAACATTAAAAATAGTTCCTAAATTAAATTTGCTATTGAGCTTTGTTTTTTGGTATTTCAACGTCAGCCAAACAAGAAAACACGTGTCTGTTATTATTTATAGCATACAATTTGCCGATGGGGACCTTTTTTTAACCGATTTCCTTAAGTCTTCACTTGAGAGAGATCAAAAATAAATAAATTTTTTTGATAATTTTTTTTTCAAAATGTGCAGCAGTTCGAGTTATATGTTGTATGCCAAAAAATCAATAATAGTTGGTACTATAACTGTATGCAAGGATATAACGGTTATCTTTGCACTTCCGGAGATATCTGGATTTTTTATATGCTTTTCATACATTTTTTTCGTAAAAAAAATGATAACTCGACAATTTTCCCACCAAATTGTATATCATGATATATTTAGGCATATTAATGATTAATGGAAGCCGTTTCAAGCAAAAAACCGACCAAAATTTTTTTTTTCGCCTATGTCTTTGAAAGTCGATTTTCGATCCACAGTGCGGCGGCGGCGTCGCACGGGTGTAATAATGATATTATAGGTCATTTTTTTACACGTTGGGTTACATTATCGAAGTTTTCATACGGATCCCAAATAGTTAGACATATGGTATTGCATACTTTTCTGTAGATATTGATGTCCTCTTTAAAACTGTGGTACATCACTTTGCTCTATTGTCAGCAAACGCAATAAAAGGATTTTTTTTTTCTCACTTTGGATAGTATAGAGTATTAGTATAGAGATAAATCCTCGTGGCCGATGTCGCTCTGCCACTCGACAGCTAAATATTAATTTACTTAGTATGCACTATTTTATTTTGTGTAACATTTGTCTACTTTAATTATTTTTAAACAAATAGTTCTTTTATCTTTAGGTTTTAATTCAAAATAAAGTGTAGCGTGTGCTGCTTTTTGAATTTGTGCTGAAGCTCTTTAGTTTTTTTTTATTGTTGTACGTACTTGAGAAGTACTTTTAATTATTATTCTTGTTTGAGCCTTCACCTTTTTCGATCGGCACCACACTGAAGCTCTACATAGCATATCGATGATACGGATTACGGAGTTGAGTTTGTTGTTACCGGTAGTGACGGGATGTCAATTGACTTTTTGAGTCGTAGAGTATTATTCGCGTTGCATTATTCCCAGTCGTAAGGGATAGGCGAGAGAGGTGTAAAGAAAGGATCATTAAAAAAAACGACCAAGTGCGAGTCGGACTCGCGCACGAAGGGTTCCGTACCATTATTTATAAAATCGGCAAAAAAAAAAAAAACATGTTTGTTGTAAGTATGGGAGGGGATTTAACGGGAGCCCCCCTTAAATATTTATTTTATTCTGTTTTTAGTATTTGTTGTTAGAGCAGCAACAGAAATACATAATCTGTGAAAATTTCAACTGTCTAGCTATCACGGTTCATGAGATACAGCCCTGTAACAGACAGACGGACGGACAGACAGACAAACAGACAGACAGACAGACAGACAGACAGACAGACAAACAGACGGACAGCGAAGTCTTAGTAATAGGGTTCCGATTTTACCCTTTCGGTACGGAACCCTAAAAAAGATAGACCCCAAGCCGTGTTTGTTGCCTGATTCTTCTAGGCTTGGTCGCGTGGAATCGGCGTAGCTTCACCTAGTTCCTAAGACGTTTCAAAGTGACCCTTGAGATTTTATTAAAAAAAATGATTTATTAATTTGAATTTGAATTTACATTGAAACTAGCCTATCATTTCTTACAGTATGTTTCAAGACAAATCTCGCACCGGAAAACTACTAAACTGAAAATACTAATACGATCTAAATAGGAAAGACGACCACTGATTTATGATTTATTTACCCAAGAATTAGGGTTTGAAAATTATGGGCAAAACCAGAAAGGGGGCAAATAGCGCACAGTCTATTAAAATTATTATAGAATGCAAGGTAATTTACAAAGTAAAAACAAATAAATAGGATCACGACTGTTGTTATCCCAAAGTACGGTAGACATCCTCTCTGAACTCCAGACGCTTAGATCCTTTGAAGATGTCTCAGTGGCGGACTTACACATTTGCCACCTGTAGGCTATTGAATTGCAACCAAGTATTAGTATTCCTTACGTGACAGGTTGCAAGTCAATCGCTGCTTATAAGAACACTAACTGGTTTCCTCACGATGTTTTCCTTCACCGTTGTAAGCACGTGTTTTTGATGCGCATATAAATTTTCCAACAGAAAAATCCATTGATGCACGCCGGGGAATTGAAAGTCGAGTACATCCCACTCGGCCAACACGGTAATGTGTGGCTACTTTAACGCTATTCAAAGAACTAGATTACGTTTTGCGTATCTATCCCGTGAGCCTTGAACTATCCCTGAGTGATCTTTGCACAACGCGAAAACTTCGCCATAGCCCGATAATATGGCCCTAACGTAAGAGAGTAAACCAAAACTTGTACCTAACATTTCTAAAAGAATCTTTCTAAATCCAATTACATCTAACTTAGGGTGAGTTTCCACAAAAGCGGAGCTATGCCAGCGCTCCGTAGAGCGCTGCGCTTGGTCCGCTCCGAAGAGCTTAGCGCAGCTCCACTTAGGTGAAAACTCACCCTTATGCTTCCTTCAGGTTGTCACTCAACATTTGAGAGTCGTCTGTAGGTAACAGTAACTGCTGTAAGCTTCACTATAGAATTTGTAAAGTCTAGTAATGACATAACGAAAATACAACAATAATTATTCGCTAGAACACGTAACATTCAGCCCTTTCATAGTCGCGCGGGATAACCCTACTATGCAAAACAAGTTAACCCTTACTTGTAATAACTTAATGCCTCGTCTTACCGAAGAGGTTACCAGCTTAGAAAGTAGGTATTTATGATATGAACAAACTAACCGTTTTATTCGAAGAACCTATGGGGATAAACACGGAACCCGTAGGGAAATAATCCAAGTTTCCAAGAAATCATTTTAATACTCACTGAGATTTTTGGATTCACTACCGGCACATAAATATATATTATTTTTCCTTATTATATTTAGATAATCGATACCTACATAATTATCCTAATCCTAAAATTGTATCTACTAAGTGATTCTATTTCTCGTTACCTCTTTAATGAGCTTAAACCTTGACTTAGTTGTGGAATACAGGACTTATTATAATTTATAACTTTTTGTAAATTATTTAACCTTGTACCTACCAGTGCCCTATTTTAAATCCACAATCAATACGCTGAATTACCTATACGAGTATATTGGCCTAACTTTGGCAATGAGTTGGACGCTAAGAATACCTAGATAAGACACCTACCCATTAAAATGGTGGCGATAGAAGAACACCAAAGGGGAGGTCAAAACGTTTATGACACACCCCTGGATCCGCGCAAGTATCATATTATGTGGTTTATATTACTACCGCGTTATTAGTAAATAGTTTGGGTTTAATACTAAAGGTTGTTGAGCTTTCGGTCCCGGATATTATTGTTGCGGAACTATTAGGTATGGGAAGTTTTAGTGGCCTACGAGCTTTGCACTATAGCACCATAAAATGATAAATTATCATTTTGAAATGAAAATGAAATAGTATCACGACTGTAATCCCTAAGTACGGTACTTACATCCTCTAAGATCTCAGATCTTTGATTATGTCTAAAGGGGTAGTCAGAGGCACGTCCAAACATTGCGTTTGGCACAATGTCCAAATTTTGCAGTATGTACCTAACACAAGAAAAGTCCTACTTTGGGCCTCTAGGTTGCCATATATAGACTTCAAAAACAAGTATCTGATAGTCCAATCAAACAACCATCAATGTTAATCAAACGGTAGGTAGATCTGAAAATATTTCCACCTACTTAATTGAAATAATGAACGTAAGTAAATCTCACTTCTTGCTGATTGCAACTTACGAAAGGCTAGGAATAAATACTACTCTCCAACCTACTTAGGTACTTAATTTAATTTAAAATAAAAGTTATTCTAAAACCATCACAAAAAAGTGTTTCAACGGGGTGCCTTAACTGTCTTATTTTGTGAAGGAGAACTAACTAGGTTAATACCTAGTTAATTCTCAATAGTTAGCAATATCTATATTGCTAACTCTTGAATGGTTAATTCCATAACAATTCAGTTTTAGGAAACAGAACCAGCTCGCAAGGAAAGTTGCGACGAGCCGCTGGCAAATAAATGCTAGTACCTCCATAAAACTTAGGACATTTTTGTCACATTTTATTTGTAATTGTTTAAAAAAAATACCAAAGTAGTTAATAAACAAAACAATGCACACTTACACAGGAACACAATAAGGAAAACTATCAATGGGGATTATGGACGCTTTGTTTAAAATGATTGGCCGATAAAAAGGCTATATAAAACAAGATAAATAAACTCAATCAACTAGGTACTTACTTCTGCAATAGTAGGTACAATGCTTGCGTACTTCGAACACAATGAAAAACAACTTTTTTTAATCAATGTTTGCTGCAGACGTACCATCTTCTTTTGTATGGGTACAAATATCGAAACTCGTTCGCGCCAGAACTTTGCTATGTATTCAGTGCGCTGAAGTGGAAAATGAAGCCTTCCTATTTTCCGGAACAATTCTTTTCACATTATACAGGTTGAGCAAAACATTTTACAAATAGCAATGGCTTTTTCGAAAACCAAGAGGCAAAATTATGCGTCGATTCGAGCAGATAGAACGCTTTACGGGACAGAAACGTACCTACTGTTTATGACCAACATTTGAATAAAAACAACGGTTCCTACGTTACTACGCTTGTATTGGATTGAATACGGATTACGCTGTGTAAGTGTATCTGATTTAATCAAGGTTTGGGTCGTGAAGTTTGAGCAAACTGGTTCCTTAGGCTGGCCACGTTTAAGAAGAAGCGAAGAGAATATATGATATTTGGCAACGCAGAAAAGAGTTCGACGGCTTTATAAGTATCTACGGCGAAATTTGCATGCAAGCCCTGAAACAAAAGAGTGCATCTTATAAGTTATAAGCTTCAAATTATGCAGGAGATGAAACCACTCTGCTTGAAATATCCATCATTAGCGGGGGCATAGAAGCGCCACCTGCCAATTTTTCTTTTCGAGGCCTAAAAGAGTTGTACCAAAATGCTCGAAGAAATTGCCGATATCGAATTCTAGAAAAGAAAAGGAACATACCGACTTTTAAAAAACATTTGTAGTTTCTTTTAATTCATGTTTCAATAGAGGAAACCCTTTTTGCTCACCCTGTGTATAATGAGACTTGAGCTTGTCTAGAACATCTATATTTATTTTAAAGCTTCATCTTTTATGCTTTTCAATTTGTCGTTTTCCGGGTAAAACAGAGAAAACTAGAGAAAACACAAAATGATGTAAAATGAGACAAGGAATTTGACCTCGTCGTAATAATCCTAAGATTATACTCGATAGACTTTAATTTGGAGGCGAATAGATAGATTTTCTCGGTTGCCGGACAATTCAAATTTTATAGCCACAACTTGAGAGGGCCAGTCATAAAAAGAGACTGCTATTAAATTGTAATCTTAAATTTATAGGAATTGGGTTTCTATATTACCCTACTATAGGGGATATTGTGAAGCATTGGTTAGTACTGATCCTGATCTGAGAGGTTGTCTATCACGCTTGGAGATTAAAGTCAAGAGCCTATTTTATATATATCTATACACAAATTAGAAAAAAAGAGGTGAGAGACTAGAGAGGTAACATGACTTTCAACCCGAAGGTCATGGTTTTGAAACCCTGGCGTGAATCAATGTATCTATTTTACTATTCGAAAATGTAGGTAGGTTCCAACCGCTACCTATGCGCTATTAATAGCCTAATATGCACGTGCATAAAACGGTGACGGAATTAACCGTGGAGAAACTAGTGAGTAGTCTTATATATGGCGGAAATCCACGGTTGGAATACTAACTACCTACTGAAAATTGTGTGGGTATGTGCGATATGTAATTTTTTGGACAAGTGAGAAAGAACGCGCTCTCACTTGTCAGCCTGTCACATCTATACTTATAATAAATCTGTAGAGGTCAATTCTGTACATGAAATATATTTCCAAAATAACTATCAGGGGGTGATTAGGGATCGATACTGATGCCAAAAATGCAATCAGTAAAATTTTTGTCTGTCTGTCTGTCTGTCTGTATAACCGTTATAGAAACAAAAACTACTCGACGGATTTTAACGAAACTTGGTACAATTATTTTTCATACTCCTGAGCTGGTTATAGTACCTATACTTTTTATCACGCTGCAATCAATAGGAGCAGAGCAGTGAAGGAAAATGTTGGGAAAACGGGAGAAGTTACTCCATTTTTTAAGCTTCCGTCGCGTGTGCAACCTTAATGGTTAAAGCTACACAGAATAATTCATGTATGACGGAAATGTTCTCCTTAAAATTATATAAAAAATATTCCACGACAGCTTATGTCTATCTTTTATGGTTGACTCACAATAACACGTGTAACTCCCGATAGCTTAGCAGTTCGAAGCTTTCTGATTATATTTGTCTACTCTTACGTTTATAACACTCTCAGTCATCCCTAATTAAAACCGCGAACGCACAGGCAGGCGGCTTGCTTGGCACCTAGAGGCTAGCGAGTCACCTAGCGAGTAGCTTCGTAAAACGAACATTCTCGAACGTTCGCGACCGGCCTAGCAGCTAGGCGTCAAACGCGCAGTTCGGCCGGTCGCGAACGTTCGAGAAAAAAAGAAATCATCAATAATTGTCTAATGACAAAAAAGCTGTGAAAAAAAAACGTTTTATATAAAGACATTCTGTAGTATATTTAGTATCAGCATTGCACCCGTGCGAAGCCCGGGCGGGTCGCTAGTAGGTAATATTACATTGCCATTGGAACCGAGATCTGTTATGAGTGTACAATGGTGGCGACTTTGTTGTGTCCAAGCTAAACCTAAAATTTCGTAAAAAAAACGATCGATCTTATTCCTTTTACATTAAAGTCTAAATTAGAGTCACATCAACAGTCCTAAAACTTGGGATATTTTAGCCGTTTCTCTATTTTATTTCGCATATTTGACACAATCAAGTGACAAATATCACCTTTACATGTCGATTAAATTTATCGTTTCTAAATCGATTACGAAAATCGTAAATTTATTCAAAGTTTTTAGGAATTTTAACTTACCTAAGCGTGGACACAACAGAATCGCCACCATTGAACAGCTCCTGACTCCATTATCAGATCAGTTCGCTGTCACCACATTATTGTATCGTCACCAGAACTAAAGGTGTACCTAGGTATGTAAAATTTCAGCTCAATCAGATAACAACAAATTATGGTCGAAAAATGGTTTTTCTTACAAACAAACAAAGAAACATACGAATAGTGCAAGTTAAAAAGATGCAAAACCGAAATGAAATTTCGATGAAATTCTAACATAAATAGATTCACATACCCCGTTTACACTCGCGTACGAGTGGCGAGACGAGGCGCGAGACGAGCCACGAGCCCTGAGTGTGAACAGACGCTAGCGGCGCTCGCGTCCGGAGCGGTTTTTGGGCACGAGTCGAAGGACCTCGCGGCAGACGCGAGCGCGGTGTTTACACTCGCGTTCAGCGATGAGACACGAGACGAGACACGAGGCGAGGTACGAGGCGCGAGTGTAAACGGGGTAACAGAGTTGTCGTCTGACTATGGTTGTTTGTGTAAGTAGGCACGAGTATTTTACCGTGTGGGAACACACTTGACTAGGTTGTGGGTGTACAATACTCAGTGCGGTTACTAATGGATGTGTTTGCCACTTCTTCCAGAAATGTAATATACTTACTAGTAGATATTATTTTTCACCGCCCGTTATAAAGGATTTACGAGTATGACACAGTTCATAAAATAGTAATGGTAGGTAATTAGACAGCAAAGGCGCAAATTGCGACAACCGAGTACAAAGCGTCAATATATTATTCTAGCTATAGCATAAGACAAGAGAAGGTATGTAGAAAGTAAGGATATGTAGAGATTACATAGGATATGAGTATAAAATGTTTGAGCAAAGTATGAGCAATGTGGAGCCGAAAAAACTTAAAAGAAGAAGAAACAAACAACAAACATAAATGGGTTATCGACTTTAATCTCCAAGCATGGTAGACATGCTTTCAGATCTTCAGGTACAGTAGCTTAGATGTTTATGGAGAGTAGTCAAAAGTACGTCCAAACGTTACATTTTCACGTTTCACGCATTTTCAAAACGAGTGGAACCCACTCGTTTTTCTTTAAAACTTGAAAATCTTCTCATGACCTTACAAATTAAAATATATTTTGTCGTTTTATAGGCCACTTGTAGATCCGCTACAGAGTTCCATTAAAACCGATTTTCGTTTTGTTTTTTACACGCTTTTTAACGTAATTTACATTACTTACACTAAGTAACTCTGGATCCTATTAGTTAAATAGACGTTGTCCTGTCATATTTCAATAATCCCACAGAAAAAAGCACTTTAAATTTTTGGCACCCTTATCACTTAGGGGTATAAAAATAATACAAAAAAAATCATAAAAATCGGTCAAGCCTTTTCGGAGGAGTTTGGTTACAAAAAATGTGACACGAGAATTTTATATTTAAGTAGAAGAAAGAAAGATTTTCCATTTAAAAATTTAAATGTTGCCTGGAGCTTTTCCAAGCATGAAAGAAGAATGATCGATGGATCAATCACCGACTCTCTTCAATCAGCAATGAAGAATGAACATTATCTCTCTCTGCAAAATACTCATCCAATTTGAGCACCTATATATATTTTTTTGTAGATACTAGGTATTATGGTATGGTATATAATAATATGTAAGTTTATGTATTTTTTAGTAAGTATGTGTATAAATATAATAAATTCAATGATTTCTCTCTTACAAAGCACTACCATTCCCTTTCCAAATTACACAAAGGTTAGCTGGAAGAAAATGCTAACTAGCATTAAGTTCGCCTATGTACATGTTCTTGTATTGTGTAATAAAGAATTTTCTATCTATCTAATTGTCACAACCTCACAACTGTAGCAATCTAAGGCTTATTGTCCTACTTTAGAAGCGCTTTTGTGTTGGGCAAATTACCTAAGGATTTCATTTGTAAAGTATTTGTGTAATCCGTTGCACGCGGAAATGAAACGAGATTTAAAAAGATTGTTTTGTAATTTGCGAACGTTTGTGCAGCTTTTGGGCACATAACTGATATGACGGAATGATGATGATGATGATTGTGTAGATTTTATTTATAAAACAAAGCTGACATGAACGATTTACCTACTCACCGCGGGTTCCGTAACAAATAGGTTTCCGAATTAGAAAATCATACACACAATTATTAAGATTATATAAGTAGTAAGTACATGATAGGTAAATATGTCGTAATATTTAGTAGATGTTTTTACTACTACTTTTATTTTATACTAGCGACCCGCCCCGGCTTCGCACGGGTAGCATGTTATTATACATATAAACCTTCCTCCTGAATCACTCTATCTATTAAAAAAAACCGCATCAAAATCCGTTGTGTAGTTTTAAAGATATAAGCAAACATACATACATACAGACGCGGGAAGCGGAAAGCGACTTTGCTTTATACTATGTAGTGAAGTACACCCGTGCGAAGCCGGATCGAACTGCTAGCTATGTATAATCGACATTTAAAGTAGAGGTAACTCTACCTTAGTCGATATACCTACCTATAGAGAATCAGAGCTCCTTGAGTTGAGAAGCTCTTGCAACTTTTCAACTTCTAACTTCACTGAACTGCATAAAATACCTTGTAACTTAAGTATGAAAACTTAACAAGTTTCACAGCTTCGACACAGGATCACTGGTTTACTCACAAAAAGCTGATTCAACGTCATTTTGTGGTTTAGTCGAATACCCAATAAAAACGGTGTAGTTTCGTTGTCCCCGGTGACCGTGTCCCCGTCAACGGGGAGAACGGGAATTCATTTTTACAATTATACATTCTTCCCGTTGTCCCCGGTCTCTGTCCCCGTTGAAAAAGTTAAATAAATTTAAGCCCGTTGTCCCCGGTATGTACTTTGCAGAATCAAGCAGAGTCGACGTCTCTTTTAATGAGAGTGGAATAATGTGAAATATCATCAAAAGTATCAATATCATTTAGTACTTTATGTTTAGTATGTTTTTTAAACGTGTTTTTTAAGTACAGTAATAAATATCTCTATAATTTTAAATAGATCGTACGTTCATATGAAGTTGTGTGAGCTTGTAAGCTTGTAACTAAGATAATAAAAAATGGCCTTGAAAAGATGCGCCGGCGGCGGCGAGACGGGGCGATGCAGCTACGAAACAAAAGCGCAGATAACATTGTTTTTTGAGAAGCTCTCATTGGCTCATTCTAAAACCCACTCCAGAATACAGTTTAGACAAAAAAAGCTAGTTACTGGAATTACTTAGTAGTGATGTGAACGTAATGGTAATGTTAGTGAAAGTTGAAATGAAACTCATGTAAGTACAATTTTTAATTTCTACCTAAAATCAGTAATGTTCATAATTGAAGGTGCCTAGGATGCAATAAAAATGTGTTTCAATAAATTATATATACTTTTTACCTAAAAATTTACTATTCATTCTACTTCATTATTACAATTTTCTTCTTATATATGAATGTTCCGTTTTTTCCAATAGTTAATAACAATGTCACAAGAGTCTCAGGCGGGTCCTTCAAAAGGATTTAGTGAATTAAAATATATACACAGAAAGGGCGGAACTATACTTATACGTGCTGAATAGTGGATACCAACTTACGTAGAAGGAAACATATAAAAACGGGGTTACAACATGGGAATGCTACTTACGAAAGAAAACCAAATGTACAGGCACAATAAAGATTAAAGTAAGTAGAACACTATTTTATATAATTTTTTTGATCTTTGTTACATTATTGCAATTTCGGGATCTCATATTTTTTAAATCAAATATAGCCTTATGTTACTCTATTTTTAAACTTGGTTCAGTAGTTTTATTCGGTTCAAACAAAAACAATTGTTTACCTCTTTATAATAGTAGTGTAGATTTAAATCGAGACCTTTGGGCCATTACCTTTTATAAATATTATATAATTGTAAATTTAATGTATAGTTTCAAAAAAGTTATAATTTGATCAATGTCCATGTTCGATACCTAATCCATATTATTCTCATTTATCTATAGGACGGGCAGATTTTAAAGGAGGCTTCCCATACGTGTACACCGGACATTAATAAAAACCTGCTTGATAGTTACATGGAAGATTGCAAGGAAAAAATCGTCACAGTTGATCTACCTGCCATTTCGACAGTTTTCAATGCAACAATATCAGATATGAAAGATCTTGGACTGGACAAAGTAATTGCGCTTCCTAAATATGATGGTAAGAAAACATCTCTCTACCGTCATAGAAATTCCACTTTTGGTGTTGATAAGACTGTTTTTGGTGATGTGAAAAATGTTGAAATACCTGCAAAATTTGAAAACTTTATGTTAGCTGATTATTGTGAGGGTAATACGCGAATCATCGTATTTTGTTCATACGAGGCAAGGGAAAAAATGGAAGTTCTTAAGGACTTTTTTGGTGACGGGACCTTTAAAAGTTGTCCAAGGCTTTTTCATCAGATTTTTACAATCCATGCGGACTTAGGGAGCAATCATGAAAGCACTGCACTAACACCATTAGTGTATGCTTTAATGACAAACAGGACAAAAAAGTCATATGAAATTCTTTTTAGTCTTATAAAGTCTCAAATTCCAAATTGGAATCTCATATCTTTTACTTGCGATTTTGAAGAAGCAACCATATCTGCAATAATGAAAGTGTTCCCGGACGTACATCTCCAAGGTTGTTATTATCATTTTAATAAAGCTGTGTGGAAGAAGGGTCGTGAATTAGACCTAACTAAATCAAAGATCTTGCGCCGCCAAGTTGCACTTAGTGCAGTGCTTCCATTATTGCCGGAGAACCGTATAATAGAAGGGTGGTTTTACGTTGCCAATCAAAGTCCCGATGACAGCCAAAGCACAAAATTTCGAAATTATATGATACTAGCAGTCCGCCCCGGCTCCGCACGGGAGTAACGTATTATAACGATATTATGGGTATTTTTTTACCCAGGTTACATTATCGAAGTTTTAATAGGAATCCCTATTTTTTTCAAACAATAAATATGTCTTATGTTACTCAGAGATAATGTAGCATTCTAAAAGTAAACGATTTTTTGAAATATATCCAGTAGTTTTTGTATTTATTCCATACAAATATACAAAACATCTTTCCTCGTAATAATATTAGTACCTATAGTTTATTACACTCATAATAACTTTTGAATGGTATGTAATTTGGGAATGGTATAATTAAAAAAGTAATTTACAGGTACTGATATGGCCTTGAAAATTAAGTGATTTTTTGGATAAGGATTAATACCCAGGTACGAATAATGTGGCCTAGTTTGTACAGGCGGCGTTACCATTGCATATTTTAACATGAAAAAGTAGTTATTGTGACATAACTGTAATAGTTGGACATAATTATGGTATTGCTGACTTATTTGTTAATATTGATGTAATCTTTAAAACTGCAGTTCATCACTTTGCTCTATTGTCAATAATTTCCGCAGCATACGCGATATAAAGATTTTTTTGGATTTTTTATCACATTTGGGTTACATTATTGAAGTTTTCATACGGATCCCTAATAGTTAGACAAATGGTATTGTTGACTTATTTGTAGATATTGATGTCCTCTTTAAAACTGTAGTACATTACTTTGCTCTATTGTCAATAATTTCCGCAGCATACGCGATATAAATATTTTCTTGGATTTTTATATCACACGTTGGGTTACATTATCGAAGTTTTCATATGGATCCCTAATAGTTAGACATATGGTATTGTTGACTTATTTGTAGATATTGATGTCTTCTTTAAAACTGTAGCACATTATTTTGCTCTATTGTCAATAATTTCCGCAGCATACGCGATATAAAGATTTTTTTGGATTTTTTATCACACGTTGGGTTACATTATCGAAGTTTTCATACAGATCCCTAATAGTTAGACATATGGTATTGTTGATTTATTTGTAGATATTGATGTTCTCTTTAAAACTGTAGTACATTACTTTGCTCTATTGTCAATAATTTTCGCAGCATACGCGATATAAAGATATTTTTGGATTTTTTATCACACGTTGGGTTACATTATCGAAGTTTTCATACGGATCCCTAATAGTTAGACACATGGTATTGTTGACTTATTTGTAGATATTGATGTCTTCTTTAAAACTGTAGTACATTACTTTGCTCTATTGTCAATACTTTTCGCAGCAAACGCGATATAAATATTTCTTAGGATTTTTTTTTCACACTTTGGGTTACATTTTCGAAGTTTTCATACGGATCCCTAACGTTTTTGAAAATACTATATAGCCTATGTCCATCAGGGATAATGTAGGATTCTAATGGTAAAAGAATTTTTTGAATCGGTTCCGTAGTTTCGGAGCCTATTCGATACAAACAAACAAACAAACAAACAAACAAACAAACAATCAAATCTTTCCTCTTTATAATATTAGTATAGATTGCAATGGCTTCGCCCGCACCTTATTAAAATATGGTGCAGTTATGGCAAACGACACCGAACAAACAATTTTGCAGAAGGGTGGCACTGTAAATTAAATAACGCAGTTGGCAGGAAAAATCCCACCATTTTAAAACTCCTTACAATTTTACATCAAGATGCCAATTTATACACTGTAAAATCCACTCAGTCACCAAAACGCCGCACTCAAAATTCAATTCAAACTAATGAATTTATTAAGGAATGCCAAACTAAACTTGTTAGTGCCGAAATAACAGTAGGGCATTTTCTAGAAATACTGCGCTAATATGTTTCTAATAATTGTATTATACCTACCATGTTGATTCTGTGATAAATAAACAAATCTGATTTGTGTCGATTTACCTTATAGCATTAAAATCGTATTATTCGTAAGTTATTTTTTAAAGCTTTGATTCTATAATAATTATAAATAATTGTGTTACATGTTTGTTTACACAAATATTATTATGTTTTATGTGTTGATTCTGTGATATTAATAAATAATTGTGTAAATTTTCACAAGTAATACGACTTGAAAGTCGTGTTTTTTGCAAATGGTTTGTGTTGATTCTGTGATTTTTACAAATAATAATGGTGTAAATCGATACAAATATTATTACCTTTTATGATTTTAATAGTTAATTGTTTTTATTTTGTGTTGATTCTGTGATAATTAGAATTAAAAAATAATAGTGTTACATATTTGTGTAAATTGACACAAGTAATACGACTTGAAAGTCGTGTTTTTGTAAGTTTTTTCTAATGTTTTGTGCTAATTCTGTGATATAAATAAATAATTGTGTTAAATATTTGTGTAAATTGACACAAATATTGTTTCGTGTTATATGTTTCATAGTTAATTGTTTATATTTTATGTGTTGATTTTGTAATATTAATAAATAAAAACCACACATTTGTGAACATCTAAGTTGTGTTTTTTTACTTTAAAATAAAACCCTATTAAAAATAAGATTTCAAGCCCACACAACTTCATATGAACGTACGATCTATTTAAAAATATAAAGATATTTATTTCTGTACTTAAAAAACACGTTTAAAAAACATACTAAACATAAAGTACTAAATGATATTGATACTTTTGATGATATTTCACATTATTCCACTCTCATTAAAAGAGACGTCGACTCTGCTTGATTCTGCAAAGTACATACCGGGGACAACGGGCTTAAATTTATTTCACTTTTTCAACGGGGACAGAGACCGGGGACAACGGGAAGAATTTTTAATTGTAAAAATGAATTCCCGTTGTCCCCGGTGCCGGGGACACGGTCACCGGGGACAACGAAACTACACCATAAAAACTTACCTTCTTAGGTACTTATCTATACTAATATTATAAATGCGAAAGTAACTCTGTCTGTCTGTCTGTCTGTGACATATCGCGGCCATATCGCTCTGTGCCGACATTTTGTACAGAGATAGTTTGAAGTCTTGGGACGGAGATAGGCTACTTTTTAAACATTCTAAAAAAAAATCTTAATTTTTTCCCTTTTAACAATATAAACACCGCAAAAGATTGTTACAATAATTATCATCTGCTTTATTTTTCAAAATGATACCGATATCGCAATTAAAAAGTTCACGGCTCTGTCATTATAACGATGCGGTATAAAGTGCTGATAAAGTCCGTTTATCCTTCAGATTCATTATATTCCATTTTCCGTTATAACATAGGCATTTTGATAGTTGAGTCAACTGATGCACCAAGATACTGTAACCATGCCAAGTTCAAAAAGAGATTGCATCTTGCAAAAGTTTAGTTCCACATCAGATTTACTTTTATCTTACCTTGATCCTATTTAAAACTTTAAACATAGGAAATTCTACAATAGGTACCTACGGTAGGTACATAGACATTCAAAAACTTCAAGTTTTCAAGTTTGGAACGTGACCGGTCTTCCGTATGTAATATGGTAAGTAGGTACCTACCTACTCACGATTGGGTAGGTAACTCCTTATTAGATTAAATAATCTTTAAACTAATACGCTTTGGGTCGTTGTCTCGTATGTATTTTAAAGTATTCCCACCGCGAATCGCGAATCGTCGTTTTCGTATTACAATGCAGATTTGTCGAATGTATGTTTTATCGCGATACGAGCAGTGGAACACAGTTGAGTGAGAGTCGTTAGTGTAAGGTGGGATAATGATTTCCCCCCATATAAAATACCTACCTAATGTTTTTTTTTATTTTGGAGTTAAATTTCGACCTACGTGCGTGTATCCATATACAATACATCCCTCATTTTACGGACAAAACCATCACTCAATCGCAAAATATCGGCACTTTTTTGCTGTTGACTGGATTTTGATTATTTTACGCTTAAAATGATAATACGTAATTAATGTTTCATCGAAGGAAAGTTCACAGGTGTGAGTACACATCACAGAGACAATTATAAATCCATGGTGTTTATTCAGGTACGAGATGGCGAAATGCCAGATAAAATGCGTACCTATAGTCTATTAGTGCTGGAAATCGGTGGAAATCCTCGCGACTTTGTTTACGTGAAGTTATTTTCAAAACAAACTTTATCCTCCGCTGCATTTCACAAATACTTTTCTTAGTGCACCCCTACACACCAAAAGGAACCTTTACCTTTAAATTACAAGTTTCTAGGACCAGTGGTTTAGGCTGTGCGTTGATAGAACACTCAGTCAGTCCAATCTGTCAGTAACGCAAGAGTTTTATATGTTTAGATTACATCTAGATGAATAATTATATGGCTTCTGACAATATTATATACGCAGTGAAAAGTTCGAGTTTCTGACGAATCCTTTATAAATGAGCACTCAGCATAAATACAGGCAGTGCCGGACTTAGGGGAGGGCAAACGGATCTACAGTTTGGACAGTTCCAGGGTTTCCACAAGTGAGGGAAGAAATAAGGGAAAAAATATATAACTATCAATTGCTGTGTTAAAATGTTTACCAATATTTATAACTTTATTTAATAAAATTTATCACACAATATTTCTTCTTTCAACTCTTCAGACACTTTAAAAAGTACTCTAACGTTACTCAATAGCGTCGTAACGAATGAAACTTAACTAGGATGTACTCGTACTAACTACCTAGTTAACACGTTAAAATAAATATTTTTTACTAACAAGATTTTTAAAAGCCGTGTTGGTCGAGTGGGAAGTACCTCGACTTTCAATCTGAAGGTCGTGGGTTCGAATCCCGGCGTGCATCAATGGATTTTTCTGTTCGAAAAATTTACATGCGCATCAAAAACACGTGCTCAGAACGGTGAAGGAAAACATCGTGAGGAAACCAGTTAGTTATTATAAGCGGCTTATATTCTTATAAGCGGCGATGGGCTTGCAACCTGTCACGTATGGAATGCTAACTAACTGCAAAATGTGGGCATGTGCCAAATATAATGTTTGGACGTGCCTCTGACTACCCCCACTAGACATCTTCAAAGGATCTAAGCGCCTGGAGATCTGAGGGGATGTCTACCGTACTTGGGGATTACAGTCGTGATCCTATTTATTTTATTTTAAGTTTTTTAACCATCAACTTTACGACGATAATTACCTATGAATATGAAATGTATTTCATTATTGTTTGAACCTATAAAGACATATGTTATTTAATTTTATGAATACTAGCTGACCCGCAACAAACTTTGTTCTGCATGATTTCATTTATCAAACTGCGTTGCTATGACGACTAAATGTCTGTGATATCAGATTTGTTGCACACTAGCGCATCTATACCAAAATCATCCTTTTCACGTTTTTATAATTTAAGGGTGGTTTTTCGTATTATAAGTATTATTTATTATCTACATCCTACAGCAAATTTCATCTTAATCCGTTCTGTCGTTTAAGTCTGATTGATTTTCAAACATACAAACATCCTCGAAAACTTTCGTACTATAATAATAATACATATTATTAGGATAGGATAAGAAGGATATTATGATATAGAGACTGTAGTTGTATTATGATATCTTTGCAACGAGTTGTAGTAACTAAAATTATAAACCGAAATTGCATTCAAAGGCTACATATGTGGCCCTCTGGTTGTTTGGTTATTATTGTCTTAGGCTAGGACTCCTAGCTGCATTGTTTCAAAATTAGGATAACCTAATACCGGGGGTAGGTACAGACGACTCCAACTGAAGGCACAAGCACACCTACCCCTAGTGAAAAACAAATTACTTCGTCGCGGGTAATAGTCCTGTAAATATAAGCGTGAAAATTTAACCCTCGTTAGGTATTGTCAAATGGTACTGCCCCAGCTTGTAATGAGTAGAAAACTTTTACTATTCTCCCGTCGTACTTAGGTAAATTACATTTTCATACAAAAACTGTGTTAGCGGATTGACAAAGTAGAGTAGAGTCACAAGTAGAATACCTACTTATTACCTACACACAAACTCAGTAACTATTCGACGACATCAGGAGTTGATTGATAGATGCCATCACCAGCATCTCGTTTCGCGCAACAAGATGCCATATTTACCTACTGTGAACTGACAATAATCAATTGTTATGTAGAGTTACGTGGAGTCGCATTGTGTTCGCTAATGGAGATTTTGTTACACGTGCCTCAATTACTGACTCACTTCACGCCCCAAGAATCGTTACACCTATTAGCGTACAAACCAATACCAGTATTACCAACTATACAATAAATAATGCCCGATTAGCTCTCTATTAGGTATTATACCAACAGCAGCGATGAACATACGAACTAAATGAACTTGTTACGTATGAAATGCAAATTACTGCAGAATATGGATGCCCGTGCGGCATCCATATTCTGCCGTTCGGACGTTCGGACGTGCCTCTGGATACCCTCTTTCGACATCTCAGGGCTGGAGATCTGAGAGGATGTCTACCGTACTTGGATATAACTGGCGAGTAGTACAATTCAGCAAAACTACCAATAAATTTCCGGCATTTGTCGTATGATGAATGTTGACATCAATTGCTTTGTGAAATTACCAACCGTAGATTCAGTAGCTGAGCTACATAATAGCTTTGTCAATTTTTTTTCACCTACAAATAGATACCTAATAATCTGGCAAAAGTCGATTATCGATAGTGCTCGGAGTATCGACAGATCCATTTAAAACCTATTTGGTTGCCAGCAATGCCAGCTACGACATTGAAATCAATTCTAAAACTGGGAGCTTATCGTTCGATCTAATTCGAACGTGGAAATGTAAATATAAATTCTTTTATAACTACGATCCATTTTCGCTCAAACGATGAATTGCTCATTTGACATTTCCAATGAATGATCCACCCTCGTATTTCTTAAATTTAAGCCGCATTTGCAGACACGTATCGGGCGACTGTCGACTCTTTTCCCCATATTCTTAGTTATAAACTCGAAATATCCTCACCTCGACTCGAACTCTAAACCGTATTTTGTTAGGTATAGTTCATAAAATTACCTCGAATTTGCCTCAAATCGAGAATTCCTCAAGATATTTCTTCAGTGAAGTAACCGTCAACATAAGGTACCTTGAGTATTCTTTGACAGCTTCTGAACGACTTTCTTTCGTGGTTAGAAATCACCACAGACTTATTTTACCACAAATTTATTTAAGGCTTGACGGTTTGTTTGATGAAAATCTCCTCCTGATGATACGAACTAATGTCGTAATGACGTAATTGAGGAACCTCCAAAAGAGGCCTCAGAAGAGTTTGAGTTTGGGTAGTTTCGAGGTTACAACTAAGAATATGGGGAAAAGCCTTGTCGCAACCCGTAAACCGGACATCGGCCATCATCGTATACGACATCAACGGACTCTATGGTCGCACTCAACGCGTCGGGTGACAATGCACAGGACTATATTATCCCCTAGGGCCTAGTGCATTTGCGAATTTATGGAATTACTATATTGACATCTCGAATGCATAAACCGCCCTCGTATTTCTTTAAATAAAGCAATGGAGTACGACAGCAGACGCTCAACGATCAGACTCGAGACGCTATATGATACGTTAACAAAAGTAGCACAATTCATGCTTGTCGCAGACTGCCGAGAAACTGTAGGTATCCGAGCAGCTTGTGGATATTTTGTTCGACATACATACAACTTACATTCGTTGACCCTTTTGAGAAGCTTCAATCAATCTAAATCAAATATTCATTAGGCTAAAGTAGCAACCATTGATGTTTAAATTGGTAAATTGAATAAAAGGACAGAGATCCCATCTCTGTCCTTTTATTAAGGAACTAAATAAACTAAAGTTAGAGGAGTACGTTAGGTACCTAACAAGTAGACTATGTCGGTTTATTCGGTACGGTTATAATTTTCCTAGGAACTTTAGGATTGGGATTTTCTCTCAAACGCCATAACCTAAGTGTCAACCCATTACCAAGTTCCCGTTCAAACTGCTCTAGTAGCCACTACTGTTTTCCAAAACTATTTCGAGTTTATGAGAGATATACCTACCTAAGATGCTGAGCAAACCTACTCCATCTGAACAATCATGTCCCAAGCAGAACAGTGTCCCGAAAGTGAGTAGAAAGTTCCTCCTATCGTGATCACTGATACAAAAACAAGTGAACCTGAAGGTCTGACGATATCTTTATTTACCATACGATAATGATTAGTGCTAGTGCTCAGGCCACTGAATAACAGTGTGAGAGTGCAGTCTTGCACTCTACGACACTCAAACAGCAGTGGTGGATTTACCACCAGGCTGAGTAGGCTGGAGCCTAGGGCGGCAAATTAGAGGCATTTTTATTCCTAAATGTACTCGTACCTACAATTTAACATTCAATAAGTTTCACCACTTATTTTGTTTACGTTGAATTATAAAAATTACTTATATTTTAAAGATCTTCAAGAATCATAGCACTTTGAAATCGTGAGGGATTACAGTCGTGATCCTATTTTATTCAAATGTGTAAATCCGGCACTGCACTCAAACCTATAAAAAATAGAATAAATAATACAGTCTAGGTAAGTTATCTAGGAGCTCTATTGCTTTGGTTCATAAATTAGAGTTTTATGATGATGGCGATGGCGAGACGAGCCATGAATAGTAAAATTTATAGTCGTTAGAAGTCAGGAGATGTAGCCTGCACTTCGAGTCGATCACTTCATGTTAGGATGCAATCACCCCATTTTACACCAACTTCATAAAATAGGCGGCGACGGGCTTGCAAAAACTTATGGAATGATTACTACTAAATGTAATGTATGGACGTTCTTCTGACTAACCCCTTTAGACATCTCCAAAGATCTGAGCGCCTGGAGATCTGAGAGAAAGTCTACCGTACTCGGGGATTACACTAAAATAGGATTAAATTTTATTTTTATTTTTATTAAATTTTTATTTCATAAAATAGGAAGCCTCCTTTATTCGGTGAATGGTTATAATAAGGTACCTTTTTAACCTACATAAGTAGTTATTATACAGATTACTCCTTGGCGCCTTTTTTCTTTTTTGATGATTTCAATGGTTTTACAGGACTCCGTACCCAAAAAGAAAAAAACGGAACCCTTATAGGATCACTCGTTTGTCGGCCTGTCCGTCCCTACATCTCTCCTTGTTTCCTAAAATGACATTTAAAATAGTTTTTTACTTATAGAATACAGGAACATCTATAAGAAGTTTGTACGAAACCCTTGGTGCGCGAGTGCTATATGCACTTGTCCGATTTTTATGTTTTTGGAAAGAAGATGGTAGGTATTATGGAGGACCCATAGAAAAAACTGTGTTTTATTTTTCGGTATAACTTTACAAACTCTTTTTTCGACTACGATTAATATTTTTTTTTTGTACAATTTTGTTTTAATAATGCCGAAACGACTGGAACGATTTACTGATATAAATATATAGACTTAGACCTAATCTTACGGCTACGTAAGTAATAGGTAATTAACTAACTTCCGCTCCTATGTACTTCTAACATTTAAAATTCAAAACAGCTCTTCACACAAATTTTAAAAGAAATTAGAACAATATAGTGTTTAAAAAATATTCTTATTATCATGTACTTAATAAATATATTATTATAATAAATATACAACCTAAATAACAAAAGATATAAATTTATTATTGTTTTATTAAATCAACTCACTTCCAGAGTATATCCAAGAAACGTTCCACAACTTGTCCCAGTTGTCATACGACATAACTTCACTTGCACTTTAACCCATCACTTGCAAGAACTTTTCTTTGCACTATTGGAAGTTGTAGGGAAGTAGCTGTTGCGAAATGTAGGAACGCGGGAATCGCGCGTAACGACGGATTGGGTGCGCGGCTCGATCACGACTGATACTTCTATCGCTGGGAGTCTACTCCGTAAACCGAAAACGATACTTCTATCGCTGAGGTTTACTCCGCGAACCGAAAACGATGTATCGTAACATTCGTTAGGTATATCCAGCAGGACCCATTCAATGTAATTCAACATAATGCAAATAAATAAATAGTTTTTAAATTCTCGTATTTTTTTTGTGATTTTTAACGGTTACGAACATCGATGATTTTTCAACAACCGAAAAAGAAGGTATCTCAATTAATAAAATAATATACCTAATAGGATCACGACTGTAATCCCCAAGTACGGTCTCTAGGCGCTCAGATCTTTGTAGATGTCTAGAGGGGTTAGTCAGAGGCACGTCCCAACATTATATTTGGCACATGCCCACATTTTGCAGTAGTTAGCATTCCACACGTGACAGGTTGCAAGACCGTCGAAGCTGGTTTCCTCACGATGTTTTCCTTTGCCGTCTTGGGGACGTCTTTTTTAGATGCGCATATAAATTTTTCAAACAGATAAATCCATTGATGGATAGCCGGGATTCGAACCCACGACCTTCATATCGAAAGTCAAAGTAGAAACACATACGGTTTCTACTTTGACTTTGACTGCACGGCAAAGGAAAACATCGTGAGGAAACCAGCGGCGACAGTACCTCCTTCTCAGCCAACATGGCTATATTAATATCAAAAAATCTACACCTTACCTGGTGATTCGAATTTAAGTAGCGCTAATAACTGGTTCCTTCAAAAACATTGACTCCTGATTTTTCGATTCAGGAGGTTCTACTTACTTCCTCATAAAATCTTAAAAAATATTAGGTACATTGAACTATTTAACTTCGTATTAGGTCCTCTAAAGCCATGTTGGCCAAGTGGGAGGTATCTCGATTTTCTATATGAAGACCGTGGGTTCGAATCCCGGCCGTGCATCAATGGATTTTTCAGTTCGAAAAAATTATGTGCGCATTAAAACAAGTGCTCAAAACGGTGAAGGAAAACATCGTGAGGAAACTAGTTGGTATTCTTATAAGCAGCGATGGGCTTGCAACCTGTCAGCCTGTCACGAATGGAATGCTAACTACTGCAAAATGTGGGTATTGTGCCTAACTTAATTCAAATTCAAATTCAAATTCAAAAATCATTTATTTCAATAAAATCACAAGGATCACTTTGAAACGTCTTAGGAACTAGGTGAAGCTACGCCGATTCCACGCGACCAAGCCTAGAAGAATCAGGCAACAAACACGGCTTGGGGTCTACCTTTTTTTTTATGATCCTTTCCTTAATGCTATGTAGAGCTCCAGTGTGGTGCCAATCGAACAAGGTGAAGGCTCAAACAAGAATAATAATTAAAAGTAATCGTAATGATTGGACGTGCCTCTGACTATCCCATTTAGACATCTTCAAGGATCTAAAGGCTTTGCTATTTAAGAATATGTACATATTCCGAATGGACCGGATTACAGTCGTGAATCGTATGTGGAATCACTACATAGTATAAAACAAAGTCGCTTTCTCTGTCCCTATATCCCTATGTATGCCTAAATCTTTAAAACTACGCAACGGATTTTAATGAGTTTTTTTAAATAGATAGAGTGATTCAAGAGGAAGGTTTATATGTATAATACATGCATAATATAGTAGAGAAACACTAATAATTTTAGAGGTTTCTAATGTGATGTCGTAAATAAACACATTTTTTTGCGCTTACATTGCAAACGCTGGCTGAACCCCACGATATATCAAAATAATGTACTACAGTATTGTACACCTTAAAAACGTCTACAAAAAAGTCCGCGATGGTATTAGAAATGTCTTACGCACAGCGAAGCGGGCATGGGTCAGCTAGTATATTTATAAAATGCTAAGTTCCGCCTGCGGCCTCGCTCGCGTGCTACCTGGATAAAAAGTAATCTATAGGTATGCTATTCCAGAGAATGGGCTTTGACATAACTTAGGTAGATACAACAATTGACGCCGATTACGGTTACCTGTGAGCTTACGCAATAAGGCTGTACTGTGCATGTGCATTGTGCAGGAACAGTTACTTCTAGTAAAGGAAAGAGGAAAAATCTCTAGGTACTTATTTTTGTTTTATGTACTAGTAAGTTACTGCGAATACTAACTTACTATATAGTACAATGAATTGTGTGCTAAGATCACAGAGATCTTATCAAAATAAAGTGGCAATGAAGGTTTCAAAAAGATCCAGAAGTGTTGGTGCTGATCGATAACAGATAAAATTACCCGTATTGGCCTTCGGTTTATCGCATAAGCTTGGTGGGATATAGAGCCTCGTGTTGAAATAGCCAATAACTATACGTTTTACTTGAGTCAGGGGCGTAGCTACCGCCGTATCAGCCGTATCAATGACCGTACGGGCCCCCCGTGCTACAGGGGCCCCGAAAGTGTGCAAGTCAAAATTCGTAAAAGAATATGAAAAACCGGCTAAGTGCGAGCTGAACTCGCGCACGAAGGATTCCGACATTATATTAAAAAAATAAAAAAATAAAAAAAAACAACAACACTTTTGTTGTAGGTATGGGATTAGCCCGAAATTAAGCCCCACTTAATTATTTATTCTATTCTGTTTTTAGTAGGTATTTGTTGTTAAGGCGGCAATATAAATAGGTACTCATCATCTTCCTGCCCTTATCCCACTCATTTCCCTCTATCAGCCGTCATCCCATCGCTCACTCCTTTCTTACCCATATCATCTTTCACACAGTCCATCCATCTTTTCTTTGGATGTCAATTTTTTTTCTCGCATTTTCCTTGGTTAACGTTAGATAAGTCTTTAAAAAAACATTAAGGTGTATGAAGACAACTTTTCGATTATGGGATCCGTTTGTGACATATTATGCTTTAAAGTGCTAATTTTTGTAAGAGTCAAGTGACATTCACGGTAGTAGTAGGTACATATAACGAATTTCAAAGGAAAAATATCACGAATAAGTAGGCTTTACAAGTTTACGAGTAATCATCGACCAACTGAGAAAAAAGTATTTTCTAACTTGGTCGACAATCAATGTACTCGTCAACTAGAAGTAAATTTTTTAGTACAAATATCGTAGACTATTACTTAAATAACGTTGTTAGCTGTGTAAACTACGAAACTTTATATTGCGCGTGATCCGACACGCAATTGGCCGGTTTTTATTACCCTTTGGGTACGGAACCCTAAGAGTCAGAAAATCTTTAACCTTCATTTGGGGCCCCCCCACAAATGTTGATACAGGGCCGTCTAAGGCAGTGTTCCGCAAAGTGTGTACCGCGGCACACTGGTGTACCGTGGTCATTAGTTGGTGTGCCTTGGAAAAATAAGGATATCTTATAAACGTATTTTTAGCAGCCCTGTCAACGATTACACCAAATTTAGACCGTCTATGCTCAATTAAACAGGCATGTCTCATGTTTCGCATTAGATACCTTTTCTGCAATTTAAAGTTTAGTTTTGTTGATTAATAAAAATATTATTTCGTATAAATGTTGATTAAGTAATATTACTTAAAAAGTGATTTTTAATTTGTGGTGTACTTACCTCAAAAAATTTCATTTTCTTAAATGTACCTTGGACACAAAATGTTGTTTGTTTGGAACACTGGTCTAAGGCACGCTACGCCACTGGCTCATAGTTTTGATAGGTTTGCTAGGTGGTACCTACCACCTGCATATCGTTGCTGTCGGTACAAAAACTCGTATGTAAAAACGTTAGGTTTTCAGGAGAAACAAAAAACTGATTATTATCTTAAGAGTTTTTTTACAATATTTTAATGCAAGTAGCTTTAGTTTTATAGCTTACATACGTATAATAAACTCCTGCAAATCGATTTAACTCAGAACACAATTTAATGTGACAATACGGCCTTTTGATGTTTTTTTTTTCATAAATATCAGACATACGACATTTTGAAATTATTTACGTCTTTTTGATGAACTATTTTGGACATAGGATATTTTGAAATAGAATTTTAGATGAGAGTTGTGGATAAAATGATAGAGATGGATACAGGGATTAAGACAGTAAAATCAGCGAATAAATATTGGAGTGAAATGGCTGCCTGCAATAGAAGTGTGGCGAAGAATGTTTCGACGAATTGAAAGCGAATAGATATATAGATAAGGTGGTGATTGAGAAAGTACAAAATATGCTGAAAGAAAAGAAGAATGCTTTTAAAGAATGGAAAAACCTGAACAATGGCAATGCTATTATGAAAGAATAAAAGAGCTTTAAACATGGAAAGTAAAAGAAAAGTTAAGAAAACTGTTGCTATTACCAGGGCCAAAGTAAAGGATAAACTTTATAAAAGAATACCAAGAGAGAGAGAGAAAGTAATCTCTCTCTTGGTATTCTGTACAATTCAGATGATAGAGGAAAGGTATTGACGGACGATGGAAAAATAAAAGAACGATGGAAGCAATTATATTCAAAGTTGATGAATGAAGATAATTATTGTAATTATCTCATGAACCGTGATAGCTAGATAGTTGAAATTTTCACAGGTTATGTATTTCTGTTGCCGCTTTAACAACAAATACTAAAAAGCACTGCTACAGCTCTTTTAGATGTCACCGATAATATCCTTAGTGCACAAGATAAGGGTTTAGTTACAGTGATGGTGTTGCTTGATTTCTCGCGGGCTTTTGACGCTTTAAATTGCACTTTGTTACTCTCTAAACTAAAATACTATGGGTTTGATGCTAGTGCCATTAAATGGTTTGACAGTTATCTGAGTGGTCGTTGTCAGCATGTAAAATTAAATAATGCGGACGGAACTTCCACACTATCGGACGACGTCTCTGTAAAAAGAGGAGTGCCGCAAGGATCGATTCTAGGACCTATACTATTTACCATTTATACATCGGATATCACTCATTGCATTAAACACTGTAACTATCATTTATACGCTGACGATGTGCAACTTTATATTTCTTTTAAGCCTGAAGAGGCACTCTCTGCCATCCTAGAGCTTAATGAAGACCTCATTAGAATAGCTAGCTGGTCACGTAACAATAGCCTAGTCCTCAACCCACTAAAATCTAAATTTATGGTCATTGGCACTAAACATAAACTCAAGAATCTAGTCTTGCCAATAGATGTCTTGCTGATGGGTGAACCTATCGAACGTGTTTACGAGGCACGCAACCTTGGTCTCAACATGGACTCTAGTCTAAGGTTTGAGAAGCATGTTATTGCCTCTGTAAAATCATGCTTTTATAAACTGAAGGTTCTATACGGTGTTCGGTCGTTCCTATCTGAGGAACTACGTATACAGCTTGTCGAATCTCTCATTCTCTCCAGGCTAAACTATGTAGACACAGTAACTGGTCCTCGCTTGCTAAGTCGGACTCAGCGCCTAATACAAAGAGTTCAAAATGCCTGCGCCCGTTTTTGCTTCAAAATTCCGCCCAGAACGCATGTCACTCCGTTACTGTGTCAACACTCAGTTTTAAAGATGAAAGCACGGCAAAAACTCCATCTTGCGTGTTTGCTTTTTGGTGTCGTTAAGTATCAGAAACCAGCTTATCTGTTCGACAAACTGACATTGATCTCTGAATCTAGGTCGTTGCGTAAGTGCTCGAAGCAGTTCTCCACACAGAAGCATCACTCAGCAGCTTTTAGAGGAAGCTTCAGGTACGCTGCTTCCAAGTGCTGGAACAACATACCACCGCCAATCAGAGACCTCCAGAGTGTTGTAGGCTTTAGGTATAAATTAAAACAACTTCTCATCGACCACCAAAAAGCGCACGCACACCTCAGAAATGAGGTTTCTTTTCTTTAAGTCCATCTAATTATTTATTTCTTAAACTAGGTATCTATCATACTAACCCCTCTAATCCAAGTTTATTGTTCCCATTTCTTTTTAGGCTCTTTATATCACACTGCTCTTGTAGTTTTTGATTTTTTATATACCTACTTACCTATAATTATGTTTTATCTTTTATTTTGTATAGTTCTCGGTTTGTTTATGTACTTGTCTGGTTCCGGCGGAAGATCAGCGTTGTGTTATCAAACGCAACATCAAGCTGAGTCGGATTCCATTTTTGTGACGTCGTCATCATGTGTATTATTGTGTATGGTACTGAGAGACACACCTTTAGTTTATTAGTTGTATAAGGAATCTATTTTTTTTTTATTGTATATTGTCATGTTACCATTTTGTTAAGTTTTTTTGTCTCTTTGTTCTGCTTTGTAATGTCACAAATAAAAACGTTTTCTTTCTTTCTTTCTTTCTTTCAAAAACAAAATAAAATAAGTATTTAAGTGGGGCTCCCGTACAACAAACGTGATTTTTTTCCGTTTTGATAATAGTACGGAACCCTTCGTGCGCGAGTCCGACTCGTACTTGGCCGGTTATTTTAACTACCTACCTACAAATACCCTAGACCTAGAGAATAGACTAATAAAGTAAAACCCATGGAGGTTATACTTGTACCTACATAAAACCAGGCAATTGACATCCAGTATTGTACGTCATTGCCAATGTATCAAAATGTCAATGTCAGGTCTAAATCAATTTCGTGACGTGGAACAAAACAAAGTGGAATATAATTTGTGTCTGTGCTGTGCTGCTGTGCCCAGAGATGGGCACTTACCCGGTAAAAATAATTTTTACCCATTCATTCCTATTTATACCCATTTATACCGGGTAAAAATGATTACATCTTTTTTTTTTACTTTTTTGACACTTATCTAATTATGGATCACGATTTTCATATTTTCATTAGTTTAGATCTTTCGAAGATGTCTAGTGGGGGTAGTCAGAGGTACGTCCAAACATTATATTTGGTACATGCCCACATTTTGCAGTAGTTAGCATTCCAAACGTGACAGGTTGCAAGCCCATCGCCGCTTATAAGAATACTAACTAACTGGTTAATACTAATTAATTATGGCGTTTTCTTGTAATTTTTTAATTTGGATTATAATTATTCAGACTTTAGTAAATAAATAAGAGCGGTCGTTTTTAGGAATTTTAAGTTTAGCGTGGAGACAACAGAATCTCCACACATGTAATAAAATTAAACTTAATACAAATTCCATAAAATATTACCGAAATTATATCTATTTTGATTATTCATATTATGCATGGTTGTGTAGATTGTTTGTCCTGCCACTTTGACGTGTAATCTATAAAAAACCGGCCAAGTGCGAGTCAGACTCACGCACGAAGGGTTCCGTACTATTATCAAAACGGCAAAAAATCACGTTTGTTGTACGGAAGTCCCACTTAAATATTTATTTTATGCTGTTTTTAGAGAAATACATCATCTGTGAAAATTTCAACAGTCTAGCTATCACGGTTCATGAGATACAGCCCTGTGACAGACAGACGGAGAGAAAGACGGACAGACAGACGGACAGACAGACAGACGGACAGACAGACGGATAGACAGTCGGACAGACAGTCGGACAGACAGACGGACAGGCAGACGGACAGACAGACCTGCAGACGGACAGACAGACCTGCAGACAGACAGACGGACAGACAGATGGACAGACAGACAGACAGACGGACGGACAGATGGGCGATGGGCTTGCAACCTGTCACGTTTGGAATGCTAACTACTGCAAAATGTGGGCATGTACCAAATATAATGTTTGGACGTGCCTCTGACTACCCCCACTAGACATTTTCGAAAGATCTAAACTAATGAAAATATGAAAATCGTGATCCATAATTAGTTAAGTGTCAAAAAAGTAAAAAAAAAGATGCAATCATTTTTACCCGATATAAATTGGGTATAAATAGGAATGAATGGGTAAGAATGACGTCATTTTTACCCGATATAAATTGGGTATAAACAGGAATTAATGGGTAAGAATGATTGAATGGGTAAGAATGACGTCATTCTTACCCATTCATTCCTATTTAATGAATGGGTAAGAATGACGTCATTCTTACCCATTCATTCCTATTTATACCCAATTTTACGTCAGAGTAAGCAAAGAGCATATCAAAGAGCATATAAGTGGAGCATATAAGAGAGTAAGCTTAGACAACCTGCGCCACAGTCTTTCCTAACCTAAAATTGTGTTTTAAAGTTGCGTATCCAATAGTGTTTGTTTTATTTACTCATTCATTTCTGTGCAAATAAGATGGATTAATTGATGATTTGAGAGTAAGAAGAAATAGAAAAGGTTGAATCTATTAGTGAGGCGTGTAAAATTTATCAAAATTCGTAAGAATTCGTTTGAAGACTTTCAAGATGAAGAGATGAATACAGATTCAAGATGATGCAGTAAATTATCAAGCAGGAGGAGCCAGCCAACAATTTCACTTGCATGCAAACAAGTTGGTTTAGCACTTTTTTAAGCAAAGGGCTCAATGGATAAAAATGCCTTGGACTGGAACATATGTGATTGCTGGTTTTTATTAATTGTGTGGCTTCAGACAAATGATAGGAGCTATATTGCACACATATTAGAATCCCAAAAATTGCAGATGGTATTGGACAACACTGCATAAACAAGACAGGATACAGTTCAATAAATTTACAGGTAAGGTTTCAGTACCTACTACGTAAGCTTTGGTACATAATTATAATTTATTCAAACATAGGTTTCCTACCATAAAATTAAAGTCATATATACTTTATTGTTCCAGGTTGTGTCAGGTGCTAATTTGGAGATCATGAATACCTTTTGTGGCATAAATGTGCAAGGCAGCTCACATGACTCAAGAATATAATAATGAATGTTGTTTGAAACAACAATAAAATTATTTGAGCAATCAGAATTGAATGACAGACTTTTATATTATTTTCTTGTACTTCCATGTTATACCTAAGCACATTAATTTTAAATAAAAAACATCAGGCTTATGACATTTTCTTTATTTGTACACATTGTTTGGATCCAACCATAGAATTTTTTTTATAGAATTCAGAACTGTGAGTAGTGTGAGTAAGTATATGAAAATATCATCCTTCGCTTGTGCTCTTCATATTTTCTGTGGCTTATCAAGCTTCGAGCATGTTCATTCTGGTCCTGCAAATAACAAAAAGATTAAAAATTAATATTTTAGGTAGTTTTAAAAACATAGTCAAAGTAAGTTAGTTTAACATAAGTTTAACTATTGAGATCATTTATATAACTCATTAAACCTGAAATAAGTGGTATACTTGTAACAAATATTTTAATTCGTAGGTACTAAGATAGGTTAGGTACTTACTCAGTATTTAAAGAAAAACCTAGTTAAACTTACTTTTCGTGCACTTTCACGCACCATGCTTTGTTTTTTGTCCAGTTTGTATTTGTGTCCAATGATTTGATTTCAATTATTGGAGGATACTCTCTCAGAACTATGCGAAATAATTGCTGAAACAAACAATTATATTGTAAATGATACCTACGGTAGCATTCATTATACTTACCATAACAGTCAAGCTGTAAAAGTGATAGATGATAACATTATTTACCTTTTCTTAATAAAGCGAATGCGTTTTCAGTTCATTTTGAAATTTAATTAATTTTTATCAAAGTTTTCATAGTTGTTTGTTTACTTTTATACCATAGGCAACTGTCATTCAAAACGTTGTTTGTCACTGTCCATATGTCATCATAAAGCATTGAGTTCACTCACCGACTCACTCTTTTTACTTTTAAATCAAGTGTGTTGCCATATAATCCCGGTGCAAGGAATGTATTGTTATTGTTAGTCCAACACTTCGCCGAGTTTATTAATAACTATTTTACTCTGAAGTTATTACAACTTTAGGCTGGTATTAACAAGTCTTGCTGTAACCTCAGATGATCTTTGGATTAGTAAATTTTTATTAATAGCACCGTATGCGCTTATATCAAATACTACGTGTTTAAGTTATTTTTAGATTACTTATTATAGATTAAACCTCAAAGTACCGATATTAATAAAATATAAATAATAACCGATTTAAATTGGGTATAAATAGGAATGAATGGGTAAGAATGACGTCATTTTTACCCGATATAAATTGGATATAAATAGGAATGAATGGGTAAGAATGGTTGGGTATAAATAGGAATGAATGGGTAAGAATGACGTCATTCAGTCGGACAGACGGACAGACGGACAGGCGGACAGACGGACAGAAAGACAGACGGACAAACGGACAGACAGATGGGCGATGGGCTTGCAACCTGTCACGTTTGGAATGCTAACTACTGCAAAATATGGGCATGTACCAAATATAATGTTTGGACGTGCCTCTGACTACCCCCACTAGACATCTTCGAAAGATCTAAACTAATGAAAATATGAAAATCGTGATCCATAATTAGTTAAGTGTCAAAAAAGTAAAAAAAAAAGATGTAAGTAATCATTTTTACCCGGTATAAATGGGTATAAATAGGAATGAATGGGTAAAAATGATTTTTACCGGGTAAGTGCCCATCTCTGGCTGTGCCACTTCAACAAAACGATCACCTGTTTTGTGTCATCATCACAATTTACTAATTTGTATCTTTCTCTCCATCTCTCGTTCTGTAATTTCAATATATTTCAATAATAATAATTTCTGTAATTTTAATATAACAAGGTTATTGTGTTGTTACTCTACATTTACGGGTACCCATTCCAGAAAGTAATTAAATACTACCTACTTTCAATCCTGATTAGAATGCAATGCTACCTCGAAGGCGCAACATTGGAGTATCAGAAAAAGGTCCTGCTGAAAACGAGCTAGATTCATACAGCAAATTGGACAAAAAAGGCAATTCAAGCTCTAAACCTTATAATACTGGCCCTGTTGGAAGTGTTAACGCAGTTGCAAGTTTTTCAGAAGATATTATTTTTGATATTCTTGAAGAGTTTGTATTTGAACCAGTGATGGCAGCAAGGGATAGGACCAATGAGTTCATTTCTACTGTACGTGGTCTCCAAGACCGGATTATGGCAAGGCCGGCAGTTAAGGACAAGCGCAAAGCTGCTGTTCTTGAAACATACTCACAGTTTATGAGTATGGCTAAAGTCATTAGTAAAAACATAACCGGCACATATGCTAAATTGGAAAAACTAGCTCTGTGTAAGTACCTAAAATACCTACATCTACATTTTATATACCTGTTTATTTTGAAATCAATCTTACTAATAATATCCAAAAGTTGATCTTTGGATGTTTGTTTCTCAATCACACCCGAACTACCAAATTAATTTGGATGAAACTTGTAATATACATAGCTTATGTCCTGTAATAGCATAGAATACTTTTATCCATGTGAATGTAGTTGTAGCCGCAGGCAGAGACTAGTCTTCTATGACAATTAAAATTAAATGTTGTTTTTGGTAAATTTATCGCTTAAGAATAGCTAGACAAAGTAGGTATGTAATATAATTTGAAAAGTTTCCTGAAAAATAAGAGTTTCTGAAAACTGAGGGTTCTTTTACAATTCTATGAGATTATTGGAACAGGACATCTGTTAGGTCAGCTAGTTAATATAATCCATCTTCTGACATTTTTTAAGTAATATTTATTTGAAAATCTTGTTATAGTGGCCAAAAAGAAATCATTATTTGATGATAGACCAACAGAAATACAGGAGCTCACTTACATCATAAAGGGAGATCTAAATTCCTTAAACCAGCAGATTGGCAGACTCGGTGAGATGCCTAAAGGGCGACGGAGTATGCACAGTCACTCTTCCAGTGTAGTGCTAGCCCTACAGTCAAGGCTTGCTTCCATGAGCAATCAATTCAAACAGGTATGTTTCTGTTGCATAGCTCATAAAGCTGATTATTATCAGAAAATGACACAAGATGAAAGCTTGCTGGTTATAAGTGAATAGTTCTGAATAGAAAAACTCACATTAACAATTATTATAATAATCAAATATGATTTGCTTTTTAAATTGTTTAAAATGGTGAAGGAAAACACTTTGAGGAAACCAGTTGAGTATTCTTATGAGCAGCCATTAAGTATTCCTATTTAATGTTTGGACGTGCCTCTGACTACCCCCTTTAAGCATACATAAGAGTTAGAGTGCCTCGAGATATGTAAGAATATTGACCATAAGGCTCAGCTTCCCAATGAATAATACTAACCCCCGTATTCAGGAACAACACTATGAGAACACGCACCCACAGTGGACGAAATCTTTATTCATAAACATCACTTTATGTGTTGAGCCTCTAGAGCTCAACTTTGGCTAGAGGCACACGACAGTGTGCTTCTAGCCAAAGTGTTCTAGCGTGTTCACACAGTGTCGTTCCTGAATACGAGGGTGAGTATTCCATTACCAATTTTAGTACAATTTGTACAGTCGAGACTGTAGAAAACATAGTTGCTAAGCTGAATAGTTTTAAGTATTATAATATAACTTATTGGGGATTATAGTTGTAATCCTATTTAATCTCACTTAAAAAAATGTGTTATTTAATAAATTCTTATTCACATTTAAATTTTTGCATTCCATTTACAGGTGCTTGAAGTGAGATCAGAAAACTTGAAGTTTCAAAACAACAGGCGTGAGCAGTTTTCCAGGGTCACACCAGTTGTGAAGGAAGTGCCATCAATCTTGCAACAAGAAGAAGTGAGCATTGATTTTGGCGAGAACTTGCAAATACAACAACTGGCTCTTAGGGATGACAGTGACTCGTATGTCCAACAACGTGCAGAGACAATGCACAACATAGAAAGCACTATTGTGGAACTAGGAGGGATATTTCAGCAGTTGGCTCACATGGTGAAGGAGCAAGATGAAGCTATTGGGAGAATTGATGCCAACATAGAAGATGCAGAGATGAATGTGGAAGCTGGCCATCGAGAAATATTGAAATATTTCCAGCATATTACAGGCAATAGAGCCCTGATGTTCAAAGTATTTGGTGTTCTCATATTTTTCTTTATATTCTTTGTAGTGGTAATGGCATGATTTATGTATAAGACAAATTACCTATGTAATATTATAAAATTATAATCATTGAATGCTTTATCTATCGAAATAAATAATGTACATATTGCATACTTTTGTTGTCATTTACCTAAAGACTATAATGAGCATACAAAATCAGTGTAGGTAGAACAAATTAGATTTAGTTCCCCGCACATAAATTAAACAACATTTTGTTAGTGAAACCATTTATGAAAAATTACATAAAAATATTTGAAGGTAGGATTACTTCCTAATTGTATTTTTATTTACATTATTATCAGTTTCTATAATATTTACCATGGTTAGCAATTACACAGTTAAAATCTTCAAATAACTAGTCATTTTTATAAACATACAAACACTTTTACTTAATTAAATAAAAATCCCTAGTTAAAAGGCTATGATTTTAGGTACATATTATAAATGCTATGAAATCCATAGATGGAAACATAAATCTATTATATTTTATATAAAAATACTTAATATTTCGAGATTAGAACAAATGCATTATTTTTACAGTTAAGTAGGTAGTATTGACATCAACATAATGTAAGTAATAGCTTTTATTTTAGCATCTACCTACAGATATGACCAATGGCGGGTGATATAATAAAGTACCTACTTGCAGAGAATAGTGGCCATTATTCGCAAAATAATAACTAATATTATCAACTTGTATTTCCTTGATTAGCACTCCAATATTCATACAAGGTTCACAAGGTCAAGGTTACACAAGATTAACCATATAAAGTTAGTTAGGTTACATGGGTACTGAACATTGGCAAATTATCTTTGATCTCTCATGCCATTTTGAATAGCATTTATTTAGCCTAATCCATGGTAATTTTGTTTACAAGAATCAGCGTAATTTACAAAAATTCATCACACCAGTCTTTTAGGCACTGGTAGCAATCTCCAGATTGTTTAGAGTTAGCACTGCAGGTGTCCTTCATCCATTCTTGAAAAAGCATCTGATTTTTTTTTAAAACCAGGTATTGTCCCAATACAACATATGCCTGTAAAAAATAATATATTATTAAAAATTCCGTATTCAAATTATGTATTGAATTTTGAGCAGTCCTTGTAGTAAGAATGTAGGACCTATTTCATATTGTTTCTCTTACAATTGCTTTTTTTTTACTTTTACACAACCATAATTCCTAGTCAACAACAAAGCACATAGTTATTTTGGACAAACAATGAGGGCAAGGAAGGACAAAATAATATGTAAACAATTGGTTTGAACATTTATTAAATTATCAAGACCTATTTTGAAACTAACCTTGTCGAATCCCTTTTCCTCGAGTCTCTTTCCCAGGACTTCTCCAACTCCGGCTAAATCAGTGACCGATTTTTCGCCCATAGGCTCCGCTACAAAGTTCCTGTGTTTCTGTGATGTACTTGACATTGTGGCTCAAATTTTATTGTTATCAGAAAAATAAATCAATAAATTGTTGAAAATAACTGAAATAAAAAACTTCTTTTTCGAGCTGAAAAAGCGGCAGGGCTGAGGGAATTGAGGGATGCTCTTTGGCTGAGGGCAGGGCAAATAGGGCCGGGCACCGGGCAATCAATCAATTCGTTTCGTTTGATTATATGAATGAATGAATGAAATGAAAAAAAAAACAAGCCAAGCCAAATAAGTGCTGCCACTTACAATCTTGACTTTATTTTTTTGGGATAATAACTAAAGAATCTAGTTCTTTAGTTATTATCCCAAAAAATTCTAGATTTAGGGCGCCTAATTAAAATGATAATAAGATTCAAACTAATAATTAATAGAATACTTTGTCGCTATTGTTCCGCGATTCAGAATGATCGGTAAAATAATATTAATGATAGAGTGGCAGAAAGAATGATGATGTTGTTGAAAGAATGAATGACATTGATTCGTCGGTTGAAGAATCACAAACTTTGACTAATAAAATAAACTTTTAAAAATAGGTAGTTTAATGTAGTGTAGTGATAGTGACCAAAATAGTGACATCACCACTATTTTTGAACCGCACGAATCAAAGTTGCGTAGGTACTTTGTAATGTAACATCCTTTACTATGAGGCGCCAATAACTTTGTTGGATAATCTATTGAGGTATATCTACCGAATAAATGCTGATATTCTATAGAACTTGGCACCGCGCCTCACCACTTCTCCTACCTTATTAGGTACCTTAAAGGTAAATATAAGAAAAAAAAAACCGGCCAAGTGCGAGTCGGACTTGCGCATGAAGGGTTCCGTAACATAATCTATAAAAACATCTTGCATTGGTTTTCAAACTAAAAGTATGTTGGCCGATGTAACAGTATATTGGCTTCACCGATGTCTGATGAAGCCAAAAAAATTTATTTCCTAGCTAATAAGTGCTTAGACAGGAAAGAATCCTAATTTTTTTTTTCTCTCTCTTTTCTTTCTTTCTTTTTTTTGTTAACCTAGTTAAGTTGTACCGATTGGGCGGTCAAAGCGACAAAGCCCTTTTTTTTCTTACGTTTATTTAATAAATTAAAAAAAAAAAAAAAAAAAAAAAAAAAAAAAAAAAAAGGTATAGCGTAGTAACATCAAATTTAACTAGATGTCGCTAAAAATGCAAACGCTAAATTTAAGGGAGGCTCCCATACAACGTTTGTTGTATGGGAGCCTCCCTTAAATATTTATTTTATTGTTTTTAGTATTTGTTGTTCTAGCAGCAACAGATATACATAATCTGTGAAATTTCAACTGTCTAGCTATCACGGTTCATGAGATTCAGCTCTGTGACAGACAGACGGACAGCGAAGTCTTAGTAATAGGGTCCCGTTTTTACCCTTTGGGTACGGAACCCTAAAAAACCAAAATGTCTAAGAACTTTCATTTTGAGGTTACGCGAATTAAGACTTAACGAACCTACCTAAAAGGAATCAGAGCGATCGTGTTTTAGGAATCCTGAATTTCAGAGTGGACACGACAGAATTGCCACCACTATGTGCCAAAATAGAAACAATAAATAACGAAGCCAAGTTATTATTGCACTTAAAAACTATCCAAAATGAGACACAATTTTCTTATAAGCTAAAATATTAGGCATAAGACAAACAAAATAGACAAAACAAAAACTTAGGTATAGATCAAGACCCGCAGCTCATACACTCATCTTTGTTTTGTAATGAGCATGTTATAGCCGCCATGTTATCATCATCGTTTCGTATACCATTCACCACTTTGCCATTCACCTTTGATTTATCAACTGTAAATTGGATCGCGTTTGCGGCCGGTTTTGTTCTTAGATAGTACATACCCGTTTTTAAACCCATCTTCCAGGCGTAAAAATGAATGGATGTCAATTTACCATAATTAGGTTCAGCCACATGAATGTTGAACGATTGGCTCTGATCAATAAACGCTCCCCGATCAGCCGCCATTTGGATGCACGTCTTGACTGAAATCTCCCATACAGTCTTGTACAAATCCTTTATTTCTTTGGGAATAGCTTCAATATTTTGAATGGATCCATTATTGTGAATGATTAGGTTTTTCATATCATCGTCCCATAATTCCGCTTCGGTCAGGTCACGCAGTAGATGATGGTTCACGACTTGGAACTCGCCTGACAGCACCCTGCGTTGGTAGATGTTAGACGTGAAAGGCTCGAAGGATTCGTTGTTGCCTAGGATTTGCGCGGTAGAGGCGGTAGGCATCGGCGCTAACAGGAGCGAGTTTCGGAGACCGTGCTTAGCGATTTTTTCTTTAAGAGAAGCCCAATTCCAGAGGTCTGTGGGTGTCTTATTCCACATATCGTATTGCAGAATTCCCTGACTCACGGGACAGCCCGCGTACGTCTCGTACGTACCATACTTCTCGGCGAGCTCGCAGCTTGCTTCCAACGCACCATAGTAAATGGTTTCAAAAATCTGCTGATTCAACTTAATCGCAGCTTCACTTTCATAGGGGATGCGCATGAGGACAAAGGTATCGGCCAATCCTTGAACTCCGATACCAATCGGCCTGTGTCTCATGTTAGAGTTCTTAGCTTCCGGAATCGGGTAGTAGTTAACATCAATGATTTTGTTTAGATTCTCTGTGATGATTTTCGAAACTTCTTTTAGCTTCTCGAAGTTGAATGTTTTGTCATCATTGACGAACATGTTCAACGCGATGGAAGCTAAATTACACACGGCGACTTCATCTGCCGATGTGTATTCGACTATTTCCGTGCAAAGATTACTGCATTTGATCGTACCCAAGTTCTTTTGATTGCTTTTGCTGTTGCACGCGTCCTTATAAAGCATGTACGGCGTTCCGGTTTCGACCTGCGCCTCAATGATAGCCTTCCACAAGACTTGAGCTCGCACTTGTTTAACAAATCTTTTCTCCTGTTCATATTTCTCGTATAGCTTTTCAAACTCCTCCCCCCAACAGTCGGCTAGACCGGGACAGTCGTGGGGACACATAAGGCTCCAATCCCCGTTACTTTCGACCCTCTTCATGAACAGGTCCGGTATCCATAGCGCGTAGAAAAGTTCCCTAGCGCGGACCTCCTCTTTACCAGTGTTTTTCTTGAGATCTAAAAACTCGAATATATCCGCGTGCCATGGCTCGAGGTAGACGGCGAACGCACCGGGCCGTTTGTTCCCTCCCTGGTCAACGTACCTAGCTGTGTTGTTGTATACTCGGAGCATAGGAACGAGTCCGTTGGAAACGCCATTGGTTCCAGCGATGTAGGTTCCTTTGGCGCGAATGCAGTGTACGTGTACCCCGATGCCGCCGGCTGACTTTGAAATAAGCGCACAATGTTTGAGCGTGTCATAGATTCCTTCGATGCTGTCGTCTTTCATGGCAATGAGGAAGCAGGAAGAAAGCTGAGGACGAGGAGTTGCGGCAGAGAACAAGGTGGGGCTCGCGTGAGTGAAGTATTTCTCTGACAGCAGGTTGTATGTTTTGATGGCTGAGTCGATATCTTCGCCGTGAATTCCGATCGATACTCGCATGAGCATGTGCTGTGGCCGCTCGGCTACCTGAAATGAAAGCATAAGGACTAGCATTAAAGAAAGGATCATTGACAAAAAATTATGGGGCCTAAGTCATGTTTGTTGCCTGATTCTTCTAGTCTTGGTCACGAGGAACAGGCGTAGCTTCACCTAGTTCCTGACGTTTCAAAGTGATCTTTGTGAATTTGATATGCAATGTAATTAGGTATGACACGTAAGCTTTTGCCAGTGGCTTCTTCAAATGTGTATTCTAAATGCCTATGGTATTTCAGGACATTTCAAGACAGTTTAATTATGCTATCTATATTCCAAGTTTCATCTAAATCAGATTGGTATTAGGCGTTTCACCACAATCATACAAAGATCCTCAATATCATTCAGTATTATAATATTAATAAGACTATTTATTATTGAGCATACAACAGCAATAGCTATGATGACAAAATTATCTTTTAATGGTTTTCTTGTCAGACTTCAGGACCCTAAAAATGTGATTGGTACTGTACTGATATATTCATTTGGCGTCATCATGAACTTACCTTGTTATCGATTTTCAGCAAATATGATCTCTCCAGAGTTTTAAAGCCAAAGTAGTTGTACATGAAATCCCTGTCATAGACTATAGCCGAGTTGAGCCTCTCCTTGTTCTCCATGATGATTTTGTGATGGTACTCGGATATCATCGGCGTTTTCTTCTTTGTGTGTGGATTGACAATATTGTACAAATCATCTACAACATCTGCAAAGAAACAGATATGACTGAGATTCAGAAATAAAATGATATTGAATAGTGTTTATAATTAACTAGCTTCTTATTATGCAAAGGCTTATTAAAGGCTTTGCTTATTTATGCAAAAAACATGGAGTCTCTGTAACAGGAGTGTAAATTGGCCACTTTGCATGAATCATTATTATGATTTGCATACCTGCAATTCTCATTTAGAAATAAGCTTAATAAAGAAATAAATAAGATCACAATTCACAACTGTAATCCCCAATAAGTACGGTAGACATCCTCTTAGATCTCCAGGCTCAGCTTCTTGAAGATGTATAAAGGGGGAGGTCAGAGGCGCGTCCAAACATAACATTTGGCACATGCCCACATTTTGCAGTAGTCAGCATTCCTTATGTGACCGGTAAGTTGCTTACTATATACAGTCGTGGTCAACTAATTAGGGACACTCTTTGGTTAAACCGAATTGTGAATTTATTTTTTATTTTCCAACGAGTCTAAACCATATTCCATATCTCTTACATGTAAGTATAATTAGTCATTTATGTGCCTGATTATACAAACAATAACAACTTCTTAAACATTAAACCTCTTTACAGTATAGCTGATAGATTATCGTAGTGCTATTTGTTCAAATAATGCTGGCTGGCCATTTAATTAGGGACACTGAGATATTGCGTTCTATTTTCAAAATTTGAATCTCAATACTTTTTTACTTCTTCTCTTATTGTTTCGTGGTAGTTTTGGCGGCAATCCCGATATTTATTTTAAGTTTTGAAAAATATTTTGAAGAAAAATGGGTAAAAATAAAAGTTGCGATCCAACACTACGAAAAATTATCATGAAGTTTGTTGTCGAGCATGGTTGGCCATACCGAAGGATAGCAGAACATTTAAATTGTTCAAAAACTATGGTATACAATGCAGTGCAACATGTCAGACGCAATAACACAGATTTAAATGTGCCCAGAACAAAAAGATCGAGAAAAACAACTCCGCAAGAAGATAGAATGATAACCAGGTTAGCTAAGAAAGATCCGTTTCTAGGCTCTATTTTAATTAAACACGAAGTGTTTGGGACAGACGAAAGAGCTGGTGTCTCAGCGAGGACCGTTCGACGACGTCTGGTAGAAGCAGGGTCCAGTAAAAGCGGAAATGAATCCAAGATTCACAAAAAAGCAGGTGAAACATGACGGTGGAAACATTAAAATGTGGGGTTCATTTTCTGGACGTGGAGTGGGACCTGTGAGGAAAGTTCAGGGTAACTTAGACCAACATCAATACAAGGCAATATTGGAGGAAACGATGCTTCCCTATGTTGAGGAGCATCTCCCTATTATATGGACGTTTCAGCATGATAACGACCCGAAACATACCGCCCGTTCAGTCAAGTCGTTTCTTACTAGTCAGTCAGTATTGGTGCTAGATTGGCCAGCAAATAGCCCGGACCTTAACCCAATCGAGCACCTTTGGCACGAAATCAAGAAAAAAGTAGCCACTTATCGTACCACAACTTTAGATGAACTTAATGAAGCTTTTTGTGAGGCATGGGCAAACATTCCTGTCGAAACATGCCAGAAACTGATAATGTCTATGCCACATCGGTGTCAAGCGGTAATTACTAACAAAGGTTTTGCTACTGGGTACTGATTTTACACGTAATAAAATGGAGCTGTTAAAGATATTATAATACTGCAGATTATTCGTTTTGTTTAACTCTATTTTTCATTATAGTTTACTGTCCTTAATTAAATGTCCAGCTACAGAATTATACCTTAAAATTGAATACATGTTCAACCTTTGATATTAAATACTTTTTTCTATTTATTTATTCTTTTATTTACAGCCATTTAAAGCATAATAATCGGACCAAATTATGCAAATAATAGTTACTGAGAAATCAATAGGGTTTTATATTTGTATGTACATAACCGGTTATTGTTCTTCACTATCTTGCATGTCCCTAATTAGTTGACCACGACTGTATATCAGTAACTTACCAGAAAAGTGTTTCTTTGTCTCCTTGTGCAGGTTAGATATAGCAAGTCTGGCAGCTAGAATGGCATAATCTGGGTGGTCCGTGGTCTTGGTAGCTGCTGTCTCGGCAGCCAAGTTATCTAGTTCCACTGTGGTGACTCCAGAGTATATGCCACTGATTACCTTTAGGGTTATACATACCTGTACAATCAAAGAAAGTATTAGCAGAGGTAAAATATGTATTTTTGTATGTTTGTAATAGATTAACTAAAAACTACTACTACCTATTCTTTAACTACTATCTGAAATAAATATTGGTGGACTACACACACAGCATCGTTAACCCCAAAGTAAGCAAAGTTTGTACTATGGGAACCAGATAACTGATAGAATAATTATATACTTTTTTTTTGTAAATAATGTTTATTATATGTATTAACACCCAGACACAGGACAAATATGTTCATCACACAAATGTTAATCCTGAGTGGGAATCGAACCCACAACCTATACCGCAGAAGGCAGTTACTACCAACCAAGCTGTCAGGCCAGTCATAATAATGGCCTTTATTGCTGGATAAGTAAGAATTTGACATTTCACATTAAAATATAATAAAAATAAAAAAATTATGCCTCAGCTTGTCTTGAGCAGATAGCTAGTACCTATATAATAAATTCAGTGAAATAACTTACTGGGTCAACAAAGTCCATGTTCAATCCATAGCAGAGTTTTTTGATCCGAGATGTAATTTTGTCAATATGGACCTCTTCCATTCTCCCACCTACAACACAAAATAGAGATTATGACTTCACATTAGCATAAAAAATATATTTGTTGATTAATTATTTCTTATTTTGACATCACATTGGTGGCAATTCTGTTATCCTCAAAATGACAGTCTTTTACGAAATTTTGGCCAGTTTGTCAAGACAACAGAATTAAAAACCTTTAAAAATATCAGTGTTTCTTTTTACTATATTATGCATAAAAACCTTCCTCTTGAATCACACTATCTATAAAAAATATCGCATCAAAATCTGTTGCATAGTTTTAAAGATCTAAGCATACATAGAGACAGACAGACAGACAGCAGGAAGCGACTTTGTTTTATACCTACAATGTAGTGATGAAATGCTTAGCAATACCATAAAAAACGCTATTTTAATATTATGGCATATTTTAGTACTTTTTATGGTTCTCTACCCAAAGGGTAAAAACAGGACCCTATTACTAAGACTTGCTGTCCATCTGTCTGTCACAGGGCTGTATCTCATGAACTGTAATAGCTAGACAGTTGAAATTTTCACAGATGATGTATTTCTGTTGATGCTATAACAACAAATACTAAAAACAGAATAAAATAAATATTTAAGTAGGGCTCCTATACAACAAACGTGTTTTTTTTGCCGTTTTTTATAGATAATGGTATGGAACCCTTTAAGCGTGAGTCCCGCCTCACACTATTCTTTTAACTATTTCAGTAAGTAGGTAGTTAAATGTGTTAGGCGTGATGCGTTACTTACGTAATTGTCACGACCTTAGTAGGTACTTGGGGATTACAGTAGTGATCCTATTTATGTTTTATTTACATAATGGGGCTTTTAGGGCAGAAGTGCATCTTAAATGGTAGTATTGATAGTTTATGGTTAGTACTGTTAATAGCTCAAGGAATAAAAGAAAACGACCGCTTTTCTAGTCAGTAGTCGTTACTATTAATTTTGTACCTATGTACAGTAAAAAGACATATAATGAGACCGATCTTAGGTATTAATTAACAGAAAACACAAACGAATCAGGCAATAATGCCTAAGTTCTAACCATGCAATATCATCTACCGAACTGTTGCAATTACCTAGGTTCTATAACCAGGTGCGTATCAATATGTTTTTCAGTTAAAAAGTTATCTAGATTTGTCGAAGTGCAATCGGACTGGAAAGTTTCGCGACTTAAATTTATATTGGAAGAAAACACCGTTTAGATACACATAGCTTACCTCTTTTGTAGACATGCAGCTTATTAGACTTTCCAACCATTGTGTAATATGATAGCTTCCTTGTTTGCTACTTTATTTCAATCAACAAAGAAAGAAATAACTTTTAATCCACGACGCTCAAGTTGCGCGTGCGATCGACCGGCAGTCATTGACAATTTGACAGTCGAACATGGTTACGCAAAACAGAACCAAGAACAACCCACCAAACCAACACGCACCTCGAAATAAATTTAGGTTAAGCCCAAGATTTTGGCAAATAACAAACCCAAAAAAAAGAGAAAGACTGCTGTCCGTCTGTCTGTCTGTCTGTCTGTCCGTCGTGTCTGTCACCAGGCTGTATCTCATAAACCGTGATAGCCAGTGGCGTAGCGTGCCATAAATGTATCAACTTATATTATTGGGGGGCCCCAAATAAGGGGTAAAGATTTTTCTGACTTTTAGAGTTCCGTATCCAAAGGATAAAAACGGGACCCTATTACTAAGACTCCGCTGTCCGTCTGTTTGTCACCAGGCTGTATCTCATGAACCGTGATAGCTAGACAGTTGAAATTTTCACAGATGATGTACCTATTTCTGTTACCGTTAGAACAATAAATACTAAAAAACGGGTAAAGTGCGTAAACTTTGTATATTAAGTAATTATCAATGGTTTTTGTACTACATTTTTATTATTACTCCTCCAAGTTCATTTTATAAGTTGGTCGACTATTACGTTTATTACTCGTAAACTTGTAACGCCTACATAGTTGTGATAGTTTAGCTTTTAACTTCAGTATTTTAAAGACCTATCCAACGATACCCCATACAATGGATTACGTGAGAAAGAAAAACATCTCGACTTTCAGGTATAGGGAAGGTACCCTAATAAAGCAAGAACAGCAAGAAATACTAAAAACACAATAAAATAAATATTTAAGTGGGGCAACAACAAACGTGTTTTTTTTTGCCGTTTTTTTATTGATAATGATACGGAACCCTTCATGCACGAGTCCGACTCGCACATGGCCGGTTTTTTTTATGATGTCCCGCTTTTGACGAAAGTATCCCGCTTTGCTTTGAGTAACACTTATAAGAAGTCAAAATCCCGCTTTGCCTGAATAAAAATCTGGCAACGCTGGTAGCAACACTGTATAGGTGTACGTTATTTCGCGAGTTGATGTTACTAATGAACACTAATGTATCACTAATATCCATAAACCTATGTAGTCAAAATTTCTTCTACTTCTTTTCTGAAATAAATTACTGTTTTACTTTTCTGAAATAATATTTTGTGGTACCCGACAAACTGGGGGTGTTTTTTAGGATAAAATACCTATTTACTATGATTTAGACATTATATTGAATAATGAAATTAAAATATCAAGAGTTTCTATACAACTTTGTTTTAATCTAATTATCTCATATTATTATGTGATATGTTTTGTGGTTTGGTTCTGTTTTGCATAGCGATGTCCTCATTCGTTTGACAACAAATAGCGCGGGAGAAATGGTATCACTCAATAGCATTTTGGTAAACGAAAACTATAGCCTCTGGCAGTCAGAGTCACTGTCTTTGATGTAGTAAGGACGACAGGACAAGAGGAGTGACTACCTCCTTGGACTAACAATAAACAATGCTACACTCCATGCAAATGTATCCCAAAAACGGATTCAAGAGTTCTAGGGAAAACAAAATGAAACACTACGCAGTATGGTCTAACAAATATAGCCAAAGGAGAACAAAGGAGATAGACATAGTAATAAGGTCCCGTTTTTACCCTTTGGGTACGGAACTCTGAAAACGTTCCTTTTCTAGCAGTCAGGTCAGCGAACTCAATGCGAACGTGAAGCAGTCCGCGCTCTCTATGTTCTGAGGAGTTTTTTGTTTATCTGTGATGTAGTACTGACATGAGTCAACTGTCACTGTCAATTATGTCATGTTTATTTACATCGTTCCATTCATCTAGTCAATCAAATCAAGCCCAAAGACAAAGAGCATATAAGTACCCAAAGAGCTGGTCAAGCCAATAAAAAAGCCAAGCAAAAATTTTGTTTCGTTCTACAGCCACTTTACAGACCAGACACTATCGTGTTTTCAGTTTTGTTTTGTTGTGTTGAAAGGCGAGTTAGTTGTGGTCATGTGCACAGAGCAGTCATGATGTGGTTCGTCCTTTTAAGCTACCTTTGTTTTTGAATGGCTGGCTATAAAAGTAAAATAATTTATCGGCTAGTGACTGACCAAGAAAAAAATATGCATAGGTGACGAAAATAATAAAACTTTACGTACCTATTACACATAGCTAACGCTGGTGCCTGTTCAGGATATTCAGTTTTACTGAAAGGAAAATGAGTTCAAATGGTCTGAGCGACAATCATGAAAACCATCTACGGCCTCCAAACGTGCCAACTCCAGATTGGAGTTCAGAAAGCCATAAAATCTTCACTAGAACTGATGTTGAAGAAAAGGTTAGAATTTACCTATTTGTTATTGCCACAGATCCATGTTATTGTCCAAGTAGGCACATACCTATTTGGAATAGCAAGTAGGTATTCTATCAGTTATCTAGTTCCCATAGTACAAGCTTTGCTTAGTTTAGGGTTGGATGGAGCTCTGTGTAAAGTCCACCACCATACCAATATCTTACCAAATCATTGGTAGTCTTAGCGACTTCTTCGTCTCTATTGCTGTTCAGTTGCAATACACAAGCACCGCTGGGGAACCTGCGCAACGACATCGGAGCATCTATACTTGATAGCAAACTGGATATTTTTAGGGTTCTGTACCTCAAAAGAAAAAAACGGAACCGATAAAGGATCACTTGTGCGTCTGTCTGTCTGTCTGTCCGTCTGTCACAGCCGGTTTGCACCAAAACTACTAGACCGATTGAGTTGAAATTTGGTAAACATATGTAAATTGTTGACCCAAAGATGAACATGTAAAGTAAAATAATGAATTTTAAACTAAGGGGCCACTATTGGGGGGGTAAACCTGAAAATTAAAAAAAAATATTCGCAAACTGTATCATGTGACATATCAAAATGAAAGAGGTTGTTGTCAGCAACTCAGATATATTTTATAATTTTAGCTAAAACTCCTTATCTCTGAAACTACTAAGCTTAAAATTTTGAAATAAATATGGAATATGGCCTCACAGCTCATGATGGCCTCACAGCTCAGTTGGTAGTTACTCTGCCTTCTGCGCTGTAGGTTGTGGGTTCGATCCCCACCCAGGGCAAATATTTGTGTGATGAACATAGATGTTTGTTCTGTGTCTGGGTGTTAATATGTATAATAAGTATGTATTTACAAAAAAAAAAAAAAAAGTATATAAGTATTCTATCAGTTATCTGGTTCCCATAGTACAAGCTTTGCTTAGTTTGGGGCTAGATTGCGCTGTGTGTAAAGTCCGCCAATATTTGTTTATTATTTATTATAGTTCCTTGCCTACAGATTACAGGAAAACCTATTAGAAGTTTGAGTATTCAAAGTAACAGGAATATTCTCAATATAACCCCCCCCAGGCCGATACAGCCGCAACCACTATGTCCCTGCTTTTTATTTATAGACTAGCGACCCGCCCCGGCTTCGCACGGGTAGCATGTTATTATTATACATATAAACCTTCCTCCTGAATCACTCTATCTATTAAAAAAAACCGCATCAAAATCCGTTGTGTAGTTTTAAAGATATAAGCAAACATACATACATACATACATACAGACGCGGGAAGCGGAAAGCGACTGCTTTATACTATGTAGTGATAATGGTACGGAACCCTTTGTGCGCGGGTCCGACTCGCACTTGGCTGGTTTTTTATTTACTTATTGTATTTATTTTTCTCACAGCCTACTCAGGGAATTGCTGAACATCCCAAAAAAGAAGAAATGGAATACCTAATAACAAAGACAAATCATGATGCAAATATTCATAAAACACCCCAGAGGCCTAGCAGTCAGAATGTTTTTGGGAGTGCTGCGTCCCACTCAGTGCTGTCACGGATTACAGGAGATGTGGCCCTCACTCCAACTAACTTACACACACCATTGTACAGTAATACCAATCCGCATAGTACTATGTCTGCCATGACTCCAGCGGCCAGTGGTTCTAATCAAGCAAAAAATAGTATTAAACTACAGTAAGTTTATAAGTTTATAATAATCCTTTGCCAACTGGCAACCAAACATGTGAATGACATGTGAAGTTATAGAGACCACGGCTTTTCACTTGTTACGGTCCTGACAGGTTTAGAGTACACTTATTTATTTCATCTTACACTAATTCATTAAAATTTAACATTTAACTTACACACAGATATACATATAGAATCCTAATTCTATTCTAAATTCTATTACATGTATAATATTTTAAAAATAAATAAAAATTGATAACAAGTAAATTTAAAATAAAAATATAAATTAAAATCAGGATGTCAGAACATTAGTATAAAATCATAGTTATAATAACAATAAATAATTTAATAAAATACGTACATTATCAGTTAAAATCTCACATTGTCATTTATACATCATCATTCTCACAAAACCTCAGACATAATAATAGCGCGCGTCACAGTCCGAATTGAGGGTACAGCAAAAAACCTATGTCTTCTGCCTCGAAGAAAACTGTTTGGATTACTCCGCCTCTACGTAGAGGCGGAGTAATCTGTCACTCAGATCAGGAGCATCAATTGCATTGCAAAAGACTTAAAGGCAGTTCCTATTTGGTCATTATGCTCTTCTTGTTTCCAGCGAATTATAGCTTAAGGGGCTCCCAGTCGACGATTGCTCTTTTTCGAAACGAAAAAAGAAATACTTCTGAACAAGCCACATCTCCTATTTTTATAAGTATATTACTTCAGGTTCCTACCTAGATTTCTATTAAGCTGAAAACATAATAGCAGAAACTTTTCACGATAAATATATTATTTCGAAATGATACGTTTTAGAATTTATGATAGAAATATTTTATATACCTACTATTAAAATCAACTTGTGATTTATTGTTAAAGATAGGTAATATGTAGATCTAGATTTCTATTAGAATAGATTTTTGATAAGTAATTATACATAATTTACCGACGTGTGTTTGTCGTCATTGCAGCGGTCGGTAGGATTATTTATCGAAGTGATTAAAGATGGGTACATCTTTATTCACTTAAACTATACATTATAAAATAGGAGATGTGGCTTGTTCACAAGTATTTCTTTTTTCGTTTCGAACAAAAATAATCCTTGACTGGGAGCGCCTTAAGTGACCCAATAGGAACTTTTCTTGACCTGGTTAAATTAATAGCATTTGTTAAATAATCTGAAATCTGAGTTATACATACAGTCGTGGTCAACTAATTAGGGACATGCAAGATAGTGAAGAACAATAACCGGTTATGTACATACAAATATAAAACCCTATTGATTTCTCAGTAACTATTATCTGCATAATTTGGTCCGATTATTATGCTTTAAATGGCTGTAAATAAAAGAATAAATAAATAGAAAAAAGTATTTAATATCAAAGGTTGAACATGTATTCAATTTTAATGTATAATTCTGTAGCTGGACATTTAATTAAGGACAGTAAACTATAATGAAAAATAGAGTTAAACAAAACGAATAATCTGCAGTATTATAATATCTTTAACAGCTCCATTTTATTACGTGTAAAATCAGTACCCAGTAGCAAAACCTTTGTTAGTAATTACCGCTTGACACCGATGTGGCATAGACATTATCAGTTTCTGGCATGTTTCGACAGGAATGTTTGCCCATGCCTCACAAAAAGCTTCATTAAGTTCATCTAAAGTTGTGGTACGATAAGTGGCTACTTTTTTCTTGATTTCGTGCCAAAGGTGCTCGATTGGGTTAAGGTCCGGGCTATTTGCTGGCCAATCTAGCACCGATACTGACTGACTGGTAAGAAACGACTTGACTGAACGGGCGGTATGTTTCGGGTCGTTATCATGCTGAAACGTCCATATAATAGGGAGATGCTCCTCAGCATAGGGAAGCATCGTTTCCTCCAATATTGCCTTGTATTGATGTTGGTCTAAGTTACCCTGAACTTTCCTCACAGGTCCCACTCCACGTCCAGAAAATGAACCCCACATTTTAATGTTTCCACCGCCATGTTTCACCTGCTTTTTTGTGAATCTTGGATTCATTTCCGCTTTTACTGGACGCCGTACGTATTGCCTTCCATCTGAAGAAAACAAATTAACCTTGGTCTCGTCAGAGAATAATACATGTTGCCATTGGGCGTAGGTCCAATGTCCATATTTACGTGCAAACGCCAAACGAGCATTTCTATGTTCTTTCTTCAACAACGGTACTTTGCGAGCCACTCTTCCGAACAACCCTGCTTCTACCAGACGTCGTCGAACGGTCCTCGCTGAGACACCAGCTCTTTCGTCAGTCCCAAACACTTCGTGTTTAATTAAAATAGAGCCTAGAAACGGATCTTTCTTAGCTAACCTGGTTATCATTCTATCTTCTTGCAGAGTTGTTTTTCTCGATCTTTTTGTTCTGGGCACATTTAAATCTGTGTTATTGCGTCTGACATGTTGCACTGCATTGTATACCATAGTTTTTGAACAATTTAAATGTTCTGCTATCCTTCGGTATGGCCAACCATGCTCGACAACAAACTTCATGATAATTTTTCGTAGTGTTGGATCGCAACTTTTATTTTTACCCATTTTTCTTCAAAATATTTTTCAAAACTTAAAATAAATATCGGGATTGCCGCCAAAACTACCACGAAACAATAAGAGAAGAAGTAAAAAAGTATTGAGATTCAAATTTTGAAAATAGAACGCAATATCTCAGTGTCCCTAATTAAATGGCCAGCCAGCATTATTTGAACAAATAGCACTACGATAATCTATCAGCTATACTGTAAAGAGGTTTAATGTTTAAGAAGTTGTTATTGTTTGTATAATCGGGCACATAAATGACTAATTATACTTACATGTAAGAGATATGGAATATGGTTTAGACTCGTTGGAAAATAAAAAATAAATTCACAATTCGGTTTAACCAATGAGTGTCCCTAATTAGTTGACCACGACTGTATATATAGTTATATACATGCTGTATTTTTTCAGAAACTGTGTTTCAACTGTTAGTTTGGGATGTGAATTAAAGTTACTGGAAATATACTGCAAAACACGATATTCAGAATACAATCCAGCAAGATTTCAAGGTGTTGTGATGAAAATTCTTGATCCTCGTGCAACAGCATTGGTTTTCAGGTTTGTAAGAAAACTACTCAGAAAAATTACATTCTCTACAATCTACATACACACGTAACACGTAACACGAAACTCTTGCGGACTGCTAGTATGAAATAACCTTCCATTGTACGAATAACGATTTTTTTAATTATCCAAATAACTCCATGAATCCTGATTGGTGATATGATATCTGGAATGTAGCAGGACCTACATAAAGATTAATGTAATCACCTTTAAATCTATATTTTACAGATCTGGAAAAATTGTTTGTACTGGAGCCAGAAATGAACATGATTCCTATTTGGCAGCTCGGAAGTTTGCCAGAATAATACACAAACTGGGCTACCCTGTAAGTAAAAAAATAAAAAAATAGGATCAAGACTAGAATTCCCTAGTACGGTAAAAAGGGGGAAAAAAGATATCTAAGGGGGTAGTCAGAGGCACGTCCAAACCTTATGTTAGGCACAATACCCACATTTTGCAGTAGTTAGCATTCCACACTTAATAGGTTGCATGCCCGTCGCCGCTTACAAGAATACTAACTGGTTTTTTGAATGTCGAGGTACCTCCTCGGCCAACACGGCTTTTTTCCCCGGCTTTATAGACAACTAGCTTTTGCCTGCGACTTCGCCCGCGTAGATTCAGAGTTAATTTACTGTTTTAATTCGACTATAATGTAAAACATTGAATATCAAAAGAAAATTTTGGGAAAAAGTAGACTATGTCCGTTCTAAGACCTTAAACTATTTTTATAAGTTTCATCACAATTGGCCCAGCGGCTGCGGTTTGGCTTAGATAACGTCACAGACATTAAGACAGACACGACTTTCGCATTTATAATATTAGTATACTATATTATCTAATTTAACTCAATTATATTATCATTTCAGGCCAGATTCCTGGACTTTAAAATTCAGAACTTCTGCGCTACAGCAGACCTGCGTTTCCCCATCCGCCTGGAATCCTTACAAATGGCGCACGGCCAGTTCGCATCCTATGAGCCCGAACTATTTCCGGGCCTTATTTACCGCATGGTGCGCCCAAGGGTTGTGCTGCTAATATTTGTGAATGGCAAAATCGTGTTTACAGGTGAGGTTGTTTCTAGAGTTAATTATCATCATTCTCTCCCCTCGCGTAGCGGATTAACCTTGAGTTCAAATGCGGAAAAGAGAATCCACATACATCATTTACATGCTCGAAAATGAGACTAAGTTAGTTTATCATGAGACGAAAAAGTAGGTAAACATCCATCCACTCTGATTGCATGTCCACTGATAGTCGTCTTCTACTGTTAAATCCTTGTCTTTACTCTTTAGTTTAATACAATGAGAATTTGACAGTTGATGCTGTTAATTTTCATATGTATAAATCTAAATAGCCACTAGGTATTGTAGTTCTGTATCTAATTAAATGTCTGAAAAAAAATTGGTTGCCTGTAAAGTCGGTTTTACGGGCGAAGATTTTACGTGACAAAATGTAAATGGTCCGGCGGGCCTCTCTCTCGTTCGGTGACTCATCGTAACAGACGTGAGCGGGCGTTACACTTTTTCATGAGTCATGAGTCAAAAACAATTTCTTTGAAACATTCTACCTGTGAAAGTAAGGTACTTGTATCACAAATAAAATGCATAATATATCTTCTTTGCAGGTGGAAGAAGCAGAAATGAAATCAGCGAGGCCCTTGATATAATTTACCCCATATTGAGAAGTTTTAGAATTAGTTAAGAATAGGGTAAAATAAGAGTGTACCTATGGTACCTATACCTACCTATATAATCAATTATTTATTTATCAAGCCTTTTATTGTACCTAATTACTATTATTAATGATCTGTAAAATTTGAATCATTCTCTAGTGAACTACTAGTAAATAAAACTTTTTAAATGATGTGAGTACAAGTATTAGACCTTTGCAATTTTGTAATATAATTTTATAAAAATGATGTTTTTTTATTATCTACTATACAGGGTGTCCGGTAATTAATGGATAACCCCGCAGGTACTTGTGGGGGGGCAAGGAGGCAATTCAGAAAAAAATTAAAAATAAATCTATCTGCAACGGTCTAAGATTTTTTTTTTTTCAAAGTCCTAAATTTGATACCTTTGTTCAAGCTTTTGAACACTACGGCTACAAATTCAATGATAACGAATTGATTTTCTCTGCAAATAACCGTGGATAATTGGCCTTGCTATGGCGCATCACAAATTATTCCTAGCCACAACTGTTTGTTTTTTTCTAACACTTGAAAATAAAAATAAGTGTAGGGTCATTGCGCTGGTTTCGCGACCACCGTCAGTATGCGACCATTTCAGGGACCTGCTGCAGAAATACTAAGAAATTAAGAATTCCATATCTCTTTTCCAAACGAAATTCTGGTATATACAGAGCAGGATAGATCTATTGTTCTTACCTATTTGAATTGGCACTATAGTATTACCCGAAATTAAACAAACCCACGCTCATTTCGGCGCCCGCACTCCTCGCGTGAACGGGTTCACGAAATTACAAAAAAAATAGTGAGCACGTGCTGCTTTCGGAGTTAGTATTTAATGATTTATTTATATAATGACTGATTGATAGTGTTTTATTCCTAAGAAAATTATTTTTCTACGCATTTGCGCAATTTTTATAAAGAAAATATACAAAAACATGTAAAATATTGAGTGGTCGCATACCAAAATATAATTTTTCATGTTATTTGACTTTACGACCACATGGTCGCAAATTGACTGTTTGATTGCAAACTTTATTTATCTCCCTTGTTACTATAATAATAAAGGTTACGGATTTTGTGACTTTTTTAACATATTCTTAATAGCTGTTTTGTTACCATCGGTTTGCGACCGCATAAACATTCGTAAATACTGTACAAATATATAATAATGATCGCCTAACATACCCCAACTTTAGTTTGCGACCGCGGCTGACGTCAGTTTACGTCTTAAAATGTATGTGAATTTAACGGTCGCATATTGGATGTAATAATTTGATGTATTATTTTACGACCACTATGATGTTAGTATTTATATTACAGTTTTGGTACAGATGTTACAAAACAGATGATTAGAAATAAAGAAATTATTAATAATAACATGATAATGTAGCATTATTTTTAATCAATTATGAGTAATTTCCCTTTCAGACAGTGGTCGTAAACTAAAGTAGGGGGTGGTCGTATACTAAGAAAATCGGACGCAAACTAGCATATCACCCTATTTCTCAATAAAAAATTATTTATAATTAAGTCTAATAATATATATACATATTTAAGGTTTTTAATATATCTTGATCATATATGGAACCATGACAAACCCTTTCAATAAATGTCGAGTAAACATTTCATACTAATAAGCTGACCCAAAGTTGGGTACCACGCTAATCGGTCGTAATCCGGCGCAATGACCCTACGCGATTTTTTTTGATAAAGTTTGAGCACCTGTGGTATAAAAAAAACGTATGTAACGTAGTAAGACCGGGGTGGCCCACAGCTTAAAAAACATGCCTACTTCATGTAGTTTCTTAAAAGGTATCACACTAAAAAAATTTATTATCAAATTACCGAGTTATGGCTACCTATGTTTCTCTAGCCTTATTTTTCTTATAACAAAAACGTTAAGGAATTTATTTTGAAAATCAGTGAAAGTGTATTTTGTGGTGGTTGGGGTGTTATTAATAATTGAAACAACAATTTCAAATAGGTAATCTTATAATAAATGTTCAAATTGTTTGCCACCTACTCTCATACAGGCTCTACATCTTCTTATGAACGACCTTTTCAATAGGCGCGAATACCTGCGCTCTGCAATTTCTCGAGCCGCTTCCAAAACACGTCTACGAAGTTCTTGTATTGTTGCGATTAGTTTTTTGTACACTATTTCTTTCAAGCAGCCCAAATAAAAAAAGTCCAGTGGGTTTAGGTCGGGCGATCGTGGTGGCCATAAAATAGGTCCCAAGCGGCCGATCCATCTGTTGGGATACTGCTCGTTCAGGTACCGACGTACGGGTGTAGCGAAATGTGCTGGGCACCCATCATTTTGCAGCCACATTCTTTGACGGACCAACAAAGGTAGGTACATCTTCTAATAGGCCAGGTAAATCATTTTGTAAAAATGTCAAATAACCCGGTCCATTTAGGTTTCCTGGCAATTCGAATGGGCCAATAATTTGACCATTTAATATTCCAGTCCAATAATTAATTTTAAATTGGTATTGGGATCTGTCTTCGCGCATTATGTGAGGATTTTCTATTTGCCAGCTATGGAGATTGTGTAGGTTAAGGTTGATTCGGTTGATTCGTCGCTCCACAATATCTGGTCGAAAAACTCCGCGTCTTCATTAATTTTGCTCAATTTGGCGACAAAAATTTAATCTTGCATCATAGTCCCTTGGCTCTAAAGTTTGCACACGGCTCACATGGTAAGGATGAAATTTGTGTTTCTTCAAAATGCTATGTACCTACTGTCGACTTTCCAATGCCTTCCCGTCTTGCTATTTCTCTTATTGAAACAGAAGGATCTTCCGCAATGACATTATTTACAGGTATTCTTCCTTGTGAGAAAGCGTTGTGCACTCGAATGAAGACACGATAGTCAGGGTGGCGCACGTTAGGGTATCTCTCCCGATAGAGTAGGTACAGCAGCTGCGTTGCCATTACCGCCACACTCCCCATAAATGAAATGCATGTTAGCATACTCCTGATCTGAGTACTGTATGCATTTCACTTGACACCAATAATCCAATCGTAGTGCACAAAACAATGTATCCGGAGTCTCACTTAAATATTTATTTTATGCTGTTTTTAGAGAAATACATCATCTGTGAAAATTTCAACTGTCTAGCTATCACGGTTCACGAGATACAGCCTGGTAACAGACAGACGGACAGCGGTGTCTTCGTGTCATCGTGTAGGTACTTACAGCTACATAATCTACTGCCACAATGCATCGATGATGGGTCAGAAAGTCATGATTCGACTTGATTTTATGAAGAAAATGTATACACAGTTAGTAGAGCCCTGGCTCAAAATCCGACTGGCAATTCGTACTATGACTACTACGCACGTAAAAATTAAAATGATAGATATATTAGGAGCAAAAACAGATGAAGACCAAGGTGAAGGTCAAGTTGATGGTTCAGGTGAAGGTTAGTCATCATCCAGCAATGACCTTCAGTCAGTCGAGGGCCCAAATGTGAGGAAAAGAAAAGTCTGCGGTCTCTGTTCCTATACAAAAGGTGCATGACAAAGTTATATTGCACAAAATGTAACTCTGCAATTTGTGGTGAACACAAAGTTGATTATTGCATTGAATGCGCATCTAAATAGTAGTTTTTATATTTTTGTTTGAATGATAAGACTGTTATAATTTATGTTCGCCAAAGAAGAAAAGGCTATTTTATGTCGTTTTTTTGGAACGAAGTTCCTTATCGCGCGTTGTGAAAGGGGGCTAGACGGAAAAAATTCTTACGAAAAGTTTTCACGAAAAGTTGTCACGACAATTTTTTGCTATAGTATATCTATTAATATATAAATAATAATAATAATAATAAATAATAAATATTGGTGGACATTTTACACATCGCCATCTAGCCCCAAACTAAGCAAAGCTTGTACTATGGGAACTAGATAACTGATAGAATACTTAAATACTTTTTTTTTGTAAATAAATACTTAAGATACATACTAACACCCAGACACAGAACAAACATCTATGTTCATCACATAAATATTTGCACTGGGTGGGGATCGAACCCACAACCTACAGCGCTGAAGGCAGAGTTACTACCAACTGAGCTGTGAGGCTGTCATATAATTAATAATTATTATCTATTAAGTCATATATTAATTGTGTCGAGGTCGAGGTCGAGGTGGAAGTGGAGGTCGAGGTCGAGGTGGAGGTGGAGGTCGAAGTCGAGGTCGAAGTCGAAGTCAAAGTTGATTCCCCTTCCCTTGTCCCACGTTATTTTGTGAGAACTTCGTTCCATCCGGGTGTCCCTTGACACCTCTCAAGTTTTTTTTATTTATTTTTTTCTAAGCGTGTATCTTATTTGAACTCTTACAAATAGTGTCATATAAGGTATAAAATAAATAATTCTGTAGAAAAACATGAATTGATAGTTTTATTTACTAAAACAATACTTGGTTTATGTATACAGTCGTGGTCAACTAATTAGGGACATGCAAGATAGTGAAGAACAATAACCGGTTATGTACATACAAATATAAAACCCTATTGATTTCTCAGTAACTATTATTTGCATAATTTGGTCCGATTATTATGCTTTAAATGGCTGTAAATAAAAGAATAAATAAATATTTAATATCAAAGGTTGAACATGTATTCAATTTTAAGGTATAATTCTGTAGCTGGACATTTAATTAAGGACAGTAAACTATAATGAAAAATAGAGTTAAACAAAACTAATAATCTGCAGTATTATAATATCTTTTACAGCTCCATTTTATTACGTGTAAAATCAGTACCCAGTAGCAAAACCTTTGTTAGTAATTACCGCTTGACACCGATGTGGCACAGACATTATCAGTTTCTGGCATGTTTTGACAGGAATGTTTGCCCATGTCTCACAAAAAGCTTCATTAAGTTCATCTAAAGTTGTGGTACGATAAGTGGCTACTTTTTTCTTGATTTCGTGCCAAAGCTGCTCGATTGGGTTAAGGTCCGGGCTATTTGCTGGCCAATCTAGCACCGATACTGACTGACTGGTAAGAAACGACTTGACTGAACGGGCGGTATGTTTCATGTCGTTATCATGCTGAAACGTCCATATAATAGGGAGATGCTCCTCAGCATAGGGAAGCATCGTTTCCTCCAATATTGCCTTGTATTGATGTTGGTCTAAGTTACTCTGAACTTTCCTCACAGGTCCCACTCCACGTCCAGAAAATGAACCCCACATTTTAATGTTTCCACCGCCATGTTTCACCTGCTTTTTTGTGAATCTTGGATTCATTTCCGCTTTTACTGGACGCCGTACGTATTGCCTTCCATCTGAAGAAATCAAATTAACCTTGGTCTCGTCAGAGAATAATACATGTTGCCATTGGGCGTAGGTCCAATGTCCATATTTACGTGCAAACGCCAAACGAGCATTTCTATGTTCTTTCTTCAACAACGGTACTTTGCGAGCCACTCTTCCGAACAACCCTGCTTCTACCAGACGTCGTCGAACGGTCCTCGCTGAGACACCAGCTCTTTCGTCTGTCCCAAACACTTCGTGTTTAATTAAAATAGAGCCTAGAAATGGATCTTTCTTAGCTAACCTGGTTATCATTCTATCTTCTTGCGGAGTTGTTTTTCTCGATCTTTTTGTTCTGGGCACATTTAAATCTGTGATAATGCGTCTGACCATGTTGCACTGCATTGTATACCATAGTTTTTGAACAATTTAAATGTTCTGCTATCCTTCGGTATGGCCGACCATGCTCGACAACAAACTTCATGATAATTTTTCGTAGTGTTGGATCGCAACTTTTATTTTTACCCATTTTTCTTCAAAATATTTTTCAAAACTTAAAATAAATATCGGGATTGCCGCCAAAACTACCACGAAACAATAAGAGAAGAAGTAAAAAAGTATTGAGATTCAAATTTTGAAAATAGAACGCAATATCTCAGTGTCTTTAATTAAATGGCCAGCCAGCATTATTTGAACAAATAGCACTACGATAATCTATCAGCTATACTGTAAAGAGGTTTAATGTTTAAGAAGTTGTTATTGTTTGTATAATCGGGCACATAAATGACTAATTATACTTACATGTAAGAGATATGGAATATGGTTTAGACTCATTGGAAAATAAAAAATAAATTCACAATTCGGTTTAACCAAAGAGTGTCCCTAATTAGTTGACCACGACTGTATAAGCAGAAATAATTTAAAAAAAATTATAATAAAATAAAATATTAAGTGCTAAAAATTGCTCGTCGAATCGACGTATGGTTAGGTTTAAAAGGGGTATATGCGAAGGTTAGGTGTCTAGGGTTAAGAAACTACATGAAGTAGGCATGTTTTTAAGCTGTGGGCCACCCCGGTCTTACTACGTTACATACGTTTTTTTTATACCACAGGTGCTCAAACTTTATCAAAAAAAATCGCTTACACTCATTTTTATTTTCAAGTGTTAGAAAAAAACAAACAGTTGTGGCTAGGAATAATTTGTGATGCGCCATAGCAAGACCAATTATCCACGGTTATTTGCAGAGAAAATCAATTCGTTATCATTGAATTTGTAGCCGTAGTGTTCAAAAGTTTGAACAAAGGTATCAAATTTAGGACTTTGAAAAAAAAAAATAATCTTAGACCGTTGCAGATAGATTTATTTTTTATTTTTTTCTGAGTTGCCCCCTTGCCCCCCCCCCCCTCAAGTACCTGCGGTGTTATCCATTAATTACCGGCATCGACTACATAGCCTAATAAGCCTACATAAGCCTGGGCTTTGTAGTCGATGATTACCGGACACCCACGACGCGGTGAGTGAGCATGATGACGGTTGAACCGATTTAGATGAAACTTTGAATAGCTATGACTTTATGTTATTTCATAAAATGTATAGTGATTTTTGCAATGCCCCACCAGGCTCATAGTATGGGCCAATAATTATAGGTATTTAAATTATTATAAGACCAGTAAAAAAATCTACTTTGGCTTGGATACCTACAATCTAAATGTGAGCTGAGCTGAGAAACATTTCTTGCAATTTACAGTGCATTTGTATTAGGTATCATTAGTTGTGCCTGAAAACTTTGTAGCTACCTACCTGCCTTTTCAAAGTTTACGCAATAGTGAATCCGTAGTTGGTTGTCAAGACAAGAGACAAGACACAACATTTTTTATTTAATCTTGAAGCAAGAAGATGCAAATGCAATAAGAAATTGCAATCACAGATTCCCCATTAAAAGGGCTCATCTAATATGGTGCTATGTAATAAAAGTGATATCGAAATAGAGCAAAAACTAAAAGAATATTTTTATTGTGTACCGTACCGAGCGTAGGCGTTGAACGCGTCAGTAACCGGTCCTATCCTATGTCGTACTTGTGTTTTGACGTACCAGGTGTAATAAATACCACCTCCATCAAATACCAGGTTGAAATACTTTCAAACCTGGTACAGCCTGGTACCTGGTTTCAGCCCAACCAACTCCACACAGCACCCCCCCCCCCCCCCCCTAGGAATAAAAAATACGTTGAAGTATAAAAACACTACCCAGTATCAAAATACTTTAAAGTACGCGTTCAAACTATGACGTCATACCTGGTACGTATTTTTTTATGCCCATTCCAAAGAGCATATAAGTCCCATTCCATATTTGCAAACCTGGTCGAGTAAATACGCTTTTTTTCTTCAAACTTTCCAAAGCAGTCGATCAGTTTGTTTCTGTTTTTTAGATTTTCGTAATTTATTCTTTCTTTCGCACCTAGAAAGTTTCAGGATCATTTTGTAGTTCAAAATGATGCAACATCAACAACGCGAAGAAAAACAATTAGAAGCTACGATACAAGCTATTCTAAATAGAGTCAACGATCTTAAAACTGCCATACAAGCATTGATTACCAAACTCGAAACAGAGTATGAAACGATAAACTGGCCTACTTTCCTTGATAATTATGCCATTTTATCGGGGCATGTAAGTATATTTCCTAGGATAAAATATTTTCTTAGAAAACGGATTTTATTTCAGCTCAAATCAATGGTTTTGGTTTTGTTTTAGCTGACCGGTCTTAGTAAAATATTACAAGCTGAATTAGCTGCATCTCTAAAGTCACGAATCGTGCTGCCTTTGCAATTAGGATGTGAGAGAGATGAGGCGCTGGCCCGTTTGACGGAGGGAAGGGTTCCAGCATGTACGCACGATCTTGTGCCTGACTTGTTGCGCACAAAACCTGAACCACAGGCTGAACAAAGGCTACAACAATTCAACCACAAAGCCAGTACACTAAGCTATGATACAGCACAGGTATAATTATCTGCATATTTTAAACAATGCAATCATCATTTTTATCAAAGATTTTTACAATTGAAAATGTTATTTCAGAAACAAGTTGCCCAATTCACTAAAGTTGTGAGTCATGTTTGGGAACAAATATCCAAAGGCAGAGAAGACTGGGAAGGAGAGTCCATGAGATCAGCAGGTAACATCAATAAAAAACAAACCGGCCAAGTGCGAGTAAGACTCACGCAGAAAGGGTTCCGTACCATTATCTATAAAAATGGCAAAAAAATCATATTTGTTGTATGGGAGCCACCCTTATATATTTTTTTTATTCTGTTTTTAGTATTTGTTATTATAACAGCAACAGAAATACATATTCTGTGAAAATTTCAACTGTCTAGCTATTACGGTTCATGAGATACAGCCCTGTGACAGACAGACGGACAGCGAAGTCTTAGTAATAGGGTCCCTTTTTTATCCTTTGGGTACGGAACCCTAAAAATTACTTCTAAGTACATAACAAGGACATACTACAATAGGGTCTAATTAAAAAGTGTGTAATTGTACAAATTAAGAATTGTACCAACTAACCAAAGGGAATTTTGTGACTGTGTGAATGTGGTTGATAATATCTAAAACAATGGCACCTGTTAGAAAAATTCTTACGACATTGAAAGGAACTTTATTCTAGATGGATAAAGGCTACTTTTAAAAGCTTGTATATTATAAAAATATAATAAAAATGTATTCCATTCTTTACTTTTTACAGGTATGCAACCAACCCATAGCATGGCAGACACCCATGCTTTGGTGACAGCTGTGGGAACTGGCAAAGGGCTACGACCTGGCATTCCATCAGTGATGCCACAAGGAGTGGGTGGGCCAGGCATGGGACCACGTGGACCTGCCCCACAGATGGGCCAACCTGCCCCATCATTACCTAAAGCCCCATCAGCTATCAAAACAAACATCAAAGCTGCTAACCAAATACATCCATATCAGCGATGATTACAAGATGAATCAAATTGTTATAAAACTATAATACATAACTGCAACTTGTACCAGTTTTTTGGTGAGGCGGGCGCCATATTTAAAATATATGTCACTCCCATTGAGACAAATCCAACGACACCTCATATGTTGAAGTCTATCTAGTTATTAGGGCTCTAAAGTGTGCCAAATAAAAGAAAAAGACATACATACACACGCTCGAAAAACATTATCCTCTGGCAAAGTTGGGTAAAAATAAGAGCTGTTCTTGTTATTTATTTAAAATATCAAATCAATACCATTTAGAATAAACCAGTATTAAAAGTCTTATTTCAATAATATGTAAGTTTTATTTTAAAATAAACACATTTCAAATCATGTAGCTAAGCTCTAGCATATTATATCGGTCGATATTCATCACTGGCATAGAATAAGGAAATAAAATTAAAAGGGCTTGTCCATTGAAATTATATTTTTGCTATGAATAAAAATGTTTGTAATTTGTGTTAATACTGTTCTTAAATCAACATAGCAGTTAAAAGTTACATACCTAACAAGATCTCAGTAATATCGTTACAGAAAGCTAAAAGAATGTAATTATAAAGCTAAAAGCAGGTTTTTTCATATTCATTGAGTTTTGTTCACAGTAAAAGCACTTGGTAAATAATTAGCAAATATTGTTGTGAAACAAACACCCAATTTCATTTAAAACTAGATTAGTTGTGACTTCCTGTGCTGCTTTAGCTGTGCTTTAGTCTTTTAGTTTAGTGTGTTTACCTGAAACAGAAACAATAAGTGGTTATTTATACAAAAATAAATAAGTTGCTTCAGGGTTCCACCAAAATGGTAATACAGAATGTTTGTGGCGAGACTTCATTCTTATATCAGGTTTCCTCAATGAAAATAGTAATTTTTCACTTTGGATTCAGATCATTAGAGACTATCATTGCCTCCTCAATTGCACATAGCAGCCATTATCATGGTAGTTTTTAGAAAAAACAATTTTTCGTCATGCATACAAACAAGTCGCAAGTTGAACATTCTTCAGAATCAAGCAATTTGGTTTTAACAAGGGGTAAGTGTTTTTTAACAGTTTCAGTCTTTTTATTACATCACACAACAGCTATACTACCAAGTGAGCTGTGAGGCCATTTTGTTGGAAATTCTGTTTGCACTTACAATGTCGTCTATCTTGAGGATAGCGCGCACTGTCTCGGTAGCGAGACCTAATGCCGACGCTGTCACGTGCAACGGCTGCAGCACATGTTCCTGTCGCATGTCAGTGACGCGACCGCGTCGCACGTTCACGCCAGCGCCGCAGCCGGCGTCTGTGGCGCACGCGTGCGCGGCGCGGAGTTCTGTTACCGTCTCGATGGGGTTCAGACCTGGTAAAAAAATAATATCATTAAAGTAACCTAGTTTTATAATTAATTATGTATTTACCATACATAATTTTATTAATATACTAGCGACCCGCCCCGGCTTCGCACGGGTATTATACATATAAACCTTCCTCCTGAATCACTCGTATCTATTAAAAAAAACCGCATCAAAATCCGTTGTGTAGTAAGATATAAGCAAACATACATACATATTACATACAGACGCGGGAAGCGGAAAGCGACTGCTTTATAATATGTAGTTAATAGTTAATATATTCATAAGGGCCTATGTACTTGTATTTTTTTACTTTACATCTGTTGTCTGTATAAAGATTTATTATTATTTATCTACTCCAATTTAACAGATACAATCAGCAAGATCGTAGCTTAGTCTGTTAGCTAATAAAAACATCTAACTCTTTGGGATCTGTATAAATCTAATTTGCTTGTTGTAGTAAGTGAAGCAGCAATGGGCTTGCAACCTGTCACTTATGAACTACTTACTGTAAAATAGGGCATGTCTTGTGTCAAATGTTCTATTTGGAAGTTGCTCTAGTTACCCCATTAGCCATCTTCAAAGCATTTCTAGTTGCAATCCAATTTTTTTCAGAAATACATACCTGCATTCTCAGCCAGCGTGGATGGTATGACTTCTAATGCGTCCGCATACGCGCGCAGACAGTAATGGTCGGCGCCAGGCGCGGTCTGCGAAGCCCTAGCTAGCGCGACCGCCGCCGCTGCCTCCGGAGCCCCACCTCCCGGCAGTAAGGCCGGGCGGCGAGCGACGCAACGCACGGCGCAGAGGGCGTCGTGGAGCGATCGAGCGGCCTCAGCGACTACAGCGCCCGATGAGCCGCGGACCATCACGCTGACTGTACGCCCACCCGTGTTGCAACCAGTCATCTAAGGTAAAATAATATTTATACAAAAAAATTAATTACAAAATTAGACAAGATATAATTTAATATATATAATGTAGTTATTCTTTTACACAAATGTGTGTAATTTCACTTAGCAAATTTTTCTGCGGTTTCACTCACGTGGTAGCCAGAATAAACAGATAATTGTACCTAAATGTGGGTAGATAAATCTAGGTTTTACATTGACAGCATTTACCTTGATGTATTTTCCAGATGGTTCGTTAACTTCTTCAACCAGGTCTACATTGACCAGGTTCTCAGCTGTGAAGTGATCCAGCGAGGCGATGGGTCGGCAGCCGAGCGTCTTGCAAACAAATTCGATGTCTTCGCGCTCAATGTCCTTGATAACCATGGTCTTTATTTTGTCTAGGAAGTGTATGGCCAGGTCACTAAGAGCATCTCTGCAACAAAATACCTTTTTATAGGCACACATAGAGGTGGGCACTGGATGAGTTAATATACATGTTATGCTGACTGACCCCACTTATGCCGGAAACACACATAAGCCGGCGCCGGTGGCGCGACACGCCACTAGCTATAAACGCTTTCATGCATCGTTAGAGACACATTTGGGTGTCGTGTCGTGTCGCAAACGCTATCTTGCGATTGGCTAGTGGCGTGTCGCGCCACGCCACGACACGTAAGTGTGTTTGCGGTATTACGTGTCGTCGTGGCGTGGCGCGCCACTAGCTAATCGCTTTCATACATTTAGTATGGTTAGAGACATATTTGCGTGTCGTGTCGTGTCGCAACGCTATCTGTCGTGGCGCTGACTGCTCGCCACCGATTGCTCCAGAGCGGTGGTGGGGGTTATGACGCGACACGACACAACAGGCAAATGTGTTTCTATACTGGCGCGTGCCTCGTGGCGCGAACACCTAGCAGACATATTTAATTTAATTTGCAGCATAATGATTGACGACCTTATTGAACTTGTACGTCAACGAAATTTTTTTTTGCCCTCTAGGAGTTTCATTGCTAAGAGAAATTGAAGGTTTTCATCAAAATTACTATCCAAATCAGAAGAAAACATTATGTATGTTTGAACCCTGCAAAGGTTCGTCTGTTCAGAAAAAAACGCCAGAGCGCGACACGACACGACACGTTAGTGTGCACACTCACCGTCACGACACGCCACGACACGTAAATGTGTTTCCGCCTTTAAGTGGGATAAGGGCAAGAGGATGATAATTATGACTTTACTTCAAGTCAAAGGTGCTCTCACCTGAGAATAGATTTCTGCACAAGCAAAACATTGCATCCAGCTTTCTTGATCTGCTTCACGATGTTGAGGATGTACTGACGCTCTTCCTTCAGCACGCGGTCCATTGCGGCGTAGTCTGAGACGATCACATTGTGGTCCATCTGTACATTTAAAATTTCAGAATCACACATTAACATGTAAATATCTTTGCTACTTTCACGCCATATTAAGTATCTACAAAAAGTGGTTTGGTAATATGCCAAAGGCAATTGCAATTTTTGATATAGTGATTACATCGACTACATAGCCCAGGTAGTCGATGAGTGATTACTACCTCTCTTATGTCAACATGAAGATGAGGGTTTAAATCCAGCTGGTACAAACATTTTGGGTATCATTCAAATTATTACAGTCATAAGGTTCTGAATACTTGAGAGATCTTTATGGATCTTTTAAATACAAGCATTTCTACTATGCCTAGGAATTACAGAAATCATTTAAACATTTTACAGTTGTTACATAATTAAAAAGTAGATGTCCCACCCAGGGTAGGTTGGTGTGTTTTGCTCACATACAAAAGACAGCAGCAAAAGACTTGGGTGACCTTCTCAATAAACTGCGTGTCTTACTTCGGTGGACCGTTGTTAGCCGCGCCTTGTTGTGTTGTGTCATTATTCTTGGAGCAACTTGTTATACTGTACTGTGTTTCCGATACACTCGATAATTTTCATGTTTCCTACCTAATAACTTGTAACTTAGTAAAAACAACGTACATCGGTCTTGGGTGGGGAAATGCAGAACTGGATAAGCGCCACCTTGGCTTTCTCGATGCGATGTGGTCCATTGACGTTGGACGCGCGGTGCGCGATCACAAGACCCTTGATCAGCTCGGTGTCCTCCACAGTTCCTCCGATTCGCTCAATCACTTTCACATCGCGCAGGTCCACGCGAGCGCCAACTCCGTTCGGGATTAGATCCATCACTGTAAAAGTTTTGAGTGAATTAAATAGGTAACATAAACATTTTATCGTAAATGTGGACATGTCAAATGTAATGTTTGGACATGCCTTTGACTACAAGGATCTGAGTGTAATATCTGTAGATATAGATGGCAACACTAGATGGCAACACTAGGTGGCAACCCCGGCCGTCCGCCATTACGCGTAAGCACACGGCAGCCTGGCACATGGATTACATTGTAAAATAGTAAAAATAAAGAAGTTAAGAGTTCTCTCATCTAACGTGTTTTATTACATACATGAAGAACACTACATGGCGCAGCCGAAATTGAACCTACTAAGAAGAAATAACTAAAATAAATGCCGAACGAAGAAACCGACGCTTCTGTGGGAACAAGCATGGCGTCCGGTGTAGAGTTTCGAATGCCGGCGCCCCTGAATATGGATAATATCAACGAACTTTATCCACAGTGGAAGCGTTTTCAGTCAAGCTTTAAGATTTTCGTGTCAGCAGCGGGTCTTAGTAAAGTAACAGAAACCAGAAAAGCTGCAATTTTTCTGAACTGCATTGGGCAGGCAGCCCAGGAGTTGTATTTCAATACATTGCAACTGAAACAAAGCGATGATAATGAGAAGAAACTTGATGAGGTAATCGACCTTTTTGAAAATTATTTCAAGCCGAAGACTAATGAAATCATAAATACATTTCACTTCAACAAAAGATTCCAAGAAGAAGGTGAAAATTTTGATTCCTTTTATACGGAGCTAAGGAAACTAGCACAAAATTGTAATTTTGAGTCATTCATGGAGAGGATGTTACGGGACAGGATAATTCATGGAATAAAAGACAACAACGTCCAGCAAAAATTACTTGGAAAGAAGAATTTGACTTTATCAGAAGCTGTGGATATCTGTAGAACTTCAGAATTGTCTAAGGAGCATGTCAAAACCATAAACAGAAAACTGGAGTCGCCCCATGAAGTAGATGCAGTCCATGAGATGAAGAAATTTCCAGGAGCTCCGAAAGAAACATCAAAAGCTAAGTACAACCAAGCTAAAAGTAACTTCACATATTTGTGTAAAAAATGTAACAAGCAGCATGGGTTTAAAAATTGCCCTGCTTATGGTAAAACTTGCTCGTTATGTAAGAAAATGAACCATTTTGCTGTAGGGTGCAAATTTAGGAATGAAGTACATTCTATGAATGCTGGTGTAGATGAGGAAAATGAGAGTCCAGTGGACTTGTGACTAGTGCGGGTTTGCAACACTATTGAAAGTAATAATAAAGAATGGACAGAGTCAATTCAGGTTGAATCCAAAAATATAATATTTAAATGTGATTCGGGAGCACAAATTAATGTGTTATCATTAAATGACCTTAAGAAAATTGTCAATGATGAATATCCTCAGTGGTCTGAGACAAAAATAATATTAGAAGTTTTTGGGGGAACTCAACTTAAACCAATAGGTAAAAGAATATTAACAATTGTTAGGAATAATGAAGCATATAAGACTGAATTCATAATTGTGGATAAAAATGTAAAACCAATTCTGGGGTTACCTTCGCTAATAGAGCTAAAAATATTAAATATTGGTAATAATAACAGTAGAATTAATACTATAAAAACAGACAATACTAAAAACTTGTTAATTGAAAAATATTGTGAACTTTTTCAGGGCGTGGGTCATTTTGATAAGCCATTGGAACTGCGCATCCAGCTAGGTGCAGACCCAGTTGTGAGACCACCAAGGCGAGTTCCTAATGCATTATTAACAAGATTACGGGACAAGCTGAAATCGTTGGAGGATAGACAAATTATAACTAAGGTCGAACACCCTAAAAGCTTTGTAAGTAATCTAGTTGTTATTGAGAAGAAAGATGGCTCATTAAGGATTTGCTTAGACCCTAAGGATCTTAATAATGTATAAGAGAATATCATCTCATTCCCACACTAGAAGAGATTGTACCAAAAATAACAAATAAGAAATATTTTTCAGTGTTAGACTTGTCGGAGGGATTTTATAATATCCAATTAGATGAAAAATCTAGTGAACTTTGTACTTTTAACAGTCCTTTTGGCTGTTATAAATTTAATAGGCTAGCTTTCGGCCTGTCAGTCGCACCTGAGATCTTTCAAAAGTATAATGAGAAAGCTTTTGGTGATATTCCTGGTGTGATAATTTACTGTGATGATATTTTGATTTGTGGTGAAACTGAATCTGAACACGATTTAATATTAACTAAAATTTTTGAAAGAGCCAAAGTTTGCAATGTACGCTTTAATAAAAATAAATTTCAACATAAATTAAAACAGGTAAAATATTTTGGTCATATTTTTTCTGAAGAAGGAATGAAAATTGATCCCGATAGAGTTAAGGCCATTGTTAATATTAAGGGCCCTAATAACAAAAAAGAATTACAGATATTTCTTGGCATGATTAATTATTTAAGAAAATTCGTACCAAATCTTGCTGATATTGCAGCACCGTTACAATTATTACTTAAGAAAAATGTTGATTGGATCTGGACAATTGTACATGAAACCGCTTTTGATAATATTAAGAAGAAAATAAGTGAAGCACCAATTCTACAGAATTTTAATACTAAGTTACCTATTGTAATACAACGTGATGCTTCTAAAGATGGACTAGGTTGTTGTTTGTTACAAAATGGGAAGCCTGTTAGCTTTGCATCAAGAAGTTTAACTCCATCTGAACGGAACTTTTCTCAAATTGAAAAGGAACTATTAAGCGTTGTTTGGTCTACTAGGAAATTTCATTATTACATTTATGGTCAAAAATGTACAATACTTAATGATCATAAACCATTAGAGTCACTACTTAAAAAGTCCATACATGAGATTCCTTCTCCGAGACTGCAGAGATTAAAATTAAAATTATTAAAATATGACATAGAATTTAAGTATTTGCAAGGTAAATTGATGTTTATTGCAGACTTATTGTCTCGCTCTTATTTAAAATGTAATGACACTGATGACTCTTACATGTATGAAGTTATTCACTGTGTAGGACAGGTAAAATATCTACAATGTAATAATGAAACTATGGATAAACTAATAATGGAAACAAATAAAGATTTGGAACTTGTAAAATTAATAGAATTCACCAAAACAGGATGGCCTGACAAAGCAAAGAATATTCCAGATGACCTTCAGTATTATAATAAATTTAGATCAGATATATCAATAGATAAAAACTTAGTATTTTTACATGATAAGCTTATAATACCTAAGACTATGCGAATGGAAATTTTAGGAAAAATGCATGAAGGACATCTTGGTATTAGTAAAATGAAAAGTCTAGCAAGAGAATTGTATTATTGGCCTAAAATGGGAGAACATATAGAACAACTTGTGAGAAAATGTTTTGTTTGTCAAACACATCAAAATGCAAATGTAAAAGAACCCTTGTTATCACATGAAATCCCTGAGTTGCCATTTTCAAAATTAGGAGTTGATATTTTAGATTTTAAAAATAAAAGTTACATGGTCATCTATGACTATTTCTCCAAATGGCTAGATATAAAGTTAATCTCAAATAAAAGTGCTAAATGTACTAATAATGCTCTGTTAGATGTTTTCTGTAATCATGGATCTCCGAATGAGATTGTGTCCGATCATGTTCCATTTGACTCTAAAGAGTGCAAAGAATTTGCTTTAGGGTGGGGATTTAAGTATACATACTCCAGCCCTAGATACCCTCAGTCAAATGGAATGGCAGAAAGGGCAGTACAAATTGCTAAAAAATTGTTAAAAAAATGTTATGATGATAAGACTGATTTTAGAGTAGCATTATTACATTATAGAATTTCTCCTGTATGTGGTACTAACTTTTCACCAGCACAGCTGGCCATGAACAGAAATTTAAAAACTAAGTTACCTGTTTGTTATACATACTTAAAACCAAAGTTAAATGAAAATGTAAAGATAGAATTTAGTAAGAGCCAGAACAGAAATGCTAGATATTATAATTTAAACACTAAATTTAAGCAAGAATTTTATATTGGACAAAATGTGATGTTTTTAAAAGATCCAAATGTCAATAAATGGTTACATGGTAATGTTGAAAAGAAAAATGGGCTAAGATCATATAATATTGTGGATAGTAATGGTGTAAGATATACTAGAACATCTTATCATGTTCGACCCGTATAATTTGTCTATTTTCTAATGCTTTTAGGTGGATGTGCAGTTGGAATGCTTTATAATGTTAATACTAAAAGTAAATTGTGTATGTTTATGAAAATTAGTGAGATAAAAGTCAATATAGGACTATTTAGAAATAATTTTATGTTAAATTAAGTATGTTAATTAGAAATTAGATACATAATATTTTTTTTTGTTTGTTATTTAAAGGAAAAGGGGAAGAAAACATGTAAAGTCAGTAGATAATTATTTTTATATAAGTTAGTTTGTTTTGTTTAAATTTTGTATTTTCTTTTGAAAGGGGAAAGATGTAATATCTGTAGATATAGATGGCAACACTAGATGGCAACCCCGGCCGTCCGCCATTACGCGTAAGCACACGGCAGCCTGGCACATGGATTACATTGTAAAATAGTAAAAATAAAGAAGTTAAGTTCTCTCATCTAACGTGTTTTATTACATACATGAAGAACACTACACTGAGAAGGTCCACCATACAGTGAATCATGATTTTTCATTTCATTTTATGGTAGAAAGATATATATCATTACAAATAAAACAACAGTAAGTAAAGCTTAAAAATCCATAACAAAGAAGAATACTTTTATATTTGTAACCTAGAAAATAGTTTGGCATTGTCACCAGTAAAATGAAGCAAAACACTGGATTATCATAAGTCAGATAGATAGATACCTGACCTACCTACCTATATAGACCTGACTCATGCATTAGGTAAGGTTATGGACTTACCAGAACGAATAGCCTGCACAGCAATAGGGGCTAGAATGGTAGAGTGCTGAGACACAACTTTGGAGTTGAGTGATGTTGCTGCAGCCTGCAGTAGAACATCCTCATTTGATAAGTCCACTGGGGTTGACATACCTTCCACAACCTGCAAGTATAATTTATAATTTTTGTAGGAATTGTTTTGTATAGTTAAACTTTTGTACACCCCGTCTTTTCTTGTTTTTGTTATACTATCCGTCCAAAGGTTGTCTGGAAGAGATATATCGCTTTAGCGATAAGACCGCCCATTGTACATTTATTTATGTCTGTTGTTATTTACCATTTGTTTTTTTTTTACCCACAGGGTAAAATCGGAACCCTATTACTAAGACTTCGCTGTCCATCTGTCTGTCACAGGGCTGTATCTCATGACCGTGATAGCTAGACAGTTTAAATTTTCACAGATTATGTATTTCTGTTGCTGCTCTAACAACAAATACTAAAAACAGAATAAAATAAATATTTAAGGGGGGCTCCCATACAACAAACATGACTTTTTTGCCGTTTTTATAGATAACTAGCTGACCCGTGCCCGCTTCGCTGTACGTAAGACATTTCTAATACCATCGTCGACTTTTTTGTAGACCTTTTTAAGGTGTACAATACTGTAGTACATTATTCTGATATATCTCGTGGGGTTCAGCCAGCATTTGCAATGTAAGCGCAAAAAAATGTGTTTATTTACGACATCACATTAGAAACCTTTAAAATTATCAGTGTTTCTCTACAATATTATGCATGTATTATACATATAAACCTTCCTCTTGAATCACTCTATTTATTAAAAAAAACCGCATCAAAATCCGTTGTGTAGTTTTAAAGATATAAGCAAACATACATACATACATACATACATTAAATTACATACAGACGCGGGAAGCGGAAAGCGACTTTGCTTTATACTATGTAGTGATGGTACTGAACCCTTCGTGCGCGAGTCCGACTTGCACTTGGCCGGATTTTTTTTCAATTTTATAGGCCATTATTAAAAAGTTTATCTATATAAAAATAAATATCGGTGTACATTTCACACAGCACCATCAAGCCCCAAACTAAGCAAAGCTTGTTTAAACTTCTTTCCTGACAACTAGTTCTTTACATTACCCCTATTAGATACTCAAATGACATTTATGTAGGTGCTTAAGATTTTATATATTTAGTTGCTACCTGTATAGATATTTGCAGAGCCTTGTGGAACCCTTCAGAGATTACAGTGGGGTGGATGCCTTTCTGCAAGAGTTTCTCAGCAGCATCAAGCAGGGCACCAGCAATGACAACTACGGATGTGGTGCCATCACCAGCTTCAATGTCTTGGGCACGGGATAGCTCCACCAGCTAAAAAATTAATACAGTTTTAAGGTCAATAGAAGTTTATTCTAATTTGGTCAATACAATTTCATCAATCTAAGCCGGGGCTAGGTCTATAAGAGAGGATTTGACCTCTATGAATTAACTGCCTTGATGAGGGTTTGTTTCAAAGCATATTAGCTGCTCAGTCTTCTGTTACCACTTTAATGCTCTAAAAAGTATAAATTTTACATTTAAGTTATTTGGAGATGTTTAGACAAGTTTAATGAGTTGAATTATTATGAGACATTAATTATACTGACTTAATCAATATTCAAATCAAAGTCCTCAATTAGAAAAGAGAAATAAAATTGATAAAATCAATTTATTACTTGAGAAAATCTACCATGGTATATAAGGCGAGTGTGAAAGGGAGCATTGGAAGAGGAAGACTTCGGCATGTTTTCCTGGACCAAATTGGTAATGTTTTGAAAAAAGGCCGGGTCAAGAGTACTCTAAACCGACGAGCATACATGAGGAATGTGATGAGAGTGAATGAAGCTAAAGAAGTATGTCAGGATCGTAGCAAGTGGAAAGCCATGATCTCAGCCTACCCCTCTGGGAAACAAGCGTGATTTTATGTATGTATGTATGAAAATCTACCATTTTAGCAGCTGGGTGGATGACACTCATTTGTTTCAAGATTGTAGCACCATCATTTGTAATAGTTACTTCCCCATTGGCAGCCTGGATCTAAAAACAAATCGAAGGATTAAAACAGCCTGCTATTTCAGATTAAAAATTATAACTATTTATTTTTTATTTGCATCATGTACTTTAAATGGGTATAGGAGTATTATTATTATTACTATATTCCAAGTTTCATCTAAACTTTCACCTATAAAAAACATAATATTTAGGAATAGGTTAATCAACAAATTCAGTGATTCTGCAAAGTTTGATATTTAAATGAAAATCACAACAAATGAAATCATGTTTCACATAATTTGGGTTTTCAAGCTATGAATCATCCAATTTTTTTATCCTTTTATGAGGTACCTATGTGCTTTTTAAAGCAACTCTAATGAAAAAAATTACCATTTTATCCATACCCCGAGGGCCCAGGCTAGTACGAATGGCATCAGATACAGCTGAAAGAGAAAAAAAATTAAGTAGGTAGGTAAGTTTATTTCTGGATAAGTATACATGTCAGTCAGTACAATAACAATGTAAACATTGACTCATTGAAAAGTTGTCTAAAGTAATCTCAGCAACTCGAAAGTAAGCTTGGCTAAAAGTAAGACGTAATCTATCAATAGCATTCGATTCAGATCATGTGATGCAAATTCGATAACAACAGACAGACTTTAATGAAATTATTGACTTAGAATGTTCTAGAGACATCAGGAAAATACAATAAAGAATACTTTATGGCGTAACTAATCAAATGGAAATAGTTCTTGGATGCAGAAACACGTACATTTGTTGCAATTTAACTTTTTAAATACAGATGTTGATTACCTTTAGCGGCATTTATGTTGCTTAGGCGAATATCAGTTGGTTTGCTTTTATCTTTGTATACAGCCGAATTACTTCTTGCAGCATCTCCAGCAGCTTTTGGGGCCATTGTTATATCACGTTTTTCACTTTTTAGATGCACAAATACCAAGATTCAATTGGATTTAATCGAAGATATTTTTTCGAAATTTATATAAAAATTACAAGAACGTATAAGACAGGACAGGACAGCTATTTGTTATGACAGTAGTTTTCGATTGACAATTAGTGACAGTGACACTGACAAACTAATTTTACAGAGGTGCGGGTAAGGCTGGGAATAGACGTCCGATTTTTTCATCCGACAGTCCGATCCGATAGTCTGATCAGACTATCGGACTATATAGAAAGAAAGCAAATTTCGATCTGCCATGTAAAATGGCAATGTATAATTCTTTTTTGTAAATACATACTAACATCCAGACACTCTGTCTCTAATACTAACTGCCGGGATTCGAACCCAAGAACGGCTTATTATGGCCGTAGAAAAACGGACATGCATAAGGGATACGGGCATTGAAGCTTATCACGATCGACAAATGAAGATTTGGCTTGGGAGGACGTGTGCGCATCACAGCGCAGCTCGAGAACGACTGAGTTCAAAAAATGTCTGACGCAAAAATCGGAGCGCTCGTGCCATACATTTTGTTTGAACAGCAATACACGTCCGATCCGATAGTTGGATAGGCAATAAAATCGGAAACAGCGCCAACGCGTTTTACGATTTTATTGCCAATCCGATCGATAGTCTGAAGGTGCGCTCTGCATACATTTGTACATAGACCAAATAGACGTCCGATTCCTCCTTCCGATTTGTTACCTGTCTTGCTCTTTTGTACTAAAATAATTTTCTGTTTCACTTACTCAAACTTTAGCTCACGCGTCATACATTGCTCGTTATGGAAAGAAAGCTAATTTCGATCTGCCAAGTAAAATGGCAATGTATATATTTTTTTTGTAAATACATACTAACATCCAGACACTCTGACTCTAATACTTTATTTATTTATTTTATCTATTTATTTATTACAAAAACAGTAGGTTTACAAGGGTATAAACACTATCACTTAAACTAGGAAATCCTGTGCTATAAGCGATAGTTGTAACTCGAGGAACGACAATTTACACCTAAATGACTGGGCTTTGGAATATTTTAAATAAAAAAGAAAAATACAAAGAATTTATGGTGAAATAACTATAGGAAGCAAAGAAATTACAAAAAAACTAATAACAATTGTAAATAATAATATAAAATATACATGTACGGAATTAAACAAAAAGTGGTGTATATGTGCTGCGAGTGATTACTTGAAATGTTAATGATTTTCTCATGCTACTAATGATTGTTAATGCCTAAAAGGCATTCAGTTTCGTCATAGTTTAATTTACCTAATATTTTTTAGTCTCTCTCTTCAACTTATAATGCGATAGGAGCTATGTGAACTTGGCGCCCGACTTTTGAAAATCTTTTTTTTTTCTTTTGGTTCTAATAGATATAGGTATGTAGTTGATTGTAGTAATTTTTTTTTCGTTTGTAGTAGCTCTGAAAAAAAATTAGAGGACTTTGAAAAAAACTCAGCGCGCGACTTTGGAAAATCCAATTTTTTTCTTTAGGTTCTTATAGGCTTAGGTATGTAGTTGATTGTAGTGACAATTTTTTCGTTTGTAGTAGCTCTAAAAAAAATAGGAGAACTTTGAAGTTTTTTTCCCTAACATTAATAAATAAAATTTTATTTTTTTTATTCTCAAAGACTTAGATATGTAGTCGATTGTAGTAACAAAATTATCGATTGTAGTAGCTCTAAAAATATATAATAGGACTTTAAAAAAAACTTGGAACCACTTTAAAAAACGTTTGATTCGTTTAAAGTAAGCTAATTCCGTTTGTAGTAGGTTTTTTCTCGTTTGTAGAAAGTTGATTTCGTTTGTAGAAGTGATTTTATCGTTTGTAGTAACTTGATTTCGTTTGTAGTAGGTTTTTTCTCGTTTGTAGTAAGTTGATTTCGTTTGTAGAAGTGATTTTATCGTTTGTAGTAACTTGATTTCGTTTGTAGTAGTGTTTTTTTCGTTTGTAGTAAGTTGATTTCGTTTGTAGTAGTGATTTTGTCGTTTGTAGTAACTTGATTTCGTTTGTAGTAGTGTTTTTTTCGTTTGTAGTAAGTTGATTTCGTTTGTAGTAGTGATTTTGTCGTTTGTAGTAACTTGATTTCGTTTGTAGTAGTGATTTTATCGTTTGTAGTAACTTGATTTCGTTTGTAGTAGTGATTTTATCGTTTGTAGTAACTTGATTTCGTTTGTAGTAGTGTTTTTTTCGTTTGTAGTAACTTGATTTCGTTTGTAGTAGTGATTTTATCGTTTGTAGTAACTTGATTTCGTTTGTAGTAGTGTTTTTTTCGTTTGTAGTAAGTTGATTTCGTTTGTAGTAGTGTTTTTTTCGTTTGTAGTAAGTTGATTTCGTTTGTAGTAGTGTTTTTTTCGTTTGTAATAAGTTGATTTCGTTTGTAGTAATGATTTTATCGTTTGTAGTAACTTGATTTCGTTTGTAGTAGTGATTTTATCGTTTGTAGTAAGTTGATTTCGTTTGTAGTAGTGATTTTATCGTTTGTAGTAACTTGATTTCGTTTGTAGTAGTGATTTTATCGTTTGTAGTAACTTGATTTCGTTTGTAGTAGTGATTTTATCGTTTGTAGTAACTTGATTTCGTTTGTAGTAGTGATTTTATCGTTTGTAGTAAGTTGATTTCGTTTGAAGTAGTGATTTTATCGTTTGTAGTAACTTTATTTCGTTTGTAGTAGTGATTTTTTCGTTTGTAGTAACTTGATTTCGTTTGTAGTAGTGTTTTTTTCGTTTGTAGTAAGTTGATTTCCTTTGTAGTAATGATTTTATCGTTTGTAGTAACTTGATTTCGTTTGTAGTAGTGATTTTATCGTTTGTAGTAACTTGATTTCGTTTGTAGTAGTGTTGTTTTCGTTTGTAGTAACTTGATTTCGTTTGTAGTAGTGATTTTATCGTTTGTAGTAACTTGATTTCGTTTGTAGTAGTGATTTTATCGTTTGTAGTAACTTGATTTCGTTTGTAGTAGTGATTTTATCGTTTGTAGTAAGTTGATTTCGTTTGTAGTAGTGATTTTATCGTTTGTAGTAACTTTATTTCGTTTCTAGTAGTGATTTTATCGTTTGTAGTAACTTGATTTCGTTTGTAGTAGTGTTTTTTCGTTTGTAGTAAGTTGATTTCCTTTGTAGTAATGATTTTATCGTTTGTAGTAACTTGATTTCGTTTGTAGTAGTGATTTTATCGTTTGTAGTAACTAGATTTCGTTTGTAGTAGTGTTGTTTTCGTTTGTAGTAACTTGATTTCGTTTGTAGTAGTGATTTTATCGTTTGTAGTAAGTTGATTTCGTTTCACTTCTACAAACGAAATCAAGTTACTACAAACGATAAAATCATTACTACAAACGAAATCAACTTACTACAAACGAAAAAAATACTACTACAAACGAAATCAAGTTACTACAAACGAAAAAATCACAACTACAAACGAAATCAAGTTACTACAAACGATAAAATCACTACTACAAACGAAATCAACTTACTACAAACGATAAAATCATTACTACAAACAAAATCAAGTTACTACAAACGATAAAATCACTACTACAAACGAATTCAAGTTACTACAAACGACAAAACCACTACTACAAACGAAAACAACTTACTACAAACGAAAAAAACACTACTACAAACGAAATCAAGTTACTACAAACGATAAAATCACTACTACAAACGAAATCAAGTTACTACAAACGACAAAATCACTACTACAAACGAAATCAACTTACTACAAACGATAAAATCACTACTACAAACGAAATCAAGTTACTACAAACGACAAAATCACTACTACAAACGAAATCAACTTACTACAAACGAAAAAAACACTACTACAAACGAAATCAAGTTACTACAAACGATAAATTCATTACTACAAACGATGAAATCACTACTACAAACGAAATCAACTTACTACAAACGATAAAATCACTACTACAAACGAAATAAAGTTACTACAAACGATAAAATCACTACTACAAACGAAATCAAGTTACTACAAACGATAAAATCACTACTACAAACGAAATAAAGTTACTACAAACGATAAAATCACTACTACAAACGAAATCAAGTTACTACAAACGAAAACAACACTACTACAAACGAAATCAAGTTACTACAAACGATAAAATCACTACTACAAACGAAATCAAGTTACTACAAACGATAAAATCATTACTACAAAGGAAATCAACTTACTACAAACGAAAAAAACACTACTACAAACGAAATCAAGTTACTACAAACGAAAAAATCACTACTACAAACGAAATAAAGTTACTACAAACGATAAAATCACTACTTCAAACGAAATCAACTTACTACAAACGATAAAATCACTACTACAAACGAAATCAAGTTACTACAAACGATAAAATCACTACTACAAACGAAATCAAGTTACTACAAACGATAAAATCACTACTACAAACGAAATCAACTTACTACAAACGATAAAATCACTACTACAAACGAAATCAAGTTACTACAAACGATAAAATCATTACTACAAACGAAATCAACTTACTACAAACGAAAAAAACACTACTACAAACGAAATCAACTTACTACAAACGAAAAAAACACTACTACAAACGAAATCAACTTACTACAAACGAAAAAAACACTACTACAAACGAAATCAAGTTACTACAAACGATAAAATCACTACTACAAACGAAATCAAGTTACTACAAACGAAAAAAACACTACTACAAACGAAATCAAGTTACTACAAACGATAAAATCACTACTACAAACGAAATCAAGTTACTACAAACGATAAAATCACTACTACAAACGAAATCAAGTTACTACAAACGACAAAATCACTACTACAAACGAAATCAACTTACTACAAACGAAAAAAACACTACTACAAACGAAATCAAGTTACTACAAACGACAAAATCACTACTACAAACGAAATCAACTTACTACAAACGAAAAAAACACTACTACAAACGAAATCAAGTTACTACAAACGATAAAATCACTTCTACAAACGAAATCAACTTACTACAAACGAGAAAAAACCTACTACAAACGAAATCAAGTTACTACAAACGATAAAATCACTTCTACAAACGAAATCAACTTTCTACAAACGAGAAAAAACCGGAATTAGCTTACTTTAAACGAATCAAACGTTTTTTAAAGTGGTTCCAAGTTTTTTTTAAAGTCCTATTATATATTTTTAGAGCTACTACAATCGATAATTTTGTTACTACAATCGACTACATATCTAAGTCTTTGAGAATAAAAAAAATAAAATTTTATATATTAATGTTAGGGAAAAAAACTTCAAAGTTCTCCTATTTTTTTTAGAGCTACTACAAACGAAAAAATTGACACTACAATCAACTACATACCTAAGCCTATAAGAACCTAAAGAAAAAAATTGGATTTTCCAAAGTCGCGCGCTGAGTTTTTTTCAAAGTCCTCTAATTTTTTTTCAGAGCAACTACAAACGAAAAAAAATTTACTACAATCAACTACATACCTATATCTATTAGAACCAAAAGAAAAAAAAAATATTTTCAAAAGTCGGGCGCCAAGTTCACATAGCTTGCGATAGGTTATGTAGAGATAGTCTTTTACCTATATTATTTTATAAGAAGGGAGCCGCTATATAGGGGTGCCGCTTAGCAAATGATGTTTTATGTGCGGTGATCTTGAAGCACTTATCTTTTCTTCTCTTTCTTGCAACACGAGTGATTTCAACTTTTCCTACAATTGTACGAGCAAAGAGAACGTTTTTTAGAATATATAGTTGGCGAACAGTCAGTACCAAAGAGCATATAAGATTAAATTCGTTAAACAATTTAGCGGTAGGGAAAAGACGTGGTTTATTTGTCAAGACTTTTATAGCGGCTCTCTGGGATCTTTCTAGTTTTATAAGTGTGGATTTATGACTCCCTCCCCACACAGATACACAATAACTTATTATAGATTGGCATAAGGCATAATAAATTACTTTGAGAACTGACAGATCTCCAAGATGTCTTATTTTTTTAAACGTAAACATTAGTTTTCTGACTCTATTTGTTAGTAGTTCAATGTGATGATGCCAGTTCAGATGTTCGTCAATCCAGACACCCAGATATTTCAGTTTAAGTTCCCTTTGAATGACTGTGCAGTTACAGTGTGTGATGATGGGAAGTTTGCATGAATGTGCCTTTAGCTGTAATTCATTTGATTTTGGTATACCTGCTTCTGTTATTGTAAATGTTAAGTATTTGGTCTTAGCAAGGTTTATTGTTAATGTGTTTTCACTTAACCAATCCACAACTGTTCTAAGCCCATCTTCTGTAAAGGAAACTACTTCTTTCCAGTTCTTACCGTGGAAGACTATTGCGGTGTCGTCTGCGAAAGTAACAATCTGTGCGTTTGCTAGTTTGAGTTCACAAAGTTGGTTAATATATGTATATTAAGAAAAGAGTAGGCCCCAGTATACTGCCCTGTGGAACGCCAAAAATTACAGAAGCATCTGAACTCACATAATCAGCAATTTTGACTCGCTGAGTACGATTAGTCAGGTAGCTGGCCAATAGATCAAGGGCAATACCACGCACCCCAATACTTTCAATCTTGTTAATTAGTTTTGGTATAGAAACAGTGTCAAACGCCTTCGCAAGATCCAGGAACACTCCAATGCACTTTCTATTGCTATCTAGAGAACGTGTGATAGTTTCCGTTAATGATCTGAGGGCGTCCTCAGTCGACTTACCGGATGTGAAGCCGTATTGGTTACAAGACAGGATACTAACTGCCGGGATTCGAACCCACGAACGGCTTATTATGGCCGTAGAAAAACGGACATGCCTATGGCCGCCCATGTATATATGCGCATGTATATGCTGCCCATATACATGCAGCCCAATACAAAGATGTATTGGGCTGCAAAATGTAACAACTGTTGGACATGTACCTTGAGGGTAGGCTAGGTATATTATTGAATGGGTAGCCCTTTTCCCATAAGTTACCAAAAATACTTGTAAATATTTTAAACAACTTTTATTCAATACCTATTCCGTTCCAAGAACACAAAAATCATATCCATATAACATAATTTACTTTAGGTACATATACATCACTATAGTTTTCGTCTTATCAACACTTCACAACTTTCTATAATGAGTTCAGCTAGCTTCGTGTTTTGGACGTCTTCAGGGGAAAGCTTAATTTTTTTCGCCATTTGCTGCGTTATATCCTGAAGGACGTTTATAGTTGTAACCAACGAAGGGTGTGCCGGTATTGAGGTATCCAGAACCTACAAAATATAAAACAACATTCAATTAAATTTGGATCACAACTGCAATCCCATGTCCGGTAGACATCATCTTAGATCCTTGAAGAATCTCTAAAGGGACATGAGCAGAGGCATGTCCAAACACTATATTTGACACATACCTACCTACATTGTGCAATAGTTAGACGAGTCAGATTACAAGCCCAATGCTGTTTTTTCTGCTTAATGGTTTCCTCACAATGTTTTTCTTTACCATTTTTAATACATATATGTTAATATTCATTTACATTTTTCGAATAGACAAATCTATTGATGCACTGTCGGTATTCGGACCCACCACGACATTCTAATTTAAATTGAGGTAACTCCTACTTGGCCAATGGCTATGACTATTAGGTGTATGGTAGATAAGACCTCTATGGAATTTCTAGGTTGATTTAAAGGTTTTTTTTTTGTTTGTTTATACCTCCAGATGGCATACACATTTATTCTGCCTTGACATACGAGTATATCATACTCACAGTATTTTGCAAGCGTTTGTACAGCTGTGGCGGCACAGAGACTATCCATTCCGGCTGATTGCCGGAGTGTTCCAAACTGCGCTTCAATCGCTGGATTGTTATAGCCAGGATCGGCGATAGAACTATCTCAGGTTTCTCGATAGAGTGGATTATGCTTTCTGTTAGTCCGTCGTATCCCATGTGGTATAGGGCAATCACCTATAATGACACAGAAAAATACATTATAAGAGTTTAAAAAAATCGGTGTATTGTAAAACTAGTAGATAACAAGACATCATATTCGTTTGACTGTTCCGTTCTCACAAATTCACAAGCGAAATCGTTCGAATACGGCATTTTTTTTAAAGGAAGTCTGTCGGTATTTCGTTTCAGCTAGTCTCTAATGCAATTACCAAATTTTATTTGAGTAATAGTTCATTAATCGACCGAAACATCCAGGGCCCGATTTCAACATTATTGGAATGATACGACAGTGCTCTGATTGACCTAGTCGGCAGGCCGTAGATTGTTCGTCAAATTAACGTTTTATCATCATTCAATCTCCAATTTTAGTATTGTATTTAAGTTACATCGTATCGTTTCATCTTTTAAACAATGGAACGACCACTTTACTTTTGACAAATTGATGTCGACCTACTTTAACAACATTAAGTAGTCGATCCCCGTACATCGTTGTTTGTCGGTTTTGAGATCAGGTAACCTTTGGTAAAACTGTAGGTAGATAGGTACCTACAGACGCTACAATAAATATTTTAAAAACAGGTGGAACATAAAGAAATTATAGTTACCTGCTGACACTTCATGAAATCGCTGTCAACGCTCCACAGATCAGCTAGCACGACGATTTTTTCTATCCAAGCTATGCATTCATCACTGTTATAAGTTTGAGGTCCGTCGCAATCCGATTCGGAACTAATCGTCTCCACAGCGTTTCGTATCAGCTTCGTCAAAAACTTCATCCTAGGATTCCTCAACTTTTCTGAAGCCTTCATATTGATATCTCTAGTAACAACATTCCCTGATAACGCCTCCAAAATGTATTGATAGTCGATATCAAAAAGCGTGTCTAAAGGCTTCGAGAATTTCAAATTAAAGTGACATTGGTAGTATATCGTACACGATATTTGATAGTTCAGAATCAGGATATCGCTATTCGCAAGTTTAGTGTTCTGAGCAACTTCGACTAGGGAAGGTAAACTTTCGTCCCATATCTTTTCAAACTCTATCTTCTGTTTCGCATTGTTCGGAGGAACGGCGGCGAAGTTAAGAAAACTCTCCAAATACTTTGCGGCGCGTTCTAGAAACTTCAACAAGCTAGCGTTATCTGTTCCCAAATCCTGCAAGCTGAAGGAGTCTTTAGGTAATCTACCGATTTTATTCACTAACCGACAGCTGACTTCGAAACTGTGTTTGATGTAAGTGGACCATATTATGGAGAATAAACCTAGTTTTATATGCAGATCGGATATGTTTACAAGGCAGTAAATAACCGCGTCCAATAACTCAGTTGAATGGACACTTTTCTGCCATGCAATTGCATATTCCCAACACATGTTGGCGATTATAAAATCAGCTTTAGTGCTTAGTGGAAACTGTCTTCGGAGTAGCGACAGCCATTTGAATATCTTTGGATTCTCGTCTACATAAATGCGGTTATTCTCAACGAAGATGTATGCGGCATCGTCGTCTTCCGTTGCTTTAGACTCAGCTTGACTGTCATGTATCTCTATCAGTTCATTTGTCACTATAGCCGCGGGAAGTACCCCCATTCCACAGAGCCATTTAGCTATCAATTCCGTCACAGAACCCTTTCCTCTAGTGTAAACGTACTTTAGATTAATTTGATAATCTGATGGCTGTAACTTCGGCAATGATTTTCCGTAAAATGCATCCTTGAACATCAGAACTATGCTCAATATAGATATGTCTTCCAGCTTTCCTATAAGAAGGCCCCATTTTGCGTTTTCCTTCGTGACCGACTCCCAGACATCGGAATCGTCCTCCCTTTCGATATTGGCTTCGAACATTTTGCTGACAGCTTTGCAGGCCATTGCAACTATCATGCTTTTCAGCGGACATGACATTTCCACTAATATATCTCGAATGCTTTGCCACCAAGGAGATACCTTGTTATACGTAATGCTGGTTGCTTCGTCTGTCACGCTACAGAGGTAGTACAAAACGACTATCAATTTCTCTATAAGTTCGAGGCTGATCTCTTCCAGTTTTGTATTCATCAATTGCACGATGATAAGTTTGATGATATCCTTTGGATCGACGCGGCATTCCTTCACGAAGTTATTTAACAAGTTCAGCTTGGTCATTCGGAAGATGCATTTAAATGTGATCAAGGCTAGATTGTTTCGTTTGTCCGCCGTTGTTTCGGATTTCAGTGTGATGAATTGCGTAGATTTTTCTAGATGGAAACAGGATACAAAGTCTTTATAAGAGCTGGTATTGTTATCTGCGAACTTTACTCTGGCTTGTTGTTGTTCCTTGTAATCCTTCTCTTGGGCTAGAGTGAGTAATCGTTCTAAAATACAATTGTCGTCCTCTAGTAAATGAAAACCTTCTTCATCATTTAAGGTACAATTGGTGAACTTAAAATCTTTTTCGTTTCCTAGAAAATCGTGTATTTTTGCTGTTAACTCTTGCATGTCCTCCGTCTCTTCGTCGTTGATGAGTCTGAAGAATAATGTCACAAGTGCTAGATTCGCAAAGTAATGTTTCAACTCAATTTGGTCTTCATCATCGAAACTGTCCCAGAATATAGCTAAGCAAGCCATGACGAATTTTGGAGGTACCTCGTACTTTTTCACTAGTAAATCGAGACAGTGCTTTTTGATATCAATAGTTTGTATTTCGGTGACTATTCTTAAAAGATCTTCGGTATTTTCGTCGTTGATTGTCGATTTTTTTATATTTTCACGGAACTCTCTTAGAGTTTGGAGGTCTTTGGACTTTTGTGAGTGTTCGCCTTCTAACGCGTAAAAGAATGGAATGTGGATTTTCTTTAGTTTACCATCCGAATCAATGAGAACACATTGGAATTCTGGCAGGTTCAGTTTTTTGTATGTGTAGTTTTTCTCTGCTCCGACTAAACCGCATGTATTGTACAGGAGTTGACCGTTTTTAGTGGCGGTAAATACTGCGACTCTATTTCCCCTTTGCATAAGCCTGATGTCTATTAGGCCTTTCTTTGGATTGTAAATTATTAGGAACAGAGCCCGTTTTACGTCTTTGATTGTTGAGAGTTGGGGTTTCTTGTCATCGTTTTCGAAAATCTGCAAATAGAAAAAAATACTATTAGGTATTTACATTTCTTGTCGTTTAGCACTTGCTGTTGCAGCACCTTGCTGAGTGGTGATCAATTTTCACAGATCCTTTTCTTTCTTATGTAAACGAACAGTTAAAAATATTTAATTAACACATCATTCTCATCGTTTTTCGTACTAATAAACATCATGACTATCAAACGCTAGAGCCACAAACATACAAACTGTGTAGACCCGAGTGAAGGTTATCTGCAAGTTCTTTTTTTATGAATACTACGCCGTCGCGTCGGTGCATCATTAAAAAGCCTTAAACACATACTTACTTGAACAAAAGCGCACTGAGCATCCCTGCACCCCTTGATCAGTCTGATCAGATGCCCTCTATTCACGTCCAGCACTGCCACACGGCCGTAGCCATCAGCGAACGCGGCAAGCCGGCGATCGGGCGAAACCGCTACAGACGTGCCTTGTCGCTGCGCGTCGTACAAGCCGCAGCGCATTGAAAGACTTTCCGCGCGAATGGCCGGCTCGTTGCCGGGCGAGGCTTTCTCAGTGCTGGCGCCGCTTAGCCAACCTCTGGAAACGAATCATTACTTTTTATCGTTCCGTACCCAAAGGGTAAAAACGGGACCCTATTACTAAGACTTCGCTGTCCGTCTGTCTGTCACAGGGCTGTATATCATGAACCGTGATAGCTAAACAGTTGAAATTTTCACAGATTATGTATTACTGTTGCTGCTATAACAACAAATACTAAAAACAGAATAAAATAAATATTTAAGGGGGGCTCTCATATAACAAACGTGTTTTTATTTTTTGCTGTTTTTTTTAGATAATGGTACGGAACCCTATGTGCGCGAGTCCGACTCGCACTTTGTCGCTTTTTTTTATAATTCTAATCTTTCCTGGCATCCTGTACCTACTGTAGGTACCTACGTGTGATATTTCTTAGTGCAACGTCATTATGCCAGTCGATGCCAATTGGGATTAATCCTAGTGATATTGATATCTAATCTAGCGAGCAACATAGGCGATCGTGACCATAAGATCGTCTTTGTTGCTTTGCTATAATATAAAGTAGCACTATTTTTCGTTGGGAAATAAATATCTTCTTTAATCCACTATAAAGAGTTGAAAATATTTACGCGTGACTCGAACTGGCTATAAGAAGTTGCATAACGTCATCTACCAGTGAGTAGTGGTAGTATAATAAAGGCGCTGTCTGGTAGCATTAGAAGAAGATATGAGACAAGAGTTAAAGCTAAAAAATAGATGTTAGATGAAGAGACTAAATTAAACTACTTAAGGCCCTGTATGTCGACGATTGCTCTTTTTCGAAACGAAAAAAGAAATACTTCTGAACAAGCCACATCTCTATTTTTATAAATATATTACTTCAGGTTCCTACCTAGATTTATATTAAGCTGAAAACATAATAGCAGAAACTTTTCACGATAAAGATATTATATAGATAAAGATAAGAGCTAGGAACCTGAAGTAATATATTTATAAAAATAGGAGATATGGCTTGTTCAGAAGTATTTCTTTTTTCGTTTCGAAAAAGAGCAATCGTCGACATACAGGGCCTTAAACTAAAGATGACGTTTCTAAATGATCTAATCCAAGTACTTCAATGAATTACAGCTTTTGGACTTTGACATTGAGATGGTACTCACGGCAAAGCAGATTTGATCTTATGCGCCACGGCCCTCGCCACGTCTTGTAGAGGTGGCGCGTTGCCACCTTCCATGGCATAGTGAAACCCTATGTATGGATTAACACCAGTACCCAGAATTAAGGTATTCACTGGTGGTACTGAACGATACCTGAAATTATTAAATCAGGAAGAGAAGTTTGTAAGTTTAGATATTTTTCAGTTTATGCTACATAATTAGGTCATTAAAAAAAAATCTTAATCAAAATCTCCTTAAATCTATTAATTGTATAACACTAATGTATGTATGTATGTATAGGGACTGCCTTTCCCGCCTTTGGTCCGTTATGCGTGGGGGGACCGGCTACATCTGTAGCCAGCCCAGCTCTTCCCAGAAGCACAGAAGTCTCCTGGGGTCTTCACAGGCCTCGAGAAGAGTCCTCGGGTGACCGAGGATTTGAGTGCGTTGTGCTATTACGCCCGAGCATTCCAGGACTACGTGGGCAGCTGATTCTTCTTTGGTTAGGCAACCCCTGCAGAGCGGACAGTCTGTGGCTCCGATGTTGTGTAAGTGTTTGTTAAGGGGGCAGTGACCTGTGAGCGTCCCCACGATGGTTCTTAGGTCTGTTCTTTGTAGGTTCAACAGGCGAGTTGTCAGCCGCGGCGAGGTGGTTAGTATCGCCGCTCTTGCTCTGCAGTCAGTCGCCTGTGTCCATTGTTCGTTGTGTTTGCTCTGGGTCTGCCGCCGCATCCAAGACCGTATCTGAGAGAAGGGAATGGGCAAAAAAAGTTGCGTTTCCGAGCCCCTCCTGGCCAGTTCGTCTTCAACGTCATTTCCGAGTAATCCGCTATGTCCCATTTTAGGGACAGTTATCCATTTAGGGTAACTCGGTTGCTCCCGGCTACACTTTCTAGGCCAAAGTGACATTTGTATGCCTTGAGTTGCAGTTATGACTCTCTAGAGCTCTTAGTGTTGCCATGCTGTTGGAGAGGATTCGTATGTTGAAGTCATCGATCTCTCGCCTTTTGATGGCGTTGGCTGCTTCAGCTGCACATTCACATTGGAAGATGTAACTGTGTATGCCTAGTGTAATTGAGATGTTGATGTTGAGATCCAGCGAGTGTACCCCGGCACCTGTTCCCTGTTGGGTCTTTGAACCGTCAGTGTAAATTCGCACTTCATTGGTTCCTGATTGGTCTCTTTGTTCTTCATGCGTTTGTATGTGGTATCTTTTGTTAAAAATATGCCTTTTGGGGATCTTGTCACACGGGGCAGCTATTAAGGGTTTGTGTGCTAGCGCTATAACACCAAATAAACCAACTAGAGCAATAATTTAAGATGTATTCTCTGTATCGAGAGGAGGGCGTTGGTGTCTGCGACACAGTCTAGCACTTCTGCAGGCATCACCGTTTTTAGACTGTTTGTTAAACCTATGTTCTTGTTCCCAATAAATATATATTTCATTTCATTTCATTTCAATTTGATCATACTGTTCTTAAGATTTTTGGACAGTCACATAGTCGGTATCACAATGCTTATAGCTATACCTATACCTACTTAATGAATAGGTAAGTAATTTTAAACATTATGGGATTGGTTGATTTAGGGCTGTATTTTTTGACAATGAATTAAAATCATTCCTACCAAACTTCATAACCTCCATAAGTAGAGGCAGCTAGAAGATGATCATAGGTGTTCTTAAGCTCCAAACCCACAACAGCTGCATCACTCACAACATCTTGTTCAGAGAAGGTCCATTTCCTGATATTAATAGTGCGACTATCCACTGTACAAGCATCTTGGACCCCTGCTTGGACTGAAAATACATAAAATAACTGTAGATTTACATGGGTCTTTATCACATAATTACCTTGATTCATTTTGGTAATTACATGATAAAGACCAGACCCGTGTAAAAACCTACAGTTCGGTCTAATACTCACAATAGTTTAAAAATAAAACAATTAAAAACTTATTTTTTGTATTAGTATGTATAAGTTTTTTAGGAAACCATTGATGCTGTTTTTATAGATGGATTTTTATGCTCTTAGACTCTTCTTTATATTCTATACCTTTAGCTATCTGAGCTTTAGCATTCCTCAGTGTTTGAAACAAACTAGCTCCCGATATCACACACTCGCACGCTTGGAACAGTATGTGGATGTCATCGGGCAAAGTTCCATAGGTTCCGGTGTGGCAAGATATCTTCATAACAGGCTTTTCATCAAGTTTTTCAAGTAAAAGCTGGTGACCTGTGTTAGTGTAAAAACCAACACTGCCATTTTTGAAGCCAACTACAATGCAGAACCAGTCAGGGCCATTCTATGAAAGAGATATTGTGAAATGCCATGTTAGGATCATCATGCAATAGTCAATTAATGTCAACTTACTTAAACTCATACTTTATTTTATTCTAACAAGAAGGTACTATGTATATGACAACAACCTAATAAAATGTTGTATTTTTTTTTTGTGTGGCATTCAAATTAAAATAAAATTGTAATACATTTTACCTGTGATGAATGATGTGAAGGACAGATAGATAAAGCCAGAACTACAGTAATTTCAGCTGGTAAGGTTCCACTCCACGAAATTAGAAAAGAGTTGCTATCCGAAGAGCTGATCCACTGAGATGTCAATATACAAAGTCTATTTTTGTACCCCACTGTAAGTAGGTTTCCGCAAGAAGAGATTGACACAGAGCATTGTTGTAACCAGGCGGTGTCTAAAAGTAATCATACAAGTTTGTAAGGTGCAAAAAAAAATATGATACCTATTTGTTCAGTCGTCAATATACATAATCAGAAGTTGACTGATTTCAAATAAAATAAAATAGTACCTTCTTTCTCAGGAACAAAAAGAGCCCGCCCTATGCTTAGAATATCACCACAATCAGCTATTTGCTCCACTTGGCAGGACATTTTCGAATGAAATGATACGCACGTTGAATCAAAATCACATTATAGGCAATTGATATCCTTGTATAAAAACAAATTGTATTAGCTTTTTTCACATTGTGCGTTCATGAAACCGGCATGTAAAATGCAATTCTTTTCCTTCGCCTGCTCAAAAATAGTATAAAACTGTACGAAATACTGTATGTTCACAGATTGCTTTGTTTTGGTAAAAGAGACAGAGTAAGCTAAGGTAAATGCAGTCATCTGTTTTTGACAGATAAATGACAAGTAGGTTGTCAAAGTCAATAAACAGTATAGGTATCAGTTTGACTTTGAAACAGTAAGTTGATAGCTTGAAAAAAATATATTCTTTATCCATACCTACTTTAAAAAGCTTATTTTATTCACGCAAAACAGTGAATAAAAAGGCCTTTTATTCACTGTTTTGTTTTTATTCACTATTTTGGTGTTTGAATTTGGAACACAAAATATATCCGGTCTCTATTTCAATGCTTACACAAACTCCTTGCGCTGAGATTCGAAATTCAAAACTCTTTGGTGCAAATAAATTCTCGAGATTTGATTGGTCGATATTTGCGACAAGGAGTTTGGCATTAGATTAAATAAATATTCTCGTAGTCATGGTATAAAGTATAGTATGCAACATTGCATAATGCAACTCCTGAATAAAGTACGAATTTATATCGAGGGCCATGAATCACTCGCGTCGTTCAGGATTCTAACAGTTGAATCACTCGCTGCGCTCGTGATTCAGCGTCAGCGATTCATCATTAGAATCCTTCACTTGCTCGTGACTCATCTACGGCCCTCGCTTTAAATCCGTCCTTTATTCACTAGTTGCATAATAATATACTATTAATGCTTGCATGTAATGCTTTTTTAATAGCTAATTAAGCTTAAAGTGCTAATTTTTTTTAAGAGTCGAGTGTTCCTCTCAAAAATCTAAACTATTGGTTTTAGTGGCGTGAAACAAATCTACTTAATATGCTCTTTGCAATTCACGGTAGTAATAATAATGAAGTTAAAAGAAAAACTATCACAGCTAAGTAGGCTTTACAAGTTTACGAGTAATCGACGTACTATTCGACTAATTATAAAATGTACTTGACAAAGATATATATATATATATATATATTTTTATATACCATTGCAAATTATTTCTTATAATGTTAGCTGTGAACCCTACTTTGCGCGTGGCCCGATACGCACTTGGCCGGTTTTTATATGTGCGACCCATCGACTACATAGCCTAATAGACGCCTAATGGCTTCATTTCTTCAAACAAACAACTCTGTCAAGTCAGTGAGGTATGAGGTACGGGGGGAGCCGGAAAAAATGCATTCTGATTGGCCGGTTCAAAATGACGTGATTCACTAGGGATGGGAAGTGTTGTCATGAGTTGTCGATAGCAGTCAGAGGCACGTCCAAATATTATATTTGGCACATACCCACATTTTGCAGTAGTTAGCAGTCTATACGTGACAGGTTGCAAGCCCATCGCCGCTTATAAAAATACTAACTACTGGTTTCCTCACGATGCGATGTTTTTCTTCACCATTTTAAACACGTGTTTTTGATCTATATATATGTATAAAAATCAATTGTTGTTCGTTAGTCTCGCTAAAACTCGAGAACGGATTTATTTTATCTTGGTCTTGAAATGTTCGTGGAGGTCTATGAAGGTTTAAAAGGTGAAAAAAAAATCGAATAATTGCCGTGAAAACCCTAAAAACGGCCCTTTTCTTTTTCCCATACAAAAGTTAAGTCCATTTGAGCCTTATTAGGTTTGATAATACGCGAACGCGAACGGGAACGCGAACGCGAAAGCGAACGGGAACGGCAACTAATTCTAAAGCGATAATATTATAAATTATATAATAATATTATAATGCGAATAGCAAATAGGTTACTTCATATCCATGTAGGTACAACGCGAGCGAAGCCGCGGACGGAAGCTAGTTGGCAATAAGTAGTTTTACTAGTTAGGTCCAACTGTTGTTGTTACTACTATGTAGGTTTATCGATCATCAATTATTGAGTAGTGGTACAACACTATTGACTTTCGACAAAGAAAATAACCAGTGTAACTTGAGCTTTTGGTAATGGTTTTTTAGCATAAACAGACGAGATGTGCACGGGTCAAGGAAGTGGTCGGTACTACTGCAGGTTTGTCGCGCGGTATTTTTTATCGGCCGTATAAGCCTGATGTTTTGGATGACAGTGTTCACCTTGCATGCGGTGTCTTCCTCTTCTGGGCTATGTAGTCGATGGTGCGACCTCTCATATCTTTTTACCTGGTCATCCGATTTCGATGATTTCAACTCAGTTCATATGCTCTGTGCTCAGTTATTCAACCGTAAAAAGTTGTGAGATCCATGTAATATGTACCAAGTCGGTTAATTTATTCAGTCCCTTAAGTTATTACGTAATTAGCTAACATAGCAACCCAATCTTATAGTGACCATTAATATTCAAATATCAGTTTATTTCGTTTTTAAAAAGTAATTATTACAAAAAACATTGGGACTGTATAGTGTTGGTAGGTATTTTGCGGAGACATTATTTTATTTTTAAGTAATTAATACTGCAATTAAAAATATTTTTTAAATTGTTTCTTACCAAGTGTTTACTGTCGCATTACGAAAACACAATATTTCTAATAAAACTAATAATTACTGTCTTGTGAACAACTTTTTATTGGTTAAGAATTCCACTGTGTTAGACTTCTGTATAAATTGAAGTTCTGATTTTAATGTATCATAGTGATAAAATATGAGTACATTTCAATTAGGTACATAAATGTACTTATAAGATTAATTTATTGTTTTTTTTAAGCATTAGCTGTTTTTAGCAAATGCTTTGTACAAAATAAGCTTCACCTAGTACCAAAAGAGATCTAAAACATGTCATCATTTAAGTGTCGAACAAAGCTACAATATTCTTATGCAATAGATCACTATAATTGAACAATCTAACTTATCAAGATAAATATGACATTGAATATAATTTTTGAAGGACATAGATTTATTTATAATTGATTTGCAACTAATATTTAACACATAAACCAATTGTACAAATCCCAATCGCATATATGAATACAATCACTATGTTCTTCACTACACTGAAACTACATTTATATATCACTTTAAAAGTTGGGCTCAACCAAGCCAAACAGAATCCGGCGCCAAGATGTCAACCTAATTAAATAGTCTGCACTTTTTTATGTTCATCAAAACGGACAACGCTCAACGCCGGTCTGCGAATCCGAATAATAATTAAACACACAAATCCTAAATTAATCACTGTGTTCGTTCACAAAAGAGAATAAACTAATTTACGATCCATCGGTACTGAGATGAGACTCGAGAACGTCAACTTCAGCGACCACTGTGGAAGGGGCGTCAGATGCTTCGGATGCTTCAGGCGGGGTAATAGGCTGGGGGGTTGGGGTTGGGGTGCGGGTAGGGCGGGGGCGTTGGCAGTAGTCAAAGAATATGTGGACGTTGAGGTTGGAGATCTCGGGTCATTCAGCCTCATGCTCGTGCAACTGAGCGAGCAGGGCGGCGCGTCGGGATTCCAGCTCGGCGTCGCTCCAGCCGCTCGACCTACGAATATAATAATCCTTATTAAAATAAACAAATAACATCTTAGACTAAAGTATTACAGAATATTTACAGATTAGAAAGGCACCGGTTGTAAACTAAAATATTGCGCCTAGGGCTGTTAGATGCCAAATTCTCTGGCTCCATGCAGAAAAAAAAATGATCAAACAAAGTCATTCTGCTTTATCTAGCTAATCTGAGGGCTTAGAAGACGCTTGTGGAATGTTACTTTGTCTAAGCCAAAAAATGTATGGGTTTGACATGAACTATCAAAAGATATCACTGTAATCTATACAATTAATAAAACAGGAACTCAAAAAAAAACCGATTGTAGAACGTTAGGAATACTATAATAAGAATACATCATGACTCTACTTTCACTAACATGAAAATTACATGATTACAACTCAGGACCATCGTAAATACAGCGTATAAGTACCTCTCTTTCTTTTCTTTCTTGTCCTTACGCTTCTTCTTGTGTCCGTGGTCAAGAACATCAAGCTCGGGACTGGATGGCGCGCTGCGTTTGGATTTCTTTTTGTGACGCGGCGGCTCGTCATCCGAGATACCGCCTTCTTCTGGGGTTGGTGATTTCTGAAATAAATAGCGCCTTTGTAATATGCACAGGGAATACCACATTATAGTCGTATATATGTATGTAGAATCTAGCTTTTACCCGCGACTTCGTCCGCGCAGATCCAGAATCAATTGTTTTTTGACGACTTTGTCGTAAAAAAATCCGGAAAATCAAAATAAATATTGGGGGAAAAAAGGAGCTTAAGGCGCTGCCAGTTCCTAAAACCGCGGCAGAAACGACTAAGACAGTTAAAAACGGCAAGCTCTAGATGGCGTATGCGTATCGTAAATATTATCGACAGTTTTTATGAGATCGCGTTGCTGGTACCTACGTAGGCAAGTAATAGGGGTAGCTTTACCCACCCCTCATAACCATTTTCTCTTTGTCCGCCTTTGCTTTTATGATATATAAATTATGTATAATTACTTATCAAAAACCTATTCTAGTAGAAATCTAGATCTACATATTACTTATCTTTAACAATAAATCACAAGTTGATCTTAATAGTAGGTATCAAAGTATTTCGATCATAAATTCTAAAACGTATCATTTTGAAATAATATCTTTAAGTTTCTGCTATTATGTTTTCAGCTTAATAGAAATCTAGGTAGGAACCTGAAGTAATATATATTTATAAAAATAGGAGATGTGGCTTGTTCAGAAGTATTTCTTTTTTCGTTTCGAAAAAGAGCAATCGTCGACATACAAGGCCTTAAGTCCGTCCCAAGACTTTAATAAGATCTATTTTGAGTAGAGCCATTCAATTATATTTGTCTTTTGCATGTTTGTCCACCCTGAAAGCATTTTCGACATAAAATATACTGAACATTATTAATATTCTCCTGTCTTCTTGACAGGCCTCACAGCACAGCTCAGTTGGAAGTATCAGCCTTCTGTGCTATAGGTTGTGGGTTCAATTCCCATCCGGGATAAACATTTGTGCGATGAACATGGATGTTTGTTCTGTGTCTGGGTGTTAATATGTATAATAAGTATGCATTTATCATTTATTAGTTATCTGGTTCCCATAGTACAAGTTTTGCTTAGTTTGGGGCTAGATGGCGCTGTGTGTAATGTCCGCCAATGTTTATATATTTATTATTTATTTATTTATAAGTAGTGTATAAATCATAAGTATTAAAGTATTCTTAATGCAGTATAAGTATTCTATCAGTGATCTGGTGCCCATCGTACAAGCTTTGTTAGTTTGGGGCTAGATGGCGATGCGTGAAATGTCCACAAAAAAAAACATTATAATGTGAACCAGCTGTCAGTCTGTATAGTTACCGGTAGAGGCGAATGCCTGCGATGCTTCTTCTTAGACTTCTTGTGCTTGGTTCGACCTTCGTCGGAGCTCCACGAGCCGTGGCTCGGCATCGGCGAAGGCGAATGAGCGCCAAGCTGCGGGGACACAGAACGGGACCGCGACTGAAACAAAACGTATCATTTTAATAACAGTACTCGTAACTGGATGATATTTCATTGTCTAAAAACACGGATAAAACGACCTTTTCTAAAAATAAAACATAAAAATCCAATTTGCCGTTTCCGAGATTCAGATTATATTCATACAAGAATTGCTTGTTTAAAGGTAATAGATGCAAGGAAAAGGAACCTTGAAACCTCAGAAGTATTTTAAATAAATTTCATTAATAATATATTATTTTTAATATTGTTGGACATTATCACACAGCGCCGTCTAGCCCCAAACTAAGTAAAGCCTGTACTTTGGGAACTAGATAACTGATAGAATACTTATATACTTTTTTGTTGACATAGAACAAACATCTATCATCACATAAATATTTGCCCTGGGTAGGATAGATAAGATAACATAGATTTTTACGAAATAAGCCGCAGCTCAGACGCTGTTAAAGAAGTTCACACCGGGCACATAAAAAGCTAGTTACAGCACTGCTCATACTTACAGGTGAAATTGAGTGTGAACGCTTCTTTTTCTTAGAACGCTTCGCTTTCTTCGGTTTCGGATGGTGGTAGTGCATGCAGCTATCCTCTTTCTCATGTTGGTAGTCCTGCAAATTAAGAATATAAAGTAGATGGTTTATGTGAAGTTTGCACAAAATCGGTAGACTTTTTATCCAGGTACCACCTGTGCGAATCCAAAAAACACTAAAATAATATATTTTCAAGTCCATAAGTTTGTGCGTGTTAGAGAAATGGAAGGATAGAGGGAAATGGAAGAAGTACACATGTTGTGCTGACCCCACTTAAGTGGGATAAGGGCAGGAAGATGATGAAGATGATGAAGTGTGTTTGTGTGTGTGTGGGGGTTCATGTGTGTGTGTGTGTATGTACTTGCGCATTTGTGTCGAATGTCTAGTGAAAATTCACACCCTATTATAGCTTTCCTATTCTCTCCAAGCTGTACCGTTATGATATACGGCACGCAGTGAAGGCAGTGAAGTGTCAATATTAGCCACAAGATTCAATTGAACCCGCAGATCGGATTCAACTGTCAAACCCCATTATCTTATGACAATTACAACAATGGGATTTTGCAAGTTGAAGCCGATAATGATTACCAGTGAGCTGACGCAATAAAGTAGTCAGTTTAATTCCTCTAGTGTCGATGTTTTAGTAAGCTTAGGACTGGCGTAATTACCTTGTATATCCTAATGCGTTCCTCTTCAAACTGAACAGCGACGACCTCTGGCGCATTGAGGTCTATCTTCTCCTTAACCTCGCTCCAAGGCAACGAAGTATCAATATTGGCTTGGGTCAAGATCCACTTGAAACCGGTTTCGAGTTTCTTTTGCGCTTTAGACTCTTCCTTCAACTTTTCTTTGTTTCTCGCTTCTGCCTGCGAATAAATTGGAAAATATAATATTTTACTAAGATAAGCAGCGATGGGCTTGCAACCTGTCACGCATGGAATGCTAAATACTGCAACATGTGGGTATTGTGTCAAATATAATGTTTGTGCCTCTGACTACCCCCTTTAGACAATAAGAAAATAAATGTTTGCATGATCTAGAAATATTTGTTGCTGGTCTGTGTATTGTGGTATCATAGTATTGGCAGTTTGATATCCACAACTCGGGGTACACTCGTGTGAAGTCAGGACCTGTATGTGACTGTTGGTTGTTATTATCATATATATTATTACTAGTTTTGTCAGCGGCTTTGCTCGCGCGCGTATATCCTGTATAAAAACAACTAAGCATATTAAGCTTATTCCAAATCGGTCGTTTGGGCTTAATTCAGCCCCAAAAATACAAAAATCCTTACAAACTGTCGGATTTATAATATTAGTGAAGCAAAGAATTTGAATTTATTACTAACTAGCGACCCGCCCCGGCTTCGCACGGGTGCAAAGCTGATACCAAAATATATTACAGAATGTCTTTGTATACTCGTTAACAGCATTTAAAATTTAAAAAAAAAGTCGCGGTAAAAAGTAAAGGATAGAAATTTATTATTGTGGGTTATCCCTAAGAGATAAACATATACCATCGCGGACTTTTTGTAGACCTTTTTAAGGTATACAATATTTAGTACATTATTTTGATCTATCTCGTAGAGTTCTGCCAGCGTTTGCAATGTAAGCGCAAAAAAATGTGTTTATTTACGACTTCATATTAGAAATCTTAATATTATCAGTGGCTCTCTAATATATTAAGCATGTAATTATACATATAAAACTTCCTCCTGAATCACTCTATCTATTAAAAAAAACCGCATCAAAATCCGTTGTGTAGTTTTAAAGATATAAGCATACATACAGACGCGGGAAGCGACTTTGCTTTATACTATGTAGTGATGGTTACTGCTTTTTTGGGTGTGAAATGATTCAATTTATCTATGATTAAATTGTTGATAAGTATAGAATTTTACACGGGTTTTTGACATTAACTTAATTTTTTTTCGTCGTTTCGACTATGTTATTGTAATTTGAAATGATTATTGTAATTTAGTCGTTGGCAGACTGCCAAAATGACTGGTCATTTCGTGATAAAGACCTGTGTAAAAATCTATAGTTACATCTACTAACCACGACAGTATGACAAATAATTTTGTTGATAACATACCTTTTCAAGTAACGCGTTGTAAGTAAGCTTCACATTGCCAGCATCAAGCGATGCGGATTTGCTATCCTCGCACACGACTGTCGCAAACTGCTCGAATGTAGTCTCTGGTTTTACGTCAAATTCCTTCTCTTTCAATATCTCCTTGATAATCTTCTTCTCGTCGTGGAAGCGCGCCTTTAGGTTCTCTACGTAGAACTTAAACAGGTCTAATGGTGTAGAGCCGCTCTGTCCTGCAATCCATAATTCATTTTATTTAATGTCATAAAGTTCTAGTACATTCTTATTATTTGTGCAGCTAATATGTAGTCAGCGGTAGGGGCCAAACAATTTGCTTCGCATTAGGAAGTTGTTCAATCAAAGTCCACGCATATTAGAATTAGTAGTTTTTTTAAATATTTACAGTGCTTTAATCCTTCACTTGAGGAAGTTTTCATAATTACCGTCCATATCATATACGTGATAGTATTATGTCAAAACTGTAGAGGGCCTATGGTCCCTATGTAACTGACCATTCATTCATAATCAGCAGCCTTGTGTAACAACCAAAACGACGACCTATTTTATGGGAATTTTACTAATCCCATTTGGTCAATAAAGTTTTGGAATGTTATCATTAATCTGTGATCTTTATCTTTTTAGTGGATAATGGGACTTACCAAGCATAGCTGAGAATCTCATATCAGCTGATATGACAGGATACAACTCCACCCAAAGCGACATTGAGGTTAGTTTTCCTTCTTCATGCAGCATATCCAGCAAGGTCTAAATCATAAATAATAATAAATAAGAACTAATAAACAAAAATAATAAGTAAGTATTTTTTCTTTTTTTATTATATAATTATCAAAAACTACTTTGTCTAGGTTGCATTTTAGCTCGACTACGAGTACAAAAACCACCAATTAATAAATCCTATCCCACATTATGAAGGGTCGGCACAACATGTTGCAAAAGGAGTTAGCTTAGTGTTTTACAACCGGCCGCTTGACTGACGTCAACCCTCTTTGACAACAAAATCTATAGTTTGGCTCTTTTATGGAGTAGAATAACAGGAGTTTATGTAGAGTAAGGCCGGCCAACTATTTCATGTGGGCCATAACTTCAATGTATGCTAAAGGCGCTATTGTTCTCTTTTGGTACTTAGCGCGAGAACGCATCGTTTTATAAAAGGAGAGGGACCAATTCAAGTCAACTACATATTTAAATTAGATATTGATACAGTAGTATATTACATTACCAGCTTTCTGTAATTCAATTTAAATCGTATGGAAAAACTAACAATAGATTGCAATGATCGTATATTTTATTTCAAAGTGAAATGTACATTAGTCTTAGTATTATTAATCCGAAAGTTTTTGAGGATGACGCCTAAACAACCAAATGGATTTTGATGAAAATTGTAATATACAAATTCTACCTTATATTTGGGAATAATATAGGATATTTTCTATTCTTGTTCAGAATATAACGAAGTTAAATATCTTACCAAAAAATTATCTCTATTTTTCCTTTGTTGCCGCTTGTTTCTCTTTTTTGTTGCCTCCCGATCCGCAATATATTCCGCCTCCAGATTTCTTATATGCTGCTCGAAAACTGTAATGAAAATGTCCATTACAAAGAGTTTATTTTATTTGAAGTGACTTCGCGTACCCTAACGTTTGTTTGGGAAGGAATACGGCTTCGTACGCGATTGCGTACAAGAGCGGCATCAGCGCGAAATCTCATAGAGGGTGGACGTTACAGCCCGTTTTATTTGGAGTAGACTCGCGTACTGACTTTGGGAAAAAATACGGCTTCATATTCATACGCAAAAAAGTGGCAATAGCGCTGTAGCGTACGCGAGGCACGCAGCGCAGGTGTGTGGACGTGGAGTCATACGCGGAAGGAATTATACGAGTGCGGAACCATGTGTACAGAAACTGACTTCTACCATAAATGTTTGAAAGCGCGTTTGATTTAGTACGACTGAAGTTTATCTCCGTTAAATCCTTTTAGAAAAAAATATATTCTAAATTGGCATTATATTTTTATTATGCTCGTATTTTATACAGCTCAGACTTTGAACAAATGCGAGCGCCAAATGCTGAAATATAGGTCGAAATCAAAGGCTGTATTTAATGTTTTTGTCTGCTTCTGTGTAGTAAAATTAGATTGTATGATTACCAATAAGTGCATCTTCTTTGTCCATGCCCAGTAAACTGACGTCGTTCTTGAACGCGGAGTTTTCCAACAGCAAGACTTGCGCTTCGCTCCATGTGCTGTTGTATGCGATCTCACTCATGTTTTCTAAAACCTAGCAACATTATTTGAAACTATATTCATACGAATAGGTAATAGAGTCGATAGTTATTAATCAATGCAAATAATATGGAAACAATGGAAATTACAGATAACTTACTTGAGCCAGCATTTTCATATTGCGTTTCTTGAGAACTTTAGCTTCCTCTTTTTCACGTTTTGTAATAGTGAATAATGAGTCTTCAAATATATCTCTCCTATCTGATTCCGGGACGCAACGCCATATCTGTAAAAATTGGTTGACATTTCACACAGCGACATCTAGCCCTAAATTAGACAAATCGTGTACTATGGGAACAAGATAACTGATAAAATTATTATATACTTTTTTTGGTTAACACACACATATGCATACCATATAACACCCCGACACAAAACAAACATCTATGTTCATCACATAAATGTTTGTCTTGGGTGGGAGTGAGCCCACAACCTACAGCGCAGAAGGCAGAGCTACTACCAAACAAGCTGTGAGGTCTGAGAATAATGATTAGGCATAGATAATAATTTTACTATTACCTCGAGATTACTAAACATTTCTTCACATTTGTAGAATTTGGTGAGTGACGTAACACGGTCACAGGTCAATAGGAACTCTTCTAGATTCTCACGATTCTTCTTTGTTTTTAATCTGCGGGAATTGAGACACTGATTATCATAATCAATAGTGACAGTAATGTAAAGGAGCATCATCCACCATAGCGGAGAGATGTTTATAAATAACTAACTAGCTTTTACCAGCGACTTTGTCCACGGAAATTTAGGAAATAAATTTTTGATCACTTTAACTCAAAAATTAAATTCCTAAAAATGAAAAGAAAAATGGGAAAAAAGTAGCCTATGTCCGACTTATGCCTATGACTTTAAACTATACCCGACTCAAGTAGGGTCGGCACAACTAAGATTTAAACTATATCTGTATGAAAATTAATCACAATCGGCCCAGCAGTTTGGGCGTGATAACGTCACAGACTGACAGACAAGAGTTACTTTAGCATTTATAATATTAGTTTAAATACGTCACACAATGCTATGATAACTTCATTTATTATATATTTTTCGGTACACTTTAGTATATATGATGACCATAAGACTTGGTAAAAACATCATTTGGAAAACGTGAAACTATTACCTATAAACTGTCTTTTAGAGACAGGACTATAAAAGTCAAAATATATAACGGTCAAGTAAGTTTATGAGTTTCAAGCTCTAGTTATGGTGTATCGTGTTATATGTATGAATGAAGATGAGAAAAGTGTAAGATGATGTTTATGTACCTTGCTTCTTCCCTTTCGTCCTTCAACTTTTGTGTTTTATATGAATTGAATGCTTGCTTCTTTTCATTGAGTTTCTTGAAGGGATTGTATCTTGGATCCTTGGAAATTATCTTGACACATTGTTCCCATGACGCGTTTGACGACACGTTCTGTGATAAAAATTAAAGTAACAATAATCAAAGTCTCAATACACAAAGTATTTTTTCAAATAAACAGACAGATGCGACGTAAATAAGTACTAAAATAAAATAAGTTCAACAGGGAATTTTGGTATGTATCTCCGAAAATATTAAATAAGAAAAATTTAAAAGTCAGACGATAATAGTTTTTAAGTTTTATGAAGCAACATCAAAATAAAATGAGTCTTTTTTTACAATATTTTTTTTTTTATTATAACGTATTGTAAAATATTATTATAAATAAATATGCGTCGAATTGAGTAAGAACCTTTTAAAAAATATTTTTTGTGTTTTTTTTAGTACTATAAAAACTACCTTATCTTTGAGCAGTTCCTTAAAAGCTTCAATGGCTTCCTTCTTATCTTTATATTCTGGCACCAGATCTTGACTGTCAGAGTTATTCGATGGTGGTGCAATTATTTCTTCTGGGTTTACTGCAAAACAAAAATGAAGTAGTAAGTAAAAATATGCCTCTATACCTCATAGGTAGGATTGTACCAGTTTTATAAGATACTTACTATTTTCTAAAATAAGAACATAATTCTGTACAGTGGTTGGGATTAATGGTTCATCGGATAAAGGAATGTCAGGTCGCGGTTTGATGCTCCTCTGGAGTAATGAATGAATATTGATGGACATTTCACACGTCTAAGTGCTTATTCACGTTGACTCGCGGGCGCGGTGGCGGGCGCGGTCACGAAATATCAAACGTATGACGTGATTTCCAAGTGTTCACGTTCAAAACGCACGTGCGGTCTAAGTAGCGAGCTAACTAGTCATACGTTTGATATTTCGTGACCGCGCCCGCCACCGCGCCCGCGAGTCAACGTGTATAAGCACTATACCGCAAAACGATTTTGACAATACAACAGTGCTCCAATATATTCGGCCAATCCGCACTCCGAAGCGGCTTCCCACGGTGTATATTATATATATATTCTGCGGATCTATCGTCGGTGCGAGCTGGTACGCTGATCCGTCCGCAATATCGACGATCGTGTGAAACCGCTTTTAGAAATCTTATGCCGGGGTCCCACGGCGCGTGAAACGACGGGCCGCGCCGGATGCCGCTCCGCCTGTGTGCGTCCGGCGCGGCGCGTACAGAGTGTTCCCACGGCGCGTGTCCGTCTGGTCACAGATTACTAATAAGTTACTACGTAACATATCCATCGCTTCCCCGCAGAACGACAAATACTAGCTGTCAAGCAACGAGCTGCCAAGCAAGGAAATATGAGCTTAACTACTTTGACCCAACGCATTGTTTCAAGTGCACAGCGGGCGATGACGTCGGCCTTAGGAGAATACCTTAGGGTTGACCCAATGAAGTAAAACAAAAATCTTTTATAAATGATTTAATTTTATAAAATGGTCAATTTGTTTTTTACCATCCCTAAATTTTAAATTTTTAGGGTTCCGTACCCAAAGGGTAAAAACGGGACCCTATTACTGAGACTTCGCTTTCCGTCTGTCTGTCCATCTGTCTGTCCGTCTGTCTGTCTGTCACAGGGCTGTAACTCATGAACCGTGATAGCTAGACAGTTGAAATTTTCACAGATTATGTATTTCTAAAAACAGAATAAAATCAATATTTAAGGAGGGCTCCCATATAACAAACGCCGTTTTTTATAGATAATGGTACGGAACCCTTCGTGCGCGAGTCCGACTCTTGGAACTTGGCCGGTTTATTATATTTGTGTTGTGGCAACGAGCTGTTCCAAAACACCACCTCATTTTCGTACAGAGTTAAAAACTAAATCATTCGTCCACTCCATCTCGTGCGTGTACTGTACATCCACCCGCAGCCGCAGATGAAAAGTGAAAAGTGAATGAGACGCAAATTCGCCCGTACGGGCCGGCAGGCACTGTCGCCCCGCACCATTCCCCGCGCCCCGCACTCCGCGCTGCGCCCCTCGCCGCCCGTTTGAATTTATCGGCTCTCGATGGACCGACCGGGTGAGCACAGGCCACCACGGATGCGTCGGTTCCCACGGCGCGTCCGTCTGGCTTGGCGCGGTCTGGCGCGTGAAAACGCGGGCCGTGGGACCCCAAGCACAGACGGACCCGTCTGTGGCCTGAGCACAAACCACTATAGTATCGACAACGTATCGTTCAAATGTCAAAACAGATACTTTTTATATAGAAAAAGTGTCAGTTTTGGCGTTTGGATATTTCGGATACGTTATCGATACGATAGTGGTTCGTGCTAACCCCCCTGGTGCTGCCCGTTGACCGACATTAAAAAAAGACATAGGTGATATGTTATTTTAAAAATTAGAGATCCTTACGTAAAATTGCAATATTGTAACCTAAGGTATCAAAAATTTGCCGTGTTAGCCGAGTGGGAGGTACTTCGACTTTCATTTCGAAGGTCGTGGGTTCATATGTCGGCTTGCATCAATGAATTTTTTTGTTAGAAAAATTAACATGCGTATCAAAACACGCGCTCAAAACGGTGAAGGAAAACATAGTGAGTAAACCTAGTTAGTATTCTTATAAGCGGCGATGGGCTTGCAACCTGTCACGTATGGAATGCTAACTATAGCAAAATGTGGGCATGTGCTAAATATAATGTTTGGACGTGCCTCTGACTACCCCCACTAGGTACATTCAAAGGATCTAAGCGCCTGGAGATGAGAGGATGTCTACCGTACTTGGGGAATACAATCATGATCCTATTTATCTATTTTTATTTTTCAAAATTTTGCTAGTGAAAATAATAATACATTTTGAATTGATAACCTCCTCTGTTTTCGTTGGTTAATTACGAAATTAATGAGTTGGTACGGACGCAGACGCGCCGTGGGAACGCTCTGTACGGGCCGCGCCGCGCCGCGCCTCGGACGTATCCACTACAGATGTAACGGGCGGGCGAGCACAGGCCACCGCGGATGCATCGTTCCCACGGCGCGTCCGTCCGCCTTGGCGCGGTCTGGCGCGTGAATACACGCACCGTGGGACCGCGCCTTTAGTCTGTCATAGCAGAATGTATGATGTCAATAATTGTCAAATGTAATGTTGGGCATTCTATCGTGTCGGAAACGGAGCGTTTGCGTTTGCGGAGTAGACGCCCAGTATACTTACTATCTTCTGGAATAGGTATGTTAGTATGCATATGCATCGTAGGTTCAATGGACGCTAGTGTCTTGGCCATAGCTTCGTCGAGCGCTGAGCTGCCACCAGTAGGCGTAGGGGATGGCTCATCGGGTAAGGGAACCTCGCCCGGGGTCAGGTCGGTGCTTAGTGCCGCTCTGGAAACGAAAAAAACATAGAAGTCCATGCCTCATAATTGATTGGGAAGCTATCCAGTCATACAGAAAAATAATAAATGAACTAGAACTGAAATCGAATAAAGTACTTCAAAAATACTTAGGCTCGTATTCAAGAACGACACTAAGAGAACGCATAGTAGGCTCCGACCCACAGTGGACAATATCTTGTTTCATAAACATCACTTGAGTGTTGTGCGACACTATGCGTACACTTCAGTGTTCCTCTAGCCAAAGTACCTCAACAGCTACTTTACCGAACGCATAGTGTTGGTTGTATTGTCATACGTATAACCTCAAGTAAATTTAACTTAAAAATTAGTACAAATGAGGATGATTCTGATGATTATTTTATTCGGTCGACGAAAAAACGATACTATTTATATTTACTACATACAAGAAAATTTTATTGTAATTTATTAATCCAACAGATATCAGGGGTCATACCACAAGGTCCTAAAGTAATATCAGAAAAATTGCGTTGTAACTTTTGCACCGTAATTAATATTGTTTTGACATTCCTTTTTAACTTGTGGTACGGCCACAGCTGATGAGCCGACATGACAAATTTTGTTTGTTTATACAAAATACTCTGTGGTTTGTTTCTTTGATTGATTGATATTAATGACGTTTACCATTGCTTGAAGTTAGGTCCAAAACCAACCACCAATCACAACGCCGAATCCACCCCTATGCGTTCACTGAGCTAAGGAATACTTAAGTGTTGTTCATGAAACGAATGTATGGACATATTCGACACTGTGAGAAATCGGAAACTTTGCAGTGAGAACACCTACACTTAGCTTAGTGATGTTCTTGAATACGAGCCTTAAAGTATTATTGGAATAGTTACAAATGTAACCAGACAAATAAGCAAGACAGGTGCGGCATCGCGGCGATCTCGATGCCTATCAATAATTTGCAATGACAGGAGATCAAAATGAATGGAAAGATAGGGCGAGGCATTTGCTCTACAATGAAAGTGACATAGTCTGACAGTATCTGTAGCAACACAAGGATTTTACAGTATGGTTGGTAGATCTTAGCGCTAAGTTAGCTGTTTGACTATGCGGCAATCAATTTTCAACCTTATTCTACTGCGCACTGAAACAAACCATTTCCTGTCACATGGCTAACTTCAAGTAAGCCAAGATCCGCTGAGCCGACCGTACGGTACTTTAGATTAATTTTGATTGATAGACCAAAAATTTACTTTTAAAACAATAATAGGTGTAAGTAAATAGAAAGATATTTACTGGGCTGCTTCCTCTGCAGCAATCTGATCCTTGATTTCCTGCAGTTCCTGGGGCACAACCCAACTGGACTCCTTGCTTTCAATGTTGTGGTAGTACACCCGTCCTGCGTCTGTAGTGTACTCTTTCCACACGCATGATGATAGAAGTTTCTGTAGATGTTTATATTAATACAATTTTATTTCACATCACACTAAACACAAATATGTGGTTATGATGTGCAATAGGGGTGCAATGTATCTATTAGTTTCATACAAACGTGTTTGGACATTACAATTTGAAAAATAAAATTTCTCACAACTCAGGCATCCAGATTCAATGATGCCTAACACATCCAAACAATGCAATTGACACATGCCCACATTGCGCAGTAGTTTGCATGCCTTATATGACAGGTTGTAATCTTATTACCATTTATAAGAATACAAAGTGAAAAGTTTGAAAGTTATACATGGAATTTAAATAGAATACCTCAGCTGATGACTTCAAATCATCTGGTTTCTCCCAAAGACTCTGTTTTGTGACAGAGTTGTAGTAATAAGTACGACCATCGGGTGCCTTATGCTCTGACCACGGAGAGCTCTGGTTTGCTAGTGGAGCTATATCTGGAGCTGGTGCTTCCTGGAATACCATTTGAAAAGCTATGAGTTAGAAAAATAAAGTGTTTTCACAAATAAAGTAATTTCACCTATCTACTTTATAGGTAAAAAACACTTTCTTTGACTTTCCTAATATGAACATTCATAATTAATATTTAACTAAAATAAAATAAATAAATAAATATTGGTGGACATTTTACACATCGCCATCTAGCCCCAAACTAAGCAAAGCTTGTACTATGGGAACTAGATAACTGATAGAATACTTATATACTTTTTTTTTTGTAAATACATACATATGATACATACTAACACCCAGACACAGAGCAACCATCTATGTTCATCACACAAATATTTGCTCTGGGTGGGGATCGAACCCACAACCTACAGCGCTGAAGGCAGAGTTACTACCAACTGAGCTGTGAGGCTGTACAACAATAAAATTGTGGTTACATTAGGATCCATTTACACAGTCGGTAAATTAATATGTCGGAAATATTCATACAATAGAATTACCTTAAACCCTGGAAAGCCAGGTGGCGGTATAGAGAATGGAGGCAACATGGGTGGAAAAGCCATTGGAGGTGGCAAGGCAGTCATGGTCGGGGGTAGCCCAGGGACTGGCGGCATGGCCACAGCTGACGCGAGTGGAGACAATCCAGCCAGCAATCCGGGCGGCAGCATTGGCGGCGCTGTCATCAGGCCAGGCGAACTGGTCCCGTTTACAGGGTCCTAAAATTATTTTAGTGTAGTTTCATCTCACTTTAAATAATTGACCAAGCAAACATATCATATTTATACAATACTACAAACTAGTTCCTTTCTAGATAGATTCAAAGGATTTGCACGAAGTTGTTCAGTTTATCTGCCGAATTAGCTTTAACTCACCATAGTTCAATTTTTATGGTGATGTATACATATACATGTGATATGAATTATTTAACTTCAGACCACGATCATCACACGCACGCAAACAATGAGTAGGTAAACAATTATTGATTTCTTAGAGCTCGACAAAATAAATAACCCAACACAGCAACACACCGACTCGCATTTTGCGTTTTTTTTTTAATTTGTTGACAGAATGAAATGACAGAACACCAGTGTTGCCAACCCTAATTTTAGAAAATTAGTAGAATATGTGCCGAAAAGCGGTAGAAGTTGGTAGAATGCAAGATTAAAAATAGGTAGATCTACCACCTTAATTTAATTAAAAATACATAAATAATAATAATTTTATTTATTGTTTGTGTTTATATTACCTACTTACAATTTTAATTTGAATTATCGTTCATAATTTTCTCACTTTTTTTGTTAATTTTGTGTCAGAGCAGTGTTAAAAATCCATAATATAAAAAAAATAGGCTATGACTATTAATTCATAAGTACGACACCCTCTCAGACCTCAAACGCTCACATCCTTGAAGATGCATACAGGGTGTTTGGCACATGGACCGACATGATTTTTTGGGGGGTAGGGGGGGTCATGTGCTATTTTTCCCCGTGAGACCCAATATCCTAAGTCTCACGGTAGTCCAGATGTTTTTTTTTTAAATTTTTTGAAAACCACCCGAAATCTTGCCTTGAAATCGTCCTAACTTTTTTGTTTGTGGTTATAATACCACAAAACCAAGTATGCTTGTATTCTACAATGTTTTTTTATTCTAAATAAATCATTACTTGTTACAATTAATATCCAAAAAAAAACTTCTGAGCTTTCAAAGTGGTAAATCGGTGTAAATGTTATGAAAAGGGACCACTTCTAAATTAATTTAAAAAAAAACTAAAATTCATTTTGAATTTAGCTTTCTTTTAAAAAGTTCTTTACTTATTATCCTTTTTGATTAAATGCCTTGTCACATATGTTGCAAGAATATGGCTTTTCTCCAGTGTGAATTCGCATGTGTCTTTTCAAAGTTGTTTTTTGATTAAATGTCTTGTCACATCTGTTGCAAGAATATGGCTTTTCTCCAGTGTGAATAAGCATGTGTGTTTTCAAATTTCCTTTTAGATTAAATGCCTTGTCACATCTGTTGCAAGAATATTTCTTATTTTTAGTGTGAATATGCAGATGACTTGCTAACTTATACTTATTTGAAAAAATTCTATTGCACACATCGCAACAGAAACACAACTGCTTGACAATGATTTAATTCTCTGCATTAATTTCGTTATCTGAAGGCAGTTGTGAATTATTTAGATCATTACCAATTTCAGTATCTTCAACGAGTGATTGTAATTCCTCAACATCTTGAGTTTCATATGTCTCTTCTTTTGTCACAACGATTCTTTCTAGTTCCTCCTCCTTAATAGTAAGTGCAGGTGTATTTTCAGTGTGTGGATAATCACTAATAAGTTCTGAATTATTTAGATCATTACCAATTTCAGTGTCTTCAACAAGTGATTGCAATTCCTCAATATCTTGAGTTTTATATGTCTCTTCTTTTGTCACATCGATTATTTCTAGTTCCTCCTCCTTAATAGTTAGTGCAGGTGTACTTTCAGTGTGTGGATAATCACTAATAAGTTCTGAATTATTCAGATCATTACCAATTTCAGTGTCTTCAACAAATGATTGCAATTCCTCAATATCTTGAGTTTCATATGTCTCTTCTTTTGTCACATCGATTATTTCTAGTTCCTCCTCCTTAATAGTTAGTGCAGGTGTACTTTCAGTGTGTGGATAATCACTAATAAGTTCTGAATTATTTAGATCATTACCAATTTCAGTGTCTTCAACAAGTGATTGCAATTCCTCAATATCTTGAGTTTCATATGTCTCTTCTTTTGTCACATCGATTCTTTCTAGTTCCTCCTCCTTAATAGTAAGTGCAGGTGTATTTTCAGTGTGTGGATAATCACTAATAAGTTCTGAATTATTTAGATCATTACCAATTTCAGTGTCTTCAACAAGTGATTGCAATTCCTCAATATCTTGAGTTTCATATGTCTCTTCTTTTGTCACATCGATTATTTCTAGTTCCTCCTCCTTAATAGTTAGTGCAGGTGTACTTTCAGTGTGTGGATAATCACTAATAAGTTCTGAATTATTTAGATCATTTCCAATTTCAGTGTCTTCAACAAGTGATTGCAATTCCTCAATATCTTGAGTTTCATATGTCTCTTCTTTTGTCACAACGATTCTTTCTAGTTCCTCCTCCTTAATAGTTAGTGCAGGTGAACTTTCAGTGTGTGCATAATCACTTATACACATGTATAATGTAGGAGTCACTGATAACTTTTCTTTTATTTCCAGAGGCAGCATTGTGACCGTTTCATGTGTGGCCTGAAACAATACATTTTTATAAAGTTGAATGATTAATTACATCAGCTGTAACGCCAAGATGGTGTGATTTATTTGAAGAATTCATGGGTCTTTTATTTTATAAAAAATCATTGGTTGAAAAAACAGGTATAAGGCGAGTGTGAATGGAAATGTTGGAAGAGGAAGACCTTGGTGGATTTTTTTGAACCAAATTGGTGATGTTTTGAAAAAAGACCAGGACACAAACTTATAAATGTAGCCTAAAGAGATGATGTAGCATTCTAAAGTAAAATAATTTTTGAAATCAGTCCAGTAGCTTTGTTCAATCGATAAGAAAGGTGAAGGAATGCAGTATTTACCTCAATGCCACATTCAAACAGATCTTGAAGAATTCCGTTGGAACTTTGTGCCATTTGGGATAATTTGTGGCACTTCTGCAGCTCCCGGTGACAAACATAGCACAATGTGCTGGGCCTTCCAATTTCTGTTTGTGTGTTGAGCTGAAAAAAATCATGTACAATGGAAGGGGACAGTACTACCACTATAAATAAATAAATATTGGCGGACTTTACACACAGCGCCATCTAGCCCCAAACTAAGCAAAGCTTGTACTATGGGAACCAGATAACTGATAGAATACTTATATACTTTTTTCTGTAAATACATACTTATTATACTTATGGGGCCTGCCTTTAGTGTATTACCGATCGATTTTGAAATTTATGAGGGTTGGATCACATTGAGGTGGATTTTCTCTACCTCCTGGTACCTCACAATTCACATTTAGCGTAAGTTTTAATTTACCTACCTTGGTGTTAGTAAGTGTTTCGTACATCTCTAGGAGGTGGATATTATCAACTTCCAGCATCCTGATGTTGCCGATTAGACATATTCTGCACACCGAAGCCATTGCAGTGCAGACAGATGTTTTCACCATAGATATAAGCGGTAGGTTTGAGGGCCCAGGCGTTGGTTCAGCAAGCGGTAGGTTTGAGGGCCCAGGCGTAGGTTCAGCATGTGGGGATGGAGTCACTACCTCTGGCGAAAGAGTAATGTCCCTGTTGACATACGAAGATACCGGTCTCCTTCGTGGCAGTTTAACCTATAAACAAATTGTATAAATTGTACACCATATACTAGTTACACGCTAGATTAAGTATCCAACCCTGTGAGATACGGCACAACGCTAGGGAGATGATGATGATGATGATGATATTAGTTACACGCTCTTATTTATTTAATGTTAGCTAGAGATGCAGGTTGCAAGAATTATACTTACAGGAACAAATAATGTAGGTATCGAGTCCTTCATTAGTACACGGCGATGTTTTCTTTGTATAAAACATTTGCCGTCAAAATGTTTGCTACAGATAGTGGAGTTCGTACTGGGAGTCCAATCTGGTCTATTTATAGTCCGCATCCATTTTTCCATCAATGCTGAATTGCGAGGAAACCTGAAAAAATATCAGATATTAATTTACCAAGGTTTTAATACTTTTAGGTACTTAAATAATAAGTACCCAATAAACAATTTGTAACTGATACATAATTTGACGAAATAATTCGTAATTATGTCATAAACAGTTTTTATCGATACTTCTGACGTCACCGCTTTGTCAAGCACTATCGTAAATCGTAATTAAACAATTTAATTTACTTCCTTATGGGCGCTCCACATTCACACGAGACATTCACGCGAGAATCTCCGGAGATTCTCAGCGAGAACTGTAGCGAGAACTTCTTTGGGTACACACTCTCACAAAGTTCTCAAATAGTTCTCACTACAGTTCTCGCGCTCGATGACGATGGACGCAGAAGTAACCGCTGCGACAAGTTTATTGTTATGCGGCGGCTCGCGCGCTACTGAGAAACATGTGAGTGTGGAGTCAATACACGTTCTCGCCTGTTCTCACGTTCTCGCGCTCCTTTGTCTCGCGCCAAAAAACCGACAAAAAGTGGAGAAAAGCCGGAGAACAACGCGAGAACTTGAGAAGAATACGCGAATCGCTTCCACATTCACGTTTCTCGCATGTTTCTCGCGTTCTCGCGTGATTCTCTTGAGAATGTGGAGCGCCCTTTACACATTTATTTCGCGAATTTAGTTTAAAATCCTCTGAATAAGGAAACTAATTAAAATCACATAATATACTTAAATATATACATAGGAAACTAAATAATATTGAAAACATATCTTTCCGAGCCGATTACTTGCCAAAATTAAGCAAAATATGGTTCGAAAAATTCCATTGACAAAATCGTATTTACCTGTGAAAAGTGTGTTTATTCGGATTATTTCGCCTTGTAACGACACATCCAGGTACAGAACACGAGACCATAATTGTAAAACGTAATATTCACAATTTTTATCGAAGAATCAGCATAAAAAAGCACAAATTTCACTGCCACGTACAACACACCGGGACGCTAAAGCCTCTTAGTCACATACACATAGATGCTCTTTGCTCATAGACTCGCGAAAACAATGACATATTGGTACTTCATTCGCTGTCTCTTTTTCTCTCGGGCGGTTTGCACTTGATTAGTTTCTCGCTCCCACGCTTCATGTATCTTGTAAGCGCAGCGCGCGAACCATCCTAAATCTATGGTTTTCACAGAAAATAAATCAATAAAATATCACATCACATCACACATCAGCCACAGAACACATAGATCCTACGCTACGGATTACTTTTACTAGCTATCCTGACAGAGACATTGGCCTATCAAATTTCAATACCCCACCCACCCCATCGAAAAAGCACTTCCCGTTTTTCAAGAATTTTTCGCTAGATTTTTAAAAATGTTCACGAACCATTTCCTGAAAATAACAAACAATAACAAACAACAACAAACAAAATATTTCAAAATCGATATTTAGCTGTCTCACGTGTGACGCGACGCGCGGCGCGCGGTTTTTGGAATAAATCGATTTCGTGATCATATGATCTGGTAATATTTTTTAGTGTTAAGTAATATTTTTTAGTTTTAGAATTTTATTTTATTTTGTTACATTTTATAATTTTATATGCTAAGTGATCTTTTGCAATGCCCTACCCGGGCTCATGTTGATACTATATTTATTTAACCCTTAATCAAATGAGGGGAAATTATTTCCCACTTCGTCCGGCTTAGCAAATTCGTTTATACCATACCTACTTTAAAAAGCTTATTTTATTCACGCAAAACAGTGAATAAAAAGGCCTTTTTATTCACTGTTTTGTTTTTATTCACTATTTTGGTGTTTGAATTTGGAACACAAAATATATCCGGTCTCTTTTTCAATGCTTACACAAACTCCTTGCGCTGAGATTCGAAATTCAAAACTCTTTGGTGCAAATAAATTCTCGAGATTTGATTGGTCGATATTTGCGACAAGGAGTTTGGCATTAGATTAATAAATATTGTTTCACAAGTTGACCACCCTAATGATAATAATAAGAAAATTACGCTTAATTTCAGTCATTGCTCTAATTTTAATGTCCATTTCAATTAATGTAACAATTCTTATTTTTTGATTAAATTTCTATTTTCGCTTAAATTATGACTTTTCTCGTAGTCATGGTATAAAGTATAGTATGCAACTCCTGAATAAAGTACGAATTTATATCGAGGGCCATGAATCACTCGCGTCGTTCAAGATTCTAACAGTTGAATCACTCGCTGCGCTCGTGATTCAATCATTAGAATCCTTCACTTGCTCGTGACTCATCTACGGCCCTCGCTTTAAATTCGTCCTTTATTCACTAGTTGCATAATATACTATTTTTTTTTTAAATGAGAAGACAATTAGCCGTGCCAACTATAGAGAAAATAATCTTGGATATATTTTTTACTGATTAATGGCAACATTTGTCAAGAAGTTGATAACCTGACGTCGTATGTCAGTCAAAGCCAAACTCACAATTTGTGATTTTTCCGCGAAAATCCTTGCTGTGTTACGAATTTTAGAAAGTTTTTTGAAAAAAAAAATCTGGCAAGTGAGTACACGTTATAATAAACTAAACTAGACTTATTTTCCGAACGTTTAGCTGAAAAAGAACCGTGAAAACAATTAGATTTCTTGGAGAATTTTCATCTTGAATTAGTGGGAAATAATTTCCCTTTGTCTGTCCCTGTCTTCAAAAAAAACTTTAACTATATAAAAAATGTGCGTCAGTTCATTGAACAGAATATGTTTACTGTTTACTATTTTAGTTCCTTTTTGATTTAAGTATATTATTTTATATCCCTAGCAACTTTGAAAAATGAATGCCAAAAAGAAGCCAAAAGTACTTACCAAGAAGAATCTCCAAGAAGCTGTCGATAACTTGGCTGATATATCCGATTTATCTGGATTTTCATAATTAAGTTTTTTATTATTAGGTATTTGTATTTTTGTATTTTTCTCATTAAACCCATTGTAACCCTAACATTATTGTTTAATTTTGCAATTTCATGTTAGAATTTTTAATTTTATATTTAGTATTCATAAAATATAAAACAAAGCAGGATGAGGAGCTAGTATAAAAACAGTACTAAAATTCTTGAAAAACTCGTAACCTATACCGGATAATGGGAAATAATTTCCCACTTGGTGATATTTTGCAATGCCGTTATGAACAAGGGGAAACTATTTCCCACCGCAAAACCCCCCTTTCCCCCCACTTTTCCAAGTTTTTATCATAAGATTTGAAATCTACTCGCAAAATTCACTTAAGAACCGATCTCAGTTTTTATTTATCTCACAAAAAGTATTCCATTTGATTAAGGGTTAAGACAGATGAAAGCAATAAAAAAAAAACTTTGTAATTTTTATAATAGTTTTTGCTTGGCATTGACAATATTGACATAATAATGTAATAAGTGACTGATTTAAAAACGCCGCATCTGTCAAGCGGCCTCCAGGAGGCAGCCGGTTTCGCTCTTTTTTAGGGTTCCGTACCCAAAGGGTAAAAACGGGACCCTATTACTAAGATTTCGCTGTCCGTCTGTCTGTCACAGGGCTGTATCTCATGAACCGTGATAGCTAGACAGTTGCAGTCAGTGTCGCAGCGCTATCTTTGGCGCTATCTGTCGTGACACGACACGACGACACGACACGGAAGTGTGGCTCTGCCGCGGACCGAGTCCACTGTGGTCCAGGGACCGCAAGGCGCACCGCAAATGATTACTTTGTGGTGTCATCTCTAGTACGTAGTACATTAAGCTCAATGCATTATTAATATAATTTTATTGATTATCTTTGTTAATAGTTTAAACTCTGAATAACTTTGTAAAAAGTCTACCGTTGAAAACTTTTGTTATAATTATAATTATAAAAATCACCATTATAATTATAATTTATTCCTAATCTTTGTTGTATAAATAAACTTTGGCTTTGAAAAACTTTAAAATTAAAAAGTTCATCGTTCAAGTAGTAACTATAAGTAGCTCTACTTGAGACACTGCACTGGTTTGACTACACTGTTACTTTCCGGCCCTACCTAATGAATGACGTGAGCACGGGACTCGGGACATGATATCGAATGCGCGCCCACGATTAGTTCTTTGTCTGCTCGGCCACTGGGTCAAGGGAGACCCCATATTTTTGTAAGTGATTTATCGGTGTCAGGTTCATCTTAGAAATTTGCTATATTTTTTGCTGGTTTGCATCATACTACTTACGCTATAAGAAGACGAGATAACTAAAAACTTTTGTAAATAAAAAAATAAAAACACTAGCTTCTGATGTGTAGATAACAGGTTTTCTGTTAAAAAATATTTTTTAATTACAAGCTTTTGTAAAATCATTTTAACCATCGAGCACCAGCGTTATCACCTGTCACATCATATAACATTGTCATCGGAACTTGACAAGTATGCAAAGTTTTTACTCAAACGAAGTATTTACAAAGGAGTTCCATTGTGGGTGTCTGTTGAACAGCTCCTGATTGTAATTCATTTATTCTTATATACAATTATTTACATTTACGTGTCATAAAATTATGAAAATAAATAAACACATTAGAAAATTTTGAAAAATAGGTAGATTTGAGGCTTAGGTTGGTAGACAGGTAGACTGAGGGGCAAAGTTGGTAGATCTACCTAAAAGTTGGTAGATGTGGCAACACTGCAGAACACATAGATTGTTTTTTAGGGTTCCGTACCCAAAGGGTAAAAACGGAACCCTATTACTAAGACTTCGCTGTCCGTCTGTCCGTCTGTCCGTCTGTCTGTCTGTCACAGGGCTGTATCTCATCATGAACCATGATAGCTGGACAGTTGAAATTTTCACAGATTATGTATTTCTATTGCTGCTCGAACAACAAATACTAAAAACAGAATAAAATAAATATTTAAGGGGGGCTCCCATACAACAAACTTGATTTTTGCATTCCAGCGCCATCTAGTTTCATGTGATGTTACTACGTTAATATAAGTACTTTTCGCGATCTCATGCGACCGCTCGGGGTTTGAGAGGTAAGATGAAAGAGGTTTGCAATTCCGCTGGCAGGTGGCGCTATTTTACCACTATCGGTAAAGTTAGTCGGTAAATAGATGGTAGGTACCTACTTCACATGATCGACTAAAAAGTTTGAAATTGAATTATTGAATTCATGTAGTTAGGTAAATAGGTACCTAGGTAGATATTATTAATTTCAAATTAATTTCGAGTTTGAATCCTGGCCGTGCATCAATGGATATTTCTGTTCGAAAAATGTACATGCGTGTTACACGTGTTTATAACGGTGAAGGAAAACATCGTGAGGAAACCTGTTAGTATTCTTGAAAGCGGCGACGGCTTTGCAACCTGTCACGTGTGGAATGCTAACTACGTAGTTAGGTAAATAGGTAGGTTACGAGATATTATGAATTATTTTTTATGTTTCTAGGGTTCCGTATCTAAAGGGTAAAAAACGGGACTACTAAGACACCGCTGTCCGTCTGTCTGTTACCAGGCTGTATCTCGTGAACCGTGATAGCTAGACAGTTGAAATTTTCACAGATGATGTATTTCTCTAAAATCAGCATAAAATAAATATTTAAGTGGGACTCCCGTACAACAAACGTGATTTTTTTGCCGTTTTGATAATAGTACGGAACCCTTCGTGCGCGAGTCCGACTCGCACTTGTTTTTTTATTGCCATTATATTGATTTTGTTTGATTGAAAACTGAGCTGATGTGAAGACCCCTCACTAGAGGTGGGTCCCCCTCACTTGTGTTTTAACGTACCAGGTCTCAGAAATACCACCTCCAACAAATACCAGGTTGATAAACAAAAAAAAAAACTTTATAGTATTTCAGCCTAACCAACTCGTACCTCACCTTAAGGCCCTGTATGTCGACGATTGCTCTTTTTCGAAACGAAAAAGAAATACTTCTGAATAAGCCACATCTCCTATTTTTATAAATATATTACTTCACGTTCCTACCTATATTTATATTAAGCTGAAAACATAATAGCAGAAACTTTTCACGATAAATATATTATTTCAAAATGATACGTTTTAGAATTTATGATCGAAATACTTTGACTAGAATAGGTTTTTGATAAGTAATTATACATAATATAAATCATTAATTTATTCGAAAAGCAAAGGCGGACCACGCGCCGCCCATGGTGCCCCGTGTGTTTGTCGTCATTGCAGCGGTCGGTAGGATTAGGTATTTATCGAAGTGATTAAAGATGGGTACATCTTTATTCACATATACTATACATTATAAAATAGGAGATGTGGCTTGTTCAGAAGTATTTCTTTTTTCGTTTCGTAAAAGAGCAATCGTTGACATACAGGGCCTTAATTAACTATTTACTGAGGAGTTCCATTGAACAACATGAAGTAAAAAAATTGTACAAGTATAGACAAATACAAAATACGCGTTCAAACTGCGACGTTACGTATTTTTTTATGCCTAAACCTGGTCGAGTAAATACGCACCACCTATAGTCATGATGGGCTGATAAAGACGATCACGAACGAGTACAGAATTTATATGTTTTGTCCATATGTAGCCATGATCGTTATCGATTGATCACGATGCTAGTTTTCAACACGCTTTTTACAGCCAAACATCAAGGGATGTCGGGCCATGATAGCTCCGTAGGTAGGATAAATTAAGATCTGTGATGAAAGCGCGCGAGCGCACACTTTTTTTTAGCTCAAAGGGAAGCTGTACTAGTACCATAGTACCATTACAAATTAGGGATGGGATAATCGACTGACTGCATCGACCACACACAGGCTATGTGGCCGTAATAGTAGGTACCATAATCCTTTCGTTTCGCACTTTTCAGTCAAAAACAGCACTTAACAATAGATGGCGCTAATTCAGGAATAAAAAATTCTTAAATTATCCGTTGAATGTTGATGCAGGTCAGGTAATTTTGAATAGATAAAGTAAAGAGCAATTTCATAGAAAAAATGGTTTTTGTTTTAAAAAACGTTTACTTATTATAAATAGAACACACTCATACTATTTCTTGCCTCAATTACCTACCAGGCACACTGACAATCAGTCAATTAGTCTAGCATATGGTATAGATATCACTAAAGCATGCACCAAAAGCAGTATTGAATTTAGAGAATGGTATTTAGAACTTTTATTGTGTGGATTATATTATTATTATTAAGTCACTTTGATAAGTACATGTGTATATGAAAATATATATAAGTATATAAATATATTATCTGTGGTTCTGTGTACGTAACATAGCAATCAAATCAACATTATTTTCATCAAAATTTACCATGCTCATTGCACATGCTTTAGTAGAGCTTATGCACTGTTACTGTTTCTTGAAACTCTTTAGAATGGGGTAGATGTTATCAAAAGCTTCATAGATTTCTTCTCTCACTTTGGCACCAGTTAACACCACTTTTCCTGATACAAATATTAGTAACACAATCCTCGGCTTAACCATTCGGTAGATGAGACCAGGAAAAAGCTCAGGTTCATATGAACTGAACTGTCCATGTGTAAGTACTAAGCCTTCCAGTCGGATGGGAAACTTCACATCACAGCTTCCTACCATGTTCTGTATTTTGAAATCCAAAAACTTTGCCTGTAAGAGAAAAATATAAGCTTAATTCATATACAGTCGTGGTCAACTAATTAGGGACATGCAAGATAGTGAAGAACAATAACCGGTTATAAACATACAAATATAAAACCCTATTGATTTCTCAGTAACTATTATTTGCATAATTTGGTCCGATTATTATGCTTTAAATGGCTGTAAATAAAAGAATAAATAAATAGAAAAAAGTATTTAATATTGAACATGTATTCAATTTTAAGGTATAATTCTGTAGCTGGACATTTAATTAAGGACAGTAAACTATAATGAAAAATAGAGTTAAACAAAACTAATAATCTGCAGTATTATAATATCTTTAACAGCTCCATTTTATTACGTGTAAAATCAGTACCCAGTAGCAAAACCTTTGTTAGTAATTACCGCTTGACACCGATGTGGCATAGACATTATCAGTTTCTGGCATGTTTCGACAGGAATGTTTGCCCATGCCTCACAAAAAGCTTCATTAAGTTCATCTAAAGTTGTGGTACGATAAGTGGCTACTTTTTTCTTGAGTTCGTGCCAAAGGTGCTCGATTGGGTTAAGGTCCGGGCTATTTGCTGGCCAATCTAGCACCGATACTGACTGACTGGTAAGAAACGACTTGACTGAACGGGCGGTATGTTTCGGGTCGTTATCATGCTGAAACGTCCATATAATAGGGAGATGCTCCTCAGCATAGGGAAGCATCGTTTCCTCCAATATTGCCTTGTATTGATGTTGGTCTAAGTTACCCTGAACTTTCCTCACAGGTCCCACTCCACGTCCAGAAAATGAACCCCACATTTTAATGTTTCCACCGCTATGTTTCACCTGCTTTTTTGTGAATCTTGGATTCATTTCCGCTTTTACTGGACGCCGTAGGTATTGCCTTCCATCAGAAGAAATCAAATTAACCTTGGTCTCGTCAGAGAATAATACATGTTGCCATTGCGCCAAACGAGCATTTCTATGTTCTTTCTTCAACAACGGTACTTTGCGAGCCACTCTTAAGAACAACCCTGCTTCTACCAGACGTCGTCGAACGGTCCTCGCTGAGACACCAGCTCTTTCGTCTGTCCCAAACACTTCGTGTTTAATTAAAATAGAGCCTAGAAACGGATCTTTCTTAGCTAACCTGGTTATCATTCTATCTTCTTGCGGAGTTGTTTTTCTCGATCTTTTTGTTCTGGGCACATTTAAATCTGTGTTATTGCGTCTGACATGTTGCACTGCATTGTATACCATAGTTTTTGAACAATTTTAATGTTCTGCTATCCTTCGGTATGGCCAACCATGCTCGACAACAAACTTCATGATAATTTTTCGTAGTGTTGGATCGCAACTTTTATTTTTTCCCATTTTTCTTCAAAATATTTTTCAAAACTTAAAATAAATATCGGGATTGCCGCCAAAACTACCACGAAACAATAAGAAAAGAAGTAAAAAAGTATTGAGATTCAAATTTTTAAAATAGAACGCAATATCTCAGTGTCCCTAATTAAATGGCCAGCCAGCATTATTTGAACAAATAGCACTACGATAATCTATCAGCTATACTGTAAAGAGGTTTAATGTTTAAGAAGTTGTTATTGTTTGTATAATCGGGCACATAAATGACTAATTATACTTACATGTAAGAGATATGGAATATGGTTTCGACTTGTTGGAAAATAAAAAATAAATTCACAATTCGGTTTAACCAAAGAGTGTCCCTAATTAGTTGACCACGACTGTATATACTAATATTATAAAGAGCAAAGATTTGTTTGTTTGTTTGTTTGCATCGAATGGACTCTAAAACTATACTGGACCGATTAAAAAAATTCATTCACTATTTGGAATGCCACATTACCTCTGAGTAAGATATAGGCTATATTTATTACTAGAAAAAAATAGGGAACCCAATTAAAACTTTGATAATGTAACCCAAGGTATAAAAAAATTACCCATAAAATCATGATTACACCCATGCGACGCCGGGGCAGGCTGCTAGTGATAAATAATTAGGAAAATCCTGTGAGCTAGGTACTCAGATCCTTGAGAATGTTTTAGAGCTGAATAACTTGCCTCTAAAAACTCAGTTAAGATCAGCTGTCTCAGCTAAGGCTAAGCAGTTTATACAGAAGCACTTACAACAAAACCAAGCTTTTGGATAATTCTTGCATATTTTCTTGCAGCTAGTCGGGAGTCTTCTTCGCTCTTAGCTCCAGTGCAAACCATCTTTCCTGAAGAGAAGATCAGTGCTGTTGTCCTTGGTTCTCTTATTCTCATGATAACAGCTGCAAATCTCTTTGGGTTATATTCAGCATTACGCGCATGGAGAGCAATTTTTTTCAAGTCTAGTTTGCAATTCAAGTTGACTGTTGAAACTATGTTCCTAGAAGTACGTAATTCTAATTAAAATAAAAAACTGTAATAGAAGTGTTTAGTTAAATGCACATTGCCAGACACATAAAAGTATCTTACTGTAACTGCGGTAAAATGCCAGGGTCAGAATGTGGGGTCAATGGTGTACTGGGAGCTGGACTAGCTTGACTAAGCAATGGTTGTCCAGCTAAACTACTGTTGGTAATCATCGGAGACATCATGTTTTGCTGGAATTATTAAAACTATGTGAAAAACAACTGGCATAATTTAGTTATAAAAGTTGTAAGTTACTATGATCTAGCTAAAGCTTTATAAACAACTTATGCGTTTGAAGAGTTTACTTTATATATGTAGAAACTAAATGATAATGTAAATAAAAAGTTAAAGAGTTTCTCACAGGAGTTTGAGGCTGCATCATTTGTTGTGGGGTTGCATAGCTGGCCGTCGGGGCATACGTGTGCATGCTTCGTTGTGGGGTTCCAAGCAGCGAGCCAAAGCCCGCCAGCGGCGACGAGCCCATGCTAGCCAGCGACTGCTGCTGCTGGAACTGTTGTTGATGTTGCAAAGCATTTGGCAAGATTTGTTGATCCTCTTCGGGCTGATGTAGTGGTGTACCGATTCCCGGTATATTGTATGGACTTGGTAGCATCTGATCCATGTTTATTGGGAATTTGAACGCTAGAAATTATTCTATGGACCCCGATAAGATTGTTTTCTATCATAAATTAAAGGTAATTACGTGATAAAGACCCGTGTCAAAATCTATAGTTATGTCTATTAATCACGATAGTTTGAAAAATAATATCTTAAATACAGTTCCGCGATATAGTACGCGCACCGTAAACTTTTACTGAACAGTTTAGTTTTTGTAAGTAAGGCTGGGAATAGACGTCCGATTTGGCTTCCGATTGTCTGATCAGACTATCGGATCGGATTCACTCAATACACGTCCGATTTTTGCGTCAGACATTTTTTGAACTCAGTCGTTCTCGAGCTGCGCTGTGATGCAAACACGTCCTCCCAAGCCAAATCTTTAATTTGCCGATTGTGATAAGCTTCAATGCCCGTATCCCATAGGCATTTTAGGCATGTCCGTTTTTCTACGGCCATATTAAGCCGTTCGTGGGTTCGAATCCCGGCAGTTGGTAGGTATTAGAGACAGAGTGTCTGGATGTTAGTATGTATTTACAAAAAAGAATTATACATTGCTATTTTACTTGGCAGATCGAAATTAGCTTTCTTTCTATAACGAGCAATGTATGACGCGTGAGATAAAGTTTGAGTAAGTGAAACAGAAAATTATTTTAGTACAAAAGAGCGAGACAGGTAGCAAATCAGAAGGAGGAATCGGACGTCAATTTGGTCTATGTACAAATGTATGCAGACCGCACCTTCAGACTATCGGATCGGAAGTGTATTGCTGTTCAAACAAAATGTATGGCACGAGCGCCTTCCGATAGTCTGATCAGACTATCGAATCGGACTGTCGGATGAAAAAATCGGACGTCTATTCCCAGCCTAAATGTACAATCAAACCTCAAACTCAATCAAGCAACGATTGCCAAATTGAATTTTGTAGCAAACAATCCAGTCAAATCCAAATGTCATAAAAGGTCAGTCAAAGGTTTTTTCTCACATTCCACCAGAGAGCGTAGTAACAGTCAGTAAAGTGACGCTTACTTTTGACAGGCGACAGTGACACTAGTGACACGTTTATTGATCAAGTTGCGAAGCGGCGTGGACAGTATTCACTTTTCGCTTCTTTCCTATTTTCAGAAATTGTTATTTAGTTTTGTGCTGGAATTATTTTTTTAGCAGCTGGTATAATGGCTGAAACTATGAAACAAACTGTTGCTGGTATACTGAAGAGTATAGAAAGGTGAACATGTCTTTTCGTGTAATGGTAACAAATACACTTTCTAACCCATCCTTACAAACAACGCTCCTTCAAAAATTTAACCACACACCAGGTATAAAAAGTATAGGAACTCTGTCAGCATATTTGGCCACTTTTTCTGCCGAGTATTTGAAAATGTGGATATAAATCTGCCTCTGTTTTGTCAATTTCTTTTCACGTTCCATTTCTACAGGTATAATCCAGCTAATCTACAAACGCTAGAACGATATGTTGAGATGCAGTCGAAAGAGAACACCTACGATCTAGAAGCTAATCTGGCTGTGCTAAAGCTGTACCAGTTCAACCCTGAGAAGTTCAATGCTGACGTCACATGCCAGATCCTACTAAAAGCACTGACCAACTTTCCTCACACTGATTTCACACTGTGCAAATGTCTTTTGCTGGAATCTGTGGTAAGTCAGAATAGGCAGATTATGTTCTTGTAATTAATAAATAGGATCATGACTGTTATCCTCAAGTGCGGTAGACATCACCTCAGTTATCCAGGCGCTCAGATCCTTGAAGATGTCTAAAGAGGGTTAGTCAGAGGCACATTCAAACATTATATTTTGCTCATGCCTTAATTTTGCAGTAGTTAGCATTGATTTGAACTCGCTACCTTCAGATTGAAAATTGAGGACCTCCCACTGGCCAACATGGCTTAATATGTTCTAATTTGTAAATAAATCTAAAGAATCAAAACTTTTGTGGTTGTTAATAATTAGAACCTTTTTCCAGACCGAGAATGAAACAATATCTCAGATTAAATATCTGGCCGATATCCTAGAGCAGTGTGACTTTGCCCAGTTCTGGAATCGTGTTCACCAGATGCCCGAACTCTGTAACCGAATCAGCGGCTTTCACGATTCCATCAGAAAGTTTGTGTGCCATGTGGTTGGCATCACCTTCCAGACCATTGATAAGAACAACCTGGCAAATTTGTTAGGAGGCATTGATGGTAAGAGATGAAAACAGATGATGACAGCTAGTAACCAGCATGTTTTTATGTATGCATTGTATGGTATGTATGTATACTGGATGCATCCACAGCATCCATTGTGAAAAACTTTTGTATTTATAATATTATTCTTGATGCATAGTGGTTTGTCTTTTCTTAGTAATGCTATGCATATTTATAATAATTATAATTATTGTTTCGTATTGGGTTGGGTGTTGCAAATCTATTGTATGATTTATTCAGAAAAAAAACATTCATCCTAAGTACTCTACCATTCTTATGTAATAGACAAAATTACTTTTTATTTAATGAAACAAAGTTACATGGTAACTTTCAATCAAATTTCATCAATGATGTTGAGTAATGGTTGTTGTTTTGCTTTAGATGTAACCTTGAAGCACTGGGTGAAGAAATATGGCTGGAGAGATGATGGCAACCTTATCTTCATCGCCAACCAGGATGATAACATTAAGACCAAGAACATTACGGAGAAGATTGAGTTTGATCACCTCGCTCCGCTCATGGCTCTGTTGTAAATATTCATTTCCTTTCATTTTTGAATTAAATATGAATATGTTGTAACATTCAGGCGTTTCTTTTGCTACCTCTTGATATCCATAATCATGGGTGTCGGCAGGATTATTTTCAGGAGGGTGCATTACTTCACATTAGCATAATAAAGGCATAGTACAGGGGGATGTATTTAATTAAATATTGAACTGGATCAGTTGAGCTACCTATAGACTGTTTGCAACAGTTTTGCAAATTTTGAAAATATTCTGTAATATATTAGTATTAAATGTAATTTGTTCTTACCTGTTTAATTAAATATAATTTCTGTAAATATGAGTAGGTGGTATTTATGATTGGATATGCACGTTTTTTCTCTGTAACTATTTTCTTTTATGGCAGGAGGTGCCCATGTCCATACTTTGCTCATACATATTTAGTTATTTACATTAGTGTTATAATTAGCTGGATTAGAAATTAGACACAGTAGTTTTGTCCCAAGTTTTACTTGAAAGTTCGTCATACGACATTTTACATCACGCCATCTTAAGAAAATCTTACGCTATTTTATCACAACTTGATGACTTTATATTCACATTAAAAAGTACAAACACTTGATTTCGGGTAGTAGATTTGGACACTTCCACTAGAAAGAGTACTTAGCAAGAACACTGACAAAAGTTATTAGATACCCATGGTAATGGGATTATATCTAAAACATATTTAAGTCTTACCGTATATTGCTTCAAGAAAAATATAACAAACAACAACAAAGGATAACAAATCAATACAACAGTCCTTACGCTTTTTTCCCGTGACTGTATCCGAACTCCTTGCCTCCTGCGTGTCCACCTTTCTTGCCGTGATCGTGATGATGAGCGTGATGTTCCTCGTGACCATGGTGACCTTTGTGACCCTTGTGGTCTTCATCATAATGTCCCTTATCGTGATGGCCCTTCTTGCCGTGATGCTTCTCGTGGTGCCCCTTCTCGTGATGTCCGCCTTTCTTGTGATGACCTCCTTTCTTATCATGATGTCCCTTGAAGTCTCCATGCTTGCTATGATGCCCACCTTTGTGGAAGTCATCGTAGAATTTATGTTCTTTGTGGTACTCATCCTTGTGCGATTTGTGGTGGAAGCCAGTTGTTTTGGAGCCCTTTTTGTGACCTTTCTTGTGTCCGAACTTGCCACCTTTGTGGCCGTGTGCAGCCTCGTGGTGCTCACCGTGGTGGTCGTGTTCGTCGTGGTGCTTCTTCTTGTGTCCGCCGTGCTCGTCGTGGTGCCCTTCGTGGTGATGTTTCTCGTGGTGGCCGTGGTCGCCTTTGTCGTGGTGATGGTGGGACTTGTATCCCTTATCACCTTTCTCTCCATGTTCCTCGTGATGATCCGCTTTGTGCTCATGCCCACCGCCTTCTTCGTGGTGACTGTTTTTGGCCTTCTTGTGTTCGGTACCAGCGGATACGGAATCCTTCGCCGCCGTCCCTTCAGGTGTTAGGTCTCCGCCCGAAGCGGTCAGGTCAGTGATGGATTTTGGGCCGGCATCCTTCTCGCCTTTTGACTCGGCTAAGTTCCGAGCCTGAGTCAATATCGCGGCACATGTTAGCACTCCTATCAGTAGAAGAAGCCGCATCTCTGAAAAATAAATAAATTCGTCACTGTTTTTACTTTATCACAGGTAAATTAAAATAATTGCAATTTGTTTGGTACACACCGAGTGGTGGCCGTTGCCAAAGCTACCGGCACAGTGTCACAAGAGTTTTTACTGTTCGAATTTATACATAAAGATCGCTTTCATCTGTTGTCGATTTCAGATTGATCTTTGGTAATCGCTGTCGGGTTTCTGGACGAGTGGTTACAGCGGTGGCGACATCGTGCAATGCTCCAACTAAATTAGTTCCGTCATAGAGCGCAGCAGCTGCCCACGGGTAAAGATAGACGGTCCAATTTTAGAATGTTTTTAGTTTTTACCTGCTGAGTGACGAGAATTAGTTTACGTGCTTACGACATCGCTTCTTTTGCATTTCGCATATTAATTGGTGCTTTGTAGTTTTTTTTACTTATAACTTCAATATGATGTGTGTCATTTTATTGAAATCACAAGGATCATTTAGAACAGATTTATTTATTTTAGGTACCTACTTCTTATATATAAAATTCTCGTGTCACAATGTTAGTTACCTTACTCCTCCGAAACGGGAAAACAATTCTCATGAAATTTTGTGAGCATATAAGTGATAAGAATGGCGTAAAGATCGGGAAAAACGGAAAGTGCTTTTTTCTGTGGGATTATTGACATTTGACAGGACAACGTCTGGCGGGACAGCTAGTAGGTAATATATATTTTTAAATGTAGTAGGTAAAAAAATCAAAATAATCTTTAAAACGACAGTTGTTTATTTACAATGAAGAACGTATTAAATAACAAAAGCATAACAATGTTCAAGACGTAAACTAGATCAGTGCTTGCCATGGTGGAATCCCCAGTGCTTGTGATCATCATGACCGCCCTTCTTGCCATGATCGTGATGATGATGATGATGCTCTTCGTGTCCGTGGTGGCCCTTATGTCCCTTATGGTCCTCATCGTAGTGGTGCTTGTCATGATGTCCCTTTTTGCCGTGGTGTTCTTCGTGGTGTCCTGAATGGTGATGACCACCCTTCTTGTGGCCACCTCCTTTCTTCTCATGATGCCCGTGGTGATCACCGTGTTTGTGATGCTTGCCTTCCTTGTGGTGGTCGTCGTAAAAGTGGTGGTCCTTGTGGTACTCGTCCTTGTGGTACTTCTTGTGGTATCCTTCGGTTTCCTCTCCTTTGTCGTGGTGTTTCTTGTGGCCGTGTTTGCCGCCTTTGTGGTGGTGGCCGTGTTCGTGGTGTTTGCCGTGGTGGTCGTGCCCATCCCAATGCTTTTTATGGCCGCCGCCATGCTCCTCGTGGTGGCCTTCGTGGTGGTGTTTGTGGTGATCGCCGTGGTCGCCCTTGTGGTGATGGTGGTGTCCCTTGTGGCCCTTGTGACCCTTTTCACCATGCTCGTGGTGGTGATGGGCGTGATGCTCCTTACCACCACCCTCCTCGTGATGATGGCCGTGGTGACTCGCCGCGGCCACTAAATCCGTTTCCCCCCGATCGATCTCTCGACCGGAGCAAACTAGAATGCATCCTAGTGCGACAAGGGCGGCTAGCGTCCTCATGATCACTTACTACTTCCTATCTGATCTCTGGGAGTGAACTGACTTCCAACAGGCTGAGGCACTATTTTATATGGTTCGTTGCTGGTTGCGAGTGAAACCATCGGCAAGGACGCCACGGCGGGCTTGCTGGTCACGCCTAATTACTGCTTCTGATGATTGCGACACAGACGCACAGCTACCATGCAGCGGCTGGACCACCAAGACACGCATTGTATTAACAAAAACAAAAAGAAAAACATAGCAGTTCAAATGTTATTGACCGACCGACACGGCTGATCACCTAATGAATACAAAAAGTGATTGTACCTACGCTATCTTAACCAAACAGACTTCGACTAGGTACCTCCTACCTTATTGTAGGCAAAGATTAGATTTCTGACGCATAAACAAGAAAAAAGCTCCATTTATGAGCTTTTCTCTTAGCTTAGCCCATCAACACACAGGCCAACTTTTCCTACAGCTAGAAGTCTCTTTGATATATCTAATAAAGCTTTTATTTAATATATTTGGTATCCCAAGCGGGCTTACATTTATTTGCGTATCTCTGTGTGGTAATTCAATCAACTAATAACATTTGTCTGTCTTTTTTTTTGTTTGTTTGTTCGTATTAACCATAGTGGCTCAATATGCTCTCTGTAGGTACCTTAAGTAGGTAGGTATGTTTAACTATGCTATGCCAATAGTTTGAAAAATTATGATGTCTACATTGTTTATTTTTAAGCTCAATAATGATTCATTCAAATCATCATAAAGCTTTATTAAAAATCACGATAATTCATCATGTTAGGATAATGTCGACCAGAAACTAGTTTTAATTTAATTATATAAATTTGAATGGCGCGTTGATGTCTTTTCTATGACGAAGTAAGTAAAATGTTTGACTGTAATCTCGTAAGTATGGTAGAATCCTTTCAGATATCCAGACGCTCAGATCCTTGAAGATGTCTGAAGGGGTTATTCAGAGAAACATTACAATTGGCACATACCTACCTACATTTAGCAGTAGTTAGCATTTCACACGTGACAAGTTGCAAGTCCGTCGTCGCTTCCAAGAATACTAACTGGTTTCCTCGCGATGTTTTCCTTCACCGTTAAGCACGTGCTAATGCGCATATATTTTTAACAGAAAAATCCATTGATGCACGGCCGGGATTCGAACCCACGAACTTCGGATTGAAAGTCGAGGTACCTCCCACTCGGCCAACACGACCGGAAGTAAGTAGTTTAACAAAGTTTTAAAATATCAAATAGCTTTTGTGTTTTTTTTACGTTACTGTTTCTTATTTTACTGCCTCACAGCTTAGTTGGTAGTAACTCTGCCTTCTACGCTGTAGGTTGTGGGTTCGATCCCCACCCAGGGCAAACATTTGTGTGATGAACATAGATGTTTGTTCTGTGTCTGGGTGATACAATGTATCATAAGTATGTATATACAAAAAAAAAAGTATATAAGTATTCTATCAGTTATCTGGTTCCCATAGTACAAGCTATGCTTAGTTTGGTGCTAGATAGTGTTGTGTGTAAAGTCCGCCAATATTTATTTATTTATTATTTATTTATTTCTTGGTATCCCGGCGTAGTGTGTAATACCTACCTGGGGCCTTATTGTTTAACTGAACTGGTAATTATTATGTAATCAGATTAATGGGATATATAAATACGTAGGTAATACCTACTAATAATTTCATACCTTACATATTCATTTAGATACACGCAAAGAAGGCAGGCAGAGGGAGATACATGTTTTTTTGCAAAAGTTTAGATACATAGATTACTTACTCCTTTTAGTATTCTTATAGGTACCTATTACGTTCGGTTTTTAAAAATAAAACAAGTTGTGTGTGGTATCCATTTATTAGGGTGCCGTACCCAAAAGGTAAAAAACTGCCCAAGTGCGTGTCGAGCCACACGCAATTTAGGGTTTTGTAGTTTACACAGCTATCAACGTTTAAAAAAGTTTACTTCCAGTTTACGAGTTATCGTCGTGCAACTTAGTTAGTGCAAGTTAAGTTAATCGGTTGAACGGATTTATCTTATCTTTGTCTTGAAATGTTCGTGGAGGTCTCTAGGGAAGGTTTAAAAGGTGAGAAAAAATCGAATTATTGCCGGGAAAACCCTAAAAACAGCCCTTTTATTTTTCCCATACGAAAGTTTTCTAACTAAAACGTAGAGTCAATTTGAGCTTTATTGTTATTGTATAAAGTTCACTGTTGTCTAAGCAATGTAGGTGTGTTCCTAAGAACGGGAACGGGAACGGGAACGGGTACTTCAAACAACATTTGTCAATTGCGATACAAAGTTCGCCGAGTCAGCTTGTTCGTTATAAAATATGTACTACTACACTACCGTGTAGTTTTTCAACCCGTTTTCAAACATCGTTTTGCTGGTAGTGGTGGGGGGGAGCACTTGACTCTAACAAAATTTAGCACTTTAAAGCTTAATATTTCACAAACGGATCCCTTAATCGAAAAGTAGTCTTCGCAAACCCATAATGGTTTTTAAAGACTTTGCTTGGTGGCACTTATTTTATCAGGTCAAAGTTTTATCAAGGTCCAATTTACGCATCATAAGGCACTACCGTGCCCCCATGTTATTACTTAATAACATAGGTCAGAAGGAACCTAAAGTAGGGACTGAATAAATTAACCGACTTGGTATTACATGGATCTCACAACTTTTTACGGTAGAAGAACTGAGTTGCGTTGCGAAACTTGGCTTTTTTTACAAGTTATATTTTTGATGGCATGACCTGACTGAATTTGCTGGATGGCGTTTGTTGACTTTGATCAATGGCTTGTAGTTTATTCGCTTAGACCTGTGACTTCAGCGTCTAAGGAAAAAGTCAAAAGGTTTCGGTAGCCAGTTCCACACCAAACAGAGGATTTCTCGGTATAGGTACATTTGATGCTGATGTATCTAGCATTGGTATCGACCCAAATTGATATAATTTAATCGTTTAATCGTTTGTTGCTCTTGACGCCTTTGATGGCATGGCAGAGGAGTGTCTAGACACAGGAGGTGCCAATTCGATTCCGTTGCTAGTCCTTGTTCTGAGTGTTATGGTTAATAGGTACTATCTACCGTGTTAGGTCGTAGTTTCTGACATGGAATCTGGGAGTTCAGTAATAAATTTAAGTTTGTGATTGTCGAGTCTCAAACAATTTTATTATTGGAAGAAAATATTTTATTGTATAATTTTGATGGTATGACAAGTATTGTGTATGTTTTGGACTCTATTTGACGCCAAATCCTGCCATTACAACCTACAAACCTACTTAAAGATATTAAAATGAATGATTTGTTTGAAGATTATATATAGTTAAAGCTTTGGCGCCGGGCAATGAATAAGAGAAGTAGGTGGGTATTATACGAGCTACGAGTCAATATTGTGGCATCTCTCTATGGCCCAAGAATGTTTACTACATACTTAGGCCAATGATCAAATCAAATCAAAAAATGTTTATTTTGGTCAATCGTAGTCATTCAATGCTTGTTTTTGAAATAATATTTTAAGATGAACATTATAACGTGTAGGTTCTTAACTAATGTTCTTCTTAGTCACTTAGATCTGTGATAAAAAAAAATATCAGTATGAAAGTATTTATTTTGTACAAAAAATATAAAACATAACAAAAACAATATTAATATTCAACAACGGCTTTAAAAAATGGTGTTCTTCATCAGTGTTTGCCATGGTGGAAGCCCCAGTGCTTGTGGTCATCATGTCCGCCCTTCTTGCCGTGGTCGTGATGATGGTGATGATGTTCTTCGTGACCGTGGTGGCCCTTGTGTCCATGGTGGTCCTCATCGTAATGATGCTTATCGTGGTGTCCGTGTTTACCGTGATGGCCCTCATGGTGTCCAGAATCGTGATGGCCGCCCTTCTTGTGTCCACCACCGTGCGCTTCATGATGTTTGTGGTGATGATCGTGCTTATGGTGCTTGCCCTCGTCGTGGTGCCCGTCGTGGAAGTGATGATCCTTGTGGAAGTGATCCTTGTGATACTTCTTGTGGTACCCGTCGGTGTGCTCGCCCTTGTCGTGGTGCTCGTGGTGGCCGTGCTTGCCGCCCTTGTGGTGATGTCCTTTCTCGTGGTGCTCGCCGTGATGGTCGTGCTCGTCCCAGTGCTTCTTGTGTCCGCCGCCGTGCTCGTGGTGGTGCCCCTCGTGGTGGTGCTTGCCATGGTGTCCCTCGTCTCCTTTGTGGTGATGGTGGTGGCCCTTGTGCCCCTTACCGCCCTTGCCGCCGTGATCATGGTGATGGTGGGCGTGGTGCTCGTGACCACCGCCGCTGGAATGGTGGTGACCTTTGCTGGCTGCCACAGCGAGATCATCGTTCTTAGCGTTTTCAGCGACGCAGAGGGCTGCGAGGCACGCTACTCCCAAAAATAAAACTGCTCTCATTCTGACTGCTATACTTAGACTTCCTTTGTAAGTAATCGATGGAAGGAAGTCCGGTTGTAACTGACCTCTGCTACGCTGATTGACTATTTATATTATCAAGTGGCAGTGCAGTCCGAGTCGTAGAGAAATTATTCCGCAAGCGTCCCGCTGTACTAGTTCAAGGACTTGCAAAAACTGATACTAGATCTGTTAGGCGACTCCGATATTCCAATCGAAATAAGGCATTGAGGATTGATTATTATTATTCATCGCATGCGTGAATAATGCCGATGTTTGAGTTGTAGCTATGCGGGAAAGCGGGATCATGCGGTCGATCGAATAGCGAGTAAAGCGAGTGCCGACGTTCTATAGGCATGTAGAATATTCTACGGTTCATCAATGAGCTCTTTGTTGGTCTGGCTACGCAAAAACTTCATTCAGAATATCACACACTTGATTGACAGCTCAGGATCGATTGAAATTATCTGCTTAGTGGATCCTTTCGCGTTCGCTCGCCGCTATTTGGATAGCGTTAAACAATTCTTCCGAATGACTAGGCTCGGTTAATCCACGCCCTTGTTGGTTCATGTCCGGACTATTCGCTGAATAAGGCTTGGATGTTTGCCTATTCACTTTGATTATGCACGCTTATGAGTTCATCGCGGTCGTGTAAACACTCTCACAAATCTTAGAAAGCTTTTTACTTAGAATTTTCGTTGTTCAGTAGTAATAATTTATGGATTTAGATATTTATAAATTCAGTTGATTTGAAAACGAGAGCTTTATTATTATGTTTACCTACAGGGTGGTTACCTGTTTGTGCTTGAGTAATTACCTACCTAAGTTACTCTGTCGGTAAATTATAAATGAATGCGATACTAATTATAATTAACAAAAGTAATATTTCTGCTAATTTGTAATATAAATTACAAATTAGCACCTACTGAGAAATATCTTGCAAAGTGATTGTCTGAATTCAGTGATTGAATGCAATGACGGGTTCAATTACCAACCCAACATTGTTTTGCATCTTAATTTCATAAGACAAAGCAGTACAAATAAATGTTTTCCCGAATCCCGTGCGACGTCCAAGATCATGAATTTATTATTTTTTTAATAAATTTATTAATTCTCGAACCACATCGGCACTTGTCGTTCTTCTTAATCAAAGAAAATGTAAGTAGGTAAATTCGAGCTCCACTCTTAGGTAATTAGGTAACTGCTGATTAAACATCTCAAGAAAATTAATTAAAGCTACTTTACCTTGTTATATCTAAGTATATGTCCTAATAACCAACGTCTCTTAGGTAAGTAGGTATATTCTTATATGAGTGAGAGAAACTCATTAATCGGGCTTTTTTCTATGCTTTACGATGATAGATTAAAATAAACTAAAGACAGAAAGAATAACTAGGATTCTTAATAAGAAGTTATCATTACATATTCTTAATATAGGTAGGTAGGTTAGTAGGTACTCTTACTTTACCTAATGAAATAAAAAAAATTGAATTTTTTTTTTGCGGCCATCTAGTCTTTATGATTTCAGTAATCAAAATGGATATATCAATATAAATAGGCGAGGCAAACGTTGTTAGCAAGAGGAAGTTTGTCATCTCTGATCTAAGAGAACCCTATAAATAGTGTATTTTTATCTGAATTATTAAAAACGCCTATCCGGTAAGTACCTACACATACTTGTAGGCTGCTAAGTACAAGACGTGAGCGTGCCAAATATTTGTACGTGCCTCTGACTACTCTCACATACATTTTCCTACAGAGCCTGGTGTTCTGAGAAGGATGAATCATCGAATCAAAGATTTTAGCTTTTTTTTAAATGTACCTAAATGTTTAGCCACATAACAAAATAGATTGGGTTGTTACGCAAGCGTCTGTGTATCGTTCGTAAGTTCACGACCGACACGGTCCAATAGGTTCTTTTCTAAAGGTTTGCTTACAAAATAATTGTTTTCAAGGCTGCGGCCTTCTGCGGCAGCCACCGAGACACCTACTTTCCTATAGACACTGTTGAACTTATAGGTGTTATTGTAATTATGTCACACCATAGACTCATCATAATTTTTGAGGTTAAAACAGATCTGACGTATTCTTACGCTGTTATGTGTAAATGATTTCCGAATTTGTGTTTCTTTTTGGCGACGGGTGGTTTAGTTATAGAGTAAATCACCGATTGGTTTCAAAAATAAATTTCTATAGGTACCTTCATAAAATATGTACCTACCTAAACAAATAAATATAAATAGAATCACGACTGCGATCCCCAAGTATGAGTAGGTACGGTAGACATCCTCTCAGAGTTCCAGGCGCTCAGATCCTTTCTATACATGAAGATTTTAAACCCGAAGTCTGTTTTTAATTTTACATTGAATTGCTACGTAACGTTGAGAAGTCAACATTTTCAATTGATTGCAACTGGTAGTTAAAACAGTTATTTCAAGTAATAATGCAACGTTGTTTAGCAATGAAGTACCGAAGAAATACAGAATGAGGAAATGCAGTGTCATTAGCATGAAATCTGACACCTTAGCCCTAGTTCCAGTAATACACAGACGTAATGCTCTTAGCATCTAGGGCGTCTGTTTAGCGGCATTAGGCGCTAAGAACTAACCTAACATACCACAATCTTGTTAGACTTAATGCTATTACCCCTGTAAACTACCTGTGCCGGATACGATTTCAATTCAGGCTAAGTGCTAAAACTATTGTCTTTGCGATTATAACATTTTAAGAACGGAACAGTCATTTTATTAGCATTCGTGTAGGTACGAGTAGGTCCACTAACATACCTTGTTTGTTTTTGATGAACCTAAAGGTTACTAACCGTTAGGTTCATCAAAAACAATATAAAAAACACTATTTTAGATTTTAGACATGCTAATTAAGGGCAATTGCAAATTGACATTGTCTCGAGACCATTTAAAATTTCAAATAAAGTTCGCATGATCACATACATAGAGGTATAATGTATACGGATTAAACAGTATGCGAATATGTTTTACCCACATGTCGAGGTCTCGAATGGTGGGGCTGGTCCCATTTGTCGATTTGCCGTCGGGACCTTGTTGGATAATCCCATCCATTGTTAGCTATTTTAATGCTTATGCTCTTTGTGTGACCGTCCTGTATTAAGTTATACGCGGATAATCGCCGTATTATATGGAGTTAATTTTCCATTACTCACAATTGCAGCTGCTAACTGTAGGGAAACAAATCACGTAGGATTTTTTTATTAAATAAATACTTAGATGCATGTGTATATGTGCTCAAACTTAGTTATTAATAGGTAAATTTTTAAGAGCCTACTTACTAATTCTTAGAATGTCGGAAATGCGTACGGGTTGAAGGTGACTTTGTAATTATTTTTTGTCGAGAAAATATTACTATAATCGTGTGTTCATTCTTAGACGAATTTGTATAAATCCTCAACTTTACCATTTATTAATTACAAAATTAATGCTGCAGCTTTGTAGGTAAAACCCAGGAAAGTTACTAAAATAAAACTATGCAAGTGCAAAAGTTAGTTTCTGATATCTGTTAGCCTGTAGCTTGTATCCGTTAATTTCGTATGCATCTAATTATCATAAAATAATAAAATATCGTCGGAGTTTGTTATATTCAGAGCGAAAATCGTCTCTACATTGTAAAAGGTTTCAAGTTTCAACTCAAATGTTTGTTTTATAACAATCACTAGATACTTGTTTCCCTCACGAAATGACGGTCAAAATCTTCCTAATGCATCAAAAAAGTAAGCTGTTTTTATTGAGTAATCCGTTCTTACTGTCACGCATCATTGAGTGGCCAATATTTGACGGAACAGAACACCGTAAAGATGTTTCCGGCCCGTGAAAGTATCGTATGAACTGTCCAAACAGTGGATGGAGGTTTTATCATGGCAGCCGGCCGGCAGCGACACGACTAATTACATCAATTATAGGTAAACAGAGTCGGGTCGGGTTTCGGCCCACCTTTGTCAATATTAGCGCGCAGTTGCGGTCGCCCGGTCGGCCGGACCTTAGGTGGGCTTACTTCTCGACATTCCTTTCAATTTACGTTTATAAGATTTTATTGCCGATTTTGCAGACACAGCTTTTCGATTTTATTTGTTAGACTGATTAGGACATAGAAATGATAATTTTGCTTAGAAAACTAAAAAAAAACAGACTTTGAGAGGAATTGTTGACTGTGAAAGCCCTATCAAATCAGAGGGTAAATAAGCGATTCTTGTCCTAGATGAGACGAAGATGTATTAATGAACAGAGATACAAAAAAAATTGCCTCTGAATTTGACTTACGAGTTGACATAGATAACTAAGTATACCTAAACATTTTCCCATAAGTTTAAAAAACCGGCCATTCCTGTCATTTACAAATTAAAAAAAAAATCACCCAGTATAGAAGTCTGGTGTTGCGATAGACCTCCCAAGCAATCTCAATTTCAAATGTTACCTAAACTTTTCATCGTTTAGAGCTCGTTTTTTACCTTTATCTCTTTCACATCAAATAATATGTGTTGTTCTGAGTTTTGGTTGTTCGAAGACACCGGCATTGTAAAGCAGCCTGTAAAAGGCGAGCGTCGCCAACGCCACAGGCGCAACTTCTTACAAAACAATCCAACTTCAATTTGTTCGCTGTTAGTAAGACATCCCGGTAATCCCCTGACACGACAATGTCCTAGCAAAAAGGTCACAATACAATCGTGGATTACATGAGGTTTGAATGTGTGTCTTATAGGCAGAAAACACAATGACACCTGCTTTTAGATCTTATTCTATGTAATAAAAGTAGACATAAAATACTTGGGTGTATTGTATATACGAGTAGGTACTTTTTGAATGAAGCGAAATCTGCGTGAGGGTGTGATCAGAATTATGAAATAAGGATTACCAATAACATACTTTCGGTTCCGAGAGTTACAGTAAAAAAAAAAAAAATATGGTCACGACTGTAATCCTCAAGTACGATAGACATCCTCTCAGATCTCCAGACGCTTAGATCCTTTGAAGATGTCTAGTGGGGGTAGTCAGATGCACGTCCAAACATTATATTTGGCACATGCCCACATTTTGCAGTAGTTTAGCATGTGACGTGACACGTGTAGGTACGTGACAGGTTGCAAGCCCATCGCCGCTTACAAGAATACTAACTGGTTTCCTCACGATGTTTTCCTTCACCGTTTTGAGCACGTGTTTTTGATGCGCATATAAATTTTTCGAACAGAAAAATCCATTGATGCACGCCGTGATTCGAACCCACGACCTTCAGATTGAAAGTCAAGGTGCCTCCCACTCGGCCAACACGGCTTTTTTAGTAAGAAAACAACATATTATTTTAATTTATTTACACCTATCATGTAGGTATATCGTACCTACATGCTGCTCTAATATATATAATCTCATCTCTGCCTAACTCTATTAAAACCGGCCAAGTGCGAGTCGGACTCGCACACGAAGGGTTCCGTACTATTATCAAAACGGCATAATAATCACGTTTGTTGTACGGGAGCCCCACTTAAATATTTATTTTATGCTGTTTTTAGAGAAATACATCACCTGTGAAAATTTCTACTGTCTAGCTATAACGGTTCATGAGATACAGCCTTGTGACAGACAGACGGACAGCCGAGTCTTTGTAGTCACGTTTTACTCTTTGGGTACGGAACCCTAAAAACATAAAAAATAATTAATTACATACCTAGTAGTTTTTTATTAGGTACGAGTACTTAGGGACGTCTGGCAACGCTGGTCTAGGTAGGTAGGTATTTCTTAGGGTTTAACATTGAGCTTAATGTACTACGTACTAGAGGAGCTATCCAAGCCAAATAAATTGCTCAATTTTCAATTATAAAGCCAAAGTCCGCTTGCAGCGTAAAATAAAGATTTATATGGCTAAACGAAACATTGAAACGTAAAGCGCTGACCGCTGAATGGCTTAAGTTACTTTCAACCAAAAAGGTCGTAAGCGCCACGAAAAACACGTTCGCGCGTCACAGGCGTTAGACTCGGACTGAGTCCACTGTGGTCCAGGGACCGCAAGGCGCACCGCAAATTATTACTTTGTGGTGTCATCTCTAGTACGTAGTACATTAAGCTCAATGGGATTTAATGGCTTTAAAATTAATAATATCTAGTTACCTACCTATTTACCTAACTACGTAGTTAGCATTCCACACGTGACAGGTTGCAAGCCCGTCGCCGCTTACAAGAATACTAACTGGTTTCCTCACGATGTTTTTCTTCACCGTTATAAAAACGTGATAACGCGCATATAGGTACATTTTTCGAACAGAAATATCCATTGATACGGCACGGCCGGTATTCGAACTCGAAATTAATTCGAAATTAATAATATATACCTAGTAACATTAAAGAAGATTAAGTAACAAACAAACAATAACATTCAAAATACAGCTGAACCGAATACGATGTTGTTTTGTGTATGCAATGTATGCATATATAGAGAAACCTGGATTGAAATACCTATACCTACTTCTTATTAATAAACTTTGATTCGGGTACTATACAAGCGAAGCCGTGGGCGGAAACTAGTGCAAAATAAAGTATTTTAACATCTAGAAGCATCCAACGCGAGCTACACAAACATGTAAATATCGAAATAGGTCTATGTAATTAGCAAAATGGCAACACGGTTCAACAGTAGAATATACCGAGATTACTACTTTATGGAGGGATACAGAGATTACTATTGTATTAACTGCGTCGGGAGCGTCGTATTGTCACATCCATTAAGTCGCGAAGGCGGGGCGGCACGGAGCCACGCCCTCGCCCGCCCTGCGTCACCCCACACGCGCCGTGTCGCTAGCCCGGCTCGGCTACAGCGACTCACTAAAACGATTTACTCGCAATCGTATCACGCATCTTATTAGCTCGTCGCTTGCTGATACTTTTACGGGTTCTTCAACTATCCAAAACTATAGTTAGTTTATACAAAGATAAAGTGCGTTGTTGTATTAGTGGTTGTGGTTCGAGGATGAAAAGAACAGAGTCAAGTTTATGATGTGTGTCGTGGGTTCATCGCTGTGAGGTGTCAGTGCCGGCAGCGTGGCGACATCACAGCGGGAAGGAATGGGCGCCGGCGGCGACTGGACGCGCGACGCGCCGGCGCTGCTGAGCACGGCGCTGCTGCTGGGCGGAGGCATCCCTGAACGGCCCCCGCCGCCGCTCTTCACCATCGACAGCATCCTGGCGCCGCGTCCACACCCGCCGCTGCCACCTTTGCAACTGCACCACCTGCATTCACCGTTTCATAGAGCTCACGATCTCTTTGGTACGTCCAATGAGCTGTTTTTACTGGCTGGTGAGATTTGTTTTTTAAAATAATGTAACGGCATTATATGTCTCACGTCATTCAATTAATAATGATGTGAGCCTGAACACTAAGCCGTTTTTGTTAAAATGGATTAAATATATTTTCTCAAAAAGAGAAACATCATTATTAGGGTTGATATTTTACAACCGTCGTTATTCAAAACCACGTTCCGTGTTCAAAACATGGTTTATTTTTTTTAAATATCCTATATTCATTCATTCATTCATACATATTCATTTATTGTTCCAGTTGGTACAATGGTCTTAAGATATTACATACAGAGTTTCTCAACATGGACTATAACTATAAATACGGCTAGTTACCACGTTTCTTGTTGTTTGTTGTTCTTGTCTCGAAACGTTGTAATTAGCCGTATTTATAGTTAATATGAGTAACAACCACGATAGTTTTAATCCTTATTCGGTATCAGCAGAATTGCTACGATTTCTCATCCAAATAGAATTGAGAACATCACAAAAGCTGGAGCAAAAAAGTACATTTACATTCGTATGATTCCCGGATTCTATTGTATCACTAGAGACACAATTTTTTTTGATTACATACCAGGTTTTATTAAATCCTAGGGCCCGTCACGACAATACCTACGAGCCCAAACTCGTCGAGCTTATGTTGTGTAGTTGAGGATTTCCTATGGCTACCTTTAAGCTCTATCATCAGACCAGCTCTCTGTCATCGTAATATTACATTTGTCTTCAGAACTTGTGATATCGAAATCAGAATCTGAAAAGTATGCGAAGTTATAACTCAAACTATTAACCGAAGAGTTTCTTTGAACATCGCCAGATTCCATCATCATAATCAGCTCGCTGTTACCATATTTTAACATTGTTACAGAAGTCATATATGAGAAAGTGGTTTAAAATCCAACCCTATACGCTTCTACATACCATAAATATCATATCATTATACAATATATACAATACAATATCATAGATCATTGGTTGTTGTTTGGGTATGAACCAAACAATAGCTAAAGCTGGGTTAGACTGCTAAGAGTAGCTAGCTAGCTATAGCTAAAAAATTGCTAGCTAGCTAAAAAATTGGTTTGTTCGGAACGAGTATAAATCATATTATTAAGACTTCGCTGTTCGTCTGTCCGTCTATCCGTCTCAGGGCTGTATCTCATGAACCGTGATAGCAAGACAGTTGAAAATTTCACAGATTATATATTTCTGTTGCTGCTATAACAACAGATACTAAAAACAGAATAAAATAAATATTTAAGCTGGGCTCCCATACAACAAACGTTTTTTTTTGTTTTTTTTTTATAGATAATGGTACAGAACCCTTCGTGCGCGAGTCCGACTCGCACTTGGCCGGTTTTTTATTCATGATTCAAACTTTGCCTTAAGGTGATGAAAAAGCCCCAAAGGTTGAAATAACCTGTGAGAGTCTATAGTAATTTACTGCAAAAGTGGTGCTACGAGTAGCTACGAAGTGCTACGAAATGCTACGGATGAACATTTATTTTACATGTTTTTTTATCTACGTGGCTGTAAAGGCATCAAAAATGTACCCCAATGGTACTACAAGGATATATTTAAGTGTGTTTTTAGGGTGTTAAAAACTGTCAAAAAACTCTATGTCAAAAAACCATCTGCCCCACAGGCTGTCATAGTCACAGCTAGTTTTAATAGTAAGTTTCACAGTTATATATGTGTCATATGCACCTATGGACTATGTGTAGATAGAGTGAGAGCGCTGGTTGGGGTCATTTTAAGAACATTTTAATTCAAATTCAAATTAACGGTTTATATTGAAAAAATGATTAAAACGACGATATTTAACCACATAGAATAGAGTATTTATCTATCTCTTAGGTTAAGCAAAGCTTTTGTAACAGGAGACATTTATTTATTCATTATTCATATTTAAATATACAAAACGGTAAATATTTAGCTATGTTCAATCAAGTCTAGAGTTATAACGCATCATCAACTTTCACTAATCAAAACGGAGCATAGACAAAATTGTATTAACTATAGATTTTAAATAAAAGTTTGTTTGCTATGCTTAGTTATTGACTGCAAAAATTGAAAATGACTAAAACCGGTGTAGGCACCACAACCGGCAGGACCTATAGGTATTTTCATTTAGTTCATTCGTTATAATGGGAAAACGATTAAGTTTGTTACTCAAAAGACCAGTAGCGTTCGAAGGTAGCACAAACAATCTGGCGTTCCGATCCTCCTATCTATTAAGAAATGAATGAACTGTTTCCAATACATGGACAGGGTCCATTGAAAGATAAAAAAAACCGGCCAAGTGCGTGTCGGGTCACGCGCAATAAATAATTTTCAATGGTACTTTTACTAAAAAAAAAAAAAAAAAACTTCTTCAAGTACATTTTATAAGTTGGCCGACTATTACATCTATTACTCGAAAAACCTCACTTTATGGGTGGGGTACCTTAAAAAAAATGTTATTCAAGATTTTAATCTAAGACTTTATTGAAATTACTAATATGTTTAAACATGCCAAATTACAGCTTTCTAGCACTAAGCGCCTCTGAGCTAAGCTGCGGACAGACGGACGGACGGACGGACATGGCGAAACTATAAGGGTTTCTTGTAGATTCATAAAAGTTGCCCTTGCAAATGGCGCATACCTTAAACAAAATAAATTAACAACAACAAAAACATAATGTTCCAATATCGAAATATAATGTAAGTTACGAAGACCTTACCAGTGTGCCATACTATTCCATACTATTCCTTTCCTTGGTAACTAGGGTTTCTTTTGTTATTAGATCAAATCCTGGTGCTTTTTTGTTGGCCAGTTTTGATAAGAGTCTTGCAATTTTTCTAGGAGTAGTTGGCTTTATGGGTATATCCAACTGGAAGTCTTGGTTTATGTCGGCGTCATCGTGGCTTGTAGAGTCATTAGGCTTGAATACGTTAGCCAGGTGGTTCGCGAAGACGTCTACCCCTTGTTGCGCTGTTCTGACCCATTTAGCGTGGGAGAGTTTCAACGGTGAACGAGTACTTTTAGGTCGGTCTAGGCTTGATGTGGTTTTCCATAGGGAGTAATTGCTTGCTTAGTTACTTGCCTTTGTTGCTGTCAACGATTCCAAATACGGCTCCCACATATAACTGCGAATTCGCATCGCATCGCAAATATCTGCGAGCGGTCATCCAATTCTAGTTCTTCTCTCTTAGAATTATTGGAAGACAGCTCTGCGATACAAATTCGAAGTTATGTGCGGTTGCCCTTAGTTCACGCTCTATTGCGAGTTAAAATGGCACTTAGCCGATTATTTATTATTTTGATATACGAAATACTAAAAAAAAAATATTGAAATACATAAAAACCACAGATTAATTTGTTTTATTCTAAGAATATAAACTAGACTAAAGTAAAATATTATAATATTATAAAATATAAACCAACCCAATCTTAAACAAATTAATGTTATGGCAACAAGCCCTCATACCCTCAGGATATTTTCGAAATAAACGCGTTCTTAGCTAAAAGAATGAGGTAAAGATAAGCTTACGACCCCACTCCTTACGACGGGTGCGGTTGACCCGGGATACTTATAATAAAATACTCTATGGACCGGGGAGCGCCCGCGGCATACTGGGGGCATACTTAAGGGGCTGTATGTCGACGATTGCTCTTTTTCGAAACGACAAAAGAAATACTTCTGAACAAGCCACATCTCCTATTTTTATAAGTATACTTCAGGTTCCTACCTAGATTTCTATTAAGCTGAAAACATAATAGCAGAAACTTTTCACGATAAAGATATTATTTCAAAATGATACGTTTTAGAATTTATGATCGAAATATTTTGATACCTACTATTAAAATCAACTTGTGATTTATTTTTAAAGATAGGTAATATGTAGATCTAGATTTCTATTAGAATAGATTTTTGATAAGTAATTATACATAATTTATATCATTAATTTATTCGAAAAGCAAAGGCGGACCACGCGCCGACGTGTGTTTGTCGTCATTGCAGCGGTCGGTTGGATTATTTATCGAAGTGATTAAAGATGTGGCTTGTTCAGAAGTATTTCTTTTTTCGTTTCGAACAAAAACAATCGTCGACAGGGAGCGCCTTAAGCCACTGTACATTCAACTGATACAATACGGTTAAGATGCCATCATTGGCTACTAATAATCGGATATTGTAGGTACTTATCTCAATTCGAGCTTCACAGTAAAACAATGTAAATGTATTTTTATGTTATAAATATGCAGGTAGCAATGAACATGATTAAGCTACATAATGTTTGTAGATCCGGTAGTTTTTGTAAGCATAGATAAATAAATAATGAAATATTGATAGATATTTTACACACCGTCATCTAGCAAATCATGCAAATCTTCCCAAACTAAGCAAAGCTTGTACTATGGGAATCAGATTACAGATAGAGTACATACATGTTTTTTTGTGAATACATACTTATAATCTATACATATAATAAAACAGTAGAAGAGTTCAATTCTGTACATTGAATAAAAACTAAAAAAAAATACTCCTAGGGGTAACACAAGCCAAAAAAAAACATTTTGAAATTTTTGTCTGTCTGTCCGTTGTCCGGCTTTCACGCAAAAACTACTGGACGGATTTTGATGAAACTTTTTTTGTTATATAGCTATTAATCCTCGGCAATTTAATTGCTATAATTTTGGAAGATTGGAATACCAGATGTGGAACTATAGCGGTCTGGGTCTGGGTAATCTATATGAGATATTAATATACTGCTTAAGGCAAAGTTGGTCAACATACTGTCGACATTCGAAAGAAAAAGAATAAAATAAAACCGACCAAGTGCGAGTCACTCGCGCGCGAAGGGTTCTGTACCATTATCTATAAAAAAAATCAAATAAACACGTTTGTTGTATGGGAGCCCAGCTTAAATATTTATTTTATTCTGTTTTTAGTATTTGTTGTTGTAGCGGCAACAGAAATACATAATCTTCGAAAATTTCAACTGCCTAGCTATCATGGTTCATGAGATACAGCCCTGTGGCAGACAGACAGACAGACAGACGGACAGCGAAGTCTTAGTAATAGGATCCCGTTTTTATCCTTTGGGTACGGAACCCTAAAAATGAATTTCGAATTATACATTAGTTCATAAAAAACTCAAAAGATAGCAGCACATGTGTGTAAACATTCTTTAATTTGTGTTGGCTTACTGAACCATTATGGGTTATTTTAGTTGGTATACTAATATTATAAAGAAGAAAGCCGTGTTGGCCGAGTGGGAGGTACCTCGACTTTCAATCTGAAAGTCGTGGGTTCGAATCCTGGCGTGCATCAATGGAATTTTCTGTTCGAAAAATGTATATGCCCATCAAAAACACGTGCTCAAAACGTTGAAGGAAAACATCGTGAGGAAACCAGTTGTTATTCTTATAAGCGGCGATGGGCTTGCAACCTGTCACGTATGGAATGTCTAACTACTGCAAATGTGGGCATGTGCCTCTGACTACCTCCACTAGACATCTTCGAAGGATCTAAGCGTCTGGAGATCTGGGAGGATCTCTACCGGAATTAGGGATGAAAGTCGTGATACTATTTATATTTTTAAAGATTTGATTTTTTGTTGTATGTATTGCTTGTTTGTATATTTTATGTTTGTAATGGATAAACTCAAAAGCTACTGAACCGATTATAATTTCATTATTACCAAGCTACATTATCTCTGGGTAACATAGTCTATCTTTTATTTTTGAAAAAGTAATTGATTCCTTATAAAAAATGCAATATTTTGATTTAAAGGTGTAAAAAAACTACCAAAAATGCAGCTTTTTTCGCGTGCGCTGCAAAAACTATTAATAGTACATAAACAAATAATGATACATTATTGAATGTGCATATGAAAGTCTGCAAGGAGGTATACCTATATCTAAATATTAAAGTTTAAGTAACCTATCACCCTGTTAAGAAACTCGAGCCCTTACATGTGTTTATTGTAATAGCGCAAACCCACCACGGCGCACAGAGAGGCGTCGCACGTGCGCCAAGTTTCGCTCACGTTGTCAAACAAATGAAACCACGCAGCTAAGATGCGTTGCGTGCCCGTGCACAGCATGCTCCGCAGCGGGTTTGCGCCCTAATGGTAAAGTCATAAGACTACTGATATAAAAGTTGCGGGATATTAAAATCGTGGCTACCAATGACTATCCTCACGTTGCCAGCAGCCGTACAACTTGCGTATATTTCGCGGATACCCATCTCCATTTAAGCCATACCTATTCAAAATAACCACATTTAGAAAACGTCTGTCGCCCAGCGAAGCGGGCACGGGTCAGCTAGTATTTAATATAGCCCAGACGCAGAACACACTTCTGTTTTTATCACACAAAAATATTTGTCCTTTGTAGGAATCAATTCCACTTTCTACAGTGCGGAAAGCAGAGTTACTACCAACTGAGTTATAAATTCCAAAATAATTTTAGGTTTCATGGCGTATTTAACACTTAAAACATAGAGCTATGTAGTTATACCTCGGCATAGTAGACACGGCTGGCTCGGTGCAGTCGGTGCGACAATACTACACTACTACAGTTTTGGTGTTTTTTTACTAGTTTTATTTAGGCCGCTGCCGCACTGCAAGCGCCTAGTTTCTAGCTTCTATGGTCTTCCATCTGTCTCCTGTCCATCCTAACTGTGCTATCAGTTACGGTACATGATGATCGCACTGGAGGTGTCTGGAGGAAGGCGAGCTGCCAAAGGCGGTTTTATTTTCGAAGGTTAAGCTCCTACTTAAACTTCCTCCTATAACTTTTTAACGCTAGTACGTTTTACTTATGCTTATAATAGCCAGCATTCCAAAGTCGGCTATGATATGCGGCTAGCACATGTCGTGTGTCTATGCACATACACATCACATCTACAACAAGCACACAAAAGAGCGTAACTACACACGTCACAACTACAAATACTGCTGCATGGAAACATTTGGCTTGGCTCTACTGTCATTGCTTCCACTCAGAATTACCACTTTTTTCCAGCAATGTAAAATCTTATAATACGAGTATCAACAACCAATATCCAATTCAGATCTTTCTATACTCAAACATATTTAAGCATTCAAAATCGATATAGCTTATGCCCGGTGAGGTGCAGCGAATACCGTGTAAGGAGACGGAAAGCCGGTGATAGCGCCTTACCATCCCAATGCCGCAGGCTTTAAAAGCTTTTACATTTCTCAAGAAACACTGAATACTCGCTTCCCTCTCTCGGTATGCAAAAATATTGTATTTTTATTCGAATATTTTGAACAGTTCGGCTGTGGGAGCTCACGTAGAGGGTTTTAAGCCGGGATATTCACGCGCCGCCAACTATGATGCGTATTATCACTGATAGTAGTAGACAGTGCTGTGAGTAACTAAGCACCTACTCAGCAAGAGAACTTATGCAGATAACAAACGGATAATGGTGTCTGTATTTATACAGTTTAAGATTGTCACAAAGTAAAAAATAATTAGACTCAACCCCCCCGCCCGGTGAACGATTTAACTTTCTTTAACCTTGAAGTTATCTTTTATATTTACGATAGTATTATTATGATACAATTGAGTAAAGTTGCTCACTACACACGAGGCTGTTGTTTGTAGCCCGAGCCGTAGGCGAGGGCATAAAATAGCCGAGTGTCTAATGATAAAGTTGCTCACGAGTTTCATACACACTTTTCCAACACACTTGCGAGGAAAAAAACAAACATGTATTGCATAAATCGTTTTACCACACAGCAATAAATGCGATACAAACAAAATGGCGCGCAAGTTTTATTTTTTTGCACGCTCCAAATGTAAGGTGATTGATTACACATAATAGCCATATACATATAGGTACATCCAGCCTTCTTGAAAATTTTAATTTTAGTGATAAAATGTAAATATTTTATAACAAATTATTATGTATTCAAATAAGTGTTTTTTACACACATGTATTTATGTCAAAAATGTAAATGATTTTTCAGCGGCATAAAACCTCTTTGTTGTTTCAAAAAAAAAAACTGTATTATCCGGTTAAATTGAAAATGCTCTGTTTATTCGTATATAATTTATTTGTAGTGAGGTACTAACTTAACTTAGTAGGGATAATTCTATTATGTCTTAGTGTGTAATATTACGATATACGTGCACGAGTGTGTTATAGCTCGGTTTATGGCCCTAAGAACGATGCATTAAGAGGCTGCCAGTCGACAATTGCTCTTTTTCGGAACGAAAAAAGTAATACTTCTGAACAAGCCACATCTCCTATTTTTATAAGTATATTACTTCAGGTTCCTACCTAGATTTCTATTAAGCTGAAAACATAATAGCAGAAACTTTTCACGATAAAAATATTATTTCAAAATGATACGTTTTAGAATTTATGATCGAAATATTTTATATACCTACTATTAAAATCAACTTGTGATTTATTGTTAAAGATAGGTAATATGTAGATCTAGATTTCTATTAGGATAGATTTTTGATAAGTAATTATACATAATTTATATCATTAATTTATTCGAAAAGCTAAGGCGGACCACGTGCGGACGTGTGTTTGTCATCATTGCAGCGGTCGGTAGGATTATTTATCGAAGTGATTAAAGATGGGTACATCTTTATTCACATATACTATACATTATAAAATAGGAGATGTGGCTTGTTCACAAGTATTTCTTTTTTCGTTTCGAACAAAAACAATCGTCGACTGGGAGCGCCTTAAGGCTCACTTTACGAGCAAGTGTGTTGAAATAGTATATTATGATACAAGTGAAGTGAGCTAAGTTGCCCATTACACACGAGGCTATATTGCAGCCCGAGCCGCAGGCGAGGGCGTAAATCTGCCAAGTGTCTAATGCGCAAGTTGCTCACGAGTTCCATACGCACTTTTTTAACACACTTGCGAGGAAAAAACAAATATAATATGTATTGCATAAATCGTTTACCACACAGAAACAAATGCGATAAAACAAAACATAATTTTGAAAATTATAATTTTAGTAATAAAATGTTTATATTTTATAACAAACTAGCTGATAAAAAGTCTACCGATTTTGTGCAAACTTTACATAAACTATCTACTAAATAGTCCGAACAAAGCATTTGGTTTGGATAGGTGAGCCCGGTCTTGAGTTATAAAATTACAACGAAAAGTGGGCATTGATTTTTATATATGTATATTCCCGTTCTTAGGAACACACCTACATTGATTGCTTAGACAACAGTGAACTTTATACAATAGCTATAAAGCTCAAATTGACTCTACGTTTTAGTTAGAAAACTTTTGTATGGGAAAAAGAAAACTAGAAAAAGGCTGTTTTTAGGGTTTTTCCGGCAATTATTCGATAAAGGTTAGCTAATTACGTAATAACTTAAGACAGAAAGACCCTTAAAGTAGGGACTGAATTAACCGACTTGGTATTACATGGATCTCACAACTTTTTACGGTAGAAGAACTGAGTTGCGCGTTGCCAGACTTGGCTTTTTTTACAAGTTATGTTTTTGATGGCATTAAGATTATTCTGTAATACTTACCTGTCATAATGTAGTAGTTAGGTAATACCTAAACTGAAATAAAAGTACCTATCTTGTGATTGTAAACGTTTTTTTTTTTCATTTAGTCATTTCCTCGCTGAGGTGGAATGAAATGTTACGTGTTGCACTCGAGTGCAAAGATTTTTCACCTCGTGCTCTTTTGATTCCCTCGCTAACGCTCAGGATTCTAATTTAACTTAATTTAACTTAATTTATACACACTTTTATTTATTCCATAAATGTAAATGGATTTTCAGCGGCATAAAATCTCTTTATTGTTACAAAAAAAAACTGTGGTTAAATTGTTTACTCGCATATAATTTGCAGTTAGGTACTAACTTAACTTTGTAGGGTTAATTCTATTATTCACTAGTGTGTAATATTATTATGCACGAGTATGTTATAGCTCGGCTTATGGCCCTAAGAACGATGTAACAAAGCTCATTTTACGAGCAAGTGTGTTGAAAATTTCATTATCAAATTTCTTAAGTTGTCCTCGGTGGCATGGCGGGATGAATGTTGCATAATCTGCAAAAATGTGTTCCAGTGTAGTATGAGTAGGTATGTTTCAAGCTTTCAAGTTTTGTCTCCTAGCAGGAGCCTCGGTACCTGTAGTTTCTAATACCCTCGACACAGGGAGTTCCAGTGTCGGGTCTGACTTTTATATGATAATAATCATAATAAATTTACTTGTTGGTATGTATAATACATAGGTATATGTATTATATAGTCGTTTGTATTAAAGCGACGAAAAAATCTAAAAACAAACAATTGCGTTAGAGCTAATAAACAACACTAGTGACGAGTTCTAGAGAAAAATATAAAGAAGTAGACAACGCAAACTTTCAGTTCATTGAATAAGATGAATTCTAAGCTTCGCTCTTTTTCCAGGTGTAGGTGGTGGTGGCATGCCCACCAGCGGTGGGTATGCTGGCCTCTACGGTGGGTACGCGGCCGCGGCGCTGGCCGGCTTCGCTGGGCCGCCGCCCAAGCGCAAGCGACGACATCGCACCATCTTTACGGAGGAACAACTTGAACAATTAGAAAGCACCTTCGATAAAACACATTATCCTGATGTGGTGCTAAGAGAGCAGCTGGCGTTGCGCGTCGACCTTAAAGAGGAGAGAGTAGAGGTGAGTTTACATTGCCTCGCACTATCTATCACTTACAGACCTATTTGTTTATTGCCTGATGCTTCTAGGTTTGGTTGGATTTTAATAGCCCTCTTTGGCTAAACCATGATATACTTACACAGATAATTTTATATAACTAGATTGTATATCTAGGTAGGTATATAAAAATAAACTACTACAGAACCACACGAAAGTTGATAGCATAAGTACTTCCAGTACCTAATTAATAATATATATCTTGAGACAAGACTAAACGAGAAATATTTATTAACTAGCCGACCCGTGACAGACTTTGTCCTGTCAAATTTCAATAATCGAATACAGTATTCGATTATTGACTGATTGTTTTTAGTCTGTGATGTCATATTTGTTGCACACCAGCGCCATCTATGCCAAAATCATCCCTTTTGCGTTTTTTTATCATTTAGGGGTTGTTTATCGGATTTTAAGATACCCTATTATTTATTCTGTTTTTTTATCTACATACTACAGCAAGTTTCATCTTAATCCGTTTTGTCGTTTAGGCCTGATTGTGGAACAAACATACATTTCTTTTCACAAACTTTCGCATTTATAATATTATTAGGATGAGAACGTGATGAACGAAAGAATATTGACGTAACCACACGTCAATATTCTTTCGTTCATTCTCTCTTCATGCCCGAATTTTCTCAGGCATACCTTTCTCAATCCTCATCACTGTGTCTTCTTTCACTCCATAATGTTATTTATCACACTAATTCCTTACTCTATTTTTCATACTCACATACATCGAAAATAACGTCACGCGACGAAGTCACGGGGGTTTTCAATAGTATAAAGGAAGCACGTTTGAGATTTTGATGTTAACCACTTATAACAAATCCACTTATTTCATAATGCCTAAAGAAAAAAAAAATGTTTCATCAAGAAAGACATTTGTGAGGTTTCATGTTTTCCTTTCATTGAAGCGACAAAAAAGGAATAATACACAAATTTGTTTCCATAGAAAGTTGAATTCATTTGTTTGGCCACAAAGAAACTCTTGATTTCAAAGTATGAATTTGAAGAAATTAAGCCATACGTAAGGTTTCTGCCAAGTTTTCTCAATGTTTATATAGTTTACTAGCAGTCCGCCCCGGCTCCGCACGGGAGTAACGTATTATAACGATTTTATGGGTATTTTTTTACCCTGGTTACATTATCGAAGTTTTCATACGAATCCCTAATAGTTAGACATATAGTATTGTTGACTTATTTGTAGATATTGAAGTCTTCTTTAAAACTGTAGTACATCACTTTGCTCTATTGTCAATAATTTCCGCAGCATAAGTGATATAAAGATTTTTTTAGATTTTTTTTACACGTTGGGTTACATTATCGAAGTTTTCATACGGATCCTTAATAGTTAGACATATGGTATTGTTGACTTATTTGTAGATATTGATGCCCCCTTTAAAACTGTAGTACATCACTTTGCTCTATTGTCAATAATTTTCGCAGCATACGCGATATAAAGATTTTTTTGGATTTTTTATCACACGTTGGGTTACATTATCGAAGTTTTCATACGTATCCCTAATAGTTAGACAAATGGTATTGCTGACTTATTTGTAGATATTGATGTCCTCTTTAAAATTGTAATACATCACTTTGCTCTATTGTCAACAATTTCCGCAGCGTACGCGTTATAAGGATTTTTTTTTGATTCTTTTTCACACCTTGGGTTACATTATCGAAGTTTTCATACGGATCCCTAATGTTTTTGAAAATATTCTATAGCCTATGTTCATCAGGGATAATGTAGAATTCTAATGGTAAAAGAATTTTTCAAATCGGTCCAGTAGTTTCGGAGCCTATTCGTTACAAACAAACAAACAAACAAACAAACAAACAATCAAATCTTTAATCTTTATAATATTAGTATAGATATTGATGTCCTATTTAAAACTGTAGTACATTACTTTGCTCTATTGTTAATAATTTTTGCAGCGTACGCGATATAAGGATTTTTTTTGCTTTTGATTCACACGTTGGGTTACGTTATCGAAGTTTTCATACGGATCCCTAATAGTTAGACATATGGTATTGTTGACTTATTTGTATATTGATGTCCTCTTTAAAACTGTAGTACATAACTTTGCTCTATTGTCAATAATTTCCGCAGCATATGCGATATAAAGATTTTTTTGGATTTTTTATCACACGTTGGGTTACATTATCGAAGTTTTCATACGGATCCCTAATAGTTAGACATATAGTATTGTTGACTTATTTGTAGATATTGATGTCTTCTTTATAAATGTAGAACATTACTTTGCTCTATTGTCAACAATTTCCGCAGCGTACGCGATATAAGGATTTTTTTTGGATTCTTTTTCACACCTTGGGTTACATTATCGAAGTTTTCATACGGATCCCTAATGTTTTTGAAAATATTCTATAGCCTATGTTCATCAGGGATAACGTAGGATTCTAATAGTAAAAGAATTTTTCAAATCGGTCCAGTAGTTTCGGAGCCTATTCGATGCAAACAAACAAACAAACAAACAATCAAATCTTTCCTCTTTATAATATTAGTATAGATTTGAACTTCCTAAATTGTTATTTCATTGTATAGACAGCTCCAACGTGACTTCATTATCAAAGTCCGTTTTCTTCGGTTAAATTATTTACAACCATGGAGATTAAACCCGTGACAAACAAGGTGCGCGTTATAATTATATTATATTGCAATTAAAATAGTCCATATCAAAAATTAGGACATTCAAGTACGAGTACATAATATTATTGAATTGATCACCAGCATAATAAAAAAAACACATAGGTTCAAAAACAATATGATGATGGAATAAGAATACTAAAAGTAGGTATACCTATAGTGCGTAACGTTGAGAAGTAGCAGTAGGGCAAATGTCAACAGTAGTGATGCGATATTTTTTGTCAAAGGCTTGCTGGTCCGATGTGGGTGGCCCATGCGGCATTGCGATGACACGGTTATATTCAAAACTAGCGACCCGCCCGGGCTTCGCACGGGTGCAATGCTGATACTAAATATACTACAGAATGTCTTTATATAAAACGTTTTTTTTCACAGCTTTTTTTGACCCCTTCTAGTACAATTGCTGATTTTTGGAGTACAATTCGTACAATTCCATAGATTTGTAACTGCATTAAAATTAACCCTTATCCACGGTGGGTCCGGCTGCGTAGTTTCTACACGATTTCTATGATTATTTTTTTATGGAATAGTTAATAATGTTACCTTTTTTAATGAGGGATGACTGAGAGTGTTATAAACGTAAGAGTAGACAAATATAATCAGAAAGCTTCGAACTGCTAAGCTATCGGGAGTTACACGTGTTATTGTGAGTCAACCATAAAAGATAGACATTGCTGTCGTGAGATATTTTTGGAACGAAGTTCCTTATCGCGCTTTGTGAAAGGGGGCTAGACGAAAAGTTGTCACGACACTTTTTTGCTATAGTATATCTATTAATATATATATCTATTAATTGTGTCGAGATCGAGGTCGAGGTGGAAGTGGAGGTCGAGATGGAGGTGGAGGTCGAGGTCGAGGTCGAGGTCGAGGTGGAGGTCGAGGTCGAGGTCGAGGTCGAGGTCGAGGTCGAGGTCGAGGTCGAGGTCGAGGTCGAGGTCGAGGTCGAGTCGAGGTCGAAGTCGAAGTCAAAGTTGATTCCCCTTCCCTTGTCCCACGTTATTTTGTGAGAACTTCGTTCCATCCGGGTGTCCCTTGACACCTCTCAAGTTTTTATATAATTTTAAGGAGAACATTTCCGTCATACATGATTTCTGTGTAGCTTTAACCATTAAGGTTGCACACGACGGAAGCTCAAAAAATGGAGTAACTTCTCCCGTTTTCCCAACATTTTCCTTCACTGCTCTGCTCCTATTGATTGCAGCGTGATAAAAAGTATACTATAACCAGCTCAGGAGTATGAAAATTAATTGTACCAAGTTTCGTTAAAATCCGTCGAGTAGTTTTTGTTTCTATAACGGTTATACAGACAGACAGACAGACAGACAAAAATTTTACTGATTGCATTTTTGGCATCAGTATCGATCCCTAATCACCCCCTGATAGTTATTTTGGAAATATATTTCATGTACAGAATTGACCTCTCTACAGATTTATTATAAGTATAGAAGATAAGTAAGTAATTTTTATTTTTATTTTTGTCAGATGTGATAATATTTTCCCAATTTATTTTTTGTATTTCTGTATTAAATAATGTAAGGTTTTCTTGGTTAAATATTCTTTTAACTACACTATATGGTTTGTTTATATTTATTATATTTTGTAATAAAGTTATTTGGGTGCCTTTGTGATCAGAAAGTCCATACTCATCAACACTAATGTTAAACTTTGAATGATCAAAGTTTGTATAAATCACATCTATGCATTTAGATGATTTTTTGGATATTCTTGTGGGTTCATTTACTTTTTGACAGAAATTGTAACTTTTAAATAATTGTATCATGCTTGACTAGTTTTACTTTGAACATCGACATTTAAATCTCCTCCTATTATTATATTTCTGTTATTATACTAAAATTTAATAATTTGTAAAAGTTTTTCTAATTGGGCATTAAATATTATCTTTTCTCTATTACTATCAGGCCAGTATATAACTACTAATATCACATTTAATTTAGTTACTTCTATTGCACATATTTCAATAATTCGTCTTTATAAAAAAAAATTGGCAGCTTATTATCGTGAACCCAAAAACTTGTTAGTCTGTTTTCAAATCAGATCAGCTCATTGGAAATCTAAGAAAAATATTGCAGTAAGAAGTAGGTATTAGGACTATTTTCGAATTTTGTGTTTGGACCGTGTCTTCTACTACTCAAGAGAGTTTTTGACTTTACTTTTGAGTTGATTACAGATGATGATGACGATGTTAGCATGCTCCCAATAACCGTAAGTACCTACTTAACTAGTGCTTACCGACCTCCAAAAAAATTGTTTGCCTCTTTTGAAATAATTTGTTCTTTCTAACAGTCAAGAATCGAAACTCGCAAAGTTCGTACTACAAGTACTTATGACTATTTAGACAATTCTAACTTTGTTCGTTTACGTTTTGATATCATTTGTTTTTATTTATTTAATGCAATACCTAAGTATTATTGTAAAGCTCAATAGTTGTCTAATTTTGAGTTGATGACTTACTTCTGCCTAGGGCTTCGCACGCATAATACCTACCCTGATAAAATGTATATTATAGCCTAAGTCACTCTCCGGCCCATAAATTATCTTTATGCCAAAATTATAACGATCCGTTGCTGTGTGAAGAAATGACAAACCAAAAAATAGGATAGTAGTCCTAAGACACAGGTATTTAATAATAAAGATCAGATTTATACTCTATTCTTCTTCTTTCTCTTCTTTTTATTTCTAATACATTCACTTGGTAAAAAGTCTGTAGATAAATTAACCATTGATCCAATGGTTATTTTATTTTTCACAAACATGTTTGAGGTAAAGATTGCATTTGGACAGAATTTGTGGCGTTGAAAGTATGTCGGGATATGTTTGTGCTACCGGTGTTGAGTTGAGTGTGTGCTGACCACTCGAAGGTGCGCCACCCAGACGGCCAGCGCGGACGTGGCGAGCTGTGTTTGCACACGCACTCGACTTTATCCGGCTACGACTGCGAATCGGACTTCTCCTCAAAACTAATAATTTTGGAAAGAAATTGGAGGATTTATTGTTGTTTGCGTTTTGTACATTGAGCGCTATAACCTTCATTTTATGGTATCTACGCCATTCATATCACAAGGTTTTAGCTAGGTAGGTACCTAATTAGGTCTACCTACTCGTATTACCCTAATTACACATTGTTTAGTTTGAAATCTTCTTGAAATATATACTTATCTAGAGCCTAACCTGCATAGTATTAAGCCATACGAGTAATTAAGTGCAAATCTACTATTGTTATTATTTTTTATAAAAAAAAAACATTGTTAATTTTAACAAACAAAAGACGGTTTTTATAAAACCGTTTGACAATTGAAATAAAACTAATTTACAAGGCTTTGCATCTAATAAAAACGTAATCGTGATCAAAATAGAAAGATCAAAGCTCAAGCGAGTAATCAAATAACGAAGCCTAAAAGTCAAACGAAGTGATTGTAACAAGGGTAGATCATTATAACTTGTACGGCTTGTGAGAGAAACGGTCGACATGTGAAATTCGCTTTAAGTGTAAACTTTTTATTAGGGAATCCATAGAAAATGATCGTTGGCGGAGTTTTCATCAGAGTAGAGTTTTACCTTAGGGCAAATAAAAAGGGACGCCGGCGCGCGGGTGAGAGCGCCGCGAAAATTAATCTGAGTTAATTAAATTTGATTTATTTATGCTGGCCGGGTCGAGAGGGGGCGATAAAAGCACAACAATACGGCTAATGAGAGTCACTTATGCGGCTTTTTTCTCGGTTATCAGAGTTTTCCGATGTGCGTAACGATTTTATATGCGAAGCCGAAGAATAGTAGAATGGAAATTACTTGTTTAATTTAAATATGTATTTATATTTTTACTATTCTGATGCATGGCATCAAAAAAATTGCGATTGTAATAATTTTTTAGCCTCATCCTCAAAGCCAGGATAATCAATAAATCATATTTTTCGCTTTAAAACCGACTAAGTTAAAACTATGATCGTTTAAAAGTTCTACTTTGGTAGGAACCATCTAAGTATAATGGCACAAAAGTATGTGAATTTATTATGCATTTATTTGAATGCATAATATTATGCAGTTTCTTAAAATAAATTAAATATTTGCGCATCATAGTACAAAAATAATACGTGTTTATTTTATATATAGTATCTATACCAGAGCGAGGTATATCTGGGGGCACGGCAGTGCCTCCGCCAAGTCTGTCTGTATACCGTCTGTCTGTCTGTATCTGTACCATCCTTTTCTCGAAGCAGTTCAGGCCATTTTCGACCCCTTATAACTTCGTTGTGGAGCCTGAATTTTCAGTAAGAAATATTAAGTCATTATATAAACACGGTATATTTCAAATTTCATTCAATTTGAACCAGTATGTAGTTTAAGAATTATAACTAGTCAAAGTTTCTTATTTTTTCACTCACTCACTCACTCACTCACTTACTGACTGACTGACCGATCATCAAAAGTTTAAGGCACTTCTAGCACACATAGAAGCTTCAAATTTGGAATACAATTAGTGTTTAGTGTATGAATCCTAAAAAAACCGGCCAAGTGCGAGTCGGACTCGCGTACGAAGAGTTCCGTACCATTATCTATAAATCACGTTTGTTGTATGGGAGCCCCACTTAAATATTTATTTTATTCTGTTTTTAGTATTTGTTGTTATAGCGGCAACAGAAATACATAATCTTCGAAAATTTCAACTGCCTAGCTATCATGGTTCATGAGATACAGCCCTGTGATAGACGGACAAACGGACAGACGGACAGACGGACAGACGGACAGACGGACAGACGGAGTCCATATTCATATTAATTTATTGTTCCAGTTGGTCTTAGGTTCCGTTTTTACTCTTTAGGTACGGAACCCTGAAAAGTAGGGTATCTACAAAAATAAATGAGATGCCATCAAAAACATAACTTTTAAAAAAAGCCAAGTCTCGTAACGCAACTCAGTTCTTCTACTGTAAAAAGTTGTGAGATCCATGTAATACCAAGTCGGTAAATTTATTCAGTCCCTACTTTAAGGGTCCTTCTGTCTTAAGTTATTACGTAAAGGTTAGCTAATTACTAAGACTTGACTTTTTTTACAAGTTATTTTACAAGATTGTGAAATGAATTGAAATAGGAATACATAAAACAATTTGAAGATCCTCCTTTTTCTCAAATCGTTTAAAATTGAAAATACCTACCTAAGCACGTTTAGGTACATACTCTAGATAAGTACCAATTTGCTAAAATATTTTCTCATCGAAATAAATTCGTACGCGGGCTTTCTATGAATTAGTACAGATCATTCCGCGAATCAGATTGAACGTTGTGAAATGTAAACTTTAAATAACCTGAGCTTTTTGAACGTTCTAGCAAACGTTTTTAATTCTTCTCAAAAAACTAGATATGCTGATCTTCTTGTCTGAAACCTATTTATCTTTAGGAGAGCTTTGTTTCAAATTATTTGAAAATGTTCTCGAGCTACACATGTGAGGAATGAACCTCTGCTACAATAAAACTGTGTGTTTTGGCAATACGTTTGTTTGGTTGCCCCTGCTATTTGCGCAGCGGCAATTGGAAATTGCATTATTAAAACGCTTTTGTTTAGTCATCACAACACTTGCTTAAACCGAGCCTGGAACAAGATGTTTTCTAATCTTACATACCCTATACAAGTTTTAAAACGGTTAATAGTTACAGATCCTCAGTCCGTTAAAGTAAGGCTTCCAATTTTATTAATACCATGTACGTTATGCGTATATTCGATAGTTAATTGTAAAGGGACCGATACTTATGTAATAAAAATGTTTTAAGATAAAGTTTAATTTATGTTTGTGGAGTTCTTTCAAACAATATAATTGTTTTTTATTTGTTCCTGGCCGCAGAACTGATAACATCTTCTTATAAAGTTGACTAAAAAGTAAATCTGGGGGCACGGCAGTGCCCTTTCTCGAAGCAGTTCAGGCCATTTTCGACCCCCTATAACTTCGTTGTGGATAAAACTAGAAGCCTGAATTTTCAGTAACCAAGCAGTCACTATATAAACACGGTATATTTCAAATTTCATTCAATTTGAACCAGTAGATTAAGAATTATAACTAGTCAAAGTTTCCTATTTTGTCACTCACTCACTCACTCACTGACTGACTGACTGACTGACTGACTGACCGATCATCAAAAGTTTAAGGCATTTCTAGCAGACATAGAAGCTTCAAATTTAAAACACAATTAGCGTTTAGTTTAGAAATCCTAAAAAAACCTGCCAAGTGCGAGTCGGACTCGCGCACGTTGAGTTCCGTACCATTATCTATAAATCACGTTTGTTGTATGGGAGCCCCACTTAAATAATTATTTTATTCTGTTTTTAGTATTTGTTGTTATAGAGGCAACAAAAATACATCATCTGTAAATTTCAACTGTCTAGCTATCATGGTTCATGAGATACAGCCCTGTGATAGACAGACAGACCGACAGACCGACAGACCGACAGACCGACAGACCGACAGACCGACAGACCGACAGACCGACAGACCGACAGACCGACAGACCGACAGACCGACAGACCGACGGACCGACGGACAGACGGACAGACGGACAGACGTACAGATGGACAGACAGACTAACGGACAGTGGAGTATTAGTAACAGGGTTCCGTTTTTACTCTTTAGGTACGGAACCCTAATTTGTTATTTTTGTAATCTGTTATTACGTAATTAGCTAACCTTTACGTAATAACTTAAGACAGAAGGACCCTTAAAGTAGGGACTGAATAAATTAACCGACTTGGTATTACATGGATCTCACAACTTTTTATGGTAGAAGAACTGAGTTGCGTTGCGAGACTTGGCTTTTTTTACAAGTTATGTTTTTGATGGCATTTAGTTTACCTAGTTTGTTTATACTTATTTTATCATGGTATGAATTTATGAATACAGTTCTACACTAGATAAATTGGCACTCAACTCATTACCCCTGGAGTTGTTAACTCTGTCAATATCATAAGGTTATAAATAAGAAAACTGGGTAGCTTAGCAAACGATGAGACAAGGGGCGGTTCAATTCCATTGTGTTCTTTCAACTCTTTACACAAATTAATATTAAAATACGTGGTAATCTAGCTAGACCTGTCTCTGCCGCCGCCCGGGGGCGCTCGGAGCCGAGTTCACGTCAATGTTGATCTTATTGCAGGCGCTGGCGCTGTCTGATTAAACCTCCCTGGCTTACTCCGCGACTTCGTGTTTTCATTTCAAATTCATAATTAAATCATAATATTGTATGCGGATATTGGGGATGAGTTCAGTAGAACGAATAAGTATATTACGAGTAGGTATGCATTTGTAAGAAAAATGGCTAAAGCGTTTATAAAATCTAAATTTAACTAATTAACTTGGAATCGAATCACGTTTTTGACGTTTTGTTTCTCACGACTATGATGTTGATCAGTGTTTAGGGTTCTGTACATCCAAATGAAAAAACGGAGGCCTTATAGGATTACTCGTGTGTCTGTCAAAGCCAATTTGCTCTGAATCTAGTGGACCGATTATTTTGAAAGGTACTTACACAATAATGAATTTCTGTGACCCAAACACAAACGTGTAAAGTAAATAAATTAAAATAAGTAGTAACATAGAGTTAAAGTAACACAGCTCATTGTAAAATTTAATGAAGATAGAGTTCAGCCAAAAAATATTGGCTATCGGTTATTTGTTTATTTTCTCATGATAAACAATTGAGAAAATCACGTAGGTATGTACCTACTAATATACCAACTTGTTTTGGATGTAGTATAGATAGGTACTCTAGGTGAAATCCTTCTGGCCATCAAACAATAGCGTTACCAATTTTGTAAATGAAAATAAATATGTTTAATGTTTTCATAGTTATAACCTATTTAAAAGTTTTATCAAAAGCTAAACTAACAAAGTGATTTATCGAGCTGAATGAAGTTGAATGAGCAATAAAGCAGCTTAACTTGAATTTTCACTATGATCTCCCAAATAATGACCTACTCGTAGAGCTTTTGAAATGCTTATGTGAGAGAGTGAGTGATGCAGCCTCGTATCTAGGGTTACCACATGGGATGACCAAAATATCTGGACAAAATTTCAAAAAGTCGGGATTTTGGTGTTATATTCACACATGCAAATTAAAAAGTTATTTTTTAATATCAAAAGTAAAGTTATAAAAACAAAAAACTTTTTAAAGTTACAACAAAATACACGCGGCATGCACCAAGCTCGTTCCGTTCTATCGAATGAGTAAAGTGATTTTTAAACAGCGTTAAATTTGGGTTTTGGTATTTGTCGGGACAATTAGTATTTTGCCGGGACCTTGGATATCATATGGAATGTCGGGAAAATCCCGACGAATTCCGACCATCTGGTAACCCTACTCGTATCACACACGATTTCGCGCGTATCGACGACTGCGAGAAAACAAGAGAAAAAGCACTCATCCCCCCCAGACACAGACCATGCAATAAAGTGGGCGTGTCGCCCCGCCCAGTGCCCATCCAGCTCGCTTTCTTGTCATCCTGCAGCCTCCCCCGGACTTATCTCCTGATAGATAGCTATATTAAAACAGATGTAGTCGACGTGTTACTAAGTAATAAAGCGTCGCCATTTTGTCCTTCCGTGACAGCAATAACGCCTTTATGAGCTGAGCTCCAAGTCGGCATGAACTGATCAAAGACATGCCCTGTTTCATTTTACGCTTGTTGCACCTCTTTCATTGTTAAACGAAACGTTTATAACAGAATCTTACAACTCTTTGTATGTAGGTAGTATCAGATAAAAACGCGGAGGTATGAAGTTATATAAGGGTGGTTTTATTGTTGGGACCAGGGACCGAATAACCGAAAAATTAAGATACCTCTATTTATCGATATGACGTCATACCGATAAATTCCGGTATTCCATATATTTCAATACCTAAAAATATAACGGTACCGAAAAGCTTCTACCGAAATTCATAGTGGTATACTAAAGGTTGAATAACGATACCGCAATTTCTACCCAAATATTATAGGTTTTCTCACTCCCCCGCGCGGCGGGGAGCGGCGGCGGCGGCGGTCGGTGCATCAAACGACTTACTACGTTTGTTTTGTTGTGTTGTGTCAGTTTCAGTTGTGTGTGATGCGACATACGAACTATACCTATAGCGAACTGCAAATTCAAAATCGAACTCAAAATTTCATTACTTAGATGATAGGTCTGTTCCCTACCTACGTAGTAGGTACCTACTGTATCTACCTCTACCTAGTAGGTATTGTCGGCGGATCTTAGTTTAGTTAGGTAAGTATCTACCTACCTACGTAAAGATAGCTGTTTGGTTGCGCGGCAGACAATTTTTGACCTTATCCAGTGACACATAACCATTCTTGCTGTGACACGGCACGTAGGTAGGTAGGTACCTACTGACCTTACCTGCCTCACTATGTTTTGTACCTATTGAATGTAGGTACCTGCCTACCTCGGTACCTACCCACCTAGGTAGGTAGGTACCTACCTACAGTTCTGCCAGCGGGTCTAGGCATTCGTGTAGTTAGCTGTGTGTACGCAGAAATGGTTTTGTGTCAGTGACACAAAACCATGATAAGGTCGAAAATTGTCTGCCGCGCAACCAAACAGCTCACTTCACAGATGCCAAGATCCACCAACCCGGGTCAGCCGGCTTATTTCGTAAAAACTATGTTTATCATGTTATGGCTTTCAATGAAGTTTAGGTGGGACATATAAATTGGAATTCTCATAAATTTTAGAGAATACCTACCTACCTATTTCACCTAAACTGCATTGAAAGCCGTATAGAGTAGGTAGTACCTATGTACTTTACTTACTATTAAAGTATAAATATTATGTGGTATGTGGTAGGTAAGTATAGGTTACCTAATATAAATTTTTAATTATAGGTAGGTACCTATAATTAAAAATTTATAATAGGTAGATATTTGTTTGACCCACCCACCTATGCACTGTTGCGTAGTGAAGGGTAAGACTAGGAATAGATGCCTCACTGTTGTGCGTGTGTAGTGAAGGGTAAGACTGGGAATAGATGCCTCACTTTTCGAAGTTTATATCGTATTTACTTACCTATCTACATATATAAAAATTTTGCTTTACCTACTGACTGACTGATCTATCAACACACAGCCTAAAGCGAAACTTAAAATTTCTTCAGCGCTGTAGGTTGTGCGTTCAATCCCAACCCGGGGCAAATATTTGTGTGATGAACATAGATATTTGTTCTGTGTCTGGGTGTTAGTACCTAACTATATCTATCATAATTATTTATGTACCTACTTAAGTATAAAATTATTTACCTAAGTATTCTATCAGTTAACTAGTTCCCATAGTACAAGCTTTGCTTAGTTTAGGGCTAGATGGCGATGTGTAAAATGTCCAACAATATATATCTATTTATTTATTTATTTATTAGTTTAACATAAATCTATTTGTTATTATAATAACTGCCACAGATGACTAACTCCATCAAAATAAGTATAAATAAATATATGGACGGGCAGAAAACTGTATTAATTTGTGGGAAATGGTATGTGGGTTTTATTTATTTCTTCTCAATGTGTATAACCTTTTTTTAGGTAGAAAAAGACGTCTGTCATCAGATGTTTTTTGCGGCTTGGATGTTGGAATGTCGCAGAGTATTTTGACGACAGTTAGCAAACGCAAAAAAGCAGATCATAGACGAGTTTCTAATTCATCTGATGAAGGATCGCCATCAGCCCCAGTGTCCCCTGTATATGAATCTGATTTACATTTGAAGAACTGTATGCCGTCGCCGAAAAAAGAAAAAGAGAAACCAGGAACTGAATGTGTTTTCGAATGCGATGATTGTGTCAGAGAAAATAAAATTGATAAGGGAAGTTATCATTTCTGTCACATGCTCTTGGATGAGCTACAATTTGTACGTCCATGTATGCGAAACATGGCGTATAGGCATATCTTAAAGATTGTTGACGCAGTAAAAGGGCAACATAAAATGGGCGAAGAAATCCAAGTAACTTATCCACCTTTTAAACACTAGATGTACAACAAAATTGATTAAAAATAAAAAAACTATGCAAATTTTAAACATGTATTAATGTTATCTTTATTACTTATTTTATATTTCCTACTAATATTATAAATGCGAAAGTTTGTGTAGATGGATGGATGTTTGTTACTGTGCAGTCGGCGGATCTAGGCACTCGTGAAGTTAGCCGTAGAAACGCACAAATGGTTATTATGTCACTGTATAAAGTCGAAAATTGTCTGCCGCGCATCCAAACGGCTAACATCACCAGTGCCTAGATCCGCCGACTGCACAGTAACAAACATCCATCCTACAACTACTTCAACTACTAAACAGACAGATTTGGTTGAAATTTGGTTTATAGATAGACTATGACCGGGTATAGATAAAAATTGTCCTATATTTAAATACAGGTCATAATCTAATACGCTAATCAGTAATTAATTGTTCTGTTGGCAACGTTCTACAATTAGAATTTCCAAAAAAATAAACAATTAAAACAATTTCGCTCTTATTCCTTTACAATAAAGTCTAAATTTGAGTAATCTCAAAATTTTAAATTTGGAATTATTTTTTTTCGTTTATTTCTGATGAACGAAATAAATAAGAAAATCAAAATTTCACTTTACTTTTATTGACTAGATTTACGTAAAAAAATAGTTAAATTACTTAAAACTAGCCTACGTTTTAAAACTGTCATCCTGAGGTTACGCAAATTTAGACTTTAACGTAAAGGAATAAGAGCGATGGTGTTTTAGGATTCCGAAATTTTTTTATGGGCACAATAGAATCGCCACCTACTTTAATTTAAATTTTATCATAAAGAAATAAAAGAGAAGTTATGTGTATTTATTAGGTAAATACCTACCTGCCGGTAATTTATTTTCCCGACATTTCGATTATGTTACTTACCTACAAATAATTACAATAGCCATGGTCGCGAGCAGACGTCATAGTCGGGAAAATAAATTAAAGGTAGGTACTTAATTACGTGATAAAGACCCGTGTCAAAATCTATAGTTAAAGGTAGGTAGGTACCTACCTACTGTGCGTGAACGCGTGCGCAACAGAACAGAACAAACAAAGTTTTATTAACCTGTGTGTCGCTCGATTGACAAAGACGTGTGTGTGCGTTCACAACAAACGAACTCGCTCTGAGTTTTGCCCCTCACGCGCCCTCCCCCCCCCCCTCCTCCCTTCTCTCATAGCCGACGAACGACACTCAAGATTTTTTCGATACCGTTATTCCATACCGGTATAATTTCGGTATGGCCCAACCGCTATCGAATAACGGTACCGTTATATTTTTGCGGTACCAATACCGTTAACCTCTACCGCTTTCAGTCCCTGGTTGGGACTAAATTATTTCCGTTGTCAGAAGAAATACTGAAATTTTGCTAGATTAGTTACTACTTATGCCCAGGGTCAATCATGCTTTACCTACGCATAAAAAAAATAGGATCACGACTGTAATCCCCAAATATGGTAGACATCCTCTCAGATCTCCAGGAGCTCAGATCCTTCAAGATGTCTACAGGGCTACCCACTTTAGAGGCTCGTCCAATTTATAATCGGGCATCAGACATTTCAAGAAAAGTACAAATTCACATCAAGGTACCTACTATTGCAAAACACAATACCATTTTGAAAAATTATATGTTGTTATGTAAAATTACATAGGTAATCCTGTTATAATAGTTGCACGTGTTGCCGATCTACATGGTTTATAACCACATAATTTTTCGATTAAGATAGGTGCGTAGTATACTAAACAGATTCTGAAAGATATCCTACTAAAATTATAAATCCTAAAGTTGGTTTGGATGTATGTGTGTTTGGATGTTTTTGGCTTCTAAATAACCAAACGGATTTATATGAAACTAGAAATAAGTACATGTACATAGCTATCCTGGTACTACGCGAGCGAAGCCGCTGTCAGAAGCTAGTTTGAATACGTATAAACTTTTAAAAAGAAATATAAAGAAAATAAATGTTTATTATATTAAACAATATAACAAATCCATAAATATCTGAGTAAGGTTTTCAGAAATACAAAGAACAAAATTCCGCAGAAATTTTGTATCTTCATTACTTACTATTCCACACATTGTTTATACAACCACATTTGTTTATTTGTTTATTTTCTCAATAAACTTATTATTTTAAAGGAAGTAATATCCTAACTGCGGCCCCGCAGCTGAGTGAAGTATCACTCTATTATTTATAGACGCGTTCGATACGCAATACAAATTATTGTTTTCAAAGTATTACGTTTAGGGGAGCGCGTTGTTTGCAGAACGACCCTCCGGGACTCCCTTCGGGCCGGCCGGGTGGTGCTCCTCGAATTTGCTCCTTGTATCAAAAGCTTTAGGCATAATTTCGCATTATGTGTAGCATACAATACTTTTTCGATTTGTGACATTGTGGTACTATTAAGCAATCTTTTTGACAATTGAATTGTGATTCGGCTGATGCATCTCCTGTGGAGATAGGACGTTATGGCACAGGCATGAGCATGGGTGTTTGCGTGCGGTAATTGATACGAAGTGACAGACGCGAGGGTTCGTCGTCAGCCTCCGGGGTAGAGCAGTAATGTTTTGACATCAACCGAAAAGAAATGGGTGTGATTTGAAGTGCCCTTTGTGGAATTATACTCGCGGATGGCGTCTTTAATATTGACTAATGCATTTCGCTGCTAATGGGGAAATGGAATACGACAGGTGTGAGGGCTTAATAGAGATTTGGATTTAAAAAAATAAAACACTCATTAATACTACTTTATTACATTTTGTTGATAAGATAATTTGTATTGAATTGTAGGTAAATGCAAGACTGTACTACTCATCTTTTAAAGACAAACAGATTTGAATCAGCTGAACGCTTTCCGATTTATGAAAGTGCCCACTTTTATAGGCATGCTGGTTTTGTTTCTGTATCACCGTAGTGTCCAAGTTGTTTCGTTTTTCATAGCCCTTTACAGTAAACCAATTTCAAGCACTCAGCCCAAGGTATCAAAACAATTAAAATCTGCTTAACTTCATCTCATTTAAATAAATCTACCAATTTCACTCAAATACCTGAAAGAAAGTATAGTACAGTACAGATCATACTTAAGAAGAAAGTTATGTTTCTTATTTTTTCTAATATTTGCAAAAAGTATAGCTTTGAATGTATGGCAAGGCTAGGATTTTATTCATCCATATTAAAGACGGAGTCACGATCTTACAAACTCTTTTGGATAGATTTATTATTCAAAAATGTTTATACATAATTGAGTAGACATAGACAATCATTTTATGGTAGGTACCTTAAATAAAGACAGCTTAATTTTTAAAATAAACGTTAGTTAAAAAAATAGTTATTGTTATATTTGCCGTATGATAATATATATAATATAAAAAAATAAATATATCCAGAAAGGTTCTAAGCATGAGTTATTGGCTAACTCTGGTAACGATTTTTTTTGCTTCTTTTCTACTAAAACAAAAATGTTGAAATAATCACCTTAATTTAAAATAACAGCCGTTTAGATTTCAACAAGTTCTAAGGTATGCAAATTAAATAGACATTAAAGTATAAAGGGCGGATCAGGCGGTCCATTAATAAATCAGTTCGCTAAAACCGTAATTGTAATCTCAAACAAGGCGGGAGGTTCGGTGTTTGTTCTAACAACATTATTTCAATAAGTTCGGGCTGTGAGCTCCCCGTTTGGGAGAGGCGCTCGCTCTTGTACTACGGGCCACCAGCGGTGCTGTTCACACGACCTACTCAACTCATAGCTCTCGCAGTAAAACGCATAATCGATCATAACATTTATTTTGAATCTTAGCTGCCTATGCATAAGGTTATGAGATTCATCCAACGGTTTTCCGGGTTTGCGCTATTATCATTATTTTTTTACTGACAAGACAATTATTTTGTTTTCTTTTTTTCAAGCTCGATTTTTTGAGGTTGCCTGAATGTACTTTTATGTCAAGGAAACGGATCGTCGACCCTCTCAATAATTCTGTAAACTTTTCTGTATTATAGAAATGAAATATAATAACTGACTTATTTCAATGATTCGGCGTGTTATCTTTAGCTACAACATACGACACACAGAATCCTAGTTCCTAAGTTCCGTACAAGATATGTCGGGCTGGGATTAGTGCGGCGTCTGGTGTAATGTAGTAACCTTACATTCTCGGTATATTCCAAAATTTGCCGAAAACTCATGTGTTGTGATTAGTTGCCCTTAGAGATTAGTTTTCTTTTAAGATGTACCTAATTGTTAATATGAGGACAGCGTTGTGGGCTGCATTATTATTAAGTTTTTATAACTTGTTAGCCATTATTACACAATGTAGCTGTTTGTTGTTCAAATTAATAAATAAAATAAAATTATCGCCTAAATTCATCAACTACCTGCTATTAATTATCCAGTCAGTTCATTGATCTATGTGAAAGGGTAAGGGTCATAAATGTTATAAACGAAGGCTTTGTTGGGTAAGTAAGTAAAGTATTTGTATCAGCAGTACATACAAATCGGTTAACTGAACCTATAGACTGTGTTGTCTGTATAACTTTTCTATCTGGGTTACAGCGAGTTACGGTGAGCTACGGCGTAGCTTATGCTACGCTTTTTTACGAATTCAACTATTCGAAAGAAGTTGCATACCGTGAAAATCTATTAAATTTACCAGACTAATTAATTTAGGTTCATATTAATGTACCACAAATTAACTAAGTCGAAATATAATTTAACTTCTTCGTATTTTTGTCGCATCTTTTTGTGTTGTCTCGGTAGCTACATATCATACGCTATCGTTTTCTGTCTTTGACTGTTCATTTGTATATTTGCTTTATACAAATTATTAAACATTAAATAAACATCACTAAATTCGCACGAATCCCAGTCGCAGTAAGCCGACGAGCGTAGCCAACCATGCTTACTCGTATCTCGGGAAGTATTCATGTTTGTTACTAATTAACAGATAGATTGAGGCGTCAAGGCGTGTTGGCCCGGCGGCAATAGGGCTCCGCCCCATCACTCAGTCTACGAGCCCGGGGCTGGTGCTTCTTCACACGACCCAATGCGGCTCGTTTGGCACTGCTAATTGATTACTTTACCGGCAGCTTTTCTCATTCACTTACAATATTATTCATTTTTGTATGCTTTTTGTAATGTATAAACTAAAAAACTACTTGACCAATTTTAATGAATTTCACCTATCGAAAGCTACATTATCACCAAGATATTTTATTTTATAGTTATTGCGTATTTTCTTCCGAAAAAATAGAAACTAGCGTATCAAAAACTTGCTTATAATCTTCATTAGTTCACCCGTACGAAGCCGGGGAGGACAAATAGTTTATATTAAATTAAATAGTGTTGGAAAAATAATAGGCAATGTACGTATATCTATGCTTTTGTGTAAATGATTAGGTACTTAACGTTCTTTTAAACGATTTCCATTTATGTTGTTAAAACCTGAAAAAAATCAAATGCATAGATTTAATTATTCTACTTCATACAAATCGTCGATCTTCGTCGTTGGCGGTGGTATTAATATGTGACGTAGACAGTATATTCAATTAAATTTATTCACTACCTAGTGATTTATTAAAAGAAATAGATATATTATGCGGAATTAAAACAGCAGAGGTTAATTATGCCAGTCGGTTTTATATGAATCAGCAAAATTATCGAAGCGCTGAAACTATTGTTCTGTGGAAACGTGAATTCAGGTCTGTAGGTACTTAATGTACGTAATTATTTCCAATAATAAACTTGAAAGTCCACGTTCCACAATAGATAGATTTAATACAAAATCAGATAGAAGAGAACATTGTTTACTTACTGGTGCAATGCGGTTGTGGCTTATATAAAATTCCATGTTTACGTTCGACCAAATGAGCCGTGTAATAAATAATATGCATGATACAGAAACAGTGCACTCGCACAATAGAATTTGGTAGCTATGCTCCCATATTCCCGCTTTCGAAAACAATGGCTCGCCGCCGCCACGCCACCGTGCACAGTGCTTCATTATGCAGCCTGTAATAAGCCTATGAGCTTCGAAACTTCACGCGGAGTATGGAGTTAATTAATTTGATATGCACGTAATACTAGTTTTTTTTCTCTTTATTATAATTCTAGTGGAAACCCTCGCGACTTCGTTCATGTGAAGTTATTTTCTAACTGACTATAACTCCCGCTGCACCTCCTTAGGGGTTGAATTTCGGGTATAACTTATTCCTTGCTCTCTTATTTCCATATACGAGTACATCAAACGGATCAATACGCTCACCAAATTTCAAATTTCTAGGACCAGTGGTTTGATACTCCGGGTACAAACCACACTAACCTCCATGTCACATTCAATAGCATTTTAGGGCAACAAATCCCAGGATAGTTTTATTGGAATTGCACAGAGAATTTACTATACGGGTTACGTAATGTTCGAAAATAAAAATAAATAAAATTTCGCGTTAAAAAAAAACACTAATCCAAAATTTCTCATTTATTAGCAAAAAAATGTTAAAAAATCAAAATCAATATTCTTCATTATCCTAATAATATTATAAATGTGAAAGTTTGTGAGTTTGTATGTAGGTTTGTTCCTCAATCAGGCCTTAACGACAAAACGGATTAAGTTGAAATTTGTTGTAGATGTAGATAAAATGCCCGAATAAATAATAGACTATTTTAAAATGTGAAAAATATCCACAAAATGATAAAAAAACGCAAAAGAATTAAAAAAAAAAAAAAAAAAAAAAAGTCTGTCACGGGTCGGCTAGTATGTTTTATATATCGCAACTACCATAAGTAGGTAGGTACTTAATTGAAGGCTATAATTATAGTGGTCTCGATATTTTCCTACTTCAGCCTCTTTTTCAGGTTATTTACAATTACAAAAATATCTCTCTGCATCTACTCTATTTACTGGAGTAAAGAGGCTTTGAATAGCTGCTTTTGCAAAGACAGGGTAGCAGCATTTTGTAGGTACTAAAATTTGTACGACATCAACAGATGTTTCTTCATTAACGACATTAAGTAGTTGTCTGTGAAAATGATTATATCCATCCATAATTTCATCTTGTTTCATCTTTTTCAAAGACATATCTTTGAAAAATGTTATTTTTGAGAAGCTTTCCTTTCCAGTGTAGAATATAATGTTTGCCAATGGTGCAGCTGCAACTATTCATGGACAAAATAACTTGCCAATGTTTTGGTAGACTTCATTTGTTGAACTGAATTTCATGTGTACAGACAGTTTATCTAAACTTTTTTGTGCTGCTGTTTTCAGCATTTCAGCAATTCAACGTGAGTTCATCTTGATGAACCTCGCCGTTTTCGTTTGACAAACAGCTTTTTGTATTCGCGCTAAATGTGGCTACTTTAAATTAATATGCAATAAAATAACATTTACAGTAGGCGCGTAAACTTTCTTGAACTTTTCGCTTTAATAATGTAAATAATCAAAATTTCGCGGTTAAATACTAAAAGCCGTGTTGGCCGAGTGGGAGTTACCTCGGCTTTAAACCTGAAGGTCGTGGGTTTGAATCCCGGCGTGCATCAATGGATTTTTCTGTTCAAAAAATGTATATATGCGCATCAAAAACACGTGCTCAAAACGGTGAAGGAAAACATCGTAAGGAAACCAGTTAGTATTCTTATAAGCGGCGATGGGCTTGCAACCTTTCGACTTGCAACCACGTATGGAATTCTATCTACTACAAATATAATGTTTGGACGTGCCTCTGACTACCCCCACTAGACATCTTCAAAGGATCTAAGCGTCTGGAGATTTGAGAGGATGTTTATCGTATTTGGGGATTACATTCGTGATCCTAAATACTAAAACGTAAAAATCGCATTTATCGGCAAATTTCACATCTATTCGCTCTTATTTCGTAAATACGAAAATTACGTATCCCTAACTATATAATCAACACACTATTGGTTTTATACCTACCACTTATAAACAGGCTGACTTATTTTGCCGCTTATCGTCATGTGTATGGTCTTTGTCTAATTATATTATTAAAATAGTTGGTTGTTTCATTCGGAACTGTAAAAGGATACATTTTCTAGTGCGTGAACAACATTTTTTTTGTTGTTATAATGTACTCGTACAACGAAAAAAAAATACTTGGTTGATTCTTGCTATAAACTATGGTGTGCCTATACCTAATAGAACGCGTTCAATGGCTTCTTTCCCTTATTTTCACTGGGTTTTCTTTAGGTAGGTTTACTTAATTGAAAAGTAACAGAAACTTTACGTCTGAAACTACACATGAGATGTATTCATTGTCGGCTAGCTCTCATTTCCTCCAGTCAGATATCGAAATGCAATTTACCTAAGATAAAATCTCGCCGGCGTCATACAAATTGAAGTGCTGGTTTCTATTACCGGCGGCACGCAGTCTCGATCAAAACAACGAGTTAAACCATACAATCAGGCGTACAAAAGACTAATCTTATTGCGGGGTGGCAATGACAAAAGGAGCTTGGGTAAGTGCGAAGTGGAGTCGACGCGGCGTCTGGCGGTGGCATCCAGCCGCCATATTTGCCGCGCCAACGGACGCCAATGGGCGGCACGGATAACTCCTACACCGAAAGTTAATGGGACTTTTGTTGAACCACCGACCCGCTCTTGTAATGCAATTAGGCACGACAATAGCCGTATCGTTAACGATTTAATTTGAAAGCTTTCAGAAGTTTTTGGGGGTGCCGCGTTGGATTATAGTTTGATTTTATCACCTGTATTTGTATGTTGTATATATTTATATATATTTTGACTTATCATGAATGAATGATTTAGTGCATTGCAGGTGGCAATTTTTTTCAAAATTACATTTGGCACATGCATCCATTTTGCAGTAGTTAGTATTCCATACTTGTCAGGTTGCAAACCCATCGCTGTAATACTAACGAATATGCTAACGATGTTTTACTTCATAGTTTTGAACACGTGTTTTTTTTTATTCGAAGAGAGAAAACCTTTGATGCACGGCTGGATTCCGTATTGTAAGTGAAGGTACCCCGCACTTTGCCAACATGGCATTCACTCGTACCTACCTACTAGGCTACTTCACTATTATATTAGCTAGTGCGAGAGGACGTGGGTAAGTTACATGTAAGTAGGTAAATTCCACCTTCATTTGATTTAATTTCACGCGACACTTACATAACAAATGCCTTTTAACTTTTAATTAGTCAATTAACGTTACTCGTGCAGTATTTTACGAAGGTACGCTACCACAAATTATATTCAAATTCAAATATTTTAATTTAGCTTTTATCATTTTACAGAGATACCTATTATAATAGTATTTATTAGAGCAAGTAGTATTTAAACATCACCTAGGACACTACAGAATGCGTTTTTATCCAGTCTAACTAATATTATAATGATAGAGTGCAAATTTTGTGAGTATTCATTCATGAATGCGAAAGTTAATCTCCGGGACCACGGGACCACCTACTTACTTAAAATGATTGTTATTGATAGGTAAATTATTCCGGATGAACATAGATGAGCTTTTTATACAGTTATCAAGCGGGCGAAGTTGCGTATAGCTAGTCTATACTTATATTATAAAGAGGAAAAAAATGTATTTTTGTATGTACTTAATGGATAAACTTAAAAACTACTGGACCAATAAAAAAAATATTTCACATATCAAAAGCTATATTGTCAGCAAGTAACATTGTGGTTATATTTTATTTAAAAATATTAGAGGTTCTTACGATTTGACAGGATAACATCTGTAGTCTATACTAATATTATAAAGAGGAAAGATTTGATTGTTTGTTTGTTTGTTTGCATTGAATATGCTCCGAAACTACTTGATCGATTTCAACAATTCTTTCACCATTAGAATTCTACATTATCCTTGATGAACATAGGCTATAGAATATTTTCAAAAATGTTAGGGATCTGTATGAAAACTACGATAATGTAACCCAACGTGTAAAAAAAAATCCTAATATCGCTTACGCTGCGGAAATGATTGACAATAGAGCAAAGTAATGTACTACAGTTTTATAGATAACATCAATATCTACAAAAAAATCCATAATACCATATGTCTAACTTTTAGGGATCCGTATGAAAACTTCCACTTCTACCCAAGGTGTAAAAAAATTACCCATAAAATCATTAATTCATCCGTGCGACGCCGGGGCAGTGTAATGCTAGTGTAATTATTAAAGCGCAGTCCACATCCAGCCCTAGTGCTATGAGTCACAGGTTGGCGCTACTCCGCAACTGAAGTAGGTATCAGTCGCAAACGTACCCGATGCTTTTTACCTGAAACTATAATTATACTGAAACACGCTGTGTTATACAATTCTTATTTCCAAATATTTTACTTCATCGAATAATACAAAAAAAAACTCAAATTCAAGCAAAGTTACGAAATTAAAAAAAGTGTTTGTAATTATCAGATTTGTGAAAAATCTACATAAAAACGTGAAAATACTATGGAATTGTTGAAAATTGGAAAGAACAAACGTCTGTCGGATAAGCTAGTTTACAATATAAATGTTGAGAATGACAGGACGTCAACGATTGAATTTAGATCTAACTACTTGGTAGGTACTTAACATCCCCAAATCACCGAGCCAATGACATAACCACTCATAATTACCTTTTCATCATGCTTTCCTATAGATTCTATCTATACTATACCTGTTCAGTGGTCTATTTTGTAATATTATCATAATCAAAGACCTGAAAGCATCAAACTTATAACATACCTATACCGACCTATACCTCGTAGCGCATAGAATAGATTCCTATTCGTTATGCCTACTCAATACGGCTCACAGCAGAAGCGAAACGTTATTTGGTCAGTGTATCGGTTGAAAGGAACCGTGTTGTGACGGCAGGCGACAATAGACGTGAGTGGCCGACCACCCGCAGCTTGAGAACTTCTCCGCATTGCGTGCACTCGTCTGGAAGAGCCTCGACCCACATTTACCCAGAAACATCAATGACTGAGCGCAGAACTCTCCATTGAACACGAACATCACAATCCCTACCATTGTTACTGTACAGTAGTCGATTCCAAAATTGGGCCGTTCCAATTGTCCGCAATAATATGGCCTTATTTTGTAATAACGATATATTGATTGCCAACAACGGGCAGTTTTTGCTTCCGAATTCGATATTATGAAGCCCTTTGAGGCGCGATTTCACACCCGAAGTTTATCATTGTGCATGAGTATTAATATTTTTTTGTTGATATTTAGATTTGCGAATAATTTTGAATGTAATAACATATTCTTTGAAAAATTGTATCTATTTGCTGTAAATAACAGATTATGATAATAACATACTTAGTTGGCCAAGCAGTTTGTTAATTTGTATAAATAATATACCCAAATAAAATTATAATATATAAATATAAATAATACTATTGATATATAAATATATTAATACTAATTATATTTTTTTGACTATGATAATAATAATTTTAATTTTAGATTTTTATTTTGCTATGTCCTAACAGGACCTATGTACTAATACTAATTCTACTTACCCTATTCATAAGATCTATACCTAGGTACTATGTATTGTGCATGATGCAAATAAATAAATATAATGATCGTGCTTGATAATGATTTTTTATAAGAATACGGCTAATTACTACATTTCACTTGGTATCGTTGGGGTTTCAAGACAATTCAGATTCAGCACCCGTAACTGCGCGTAGCGCATAGAGCCATAAAAAAGACTTCAACGAGATACAGCCAAGTGGTCAATATTTTAGTTATCAGAAACTACCCGGTACTAGGTACTATATTTCAAGTATAGATCTACCTTCTTCATACGTATACGTACGATTTCTTTAGTTATTTATAGGTGTAGAAGATTTTAAATCTTATACATGTACTTTTGCATTTTCCACGAAATAACCGAACTTTGCATTTCCGCCTTCGGCTTCGATCGTGTGATATCTTTTATAAAAAGTAATTAGCTTAATATGGTATTCCAAGTCACGCGATCAATGTTTATTCCAACTATTCATTTAAATCGGTTCTGCCGTTACTGTGTGAATCCACAAAACTGTCAGATTGTGCCGTGCCTCTGACTACCCCCTTACACATCTCAAAGAATGGTTTGAGCGCTTGACGTTCATGCGTTGGCTATGAACATCACAACATTCGAGAACTTTTTTGTTTAGTTACCACACCCCAATAAAAAAAAAACTTTTTAAACCGTTTGCCGCAGGTTTGGTTCAAGAATCGTCGCGCAAAGTGGCGCAAGCAGAAGCGCGAGGAGCAAGAGAGGCTTCGAAAGTTGCAAGAGGAGCGGTCATGTGGACGTGCGCCGTTGCTGCGGCCGTCGCTTTCCCCGCACTCCCCGCCCGCCACCGCACTACCCGCGCCGCCAACACCGAGGATGTACACCGACGACTCCGACTCCGATCTTGAAGTTGCTTGAACTGGATCTAATTTCAAAATTCGCTTGAAATGAAACTGGCTACTTGAATACTTGATGCAAGTGATCGAGCTGGTCTAGGAAAGTTTAGAAATTGGGCGACGGAGGGGGATGGGAAAAACAAATAAAGGCCAAGTGACGTTAAACTTTAGTGACTAAAATGTGACAGTGCAATAAGAACATAATTGGGTCTATTACTGGAAGGTAGTCAACTTTTCAAGTGGTTCTGAATTCAGTGTTGTGAATAAAAACTGTGACTATTAGTGAATTATTTTGCAGGAATATACGTAAATAATCTATTTGAACATTCTAATTTGATATGTAAATTTTATTTATAACTTTAGTGCTTAGATATTTCTGAGTTTTAGGTAGGACTGTAATTTATGTGTAGGTATTTATAAGTAGAAATTATGTGGTATCTAATTATATCCTATGAAAGTAAATTAACTACAGTTATCGAATTAGCGGTTTCAAATGGTAACCGGAGTTAGGTTTAAGGTCTTCATAAAATATTGTCGATTTGTTTGGAAATTTGTGCAGTACGGTCGAGAGATCTAGGCGCACCTAACCACAATATCTTTTTTGCGGTCACACGGCTAACTTCACTTACGTCAAGATCTGCCATCCGTACTGTATTATAAATTGCTTCAGTGTCTTTTGTTGTATACTTCCTGTTAAATCATAGCAATCGAAACTATACAACACAACCCAATAATTGACAAGAGTGACATGTTACCGTTAAATTTATTGAATATTTATTATTACCTACTTACTGGGTTTATACTATTGTTTGTACCTATATTTATACTAATTTACCCACACTTCGTTTTGAGCGACGACGATCACAATATTATGATAATGATCAATAGTTTATGAAGATCCGATCTTCAGCTTGACACTCTTGTATTTATAAATATGAAGGTAACTAAGAAGGGCTAATCTGTAGCGACACTTTTTTATAATATCTCTTCGGTAAAATTGGAACTAAGTGTTTGTATTAGGGTTGGTATACCATTAAGTACCAATTTGGAAAATTAAAATTAAATGTACCTAGTTGCAATAATAATATCTATGGAATATTAAATTGGTATTACATTTTATCTCGTAACTTTCAACTTAAGTAGGTATTTGTTTTTTTATTATACTATTTCCAGCTTGGACGTAGATATGAAAAAACAACATCTGAGACGTAGCTGAGCTCATTATTTAAAAAATAAGTCGCAATCTGGAATTTGATCAAGGTATTTAGGTGGATCATAAAAGAGTTAGAAAAATCCACATATTCAATTTAAATGATCAAGATAAAACAAATTATTATATTATTATTATTAAGCTGACCCCGCGAACTTCGTATCGCTTTAGAATTAACAAATGTTGTCTTAAGTTCCCGTCCCCGTTCCCGTTACCGTATTATCAAACCTAATAAAGCTCAAATTGACTCTACGTTTTAGTTAGAAAACTTTTGTATGGGAAAAAGAAAAGGGCTGTTTTTAGGGTTTACCCGGCAATTATTCCAATTTTTTCACCTTTTAAACCTTACCTAGACCTCCACGAACATTTCAATACCAAGATAACATAAATCCGTTCAGACGTTCTTGCTACCCGACTGCTAAAAATTGTTCATAAAATTCATATAGAAATTCACCACTTTAGGCTATTTTGACAAGTATGAAAAATAAAGTGTTGTTGATAGTAATCTATGTAGATTACGCCTTCAAAAAGCGTTATGGAGTAAAATAACTTAAAAATAAACAATAATTTATATAAAAAACTATAATTCAAATTTTCTATTTTTAAACGCCAGTCACGTGACACAGAACTGTCAGGATGTTGGTGAACGGTGGTCGAACCGAAGATGACGTAACATGCTTGTCAATATGTCTTCGCCTGCCTTAAAAACTTGACGTTTGTTTACTTGTTGACAAGCATGTGACGTCACAAAAACTAGTGCGACGCCATTTGCATATAGAAGCGTTTTTGCGGGGTTGTTTAAATTGACCTTAAATTTGTTGAAGTTGAATTTAAATTTGTTTTAATTGATATTTAATTTAAATTTTAAGGGCCAATACTTACCTAACAGAATTGAAAATAATATTTTTTATGGATTCCACAGTCACTACTGAAAAATCTAAAATGGTTTTCAAAATCTTGTCGAATAGCCTATTGTGACGAATCCAACGACACCTCATAAGTTATAATCCGTCAAATCGTTTGGGCTGTAAAACGTGCTAAAGAAATGGGCATACATACATGCATACGCTCATAAAACATTTCCCTCCTTAGCGCGTAGTCGGGTAATTATGTTTAACCGGTGATTAGTACAACAGGATAAGTATCGTATTGTCAAACCAGCTGACTGCGGCATACTAATGTGCAAGATCTGCAGGGCTATTTTGTAAAAAAAAGATTATCATGTTATGATGTTGAATGCAATACCAAACCTGTACACTTTTCATAGTAACTATTCACTGTTTGTGCACCTGTCTATACCTACGCTTGTATTGTATTAATAATAATAATAATAATCGTTTATTTCGGAACAAGTTATATGGTACAATATTAATAGAGAACGATGATAACTACAGTAGTTATTAAAACTGTGTCGCAGCTACAGCTACCAACGCCCATCTCCTGGACAAGTGCAGTTTGTTCCTAACTGTATACAAAAATATACTGCAATAAAATAATTAAAAAAAATAAAAAGTATAGATCCTAAAAAAAAGCTCTTTGGGTAAGTGTTTTTTAGTTTCTGTGTATGTGTGTGTGTGTGTGTGTGTGTTTGTGTGTGTGTGTGTGTGTGTGTGTGTGTGTGTGAGTGCATGTATTGTAATATCTATTTAATGACTCTCATTAAATCTTCACCCTCGTATTCAAGAACGACACTATGAGAATACGAACCCACAGTGGACGAAATCTATTTTCATAAAAATCACTTTATGTGTTGTGCGACACTGCATAGTGTCACTAGAGGCACATTGTCGTGTGCCTCTAGCCAAAGTTGAGCTCTAAAGGCACACGGTACCTAGCGTGCGCCATAGTGCCGCTCAACACATAAAGTGATGTTTATGAAAAAAGATTTCGTCCACTGTGGGTGCGTGTTCTCATAGTGTCGTTCTTGAATACGAGGGTTAGTATCATTATAGGATAGTGATTGGAGCCAAGCAAACAATTTAGTTTTGCATTTGTGTATAGAAAGGGGATAAATACAAAGATGAATATTAGCTCTATTGTAAAGTAACGAACTGATATGGCGATTGTGGCGGCTTGAAAGTGCAGTACGCCGGGGTTCAGTCTTGCACACCTTATCAGCTCTACGTTTATTGTGAATACCTGAGTCATACGTGAGTTGGGAGTGTTTTAATAGAATAGTTTTATAAATAAATAATTGTCTTGCTGTCAATACATTGCTATGGTTATAAAGGTCTGCCGTAGTGTACCGATAGGGTTTCCGACATATAACCTTTAAAACTGCTCTTTGGGCTCTCTCGAGACGTTTTTTTCGAAAAGACGTTTTGCTCGAACCTCCCCAGGCAGTCATGCAATAAGTCAGTACTGATTGAGCCAAAGAAAAATAAATAGTTTTTAAAGTATCAAAATCCAGTACATGACGGAGGTTTTTAAAGATGAAAATTAGTTTCCTAATGCGAATCACGGTACAATCAATCTGCTGTTTCCAAGATAACGAGTTGTCAAGGGTGACCCCCAGGTATTTAATAGTACTAGTTCGTTCCAGAGGAAGGCATTCACAGGCGTATTGATTTGATTGTGTGAAATTACAGGTATGTGGATAGAGTAGGTTGAGGGTGGTTGACTTGATGTTTTGGAAGAGAAGGTAAGGTATTTGGTTTTGTTTATTATGGACTAGCGACCCGCCCCGGCTTCGCACGGGTGCAAAGCTGATACCAAAATATATTACAGAATGTCTATTTAAAAAAAAGTCGCGCTGATTTGAAATCTTAAAATTATCAGTGGTTCTCTAATATATTAAGCATGTTATTATACATATAAACCTTCCTCCTGAATCACTCTATCTATTAAAAAAAACCGCATCAAAATCCTTTGTGTAGTTTTAAAGATATAAGCAAACATACATACAGACATACAGACGCGGGAAGCGGAAAGCGACTTTGCTTTATACTATGTAGTGATGAGTAGATTTGCGGCTAGCCAATGCATAACGATTCTAAGTGCAGACTCCGCTAGATGAAAAACTTCACTCCAGCTTTTACCACTAACGAGTAAAACAGTGTCATCTGCATAAGTTATAATTTTACAATTTGGAATGTTCAGCTGACAGAGTTGGTTAATGTAAATGAGAAATAGAGTAGGGCCGAGGACACTACCCTGGGGTACACCGAAAGTAATGTTTTCATCACTGCTATTGAGACCATCAATTAGCACGCACTGAGATCGACCGGAAAGGTAGCTTCTGATTAAATCAAGCGCCACTCCTCTGATTCCTACAGCTGCCAATTTAGATAAGAGAATGGGGACAGAAACTGTATCGAAAGCCTTAGATAGATCGAGAAAAATCCCGATTGTCTTACAATCTTGTGTCAAGATTTTGAATCAACGTGTTTGTTACCTCTAGAACCGCATCTTTAGTCGAAATGCCTCTTCTGAAACTATATTGGTTTTGTGATAGAATATTGTTGTGGGTCAAAAAATCAAGAAGCCTCTTGTTTATAGCTTTTTCGAATATCTTTGAAAATACAGAAAGCACCGAGATTGGTCTGTAATTAGTTACGCTATCTTTGTCCCCAGCCTTATAGATAGGGTGAACGATGGCTTTTTTAAAAGATTCTGGGACTACACTAAGTGACAAACAAAGATTAAATATGGTACATAATAGAGGCGTAATGATATGTCGAGCAGCTTTAATTACAGAAGTGGGAATGTTGTCCCAGCCTACGGCGCATTTATCCTTTAAACTAAGAATTATAGCCTCGATTTCTGTGTTGTTAACACTAATTAATGCCATAGAGTTTAAAGACGGTGTAAAGGATGATGATAGAGGATCAATTTGAGGTAAGATAAGGGTTCCTTGTCCCATGCATTCAGAAGCTAGAGATTTTCCAACGTTGGCGAAGAAGCGATTTACAATATTAACAGAAGAAAAAGGTGAGTCAGCAAACTTGAGAAGGTTAGTAGATGATGAAGCCCTCTGATTTAAGTTAGATAGATAGATAGATAGATAGATAGATAGATAGATAGATAGATAGATAGATAGATAGATAGATAGATAGATAGATAGATAGATAGATAGAAAACTCTTTATTGCACACCACATAACAATAACATGAAAAAAAGAAGCAACACAAACCAACATTGGAGTACAATGGGCGGTCTTATCGCTGGGAGCGATCTCTTCCAGACAACCTTTGGATGGACTGGACATAAAGTGTACGATATACGACGGTGATGGTGCAGTCAAAAGCGTGTACCTACATACATTTAATACAAAATAAACCTAAAAATATCTTTAAAAACAAATAAAATTAAAATAAAATTAAAATTAAAATACCTAATCTATACTACTCAGAGGTATTTAAAAAGTGACTGAGTAATAGCCTTTTGAAAATGTCAATAGATTTAGCGGCTCTGACATCAAGAGGGAGAGCATTCCACAGACGGACAGCTTGTACAGTGAAGGAGTTTTCATAGAAGGTAGAACTATGAACAGGAGTTTTAAGTTGCAAGGTCTCAGAGGAACGTAAAGAACGAAGACTAGAAAGATGGAGAAATTCAAAGCGCTCCTTGAGATAGGGAGGAGAGGATGGGTTAAATAAAATACTGTACAAAAGAGTGAGAATATGTGAATTCCTGCGTAGGCGAATGGGCAACCACTTAAGTTTAGCGCGACTTTCTATGTTGCTTTAGGATTCTTTCCGGCCTTTCTCAGTTCGTTTCGTTCATGCTCACGCTTAACTTTTTTCAAAAGATTATTACTGAAGTTTCTGTAGCGCTTATAATTATGTTATATTTAGGATCTCATTATTTAGGTTTATTTTATGTTTTTGGTGTAATTTGTCTCTGTGTCTAATGCATCGGAGAAGGCCAGGGGTGGTCCAAGGTTTAATGGTCCTTTTTCTCGATGAGATGTGTGACCTTAGTGAGTTTTTTTCAATTATCTTTGAGACAATTTCTACGAGTCAGTTTGTCGCATAATTCGGTTCTACAGAAGCGTAGGTATAGGTGCTTAAACAGTACCAATAAATATTGGTATGAATATCATAACATGATAATCATATTTTTATAAAATAGCCTCACTGAACCCGACCTTGCAATGCCATGATTAGGTATGGTGTCACGCACACGCTTGTAAAGCCGGGTACTCACTAGCGATAGCGAGCCGGAACTGTAAACGTAACTTGTAACCAAAAAACTTAAAATTTTATAAATTAATTTACTATAAAAATTCACTTCACTCATTTAACAAGTTAAGTCCTACAATTATTATTTTTTAAATTGGGTTACCCATCTTCGGGTAAAGGCCTCCTCCATCCATCGCCACAGTACGCCACAGTTGCGAATGTATAGTATTTCTAAATTCCCACGATGCAGGGATTCCTAGTATGGGGAGAACTATACCTATGTGACCTGTGATAAATACCTACTTAAAGTTGACTGATAAGTAAAACCGTGTTTGCCGGGTGGGAGGTACCTCTACTTTTAATCCGAAGGGTTTATTTTTGGTTGAAGGGTTCGAATCCCGGACATGCATCAATGGATTATTCTGTTTGAAAAAAATATAACAATAACACGTGCTCAAAACGATGAAGGAAAACATCGTGATTAAACCAATTTGCATTCTTATAAGCGGCGAACTTAGATTATTTACTTGTCGAATAGCTTACAAGCTGTCACGTACCTATGGAATTCTAACTACTGCAAAATGTAGGCATGCGCCAAATGTAATTTATATAAAGACGTAGTGACTCTAATTACCTCCATTCCCCCTTTGACAATTGACACTTCTATTGATCTGTGATGTAAGCCTGATAATGTGCAATTTGCTATCAATCTCAAGGACAGGATATGTTGCGCTACCTACACGTATGGTCTATATTTGGAGTTAGTCTGTGTCATTCTGTCATACGTGCTGCTCATCCATAACTAACAATGAATGGGCCATGAGTAAATCATCTGTGATCATCGATCGGGTTAAAAATATTCTATGACTAGCTGTCCCGAGTCCCGACAGACGTTGTCGTGTCCAAATTTCAACAATCCAAAGTTTTACAATTAATCAGGCAACTTTAAAAAAAAAATCCCTTAATAACCCAAGTCCTGGTAATTACGAACACAACAAAAAAATACATCCAAATCGCTCAAGCCGTTTTAGCGAGTTTTAGCGAGACTAGCAACAGCAAATTCATCTAGGTACTTACTAATATTCGATTTTCCGATATTTAAATATTTTACGATAAAACCGACAAAAAAAGATTTCCTGAATCTACGCTACCGAAGTTGCTGTTAAAGCTAGTTTTTATATGTAAGAGCATATTAGTTCAGAATTTAGATTATGCGATTCCCAAAACATTAATTATTCTATTTGCACGGCCGTCTATGAGTAAGTAGTCCTATTCATATAATTAGATTGCATCTAACCATTACTAAACTTTATCGTGCTTTTTTGCATAAACACTCTAAAATTGTTTGTTTACAGTAGAGTAGAATAAAATGATATTTTTGTTTAAAAAAAGCAGCGACGCTTTCTACAGTTCCAATATGATACTATCCAGTTAAGAGGCTCCCAGTCGCTGATTGCTCTTTTTCGAAACGAAAAAAGAAATACTTCTGAACAAGCCACATCTCCTATTTTTATAAGTATATTACTTCAGGTTCCTACCTAGATTTCTATTAAGCTGAAAACATAATAGCAGAAACTTTTCACGATAAAAATATTATTTCAAAATGATACGTTTTAGAATTTATGATCGAAATATTTTATATACCTACTATTAAAATCAACTTGTGATTTATTGTTAAAGATAGGTAATATGTAGATCTAGATTTCTATTAGGATAGATTTTTGATAAGTAATTATACATAATTTATATCATTAATTTATTCGAAAAGCTAAGGCGGACCACTCGCGGACGTGTGTTTGTCATTATTGCAGCGGTCGGTAGGATTATTTATCGAAGTGATTAAAGATGGGTACATCTTTATTCACATATACTATACATTATAAAATAGGAGATGTGGCTTGTTCACAAGTATTTCTTTTTTCGTTTCGAACAAAAACAATCGTCGACTGGGAGCGCCTTAAGTATGCTATAGTATTGGTAAGTTTCTATACATTATTAGCCTAAAATTCGTGGCTCTGGGTTCCATTTAAATTTAAGTACTTAAGTACATCCAAATGTACCTAATTTTGGAGTTGTGTTGGCAGAGTGGGAGGTACCTTGGATTTCAATCCGAAAGGTCGTGGGTTCGAACCCAGCCGTGCATCTATAGATTTTACTGTTTAATTAAAAAACGTCACGATCGTGAGGAAATCAGTTGGTTTGTATCTTATAAGCGGCGAAGAGCTTGCAACCTGTCACTTATGGAATGCTAACCACTGCAAAATATAGACATGGCATGTGCCAGTGCCAATGGTCATGTTTGGACGTGTCTCTGACTACTTCCTTTATACAATTTCAAAGGATCTAAACGCCTTGATATCTGAGAATGTTTACCGTACTTCAGGGTTTACCTACAGTTCTAATATTATAATTCCTATTTTTTACCTAATCCAAAATATGTAAGTAGATAAATTGTAAAGTGTAAGTATCCTAGTTTCATAAGTTTTATAGAAAACTTTCTATCCCACCCAAATGAAATTTAATGAGGAACATCTTCCTTTTCATTGTATTCATTGGCTATAACTACCTATGTTTTTAGGCATCCCTGTGTAGCCTTCCTGAAGTCTAAAAACAAGAAATGTCTTCGCTCACATGGCGTGCCTTTCCCTTATTTTTACTTACTAAAAGTATGTATAATGTGGTGCATACCTACCTACTCATACTTATCTAATTAGGTACCTACCTATTCAGTACCTATTCGATCAGAATTAATCATTGAGTGGATAATAAAGTAAGAAATCCAGTAAAATTATAATTTATTGCAAAATCTTGACTGCTTAAAATAATTTTCACTGCAATAATAAATCAATTCTGAATATACGAGTAATGAATAATTTTACACAGAGGATTCCTCATTCGTAAGTGCTAGCAGATCAGTACATTTAAGTTACGGGGCATAACATAATTTTACTTGTAGTACGCGTAGGGGTAGGAGTAAGTGTACGCAGCGTAGGGGTAGGAGTAAGTTAGTGGCGCGCTGTAGGAGGCAACGTAGGCGGGAGCTGCCGCGTAGTACCCACTGTAGGGGTCCACTAGGAGTTGAGGCTTGGCCATCGCGGAGACCAGCAGCACTGCTGCAATTATCAGCATCACCTGCGGGAGGGCATTTGTTGATGAAAATGCAAACGGTGTGAAAAAACACACAATTGAGTTGCGTTGCGAGACTTGGCTTTTTTACAGTTATGTTTTTGAAGACATCTCATTTCTTTTTGTATATAGCCCTACATTTTAGGGTTCCCTACCCAAAGAGTAAAAACGGGACTCGGTTACTAAGACTCCACTGTCCGTCCGTCTGTCCGTCTGTCCGTATATCCGACTGTCCGTCTGTCCGTATATCAGTCTGTCGGTCCGTCTGTCTATCACAGGGCTGAATCTCATGAACCGTGATAGCTAGACAGTTGAAATTTTCACAGATGATGTATTTCTGTTGCCGCTATAACAACAAATACTGAAAACAGAATAAAAAAATATTTAAGTGGGGCTCCCATACAACAAACGAGTGACAAAATAAGAAACTTAGACTAGTTATAATTTATAAACTACTGGTTCAAATTGAATGTAATTTGAAATATTCCGTGTTTATATAATGCCTGTTTGGTTACTGAAAATCGTTGTAGATAAATTCAGGCTTCTAGATTTATCCACAACGAAGTTATAGGGGGTCTAAAATGGCCTTAACTGCTTCGAGAAAAGGATGGTGCCGGCCGTGCCGCATTTTTGCAATAATAAATTAATTTATAAATATTCATTAACATCATATTAACGTCGTAACCTAGGTAATTCAGATAGAAAATACTTTATTGCACACACGATTACACTTAAAAACAACTAGGTAAGTATCTAATATTGGAGTGCAATGGGCAGCGTTATCGCTAGGAGCAATCTCTCCCAGGCAACCTTTGGATGGACACAATGAGAATGATAAAAGGTGAATCGGTGAATCTAGTACCTAATTACTGTATAAAAAAATTGAGTGAGTTTATTTAATCAAGCAAGTGCAAAAACTTTTATAGCATTTAGAATAGATATAGGATGTAATAAAAACATTACATAAAGGCTATGATGAAACATCTTTGTTTTCTGCTAGGGTGTTTGATGAGTGTAAGAGGACCTCCAATTAGGGAACTGTCTTTTTACTCTCTATTTGTCTAAGACAACTTTTTATAAAAACTACAACTAAAATTACAAAATAAGACAAAAATTCAACAATACTCACCAGCTTAGACATGACGACAGGTTCAAAGGTAGGTAGCACAAAATCAAGTCTAGTTCTCTAGACAGGAGTGTCACCTGCCGCGATATCGAGGATACTGTGGCCAGCCTCTCCCGACAACCTCTTTTATACAAACGATTAGAGCCTGTCATCCCGTCCGTGATTGGAAAATGTAATGTTCGACCTCAGCCGGACATAAATACGTGTACAATGTCGCATTAACGTTTAATAGTAAGTAGGTACCTGTTCCTATAGCTACATGATTACCATCACTTATATGCTCTTTGATTACCATATCGGTCCCGGATCACGGACGCGACAATAGGCGACGAAGCGCGATTGATGGTGACAAAAAATAATGGCTAAATGTAACATTGAATTGTTGACGCGAGATGTTTGGGCACATTCGTAAAAAAAAACGAAAACGAATAATTTAATTCTTGAATTCCGATGATGTATGTTCAAAGCGAAGTCAATTCTGTCAGGAAACTGATAATTCATGTATTATATTCATTACGGCTGATAGAACTCTGTTTTTCTGGAAATAAAACAATGCTAAAGTTTACCCATTTACTTTAGATAATTTATGTACATGTACTACCTACGGTCTAATACTAGATGGATTCAATTGTAACATTAGCCCGGCATAATATAATTAGGTAAGTACCTACTGAGAATTAGATACCTACTAGTAGGTATAATTATAACGAAGAACTGCAAGTAGACCACAGGACTCCAACAAAGCTATCAATGTCAGATATGTAGGTACTTACCTACCGACTGACGCGTACGCGTGGTATGCAAGCGAAGGTGCGGGCGAAAGCTAGTCAGAATAAATGTAAATATGCTAATTCATTGTTTTGAATGGTTTTTAGCTAAGTATTAAAAAAAACCGGCCAAGTGCGAGTCGGACTCGCGCACGAAGGGTTCCGTACCATTATCTATAAAAAATGGCAAAAAAACACTTTTGTTGTATGGGAGCCCCTCTTAAATATAGATTTTATTCTGATTTTAGTATTTGTTGTTATAGCAGCAACAGAAATACGTAATCAGTGAAAATTTCAACTGTCTAGCTATCACGGTTCATGAGATACAGCCCTGTGCCTGTGACAGACAGACGGACAGCAAAGTCTTAGTAATAGGGTCCCGTTTTTACCCTTTGGGTACGGAACCCTAAAAACAAATAAATATTGCTGGTAGTAGGCAGGTAAGTTGTAATATATCTTATTGATTCGATCCATATCTCATTCTTTCGTCAGCTGCATACGTTTTGAATCTCAATGAGCTTGAAAAGGATCTTCAAGTTTTTTGAAGGATTGAATTATTCACACGGCAAAGATGATACAGCTACAAAAATAGTATTTATATTTGAGCACCATGCAATTTAAGGGATATAAAAATATTAAGATCATCATTTTTAATTTAATATGTTTATTTCTTGTTCAAATTATTGTCAAGTTTGGTAAAAACCATCCCATTTATTAAAGAACACTGTTTAAAGTTAAACTTAATGCTTGTACAAATAAATCCCCATAACATCCCCATAGGGATCAACATGGAGATGTCGATATTAAATGTGTATTTACAAATTTGTTACCTACCTACTATAATGCATTATGTTTACTCCTTTGACTGAAAAAATATCATAATTCTCATTTGACTGGCCTCACAGCTCAATTGGTAGTAGCTCTGTCTTCTGCGCTGTTAATTGTGGGTTTAATTCCCACCCAGGACAAACATTTGTGTTATGAACATAGGTGTTTTTCTTTGTACTGCTTTACAAAAATATATATAAGTACAGTATCAGTCATATGGTTTTCATTGTAAAAGTTTCGCTTAGTTTAGGGTTAGATGGTGTTATGTAAAATATCCACCAATTTTTTATCGAGTTCTTTCGATTATCCCCGGCCAGCTAAGACAATCCGAGGGTCGTGGGGCATGTGTCGACCCCATTTAGTAATGGGGTAAACGCTTGCCACAAAGCGTACCTATTATTATTCATCATTATTTTTCTGTCGCATATTTTTTTTGTTATTGTTGAATTTCCGCTTCTTGAACTCAACAGGGCCTTCGCCGAGGGACTCTACGCGTTTCTCCTTGAACTTAAACGTCTCTGGCTCCATTATGACGGGTGGCGGCGGCGGTTCTTTCACTTTCGGCAGTTGGAGATCGACGATTTCCGATTTTCTGAAAAACACATACGTTGATACATACACACACTGTATGTGTGTGTATGTATCACGATTGAGGATATAAAATTAGTTTGGATGTTTAGATGTTCAATCACGCCTGAACGACTGAACAGATTTGGATGGAATTTGGAACATACAATAACTTACCAGATGATATAAAGACTATTGAATCGAATACCTATATTTAAAGACCAAGCTGAAAAAGTATATTTATGACAAGACTGTTTAAGTAACCCTTAAGATCTCTGAAAAACTCATTTACTTTAATAATTTTTATGAGTATTTAGTTATAATCCTAGTTCTTAAGCTCATTGTAAGTGAACCATGTTCTTTATGAGTAATACAAATTCTTAACCTTTTTTTACATAAAATATGACCTGGAATAGCATAATAGGCCAAAGCTAGTAATAACAATAATGGAAATCAACATTACTCACTCAATGACTACTGGTTTCCAAGAGCCGTAGGGTCTGGCTGCTGGGGCAGGTCCGTAGTCCACCACTGGTTTTTCCTTCAGAGGTTCTTTTACCGCGAGTTCTCGCATTTTCTCTCTCGCCAGATGAGCCTTTAGCTCTTTCACCGCTTCATCTTGCCTCTTCTTACTGTAAAAAGGTACACAAAATGGTAAAGTAATCCAATTAAAAAGTATCTATACTTAATATTTTAAACGCGAAGGTAACTCTGTCTGTCTGTGACGTTATCACGACCAAACGCTATGCCGATTGTGATGAAATTATTTAAAATAGAGATAGTTTAAATTCTAGGACGGACATAGGCTACTTTTTTTCACAAAATTTTCTTTTGATTTTTCAGTAATATCAGTTTTACGATAAAGTCGTCAAACATCGATTTCCTGAATCTACGCGAACAAAGTCGCGGGTAACAGCTATTTCACACAGTGCTATTTAGACCCAAATTAGGCAATGTTTGTACTGGACAAATATTTGTTTGATGAATTAAAATGTTTGTTCTGTCAAAACTTTCGTGAGTTGTACTACACATTATTACAACAACGGGAAATTACTCACGTAAATGATAAATTGTCAATGAGGACACCGACAATGTTTCGATTCATCTAGAGAATCTTCTTCAGGGTGAGTGGACCATAACGCGCGCGCTACCCTGCTCGCATTGCCGTCTCGCACTGACAATTTATCATTTACGTGAGTAATTTCCCGTTGTTGTAATAATGTGTTTGTTCTGTGTTATAATTTATCATTTCATTAGGTATTGTAAAAGTATTATATCAGTTAAAGATCTAAATTCTATACTACAAGCTTTGCCTAATTTAGCGCTAGATGGCACATTAGTCTGGAAGATCTCTTATTATCAATTTCTACTTACTTAGTCTTTTCTTTTTGTTTATCCTTTTTTTTCTCAACCTCAGATTGTTTCAATGACTTCTTCTCTTGGTCTGCTAGTGATAAGTAGTCATCAGGTGAGTCCCATGTAGTTTCTATAAACAGTTAATTTACACATGTATAACTAACTTCCGCCTACGGCTTCGCTTACGTGGTACCTGGATAAAAAGTAGCCTATATGTTATTCGCTATTCCAGGGCAAAAGCTATATATATTCCAAATTTCATCAAAATCCCTTTGGGTGTGATTGAGGCACAAACATCCAAAAATCTTCTCAATCTTTCGAATTTATCATATTAGTATAGTATTGTTGGCTCACAACTATAATCTCCAAACATGGTAGGTTGTTTTCACAGATCTTGCAGGTGGCCAGATCCTTAAAGATGTCTAAAGATGTCAGAAGCACATCCAAACATTACATAAAATAAAATCTGTAGGTATTTGAATGCTATGTTTTACTAACCTAGATGATTATCGATCTGAGATTTTGAAGATCTATGAGGATATTTACCGAACTTGGGGATTACAGTAGTGATCCTATTTATTTATTTTTTACTAACCATTAGTTATAGTATTCCAGTAGTATGAATTCCCATCCTCCCCTTTGACCTCATGCCAGGCTGGTTCTGACTTTGACTTCTGACTGTCACCCACTACTATAGTTGCTTTGCTTTCTGTAGTACTGACTTCACTTATCATTTCATTTATACTCTGAAAACAACCATTACATTAAACAATAAAGGAAATGAAGGAATTTTATGATTAAAATATAAATATTGGTGGGAATTTTACATACCAGCCATTTAAGCGCCATCTAGTAGGCTAGAATATAGGTCTTAACGTGAACAAAGTTGGGGGAGTATGCACTATCTATACCATGCTGTTGCCCAGAGGGGTGGGCAGAGTCCATGATGAACAAATTATCTAAAAAGCACCTGCAGATTCATTATCTATAAAAAACACGTTTGTTGTATGGGAGCCCCACTTATATATTTATTTTAGTCTTTTTTTAGTATTTGTTGTTATAGCGGCAACAGAAATACATCATCTGTGAAAATTTCAACTGTCTAACTATCATGGTTCATGAGATACAGCCCTGTGATAGACAGACGGACAGACGGACAGACAGACAGACAGACAGATAGACGGACAGACGGATAGATGTACGGATGGACAGTGGAGTCTTAGTAACCCCTGTTCACAACGCAACTTGCGTTGCGAGACTTGGCTTTTTTTACAAGTTATGTTTTTGATGGGATACTTATATACTTTGTAAATACATACTTATGATAAATTATATTACCCAAGCACAGAACTAACATCTATGTTCATCATGCAAATTTTTGACCTGGGTGGGAATCAACCCACAACCTACAGCGCAGAATGCAGAGTTACTACCAACTGTGCTATGATGCCATCAAAGTTAAAGTTAGTTTACTAACTGTTGTTTTTAGTTTTTAAACTAACCTGTGATGTAAGGTCTGCATTATTTTGCACATCCTTCAGGTAGGCTGCCATTGCTGCAGCTTCCATTTTCTTCATTGTGTCATCAACCTTCTCTTTTTGTTTATACTCCTTTGCACTCTTTTTGCTGAGTTGTGATATGTGCTTTTGAACATTCTCTTTGTGACGTTTTCCATTTTCATGGAATGATATTGACTGTAAATAAATAAATATTGGTGGACATTATCACACAGCGCCATCTAGCTCAAAACTAAGCAAAGCTTGTACTATGGGAACTAGACTATGTCTCTATTATTAATTTTGATAACATTCAAACATAATAAATTATTGTATTGCATTGTACCTACATAGTCTATCTAATATATAAAATTCTCATGTCATAGTGTTTGTAACAAAACTCCTCCGAAACAGCTTGACCAATTTTTATTAAATTTTTTGTGTATATTCAGTAGGTCTGAGAATAGGTTGTAGGGCTTTTTTTATACCGAAATTTGACAGGACAACAATTGTAAGGACAGCTAGTTATTATGTAATATTGAACATAAAAACATAGTATTATAATAAATAGGCTTCTAAATAAATACATAATTTTAATACTTACAACTTTGTTGTCAGCAAACCAACATTTACAGAATTCACAATACTTGCGCGCTTGTGATTTCCAATATTCGGTCCTGTAAATTAACAATTACCATTTAGTTATGTTGTACAATGTACTGAAAAACAACAATGCCAGATTATAGTATGAAATACTTAAAAATGGGTTTACATACAATTTATTTACACAAATAGGTGTATACCTGTGTGTATGTAAACAGTATGCTTCTATACAGGAAGGACTTAAAACAAAAAAGTAAGAACTGCAAGAAACCAATAGGAACATTATGAGGCCTAGTAGCCCAGATAAAGTTGTATAGTTCAGTAGGTCTGCTGATACTTACATGGTGATGAAGAATAACCGATAGAAGTTTGTTGGAAATAAATGAATACGAGGAATGCAGACTTATGAAGTTACATCAAAAGTTAAGCGTAACACTTGGAAGGTTAAGTTCGCGAGAGTATTTTTCTGAATTCACTGATGTATCGTGTCTGTTTCTCAATCTTGCTAAGAGCTATATCATCATGGTGCGCTCTGAGACTAAAACCTTAATACAACACAGCAACGGATCATTGCAATCAGGCAGGCCCTTCAATCAGTACGACTGCGACGTGGTGGTGAGGACCGTGTTGAGTGAGGATGAACTTATTAAACGTACAAAGCTCAAAACCACATTTTCCTCTTTGTTAGTTTTGCAATTCAAGCATTACATTTCATTTCAAGAAAGCAGTAGCAGTTAGTTTAGTTGGCTGTCAACCAAATTTTAATTATTTTTTCTGGTCTGGCTGTCTATCTCAATTGCTCTTTTATAGAGATGTCAAAGTCACGTCATGCATGATGCAAATGCCAACGCCACGTTAATAATGTCAAATCACTGACATAGTTTTTCTAAATTCACTCATGTGGCCACTCCACACACACACCCAAGTTCCATTTTGCCACGCACAAGAAGACATCATAGACCTGCTGTCTATGGTTAGCTCGCGTCTGGTCTGGTCTGTCTGCTGCTTGGTTTGTTGATGAAAGTGAAGAAAAAATAAATAATTATCTTTGGTTTACATTGTGATGGATGTCGTCGTCGAGTATCGAGTGTCGTCTTCTTTTAGAAGTAATATCTAGGTATTGTTTACTCTCTGTAATTTATTTTATTTTCAGAGTTCCTATTAATGAATTGCTAGCTTTGTTCCATTGCTGTAAAACCTTTCGCGCACTTTAACCCTATAAACTTTTTATGTTATGTCGGAATCCTTGGCGGCCATATTAAATTTATGTACATCTACGACGTAAATTTATCCCGCAATATCTCTACAATCGTTGCTAGTACCTTAGTGCATTGCCATGAAATCAAAACTTGAATAAAGTCAGCATAAATACTAATAAATAGTTCGCCGCTGTAAGCTACGTACGTTTCATAGCAGTGATTACCTATTTATTTTTTGTTTGGAAGACTTGGTTGTTGACGCGTCCTACAAACTTCGTCTGTTACAATTTTTATCTTGGTAATTTATTGTTTCAGATATCCCCGGAATAAATTGGTGAACGTGATAAACTTTCAATAGATAGCATAAGAATTCTAAAGTGACTTGTTGTGAAATTTGTTAAGTGCTGAACTTGGACAAAGATTTGTGATAAGTTTCTAATTTTAGTCATCCCTAGCGGGATTAATTTGGCAAAATGATGACCGAAAATAGGATTAGTTCAAGTAATCACGTCGGCAATAGTTTGACGAGTCAGAAGGGGTATGTACCTAATTCATATATTGTGTAGCTAGTACCTACCTACCTGCTGAAGTGTGTGCTAAACTGCCCTTTTTTTGTTTTCAGAGATGTCGATAAAACTATCGACGACATCGGTTGGAAATCAAAATTAAAATTACCCCCAAAAGATGGAAGAATAAAGACTAGTGTAAGTTATTTACAAACTACCCACAATGACTATTGTTTGACTTGTTATGGCATATTCTGTCTAAACCTAACATAATTGATTAGAAATTATTGAAATTAATAATAAAAATATTTCAGGATGTTACCGACACAAGAGGTAATGAGTTTGAAGAGTTTTGCCTGAAACGAGAACTACTTATGGGTATATTTGAGAAGGGATGGGAGAAACCCTCTCCTATTCAAGAGGCTTCTATCCCTATTGCACTCAGCGGTAAAGATGTTCTCGCAAGAGCCAAAAATGGAACTGGCAAAACTGGCGCTTATTGTATTCCAGTTCTAGAACAGGTATTAATTTCATTAAAATCTTATTTAAAGAGCTGTTTCAGGTGAACTATGATGATATTTTTGGATTCCCCTTCACTTTCTATAAGTGATAAATCCGCTTACTGAGTTCTTGGAACTCATAAACATATACATATAATTTTACCGATGATGAATTCATTAAAGGCTTATTCGGTTTGCAGGTTGACCCTAAAAAAGATTGTATTCAAGCTTTAGTTGTGGTGCCTACTAGGGAGCTGGCTCTCCAAACATCACAAATTTGCATTGAGCTGGCGAAACATACAGATATTCGTGTAATGGTAACTACGGGAGGTACCAATCTACGGGATGACATTATGCGTATTTATCAGAATGGTAAGCCAATTCTAAAGCTTATTTAACTTCCAAGCTACTCATTACCATGTGAATTTTAAAATTAAATGTTAAAGTAACACTTGATTTATCCAAACTGTAGTGAGGTGTCAAACAGTGTCTATCATGCAATCATGCTAAACACCTGACTACAGTTTGATTGTTAAAAATGGTTATCTGTTTAATGTTATTTATTTATAAAATGTTTGCATAATAAATAACTCTTTATTTACAGTTCAAGTAATAATCGCGACGCCAGGTCGCATGATTGATCTCATGGATAAGCAAGTTGCCAAAATGGAGCAGTGCAGGATGTTAGTCCTTGATGAGGCTGACAAGCTCCTCTCGCAAGACTTCAAGGGCATGTTAGACATGGTCATTTCACGGTAAGACATATTTCAAGGCCTAAATTCTATACATTTATCTGTTTTATGATGATTTTTTTTGGATTCCCCTTCATTTTCTATAAGTGATAAATCCACTTACTGAGCTTAATTTTCATTAAATTGATAGAACAATGTTATTTCTTTGTCTAATATAAGTCTGTTTTCAGATTACCCAAAGAACGCCAGATCTTGTTGTTCTCAGCAACTTTCCCACTTAGTGTCAAGCAGTTCATGGAAAAGCACTTGAGAGAACCCTATGAAATTAATCTCATGGAAGAGTTAACACTGAAGGGAGTCACACAATATTACGCGTTTGTACAAGAGAGACAGAAAGTGCACTGCCTAAATACATTATTTTCAAAGGTGCTTGTCTTCTCATATTTACTAAAAATTTTGTAACTCAACAACAACTTACTTAAAGTACCTACTCTTCCACAGTTGCAAATAAATCAGTCCATCATCTTTTGCAATTCAACTCAGCGAGTGGAGCTGCTGGCCAAGAAGATAACTGAGCTGGGCTACTGCTGCTACTACATCCACGCGCGCATGGCTCAGGCGCACCGCAACCGCGTGTTCCACGACTTCCGCGCGGGGCTGTGCCGCAACCTTGTGTGCTCGGACCTGTTCACGCGCGGTATCGACGTGCAGGCAGTGAACGTCGTCATCAACTTCGACTTTCCTCGCATGGCGGAGACTTACCTCCACCGCATCGGGCGCTCGGGCAGGTTCGGCCACCTTGGTATCGCCATCAACCTGATCACGTACGAAGATCGGTTTGCTCTGCACCGCATTGAGCAGGAGCTGGGCACTGAGATAAAGCCCATTCCCAAGGTGATCGACCCTGCGCTGTACGTGTCGCGCCCCGTTGATGGCGACGACTCGGCCGACAAGTAACGCCCGCGCCGTCTAAGTGCCCGCGCGATCTCTTACTTTCTGGACTCGCTGACTGAACGAATGAATAGTTAAACAAAAACAAAAAACTTGTTTGTAAAAAGTGTAATGAATTTATTGTAACAAAATGTGCGTGTAAATAGATATATCGTGAAATAAGACTTAACCTTGGATGGGTTACTTTTTTAAAAGTGTACATAAAACGAACATCAGGACTTGTGCAAGGTAACTCGTACGCTTTGTCCATATTGGATATTGTGGGCGAATTCCTATATTGTTAAAACATTAAATATTTATCTGAGTATAAAATTTAGGAGTCTACCTAGATTTGTCCAAGATCTTACATAAATTGTGGTAGACTTACTGAATATACATATTGTGAATACCTACCCATAAAACTAACGATGTTTGGGCTAGCACTGATTTAATTTTGCTTTTCTAATAATATTTCCAATGCTGAATTATGGGTGGGTATAAAGTCTAGCTCGAACAACATGTATTTGGATTGTAATGTCAAAATCTGCATTAGAGACATTGTTTCTGGCCGCTTGAAACTCTTGTCTAGTTACTACAAGTCGAACCTAAAGCTAAGGTGATTGTGATGGAAGTTCACTCTAATCACAATAAATATGTAAATCACAAGTTAAGTAAATTTAACAGTTAGTTGGGGCTGTAAAATGTGAAATTTAGTTGTAGCAATAAGGAGGTTTCGGTTAGAGTGAATTATTATCATTGAAGCTTTCAGTATTTTAATTACAATGTATCTTGTTTTAAAACTAAGCGGCATCTGTCACAGAGTTTTGAGTATTTGCAGCTTGATATAGGGTGTGAGGGTATTGATCTACATCAGGAAAAATAATTATATTTTATAGTTGGAAGTTTTTCTTAACATCTAATCAGATTTCTTGTAATTGTCACTACAAAGAGAATTGACGTTGATGCTTTCCCCCTCATTGCCCTAAGTGGAAATGAAAATTGATTTAATTTGAAAATCATTGTTAGGATTACCTGTGACTAAATAACAAGGCAGGAGAATGTTGCATTCTTTATCGACTTGAAGATATGACACATTGTTCTGTCTGCTGGGGTTTTTATTTTAGAGAGCTCTTTAATTTTCAAGTTTAGTGACAAACATTTTGCTCTCTGGGGAAAATAAGTTTTGGGATGTCAAGTGAAGAGTTAAGATTTTTGGTCTTTGTGTTCTGTCTACAGAGATGTTATTCGACCATGTTTACAAAGACATCTGTGTTTGTCCATACAATTTTAATGTGACCTCTGCTTTTCAAGCACTGCCTTATCCTTTTTTTATTTCAGTTCACATTGATTAAAGTTAAATAAAAAGATTATAATATGTAGACATTCAAAAAACGCGAATTGTTCATCATATCTGTGATATAAACCAAGATAGCTTCTTGTTAGTTTTAGAAGAAAATGCCTCAAGTACTATAAAACTGTCTTCCGGAAAGTTATTTCAATGAGGCTCACAAATCTGTTGTTTATCTTGTTAATCTCTTACTCACTGGTAAAGTATTGTATTTCTAATAAAATGTCTTATGAATATACCAGTGGAGTACCAATGTTAAGATGTTGTCCTTGGTTGCTAGTTTTGTTAGTAAGAGATATTATTGTACTGATTTTTATAAGCACAAGCATATCATTGGTGAATTTGTGTATTTCCTTGCCATAAATATTTTAAAACTTGCAAAAGTTATTATTCAAAAGATATATTTTTTCAGAATTGATTATTTTCAAAAAATATTACCTGACATAAAAATGGGCCAAAATAAACTCTTCACACCAATTTCTTGTTTTTAATGTATAGGTACCTATTTTATTTACTACTAGCGACCCGCCCCGGCTTCGCACGGGTAGCATGTTATTCGCTTCCCGCGTATGTATGTTTGCTTATATCTTTAAAACTACACAACGGATTTTGATGCGGTTTTTTTTAATAGATAGAGTGATTCAAGAGGAAGGTTTATATGTATAATACATGCATAATATAGTAGAGAAACACTAATAATTTAAGAGGTAGAAACCTCTTAAATTATCAGTGTTTCTCTCTCTGTGATGTAAATAAACACATTTTTTTTTCTACAATAAAGTCCGCGATGGTATTAGAAATGTCTTACGCACAGCAAAGCGGGCACGGGTCAGCTAGTTATACATATAAACCTTCCTCCTGAATCACTCTATCTATTAAAAAAAACCGCATCAAAATCCGTTGTGTAGTTTTAAAGATATAAGCAAACATACATATTACATACAGACGCGGGAAGCGGAAAGCGACTTTGCTTTATACTATGTAGTGACTAGCGACCCGCCCCGGCTTCGCACGGGTAGCATGTTATTATACATATAAACCTTCCTCCTGAATCACTCATCTATTAAAAAAAAACCGCATCAAAATCCGTTGTGTAGTTTTAAAGATATAAGCAAACATACATACATACATACGCGGGAAGCGGAAAGCGACTGCTTTATACTATGTACCTAGTGATTCATTTCATGTACAAACCATAAGAGATCTACGTACCATCGAATATTGGTTCGCGCGACAGCACTGTTGCCGTTGGTAGGTAACCTTCCATGTTAATGTAACCATCTGCACAAAATGCCGACCGCGGCGTCTACAATATTTTGGTGGTAAGCTTCGATTAACAGGTTAAATCAGGTTTATACGTATTTTGGGTAGGTTAACATCATCGGACACAGGTTGCTGGACCCAGGTAATAAAAGTTCATAAATCTTAGGCTAGTTTTTCTCATCCTATCTAAATAGAGGAAAGAAGAAACCTTTGCATATGAATGCCGCCGTCGGTTTTGTTTTCTCACAACTCTTTAATTATGTATGATGTGATGGGTAATGAAATGGCAATTCCGTTCCGCTACAGATTTGGAATACTTACTAAGTAGGTTCTTCCCGTTTAATTCTAACCTGTATTTAAGGGATTTCCCTGGTTAGGAAATAAGCATACTACCCTGTTCAATCTCTTCAACTTTCCATCCTCAGCTTGCTGATTTACGATTTCTATAAAGAGGCAAGATCTATTTTACAAAAAATTAGCAAAATTTCATTCAATAGTTTAATTAAATCAGTCAATAATTAAACGTATTTAAGTACAATACTTAAGTATACAATGATATTAGATAGCACACTTGAAATAACTTAATTATTAGCTATTCAATAAGCAATAAATATTATGATTGTGGTAAACAAATCCAAATCATGTCGTGCGATTATAAATATATTATTTAATACTATAGTAAAGTTGTAACAGTCAAAAATAAACCCACTGATATAAACATTTCATAAAAACATTTTGGTCACCCGATTCGAGTATTTTAACGACGACATCAACTGTGAAGATCTAGTATGCAAGTCAGTGTATGTATCGGTCCGAATCGGGATCTGGTGGGAATTTGGAATTACTTAAATTGCGTTTCAGGTACCTATAGGTATGTGTCGAACAAAATATTTCCGGTACTTATTTGCTAAGAACTAGAAATCATAAATGTTATAAAAAAAAACCTTACCTTTGATTACTATCTTTATACTTAATAAAGTGAACGGCGATGGCAGTAAATGTTTTAAAATCTAATGTTAATTTATCGTAACAAATAAATACATGTCACATCTAGCATTAATTTCTAACTTGACTAAAAAAAGAACTTAACTAAGTACACAGGAGGCGGCTACAAAATGGCTAGAAATTCGATTTCTTTCATGAGTTCCAATTCAATTTGGAATTTAGACTAATTATCCTTTACGCCAATAAACCGTTTCTAATCATTGCTTGAAATAAAATATTATTTTCAAGTACCTGAGGACTTGCCAAAGTGTCTCCAGTAGGAGATAAGTAGGTATGTATGTACTTTACAGTTTACTTAATTCATTCATAAAAACAAATGTAAAAATATTTTTCAATCATTGTCTTATTTCATCATAAAGTAGAACTGCAACCAAAAACTGATTTCTATACTACAACTTCATACGCGCAAGAGGTACGGGATGTAGTGAGACTAATCCCGAAAACTAAAACTTTGCGAAGACAAAAAATAAATGAAAGTAAAAATTTTTTTTTTACTTTTTTGGTAGTTAGAGTCTACCCGGATAAAACGGGTTTACTATGCACAAAGTTTGATCTTCGCTATTAGGTTTACTCCAAATTATATAAAGAGAGGGCTCTTTATATCGTTTGGTATTGAGTGCGATAAACCTGTTATTAAAATAAGGTTTGTATGTTGTTATTAAATAGAGAAGTCAATAAAGTTGTGCTTTTAAAATGACAACATTAAATTTTAGGCAGTATATAATCATAGTTAGATGCGTCTTTAAATGGATGTGTGGACGGACTGATATGTATTATCATTATCCGAACTATAATAATAATTAAGCTATTACGTTTATTGCTGTTTACTTAATTATATCCTTATGACGGTTGATTACGTACATATTTGTTATAAATAACGGACGATTTATTAAATATTTTGTTATTTTATGCTGCCATTATGAAGGTACTAAGGCGGAATAACGATGTGATAATAACGGCGCAGTTTAAAAAGGTTTGCAAGAGGTTAGTCACATTATACACTAAATCCTTAGCAACATCAAAGTAATGTTCAGTATAGTAAAGGTTACAAAATAGCTCAAGCGGAGGCGCTTATCTCGGATGTTCCTCCCGGCAACGACCTAATACAAGAGTATCGAGCCATGTTGAATTTTAAGACGACGACACAGAGCTGATATTCCATTGCACATGACAACATGATGTTGTGATCTGGGGGCTATCACGCTAGCACAGTGGTCGTTATGAAATCGGTCGGGATAATTAAAAACAAAATATACAGTCGTGGTCAACTAATTAGGGACACTCTTTGGTTAAACCGAATTGTGAATTTATTTTTTATTTTCCAACGAGTCTAAACCATATTCCATATCTCTTACATGTAAGTATAATTAGTCATTTATGTGCCCGATTATACAAACAATAACAACTTCTTAAACATTAAACCTCTTTACAGTATAGCTGATAGATTACCGTAGTGCTATTTGTTCAAATAATGCTGGCTGGCCATTTAATTAGGGACACTGAGATATTGCGTTATATTTTTCAAAATTTGAATCTCAATACTTTTTTACTTCTTCTCTTATTGTTTCGTGGTAGTTTTGGCGGCAATCCCGATATTTATTTTAAGTTTTGAAAAATATTTTGAAGAAAAATGGGTAAAAATAAAAGTTGCGATCCAACACTACGAAAAATTATCATGAAGTTTGTTGTCGAGCATGGTTGGCCATACCGAAGGATAGCAGAACATTTAAATTGTTCAAAAACTATGGTATACAATGCAGTGCAACATGTCAGACGCAATAACACAGATTTAAATGTGCCCAGAACAAAAAGATCGAGAAAAACAACTCCGCAAGAAGATAGAATGATAACCAGGTTAGCTAAGAAAGATCCGTTTCTAGGCTCTATTTTAATTAAACACGAAGTGTTTGGGACAGACGAAAGAGCTGGTGTCTCAGCGAGGACCGTTCGACGACGTCTGGTAGAAGCAGGGTTGTTCGGAAGAGTGGCTCGCAAAGTACCGTTGTTGAAGAAAGAACATAGAAATGCTCGTTTGGCGTTTGCACGTAAATATGGACATTGGACCTACACCCAATGGCAACATGTATTATTCTCTGACGAGACCTAGGTTAATTTGATTTCTTCAGATGGAAGGCAATACGTACGGCGTCCAGTAAAAGCGGAAATGAATCCAAGATTCACAAAAAAGCAGGTGAAACATGGCGGTGGAAACATTAAAATGTGGGGTTCATTTTCTGGACGTGGAGTGGGACCTGTGAGGAAAGTTCAGGGTAACTTAGACCAACATCAATACAAGGCAATATTGGAGGAAACGATGCTTCCCTATGCTGAGGAGCATCTCCCTATTATATGGACGTTTCAGCATGATAACGACCCGAAACATACCGCCCGTTCAGTCAAGTCGTTTCTTACCAGTCAGTCAGTATCGGTGCTAGATTGGCCAGCAAATAGCCCGGACCTTAACCCAATCGAGCACCTTTGGCACGAAATCAAGAAAAAAGTAGCCACTTATCGTACCACAACTTTAGATGAACTTAATGAAGCTTTTTGTGAGGCATGGGCAAACATTCCTGTCGAAACATGCCAGAAACTGATAATGTCTATGCCACATCGGTGTCAAGCGGTAATTACTAACAAAGGTTTTGCTACTGGGTACTGATTTTACACGTAATAAAATGGAGCTGTTAAAGATATTAAAATACTGCAGATTATTAGTTTTGTTTAACTCTATTTTTCATTATAGTTTACTGTCCTTAATTAAATGTCCAGCTACAGAATTATACCTTAAAATTGAATACATGTTCAACCTTTGATATTAAATACTTTTTTCTATTTATTTATTCTTTTATTTACAGCCATTTAAAGCATAATAATCGGACCAAATTATGCAAATAATAGTTACTGAGAAATCAATAGGGTTTTATATTTGTATGTACATAACCGGTTATTGTTCTTCACTATCTTGCATGTCCCTAATTAGTTGACCACGACTGTATATATATGACTAAACCTAAACTTTACAAGTTCACCACTTTGCTAGCGTGATTGGGGTACTTTACAGTGGTGGGAATGATCGTTTTTTTACGAAATTACAGGTTTAGCTTGGACACAACAGAATCGCCACCATTATAATGATTAAGGTTGTTTATTCTATGGCAAGTTGCGACATCATCAGTTCGGGTGGAGGTGGTAATCCTGGTTGTAGCGTAATGGCGACGCCCCTGTTCAGAGACACAGCGGGATAAAACGCGCCACGCAGGCCCGTGAATGCAACATCACCCTGCAATAAGGAAACATAGTTAGGTAATCGTATCAGCCCTGTTTTCAAGTCTGCTTGCTGCGTGGAAGTTATTTTATTAGGTAGCATAATTCGTTTTAGAAATTAAAAGAAAATGAAAATGTTTCAACCAATCGTAAAGTCAAGAGACAATATTAGTATTTTAAGTTTTATAAAGGAACTTATATTAGTCCTACATTCATACAATTTTAACGGGATCAACTACTGACTATTCTCTACATAATATAATAATACCGGCCAAGTGCGTGTCGGGGCACACGCAATGTAGAGTTTTGTAGTTAACACAGCTAACAACGTTATTTAAACAATTAATTTTCAATTCAAATTAAAGTTTCAAATTCAAAAATCATTTATTTTAATAAAATCACAAGGATCACTTTGAAACGTCTAGAGTCTAAGAGCTAGGTGAAGCTACGCCTGTTCCTCGCGACCAAGCCTAGAAGAATCAGGCAACAAACACGGCTTGTGGTCTATAATTTTTTTCAATGATGCTTTCCTTAATGCTATGTAGAGCTCCAGTGTGGTGCCGATCGAACAAGGTGAAGGCTCAAACAAGATTAATAATTAATAGTACTAACCAAGTACGTACAACAATAATGATGTATCAAATGAACCGTAATAGATAGACCACAAATACTAAAAACAATATAAAATAAATATTTCAGTGGGGCTCCCAAACAACAATCGTTTTTTTTTTACTCGTAAACTTATAAAGCCTACTATAGCTGTAATAGTTATGCTTTTAACTTCATTAGCTGTAATAGTGTTGCTTAAAACTGTAAATAATTTTTCACGCCTCGAAAGCCAGTAGCTGTTAGTCAATCGAAAAATTGTTTTTATAAACCAGCAATATTTTTTAAAGATTAGCCCACGAAAAGCTAAAAATCATCAAACAGTTGTACCTGCGGGTTGTCGTCCACAGTGAAGCGAAGCGTGCCTCGCGGTAGGTCGAGTAACACGCCGACGTGTGCGCCTGCGCAGACGCCCCCAGGCGCACGGCCCCCATGTGCGCCTCCGTGCACGAACCACGAACGGGCGCCGTCTATGTACATCGCCCAGCCTAGAGCGTCGCTGCCTGCAACAAAGTCAAAGGGTCATTATCTCAATACAATCATAAGGATAACTTTGAAACGTCTAAGGAGCTGGGTGAATCTACGCCTGTTCCTCGCGTCCAAGCTTTGAACGATCACATGTTTTCTCGATATTCAAACATTCTTTGAAATACATGACCGCAAGCATTCTTGGAGAAAATCAACAATTTTGAATATCGCACTGGTTGAAGTGAGGAGACCTATTCTCTCCTCACTTCACGACTGTAATACCCAAATATGGTAGAAATCCTGCTCAGAACTTTGAAGATATCTAAGAGGGTAATCAGAGGCACATGCAAACGTGACATTTGGCACATGCCCACATTTAGCAGTAATTCGCATTTCATACGTGCCAGGTTGCAACCCCATCGCCATAAGCTACTTAATGAAATGCACTCCTGTGCACTTGGACAATGGACATGCAGTAGCTAGTGGTGTTTCCATTACTGCAACTTGTAACCGACTCGTGACTTAAGGCGCTGCCAGTTCCTAAAACCGTTGCAGAAACGACTAAGACAGTTAACAACGGCAAGCTCTAGATGGCGTATGCGTATCGTAAATATTATCGACAGTTTTTATGAGATCGCGTTGCTGGTACCTACGTAGGCAAGTAATAGGGGTAGCTTTACCCACCCCTCATAATCATTTTCCGTGGTCCGCCTTTACTTTTCGAATAAATTAATGATATAAATGATGTATAATTACTTATCAAAAACCTATTCTAGTAGAAATCTAGATCTACATAATTACCTATCTTTAACAATAAATCACAAGTTGATCTTAATAGTAGGTATCAAAGTATTTCGATCATAAATTCTAAAACATATCATTTTGAAATAATATCTTTATCGTGAAAAGTTTCTGCTATTATGTTTTCAGCTTAATAGAAATCTAGGTAGAAACCTGAAGTAATATATTTATAAAAATAGGAGATGTGGCTTGTTCAGAAGTATTTCTTTTTTCGTTTCGAAAAAGAGCAATCGTCGACATACAGGGCCTTAATCCTTTATCTGCCTGCACCAAACTTTTAGTTCATGCCTAACTTTTTAGGACATATTTGATACAAACTGACATAGCTAAGCGCGTCCTAGAGATAATAATGACCACGAAGTAATAGTTTGGTGCAGACACGACCTACAATAATACGGAGTGGACGTACCTAGCATTTTATCCCTCGCTACGTCGGCTCTTGCCACTCCAAAGGCTGGATCAGCGTCCGCGTCGTAGCGGTCAATCCTAATGAAAAATAAGAGGTATAAGTTTAGTTGTTTATTAGTCACTGCCTCAGTAATAGGCGGCTGTCTTTGGTTCTGAGACGGTGCAGTGAGATGATAGAATTATCTACATTAAAATATATTGTCCTGAACAAACACGAATAAACACACTCTGTACAAGTCACACGCGCGCTCACATAATACACGCAAAAAAAGCCACACTTAGCTAACATTTCATAGGTAATAAAACAAACTTTTCGTCTATTTTTTAAAACTGTCAATAGCACCATCGCAACTTTAACTTTTAACTACGAGTGTGTTTAACTATGTGTATTTAGCAAGTTTTTTCTTGATTAAATAAAATAACTTTTATTAACTGTAACTGTATATTGACCAGTTTACCTGAATAAAATGTTAATATACCTGAGACGCCAGTAATGTACGCCACGTGCCAGCGGGGTGTCGGCTAATGCCACTCGTGGCTGCCAGCCGGCCGCAGCAGCGCTTAGTCCATCAGCTGATAGGGTGACGCCGTCACCACCCGACCAGCGCAAATCCCACGTGAACCACGCAACTGAGAATGCAAAATATATTTAAAGAATAAATAATCAATTTATCTCTTAAAACTAAACAGAAAGTTACATACAAAATAACAACATTGACAACAAAATTGGTAACCATAACTAATTAACTAGTGGAAGAACTCGCAACTTCATCACGTGCATCACAGCATTAACTAGATTTAGCTAGCTAACAAGTAACAACACAACGGGAATCCTTTTCTTGTGTAGAAGACACACTAAAAGAAATACAATATCTCCAAATTTCAAGTATCTAGGGCAAGTGGTTTTGGGTGTGCGCTGATAGACTAGTAGTCAGTCAGTAACGCATGACATGAGTTTCTTTAGATAAAGTTTCATACAGTTTAGGTAGGTACACAATCAAGTTTTCATTAGAGCAAGCTTATGACGAAGGGAGGAAAGCGAGTTAAGGAGAAAATATGCCAAACAATCAAAGATAAAACTAAATTCATGGAACTTGAAAGGGCCCAGTGGGCACTTTTACTTTAAATCCTATAGATACCCTACGATAGAATTATATAAAACATTCAAATTATTAACTGTTAGAAAACTATACATTGTAAATGTCATTTTAAAACTTCACAAAACCTTAACCTACAACCATGCAATGTTTGAAAAAAGAAGAAAAGACAAGGTTGTTAAAATTCATGTTACCAAAACTACTTTTGGCAGTAATCAATATGTTAAAAAATCAACTCATTTATATAATGTCATAAATAAAAGCCTAAATATCTACCCTAAACAATGTTACGAATGTAAAAAGATACTAAATAATTGGATAATCAATAAAAGCTACGATGAAATTGAAGCACTTTTCCAAGTTCTAATATAATAAGTTCATTTATGTATATTTATATATGTATGTAAATTAAAAAAAAATAACAAAAGAAATAATAATATTAATAATTGTAATAGTTCGACTTTGTAACCATTAATATGGCTATGGAAGAGCGGAACTTTCTGGCACAAGTACTCTGTACTTAAAAGAAGGTTCCAACTTTGTTTATGTATCTGTAATATTTGGCTACTGAAATAAACAATTTTTTTTTTATATTAAAACTTCGAGAAATAAGATTAATATTTATAATTTTTGACTAGTCTTGTAAAAAAATATCATTAGATTATCTTAAAGCAACAAATTCAAGTGGTGCCATCTATGAATTTAGAAAACTGACAAAGTGGCAAATGATACGAACTAACCTGGTGATGTCTGGAGGCCGATAACTTCACTATATGGCCCTTCACCGGCTCCGTTGAAAGCCTTCACTCGCGCGCTGTAAAGCGACGAATAATGTAGCCCGTCCACTGTACAAACTGTTTCTCGCCCGCAGTATACTTCCTGAATCGGGAACAAATCTGATTACTCCTTGTACTGCTAATACTGCCCCCAGAACCCGATCGAAGCTAGTTTCTTCTTAGATGTAATTTAACGGGCTATTATATCTTCATTATTAATAATAATTGCTCGACTAACCAAACTAAGCAAAGCTTGTACTATGGGAACTATTTGACTGAATACTTAATTTTTTTTTTAATAATACTTATTATACGTATGAACACAGACAAAGTACAAAGGTCTATGTTTATCACACAAATGTTTGTCCTTGGTGGGAATCGAACCCACAACCTACAGCGCAGAAGGCAGAGCTACTACCAACCGAGCTGTGAGGCCAGTGAGTGCAAGCTAACTTGTTGAACTCACAGAACACATTATGTTGTTCCTATACTTGAAATGTAATTGAATTGAAAAACCTGTTTTATCTATGCATTTAAGGGGCTCCCAGTCGACGATTGCTCTTTTTCGAAACGAAAAAAGAAATACTTCTGAACAAGCCACATCTCCTATTTTTATAAGTATATTACTTCAGGTTCCTACCTAGATTTCTATTAAGCTGAAAACATAATAGCAGAAACTTTTCACTATAAAGATATTATTTCAAAATGATACGTTTTAGAATTTATGATCGAAATATTTTATATACCTACTATTAAAATCAACTTGTGATTTATTGTTAAAGATAGGTAATATGTAGATCTAGATTTCTATTAGAATAGATTTTTGATAAGTAATTATACATAATTTATATCATTTATTTATTCGAAAAGCTAAGGCGGACCACGCGCCGACGTGTGTTTATCGTCATTGCAGCGGTCGGTAGGATTATTTATCGAAGTGATTAAAGATGGGTACATCTTTATTCACATACTAGCTGACCCGTGCCCGCTTCGCTGTGCGTAAGACATTTCTAATACTTTTTTGTAGACGTTTTTAAGGTATACAATACTGTAGTACATTATTTTGATATATCTCGTGGGGTTCAGCCAGCATTTGCAATGTAAGCGCAAAAAAATGTGTTTATTTACGACATCACAATAGAAACCTCTAAAATTATCAGTGTTTCTCTACTATATTATGCATGTATTATACATATAAACCTTCCTCTTGAATCACTCTATTTATAAAAAAAAACCGCATCAAAATCCGTTGTGTAGTTTTAAAGATATAAGCAAACATACATATTACATATTACATACAGACGCGGGAAGCGGAAAGCGACTTTGCTTTATACTATGTAGTGATACTATACATTATAAAATAGGAGATGTGGCTTGTTCAGAAGTATTTCTTTTTTTGTTTCGAACAAAAATAATCGTCGACTGGGAGCGCCTTAAGGACGTTTTTTGCTAAATAAATATCTTATCTACCCGGAAAGGTCCGCTAAGTCCATCGTCCAGCTCCAGAACGTATCCGCGCACGGAGCTTGGCGCAGGAGGTGCGCGCCACGCGAGTGTGCACGAACAACCGCGCGCAACACACGCCGCTACCGCCATCTCTGGAGCGCCCGGGGCTGTATGCAAAAGGTGACGTTACTACTTACTACGCACATCGTTACCTTGCCGTGTTTCCACTGAAGCGGAGCTGTGCGGACCGGACCAAATTCAAATTCAAATTCATAAATCATTTATTTCAATAAAATCAAAGAATCACTTTGAAACGTCTTAGGAACTAGGTGAAGCTACGCCGATTCCACGCGACCAAGCCTAAAAGAATTAGGCAACAAACACGGCTTAGGGTCTAGCTTTTTTTTAATGATCCTTTCCTTAATGCTATGTAGAGCTCCAGTGTGGTGCCAATCGAACAAGGTGACCAAATGGTCAATTCACACCAATTACAGCGCTTGACATTTTTGGGTCAACTATTTCGGGCACTGTGATTGGTCAATTCACGGTCCGCTCGGCGCAGCTTTGCATAGCTCCGCGTAGGTCAAAAATCGCCTAACAGCCAGTTACCAACTTGCCCGAGAGGTAAAAGTTTTTAACTATATTTTAGTTTTTTTTACTTCTAAATTATACAAATGTTTTATAAGTTTGTTTGAAATATACTATTATATTCTTTAACTACGCTACACTTCCTCCATCCCATAGCACAAACTGATTTCCAAGCGTAGGAAATTCATAATTATAATTTTTTTGATCAAGTAACAAAATCCGTGTTTAAAATCTTTCAATTCAATTCCCTCAGGATAGGTTATGTGACACAAAAATTGTGTGTGATTCAGAAATAATTTTGTATTATGTAGTTTACCTGGGGTTGTCATCGCATCCTCTATAGCTGCATTCCATAATGTGAGCATACAAAACAAACATGATTTTTAAGCCAGTTATTAAATATTAGATCATTATCATAATCCTATAGAAACTGAAAACTTACGTATACATTCGACGAAGTTCATTGTTCTGACTGTTCGCAGAACTGGTTCGATATCTAAATTTAGCGCAGGTGCATTCGGCGGCGCTTCGAGGGATGAACACAAACCCGCTGCAGTATCCTGCGCCCGCGCAGTTAGGATGCTCCCCACCTAGAAGATATAAAATAGATACACGTTTTTATCCTCTATGATAATATTTATTTAGGTGTTGAAAAGGAGATCTAAACTAAAAGTGAATTGCATTTTTCAGATTTAATAGGCAATACCAAACATTTACCAGTTATCTGGGGCTCATAGTACATAGCTTTACTTAGTTTGGGGATAAATGGCGTTGTACGTAAAGTCCACCAATATTTATTTATTAATTTAATTAGGCCATTTGATAGGGTTCATTACCATGACATACTATAGTGAAAGGACAACAATGTGCATAAACTACTGGTTCAAGAAACTTCGATTTGGACAGCGTTTTTCTTTTGTATTTCAAGGAATTTCCGCAACTAAACTCCTAAAAAAGTGCATGTTGCAGGAGTTAGAAGTTAAAACTTCTTACATTAGTTGCGAGGATTTTCACTCGTGTTTGTTTGGAAACAATAAAAAGATAAACATACTTTACAATATCATAATATTACATTTGGTAAAGAACGATTTGTGGTACCACATGCGATAACAAGGGCACTTACAGATAAGAGTTATCATAATATACTAACATGCGCTTACGCATTTATACTAGTCAATACTATCAAAAGTGTGTCAGTTCAATCCACAATTACAAATATTGGGTGTGCCATTTGTTGACAACAAAATAAAAACTTAGAACTAGCTGCGTCCCGCGGTTTTACTTAGGGATAATGTAGCTTTATATTAATGAAATAATTTAACAGGGTATTACTCAATATTCTTAAGTATCTTTGAAATTAAATATAATTTTAATTTTATTGAAAAGTACAAAATAAACATAAGCAAGCAACATAAGCATCAATACAGGTACTAAGGAAAGCAGAAATAGCATTGTTAAGCCGGGGTCCCACGGCGCGTAAAACGACGGGCCGCGCCGGATGACGCTCCGCCTGTGTGCGTCCGGCGCGTCGCGTACAGAGCGTTCCGAGCACGGGCCACCACGGATGCATCGTTCCCACGGCGCGTTCGTCCGCCTTGGCGCGGTCTGGCGCGTGAAAACGCGGGCCGTGGGACCCCGGCAATAGACACATACTCATATACACTACATTATTGAAAGCATTTCTTAGATCATGAAATCTAGTACACTCTAGTTACATCAAACAAAATAGGATCACAACTATAATCTCTAAATACCGTAGACATCCTCTTAGATCTCCAGGCTCTCTCTGCTTCTGGCTGCCGTCTAAACATCTTCAAGGAAGATGTTTAGACATTACAATATTACATTTGGCACATACCCATTATTATTTTTAAGTAGTTAGATTTCAAATGTTGCAAGCCCAATATGACATCATCTACCAAAGCATACATACGTAAATAATGTCTTTGACTATGTTGTCAAAACTTTACCTGTAAAAATGCAGCATGATCAGACTCCTTTAAAGCTTCTATAGAAAAGTGTAGTAACGCAGTAGCCTCTCTTAATTTCTGAGCTGCCATTGACTTGAGTGAGCGCATGTTGGTGACAGCTTGTGACTTAGTATTCCTAGCAGCTCGGACCAACTCGTCTCTTCTACGCTCCACTGCTCGACTCACTTCTGCACATGCTTGGTCAATCTGTCGTTCTAACTCTTCACATGATTCCTGTAATTTATATTTTAGGGTGAAACTTGGATGTAAATAAACAGTTTTTTTTTTGTATTTAGAACTCTGGCCTAATGGTAATCCAAGAAAAAGTATGGCACATAACATTGGAGATTTCCACATCATCAAAATATATAAAACTCTTGCGTTACCGACTGACTGATAGCTCTATCAATGCACTGCCTAAACCACTGGTCCCAGAAACTTGAAATTTGGAGGGTGTATTCCTTTTGGTATGTAGAGGTGCACAAAGAAAGGAATTGCCAAAATTCAACACTTTTGAGGATGTAGCCAGGGTAGCAGTCTGTTTGAACATTACTTCATGTAAATGCAAGGGTTTCTATTATGACTACTTACATTAATATTATCTCCTGATCCTTTGACTAGTTGAATATATTCAGTCATAGCTTTTGCTTGTTCTGATAACTTTTGTAGTGATTGTGATAATTCAGTCTGAAAGAAGAAAGGTTTTTTAGCAATATGTTAGTTTTGATCAGGTAATTATATATTACAATTGATGAAGTATATTTCATACCTTATGAGATCTAGCAGCATTAGTTAATGCCTGGGTTTCATGCGTGGCGTGCCTTTCTAGAAGGCAACGTTGGCATATTGGTACTTGGCAGGCATTGCAGTACAGTGTTGGTGGAGAGCCATGATCTCCACAAGTGGTCCCAAGTGCCCGTAGCTCGTGTTGAGCTAGAGGTCCGCGGATAGGATGCCATGCATCCCTGCACCCCGCGCAGTACCTAGTAAGATATGTTACATTATACCTCGGACTATTTATTTGATTCACTTTGATATGTGCCATAAAGTGCACATCTAATATGGGAAGGTTGAGGCATTATGTACCCCACCGCAACACAGTTAAATCTAGCATGGGGGATATGGTATCTACCTACTATTGATATTTCATTCAAATACCTAATGCTAATTTTAAGGTATAATTATTGATGTGTACACAAATTGTTATGATGTAGGTTGCCTAATTAATCTATACTAATATTATAAAGAGAAAAGTTTTGATTTTTTGTATGTTTGTAATGGATAAACTCAAAAACTACTGAACCGATTTAAAAAATTATTTCACCGTTACAAAGCTACATTATCCCTGAGTAACATAGGCTATTTTTTATTTTGAAAAAGTAATAAATCTATATATATAAAAATCAATTGCTGTTCGTTAGTCTCGCTAAAACTCGAGAACGGCTAAACGGATTTATCTTATCTTGGTCTTGAAATGTTCGTGGAGGTCTAGGGAAGGTTTAAAAGGTGAGATAAATTCGAATGATTGCCGGAAAAACCCTAAAAACAGCCCTTTTCTTTTTCCCGTACAAAAGTTTTCTAACTAAAACATAGAGTCAATTTGAGCTTTATTGCTATTGTATAAAGATCACTGTTGTCTAAGCAATGTAGGTGTGTTCCTAAGAACGGGAACGGGAACTTCAAACAACATTTGTCAATTGCGATACGAAGTTCGCCGGGTCAGCTTGTTAGTATCTTTTTAGTAGAATTTGTACCACTTATATTTGAAAATAAATAAATGTAATAGGGTCACAACTGTAATCCCCAAGTATGGTAGACATTCTCTCAGATCTCCAGGCGCTCAGATCCTTTGAAGATTTATGGGTTAGTCGAAGAACGTCCAAACATTACATTTGGCACATCCCCACATTTTGCAGTAGTTAGCATTACACACGTGACAGGTTGCAAGCCCGTCGCCGATAAAAATAAACTATTTCTATACCTGACGGAGCACTGCTCGCAGCGCACCACAGCCGCCCGTCTCTCTCCCTCGCACATCTGACAAGCCTCTTCAGCCGGCGGCGCTCCCTTGACGCCGCCGAAACGTTCCACGATCGTCCGCATAACGCGAAACGGCGGAAGTCCCTCAGCACCATTGTCGTCTAATAAAACTACTTTACTGCATAACGGGCAGGTGATGCTGAACGCAACGGTCGAAAAGGCGGGCGCGGCTGTAGTCCCAGCGTAACTGTTAGGCCTTGATCCACATACCACACCACTGTCGGTTTCACTCGACACTGAGGCTTTGTCCGCTTCATGGTAATCGTTTGTCGTCGCCGTATTCTCAGCTTCGTGGACGTGGGTTTGTAAGCTGATGGCACAGGCGCGACAAAGTGCATGCCCGCAAGGTAAAAGGACGGGTTCTCTGTAAAATTCTTTACAAACAAAACATCGGATTTCCTCTTCCATTTTCGATTAGTCCACCCGTAACCGGTTCAATATCTGCCACGACATAAATTATCGTAAAAAATAGCAATTTTATTTACAGATATCACATTTTTCATACAAAAACTAAAATTTGTTTTCAATTTTACTTCAAGCAACTAGTCTACTCTACCTAGTACCTACTAATCAAATTTACTCAATACAACAAAGTCTGTCTTCTTGTGTTGTCTTCATGTCAATCAAAGTACTCCGACTCTGTGGTCTTGGTCTGTCACTCTGTCTACTCTACATAGAAAATGAATGAGTGACTAGAAATACTAGAATGAGCGAGTAAGCGAATGAACGGTAAAAAGATTGTGCGGTGCGGTGCGATTGGCTAAACAAAACTTGTTTCGGATACTACGGAATTTACAGATACAAAAATTACAAAATGAAGTGTTTCAATTTCAAGCTATCAAGGTTTCCCAAAAAAATCCATAAAATGGGGTGATAAGGTTTTTTAATTTTCTCACACGTATAAAAATGAAAATTAAGTAGGTACAATTATTTACCTACTACCTAACATTTTTGGCGGGACGCCTATAAAAAGTGCGCCCGTGTTTATCCCCGCCGTAGCGGGCTAGCGGGGCGCGGCACGGGACTATTCTATTGCATTTTATTCAGGTTCCAAGGTTACAACCCAACTTAACCCAAGGTTCTTCAAAAAAATACTATACAAGCCTACAATATAACAAACGTGATTTTTACATTTCTAACAACATCTAGCTAGTTTAATTTATTGTTACTACGTTATTAGGTACTTTTAGTTTAAAAACCAATGAATGATGTTTACGATAGCGCCGGCAGGTGCCGCCACTTTATCACTGTTGTCGGTAAAGTAAGTCTGGGAGGAGGTGGTAGTGGTATGGTATTTTACATATTCAACAAAAAAATTAAAATTGAATTATTGAATTCATGTATTTAGGTAAATAGGTACCTAGGTAGATATTATTAATTTTGAATTCATTTAGAGTTCGAATCCGTGCATCAATGGATATTTCTGTTCGAAAAGTGTATATGCGCGTTAACACGTGTTTATAACGGTGAAGGAAAACATCATGAGGAAACTAGTTAGTATTCTTGTAAACGGCGACGGGCTTGCAACCTGTCACGTGTGGATTGCTAACTACGTAGTTAGCATCTAGGTAGGTAACTAGATACTACTATTAGTTATAGCTTCTAGATACTTCTTACATTAATTAGAGCCTATGCTCTGTCCCGCTTCAGGGTCCGTTTCAGGACTTTCAGGGTTTCCTCTCGCTCGACGCGTGTGAGCGTAATTTATAAAAAGATACTTATGTACTACTCGTACCTAATAAAAAACTACTAGGTACTAGTTAGGTAAGTACCTACCTAAGTACTATTAGAAAAAAAGGAAAGAGTAATAAATGGACTATTAGGACTCCGTTGTCCGTCTGTCCGTCTGTAGGTCACAAGGCTGTATCTCATGAACCGTGATAGCTAGACAGTTGAAATTTCACAGATGATGTATTTCTCTAAAAACAACATAAAATATATATTTAAGTGGGGCAATGTGATTTTTTTGCCGTTTTGATAATAGTACGGAACCCTACGTACGCGAGTCCGACTCGCATTTGGCCGGTTTCTTTGTATACTTACTTGCCTACTCGTATTTTAAAAAGAACACTATAAAGCATAAGCAAGCCGAAACCTTACGCAATATAGAACATATTGAAGATCTTAACTAGATCGGGACGAGCCATTATGCAACACGTCGGTACCTACCTACCTATTACCTACCTACTGAAATACGTACCTACCTAATCATTTTCCTGGGTCATCTAGTTAGGTACCTACCTATTTACTCACCTATGCAAGGTCTTGGCTTTTCCGATGTTTTTTCCGTATGCCGAGAAGTTAATTTCAGAGCACAAGTTCTATAAAGTGGTATTATTATCCAAGTTCCTATCTAATAAGTAGGTACCTACCTACCTACCATACCAGAATGACAACACACGGCGCTGCGCTGGTTTTCATACAAAAGTTATAATAATTGAGGAGCTCCGGAACAAAAACCGATAAATCCACTTTTCGTAATTTTAGGGAAAACACAAAACATTGATTTATTTAAAAATCGTTATACTTTTCGATCAGCTAAAATATGATGAAAATGGGTCGTAGGAAGGGCAGTGCATATAGTCATTTCAAAAAAATCTAGTATGAATAGTGTCCTAAGCATTATAATTTAAAATATGGAATTATCGGGTTTTGGTCCGACCATTACGTAATTATCGGCTTTTCAGCGGCTTTATTGTAAATATCGGTTTTTGTTCCGACGCCCCTGTAATTATCGATATTTTTTTCGTTGATATTCTTCTATTTTAGGGACAGTAGGGTCATTGCGCTGGTTTCGCGACCACCGTCAGTATGCGACCATTTCGGGGACCTGCTGCAGAAATACTAAGAAATTAAGAATTCCATCTCTCTTTTCCAAATGAAATTCTTGTCTATACAGAGCAGGATAGATCTATTGTTCTTAACTATTTGAATTGGCACCATAGTATTACCCGAAATTAAACAAACCCACGCTCTTTTCGGCGCCCGCACTCCTCGCGTGAACGGGTTCACGAAATTACAAAAAAAATAGTGAGCACGTGCTGCTTTCGGAGTTAGTATTTAATGATTTATTTATATAATGACTGATTGATAGTGTTTTATTGCCTAAGAAAATTATATTTCTACGCATTTGCGCAATTTTTATAAAGAAAATATACAAAAACATGTAAAATATTGAGTGGTCGCATACCAAAATATAATTTTTCATGTTATTTGACTTTACGACCACATGGTCGCAAATTCACTGTTTGATTGCAAACTTTATTTATCTCCCTTGTCACTTTAATAATAAAGGTTACGGATTTTGTGACTTTTTTAACATATTCTTAATAGCGGTTTTGTTACCATCGGTTTGCGACCGCATAAACATTCGTAAATACTGTACAAATATATAATATGATCGCCTAACATACCCCCCAACTTTAGTTTGCGACCGCGGCCGACGTCAGTTTACGTCTTAAAATGTATGGGAATTTAACGGTCGCATATTGGATGTAATAATTTGATGTATTATTTTACGACCACTATGATGTTAGTATTTATATTACAGTTTTGGTATAGATGTTACAAAACAGATGATTAGAAATAAAGAAATTATTAATAATAACATGATAATGTAGCATTATTTTCAATCAATTATGAGTAATTTCCCTTCCAGACAGTGGTCGTAAACTAAAGTAGGGGGTGGTCGTATACTAAGAAAATCGGTCGCAAACTAGCATATCACCCTATTTCTCAATAAAAAATTATTTCAAATTAAGTCTAATAATATCTTATTAAAAACCTTAAATATGTATATATATACATATTTAAGGTTTTTAATAATTATCTTGATCATATATGGAACCATGACAAACCCTTTCAATAAATGTCGAGTAAATATTTCATACTAATAAGCTGACCCAAAGTTGGGTACCACGCTAATCGGTCGTAATCCAGCGCAATGACCCTATACTTTATAAAAAAAAAACACAAAAAAACAATCATAGATTAATCTTTTATTAATTATCATCTTTTAGACTTAAATTAAAACTATCGTGGTTGTTAATCTTTTATTATTTATCATCTTTTAGACTTTGAGAAATTGTCGGATTTTGTTCTGGCTGCCCATCTTTAGAGTCTCATTTAGTACGTTTTTAACGGGTTTTTGATGCGTCCGATTAAAGTATGGCATGTAAGAGTACCTACTATGTGAGTCGGAAAAAAAAAAGTGTTTTCATCAAAAGTGGATTTATCGGTTTTTGTTCCGGAGCTCCTCAATTGTGATGATTATTGAACTCGTTATCATGATATACCTACCTACCTATCTAACTATAAAGGTTTAGTTTCAATAGGAATCACTTTACCACGTTAGTTATTTAGGTAGGGTCGATGTGCCGGATATCGGCCTTTTAGTGCTCCCTCCAACTTTAGGACATCATAAAAAATAGTTGCAACTTTAATATGCCTGTTCTAATGATGTCATATGATAGCCTATATAATCAAATTTGATTAAAAAATACAATAAGGTATATAAAGCTATTAGTTATTTTTATTTAAATCCGGAAAAATGCCAAAAATTCAGTTTTCGGCCCCAAAATTATGTTTTCGGCCATAGGGTTTTCAGTTTTCGGCCACTGCATTGTGATGGTTTTAAAATGAATTTATAAGTATATAATAACATAAAAACGCTTTATTTGTATGTTAAATATTGTTTTATTGTAAATCCAAATGCTATTAAAAATCACAAACAAAATTATTCAAGTAATCTAATAAAAATTAACATTTTAGAAACATTTTGTCTCTCTAATTAAAATAGTTATTCGTCGTTATTCTCTGTTGTAAACGAGATTAGTATGGATAAAGGTAAAAAAAAACAGTGCAAGATATGAAGAATAGGAAAGTAGTTGGACCAGATGATATATCTTACCTACGTCCTGTGGAAGTATGGACGTTTTTAAAAGCAGATGGATGGAAGTGGCTGACTTTGTTCTTCAACAAGTTGTTGCATGATGAGGCGATTACGGACGAGTGGTGTAATAGTTAGCTAGTGCCCATTTTCAAAAACAAAGGGGACGTAAAGGACTTCAATAACTACAGAGATATAAAGCTCATGTCACATACTATATGAAAATCTAGGAGAAAGTGATTGCGAGATGAATGAGAGACGAGAGTGAGATATTGCAGAGCCAGTTCGGGTTTCGGGAACAGACGCCGTATTTGCACTTCGAAAACTGTGCGAAAAGTACAGGAGTGCACAGTGTGCACATATGAACTTGCACGTGCTGACCTGGCGAAGATCAACACATACGACAGGGTACCCCGTGAGGTTTTGTGGTGGGCTTTTATGAAAAAGAAAGGAGTACCTGGAAAGGACCTGCAGCTTATACGGGCCATGTACAGCCGAGCCTGTACATATGTCCGGTCTGAAGCTGGCGTTACGGACAAGTTCAATGTGGTTGTAGGCTTGCACCAGAGATCGGCTTTAAGCTGTTATTTGTTTCTCCTGGAAATGGATGCACTGACATCGCAAATACAGGAGGAGGCACCCTGGTGCATGTTGTTCGCCGACGACATTGTTCTTGTAGGAGAACTGACGCAACTGAGACTGGGAAAATGGCAAATGAAATTGGAGAGTGTCGGAAAGAAGATTGACGAGGATGGATAAGATCAGGATGGATAATAATCAGAGATGCTTGAAAAAAAAGTAGCACCTGAGGCAGAAAAGATAAGGAGGAAGAAATATTATGAATGAAGATGGATGGATGTAGACGTAGGGGTTGGCCAAAAAAAAGATGATGGACTGTGTGAAAGATGACATAGGTAAGAAAGGAGTGAGTGATAAGATGACGGCTGATAGAGGGAAATGGAAGAAGTACACATATTGTGCCGACCCCACTTAAGTAAGATGAGGGCAGGAAGATGATGAGTCTTTGGGTTTGACTACCCAATATTAATCGTAATGATTTATTAAGCTATAATAAATGTATTATCTATACACCTATTTCAAAATCAACCACATTTTTACGAACGAAATTTACATTTTGCGATCAGAAATCAGTATAACAAACATTTCGTTTAAATGATTTGTCCTGAACATCTTCATATTTCAGTCCTACCAAGTCAGTTTATCTTAAATTAGTGCAAAAATTACAGCTAAGATTCTTCTCCGTATCTTCTTCTGTGTCGCTTATTAAAATGACTTCACAGAAGGCGCATTTCAATTGTATCTTTTCTTTTATCTATCTTTTCTTCGCCAAGCCCCAGAAGCAACATTGTAGACTATGAAACCCTAAAAAAGCAATAAAAACATATAATATATACGCGTTGAAAAGAGAACCTCCTTTTTTATAAAGTCGGTTGAATGTAACGCTTAATCAAAATAACTAACTTTAGATTAATCTGCTGAATAAAATGTTTAAAATGTTATTAGAAACTTGTAGACGAAAACTAACAGTGACATTCAATTTTCGACCACCATGTTCTCCATACAATTATAGGTCATGCCGAAAACTACGGTACCATTTTATCTATGATGTGATTTTCGGCCACCCCGAAAATGGTCATCTAAAAGGTCCATTTTTAATTAAATACCACGTAATTTGACGGCCGAAAATTAATGGCTAGATTACTCACATTAAGTACAATGGTAATAGAAAGAATCTTTAGATATATCCTTAACCAAATAAATAAACAAGACAAAAGCGTAGAAGACTTGATATAGCACATATCGGCCCCTAGGCCGAAAACCAAACTTTTTTAAAAATTTAGATTTTAGATACCGGCCCCTAAAATTACAGTGGTTTTGTTTATCATATCACAAAAATCATATTATGAGTATGATAATACGTCATATTTGAAGTGAATTACATACCTATTGCCATTATTTAGTTTGAAGAACAACGCAATACTTACCTTGGAGTGAAACGCGCGGCACTAATTTTTTTTTACTTTTTGCACGTGGCGTGACTTCCGACACCCGTCGTCAAACTAAACAATTCGCTATAAATCACTCGTAGATGTTTCGCGACTAAAAGTATTATCAGATATAAGGTTAACATTTTCAGATGTCCGATTAAATATTTTGTTTGAAAATAGTATGTGAAAACGATAGTATCTCAATTTTACGGCACCGAGAACGCGTAAAGGCCGAAAACAGAAAGGGGCCGGCGAACGGGCTCACATACCCTACCTACTTATTAACCTTATTTTACATTTTACTTGAGCCTAAATTAAAAGTTAGTTTGGTATTTTTGAACATACCTAATTCCCTGATTCTGAGTCGATGCGTGGTTTTTAGAAACTACAAGAAGATAATCTACTATGGTCCACAACACCTTATGTAAGTATCTGAAAATGTAGTCGATGCCTAAGGTAGGTAGGTACTTGAGGGATCTGCTAATAGGGCCCGTCGAGCAACTTAGAAAATACATTTTCTTAGTTGGTCGATAGTTTTCCTTTTAATTTCGTTATTATGTAGGTACTACTAATAACGAACTAATACATAATAACGAAATTAAAAGGAAAACTATCGACCAACTAAGAAAATGTATTTTCTAAGTTGCTCGACGATTACTCGTAAACTAGAAGTATAAACTTTTTATTAGTACTTACTCGTTGAAAAATACTTAATACTTATAACGTTGTTAGCTGTGTAAACTACAAAACCCTACATCTTTGACCCTACATTGCGAGTGGCTCGACACCATCGACTACATAGCCCAAGTACCTACTGTACAAAAGAGCGAGACAGGTAGCAAATCAAAAGGAGGAATCGGACGTCTATTTGGTCTATGTACAAATGTATGCAGACCGCACCATCAGACAATCGGAAGCAATAAAATCGTAAACGCCTTGGCGCTGCTTGGCGCTGCTATGCTGTTCAAACAAAATGTATGGCACGAGCGCTTCCGATAGTCTGATCAGACTATCGGATCGGACTGTCGGATGAAAAAATTGGACGTCTATTCCCAGCCTAAGGGTTACTTGTAGACTTCGAAACCCTATAAAACAAGCAAAAAATACTTATAATACATGATCTTGTTGAATCGATAACAGCCTCTTTTATCGTCGGTTAAAAATTAAGCTACTCCTACTGATATTACATATGAGTATGTAGGTACGTATGGTCCATCATACACTCGTGTAGCGTGTACCTAGTACCTACCTTATTCAGGAACAGGAAATTTATGATATCTTCGGGGGGTTTCGACCTTTATTCTTAGTTGTACGGGTCATTTAGTATTTAAAGCGCTACTAGGCAGTGCTTAGATAGGTTACGTTAGGTCATTTGGAGGCGGAAGCTAACAAGCTAAACCGAACACGGTTACGATAGATTCTACAAGCCTACCTAGTTTTAACTAGTTGGTGGTCATGTTATATGAATCTTCTCTCAATAGATACTAATGACTAAATGATCCTACGGTTACATAAGGGATAAGGATAAGATATTAAGTTTAAGCAGTTATGCACCTAAGTATAGTAAATTCCTATAGGCTTTAACTTCAAGTGCTAGTTAATTACGAGTATAGTGCAAAGAATACACACACAGGAGTCTGATCAGGATGAGTCTGTCAATATACATACCTACCATCTCCTTAGCATTACTATACTAAGTATGAACTTAGCATGCTAGATATGACGTTAGACTTTATTGCCTTTTATTATATCCGAGAGAACATACTTGGCTATTAGGCTTAGGCTTAGCTATTTAGCCGTCGGGGTTGACACATAAAAACCATTTATAATTGATTAATTAGTAGCTACAGAAGATAACGAATAAAACAAATAACAGCGTATGATGAGTAATGGATGACATAGGTTTAAATCAGATAGGATCAGATAGGGTCTAAGTACAGGGTGTCTCATAGGGACCCAACTATTTCAATAAAAAAGTACAGAAAAATCCGGAGATGTGCGATTCTATCTCGGGCACCGAGGCATCCGTACAAACTTGTATCTAAATAAATTTTGTTAGTTCGTCTAATGCGAAAATTAGGCCTCAAAGATATTTGCCAGTTTTTGAAGTTTCCCCCAAAATGTATAGGAATCAAACTACAACAAAGGTATATATTTTATGTGATTAGATTGTTTTTTGAGACACCCTGTATTTATGTTGTGACATTCTTACCAAAAAACTACCTAAACACCAATAATATTGTCATGTTTGCGTAAGATATCAGTGATTGATAGGTAAACAGAAAATTTCCCTACTGAATATAGCTTCTACATTTTCATGGGTTAAGTAGAATCATTGTCGGTTACCGCTTTAGAAATGTTGGTTGTTTTAACAATATTGTCGCTTTGCTGCGGTGGAAATAGTATCTCCTTGATTCAGTATCGAGACCCACAGCCTCAATTGGAAGAATGTGTCGGATCAGTTATGACAAAATATTTCGCCGAAGCCATGGAACTGACTTACATCAACTTGGATCCAATAAATGATACACTATTGGCCTACCTACACTCATTAAACATTTTGAGTATCTCGATCAGGAAGTTTACACAAAATGATATGGAAAACAACGGAGCGTATATGATTGTTGCAAGAAATGTCGAAGAGTTCCAAGAGAGTATTGAACTCGTCAGCCGAGAAGGTAGCTGGAATCCTTACGTCCGATTTTTCATTATGATAGATACTCTCCAAGGCATCAAGCTGCATAAAGTCTTCAATACCTTACTTTACCATCATATTATTCATGTAGTTGTCGTTAATGGGACGGAAACAACTGAATTGTACACTTATAACCCCTTTGAAAACTACGCATGTGGAAAATTTTACGTTGGAATAACTGAGTTTGGAAAATGCACTGATGTTGAAGCCGTCGATATTTACCCGAATAAGATGGTTACGGGGCTTCGGAACTGCGACTTCACCGTCTCCTGTGCGCACTGGCCGCCCTACAGTATAGATCCTACACAATCCGATGACATACCATATGAAATGGGAGCCGAGCAATATGTATTCGACCTAATGAGCCAGGTGGAGCATTTCAAGTACAACTTTGTTTACGATTATGATCCTGAAATGTTCTCAACAGTGTCTGAAAATATGTCAGTATCCGGTCCAATGACCATGCTTCAGACAAATCACACAGATATCATGCTGGGTGGTCTCGTACTCAGCCATTCTCGTGCAAGGATGTTCTTCTATGTCCATGGTCATTTCGATCAGATAGAAGAGCTCAGACTAATGGTTAAGAAAGCTTCCAGGACTCCTCTTTGGAAAAACTTCTATCTCGAGTTTTCTCCTCTAGTTTGGACGTTGGTACTACTGGTTTTTATCTTTTACGCCATCATGTTAATTCTATTGACGAGAGCGAAGGACAAGGGTTACGTGGTGTTGGCGCTGTTAGATCACCTTCTTCTTCACGGAGCCAAGTTCCACGCGAGTCAATCAGTCAACATCATATTTATTGCTTGGGTATGGTTCGCATATTTGATAAACTGCTTCTATCAATCGAGTTTGGTGAGTCTTACTACAATGCCAAGCACGGAGTATCAGATAAAGGACGAGGAGACTTTGTACGCCCGTAACTTGACGGCATGCATAAGTACAGTTATGCAAAATATTATGACTCTAGAAGAGTCTAACATAGCGTTGACTTTTGAAAACTCCAGTGAAGATAAATATTGTAACAAGTTCCTCCAAAGCATCAGAACTGTAAGTCAGTCGGAAGATAAGTTTACAGCTACTCTTTACACCATTTACCTTTACTACAAACAGCAGTTGTACAACGAATTTGGGGCATCGCCAGTTTATTCGTTCAAGAAGCCTTACACAAAAATTATATATGCTATTTATTTCTATAAAGGTTTCCCGATGAGCGAGAGGCTCCACGAGCTGGCGCTCTGGATCCGGCAAACAGGTTTGAGCGAAATGAGTTTAAATAAACAATATAACTTGAGAGCGTTGAAGTATCAATTCCACTCGAGTGGTGTAAGGCCACGGTTTGCCATACCGTGGTATGTTTTTATTGTTGGGATAAGTATATCTACAATGACATTTATCGTAGAAATTGCGTACATGAAAATACAGAGTGTATTAAGGCTGCTCCCAAAAACTGAAGACATAGGTACACCGAATGTCTTTGAAAACCAAATTGCTTTATCCTGAAGGATGTTTAGATAACATTGACTGTTATGGTACCTATCTGTGCGAAGAAAATAGGACAAGAAAATAGGCTATAGGCAATAGAGAAGACAATAATATCCGCTGATGAACTGGATCCTAAGTGAAAACTTACTATTTCATTTTCATTCAGGCTACCTGATTTCAAAAACAAGTGCTAAATTTATGAAGTTGAAAAATTTGGCCATTTTTTAATTATAAAGATCGGCGAAAATTTATAAAGATGCATGTTCTGACTGAAACTCGATGTCATCCAGTTTCAGTTGTCGGGCAGTAGATAGTCTTACACCCTGTATAGTATAGTACTTATCAATCTATAATAAGTATAGTATACCTAATCATTACAACACTCACCATTAAATAAGCACTTTAATAATCGAATGATGCAAGTTAATTCTTTAACGTTACAACAAACATAATTTTCCTCCACTTTAAATGCTGTAGTGATATTAAAATAATAGCTGTACCTATATAAACATCGTGAAAATACTTTACTAATTTATGAGTGTTACAGTACGAATCTCCTTCTACTTCTCCTGAACTATAAACTATCAGTATCTTTACTTTCAACTGTAAGGTCAACCGAACCTAAATTCCTATTTGCGAGTATGTGTTTACAAATGGTTTATGAATGGTTTATGATGATTATCTAAAGAGCAATTTCTGTTTTGCTACATGCACCTTTCTTAAACCTAAACCATTTCATAACAATTCATAAATTAATATTCCTTCTAAGTCCTTTTCTAAGGGCCACTTGAGCACTTGGTACGTGACTTATATGAACAATGGCTAATTGAGCTGTAGAATAGAGAAAAGCAATGACCTAAATAGTTTAAGAAATACCTTTGTAAATAGGTACCTATCTGTATAAGGTAACATACAAAAACACGATATTGACGACACTTACTTGAGTCGTACAAGTTACCTATCGTTTATTTCAACAGCTATAAAATGAGGGTTGCTGACGATTCGGACACAATAAATTCGGACACTTTGTCCGAATTGACTCTTTTAGCTCAGAAAAGCTCGATAGTAAAAATACCAAAGTAGGTAGGTACTTTCTAAAGTAATGTTCGAAATCCTAGTATTACCTTGGTTATTGCTACTATATTGCAAAGGTATAAGTCATGTGCAGTTAGAAATATGCGAAATTTGTTGTCAGAATTTAGACGTCTGTTGTTTTGTAGGTCAATGTCAGAAAACCGGTGGATAGGTAATAGTTAGGTATGTGCTCACACACCGGTACCGGTCGATTTCACAATAACTTAAATTATAGCTAATACTTACATAGAGCTAGTAGGTACCTTGTTTTGTGCATTAGGTATAGTATAGTCCACAAACATGCACTGAAGTCAAGTGTTTATAGTTTTTACCCGCGACGTTACGGAGACGGTATAATATTGCGTTTGGGGTGATGTTTGTGTGTGCAAACCAATGTTGACATTTATCTCTAAAAGTACGCGTCCGATTTTGATGCGGTTTTAAGTGATTTGTTTGGATTTGATTTTATGTTCTTAGGTGTTACGATGACAACTCACCAGAGGGTTCTGCAGTAAACATTTTTGAAATTTTGTACCTATACCTATAAAATGCTTTGTCCTGAATGACTAACTGACAGATCAACGCACTGCCTAAACCACTGATCGTAGAGACTTGAAATTTGGAGGGTGAGTAGTGTATTTAACCTCTAAATAAGAAAAACAAGCGTTTATTGAATTTCATCTTTTAACGGGGTAAAAAGCGTACTAAAGTATGTTGTATGACAAATTCGTTGTTTGTTATCAAAATTACTTACTTGAAATTTAGTATTTATTTATGCTAAGCTAAGCTTATATAAGGGTTGTTAGAATTTCATCTTTATACGGGGTAAAAAGGGGTGTTAATGTCATGCTCTGCGTTCCCGTTCCCGTTCCCGTTGCCGTTGCCGTTGCCGTTGCCGTTGCCGTTGCCGTTGCCGTTGCCGTTGCCGTTGCCGTTGCCGTTGCCGTTGCCGTTGCCGTTGCCGTTGCCGTTGCCGTTGCCGTTGCCGTTGCCGTTGCCGTTCCCGTTCCCGTTCCCGTTCCCGTTCCCGTTCCCGTTCCCGTTCCCGTTCCCGTTCCCGTTCCCGTTCCCGTTCCCGTTCCCGTTCCCGTTCCCGTTCCCGTTCCCGTTCCCGTTCCCGTTCCCGTTCCCGTTCCCGTTCCCGTTCCCGTTCCCGTTCCCGTTCCCGTTCCCGTTCCCGTTCCCGTTCCCGTTCCCGTTCCCGTTCCCGTTCCCGTTACAATTCCCGTTCTATCGTTTTTGTAGCGCACGAAAGAAACAAAATTTTTAGCAATTTTTTACACCTTGCTTCAAACTATCGTCATTCTTATAAAGAATTTATTACTTTTTCAAAATAAAAAATAGTCTATGTTACTCAGGGATAATGTAGCTTGGTAATGGTGAAAGAATTTTTGAAATCGGTTTAGTAGTTTTTGAGTTTATCCATTACAAACATACAAAAAAAAACAAGAAATCTATACTTTTCTCTATAATATTAGTATAGATATAGATAATTTATCTTTGTAATATCTTTTTTATTTTATTTAGGTAGCTAATTATGTTTTTTCCCCTTAAGGCGGCTGTTTCAAATATGACAGCTCGCATTTTTTGTACTTTTCCGTATTCTGTGGCCGCACACTACGAATAGTGCAAACGCACACATTGAAGCTACTTCACACTTCATTTACCAAGACTAAATAACTAGTCTTGATACTTGAAAATATTTGGTGCAATAGGTATGTCATATTTGTATAGGTAGGTATGTACTTAATAATTTTATAGGTTGCACTTGACAAAAAGAAAATAAATATAGAAAAAAATAATATATATTATAAGACAGGTTACAAATCGTAAAGTGCTACTACACAGTTACTAATATTTGACTGTGCAAAAAATATTTGTTAGGTACCTATACCTACTAATAAAATACATTATGACAAAACGGTAAGTATCGTTTTTTTATAAGCTCTTATTTAACTTGCAGTTTATGTACATATTTATGTATCTATGTTTGATAAGGTGTAATCTTGCAACTTAATTTTAAGCAGTTATCCCCAATCGATTGAGCTGAAATTTTGCATACATAATATGGTGACAGCGAGCTGATCTGATGATGGAGTCAGGAGCTGTTCAACGGAACTCTTCACTAAATAGTCGAATTGAGGCAAAACTTTGCATATCTATATACCTGGTCTGATGATGGAGTCAGGAGCTGTTCAACGGAACTCTTCACTAAATAGTCGAATTGAGGCAAAACTTTGCATATCTATATACCTGGTCTGATGATGGAGGTCGGATGTAGCCATCGGAACTCCTCAACTACACAACATAACCACGTCGCGTTTGGGCTCGTTATTTTTATCTTGACGAGAACTAGAGCACAAGAATTTACAAAAGCTTGAATTTACAAAATATATTTTTAATAAAAAAACTTATTGTCATCTAAAATCGATGACGGCACCGTCAACGTTTCGAGTACCACTCACAGAAAGTTTTGAAAGTGAAATACTGATAAAATATGTAGGTATGCTTTTGAATATTGTGTGCGAGCTATGATCTCGAAGATCTATAGACAGCGCGTAGCGAGGGTCAACAAGTTCTGGAATTAAACAGTTATTGTAAAATTTTACTAAATAATCTTCCATAATATTTTCTTTCCAGAAAAAGAGATGACCAGCTGCTCCTTTTACAAATTCATATTTTCCATTGTATTTATACTAAATGACATCACAAACCCGCAATACTTTTTAAGACCTATCCAAAGACATGGAGAGTATGCGAGAAAAAAAAAACATCTGAAAATATATATTTATTTCTACCACATTGTCGGCGTGACTAGTATATTCATGCCAAATTACAGCTTTCTAGTATTAAGAGTATCTGAGCTAAGCTGCGGACGAATGGACGGAAATGGCAAAACTATAAGGGTTTTTTGTAAACTACGAAACACTAAAGAGCACTTTCAGTATTTCGAATTAAACAATTTTTCAGGACACTTTATTATTTTTTTAATATTTAATTATTTGCATCATGTACAACTTAAGTATATGCCATCAAAAACAACTTGTAAAAATTAAAATAAAAAGCCAATTCTCGCAACGCAACTCAGTTCTTCTATCGTAAAAAGTTGTGAGATTTCAATGTCTGTCTGTCTGTCCAAAAAATGACCTGAACTGTTTCGAGAAAAGGATGGTACGACTGTGCCGCTTTTTTGCTTAACTTGGCGACAGATAAACCTTGCCTTGATAATAACAAATACCGACCTTTTTAGAATGTTCAACATTTTTGGTTCAATGCGTATCGTATCATTCGTCAGTCATTCATCAGTCGTCAAAATTGATTAATGCTAGATTTGTTGCACACCAGCACTCGGAGTCTTTTTATAGTTTTGGGGATGTTTTTAAATTAAAAATAGCATATTTATAAGCTAGGGGTATATTTACATCGACAGCAAATTTCAATTTCATCCGTTTAGTCGTTTAAGTCTGATTGAGGTACAAACATCCAAACATACCTAACATCCGCACAAACAAATCAGATTTATAATATTAAATGTAGATAGATAATAAATATAAATTATATTCGTAATCGAAAATTCAGGTAATTTTTCGCATTTTGTTCAGATAAAGTATCAATTTTTTCCATCCATGTATAAAAAAACACGCTTGGTAATATAGGGGAGGCCGGGTTAAAACCGTACTAAGGGTCATGGTACCTTTTTAGAACTTTCATTTCAAAACAGAAATGTATCAAATCATTATTTATATTTATTTAGTAGGACTAATTAGGGACACAAACAGGTTCACATTTTTCTGAAATTTAATATTTTTATTGCAATAACAATCAAATACGAAACATCTGCTTATTTCGATTTTGCTCCAACGCGACGTATGCAAAAAGGTAAAACCGTAAACTATTATCATACTGTTTCGAAACGTAACTCGATGTAACGCATCTTCTACAAAAAAATCATCCAACTCTTTCATAGTCTGTACAGTGTACATGAGCCCTTACAACTCATGCATTGTACCTAACCTTCATCTGTGTGGCTTGCACCAAATTCGTCAAGGCAATATATTATACAAATGTTATCATTAGTTTTGCATGTCCACTATTTTACCCCAGTATCCGGTTATGTCAGACTTCCCCTAAATTCGAAGAAAAATGTGACGTGGACGTGCTTCCCCGAGCGCGTCTGAGCGCTGACTGACGTGCCGACTTGAGGTGAATGTGAGTTTTGTATGGAAAAAATGTATGGATAAGTTTTATTGCATTTTATATTGTTCATAAATGAAAAAGTAAATTATTTGAAAACAAGATAATGCCACGCGGTATAGAGAAATATAAAATCTACAATTTCGTATTATTTTCAAATAAAAATATGCTGTGGGTCTAAAGATATTGGTACCTAACCAGACCCCATTTTTCGACATTTTCAGCGGTTCTTGCGACGGTAAAAACGTATTTTTTTGAAAATGTTGTATAGAACTGGCCAGTTTTTATTATCTACTATTAAAGATGAATATATTATCAGTAATTTTGTATCATTATATCCTCACAATTGTGATTCCTGGTTTTTAAATCGGTACCTGAAAATCATTGAAATACGTGTGTGGGTGTGAGCCGGGCCTTAATTTCTAAATGGACTCCACTATTACCTATTCGTGTAGCGGGGTAGATTTACTCCACGGTGAGTTAATTAATAAAGCACAGAGATTTATTAAGTTGTTTTTTTTTTTGACTTTTCCTATTACGTCCTACCTGTAAATCATGTGTTTTTAGTAATGAGTAAAAATCTTCATTACCGGTTTAATTTTTTATAATGTAGCAATTTATTCTTTGACCGTACTAATTTTAAATACACAGGATGATAAAGCGTAATATATAAAAGTAGAGCTGCATTCATAAATCTATATCTATACTAATATTATAAAGAGGAAAGATTTGATTGTTTGTTTGTTTGTTTGTTTGTTTGTATCGAATAGGCTACGAAACTACTGAACCGATTCAAAAAATTCTTTTATCATTAGAATCCTACATTATCCCTGATGGACATAGGCTATATAGTATTTTCAAAAACGTTAGGGATCCGTATGAAAACTTCGAAAATGTAACCCAAAGTGTGAAAAAAAATCCTATAAAAAACTTTATATCGCGTTTGCTGCGAAAATTATTGACAATAGAGCAAAGTAATGTACTATAGTTTTATAGAAAACATCAATATCTACAAAAAAAATATAATACTATAAGTCTAACTATTAGGGATCCGTATGAAAACTTCGATCATGTAACCCCAACGTGTGATAAAAAATCCAAAAATATCTTTATATCGCGTATGCTGCGGAAATTATTGACAATAGAGCAAAGTAATGTACTACAGTTTTAAAGAGAACATCAATATCTACAAATAAGTCAACAATACCATATGTCTAACTATTAGGGATCCATATGAAAACTTCGATAATGTAACCCAACGTGTGATAAAAAATCCAAAAATATCTTTATATCGCGTATGCTGCGGAAATTATTGACAATAGAGCAAAGTAATGTACTACAGTTTTAAAGAGAACATCAATATCTACAAATAAGTCAACAATACCATATGTCTAACTATTAGGGATCCGTATGAAAACTTCGATAACGTAACCCAACGTGTGAATCAATAGCAAAAAAATCCTTATATCGCGTTCGCTGCAAAAATTATTGACAATAGAGCAAAGTGATGAACTGCAGTTTTAAAGATTACATCAATATTAACAAATAAGTCAGCAATACCATATTTATGTCCAACTATTACAGTTATGTCACAATAACTACTTTTTCATGTTAAAATTTGCAATGGTAACGCCGCCTGTACAAACTAGGCCACATTATTCGTACCTGGGTATTATTCCTTATCCAAAAAATCACTTCATTTTCAAGGCCATATCAGTACCTGTAAATTACTTTTTTAATTATACCATTCCCAAATTCCATACCATTCAAAAGTTATTATGAGTGTAATAATCTATAGGTAGGTATAGGTACTAATATTATTATGAGGAAAGATGTTTTGTATATTTGTATGGAATAAATACAAAAACTACTGGATATATTTCAAAAAATCGTTTTCTTTTAGAATGCTACATTATCTCTGAGTAACATAGGCCATATTTATTGTTTGAAAAAAATAGGGATTCCTATTAAAACTTCGATAATGTAACCTGGGTAAAAAAATACCCATAAAATCGTTATAATACGTTACTCCCGTGCGGAGCCGGGGCGGACTGCTAGTAACTCAATGAAATGAAAAATAGGATCACGCACGACTGTGATCCCCGACGAGTATAGTAACTGTAGACATGCTCTCGGCTCTCGAGGCGCTTAGATCCTTGAAGACATCTAAAGAAGGTAGTTAGATGCACGTCCAAACCTTTTGCAGTAGATAGCATTCCATACGTGCCGGGTTGCAACTTTTGCAAGCAAATCGCTGCTTATAATAATACTAACTGGTTTCCTCACGATGTTTGATTTCCGTTTAGAGAACAGGTCAACGCGCTCAACATTTCTTATTGAAAAATGAATTGATGCACAGCACGGCCGAGATTCAAACCCACGAATTTAAAGTCAAGGTACCTCCCACTCGGCCAACGAACTGAGAGTTGAAAATGTGTTTGGCAATAAGCCGCTAGTTCTCTTGGCGGGCTCGCATGCGCTTGACGTACGTCGGTGAACGTTAATAACAAAAACGCATTTTAATCGATATAACGTGTTACTGTTTCGGTTATGTTATTCCCAGCTCTAGTTATTTTTTAATAGAACAGTGTATTCGAAGATTCTAAATTGCAGCTTGCACCGGCCAAGAACTTGTGTTGTGTAAACGAAAAAAGGGTTTTTGTAATTGCAACATCTCAAAGGAATTTCTTTTGAAAGTAGTTAATATACGTAAGTTAATATACATTATTTTCGCTCTCATAATAATATTTCAGCAACTCACACCGAAACCTCTGACTGACAAATATATTTTCATAAATATATAAATACAATATATATATATATATATATATATATACATAAATAAAATAGTTAAAATTTTAACGCAAAATTCCTGCAATGACACGATTTAAAATACACGTTAAAAGTTTATTTTAAAGCAGTACTTGCCCTAATAATGTTGGTTTAAAAATACCTAGCAATAAATTAGCGGTGACCGGATGTCAAATAGATTATAACTATATTGTTCACCATATCAAAAATACATAACAAAAAACAGGACATAAAAACCAATATTATATCAGTGTAAACAATAGGCGGTATTATCGCTAAAAGCGAACTTTTCCAGGCAACCTTTGGATGAACACGATAGAACTTAACGAAAAAAGACGATGCTTAAAGAGTAAAAACAATACAATAAATATATACTAAATATATACAAACTAACAATATATTTAATAATAGGTACGCTTCATATTTGAACTGTTTTTACTATCGCATTATGGAATCGATAATCCATATATCCACGGAACTTACCTACTTTAGTATCAACATAATTATGTATGTCAAAATACGAGGCATACTTGATGCCAGCATCTTTACCCTGCAAATGACGACACTGCCGGCCCCGACAAAGTTCTTCTTTATGTTGCTCATCAGACAAACTCAACTCCGATTGTCTGATGATGTAATGAACATAGATGTTTTGTTCTGTGGCTGGTTGTTAAAATGTATCATGTATCTATGTATTTATAATAAAAACCGTCCAAGTGCGTGTCGGGTCACGCGCAATGTATGGTCTCGTAGTTTACACTGCTAACAACGTTATTTAAGTAATTTTCAATGGTATTTGTAGTTAAAAAATCCATTATTTATTCTTCTTCAAGTACATTTTAACAAAAATTGGCACTTTAAAGCTTAATATTTAGCTTATTAAGGTAGGTATCTACCTAAATAGTTGAGGCGTCGAGAATTAAATAATCAAAGATATTATGCCCAAGACAAATCAAATCTAAATATTTTACTGATTATGGAACTAGAATATTGTATTAAAAGTCACAGCTGCACCAAACTAATAGGGAAAAAAAAGATAGGCATGGACATAAAATTCAATTTGATAAATACGCAAATAATTCCAAATGTGATGTCAAATGGTTCTTCTAGGTTCTCTTATTTTTTCAATAAAATCTTTTTGTGTCAGAATGAAGATATAAACTCGACTAAAGATACGCAGATTAGTTTGTTAGGTAGGTTAAATAAACACATTAGTCATAAAGAAGGTCAGTATAATAAAACTTTTCTATCAATTAGCGCCTATATAAGGTAGTTAGATTAGATATTCTTACTATTCTATTTGAATCTGGAGGCACGACTGTGCCCCCGGCAAGTCGAGAAGCGGCACGGCCGTACCATCCTTTTCTCGAAGCAGTTCAGGCCATTTTCTACCCCCTTTAACTTCGTTGTGGATAAAAATGGAAGCCTGAACCAAGCAGGCATTGTATGAACACGGTATATTTAAAAATTAATTAAATTTGAATCAGTAGTTTTAGAATTATAATTATAATAAATAATATAATAATATAATAATTACTTAGTCAAAGTTTTTAATTTTGTTACTCACTCACTCACTGACTAACTGACTGACTGACTGACTGACTAGCTGACTGACCGATCATCAAAACTTTAAGGCACTTCTAACAGACATAGAAGCTTCAAATTTAGAATACAATTTATTAGTGTTTAGTGTGTAAATCAAGGAAAAACTAAAATATTTTGCAATTTCGATCCAGTTTTCTAGATACACCAACTGCATAAATAATTCAAAGTATTCAAACTATTAATTTAAAACATAAAAGATTTTAATTATTGATATTATGGTCTATATGATGTTGATAAGTTAGCTAATTACGTAATAACTTAAGACAGAAGCACCCTTAAAAAGGGACTGAATTATTGAACCGACTTGGTACCTATTACACGGATCTCACAACTTTATATGGTAGAAGAACTGAGTTGAGAGACTTAGCTTTTTTTACAAGTTATGTTTTTGATGGCATTTATGTATTTATAAAATATCTAAGTATAGAAAAAAAAAACAAGAATCTTTGGTTTCCTACACGAACGGTGGCCCTCTAAGCTGATGGCCTTGCTCGGGCCTCATTTATTATCTATTGATAGGTACCTACTACAAGTACGCTACTATTATAAAGAGAAAAAAATATATGTATATATTTTTTGTAATGGATAAACTAAAAAATTACAGCACTAATTTCAAAAGTTCTTTTACCTACCAAAAGCTACAATATGAGCGAGTCAGTTAACTATCTTTTTTTAATGTGAAATCTAATATTAAAGTTGAGGTATCAAAGATAATTATATTTTTTCCTATTAATTTAGATAGTACACTGTACACCTATGCGAAACCGAGGCGGACAGCTCATTTACAATAATCAAGATGAAACAAAAAAGCTTTTAAATAAAAAATACATGGTCATAATCAGTATATAATAATTATTCAGTACCAACATACATTAAGTGTGTCAGTATTGATAATAGAGTTTGTCATGCGTAGATACAGCTGGTAAAAATGAGGTCATTCTAAGTAGGCGCCCGGACTTTAGGGATACTGTATCAGTATCATTTGATAGTAATTTAAATAATTCCGTTTTAATAACAAAAAAACCAACGAAAATGTTTTGACCAACGTAAAGGTCAAGAGACCTCAGATATATCAGTTTTCTTTATTCGGAGTCCTAGATACTAACCTAAATAAATACTTTAGACTAAGTACATAATATTCTATATATATCTACGCAATATAAAAAAAAACAAGTATAACACTCCTAACAAAAATTGTCACTAACTAAGAACTTCCTTTTTCGTTGGTTAATATTTTTTACTGTAGATAAAATATAAATAGGACGAACTGTAAAATGTGTACAAATGTTTCCTCTATATAATCTATACATATAATAAAGCTGTAGAAGAGTTCAATTCTGTACATTGAATAAAAACGAAAAAAAATACTCCTAGGAGTCTTCATACAAGTAACACAAGCAAAAAAAAAAAAAAAACATTTTGAAATTATTGTCTGTCTGTCTGTCTGTATGTCTGTCTGGTGTCAGGCTTTCACGCAAAAACTACTGAACGGATTTTGATGAAACTTTTTTTGTTATATAGCTATTAGTCCTAGGCAACTTATAGAATTTTCGAAGATCGGAATACCAGATGTGGAACTATAGCGGTCTGGGTTTGGGTAATCTATAAGAGATATTAATATACTGCTTTAGGCAAAGGTGGTCAACATGCTGTCGACAATCGAAAGAAAAGGAATAAAATAAAACCGGCCAAGTGCGAGTTGGAGTAGCGCACGAAGGGTTCCGTACCATTTATAAAAAACGGCAAAAAAACACGTTTGTTGTATGGGAGCACCACTTAAATATTTATTTTATTCTGTTTTTAGTATTTGTTGTTATAGCGGCAACAGGAATACATCATTTATGAAAATTTCAGCTGTCTAGCTATCACGGTTCATGAGTTACAACTCTGTGACAGACAGACGGACAGACGGACAGCGAAGTCTTAGTAATAGGGTCCCGTTTTTACCCTTTGGGTACGGAACACTAAAAAAGAATTACGAATTATACATTAATTCATAAAAAACTCAACAGATAGCAGCACATGTGTACCTACCTAACTACTACTAAGTCTTAGTAGCCTATTATTATATAGGTAGGTTAGTACCTACCTATATAATAATAGGCGCAAACATTTTTTATATTTGTGTAGGCTTGCTACCTACACCATTATGGGTTATTTTAGTTGGTATAGGTACTAATATTATAAAGAGGAAAGATTTGATTTTTTGTTGTCTGTATTGTTTGTTTTATGTTTGTAATGGATAAACTCATTTTTTTTGCATTTTTCGCGTGTGCTGCTAAAACTATTGATAGTACGTAAACAAATAATGATACATTATTGAATGTCCTCATTATTGCGCATAAAAAAGACTGCGAGGAGGTATATTATCTAAATATTACGATAGTTAGATATAATAACCGTTTTTGTTTCTATCCATATCATGATATTACTTATCCAACTTAACTAATTAGCAATTAAGGCTATAAATTTAGGAGTAAACCCCTTTTTGAGTTGTTCAAATCGGTCGATTCGTTTTGAAGTTATGATGAGTAAAACAAAATGAAAGCTGTCGCGATATTCCTATCGTCCTGTTAGGAAACTCGAGCCCTTTCAACATGTGTTTAGTGTAAAGGCGCAAACCCACCACGGCACACAGAGAGACGACGCACGTGCGACAAGTTTCGCTTTAAGCCGTAAACCCACCGCGGAGCATGCTGTACACCGGCACGCGACGCATTTTAGCTGCGTGGGTTAATTTGTTTGATAACGTGAGTCTGTAGTCTGAGTCCCGCTGCAGACCATGCACAGCATGCTCTGCTCTCTGTTTACTCCTTAATGGGTAAGTCATAAGTACTGATATAAAAGTTGCGGGATACTAAAATCGTGGCTACCAATGACTATACTCACGGGGCCGGCAGCGGGACCACTTGCGTATATCCGCGGATACCTATCGCTATTTAAGCCATACCATAGTCATACCTATTCAAAATAATCACATTTAGAAATGTCTGTCGCCCAGCGAAGCGGGCACGGGTCAGCTAGTATTAGTATAAATTTGTTGATGTTGCGCAGCACTATTAGTAGCGTAGGCTTGCTACTATAATGCTCAATGCTACCAATTTTTTTGTTACGATGTAAGGTACGTATACGTACGTGATGATATAAACCACGTCACTAAGCACCTAGCTAATAATATAGTAGGTAAACCTACCTACTGTTTTAATATAATTTCATGTAATGTATTTTTTGTGACACGATAAACGATTCTATTCTATTCCATTCTATAAAATTGAAGGAATTAACCTTTGTAGGTACAGATAAAAACAGAGTCCCAAGCCGAGATCCGTAGGTACATGTGGTGCCCTTGGGCTAGTTGTACACTTGTACCAGCCTAACTTTTATCTCGGCCGCAGCGCCCACCGCCAAAAGTTCGGTAATGCCGAAATAGTTCTCAAATATCATGATTATAATAAATACTTAAAAAAAAAGATTGTATCGGAATAGGTCTATGCTGCTTGCGGTGGCTCTTATACCTACTTGAATCTAAAAAAAAAACCCACAACCATGAAATATGAAGCCTACACTACATTTTGTCCCGCGACATTTTTATAAACACTGTATAATATTTCTTTTTTTAATTGTCTTCAAGACATTCATTTAGTTGTCGAGCGGAATAAGTCGCTCTATTTGTCCAAAAGTATATATGTGGCTGGGATCATCCCTTAATTCAATAAGTAATTTCAATAATTAGCGTATGCGTGTTCATGTTATGATGATAATTATTTTTTATTTTAACCGCGCTTTTTCAGTCTCATAAAAGCCAATCTCTATCGTAACATTATTGCAATCGGTTAAAAAGATAAATCTAACTTTATGACGTCTAGAATACTCATTCTCATTCATTTTAAAAATGCCATTAAAGTATATGACCTGCACAATCTGAGTTACAACATCAATGCAAGAATGTTGCAGAAATTGCAGAAAAATAAATATGAAACCGGAAGTCATCGTAATTTTGTACATGACTTGCCTATTTACCTGTAATAAAAACTAATAGCTAGTTATTAACCCCAAACATTAATTGATGCGAAATTAAATCTGCTAGTCTTTGACGTAATTAAATTTTATGCTTCCAAGACACCTTGCTATAACAATGATCCGTAGGTATATCTTGTAAAAGTAAGCTAATGGATCTTGTAAGCATATAGGTACATTTTTCGAAAAGATAAATACATTTCACGCCCGTGATTCAAGTCGTTGTACCTACCTACCATTAGGGTGAGTTTCGACCAACGCGGAGCTGTGCGGAGCGGAGCAATGACAAATCGAGTGACAAAAAGCTCAAATATTCGAATTTTATAACGTCGAGCGCAGTCGATGGTCCGCTCCGCACAGCTTCACACAGCTCCGCGAAGATGGGGTGTAGTGTAAGGCCAATGCGGCTTTATCTGATTGAAAGAAAAATCTTTGGTTTATTCTTTCACAATCAGATAAAGAGAAGATAAAAGATATTTATTTTAGCATTTAACCTCACCGCTCTGGGTTTAAACTTTTTGCGCGATCCGGTTAGGTAGGTAGGCCCAAAACACCACTGAGTCAGGTCCAAAGTCAACGACTTCAAAATCATCGTTTCAAGGACTAAAAACACCTGACAAAAAAGTTTAAACCAATCAAGAAGTCAAGAGATCTATATAGCCAATCGGTAGTTGGACTCGCGAACGAAGGGTTTCCTTTCCTAGCTAGGTATCACGGTTCATGAGATACAGCCTTGTGACAGACAGACGGACAGACAGAGATACAGACAAACAGACGGACAGCGGATTCTTAGTAACAGGGTCCCGTTTTTACCCTTTGGGTACGGAACCCTAACAAATTCTCGTATTAGGTAGTGCTTTTGTAGGTATACTTTGTGGATGATTTATAGTAATTGAATACTATCATTTAGAGATTCTAGTCACAAAACAAAAAACTTTATACTTGCCTATTTGATTCAAACTGTCTTCTAAAAGTTAATAATAATAAAAGTAATAACAGTAATACTTTTATGAACTTAATACATAACAGGGATCGTAATACAATCGTTATCGCTACCAAATCGTAGCGACGGAGTCGACTGCATTGTCATGTCCTGTAACCTGCACCAAAAAATTCAGGAGGAATTTGTGGTGCAGGTCCAGCCCTCGAAAAAGGTCGTGGTCACAATCCGAAAGGACCCCTCCCCACCCCGCATTTTGATTTTGATGTCAATTTTTTTTTGTATTTTTACCCTCGCTCCCGTTTTATATTATATTCGTCTTATATTAAGTTTTAAAGTGCCAATTTTTGTTAGTCTAGTGTCTCCCTCAAAATTATTGGGTTTGGGGGCACGTCCAAACATTATATTTGGCACATGAGCACATTTTGCGGTAGTTAGCATTCCATACATGACAGGTTGCAAGCCCATCGCCGCTTATAAGGTAAGTAAAATATTTGTAGAAAGAACGATGATAACTGCAGTAGTTATTAAAACGTGTCGCAACTACCAACGCCCACCTCCTGTGTAGCTGTGGGTCCTTCCGGGAATTCAATAAATTCCCGGAAGGACCCTTATAGTAGGGACTGAATAAAATAACCGACTTGGTATTACATGGATCTCACAACTTTTTACGATAGGAGAACTGCAGGGCTATTTTATAAAAAACATGAATATCATGTTATGATGTTGAATGCAATACCTAATGATAGAGAATAGGTACTTAATCTGTACACTTTTCATAGTAACTATTCACAGTTTATGCTCCTATACCTACGCAGCGCACGCTTTTTATGCTGTTTAGGCACCCATACCTACGCTTCCAAAATACAATACCTACGCTGAAGCGTAGCTACGCTTCAGCGTAGGTATTGTATTTTGGAAGCGTAGGTATGGGTGCCTAAACAGCATAAAAAGCGTAGGTATTATGGCATTCTGTACCATAACATGATAATCATGTTTTTACAAAATAGCCCTGCTGAGTTACGTTGCGAGACATGGGTTTTATTTTACAAGTTATGTTTTTGATGGCATCTCATTTATTTTTGTAGATTGTACTTTTTGGGGTACCTAAAGAGTTAAAACGGAACCCTGTTACTAAGACTCCACTGTCCGTCCGTCCGCCTGTCCGTCTCTCCGTCTCTCCGTCTGTCTATCACAGGGCTGTATCTCATGAACCATGATAGCGAGACAGTTGACATTTTCACAGATGATGTATTTCTGTTGCCGCTATAACAACAAACATTAAAGTGGGGCTCCCATACAACAAACATATTCATACACTTCAAACGTTCATACACTAAAAACTAATTGAATTCCAAATTTGAAGCTTATATGTCTCCTAGAAGTGCTTTAACCTTTTCATGATCGGTCAGTCAGTCAGTGAGTGAGTGAGTGACAAAATAAGAAACTTTGACTAGTTATAATTCTTAAGCTACAGGTTCAAATTGAATGAAATTTGAAATATACCGTGTTTATATTATGTCTGCTTGGTTACCAATATATATTACAGTACCAATAAATATTGGTATGAATATGATAACATGATAATCATGTTTTTACAAAATAGCCCTACAGTTTGTTTGTAACTGAATACAAAATGTGCCCTACTACAAGAAAAAATAATTTTCAAAATACTAAAAATGCTCTTAGGATAAGTTTTTTTTAGTAATTTATATGTGTGTTTTGTGTCTGTGTAAGTGCGTATGTCTCTCTCTGTGTGTGTGTGCGTGGGTGTGTGTGTGTTTAAGTTACAAAAAAATATATGGCACCTTGGGACTATTCTGTCAAAAATATATCAAAATCAGATCACCGATATGCACAGTCATAGTCACATTCATTGTACAAAAATATATAGGTAGGTAAGCGTTGAATTGAGCCTCTGCCTCCCCAGTGGAAGCCTCCTTTTTCGTCGGTTGAAAAGTTATAAATCTTTTGTCACAATTGGTAGGTACATACATATTTTGACCTTCTGCTCAACCAAACTAACCGACATAAGGCCAATCGATTTCTATTTATTGCATTTACTATGAATGACACATAGGTACCTAAGTCAACATTCTTTACTATTTTCGTAGAATTCAGCAAGCTTTTTATTTTTTGAAAGACTTGCGGTTTGAATATAGGTAATCACTAGCTGTACCCCGCGGTTTCACTCGCGTATAACTTGAAGAAATAAGAACTTTTTAGCGTATTGCCTATAGCAGACTCGCGACAGAAAAAAAAATCCTGTCAAAATTTTAATAATCGCATAGAGTAACGCACGTTGCTATGAAGACTTATGTCAGATTTTGCACACCAGATCCATCTATACATCATTTTGGGAATGTTTTTCTTATTTTAAAGTAGTCTATGATTTATTCGAGCATTATACCTACATCTACAGCAAATTTCATTTTAATCCGTTTTGTTGTTTTGGCCTGATTGAGGCATAAACATACGAACAAACTCACAAACTTTCGCATTTATAATATTAGTAGGAAGTAGGACTAACTGGATTTTATTTCTTACAAAAAATCCATTGATGCACGCTGGGATTCGAACCCAAGACCTTAAAATTAAAAGTTGAGGTACCTCCTACTCGACCAACACCGCTTAATACACTTTTATTTATTTAGCTATTTCTAAAAAAACAAATTGACCATTTTATAAAAAAATTAAACATTTTTATTGGGTCAACCCTAAGGTAATTTAATACTGGCAGACGTCATCGCCCGCTGTGCACTTGAAACGTGCCGTTGAGTCGAAGCAGTTAAGCTCATATTTCCTTGCGTCGTTTGACATCTAGAAAGTTTAGGCAAATAAAGCGTAGGTATTTGTCGTTCTGCGGGGAAGTGATGTATCTGTTACGGTTACGTAGTAACATTATTAGTAATCCGCGGCGATGTCAGCACGGCGCGTATCGCGATTTCGCGCCAAAACTTGGGATAGTCACGTCCATTATAGAGTTTATTTTTATTTATAGAGCGCCTTAAGGGGGGCTCCCATACAACAAACGTGATTTATGCATTCTAGCGCCATCTAGTTTCATTTGATGTTACTGCGTTATTATAGGTACTTTTCGCGGTCTCATGCGACCGCTCGGGTAAACCAATGATGAAAGATGTTTGCAATTCCGCTGGCAGGTGGCGCTATTTTACCACTATCGGTAAAGTATGTCGGTAAATAGGTGGTAGGTACTTTACTATAAAGTAAAAAAAAGTTTATAGTTGAATTATTGAATTCATGTAGTTAGGTTAGGTTAGGTATATATTATTAATTTCGAGTTCGAATACCGGCCGTGCATCAATGGATTCGATGCACGGCCGATTGTTCGAAAAATGTACCTACTCCATCAGCAATATCCGGAACTTGTGCAGAATTTTCTATTATTATAATTTATTATGTACAAAAAACCTGTATAAACTTAACAAAACAAAAATAATCGTCGCGACAGTATACTGTTCAAAGCAAAATAGAAAGAATTAAAACGAACGAAACGACGAAAATAATTGGCTTGCTTTCTATGAGAGAGAGAAAGACAGACAGAGAAACATGCGCACGCCCGCCGCACGGCTTACTACACTATAGCAAAAGGTGTCGTGACTCGTGACAACTTTTCGTCCGATTTTTTTCCGTCTAGCCTCCTACGCAACGCGCCTTAAGGAACTTCGTTCCAAAAACGATATTTTTTGGATTGATTGTAGCAATCACACTTCGTACAAACTCTGAGGTCTACAGCGAATTCTTCTAGACTGGAGTACAATTTGTACATTTCCATAGATTTGTAACTGCATTTTAACCCTTAAACACGGTGGGTCCGGCTGCGCAGTATCACACAAAAATTGTATGGCGCTCGCGCTCGGACGCCTTTTCATACCTTCGGCCGTGAGACGCGTCGAGCGCGGCGACCGATTCTCGAACGTTCGCGACCGGCCGCACTGCGCGCTTGACGCATGCTTGACGCCTAGCTGCTAGGCCGGTCGCGAACGTTCGAGAATGTTCGTTTTACGAAGCTACTCGCTAGGTGACTCGCCTCTAGGCGCTAAGCAAGCCGCCTGCCTGTGCGTTCGCGACCTATATACAAAAATAATCCTTATAGCATGATTCAGTATTCACGCGCGATGGCTTATTATTAGCGTATTTCATGTATAACTTTGGTGTTTCTATACCGATTTCTATGATTATTTTTTATGGAATAGTTAATATTGTAAACTTTTTTAATTAGGGTTGACTGAGAGTGTTATAAACGTAAGAGTAGACAAATATAATCAGAAAGCTTCGAACTACTAAGCTATCGGGAGTTACACGTGTTATTGTGAGTCAACCATAAAAGATAAACATATGCTGTCGTGGGATATTTTTTATATAATTTTAAGGAGAACATTTCCGTCATACATGATTTCTGTGTAGCTTTAACCATTAAGGTTGCACACGCGACGGAAGCTTAAGAAATGTAGTAACTACTCCCGTTTTCCCAACATTTCCCTTCACTGCTCTGCTCCTATTGATTGTAGCGTGATGAAAAGTATACTATAACCAGCTCAGGAGTATAAACAATAATTGTACCAAGTTTCGTTAAAATCCGTCGAGTAGTTTTTGTTTCTATAACGGTTATACAGACAGACAGACAGACAGACAGACAGACAGACAGACAGACAGACAGACAAAAATTTTACTGATTGCATTTTTGGCATCAGTATCGATCCCTAATCACCCCCTAATAGTTATTTTGGAAATATATTTCATGTACAGAATTGACCTCTCTACAGATTTATTATAAGTATAGATAATCAATCTAACCGCATTGTAAATAAACATGACTTGCAATTATAACAATTACTATCATAAACGCACGTTACTCAATTTAAAATGCATTCACGTATAAAGCAGGTTGACGTCGAGTTACCGATTGGCAATACTGATGTCACGACACGACAGACGAACTAAAATTCAGTTAAAAATATGATCGTTATTATTCTGTTCATGTTAAAGTATAAATAAAAATCTTGGAGTGATCGCTAAACAAAATAAGTAAAATAACACCCAAAATCACAATAGATATTTAAGCACAATTGTAGATACAGTGTATAATGTACAGTCCTGAACTCCTGACCCAACACTAGGGCTTTCTGTTCGTGGGTATCAGAAACTATGAGTGTAGTATGGTCGGCGGATCTTGCCTTATGGCAGACAATTTTCGCCCCTAAGCAGTGACATAAACCCATTTTTGAGGTCACAAGGTTTTTTGATTCACCTTATTTTTTTTTTTTTTTTTTTTTTGCTTTACGGTCGGTAAAAATCTGCAACCAGATACCTAGTTTGTCCAGGGGCGACAAACTAGGTTATGTGAGGTTGTCGAGCACTCTGCACTCGACGACTCACTAAAAACGCCCGATGGCCAGCCTCAATGCATGTCGAGGGGCTCCGGGATCTCCATACGGAACGCACCGGTGCCCCTCTCGCATCGTTGCAAGCCAAGATCCGCCGACCGTACGGCCGGCGTACTGTATCATTGTACCACACACAACACGCTCCGATCAGCTTTGTCTGTGAATGCAGCCTAACTTGACCTGTTTGTGGGTCAATGTCAATCCATAATATTACACTCGGTAATCATTGATCTAGGCTAAGTAACAAGATAAACAATTAGGTGTTGAAGACAAATACTATACAAGGTGATACGAAACTGAAACAAGTAGGGTGACAAGATACCTACTTAATAACGATTTTCTACGAGTTTATAAAAATATTTCAATTAATTTTGCTTCCATTACGCTATGCTCCTATGTAGGTAATTAATTATTAATGATCATCTACAAGATTCGTAGAATTATAAAGCAATCAAAACTTGTCAGGACAAAAAAATAATTTGGTAATCAGGAAATAAGTAGGTAGGTAGGTTACTTTTTTATAATTCATTAAATTACCTAAATTCAAAATAGATTTTTTTATACTATGTATGTGATATTATGTACCTACCTTACCTACCTATAAAATAAATATAGGTACATAATCATTAGAATAAATGGAGTTCCCAAAAGCGTAGGTACTTATTGTCCATTTTAGCATAATGTACGCACTTTATTCAGATATCTTTTTATAGAATTTCATGAATGCAATAATACTAAAGCTAACATCTTATTTTGTCAACAGCTAAACATGCCCAACAAGTGCGAGTGAAACAACAAGTGCGAGTGAGAAAACAAGTGCGAGTGAAATAAACATGTCGGTGATAATAGAACCGGGTGCATCCCGCGCGCTTGGTAGGGAGCACTTGTCACATCTTCCTCAGCGTCCTCCTGTCAATTTGACGTTTCAAGATCTTACACACACCGTGCAGAATGGCAGAAGTGAGTATTCTATCAAAGGCAAATCAAGAGAACAATGTGCAAATGCTATAGGTAGGTACATTGCAAAACTACAGTTTTTTTTTTAATGGTTTATTCAATTGAATATCACTAATATTTATATTAAACCGAGGAAAAAATATTTCTTCTGTGACAACTAGACAAGTTAGTGGTGGGAATTAGTCGAGAATTTATCTTAATATCAATCGGTAAATCAGTGATAAACCCTCGTATTCAAGAACCACACTATGAGATCACGCACCCACAGTGGACGAAATCTTTTTTCATAAAAATAACTTTATGTGTTGTGCGACACTGCATAGTGTGACTAGAGGCACATTGTCGTGTGCTAAAGTTGAGCTCTAAAGGCACACGGTAGCGTGCGCCATTGTGCCACATAAAGTGACGTTTATGAAAAAAGATTTCGTCCACTGTGGGTGCGTGTTCTCATAGTGTCGTTCTTGAATACGAGGGTAAGATACTTACACGCAAAATACGTGTATCTACTTGGTCTCAAATGCGCGATGTTCTTCAAACTACAAAAAATAAAACCGGCCAAGTGCGTGTCGGGTCACTTGTAATGTAGGGTTTCGTAATTTACACTGCTAAAAACGTTATAATACCTAAGTAATTTTCAATAGATACATTTTATAATAAAGTTGGTCGACTACTACGTTTATTACTCGAATACTTGTAACGCCTGCTTAGCTGTGATTAGTTTTTTTATGTTTGTTTTTGTTTTATGATGACAAAAAAAAAACATTTTTTTTAGTGTAACCACCCTACCTAAAGAGGGGGGGTTTTTTTTTCGCATACTATGATGTGGGGAGCAGTTGAATAGGTTTTTAAAAAAATATGGGTGCGTGAAGACAACTTTTCGATAAAGGGATCCGTTTGTGAAAAAATAAGCTTTGAATTGCAAAATTTTGTCAGAGTCAAGTGTCCCTCCCTCCGATTGGTTTTGGTGTGAAAAAATTCAAGGTAGTAGTAAATATAACGAATTTAAAAGGAAAACTAACATGGCTAAGTAGGCTTTTCAAGTTTACGAGTGATTACTCGTTGATGATTATCGACCAACTAAAAAATGTATTTTCTAAGTTGCTCGACGACTACCTACTCGTAACTGTAAAAGAAGTAAACTTTTTAGTACAAATATCGTTGAAAATTACTTATGTAACGTTGTTAGCTGTGTAAACGAAGAAACCCTAGATTGTGCGTGGCTCGACACGCACTTGACAGTTTTTTAAGTTTTATGATAAACTACCCGACCCGTGACAGACTTTGTCCGGCCCAAATTTCAGTAATCGCATAGAAAAAACACTTACAGAAACTTCCAATTATTTTCCTATAAACCTTGTCCTGATAAAATAAATTACGAATTTTGGTAGAATGCGTATAGAATATATACTTAGTCAGATTTTATGATAAAATAAATTTTATTACAACTTTTGGTAGAATGCGTATGTATCATTCGGTAGTCAAATTGATATCAGATTTTTTTGCCAAAATAAATTTTCAATCCTTCAGTAGGATTCAACCTTTTTGGTAGAATGCGTTGCTATGGCAACTCAATGTTTTCGGTCTGACATGTTTAATTTTTTGCACATCAGAGCCATCTATACCAAAATCATCCCTTTTGCATGTTTTTATCATTTAGGGGTTGTTTTTCGGATTATCCCTTCTGTTTTTTTATCTACATAGGTACTACAGAAAATTTCATCCTAATCAGTTAGGTCGTTTAGGTTTGATTAGGGTACAAACACGTATACAATCTCACAAACTTTCGTATTTTTAATATTAGAATAGAATAACTACAAATTAACAATTTTTGGAATTTTTATTTGTGCTGTAAGACCTTGCTTTTTGCCATATTTTATGATTCTAGGTCAACGGGAAGTACTCTGTATGTTTTGATTTAACGCGAGTAAACAAAATATGCGACATAAATGGCTTTATTTTTTTATTGCTTTGACTAAGTTTATTTTTTTTATAGCTTCAAGGAACTTTGGACAATTATTTATCAATATTTAAAATTAATACCTTTACGCGTTTCTGAGAAACAGAGTCTTCTTGACTACTTGAGGAAATATCATTATATTATATAATATCAGCTCCAAATTTAAATTTCTTCTTTATCCGACATCTTTTTGTGAAAGTAATGTTGCGTAATCTTTTATAGCTTTTGTATGAACTGTAATAATGTTGTACATTTGGACGACGACGTTACCAATATAAATACCAAAGTGTTTTAATTTGAATAAAATTAATTAACAATACACATAATTTAACTGAGTGGTTGGTGCAGTGGTATGTATGCAATTTGTGCATGGATCGTCGATTCCCAACAATGATAAAGATTTAATATACATATAATAAATTACACTCATAAAGTGGTTCCTACGGTACGTACCTAATATTGAGAGGACGGTCGCGTGCGACGCAGACTAACCCGTACCAGCGCAGCGCCTGCGATACGAGTACCATATTCAATTCACCCGAGAAGTTGATTTGTCTACGAAATAATAGAAAATTGAACTTAGAAATTAAAATAATAGCGCCATGGACGTGAAATTTATGTCAAGGCAAGTTAGAAATATCTGTTTTTGATAATATTTGCGATTTCTCTAGTACTGACTTATTTGACGTTAGGCAATAATAAATTGATTTTAAAGTACCCAAAGCCAAATCCATTTGCAATATCTAGGTACATTGTACACCGACTCCACGAGAAGTGGGATAAGGTCAAGAGGAAGAAGAAAGTCATTTTTGCCATTGCCATGTTTAATCAGTAGAAAAAAAATTCACAAATAAATATAGTTTTGTTTAGATATCTGTAAAGGACTTATCTCGGCTGTGTGTTATTGTTATGCCGGGGTCCCACGGCCCGCGTTTTCACGCGCCAGACCGCGCCAAGGCGGACGGACGCGCCGTGGGAACGATGCATCCGTGGTGGCCCGCGCTCGGAACGCTCTGTACGCGACGCGCCGGACGCACACAGGCGGAGCGTCATCCGGCGCGGCCCGTCGTTTTACGCGCCGTGGGACCCCGGCTTTAAACTACGTGTCCGATTTTGATTTTAGTGGCGCCGCGCCGTGGGAAGGATATCGTTCGTCCGTGGTAGCGGAGGTAGGTAGAGATAATAGAAGGTCGGATCCATCCTCGACCGGTATAGAAGTAACCATGCAAGCACATGCGTGATCCGAGATCATCCATGTAAATCATAATATAAAAAAATTGTAATATGTAGACAATTGTTTGGACCTACGTATTTTATATAAAAATTATTATAAAGCAACAGACTAAGTATAGGTATTTATAATTTTATTTTGTATGTTGTTGCATACCTTGACCGACTCTTGTTGTACACCGAAATCTACTGGCATGTTTTTTTTTAATTTTTAATTTGTTTTTTTTGTGTTACGTTCTGATTTTGTAGGATGAACATAATATATAAAGCATTTTTATACGGAAATTGATCTTTTCCCTTGTATTATAAAACGATAATAATATTACGACTGAATAAACAACACACAGTTACTGTTTTATAGCACTTTAAATTCTCATGGAAATCAGAAAATATTCGTTAACAAAAAAACTTAGTACTAGTACCGAACCTTCTTTACGTAAGTTAGATTCGCACCTGACTGGGTTTTTATTAATTCACATATTAAAAATAAATAGGGTCACGACTGTGATCCCCAAGTACGGTGACATCCTCTCAGATCTCCATCCAGGCGCTTAAATCCTTTGAAGGTGTCTAATGAGGGTAGTCAGAGGCACGTCCGAACATATATAATTCACATATATTATAATCATGATTAACTAACTACCACAAGAGCTGGAGCTACAGCCAGCGATACGTTCTCTTTCGTTTTCACTACATAGTATAAAGCAAAGTCGCTTTCCGCTTCCCGCGTCTGTATGTCTGTATGTATGTTTGCTTATATCTTTAAAACTACGTAACGGATTTTGATGCGGTTTTTTTTAATAGATAGAGTGATTCAGGAGGAAGGTTTATATGTATAATAACATGCTACCCGTGCGAAGCCGGGGCGGGTCGCTAGTATTATATACGTTGAAGCGTAGGTATAGGTGCCTCTACAATGAAAAGTGTACAGATTAGGTATTGTATTCAACATCATAACATGATGATCATGTTTTTACAAAATAGCCCTGCAGTTTCCTTTGAAAAATGCATTACCAATGCACGGACTGTCAGCGTGTTAAAGTTTTAAGTTTTTGGAGTTAGAAGATTGATAAACGAAAACGTTCAAACTATAGTCGAAACGATGTAACTTAGGCACGATTATTGTTACAATATATCGTTCGCGAGTAGACCCTCAGGCTACGAAACTACACGATGGTGTCGATTCTGTTCTATAGCACAGAGCTAATCCTAAAATAAAATTAAAACAATTTCTAAATTAGAGTAAACTATAAATGGAAATTCTTTGAATTGAATTTTATAAAATTACGTTTTTTTTTGTATATTTCGGATGTGCTAATAAAATAAGATAGTCAAAATTTAACTTTAGCACCATTTTATATGCTGACTAAATTTACGTAAAAAACCGTTAAATTACTTAAAACTAGCCTACGTTTTAAAACTGTCATCCTGAGTTTACGCGAATTGAGACTTTAACGTAATAGGAATAAAATGTAAAATGGACACAACATAATCGCCACCTACTCTAATTTAGATTTTAACGTAAAGAAATAGGAGCGAAATTGTTTTAATTTTAAATTGGAAATTTTAGAATTAGCTCGGTGCCAACAAAATCGACACCAATGAGTAGATAGGTCTACAAGCTTAGCGTCATCGGTGCGCTCGTTGACATGTATTGTATGAAAAAAGACAATGAATGTAAGTACCTATGTATTTTTAACTTTGTTACGAAACAGAATAAAGACTTAAATGTTCCGACTAACCGAAAAGACAAGGGACGATATTTGTTTTGAATATTCCTACATGAATATTAATGAAATGGGACCAATTTGGCACTATTCTCTACACAATAGAAAATCATCGAAATCAGATCATCAGGTAAAAAGATATGTTCGGTCATACATTCAAAAAAGCAACTAATACTAAAAAAAACATGTTGAATTGAAAACCTCCTCTTTTTCGTCGGTTAAAAACCGGTTGTCGCAATTTATTTCGGCGATTGCCATTAATATTATTACTATTGCCATTAACCCAATAAGAAATAAATTCGAACTGAGCTTAAACGTCGTAACCATGAGATCTAAAACAGTTTGTTAAGAGGTCACAATAAAATTCCTTAAAAATAAAACTCCATAAATACCTAACATGCGTCATAGTTTAATATCAAAGACTTCCGTTATCAAAACACAAGGCTAGAGTGCAGTGGCGGATTTGCAGTCCTAGCCGCTCTAGGCCCCAGGTCATGTGCCGCCCCTTTCTCAGCACTCATCATATAGATTAGATACATTTTATATAATAAAAAACCGGCCAAGTGCGAGTCGCATGAAGGGTTCTGTACTATTTTCTATAAAAAACGGCAAAAAAATCACGTTTGTTGTACAGGAGCCCCACTTAAATATTTATTTTATGCTGTTTTTAGTATTTGTTGTTATAGCGGCAACAGAAATACACAATCTGTGAAAATTTCAACTCTCTAGCTATCACGGTTCATGAGATACAGCCCTGTGACAGACAGACGGACAGACGGACAGCGAAGTCTTGTTAATAGGGTCCCGTTTTTACCCTTTGGGCACGGAACCCTAAAAATGAAAAGCGCGAAACTCGAGGACGGCTGAACCGATTTGGCTGATTTCTGTTTTGATGTGTTTGATGAAGTCTGAGGAAGGTTCTTATGAAGAGAAAAAAACTAAAAAAATACGAGGAAAAAAGTAAAAACAACAATTTTCTTTTCACTTTTTTCTATGCGATTATTGAAATTCGGGCAGAGCAAAGTCTGTCACGGGTCGGCTAGTAACTAATAAATTTACTTTATTGCTCACTTTTAACTGATTCAGAGAAAAAACTAAAAAGCCTTAGGTTTGTTACATTTCAACAAAATGACTGCACTCTTTCGCTCCTCATTTTTTATACTGCAGTGAGAACGAAAATGAAGACATTTTTCTGTAAAATTGTCTTCTAAGTCAGTAGAATAAACCATATGCAAAGCCTTCTATTGCAAAGATTCGTCAGGTTTTCAGTTCTTCTGACGATGTACCAATTACTACCTAAAGTATTTACCTAGACTAAATTACGACCATTATTTTGTTGCATCTTTTCACCTGTATTTGTCTCGCCAGGAAGCAACTTACGCTTTCGATTGCATCGTTTTTTTTTCATATTCCTGTACAAAAATTTAATAACAAAAACGTACGAATGTTACATGTACGAAATCTATACTAATATTATTTGTTTGTTTGTATGCATTGAATAGAATCCGAAACTATTAGACCGATTTGAAAAAATATTTAACCATTAGAATGCTAAATTATCTCTGAGTAACATAGTCTATATTTATTACTAGAAAATAATGTTCCGATAATGTAACCCAGGTATAAAAAATATTGCCATAAAATCATTATTACGAGTACACCAGTGCGACGCGCCGCGCCGGGCGGGGCGGGCTGCTAGTTACTTACTTACTTTGATACGTAAAAAGAGTGATTTAGGAGAATTATAATCATAAATTGTAATATATTGTATATAAATATATTAAGATACTTTGCATTTTAATTATTTCTTGTTAACCTTGTTATCATCAGTGATTTTTTTTGGCAAGATTTACCGCCCCTAATATCTGGCCGCCCTAGGCCCGGGCCTACTGGGCCTTAGGGTAAATCTGCCTCTGCTAGAGTGGGATCGAAACTTTCGAGCGAGTTAGTTAAGAGCATCCCTGGGCAGGCCTTTTTTCTATCTGGGGGCACGGCAGTGCCCCCGCCAAGTCAAGCAATAAAGCGGCACGGCTGTACCATCCTTTTCTCGAAGTACTTCTGACTTATGTTATTACGTAATTAGCTAACCTTTACGTAATAACTTAAGACAGAAGGACCCTTAAAGTAGGGACTGAATAAATTAACCGACTTGGTATTACATGGATCTCACTACTTTTTACGGTAGAAGAACTGAGTTGCGTTGTGAGACTTGGCTTTTTTTTACAAGTTATGTTTTTGATGGCATACACTTAAAATTTGAAGACTGTATTTAGTTTGGTCCTGGTGCATGGGAAAACCAAAAATATTTTTAGGGTTCGTAAAATTGTTTTTAGTTTCAAAGTAATCTACAATATATTAATGTATGTTTCAAAGTAGGCGTGTGTCATTGTATCTGTCCATTTTATTCGAGTGCGTTTCAAAATAGCATGAGAATAGGTATAGTACCTATAGGATTAGCATTTAAACAAAGACAGACACAAGTTTAGTGTTTATCTTACAAGTGAATATGGCCTTAACATCTCTCAGGCCGAGGTTGTCTATGATTTGAATGAGCGCCAGTGTACGGCAGTGCACGCAAGCAAGTTCTTGAAACATTAAGCAATCTATATATATGCTTTAGGTAATAAAAAATAAATGATAAATAAATATTGGTGGACATTTCACACAGCCCCAAACTAGGCTAAGCGTGTATTGTGGGAACCAGATAACTGAATGAACAATACTTATGAAGTTATTTTCAAACATAATTCGGAAACCCTTTCCTTTGCAGGGGAGGGGACGCACCAAAAGTATACGACCTTTAAATACTAAGTTTCTAGTAACAGTTTTTTAAGCTACGCGTTGATAGATCAGTCAGTCAATCAGTCAGTATCGCAATCGAGTGGTAAGTATATATTTAGACTAGCGACCCGCCCCGGCTTCGCACGGGTAGCATGTTATTATACATATAAACCTTCCTCCTGAATCACTCTATCTATTAAAAAAAAACCGCATCAAAATCCGTTGTGTAGTTTTAAAGATATAAGCAAATATACATACATACATACATACAGACGCGGGAAGCGGAAAGCGACTTTGCTTTATACTATGTAGTGAAGTGATGACAATCATAATTGGTCACGTTAATTGGTCCGAACAGGTGTATTGGATAATGAATTATTACACAATGTTCGTTTGCTCAGTTTTGGTATAAACGCTTATTAGAACAAAGCTCAAAGTGTAGGGCGTGTTGGCGTAGTCGGAGGTGACTCGACATTCGATCATAAGGTCAAAGGATCAAAACCTGATCGTGCACCAATAGATTGGTGATTGCTCAATGCGTTATTATAATGCTCAAACTGGGGAGGGAAAACATTCTAAAAAAACCAGTTAAGTACCTAGTATTCTAATCGGCAATGGTCTTCGAACCTGTCACTCTTAGTAACTGCAAAAAGTGTTAAATGTTTTGTTTGAACATGTCTCTAACTACTCCCTTGGACATCTTTTCAAGGATCTGAGCGCCTGAGAGGATGTCTATCAGTCATTAGCCTAGTCTATACCTACACAGCTAAAAGTTGTCTATGATCATCTTTATAGGCATTCATTATTTATTTCACGCTTGCTAGCCTCTGAACTACGATTTCATATATAAAATCCAGTACCTTCCTATCACACAATGTTGTGAGTGTAGGGTGCAACAATTTCATATCCGAGTGAGTACGACAATGTTGGCTTGATTGGTAAATCTTTAGAAAGCTGCAATCTGCACGTGCTAGGCGCGTGACGTAGTGAAGTTTAGCATACCAGTCAAGGGATATCGATAATAATCTACTAAAATTTATTTATTTTAATTGGGAACCCCAACAGCTTTTATATCAAGACAATATTTGTTATGTGGTATATTAGGTTCAGGTAAAATATAATTATAGTCACACAGGCAAACACAAAAATATATATAACAAACTTTACATGTTTTCAATAAAAATACGGTCTAACGTAAAATGGGTAGGGATCTGAATTGTCTTGAAACGTTAATCGAGCCGTTCTCAAGTGATGATTTTTTATATTCCATGCATGCAATTGATTTTTATCTAAATACCTAGATAATTCACAACTGTATTTGGATTAGTTTACTCTTATTAGTTTCACTATTCAAATGTGAGACACAAATACGCACGACTCACTAAATAGCATACATTAACCTTTGTCAAATATGCACATAATTTCAGTGGGATTTATGCTTTAAATGACAGCTGTGTCTTCCGCCTAACAAAATAATCAGCCGTGAATATAAGCTTTGCCTAATTCAAAGACAGTCATTGTCATATTGTTGTGTTGAGCTGCCGAATGGACGGATGAAAAAACAGTGCAAGCGGCGATGATGCGAATGTTGAGATGATTGTATGGAATACGAGGATGAATAAGATAAGAACTTAGTAGTTCAGTTAGCAGGAAGTTCGAAAGTGGTGCCTGTGATGGAAAAGATGAGAAGCAATAGGTTAGGATGATATGGGCATATAAGAAGAAAGGAAGATCATGTAACGAGAAGGATGTTAGGTATGAATGTAGAAGTAGAGGAAAAAGTAAAGGTAGGTTAAAGAAAAGATTGATGGACTGTATGAAAGATGTCATGGGTAAGGAAGAAGTGATTGATGAGATTACAGCTGATAGAGAGAAATGGTAGAAGAACACATGTTGTGCCGATCCTTAAGATACTGAAATAGGAAGATGATGATGATTTTTGATTTTTATTCACACAAGCGCATCACTAGTAGTTGATGTCTGTCTTAATTTAAAGGAAGTTGGATTCACTGATATATAGTTTTACAGTTTAACTATTATGTTGTAAAAGTGTGCACAGACCGACATATATGCAATCGCTATGATGTTACCGCTAGAGGTAGAGCTATCCTACAACAAAATACGAAACTTATCGATAAATTGTAAAAATCCAATACTGGACTAGACAAAAGAAAAAAAATACAGAAACTAACAATAGGTACTCAAAAGATGATTTGATATGAAGCGAACATGTCGCGATATATCGCAGGTACTATTATTATCATTATTATTACATGCCAAAATAGTACATAAATAAATATAAAATAAGTATTCTTATGGACAGTGATGGACATGTGTTGCGGGTCCAATCTCAATGGCTCATAAACGTTTGCATGTTTGGCTTGTTTCGGATATGGATGTTGTTGTAAGTACCGTGGTAGGACTTGTAGTTTTTGATAACACGACACAAGAAATCCTATATATATAACAGGCTTAGGCCTGGGCTTTTATACGAGACAAGCTGACCCGGCGAACTTCGTATCGCTTTAGAATTATCAAAATGCTGTGTTAAGTTCCCGTTCCCGTTCCCGTTCCCGTTCCCGTTCCCGTTCCCGTTCCCGTTCCCGTTCCCGTTCCCGTTCCCGTTCCCGTTCCCGTTCCCGTTCCCGTTCCCGTTCCCGTTCCCGTTCCCGTTCCCGTTCCCGTTCCCGTTCCCGTTCCCGTTCCCGTTCCCGTTCCCGTTCCCGTTCCCGTTCCCGTTCCCGTTCCCGTTCCCGTTCCCGTTCCCGTTCCCGTTCCCGTTCCCGTTCCCGTTCCCGTTCCCGTTCCCGTTCCCGTTCCCGTTCCCGTTCCCGTTCCCGTTCCCGTTCCCGTTCCCGTTCCCGTTCCCGTTCCCGTTCCCGTTCCCGTTCCCGTTCCCGTTCCCGTTCCCGTTCCCGTTCCCGTTCCCGTTCCCGTTCCCGTTCCCGTTCCCGTTCCCGTTCCCGTTCCCGTTCCCGTTCCCGTTCCCGTTCCCGTTCCCGTTCCCGTTCCCGTTCCCGTTCCCGTTCCCGTTCCCGTTCCCGTTCCCGTTCCCGTTCCCGTTCCCGTTCCCGTTCCCGTTCCCGTTCCCGTTCCCGTTCCCGTTCCCGTTCCCGTTCCCGTTCCCGTTCCCGTTCCCGTTCCCGTTCCCGTTCCCGTTCCCGTTCCCGTTCCCGTTCCCGTTCCCGTTCCCGTTCCCGTTCCCGTTCCCGTTCCCGTTCCCGTTCCCGTTCCCGTTCCCGTTCCCGTTCCCGTTCCCGTTCCCGTTCCCGTTCCCGTTCCCGTTCCCGTTCCCGTTCCCGTTCCCGTTCCCGTTCCCGTTCCCGTTCCCGTTCCCGTTCCCGTTCCCGTTCCCGTTCCCGTTCCCGTTCCCGTTCCCGTTCCCGTTCCCGTTCCCGTTCCCGTTCCCGTTCCCGTTCCCGTTCCCGTTCCCGTTCCCGTTCCCGTTCCCGTTCCCGTTCCCGTTCCCGTTCCCGTTCCCGTTCCCGTTCCCGTTCCCGTTCCCGTTCCCGTTCCCGTTCCCGTTCCCGTTCCCGTTCCCGTTCCCGTTCCCGTTCCCGTTCCCGTTCCCGTTCCCGTTCCCGTTCCCGTTCCCGTTCCCGTTCCCGTTCCCGTCCCCGTCCCCGTTCCCGTCCACGTTCCCGTTCCTGTTTTCCTGCTTTTCTCTTGAAATTTTTCCTGAATTTTCTTTGCTATAAACCTCACGGAGCCCGAGACCTTTCCAACGAATGCAAAACCGTGGAAATCGGTTCGTGCGTTCTGGAGTTATAGCGTCAGGAAGGAAAACCCGACTTATTTTTATATTATAGATGAGTGGGGTCGCATGCAACTAATAGCTAAGAGGCTCTTTTATATAAATAAAAAAAACATGTAAACTGATTGTATGGATAACAAGACAAGTGATAGCTAGTGAAAATATAAATTACAGATTCGGGGTCTCGCTGGAGTATAATGTTATTATTATGTAAACAAGGAATCTGACAATCATCGATACATGCTCGATGTGTCCCATCACTTGCAGTTAGAAAGGTACACGTGACGTGACTGCGGGTTTGGCCTAAATACGAATGCATTTAAACGCACGTGAATGCGCCTCGGTGTGCTACACGCTCGGAACCGGTCGTGTTACCGGCACTGTAATACGTAGTTACGCAGTTATTATTTAATCCCTGGTATGCCTATGATGGTAATAGAATTGGGCCCATAGATATGCATGACAACACAAAACTCTAGCAAATATCCTCAATAAGGACGCTTGGTTTTTAATTGTAAATAAAACACGTAGGGTGCGTATGACATGTTCACTCATTTTTAGGGTTCCTTAGTCAACAAGCAACCCTTATAGTTTCGCCTCTGTCCGCAGCGTAGCTCGAGAGACGCTTAGAGCTAGAAAGCTGTAATTAGGCACGAACATACATATTAGTCACGTTGACAAAGTGGTAGAATCAAATCTTAAAAAACATATTTTTTAAAAGCACCTCCTTTACATGTAAAGTGGGAATGTTATTTTTTTTCTCACGTGGTATGTCGTTGGACAGGTTTTTAAAAAAACTTTTCGATTTAGAGAGCCATTTGTTAGTTGAGTGTGTCTTTTGGGGGGACCCCCCCCCAAAAACTAAACTATTGGTTTTGGAGACCTGACAAAAATTCACGGTAGTAGTAGGTAGTACGTATAAAGTTAAAAGCAAAATTATCACAGCTAAGTAGGCCATACAAGTTGACGAGTTATAGACGTAATAGTCGACCAACATATAAAATACTTACTTGAAGAAGAAATAATCTTTTTTTAGGGTTCCGTAAGGGTTCCCAAAAGGTAAAAACGGGGCCCTATTACTAAGACTTCGCTGTCCGTCTGTCCTCCTGTCTGTCACAGGGCTATATCTCATGAACCGTGATAGCAAGACAGTTGCCCTGAAATTTTCACAGATGATGTATTTCTGTTGCCACTTTAACAACAAATACTAAAAACAGAATAAAATAAATATGTTAGTGGGGCTCCCATACAACAAACGTGTTTTTTTGCCGTTGTTTATAGATAATGGTACGGAAACCATCGTGCGCGAGTCTGACTCGCACTTGGCTGGTTTTTTTTTGTATAAATACCATTGAAAATTACTTATTATAACGTTGTTAGCTGTGTAAACTACGAATCCTTACATTGCCAGTGCGGTGGCCCGACACGCTCTTGACCGGTTGTATTTATTTTATTTGAAAGAGTTTTTCATAGCGTTTAGTATGAAATTTAACCTTATCTCGTCCGCGCTTTGTTTGGGGTTACGTATTCTCGAACGGAGCACGCATTTTGAAAATGTAATTTTATAGTTTGCACCCGTTGTCCAATGGTGATTTTCCATACAGTATTGAACAATTGAGAACTTTGTCATTTATGTGGCTTTAGCGACATGGCCGCCGAAACCTATCTTTGGAGCTTCCCTATAGAAAGACCCTTTATAAAATTAAATAAAACATTGGATTTCGTTACGCATAATAATAAACGAAAGTTCTAAGGTGTGTATTTTAGACATAAGCTAAATTAAAAAAACAATATATTTGATGTTTTCAAAGAAGTTAATATTATAAATTTGGTTTACAGAATCTTGATTTGATTAGTTTAGATTCTAAATCCTAAAGTAACCTTTAAATCAAATTAAATGAAAAAAAAAAATACCACGCTTACTTTGAACTTTCGATCTTTTGATCGCTATTGTTATAATGCAAATAGACTAGGTTCTTATGCGACTTTTTTACTGATAACATTCTAGAAACTACGCATTCTGTAGGTGGTCAATGCCTTTAGGACAAACAGACATTCATCAAGGTAATCTACTTATGCCTTTTAGTATAATTACAGTTTGAGTAAACATTATTTTTGCCTTGCTCAATTCAGGCTCAATTCAATTCAAGGCAAATGGCAATAAAAAAGGATATAATTCAATTAGCATGAAATTGTAAAAAAAAAACAAATTTTGCGGAACTATCGTCTTGGTAAACCTAATCATTTTACTATTTCGTTTTTATGTTTCATATTAGTATTATTAGCACCACCGAAGCTACTTACCTATTAAAAAATATTCCTATTCTCTTTCCATATTAGCAGGCTCTAAGTTATATGGTCCCAAATACAGTGTTATTGTTTTGAACAATACAATACATAAGGTTCGTGCGCTAACGACCCATACAAACAACGTAATGACCAGTTATGCGGAGCTCATTGCGTGCGTTTGAATTCTACGTTACAATAGGGTTGCTTCATTTAAAACAATATTCAAGTGAAATGAAACGAAAAATGAAATAGTATCACGGCGGTATTCCCAGTACGGTAGACATCTGAGCGCCTGACAATGTCTTAAGGGGTTAGTCAGAGACACGTCCAAACATTAGGTACATTAGGCACATGCCCGTATTTTGCATTAGTTAGCAACTTTCGAGGTATAAGATAAATGGTAGGTAGTTACCATTTTTAGGGTTTCGAGTCTACAAGAAACCCTTATAGTTTCGCCATGTCCGTCCGTCCGTCCGTCCGCAGCTTAGCTCAGAGTGCTAGAAAGCTGTTATTTGGCATGAATATATGTAAAGGTTACGTCAACAAAGTGGTATGATAAAATCTCGAAAAACATTTTTTTTAGGGTAAACTAAAGTAGGGGTGTACCTCCACGCTCCGCAGCTTAGAGTGAGTTTCTACCTCTGCCTGACCTCCTCTTCCCTATTCTATGTGTCACTTACACACATACGATTTACCATTGTACATTTTGACACTCAGGCTATGAGACCATTTGAAATATTTACTATTTACTGCCCTAATTCTCCAAAAGATCCGCTGTACGCCATGGCTAAAGATGCTAAAGATATACACAAATGTTCATGGACAAAGCGACAACCCTGTCAAACGCAGTGAATGTGCAATCTGATAGTCAATGTCCGCTTATCCTTGTGCTCTATTGCCTGTCGCCTAGCGCAGAGCTCCAGTCTACTCGAGACAGAGCCTTGAGTCTTTCGAAATTCTTTGATGTTCTATTCTATTACTATAAAATGCTGATAGCGTTTGCAACATCTCCACATTGTACCTACATAGTTGCTTGAACCACACTGTTGCTGATGTTGCGTAGATAGTGCGTGTGTATAGCGAAACTGCGAAACTAATGGAATAATAGTTGGTACCAAAATGCAATACCATTATTACGTTAAAACTAAAAGAAAACCGATGAAAACATTCCGACCAATCAAAAAGTCAAGAGACGATATTTGTTTTTAGGGATCCGTACCCAGGGTAAAAACGGGACCCTATTACTATGACATCGCTGTCCGTCTGTGCGTCTGTCCGTCTGTCCGTCTGTCTGTCACAGGGCTGTATGTCTGTATCTCATAAATCGTGATAGCTAGACAATTGACATTTTCACAGATGATGTATTTCTGATGCCGCTATAACAACAAATACTAAAAACAGAATAAAATAAATATTTAAGTGGGGCTCCAACTTTTTTTTTTGCCGCTTTTTATGTACGGAACCCTTCGTGCGCTAGTCCGACTCGCACTTGGCCGGTTTTTTTGAGTTTTATCTATGTGGGATCTTTCTGGTCTTACATAAAAACAACCCACCAAAAACATTCTGTAAAAACTAGCCAAGTCTCGATGGAGCTGCTTGTTTATCTCTAAAAAGTAATGAAATCTAGACAAAGTCGTGCCAATTCTGAGGTTCCTTACTGTGATTTCTTTATTATCGCAAGATCGGATCTTCGATTATCCTAGTTTTTATGGTTTTCCCTTTATGTGGCCATTAAACCCTAACTCTGTACCAAATTTCAGCTCTCTTGAGTTTATGGAAAGTACTAGTTCTATTGTGATGATCATGAGTGAGTGAGTGAGTGAGTGAGTGAGTGAGTGAGTGAGTGAGTGAGTGTCTGTCTAAAATGCGATACTTTGCTTTTGCTTAACTTCGAAACTAAATGACCTACAGACTTGAAATTTTTGATTTTAAGTATGTGATTATAGCTTACTAGATGACGAAAATTTCTGCGTTCTGGTCTCTGGCACTGCCGTGCCCCCAAATTTAAATGGGACCGACTATCAACCTGGTAAAAACATATGCGCGATCATACATAAAAAAATAACATAAAAATACTCGTTGAATTAAGATCCTCCTTTTTTCATCGGTTGACAAAGAGCCGTGTTAATTGAGTGGGAGGCAGACTTTCAATCAGAAGGACGCGGGTTTTAATCTCGGACGTGCTTCAAAGATTTTTTTTGTTATAAAAAATTTACCTATATCCGTTTCAACACGTACCCAAAAACGAGAAGGAAAACATCTTGAGGAAACCAGTTAGTATTCTTATAAGCTGTGATGGGTTCGCAACCTGTCACGTTTGGAATGCTAACTACTGAAAAATGTGGGCATGTACCAAATATAATGTGCCTCTGACTACCCCCACTAGACATCTTCAAAGGATCTAAGCGTCTGGAGATATGAGAGGATTTCTACCGTACTTGGGGATCCTATTTTTTTTTATTTTCTTTTATATATTTGAAGATTTTAAACCTGCAACTAATAATAATTAAGTACCTACTCTTACTTCCCTGTCGTCGGGTAACGTAAAAACAAGTTGGTTTTATTTACTGTTTTTATTTTGACTAGTTTGAATAAGTAGTATTAAATATGCGGAAATATATTTATAGTTGTTTGTATGTTTCATATTCATATAACAATGGATCAACATGTTTTTTTTCATAGAGATATGTACAAACATTGTTAAATAAAATAAACATTAAATTCACACAGTTGAAATGAACTTTAGCCTGCGAAAACAATAACAGTCATCGCGGAAAAGTTTACGAAGGTTAGACAAATCATAGTACTATTGTTTTTTTAATCGTCAAGCCTATCGGTTTTGCAATCGATTATCTTGCAATTAGGTACTTTGATCAAACATCTGTATTTACAGATATAATGGTAAATTTAACTATACTTATTTACAAACAAACCGATCCGTGACAAACGTTGTTCTTCTTTCATTGATAATATTACTAGCGACCCGCCCCGGCTTCGCACGGGTAGCATGTTATTATACATATAAACCTTCCTCCTGAACCACTCTTATCTATTAAAAAAAACCGCATCAAAATCCGTTGTGTAGTTTTAAAGATATAAATAATATAATGAAACATACATACGCGGGAAGCGGAAAGCGACTTTGCTTTATACTATGTAGTGATTAGGATATTAGGATTAGGATACGCAAGAACATAACTATCTAAAGACCGTTGCGAACAAGGTAGCGCTTATTATGTAGCAAAATAATATGGGTGTATATTTAGATTATTTTGAGTAACTTTTTTATTATCTATAATATAAAAATAAGTCGGGTTTTCCTTCCTGACGCTATAACTCCAGAACGCACGAACCGATTTACACGGTTTTGCATTCGTTGGAAAGGTCTCGGGCTCCGTGAGGTTTATAGCAAAGAAAATTCAAAAAAAATTCAAGAGAAAAGCAGGAAAACAGGGAAAATAATTTTTCACACACAGCGCCATCTCTGATACATAGCATGTACTACAACGGCGCCAGTACGTGGTGTGTGAGCATCGACTACATAGCCTAATAGACGCCTACAAACAAACAACTCTGTCAAGTCGGTGAGGTATGCGGTACGGGGGGAGTGGGAAAAGATGCATTCTGATTGGCCGGTTGTCATGAGTTGTCGATAGCAGTCAGAGGCACGTCCAAATATTATATTTGGCACATAGGCAAGGGATAGGGAACGGGAACGGGAACGGGAACGGGAACTTAACACAGCATTTGTTAATTCTAAAGCGATACGAAGTTCGCCGGGTCAGCTTGTCACTTCACTACATAGTATAAAGCAGTCGCTTTCCGCTTCCCGCGTCTGTATGTATGTATGTATGTATGTTTGCTTATATCTTTAAAACTACACAACGGATTTTGATGCGGTTTTTTTTAATAGATAGAGTGATTCAGGAGGAAGGTTTATATGTATAATAACATGCTACCCGTGCGAAGCCGGGGCGGGTCGCTAGTATAATATAATATGTACGAACTAGCGGTTTCGATTGTGTGGTACCTTGGTAGGTACCTGGAAAAAAGTAGTCTATTTTCTATTCCATAGTTAAGGTACAAACATCCAAACATCCTCATAAAATTTCGGATTTAGAATATTAGTATAATATAATACAGATTTAAATGATTTCGATGGAAATACATGCGTCAGCTTTTCAATGAACCTGCACTTTACGCAAAGTTCACGAGTTCTCACGCAGCATTGTTCCGACACAACAATGCTCGTACTAGTACCTAGGTAACTATCACAAAATCATTGTCAGCAAGTCATCTATAATCAGAGATATTTTTTGTAAACAAAGTAATGTCAATGTTAAAATGTAATTTCAGTAATTCTCAAACATTTTTCAATTGTGAAAAATTGCCGACCTCTAAGTACGTAATATTATTAAGTATTAATAGCTGTGCCTTGTGGTGTCACTCGCGTAAAACTTAAAGAAATCACCAATAATTAGCCATTACCCAGAGAAATACATTCCTATTCAAAAATTTAAGCGGAACACGAATGACATAAAAATAATTCCTGATTGCACAAAATATTTGGAGTCACTGACTTGTTGCCAGTTGTAGTAAAATAATTGCACGAAAAAATCTTTGGCTTAGTATAAATTTGTTTAAAATAACAATCATGCAAAAGTGAGTGAGATTAAATAATAACTGAAGCACGACATTTTATTCTTTAAAATAAGGAAAACAACGATCTATCATCAAATTACGGATTGCACAATTTTATATTCAATTTTTTGCAAGATCTCTGATTATGAAACTTACTATAGTGCAATTCAGTGCAACATTGCAAAATATGCTTGGAATTTGTAAGCATAATAACCCAAAGTAGTAAAATTCTCCAATACTGCCAAACTATACCTACGTGGGGATCATCCCCTGACACCTTTTCCCGAAATTTAGTTAGATGCTCTATTAAATTTCTTCATAGCTCATTCCTCAACATAGTTTAAGTACAAAGTTAATAATAAAATATATATATATATATTATATTATATGTTATATTATTATGTTATACCACTGTAATCAACCAAAAACGATAAAAAAGTTTTAGCTGCAATCCTGACAAAGACGAAGGTAGATGCGCCCTTTTCGCGAAGACAGCAGAATAGATTTTCTAAAATAGCGTTTTTTATCTTGGGCCCTGTATGTCGACGATTGCTCTTTTTCGAAACGAAAAAAGAAATACTTCTGAACAAGCCACATCTCTATTTTTATAATGTATAGTATATGTGCATAAAGATGTACCCATCTTTAATCACTTCGATAAATAATCCTACCGACCGCTGCAATGACGACAAACACACGGGCGGCGCGTGGTCCGCCTTTGCTTTTCGAATAAATTAATGATATAAATTATGTATAATTACTTATCAAAAACCTATTCTAGTAGAAATCTAGATCTACATATTACCTATCTTTAACAATAAATCACAAGTTGATCTTAATAGTAAGTATGGAAGTATTTCGATCACAAATTCTAAAACGTATCATTTTGAAATAATATCTTTATCGTGAAAAGTTTCTGCTATTCTGTTTTCAGCTTAATAGAAATCTAGGTAGGAACCTGAAGTAATATATTTATAAAAATAGGAGATGTGGCTTGTTCAGAAGTATTTCTTTTTTCGTTTTGAAAAAGAGCAATTGCCGACATACAGGGCCTTAAAGGGCAATTATTGAAAATTATTGGCCAATGGATTTAGCGAGCTATAGAAAGAGACCCGTTGCAAATTAGCAAATTTCCTTTCACAATTATACTTGGCATTAAGCAACGAAAAATGAATAGAAACTTGTAAAACTACCACAATCCTTGTATAAAACACCATTAACAGTATTGCGTGCATAAAGTTCTGGCCTCTATACATTTTAATAGCTAGGTACGTAGAGCATTTAGAGACAAATAATCTCAGTGCGATCCAGTTATAGAACTTTAACAATGAAATCAATTTGTTTGCAGGTTCAAAGTTAATACTGCGAGGCCTAAACGGGGACTTCCGGTCGGGACAATTGACAGCCATATTGGGACCGTCGGGAGCCGGCAAGAGCACGCTCCTCAACATACTAGCTGGATATAAGTAAGTATACAAAAAGTTGCCTTTTGAAAATTAAGTAGGTATCTACTCGTGTTACCTAATTTAACTTTATTTCAAAAATAAATATCATCTAATACTAATATAAATAACAGAATATTTATAAAATAATTAAGAATCCAGTTGAGCCATCTAAAGACCGTTGCAAATAGTCTATAAGTAGCTAATTATTTTTCAAATTGAAATTCACTCTTAATTTAAGAGTGAATTTCAATTTGAAAAATAATAGTCCAGTCCAAAATAAACTCCAGTATATATAATGTATTAAGAGTCTTAATACATTATATGTACTATATACTGGACTAGCTGTCCATCAGTATTACATAATGCTGGCTACGCACGGGATTACTAATGAAAAGTAAGGAGTTTTTTGATGGTCACATTTTTGCAATTTTTATGGGGCTTTTTGATAGGTTAAAATAAATAATGTTATAAATAAGTCGCTTGTTTTAATTTTTTTTTATAAAAAAACTTATTATTTTATCCATTATAAACAATCGTACAAAAATACAATTTTTACCGCATTATAATTAGTAGTACAAGTATCTAATTTAAGTTAGTCAACTGTAGGTATACATTTTGGACCGGGTAAAATCTAGCGCATATTTCGTCAAGGATTACTAGTCTACGTCCTATAGCTTGTTCTAGCTCAAGTGCTGAATTGAATGTAAACATTACAAAATACAGTTTGGTTGGTGTCCTAGAGGCCAGCTTGATTTTATTTCAGTACTGGCTTCAATGCTGGTCATAGGAATATAATAGCAAATAGTTGTCTATAATATAACAATGCATCGCTGAATGTGTTGCTAAGCGCAAATCTCGAGAGCACCTGAACGATTTTGCTAATTGTTTTTTTGTTGTATTCCTTATTATAAGGAGAAGATGGACAACGTCTGTCGGGACAGCTAGTCTTTAATATAGTTAGATATTACCCGTATCTAATTCGCAACATATAACAGAGTTAAAATAAACAACCGAGGACCTTGTAATCACAAAACTAAGGTTCTTTGAGTTGTAAGTTACGCGATGAAACATAAAAATTTAATGTGTTTACTGTTTATCTATTGCACATTGGATCCGCTTTGTTTGTAGACTATTATCTAAATAATTATATAAAACACTTGCGTTACTGACTAACTAACTGTCTGACTGACTGATCTATCAAAGCAAAATCTAAACCACTGGTTCTAGAAACCGAATTCCCGAAATTCAACCCCCAAGAGCGTGGCAGCGGAATTTCGAAAATAGCTTTAGGGTTGCCACTGGTACATAATATTCGCCTCTTTTTAGTCGTGTTGTCTGGTAAGAATGAAATTGTTTAATTGATGGTCAAACCTTTTTCCAGGGTGACAGGAGCCACCGGTACGATCGCTACCAATGGGCTGCCCCGGGATCTCCATCAGTTCAGGAAGCTGTCTCGGTACATCATGCAGGAAGATCTGCTACAGCCATACATCACGGTGCTAGAGGCTATGACAATAGCGGCAGACTTAAAACTTGGCACAGAGATAGGCTCCCAGAGGAAAGCCGTAGTTGTAAGTGCCTTGCTTGGATTAACATAACACTTGAACATAAGACATTAATGATAGAACTAGTTTTCGTCCGCGGCTTCGCTTGCGTGGAAGGTCAAATCATTTCATCTCGATCAAAAAAGTTTGGTACGATTGTGGCACCAACCAACATCCAAACTTCTTCACAAATGTTTGTATTCATTATTATTTATTTTAGACAATTTTTTTACGGAATGTGATTATAATAATCAAGTAGCCTATAAAGATCTGTTTCTTGAAAATAAACAGCATAATATATTTTTATCTAATGTTTATTAAATTGCTCTTCCTGGATATTACATTGTCACCACAAACTTTAAAATGTCATACGTATATATTTATTTTCTTTATTGTCTAGGTATAATTTATAGTTATAGGTTGAAAGTTCAAATTCCTATCCGTCATTTGTTTCAATAGTAGCATGCAGGTGTTCTGTAGGTAATATATCAACTTTAGTTAAAATAAAATCTTCAAGAACTGTTGCCAATTTACATTTTGCCTATTATGTAGCTAAGTATTGTCGAATAACTGTTTGGTGAAAATCGGTATTGGAATTGGTAAGGTTTTGTTTTGCCGAAAATTCATTTGATTAAATTACTCTAAAAATCTCTGTACATTGAATAAAAACTAAAAAAAATACTCCTAGGGGTCTTCATACAAGTAACACAAGCCAAAAAAAAACATTTTGAAATTTTTGTCTGTCTGTCTGTCTGTCTGTCCGTTGTCCGGCTTTCACGCAAAAACTACTGGACGGATTTTGATGAAACTTTTTTGTTATTATAGCTATTAGTCCTCGGCAATTTAATGGCTACAATTTTGGAAGATCAGAATACCAGATGTGGAACTATAGCGGGCTGGGTCTGGGTAATCTATATGACTACTGCTTTAGGCAAAGTTGGTCAACATGCTGTCGACATTCAAACGAAAAAGAATAAAATAAAACCGACCAAGTGCGAGTCGGACTCGCGCACGAAGGGTTCCGTACCATTATCTATAAAAAACGGCAAAAAAACACGTTTGTTGTATGGGAGCCCAGCTTAAATATTTATTTTATTCTGTTTTTAGTATTTGTTGTTGTAGCGGCAACAGAAATACATCATTTGTGAAAATTTCAACTATCTAGCTATCACGGTTCATGAGATACAGCCCTGTGACAGACGGACGGACAGACGGACAGCGAAGTCTTAGTAATAGGGTCCCGTTTTTATCCTTTGGGTACGGAACCTTAAAAATGAATTACGAATTATACATTCGTTCATAAAAAACTGAACAGATAGCAGCACATGTGTACCTATATCTATTAAAAAAAACCGCATCAAAATCCGTTGTGTAGTTATAAAGATATAAGCAAACATACATACATACATACAGACGCGGGAAGTGGAAAGCGATGTATATAAACATAAACATTCTTTAATTTGTGTTGGTTTTCTGAATCATTATGAGTTATTTTAGTTGGTATACTAATATTATAAAGAAGAAAGCCGTGTTGGACGAGTGGGAGGTACCTCGACTCCCAATCTGAAAGTCGTACGGTAGACATTCTCTCAGATCTCCAGATCAGCGTTCAGATCCATGAAAATGACTAGCATAGTATAGTAATAACTACTAGTTAGCATTCCATACGTGACAGGTTACAAGCTCATCGCCGTTTTATATTAATGATTTGATTATAGTAAGAAGTTGTAGTAAGATTTACTTACCATTTACTCCAATAATAATATTAATATTTACTCCAATATAATACGTTAACCTAGCTAAGGTTAACGTATTATATTGGAACTCTGAAACTGAATTATTATTTTAATCTTAGACTATTCCGTCTTTCCGCGTATCATAACCTTGCACCTTACGTTTACAAGTTTACGACAAACAGAGCATAAAGTTCCGCAAACTTCGCTAAAACAACTAAAGTATGTAAATTTGCTGATACAGTGTTACATAAGAATGTTGATAGAAATTGTTACCTGATTTGGTTTGACTTGAAATCAATCCTTCTATATTATAAAATAGTACTATTTAAGAAACTAGCCGAACCGTGACAGACTTTGTCCTGCCCAAATTTCTGCCCATTTTCAGGAAACTTCAGTTTTTTCCCTATAAACCTTGTCCTGATAAAATAAATTAAAAATTTTGGTAAAGGTTAGGTTAGGTTTAGAAATCGTATCATTCAGTAGTCAAATTGATGTCAGAACTTTTGACAAAATAAATGCGTTGCTATAGCAACTCAATGTTTTCGGTCTGAGGTGTTTAATTTTTTGCACATCAGCGCCATCTATACCAAAATTATCCTTTTTGCATTTATTTTATCATTTAGGGGTTGTTTTTCGGATTGTAAGTTTCCCCTTCTGTATATCTGATTTTTTATCTACATACTACAGCAAATTTCAATTTAATCAGTTTGGTCGATGAGGATTATTGTTTAGGGTACAAACTTAAAATACAAACTCACAAACTTTCGCATTTATAATATTATTAGGGATAGGATTGTAAATTAATAAAATAAAAAGAGAATTATCAAAATCGGACTACTCTGTAAAAAGATATGCGTTTGGTCATACATAAAATATATATAAATATATATATATATACACGTCGACTTGAGAACCTCCTCCGTTTTTCGTCGGTAAAAAAAGGCATGAATATAATTATGTAGTAAATTATAATTTTTGGAGGAATTGTTTTGTATAAAACTTTTGTACACCCCCGTCTTTTCTTGTTTTTGTTTATCCTGTCCATCCAAAGTTTGTCTGGAAGAGATCGCTTTTAGCGATAAGGTCGCTAATTGTACATTTACGTTTTTTGTTATTTACCATTTGGTTTCTTTGCGTGCAATATAGAGTTTATCTATCTATATTATCTCCTCTGTTTTTCGTCGGTAAAAAAGGTAAGTTATCTCGGAATATTTTCAAATTTAAAAATTCAAAATTATTTGGATCCTTACCTGATATATATTACACCCAAAAAACTAATTTTAAATTAGATTAATAAAAATATAATAAATTAGCTGCTCGGCCTGGCTGCTTCGCACGGGTGGTACTTGGATAAAAAGTAGCCTATGTGTTATTCTGATGTATAAGCTATATTACTATAAAGTTTCATTTCAATCCGTTAAGTAGCTTTTACGTTAAAGAGTAACAAACACACACACACACACACTCACTCACAATCCTTTACATTTATAATATTAGTAGGAAGTAGGGAAGTAGGATATAGGGGTCACGACTGTAATCCCCAAGTACCGTAGACATCCTCTTAGATCTCCAGGCGCTTAGCGCCTGATCCTTTGCATAATAATTGGATTAATATTTGGGTGCATATCAAAATACCTACTTACTGAAGAATTAACCACTAAGAATTTCAGATTTACGTTATCTCATTGCCTACAGGTAGAAGAAATCATTCAACTCCTAAGGCTAGGCAAAGCCAGGAACACCACAACAGAGAGGTTGTCTGGAGGCGAGAGGAAAAGATTATCAGTTGCCTTGGAGTTACTGAACAATCCACCTGTGGTCTTCCTTGATGAACCAACCACGTAAGTATGATAGATAGTTAGATAGTTTAAAGTATTTAGTAGTATTTTACACTTATTCCGATGTCTTTGTATTTGTAACAAGTGATAATCTTGGACAGATTCAATATTTATCGATTCAGCACTCGCTTCCCTAAAACTGCGTTTCCATTTAGTGTTCCGAATATAGTGAGCGAGCATTTGCTCGTTGACGCGATAAATGAAAACACATCATCGAGCGAACCTGTTTGTTTCGACAATTGTTCTGTACATTCGCTCGGTGTCTTTACTTCAGCTACTGAAGAACAAAGTTACAAGTTTCTCTATCTTTTAGCGGTTTAGACGACGTTGCATCCTCGACATGCGTATCCCTCCTCAAGCGGATCGCCCGAGGGGGTCGCACAGTGATATGTTCCCTCCACACGCCTTCTGCTCGGTTATTCGCTGAGTTCGACCACGTGTACGTAGTGGCAGATGGACGGTGTGCTTATCAAGGCACCGCGGCCGGCGTCGTTACCTTCCTGAATGAGCTACAGCTTCCGTGTCCGAAGACTTACAATCCAGCTGATTTTAGTGAGTGATATGGTTGCTTTCTAGCATTACTGTCAAAAAAATATTTTTTGACAATTAATTATTGTTTCGAAGTATTTTTTAGAGTCTGCCCAAAGATAAAATCTAATCTTGTACAACAAGACTCGTTTTGAGGCGCGGATTGTATTCAAAAAAATTCAAGAATTTACTAGTAAGTGTTCCTTTTTATTTACAAGATATTCTCCATCAATCAAAATGTGGGTATCCATCAATCAATCGTTATAACTCAGTAACCTCAGTGAAAGTTTGGAAACAGCTTCTACAATTCCACTTCTAAAAATATAACATTTCAGGAGTTAGGTACTCTTTTTCAGACATCTGAATAGAGAGCTCATGTTTTTTTCCTACTTTAATTTACGTTCTACAATTTTTTGGATGACATCTAATTTATACAATTTGCAACTAAATGATACGGCTTTGTTAGTCCTGACTAGAGCTCTCCGACCATACACATACAATATTTGAACGTGATCGTGATCCTTTTTTTATTATTTGAATTTTTCAATATTTTAGTTATCGAAGTCTCAAGTGGCGAGTACGGAGTCCACGCGGACAAGATGGTAGCAGCTGTGGAAAACGGAAAAAACCAGCAATGGAGGGATTTCGCCATAGAAAGTCCACCTGAAGAGATGGAAATAGAGCAACTTAATGCGGGCGGAGTGGAGAAACACAATTACAAGCACGGTAGTACGGCCAGCCAACAGTTCATCGTGTTGTTGAAGAGGATGTTGCTGCAAACTGTTAGGAATAAAGTGAGTATTGACGCCTCACAGCTCAGTTGGTAACTCGGTTGTGGTTTCGATTCCCACCCTGGAGAAAATAGTGCGATGAACATAGATATTTCTTCTGTGTCTGGGTCTTATAAAGTGAATCAGAAATTCTTATAATTTTTCGCATTTATAATAAATAGATTATCTACTTACCTACTATTAGGGCTAAAAAATAAACCTTCCTTCTAGTTATCATTTATTTGAAATTTTGTGTTCTTTTCCAGTATTACTTATGGCTTCGAGTGAGCCTTCACCTGTTCCTCGGGTTTATCATAGCAATGCTCTTCCACAAGATGGGCTATGACGCTTCGAAGACAATCTTCAACTTCGGTTTTTGCTACGCTTGTGTCATTGTCATGCTTTATATTCCGATGATGCCGGTTTTGTTAGCTTGTAAGTACCTACCAAACATAATGTATTTTTTTTATTTTCTAAGAAGATATAGAAAACATAACCTAAATGAGATCGACAATCTGATTTGTTTAATGTGTTTCTCGTTTGTTCTAGATTTATTTTTAATTATTAACATGATTGTTATCAAAATTATTATGTAAACCAGTTATTAAACGAAACTTGAAGTCCAAACTTAAATGATTAACCGCTAAAAATGTTGTTTTATGCTAATCAAATTTTAATTGTTCATAAAGTTATTGCAGATCTACAAAATAATAATAGTAGAAATATTAGGCCAGAAAAACAACAAGGTTAGGAGAAACATGAAAACAGGGATGCATTTGAAATACTCTGTTCTATATACAGTTCCAGATGAAATACAACTGGTGAAGCGCGAGTATTTCAACCGATGGTATGGCCTGAAGCCTTACTATGCAGCTCTGGTCGTCTCGCGGACCCCCCCCACCATATTCTTCAGTCTCATTTACCTGGCTATCACTTACCCACTGACGGCACAACCGATGGAGGGACCGCGGATTGCGATGTTCACTGCCATCTGCATCATGGTAGCACTCATCTCCGAGTCCATGGGCACTGTTATATCTTCTATGCTTAGTGTTGTTGTAAGTATACTTTATTTATTAGATACCAGCTTCCGCCCTAGGTTTTGCTCCTGTGGTAGCTAAGTAGTATTTGTATTAGTAGGATTGTTTAGACTGGCTAACAATAACTACAAAGTTTGGCTTAGGTCTTTGCAAATCGGGGTAACACGTGGTATGCAGCTTAGTATGTTTACTTATCTTGTGATTCCTACGCTTATATATTTTAGTCTAATTTGTTATGATCCTATAGGTCAAAGTTAATTAAGGAATGTTTTCGGCAGTATCATTTAATAGGATCACATAATTTGCACTTGTTATTGACGTACCTAGACAATTAACAAACCAGTCTATGTCATTTCAAACTTGTCTTAAAGGTTAAGGTAAACCAGAGGTGTTTCTCTATAAAACCCGAGGCCTCAGTTACTGTTGTGAATAGTCTAAATGTAAGTGACGCATCGTGCAGGTGTTACAAAATGATAACGTAGCGAAACAATATATACATAAATACCCACGTATAACTCGTAAATTTTAATGAATTGTGATAAAGGTTAGTTAGACTTAGTTAGTGATATCGCAAGTCTAATTTAGAATGCATGGCTTTTCCAACCATGTCTACTGAAAAAGTGTTATTAGAAAAATACAATACTTTCGCAATCCGTCTAAACGCAGCGCGTCTTGTTTTGGCGGAGAACGTTGAAGATATAATCAATATCTGGCAAAAAACACAAGAATATAGAGATCCGTTCCTAATACTTGGCGATGGCAGTAATGTACTCTTTCTAGAAGACTTTGCCGGGACGGTAGTTATCAACAGATTGAGGGGCATCAAGATCACAGAACATAAGGATTTCTGGTCTCTTCACGTTGGTTCTGGTGAGAACTGGCACAACCTGGTCTGTCATACTTTAGATCTTGGAATGGCGGGACTGGAAAACCTGGCACTGATACCAGGGTTAGTAGGTACGGCACCCATTCAAAATATTGGTGCCTATGGTGTTGAGCTAAAAAACTTGTGTAGTTATGTTGATCTGTTGGACCTCAATACTAGCACCACTGAACGTATTTTGGCATCTAAGTGCCAATTCGGTTACCGCGAAAGTATTTTCAAACATCAGTTCCGGACGGGATACGTAATAGTCAGCGTAGGTTTGCAACTGCCTAAGCAGTGGAGCCCCACACTGAACTATGGGGATCTGGCTAAACTTGATAAGCAAACTGCAACACCACGTCAAATATTCGAAACGGTATGTGCTATACGACGTAGTAAACTGCCAGATCCAAGAGATATGGGCAACGCTGGCAGTTTCTTCAAGAACCCAGTAATTGACTCTGAAAAATGTGTTGAGCTGATAGACAAATATCCGACAATGCCTCACTACCCGCAACAGAACGGTAGCGTGAAACTGGCCGCTGGATGGTTGATCGATCACTGTGGCTTAAAAGGGTATCGGATTGGAGGTGCAGCTGTACATTATCATCAAGCGCTGGTATTGGTGAATGTTGATAAAGCTATCAGCCAGGACGTTATCGCTCTAGCGCGATATGTACGCAACACAGTGGCGAATGAGTTTGGAGTGAGGCTTGAGGCTGAAGTGCGCTTTATTGGTGCGACAGGCGAGCTTGATGCTGAGGAGGTACTTTCGTGACACTAATAGTTTCATAGGAAATTATTCTATGTACTTATGCAAGTGTTGAGCACGAATCAAATAGCGTTAGTATTAGAACTAAAGTTTGTTACAAGTTTAAGGGTCCTCTAAGCATTATTAAGTCTCATTTATTTTGTCTTTTCAGAATTCCGTATTCCTCGGCCCAGCCCTGAGCGTTCCTCTTATGCTGCTAGCAGTGTACGGCATTGGTAGTGGAGACGACCCTCTTCCCATTGTGTGGCGATTGGCCAGGGCTTGCTCTTTCCTAAGATACGGCATCGAGGGGCTCGTGGCTGCTATATATGGCGGGCCGAGGGATGACCTCATCTGTCCTGTAGATGTCGACTACTGCGAGTATAAGAATGTCGCGTAAGTTCTTTACAAATCTATCTTCTCTCACAAATATTGTTTAATCCATCAAAATTACATTCAATCGATTTAAAATTGTGTAAGGAGTGTCAATTACTTACTCATGGCTAAACTTAATGACACATAGGAAATGAGTCACTTAATTATCATAGGCTGAATTGAAATAAAGTCTATGATATTAGGTACCTACCTATAAAGTGGATGTTAGATGTGTAGGTCGTTTGGTCTAAATCTGAACGATATACGCATTCATCGTTCAAAGTTTACAAAATCACACGAATAAAACGTGGTAGACGATCTCGTAGCAAGCTTTTCTTTAGAGCTAATTGGAAAACGTAATACGGGTATTTTTTTTTCCATGCAGTCTATCGTAAAAGCGCACTTTGCTGTTTCTTCTAAATTCTTTTGCAATCCTACAAAATCTTTTTGGTTACTGATCCCCACGATAACGATTTACTGTGCGTATTTTGTAACTGCTGTTATGCAAACTTTAACATATTGGACGTTTCTTTAAATGGAAGCTACTCATTTCGCTATACGATGACTCCTCTGATTACAGATATTTCGTGAAAATGATGGGCATGTCCGGCGTAACATTCTGGGCTGACTTCGGCGTTCTAGTCGTAATGCTCGTCGCTATGAACCTGGCCGGGTATTACCTGCTTCGGCAGCGGCTGTCACCCAACTACGCTTTCCGAGCCATAAAGGTCATCGGCAACTTCGTCAAGACCAAAATGAGTTCTTTGAGTTGATAATTAAAATATTTTCAAACATACTTGATATGGTTAAGCGCGAATTAGAAAAATAGAGATAGAAGAATGAATCAGAATGCTTGCATTGGGATGATCTAATAGGTTTCCTGCCTGGTCTGCGCTGACCTTCAAGGTTCTGGAATGGTAATGATTGGTTGAAATCTGAATGGAAGTGGAAGAGATGAAGAATAAGACTGGAAAGCATTGATAAGGCATGTATTTTGTAAGAAGCGATCTGAGAGAAATTCAAATTACATTCATAGGATTTATTTCCATCAAAAAGACGTTCATAAACATTGTGATCACCAAATCAAATTAATCTTCGTTCAAAACTCAGATTGTACAGAATATGCCCATAACCGCGCCATACGCCATACATAACCCATACGCTAAACTGCTCCCAAACGAGTCCATCTCTATATAAAACTCTCTATAGCAAACTACTACTACTTATGTGTTTTTTGCATAGGGATAGACTCTTTGGAAGTAGTTTTGCGGAGATTGTTAATTAATAATAAAAATATTAAACATACTATATTAATATTTTTATAATTAATTCAAAACATAAAACACTAGGTGTTAGGTAGCACTAAGATAAGATTCTCATTTTTTTAGTGGACCAAAAAGGAACTAGGTAAATAATTATGATTTTTATTATTATGGTTTATTTTTTTATAGGTTAATATTACTTAGGTATGGTAAAACTATGAAGGTTATTTTTTAAGAAAGGATCTATAGTTGCTTTAGTTCCAGTGTGATGTAGGATTTATTGATTTATAGTTATGTACTTCAAATAATTATTACGCTAGGTAAGTTCCTACTTATAATATTTTTAGTTTAGGTTATTTTTACCATATTTTGTCAAAAGTCCACAAACTGAACTAATTAATTTGTTTTTTCTCTGCCATTAGATTTGATAAGTAGTTTCTGAGACTGAGTGATAAGGTAATAACTTATTATTACTTTCTAAAATATTTACGTCGAAACGAAACGTTAAATCACAAAAATATATTTTAGTAAATAAATAAATTAAGGTACAGTAGAGGTACCTCTCACAGTGGCTTAGACTTTGTGAAGTCTAATATCCTACAAAGTAGAGTTATATGTATTAAATACTAGCTTCTGCCAGCGACTTTGTTCGCATGATACCTGGATAAAAAATATCATGCTATACCAGGACATAAAAGCTATGCATATTCTAAGTTTCATCCAAATCCGTTCGGTCTATTGAGCGATTGAACCAAACAATCCAAACATACTACGTCCTCGCAAACTTTTGGATTTATAATAATCCTACTAATATTATTTGTAAGTATGGATGTTTGTTATTCTTTCACGTAAAAACTACTGAATGGATTTTAATGAAACTATACAATAATATAGCTTATTCATCAGAATAACACATAGGCTACTTTTTAACCGACTACGGTAAAAAGAGGGCATGTTTTTACGCGATAAGTATTATAAGTCGGAAAAAAACTGCCTCCGAGAGCTATCTTAGTGTGTTATTGTTTGTATTAAATAGTTGTAAATCAAAGTCCGTGACAGCATATTTTTTATGTGAAAGCCGTTAAGGCCCTGTATGTCGACGATTGCTCTTTTTCGAAACGAAAAAAGAAATACTTCTGAACAAGCCACATCTCAATTTTTATAAATATATTACTTCAGGTTCCTACCTAGATTTCTAATAGCTGAATACATAATAGCAGAAACTTTTCACGATAAAGATATTATTTTAAAATGATACGTTTTAGAATTTATGATTGAAATACTTTGATACCTACTATTAAGATCAACTTGTGATTTATTGTTAAAGATAGGTAATATGTAGATCTAGATTTCTACTAGAATTGCTTTTTGATAAGTAATTATACATAATTTATATCATTAATTTATTCGAAAAGCAAAGGCGGACCACGCGCCGCCCATGGATCAGTACCACCGTGACTACTGTCAACGTCAGACGTGTGTTTGTCTTCATTGCAGCGGTCGGTATGATTATTTATCGAAGTGATTAAAGATGGGTACATCTTTATTCACATATACTATACATTATAAAAATAGGAGATGTGGCTTGTTCAGAAGTATTTCTTTTTTCGTTTCGAAAAAGAGCAATCGTCGACATATAGGGCCTTAATGTAGATAAACTTAGTAATATCATAATTGCGAAAGTTTGTTGAGTTTGTTTGTATGTTTGTGCCTCAATCACGCCCAAATATTACGGATTTAGTTGAAACTTAGAACATGCATAGCTCATGCCCTGGAATAGCTTATAGGACACTTTTTATCCAGGTTACACGCGAGCGAAGCCGCGGGCGGATGCTTGTAGTAAGATAATAAGATTAATTATATTGTTAAAACGATTAAATATGATGAATTCTCCAGATGGTATTATGAATCCTGATATTAGAGGATTTGTATTGATTGTTACCTAAGCCCGAACAAGTAGCAGTCGTGTATTTAGAATGCTTGTATTGTAAAATAAGTATTTCCTATAGCTTCTAAGGTTTTGGGATCTGACGCAGTTTAGCAAACAGCATTTGAAAATAAACAAGTTTTATCCATGTCCGCATTTTATTTACCGAAATGTTTCACTAAAATAAAATCACGTATTCACTTACAAAAACAAAATGCAAATTCAATGTAACCATGACTAGGACAGCCAAGAAGTGCCCAAAGCTAAATGAATATTATGTTCACAATCATCTTTCTATGATCTTGTGCTGCTAGGTGCCAATATAAATTTAACTGTGCAATTTATTTGCAGTAAGTATAATGTGTAGGAAACGACAAAAGTGTTATTCTAAAAAAAACTATATCTATCAACTCAAGTACCTACCTACGACATTCAAGAACCTATTAATATCAAATATTACTCTTATATTTTTACTTGAAAACGTATTTGCTTACATTAAACTTAATTACATAATTATAAAATATCAACAATTGATTATTTTAGGAATGTTAAAATGAGCATTAATTTATATTGCGTATTTTACGAGTAGGTTCTGCCTACTAGTAAAATAAGTTAGAATTAGTTGGTTACTGTAAATTGGTCTTTTTAATCCAACAATTTTCTGTTGGTCCAGAAAAAAGGATACTATTTTATTTGTTCTTATTTTTGAAACACATAGGTATTCTGCAAAGAAATGCATTTCATATGACATAGGAAGTCGCAAAACTTTTAGGATACACTTAGTCGTTTATTGCAATCACATGACTACAAAATAATGATTAAAATTTACTACTAGTTTTATTACTAGATAATTTTGTGTTGCTTGTTGTATTATATAAATTATAATTCTTGTAACACCACACGCAACCTAATTAGGTAGGTATACAAAAATGGCTAAGATATTTTATGTAGGTAAGTACCTGTCTACATCGATGACCTTTTTATATATTACTTATTTATATTGATGATGTCGTTTTATGAAAATAAAAAATATTTCCTGGTAATTAATCACTACATAGTATAAAGCAAAGTCGCTTTCCGCTTCCCGCGTCTGTATGTCTGTATGTATGTTTGCTTATATCTTTAAAACTACGCAACGGATTTTGATGCGGTTTTTTTAATAGATAGAGTGATTCAGGAGGAAGGTTTATATGTATAATAACATGCTACCCGTGCGAAGCCGGGGCGGGTCGCTAGTTATGGATATTTGTAATTGTGATGACGTTACTCTTTCAATCTCCTAGTAGTTTTAACCAGTGTAATTATAGTCAAAGGAAGCTCAAATTACATTATTTTATGAGACATTATCTTAATGTATGAAAAATACAACATAGAACCAATTTTGGCAGTGACATTGTTTATTCGATGAAATAATAATACGTTCAGTTAATAATTCTGGGATATTACTTATCAAAAATGTATAAAACAGCTTACCTGTGAGGAATGTTGCTATTAGCTATAATAAATGTGGTAGATATTGTGACGCAGACCTGATTAGCGTTAAGTAGGTATATCTTTGAATTTACTTACATACTACAAGATACATTGAACATAATAAGGGTCTACCTAAGGATATTCATAGTACTACATTTCAGCCAAGTTTAAATCCCTAATTAGCCAAGAACACAAAGTACCTAGGTACTCGTAATAGTAAAAAAAAAACTATTTACACTATAATATTTTTTTAAATCACGTAACAAATTTAAATAATTCATAAGTATAATAAATAAAATAAAGAGTATTAAACAATAAAAACTAATATTATTGGACGTCAATCATGGAGTACCTACTTAAAAAACTAACTATTTTTAAATGATGATAACCTAAATTAATTGATGATATGCACATAATCTAAGAAGCAAAAATATACATAATATCTATACTTATAATAACTTGTACTGTAGGCCAACATTAACGAAATTTTACCACACCAAAAGACAGACCCAAAAAAAATATACCTAACAAAATATGTATAACAAAGAAAAATAAACGAACTTTACTATAAAACAATTTTGTTCAATTTATAAATATAACAATTTAGAAATATAATTTATGTTCAATAACAAAATATTTAAATTGAGATTTCGGTATTATTAATTACAATGTTCAATTTGTGTACTAGATATTTTATTGATATTAAATCTTAATAACCTACCCCTTATGTTTATTTATTACAGACATAGAGAACATAAAATCTGGTGTCTTCTACAAAATCCATTCCATTATCCCGGCACTTGCGTTTCTTAATTTATTTCTACATTGGTAACTACATTATTATTAAAGATTCATATCCTACTTATGAGTTTGTGACAGATAGGTTTATGGATAATAAGATTACTAGCATTAGATCTCATTATTCTTTCTAAAAATCGTTCAAAATGTTTTTAAAATTAGAGTTCTAATTGTTGAAACAGACAATGTTTCTTTTAATATCATAAGAGTTGCGTAGCATTTTGAAAGATGTACCCTAGAGTCGAGATGGATGAACAACATGTGGCTTACCACGAGCTCTTAAAGTAATATTCAAACAGTACTACTCGCGGTGCGAAAGTGACAATGTTATACGAGTTCGTACTTTAAGAGATTATGAAAAGCTTCTGAACAGGAATATCCAAATTCATGAAACTAAATAATAGTTTTGGCACCTTGTATTTACAGTGAAATGTATGTATTTTTTTAACAGGTGCCCTCTACGAAATGCTTGTATTGCTTATCCTCTAAACTACTTTACCTATGTATGTGATGTTGTATAATTACCTATTAATTTAGCTATTGTGACCTTATCTGTTGTCATTTTTATGACTATCGACTGTAATAGTCGACTTTTGTCGACTGACTGCTGTGCAAAAATATTTCGCAGTTAGTATAGAGTATCTAAGCACCTAATAATATTTAATTAGGTTAGTTACAGTTTTTTAAGTAGTAACACTATAGGTTTACTTTACCTACTATCATCAATAATATAAATTGCCCACAATTTCAGTACAGAACCTCTATCACAGAGAATAGGCACAATTTTAGAAGATAAACTGCTGACTAGGTTTGCCTTCGTCACACTGTTCTAGGTACAGCGCTGCTCGATCCGAGTCTAAGCACGCGTTGAGCTTAGCATGCCTGATCATGAGCCCTTTTCGCCTCCATAGCTGGGCGTCGTCAATTGAATCGCAAGCAGCGAGTACAGCCGACACGCGGTCGTCAGCTGAAAGCGACACACAGAGACTGTGGTGGCGGATCATGCTGTTCTCGAACCGCCATTCTTGATTTCCACCCGTGTTGTGACAAGGGTACATCCCTGGAAATTTAAAAAAATATTAGGTGGAGGTCATTTTTGGACATGCGCATTACTATTGCAAGAAGATCTGCATTAATGTTTTAGGTGGCCTTATAGTGTCCATACAGTAATTCTCCTGGCGAGACGATCTGACGGCATGCTTGACTATTCAAGATAAGGCGGAAAAACTCTCTTTCCATCTCATTCTACCAATCAGCTGCAGCTTCAAAGTAAGTCCATCCTATACCGCGCCTTTCAGTGGCAACTATTCCCTATGAGCGCCAGGAAATAAACATATCAAGATGGAGAATTTAATTTTGAGAGTTAGTACAAACCTAAAGTGCCGTCCACCAGGTGTCCCATAGTATCCATACACCGAGTCCCCTGACGAATGGCGTGTGCGGCGCCTTGTAGCGCCGGCACCTGCAGCTCTGGATACACGTGCTCCAGATACCAGCGGAACGGTTTGCAATGGAGCTTCTCCCGGAGATTTGTGCGTTCTGAAATGCTGGAACAAAATTTTATGAATCAGCGTTATATGCCTACGAACATACGATGATACCTACTAAGACAATAATAAAAGCACTTTAAATAGTGCTTTTAACAAGTATTTAACTTACTCTCCGAAATTGACCTGCTTGGCCAGAGGCTGTGACTTATAGTACAGTTCCTTGTAGTCGTCCATCCAGACCTCGGCTGCTCGTCTAGTGTTCCTTGCGAACACGGCTCCAGATCCCCCAGGAAAAGTGTAAGGGTGGCGCTTGCGAAATACGTGGCCGACTCGGGAGCACGGGACGATTTCGAGAGAACCACCGCACTGCCATACTCTGAAATGGTAATGTTTGCTCTTTCAATACTCAAAAGGAACTTGAATGTCAAGAGTCGTAAATCGTGCACAAACGATATCTCCAACTCCAAGTTCTATCCACTCCAGACGTTTATTTTTATGATGTACCTAATTGCCTACCTTGCTGAGGTATTGCCTGTCCATGTCCATGCCAAATAATTCACCAGCTATCATGGAAGTTCTGATCACAAAGAAAACAAAAAAATTATTTCTAGTAATAAATTCAATCTTGCCTAAACGATATCTCCAAGTTTTCTCCTCCCCAGACGTCCATCTTCATGTCGTACTTCCCCAATTTGTTGAAGTATTTCCTGTCCATGCTGAAGAGTCCACCGGCTATCATGGGGGTTCGAATCACTTGAGTAGGATCGGTAAGACGCGCGCTCCTCTCAGCAGCAGAGAGGTATTCCCACTGGAAATTGAGAATTTAAATGTTAAAAAGTATAACTTCACTACATAGTATAAAGCAAAGTCGCTTTCCGCTTCCCGCGTCTGTATGTATGTATGGTATGTTTGCTTATATCTTCAAAACTACTCAACAGATTTTGATGCAGTTTTCTTTAATAGATAGAGTGATTCAGGAGGAAGGTTTATATGTATAATTACATGCTACCCGTGCGAAGCCGGGGGGTCGCTAGTACTAGATAAAATATTTATTTTTAATTGTACATAAGGATTTACATTTCAGAGTAAAATTGGTGATCTGTTTTTAGAAGACTACTTACAGTTAATTTAGGTACAGAAAGCTAAGATATGTACTAAAACCACCAAAAACTAGAGTTCTAATAGAGGTACCTATACAAAGTATACAAACTTTGACATGAAGTGAATTTTAAGCGACCTTTTGAGAAAATGTCAGCAAGAGGAAACTTCTCTAAAGTATTAAACAAAACTATACAAACTATTAGGTATTTGTAAATTTTGTAATACGTTGACGAATTTTTCATACCTTCGAGATTGGTCGTATTAGTTCATCCAGTCAAAATGTCATAATATGGTCTTAGAATTAGATATTTACTAAATGTAAAATTTTATGTTAGCACCAATAAATATACTTTTTTGATAATTAAATATGGTGTTTAACCTTTTACCTAGCTGAAATAATTAATATTTATAGACAAAATTAGCATAGAATAAAAAATAATTTGAAAATGAGGTAAAAATTAGTATATATCAAAATAAAAGTTCTTTATTGCTGAACTGGCTTGTATTTTATTGATGAAACTTAAAGGCCATAAATACTAATTTTCCAATGAAATTTCGTAAATAAAACTAAATTTACTAATAACATTTTGGGGGGCAGAGAGGGGTGAGGGGGACCACAAAACTGGTTGGCAACATGTGTTTATTGGATGTCCGGGATCTATACATTATATATTATAAGAAGTCAGAATGAGGTCCGCAACCTGCGCTAATTTCAGCGCAGGCTGTTTACCATCATCAAATCATATATCGAATTTACCTTTCTTAATGACGTATGCTGTTTCAATCACTACATAGTATAAAGCAAAGTCGCTTTCCGCTTCCCGCGTCTGTATGTCTGTATGTATGTTTGCTTATATCTTTAAAACTACACAACGGATTTTGATGCGGTTTTTTTTAATAGATAGAGTGATTCAGGAGGAAGGTTTATATGTATTAAACCCGTGCGAAGTCGGGGCGGGTCGCTAGTATTAAATAAGACAGGCTTGTACATTTGGACAGTTGGCGGTTTACCTTGAACACCAGATTCCAGTCGAAGCCGCCGCGCAAATCGGCCGACGCACCGATGTATTGGAACGTGTCCATGCTGATGACATCGATGACAGGGCACACTACTCGAGTTGGGTCCTGAAAAGAACATTTTAGTGTGAAATTAAATCTGAAATAAATCTGAATGTGTATAAGAGGTTTCGGACTAAATAGTAAATGGATAACTTTTTAAATCCGGATTCATGCATTGCTTATTTCATGCATGGTGTCAAATTATAGCAAAGTAAAACCCGTTCGGACACCCTCCAAAGGTGACCCTCATGGCACCTACAGAAAACGATCCAGGTTTTTTATAGTATAGGTTTTTTTCGAAACGGGTAAAAATTATGCTCATATTTTCGCGCTCCACCAAAATATGTAAAGGCCTATCCCACCAAAAACATTCTGTAAAAAACTAGCCAAGTCTCGATGGAGCTGCTTGTTTATCTCTAAAAAGTAATGAAATCTAGACAAAGTCGTGTCAAGTCTGAGGTTCTTTACTGCGATTTCTTTATTATTATAGAATGTTGTGTGACTTGGCCGTTGAACATTCTTTATACGTTAGTGGGTACAAGTCAATTTTGTTTACACGTAATGTTATATCTGTTGTAACTACCTATGTTTGTTAAGCGAGATAATAGCCAATACAGGTATTGGTAATTGGACGCTAGTGTCTTATTTTAGGCTGTTGTTGATCGTGCAACACATGCATTCAGCATTGACAATGCTGACTTCTGCTGTCTTTGGAGCGTCAAATCGACCACCGATCTAACATAAAATAGACGTATTTTTTATACTGTTTGTTTCAGGCTCGCCTTTATATAAGTGTTATTGAAATACGCAGCTTTATCAAGCCTACAATTGACTGGTTATTGAATCAACGTTTTCTAAGTGGCAATTTTCCATCGTTAATGGGTAGCGGTTCTGGCGACAGATTGGTGCAATGGTGTCATGGAGCACCTGGTTTTATACCCTTGTGTACTCTTCAACGGCCAAGTCACATAACATTCTATAATAATAAAGAAATCGCAGTAAAGAACCTCAGACTTGACACGACTTTGTCTAGATTTCATTACTTTTTAGAGATAAACAAGCAGCTCCATCGAGACTTGGCTAGTTTTTTACAGAATGTTTTTGGTGGGATTTCACTTCTTTTTTGTAGAAACGTGGGTGTACAGGTTGCTTGGGTATCAAATAAAACACCTCGAATGATATAACTATCAAACGTGTCCGCTTCGCTCGCAGGCCTCGCTTTGAGTGATCCGATGAACGCTCGGTATTCGTATATTCACTCGGCTAGCCTCGGGAATCGAAGACGTTATCATCACTTTAATATTCCGTATACACTACAGTGGGCTTATTGATTTATTTTATTAGATTTTCTTATTTGACACAGTTTTTTTTCTGTTTATGAGTAGTTTTTTTATTATAAAATCAAATCGTAAGCGCGTTTAAAATACAGTCAGCGCCATCTAGCGACGGGTGCGGGGGATCACCGCCACTCTTAGTCCAATGCATTATATTTTGATCAAATTTTGAGCGAAATTAATAATTTAGTTTATTTAATTTGTTAATTTGTTTATTCAATTTGTGTAATGTTCGAGTAGAATAAAGTTAATCGTTCGACTATTTCTTCTTGTAAACTTGTAAGTATAAGTTAAGTAGGTATAAAAGCCAGTCTAGTCTTATCCAGAGTTTTCCTTTAATTTTATTTCGTACTAGCAGTCCGCCCCGGCGTCGCACGGGTGTAATAATTATATCATAGGTAATTTTTTTACACCTTGGGTTAAATTATCGAATTTTTCATAAGGATCCCTAATAAAACATTTAGTATCGCAGACTTTTTATGTAGATATTGATGTCCTCTTTAAAACTGTTGTACATCATTTTGCTCTATCGTCAACAATTTCCGCAGAGTACGCGATATAAGGATTTTTTTTGGATTTTTTTCACACGTTGGGTTACATTATCGAAGTTTTCATACGGATCCCTAATAGTTAGACATATGGTATTGCATACTTTTTTGTAGATATTGATGTCCTCTTTAAAACTGTAGTACATTACTTTGCTCTATTGTCAATAATTTCCGCACCAAACGCAATGTAAGGATTTATTTTTTATTTTTTTCACACTTTGGATTACATTATCGATGTTTTCATACGGATCCCTAATATTTTTGAAAATATACTATAGCCTATGTTCATCAGGGATAATGTAGGATTCTAATGGTGAAAGAATTTTTCAAATCGGTCCAGTAGTTGAATATTTTATGTAAAGGCGGTATGTCGATCTCTAATAGTTTGGTTAGGCTCTTGTGTTTTCTTATCAGGGTCACCAGGTACTCCAGATCTTCGATTATCCTAGTTTTTATGGTTTTCCCTTTATGTGGCCATTAAACCCTAACTCTGTACCAAATTTCAGCTTTCTGAGTTTATGGGAAGTACTAGTTCTATTCTGATGATCATGAGTGAGTGAGTGAGTGAGTGAGTGAGTGTCTGTCTAAAATGCGAAACTTTGCTTTCGCTTTACTTCGTAACTAAATGACCCACAGACTTGAAATTTTGGATTTTAAGTATGTGATTATGGCTTACTGGATGACGAAAATTTCAGCGTTCTGGTCTTATCCAGAGGTTCTCAAATAGGGGCCTGAAAATGCGGCGAAATGGTTCCAGTAAAGGATGGTACGGCAGTGTTTGCTTCGCGCTCGACTTGGCGGGGGCACTGCCGTGCCTCCAAATTCGGGTTCTTGAGTGTTTACCTTTACCTTACTCAACTTTCGATACGTTTTCAAGCTCCCTTGAGATTTTCCAGTACCTACTTGTGCCCCAAAAAATGCTTCCTAAAGATTAATTCTTATCATCAATGTGTTGTGTGTTTTGCTCTTCACGCTGCTTTGCCATAAACTGAATGGTAGGCATTTATCTTTTTTATTTCCAAATAAGTAGGTAGGTAGTTAGGTCTATATTATGAATCCATTTATGATTGTAATTTCACGAACAATTTAACGTGATTATGTATGAGTCAGCAACACTGTTAGTTATTCAGTGTTTGTGTTATTTTGTGTGGACCATGACCTAAATAGAGACTGAAAACGTTCTAAACACACTTCTATTCTAGACCAGGGCCGGATTATCTATAAGGCAGTGTAGGCAACTGCCTACAAAAGCCCCGTATCATAAAGTAGATAATAATTTTATTAAAAAAAAAATTGTTACCAAAGAGTAAAAAGAAAGAAAAGGAGAAGCTCTTGCAAGAGAAAAGGAGATTTGAATTGCCTAGGAGCCTCGAAATGGTTAATACGGCCCTGTTCTAGACGTAATGATTATTGATAAGTCAGAGGCTTTGATTATGTTAGGTATATAATCAAAGGTCATACTTTTAAGTATCAAGCAAGACAAGAAGATCTAAGATTATTGTAACAAGCGGGTGTGTTATAGCGAAGTAACATTATTAACCAAAAATAAAATGTGACGAAGATTAGAACTACTTAAATTACGGCAGCAAATATTTTTATATATGATTCTATAGATCTAAAAGATAATTTAATAAACGACCTAGCTACAGCCAAATATTGAAAGGAATCAAAGTGCATCACGTTTCTTTATCATAAGATGATTTCCAACCACAATTTCGATATTGATCAACCAACGACCTTGAATATTAAAACATCATCCGGCCTTTCATTGCCATTCGTTGACATAATGTCAAGGCTGCGACAACTATTATGAGAAACCGGATTCGTCGGTGCTGTAACGTCATATTAAGTGGGTATGAGTTTCTTGTGGGGTCGAGTGAAGCGACCAGCGTGAAGTGCCACTGGACACTTGATTCTTTAAACGAGTGCTAGGGGAAATCTGATGAAGAGCAAAAGGTCACACTGTACTTATGTCCTGCATGAGGCGTACTAAGCCTGAACGCCATAGCTCAAGGACCCGGTTGTGGTTTCTACCCCGGTTTTAGTAATTTTCAATGTTGGTAGTCAATAACTAAGCATAGCAAACAAACTTGTTTAAAATCGATAGTTAATATAATTCTTTGTCTATGGCCCGTTTTGATTAGTGATAGTTGTGTGCGTATAACTCTAGACTTGATTGACCACAACTAAATATTTCCCGTTTTGTCTTTAAATATGAATAATTAATAAATAAATATCGCTTGTTACTAAACCTTTGCTTAACCTATGAGATAGATAAATACTCTATTCTATGTTGTTTAAAAATCATCGTTTTAATATTTTTTTCAATATTAATCGTTTATTTGAAAATTAAAATGTTGTTGAAATGCCTACAACCAGCGCTCTCACCATATGTTTTGATTTCGATGTGACTGGCCATTATGTAAAGCAGAGCTCATTAGCTATCATTCAGTACCTAATGAAAATTGAAAGATAGAAAACTTCTTTCTCTTCTTCTTTCACAGAAGGCTCCCACGTAATTTACCTTTTTTTATATATTTTTTTACGTAGTTTGGAACCTAGGTTAGTCCATAGTATTTTTAACAGTTTAGTTTAGAGTAGGTTGAAGAGTAAATTAAAGAGGATGATCGGAATATGTGCTTATTGAACGCAAAGTGTACAAAGTCTGACAATGAATGCAAATATTGTGAGGAATGATAATATTGTATTGTAATTTATAATAGAGTCATAAATAATGCTGCACGTAATGCAGCCACGCTAACCAGCAGTAAATCAAATGTAACGAATGCGAGGGTGAAGGGATAACCTGACATTGCACAACCAGCTCTTCCGTTCACCGCTTGAGCAACTGCCGGTGGAAGAGAAAGGATGAAGCGAACTACAAATCTAAAGAGATCTAAGCTACCTACGTGTAAATTGCGCGCGGCGTACCTACCATCGAACCTTGACTCGCGACTATGAGTGCAATGGATATGATGGTTCAGACAGAACTTCTGTTATTCAAAAGTCTGTTTTATTGACAAAAGATGATGTATGTATTTACAAAAAAAAAAGTATATAAGTATTTTATCAGTTATCTGGTTCCCATAGTACAAGCTTTGCTTAGTTTGGGGCTAGATAGCGCTGTGTGTAAAGTCCGCCAATATTTATTTATTTTTTTATTTTATCGGTATAGGGTTCTGTTTTTAATACTATTACCCTATAAGAAATAGAAAAATAAACAACATATAACCGAGGATCATAATTTATTTTGTCGACGGTGTAGGAAAGCGGCTGTTTATATTACAAAAAATAAGTTTTTTTTAATAGATACGGTTAACGAAACGAGAGGAGACGAGAGAGGCAACAACCTTGCGCACCTGGTGCTAATTTAACAGTTACTAATTTAAATGTTGTAGGCAATAAAGAAAAATAATGTAACGCAAAGATAATCACATGAATTTCTACGCTTACAAAAGATGATTAAATGTTTAAGAACGGATGTTTGTTGGTTTGTTACTCAATTACGTCGTAACGGCGGAATTATTCCGATAAAATTTGGTAGTAGTTATTAATCGGTACAGGATTTAAACATATACATATACTTATATCTCAATCCGGGTACCACGCGAAAGAAGCTGCAAGCGGAACCTAGTTTCAAATAACACAAAAAAAATTGATTCCAATTTGTTAATTGTGAGGTGACTCACTAATTTCCTCACGATGATTTTTCCGAAGCACGCCGTCTCTTATTTCCTTATACCACCTCGACAAAATAAAATGATACCACTGTAGCCACGCAAAGCAACTTGGTTTCAAGCGAATAAATTTTGCAATAATTCGAACGAGACGTATTTGTTTAATCTTAGGTACTGTATTTTTATTTTACTGTGATGCAACTAGTTCCGGTCCAGTGGTAGCGCCCGCCGTCAATTTATAATAAACTTAGGTATTAGAAAACCACGGAATCTTTGTATATACCTACTTGAATTCAAAAATTTGAGACTGGCAGATAATAGGTTACATCTAGGAAATAATCTTTAAAAACTCGCTTCCTAAGTAGCCGGAAGAAGTATCAAAGTTTGTATGAAAAATCTTATTTAACAGTCGTAAGTTTATTTTATTATATTATATTTAGTTGGAGGCAGAACAACCAGAAGGCCATGTTGTATGTGGCATGTACTTACTATCGCCTATAAAAAAGCACTAACTCATAGATCGCGAAAAATCGCACCTTACAATGCAATACCTTGCGTCAGCCAACTTGAAATATACTGTAGGTTTGTTTAAGGCCCTGTATGTCGACGATTGCTCTTTTTCGAAACGAAAAAAGAAATACTTCTGAACAAGCCACATCTCCTACTTTTATAAATATTACTTCCGGTTCCTACCTAGATTTCTATTAAGCTGAAAACATAATAGCAGAAACTTTTCACGATAAAGTAATTATTTCAAAATGATACGTTTTAGAATTTATGATCGAAATACTTTGATACCTACTATTAAGATTAACTTGTGATTTATGGTTAAAGATAGGTAATATGTAGATCTAGATTTCTACTAGAATAGGTTTTTGATAAGTAATTATACATAATTTATATCATTAATTTATTCGAAAAGCAAAGGCGGACCACGCCCCGCCCATGGTGCCCCGTGTGTTTGTCGTTATTGCAGCGGTCGGTAGAATTATTTATCGAAGTGATTAAAGATGGGTACATCTTTATTCACATATACTATACATTATAAAATAGGAGATGTGGCTTGTTCAGAAGTATTTCTTTTTTGTTTCGAAAAAGAGCAATCGTCGACATACAGGGCCTTAACAACCTATATGCTTCATACAGGGTGTTAAAGGTACTCGTCCACAGGTCGGTATCGTATGCATCGGACGCATCGCATTTAACGGATCGTAGTATTCCACCTATACCTACGTTTCCAATGCCAGGTGCCTAAACTGTATAAAAAGCGTAGGTATATTATTGGTACTGAATGTGGGGCTATTTTGTAAAAACTTTTTACAAAATAGCCCCACAGAGCGGGCTACTAACTACTAGCCAGCTACTAGCAGCTCGCTAATAAAAGTGTGCTCGCTAAAGGATTAGGAAAATAACGCATTTTAGGTATAAAATACACACCATAACTTTTCACAGCATCGTTAGTGGGTAAGAAATGTTATATCCACATTTTATTCGCTGCCATAAACTGAGATATAAGATACTCGTATATACTCACTACGCGAATCACATAATCTAATATTAAAATGCGAAAGTTTATGAGGATTCTTGTGATTGTGATGCAATGCAATCATGCCGTAGGAACAGACACAGTAAGATACTCATAGCTAAAGGATACGTTTTTTATAGGTATGATATTTACCACACGAGCCAAAGCCGCGGATGGAAACTAGCCTGTACCTACCTACAGAGAATGTAGTTTTCTAAGAAAATTATAAAGAAACTCGGTCCATGTTTCTTCTAATAGTGATCGCTTGCTACAAGTATGATTATGCTATTCGTTTTGTTGGGAAACTGTGTCCAACCGCACACAAATGGCTTTTAGTTGATAGGTATCTAATGAATCTTTATAGCATCATTATGTACCTATTAGGTACTTGTGAAATTCCAAGATTATAGAAGCATTCACTTTGATGTGTTTAAAATTGCGATTGGTCAAGCTAAATAAGTAGATGCCTACCTACTTACTTTAATCATATTGTATATTATAACTATATCATCTAGTCTAGGTAATATATAAAATTCTCGTGTCACGGTGTTTGTGGTCGCTTTCCTCCAAAACAGCTCGACCGATTTTTATGAAATTTTTCATATATATTTGGCAAGTATGAGAATAGGTCATAAAGTATATTTTGTACCGCTTTTTGGAAAATCCAGCGTAAAGTTTGGGAAAAACTAAAAGTGCTTTGTTTATGGGATTAGACGACGTCTGTCAGGACAGCTAGTGGTATAGGTAATTAAACAAGTTATGAGACTCCGAGATACAATAATCTCGTGAGTGATATAAAAAGACGCCATCAACAGTTATGGTAGCGTATAATCTTATTTCCCTCGACCCCATTATCATTACCAACTGCTCGAATATCCTATTACAAACTTTATGGCATATAGCCATAACTGACTTTATCCATGGAAAAATAAAGAAATCGTATTGTACCAACATCCGTCTACACTTCCACTCCAGTGTTGAATGGAACAACAAATTATTCGAATCTAAATAATATATGTACATCACTACATAGTATAAAGCAAAGTCGCTTTCCGATTCCCGCGTCTGTATATCTGTATGTATGTTTGCTTATATCTTTAAAACTACACAACGGATTTTGATGCGGTTTTTTTTAATAGATAGAGTGATTCAGGAGGAAGGTTTATATGTATAATAACATGCTTAATATATTAGAAAACCACTGATAATTTTAAGATTTCAAATCAGCGCGACTTTTTTTATATTTTAAATGCTGTTAACGAGTATACAAACACATTCTGTAATATATTTTGGTGTCAGCTTTGCACCCGTGCGAAGCCGGGGCGGGTCGCTAGTTATATATATAAAACTCTTGCGTTGCTGACTAACTAAATGACTGATGTATCAATAATCAAATAATTTTGCCGTAACACAGTTATTAACTAGCACAGGAGGTAAAGGTTTTTTGAACTGTATAACTACCCTTCAATTTCTGTTTTTTATTTATTTTTATTTACCGGCCAGTTTTTTTATGTTGTTCTTCTTACCTATGTACCGAATATTACTTACCTTAAACATATAAGTTATACAAATGTTTTTTAAGTGGTTTAAAATAAAATATTCTATTATATTCTATTCTATCCGCTCAAGACACCTTGTTGTCAAAAGTCACCAATCAAAGCGCGTCTGAAAGCACCGTGGTGACTTTTGACAACAATTTTAAATTTTCGCGGTCTCCCGCTGCCTCTTTCGACAAATCCATCTGTCCTGCTTTTTCTAATTAGAATCTCGTAAGAAACGATTTGCCATCCTTTTCGCACTGAATTGACCTTCATTTACATGTGCACCAACCTAAATAATCAGTTCAAACGGTTGACAGAAAAAAAAAGAAAAAGTTTGTCTAGATAGAAACCTCCATTCAAACAAATATTGTATTGTTCTATATTATCTTGTAAATAACTATTTTTGTACTATTGAATGTTTTGTTTTGTGTTTTTCTGCTTCATATTGAATGTATTAACTCATATAATACATCTTAAACATAGGATATCCTTTCATTTTTAAATTATAAATCATTGTATTCCTAAAAGTATATTTTTTCAGAACTTCGAAGTTCTGAATTATTACATTGCGTAATCTGCCTTCACTTAATACAAATAATGTGTCATTCGAAGCATTAGCTCAACCGTAACAATAAACCTTAGAACAAGTAGGGTCTAATTTCAATGAGCAGAGTCTTGTTTAGTTTTGAACTGCGCGATGACTCATCCCGCGCCGTCATCAAAAAAAACGGACGGCGTGTGGTGTTTTTAGGGGTACGGCGCGCGGGAGGCAAGTGCGTCAAGCGGCTATCAACGCCTAGCCTACCACCTAGACCACTGGTCCTAGAAGCTTGGCATTTTGAGTTTGTTTTTCTTTTGGTGAGTTAGGGTTTACTAAGAAAGGAATTCCTGAAATTCAAGAATACAATTTAAGATAATCCCCTAAGAGGGTGCAGCGGGGGTGGAAGTCGGTTTGAAAATAACTTCATGTGAACGAAGTCGCGAGGGTTTCCACTGATACCTAATAATATATTATGATTATACCAAAATGAGACCATACACGACAAAATGCCAGAATTTTAATACGACAGCGCGTCTATGCGCTTTCAGAAGTAGGTATATCAATTATTATCAATCGAAGTATTTTACTAAAAAGTTCCGTTGTGAGTGTCTGTTGAACAGCTCCTGACTTCATCATCAGATCAGCTCGCTTTCACCATATTATTGTATTGTCACCAGAACTAAAAGTGTATGCAAAATTTCAGCTCAATCGGATCGGAGGTCAACAAATGGTCGAAAAATGGTTAACAAATTTTGAAGTTATTAACAAACAAACAAACACACGAACAGTAGCAGCACAAGTTAAATAAAAGTTTGTAAAAATTTAAACAGAATCAATGATGATAATTATGTCAGTGTGAGGTAAAGAAAAATAAATATTGATTAAAAATACCAGGGTTAACACCTTACTATTTTTATTACGTCTCTCCAGTTGTTATATCATCGGTCATTTGCTGTTTCTGGAGTAATAAATCATTTTATGATTGTTGCATATACATATATAACCAACGTCACCGCTTCTTAAATCAACGGAAGAGAAAATAACTACTTAGTCTATATTGATTGGCAACTAGCTTCCATCAACAGTTTCGCTCGCGTGGTAGGGACCTTATTGGATAAAAGTATCCAATAAAATATTCTAGAACATAAGTTCTAGGAATATGTATATCATCCAAATCCGTTTGGTTGTTTAGGCGTACGTAATTGAGCTACAAACATAGCATAGATCAATTCAAATTTAAATTCATTTATTCAGAACGGAGTACAAAGGTAACAAATTACAGATAGAATGATGAGAATCGCAAAAGTTATAAAAAAACTGTGTAGAAGCCTCAACAACCGCCTCTCAGACACAAAATTGCCTCTCAAACTTTCGGATTTCAAAAAATCGTAATTATTATAGGATTCATAAAAAACAATTTTTTTTTAAATCATCACAACTGTTAAAATGTAATTGAAATAATTAAAAATAAAGATAAAAATAATTAAAAAAATAATCCCAAAAACAACAACAAAGACTTAATAATTTATGTGACGAGATATAATTAACGTAAAAAGCTTTCATTTAAGTTGATAGATCTCGCACAGAGTGCACATATGAACAACAGAGTATTCGTTTTCATAGCACTTCCCTACGTACCTATTTGGTTCTGAAGAAGTAGATGTTATGTGTTCTATGAACCTAATAAGAAACGTAAAAAAATCCGTCCGGGGCTGCCATTAAATGATCTAGTTTTGTAGTTTTATAGTATCGTCAATAATTTGGAGATATGTTATTGCTATGCTTATTTAAATTTATGTTGAAATTTAAAATATTGATTTCATCAACTTTCTGTGGTCTGTATGGTTTCTGGCTCTAGGACTTGGTTGGCAGATTGACAGACAAAAATAGCGTCGTCGGGTGTTTTGTTTATTGGTTGTTGGTTGACAACATTAAAAACTAAACAAACCGAGGCCTCTAGGCAAAGTAATTTTTGCAAATCAATTTCTATAGTGTGGCCTCTAAATTAGTTTGTAAGTGTGAAAAAGTTGGTGTCTCCGGAATGGAGATTGAACTTTGACTTCATGTCAGCGTGGATAACATTAAAAGGAAGCAGCTTGTTCACTCCATCCATACTCATTGGGATAAACTATGAACTTGCATAATAAAATCTTGCGTAGTAATCTGTTCTTTACTACAAGTATAATTATGAACGTAGATTATTGCAGTTAGGATTCGACATTGACCCTCTCTCTGCGAAAAATTTCGGGGTTTTGAGGCCAAGGAATTTTATTTAAAATTCTTTATTTGATGTTTGTACCAGCATATTTCGTTTATATTATAAATTTAAACGAAAAGTGTTTATAAAAAGCAATATTTTTAGTGAATGGAACAATAAACTAGGCACTGGACATGGTGACTTAAATCGTTGGCAGATGCAAAGTAGTTGCAGATGCAAAGAAGCATTCTGTGGTGTTCGTGACCTTAGCGATAGTGTTTTGTTATAGATGATGGTTGCTTTGCAGAATTCCTATCTAGCCATCTGCTTGTTCTGTATCTAATAACGCAACCTTTATAAGCACTCAGTTAATTACAAAAAAAGTATGTCTAATTAGTTCAAGCTTTTAAGTTGAGGTCAATTGACTGAGCTGTCTGCAGACAGACTTTTATTGAGTTGTTCTCGCTCGTCACAATGAAAAGGTCAACTCATCAATAAATAAATATTGTTCAATTATTTGTGAATAGCATTTGCAGGTGGTAATTGAATTTGTGATTGTGTGAAGGCTTACTTACCTATTACTTTGGCGATTTTATAAAATACTATGCCCGGGATTACTCTTGTATAATAATGAATATTATAGGCAGCAAATTTTTAATACAGTCATTAGAATACATTATTGCTATTTTAGTGGGGATCTCTATTTTTTTTTTCAAATAAAATTCTGACCTGTGTTAGTTTCCATCATGATATGACAATAAATGATTTTAATACGTGAGTTATCTTTTGAAATTGGTACCGTAGTTTTTCGTTTATTCAATACAAACAAACACAAAAATTCATTTTTTTCTCCATGTTGGATTCGCCAGGATTCTAGTTGAGATTTATAGGCTTGCGTGAAAAACCAATGAACTGTAGACTTAGATCTGTTTCAATAAAAGTTGACTATAGGGTTCTCAACCAAATATCAAAGGTGCATGTAAAACGAATTTGCGATAAAAGAAAAACAGGTAGGTATCTTCCAACAAAATAAAAATCGACTTATTACCATAAAAGTCAGGTTGTCATAATAAGTAGGTTGATATTGCACGACTGAATGATCGAACACGAACTTTTTGTAAACCTTGACATTAGCATATTTCTCGAAAATGTCGTCGAGAATGTTACGTTCCTTTATTTATGTACCTACCTAATCTTAATAACAACCTAAGTGAACTTAGTCTTTGTATAATAAAGAACTTTTAAAAACACTTGTCCTGGAAAGTTTGTTATAAAACTTCATGTACCTAAGTGTCTGGTAGTTAAACCTTTTTTATTATTTACAAGTATATAAGAAGCGTTAGGAACCTTCTACTTACTTATTTGATGCTGTAGTTACTGGGACATGTTTTTAGATCGAGTAAGGTTGTATAGCACCTATAGATACTTTAGTTTTATCTTGTTGACTACATCTTCAGGAAAGATGTGGTGAAGGAGCTGACTAAGCCATGAGTATGCCTATAAAGTAAATAAAATTAGGATTGTACATCTCAAAAATCAAAAATTAAATAGGTACCTACGAAGGCCCACTCACTCGCCTTCGTTAGATAAAACAACTACATTAAAATATTGGTTTATATTCGTAGTCCCCAAATTGAGCACTTCCTTTTTTGAAGTCGGTAAATTAGGCTTTTACGTCTGTTAACGGTACCTTCATTTCACGAGTATTGCACACTTGCGGTGAGTTCATATCATTGCATTTGATTGCATCTGATTCGTGGGTAATGGGATCGTCAATAGACCACTTACATGACGCAACGCGTTGTGAAACTGATGCAAATGTTATCAAGAACGTTCGCTGTGATTGAGCTCAGTTTCGTTATATGTCCTCCATGATCCCCAGTTAGGTACTGTTTCAGTAGTAACTTTTTATTTTTATTTTTTTATTGATGGACATTTTACATACCGCCATTTATCCCCAAACTACGAACCAGAACTGATAGAATACAAATATATATATTTTTTGTAAATTCATACATGATAATATATATAATACATACACTAAAAGCTGTGTTGGCTGAGTGGAAGGTACCTCGACTTTCAATCTAAAGGTTGTGGTTCGAATCCCGGCGTTCATCAATGATTTTTTCTGTTCGAAAAATGTTTATGCGCATCAAAATCACGTGCTCAAAACGGTGAAGGAAACTAGTCGTATTCTTATAAGCGGCGATGGGCTTGCAACCTGTCACGTATGGAATGCTAACTACTGCAAAATGTGGGCATATGCCAAATATAATGTTTGGACATGCCTCTGACTACCCCCACTGACATCTTCAAAGGATCTAAGCGCCTGGAGATCTGAGAGGATGTCTACCGTACTTGGGGATTACAGGCGTGATCCTATTTAATTTTTAATATTAAAACTGAATTAAGTTTTTAATTGATAGGTGTTTTTTCAATTTAAGCTTTTGTCCCATTGTCATCGGACTTTGTCAGGTACCTATGCAAACTTACTTCATTCATTTATCGAGAAAATATGCTCATTTAAAAGAGTTATTAAATAGAGTCCGTCCAGTGAGTTGCCACTTTTATGGCTTTATCAGATATGCCTCAAGTAAAGCCTCTATCTCACATGAAATAATCGCACTATGAATGTCACATGCAGCATGGTCATGAGCTTGCTCTGCCTTCTAGTATCACTACATAGTATAAAGCAAAGTCGCTTTCCGCTTCCCGCGTCTGTATGTCTGTATGTATGTTTGCTTATATCTTTAAAACTACACAACGGATTTTGATGCGGTTTTTTTTAATAAACAGAGTGATTCAAGAGGAAGGTTTATATGTATAATACATGCATAATATAGTAGAGAAACACTGATAATTTTAGAGGTTTCTAATGTGATGTCGTAAATAAACACATTTTTTTGCGCTTACATTGCAAATGCTGGCTGAACCCCACGAGATATATCAAAATAATGTACTACAGTATTGTACACCTTAAAAACGAAAATTAGAAAGAAATGTCTTACGCACAGCGAAGCGGGCACGGGTCAGCTAGTATAGTATAAAATAATAATTCCAGTCACAGATTGCCCTGAATTGAGCAATTGAATAGTCCGTAGGTACCTATAGGATTCAGTCAAACGCGGCCAAGTTCACATAACTTCTACGAAATTTGGATTTTATGGTCTCTTAATGAAATTGCGTTGTTCAATAAAACGTTTTCCATTAGGTTATTGACGACATATATGAAAGATTGCGCCACTGCTTAGGTATCTAAGAGCAATGAATAATTCAGTTTGGTGTGTGATTCTATGTCTAATCATAATTCAAAGGTTGACTCTTACTAAACAGCCTAAACCAATTATTTTTAAAACAATGGTTAATTACAAGTTACAAATGTATTTTGATAATAGTACGTTATGATTTGGGTGTATTATTACACGTCGTAAAGTTACGACAAGCAATAATGTCTTTTTCGCAGTTAATAAAAATGGATATCGACACCGTGATATTTTCATTAAAAGATTTAGATTTAAATACTAAAGAAATTTTACAGTTTTTAATCAGTTCATGAATCTTAAGTGTTCCTAGAACCTTGTGTAAAAATAAAAATAAAAACTCTTTATAGTATTAGAGATGACTTATAAAATTGTGTGAAGAACCGATGAATATAATAACTTCGTGGCATATGCCTTACCTCCTTTATCCTCTGCAAAAGTGGTTCCAGCCAGTGCACATTGCACTCCACGTGTGAATCCAGGAATGTGAGGACTTGCGCGGTGGCTGCATCAGCTCCCTTCACGCGACTTCTCATCAGACCCTCACGCTTGGTGTTCCTGATCACTTGGACTTTGCGGATCGCGCGGAGGGAGGCGCCGTCTTCCGCTGTTAGACATTAAATTAGTGTTAATCAAACCAGAGTAAATGGGGGGCATTGATATAGGTGTGACCAGAGATTGCGCGGCAATCGAGCGCGGCAAGCTGCGCTATGTTTTGACGACAGCCGCGCGCGGCAGCCGCGAGCTACCTGCCGCGCTCAAACGGTGTTATTGTTACTGGTCACACTTGAACTGAATTGATAATTGTAATCGTTCTATATTACCTCATGATACTCAAAACATAATTGTTATACCTACCTAGTTTTATTTTGTACTAGCGACCCGCCCCGGCTTCGCACGGGTTTAATACATATAAACCTTCCTCCTGAATCACTCTATCTATTAAAAAAAACCGCATCAAAATCCGTTGTGTAGTTTTAAAGATATAAGCAAACATACATACATACATACAGACGCGGGAAGCGGAAAGCGACTGCTTTATACTATGTAGTGATAGGGTCCAACTTTAAAGTACTTATCTACAAAATGGTGATACCCTACGTGATACGATGATGGAAGATAACTATGTCACTAGGAGTGACATATTCTAAATGCTGTCAAATTTCTGTTCATACTTTTTTTACATGTCCCCTCTAAATTCATTTCATTACGACAGTATTACCTCATCTAGGTAGGTACCTAAAATCGTTTTGTTTTAAAACGTTTAAAAAACCGACGTCAAGTATCAAGCATATAAGTATGAAGGTAGTAAATTATCATGCCATGGAATAAAAAGTTTGATATTTTTAACAGCAAAAAGTTTCGACAAGTTGTAATCCCATTAAGGGGCTCCCAGTCGCTGTTTGCTCTTTTTCGAAACGAAAAAAGAAATACTTCTGAATAAGCCACATCTCCTATTTTTATAAGTACCTATATTACTTCAGGTTCCTACCTAGATTTCTATTAAGCTGAAAACATAATAGCAGAAACTTTTCACGAATAAGATATTATTTCAAAATGATACGTTTTAGAATTTATGATCGAAATATTTTATATACCTACTATTAAAATCAACTTGTGATTTATTGTTAAAGATAGGTAATATGTAGATCTAGATTTCTATTAGAATAGATTTTTGATAAGTAATTATACATAATTTATATCATTAATTTATTCGAAAAGCTAAGGCGGACCACGCGCCTACGTGTGTTTGTCGTCATTGCAGCGGTCGGTAGGATTATTTATCGAAGTGATTAAAGATGGGTACATCTTTATTCACATATACTATACATTATAAAATAGGAGATGTGGCTTGTTCAGCACTTTGGAATCACTCTATAAAATATTAAAATCGGACTATCGTATGAATATTTTTGTTATATTTTGTTCCGGTACTGGACCAAAGCTCAAGGCTGTTTACGTAAACATTTCCAGCCTCACAGAGTAATTTCGAAACAAGTGTTATTCACACACACCATGTTTATGAATGGTTACCACGCTGTTTTGTATAAGAAATTTGTTTTGAATAAAAAAATAGCTAATGTAATAAAACATTATGTACATGTACGTAATGGTCCAACTCATTCATAATAAAAACCGGCCAAGTGCGAGTCGGACTCACGCACGAAGGGTTCCGTACTATTATCAAAACGGCAAAAAAATCACGTTTGTTGTACGGGAGTCCCACTTAAATATTTATTATAAGATTGTAGGGAGTACGATAGTACTTATTAGTCTAAGTTGTAAATAATTGTCTATGGTTGTTTATATTTAGTCTATAAGCTTAGTCGTTAGTTTTTTTGTCTGTGAACGGAAACGGACATCAACACGCGGGCATATGCACGCGATATTAGTCCGTTCCCGGTTGAGTTCAGTTGGATTTTTGTACTGAAGCCGAGTGCACGTCACTTGCGCTCCTACAAGATGTTTTTAGAGAAATACATCATCTGTGAAAATTTAAACTGTCTAGCTATCACGGTTCACGAGATACAGCCTGGTGACAGACAGACGGACAGCGGTGTCTTAGTAGTCCCGTTTTTTACCCTTTAGGTACGGAACCCTAAAAACATAAAAAAAATAATTAATAATATCTCGTAACCTACCTATTTACCTAACTACGTAGTTAGCATTCCACACGTGACAAGTTGCAAGCCCGTCGCCGCTTTCAAGGATACTAACAGGTTTCCTCACGATGTTTTCCTTCACCGTTATAAACACGTGTAACGCGCATCCATTGATGCACGCCAGGATTCAAATTCGAAATTAATTTGAAAATTAATCTACCTAGGTACCTATTTACCTAACTACATGAATTAAATAATTCAATTTCAAACTTTTTAGTCGATCATGTGAAGTAGGAACCTACCACTTATTTACCGACTTAGGTACTTTACCGATAGTGGTAAAATAGCGCCACCTGCCAGCGGAATTGCAAACATCTTTTATCTTACCTCTCAAACCCCGAGCGGTCGCATGAGACCGCGAAAAGTACCTATAATAACGTAGTAACATCAAATGAAACTAGATGGCGCTAGAATGCAAAAATCACGTTTGTTGTATGGGAGCCCCCCTTAAATATTAATTTTATTCTGTTTTTAGTATTTGTTGTTAGAGCAGCAATAGAAATACATAATCTGTGAAAATTTCAACTGTCTAGCTATCATGGTTCATGAGATACAGCCCTGTGACAGACAGACGGACAGACAGACGGACAGACAGACAGACGGACAGCGAAGTCTTAGTAATAGGGTCCCGTTTTTACCCTTTGGGTACGGAACCCTAAAATTGCAAAATCATCAAGCTGTGATTTCGTTTCTAAGATCAAGCGTATTCAACTAGATTATAGACATTTTAAATATGATGCATAAAAAATCAATGAGATAAATTGAAGTTGCACTTAGTTGCACATTTTTATAGATACCTATAGTTAGTTTATCTGGTCTATACATGTATGGTGTATAGTGCAGATACTGTAGATTACAACTTTTAAAGTTGACAGAGCTTTGGAATAACTTGTCACAAACTACATTTTTGTACGGAAATGAGTATTATAAATGTATGCAGGTACAACCAGTTTACTTTTATGTTTTTCAAAACCTTGTCAGATAATCGTAGGTAGGTAGGTACCTTTTAAAAACCTTGTGGAAAATTCTTTGCTCGGGTTATTCCCATTACGGCAGTCAATTCCCTGGAAAGTTTAAATGTTGTCTTGTTACAAACTTGCTTTTACTCGTATCTGTATGATTGCGTCTGTCTTAACTTGCATGCGAATACAAGCTCTAGCATCGTGTGAAACCGCTTGTTTTCTGTAATTGCGAAACTAATTCCATGTAAAGTGAAAATGAATTGTAGCCTGCGCCCGCGCCGCTATTGTTTGTCTAATGATGAGAAAAAAGCTTACGTACACTCTCTTTTATTATTTTGATAACATAATTTTGTCTATAATCAAGTTTTTATAAAATATAAATCGAAAAAATCAAAAAGAAAGTGTGTACTTATTTAAAAAAAAATCGTGAATGACTTTTTGATATTTTTTCATTCAAGCTGAGTTACTTTGGAGGATCACTTACGGTTATCGCTGAAGTCGTCGACTAGAATTATTTCCTTGATGAGATGCTCTGGACTCCTGTTCAGGACACTAGAATAGATAACGCTTTTGAATAAGAGGCATTACACAATCTAATTAAAAAGTAGGATGTTTTGTTTGAAGTTGGAAAAAATACTGTCTCTCGAAGTAGCGGGCGGCCACAGAATTTTAGTGAATACCTACAAAATTCAAGTATACTTTATAATAACTGAGATCATGTAAGATTGAAGGGTTCCATACAATTATCTATAAAAAAACAGCAAAAAAAAAACACGTTTCAGAGCCAAACTTAATTTTATTTATTCTGTTTTTAGTTGTTATAACGGCAATATAAATACATAGTCTGGGAAAATTTCAACTGTCTAGCTGTCATGCTTCATGACATACAGCCTTCTTACAGATAGACGGATAGACGGACAGCGAAGTCTTAGTAATAGGGTCCCGTTTTACTCTTTTGGTACAGAACCCTGAAAAAAAGAAGCCAATAAATGAAGAAAAATCATAAAAAAAATTATATATCTTGGATCACGACTCGCTCCCCAAGTCAAGTACCTACAGTAGATATCCTCTCAGATCTTTTGGAGCTCAAATCAAGGAGAAGTCGACGCATATCCAAATATTAAAATTATTAAGTTTCTAAAGTATTCTAAGTGACAAGTTGTAAACCCAAACCTATCGCCGCTTAGTAAGATCAGGTAAGTAGAAGCAATACTAATACGTTATCGATCTTGTTGCAATGACCTGTTTCCAACCTCCGGCCATCATACTACTGGCTATTTAACTTACAGTTTATATAAATAGAACCCAGCTTGACCATAAATGTTTACAACTCGGTCCTACTACTTATTACTATACAAATAGTATTTAAAATAGCTTGGCCACGAGTTTGCGTGAGTGGCGATTTTTCCATACTATATTTCCAACCGTCACGTAAACATATGCCGACGTTCACCAACACACAACGGCGATTAAGCATAACCGAAACTTTTAGGTGTTATATACATTAGCTGTCATCTATGTATTTACCCGACTGCGCCAGATGGAGGATATGTATAATGTATGTCCATTTCTTTGGCACGCTCTGCAGCCCAAACCATTACAAATTAACCATAACAAATTATTGAGGTGTCGTTTGATTCGTCACAATTGTGGGAGTGTCAATGTGTTATACATATATTTTATTAATCAGCCGGCCTCTTCCCTTTTAAAAGTGGGCATAACATTTTTTTATTTAATTATTTTTTGCAGTCGGGTTTTTTGTTTTTATAATTATTTATTTTATGTAGTTTAACTTTGGATAACTGATGGATTATATACCTGACAATAGTGCGTAGTAGCGTAGACCTGGCTTCATTGTGAAATGTTATGATAACACTAGTTTCAGGAAGACCTTCATCGTACTTCTTCAATCGGCACCTAAAAATAAAGAATAATATTTATTTAACATACACATTTTCCTTAATATACCCTAAAACTTCTTATTGTCGGCTCTAAATCTGGCAATTTCTCTAGGTTTTCAGACCATTCAGGTCTTCAGTTTTAGGGAATGTGATATAGATATATTTAATGATACGTTTGTTGAAAAATAATTATATTCTATTTTATTTTTATATTCTATACAATGCACCCCATTAAAAATGTTGGATCGATCACGTATTGCTTAACAAAAAACTGAATCTGAAAATACATCTCTGGCATCAAGATTTGTTAAACGGAACTTCCGTTAAACAAATCTCTTCGGTACGCTCAGGGTGAGCACGAATCACTATCGTACCGATAAGGTATCGTCCAAATGTCAAAACTGATACTTTTACAATACAAAAAGTGTAAGTTTTGAAATTTGGATGATAATATTTCGATACGATAGTGGTTCGTGCTCAGGCCACTGAACACTTAGTAGCTGTAGGTAGAACAATTAATACCTTGTCCTAGAGACTAACCGTGTCGCTGTGCAAGTGTACCTATGCAATATAACGTAGAAAATGTTTATGTGTGCATTGTAGTGTCGTTATAAATTATGCTTCATACACTCATTCTATAAGAATTAACATAGATATATGTTCGTGCCCTAGGTACTTGAACCTTGTTAACCTTTAAACTAGTCTAGAGTGGGCAATGTTCCGCATGCTGACACTAATCTAATGCCAATCTTCTTAATAGTTGTATTGTTTCAAAACCTTTCTCACAAAATTATATTATCTAGAACCTAACTTACCTAGTATTTAAGCTATACATAAGTGTAAACCTACTATGTAAGCCTTTTTAAAAAATAAATATTTTTATTATTATTATTATTTATCTATATTTTTAATAAGCAACCTCGCGTAGGTGCACGCTGAATGTAGGTTTTCGTAGTTTCTTGTCTTGTGTAAGTTAGTAAGCAGTTCCGCTGCCCAACTATGGTCTTTTTAATCCATTCCACACCACACAATGATACTTTCTGAATGCAAATGCTTGACTTGTTGCTGTAAATACTAAAATCGATATATATGTTGATACCTATGCCAACAATATTTGAGGATTTCCCTCAATTACTTTTATTGAAGTCGGTAAAAAAAAATTGAATCTCTAAAATACCTACCTACGGCAGACCACTTCCAGACCGTCTCCAAGGGGTATTGATCTTTTAATATCTCTGCATGGAGTAGTCAGAGGCACGTCCGAACATTACATTTGGCGCATGCCCACATTTTTGCAGTTACACGCATTTCATGCGTGACAGCTTACGAGCCAATCGCCTTTTATAAAAATACTTACTGGTTTCCTAACGATGTTTTCCTTTACTGTTGATAAATTTTGAAGTAACGAGCATTATGAAAGTTAGACTCACATAGCATTCCTGGTATCAGGCACTGGTCGGTTGCTAGGAAGATTGTCGGACGCCACCTGGTTGAAGCGGTTCCTGACATAAGGGTCCTGGTCCCGGTACCCGCTAGCCACATAGCCACCTTCGTCAAAGTACGACCGGCCCGTGCTGCCTGGCGGTGTGTCTTCGAGAGACGCGGGACTGCTTTCCGCTTCTTCGATGTCATGATGCTGCTTTATTAGCCGTAAAGCTATGTTTTCTTCCTGTAAAAGAAGATGCGGCTTAGTACGAGTAAGTTACGAATAGAATCGTAAAACCATTTTTTTTATAAATTAAAGATCTTCCTCCTCTTGCTCTTATTATACTTCTCGTGGGGTCAGCACAACATCAATTTGCAACATGTTTACCTGTTGCAAATTGATACTGAGATTGATGTTGTCCTTGATTTGGCTTAGGGTGTTTTACTACCAGCTGTCTATCTGACGTCAACCCTCTTTTTAGGGTTTCGTAGTCTACAAGAAACCCTTAGCCGCAGCCTAGCTCAGAGACTATTAGTGCGAGAAAGCTGTGATTTGGCATGAAAATACATATGAGTCAAGCCAACAAAGTGGTATAATAAAATTATAATAATCAATTTTTTTAAGGGTACTCCTTGTAATGTAATGTAGGGATGTTATTTTTTGTCTTGCGTACCCCATTGTGTGGTCCCCCACATATGGTTGGATAAGTCTTTAAAAAGTATTGCGGGTTTGTGACTACAGCATTTCAGAAATATTAAGCCTGGTACTTTAACCAATTTTTGAGAGTCGAGTGCTCCTCTCTCGCTAAACTATTGGGAATGGGGGCGTGAAAAAATTCACGGTAGTAGTAGATATATACTGAAGTTAAAAGCAAAACTATCACGGCTAAGTAGGTTTTACAAGTTTACGAGTATTCGTCGATCAACTTATAAAATAAAAATTTAGAACAAATATCAAGTAATATTAGAAATTTTGCACAAATGTCATTGAAAATTACTTATCCAACGTCGTTAGCTGTGTAAATTACGAAACCCTACATTGCGCGTGGTTCGACACGCACTTGGCCGGTTTTTTTTATAAATTCAAGATAAGTACGGAAAACAAACACCACATCAAGTGGTAATCAAAATTATTATTTATTATCAAAAAACATATTTATTAAACAATTAAATATTATATTTAACAAACAACACGCTTGTATAACCGAACTAACTGCTCAATAATATATCTTATTCGAACAAAAGTAAGAAGGAGGATATATTTATTCCTCATTGAGTAGGTAAATTACCTAAAATTTTTGATACATCGAAACGCAAACACACAATAGCGAAATGCACAGATGTAGCAGCGTTTCATTGATAGGTATTTAGTAAGCGGCCTGAGATTTGTATCCACGATAACAAATTATAGTTTTATTATCATTTTATAAAACTATAATTTGTATCACTATAATAGATTTGAGCGACCTTGACATTATTAGCACACCACAAATAGCGCACATAATTAAAAACAAGTTCTAGTGAGTATCTTCATCGTTTTGTAATAATTCGGAATGCGAATTAGTAAAATCATCACTACATAGTATAAAGCAAAGTCGCTTTTCGCTTCCCGCGTATGTATGTATGTATGTTTGCTTATATCTTTAAAACTACACAACGGATTTTGATGCGGTTTTTTTTAATAGATAGAGTGATTCAGGAGGAAGGTATATGTATAATAACATGCTACCCGTGCGAAGCCGGGGCGGGTCGCTAGTCTTGTATAAGTGTAAGTAATTATTAACGATAGTTGATTGTAAAATAACAGCTATGAGTATTACCTTAAGTAGGTAGGTATGTTTTTCTAGATAGAAGTACCCAGGTCATATTAAGGTCGTGTTAGCCGAGTGGGAGGTACCTCGACTTTTAATCTGAAGGTCTTGGGTTCGAAACCCGGCGTGCATAAATGGATTTTTCTGTTAAAAATGTATATATGCGCATCAAAAACACGTGCTCAAAACGGTGAAGGAAAACATCGTGAGGAAACCAGTTAGTATTCTTATAAGCGGATGAGCTTGCAACCTGTCACGTATGGAATGCTTACTACTGCAAAATGTGGGCATGTGCCAAATAATAATAATGTTTGGACGGGCCTGTACCTCTAGACATCTTCAAAGGATGATGATCGTCTTGAGATCGGAGAGGAAGTCTACCGTACTTGATGTATGACGTATGGGATTACAGTCGTGATCCTATTTTTTTTTCTAGAAACAACATTATAACGGCGATTTATATTTTTTGATAAATCTACGATTCGTCTTTGCCGAGTGAGAGGTACTCGTACCTACCTCGTCTTTCAATCCAAAGTTCGTCAGTTGGAATCACGGCCATGCGGTCATTAATGGATTTACGGTTCGATAAGTTTACATGCATTAACACTTATTTTAAAACGGCAAAGGAAAACATCACGAGGTATCCAGTTAGTTTTCTTAGACCTGAGATCTTGCGACCTAAAAACTATGTCACCAGAATTGGTCACCAGCTCATCACTTCCTTAGTACATACTATGTACAGTACATGTTTCTTAAAGACAATTGGAAAATAAGACAAAGTGCCCATTTCCACCACAGTCATGGTTCGTTATTCCATCAGGTATAATGGTAATGGTTTCGCCATGCTCTCTTTGTTATCAATGCTGTAAGCTTGGTATCAAAGAAACAATTTGTTGGTGTAACATCATTTGAAAAGTACAAGTTTTTGTTTTTTCAGTGGGCTGGTCCCTTATTCTGCAAAACGATTTCGATATTATCGAAGCGATATGACATTGTTCCGATATATTCGGCCAAACCGCACTCCTAGAAATCGTCGTCTGTCGTAGTAGAATGTATGATGTCATTTAGTTGAGCTCGCTTTATCGATAAGCAAGGAGAAGAAATCGAATTAGTCGCCAACGAAGCCGCTACCTATATTCGACTACAAGATCACGTGATCAAGACAAATCAATAACGCCTCATTCATATATCGGAAGCCAATATGGGCTAGTCAAACTAACAATCGTAATGTCTGTTTCTTTTGCATACCTACAGTCGAGTCGAGTCGAACAGTAGGGGCTGGCACGAATCACTAGATATTGTATCGACACCGTATCGTCTAAATGTCATAAGTGACACTTTTACAATACAAAGTCTCATCTGTGACATTTGGATATATCAGGAAAAACGTCACATAGTTTCCGACCATATTTTAAAAGATTGAACGACCGACATTACTTTGTCGGTAAGACGAAGCCTAAGTAGGTAGAATAGAATATTCTTTATTGTACAGTACACCATAATTATAATTATAAAAAAAATACATAAAAAACAGGACATAAAAACTCAGTGTGATAATGGGCGGCCTTATAGCTAAGAGCGATCGATCTCTTTCAAAAAACCTTTGAATAAACAGGATAGTTGATTATAATAACTACATAATCGGTCAAAACCTGTGCACATTATGGATATTTTACTCATCCATTATCTCTTCTAATTTTATTTAATCTCTTCTAAGTTTATTTTTTGAATACCCCTACACTGACATTATTTTGTGTCAAGTGGTTAAAGAAAACCGCAGCTGCTGTCAAACTTCATTCTCATATCTTTCATAGATTTCCCTCAAAATTCCTCCCACGGGAAATACTTAAGACGCTGCCAGTCGACGATTATTTTTGTTCGAAACGAAAAAAGAAATACTTGTGAACAAGCCACATCTCCTATTTTATAATGTATAGTATATGTGAATAAAGATGTACCCATCTTTAATCACTTCGATAAATAATCCTACCGACCGCTGCAATGACGACAAACACACGTCGTCGGCGCGTGGTCCGCCTTTGCTTTTCGAATAAATTAATGATATAAATTATGTATAATTACTTATCAAAAATCTATCCTAATATAAATCTAGATCTACATATTACCTATCTGCTATTATGTTTTCAGCTTAATAGAAATCTAGGTAGAAACCTGAAGTAATATACTTATAAAAATAGGAGATGTGGCTTGTTCAGAAGTATTTCTTTTTTCGTTTCGAAAAAGAGCAATCAGCGACTGGCAGCCTCTTAAGTACCTACTAATAGTATTCACGTTGTCGATGATGAGGGAGTAGGTAAGCAACATTTTGTTCCACTCTTCCACAGATACACGTTCAGTATATACCTACCTAAGTTGAATAGCAGCAAGCGATTTGAACTTGAACAACGTGGAATAAAAGAGAGTTTGAGAGTATGAAGTAGATACATTTTATTGATTACTACGCTTATTCATAGGAAAGCACATCCGACTTGCACTTTCTCATTTTATCTGAATTTTCCGGTTATTATCAGGAGCCGCCAGTAGGTACAGCTTTCTATGCATATCCGATGGATTAAACTGACAGTCGTGATTGTGAAAGTGGTTAAGGATTGTCAGGTTCTTTGGATCTTTATTATGTCGGCATAAGAAAAAAATAAAAGAAAATAACACATCATTTTATTGCAAAAAATACTTAAGTACGAGTACCTATCATCCTACGCTACGTTTCTATAATTTTATAGTATGTACGAGTAGGTATGAGGAACTAAGAATGTGTAGGTCTACACATTCTTAGTTCCCAGGTAGTATTTTTCAAATAAAGACAACTAGTCTAAGATACGGTTTAGAAATATATATACTCACCTGTTATTTGATTACCTATGAAAAAGATTATATTATGTTCACACAAACCTATTTCTCAACCATATCTCGTGCTAAACATCATTAGACCATTTCCATAGTCAATGTTAGGAAGTGATACACTGGAATGCACTTGAAAAGAAAATCGCAGCCGGCATTTTAAAGAAAATTACTTACAGCGATTCTGAACTCTAATATTAAGCGAATAACGCTCGAAGGAATCCTAACATTTACTTTGCCAAGTGGTGCTGCATTGCAGTAAAAAGTATTATGCATCTACACTTTGTCATAGTCGACAAAGCATGACCTTGCGTACAGTTAGTGTGAGATGGTTATGGAAGCTGTTTTGTGAGTGTAATTTTCTGCGGTAGTAAGTGTAAAGATGAGTGCTAAAGCGGTTTAGTAAATTAGTATGATTGTTACTACGCCTTCATGAGGTATTGTTATTATTTCGATATAACTGGAAAAGCACCTTGTTGAATATAAAATGCTTTAACATCTTCGTCAAACTACTTTCAGATCAGAACACAATACGTCTTAGTAAGTAATTCATTTATATATACACTATATACACTAATGGGTCGTCACCTTATACCTTATACCCATAATAAGGGGAGCTTTTTTCACAAATGCCCATTGATGGGGATAGTCAATGGGAAGTACTCAAATTCAAATTCAAATTCAAAAATCATTTATTTCAATAAAATCACAAGGATCACTTTGAAACGTCTTAGGAACTAGGTGAAGCTACGCCGATTCCACGCGACCAAGCCTAGAAGAATCAGGCAACAAACACGGCTTGGGGTCTACCTTTTTTTTAATGATCCTTTTCTTAAAGCTATGTAGAGCTCCAGTGTGATGCCAATCGAACAAGGTGAAGGCTCAAACAAGAATAATTATTAAAAGTACTACTCAAGTACGTCAACAATAAAAAATAATAATAATAACAATAACTAAAGAGCCCCCGCACAAATTCAAAAAGCAGCACACGCTACACTTGGTTTAGAAATAAAACTTAAAGATAAAATAACTATTTGCTTAAAAATAATTAAAGTAGACAAATGTTACACAAAATAAAATAGTGCAGATTAAGTAAATTAATATTTAGCTGTCGAGTGGCAGAGCGACATCAGGCCACGAGGATTTATCATTTATATAATAATCTACAGTATAATACGCTTTGTTTATAAGATTATTCTTAATGTAGGCTTTAAATCTTCTAACGGGAAGTTTTGTTGCGTTTTCTGGCAGTTTATTATAGAATCGTATACAATTCCCCATAAACGACAATTTGTTCTTATTTCTTGTGTTAATACTATGTACATCACTTTTTTTCTTAAAGAAAGTCATATTCTTATGAGTATACAATAAGTTTTCATATATATATTGTGAGATTACAGTGAGAATGTTAATTTCTTTAAATTTTTCTCTCAAGGAGTCCCGGGACTTCATTTTATAAATGGCACGTACTGCCCGTTTTTGTAAAACTTAAAGTTTACTGGAATAACCCATTCTGCACGGTGGTTGAGTATTGTTTAACGCAGTCGAAATAAAATAAAAATGAAATAAAGCGATGATACCAGTTTGAAATATTAATAAACACCTGTTTAAAAAGCTTGTTATTTTATGACCATTCAGTTTTACAACAGATAATAAGTATATAATGGTAGGTGCATAAAAGGTTAATTGTGTTAATTATGAAATACTTTATTTACTTAGAACGTTATTTCTTTATTCTATTTTATTTAGAGTCAACGAGAGTCGATCTCTTGCTCTATGACAAAGTGTACAATGTAAGTATTGTAGCTTCACAAGTTCATTCAATATACAACTTAAACAGTCAAGTGTACAATTTGCATTGTGCGCAAGTTCATTCAACATGCGTTCATACAAAACAAATATAAACAGCTTTTATTGGTCACACCCACGCTCTTGAGAATAGATTCTTCTACTACGAGTTACGTTAACTCAAACTTGACTCGAACCGAAGTGTGAGTTGTGCTTTTAATAAAAGACTGCTGAAAAAAATAACTTTGATTTGACTTTGACATCCTGGCGGTGGAAAATAATGTTTGTAACAAAGTACTTAATTATAGTGGTCCTGGGTCCGGTCCGTCTTGTGATACCATGGGATAGGATACAGGATATCCTTTTGTAGGATCAGGTCTAATATAAATAATTTTTAAGTGTTTATCCAAACTTTTGGTAGGTACGAGTACCTTCATAATCGGTCAAAAGAGCAACCGAACCTCACTAATTATTCACTGACTAAAAGCAGCGTGACCAAGAAACCAGGTAAAAGTACAACGAACTAAACAATACAGAATACAGATACCCTGTGAATAATGAACATGCAACTATCATGGTTTTGAATATAATTTGACATGGTCATGGGGTCAAAATATACGATTATCAAGTTAATCTCATCTATAGCGTGTGTCCAAACTGCGAGCGAGACGGGCGCGATGTGTCAAATATATGAAACGCGCCATCACTGCAGTATGGCCGCAAAGGCATGTTTCATATGTTTGATATTTCGCGCCCGTCGGTCGCCGCCACCACGCTAGGCTTGGCAGTATGGACGAAGAAGTACCTAAATACTACCACGTAAACTCGAACTCGCCTCGGACCGGACCGTGATGTAACCTATCAAGGACGCAGAGTGACCGTACTTTCACTCTTGTGTACGTGGATGCGTAATTGGATTAGAATAATACGAGTATTCGAACTTATTTAGGGATGTCACTAACAACAAACGGATTTTTTTATAAGTCGAGAAGGATAGTTTCACAAACAACAGATAGGTTTGCCACTATGAAAACACTATGAATCGCGAACTTTACAAATATTAATGTTGCGCTAAACAGTTTGACGGAAATTGAGTCGCCAACTTTGTTGTGCCTTGACGTTTCTGTTGAAATTCAACCTCTAAAGAGGTACAGCGGGGGTTGATGTAAGTATGAAACTAACTTCGCGTAAACGAGTTTCGCGAGGATTTCCGCTAGTATCACACAAGGTTTGAATGCATAGCGACAAAATAGAGCTTTTTCAAAAGCTTCACGACAACCCTAACTAGTTTAAGTACGTTTTTGTTTGCGGTCATCTCGATATCGTTATGTAAGCGGATGCACACATACCACGCATAACAACCGACCAGCAATCATGTGCCACTTTATAATTTTATCAAGCTCGTGTATCTGTAATGAATGTTGTCGGACTTTTCATGGGTGCATTGTTTGAGAGACCATGAGTACAGCATTGTACATAACGAAAGACTGTATAATATAATATAATATAATATACTGTACAATATTCCAATAATATTGACATATTCTAGGTAGGTACACGTAGGTACAGTATGGTCGGTGGATCAAGTAGCTGTGGGTGGAAATAAGAATATAAATTAAACGTTTTGGGTAGAGCCAAGATAAAACCTATTTGGTAGAAAAATATTATGTTGAACGAAGAAGCACTCGGACTTTGCTTAGGTGAAGTTGCAGCTGCAGACAATTTTCGACCTTACGATGTGACACAAAACTACTTTTGCAGACACACGGCTAACTACACGGATGCCTAGATCCGCCAACCGTACTGTACTGTACAATATGTCAATAATATTACCTACTAGTAACTAAGACGTCTTGAACTTTTTGTAGCACTTGAAGCCGCACTCAAAGCTTGGTTCAATCGTGTGTGGAAAATCATAGTAAATATCGTACCTAATTAAAACCTGTTTCGCGAGTTGTTCGGCGAGACTAAATCGACCACACAAAATGACAGTGTTCATAATTGATTACACTTTGCAAAAATTAATTATTTTCTTAATCACAAACGATAATTGAATTTCACACTTGTTTGTGATAACGTTTTCATGAGAATTTGTGATAATCTTAATTGCAATAAATCTTATGTAATGAGGTACTTAGAATTACGTACGGCATAAATTTCATAGGAAATTGACGATGGGAATTAATTATAGATGTAATCATAAAAAAAAATTGTTAGGTGTATAGCAGGTATTTTTTTAAGACTTTAACCTCAAAGTATGGTAGCTTGTTTTTATTACAAAGATTTTTATAAGAAAAAAAAATAGGTAGATCATCACTCAAGTGGGATGTGTGATTTTAGGTGCTGTATAATTTTAACAAATCTTTTTTATTAATATTTCATCACTAAAATAGACATAAACAGCTAAAAATTTAAGCTCAAAGTTAGTACCTACAGTGAGATGCAATTTCGCAATTCCCATAAATTCTGCAAACGAAAATAGATTCTGAAATATGACTCCGAATCCTACGAGCAACTTCTCGAAAGGAGAAACGTCCTATGAATTTTATATTGCCATTCGTTCCCTTGCGGGATGGCGGATATTTTACAGCAGACTAGATATTTATAGATTAAAAGTTTTAAGGTCTTTTAAATGTTTTAATTTTTTCAAAAGATTTACGTCTTTAACATCGTGTTGGATGTCTCATCTTTTCTTAGGAGCCTTACTTGCCATAGTAGCAGTTTAATATTTTGAGTTTTAGAAAATAAACCGTATATGTACATTTTGCTACATTGTTTTATATTTTCACACAGGTACTAGACATATCTTAATAGCCGGTTTCACAAGAAATGGTTCGGATTTACAAACAAGTTGGAAAGTTACGCTCAAGTCACGATCCTAGAGTAAGTTCACTACTGCTATTATTGCAAAATGCTCTTTATTATGAATGTGATTAAGGTCAAGTTTGATTGGTTCAGAGTGGTTCAGGAAGCAGCGTGTTCCTATAAATTCAATTACGGGTAGGTACGGGTACCTTCGACTTTCCGACCGCGAGGGAATTTAATCCTCGATGATGTAATGTAGGTATACTCGTATCTAAAATATATAAAACTCTTGCGTTACTGACTGATTGATCTAACAACGCACAGTCTAGAAACTTGAAATTTGAGGGTGTGTTCCTTTTGGTGTGTAGAGGAGTACTAAGACAGAAATTCCCGAAATTCTACCCCTAAGTAGGTGCAGCGGGGGTTAAAGTCTGATTGAAAATAACTTCAAGTGAACGTTTTCACTAGTAGATACTACAAGTGTTATAATTTAAGCGATCCGAGTTATTCGTAAGAGAAGTGTAGGTAAAATACATTCTTTTCACAAAACCCTACCCAAAAAAATACTTCCCACTCGATTATAAAATAAACTTTCATTTTTGCATTTTTTATTAACAAATTAAACTATTATGTTGTGTAGCCGGTTTTTGTTAGACAAATTAATACAAATAATCATGCCATTGTAAAACGAAATGATTGTTAATAAGTGGCAAAATACTGAATTTTAATTTAGTCACGCAATTTTATTTAGATAATAGCGTTACGTAACACTGGTTCAGTTCTGCTAAGTAAGGGATGGACCATATACACGCACGCATAATGCATAATGTATGCACGCATAAGAATAGCTCCGGTGCGACTCATCAAAATCACCCTGATTTTATACAAAATACAGGTTTTGTTTAACTATATTTACAATAATTGGTTTTGTTTTTAATAAACTAAAATCAAAACCGACTTTATGCATGTTGTTATAAATTGAATTGAATAAGTCTACTTCAAAATGTCATGAGCTCTTTTTTGACCCTTAAAAGTGGTATTTTTACTTCAAATTCAAATGGGACCACCTTTCAAATAAAAAAAGAATCATCAAAATCGGTTTACCCAGTCAAAAGTTCTAAAGTAATAGTTCCGAGTAGGCATATCGATAATTTCACCTAGAAAATTTATTTAAAAAAGTAAATGAAAACAGGATTGTTAGATTTGGTTTAGTTCTGAATTGTTGCTTTGCTGAGACGTGCTACACATGTGGTTCAACTCAAATTTAGCTGGGAGGCATGGAGCAATGAGTAAAAGGCATCTAGTTGAGCCGCTAAATAATTATAGAGCTAAAAACTCAGATATGATCTACGATCCATCTAGCTAACCGGTTTAGGCACACTATCTATTACGAATCCCAGACATGCATCAATGGATATATCTATTCGAAAAATGTATAATGCTGATGTTTTCCTTTACCGTTAAACACGTGACGTGTGGTTGCGCATATCATTTTTAGGGCTCCGTACCCAAAGGGTAAAAACGGGACCCTATTACTAAGACTTCGCTGTCTGTCTGTCCGTCTGTCTGTCACAGGGCTGTATCTCATGAACCGTGATAGCTTGACAGTTGAAATTCACAGATGATGTATTTCTGTTGTCGCTATAACAACAAATACTTAAAAACAGAATAAAATAAATATTTAAGGGAGGCTCCCACACAACAAACGTGATTTTTGCATTTCTAGCGACATTTAGTTTAATTTTATGTTACTACATTTTTAAACTACTTTACCGGCAATAGAATTGCTATTTTCGGTAAAGTAGCGCCTATTGTCGGTAAAGTAGCGCAAGATGACAACAATGTGACATTAGGCAAGTAGTTAAACAACTAAAAGGTTTAAAATTGAATTCATGTAGTTAGGTAAATACCTAGGTACTTATGTAGATATTATTAATTTCGAATTAATTTCGAGTTCGAATCCCGGCCGTGCATCAATGGATATTTCTGTTCGAAAAATGTACTTATATGCGCGATAACACGTGTTTTATAATGGTGAATGAAAACATCGTGAGGAAATCGTGCAACTTAATTATTTATTTATGTAAATGATGATTTACCTTAAGGCGCTCCCAGTCGACGATTGTTTTTGTTCGAAACGAAAAAATAAATACTTGTGAACAAGCCACATCTCCTATTTTATAATGTATAGTATATGTGAATAAAGATGTAGCCATCTTTAATCACTTCGATAAATAATCCTACAGACCTCTGCAATGACGACAAACACACGTCGGAGCGTGGTCCGCCTTAGCTTTTCGAATAAATTAATGATATAAATTATGTATTACTCATCAAAAATCTATTCTAATAGAAATCTAGATCTACCTATTACCTATCTTTAACAATAAATCACAAGTTGTTTTTAATAGTAGGTATATAAAATATTTCGATCATAAATTCTAAAACGTATCATTTTGAAATAATATCTTTATCGTGAAAAGTTTCTACTATTATGTTTTCAGCTTAATAGAAATCTAGGTAGGAACCTGAAGATTAAAGATGGCTACATCTTTATTCACATATACTATACATTATAAAAATAGGAGATGTGGCTTGTTGAGAAGTATTTCTTTTTTCGTTTCGAAAAAGAGCAATCAGCGACTGGGAGCCTCTTAATGAAAAACACTTAACTCTAAAGTAGAATTTTGAAAATAGGAATAAAATTTTAAAGCTACTTGTAACATCATGATGGTATTCAAACTATTTACCTACCTAGGTACCTATCGAGTTGCACAACTAGACCGGTTAATTGCTTAAAACGTTTTGTAAAAAGCAAGTGTTTGATATACTCGTACGAGAGAGAAAGCGGTGATGGATGCTGGAAAGCTTAAAGATCAATACCAGAGTAATTAAATAAAATAAATAAATAAATATTGGCGGACTTTACACACAGCGCCAGCTCAAACTAAGCAAAGCTTTTACTATGGGAACCAAATAACTGATAGAATACGCATATACTTTTTTTTTTGTAAATACATACTTATTATATACGTATAATAAGTATATTATTTTTTACAAGTAGCTTTAAAATTTTATTCCTATTTTCAAAATTCTACTTTAGAGTTAAGTGTTTTTTGTTAAGTTTGTGAGTTAAGTTTGTTTTTTGTTAAGTGTTTCGTATTAACACCCAGACACAGAACAAACATCTATGTTTATCACACAAATATTTGCCCTGGGTGGGGATCGAACCCACAACCTACAGCGCAGAAGGCAAAGTTACTGCTAACTGCGCTGTGAGGCCAGTCAATTATCTTTTGATCAGCTGATCCAACAGAAGTTGTCCTGATTTTGATTTTGAAATTTCAATAATCCCATGGAACTTTCAGTTTTTCCCAAAATTCACTATTTTTTGGTGGAACTTATAAAAAAAATCATGATCATCACGAGCACCAAAAAAATTTGCTTAACCGATCGAGCCGTTCTCAAAACATGATCATAAATAACGTGCACACATAGGTACATAACATACGGCATAGATTTAATTTACAAATTTAGCTGTTTTTTGTGGCTTTCTTAACATTTTCCTGTGTCATATAAGAAGCAATAGATACTAAAGGAAATTGTGATGGAAAACTTCAAAACGATGAGCGTAAACGGCAGCAAATAATATAAAATAAACTTTGAAACCTTGACCTTTTTTTAAGCACAAAATTTTTAGTAAAATAGTCACTGTTCTTTGAATGACAGAAGTAATGATGAAGATAAAGATGAACGTGAACTTGAAGACGAATGAAATGAATGATGAAGATCGACGTAATACTTGACGATCTTTAGATAATAATAGATAAAGATTGATGATGATGAATAAGGAGTGAAGTAAAAAAGTAATAGAAAATTGACGAAGACAGGTAACCTAAAACATGGTTTGGGAGGTTTTTGCCTTGGTACCTAAATGGTTTTATGATAATAATTGTCAGATAAAATCTTCTAGCTCGTACAAACCGATATTTTTTAGGTTTGAACATCAAACTAATATTATAAATGTGTATAAGTAAGTATCCTAATAATATTATAAATGCGAAAGTTTGTGATAAGGCTGCTATGTTTGTTCCCTAATCAAAAATAAACGACAAAACGTATTATGATGAAATTTGCTGTAGTATATGTAGATAAAAAATCATAATAAATAAAGGCAGAACTTAGAATCCGAATAACAACCCCTAAATGATAAAAACACGCAAAAAGGATGATTTTGGTATAGATGGCGTTGGTGTGCAACAAATCTGACATCACAGACTAAAAACATTTAGTGGTCGCAACGCAGTTTTGACTATAATACGCATTGACTAATACACATTTGACAAACACGGCTTGGGGTCTAGCTTTTTTTTCAATGATCCTTTCCTTATTGCTATGTAGAGCTCCAGTGTGGTGCCGATCGAACAAGGTGAAGGCTCAAACAAGAATAATAATTAAAAGTACTACATATTCATAGTAAATAACTTTTAAAAATATAAAATTATGGATAAGCTCGTGTATCCATAATTTTATAATATTATATAATTTTATAATATATAATATTACGTTTAATGTTTGTTTTTTTCCGCCAAGTACCAGAAGATTATATTCAAGAACGAAACATAATTATACTAACTCTTACATAACCTAGGTCCAATAGATCAGAGCTAGACTCCACGGAAGAGAGTAATACACAACGAATTTAACCTTTATTCCCTACACAATAAAGGTTATTATTAGCTTCAGGTATGTAGGGTATTAGTTGTCTTGGACGTTGTGTAATGTCTTTATTACAAGATGTTTTAGAACTTTCCGTGTTGTGAGAAATATAGCGCTTTTACTTTTATGGGCTTTATCGTTGCTAATATTTCACAACAATTCATATACCTACAGGGTATTTCATAATTTACTAGTCTTATTGCAAATACAGATCCTACAAACAACAATATAAATTTAATGTACTTATGTTTTTTCTCTGCCATTGTGAAAGTTTTATTCGATTTTTTTTATAAAATAAACTTTTTTATTAAAAAAGGGGGACATCTAATTATATAAAAACCGGCCAAGAGCGAGTCGTACTCGCGCTCGAAGGGTTCCGTACCATTATCTATAAAAAAGTGGCATTTTTGTTGTATGGAAGCCCCACTTAAATATTTATTTTATTCTGTTTTTAGTATTTGTTGTTATAACGGTAACAGAAATACATAATCTGTGAAAATTTCAATTTTCTTGCTATCACGGTTCATGAGTTACAGCCTTGTGACAGACAGACGGACGGACAGACGGAAGGACAGAGTGACAGATGGATAGCGAAGTCGAAGTAGTAATAGGGTCCCTTTTTTACCCATTGGGTACGAAAACCTAAAAATGAATCCCTATTTCCCATGGTCACGCCATAACTTGAGAACGACTGCACCAAATTGGATAATTATATTTTTGTTGTGTTTGTTATTGTCAGGCAAAGTTTTTCTAAAGGAAAATTTTGGAAAATCCAGCGTTCTAACTATGGGATTATTGACATTTGAGATGTCGGGAAAAGCTAATTGAAAATAAATAAAACATTAAATTACGAAAAAAACTCAAACCTACTAAACGATGTTTTCGTAATCCCTCGTCATCTATATTGTGTAGATCCACTTTAAACAGGGTGACCCAAAAGATTGTGTTAAAGAAGATGGTGAAATACGATAAATATAGATTAGCAGAATAATAATAATAATTATCTACTAATTAACTGTCTTACGTCAGTTGGCTCGATTCTTTTGTTTAAATGACATTTATTTACAAACTAGCTCGGATAAAATGTTTAGCTTAAGTTATTATCCGGTTCATGAACTACCTTTATGCAAAAAATCATGTCGATTCGTTGTTGCGTTGCTGCGTGAAAGAAGGACAAGCCAACGTACAAACACGGACGGACGGACAGACAGACAGACGGACAGCGAAGTCTTAGTAATAGAATTCCGATTTTACCCTCTGAGTACGGAACCCTAATAAAAAACTACTGGACCAATTTCTAAAATTCTTTCTCCCATCAAAAGCTACATTATTAGCAAGTAACATGAAGCCAAATATTATTTAAAAAAAAATTAGATTCTCAATAAAATTGTATTAATGAAACCACAGCAACAATTAGCCTAAAATCTTCACTATCACATCCGCGCGAAGCCGGCTTGCTAGTAGTGAGGTCTCGACTTCCACAGATGGTGTAACTATTTATTTAGCAATTATATAAAAATAGCCAAATAAATAAATAAAGTTCAGTATACTAGGTAACCTAGAAACGCTACTGATGAGAATCATTCTGGTGGCGCGATAGTGGTGTTTCGTTACTATTGTTACGAGTATTTACGGACAACAATGATGTTGCCACAGATCTCCAAAAGTAGCTGTCTAGATGTTTCAGCAAGATACTGTAATAGCACATTAATATCAATTAATCTTACTAAACAGCTTAGTTTTAGGTCGTTACTAATAAGATTACCATAAGAAACTATCATGGGACGGAATGACGGAAGGCATTCACCTGCGGCCTGGTACCTACGAATGCCAATTGATGAGTGTCTTGAAAAATGCGTTCATTCTGTACGTGTAGCTACTGCTGCTCTAGGTTTATACATTATGTTGGTGGTTAAGCAACGCCTTACCATCTATATTATCTATACTATACCTACATTTACCTACTGTTTGCAACGGTCTTTAGATGGCTCACGTATAATAATATAAAATATTACCAAATACATAATATCAAATTATATTAATTACTAGCGACCCGCCCCGGCTTCGCACGGGTAGCATGTTATTATACATATAAACCTTCCTCCTGAATCATTCTATCTATTAAAAAAAACCGCATCAAAATCCGTTGTGTAGTTTTAAAGATATAAGCAAACATACATACATACGCGGGAAGCGGAAAGCGACTTTGCTTTATATGTAGTGATAATTTTTTAACATTTATTAAGAAAGTATCTAAAATAGTATTGAAAAAAGTCAGTAGCTATTTCTATTATTTTTGAGTATTGGTACGTGTCCATGTGTAAACTTACATAATAGTCCTAACCGCACACTAGAATCCCCAGTATCGATGGTATCAGAAATCAGATAAATCACAAGTACCATGATAAGTACCTACCGCAATACCCAGATCCGGATTATATTATTATTAATACTTGCAGAACAGGCAACATTACGAGTATATTAATTCTGAGAGAGGTTAATCTGAGATACAATCCGCATTATTTACAACTTTGTGACTGCGCAGAACAGGCAGCGATCGTTTGTCATAATAGCGTGAAACTTGGCTAGAAGTTGGTAGTTGAAGCGTAAATGGCTTGATTTTAAGTTTATGGCATTGCAAACCGTGTTTGTTGCCTGTATCATAAACACGAATCATTATCGTATGGGTAAGGTATCTCATACACTTTATAAGTGTATAATTTTGAGGTTTGACGATCCCTTTACAATACGATGATGGCCTAGAAGAATTAGTGTCTTAGGCACGATTGATTAGGCCACTGATTATTTTAGGTTTGGTCGCGAGAATATATAATATATAATACTCACTTTTGTTTTTTAATTTTATGTTTTTGTCCTTAGCAATTAGGACGATTGCGTTATTTTATATTTTGCACGGAAAAAAGGAATAGGTTCCTAATACGAAGCTTTAATTTTTATTGTTTGGTATTCTGTCTTGATAATAATTATGATTTATGTGTTCTATCTTATGGAAAATGACTCGGCAAACTGACTTTGATGTCGGTTTTATTTCGTTCTAAAACAAAGTTATTGCGGACTATGTGCCTATGTAGTAGACAATTAAACAATAAATCTATTAGGTAGGTATACAATGTATCATTACAGACATGACTTCCCTTACGCAGAACATTTCCAAAGCTCCTTGAAGTTGATTTTGATTACGCAATACGGATGCTACACAGCACACTGTATCACAAAAAAATTAAAATGTCGGAGTTGGAATATTATTCTTCAATAAGTACATTTACACTACTATTTTGTTTGCAATGAATAAAGTAAAAAACTGCTGGACTAATTAAAAAAAATCTCTCATTTATCATAAGCTACATTATCAGCGAGTAACAGGCTATATAATAGTATATTATGCAACTAGTGAATAAAGGACGGATTTAAAGCGAGGGCCGTAGATGAGTCACGAGCAAGTGAAGGATTCTAATGATTGAATCACGAGCGCAGCGAGTGATTCAACTGTTAGAATCCTGAACGACGCGAGTGATTCATGGCCCTCGATATAAATTCGTACTTTATTCAGGAGTTGCATACTATACTTTATACCATGACTACGAGAATATTTATTTAATCTAATGCCAAACTCCTTGTCGCAAATATCGACCAATCAAATCTCGAGAATTTATTTGCACCAAAGAGTTTTGAATTTCGAATCTCAGCGCAAGGAATTTGTGTAAGCATTGAAATAGAGACCGGATATATTTTGTGTTCCAAATTCAAACACTAAAATAGTGAATAAAAACAAAACAGTGAATAAAAGGCCTTTTTATTCACTGTTTTGCGTGAATAAAATAAGCTTTTTAAAGTAGGTATGGTATAAAAGAATTCCCCACTTCATTGCAATAATGTAACCTAAGGCGTCAACAATTTGCCTATAACCTTTATAAGTAAACCTGTGCGAAGACGGGGCGGACCGCTAGTTATAAAAATAAAATAGTTCCATCGGTACAATATCTAAAAGAGCTAGTGAACCACATGGCGCAACCATTGTCTGAATCTCTGAACAACAATGAAGTTGCCTCAGAGCTCCAAAAGCCGCTCCATCCAGATGTTACGACCATTATAATAGCTAATTAGATCTGTTACAAAACGTACGTTGTCTACACGTTGGATGTAAATGAGATCAAGTAGATGGCCCAATTTCTTACGTTGTAAGAATCGATGAGTTGAAACCTTTAAAATATAATGATGAATGAATAACCAGGTAGATAATTATAAAACAGAATTTGCTTGTTTGATTACCTACGACTACATAAAACTCGGTATATATTCATAATTTTTTTATAATATGTGCTGATAGTAATTTATTGTAAACAGTTATTTGCGAGGATGCAATTTACTCGTTTGTAAATCACATTTTATTTCCTGTAATTATTACAAAACCAGTTGTTACTGTAAAAGTTTTATTCATTGATTGCTTTTGTGATTTGCATGTCATTCACAATAAGCGTTTATTTTTATTGTGAAACGATTTTATCTATTACTGGTTCTTTTCCGGTTCTGCTTGCTTTTCTATTCAGTTAATAAGTTATGTACCTACTATATGATAAATTTCAATAAAATCACCAGGATCACTTTGAAACGTCTTAGGAACTAGGTGAAGCTACGCCGATTCCTCGCGACCAAGCCTAGAAGAATTAGGCAACAAACTCGGCTTGGGGTCTACCTTTTTTTTTAATGATCCTTTCCTTAATGCTATGTAGAGCTTCAGTGTGGTGCCGATCGAACAAGATGAAGGCTCAAACAAGAATAATAATTTTAATTATCCAATTGCTACAATCTGGTTGTTAGCAAAAACATATGACCTTATATGAAGGTGATCCTTATTATTTTGTAAGAAAATTCTTTAATCCACTCGAATTGTAATTTTTAAAGATGAATGTTGTTTGTGCCAATAACGTTAATTTTTATGGAAATGTCATCGCTGAATACATTCTACAAATAGTAGTCTATTAGACTGTTCGGAGGCCATGGAATATCACCTCTGCGAGAATTATTTTTTCCCCGAAAGATATCTTTGACCACTGGTGTCCAAGCAAGTCACGTTTGATGTTAGACATGAACGTAAAGGTTGGTGCAAAAAAATACAAATTATTTGGTACAGCAAAATGAATCATCTCGATTCAAAGATGGTATAGTAAGATGTTACGATGTTTTTTAGCTTTCATTTTTAGTAACATTAGATTTAGTTACGTGTATCATATCCGTTATGCATCATTACAGCAATCACTTGGACGTTTTACGCAATTTTGAGTGGCACTGCTACACTTATAAATTATTTTCAACCACGCAACTTTTCAAGTACACGAAACGAGTACAACAAGCCGCATCATGAGTGTCAATGTATTTTATAATCTTGAATTTAACTTGCCTTATTAGTTAGTTTCTTAGTTTGTCATGTCATGTGTAGATCAAATCTTGCAATTTATTTTTAAACCAGTTCCCCCAACCGGAGAAAATACCTACAATAACATGGTGACGGTGAGCTAATCTGATGATGGAGGCAGGAACTGTCTAACGAAACTCCTTAGTACCTAAACAGTTTGATTGAGTAAAAACTTCGCATACCTGTAAATTTCCAGTGACAATGTAATATTATGTGACTGGTTACAGCGCGCCGATATAAATATGGTGACAGTGAGGTAATCTGATGATGGAGGCTGGAACTATTTAACGAAACTCCTTAGTAAACAGTTCGATTGATTAAAAACTTTGCATACCTGTCAATTTCCAATGACAATGGAAAAATACTGGGTGACTGGTTAAAGCGCGCCGATGTAATCTCTAGCTCGAAGGATAATTTTATCCATAATAGACAAAGTAGCCTGTGATTTTACAAAAGCTTGCTTTGAATAAATATTTTTAACAGAAAATTTATTAAAATTACATAAATAAAAAATCAACAAAAACACCATCATGAAGTGTAAATATATTTTTAAAGTTACGAACATGTACACAAAATTAATCCACTACTCTGTAGAACCAAATCATGAAGTGTCAATGTATTTCAAGTTTGTTGATTTGCCACTTTCTTTTCTTACATTACAATTTAACTGATTCCGTATAGGCATCTTGAAAAATGCCTCTCGTATTGCGTAAATCAATTATCGCACCTACTGTAAGTGAGCTGACACGTGAAAGCCACAGAATATCATACAGCGAAAGCATATCCTCGAGCCTTTCTCTGTTTAGAGCCATTTAAAAAACGATTACGATTCTGAATAGACTTTTAATTATACATCTAAAATAATTAGTTATTAATACCTGCATCATGTAATCCTACTTATAAATTCGAAAGTTTGTAAGGATGTTTGTACCTCAACGCTCAAACGACCAAACGAATATGGATGAAACTTGAAATAATATAGGTACGTACATAGCTTATGTCCTGGAATAACATAGATTTTCCAGGTTCCACGCGAGCGAAGCCACGGGCGGAAGCTAGTTATTAATATATTGTTTGTTATCATTTTCTTCTAAATATAGTAAACTCTAGCGTACAACAACGCACAGCCTAAACCACTGTGGGAATGCTCGAACCGAAAACGAAATAAAGTATAACTATTGTCGAACGAAACGAATGTAACTTTGATACGAAAACTGATACGATGTTTCGATTTCGGTTCGCGAGTAGACCCCGGTTTTCACTAGTTGTTAATATTTCGTTGGTAGGTAACTTTTTATATCTTAAAATATATAATCTGTTTTAAACGTAGGCAGGTAAAAATGAATAAAAATCTTCAGGGGATCCTACAGCCATCAGCAAAACTCATTACTTTTTAAACACCTAAAGGTGCTTAGTAATCCTAAAGGAGACTCGTAAATAAATTAAATCTGCCCTCCTTCATGAAGGGTTGGTAAAAGCGACTAAATAATACATTCGGTCGAAGCCTAAGCTCCGCTGCAACTAAATTATTAAAGAGTGGTAGTTTTAACTGGATAGAACAAACAGTCGACAGTGAATAGTTGCTTTGAAAAATAAACCCTTTTAACACACTGTACGAACATTTGCAACTACGAGTTTATGTCATTTAATGTTAAATGTGGGCTGGATAGCACGGACTCTTGAGCATGCAAAAATAGAAATTAAAAAAAAAAATGTGGGACATTCTACTCTATTCTATTCCAAAGCTATGGGAATGACTGATAGAATACTTATAATTATAGTTTTGTAGAATTGTATACATAAAAACACCCAGAGAAAGAACATCTATATCACACAATTTTTATCCTGGATGGGAATCAAACTCCTGCTGCGCAATTCTGTCCTATTTAAAATTATTTTAGAAGTCAAGACCAACACCCAAATATGACACAATTATGCTATGGAGCAATTTCTTGGCATCTTCATCATTATCTTCTATTTTTCCCACTCCATGTGGGGTTTGCGAAGAAATTGTTGTGGGGTCACAACAATTTCTTCGCACTTGTGACAAAAAATAATCAAGTGTTAAATACTTGTGTATGTTTACTGAGTGAATACGCATTATCTGCGTATCTTTCTAGATAATAATAATAATAATTACTTATTGTTCCAAACAATATTAATTATTTTTCTTTGTATTGGAACACTTTTTTTTCAGATAAGAACATGGAAAAGAAATCAACTGTAAAAAAAACAGCCAAGTTTAGTAAAACACACGTTTAGCAATCAATGTCATATGGCAGCAAAAACAGTATGAATAGAACATAGCATTCATTGGGTAGGTATATCGCGCAATCTAACAATAGAGTTATTTAGTTTTTGTCGTGTGTGTGCATTGGCCCCCTTTCCCATGGTTGCGACATTTTCACTAATTAGTACCACTAATTGTTCAGTGTCATTTGAAAGTTCATAATTTTATTGTAGGTTGGACCTTGTATCTCATGATACAATGGCCGACACGAGATTAATCACACGTATAATATTATAAATGCGAATGTTTGGACGTTTGTTTGTGACACAATAACACGACTGAACCGGTTTCGAAAAAAATTGGATTGAAACATGGAATTTTCAACAACCATAAAAGTATAGAAATGGGACATTAACGTTTGTTTAGAACGAGGAGACACGCGAACAAGGATATACAATAAATATGACGAAATTTATCTACAGAAATTGTAAGTTACGATTTTAACTTAACGAAATACGAAGTTTACAAATTAAATTATACCGTTATCGTTTCATTGAAAATATTATTTCCACTCATTTTGAGATACACCACAAAACATACTCTAATATTGTCCTCATTGTAAAATTGTGACGTAAACAGATTATAAAAGCTTAACCTACATTTTCCGTATAATAATATATCCGTGATTATGGGTTGCCGACTATTCGGACACAATCAATTCGGACACTTTGTCCGAATTGACACTTTTCAATTTCAATATTTTCTTCACTGACGATTCGGACACCAATGTTTTGTACAATGTACAGTCAGATATAAAAACTTAAACTACTATGAGGAATATAAATCAGCATAGCCGTTTGAATGATACTAGATATTAAAGTATATTACAAACCCACATACATACATAAATATGCATCTTGGCAGTATGGCAATAAAAATAAGATGAAATATTTGCCCAGGTACAGCAACTAGCGAGAGAGAGCTAATGTTTGGAGTAAAGTCCTTCTACGATGCACATTTCGAAGTAAACATGCAAAAATCCTATTGTATTACAATTTAAATCTATTCATAGTAAACGCGTTCATAATAAACATATGGTGAGGGTATTTTTTGACTAGTTAGCGACTCAATGCCGTCACAAACTAGTGCACTCAAATAATGTAGAGTTCATTAGTGTAGGTAGCGGTATAACCATATTGGGCATGGTCAAGTAGGTTGTTTGCCGTCAAATTCTCACTTGAAATACCAACGTGGCATGTATGGCACGGATTTGTATGGGAAAGTGGTATGGGTGAAGCTAGCATATACACGACCGTCTGTTTCTTATACCGTTGGTAGAGTCATATATTTATCTATGTTGTAAAATAAATCTTAGTCTTAGAATACAATTATGATTATTAGCTAGTAATTTAAACCTATCTATTTATATAAAAATCAATTGCTGTTCGTTAGTCACGTAGATTTCGTATTTTTATTACCTAAATGTCCATGGATATAAGTAGATAATGTTCTTCAGGTATTTCTTCTTACAGCCCAAACGGATCTAAGGCTTTTATAAATAAAGATGTTTAGGTACGTTTCGAATGGAGAACTCCATTCGAAACGTACCTACTACAGAATCTCCATACTTTGACGGTTGATAATGAGGTATCAGATGATTCGTCTCGTGTAAAAAGTCAAATAAGCCTTTATCGTATTCGATTTCCAAAGAAACAGATACAGATTTTCAGGGTGTGTGTAAATTCACAAAAATAATAAGTAAAAGTATTGTTAAGTAAAAAGGTAGCAATTATGTAGGTATTACCAAACTTAATGTAAGAACTTAATGTTGGAAAACTTTTTACACTTCACAATAAAGTAATCTATGGTTTAGCTACCCGCTGAGAAAATCGCTGCCTTCATCCATCCATGAAGAGACTCAGAAAAACTAATTGCACGCTGATTGTTTCATGGTGCAAGTGAAACCGATCGCGACATGGGGTATATAGCATGGAAACTATCGATTGTTCGTCACTTTCATAATATCTTTCGAGCGCATCGAGCAACTGGGCCTGTAATTGGTAACATGAGGATGGAAAGTGTGGTTTTGCGGTTAATTTATGGTACGGCTACAGTCTATATCTTTATACTGTGGTGGTACAGCGCTTCGGTGTATTGGTTAGCAGGTGAAGAAATAAGGGTATCTCTGCTTATTTGTTGCCATGGCAACAAGTGTTACTTTCGATACTCAAGAAGCGAATGTCGTAGCAAAGATTGCGATCAGTAAAAAAAAATACAGCATTAAGATGGTTAGGTAGTAAAAAACTAAAGTTATCATTTTTTCATTCATAAAACGCTTTTAGAACTTTGTGAAGTCCTTCCTCAAAGTCACCGACTTTTGATATTGACTATGCTACCTTGCCTCTGACTACACCTTCTGATCTGAAAGGATGTGCCTACCTTACTTGGGGATTACAGTCGGGATCCTATTTTTGCATTTCTATTTTCAAATTCAAATTCAAAATGTTTAAAAATGTTATGTACATGGTGCAGGTAATAGGTAATGTAGGTAGTTTCAAAACATAAACCCTGTATCCTAATCCTTAATAATTAGACACTCATACGCATGCACCTACTATACGTACCTACCCACCTATGGTATCAGATCGTAAGGAAATAGCTCAGTCAATTTGCTTGCTCGCTTTTAGTCATGAGTATGGTTAAAATTGCATTACGAGTATCTCCCAGTAACATTCGCAATGTTATGGAATACGGAAAGCAAACTCGATCAATCAAATACTCGTACTATCTTTCTGTTACTGTTAAAGTTTTAAAGTTTGTGAGGATGTTTGTATGTTTGTGGCTCAATCACTCTCAAACGACCAGATAGAATTGGATGAAATTTGCAATAAACATAGCCTATGTCCTGGAATAGCAATTATACTTTTTATCCGCGAGCGAAGCCGCGGGCGGAAGCTAGTATTTCAATAGATACTGATTACTGATAACTCAATGTGTCTACATTACATCTCACTTAATTACTTTTACCGTGCTAATCTACTGCATAAGCTTTAACGGCGCGGGTTGTCGCAACGTGACGCCATGCATTCATTTCAGGGAGTTCAGCAAACGGTGGCGTAAATGTAGCACTAACGCTTCAATGGACACGTCACTGAGCGGTTAAATCGTTTGTTTCTATCGATTGCATTCTGATGAACATCTTGGTTGCAATGGCAGGGTGTCAAGTTTTTCTGAGATTAGAGAATAATATTTTCCACGGAAACAGAGCGACTTTTCCAATCGTCTCTTTTTGTCTCTTCCGTAATGAATTGCTTGTCACGCCAAAGAGGCTGTTATTTTGGGATATAGTTAGTGTTAGTTAGTAAGTTAGATTTTTCTGTCTGAAAAAACTACGCTAGTAACTAGTTAGTATTCCTAAACGCAGTAATGGGCTTACAATCTTGAACTAATGAATCTCTGCGCATCCGATATTGATTTGTTCAAGCGGTTGCATTCGGTACGGAAGATGTTATTTTCATCAGACACGCTCTAGTTAACGAGGTATTGCAATTTAATGGGAAATTAATCTTTTTGTAAACGATGCGAATTGTTTATTTCAGTTGCAACATTTAATTTCTTGTAACAACGTAATCGGGGTGCATAATTTGGCGAATTAAGCATAATAATACTTTTTATTTTTGTAATACTAAATACGCCGTAATAACGCCTTAACGAATTTAATTCGGGATGATGATGACTCCACTGAAAACCTAGAATCTAACTAAATTAGGTAAATATCAACAATCGCGTTTTGATTTATTTATTGACAGTCTAAAAGTTAAATAGTTTTCAATAAATTTACGATTTTTGTAATGTGATTTACATCTATGTTAGTCTGTAAATTAATTCATAAGTATGTATGTAAGTAGTTGTATTTTTTTACTTTTTACATCTTTTGCCTAAAATAAAGATTATTATTATTATATTTAGTGACGTCATCCTAAATTTAGTCAACATATAAATTTTAATGTTCAAAAATTAACACCAACTTGCATCCAAAATATAATAGGAAAATTATTATATAACCTATCCTTATTTTAGGACTGTCACTTTTTGGGAACTGAATAAGAACTTTCGTATAATACAAAGTTTTAGTTAGTTTTAGACAACAGAATTGCCACCTATATGTAGTTTAACCCATAAACAACACAATGCGTAAACTGGTTAACAATTGTACCCACTTTCTTCTCAGTCGCACTGTAGTGTGACCGAGCCGATTTAAATGTCGTTAGATACCGTACAATACCCATACTCGAGTAAATACTTATTAGTACGACAATGCTTCATATTTCTTTGTGAAGAAACAAAAAGTTGTTTAAAATGATCAGTTAGATGTAACTGCATTTGAACTACTATTGTATTGTACACTACTGTTGTATTATAGTGGAAACCCTCGCAATTTTGTTCACGTTAAGATTCGGACTTTAACACCCGCTTGGGGGGCGAAAATTAGTATAGACATAATGATAATGTAGCAACGAATAATAAAAATTCCATCGTGTTTTATCCCAAAGAGGGTTGACGTCAGGCAAGCGGCCTTCCACAAAGTTTTTGTCAACATGCTGTGCCGACACCACTAAATGGGAAAATGAGAAGAAAATAATGATGAAAATGATTATTTCGTTATAACAACATGCATACCTACCTAAGTACTTTATTACCGTGAATTTGTCGTGAATCTGTGACGAAATAGGTCAACAACGCGATGATATAATTACACTAGACGATGATAGCCGCAGATAGTGGGATAATATTTGCGCGCTAGGATTACCAACTGTGAGCGGAAGTGAGCAAACCGAAGAAATGTATAGCAACTCGTTCGTAACGTGATAGATACTCGCTTTGATAATGCAAACAGGTGAATAATGTTAGTAAAATATTATACAGATTTTTATAATAATATTCATAATGTCAATGTAGGTATTTCTTATGTTTGGAGACAATTCAGAAGCTCTTAATAAAAACCGTCCGCGACTGCGAATGGTAGATCGGCAAATACTTAACCAATCTAATTATCATAGTTTTAATAGCGTTTAGGTGGTTTTATTGGTTAGTAAATATGCTCTTCAATCCCGTCATATACCTACCATCTTTATCTACTATACACACCTACGATGTTTAAGATTTATAGAAAAAGTATCTAACTTCGATTGTTTCCTATCCAAACCTAAATATTCCAATCTACAAATGTGATTATTTTATATCATAACTAGCGACCCGCCCCGGCTTCACACGGGTAGCATGTTATTATACATATAAACCTTCCTCCTGAATCACTCTATCTATTAAAAAAAACCGCATCAAAATCCGTTGTGTAGTTTTAAAGATATAAGCAAACATACATACGCGGGAAGCGGAAAGCGACTTTGCTTTATACTATGTAGTGATATACCTACTTAAAATATTTATTCCAATTGAATCGCAATAAAATTTTGAATGGATATGATATTATTATATGGATATTATTATCACTACATAGTATAAAGCAAAGTCGCTTTCCGCTTCCCGCGTCTGTATGTCTGTATGTATGTTTGCTTATATCTTTAAAACTACACAACGGATTTTGATGCGGTTTTTTTAATAGATAGAGTGATTCAGGAGGAAGGTTTATATGTATAATAACATGCTACCCGTGCGAAGCCGGGGCGGGTCGCTAGTAAACAAATAAAACATTAAAGAAATAAGTAATAGATTCAGTAAATTAAAAATCGAATCGAAAGAGGCAGCATTCCAGCAGTGTGTTGCTATAGCTTGATGATGACATAATTAATGATGGCATAAATAACTCTCTTTCTATAAAAGAAAGAGTCAAGTCTTTCTATACGTCATCCGAGTTCTACAAAACTAGAAAATACACCATACAAGACACATAGCATGAGCTAAGACAGCATTTAATTAATGCTTATCACGCGGACCCTAAATACCAAGTGCTCTGCGTAGCTCCATGCATTTCATTATGTGTGTCCTTGGAGCTACTATGGAAGCCACACGAGTCACACGACCGACTTTTACAAATAAAATAGTACCTAGTCATGCGTGAAACAAAATTTAAGTCAACCATGTTTTGACATATTAAAACATACAAAAGACAAACGACAAAAAACACATTTTTAACAGCTAATCTTTGTGTAAGAAAGAAGGGTGTTAGTAAAAATAACCAAATAACAGCAGTTTCATAAAAAGTAGGTACCTGTTATTAGTTGCTGATGAAAAACTAACAAGTAATACGTTTTCTGATAAAACACGAAACATGAAGGTAACGTAACTTTTTAACTATTTAGTATTGAGATCGTAAATGGAGTTGTTAATCGATTTTAATTGTATCGTAAACGTATAAACGTATTTCTTAGCAGACGTTTAAACTTTTGCGCAATTCCGCATACTGCGATAACTTTCGAGGCTAAGAATTGAAACTTGACCCGAGTCGCAAATGAATCGAAATCTTTCTAAAATCGGTTTTAATATTTTAATTAATCGTGATTGGGATGCAGGACGTAAACAATGGTAGCAATTTAAAGTAGACATGATCTCATTGAATTTATTTGAAGACTAAACAGTTCAATCGCTCATCTGGCAAACAATCCGTCTGGAACAGGCTTCAGACAGGATATTATTGTGTTTGTCCCATAAAGTGGTATAATGTCTACATTGCTTTTATTTGAGACAGGTTTTGAAAGTTTTAAAGTATTATTAGCACGATAAAAATACTAGGTTTCTAAATCGAATTCTCTATAAATATAGAAAACTATCGTGGTTGTTAATCATTTTAAATAGAAATACGACTGATTACCACGTTTTTTCTTGTATATTGCTGAGGTTTTGAGACAATTCAGATGCTCTCCATCATGAGCATCGCATGCGACCGAAACGCTAAACGTGGTAATTAACCGTTTTTCTATTTAAAATGCTCTATAATGATTGATTATGTTGTTTTACCTTAAATGTCTTTAATAATATCCTAGAATTTAAAATATTTATAAAACACCACTAGTACCATTGATGGTACAATACAGCTACTCCATGGCATGATGGCGATCTGAGAGTTCTATGTCTAGGTCGATGGCTACCAAGCTTGGAGATTGAAGTAATAAGACTAGGTACGAGTGCTTACTTCTATTTTTAAAGTACCTATGAAACCATCGAATTGGTAACATAGACACCTTCGAAGACGTTGATGCCACAATAAAGTTCTACTTCCATAACAATTACAACAATAGATTAGGCTGCTAGAGCCAACGTGATGCGGCATGACTACTAATGATCGCCTAATTCAAGTGGTCCTTGAATGTTTTTAGATAGCTTTGGGTTCTGTGTATACAATAATAGTAAAGATAAGTAGTGTTTTATTGAAAGGTTTTTGGGTGAATTTGGAAACTACAAATAATGCTTACTTAAGTGTGTTTAAAAGCTCTTTGACGAGTTCTATCGATAAAGGTGATTTCAGAATAAGGTCTGTTTGAATGTTTATGGGTTATTTATTACGTGATAAAAAACTAAATTCTTAAAGCATTTCTTTCACTTAATATCTGCCCTGTGTTTCTTTCAGCATTTTCTTATTTCCCTTATTGGTTTGTCGCAATTGTGTATTTTTATAATATACCAGAATACTATACAAAACGATGAAGCTACAAAACATGTTTTTCAGTGCTTTAAGGAACCCTAAAAAAATTACGTTAATGGTTGACATGTTTTATTATATCGATGGAAAGTGGGAACGATATACGCACAGAATTCTGAGGAGATCGTGAAAATCAGGATTTGAAAGTGAGCCAATTTATGACTATGAGACGTGCATAAACTTGAGCAGATTTGAGATCGCGATTGCAAGAACCACGCAATAACACAAGGTACCTACTCAACTCAATCCTAATTATATTTATATCATTCTTCTGTACGTGTTTTCTTCACATAACTCCTCCTAAACAGCTGGACCGATTTGGTGAAAATTTCGAAGTATATTTCAATGGGTTCCTGGATGGTTTGAAAACACATTTGGACCCGGTAGTAGGCGTCCTGTACTTTTCATATACCTATAGACGGTACGGAGTTTGCCGGGTCAGCTAGTAAAGCTTTAAATTTGTAGGTATTTTAAATTGCGTATAGGCTTTTAGTTTGTAGGTATGCCATCAGTCAAGCTGTAGGATAGTCTTCTTGCAACCATTAAGAAGTGTTTATCATATTTCACCATCATGTTACCATGTAAATGTCTTATACCATGTAAAATCAATTATGTATCATCAATAAAGCAAATGAACCCAAACTCGACAATTATATTTGCAAATGTGGTATTAATTAGGTGGGGTGGTATTCCACTATCCATTGGCCCGGTCATTCGATAATCTCAATTCTAATTTAGGGTATTGTCGACAGTAATACCTACACAACTGCCAATTTTCATGTAAATGATTACGACAATTATTAGAGGAATTCCACTTTTAATTATTTATTTACTTTTGTTAAATCAGACATAATCTTTTTGATCTAGGTATTCAAAAAACCACTCACGATAATTCTAACTAGTCGAAAATATAGATAATTATTTTACAAATTTTGGATAAGCCTACTTATTTATCTTTCATAATTTATTATAATTTCAATCAATGTGCCTACATTATAGTACGTTCTGCTTTGGATCTACCGCTACCTTTGTGTAACGACTGAACTTTTTGTGGTCATAGCGAACGGTCAACGGCTCCAAATTCGGAAGCAAAGCAATTTAAATTAAGACATAATTTATTGCACAATTTTTGCCGTTCTCGAAAACCGTGACTTGAATTCAGTCAACAATAATACGAAACGGCGATTGGCTCTTCTTTCAAACCAGTGTGACCAAGACAGAATCAGTTACTAGAATATAAAAGTAAAAGGTCCTTTCTAATTTAAGTATGAAACTAATGTGGAAATGTAATAAATAAGGAACCTACATTTGCGTTTTGTGATTGACATTTGTAATGCAATTTCCTCGGAGCTCCTGTTTCACAAGCAGAGATAATGAGCTTTATCTTGTGCGGTGTAATTTTAACAAATATTTGACTAAGATAACCGGTAAACTAAAGTAACCCCGATAACTTTATACTAGGTTTGGAATGTAATTAAAACTCTTTAGTTTTGTTCATAAGGATAACATTATAAATATTTGTCTCGAGTCTGGGTTTTGTGGTAGTTTTGTAGTAGTTTTTTTTTTTTTTTACTTGTAATTTCTGATACCTACGACACAAATAATTCTTTAAGGACTACATATTTAAGCACGTAATTGTTGAGTGTTTATTTATTTATGTGAATAATTCCATGAGACCTTGATACATATAGGTGATATTATGGAATTGGATAATTGTGTTCATTTAATTTGTGTACGAAGACACCCGCCGTAAGTGCAGAGTTATAGGAACATTATTTCGTAGAGGTTTAAGGTTTCTTTCGATGCTAGCATCCAGTTTTACAGATTTAAATGCGTGGATAATCGGTCATAATTATATATTTTAAGTTTTAACCAGTCAAAATATAGATGTTAAGTTTTAACGCTCCATACGTTAGTTAAAACTTAATTACAAAAATATATGAGTTTATTAGACATTTAATTTGTAAATGAATACAATATCCCGAAGATAAATATCCCAATAAAACGAATAAGATATGTGTTTGTTCTTCGAACCCTATGTTTTTATTACTCCCTTGCTATATTTCTATCGATCCAAAGACCCTCGTTTTTAAAACTCTAGGGTAGACGGTGGACTGCTCTTTCAACACTATTGTTGTCTTTGTCTTTTTGATGTTGCGTGTTGCTAATGCAAAAATTATATGCTAAGAAATGAAAACCGCGAAATCATTCTGGCGATCTGCCCACGAAAAGTGAGAGGTATTGAAAGTCTAAATAGCTGGTTTGATGTGGATAAAGATGCATTCCGAATGCGTATTTCACCTAAACAGGCTTGAAGCATGGCCTGCATAATTACATTCTATATAATCTCCAGTAAATCTGTACGAAGCCTTATTCATATTCTGCTTGCGTATATAAACGGGATGTACTGAATATACTCGTAAATCTTTGTAGCTCTTACCTAATGCCTGCGTAGATTTGTAAAACTAAAAATAAAACTGCTAAACATTCAATACCGTCCAAATGAGGGTTCCAAAAAATTGTGAAGATAGAAGAATGAAGCGGAAGCCTAGTAGGACTTCTTCAGACGGTCTCAAATCACTCTTACCTACATGTATATAAAAAAATAAAGTGACATTATTACCTTCCGCTTGACGCTACTTTTTGGGGCTACTATTACTTTTAATATAAAGAAATAGTTCAAATAATAATCATAATAAGAAAATCCAGTAGGTATTTACAAAGCTGCGAAAACATTACGCAAAGAAATTCGATCAACTAACATTTCCTTTCGCCGAAGTGAGCAAGAAAAGCTTTTCGATAAAATTCTTATCCTGTTATTTAAAATTCATGAATTCATGTCGTTGTTGTTATAGGTTTCATGGGATTAGTGTTGTAATACCTACTTATAATGATTTTAAATGAAATAGTATGCTAAGTACATAAACATACTTCAAATGTAAATGTAATTTTTGATTTAGAATATTTTTAGCCTTATTAAAAATCCTAAAGTTTGTGAGGATGTTTAGCGCACCCAAACGATCAAACAGATGATTTGAAGAAAATTAAAATATGAATACCACCTAGCCTATGACCTGGAATAGCATATGACTACTGATTAGTAGTAATGTGTGAATTTGTGAGATAAACTCGGATAGTTAGTGGTAATAAAGACTTCATCAAATAAATTGGCCATATTCACAGAAAAGCAAAAATCATGACAAAATAATTTAGAGATCGATAATGATTATATTGATGACTTTGTATTATTGGACTATAATTTTTTCCACTCTGATTTTTGCATTCAGATAGTGTACGACATAATCATCTAAGCTTTGTATATCGGCTTTCAATTTATTATGTATTTATAATTAGGTATAAAGTTTATGAGATATAGGATAAAAATTATTTTGACGTGTTTAACTTTCACAAACAATCAAACATTTTATATTTTAATGACGAAATTATAATTATTATTAGAAAATAAGCAGTGTTTGGTCAGAGGTAAGTATTCAAAATGGAGTTTTCTGTTAAAATATTTATGTGCTCAATAAAACGAGTTCTGCTAGCTTATTTCGTAAAAATCATCCATAGCTAAGGTATGGCTTTTTAAATAAATTAGAGAATACTAATTTCATAGTAACTAATATTGAATCCTACCTAAACCTAATACCTACCTAAAATATCCTACCTAAACTGCATTCAAAGCCCTAATAATGGCATTGAAAGCCATAACATGATAATCATAGTTTTTACAAAATAAACCCCCGAAAGGTAGAGGAAAACGTTGTTAGAAATTATAAGCTAAGATTACTTATAAGTGGTGATGGGTTTGCAACCTGTTACGTATGAAATGCTAACTATTTCCACAGATGACATAATACTACAGAAAAGTGGATATTAGCTATGTAACGTTTGGACGTGCCCTATACTACCCGTACAGCATACAGTCGTTAGCCTATTTCTATATATTTCTAGGCCATTGGCATTTTTAAAAGATATAAACGTAAAGTTCAATTACACGATTAAGTTATTACGATTTCACACGTTATTCGTATGTAAATGTAAGAATTAAAATAAATCTGAGAAGATATCAAAAGTGAAGGCGGTTGCGTGAGTGCAGTTAATACGGACCATGTCAGAGGAGGTACACAGAAAGTAAACGGCCATAAATTTACATCTACTTCAGTGGTTCTGACTCAAGGGAATCTATATCATCCAGTCACAGATAATTCTACTTCTAAACAACTGGTTGTACCTAATTTTTCAATTGGATTTTTATAATACGCCTTAGCTGAGCGTATTACAAAAATCTAATGGAAAATCTAGTGAGTTTAACTCTGGCACCATTTATAAAGTTTTGCTCTTTAGCAGTAGCTTTGCGAGTGCATCATAGCCGCACGAACGGTGCAAGGCTTACAATGATGTAAAGTAAGGAAACGCCTACTGACACGGTTTCAAAGTTTAATTCGAGTGCTTGAAAGGATGAGATTGAATTGCTTACAAGGTTTCAATAAGTGTTGTAACTTGATACTCGTGGAGTCATTCATTATGTGTGTTTAATTGCATTTTTATAGTTCACGAATTCAAAATTAGCACTGCACGGTATACTACCTTGCGTTCGCCAACTTGAGGCATACCTACAGGTGCCTCTGACTACCCCTTTCGACATCATTGGTAATCTGAGCGCCTGAAGATCTGAGAGGATGTCTACCTTACTTAAAGATTACAGTCGCAAAGTGATGCCAGTTCAATACCTATCTACTCTATCAAGACTTCCATGTATGTACCGACATGCGGATTGCGGTGTGTATGACTTGTAGGTATATTGCTATGCCAAACTATTTACCTGTACTCAGCCTAGTAATAGTCGTAATCGTAATTTTAAAATTGAGCACGACTGACCGACTTCAGTTACGAATATAGGTAGTGAACTTTCAAATTCACGTAATAACGTAATGACAGCTTTGATGTCGGTCATTTATCAAGAATAGATTAAAATTATATAATAAATATATTTGATGATGGCTAATCAATCGCTTCGAATCATTGCTCGCTTATTGGGCACCTATCCAATAGATTAACCAAACAGGCTTGCAACCTGTCATGTACATATGAAATGCTAACTCCTGCAAAATGTAGGCACGTGCCTCTGACTACCTCCCTCGGACATATTCAAAGATCGGAGCGCCTGGAGATCTGAAAGGATGTCTACTCAGTTGGGGAGTTACACTTGTGAGCGTATTTCATTTTTTTATTGTACATTAACCACTAAACATATTTTCAAGTTATTAATAAAACTCATATATATTACGTTATCTGTAAATAAAGATTAAAGACACTATAACAAAATAATTTAGGACTAACTACTAATAAACTGACAAATGAGTATTATCAAATAGGTACTTAACTTACTAATGCTAATAAACTAAATATCCACAAATTGAAATTGAAAAGTAACTTTTTTGTAAGACCATTACTTAACTATCTACATGATGGTTAAATATTTAGATTATGTTAACCTAGATTATAAACTTAACGAGAACTAGTAGGTACTTACTCTAAGTAAGTTCTGGTAACTACTTACGAGTAGATAGGTACTTACTTCTCATGTTATGTTTTTAGTTTCTCTTGTTTCTCTTGACTTCTGTCTTTTTCTCAGAAATGTATGTCAATAACGTATAAAAAACAGTAAAATAAAAGTGATCAAATCGTGACGCTTTTGGTGTATAAGTTTACGGGCAAATTTCTAAATCCAAACACGATTTAAGTTTTTTTTGTCATTTTGATATGTTTTTTTAATATTCAGAAATATACCTTTAGCTTCGATTTTATAGCAAGAAAAATTTAAAAATTTTGTTTATCCAAATTAAAGATATAAATAAAATTTTACTAGACAGATTTGACATTCAAAATCAAAAAACCACTTTATCTCTCTCTAAAAACTCAACTAAAAATGTTAACAGATAATTTAACCTACATAATTTAGACAAGATAATCATCTAGTATGATTGTCTGCATCTTTCTTAATTAGGTACAGACAGTATCTTTTTATGTATGAATATATTTTATGATAATGCGCATATATCTCATTTTCCGTCTTATCCGGGTAGACTAACAAAAACGAAAAAGGAAAATTTTGTATTATCACCTAAACTGTTTTTCTTTTTTGTGCCAAGAATATCATCCGCAATGCGTGTAAATGTTTTTAGGCTACATAGTACCTACCTACCTAACCAAACCCTAAATTATGTACGATAAGTAATCGCACGCCACGTCACCTACTAGTACCTACTTTGTAAGTAATCAAAAGTCGAAGAATAATGATTATGATGAGTGAATGAGTGAGTGAAAAAACTGTACACATGTAATTCAATAAAACTGTTGTAAAAATATTTTTTTGTAATAACCTCATCCATCGATTTTATGTTAGCCATTCATGATATCCTCGTTTTAATTAAGGTCTCTTTCTTCATTTTTTTAAACGAATATCGAAACCGAATTTTACGAGACACTTTACTCGTATTACTAAAAAAATATCATAAAATTAGTTTAGAAAAGTTACCGCTGTAATATTTGGTATGTAGGTATAAATTATGAGATAATAAAAACATTTCATAAATAATACGGTAGGTAAACACGGTTATTTTGCAAACAAAATGATTTGCATCTAAATGCACTATTTACATTTAAATACACCAAATATACCGACTATTTAAATATAACTTTAGGACTCAAATATCTTGGTAGGTATAGAAATAAAATATATTTGTTAAGCTATATTTTGTAATATTATATATTTAAAAAAATGTGTGGTATTTAGATTGAATCTATTAATTATTTGCCTGTTAGTTCCATAATAAGTATATTATTTTACGTTAATCTGAATACAAGCTCCTATCCAATAACTATCTCACGCTTTCCTTATTTTTACTTCTGCGTCACGAAACAGGTCAAGACAGTGAACACGCACATTTTACTACATTACAACGTACTTTCACTAAACATTAGGATAATTTATATTTTTTATCCGTGTACTAGAGTACCTACATACTTTTAATAGTGCGGTTATCGCGCTGCGTGGGACGCCATGGGTCATGCGCAATGAACTCTGCGCTTACATTGCAGCGATTCCTACCCGAACAGCTGATTCTTGATAAACAACGATCCTTCGGCAATCGATAATTTGATTTACCTTTGACTGAACGGAGTCCGGCTGCATGTAGTAAAATACTAAAAACATCCACACCGCTCCGACAAGGAAGAAAAGCTTCACGTTCCTCCGCATTTTGAAACACAATTTGAGCCACTGTTTTCCGAATACGCGTTCGATTTACGCGGTGTGCGTTTGTTTTTATTTTGACGGACGCGGAGCGGCGCGCGGCCGCTCTTCGTAGAGCGAGCGAACTGAACCCAGTTAACAGAATACAGATAGTCCGGTCATGCGCGTATCGGTCCTCGACATTAAACGAAAATAGAACTTGCACTGTACAGCCACTCTGATAGACTGTAGTGCCGGGTTAGCCCTCTCACTCCATTGTTCGCCTTGGTCAGTGTCTACTGTCTAGTCACCCAAAACTAGTCTGGGTTGACCAAAGCGGTCTATTTGAACTTTGAGGCTGACTACTCCAGCAAGGCTTCGAATAAGCTGCAACTATTTATTCTAAAAAGAAGAGATCATTTTTTTAATTGATTTGAAAATCTAGAACTAAAAACTAGAGTAGAATTAGAAGTAGGTATTTAAGGTATTATTTGGCTTGTTCATTAAATCTATACAAAAGTTTCAAGAATATTAGGTATACTAAGATGATAAACACCTCTAAATCAACACAAAAAAAAAATTAAAAACCAGGTTCGAACTTTTCCGTATTTATTTTAAAATCAATGTAGGTAGGTATCTACCTATAGCAAAAAGCAAAACACGAAATACCTATTATATAAAAAAAAACATAGCTTAGAGACAATCAGCTGACCTTTAATGTTGATGTTTTGTAAACCAGTCACGACGATTCCTGTATAAGTTATTTTTAACAACATAGTTTTTATGGTTCCGTACGTAATTTTTCGCTGTACGTCTGTCCGTCTGTCCGTCTGTCCGTCTGTCCGTCTGTCCGTCTGTCCGTCCGTCCGTCCTTCCGTCTGTCGGTCTGTCACAGAGCTGTATCTCATGAACTGTGTTAGCTAGACAATTTAAATTTTCACAGATGATGTAGTTTTTTTGCTGTTATAACAACAAACGTGTTTTTTTGGCGTTTTTTATAGATAATGGTACGGAACGCTTCGAGCGCGAGTCCGACTCGCACTTGGGCGGTTTTTTTTTACATGTTTCACCTCAACCAAAACAAATAGATCCAATTATTTTTATTATAATTTTATTTTATCCGCAAAAATCTCTCTGCACTATTTTTTTCCAGAAAATGAAGCTTGCGTTACTGAAAAGGGCCTTTGCCTTGCTTTGTTAGGTAGCGATAACATTTTAAGCGATGAAAATTATGTCCACAAAGACTTTTTTAATTAAGACGTCTCGTTTGCACAGTTTTCCTAAAATAAACGTGCTTTGTTCATGGACGGAATAAAGGAATTGTCCTGTGAATGATTCCGATTGTTTTGGTTTATTCATTAGCCAATCAAGAAGTGTTGGAAAATCCAATACTACAAATCATAAAGTATTAGTATTATTTAGATAATTTGGGCTATCTTATGCACCGAACAATCAAATACCAATTTGAAAACATTTTTACAAAGTTATTGTTCTTACTACCAATCGTTTTTAATAAGTAGGTATTATTTTTTATGTAATTACTTTACTTGTGGGTACTTATTTTTAAAAAGAATGCACAATTTTTTTTCTCAAAGATTTTTATAATATTATTTCAAAGATACTAAATGAGTCTGATTTATATCCACAGCCTTCCTCTAGAGATGCGTATGTGCTAGCTAGAACACAAGTCAATATTATACCTACCTACATTTATAAGTTAGTTAGATATACACCGAGTTATCAGATTTCTGAAAAGTTCAACCCTCAGTAAGGGCACTATGGAGAACATAGTGCTAAATATTTCACACTAAACCATTCTCTAAAACGCCATCTCTTGGATATTTTCACAATCAAGTGCGTCTTCATACTGACAGAGCACGTCTAGTCTAGTAGGTAGTGCTACACGTACAATGACGGATTAATATACAGATGGCGTTTACCTCGCTCATGCTAGGTACAATAGACGTTGATTAAGTTAGTTTTAAGTTACAATTATAAAGATCGATCACTTTTGGTATACCTTTAAAAATGTTTATACTAGAGTTCATAAACATTTTTTTGTGTTAATATTTAAAATTTTCATGTTTGTTGTGGATTTAAATGTAAATCAGGAGAATAAAATAGGTATAAGTACCTAACTAATAAAATGCAATATTGACGTTTAGATCCTTGCAAAGTAGCAAACTACAATGTTATTAATAATAATATATAGCTACTTGACAATCTCACTAGGTACCTACCTACATTTTTACCTACCAATATGGTTAGTTTAAACTACTATGTAGTGGGTAAGGTGTAAAAGCAATATACCTACTCACCTCGGGTAAAATTGAGACTAATTACTACCGCTACAATGCAAAACACAATTTGCAATCATAAAGCCTTACTCGAGTTGTGCCCATAAATGCATTTATAATGCCCATTAAATTTAGTTATTTTTAAATTTAAAAAAAACTATTTTATACCGTGATCAAATATAGCTTGATAATATCACATATTATGTATATAAGGTCAAAATAGTTGGTTTTGTAAAACCAAATAATTTTGAAAGCAATTAGATAGTAAGTTAAATTATCTGTTGAATAAAGCTATACATTAATATATAGTCTATGGATAGATATATAGGTATAATTATATATGAAATGAATAGCTGATAATCACAGTTTTGAGTAAAAACGTAAATAGTTTTTGGGAAGAGTCAACTTTCAACTAAAAAGTTTCACCAATCGTTTTTCTGTGTTTAATTTATCTAGATTAAATTCTTAAGTTATCTTTGTCATAAAAATAAAACTGTATTACCGCTGTATTACCGCTTATTGAGAAATAACTATTCTACTTTCATCAAAAAAATGTATAAGTAGTCTTAAGATATGTTTATATATTAAAAAATGTATAATGATGCTCGATTAACCTCCATTCGTTCCCGTTCTTCATCCCGCACAGTGTTCTCGCTGTCCAGAGGGAGCGCGCGTGCCCTTGGACCGTTCTTCCCGTGCTCGCGAACTTCGATTTCGAACGAGTTTTGAAATACGAGTACGCGTATAATCGTAATCACATTATTTTCGATTTACGAAATACGCGTATAATAGGTTGCTTTATATTTTTTTTATAACTTTTTATGAAGTGGAGTTTGTGTTTTGTTTAGTTTAATTTAATTTCGTACCTAAGTGTGAGGTAAGAACGATACATGAATTGACTTCTATCTTATGTAATAACAAGCTTTCGCACGCGGCATCGCTTGCGTACGTACCCAAATCAAAACTTCCAAGATATTCCAAATTTCATCCAAATTGGTCATCAAGCATACAAATATTTTATACTGCTTTAACTACAAACATCTAAAACGTCACACATTTCCACGCTTATCAAATTATTGTTAGAATATTATCATTCTAGGTATTCACATACAATATAACTACTCATAGATACCTAAGTAGGCACTTCTTTTTTATAAATCTTACCTACCTATTGCGTAGGTACTCCTTAAGTATTCAAAGATCGATACAATAAGAAACTAAGTATATTGGTATGAGTAGATCACTATATATCTGACTACAATACGACTATATTATTCAAAAGCTATATCGTTATAATTTCAATTATCTCTTGTAATATGAGCACAGTAACTAAAACAAACAGTAGTTCAACTGTAAGTACCAAAATAATACTTAAGTTTTACTTATAAATTGGTAACATTATTATTTTGGTTTATTATTGTTTTAAGAGGGGGCTATTAGCTAGAAAAAAATCGGATTTCACCCGCGCCCTTGCGTCCCCCGAATCGCGTAGTACCACGAGCTGCCGCCGGCCGCCACGGCGCGCCGCGGCCCGCTCGCGCTGTACCTACGCGGCTCTACCACAAAATAAATAAAGTAGCTTGACGCACTATTTGTAGGTACCTAATAAATATTCTGTTGACCATATTTATATTAGTACACCTATTTGTCTGTTTATCTGCCTACAACGAAAACAGAGAAAATGTATACGTAAATAAAATTTTATTATTACCACAGAATACTAAAGGACCATAAAAAGTTATAATACTAATAAAATAAATAGGATCACAACTGTAATCCCAAAGAACGGTATTCAAACTCTCAGATCTCAAGACGCTTAGATCCTTGAAGATGTCTAAAAGGGGTAGTCAGAGACACGTCCAAACATTAAATTTGGCACGATACCCATATTTTGCAGTATTTAGCATTCAATACGTCACAGGTTGCAAGCCTATCGCCGCTTATAAGAATACCTACTAAGTGGTTTCCGCACGATGTTTTCCTTCACCGTTTTGAGTAGGTACGTGTATGCGCTATAACTTTTTCGAACAGTTGAACAATTAATTGATGCACGGCCTAGATTCGAACTCACTACCTTCCGATGAAAATTCGAGGCACCTCCCACTCGACCAACATGGCCAACTATAAATTTATCAAAATCAAAATTTTCGAACAAACAATAATTACCTTACTGTTTTATAAATGTTTCATCGAATATTTATTTGGCAGTTTCACCATTTACCCTTTATCAAAATAGCACATAATGCTCAAAAACGGTAATATCCGAACTTATTATTTTGACGAATAGCATATTATTTTATGTACTATTCGAATAAAAAAAACCATTGGCCACTCACGATCTTCAGATGGAAAGTTGAGGTACCTTTCACTCCGCCAACACAGCCAACTACAAATTTACCAAAATCAAATTTTCGAACAAACAATAATTTTATTATTCTGCTGTTGCTTGGCCGATAAATATTTCATCGAATATTTATTTGGCAGTTTCACTATTTACCCTATATCAAAATAGCACATAATGCTCAAAAACGGTAATATCCAAACTTATTATTTGATGAATAGCATATTATGTACCTACTATTCGAATAAATAAAAATCATTGGCCAACTCACAACCTTCAGATGGGAAGTCGAGGTACCTCTCACTCCGCCAACACAGCCAACTCAAATTTACCAAAATCAAAATTTTCGAACAAACAATAATTTTATTATTCTGCTGTTGCTTGGCCGATAAATATTTCATTGAATATTTTATTTGGCAGTTTCACCATTTACCCTATATCAAAATAGCACATAATGCTCAAAAACGGTAATATCCGAACTTATTATTTTGACAAAAACCATATTATGTACTATTCGAATAAAAAAAACCATTGGCCACTCACAACCTTCAGATGGAAAGTCGAGGTACCTCTCACTCCGCCAACACAGCCAACTTCAAATTTACCAATATCAAAATTTTCTAACAAACAATAATTTTATTATTCTGCTGTTGCTTGGCCGATAAATATTTCATCGAATAATTTTTTGGCAGTTCAACCATTTGCCCTATATGAATATAACACATATATGCTCAAAAACGGTATGCAATATCCGAAATAAATAAATCAAAATCGTGAGAAAGGACTTTTCGATATTCGAATGAAGAAATACAAAAAAAAACTTAAATATGCGTTTCTTTAATTGTATCGAAGAGCATAAATATTAAATGTCAAGTAATTATGAAAATGATAATTTATTTTTCATACAAACTTTAGCACCCCTTTCATAATGCAGTTCCCAGTTTTAGGGACCAGTGGCTTGACTGTGCGGTGCGTTGATATTCAGTCAGTCAGTCAGTCAGTAACGTAAGAGTTTTATAAAAGGTGGTGAGGTTCAATTATTGAAAACCCGTGCCTGATTTTTTTTTATTAGTTATAGCGTCGTCGTTATATAGATAGTTATAATCACGACAGTAACTGTTTATAATCATAGTTTTCCCTTACCTTCTACTAGTTTGAATCAATTGGGATTCATTTTCATTTGTTTTCTTCTTTGATCTAACAATAAACCAGTAATATGATATTTGTGAATTTTTAATTGTCTAATAAAATAACTTTTGTACCAATTGTAATGAATATTTTCGACGAAATGAAAATCCTACAAAATTATTTTCGGTCAAACGTGAAAATAATCACAACTATGTGAAATAATCACAGCTGTAATTTGTTATGAAAGTTTTCTCTTACCTTTCATTTGTTTCTAAATCGAGGATCGATAGGTATTCATTTTCATATATTTTCTACTTTGATCTAAAAATAAACACAATATCGACCGAGAGGATGCTTTATAAACAAGTAGGTAGGTACAATATAATCTTGGTAGGTACGCTCGTTTTCTAAAATTTTGCATAGCTAATAATTAGTGATCGGACATTTGGGTGCATATTTACCTAAAGTTCATTTAGTCTATTTCCGGCAAAAGCTAAGAAAGTATGAAAGCGGCTTCAAATTTGTAATTTATGTATATTTTTCTGTCTCACTCACTCACTGTAACTTCACACTCGTTTGGATATACATAAGCTGTTTGTCCGGTCGCTAACTACCCCTTTCAATAAAATAATACTATTTCTACAAAGCGCCATCTATATTAGCCAATAAATAACTTGAGGTAAGTAGGGTCGATGTGCCGGATATCGGCCTTTTAGTGCTCCCTCCAACTTTAGGACATCATAAAAAATAGTTGCAACTTTAATATGCCTGTTCTAATGATGTCATATGATAGCCTATATAATCAAATTTGATTAAAAAATACAATAAGGTATATAAAGCTATTAGTTATTTTTATATTAATTTTAATCCGGAAAAATGACAAAAATTCAGTTTTCGGCCCCAAAATTATGTTTTCGGCCATAGGGTTTTCAGTTTTCGGCCACTGCATTGTGATGGTTTTAAAATGAATTTATAAGTATATAATAACATAAAAACGCTTTATTTGTATGTTAAATATTGTTTATATTGTAAATCCAAATGCTATTAAAAATCACAAACAAAATTATTCAAGTAATCTAATAAAAATTAACATTTTAGAAACATTTTGTCTCTCTAATTAAAATAGTTATTCTTCGTTATTCTCTGTTGTAAACGAGATTAGTATGGATGAAGGTAAAAAAAGACAGTGCAAGATATGAAGAATAGGAAAGTAGTTGGACCAGATGATATACCTACGTCCTGTGGAAGTATGGAAGTTTTTAAAAGCAGATGGATGGAAGTGGCTGACTTTGTTCTTCAACAAGTTGTTGCATGATGAGGCGATTCCGGACGAGTGGTGTACCTAATAGTTAGCTAGTGCCTATTTTCAAAAACAAAGGGGACTTAAAGGACTTCAATAACTACAGAGATATAAAGCTCATGTCACATACTATATGAAAATCTAGGAGAAAGTGATTGCGAGATGAATGAGAGACGAGAGTGAGATATTGCAGAGCCAGTTCGGGTTTCGGGAACAGACGCCGTATTTGCACTTCGAAAACTGTGCGAAAAGTACAGGAGTGCACAGTGTGCCATATGAACTTGCACGTGCTGACCTGGCGAAGATCAACACATACGACAGGGTACCCCGTGAGGTTTTGTGGTGGGCTTTTATGAAAAAGAAAGGAGTGCCTGGAAAGGACCTGCAGCTTATACGGGCCATGTACAGCCGAGCCTGTACATATGTCCGGTCCGAAGCTGGCGTTACGGACAAGTTCAATCTTATCTTATCACTTTGTATTTATTTTTGTACTTTCATCAGGTTGTAGGCTTGCACCAGAGATCGGCTTTAAGCTGTTATTTGTTTCTCCTGGCAATGGATGCACTGACATCGCAAATACAGGAGGAGGCACCCTGGTGCATGTTGTTCGCCGACGACATTGTTCTTGTAGGAGAACGGTCGCAACTGAGACTGGGAAAATGGCAAATGAAATTGGAGAGTGTCGGAAAGAAGATTGACGAGGATGGATAAGATCAGGATGGATAATAATCAGATGCTTGAAAAAAAAGTAGCACCTGAGGCAGAAAAGATAAGGAGGAAGAAATATTATGAATGAAGATGGATGGATGTAGACGTAGGGGTTGGCCAAAAAAAGATGATGGACTGTGTGAAAGATGACATAGGTAAGAAAGGAGTGAGTGATAAGATAGAGGGACTGATAGAGGGAAATGGAAGAAGTACACATATTGTGCCGACCCCACTTAAGTAAGATGAGGGCAGGAAGATGATGAGTCTTTGGGTTTGACTACCCAATATTAATCGTAATGATTTATTAAGCTATAATAAATGTATTATCTATACACCTATTTCAAAATCAACCACATTTTTACGAACGAAATTTACATTTTGGGATCAGAAATCAGTATAACAAACATTTCGTTTAAATGATTTGTCCTGAACATCTTCATATTTCAGTCCTACAAAGTCAGTTTATCTTAAATTAGTGCAAAAATGACAGCCAAGATTCTTCTCCGTATATTCTTCTGTGTCGCTTATTAAAATGACTTCACAGAAGGCGCATTTCAATTGTATCTTTTCTTTTATCTATCTTTTCTTCGCCAAGCCCCAGCTTTCATAGTCTACAAGCAACATTGTGGACTATGAAACCCTAAAAAAGCAATAAAAACATATAATATATACGCGTTGAAAAGAGAACCTCCTTTTTTATAAAGTCGGTTGAATGTAACGCTTAATCAAAATAACTAACTTTAGATTAATCTGCAGAATAAAATGTTTAAAATGTTATTAGAAACTTGTAGACGAAAACTAACAGTGACATTCAATTTTCGACCACCATGTTCTCCATACAATTATAGGTCATGCCGAAAACTACGGTACCATTTTATCTATGATGTGATTTTCGGCCACCCCGAAAATGGTCATCTAAAAGGTCCATTTTTAATTGAATACCACGTAATTTGACGGCCGAAAACTAATGGCTAGATTACTCACATTAAGTATAATGGTAATAGAAAGAATCTTTAGATATATTCTTAACCAAATAAATAAACAAGACAAAAGCGTAGAAGACTTGATATAGCACATAACGGCCCCTAGGCCGAAAACCAAACTTTTTTTTAAAATTAGATTTTAGATACCGGCCCCTAAAATTACAGTGGGTTTGTTTATAATATCACAAAAATCATATTATGAGTATGATAATACGTCATATTTGAAGTGAATTACATACCTATCACCATTGTTTAGTTTGAAGAACAACGCAATACTTACCTTGGAGTGAAACGCGCGGCACTAATTTTTTTTTACTTTTTGCACGTGGCGTGACTTCCGACACCCGTCGTCAAACTAAACAATTCGCTATAAATCACTCGTAGATGTTTCGCGACTAAAAGTATTATCAGATATAAGGTTAACATTTTCAGATGTCCGATTAAATATTTCGTTTGAAAATAGTATGTGAAAACGATAGTATCTCAATTTTACGGCACCGAGAACGCGTAAAGGCCGAAAACAGAAAGGGGCCGGCGAACGGGCTCACATACCCTAAATCCAATTATTACAGTTTTTGCATACTAATTACAAACTAGTAACTACTATCCATTGATCCCGGAAACGCGGGATTTTTTTAAAGAAGTGCTCTCCATACTAGTATAGCCAATCCGCAAAGTTTAGATAAATAAACATCAGAATATCCGACCACTAGCAATAATATCAGTAGAAACTCCCGCGACTTTGTTCGCGTGAAGTTATAATCTAGCAAGCTTCGCTGCACTGCACCGCTGGTTGTATTTGGAGAATTTATTTCTTAGTGCGTAAGGTAGGTACCTACCTACCTACTAAAAAGGAATAAACCCTCAAAATTTAAAGTTTTTGGAATCAGTCGCTTAGACTGCGCGGTGCGTTGATATGTCAGTCAGTCAGTCAGTAGGTAACGTAAGAGTTATATATAAGTACTAGCAGACCCGCGATTGACGAAAGACGAAGTTCTGACAAAACAGTTCAGAAATGCGTTGCTATGACAACTAAATGTTTTCAGTCTGAGATGATTTAGATGAAGCCGTGTTGGCCGAGTGGGAGGTACCTACCTCGACTTTTTCGGTCGTGGGTTCGAACCCCGGCGTGCATCAATGGATTTTCTCTGTTGGTGAAGGATAAGCTCTGAACATCAGTCGTATTTAAAGAATACCTACCTTTTTCATAGTACCTACTCACCTACCTAATATTATAGAATGTATGTAGGTATCCTATTCTCTAAATTAGAATGGTGTTCAGAGCTCTGGCAATGAAAGCCAACGGATGAATAGGATTATTACGAAATAAGCCTGCAGGTTGGTAGGTACCTACCTATAGGTACCTACCAACCTAAATGAAATTATCCGTGTGTCGCTCGCGAATGAATCTTTCAAATACACAAAGTACCTACCTACCTACCTACTTCAGTTATGTTTGACATTTGGTAGATTGGTAGGTAGGTACCTACCTAGATTAGGTAGGTACCAACACTAAACCACAACTAGACATAAAAACGACATACCTACTATTACCTACTTACCATACTATAACTACCTACCTAGGTATATCTATCTATCTGATACCAATAATTCAATTTTCATACAATTGTGCGAGATGTTTTTATTGTTGTACCTACCTACCTACCTAGGTACTTACCTAAACCTAAGTCACATCACGTTCTCGTTGCTAGTAAAAAATATGAGGCGTAGATTAGGTTCAATGCGTTTCCCACGGCTTTTGTAATTTATTTTTGTTTGATTTTTACCCATGGTTAAGTTTAAAATTACGAAACCGCTCTGGAGAAAAGTAGCACAGGTCCGTCTAGCAACGCGGATCGCCGCGGAATGAGTATGACTGCGAAGCAAAATACGCGAATAGCAAGAAAAAAGAGTGCGGCATGAAGTTACCGATGCTCGGAATTAAATAGCGTAAGCGACATTTAGAAAAAAATTAATTATGTAAAAGAAATGGCTTTAAAAAAAAAACTGCTAGACTATTCAATTTATAATTTATTTAGCAATATTTTTGATAAATATCATATTGAATTGCCTTATGGTTTAGGATATTTTTGGGCAATTCTTGATTTTCAGAGATGTGTTTGGCATTTTTTCTTAACAAGGTTTTTATTAAATTTTTATTTTTGATAAAATAATTTTGACGCTTATATACCTGAGAATCTTCCATATAAATTTCAATTCCATACATCATTCACGATAAAAATTATTTGGGCTTCAACCATTGCAAATTTGGTTGTTGCTCAGCCTTAAGTCACGCGTTTAGTTCCTTCATATTAAGCTCTTAATCAAACCCTGTATGGTCGTGGCATGCTTGCTACGGTGATAAGGAGTTTATGTCTCAGCATCAACATCTGTGTCTGATAGACTACTTAATATCATTCAAAAATTGTATTAATATTATGCTCTGCAGAAACGCAACAGAGCATAATAATCTTCGGCATCCTGTGTAGATATTTCATTTTCAAAACTTTCGTGAGTGAGACTACACATAATGTCATAATAAGAAAATATTCATGTAAAAATGTAATGTCGATGAAGGCACCAACAATGTATCAATTCATCTAGCTAGACAATCTTCATCAGGATGAGTTTGATCCGCAGCGAGCGTAAAAACCGGCCAAGTGCGAGTCGGACTCGCGCATGAACGTTTGTTGTATGGGAGCCACCCTTATATATTTGTTTTATTCTGTTTTTAGTATTTGTTGTTATAACAGCAACAGTAATACATATTCTGTGAAAATTTCAACTGTCTAGCTATTACGGTTCATGAGATACAGCCCTGTGATAGACAAACAGACAGACGGACAGACAGACAGACGGACAGCGAAGTCTTAGTAATAGGGTTCCGTTTTTACCCTTTGGGTACGGAACCTTAAAAATCGAAATTATATTTTTACGTGAGTAATTTTTTGTTTTGACATTATGTACTATGTAGATACTTTTAGTAAATTTATTGTGATCGTAGGGACCCCTAATCCCTCCCTTTGCGTCATATGCAATTGCACTCACCCTCACCAATGCGGAGGTATCTAACGGTTGGGTGCTGCGGCGAATGACTGAATAAGCTATCAGCTATGCGGGTAGCATAAAAAATTCCAGAGTTTAATATGTTTCATCAGAAGAAAACTCATAATTGCTTTGTCTTTGTTAGTCAGTTCAAAGCGTCTATTCCGCAAACCGATAAACGATGTTGTCGTGGCATACGTTACATTGTCAAAATCGTTTTGCGGAGTACTCTTTCCGCGACCACAATTGTTGTAACATAGTCAAATCGAGATTAATTATAACTTATAACGACCCGCCCCGGCTTCGCACGGGTTTAATACATATAAACCTTCCTCCTGAATCACTCTACCTATTAAAAAAAAACCGCATCAAAATCCGTTGTGTAGTTTTAAAGATATAAGCAAACATACATTTTAATAATTTATTTAATAATAATTTATTTATTTATTTGAGCACAAATAATTAAAAACACTGAATTGATACATTATTAAAACTAATAATCATGCACTGATTTTAAAATGTAAATAATTATTAAAATTAACATACATACATACAGACGCGGGAAGCGGAAAGCGACTTTGCTTTATACTATGTAGTGATTAATTATGCGCGTATCGGACCACGCACAATGAAGGGTTCCGAAGTCAGTAGTTATGGGTTAGTTATCATTTCGATTTAAAATAGTAACTTAATTAAACTAAAATGGGTCAAGTAATAATATTTTTTTTTACCGTTTACAAACTTGGTTCGCTGTGAAATCGCCTTATTTTTCTATAAGACAAAATGGGTAAAATAACCGATCTTTGAGCAAGACGTTTATTCAAAGTTTTTAATAATTTTAAAACAACAACGCAAAATAACACACTAGTATTCAACTCAGCCGGGAAAAGTCCAAAATTGAGGCGTTCGGATATTACAACGTCTAAAGTTGTGAAGGTAAAGTTTTTGTGAAAAAAAAACTGGATTTTGGCAAAGCTTATTTTATGAGGAGGTACTTTGTCTTGTCTTTATTGAATTCTCTTTGGGTGGCCCAAAAGCCTTACCTACTTTTTTGAACCTAACGTATTTTATTGAATATTGTCAAAACTACGAATATGTACCTAACCACCAATTAAAATCATAAAAATAACGTACATTTATTGTCACATCTCGTTTATACAGGGTGATTAAGAAATTACTGTCCAATCGGAGAATCGCAGACCGTCATTTACCGGTCCACTTGCTTCGAAATTGTCTGAATTAGTGTTTGCGTGACAAACAATCCACACGTGCTCTCTTTCTAATTGCTCTAATTAGGGACTGGTTTCGACTCATTTATAAAACTTTTGTAGTTTTGTCTCGTTCATTAGCGTAGTATCAGAAACTTTATTGATATTTGAATACATTAACGAACCTACATTCTAAAGCTTTACATAGAGTTGTTACACGTTATTTTTATAAAAACAACAATGGCATTGATTTTATTAAAATGTGTGATTTTACTCGATGCTTCACAACAATAATGTGGACCTGAGTCTGACACTGAACAAAGCTCGACTTTTTGCTGGACTTCATAATTCATTTATAATCATTTTATTCACAATTCATCATTCCAAGCCAGTATTACGAGTTTTTTTGTATATCATAGTGTCAGTAGTTTTGGCGGCAAAATTTAAAATAAACAAATGATAACAAAAATAATAGAGCAGATAACACCAAAAAAAAACAATGACAAAATGTTTAAATAGTACCTACAAAGTAGATAGGTATGCACCATTTAATGAATAAGTTCAACATTTTTTTAATAATACTTATCTGGTGCTTATTTTATTGCAAAAGAAAGAATATACTAGCAGATATAATAGTCCCAAGAGAAAGTCCGAAAATCTGAAAAAATATTCAACAATGACCTATGTGCGTCATAAGGGTTCACCTCAAATTTAAGATCTTTTGTTAGTTTATTTATTAGTGTCGGAGCAGTATTACGACCGTATTTCGATGGCCACTGCATTGAAAAAGAAGTTTAGAGAAAAAGCTTAGCCTATTCCAGCACGATTCACGTGTGTGTGGGCTACCAAGTCTGCCAACTTAACGACAGCGGCAGCGTGGAGAATCTTCAAGTGCGTCGAATCATTTTTACGGTTCCGAGTTATTTTCACCGGCTGTAAAACCTGCCTGCACGAATACTATTTGTTATTCTATGGAAAGGTAGTGTATGTGTCAGGTAGAATCGCCTTGTCACCAACCTTCCAAAAATAAAAGAATGAACGAGGAGACAGTAGTGAATGAATGTGTTTATGTAGCTCAAGGTTCTTCAGTTTATAGGGCTGGTAAATTTAGTAGTAGGTAGCATATTAGGGACATTGAATTCCGTTTCTTTTCTATAGTTTTCCGTTGAGCTATCTCGTAAGCTTGAAAAAACTCATACAATATTATTACATTCAAAACTTACTCTGTTATTCTTAGTCTTCAACCAAGCAATTTTAAAGATGCAAATAATATTGTTTGTGCCAACACGCGGTGAAAAATAATCATTACTGACTAAGAGTACAAGGGTGTGGTGTTAAAAGGATACTAGTCAAAACTTTTAGCACACCCTTAAAATGGGGAACTTATAAGCACTTCTTTCCAGCGAAAGATTCGACAGTCTTCAAATTCCCAATACGGCACGGATCAGCCCTTATGGCAAATTGCCCACACAATGGTAGCCCACCATCAACCATGCATTTGGTTCGCACCATTGGTTTCTAGTGACGCTCTTCTTTTCCGTAAATGTCCGGATGATCCGGATTTTCAAATAAACAGATTTGGATAATTGCTTTGGGATTCGAAAGGGAAGTTGGTTTTTATTCTGTTTTCGAATTGAAAACAGTAATTATTGCTGTAAAGTTATTTAAATGAAATTTGCCTCTAATTTTATTTGTCTGGGTTATATTAATAACATGCACCTAACTCTAGTTAATTATTTTTTCTCATTGGTTTCAAACACTCCATGCCACTTAATGAATGAATTGTTAATGGTATTTAAAATACACAATGGTATTTCAAAAAATCATACCAATAATTTAAGTAAGTACTACTAGGTTACATTACGAGTATGTTTCTGATTATGAAAATCAATATTTTCCAAATGACTTGCATCATAAAATACTTATTGAAAAAACTATTCGCAGTTGCAAAATCCCATCACTAGTTTCCATTGCAGCGTGTCGTCCACAATAGAACTATTGAAAAGCCAGAACAATAGTTAGGCCGTGTTTACACTGGAGGGTTTTTTCGGAATGACAGCGTCAGCTTGCAAACGGGAGAACTAAAGGGTGATGTGTGTACGTACTCGTACAATGTACTAGCACATAGATACAGTCAACACCAAAACGATGAAGCCTTTGTAAGGTTATCTGAAATAAACTTCTGTAAGTAAAGCTTACTTGGATCGAGGGTATCCTCGAAAAAAAAAAAAAAATTGCGTTCCTGACTGATTGATCTATCAACGCACAGCCAAAACCACCGGCTTTAGAAACTTGAAATTTGGAGGGCGTATTCTTTTTGGTGTGTAGGGTTGCACTATGAAATTAATTCTCGAAATTCAACCCCTACGGGGGTGCAAGGGGGGTGTTTTTACTAGATTATTTATATATAACCTAATAAACGAGACATGATTATAAATAATAATGGATAGGTAGGTACATAAAAAGTAAAGTAAGACCTTCAAAAAATGTACCAACATACTGTATTTTTTGTAAATACCTACAAAAGCATCAACAACTATTATTGAGGTCTGTTAATTATTGAAGATATAATTTAAGAAAACTCTATCAAGTTTATTTTAAGACTGCACCTGCTGAGGTTGACTGTACCTATGCTTGGAGTTGTCAAAAAAGAAGCTTTGCGTGCAGTTTCAATAAAACTCTTTGTTTGAATATTTGGGCTACTTTTTTTGAATAAAAATAAGTTGAAAATTAAAGGTCACTTTTTATTTGAATATATAATAATTAAAAAATACCTATAGTATGCAACTATTTATAATATACCTATATACAAATGGTTTCTTGGTAAAATCTATCAGAAAGTGTCGCATAAACTACCCACAACAAGTACTTAAATAGCCCAAATACTCGATTTGATAAGACTCGTTTTATCTTTTTTATATCAATAAATAAAATAAACTAGGTACAAATTCCTTTTTCAAATAGCCAGTATGAACCCGCAACGCCACCGGTGACGTCAATCATTGCTTTCAAGAGCTCCACTAAACTGGGGTACATGGTAGCAACCCCTTAATCAAACAAAGGAACTTTAAATTGGGCACAACTTATTGTCGAATAAATCGAACTGTGCATTCTTTAGTAGTTTTTTTGTACAACAATAGTTTGTAATGAGGTCATTGTGTGCTTTGATAGGATTTTAAATATGTATAGATAGCTTATGATACCTATTGGTATTTTTAATGATTAAAAGACATTGCTGTAAAGTGATTGTAAAGAATTTAAAAAAATATATATGTAAACTATATAATGCCTATTTTTAATGTTCAATGTTTTTTTTTCATTTAAGTAATTACCTACTTTAACATGGTTCTACAGGCACAAATTGCTTTGTCTTTCATTTTTTATATATATTTTTAAGCTGTAACTAAATCATTTGATATACTAGGTAATGATGTTTAATCAAACATCGAGAAGACTGGTCGACTCGTTTGGTGTGGTCCTTAGCATCATTTCGGAAACTGCTATGATGAGTCTGTTGAAGATGCAGACCGATTATTTCTCAGTAGGTAGAACTAGCGTCTTTTAAACTTTAGGTACTGACCATTTAAAATTAAAGGATTATGGACGAGACGCGTTCACGATTTAATAAAATCTACTCAGGAGCCTAAAATAAACCCCAAATATTTCAGTTAATATCGGCGTGGCGCTGCAAACATTTCTCAAAATAAAAAGTTGAGCCGTTTCGACTTTCGAGCCATTGTTTCAGTAAGGCATTCGATTAAAGTCAAAGTAAAGCTTTCATCAACCAACTCAGAACTCTTGAACCAGTCTTTTGAAATATAAGTGTTTGTTTTATCGACTTTTCATTGGGTTCTTACGAAAACTTTGCAGATTACGGATAAGCGAAAACTCAAGAGATAAACCATATTAAACTCGTAAGTATAACTTTCATACATAGGTACATAAAAACACTCCTGTTTCCGCGTGTTTGCTGCGTATTTCTAATTGACGATTCTATTCATCTAGCTTTATTCATCTTCAAAATCTATAAAAGTCTTGCGTTACTGACTAACTAACTGATCTATCAACGCACTGCTAAAACCATTGGTATTCCATAGGAATTTCCAAAATTCAACCCTTGCAACCAATGCAGCGGAGGTTGAAGCTTATTTAAAAATAACTTCACGTGAACGATATCGCGGAGATTTCCACTAATCCCTGATAAAACAGTAAAAAAACTGTTTTGAAAATAAATTTCATAACGTATATGCAGTTATGAAGCGTATCTCGTGGTTAACGTTTCCCCATCACACAAATAACAAAACATGACGGGATTTGTATGAAAGCAAAGGTAATTAAAACGCAAGTAGACACCTTATCCCACGCGCATAGAAATGAGATTGCATTCACGATGCATGTATGAGAAAATAATGTCCCGGCAAATAAAATGGATCTCTGGAGAAATGCTTGCGTAAAAGTGACGTCATCGTGAAAAAATCGACGCGGAAAAAAACTGTCACAGTTATAAAAAGCTGGAGCTTTTTTTCATTCCGCTGAGTTTCTGAACAAGTAAGAACTTATCTACCAAAATAAATATACTGGTGCAAGTTGATATGCATGACCAGCATGACGCTATAATGTGTCTTTCGTTAGCTCTTTCTATAATTTCATTAGTAGAATAAAATATAGTACCTACTTTTAAAATTTTGGCTTTACCTAAGAACACTCCTAGGTTCTATAACTGGCCTCGAGGCTCAGTTGGTAGTAACTAAGCCTTTTGCGCTGTAGGTTGTGGGTTCGATTCCCACCCAGGCCAAATATTTGTGTCATGAACATAGATGTTTGTTCTGTGTCTGGGTGTTAATATGTTTAATAAGTATGTATATACAAAAAAAAATTAAGTAAAAAAGTATTCTATCAGATATCTGGTTTCCATAGTACAAGCTTTGCTGAGTTTGGGGCTAGATGGCGCTGTGTATAGAGGAGTCAATAAAAAAAGGGAAAATTGAGTCTTCTTGATTTAGCCCTCCGCTAATCACGACTGATCGTAGTATCTAACCGTGAATGGTGCATTCATGTTACGGGACATTTTGTCCCGCAACATGACGCGCAACGCTCGATATACGTGACTTTTCTGCAATATTTTACGTGGTGCGGGACACCTCGGTCACATTTTTATAAGCACCTGGTTTGGCATGTAAAAAGATCCACGACATTGTTCACAATACATTTTTGTTTACAATTTATTTATTGTGACAGCTGTACATATACTTTTACTGTTTACAATCGCTGAGCAATATGGCTTAGGTTTAAGGAAAATTTGTTATTTTTTTATATTAATAGTATCACGACTGTACACGATGTATTCCTAAGTACGGTAGACATCCTTTCAGATTTCCAGGCACTTAGATCCTTGACGATGTCTAAGGGGGTTAGTCGGAGGCATGTCCAAACATTACATCTCCCACATTTTGCAGTAGTAATCATTCCATACGTGACGTCGCCGTTTACAAGAATACTAACTGAAAAAATTAGCCTTCTGAAGTCTGAGGAGGTTTACTAATTTCTGGGAAATAATTTTCTTGTACTAGGTATTTTGTGAACCGCTGGACGCTATATTCCCAACCCTATCCGCTGATCTATTGCTCCTACGCATCACGTTCACAGAACTCTATCAGGTGTTACAATAACATCTGAGTCAATGAACCACAGTCTTTGTGAAGCCGCGTGTAAACAAAACAAATGTTTATATTATGTAGATAAATATAATCCCGTTTCTTTGGGTGTTGCATTTCCTTGATGTTATTTTTGTGTTTTAGAAGACTGATATTTACAGGAACTCTACCACGTGTAACTTAAAAAACCATGTGTTTTTAAAGCTCTACTCTGCTCTATTTTAGCGTCATAATCTTTTATTTTACAAAGATAAAATAAAAAATACAAAACATTTTATTAGGCCTGAGCACGAACCAAAACTACTATACTATATTACTATACAAAAAGTGTCAGTTTTGACATATTGACGATAGGTTGTCGATACGATAGTGATTCATGCTAACCCCCCAGGTCTTCAAATCCCTATGCAATATGCATGATAGATTCATTCAAATTAAAGCCATTAATTATCCTTGAAAATGTCTAAGATCAGAGGCACGTCTAAACATTATTTTGGCACATACCCATGCCCACTATTTGCATTGCAGTAGCTATCATTCCATACATTGCAACGACTTTAAAATACCATTTAGAAAAAATAAATTCTAGACTAGAAATTCCCGACCTTAAAATATTTGTACAAAATGCAATAATGCGAACAAATACCCCATATTTGCCGCCAGAGAATTCTTTTTGTTGATTTAAAACGCACACATTGGATTATTGACAACCATAAAGCTCTGATTTTGAAAAAGCGGCGTCCGTCAAATGTTTAATTTACCTATTATGGTCTCACGATACGACAATGTAAATGTTAAGACGGGTGACGAGCTCATGGCCATGACTTAAGTACCTTCGAATATTGAGAGAAAAGTTTTTTGAATATGGTACACTCAAACATCAATAGATCACCGAAAACTTCTTAGTCTACGGAGGGGTGAGAGATGGCACTATTTTTATGTCAGTTTATATATTGTATTTATCGTTAGGTATAAATATTACGGCCGTTATATTGTGATCGAAATCTTTTAGGAAACCAGGGCTTTACCTATTGACAACCTTATGCAAACAACGAGGGGAGACTTGCGAGTTTAACTAAACTTATAAAGAAACAATCAATCAATTTTGTACTTTAATATCTAGCAGGAAAGTTTAAAAAGGATTAAATTACTTTTTTGTCGAGTGTACCGTATCTACTTGTATGTGTGTTATAAATTAATTGAATGGTGGTGTGGAGTATTCTAGAATCCATCGATTTTTTGTTTTGTTTTGGATGTTTTTACATATTTTTTTTTATTACTAGGATTCAATTTGGCTTTGAAGCTATGAAAGACCAAGAAGCCATAGTGAAAAAACAAATTATTATAATGAAAGTGAAAAAGTCATTGGATTTTGAAAGAATTGTCGCATAGTCAACGAAATGCATCGAATATAAAAACAATTGTCGTACGCTCGAATGTCGCAACAATACGTCAAAATTAAAAACCAATTGACTCTTTTGTTTCATTATTTTACAAATAGAGCACAATTTGCTTACAAACACTGTTGCAATTTTGCATAGTAACGCAGTGGTTTTTAAAAACAAACACGTTTTTTTATTTATGCGCATTTTTACCTGGTGATTCGTATTTGATGATTTATTATCTATTGTGTAAAGTATCATCTCAAGGTGATCCGATTTTAATAGTATCTATGTAGAACAAATAGTTCCTTCATTAAACATAAAAAGCTATATAGCTTGTTAGGATATAATAACTGTCCTGACAGACGCGTTGTCCTGTCAAATTTCTATAATCCCACAGAAAAAAAGCATTTTCAGTTTTTCCCGAACTTTATGGCACCCTATCACTTAGGGGTAAGTATAAAAAATATCATACATCCTAGGTATTCTCATACCTACCAAATATACCCAAAAAAAACATATAAATCGGTCAAGCCGTTTCGGAGGAGTACGGTTACAAACACTGTGACACGAGAATTTGATATCATGTTAAGTTTTTCTGAATTTAGATTGGTCGAAATATTTTCGTCTGTTTTCTTAGTTTTTATAACGTAATTATATGTTAGACTAATTGGGTGGTAGGTTCTGGTATGTAATGATAATCTTACGATTCGTACTGGGTGGCAAGTGGAAATATCTTAAGTCTCACAAAAGGCTCTTTATCGCGCGATGCTATAATCGCCCCGCGGATGTTTGCACGCTTTATGTGTGTACTGTAGTCCAGTTTACTTTCAAGGCAACTTTGTACTGTTTCCGCTGTTATGCGATGGAAATACATTATTTTGAACAAAGCAGTCTTGGTATAATTTTGTGAAGGGACATTGCCAAATATAGGTTTGCGGAACCCAGATATTGTTACAAAACAAGGGGAATTAATTTGATAAAGATTAAAACTAATAAAATTATGTTTCATAGATGACAAAAGAAGATGGTCAGATGAATAGAATATCTTTTTAAAGAGTAGTTGCAACTGCTGCGATAATACTTATCCTACCAAAAACATTCTGTAAAAAACTAGCCAAGTCTCGATGAAGCTGCTTGTTTATCTCTAAAAAGTAATGAAATCTAGACAAAGTCGTACCAAGTCTGAGGTTCCTTACTGCGATTAATAGAGTTAGTGACTATAATAATAAAGAAATCAAATCAAAACAGAAGAAATCGAAACATCAAATGAAGCGGCCCATCAAGTTGAATATTTTTTGTAAAGGCGGTATGTCGATCTCTAATAGTTTGGTTAGGCTCTTGTGTTTTCTAATCAGGGTTACCAGGTACTTCAGATCTTCGATTATCCTAGTTTTTATAGTTTTCCCTTTATGTGGCCATTAAACCCTAACTTTGTACCAAATTTCAGCTCTCTGAGTTTATGGGAAGTACTAGTTCTATTCTGATGATCATGAGTGAGTGAGTGTCTAAAATACGAAACTTTGCTTTCGCCTAACTTCGGAACTAAATGACCTACAGACTTGAAATTTTGGATTTTAAGTATGTGATTATAGCTTACTGGATGACGAAAATTTCTGCGTTCTGGTATTATCCAGAGGTTCTCAAATAGGGGCCTGAAAATGCGGCGAAATGGTTCCTGTAAAGGATGGTACGGCAGTGTTTGCTTCGCGCTCGACTTGGCGGGGGCACTGCCGTGCCCCCCGATATTTCAAACTAGAATACTTATACGAAGTTACTGGCATGATAAACTACTTTGTGTTTCAACATTATTGTTAGGTAGATATATCTTTTATTCATTCCACTTACACACATACATACACTTACTCCATAAAAAAGAGTTATTGCTAATGTACTGCAATGATTAGGAATAAGTAAAAAGTTAAAATTGTGCGAATAAAATGCATTAAATCATCATTATCTATGCAATATTTCCAAAAAGGGTTTAAATACCTAATTTCTTTAAAAATATGACTGAGGCACCAGTAATGATAAGGGTTTGGGCCTTGATATAAAGGCCGATATTTATAGCCCAACCGTCCTAAGGTTAAATGCAGAGTACTTTATATAATGCATGTTTTTGCTTATAAATTAACATAATTTCTTTACGTTTCCTATAAAATATAGCTGTCTTACAAAGAGGTCTTTATTTTTGCTTTCAAAGTTATAAACCAAACTTAGAAGTGTTAGTAAAATTATTAAAAAAAAAATATGAACGTGATTTGTACGTGTCGGCTACGTTATTATAACATTACATTATACATTACTAGCGACCCGCCCCGGCTTCGCACGGGTAGCATGTTATTATACATATAAACCTTCCTCCTGAATCACTCTATCTATTAAAAAAAACCGCATCAAAATCCGTTGTGTAGTTTTAAAGATATAAGCAAACATACATACATACATACAGACGCGGGAAGCGGAAAGCGACTTTGCTTTATACTATGTAGTGATGTCTACAGTTATGTGACAATCGTAATAAATAGCGTACCTTTGCTATGTGAAAGTCTCATATAACACCTCTGAGAGAGCTAAAGCGCATCTTCTCATAGAAGACGTCAGATCTATCGGGAATTAGATGCAATTTCATGGACTTGAAATGAGAACGGCATGCGTCTAGCTTCGTTTCAGACGGATATTGAAATTTTATAGCCTTTGTCTATGATTGAATTTTTTTTTATCCTATTTATGAGCGAGTCTGACGTTCATTGAAAAGACTTACATTTAATTGCCTTCTTTGGACGCAGTGCAAATTTTATGTTACCTTCATACATAACCTCAATAAAAAAATGTAAGGCGATGTCGCTAATGTTTTATACACATGGGGTTGATCATCGGGTACCTAAGGTTGGTCTACCTCTGGACTTACGCTTAACACTATTTTTCGAACATCTTGTTAGTCATTGTACCTATTTAGTATATTTTAATATTTTTACCATAAATAAACTGAGGAATTATATCTACACTTACTCGTAGATTATGTAGACTTGTTTTACACGTTTATATATGTAGGTACTACTCGAATTTATCTTCATTAGTCAATCAATTACTAACCACATTACACGAGAGGTCTACAGTCGTTAAACAACAAGTTACAAGTCGTTAAAGTAGGTTAAACTATTATTTAACCTACGTCTAACCTAATGTGAAAGAACCCTTATTTCCCTTTACTAAAATATGCCACAATATCTATGTAACCCAATATTGCAGATGTTTTTTTTTATTTTAAAGCTTTGTTGTCATCTAACTATCCCCCTGACGACTAAATTGTGCCCTGAAAAAACCCGGAGTACGAAAGAAAATTCTGTACAAGAGAGCAATTACGAGTATCATCGATTTTTTTATTAAAAAAAATAAACATAGCTTTCTGTCATTACAATGGAAATAAATATCTTACGGACATCTCGCTGCTTACTTGCACAATAGCTTTTGCCAAGACACTCGTAGCTGGCTAAATCAGTTATTCAATTATTATTTACTCATAGATAGTGAATCAACTAATAATACTGACACAATTTTAGTCATTTGCATTCAATTCAAGATTGCAAGCTAATGGAGTAAGTACTATTTTTCATACAAACGTTTTAACCCGTTCTTCGTAGGGGCAAATTTTGTAAATATAAGCTAGATACAAAATTTCAAGCTTTCTAGCAACAGCGGGGTTTGGGTTGTGTTGTGCGTTGATTACTGAGTAAAAGACTCTTCTTTTATATTTATGTTTTCTTTACGTAAAGCGAATCAGCTATTCCGTATTTAGCTGCTGTGCTTACTAAATATCTCTGCTTTGCCGCATTCGGGATGCTGGCTTCGTTTTTTGACTCAATTCGCTTTGTAGCTGTTGAGCTATTGTCCTGATTTTGTAATTTTTTTTTGCCACGTCGACAGCGGGAAAATATTTTCTCCGTACTAGTGGTTCAAAATTGTTGAAAATGTGTGTGTAGTATAATTAGAATGTAATTATGACAGTATCGTTTATTTTTTGTATTCAAAAAAATCTCATTTACCGACATGAAACCGTAATCATGACATCATGCCACTCAGCATTGAGCTGTAGTAGCAACAAGCTTACGCTTCTATAGTCTTTTGTGACGTATACTCATTAAGAAAGGATAAGAAAGGGCCCTTTTTAAAGTCAAGAGAAAATTGCCTATCGTCGAATTTGTTTAGGAGTGTACACATACACATTCATCGCCAGTGACAGGTGTTAGTAAGCAAGCAATGGTACAATAAAAAACCTTTTCTGAATTTTAGATTTCATTTTGAAAATTACATAGTCATGATAGAGTAAGATTTATTGCTTAAGGGGCTGTATGTCGACGATTGCTCTTTTTCGAAACGAAAAAAGAAATACTTCTGAACAAGCCACATCTCCTATTTTTATAAGTATATTACTTCAGGTTCCTACCTAGATTTCTATTAAGCTGAAAACATAATAGCAGAAATTTTTCACGATAAAGATATTATTTCAAAATGAGACGTTTTAGAATTTACGAACGAAATATTTTGATACCTACTATTAAAATCAACTTGTGATTTATTGTTAAAGATAGGTAATATGTAGATCTAGATTTCTATTAGAATAGATTTTTGATAAGTAATTATACATATTTTATATCATTTATTCGAAAAGCAAAGGCGGACCACGCGCCGACGTGTGTTTGTCGTCATTGCAGCGGTCGGTAGGATTATTTATCGAAGTGATTAAAGATGGGTACATCTTTATTCATATATACTATACATTATAAAATAGGAGATGTGGCTTGTTCAGAAGTATTTCTTTTTTCGTTTCGAACAAAAACAATCGTCGACAGGGAGCGCCTTAATGCGCTGAAATTATAATTGATTTTGTGGTTATATTTTAACTTCTATTTGGAATTGAATCTTGAATAGAAATGGTACAACAATTATGTTACAAATATAAAACTATATTTATTCTTTAATTAAAATCAAAAAACAATTGTACATTTTTTCAAAACTACTCCCTGAAGGGGAAGGTTTACGTGAGAACTTTTTAACGCGAGGTTTTTAACTTTTTACGATTTGCTTCATACTAAGTTTGCTTGGATAGGCACTTGAAATACCAATTTGTGACTTTGTCTTTTAGGTCTTTTCTAAATATTTTCTAAAGCGAAGTCTGACGTCTGTATGTCATGCGAATTTAAATGCAACAACATTAATAACTTTTTTCATGTAGATAAGTAAGGTTATAAAATATACGAATATTTAATGTCCAGTCAAGTCAAAACGCTTAAGTAAGTAAGTACCTAATGATATGCCCAGTCACGGATGAAGTTTCTAATGAGCGATTATTCGGAGGGGAGAATGGGTATCTAGCGGACGATTTGCGTAGCTACGAGCATTTAGTCAAGTAGAAGTGGCTTGTATGTTAAGGTTTTTAGAAAAAGATATTCCCTAAGATGCATAAAATGTGATTTTCCAAAAAAAAACTTTATATAAACCTTGACTGAAAAGAAACAAAAAAATCTGCCAAATTGGTCGAACCGTTCTCTATACAAACCACAATACATACAAAATTTTTTTTTTAAGTTGTTCAAACCTTTCATACATGCAACAATTTTTTTTAAAAGATTTTTAACGGTATTATTTGACTGTGTAGGTAGGTACCGTTCTACTATTTCACAAACATGGGTGAGCACTACTTGTAATTGTGATGTGTATAGACACGCGCTTTCGTGTGCGTGACTAATACCCGCTCCCGAGCTTACGTATACAGAAACAATGTGCACGTGCTTCTACACACACAATTAAGACCAACCTGCCTTCGTGAGATAGAACAACTGTACCCTATACGTTGTCCAATGCCATTGATTTACTTTGATTATCAAAATCTTAATACCAGTTGTAAAACTTTAAGAAAACATTATCTGAATAGAAAACACAGTCTTGACCTGGCACCAAGTCATTTCACAGTTCTCAGATCCCACTAGTCTAGATCCCGAGGCTCGATTATGATGCCCATCTAAGCCATCTTTTCATAAAACGGACATGACGTTGCTTTTGTGTAGGCTGGTTGTGTAGGTAGTTAGTTGTGTCCATATCCGAAAAGAACATTTTCTCATCAACAAGAAATGTCCGTAATGGAGACGTGTGAATCAAAATTATCTGCTAATAAATACCTAGATCGCGACCAAAAGTGTCTACTATGTGTTTCATTTAAAATTAAAATCCTCATACTCAATATTTTCTTTGTTCCGAGGACATAAAATAATAATTTCATATTATTAATTATTGATAACGGTTGGTATCCGTTTATCTCTCACCCAGCTCTTCATGTATGACATTTTGATGGCAGGCAATCATATCCAGCCATTTATTAAGATAGTAAAGTATGAACATACAGTTCCGTCGTTGCTGACTGAAATCCCTGTGCAGTCATTTATCAACATATATTATTTTATCGAAATCGAAAAAAAAACGCGTTCACGTCATAAAGAGAGCTGTTTTCATCCTGGGACTAAAGATAAATGTGGATTGCCTTCAGGCGCTCAAATAACCTGAATAAAAAAAGTAGACACCTATTTTGTGGCTAGGCAAGGTCTAAATTGGAATCAAAAATAATGATAGGCATCTAGCCGTGTTTGTTGCCAGATTTACCTAACTCCGACTAAGACGTTTTTAAGTAATCCTTGTGATTTAATTTAAAACTAGTGGCAAGCCTTTTAATTATTCATTTACGTGAATTTATTTTCTAACAGTCTTCAACCCCTGCTGCCACCAGCTTAGGGATTGTATTTTGGGAATTTCTTTCTTAGCACATTCCTACAAACCATAAGAAATAAACCCTTTAGTTTCTTGAAACAGTGGTATATACTGTGCGTTGATAGATCGGTCAGTCAGTCATTCCAGTATCGCAAAAGTTTTATATATAAGTATTTTTTTAAATACTTGACTTTGAATGAACTCGGCAAAGCTTTCCTAGGCTTTCTATTAATAACAGGAACCTTCTTACCCGAAATATCCTATTCAAACAAGCATCTACCTAACACCACAGAATGTAAGCCTTGTTCATATAAGCTATCACGAGACGCTTTGAGGAGCATCACAATAGCTGACATGAGTGCGCCCTCCCTTCTACTGTCATTGAAGTTCAGTAAGTACCTACTGGATAGGTACATACAGTACGAGCAGATATACTGACTATCAATACTTGGTGTCAATTTTATGCTTTACGTATACAAAAGATTAACTAAATTCCTTCAACATAGGTAGGTAATTCTTTTTTCGTTTTGCACAGATACAAACCATGAAACACAACGATAAAAATACATAACATAATATAAACCGGTGACTATAAGTTTGCTGTTTACTGAAATATTTTCTCTGAAGTGTATTATCAGAGAAACGGATTGTAGACCATTCTGACTACATGCCAAAATGTTCCATCTAATAGCAGTATTATGAAGACATGAGATGAAAACTTATAGTAACCGTAGACTTGACATGTTATTTTCTTTAAAGTGAAGGTTTAAATATAGGTACCATGTATTAGTCATGTTTTATAATATGTAGATCTCTCATTTGTCTCAGGGATCCAGTTAAATCTAGTGGCACTAAGTACAGCGTCACTAAATTATGATTATGGCCTGAAAATTTATCAAGGCCTCAAGAAATTCTTTACAAATTAGTAATAAGAAAGATAAGTAGGTATTTAAATATAAAATGATCTGAGATTTATTTTACCGTCCATAACTTTCTAAAATATTGTTTATAAATTATTGTACAACGCAGACTTGTTTAAAAAAACTTGTTTATAAATGTACAGATACAATAATTAAATTAAATAACAAATAAATATTGAGGGACTTTACACATAACGCCATTATTAGCGCTATTATTCTTTTTTTATTTGTAAAACATACATAATAAACAAATAAAACATCAATTAATCTAATGGCCTAATTATAATAGAATTTAAGAATTGATCCCTACGTTCGGATGTACATATTTATGTAGGTACCTTGATCACTATACCTAGTTTTCGGCTTTAATAGCGTTTCTGATACTTTGGAGAAAGATACTCGTACCTGCTTGGTATTCATTACGTGTCCTATCTGTACAATAGTTCTAAGTTAGATAACGAATTTCATTATTACCTCGCTCGGTTATTTGTGAAATGATAATTATCTATGTACCTAATAGGTAACTTTACTTGTAGCTCCAACATATATGTAGGATGTCTCGAAATTACCCAGCGCAGCGCCCTAAATCATGCCCATGTAATTTCCGTTTTTTTTTTGTATTTTTCGATTATAAAAGTTGATGGTATGGAATTTTTGCAATTCCCAAAGTGCACTTCACATAATGAAACTGATTACATTTAGCCCATGCTCAAACCCAACATAATTTAGCCCAGATTATGATGTTGGATTACAAAACGCAATCCTCGATCTCATTCACTAGAGTGTCCTGGTGTCCTGTTCTATGCTAAGAAATGTTTTTTTTTCAGCTTCGACTTGAGGACAATCGAGGGGCGTGATGAGTGCCGGCGGGGCGAAGGGGGGGAGGCGGATCCCCACCCCCATGCCTCCTTCCAGAGAAAATATGCAGTCGAGGTAAAGCCCTAGTTCCCTTAGAAGTAGAGACCGTTATAACGCGACATAGCGATGCACGTATCTTGAAAAATTTCGTAAAATGAAAAATTGTCGTACCGTAGAATGTCAACGATTCCGGGACGAAGTGGTCCAATTATCAAAATATCTAAATAGTTTGTAATCAAACCTCGCGTTGATTATACACTCTGGGCTTTAACATTTCACCGTGATTTTTAGAAGTTATAATTATAACAGACCTATGCACTGTCAAAAAGGTTTTTAATATAAAAAGTTGCCGCACACTAAGTACTCCGTGGTACGTGGTTTTTTTACCATAATTTTTAGAACCTATCTTTGAGCTCTTTCAGCTTGAATTATAATTGTTTTGGCAGCAGATCCCAACAGGTGATGCAGTACATGATTAATGACTGGCAAAGTGCAAAGTACACTTTAACAGATTTAAGGGTTTCAAAGCTAGCCACGTTACGAAGTTGTTCTATCACATGTACTAACCTTCCTGTTTCGACCGGACAAGGCATTAATATGCATTTTAAATTAAAGGTTTTCAGCCACTGATATTCCTTAATATCGAATAACTGCCACTCTATTAAGGTTTTTTCAGTTTGGTGTTTAGCACGTGTGTATTTTTATAGCCGGTAAAGTTGGTGGGGCCCCGTAGCCGCTGTTTTTTGAAAGATTGATTTCATAAATCTGATTAATTATTTACGAGCGTTATAATGTCGGTAGCCGTTTTTTATGAAACAAAAGCTAAGATTGTGAATGAAAATTATTCATAAAGTATTAAGATGTTTTTTTCCCTTCTTAATCTACCAGCGGTTGAGTTTATCCACCAGAGAGCTTATATATCTCTTTGTAAGAAAATGCGGCTTATAGTTGTTGCTCAGTTTTAGCTTTGTCAGTTGAAAAGGTTTAGTACATACATACATAAATCACGACTATTTCCCAGAGGGGTATGTAGAAACCACGGCTTTCCACGTGTTACGATTTTGGCAATACCTTTTTTGTTTCATTCAGTCTCATCACACTATTTACGCATATTCGTTGTTTGGAGTAGGTACTCTTGACCTAGTCTTAAGAAGGTTTAATCTCTATCTAAATATATATTATAAAACTCATGTTACTCACTGACTGACACTGATTGACTGATAATCAACGCACATCCGTAAGTCCTAAAAATATGAAACTTGGAGGGTATCTTACTTTAATAGTGTAAGGGTGCTTTGAGAAAGGATTCCCCGAAACTAAACCCTACCAGAGTACATCGGGGGTTGAAGGGTTTCCACTTGTGCCTCAAAATAAAATGAAATAGTATCACGACTGTAATCCCCAAGTAGGTACGGTAGACATCTTACTTAAAACAACCATAAATAGACTAAAGGGTTCAGTCGTAGGCTCGTCCAAACATTAGCTACATTTTTCACATGCTCACATTTTGCAGTAGTTATTAGTATTCCATACGTGACAGGTTGCAAACTCATCGCTGCTTATAATAATGCTAACTGGTTTTCTGTTTTCTTTCGCCGTTTTAGCATATGTATATTTTTTTCGAAAATCCATTGATCAAGGCCGGAATTCGAACTGGACCTTCAGATTAAAGGTCAATTTACTTCCCACTCCGCCAACAAGACTTTAAGAATTACGAACTTACTTAGTAGGCACATTACGAACTAACTTAGTAGGCACATAATTATCAAAATAATAAAATAATATAAAAAATAAAATAAATAGGATCACGACTGTAATCCCCAAGTACGGTAGACATCCTCTCAGATCTTCAGACGCTAAGATCCTTTGAAGATGTCCAAACATTATATTTGGCACATGCCCGCATTTTGTAGTAGTTAGCATTCCATACGTGACAGGTTGCAAGCCCATCGCCGCTTATAAGAACACTGAGTGGTTTTCTCACGATGTTTTGCTTCACCGTTGTAAGCACGGGTTTTTGATGCGCATATAAATTTTCGAACAGAAAAATCCATTGATGCACGCTGGGATTCGAACCCACGATCTTCAGATTGAAAGTCGAGGTACATCCCACTCGGCCAACACGGCTTTAATAATATAAAAGTTTTTGACATCAATAAGTTAATTGATCCAGTTTCAAAATAGAGTTCAGTTCTCAATAGCTTCTATTCACACCGCAGTATAAACAGCTATTTAGGAACCATTAATAAAACCCCATTCACATAGAATCACAGATCAATGTTTAGTGGTTTTTCAAACAAAATGTGAAAAGTCCAATGAAAATTGAGCTCTACCATTGAATACCGGTGGCATGTAGGGAAGTTGTAAATAATTTAACTTTTATTAGAAAAGTGGTCTCAACTTTAAAGCTAGGGAATAACTTGCCGGACTTGGAGTAAAACCGGGTGGTTTTCTGACTTTTCCGGCTTTCCAACAAATTATGACCATATCTTTAATAATTTCGTTTTAAAAAATAAAAAAAAAACCTAGAAATATGTGATTAATCGAAAAGTTAAGAGACTGACAATTGGAATGGAAGCAACTTGGGACTATTTTCTTGCAATTGAAATAAAACATTAAAATCCAGTCACCAGGGAAAAATATATGTGCGGTAAACATTCAATAAATATGTAATACGTGACTAATTGAGAACCTCCTGTTTAGTCGATTAAAAAATAAAAGTATAAAGCTATAATAATGCTAATGGTTTTATTACGTTAGGTACCTACTTCCTACGAGTACCTAGGTTGTGGAATACTTTAACTTTTACACGTTGGGCCATTGTTTAATCTCCTTTTTGAAATAAATATTGATAAAATTTATCTTTGAATTGCACAGTTGCACATTTTAAATTTGACAAATTTACTGCCTGGTCCGTAAATATGACACATCGAGCTTTGTGTTATTATCTTTTTCAAAAGTTCAATAATACGACTTGGTATTGTACAATGTACATGCCACCTAGACACCGTACTGTATCTAACATTGTTGGCCTTATTCTAAAATTACATACACACACACACAAGTAAAAAGTTTCTTACTTCCTTCTTTTTCTCACTTTCTTTTTCTCTTCTTTGTCAGCAGCAGCGTAAACCTTTCCGGCATTTTTACGACAGTTTGTAAATTTTTCCGACTTTATTTGTTTTAATGTTTCAAACCCTAGTGGGAGTATCTCCGGTTCTTACCCATTCAAAACCGTTATGATACTTCATAAAGACGTTTGCAAGATTTTGTAACTAGCAAAGTTGTGAAGTTTGGTCTCGTAATTTAGAATTTCGGACTGAGGTTTATTTGAAATCCGCTTTTCGAACTTCTGGTTCAGTTGATGTTGGTGTTCGGTAAAATTTATCCTTAGGTACCCACTTTGCCATCTGTGCCTTATGTAGTAGATATGTTTGCATGATTCGCAAATATTTGTTCCGGGGATTATTTATTTTTATAATAAATTAATAATAAAGTTGGTCACTTCATTAATAAAAAAAATCAACACTTTCGCAGGTTTATAGCTCTATTTAAGTAGATGAAGAGTGGTTGTGCACGTGTTTTAAACGTCATCAGAAAAGAAGGAATTCAGGGGTTTTTTTTTCATGTATTGGTTGTGTTTGGACTTAAATCAGAGAGCTCATTATGAAAGATGAATGAATTGCATCACAAACATTCGGGTTTGTTTTTATTTATGGCAGACTTCACGTGAACACAACGGTATCTTATTATTACCTACCAGTGATCTCGCTTACAAAAATACCTACCAAATTGACAATGTTTCCTGTGTTTATTATTAAAATGGCTTCTGTTCTAATCTATCTATATTTCCATACATATAAAATAGTAATTCCAAATCTTTGTCTGTCTGATGGTATGACAGAAATTTATTTGAAACTGACCAGATTTGGATGGAAACTTTATTACTTTCTTTAAAATTAGCTAAAATTATACAGGTAAATATGAATAAAATGATTAGTATGATATGCTAATTCAAAAGGTAAACAACATACTACTTACCTACCTACTACTACATATATTATGTAAAGAAAACGTTTCGAAAGTAACCGATATTGTAAAATAAACTGATTAACTGAATCCTTAGAAGCTTTCCTGGAGGGTTACTTTTCAAGGAATTACATTGTTACAAAACGGGTTTGTAACTTTTTCATCGCTATAGCCATAGTACCTTAAAACCAAAGGGGTAGAAAAACACAGCCTCTGAAACATGTAACCACTTAAATACCACAAGTGGTCATTAATCTGTAGAATACAGAGTAATGCATCAAAATGCTAAATGTGTGTTGCCACTCACTTTGCCACATGTCATAAAATCCATGTCAAATAGAATTTGAGTATTTTTAAAATATATTCATAGGTGCATTAAGGTTGGCGTCACGGCACGCGCTAATAGACGGAACTGCCTCTACTCCCAAGCGTGGGGAAAATCGTAGACGGAAGCGATTTTATACAAAAAAATATGGAAATAAAAGTATATTTAAATTAGAACTGTGTTGGCCGAATAGGATGCAATTTTCGAAGGAAAGCCTCTTTACGAAACCAGTTAGTATTCTTATAAGCGGCGATGCGCTGGCGATTTGTGAATAATAAATTAATCATAATTTGGGCATGTGTCAAATGGAAGGTTGAATCTCTTTGGTCATGTCTGAGAATCATGTTTCACTTAGATTTTGTGTATCTACCATAAGTACCTACGTAATTTTATTGCACTTTCATTTCATAGTCCGTTTTTGTTCAACTACCGTAATGTACCTCAGCTGACCCGAGAAAAGTTTTTTCTACAGAAAAGTAGACAGAAACGTAGATAAGATAGATCGCCTACTGCCTTCATAAAATTATTATAAGCGATTGCGTAGATCTTTAACCGGCCTAAAAACTCCGTTACCCCTAACTCATGCGAAATTACTTACAAACATGAAATTATTCAAGAGTCAGAGTTACTGTACTTATCACATCATACCTCTGTCACCTAACTAGTAGAGTGAAGTCGATCACTTGGCCAAACTAAATAACAAACATTAGATTTAGACCTAGGCTAGGTTCCGGTTTGGCTTTAAATTAAATAGTACTTTAACATTTCATTTTAATAATGCATACTTACTTAATCGAAAGCCGTCGCTTGCGTCCACACCACACACCAAAATATAAACACATGTTCGTATGTTTATGTTCACTGTCATCGAAAACGCAGAGCGACCTCACCGGTGGGTTTTAATTTTTAACATACATCAACGAGTCGGTCTATGTAAAAATATATTTGTAACTTTCTAAAATTTTAAATGAAGTCGGTTTATATGTAGCATAATTATGTGCTGGTTGGATTGCTTTTAATTTGTTTTTAACACTGCCATTAAATAAAAAATAGCTTTGCTCAACTTTCAGAGCTTTAGGTATATTTGAAAGAATGATGGAATAAAATGTATTTCATAATCATCGTAGAACGCAGTTTACTTTCATAACCTGCACTCTGCTTACGTAATTGAAAAAACAGTAACTCCAGTTATCTGTTAACTTTAGTTACTGCTGTGTTTTCAATTTCAAGGGCAGAACTGCAGCCCAATTTTATTATTTAACTAGCGACCCGCCCCAGCTTCGCACGGGTTTAATACATATAAACATTCCTCCTGAATCACTCTATCTATTAAAAAAACAGCATCAAAATCCGTTGTGTAGTTTTAAAGATATAAGCATACATACAGACGCGGGAAGCGGGAAGCGACTTTGCTTTATACTATGTAGTGAAGATCTGCAGAAGAATGCATTACTTTTCAGTATGAAAGTACTAAGTATTTATTTGCAATATCATTTCCAGCTTTATAGCAAATCTCATCTACGAGTAGCATTACCTATTGAAGCTTCCATTGTAGAGCCTTTCTAGAAGCTTTCTACGGACAATACCGTACATTAAAGCACCAGTATAATTCACCGTAGCACCATAAATCACAATACAATTTCAAACAGTATCTAAGTATGAAGATAAATATAATAATAGCATCACGTATCTAATCTCCGTGTACCTAGGTACCTACGGTATAGACATACCCTCTGATCCTAGAAGATGTTAAAGGGCAGTCAGAGGTATCTTCAAACATTACATTTGGCACATGCCACTGCGGGATCGCCGAACAATTCAAATTTTGGCAAAAAATTCTTATTTGACTGGTCGATGTTGATTATGTTGATATTTACGATTAAATCAGTAGTACCTCCTGAACTGAGGTCAGAACGCAGAACTGACATCAGTATTCCCTTAGATACTCAGGTTAGCTTACTGTGCGGCAATGGCGCTTGACAATACCTTTTTCTCTCAGTATTCTTACTGATTGATAAATGTATTGTGGCAGAAAATCCGAGCTACAGAGTAGTGTAGATATGTAGAGTTCCATTCATAACTTCAATAATAGAGTCAATTTTTAACAAATTACCTCAGGGCAAGAGTCGGCGATGCGGGTTTTATGCGAAAATTGCTTTTGTCTCCCTAGCATAATATAGCCGTGTAATGGTTTTTAAGGTTTCACCGCTTGGGACTGCCTGAATCCAATTAAACCTAATTGGTCTCAATAGTACGTCTAAATAGGGCTTTCAAATGTAAAGTATAATTTATTTTGGCAGAAATGGTAATATTTTGTTGAAAGGTCATAAAACATTAAATGACATGCAGGGTTTACAAAAGAAACATACCTACACCTACCATTTAAATACTAACATTATAATTTTATACGTACTTAAGTACCGAAATTGTAATGGTAGGTATTCTGATAAGAAAGATATTTAAGATGTCTAAATATTTCGTCGGTAGATTTTATATTCCAAAGAACACAATAACTTCATAGAATGAAAATAAAGTCTCTTCATTGACTGTTGAAACTGAGATAAGATAGGCATGATAGACAATGAGGCTGTATTCCGACATCTTTATCATTAAAATAAATTGTTATTTCAAACGGATATTTATCGCGTTATTACCTTTTAAGTTTTTTAGTTGTCCTGTGACCAAGATTGTTGTATTCTTAACAGTCGTAAAATAGGTAAAATAAAATGTAAAAATATTATGTTTAAAAAATAAAAGAAAACCGACTTCATGTTTGTAAAAAAAATCGTAGTGCTTTAAAATACGTTATGAAAAACCCAGGGGTCTGTTACCTGTGCCATAAAGGTGGTTCAAATTCGTGAAGTCAACTCTAGGTGTTCATGATTTCTATTTCAAATGTATCTAGGTAGGGGCCCCTACTCCGGCTAGCCCTCCACTCGGTGTATGCCAATGTAAGAAGGGCAAGGTCTATATTTGAATACGGTTAATAAATGGCGATTCAGGTACCCGTTTAAATATAAGTTTTGATCGCGGAAGTATTTTTAAAAAGATTACATTTTTATACATTCATAGAATTTAAAAAAATGCTAAGATCTTTATTAGATATTAAAAAAAATGTGCAAAATATTCTTGTCAGAAGTGGGATTCGAACCCACGCCCACAGAAGTGGACTGCGACCTGAACGCAGCGCCTTAGACCGCTCGGCCATCCTGACGGCAAGCGTAATGGCGAAATTATGCATTGTTATTTTATGACTAGGTCCTATGATGTGAATGAACTAAGGAGTAAAAAAACCGGCCAAGTGCAAGTCCAAGTGTTTTTAGTATTTGTTGGTTTTGCGGCAACAGAAATACGAAAACACGAAATTTCGTCTGTCTAGCTATCACGGTTCATGAGATACAGCCTTGTGACAGACAGATGGACAGCGGAGTCTTAGTAATAGGGTCCCGTTTTTACCCTTTGGGTACGGACCCTAAAAATGGTTAAAACAAAAAAAAATATTCGGAAGAACTGTAATTTGGACGAGACAGTCTACTACCATAATGAACTCGTAGTTTTTTTGGGATTGATTATCGCGAATGTACCTTACCTATCATATCAACTAAGATGAAGGTGTAAAAATAATTTAATCGTATCACTAAAATAATTTAATATCCATTTAGGTGCTCTAGAAAATTGTTGGAAGTGCAAAATGAGGCATTTTATCGCCACAATAAAGCCCGTCCGGTGTTCCGTTTGATCTGGCCATGTGGTTCCGGTGGCGCGGACATTGTTACATTTGCACTTGAGCTATTTAGGAACCATTAGGTGTACCTAATATAACTTCAACTTAGTCATAGAAATATTACAATAATTTTATAATAATAAAATAAATAAATAGGATCAGACTGTAATCCCCAGTACGGTAGACATCCTCTTAGATCTTCAGACGCTTAGATCCTTTGAAGATGTCTAGTGGGGGTAGTTATAGGCACGTCCAAACATTATATTTGGCACATGCCCACATTTTGCAGTAGTTAGCATTCCAATCGTGACAGGTTGCAAGCCCATCGCCGCTTATAAGAACACTAACTGGTTTCCTCACGATGTTTTCCTTCACCGTTGTAAGCACGTGTTTTTGATGCGCATATAAATGTCGAGGTACATCCTACTCGGCCAACACGGCTATTTTACAATAATTTTAGCCTAAATATATTTATACCTACGTTACATAATTTCTAAGTACCTAGGTACTCGTTTTTAGGGTTCCGTACCCAAAGGGTAAAAACGGAACCCTATTACTAAGACTTCGCTGTCCGTCTGTCTGACTGTCCGTCTGTCTGTCCGTCTGTCTGTCCGTCTGTCTGTCCGTCTGTCTGTCACAGGGCTGTATCTCATGAACCGTGATAGCTAGACAGTTGAAATTTTCACAGATTAAGTATTTCTGTTGCTGCTATAACAACAAATACTAAAAACAGAATAAAATAAATATTTAAGTCCCATACAACAAACGTGTTTTTTTGCAGTTTTTATAGATAATGTTACGGAATCCTTCGTGCGCGAGTGTGACTCGCACTTTGCCGGTTTTTTTACGTTAACTACGAAAAAGTACCTATACAAAAACTTCAAACTTAAGTTTTAATATCGTAGAACCCAGGTACTTTACATAAAGGCTGCTTTTTACAATTTTGTTAATATCTTATAAATTTTGTTTATTTATTTTGAAATAAATATAAAGTTATGTTATCTTCTTCTTCTAGTCCTTACGTATTCCAATTTCCATTCTATGTAGGGTCGGCACAAACCACAATAAAGTATATATAAATAAAGTAGGTATTAGTTACTTATATAGGCATTTGTCTAAAAATACTTCAGAGCTCAAACCTTTATATTTATTTGAATTTTTGATATTCTCTGTAAATGAATTTGTCTGAGTCAGCGCATTCGTCCAGAATAAACAATAGTTCCTAACACAGATGTAGGTAGAGATTGGAGGTGAGTACCTAGGTACTAACGCGTCCGGCGCTTTTGATCGCAGGGTTCATGTTGATCGGCTGATGTTTCGCACGTGCTGTGCGCTTGCTAACATGTGGTTGAATCACTGTTCATTACCTACCTACCTATATTACCTACATGCAAGTCTCGATAGGGCTTAGGTACCTGTCTGTTTGACCCTTTTGGATCGAGACCCTGTGTCCTTGGGGAAACGGGACCCACCGGTTTATCAAAATTTGATCAGGGCGTCTGGTGAGAGCTGGTTCCCTTCGCTGGTTTCCGAGAGCATTGCAGTCCAGCGTGGCAATGCCGCCAGTATCTTAGGAACGCTTCCTACTGGTAGTGATATGAATCAGTTGAGTGTTAGCAACGGTCTTTAGATGAATCAACTGGTTCTTATGTATTTTGTAAATATTTGTATTAGATTTGTTTTTGCCTATCGTCGCTTACAAGAATACAAACTGGGTTCCTCACGATATTCCTTAACTATACTAGGTAATGTGCAGTTTCATAAAGTACCTATACCTACTTAAATGCGAGACAGTAAGTTGTTTGTAAAATGTTTCGCGAAAACATGCAGAATACTTTTCTCTTTTATTTAGAAAACTTCTCAAGTCTCCGTAATAAAATTGCCACCAGCAGAACAGAACAGTAAACTGCACTACATACTGTTTTAGATTTCACAGTAGGTAGACAGGTCAACAGTGACCCGGGGTACGACGACGGTGCTTAGGCGCTCCCCACGCGGTGTAAATAGCAATAGGGGCGCGAGTGTATGTCTAATTGCCTGCGGATGTGTCGCAACTCAGTTTTGTATGGCGATGTCTCTGATAGGGTTGCCACTTAGATTTCTGTCATTATCACTGGGTTCATAGTAAAACAAAGTCGCTTCCCGCTGTCTGTTGGTCCCTATATATATGCTTAGATCTTTAGAACTACGCAACTGATTTTGATGCAGTTTTTTTAAATAGATTGAGTGATTCTAGAGAAAGGTTCATATTATGTATAATACATGCTTGTAAAGAAACATTGATACTTTTAGAGGTTTCTAATGTGATGTCGTAAAAAACAATTTTTTTGCGCTTAGGTAGGTACCTACATTGCAAACGCTGGCTGAACCCTACGATATATATCAAAATAATGTAGGTACTACAGTACCTTAAAAACGTCTACAAAAAAGTCCGCGATGGCGAAGCGAGTACGAATGCTAGTAATCTATAAAAAAATATATAATTACGAAAACTCATTCGTCAATCTACCGTTCATTGCGGTCGCGGGCAATTCTCATGTTGCAGAGAATCTGAATTGTCTCGAAACGTCAACAATACAATAAAAAACGTGGTGACTAACCATATTTATATTGAAGATGTTTAACTTGTAAGTAACTAATTAATTTAAGGAGAACAAAAAAATCATTAATTCTATTACACAGGTACCTACCTACCTAATAGAGAATGGATCTGGAGCAAAAAAAAATGCCCAAAATATAGGTACTACATACCTAATACTTGCGTATAATATTACTGAACCAGATATAATAAGTGACACCCCTATATTCAAGTACCTGTGGCATCTTACAGTGCACTTGCAAGAGGGTGTAAAAATACCTAATATTACACACACCTATAAAATTATCGCACACAGACAAACTTTAATGCACACATGAGATTGCGTGCACAACTTTGCGGAAGTTTGGTCGTAAAAACGCATAGATAGATAGGTACGTGGTTCGGTAATGTGCAGGGTGAAAATTTACCAACAAATGGTGTGTTGACACTCTTGACACGTCTATGTGTAAATACCTACTGGTTACTAAATAGGCCCTCTGATTTAGGTAGGTACGTAACTACTTATTCATAATGTAATTACATAGGTTCTTACATTTTAAATACTTTTCTTACTATATGAAAAAAAATATTATAGGAAGCAGTAGCGACACCTAGAGTTTTTGATACATTTTAAAATAATTGTGTATAGCGCCATCTAGCGGCAATCGACTGTAGCACACAAAGGCATTGTAGAACTTGGCGTAGGTGGTTTCGTAGCAGCCGTAGCAGGTCCATTTCGTCGAGGTAGATGGCATTCCAATCTGAGAATTGCGATAAAATAAATAATTAAAATGTTTAGACCGATTAGATAAGATAAAAGACATTATATTGTTGTTTACGTTTTAAAAAGGAATACATGAATAAACTACATTTAAATGGGACTTAATTTAATTATTATCTAAACATAAGAAAAGTAACATTCTAATCGGATGATAATCGGTAATCGGTAAAAGGATATGCACGATCATACATAAAATAGTAAAAAACAGAGGTACCTTAACCCTAAACACTTACACAAACGAATTAAGAACCCCGCTTCTTCGTCCGTTGAAAAGAGAAAAAAACAATTTGGAATAAAAGAGATGTCATGTGAAAATGTGGTAAGTACAACTGAGATCTTGATATTTTAAAATCCCGGTTTTTGAATTTTAGTAATTTTACTGGAGTAGAGCAAGATAAAATGTATAAATAAACAATGTTTTCGCTACCCTTTCTCGAGAAGTGGCGAGTAACGAGTGGCCATCAGTGCACCACGCCTTGCACCGCAACAAAGCCGATGATTTATTGGCACTATGAGTTGCTAGCTGGGTTTTGTCAGGTCATATACCAAGACCAGAGCGGCTTTGAGAATATTATAGCAAACTTTTGTGATTTTTAAAAGATGCATCAGAGCACTGTCTTTAGTTGTCGATAATATCGAAATCGTTTTGCAGAGTAGGTAGGTAAAGGCCGTGAAATAAGGCCTTTACTCTGCAAAACAAAATAATAACTGCGGCATCTGGAGGAAGTACCTAGATTAATAATCTAAAATGTTGATACTATATTATTTCATAATAACTGTGGGAACTTAACTTGGAAACGAACCTAACCTCATTAAACAACTACATACCTTCGTATTCAAGAACGCCTACTAATAAAGTGATTTTTATGAAAAAATATTTCGTCCACTGTGGGTGCGTGTTCTCATAGTGTCGTTAATGAATACGAGGGTTAGTCTATTGGGGTTAGATGGCGCTGTGTGAAAAATGGACACTAATATTTTTATTTATTCATAAAATGGAAAGGTAGGTAAATATAACTGATGCCCTCTCCATCATTAGGCATGACATATTTTTATCCATTACAATAAACCCAGATTATACCAATAACAATCGAGATAATAGCCCTCAAGAAAGGAGTTATCTTGGGGGACAACAAAAGCTATGCCACAATGTTATGACGCAATATGCAGTGGTAATAGGACTGGCTGTAGGTAGGTACCTATACATTTCTAAGTCAAGTCAAAATAAAAATGTATTTATTTCAATAAGATCACATGGATCACTTTCAAACGTCTTAGGAGCTATGTCTGATCCTCGCGAACAAAATAAGCAGAATTTTTTAGTTGATCTTCACAAACATTTTATGTAAGTAGGTACCCTGCAAGTGCCTACCTTTCACGCAAGTAGCTAGTACTGAGGATAATAAGAAAATATTGCAAAAAATGTGTCTACAAAAAAATCTGCTGATTTTATGGAAAAACAAATCTGAAACTGGACAAACTAACATTATTTACATTGCTGTCAAATTTAATTAATTGCTAAATCCTTGCTTTTTATCAGCAGAACACCTGAATCACTGAAAGCGATAATCTTTTTGAAGGATGAACTTATTTTAGTACCAATTTCCATAGCTGCGGTTCATTCCTTTCTGAATAACTATAAATCTGACACAGTAGCTCGGAAATTTGAGCCATGAAAGCAATGATACCTACTTTGTAAATAAATAGAAACTCCCAAGGCTGTTGCTACGAAGCCGATACGCCTACTCATAAGGTTGCTAAGGAAACAGGAAGTTTACCTGGATGTTCACAAGTAATTGATCCTGTAAGGAAAATAAATAACTGGAATAAATAAATTGAGCAAGCGCATGTTCTTTGCTCTCAGGGAGATAGTTTAGGAACTAATAAATACTAGTGGCTTACAGGTAGGTAAGCTTAAAGGAAGGCTAAGAGACTGTGTTCAAGCTGCAACAGAATGAATAAACAAACGATCAATGACAATTCTTATTTATGCAAAAAGATAATAGAAATAGTCAAAACCAATTAGCAATCAGATAACCCACCATTCACCTAACTACCTATATACACATGATGTGGCGAAACAAAAAAGGTTCTTCTTGGACTTGAGAACCATAAAAAGTCATTCAATAGGTGGGTTTTTATTTATAGAAAAATAAAAAACACGACTAACAAAATCAGCTAATAAAAGTTTATTTTGGCGGTCATCTCAAAATGTGTCGAACATATAATTTTTTACTTTTCTGGACAGTCTATCTACTCGTAGGTACATACTACGAGTACGTAGGTAGTCTGAAAAATTTCAGACTATGTAGATTCAACTCGGGAGAGCTAAGCATAATTTATTTCAGCAGTCTACTTTTGAGTGTCCGTTGAATAAACTCAGGCAGACACTGGTGGCGATTCTGTTGTGTCCACGCTAATAGCTCAAATTCCTAAAAAACGATCGCTCATATTCGTAATTTTACGTACATTTTGTCAGCATGTAGAAAGGTCTTGACTAAAATATAATTTCGACTTTTTTTGGTTCGAAATAAACCAAAAAAACGTCTAAATTACTCTAAAATTTAAAAACTTATATTTTGAGGTTACGCTACGACTCTAAAGTAAAAGCAATAAGAGCGATCGAATTTTTATGAAGTTTCAAGTTTAGGCGGACACAACAGAATTGCCTCCACTGCTACATTCCGTTAGGTAGGTAGGTACATCCCACCGTTTCAACTTTCTCCGAGACCGCTGTATTTTGACAGATGTTCTGCAAAATTGTTATTTTTATCGACGGGGTGTGAACCGTGGAAACCGGCGCTTATTTGTTTAGCGGGAGTCTGTTACGTGACAATTAGTGAAATATACTAATGGCTGAGGAGCTGCTGCTGTTTGATGTACGGACCGAAATCTGTCAACGTTTTTGTGTCAATTTTTTTGCACAAAAATTAAGAATATTTTCAACTCAGAGACTTGCTCGTAGAGAAAACCTTAGAGAGAGCTTTAAAACATGCATGCTTAATAATATTACGCACTAGTGCATAATAGAATTATCCCTACAAAGTTAAGTTAGTATATCATTTGTAGTTAGGTACGACAAATTATATACGAGTAAACAAAACATTTTCACTTTATCCGGGTAATACAGTTTTTTTGTAACAACAATGAGGTTTTATGCCGCTGAAAATCCATTTACAAATAAATGTGTGTGTAAATAAATTAGGACGAAAAAAACATTTATTAATAATTATCAAATTATTTTTAATTAACAATAATTTGTAATAAAATATTTGCATTTTATCACTTAAATGACAAATTTAAAGTAGGCTGTATATGTGTATATGGCTTTTAAGTAATCAACCACCTTACATATGGCGTGTGCAAAAAAAATAATAACTTGAGCGCTATTTTGTTTGTATCGCATTTGTTGCTGAGTGGTAAAACGATTTATGCAATACATGTTTGTTTTTTCCTCGCAAGTGTGTTGAAAAAGTGCGTATGAAACTCGTGATAAACTTTACGCTACAAACAACAGCCTCGTATGTAATGAGCAACTTTACTCACTTGTTTCCTATTATACTATGATTTACAGTTTTCATTATTATTAAGATTTTGACAATACAAACTAAGACGGCGAACTTCGTGCCGCTTTTGAATTAACAAAACGTTGTGTTATTTTACTATTCGGGGTGAAGACAAATCCAACAAACTGAAAACCATAAAAATCGACTTGGTTTTATATATTAGAAAAATATAGATAAGATGATCATGACAAAGTTCATCCATCGCACTGATACGAGAAGGTACTAATAGGTAGCTAGGTAATTCAATATGAATATGATTACGTTCCTATCAGATAAACTTTGATCAACCAATAAAACTAAACCTTTAACCAAGATGCCCTGCAGCAGCGATTCCCATTCACAAGTCAGAGGTCACTATTGTAACATTCGACATTTCCATATTACGAAACAAAAGCACGACGCTACTCGACAATACTGGGCCAAGATGACAACAATGAAGAGGCTTGCCATGATCGCACTGAATAAATAGAATGCAAAAATAAACCATATGGTCAAGAGCATAAGGTTGAAGCTGTTTGTAAAGCAGAAACCTGTAATAGCTGACTTTTTGAGAGCAAATATTGCACGTGCTTGATAGGATGACAAAGCGACGAATGGACGCTTTCAGATAGTATCCAATCATTCACTACTTCCAATAGTTAGTGTTTCGTTTATTTTAATAAACGATAAGATATTATTAGTCTAAATTTTAGACTAATAATAATCTTATGATATACCGGTAAGTTGAAATACCTACATACCTAGAGTTTGAATGTCGCCTAAAAATATTGACTATGGTATTCTTTAGAAAGATTAGAGTAGCAGAAGAATTAAAATTATATCTTACGTAAAAAACAGGACACAGAAACTATAAATCAGTGTGACAATGTTCGACCTTATCGCTAAGAACGATCACTTCCAAGCAACCTTTGGATGGATAAAATAGACTTACAAAAAGATTATATTTGATTTGTTTAAAAGTAATATCTTTTGCGGGTATTTTTATTCGTTTATACCTACTTAAATCGTAATCTTCTATAGAGACTGGTAACCCACTTGTGGCGGTATTAAAGGTACTTTAGCAGATATAGCAGGTTTATTGCAAAGGGGCTCAAGTTCAGGGCAAATATTTGAATTGAGTATCTTCCAGAGATCTATTTGTTCAGAGTTCGGTTTAAGTTGGAATACGGAAGGCTAATCTATGGAAACTCATTATGTTATCCTCGTCAAGAATATACGTTTATGAGTCAGTAATCGTGATTATAAAAAAAAACTCTTGGTTATGAATAGATACCTTTTTGTCATAATAAGTCTACCTAATTATAACTACTGTATCTATGTTTTGACAAAACCATGGTCTTCTTTAGGTATATCTACTCGTACCTATGCGCGAACAAACCATGCAACATCACGACATAAACATACATTCGACTAATGACTCGACAAACAAATTAGATCAAAGATTAGTACAGTGCCTTCACTTACAAGGTGCTATATTTGATTGTAGCATGATAATTTTCTAAACAAAGTATTCCTTACAATTATTTAAATCAGTCCTAAAAAGCCCTTACAAAAATGTGTCATAAATAGAAGCACAATTTCTACTAGAAAATATCATTTTATAAAAAAAGAAAAATGATAGGTAAAAGGTCCACGACCACGAGTTTCCGAGTATACACATCCCCTTAGATATCTAGGTACCTACTCAAGAACCTTAGTTATGTCTCGGGGGATAGTAATACTAATATTTTTTACGAGTAGAGTACACTAGTCTAAATCAATTTGCCATGTTCCTAGGCTTTAGTAATTAGCTTTGCGATGGGGACAAGGATGGAATATTAATAAATGTGAACAGTGTGCCTCGGGCACCACACTTCTCGGCCCCATGTGACTTCGACTTGGCCCCTACTAATGCCAAACTCATTTTATATTCATTTCAAGCAGATCATACGATTATTCTTCTCTAGCAATACTCATAAGAAAATTTGTAAACGAAGCTTGTTGCAGTAGATAATTTAAAGGTGCCCGACTGAGACGCGAGAGGTGCGGGTTCGATCCCCGTGACGAGACAAACGTTTGTATGATCTGCAAAGCAAATATTAATTTCTGTCCGTCGTCGTTTTCGTATTTTCCGATGCCTAAGATACAGGGAAACAAAGTGTGGGGTCAGGGCTATGTATTATAAAAAGTTTTTAGCTTGATTGTCTGTCAAAAATAATATAATCGAGTCATCCAGTAAAGCTAAGTAAGACCGTTTACACATGGTGATGTAGCGGTAGCGTTTTACGCCATCGCGGGCCACTGGAATGCTATGTTGGTATCAAGACTCGACGCCACGGTCGGCGCGGTATCATCAACGGATCATACAAATCCAAGGGTGAATAATACAGCGGCGGCACCGTGATGGTGGCGGTGCGCGGCGCCATGACGTGTAACAAACGCCCTAAGGGAGCAAACTGCACGCTAGATACTAAAATTCTTTGAAGCTCTCACGGTCTTTAGTCAGAAATAGTCAAGAGTATTATCGTAATTCATAGTAGGTTTCATGCAAGTTTCAACCAAAACTGCGCTAAATTGAGCGAAAAGCCTTCCCCGCGTCTAACAATGTTACTGCCTCGTCTAAATGCCAGGGGACGAGCTACTGGAAATGCCTCTGAAAATTTCACTTTGCAACGACGAAAGTATGGAATTTCACTTTACACCTAGGTACCTTTTAATAAGTATCGAGTTAACAAAATATTTGAAATTCACAAAGAAGAATTTATGACAAACTTATTTACAATACCTAAGTAGAAAGGATTTTAAAATGACATAATATTTTGTTATGTACCTACTTACTTTATTACAATGTATGAGTTGTAGCTTGTAAAATTCAGTACTTAAGAGGCTGCCAGTCGCTGATTGCTCTTTTTCGAAACTAAAAAAGAAATACTTCTGAACAAGCCACGTCTCCTATTTTTATAGGAGGATAGTATATTACTTCAGGTTCCTACCTAGATTTCTATTAAGCTGAAAACATAATAGCAGAAACTTTTCACGATAAAAATATTATTTCAAAATGATACGTTTTAGAATTTATGATCGAAATATTTTATATACCTACTATTAAAATCAACTTGTGATTTATTGTTAAAGATAGGTAATATGTAGATCTAGATTTCTATTAGGATAGATTTTTGATAAGTAATTATACATAATTTATATCATTAATTTATTCGAAAAGCTAAGGCGGACCACGCGCTGACGTGTGTTTGTCATCATTGCAGCGGTCGGTAGGATTATTTATCGAAGTGATTAAAGATGGGTACATCTTTATTCACATATACTATACATTATAAAATAGGAGATGTGGCTTGTTCACAAGTATTTCTTTTTTCGTTTCGAACAAAAATAATCGTCGACTGGCAGCGTCTTAATACATAAATAATAATCAATACAATCCTACTTACTACTAATATTTTAAATGCGAAAGTTTGTGAGTAGATGTGTGTGTTGGTTGTGTGTATGTGTGTTTGTGTGTTTGTTACTCTTTCACACAAAAACTACTGATGAACGGATTAAAATTTAACTTTACAGTAATATAGCTTATACCTATATAAGAATAACGCATAGGCTACCTACTTTTTATCCAGGTACCACCCTTGCAAAGCCGGGGCGAGAAGCTAGTATACCTATAACAGTGGTGTACATACCTAAATTAAAGCTAATAATTATTTCCAAGGGAAACATTCGTACAGTTTGGAATTGCCTGTCAAACAACGTTACAAGCCGTGTTGGCCGAGTGGGATTTACCTCGACTTTCAATCTGAAAGTCGTGGGTTCGAATCCCGGCGTGCATCAACGGATTTTTCTGTTCGAAAAAATTATATGCGCATCAAAAACACGTGCTCAAAACGGTGAAGGAAAACATCGTGAGGAAACCAATTAGTGTCTTGTGGCGATACAACGTCTTACAACCTGTCACGTATGGAATGCTTACTACTGCAAATGTGACCATGTGCCAAATATAATGTTTGGACGTGCCTCTGACTACCCCCACTAGACATCTTCAAAGAGAATGTCTATCGTACTTGGGGATTTCCTACAGTAAGTTTTTTTTTTTACAATGTTACAAGTTAAAAAGTTTCTCGAAATGTCAACACAAGGTTTTAGTGGTAATGACCTATAGGTAGGTATAATACATACCTATCTATTAAAATTAAAAGGGTTCCTAAAGGCGATAGTTTCTATAGAAAATATTTTATTGTGATTTCGGCGTGATATAAATCTCGAATGAAACAGGCGTCGACTCGGGGAAGCGTTGTGGGCACAATTTGTCGGGCGCGCTCTGCAGGAAATGAGCGTATTTGTCTTACCTGCAGGCGTGGCTAGATTTAAGCGCGGATAGCGATTAAGGTGATACTTGATTTTTTGTTTTTTTGTATGGGCTGAGTCTACTCGGAAAAGACGGAAAACGTTAAAAAACAGCATTATCTTAAAAACTATTTATGTAACTAGAATGATTACCTAACGAATTATAACTAAAAAATAACTGTTTTGCTATTCATAGTTTTGAGTAAATATTGTTTTGTATGTTGAAGAGCCAACTTTGGAAAATAGATTTATCGAGAAAAGTTTCACCAATTGTGTTTCCCATTTATTTAGATTAAATCTCTATGTTATCTTTGTCTTGAAAACAAAACTATGTTTTCCTCGCCTTCAATGTACACGGGACACATTATACCTATGATGGACTTTCGCCTTTTATTTAAAAATAGCATGGATATGGGTACCATGCTTTAGTTCATATTCGATTATAGTTCTTTAGAACATTTAAAAGATTATAATTTAGCCATTTTGTTAAATTATTTTGCAAAAATTAAACGGCGAAATGTCAAAATACGCATTACCTATTTACACTTTGACTTATTATAGAATGTGTTTTTAGTTCTATGACTATTATCGCTTACAAACGCGCCAAACTATAGCCGAGAGCTACACATACATAAATTCACTCACCAACATTTATGAATGTTGATAATTATTGCGAGTGTATTACGACAACCTCTCTCTGCACTTCGTAGTTTTAGGAATTACTAGTTAGGGATCTACCTAGTTTTGGATTTCAGCTTTGCTTATCTGTTGTAACGAATATGTAAAATAATACAATATATTCACTTCAAATTATGCCAATTTAGCATGATCTATTTCTTTTTTTTACACTAATGAGGCCTTCTATTATGATTTCATACTGTATAAAAACTAAAAAGAAAACCGACGAAATTGTTTCGATCAATCGAAAAAATCAAGGGAGGATATTGGTTTTTTAAGTTTTAAAAAGAAACGTTTAGCCCTACATTAATATAATTTATATGGAACCAACTTGGGACTATTGTCTATACAATAGAAACAACATCATTGAAATCGGGTCACCAAATAAAATATGCGATGTCATGTCAAATTGAGAATCTCCTCTTTTTTCGTTAGTTAAAAAAAGATTATAGTCTCATAGATTATAGTTTTATAATGTGATCGAAGTCGCGCATGTGTATAGCTAGTTATGATTATTTTTGTTGCAGGTCTACACCGCGTCTGGTCGGCTCGGATGCCTCATACAAACTCAGCTCCTACGAACAAGAGGCTTTAAATGCTGTAAGTACCTACCTACATAAGCTTTCACAGAGGCTTACAATCACACATCCATACTAGCTATTCGTACCTAATGTCTCACTTGGCTTAAAAGTTTTTGATCCTATATAGGTTGCGCGCTAACTACCTACCTACTCTTACTAGGTATTTTGTTTGGTGATTTGTTGGTTTGTCTCTCGGTCACGCAGCAACGAAGCAACGGATCAACATGATATTTTGCATAGAGATAATTCATAGGTCGGAGTGCGAAATTTTATCCATATAAATTATTATATTTAAAATAAACTACATACTTCTAAGGATTTTAAGGTAACTGACTGAGTGGGATTTGAACACAACGACCTTTCTATACATAGATACAGAGATGCGCCAACCAATTGCGCTATCGTCCACGATCCAATAACTATTGAGATGCTCGTATATAAACGGCTCTAAAACGGAGTATCAGAAAGTCGGTAACGTATAATTTTTTTTTATAATATTCCTCATGTGCAAATAAGCACTATAAATGCAAATAAAAGTCACTTGATTACAAGAAACCTCATTTCAAGAAGTAGCAAACAAAGCATCTTAAATTGGTTTTACATGAGTCTGCTCCGACTTAGGTTTGGCTACACCATTGGCGGTCGAAATATGGGTATTGCCATAAGTTCGCTGGTATTTAGCCCTGGGATAACGCCTTGTTAAGCATGGCCATAGTCATGGCGTGGCGCCAATGCATTAGCATTGAGGACTATTGTGGCGAATGTAAAGCGATAATTATTAGTTTCTTCGAATAAAGATGGGATCGGATCGGTTACGCGGTAAGGGATTGTCTCTATAACGTGTTCCGTAAAGTTGAAAGTTATTCCAATCATTATAACTAAACAATACAAAAATAGCACAGCATTCCTTCGAGCCGGATTCGCAAGCCAATGACAATTCTGGCAGATTATTCATCAAACCCCACAGTTTCCGGTAGGACGACCCTCAAAGCGTCTTGATGAGCTAATAGCGGACCTGATTCACCATTGACGAGCTTCATTTTTCATGCGCTCTAGCGAAACGAAGGTAATGTACCTACGATTTGGTGAATGAGGATTTCAGTTTTTAGGGTGTTTGTAGGCTAATAGAAGTTGCGTTTTTTGGCAAAGTACAAGCTCGTTTCTAACAGACTTCAAAAAATAGAGTTACTAATTCGGTGACCGTGCTTTATTATTTTGATTGATGTACATCAATTACCTACTTTTTAACTCCTTAAGTTTTCATGACGTTTAAAATTTAAAAAATAAAAAAGAATAGTACAAAACTAAAGTCTTCCTACATTTTCTCCAGATTTAATCAGAAAATCAGAATTTTTATTAATATTTTTTAGATTATCATAAAAAGGTTATTTTATTTAGTTTTCGTGTTAAATTTACTAAGATTTTCGAAAACAAAATTCTCTTCGCAAGTCGAAGTTGCTTTTGTTTTCGTTTTGATGTAATTATGACAGCCTTGTTCAAAAAACCTTATAAATTTGGGGGCACGGCAGTGCCCCCGCCAAGTCGAGCGCGAAGCAAACACTGCCGTACCATCCTTTACTGGAACCATTTCGCCGCATTTTCAGGCCCCTATTTGAGAACCTCTGGATAAGACCAGAACGCTGAAATTTTCGTCATCCAGTAAGCCATAATCACATACTTAAAATCCAAAATGTCAAGTCTGTAGGTCATTTAGTTACGAAGTTAAGCGAAAGCAAAGTTTCGCATTTTAGACAGACACTCACTCACTCACTCACTCACTCATGATCATCAGAATAGAACTAGTACTTCCCATAAACTCAGAGAGCTGATATTTAGTACAGAGTTAGGGTTTAATGGCCACATAAAGGGAAAACCATAAAAACTAGGATAATCGAAGATCTGGAGTACCTGGTGACCCTGATAAGAAAACACAAAAGCCTAACCAAACTATTAGAGATCGACATACCGCCTTTACAAAAAATATTCAACTACTGGACCGATTTGAAAAATTCTTTCACCATTAGAATCCTACATTATCCCTGATGAACATAGGCTATAGTATATTTTCAAAAATATTAGGGATCCGTATGAAAACATCGATAATGTAATCCAAAGTGTGAAAAAATAAAAAAAAAATCCTTATATTGCGTTTGCTGCGGAAATTATTGACAATAGAGCAAAGTAATGTACTACAGTTTTAAAGAAGACATCAATATCTACAAAAAAGTATGCAATACTATATGTCTAACTATTAGGGATCCGTATGAAAACTTCGATAATGTAACCCAACGTGTGAAAAAAACCCAAAAAAATCCTTATATCGCGTACTCTGCGGAAATTGTTGACAATAGAGCAAAGTGATGTACTACAGTTTTAAAGAGGACATCAATATCTACAAAAAAAGTCTGCGATACTAAATGTTTTATTAGGGATCCTTATGAAAAATTCGATAATTTAACCCAAGGTGTAAAAAAATTACCTATAATATCATTATTACATCCGTGCGACGCCGGGGCGGACTGCTAGTACGCAATAAAATTAAAGGAAAACTCTGGATAAGACTAGACTGGCTTTTATACTTACTTATACTTACAAGTTTACAAGAAGAAATAGTCGAACGATTAACTTTATTCTACTCGAACATTACACAAATTGAATAAACAAATTAACAAATTAAATAAACTAAAATATTAATTTCGCTCAAAATTAAGAGTGGCGGTGATACCCGCACACGTCGCTGGATGGCGCTGACTGTATTTTAAACGCGCTTACGATTTGTTTTTATAATAAAAAAACTACTCATAAAAAGAAAAAAAACTGTGTCAAATAAGAAAATCTAATAAAATAAATCAATAAGCCCACGTTTCTACAAAAAGAAGTGAAATCCCACCAAAAACATTCTGTAAAAAACTAGCCAAGTCTCGATGGAGCTGCTTGTTTATCTCTAAAAAGTAATGAAATCTAGACAAAGTCGTGTCAAGTCTGAGGTTCTTTACTGCAATTTCTTTATTATTATAGAATGTTATGTGACTTGGCCGTTGAAGAGTACACAAGGGTACAAAACCAGGTGCTCCATGACACCATTGCACCAATCTGTCGCCAGAACCGCTACCCATTAACGATGGAAAATTGCCACTTAGAAAACGTTGATTCAATAACCAGTCAATTGTAGGCTTGATAAAGCTGCGTATTTCAATAATACTTATGTAAAGGCGAGCCTGAAACAAACAGTATAAAAATACGTCTATTTTATGTTAGATCGGTGGTCGATTTGACGCTCCAAAAAGAAGACAGCAGAAGTCAGCATTGTCAATGCTGAATGCATGTGTTGCACGATCAACAACAGCCTAAAATAAGACACTAGCGTCCAATTACCAATACCTGTATTGGCTATTATCTCGCTTAACAAACATAGGTAGTTACAACAGATATAACATTACGTGTAAACAAAATTGACTTGTACCCACTAACGTATAAAGAATGTTCAACGGCCAAGTCACACAACATTCTATAATAATAAAGAAATCGCAGTAAAGAACCTCAGACTTGACACGACTTTGTCTAGATTTCATTACTTTTTAGAGATAAACAAGCAGCTCCATCGAGACTTGGCTAGTTTTTTACAGAATGTTTTTGGTGGGATTATTTTTACACCTTCATAATTCTTACTAGCTGACACAGCGGACTTTTTACCGCTTTAGAATTAACAAATTTTGTGGTTCCCGTTCCGAAATTATTAAATCCTACGCGATAATTGTGGATATATGTTCTCGATTCGAAACCCTTATTTTAATACGGAAGTAATATTATAAGTACTGAACGTGACGAATATCAAAATTTTTGACAGGTAGGAACAGTTTGTAAAGAAAAAGAAAAATCCTCGCATTTTTTCCGTGTTTTTTCACCCTTTAAAACTTCCCTGAACTTTCACAAATATTTTAAAACCAAAATTAACCGAATCCGTCCAGTCGTTTTTGAGATTAAGCGAGACTAACGCACAGCAATTCATTTTTACGTAATATCAATATTTTGAGAGTTCCAAAATAAAGATTAATCGGTTATACCTAGCTTATAACCGGATACCGGATTCAGAGATACTTTGCAATATATTTTGATTGTACATACACAGGCTAACTAAGAATAAGGCTAAAATAAAAAATAAATCAAAAGAGCAAATAAGTTTGATCATTGTAGCTGCTTAGGGATGATAAACACCCACCACATTATCGCTCCAGGGATAAAGATTCATTCTCCGTAGATAAATTTACACTCTATTAAACGTGGGTGATTCAGCAAATGGTAGCAAGTTACCGAAGGTGGAGACTGGCGCCAAGAGGGGACAATGAAAGTTTGAGAAACATTACACGTCATCAGTTTGAGATAAATAATTTGTGATCGTAAATTACTTGTTATTTTTGGCAGTAATTATAGCAGAATATCTCTTTTGGAAGTTGCCTTATGAATATTTTAAGATGTAGGTGAGTAGGTAGGTCGATTTAGGTGTAAGTCTGAAGTTTGAGTTTTTTTTATTTAATAAAACTATACATAACCATTTTATAAAAATAGACCTAATTATGTCAAGGACTAATAACTGAAAGCTTTTATGATATATAATTTCGTTTTTACAACACTCGTAAAAAAAACAATTAGGCTGACGACCAAAACTCCTTTGTTATGACTTTACGAATTAGAGTGTTAACATTTGCGATTGTTTAATGAAAATAATTGCAAAACTTTTGAAAAAGGTAGGTACCTACCGTACGTTAGAACCTACGCGGCTAGAGACTTTGTGATTATATATTTTTTTTCATAGAATATAATCTCGATTGTAATCCCCCATGTATAGTAGTAGACGTATTCTTAGTCTTCCAGGGATAGCCAAGGGCACGTCCATACATTACATTTGGCACATACGTGACACAGGTTGCCCATAGCTGTTTATAAGAATACTAACTGGTTTCCTCACGATGTTTTCCTTCACCGTTTTGAGCACGGAATAATGCGCATATAATTATTTTAGATAGAGAAATCCATTGATGCATCTATTGATTCGAATCAGATTGAAAGCCAAGGTACTTCCTACTCGGCCATTCGTAAAATATTTTCATATTACCAACTAGTTATCAGGTACCTACGAAATTCACGGATCGCCTCCCAACAATTTACAAACATTTATTCAATCACCGATTCTCATTACCCTAACCGCTCTATTACACAATAATACACGCTTTACCCCCATTTACCCATTTATTTACCTTTAAAATATCAAAGGGGATCGTTAATGCATCAAGGGTGCATAATTTATATCTGCTGGGTTATATCTCGCTATTTTTACGTCACATGAAGTGAAGAATGAAATTCGAATGGTGTTGGAATTTTCGAGGGGGAATAAATCCAGCATTTTACTATAGAAACTCGATTCAGTTATATTATTTTCAGAGTTTATGCCGTATTATAATATACATAAGATTTTAGACAAAGAGGTTTATTATAAAGTCGACAATGTGTCTATTATTTTACACGTTGCTTGAGTTCGTAGTAGCGAATACATCAATATGCTACTGATCATTTTATTTGAAACTAGCTGACCCGTGCCCGCTTCGCTGTGCGTAAGACATTTCTAATACCATCGTTGACTTTTTTGTAGACGTTTTTAAGGTGTACAATACTGTAGTACATTATTTTGATATATCTCGTGGGGTTCAGCCAGCATTTGCAATGTAAGCGCAAAAAAATGTGTTTATTTACGACATCACATTAGAAACCTCTAAAATTATCAGTGTTTCTCTATTATATTATGCATGTATTATACATATAAACCTTCCTCTTGAATCACTCTATTTATTAAAAAAAACCGCATCAAAATCCGTTGTGTAGTTTTAAAGATATAAGCAAACATACATACATACATACATATTACATACAGACGCGGGAAGCGGAAAGCGACTTTGCTTTATACTATGTAGTGATGCAAAATATTGCAAGTATATTTGGATATTTCAATAAAAGTTAGAATAAGTTTAAGCTATATATATGAGATAAGTTTGAGCTATATTTATTTATTTTTCTAACTACAGTAGTAGGTTTACATATTGTCGAGTTATTGTAGTAGGATCATAGGAAGGTGTAAAAGAATTACGAAAGAAGCGAACATGCTTTGAATCGGCTTCAAGTATGATGTATGACGCGTTAGGTTTTCACTTTTGAGTAAGTAGATTTAACTATAAAAACGAATTTATAATTTCCTGTTTTTTTTTCTTGTTTTGTACTTTGTACTTTCTAGATAAACGTTTCAATCTAGTAGGTACATCTTCTTATATATAAAATTCTCGTGTCACAATGTTAGTTACCTTACTCCTCCGAAACGGCTTTACCGATTTTTACCAAATTTTATATGCATATTCAGTAGGTCTGAGAATCGGCTACTATCTATTTTTCATACCCCTAAGTGATAAAGGTGGCGTAAAGATAAAGGTGGCGTAAGGCGGGAAAAACGGAAATTGCTTTATTCTGTGGGATTATTGACATTTGACAGGACAACGTCTGTCGGGACAGCTAGTATCTTTATAATTATCTCTAACCTTATCTGTGATTACTTTTGACTCGTAACTTCAGAAAAAAATACTCTCACCATCCAACGTAGGTAGCTGGTGTACCTGGCGAAGCTTCACAGCATTATAGATGAAAAGTAAACATAGCTTAAGGTAAAAAAATCACCGTGACTTTTTATCATCCCCCACAGAGTATCTATCAAAATCGTAATGTGTATAACAACCATATTTCTGGTTATCGCCGGTGCGAAGTAAGGGGAGAAATTAATTTGAGGAAACGCGATTTTAACGACTTCCAGACAAATTGATGTGGAACGATCATTTGTTATGTTCGAACTTTTTTGGAATATTCGGAAACCACACGACGTCACGGCTGAAGGGAAGTTGGTGGAAGTGCGAGGCCGAAACGAGCTTTGCCTTTGAGTTTTGTCTAATACTCTTTGGGGAATTGGTAGGCTCATATTATTGTAGGGATTTAGGTTTACTTGACAATTTCTGTTATTAGGCAGTACACACTATTTGCAATGGATAACCGTATTTGTGGAGAGGAACAGGCCTAAGCAGCAGCTTGACCTAACTCCTCAGACTAAAGTAATTTTAAAGTGATCCTAACTGGATCACTTGCAAGTGCTTGAACTGACTTGCAAGTTTGAAAAACCACTTGTACTTACCATCACAAATCGCTCCCTAACTATTTTGTAAACTATTATTGATGAACAAACAATATTGCAGAGTTCACATCTGGATCTTGACAAGAAAACAATTTAGCTGCCGCAGTCAGCTGCTCTGTCAGTTCCTGAGGTAAAGTTAACTTTAGAATACGAACACATCTTTCACCACAGACTTTGAAGAGCCTATAATTGTTTAAATAGCATAGAAATAACAGAAATCTTCTTTACTACTACTAAAATGTCTACCATACTAATACTACCTATAAAGAGGATAAAAAATATTTGTGTTAGTATGTTTGTTTGTATAAAGAAAACAGCTACTGGACCAATTTAAAAAATATTTCACTTATAATTACTAAGCACAATAACTACATTATCAGTGAGAAACATAGGTTATATTTTTATTTCAACAAAAAATTTATATCCACATGAAAATTGCAATAATGTAATTAATCAAAAACTTGCCTATAATCTTCATTAGTACAGCTAGTTTCTTATAAAGTAGCACTTCAAAAAAATTATGTAGCACAATTTACAGTGGTTTTTCTAGCATTTTAATTACAAACGAAAATGTACGATTCATTTGCAAACTTGTTCTCCTGTTAATGATGTGCTTAAAAACAGCTTCCAACAAAACACTACAAAAGAGCCGTACAGAACGAGGAAAATGACGTAAAAAGTAGTAAATAAACGCGGCGAGTTATTTGCATACAGAGAAATCTCATCGGTGATGCGGGCGGTTCGCATGTCGACCCGTACCGTCGGTTCTCACATAGTATAGCTATGCTTTCACTAAATCCTAGTATCAGTGGCTTGAACACGAAACATTGTTGTATGGTAAAGGTATCGCCAATACGTCAAAACTAGACACTTATACACTGTATTGTACTGTAGGTACTGTAGGTACTGTTTTGACGAGACCATACAATAATGTTCAGGAGGTCTACTTTTGAAAACTATCAACGACATATTGAGACAAACTTCTCATCTTTTCCTTCACTATATTATATACTAGCGACCCGCCCCGGCTTCGCACGGGTTTAATACATATAAACCTTCCTCCTGAATCATTCTATCTATTAAAAAAAACCGCATCAAAATCCGTTGTGTAGTTTTAAAGATATAAGCATACATACAGACGAGGGAAGCGGGAAGCGACTTTGCTTTATACTATGTAGTGATGATGAAAGATGGACGCCGCATGTCACTGTTGAGTAAGGGCCCCACAACTTGGTATCTTGAATCATTATAAATTCAAATGGTTTTCAAATTTCAAAAACCACGCCTCGGAACAAACTCGAATAGAACTCGAGAACGTTAATAGTTTTCATAAGTAAGTGCACATAAATGATACAGATTCAACACAAAATTTGCATGCGGACGAGATGTGTTTGCAAATCATATGTTCCGAGTTATTACAGTGATGATACGTGTGGGTACTATAATATATATACAGAGGGAATATAGCTGGAATTTTAGTACCCTAGACAAAGATTAATAAAAGACAAATTTTGAATTTGAATTTGTTCCGGCGATCCTGCATCTCTTGCGTCACAGCCTACCACCGAAGTTTTTGATCTTTACCAAATTTGTACCCCATACAATCTACCTGTCTGCCTGCCCTTTTTAATCTTAATCAGACTTATATTATAACCATTCCTATAGAAAACTTAATCTGACTTGGTTTGATTATTTCCCTTTGTAACTCAGATTCTTCCAATTCACATTCTTTGTGTCGCAGGTGGTAAAGCATATTTCCGATATGGACAAATACCAAATGCACCCTCCACTGCCTCGTCGTAATGACGAGCGGTGTCGCTCGCCGCACTTATTAGTGTATTTCGAGGAGGTAAGATAGCTAGATGTGGCTCCAAGACACATTAACTTTTATCATGATCCAATAGGTAACATTGGTTGGTAAAGATCTTAACTATCTTCACTTGAAAAGTTGCAGACCTCCTAACATTTTATCTATAGGCGTTTAATTCAGAAATTTGAGGACACTGATTCGGACTGAGAAGTTTGAAGTGAAGAAAGCAACTTCTCATGTGTATCGAGGGTGTGTACGGTTAGCCAATGGTTTTACCGTGTGAAGGCAAGCGGCAAAGACTTTTATTGCAATATTTGCGGAGTATTTAAGAAGGTCATAGGTTAATTATCTGGCAGATCTTGCGATTGAATTCCCAATAACTTCTTCTTATAAAGATACATGTATTATAAATCGAATGTACGGTACAAATGTAACGTATGTACCAATTTATCATCAACAATTTAAATCAAGCGCGTCATTGATCAAATTGATCAAGCAATCTGTAGAAAGGTAATTGAAAAAAACAAGAGTACTATCTCTGCACTAGATTTCCAGTATGTGCGATTAGTAACATCTTACTACTTATTGCTTCTCTTTCCAGGCGCATCTTGCATTCAAATCTCCACAGTATTAAAGTCAGCTAGACAAATTCACCCTCCGCTTTGTCACTTTGACTTTGATCTCGCGTGTACCGTTATGTTTTAGTTCCAGCTTGGGTACGTATCGATGGCGGTTTCAATTTGCGACCTCGCATCAAGGATTAAATATAAATGTGCCTTTGATCGAAATAATGGCGCGCTGCCCCTTTCAATAGGTCTTTTGAATAAGCAAAATCGTATGATAATTGCTGTCAATGGGTTGGATTTTGATAGTATATAAGTTAAGTACCCGAGAGTAGGCATTAGCATTTGGCTGATTAATGATAAAATGTTTGTATAATAATTAGTTGTTTTGCACTGGGCTGTACGGTACCGAGTGGTATAAACTCTATGAGAGTGGTCCAATAAGCCTTCTGAGATTCAAACACTTTCTGATGCTACAGAAAAACTCTCCAGTTGTTCCGGTCTTCTTTTCTGTCATTCAAATTGTATGATAATCCAGGCGTGTCTGTCTCCATTCCAACCCGTTTTGTGTTTATGAAAATGTTCTTAACACAACCCCTCTAACCAAGAGTCCCTTACCTTCCGACCGTGGCATATTCTTGAATCATTAAGTCATTTCTTTTATACAGCATGTAGGTATGTATTATTTTTACCCCTCACAGCATAGCGTGATGATTCGAGCCTATCCTCTCGACACGCTTAGCTGGCCTCGCACGCATCACCTGTCTTATGATCACTATCTGAGCGGTTTTAAAACTTATTTTTTCGCGTTGGTATCTATATTTTTCTGGGTAGGTAAGCGAATAGTTTATAAGAATAAAATAAAATTGAACTGCTGCCAAGCAAAACAAGTAAGTTTTGTTGCTGATTATTGGAAAACTATTCGTAAATAAACGAAAAAGAAGACGCGATCCTGTTTTTGATTCTTTCGCAGCTAATTAACTCGCGGTAACTTACGATGACTCCTTTAAGATAAAATCTCTTCATAATTTATTAAGTAAAGTCCAGTTGCACCGGTTATCTCACTCAATCGATCAAGTTATTAACATTAAATTGCTTTTAACTTTTTACTTTCACTCGCAAATTATGATTTCTGGAAATAATTTAAATAATTAATGCCATTGAGACGCTGAAATCGCTGCAAACAAGGATGTAAACATAAATATTACTGAGATTAGTTTCATACTTTTCTTTCGAGTTAATTAAGATACAAGTTATTTATTTACCTTGTTCATATTTTTTTGTATTGGTAAAAAGCTTTTGTGTTAATTGAACCTCTTTTATTGCCTCGACATGAAAACGGAATACTTTGCAGGATTCTATTAAACATTACATTATATTCTATATACAATACATTACATTACATTATAGGCTTTATGTTACGTTAGTCCCTTAAACACTCCATAACAATTATAATCGTCTCAAAATGTAATCCGTCTCAGCGAAGTCGGGATTACAGTGCGTTCACACATGCCACGCCGCCAAGTAATTGTCGGTTTCTCATTGGGATCCAGATCGCACCTGAGCCTCCAATCAACGTTTTAAGATCTATTTGCGAGTATTTATCAATGTTATACTGAATATTTATTTCTTTTGTAGAAATATCCAAACCCTTTTTAAAGGAAAAGGAATTTTGCTAGTCACAATTAAACATTTTTAGTTTTACTCGCCCGCATAGCAGCTGGGTTAAAAGTAGTCTAGATACATTCGTAATTATGAATCTTTCAATAATGAAATATTTTTAAACAAGTAGGTACAAACTTAACAAATTCTCTCTCTCTCTCTCTCTCTCTCTCTCTCTATCTCTCTCTCTCTCTCTCTCTATTATATAATTTGTCGAATTTGGATCTTTCCTGTATACACTGTTAGTAAGCAATCAATAAAACTTGTTAGTTTGACGTTCATACCTCAAAGTTCTTTAATTATTTTTAATTAAGTATTAAATGATTGGATATAATATAATGTGTAAATAGTTAGTGTAATTGTTCTTGTACCGTGCTAATTATGTATAAATAAATAAATGAATAATAATATATATTTTTTTAAATAATTATGAATATTAATAGGATCACGACTATCATCCCCAAGTACGGTAGACATCCTCTCGGATCTTTGAAAATGTATAAAGGGGTTCGCCAGAAGCATCTCCAAACATTTCGTTTGGCACATTCCCACATTTTGCATTGGTTGGCATACCACACGTGACGGTTTGCAAGCCCGTCGCTACTTACAAGAACTGGTTTCCTCACGTGTCTACCTTTAGGCACGTGTTTTCATGCGCATATATATTTTTCGAACAGAAAGTCCATTGATGCACGGCATTGATGCATTTTTGAATATCACCTAAATCATATAAATGATTACAAGATCGCGGCATTTTTTTTGTAATTGTGAAGTTAGTTTGCACAATCGAGCCCAACCAAGCCTTCATTACACGCGAGGTATATAATAAAACGTAATTCTCGTCTTCTCGCGTCGCTTCTGGGGAGTTCGCAAATTGGACGAGAAATCAAATAAAAAACATTTACGCCCATCTCCCGCCGTTTAGGGGAACTTGCTAGTGCCTTATTCAAATAGAAGAATGATTTGATGACAAACATAGTTTTAGAGTAGAATATTTTAATTGTTTAGGGTAGGGTAAGTTAAATAAATGTTTAGCTATGAATCAAAACAAGAAGTCTTACTAGGTCTTAGGTAAAAAAAACATTTAATTGTAAGAATATTGTAGTGAGAACTGCTGCTCGACTTTTATCAAACGTGATGTACACATAACGTTATCATCATAATTATGAATAGGGCTTGCAACCTGCCCCGTATGGAATGCTAACTACTTCAAAATGTAGACATATGCCAATTATTGTAATATTTAGACGTGCCTCTGACTACCCCCTTCAGGCATGTTTAAGGATCTAAGCACCTGGACTACATCTACTGTAGTTGGAAATGAACTTTCGAATCGTGATCTGATTTTATTTCATTATTAGGGTTTCGTAGTCTACAAGAAACCTTAGTTTCGTCATGTCCGTCCGTCCGTCCGCAGCTTAGCTCAGAGAGTTTAAGTGCTAGAAAGCTGTAGTTTGGCATATATATACATATATGTTAATATGGGTCTGTGAAGACAACTTTTCGGATAAGAAATCCGTCTGTGAAATATTATTAAGCTTTAAAGTGCAAAATTTTGTCAGAGTCAAGTGTCCCCCCCCCCCCTACAAGCTAAAAGATTGGTGAAAAAAATCACGGTAGTATTACTAACCAATTTAAAAAGAAAACTATCACAGCTAAGTAGGCTTTACATGTTTACCTGTAATCATCGACCAACTAAGAAAATGTATTTTCTAAGTTGCTCAACGATTACTCGTAAACTAGAAGTAAACTTTTTAGTACAAATAGCGTTGAAAGTTACTTATATATGTTACCTGTGTAAAATACGAAACTCTAAATTGCGCGTGGCTCGACGCACTTGGCCAGTTTTTTATACTATGGATATAACAACCAAAAAATAAAATATAAACACTAATGAAGCATCCTTTCAAATCATCAAAGCTGCGAAACTCAAAAGCAAGGATACAGGGTGCAAAGGATTATAGGCAAATTGAAAACGTGTCTCGGGCGCTTTTGGGCGCGCCAATTAAACGTACACCTGTTTCATATTGACGCGGGATGAACGAGAAGATTGAGGCTTTTTCGCTTTACAGATAATTTTTTTTGGTACACTAGCTATCCTCGTTGCAAATTCGTTTGTACCTACTTTACTATGAGACTTTGAACCTACTTTCATTATGAATTTGCAATCTTTGAGTCGACCCCACTTTACCCTTTGTAGATGATTTATATAATTTATCAACCTATGAAGAAAAGAGGTTCTGAATTCAACGCTTAGGTATTTTTTTTTATTGCTTTTTAGGGTTTCGTAGTCTACAAGACAAGAATCCCTTAAAGTTTCGCCATGTCCGTCCATCCGTCCGTCTGTCCGCAGCTTAGCTCAGAGACTATCAGTGCTAGAAAGCTGTAATTTGGCATGTATATAGATATTAGTAATGTCAACGAAGTCGTATAATAAAATATTTTTTTGGTAGGTACATCTAAAGTGGGGATGTAATTATTTTTTTCTCGCGCATCCCATGCTTTGTGGTATTGTTAGATAGGTCTTTCAAAAATATGGGGGCTTGTTAAAACAACTTTTATCGTTAGAGTCGAGTGCCCCCCCCCCCCCCACCCCTCCCTCTTAAAGCAAAACTATTGGGTTTGGGGAAGTATTCACGGTAGTAGTACATATATACATAAGGTAAAAGAAAAACTATCACAGCTAAGTAGGCTATACATTATACAAGTTTAAGAGTTATAGACGTAATAGTCGAATCTTTTTGTCTGGTGGTTTTGTTATTTTTTTAACATTTTCGTCGGATCCCATCATTCAACAACCAGACAAAAAAGAGGCAGATCATGCAAAAATTTGTCCCGCTGCAGGAATGGAGTCCGCCGTACCTCTCGCGTCTCAGTTGGACACTCGCTCATCACATCATCGAGATAGTCTAACGCAAACCCGTATTTGATCATTTTGTTTGAGGATTCTACAATGTACTCGTAGTAAAATTTCAAGGGTCTACTAACAATGGTTCCGAATTACGAGTAGCTTTATTTTTTACGAAATTTAGACCCCTTCTAGCCCAAATTTTCAAAATCCCATTCTCCTCGCTCTACCTACAAGGAATATACTCTCCAAGTTTTCATTTTCTACGAGCAACTAGCCACACATGCTATAATATAGGTTTATTATATTGTAGACCTGTATTTGATATTAATTTCAACTTGACCTAGGGGGAATCAAAGTTATAGGTACTTTCGTTCCTGAGAAAATAATTTTAACACGGTTGGATAGACAGACGCACAATAAAGTGATTCTAATTCCGTTTTATTCCTTTTCAAAAATCAAAAGTCAGAAATATTAGTTTCTTGAATAATCAACCAGTTTGAGGTTAGCTACGAGTATGGTCCTCTGTCATCTGTAGTCCAGTTTTCGTTTATTAGTTAGCAAACTGTATATAAATTAACGGAAGTAACTTTTCGTTGTTTCCAAACTAGTTGTCACACTACGTCACAGCCGGTCAGTGACGTAGCGACGCGCGCGGCGCGCGTGACAGGTGCGCGCGATTATGACTCTAGTCGGGGGAAAATGTGAAAATACGACAGGTTTAACGGATGGTACTGCATAAGGCTGGAATAATAAATATTTCCTGAATTTTATAGCTGAAAAAGTATTAAGAAGTATGTGCCTGGCAAGGTTTAAGAGTTAAACTGAGAAATGAGGACTAAATCGTGACTCAAGTATAGCCGTAGAAGCAGAATACGAGTATCAACGCTAAGCAGATAGCCCTCTTACACAGTCTAATGCTGAACTGAATCCTTTTTTTAAGTAGAAGCTCGTAGTAGCTATAGCTAATACGAGTATTACTACGTCTTCACCACCATCTTGTTTTATATGATTTTAATTGCTTAATTAAATCGGTTTTGCCAATTACTTAATTAAAGAATTAAAACTATCGTGGTTGATGAAGAGCATCTGAATTGTCTCGAAACGTCAGCAATACAACAAGAAACGTGGTAATTAGCCGTATTTATAGTTAAAATTACTTAATTTCATTTTTTTTTATGTAGATATGAGCAGTTTTTATGTCAAGTTACAACAATCAAAATCGTTTAAAACCTATGATTGAACCTCGATTCAGTTTCTGTTTAGCATTTCATATTTAATTTAACCTTACCACAAACTTGAGACTTTCAGTTAGGTAAATAGGTATTTTATAAATACGAGTAGGTACTTTTTCTCTGGAAATCTCTCTTTAGAGAAGGGTTATACCGAACGATGCGGTTTATGGAATACCTCATCTTATCCACACTAACCCACCGCCGGCAGCAAACAAAACGTAAAAGAATAAAATAAAAAATGTTTTCATTACCGGTCGTTAGGTGAACACGCCGACGCTTTTATATGCGTCAATCGTGCCGTAAAACCTGCGTGACGCGCTACATTCGTCGTATGAATATAAGTTTGTCGTTTTAGATTTAGGAATTCAATAAATTTGCTAAGTACAACCGAAATCACCTTGTTGTCTGAAGAAGTTAGTCATGATAGTTGGCGCAAATGCCCAATGAGTGGCATGCCAATTGTCAACTCAAAATCGGTGGATAATTTAAAAAGCATTTGTACCAAAATCCGATTACCAAGAGCATAGTTATTTTACTATAACAGTGCTCATTTCTTGTTTGACATAATTCATATTCATAACATAAAAAAATGCCGGTTAAAACTGATTAAAAACAGTCATTTACAATTGCTGTCACCAGCTGTTCAATGACGTCATAGTACCTACCTATACTGATGACAGCTGAAAATATTTTAAAATAAAATAAGATCACGACTATAATTCCCATGTACAGATAGACATCCACTCAAACCTCCGGGTACTCAGATCTTTCAAAATTTCTCAAACGGTTAGTTAGAGACACGTCCAAACATTAAATATGTCGCATGCCTACATTACGCAGGAGCTAGCATTATATGTTTTGATTACGTTGAAAAACAAAAACAAAAACAATGAAAAACAATCGTACGGGTGTCAAATAACACCCCTACGTTCTAACGTTGAGGGTTGACAATTCCTTTTTTTAATAATTCATACAAGTTAACGATTTAAATAAGTATAAACAAATACGTAGGGTCTAAAATAAAGTAAATTTATAAAAACATAGGGTTTTAAGGATTGCAAACGTGTCGTTACCAATACAAACGGTAATGAATAAATAACACATCCACAGACAATTTGCCGTCAAACAGTCCAATTATTCTCATAATCCTGTGGGCTCTTTAAAAGCAATTAATATTCCATTGATCCACCCCGTTGGTCACCTACGTTAATACATACAGTTGAGTTCGAAGTCAGGGTAGAGAAACGGGGCAACTTTACAAATTGAAAACTCCTGACTAACTTGTGGATTTGCTTTCGAATCAGCAGGTAAAAATGCACCGGGGCAGCCTTAAAGTATACCATTTACTTATAACTCCTTGAATGGCAGAGATTTTTTTATCCAAAACCCGTGCGTGGCACGAGATCATATGGATCCGTCACGCTGCCGTCACGCCCTACATGCACTATTTCACCTATATCTCGTTATTTCATGTTTGACAGACTGGCAGTAAACATAAATACGATGAAGTTTAAATTATTATCTTGCGATCTCATCTCTCATACTACTGACTGCGCCAGTTATGCTTTGAAAGTTCACAAAAATATTGTAACAAAACCTAACTAACTCATTTCCAAAGGATCAAGTATTTTACCTCAATTTGTTAACAGAACTAGATTGCCAGGATATACAACCATTTAAAAACACACCTCAATACAACCCATTAAATTATTATAATGGTTGAAAATAAAGTTATGTTTGTACTTACATTTTACCACAGCATCCTGATTACGTCCGTGATGTTTGGGGTGCGCCAACACCTGCCTATGTAATTGTCTTCATTTGGCCATCATTCATACGCCGGAAATGATGGAGATCCCGCGAATGATGAGTATCCACTCGGTTTGGTTTTTTAATTTGCCGAGATAGATTGATTGAATTCGATCTTGGTATAAATTGAAAAATATTGCGGTAAAATTTTGCTTTTGCAATCCGTTTGTGATCATTTTATGATTTTTTCGTGGATTGGTATCGAAATGTTTCGACTAACGATTAGATGGTATTTTTAGATTTGAAGATATTTTTAGAGGCAATCGCGAACTAAACGTCGTCGTAATTGCGTCGTAATAATGCAGTAATGTGACATGAACTTTATATTATACTAGCTGACCCGTGCCCGCTTCGCTGTGCGTAAGACATTTCTAATACCATCGCGGACTTTATTGTAGAAAAAAAAATGTGTTTATTTACGACACCACATTAGAAACCTCTAAAATTATCAGTGTTTCTCTACTATATTATGCATGTATTATACATATAAACCTTCCTCTTGAATCACTCTATTTATTAAAAAAAACCGCATCAAAATCCGTTGTGTAGTTTTAAAGATATAAGCAAACATACATACATACATACATACAGACGCGGGAAGCGGAAAGCGACTTTGCTTTATACTATGTAGTGACTAGCGACCCGCACCGGCTTCGCACGGGTTTAATACATATAAACCTTCCTCCTGAATCACTCTATCTATTAAAAAAAACCGCAACAAAATCCGTTGTGTAGTTTTAAAGATATATGCAAACATACATACATACATACATACAGACGCGGGAAGTACTTGTGTACTTATGTACTTATGTACTTAGTAGAATGGTTTGACAGAAATATCTAATTAGATGTTGATTAAATTAAAAAAAAAAAAATGTTTTTGCTGTTCGATCTAGTCTGTCATCATGAAAATGGGAAGTATTCAATGACATAAACCTTCCATTACCGCATATGAGTCGGTCTCACATGTGACCATCATCCGGTAAGGTGACAAATGTTTTCCTAATACAGCGGCTACCGCCCCAAATCGGCTATCATTATTCAAACTAATCAGCTTCGTTTGTGGGTAATCCCCACATCTGGCCACCTGGTCCTGTGACATGTGATATCATTGTCCGAGGGACCTTGTCTGGTTTCGATCAAACATTTGAATAGATTATAGCCACATGCTTTTATTTTGTTAGAGATAAGTAGCTTTGCATTACTTTATACAAGAGAAAATATATATACCTTTATTACTTGTACTTTACCAAACATGTTTTTAAGGCATCACCATTTTATTATTTTGATAAATTAGTGTCGGAATTGACCTATCTGATGATCAATTAATAACTTTGCTGCCCGGTGCTATTGATCATTAAATAACTAAAATCTAACACAAAATTAACGGTTTTGGTTGAGTAGCAGATGATGTGATCATCACCATTTGCACAACATTTTTTCTGTTCACGCATATGTTTAATCACTACATAGTATAAATAAAGCAAAGTCGCTTTCCGCTTCCCGCGTCTGTATGTAATATGTATGTATGTATGTATGTATGTTTGCTTATATCTTTAAAACTACACAACGGACTTTGATGCGGTTTTTTTTAATAAATAGAGTGATTCAAGAGGAATGTTTATATGTATAATACATGCATAATATTGTAGAGAAACACTGATAATTTTAGAGGTTTCTAATGTGATGTCGTAAATAAACACATTTTTTTTGCGCTTACATTGCAAATGCAGGCTGAACCCCACGAGATATATCAGAATAATGTACTACAGTATTGTATACCTTAAAAACGTCTACAAAAAAGTCAACGATGGTATTAGAAATGTCTTACGCACAGCGAAGCGGGCACGGGTCAGCTAGTTTCGAATAAAAAGATTTGGATCGGAATATTCGTTGGTCGGCAACAGGGCCACGTCTCTCGGTGTTCGTGCACCTACAAGTGCTGTGTCTACATGTGAACACCACTTGTGAGGGGGAGTTGTTTCCTCGGCGTTTTAGAGGATCGCTGGTCAAATTACTTTGAACGTAGCTAGCTATCACAGCTTTCTATTTTAGTTAACCAAGTGTATTCATGAAATTAATAATTCCTTTAATTATGTCCTTTTATTATATGTTCTATAAATATCCTTTTATTATATGTTCGTTATGACACTAGTTCGTTCTTAGGTACTGCTCTAGCTCAGTGGCCAGGTTGAGGGTGGCCCTGTGGCCAATGGCAAAAGCCAATGCAGTTAAAGAATTCAGCCTCGTAGAGGTTCCATTGAACAATGTTTTAGATTCCTTGGATTCTTTGGTATTAGAACTTGCCGGTTTCCTCGTGATGATTTTTTTTCATTAGTGGATATCTGATGGTATCTGGGGTGATAATAAGGTAATATTGTTGAGGTGTTTGGTACCAACCACATTTAAAAAAATTCAATCGGATCACGGTTGTAATTCTCAAGTACGGTAAGCCTCTCATCTGAAATCTGAGAGCCTGAAGATCTCTTCATGCGCTCAGATCCTTGAATGTGTCTAAAGGGGTTAGTCAGAGGCATGTTCAAACATATATTTTGGCACATACCCACATTATGCAGTAATTTGCAATCAGGCATTCAATCGTGTCAGGTTACGTTTTATTATTGTTTCAGTAGACTCTTTAGAAGCTTCAAAGAGGCTCAACGGCAGTGACTAATATAGATGCCTCCTACATGATCGCTCCACCATTCTGTTTATCAAAACAATCCCAAACTATCGCATAGGGGAGGACCTTCGACACATAATTTTTCAATTTGTTCAGTTAAAACACGTTTAGGAGATTGATTAATAAATCTCTAGCTCTAGGGGTCGTTTATTGAGTTAGAGTTCCTTCGGTCGCACCCCCGTCACAGATTAGACAGTAGTTTCCTATCTCGTTCCGGGAAATGTGATGATCTCAGTATATGTATGTGTAGTGATGCCTTGCTTTTTATTGGAAAACATAATTTAAAATTACACGCATACTTAGAAATCATTAAATTCTGTATTTTATGCGTCAAACATAGCCTACCTATTTTTTAAGTACCTTGATTGCGGTTTTCTTGTATTCGAAAGAAAGCATCCCAAGGAGAGTTGACTTCAGGCAGGCGGCCGGTTGTAAAACACTCCAAGCTAAATCTATTTACGGCATCTAGGTTTTGTGCCGACCCCACGAGATGTGGGATAAGGTTAGGAAGAAGAAAAAGAAGATCACGGTTATATTGTTTTTTTTTTAATTTGTTGGACAAATCACGTAGGTTTGTTTTTGGCATATTTTTTTAGCTTTTACACTTTGACGCACTACACAAAAAACGACAGCCATTATGACGACATCCAAACTAAGTATCTCACATGTAAACGGATGAAGCTTTTGTTGTACGAATTTGAAACATCGATCGTGCTTGCAGTTACTCACAGATGCACAGAACATAGGTAATAATCTATAACTTTCTAAGGAGACTATCTCTTCTACTGCGATAATTTAGAGATACCGAGACGATCGACGGCGATTGATGACTCGACATCGAAACGCAATTTGTAGACTTTTAATCGGCAACCTTATTGCTGTATAGGTCTAACTCTCAAATTCTCAAAAGACAATGGGGTTTTGACAGTTAAGGGGCTCCCAGTCGCTGATTGCTCTTTATCGAAACGAAAAAAGAAATACTTCTGAACAAGCCACATCTCCTATTTTTATAAGTATATTACTTCAGGTTCCTACCTAGATTTCTATTAAGCTGAAAACATAATAGCAGAAACTTTTCACGATAAAGATATTATTTCAAAATGATACGTTTTAGAATTTATGATCGAAAAATTTTATATACCTACTATTAAAATCAACTTGTGATTTATTGTTAAAGATAGGTAATATGTAGATCTAGATTTCTATTAGAATAGATTTTTGATAAGTAATTATACATAATTTATATCATTAATTTATTCGAAAAGCTAAGGCGGACCACGCGCCGACGTGTGTTTGTCGTCATTGCAGCGGTCGATAGGATTATTTATCGAAGTGATTAAAGATTGGTACATCTTTATCCACATATACTATCTCTACATAGTATAAAGCAAAGTCGCTTTCCGCTTCCCGCGTCTGTATGTATGTATGTATGTTTGCTTATATCTTTAAAACTACACAACGGATTTTGATGCGGTTTTTTTAATAGATAGAGTGATTCAGGAGGAAGGTTTATATGTATAATAACATGCTACCCGTGCGAAGCCGGGGCGGGTCGCTAGTACATTATAAAATAGGAGATGTGGCTTGTTCACAAGTATTTATTTTTTCGTTTCGAACAAAAACAATCGTCGACTGGGAGCGCCTTAAGACCGATTACGACTACCAGGACTGTCAGTTATCACCGCAGCTTTGTATTGCTGATGAGCGATTCAGAACAGTTGTCAATGGTACATTGGAGCGATCAACTGACCATAAATTCGATCATCATAATGAATTGGTGTCAATGTGCATCAATACGTTGCTATTTGTGTGATGTTGTCATCAGATCGCATGCATTCTTTTTTGGTCGTTATTCACAAAAGGATGCAAAGTTATCTTAAGCAAAGTTATCATGCAAAGTTATCATGCAAAGTTATCTAAAGCTTAACCAGCAGGGCGATTTTGTAAAAACATTAATATCATGTTATGATGTTGAATGAAATACCTAATGTTAGAGAATACCCAATCAGTACACTTTTCATAGTAACTATTCACTATTGTGTTTATGCACCTACACCTATACCTACGCTTCTGCGTAGGTATTGTATTGGAAGCGTAGGTATAGGTGCCTAAACAGCGTAGGTATTATGGCATTCAGTACCAAATAAATATTGGTATGAATATCATAACATGATAATCATGTTTTTACAAAATAGCCAGACTGGTCAGTATGTTTTTTTAATACAGGTACTTACTTACTAATATTAGTTTTAGTTTATCTGTCTCACAACGTTTTATCTTAGTTCACGCAAAAATATTTTGCAAAAGCAAAAACTGTGCTCCCAAATTTATTATAATCATTGTCAATTATAATGGATCGTGTCGGAGCACTACTGACTGACTCAGACAGGCCTTATAGCTCGGTTGGTAGTAACTCTGCGCTGTAGGTTGTGGGTTCAATTCCCACCCGGGACAAATATTTGTGCGATGATTGTGTTCCGTGTCTGGGTGTGATAATGTATTATAAATAAGTATTTACAAAAAAAAAGTGTATAAGTATAGGTACATTAATCTGTACTGCCAGAATTATATTCTTTTTTTAATTTATCGTGTATCTGGTGTCTGTCTTTTTATATGTAATACTGTGCATGTGCAATGTGCATGTGCATGCCTGTAATTGGCTCACATATTTTAATACTTTTCTAAGATTGTTTACGTATTTAATGTATATTATGTGTGCTGTTGGCGTTGCCTTAGTAAATAAATAAATAATCTAGATCGACAAGCTTTGGTTAGTTTGCGGTTAAATGACGTTGTGTTTATAAGTCTACCAATATTTATATACAATAATATTGTCAATTATAATGGATCGTATCGTAGCTCTAAATTAATAAAGATATCGATCACACATCGCCCATTAGCGCGTTTTCTTCTCCGTTGATTTATGACAATGCACAATGAGCCTGCAATATTACTCAGTAGCTATGCTGCTGTCTCTGTCTCTCCTGACCGAACCGAGCGAGATAGACAAATTACTCGTGTACAGGGTGTCCCGTTAGTCGACGTCAAGCAGGATCCAAGTGATATAATAATAGTTATAACAGTCATAATAGTTGTCAGAAAAATATATAAAAGATCAATGCATATTTTTTTAATTATAGGCGCTTTTAAAAAATCAGTTTGTGTGAGACGGAGAGATCCGTTTAACGAAGTGTAAGCGAGACAGATAGTGACGCCACTTTTAATAATACTTTAGAAATGGTATAAAAAATATTTATCTATCTACATAAATAGTATCAGAACAGTACTAATACTTTATAACCGATAACCTATCGATATAAAGGCTGTTGGCAGTCAAAGCAAATAAACAAACTTAGTTATTTTTATATTTTTCTGATAACTATTATGAAAGGATCATCCATTTCGGGCTTGACATCGACTTTCGGGACACCCTGTATAAGATTATCAGCTATTAATATCTAGGAAGGCTTCTGATACCACCACGAGACTATGCAATAATGTTGAGATGATAACTTGATTGATTTATTGACTTCCGCATTTATTGTGAAGATGAAAAGCATAAAGAGCGAGTAGTCTCGATCGACCATCTTAGATTTACTTATCATGATTAAGTGTTTAGAAATGCATTTTATATAATTACTAGCTTCCGAACGTGGTTTGGGTCGTGTGGTACGTAGATAAAAAGAAGCCTATATATTATGTTATTCCAGGACATAAGCTAAAGCTATTCCAAGTTTCATATAAAATCTGTTCAGTGGTTTAAGCGTGATTTAGGCACTGTAACTTATACCAAGGATAGTAAAAGACGAAAAATAGTCAATTAAAGTATTGAAAAAATATATTTGGATGACTGTATTAGAGATGTGATGATACTACTGCATCTGTGTAGGTACATACAACGCCAACTAGTTTTGTGGTCGTCAATCAATTAGGGAGCACAGTTTTTGCTTTGGCGAAGTATTGCGTGAACTAAGATAAAGCGTTGTGAAACAGATAAACCAGGAATAAGGTATGAGTTTACCTATTAAAAATTACTAACCTAGTTAAGGGCCCAGACGACTTTATTATGCATTCTTTTGACAGTATTACAAATGAGAAAGTTATGATATTTATTTGTTACTTAATCACGTAGTAAGGGCGAAACAGATTTATATGTGGTATAAAGATCGATTATGAAAAATGTTGATAAATAATTTAGTAATTTTTGTTAGTATTCATAAAATTTCTGGTTACTTGTCTATTCTTTGACGGTAGCAAGTTCTTAGGGAAACTTTCATCGTTCACCCCTCATATTTGCTCTGCCTAATTTCTCTAGCTGTAAGAAAAATATTATTGTGTAACTTCGCGCAAGGAAATAAGTAGCTTTAGTGTGTTCTGGGGCTTTGTTTGATGTACCTACCTAAATTATGACTGTAAAGCAAAATTTCTGAAATGGCCTATACTTATGGATAGAGGAGGGCCAAACTGGCAATATATAGAACAGTTGGTTGTAAATATTTGATAAAGTTTACAAAATGACAGTAGCACCTTTTCAATCCAAATGATCGTTACAAACATAAAATCACGCCAGTTTCCCAGAGGTATAGACAAAGACCACGGCTTTCTTCTTCCTTCTTCGGAAGACTAAGAGAGGGTAGTTTCGTCAACTGCCTCCGTTTCTCGACGGTAGCACCGTGTTCACCAGTCTGCCTGCAACCATGGCTATTGTAACATAGCCGAAACGTCGGGAAAATATATTAAAGGTAATTACGTGATAAACATCGTGTTAAAATCTATAGTTATAGCTCCTGACTTCATTATTAGATCAGCTTGCTGTCACCATATTACTGTATTGTCACCAGAACTAAAGCTGTATACAAAAGTTACAAACAAACATACGAACATTGTAAGTCAAATAAAAGCTTGTATAAAGATGAAAAACGTAAACATTTGCCAAATCCTGATAATGTAGCTATAGCATTAGAATTTATCTTCGGAAATGAACTATAAATCTATAAATTCATTGATACGTCTATACAACAAATCAACGTCATGAACACATGTTGAAGTTATAATTGGCGTGAAAGTAATCAACAAGACAAACTCCTGATTAATTAAACGTTGTCGCAAATTAAACATCCGGGAAGAATAAACTGAAGGGTGCTTACAGCCTGCAGGGGAATACAGGGTGTGTCTAACTAATCTACTGTCTGGATGTTTAGGGATTCGTTTGTGGTGTTTCGTTTGAATCCTTAGTTTTCTGAGTAATACTGATATCGTGTCGATATCGTTATCAACAATATAAGGGGTTCGTAAAATTCTTGAAAAACGAAGAGTACAAATTTGACAGGACAATATCCTGTCAAGAAAACTAGTTGCTTATATTACAAGCTTTTATTTAACTTGCAATGTATGTATGTATGTAACCATGTAAGTATGTTTGTTAAGGTGGAATCTTGTAACTCAATTTTGATCTTAGAGTCAGGAGCTGTTCTCGGAACTCCTTTGTAAATACTTCGATCGAGTAAAAACTTTGCATTCTTGTCAAGTTCCGATGACAATGTTATAATGATGTGACAGGTGATAGCGCGCTGGTGCTCGATGGTTTAAATTATTTTACAAAAGCTTGTCATTGAAAAATATTTTTTTTAACTGAAAACTTATTATATAGCATTATAACAGTATTTACTGAGCTCTCCCGTGGTTAGGACGGCACTTTAATCCCACACGCACAGGTACCTTCTGATAACCAACGCTGCTGCTTGCTGCTGGCAAAACAAAGCACGCTTTATTTATAATCTTGAAAACGGTATTTTATTATATTTCACTCAAATATTTAATGTATTTGAAGTTCTTGTAGTATAAAATTTATTTATGAATAAATAATAATAATAAAATAACCAAGAACATGAAAATAAAAATATATATATTATTTTTAAATCAATCATTATTTCTCTAGGTCCAAATGTCAAAACAGACACTTTTTGTATAGTAAAAGTGTCAGTTTTGGCATTTGGACGATACGTTGTCGATAGTGGTTCCTGCAAAGCTAGGTTACTCTAAAATTATCTGGTATTGAATTATCCCAAGAAAATATGCATACCAAGTAAAACTAGCTAATCTGAGTCGCCGACGGAGTAAGCAGTATGAGTAGGTACTTGTATATACTAAGCCCAGAGTAATGAGGGTGTTATGATCATAAAACAGAATTTTATGACGTAGAACATTAGATCTCAGATTATAGAATGAAATAGAGCCTGATGCGGCTGCATTAAGTAACTTTTAGTTGGTATATTTAGTTACTAGAGAAATCAACTTAGTTCACGTTATTTTTCATAAAAACTTTGACGTCCCATTGCGATTCCTTTAGAAATGTTTTTCGGGATGAAAAGTATTTAATGTTCCAAATTAGTTTGTAATCAGTCTTTAGTTTTTATCGAAATTGGTTCAGATGTTACAGCGTGATCAACCACGGTGTGTAGATGTTTGGATGTTTGTGGCTCAATCACGCCCAATATGACCAAACGGATTTGGAGGAAACTTGAAATATACATAGTTTATGTTCTGGAATTGCATAGGATTTTTAGTTTTCATCTAGGTACTACGCGAGCAAAACCGCGGACGGAAGCTAGTATTTTATAATTGTAATTCACCAATAATGATGATATCATTTTACTTTCAATATCACGCCACCACGACCAACAGACATTACTTCAATAATCCACTTTGATTGCCCCATAAAGAAACTCGTAAACCATCACTTTTCATGGTATGGATTTTTCATAGCGCTTCTGTGTCCGTGTTTCGTAATAAAAGAAATCACTTATAGGATGCAGTTGGGTGAGGGTCTTTCTTACCTATTGTGACACACCGATTGAGAGAAAGGGGAGTATGGGCAAAGCTTGTCTAATTGGTCACTCAGTTCGGGCAAGCGAAAAATTACAAAACAAAAGAGTTGAGCTAGGAGTAGTAAGTAAACGTTTGGTTGAACCTTAATAATAAAAAAAAGTTCCAGAAAAATCTTTACAAAAATAGTACACACACAGTACTAGATGAATATAGTATGATTTTTTAGTGAATGTATTTTAAAAAGATTGAAGAAAACTATTTGAAATATCGCCGACTGGCAATATTGGCTATGGTTTGTTATAAATTCAACAGTGTGTACTCTGTGTACCAACGAAGGGGCAAGATCAACACGGTAGCTGAAAAATCTGGATGCAAACTCCGGGGGACCATTCAGCAATAGAAGATTAATACTTACTTCCTTTGTGTTCATCCAACAAATAACAGAGGGTTCCTCAATGCCCTTGAAGACGGTGATGCATTACTTTTAAAAATTCTTTACGTTGCCATTTTCAATAGATTTTGGAGAGAACTCTGAAGCATGATTTGGACTAAACTGAATGAATGAGAGGTTTCATTAGGGAAAGTCACGTTATTTATCAATGGAAAATCCTTCTGCTTCTGAAGTTTCACGAAACTTCGGAAATGATTTTAGTCTAACTAGATTAATTGTGTTTGAATTTTTTGCAGAATAATTCTACTATATTACAATTGGTAAACTTTGATAAACGATTTGAATGTTTTTATTTTATATGCAATATGCCAAAAAAGCAAGCCATGCAGCCAAGCAGTACCATGCGAGAGAAGCAAAGGGCGGAAGCTAGTGTAATATATTTTTATAATCGAAAACATTTACTGTATAAATCACAGACTCGTTAGGTACCTACTTAGAGGCTACATTTTGAAAAGAATATTAACTCTGTGGGAATTAGGTAGATACTTTCAAGCATTACTCTAAGCTAAGCAATTAAATGAGTAAGTACTCTTGAAATGAAATATAATTTGATATCCACCGACACACTCGTAAATTGCAAGAGTAAAGTGCTCAAGTGAAAACCGCTCGCTAAGTAAATTACTTAGCTCATTAGACACACTTAACTGTAATTAGTGATGTCGATATTAAAGTATTAGGTAGATTGAAGGATGCTAAGACAATTATTTGGATAGGAAATTGCTTGCAGATTTATTTTAATAAAGTCAAGACATTTTATGATTTTCACATAAATAGAGACATACAGTTAATCTTATTTGATTACTTTCTCTACAGCGTATAAGTCAGAAATGAGGATATCCATAGACGAACTAAAGTCACCTTCATAGCTGAGAGTAAATAGCAAGTTGAAGTGACAGTGGCCGGGCACATATCTGAAGAATTGACGGCCGATGGGGTAGAAAGGTTCTCAAGTGGAAGGCAGGCGCTGGAAAACGATGCGTAGGATGGCCAGTTTGAAAGACGACCTAAAGCCTTTCTTTGATAACGCTATACGAACTCGTGTCACTTTCGCACCGCGAGTTTTAATATTATTTTTAAAGCTTGTGGTAATTAATCTATGGGGAGGCCTATATTCCATAGTTGATGTCCTTTGTCTAAAGTGGTGATGATGATGATGAAAACGTTTACAAAATGAGACTATTGTGTTATTTACAGATAGTGCTTCAGATAGTACCTACGGCTTTTTATATTTTATATGTATAAACTTACCAGATCGTCAATATAAATTGAAAGGGAATATTTATTAAATCTGACAGAGTTAGTTAAAAAATCTTATGTTGTATGCCTCATATATCTCATTCGCTTTAAACTTTTAAGGACACGCTTAGTTGATACCTGTTTGTATGAAAACGTCAACGCTAAGCGCGTCCGTCAAGGTTAGGCATAGACTTAAACTTGGATACAGAACATAAGCTCACAAACAACACAAATGAAACCACAGCATGTAAGCTATAACACATGATGTATTACAAACGGGGCTCGTTCTGACGTAATAAAATTTTGAAATACGATGCCGCGCCAGTATCAATCAATTTTGTCTGACTTACCCTTTTCATACAGTCGGGATGATGAAAACATAATTTTGGTTATGGTTAAAATTCTGTGAATAAACAATAATTCTATTACCGTAATGTGTGATAGTTGGGATGATTAAGTCGTAATAAAGGTAAATTTGTATTCTATCTCTATATCCATAGAGTTAAGTCATTGTTTTTTGAACTTTTGTAAGAATGTAGGTAAAAGTCGAGTTTGAGTAATATCTAACCTAAGTCGCGATTTTTCGCAAAAGTACCTACAATTTAAGGTAAAAAACCGGCCAAGTGCGAGTCGGACTCGCGCAAGAAGGGTTCCGTACGTATACGGCAAAAAATCACGTTTGTTGTATGGGAGCCCCACTTAAATATTTATTTTATTCAAAATAAAAAGCAACTCTTATTTTTGCAACGTTTTAAAATTTAGTTCACCACCATTTTCATAATGACCTACCAGATTGATTACAGAACCTACTCTGCATTAAGAAGGTATGTCCGTAATCGCTCGAAGCTCGTTTAAGGGGAGGACGCACGCGAGAAATGCATTAACGATATGTTAAGGAAGTGCACTCACTCGCGACTAATTAACGTATTATGTCCATCATTGCCAGTAGGTGTGTGATGTTTATGCTATTGGCCTTTTATGTCCCATCGTACAAGTAGGTCATAATACGAAATAACTTTGTCCATAAAATAATATTGATTCCGTCAACATAGCAGAGGTTGGTCTAGAGTGGTACTGAATTTTGATTTCGAAAGGAATTTCTACGAAGCTCTTATCTCTGTTATGGTACATATCTACAAAATCGTACCTACTCTGTTATACCTATCTCTGTTATACTTACTTACGTTAGGTAAGTAAATTATCTTGTATTTCTCTATTAGGTGAATTGTATTCTTTTGAGAAATAAATATCTTAAACCGTAAAATCGCAACCACCAATTCCATTAATGGAATACAGTTGGTTAACAATGTGACCACAAAAAACGGTTTTGTGTAAGGTTTTGCATAAGGTCGAAAATTGCGCAGCCAAACGGCTAACTTCACGTACGCCTAGATTCAGCGACCATACAGGACCTTATCTTTACCTTGAGGACTCGTCCGTTTGACAAAAGCTTGGGTCACTTGACCTATCTGCAGGTCGTTTCAAATAGTCCTAGGTATCCTATATAAGGTAAAGTATTTTTAACATGTTGTAAGTAATGATTCATAAATTATAATAATTTACCGGAACAAAAGTTAGATTTCACATCTGCGATTTGAGACAGCTGCCCGCCAATTACTACGATGCAAAGCTTCTTTGTCTCGAATCTGTTTGTAGCACACCGACAATTTTGATCCTTATCCCAACAGAATACGGAAGTTCAAACATTCAGTCTAGTTTCAAATATTGACACGCTTCCCCGGAACACAGGGAACTGCGATTGAGACTGTTGTGGAAGGTTTGTTTGACGTTTAGATTATGCGCTTTTTGCCCAATGCACCTATTTATTAAACTAGGAAGTATAGTTTTACCAAACCTTTTTACCTTGCCGTAACACAGTTTATAAGTAGCACAGTAGGTAATGGTTTTAAATCTGTACATCTACCGTTTTTTTGAACAACATAGCAATATTTCTAAGTACTTCCTGTTTTTAAAGTTTTTGGTTCTTTAATAAACTTATTATTATTATTAAAGATACCTAACAAATGTTTGTACTCGACTGATAAAATTGTCGGATCAAAACAGCTCTATTCAAATATGTATATACCTACTTTAGTCGTAAGAATATTCGAAAGCAAACTTAATTAAGGTAGTAAAATTGTAGTAAAAGTATGTAAATAAAACATGAATTCATACCCAAGTCGGAAGACCAAGCCAAATTCGACCAAGACGTATGAACAGATTCTACCATAATTAAGTTTAAAAAACTAAAAAGAAAACCAACGAAAATGTTTCAATTAATCAGAAAGTTAAGAGACAATATTCGTTTCGAATTTAAGTTTTATAAATGACTTTTAGAACTACATAAATACAGTTTAAATGGGACGAACTTTGGACTAATCTTTACACAATAGGAAAAAAAATTGTCTTTAGAAAAGTGTTAACGTCGTTATGACGCAGACACTAAACATGCTTTTATATTATGGAAGTGGGCGAATGGAACGTAGCTTTGTTTAACTAGCACTCTCAACACTGAGATATCATTTCATCAGAAAAAAAATAGTTCTTAACCGACGATGATTAAAACAAAAGCTATTTTTGAGGAACTCATAAATATCATCATTACGTTTACAAACTTTCAAGTTTTTAAGTTTATTACAAAATCTTCTACCTTAATTAAATTTATTTGTTAAAAGAACAACCTCTTCCATTTAAGTAGTTTTAAAGAATATATTTTAAAATCGAGACAAAAATAAGTTTTCTGTTGAAAAATATTTTTCAATGACAAGCTTTTGTAAAAACATTTAAACCATCGATCACCAGCGCGCTATTACCTGTCACAATATATAACATTGTCATCAGAACTTGAGAAGTATGCAAAGTTTTTACTCAATCGAAGTATTTACTCCATGGAACTCTATAGCCATTGTGAGTATCTGTTGAACAGCTCCTGACTCCATCATCAGATCAGCTCACTGTCACCATATTATTGCATTGTTACCAAAGTTACATAAGTATGCGAAATTTCAACTCAATCGGTTGGGGATAACTGCTTCAAAATTGAGTTGCAAGATTCCACCTTAACAAACATAGTTACATAGTTACATGGCAAGTTAAATAAAAGCTTGTAAAATAAACTGTTTTCATTCAATAGCTATGCATAGCACATTGCACAAATCAATTAAATATAAGATATTGAATCACTACATAGTATAAAGCAAAGTCGCTTTCCGCTTCCCGCGTCTGTATGTAATATGTATGTATGTATGTTTGCTTATATCTTTAAAACTACACAACGGATTTTGATGCGGTTTTTTTTAATAGATAGAGTGATTCAGGAGGAAGGTTTATTTGTTGTAATACATGCATAATATAATAGAGAAACACTGATAATTTTAGAGGTTTCTAATGTGAAGTCGTAAATAAACACATTTTTTTGCGCTTACATTGCAAATGCTGGCTGAACCCCACGAGATATATCAAAATAATGTACTACAGTATTGTACACCTTAAAAACGTCTACAAAAAAGTCCACGATGGTATTAGAAATGTCTTACTCACAGCGAAGCGGGCACGGGTCAGCTAGTGTAATAATATAATAGTGTGTGCTACCTATATTTCCTAGTGACCACTTGTCTAAGTCCTCAGTCCAGTCAATAAAGCTCACAGTGGGATTACGAGCGACTGGGTCTGTAAATACACTTTTGTGCACAGTTCAAATACAACCGGAGCGTCTCAATTATACGGTTTGTTTTAGCACTACCGACTGCAACGTTAATCTATACTAATATTATAAAGAGAAATGTTTTGATTTTTTGTTTTTTTGTTTTTTTGTTTTTTTGTTTTTTTGTATGTTTGTAATGGATAAACTCAAAAAAAGTAACATAGGCTATTTTTTATTTTGAAAAAGTAATTCTTTATAAGAATGACGATAGTTTGAAGCAAGGTGTAAAAAATTGCTAAAAATTTTGCTTTCTTCGTGTGCGCTACAAAAACTATTGAACGGGAATTGTAACGGGAACGGGAATGGGAACGGTTTGGGATTGTTTTGTATACTAATCTTAACTTTGACTAATCGAAAAGTCAAGAGACGATATTCATTTTTAAGAAAAAAAAAATTTCTGCATAAATTTGAAATTTGCGTAAAAGTTTTTATGTAGGATAATAGCTCCTACATAATTTATTTAATAATTAATTGAATATTTAATTTTAATAATTTATAAAATAATTTATTTTATAAAGGACTAATTTTGAATTATTCTCTACACAATAGATAAAAATCATCCGAATCTGATCACTAAGCAAGAAGATATGCCCGATCATACATAAAAAGAAGAAACAAAAAGTATTAGGTACACTGTACCCACCCCCACGTCGAATTAAAACCCTCCTTTTCTTCAAAAAACAAGTGGTACCTATTGCGGTTGTAATAAAAATTATTGAATTTCTACTATTACTTGCTTGGTCATAAAGTCTTTCTCCATTGTGCATACCTAAGTAAGTCATTACCACCTAAGTATTGAGCTAATCGCAACTGCACGGCTGAAATGATCATAGTAATATGTACGATAACTAAACTAGTCAGATTTAATCGTGGATCCAAATTCCGCTAAGCAATAACGGAATTTCAAATACCTACTCCATACTTTCCTATTAGAATTTCTGAGTTTTATTGATTAACAATTTTAGTAAACACGAAACCCCGAACCCTTTTTTATTTCATAATCGTCATTCCAAAATAATTTTCTCAAATTATTGTCGATCCCTATTCCTAATTTATAAGTGTCTCTTAAAAAATACCGCCTACTTCCACTACTTATTTAGATCTTACCGAAACCACTCTCTTTGTTAACACTAAGCACCGTAGTCTGCAATCTAAATCGCACAGAAAAATACCTGCCGGCAGTCGCTGGACTCAAAGTACCCAAGCGAGATGTCGCTGATAGAGGCTTTGCAAAGTAACTGTTTGACGATCTGTGACTATGGAGGGACTGGCGAACGGACAACGCGTTTGACACAAATTCCCGAAAACGTAGCTCACTAGCAAAAAATAAAGTGTACCTGAGTATTCATATTTTGTAGTAGTAGGTGTAGTTTTGCGAGCCGTTATAAATTTATTGTATTTTATAAGGAGTTAACAGAAATAGAGCCTTGGAAAATCGCGTCCGGATGTGCTGATTTTTTCATGTCCCTATTGTCTCAAGCTAATTGTTTTTTTTTTCAGACGGAACTTTGTTTTATTGGTTTCCGAGACCTATCAGCAGCAGACAGCGTTGTGAATATTTTTGTAATTTATAAGCTTTTATTTAACTTGCCTTGTTAGATCGTTAGTTTATTAGTATGTGTGGGTCAAATCTTGCAATTTAATTTTAATACACTTAGTACTCGGAATTCATTACTGTAATGTCGCACTGCTCCGAAAGTTTGAAGGATTTTACAAAAGCTTGTCATGAAAAAATATTTTTAAACAGAAAACTTATTCGTAGTCCAGTATTGGTTCGTCAGTGTTCCTGCTGGTATAGAGCCCAGTTAGCATTCAGAAAGACGCCGCGGGCGAGGGCGCGATAACATCTATACACGGTGGATACGGGCGGCGGGGACGCACAGTGCGACGCCCAGAGCTGTTTGAAGATGTAATGCTAATTTGCCAATGTAGGTAGGTAATACGGGTGCTTTTGGTTATGATTCGGCATCGGCATCAACTGGTTGAAGATTAATAAACACACTTCTCACTTTGATTCCATCACAAACTTATAACATACGTTAGTCTACAATAAATAAATTAATTAAAAAGTCGCGATACAATTTTTTTTTTTTTATAAGTTAGCTTCATATTATATTTACCTTAGTTTTTGGTTTTTAACCCACAGTCTTTTTTGTTAAACTCTTTCCTGTACATCCAAAGGTGGTCTGGAAGAGATCGCTTATCTATAAGTCCGCCTATTGTTTACACTGTTTTTATTATTAGATTTTGTGTCCTGTTTTTAGTTACGTATTTTTATTATGGTGAACAATAAAGCTATATTCTATCAAAAAAAAAAAAAAAAAAATGTTGGTAAGTGCCAAATGTAATGGTTTAGACTAGCCTCTAGGTACCTCCATTTAGACAGCTTCTATGTAGGTACCTACTGATAACCTGGAGATCTGAGAGAATGTCTACCGTACTTGGGGATTACAGTCGTGATCCCATTATTTCTTTTTATCCAATAATATTTCTATACTGATTTGATAACGGTAAAAAAATACATAACCCCGAATTTCGCATGTTTTATGTTATTAAGTATTTTTATGAATATAATATTAAAATCAAGCTTTTATAAATTCTAGGTTTCTAGACGAATACAGCGAACCCAAATACGACGTGGTTATTTTGTATAGTTAGGAAGTTCCTATGGCTACATTCGAGCTACTTCACCAGACCAGCTCGCTTGTATGCAAAGTTTTATCTCAATTAGACTATTTACTGAAACCAGTTAGTGTTCTTATAAGCGGCGATGGGCTTGCAACCTGTCACGTATGGAATGCTAACTACTGCAAAATGTGGGCATGTGCCAAATATAATGTTTGGACGTGCTTCTGACTACCCCCACTAGACATCTTCAAAAGATCTAAGCGTCTGAAGATCTGAGAGGATGTCTACCATACTTGGGGATTACAGTCGTGATCCTATTTTATTTTTATTTTTTTCCTTGAACTACTGACTCCATCATAATCTTACTGTCAACCTATTATTGCATTGTCACCGAAGTTACATAAGTATGCCAAATAAAATTGAGTTGCAAGATCCATTTTAACAAACATAGTTACATAGTTACATACATACATTGAAAGTTAAATAAAAGCTTTTAAATAGAATTCAATTGTGAATCGGCGTTTTTTAAAAACAAAATTATTCGACCCTGTGTCCCATCGGTATCGCTTTCAACCAGATTCAACTGCTATTCCTACAAAGGTGAATCGAGAGGTTTCACGCCTATTGCGCGTTCATAGAATAACGCACACTGATCTTTGTTCCATCAGCCAGTAATGCATTGTTTACAATGTACCTATCTATTGTAAAATGTGTGTTGTCTGATGATTTTATGAGCAAGTCGAAATCGATTCGTGGTAATAATGAATAGATAGTAAAGGTGTATTGGTTATTCTGAAATGAAATGAGATTGTATTGATGCTTGTTCTTGCAATGATTAAGTTGTATTGTGTTGTATTGGAAGAGGAAGTTTAAGACTTACGTTTATAATGCTAAGCTTTTACGTTCACACGGATATTAATGTATTCAATTTATTTATATAAAATACTAAAACAAAATTAACCTTATAGTCTCTTAAACGGATGGACCGATTTTGTTATATTTATTTAATGTTCTTTGAAGTTCAGCGAATGTTTTTATGGAGAGAAAAATGACATTTCTAACGATAATGAGATAAACGCGGGTAAAACCACTAGTAAAATATAAAGATATAGGATCACGAGATCACGACTGCATAATCCTTAAGTAAATCACTAGGAGCTCAAATTCTTGTAGTCAGAGACATGTCCAAACATAACATTCTCACATTTTGCTGCAGTTAGCATTCCATGCGTGACAAATAAGCACATCGCCGCTATATTTTTAAGAATAGTTCATAAATTCAGTTATTTACGAGGTACTTCTTGTAGGTGCTATCTGAGAGTGTGCCTGGTTAACGCTACGCCGACTTCAATAACCATAAGTTAAATCGAAACAAAGAAATGGATAACTTGAACATTTCGCCCGTTAAATGCAACTTAATTTATTGTTCAACCACTGTAACGGATTAGCCGTGTTGGCCTAGTGAGAGGGATCTCGACTTTGATTCCGATAGTTGTGGGTTCCAATCTTGTAAATCAAAGAATTAGGTACTAAAGCTTGGTCTGCCTGTAATGTATTTTTGTAAAGGTAAGTTTTTTTACAGATGAGCTATTAAACGAAATCTAAAGAAACAATTATCCTTTCACAGGTGAAAGCAACAGCACCAAAAATGGACCGCAACGGTTACTTCTTCTACGTCACCGCCACCGCAAAGAAAAAGAAAATCAGTTTAATGCAGCCGAAGCCTCCTCGAGTAGCTTTTACTGAAGAAAAGCGTCGGCCGGGGGTTGCCGAGAGAGTTTTCATACCACAAGTCAGTGTGCCTCCGGCCTTCGTGAAGAGCGGACGTGACATGGCGCAACGCGGGCCCTCGCCCGCCTCGTCGCGGTTGTACACGCAACTCGAAAGTTATCAGCCGAGATACCATACGATTCGTGAAAACAGTGATAAGAGAGTGGAGAGTGATGTGCGGAGGAGGCGGAAAGACCCGAGGATTGTCTACCCGCCGAGCAGCAGCGGAAGGTAAGTTTGTTTACGTTTATGTGTTGAATATGTTTGTCTATTTACATTGTATGTTTTTACTTTAAACGGTTAATCAGTCCCTTATTTTTTTATCGAATCCTTCTGAACAATAAAAAAACCTTGTGAAAAATAAAATAAACAAATTTTCATTTCGGCCAAATTTGCTTTGTTTTTTTGAGCAGGATTAACAGGATACATGAAGCACATTCACAGCATATAGGTATTTTTTTGAATAAATTGTATTTTATTGATGTAGTTGATATTAATATATGCAATAACTATTTACAAAAAAAAATAAGTGTTAACTAGCTTTAACAGGACAATGTGGGGGTGGGTGTGGGTTGCGTTATACATTATAATGAAACATTAAAACATATAACTTTAATTATTTGATTCAAACAGAAAACAAAAACAAAACGTATAAACCCGTCATCACGGTTTATGATCACAATCTCTGGAAACATTAAAGAGAAATATGAAAGAAAACGAAGTTAGCTAGAATGAAAGGCAACTTTTACTGGAAATAGATCGAGCTGATAATTCCGTTGATTGCGTTTCAAAGTTACAAAACGTATCTTTTACTTCTCTAGCAAACTTTCGAACAACAGAACTTTTGTTCCGCCTGACCGATAAAATTTAAGGAAAATAAACAAATATGAAAACTTTTAAATAAATCTTTTGTGGTTACAAAAGTGGTTTACAAATCAGTAGGTTAGCATATCCCTGTTTTTAGTTCTATACCTACCTGATTAAAATCCGTATAATAGCTACAGGTAGGTATCTACATCTACCTGAATAAATGTGAATAGTGCATTATATTTAAGCTTCTTGAATATTCTATTTTTCATATACTCGTAGGTGTGCAATTATCGTGGTTTCGTCTCGTTCAAGAAATTTATTGTTATTTTATTTCAGTTTTGAGCACAAATAATCTATAGGTAACTGAAATGCAAACTTTAATCTAGACAAAAAAAACTATTAAAATATTCTGGGCTATCAATTGTTTAATTTTCTTGTAATATTTTTCCTTGATTCATCAATTTACAGGGGCTGTAAATAAATAGGTATATCGGTATAATTTTGATTATCAACTCGTACCTATACGTATATTTTTAGAATAACCCCTTCTGAACTACATAATAATTATTATCAGTAGGTAGTCAGCAGCAAACCTAGATTGTCATACAACCAACGTCTCGATTCTACTTATTATAATTCCTGATGGCTACGTCTAATCTTACAATAATGACGTTGGGATTGTAATCCCGAACACGATAATAGTGATTTCAATCCGATATTCTAGTTAATCAACCTTTGGTAATTACATTGGCTGATGTACAATTAAGAACAAAAGTTAAAACTAGGTACATTTGTCATCTCGTTTGACTTGGCACCAAACCATTTTTATAAATATTTATAATATAACTCTTAACTACAAATATGTCCACGACTTTAGTTTCTGGTTGTACATACAAGTACCTTCTCAATTATTCTATGTAGGGTAAAGAGGCTTACAGTTAGAGGCTTAGTTTGAACTCTTTCTTATAAGGTTACTCCGAATCTCAGGGAACCAGATTAGTCCTTATATGGAAGGTTGTGAGTGATTAATTTGAATGAGACGGTGAGAAAGTGAGTTCGTAGATTGTTATGTGATAAAACTTAGACTCATATCTTTAGTTAATACTCCAGCAAATTTAAGATTCTCTCGATCAAACTTAGCAATCACGATGAAAAAAATAAGGATACAATTTAATATCGGAGATATACATTAAGTTCTATATTAAGCTGTCCTCTTGTGGGTGTAATTGGTGTAGCTCTCTTCACCTGTTCCTGTTTCTCTCCAGTACCGCCTCTTGACTTTATGATATAGTGATATAAATACCTTTTACCTAGTAATAATGAATTATTGACAAAATCTAAACTTTAATTTACGCTAGCATTACACTAATGTTCAAATCTATTTAGAGCAAAATATGCGAAAGACCTAATAAAAAAGTTCAGAACTTAAAGTTTAAGCTATTACAAGTTTCAACAAAGGAAACGCTAAGAAATCCCCACAACTTCTGACAAATAAGTAAGAAAGTTGCTTAAACGATTATTTTCACTAGAATGCACAAAAAAAATGCTTTGAACAGTTGTGATTTTGTTAAGCCCTGACCTGGCTGAAAGTAGTCTTGATAAAACTATCATTTGAACACACTTACCTTCGTATTCAAGAAAGACACTATAAGAACACGCACCCACAGTGGACAAAATCTTTTTTCATAAAAATCACTTTATGTGTTGTGCGACACTGCATAGTGTGACTAGAGGCACATTTCGTGTGCCTCTAGCCAAAATTGAGCTCTAAAGGCACACGGTAGCGTGCGCCATAGTGCCGCTCAACACATAAAGTGATTTTTATGAAAAAAGATATCTTCCACTGTGGGTGCGTGTTCTCATAGTGTCGTTCTTGAATACGAGGGTTAAACTATGTCCTGAGCACAAATCATTATCGTATCGTCAATGTATCGTCAAAACGAGAAACTAGACACTTACCTATGTACTTTATGAGATTGATTTAGTTAGAAATATAAATTCATGCTTATCGAGATTTCTTAATTTCATCATCTATGTTTACTAGAAAAACAAATGCTATCAAAAACATAACTTGTAAAAAAAGCCTTGTAAAATTAGCTACCTTTACGTAATAACTTAGGACAGAAGGACCCTTAAAGTAGAGACTGAATAAATTAACCGACTTGGTATACATGGATCTCACGACTTTTTACGGTAGAAGAACTGAGTTGCGTGGCGAGACTTGGCTTTTTTTACAAGTTATGTTTTTGATAGCATCTCATTTATTTTTGTAGATAGTCCTAGTTTTTAGAGTTCCGTACCCAAAGGGTAAAAACGGGACCCTATTACTAAAACTCCGCTGTCCGTCTGTCTGTCCGTCTATCTGTCACAGGGCTGGATGAACCGTGATAGCTAGACAGTTGAAATTTTCACAGATGATGTATTTATGTTGCTGCTCTAACAACAAACACTAAAATCAGAATAAAATAAATATTTAAGTGGGGCTCTCATACAACAAACGTGATTTGTTTGCCGTTTTTTATAGATAATGGTACGGAACCATTCATGCGTGAGTCCGACTCGCACTTGGGCCGGTTTTTTTTCCTTTCCGGTACCTTCTACTATCATTCCGTTGACCATTTTACAAGTTACCTTCCAACATAATCATATCTAGGTGCCTAACTGCAAATGTAACTTTGTAATCCTATATATTTATATGGGGTTACAAAGTTATTTATGCAGTCGGTGTATCTAGAAAACTGGATCGAAATTGCAAAATATTTAGGTTTTTCCTTGATTTATACACTAACCACTAATTGTATTCAAAATTTGATGCTTCTATGTCTGCTAGAAGTGGCTTAAACTTTTGATGATCGGTCAGTCAGTGAGTGAGTGAGTGAGTGAGTGAGTGAGTGACAAAATAGGAAACTTTGACTAGTTATAATTCTTAATCTACTGGTTCAAATTGAATGAAATTTGAAATATACCGTGTTTATATAGTGACTGCTTGGTTACTGAAAATTCAGGCTTCTAGTTTTATCCACAACGAAGTTATAGGGGGTCGAAAATGGCCTGAACTGCTTCGAGAAAAGGATGGTACAGCCGTGCCGCTTTATTGCTTGACTTGGCGGGGGCACTGCCGTGCCCCCAGATTATACCAAACCATTATAAAAGCAGGAGGTTCTTAATTCGGGAGCTATGTATTTTATTTTTTATGTACCTACTACGTGGCGGCTGATGCCGTTTTAATGATTTTTTCGCTATCTTGTAGACTGTAGAGAATAAGTCTGAAGTGGTCTCATATTTTAATTGATATTGGATTAGTAGTTTTTTTTTTAATTTTACAATGCAGTTTTTGATTTCACTCTGTACCTTTATAAATTGTTTATAAAAACCCTTAAAAAGAGTATCCTATATGCCTAGCGCACAGAGTAGGAGCGAACGGCAGTGGATTTAAAATTTATCAATTTAATTTAATAGTTATCCAATCGAAAAAATGTAGGTTATTATTTAAATGCTAAGTAATCTCGAAAAATTGCGCTGCGATGCTCTGAGATCGATCACCGCGCAATTATACCATATTTCGATTAAATTGATAACTGATAGTTGACAATTGATATACCGGGACGTCCGCCAGTGTGCGCAAACCATAAGTCAAAGAAAAAAAATATGAAAATGAACCAAACTTATTAATATCCGACCTCTCGAAATGTCTTTCTCTTCATGTCATGCGACAGTTTTGACCGACTGTCATTGATCATTTAATAAAAATAGCCGCACAATACGTTTTGTTATATTATGTTATGGCAATGTATTATTGTGATTTAGCTAAATTATCAGGTTTAAACCACAAAAGCAAACAGGTCAATTATCTGGGTACAGAGCTAATCATTCATCCGTGCTTCATGCAAATCAGGATCAAAATAAATTAATCATCACACGCATGTAATTCTAACTACTGCAATATGTGGGCATTGTGCCAAACATAATTTTTGGACGTGCCTCTGACTACCCCTACTAAACATCTTCATGGAACTAAGAGCCGCCAGATCTGAGAGTAAGTCAATCGTACTTGGGGATTACAGTCTTGATCATATTTTATTACATTTATACTTGAAGTCGGTTTTGTTTAGATTTTTATTAACTTGTACCATATTATATAGGCATGAAATATTGCACTTAATTTCCATTTTGTAAACAAAAAAAACTTGACATCTCTTCACACCCGCGACCTGTAGTCACGAATGGCATAATAAAACAGTTCGCTAATGCATTTTGTGTAAAAATATGAGCTTACGATAAAAGTTTATTTTTACGTGGTTCGATATTTGAAACTGGAGTGCTTTTTAGCATAGTTTTTAGGGTTCCGTACCCAAAGGGTAAAAACGGGACCCTATTACTAAGACTTCGCTGTCCGTCTGTATGTCACAGGGCTGTATCACATGAACCGTGATAGCTAGACAGTTGAAATTTTCACAGATGATGTATAATTATGTTGCCGCTATTACAAAGAATACTAAATCAGAATAAAATAAATATATAAGAGGGGCTCCCACTAAAGACGAGTATTTTCGCCGTTTTTTATAGATAATGGTACGCAAATAATGCTTTCGAGACTTGGCACTTTAAGTTTCCTCTTGTATATGAAATTTCGAAAACGAAAGAATGAACAATACCCTACACCCTACTAGTAAATTTAAGTAGGTACCTATCTAAAGTTTTATCGAGATAGTGAAACATGGTAATGGGCTATCTATCAGCTGTGACTTTTTCAATAAGAGTTTTTCATAGTGGTTTTTAAACTGTTTTTTTTTTTAATAAATAATAATAATAGGATCACGACTGTAATCCCAAAGTACGGTAGACATTCTCTCAGATCTCCAGACTCTTAGATCCTTTGATGTCTAGTGAGTGTAGTCAGAAGCACGTGCACATGCTCATATTTTGCAGTAGTTAGCATTCCATACGTGACAGGTTGGAAGCCCATCGCCGCTTATAATAATACTTAATATAATATTATTATAATTACATAACTAATACTTTTTAAAATAATGGTGTATTTTCTGTCTTTACTGTTGAAACGATTTTGTCAATTGGAATAGAAGACGTAAATAATGCAAGGCTAAATAAAAAGCCAACTAGTGACGAAATTTTTAGCTATTCTTTAGTTTATAATGTGTTTCCGAACCAATTGAATACATCCAGATCGTAATAAGAAAACGATTGAAGGCAAATCAGACCGTTTATGTGCGGCAATTTGGGAGCAATTCTGTTCCTTTATATGCCAATGAACGCTCATATCCACCAATTGGGTTTGGCAGCTGACAGCCGAGGAAAACGCTTTAAAAATTCAGTCCGCTTTAAAAGTTCACTAAAATCCTGAATCAGTTTTATCCATGGTCAATTTTTGACGTGACGCCACGTACACGGTACGCCCCGGACACGGCCCGGTCTAATATAAATCTACCCTAACTGTATACCGTTCCTATATGTAATATAGTATAGGCACGGTCCAATATTCATATAATGCCGTATAGGTATACTTATAACTTATTTTTAAAATTTTGGTTGTTCCGTACCTACATGAAAACGTATGTCTGTCCATCCGTCTCGCCACTTCCTCCCACTTCCCCTTACTAAGAAAACTGGGCCTTCAATTAAAAAAAACATACAGAAAATAGTGCTTTACATATAGATTACAGAAAAACCTATAAGAAATGTGTACGAAACTCGCACTTGTCCGGTTTTTTTTTAATTATTATTCTTTGGATTGAAAGGCATGTGTGCAGCGGCTAGGTCGAAACCAACTGTGGTTCTTTTAGCGTGAAAAGCTTGAGGTCATCCATGTACCTAAGTATAGCTGATGAGAAAATAGTTCACCCTCTCTTCAACACTGCTATAAACAGCAATTATAAAAATAAAAACAGATCACCACAGAAATTGCAATAATTTTACCTAAGGTATTAAAAAATTGCCTATAATCTGCATAAGTACGAGTAACCTGTAAAAAAATTCCATGACTTCCGGATTGAAAGTTTTATTTTTAAAAAGTCTGTTAATAAAAATGTCAACTTGGTTCAACAATGAGACATGAAGAGCCTCTGAAAGGAGTTTCCACAAGTATAATGAGACGATGGAGGTTGTTCTATATCTACACTTAGGTATATTTACTGGCCCACATTCAGATTTCTCTTTAAAATTAAGAAAGTTTAATGAATGCTGATGCGAGACGACGGACTTTTTCGACAACTTTTGGGAAATCTCATGTGAATTGCCGATATTAGGGATGGATTGGGAATGAAATGACAAGAAAATTAATTTAATAATTACATTGATAGATTTGATTAGGCTCAGCTCCCTTCAGCATAAATCATTTTTGTCATAGCTACAGAAAATAATCTAAGTATCTACAATTTGTCTCATGTTTTTTTAATCATGTGATCGATTTAACTATTGTGTTCTCTGGCAACTCTTGGGATGATGTTAAACGGAAAGCAGAGAAAGGCCTCGCAAAGATTAATATTTCGCTAAAACAGAACCTACTAACGCTTAACGTATCAAAAACGAACTATAACTGCTTTACGATGTACAATCGTACTCAACCTGATCCAAACCTAAATATTAAGATACACGAATGTAACCTAAATGATCAATCTTGTAACTGCTCAACGATCTATAAAGTGGAGAGCACCAAATACCTTGGGGTTATTATAGATCAACGTTTATCTTGGCATGTACATGTACATGTACATTTAGAGCAACTTATGAGTAGAACCAGGAAGCTAATGTGGATTTTTAAAAACCTGAGACACGTTGCCCCTCGCCCTCTTCTTAAACAAATATACGTTGCGCTAGTACAATCTACACTAACCTACTGTATTCCTATTTGGGGAGGTGCTACTAAGACGCATTTCTTAGACCTCGAAAGAGCACATAGGTCTCTGCTAAAAGTAATGTACTTGAAACCATATAGGTATCCCACTGAAATGTTATATTCGGAAGCGGATTTATTGACTGTTCGGAAATTATACATTTTTAATACTGTACTTAAACTACATAAGACGCTAGAATATGACCCCACAAAATTAAATAGAAGAAGGTAATACATAGTCATTAGTAAAACTCATGTGAAATCAAGCTATGCAACACGACAATATCTTAGGCAATCTGCCCAAATTTATAATAAAATAAATAAACTTATAAACATATATCCCATGAATAATCATAACTGTAAAACCTATTTATCCAAATGGTTACTGTCCATTAGTTATGACGATACTGAAGAACTTCTCGAAGTTATTACTTAAATAGGTGCACAAATAACTTTTACTGGCAAATATAACATCATCAATCACTAACTCAAACATACACACACACAAATATACATATACACACACACACACACACACACAAACACACACACACACACACACACACTCATACACACTTATGCACATTTTTATCTATATTGTTTGTACCCATTGTAATTTTCAATGTTTATTAGTTTTACCACCCCACAAATAACTCTAAAAATAGACCTAAGCAAGAGCGAAATCTCCTATGACAAGTATTTTTTACTTAAAAGGAGATCTCATCATTGTTCATAATATTGTACTTTTGGAAACGCAATAAAAACATTTATTATTATTTATTATTATTATTATTTCAACAAATGCGTTCATCCTATAGTAATTAATTGTATGGTTTTTTTTAAATACATCTCAATAGCGATTCAGTAAGAAAGATCAGAAGAACGTAACCTTTTAGAGTAGTGTACCAGTACTACCAGTAATTTAGTGTACTTAATTAAATTAATATAACGTTAAAAAAACACAAGAACAACGTGTAGAGATAAGAAAAGTATTGACTTAAAAGCCTAACTTAGTAGCCTAGTAGCCTGCCACGGCTAGATTGTAATATAATTTATAAGGGCTATCATAGTTGACTATAAAAATTATGACTATAAAAAATTACCTATTTCGAATTGCCAATTGAGTCTCAAAGATATGATAGAGCCGTAATTATCGAAAGCAGAACCATTTTCTCGCTATCACATTACTCATCTGGCTGTCTCATCATAAATTTTGTAAAAAAAAATCACCATAACAATTACTGTCGATTTATAACGCATAAAGTGCCATATTAGTGTGCATCTTCGATCATGCTGAGCCCATCAATTACTGCCTTGACTCTCCTTTTAATGTATAATTTTTATAGCATTAAAGAGTCCATTTTGGCATCGGTGTAAATTTACGTTTAATAATACGTCAGGTGGCTCTCAGTGATTTTTATGTAAAGGAACCTTTCGAATTTATGGAAGTGACTGTCAAATTACCTTCTTCAAAGGTTATTATGGTAGGAACAGGCTTATGGTCATACGTCATGTTTAGGGTTCCGTACCCAAAGGGTAAAATCGGGACCCTATTACTAAGACTTCGCTGTCCGCTGTCTGTCTGTCTGTCTGTCTGTCTGTCTGTCTGTCTGTCTGTCTGTCTGTCTGTCTGTCTGTCTGTCTGTCTATCTGTCTGTCTGTCTGTCTGTCTGTCTGTCCGTCCGTCCGTCTGTAATACTTAATACTAAAAACAGAATAAAATCAATATTTAAGGGGGGCTCCCATACAACAAACGTGATTTTTTGCCGTTATTTATAGATGGTACGGAACCCTTCGTGCACGAGTCCGACTCGCACTTGGCCGGTTTTTATATAAACGGTGCTATAACGACGTGTGGAGGAAAAAAGCTTGTTTATACGAGTAGCTTAGTTATCTGTGAATTTATGGGTTTTATTCATAAAAATATAATCTTAGTTATTTTTTGCCGCGAAGTAGACAATTATGTTGTCACACTAATAATATAAATGCAAGAAGTTTGATGTTACCCAACCACGTCATAATAGCTTTACTGATTTCGATGGAGTTTTGGTGCCTATAAGGATATTATTATAACCTGGATTGAGACATAAGCTAAAGTGCGCTATCGCAGACAAAGCCGCGGGTGGAAACAATTAGGTATTATGTAAAACATCAAAACCAATGGTTTTACTAATCTTCTAGCTATCTGTATAATATTAGAAGAGCTTAATTTAATACACGTATGGTGGTTACCTACTCAAAAAAAAACTCGTAGGTATGACATAAAACCAACGACGAAAAGTCTTCACTTTGACCAATCTGGTTTATATAAGCATAAAATATTGAAGTGACAGAGACTATTTTAAGATTAATGGATTTTTTCTGCTTCTTTCTGAAATAAAATGATATTTATTTATCTTTTGATAACAGTATATGAGATAAGACGATGCCAGAAGTATCACAATTTAAATATTAAATTAGCACAAAATTAGGACAAAGCTCTTTGCTTAAAAGATAAGCCGCCTGAGGTTCAAAAGCTAATTAGAAATATAATTGAAAGAGAATAAGATGAAATTAACGCCGACCTCATTTTGTTTTGAAGTCTGCTACTGAGTTCTTTCAGAATGACACAATGAACCTTCATTTTTAACCGTCTTTAGCCATCATTTTTAACCGACGAAAAAGAAGCTTTTGCTTTTTGCTTTTTTATGTATGTCCGCGCATATAATTTTACCTGGTGATCCGATTTTAGAGAGGTAGAGAATAGTCCCAAGTTGGTCCCATTAAATTTATATTCATGTAGGACTTATAGTTATTTTATAAAACTTAAAAAAACTAATATCGTATCTTGACTTTTCGATTGGTCGAAAACATTTTCGTCGGTTTTCTTTTTAGTTTTTTATACGTAATTAATCTCTTAAAGATTGTGATTGTCACTAAAAAGCACAAAGAAAACACTATGGAAACGCACTAAAGAACACTCGTGAATTTTGCATAATCCATAAAACTAGCAGATAGCCTATTCAGCTTATTGAATCACATCAAAGCAAATAAATATATACGTAATGTGCATGTAGGATAGATATAGATTAATTAATTAGGCTGCCTATTCACAGCAGTTGATTGGCTTTACAATGATTGTGGCCACCTAATCAGGTACAAGTTATTTCAGCGTGCGGGAATTAGTCGTATGTTTTCGATTCTGTGGTTTTAGTAGTTTAGGTAAAAACGACTTGAAAAACGACTAAATACTGTTTTTATAGAGCCCGTAATTATTATGTGATCTCTACTCTGACCAGTGATGATGAAGATAGGTAAGGTAGGTAAATTGTTTAAGTAATCTAAACAGAACTGAAATAAATTTAAATCTATAATAATATTGAACAATAATTCCGCTCTACATTTATACAGGTATTATGTTTATGTACCTATTCTATCTAGCACCTAGGTGCTCTATTCTTATTCTATTGTTATTTCTAAAAACCAATTTATTGATAAAATTTTCACTGTACCTGAGGTTAGCTTCACTGAATACATACAAAAATATTATTTAATACCTGTAGTATTCAATAATATTTTTGTATGTAGTTATTCAAGTACATATTGGTATTATGGTAGGAGTTATTTGTAAAATTATAGTAGTTGAGTATATTTTTTTTTCACACGTTAGCACGCCGACCTTTCTTTGAGGTAGGCAGTTACAAAATGCTTGTAGTATTAAGCCTTTTTTAAGAATTCATTTTGTATATTTTTGTGCAATATAGTACTTTAAAAAAACAAACTGTACTTAATCATTTGGTGGCAAACAAACAAAGTGCCCAGTTAAAGTATGGCAGCTCCAATCCAAAACATAAGGATGTTCCACTAAAGCTCAGGCAACAACATTAAGCTCACATTAAAAATGTATAAGGGAGCGTGTGTCATGTCAGTGTCAGATTGTGTTTGGCCTTTGAAAAGGACACAGTTGAGAAAAAACCAGTACGAAGCATTAATCACACTAATATTATAAATGCAAAAGTTTGGACGTTTGTTTTTTAATCAATAACAATTTTAGATATAACTCTCATGCACACGTTTGGAGGAAGGTTTTACCATTTAAATCCTGAAAAACCACGTACGAGTCGAGTTGTGTGCACTGGTAGGTATACCACTTATTTATATAATAAATCTAAAAGTCAAACATATTCAGGTGTTTGGATGTTGGCGCCTCAATCACACCTAAACGATTTAACGGACTTACATAAAACTTAGAACAAAGCTTATGTCCTGAAATAGCATAATATAGACTTCTTTTCATGCTTTTACCACACAAGTAAATCCTAAGTAAAGCAAAAAGGAAGCAAGTCTTATTCTAAAATAATAAGTCCTTACTCACTTGGTTATGATAAACGCATAGTTTAACTAAACCTGAATTTGACACCTCACAGCTCAGTTGGTAGTAACTCTTCCTTCTACGGTGTAGGTTGTGGGTTCAATTCCCACCCTGGATAAACATTTGTGTAATGAACATACCTAGATGTTTGTTCTGTGTCTGGGTGTTTTAATGTATCATAAGTAAGTATTAACAAAAAAAAGTATTTAAGTATTCTATCATCTGGTTCCCAGAGTAGAATTTATTAAAAATTTCCATCAATATTTATTATTTATTTATTCAAACTGTTGAGCTAAGAGACATGATTTCATTCTAATTGTAATGATCATACTTGTCTTTAGGTTAGTCATAAAATTGTACCCTCATGAGGATTGACATGCTTGAGTGTTACCTAATGCTGAAACACTTTTGACTCTACCAAGTTAAAGTAGATTCTGTAACTTCTTCGCATCCAATAAAACTTGCGCGAACCGACTAATCTCAGACACGGAATGAATAAACACAGGGATCCTAGTGCCACAGTGCTACCTACAGGATATACAACTTTATTTTTATTCACAATTTTTCATCACTGGACTTTTTGACCCTTAAGAAGAAATCTATCGTCAATTTCGTAGGTTGTTATTTATTTAAATGTGTTGTCAAGCTTTCACAGGATCATTACTTATTGATGTAGGTATGACTTGAATGGATGAATGAACGAAAATGCTTTACTGTTTTGGTGGTCCAAAACAGTAACCAAAATTAAAACTAGAACAAAACTGTACAATGGACGGTTTAATCGCTTAAAGACCATCGCTTCCCGATAAACGTGGGATGGACCGAAATCAACGATGAATAGAATATTGGTCGGGGAGCACCTAAAAACATTATGTACCTAATTCAATTTATAATAATGAATCGAATAAAAACCGATACCTATATAGTTTTGTAAATTCAAATCCCGGCCTTGCATCGATCCTAGGAATTATCCTACTCAGCCAACACGGCTTACTCTATCTATAAATATATATAAAGAAGTATCCGGTATTCTGGTATCTAAATCAATAGGTATGTGCACGATTCCTCGATCGATCCTTCGATCCCACCCCCCACAAATAAACAAGACGGATCAACCACTTGCTGTCAGCTATCAGGTGTCGCCTGCACGCATTGTCAAGTCAATCAATGACGTGAATAGCCGTCCTAATTAATGCAACCGCTCTATTCTGTGACTAAAGGGTGTATTACGACTGTTTCCTGAATCCTGAAGTATTTTTCATCTTGTGACTGCTTTTGTATGGAAACAAAATAACGAAAAATTAATTTCGCAAAAATTCTGTTACAAGAGTAATGTTATGTGTAGAAATAAAAAAATGAATAGTATTTGATTGTCGTAAATGTGCTGATTAATAAGTATCAAGAAATATGTACTTGTACTTATTGTTAGCACATTTTAGATTTGATACTTTTTTGCTGCGAGAAAAAATGGGGCAACAGATTATTCATTAAAAACAATTACAATAAAAACCGGTCAAGAGCGAGTCGGACTCGCGCACGAAGGGTTCCGTACCATTATCTATAAAAACGGCAATAAAATCATGTTGTAGTATTTCTTGCTAGAGCAGCAACATAAATACATAATCTGTGAAAATTGCAACTGTCTAGCTATCACGGTACATGAGATACAGCCCTGTGACAGACAGACGGACAGACAGGAACAGAAGCACAGCATAACCCTAAAAATGAAAATAAAAATAAGGAAAAAATTGTTTATTTACTTATTTACCAACTAAGATTAACAATAACCTTTATTAATTCAAAATCAAAAACGTAATTTCCGAACACGCTCTATGTAACGACGCGATTCAACAAATGGATAAAACAAAGTAATCTAAAATAATATTTGGTATTTTGCCATTATCCAGGGTGGAAATAAGGAAAAACGTGTGAACTTTTTCATTCGATTTTGAGAGTATGAAAATATTATTATTCATTCAAAATATTTTATTTACCACAATAACCAACAAGAGGGGTGCCATAAAGTAATATTGAAGCATCCAAGTGCATCATGGAGCATCCACCCGTCGGCGCCGAGTGGTAACATCAAAGGTAAAAACACTATCCTTTCGGGAAAAATTAAACATTTTTGCTGCAACCGCACTCTACTAACATTGTTTGACTATAGATAACTGCATTACATAATATAAAAGATCCTTGCATTCTTTTTTGAAATAATTATTTTCGTGACTGAATAAAAATAAATAGGTTTACATGAGTACTTAAGTAAGTACATACAATGCCAGAACATTTATGATTTGTAGTAATTAAACTCGTTCATACGTTATAATTATAACTTTTATAAGCTGAACCATGAAGCCTGAAAAATATATCCAAGCATTTACAAGTAAGCTTGTTGACGATTTTAGGTACAAAAAAATACGTTGTTTCAAAACGTCCAGAACCCGTGGTATGCATGGCTGCACGCACTTCACGGATTATTCCACCATGCTATGACCAAACGTATAACATTTTTATCACATTTTTTAGGACGAATTTTTACGCGTGTATTTATTTTGAAAGTTGGGAGCCAGCTATCAACATTATATTTTATGCTTCGGTTGTAATGTGCGTAATTTTAAACAAGCTCAAATAATCGAACAAAAACACACTTTGTAGTTATTTAAATTATGTTGATGTCAAAGCACACTAAAAACCGGTATCCACCAAAGCGCAGAGGAAAGAGATCCGTATTGTGTCAAATCAAGCAAAAAAAAAATCGTGTCAGATATAATTAAAGATCATTACGTTTTTTACGCAATAATTTTAATGAAATTTTGGTATAGTTGTTCTATCTCGTGAAGGCGGGTGAGCAGTAGGTAAGTAAATATTTTTATTTAAAAAAAACGTCTTGCTGTGATCGAGATAACTTAGGTAAAGTAGAGTTAAAGTAATTTCACCAACTCAAGCCAGCGAGGAACGAAAACATTTCATCAAAACTTTTAAAAGTTTCCAAAATAATTACGGGCATATTGCCTAGTTAGCAAATCGCAAAGAAAACTATTCAAATAGCTTTAGTTAGTATTAAAGTTTAAATAAGGTAAATAACCAGAGGGTAAAGCTTCAGTCAAACTAGAAGAAAGTTCGTTAAAAAACCCTGAAAATCAGTACAGTGTAAAATAATATTAACAATATCACATAACAAAGGTCCAAGTGTCAATTTAAGCTTGATACAACTCTGTTGACTATCCCATTTAGGTATGTTCAAAGTGATCTGAGCGCCTAAAGCTCTGAGAGGATGTCTATTACTATAGTATATTATATCTATACTATACTATAGTACGAGTATATAGTCTATTACATATCTAATACTATCTATTACTGGCGAATTACATTCGTGACCCTATTTCATTTAATTTTTCATTTATAATAAAAAAGCTATAAAAAAAAGGTTAGAAAATCATTCTTCGTTGTAGAACACTCTGACCAACACCATTACCTAATAACTTGTAGGATGTTTTCAACAATTGTAACGTTTTTGTATCGTCCGCGGCTTCTTTCGTATGCAACCCATATAAAAGTATCAATTTATTTCAACAGAATCGGTTCTGCCGTTACGACGTCATTGAGTAGCAAACTTTTACATTTATGATATTGAAAATAATAAAGTAGCTTGATATCGATCAAAGACTTAAATTGAGGTGATTTAGAGGTGTCGTCGTAATCTTTTCATGAATATTTTTTTTATGTCACTTTCAAAACGTTCGTTAGTGGTATTACATCACATAGTCAAAAACGGGAAATTACTCACGTTCAAAATTTAATTGTCGATAAAGACACCGACAATGTTTCGATTCAGGTGATTGGCCGAACTTAGCTAGAGATCGATATGTGGAGAAGGATAGTTAGGCATCTGTCCTGCAGTGGGACGATAAAGACTAAAAAAATAATGTTTTAAAAAATTAACCCAAATTTGCTGCTCCTAAAATCTGCCGCCCTAGGCTCCAGCCTACTCAACCTGGTGGTAAATCCGCCACTGCTCGCGCCTCAGACTGCGGTTAATAAATCGCTCAGCCCGGATCGCAGGTCGCAGAGGAAGGTTTTTTACGTGAGTAATTTTCTGTTTTTGACATTATGTTTATTTTTTTATTATTACCAAAGTAACTTGCTAGTATCTTGTATTGCCTTAAATCATGTTAACCCTACTGCCGTCTCGCATAGTGTGGCATACCTATGCTTCACAAGGTGAAACAGCAAGAGCTTAGAATTGGTGAAAGTGTGGCTAACTCTCCGGTTTCCAATAAAAGTTGATATAAACTTCCGTAATTCCGTTTCGCTGCGAATTCAGGAGAGATTAGGGAGTTGTTTGAGTGACAACGTGAATTCTAAGGTGATAAAATAATATGTGATTACTTTATGTTACCTAAAATTCAATTTAATTTGAGCTTGATAGTATATTGTAGAAGTACGAGTATGTTGTTTCCCTGTACCTAGATAATAAAAAAGACCATAGATACAACATCTTTACTTACTTATGATAGTGACAGATCCCAAAAAGAAGGGGTAGTCATTTTATAAAGTTTGTTTGTACCAGTATATAGTGTGGATCAAACTGCAGCGACTGAATCGATTTGCATGAAAATTTTACTAGACATAGACATAGCTGTTGACCTGGATTAATATATACGTATTCAACTTTTACCGGGTACTATGCAAGCAAAGCCACGGACCCAAGCTAATACGTTGAAGTAATGTATTTAGCCGTTATATACTGAGCTGGTGAAAATGACTGAAGTTTTCATACGGAGAAGCCGCGTAATGGAATTTTAGATTGACTTTAAATGTCAGGCAATTGCCTCAGCAGTTTACTTAGTTATAATGTGCTTTCGAGGGCATCGTGGTAGATTTATCATTTTAAAGCCAATATGCCTCGGCTACATTAGATTCGAACCAGAGAGTAGGTACCTACGTACGGTCGGTATGTAATGAATTTGATGCGTGTTGGTAGGTAATAGACGTTCCCCTATATTATAAATATTATAAATCCGTGGTAATTGCTCACTTCTTAACACATATAGTCATACACATATGTGTGTGTTTAGGCGATTCTCACTCACCAACTCACAATCTGCCTTGGAGGGCAGAGACAAACACTATATTACATATCAGGCAGAGGCGATAAATTGGATATTGTAGCGATGTGCCGCTTGTACGCTCGACTGGGTTTACAAAACTGTACCTACATTACGGATGGGTTTGGAACTGCATCCAGCCCCTGGGCTGATATGACGCGAGCACAAGTCGACCGTGCGATCATTCGGTTTGCGTGTTTTAGGTCTGAGCTGTTTATATACACCGCAGTGTAACATTGAATCTTGAAACTGTTTCTGAGCCTGCCAAGAAGAGCGTGCATGTGAAAAGTGCCTTAGTTACAAAATAAACGTAAATTATTGAAAAAATTACGAAAAATAAAGTATAATGACCATGAAAAATACACGTAAACACAATCCCAAAACCGCGATCACAGACGTATTAATCAGAAGCGTCATAAACGAAATGTGCGTTATGATAAATCGGTCGAACAAAAAACCAATGGCTTCGGGGACCAATTTGCAGATTTATGGGTCGCCGGGTTTCGAAAACATCTGTCGTCGAAAAAACGGGTACTAGTTAATTTGACCCAAACCTTGCCTCAACGATTAGGGCGATTTGTCCGTGACTTATTGAGGTGATTCGATTTTGAATTATTTCAAGCTTAGTACCTTCTTTGAAAGGATTCTACATCGGATAACTCTTTGAAGATGGAGCCTGAAACAATCTCGTTACTTATCTTGGCCAATATCGAATCACTCTTTTATACTACACTCTATTTGTACTTAAGGCCACAGGGCCTTAAGTACAAATATGTCTTGATTGCTCTTTTTCGAAACGAAAAAAGAAATACTTCTGAACAAGCCACATCTCCTATTTTTATAAATATATTACTTCAGGTTCCTACCTAAATTTCTATTAAGCTGAAAACATAATAGCAGAAACTTTTCACGATAAAGATATTATTTCAAAATGATACGTTTTAGAATTTATGATTGAAATACTTTGATACCTACTATTAAGATCAACTTGTGATTTATTGTTAAAGATAGGTATTATGTAGATCTAGATTTCTACTAGAATAGGTTTTTGATAAGTAATTATACATAATTTATATCATTAATTTATTCGAAAAGCAAAGGCGGACCACGCGCCGCCCATGGATCAGTACCACGTGCAGCGGTCGGTATGATTATTTATCGAAGTGATTAAAGATGGGTACATCTTTATTCACATATACTATACATTATAAAAATAGAGATGTGGCTTGTTCAGAAGTATTTCTTTTTTCGTTTCGAAAAAGAGCAATCGTCGACATACAGGGCCTTAAACTACTAACTAATACTAAATGTAAAACTTTCAAGCTTATACTTAGACATTGTAAATTGAAGAGACAACGATGACAAATAATGACAATATTTAAACATTGTGTAAATAAACCGCCGAAGGAAGGTATCAATAACCATAACACAGGTTTATTTTAAACCTAGCTTGGTTTTTGATGCGACCTCTTTATGTTATCAGTGATTATGTAACTCGTTTCATTTGTATAAGTAACTGACATTGATTGATTGATTGAATATAACTTTATTGTTTACCATAATAAAAATATACAACAAAAAAAGACATAAAAACAGTGTAAACAATGGCAGTGTAAATGACATCCTACTTACGGCCTTATAACTCCGTCAGAGTTGGCCACTATCTTATAAGAACCTATTTTATTACTTACTTAAACTACTTAGTCATTATTATTTCTGTGTAACAGACGTCTGGTACGAAATAAATTATTATTATTATTATTATTAAAAACATTGAATAGCTAAACCATTATTTAATATTTATGCTCTCATAATTTTTTTCTCCTTTTCCCATTTAATGTGTGTGTTGCAAACATGTTGCGAAAGGATTTGGCTTATATTTTACAACCGGCCTGCCTGACATCAACCCTCTTTGGAAATATTTTATGCTCTATTTTACTTTTGAAACTCAAAAACATTCTGCATGTCAGCTTTACTGGGGTCATAAGCACCAACGCGGGCGTCGATAATTGAATTCAGGTAATAAGATACTCTCACAAAGTGCCCAGTGTCCACTCGATACCCATACTAGGTACCCGAAACCCATATAAAAGGCATGTAAAGCGTCCAGTCTCTCGAATTGCAAACGCCGTAACTCGAAGACAGGAGCAGATCGGTTTAATCAAGAGATGCACACTCGCTCTAATCAGTCCTTTCCAATGGCTACCTACAAACATACCTATGTCAGATTTGATTCAAGCAGGATTTGAACCCACCTCTTAGTAGCTGTAACTACTAAGAGGTGGGTTACCTACGCATTAACCAATTTCGTTGTTGGTTCTGAAAACGGTTCTATAACGACTGTAGATAGACCGTCTATACAGGTTGTCCCATAAAGTACTGTCAAGCGGAAGTCCAGAGGTAGAGCACCGTGAACAGCCGTTATGGCATGATTGAAAAACAAACACCTTGACAAACAAAACATTTTTTTAAACAAGAATCCATACAAACTGATTATGTAAGAATAGAATAAAGTAGGTAAATACATTTTTTTGCCATTATTGTCTATTATGTAGTGTAGGTACTACGGAAACATTTTATTTATTTACTGGCTTCAATCATGTACAAACTGAAAGTAGCGACGTCCACTTCATGAAAATATAATAACAGAGAATACAACATTTTCTTCAAAAATAAAATGTCTCTTTTCAAATGAAACAAAGACGGCTCATAACATAATAATCACTTCACTACATAGTATAAAGCAAAGTCGCTTTCCGCTTCCCGCGTCTGTATGTATGTTTGCTTATATCTTTAAAACTACACAACGGATTTTGATGCGGTTTTTTTTTAATAGATAGAGTGATTCAGGAGGAAGGTTTATATGTATTAAACTCGTGCGAAGCCGGGGCGGGTCGCTAGTAGGTTCATAAGACTCAAAATAACCTATAGTTTTTCGCCACCGCAGAAGTTGTTTGTCACAACAGGGACACAAAGATCACTCAATAAAATCAAACTGTAGTCAAAATTCGGAATTCCGGACTTTGAGCGCATAATAAAACTTCAACGGAAAACTTGTCGATAAATCACAAAAAGGTCAAAGATGTTTCACTTGGGGATATGTAACAGTCGAGTATTCGATGTTAGTGTCTTTTGAAACAAAAAACCGGGTAAGTGCGGGTCGGACTCGCACACGAAGGGTTCCGTAACATTATCTTTAAAAAACGGAAAAAATACGTTTGTTGTATGGGAGCCCCACTTAAGTATTTATTATATTCTGTTTTTAGTATTTGTTGTTATAGCGGCAACAAAAATACATCATCTGTGAAAATTTCAACTGTCTAGCCATCATGGTTTAGAGAGCCCTGTGATAGACAGACGGACAGACGGACAGACGGACAGCCGGACAGACAGACGGACAGCGAAGTCTTAGTAATAGGGCCCCGTTTTTACCCTTTGGTTACGGAACCCTAAAATCATGTCTGTCGGCTACATTTTAATACGTAGCTCGTTATATTAGAAGTCTTAGGGTCAAAAACTGATTTTACTTTGTTTTTAAGAATTTTACCTTTTGAAACGTGTGAAGTTGGTCAAGTTATCATCTACTCTCACATCTCACATGATTTAATGTTCCGTAATACATTATGTACCCATAATGCCTTCACAACAATAAGCGAAAAACTTTATACGTTACGAGAAATTCGACTCATTTCCATAATAAAATACTGCATGTTTTTTTTGTAACGTTTATTGGAACGAAGTTCCTTATCGCGCGTTGTGAAAGGGGGCTAGACGGAAAAAATTCTTACGAAAAGTTGTCACGAAAAGTTGTCACGACACTTTTTTGCTATAGTATATCTATTAATATATATATCTATTAATTGTGTCGAGGTCGAGGTCGAGGTGGAAGTGGAGGTCCAGATGGAGGTCGAGGTCGAGGTCGAGGTCGAGGTCGAGGTGGAGGTGGAGGTCGAGGTCGAGGTCGAGGTCGAGGTCGAGGTAGAGGTCGAGGTCGAGGTAGAGGTCGAGGTCGAGGTCGAGGTCGAGGTCGAGGTCGAGGTCGAGGTCGAGGTCGAGGTCGAGGTCGAGGTCGAGGTCGAGGTCGAGGTCGAGGTCGAGGTCGAGGTCGAGGTCGAGGTCGAGGTCGAGGTCGAGGTCGAGGTCGAGGTCGAGGTCGAGGTCGAGGTCGAGGTCGAGGTCGAGGTGGAGGTCGAGGTCGAGGTCGAGGTGGAGGTCGAGGTCGAGGTGGAGGTCGAGGTCGAGGTGGAGGTCGAGGTCGAGGTCGAGGTCGAGGTCGAGGTCGAGGTCGAGGTCGAGGTCAAAGTTGATTCCCCTTCCCTTGTCCCACGTTATTTTGTGAGAACTTCGTTCCATTCGGGTGTCCCTTGACACCTCTCAAGTTTTTTAGTTATACTGTCTGGCGATAGAGTTATAAAGATTCACTTCAGCTATTTGCAATGAAATAGTGGCGTTTGGGCATTATAAAATTGGAAAGCAATAGACTTTTCCAACCGGTAACGGCCAGAGCGATAGTTTTTAAGGTTTTCTTTTATCATTATTGGTCAAAAGCTTTGTGACATTAGTTTTGATTTTCGTTGATGTATCTCTTCAGCAGCTTTATCAAAAGTTCATCTTAGCTAACTAAACATCTCTCTTGTTCACATTGTTCCTTTGTAGCAGCTAAGAGTTTTAGATAGGTACTTATAATCAATAGATTCCACTCTTAATTCCACAAGAAATACTTTATATAAAGCCGGCACATTTTCTAGGCGATTGAAATTGCCCGGATTATCTAAGAGCGATTATCGCCTAAGTAATAACTGTAAATCTAAGTTAGTTTATGTGCCAGGTAACAGCGCGGTAAATCGAGAGAAGTTATAAAGGTGTTTTCTGTTTTCTCTTTGTAATTATTTTAAGTAATTGGTGAAATCAGTGAGAACAGAATCGGTTAACGCTTTATAACGGCCGCAATCTTTATTCTAATTATACCAAACGCATTATGTGAAGAAATATTTACATTTGTACTACCGTTCTTAATTTGTTCGTTCAAAGTAAAGTAATTTAAACAGACTAATTTCAAAGAATCAAAAGGATTACCTTCCAAATCTCAAGTTTATAGGACCATTGGTTTAGACTGTGCGTGATAGATCAGTCAGTAACGCAAGAGTTTTACATATTTAGATAGAGCCGTACACGTGACTTAACGTCCACGTTTTTTGAAAATCACGAGCGGATTTCTTTTATGCTCATATTGCTACTGATTAATTAGTTCACACGAGCATCCCTTTAATAAGAAATAAAAAAGCGAGAATGTATGCGACAATCCTAGCCAAGGCTGAAATTACCTACGTCCAATCTGTAAAAATTACATTTTACATACCCACGACAGTCATGACGTCCGAAGCATCCTGAAACTAGTTCATTGTTTATTTTGATAACATTGAGTTGCTATTTCTAAATAAATTCCATTCCATTTTAACTTCAACACAAAATATTTAACACTAGTTGACCCGTGACAGACGTTGTCCTGTCAAATTTCAAATTTCATAGAAAAGACTGTGGTGAATGTTTTTAGTCACTGATGTCAGATTTGTTGCACACCAGCGCCATCTATACCAAAATCATTCCTTTAACGTTTTTTATCATTTTGGGGATGTTTTTCATATTTTAAAGTAGACCTACTTTAAAATATGAAAAACATCCCCAAAATGTAATGTTTTATTCGGACTTTATATTATATACACATCTACTTACAGCAAATTTCAACTTATTCTGTTTTCTCGTTTATGCCTGATTGAGGCACAAACATACATACAAACTCACTAACTTTCACATTTATAATATTATTAGGATAGGATAAGCTTCAGCCAAACTAAAAAATTATCTCGTTATAGCAGTAGCTTTGCTTAGTTTGGGACTAGATGGCGCTGTGTAAAATGTATACTAATATTTATGTTCAGTTTTGACAGTACTTACGTCAAACCTGATCGATCGCGATTCTGTCAGATGTCACTCATTATTTTCAAAATTCAAATAAAACTAATTATCGTTAATTATATGAGAGTCCTTGTCGAAAAGTCGTTGTGATCACATCATTTTGGCTGGTCATATTCACTTCAATTATTAAACTTTGTCGCTGAAGAACAATTCAAATTTTCGAATTCCTAGTTTCTCGGGAATCATCAAGATTGATATTTCAATACAGAAACGGTTGTGTGATAAAGTGCCCACGACGATTGATTGATTGGCATACGGTTTGTCTCGGGTGTGCGTAAGTAATTGACGTAGGTATTTCGCTATTTGATAGCTGGCTAGATCTGAAACGATTCTACTGAACCTTACTCATCACGGACATCACGTAACGCCGACGGGTACAACTGGATCAATAACTCAACTCCATCCAGGTACGTGGTGCATTTATTTTGACACACTCCTATTGCCGTCATTGAAGTATCAATTATAGCTTTATCGTCTCGCTATCGTCACTAATCTATCATAAAAAATACAGTCCACTCTATTTATCGAACATTTTGGTCCTACGAGCCGGATTCATTGTAAAGTGGATCTACGGACATTTTGACCCCTCTGGTGTAATACATATCGAATACTTAGTGAATTTAATGTTTGAAATCCATTTTTTTGTAACTTTTGTTAAAATCTGAATTTTTCGTTGTCGTGAGATTAATAAAAGTTTAGGGTACTTATTCGAATATTTTATTCACTGGTCATTGTTCTGAAAGTTTAAATTGTTCTTTTACTGTAGGTAGGTTGATTTGGTTTCTTAGCGGTCTGTCAATTTTGTCGTTTTCGTGTCAACTTCACTATCAGTGACTTTCATGTTTTGTTTTATCGTTTGACAGATTGCTAACAAATCATTCATTCTATTCGTTCAACCATACCACATCACTTCAAGCAATCGATAATTTGTTTTAATGGGTTGGTATTCGTTTGTTTAAGCCTTCTGCTTGTCGTACGAATAGCTGTCGACATTAACGTTCATTCTTTGCATAATAACTCACTCAATTACGTGTAAATAGCATTGTTATTGTGTTGAGAAAAACTTTCGTTGTTGAATTTCTCAAACAATTATGCCGATGGACACACGAAAAGGTAGTAAGGATGCAGAGGTGGGAGACCCTGACAGGATCGCGCGTGATTACGCTATTATGCGGATCGAACTCATGGATGCTTCAGATTTAGTGGGTATTTGCCGACAGGATGTAGTCGATCTCGCGGCAGAATTCCACACGGCTCAGAGACGGGTCCTAGTGAGAGTACCTACATCTGATCGGAATACCGAATTTGCGCATACGGTGACTTTCGACACAAAAGTACGCAGTCTTACGGCACGTTTAAAACAGGCTGATACAAAGCCAACCCAACATAGTCATAGTAGTTTTGCAAAATTACCTAAAATTACTATGAAGCCATTTGATGGGAAGTTAGACAATTGGGTATCATTTAAGGAACTATATGACTCTCTTATTCATAATAGAGATTTGCCAGACGTAGAAAAACTACATTACTTGTTGTCTAGTGTTCAGGGTCTGGCCCATGACTTAATCAAAAACTATCCACTAACAGGTTCAAATTATTTGGTGGCATATCGGGCTCTGAATAAATATTATAATCGGAAACGAAACTTAGCTACCAATTATTATGATCGGTTGCTGAACTGTGAGGTAGTAAAAAATAAAAGTAGTTCAGAGTTGGAACGGGTTCATCGAACATTCGATGAAAATTTGGCCATTTTATCAAAGTATGATTTACCTGACCAGAATTTTATGTTGTTCCAGCTAATTTGGTCTAAGTTAGATTCAGCTACTAGAGAGGCTTTTGAGTTTCAATTGGATTCAGATGTGGACATTCCTCAGTTGGAAAATGTAATGTCTTTTATTGACAAACGCTCTCGTGCGTTGGAAAACTGCTACAAATCGACGGTCCACACTAAACCTATTACAAATAAAAATAAATCTTCGCTACTGGTCGCTCCAAAGGAAGAGTGTGCAAATTGCTCAGAAGTGGGACATAAAATAGACGGTTGTCCTAGGTTCTTGAAACAATCCCCGTCTGAAAGGTTTCAAACTGCAAAAGATAAAAGGTTATGTATCCTATGTCTGCGGCCTTCTCATTCGGTGAAAAAATGTAACTCCAAGGCAAAGTGTGGTAAATGTGGTTTCAGCCATCATCTACTTCTTCATTTTGAGGAGACTGAAATAGTGGTTGAACCTTCTGAACCTTCAACGTCTCTATCAACCTCTTCAAGTGCTCAGGTGTCATTGGCGGCATATATTCCGCAATCAGAGGCATTGTTTTCAACAGCCCTAGTTTTAATTAAAACCAAATCCAACGAGCTGGTTCAGGCACGTATTCTGTTGGACAGTGCCAGCGCCTGCAATTTCATTACGCATTCTTGTGCACAACGTTTGGGACTTCCAATCAATTCTGGGGGGCAGTCCGTAAATGGAATTGGCCAAGTTACAACAGATACTCTTGGAACAGTTCAGTGTGAGTTGGTCCCTACGAACAGGGACTTTTCGAATAAAATATGCTTGGAAGCTTCTGTGCTTCCTACAATTTGTACTGACATGCCATCCGGGGTGATTGACACCTCTTCATGGTTGCATATCAAAGGTTTAGATCTCGCCGATCCTGACTTTCATAAACCAGGACCGGTTGATATGTTGGTTAGTGTTAACATTCTAGCTGCGGCATTAAAGCCTGGTCTAATTAAGGGTAGGCCAGGTCAACCCATCGCGATCCCCACTATTTTCGGGTGGATATTGATGGGTGAATGCACGGTGGACACTGACCCTTCTCGTTCTCGATACAGGTCCCGAGATAATCAACGGAACTGTTTTCTCGTGTCGAATTTGTCGTTAGACACTTCGATAAAAAGGTTTTGGGAATTGGAAACTATCGATCCGCCCAAACCTTTACTCTTGTCCAAAAAGGAGTTAGCCTGTGAAACTCACATAGAAAATTCCGCTTGTCGAACGTTTGAGGGTCGGTTGATGGTACCATTAACATTTGCCGACCCCCAGCACAAACCCCAGTCGTCGGCATCTAGTGACGGTTCAGCGTTAGAAGAGCAAAGGATTTTCAGTCTTTTTACGGCAAACAATGCCAACCTTATCGACGCTCTTCTAAATCGATTCTCATCGTATAAGCGAATTGTTAACATCGTTGCGTACTGCTTCCGATACATGCACAATCTACGAACTTCGCATGCCCGGTTAAACGGATCTCTGTCCTCTGACGAAACCAATGGAGCCGTCAAATTTCTGGTTCGACATGTGCAGGAACGCGTATTTGGGTCGGAAATTCATGCTCTGACTAAAGGTACCTCTCGTCTGCTCCCTAAGTCAATTCGCAAACTGTGTCCATTCCTGGATACAGGTGGTCTGATGAGGGTGGGCGGTCGCCTCTCCCATAGTCAGTTGGGCTACGACCAAAAGCATCCTCTTCTTTTGCCTAGAACCCATCGACTCACCTTCCTAATCATAGATGAATACCACCGCCGATTCTTGCACCCGGGACTTCAGACCTTACAAAACCTTCTCGCCCAAGAGTTCTGGATTCTCTCGCCAAAACGGGCAATAAGATCGGTGATATCGTCATGCATAAAGTGCTTTCGCGTAAAACCCCGGTTGGTTGTACCTCCCCAAATGGGAGAGTTGCCAATTTATCGTATAAGTCAACTCAAGGCTTTCACGTCGGCTTCGGTTGACTACGCTGGCCCGTTCGACATTGCTCTCGGACGTGGTCGAGGCGTTCGCACGTACAAAGGGTACGTGTGCGTTTTCGTTTGTACTGCCACAAAGGCCGTGCATTTAGAGCTCGCATCGGAGCTTACATCTGAAGCTTATCTAGCTTGTCTCAGGCGTTTCATGGCCCGAAGAGGTCGTTGTTCTCGGTTGGTGTCCGATCAAGGCAGAAATTTCGTTGGAGCCAGTGGCGTATTGAAAGACTTGATGTTGCAGGCCACGCAAACCGAGCAGATTGAATTTAAATTTAACCCCCCTGGCAGTCCACATTTTTCCGGCTTAGCTGAGGCTGGAGTCAAATCTATGAAAACACACTTAGCTCGTGTCGTTGGGTTGCAACGCCTCACATACGAGGAATTCAACACGCTGCTGACACAAATCGAGGCCCTCCTCAACTCTAGGCCATTATCCCCTCTCAGTTCTGACCCCAATGACCTCTCAGTATTGACTCCCGGACATTTTCTCACATTGGAGCCGCTCACGATTCTCCCGGAAGTGTCCATGGTTGATGCCAAAGTCAGTCTCCTCCATCGCTGGAAACTCATCCAAAAGATGCATCAAGATTTCTGGCGCAAATGGCATCTAGAATACGTTCACACGCTTCAACAACGTAACAAATGGATGGACACTGCCCCTAACATCGCCATCGGAACTCTCGTTCTAATTGCGAACGAACAGTGTAGCCCAATGAAGTGGAAACTTGGTAGGGTAACGCAGCTCCATTTAGGTGCTGATCAAATTTGTCGCGTAGTTACCTTACGCACTGCGTCTGGTGAATACAAGAAGCCTGTGGTCAAACTTTGCATTCTGCCTATAACCCAATAACACTTTCTCGTCGAATGGCTTTAGTATTAAGTTTAGGTTATTTTATTTTTCGTTTCTCGTATATTAAATTCCTTTCGTAAATTATCGTTTCATAAATCTACCGTGTTTAACCTCGTGAAAATACTGTGTATTTTGGTGGCCGGAATGTTCAGTTTTGACAGTACTTACGTCAAACCTGATCGATCGCGATTCTGTCAGATGTCACTCATTATTTTCAAAATTCAAATAAAACTAATTATCGTTAATTATATGAGAGTCCTTGTCGAAAAGTCGTTGTGATCACATCATTTTGGCTGGTCATATTCACTTCAATTATTAAACTTTGTCGCTGAAGAACAATTCAAATTTTCGAATTACTAGTTTCTCGGGAATCATCAAGATTGATATTTCAATACAGAAACGGTTGTGTGATAAAGTGCCCACGACGATTGATTGATTGGCATACGGTTTGTCTCGGGTGTGCGTAAGTAATTGACGTAGGTATTTCGCTATTTGATAGCTGGCTAGATCTGAAACGATTCTACTGAACCTTACTCATCACGGACATCACGTAACGCCGACGGGTACAACTGGATCAATAACTCAACTCCATCCAGGTACGTGGTGCATTTATTTTGACACACTCCTATTGCCGTCATTGAAGTATCAATTATAGCTTTATCGTCTCGCTATCGTCACTAATCTATCATAAAAAATACAGTCCACTCTATTTATCGAACAATTTATTTATTAACCCTTCAATTTAAATATTTAAGCTTCGGCCAAACAGACGTAACCGGAACGCCTATGGGTACGTCAGTCAAGTCTTATGAGCTGTCCGATTTCTCTCCACTATATTGATAATGTGCACTATGAGACGAAACAGTCCACTTCACTGTCGTCATTGTTCCAATCCATTAGTTCGGGTCGGTTTTCACGTTGTTTAACCTTCGTGTAATTTAAATTGTCATTTCAAAAAAAATCCGGTCAAGTGCGAGTCAGACTCGCGCATGGGTTCCGTTCCATATCTATAAAAAACAGCAAAAAAAATTAAGTTTGTTGTATGGGAGCCCCACTTAAATATTTATTTTATTCTGTTTTTAGTATTTGTTGTGTTAGCGGCATCGACTACATTATGTAGTCGATAGTTAGCGGCAATAGATATACATAATCTGTGAAAATTTCAACAGTCTAACTATCACGGTTCATGAGATACAGCCCTGTGACAGACAGACGGACAGACGGACAGACGGACAGCGAAGTCTTAGTAATTGGGTCCCGTTTTTACCCCTTGGGTACGGAACCCTAAAAAGAAGGCGATGCGGAGATGACTAGTTAACTCCAGAGCACTTACCTACCTATATGTAAAAGTAATAAGTATACCTAGATGTATAATCCTACTAGTATAAAAAATCCGAAAGTTTGTGAGGATGTTTGTATGTTTGTTGCTCAATCACGCTCAAACGACCAACCATATTTGAATGAAACTTGAAATATACATAAACTATGCTCTGGAATACAAAATCCGGCCTAGTATTCGGACTCGTGCACGAAGGGTTCCGTACCATCTATAAAAACGGCAAAAAACACTTGTTTTGTATGGGAGCCCCACTTAAATATTTGTTATTCTCTTTTTTAGTATTTGTTGTTGTAGCAGCAACAGAAATACATCATCTGTGAAAATTTCAACTGTCTAGCTATCACGGTTCATAAGATACAGCCTTGTGACGGACAGACGGATAGACGGACAGCGAAGTCTTAGTAAGAGAGAAAGGGATAGGTATAGGATAGGTATAGGTAAAAGGATCCAGGTTTTACCCTTTGGGTACGGAACCCTAAAAATAGGCTACTTTTTTATCCAGGTAACACCTGAGCCAGCCGCTGGCAAATGCTAGTATTTAATATTTAACTGCTTCATGTATTATTCTGATAAGTACCTAATTCATCTGGGTACAGTGAAGTATTTTTAGCTTGGAGCAGTTGGAGCTAAGGCCATTGTCGATAAAAACCGGTAATTCAGGCCCCTGATCTATGAGAGTGGTACAAACTCATAAAAGAAGCGGACAGAAGTATATTGTAATTATTAATATTTCAAACAGGTATTTATCGCGTTACTACCTTATTAACCAACGAAAAACTGAGGAGGTTCTCAAGCCGACGCGTATATAAATTAAGCGTAAGAAATTATATTTGTGAAGAACAGACAGTTCTTTCAAAAACTTAAATAACGAATATCGTATTCATATTCATATTCATATTCATTTATTGCTCCAGTTGGTACAATGGTCTTAACATATTTGTACAGAGTTTCTCAACATGGGCCCCGCTAGGGCACTACAATAATATATTATTCTAATTACATACTAATTAAAATAATAATAATAATAATATATATTTATTTAACTAAATATATATAATTAAAATAGAAATCTTTGTTTATTAATTTTTAACCATAAATTATTTTATATTATATTTAATATTATTTTATGACTTTGCGATTGGTCGTTACATTTTCGTCGGTTTTCTTTTTATTAGTTTTTTAAACGTTTTTAGGGTTCCGTACCCAAAGGGTAAAATCGGAACCCTCTTACTAAGACTTCGCTGTCCATCTGTCTGTCTGTCTGTCCGTCTGTCTGTCTGTCACAGGGCTGTATCTCATGAACCGTGATAGCTAGACAGTTGAAATTTTCACAGATTATGTATTTCTGTTGCTGCTCTAACAACAAATACTAAAAACAGAATAAAATCAATATTTAAGGGGGGCTCCCATACAACAAACATGATTTTTTTGCCGTTTTTATAGATAATGGTACGGAACCCTTCGTGCGCGAGTCCGACTCGCACTTGGCCGGTTTTTATTATTTATCGCGACGACGTTTCTGTGTAGGTAATGTAGGTATACTCATGTTCGTGGGAAGACAAAACTTACTTGAAGTTACCTACTGACGAGGAGTGGAAGCAGTCGCAATTCTTGCTAGCGATGAAAATGAGGCTATTTTTTTTGATCAAAAAAAAGACTGACCTCACACCTCAGTTGGTAGTAGCCTTCTGCGATTGTAGGTTGTCGATTTCCACCCTTCCTCTTTGACAGGCCGTCAGTTTGTTCTGTAGTAATCCTAATCCTTCCTATAATATTATAAATGTGAAAGTTTGTGAGTTTGTATGTATGTTTGTTCCTCAATCAGGCCTAAACGACAAAACGGAATAAGTTGAAATTTGCTGTAGATGTAGATATAATGCCCGAATAAATAATAGACTACTTTGAAATATAAAAAACATCCCAAAACGATAAAAAAACGCAAAACGGATGATTTCTGTACAGATGGCGCTGGTGTGCAACAAATCTGACATCACGGACTAAAAACATTCAGTCTTTTCTATTCGATTATTGAAATTTGACAGGACAACGTCTGTCACGAGTCGGCTAGTGTATTTATATAAAAAAGTATTTATGTTTTCCATAATTTATTGGTTTCCCATAATACAAGCTTTTATAGTTTAAGGCTAGATGGCGCTGTGTGAAATGTCCACCAATATTTATTATTTCATTGGGTTACTTCCCATGCCATAGCGGTGCTTCAGACGAGAAGCTCAGGCGCGTTCAGATAGGATCGCGGTATCGCGTGCTTATCGCCTAATCGTCTATTGTGAGATAACAATGCATCTCTACAATGGTCTATGGGTTCCCATCGTATCCAGCATCAGTCATGGCTTTCTAATGATTGCAGATCTGGGGTTATTAGATTATGATGTTGCAAAGTGAATTGCCTCCGGGGTAGGTTTACTAATACGGTGACTAAATATTATCACCACCATCATAAATACACACCTAACCAGCGATTTACAATTTATGTTGTACCTATACATACCTACCCATTTTCAAAATACGACTCGTGATTGTAGGTACCTAGTAAAAATAGTCTAAGAACCTATTATAGCAACTGGTTATTAGGGTGTAGTTTCGTTGTCTCCGGTGACCATGTCCCCGTCAACGGGGACAACGGGAATTCATTTTTGCTATTAAAAATACTCCCCGTTGTCCCCGGTCTCTGTCCCCGTTGAAAAAGTGAAATAAATTTAAGCCCGGTGTCCCCGGTGTGTACTTCACAGAATCAACAAGAGTCGACGTCTTTTCTAATGTGATCAGAATAATGTGAAATATCATCAAGAATATAAATTTTATTAAGTACCTACTTTATGTTTAGTATGTTTTTTTAAACTATAAGTACAGAAATAAAAATCTTTATGATTTTAAATCTATCGTATGGTGAAAGTTCGGAGCTTGGCGAAACCGCGGAGCCACTGGGGTTAACTAAGGCCTCTGATGCTTGGGTCGTCTTAGGTGGCCGTCCAGGTCCCAGGTGGAGAATCTAAATAAATATTGGTGAAGTTTTGGTGAACTTTTAAGTTAAGCTTGTACTATGGAAACTAGGTAGGTTGGTATCCGGCCAGCTATGTTACGATCATATCAAAACCGGCACCGGCCATTGAGAACGATTTTTATTTACGAATTAATACGAATTGATTTTTATGAATTTATAAGTTTTATTTTTCGCGCACGAAAGGTTCCGAACCATTATCTTTAAAAAACGGCAAAAAACACGTTTGATGTATGGGCTTATATATTTATTTTATTCTGTTAAAATAAATAGGATCACGACTGTAATCCCCAAGTACCTACGGTAGACATTCTCTCAGATCTCCAAACGCTTAGATCTGTTGAAGATGTCTGGTTTATGTGGGTAGTCAGAGGCAAGTCCAAACATTTTATTTGTCACATGACCACATTTTGCAGAAGTTAGCATTCCATACGTGACAGGTTGCAAGCCCAACGCCGCTTATAAGAATACTAACTGGTTTCCTTACGATGTTTTCCTTCACCGTTATTTTTAGTATTTGTTGTTATAGCGGCAACCGAAATACATAATCGGTGAAAATTTTAACTGTCTAGCTATCACGGTTCATGAGATACAGCCCTGTGACAGAAAGATGGACAGACGGACAGACAGTCGAACAGACAGACGGACAACGAAGTCTTAGTAATAGGGTCCCGTTTTTACCCTTTGGGTACGGAGCCCTAAAAAGTAAGTGTCATAACTGACACTTTTTGTACAGTAAAAGTGTCAGTTTTGGCATGCTAATCCAGGATTTTTTTAGATGGTATGAATTTGAGACCTACTAAAAATAGGTAGGAGCTTATTAGTTGGTAAGGTAGAAGTAATACCTCTACCTTCTGACACACAGGTATTGATGCCATTGCTTTGTGTGTTTTAACAAAAAGGTTGCTTGAATGGAATATGGTTTCTGTGTAGGAGCACTTTATAAAACCAAAGCTATGAGTAGGTTCTGAATCTTTATGATTGTCGAGAAAATATCTCAACAATATCAAAACATCCAAGATTCTAGTTCAAATCAAAACACGCGGCATTTACCAAAGCAAGCAGAGTTACAGATTCAAATTATCGCTGAAAATTTTAGCACATTACCGTTTGTTCATACAAAGCCTGGTAGCGGAGTTGTAGTGAAATTAAATTACTATATAAATAACTGAGCGCTGTACGCTTGTAGCTGGTTTCGAGAAACGTGAATTATGTAGTGATCCAATGCTCTCGCTTTTGTAACGCTAGACTACAGTCTAGCTTTACAATGCTATTGTGTTTACATAGGACACTACTTATGAAGGTCCTAGAAAACTCGCGACTTCGTTTGCGTGGAGTTATTTCATTACAAACTCTAAGCATGGTTACCCATAAAGCAAAAAAAATGAGAAACTATTTTATAATTAACCCCTTGATTAGAAAATTATCTATACATTAACATGTTAGTTAGCATTTTTGAATAAGATTCTGCGTTTATTACAACAACGGGAAATTACTCACGTAAATGATAAATTGTCAATGAGGACACCGACAATGTTTCGATTCATCTAGAGAATCTGCTCGCATTGCCGCCGTCTCGCGAGACGGCAATGCGAGCAGGGTAGCGCGCGCGTTTAATGGTCCACTCACCCTGAAGAAGATTCTCTAGATTAATCGAAACATTGTCGGTGTCCTCATTGACAATTTATCATTTACGTGAGTAATTTCCCGTTGTTGTAATAATGTGTAGTACCTACAACTCACGAAAGTTTTGAAAGTGAAAAAGATTCTGCGTTGATTGTTTGACAGTCAATATGGCCAACTGATTGTTCTGCCAGTATTAAAAAATCATAACGCAAAAATTTAACCTTTAAGTCACATAATAAACTTACACACACGCTGTATAAGCTGGTATAAGTTTCACGAATACCTACTCTTATATACCTACTCTTATATAGTTAACGTCTATTTTTTACCCGTATGCATAGCAAATCACTGTTTAGACAGCAGCTGAGCGGTGTGCATGCGAAAAGTCCACTCTTGCACACAATATACTACTGACAACACGTTCACATGCATTTTATATGACTCTTAAGAAAACTGAACAATTTTATCTCGGTACTCTACTCGTATCGCTACGAACCTAATGCTAGTAAGTACATTCTTTAATTTCTAACTTAAAACTAGACTTTCAGCATAAAAGATAACACGACAACCTGGCATTTAATAGAGATAACTGTAATGAAACAGGGTAATGTCGGGCATTACCTACCCTCTCACTACCAAGGTCACATGGTTAATTTTACAAGTTTCTTCAGCATACCGTGTAATTTGCGGTTCGGCAACATTCCAGTCCATCGAAACAATTCCAAATTCAGCTTTAAAACACACTTTAGCCATTGTATTTCTTGGCCCGACAATAACATAATTTTTAATGGTCTAGAAATTAAAACAAAAGTTTTTACGGCTACAGTACGATGATAATTCCCGTATGGAACTGAAACTCGCTCAAACGCATCTGTAAGCCTGGCCTTCCGTTTTCGCTGACATCGATCACGTATCATGGCGGTTGCACGTATCAATACGCATTGTATCTTATGAAGCACTGTATTTAGACGCTGATAATCGTAATACCTGAGAAGATACGTGATCGGCGTCAGTGAAGGGGCCAGCCGTCGCTTGAATTTTGGTGAATGCGATGTTAAACCTGGGTTGGTAGTGAGTCGCGGTGATGAATATTTTAATAAATATCACATAACAACCTAAGCATTTTTGTATCTATGCTTCAGAATTATTTTTACTATCCTGCTGCCTTGGCAAGACCCAAGACTAAATTGACTGAAATTATAGCATTACTGCCATTCAAGCTGTGTTGGTTGTTTTTTCAGGATACATTTGCCAAGATTCTGCATAGTTTTTGCATAGTATTACATTAAATTTAGGTACATTGGTGGCATCTTTGGAGACCCATATAGTGGACGGCGAGTCACCTGCCTCACAATTTTTGTATTATTCAGAACTGGCAGGTGCGGTTTCTAATTTTATAGCCCAGAACCCAACCCATAAGTATGTAGTCCAGCAATAACCCAAAACTGTTTTAAATACTTAACTGTTTTAAATATTTTAAATACTTAATTTTGCTTAACATATAGTTTACCTGTTTTTTCATAATTAATTATTAAAAAACAGGTAAACTGATTAGGAGGTAAACTTAGAGGGGCCTCTAAGCTGCTAGTTGCGACCCCACAAATGTCCTAAAGGAACAGGCCTTAGTCTGAGATTAGGAATAAATAAATAATGAAAATAAACTGAAGCACAGTTCGTGGCCAATTTTGTAATTGGTCTTCAAACGCTCGGGTAGCCAACCAGCCTATATAGTTATAGCCCAGAATATTTTAGTACCATGTTACTCGTACCACAAAACCTAGACACGGAACAAATATTTACAGATCATGCAATCATTTGGTCTGCGCGGGGAACAAACCCGCACCTTTTCCACGTCAGGCAAGCAATCAAGTCGTCCAGGTTAAATAGTTACCTGCTACCCGTCTAGAATTTCTCATATGCTCAAAAATCTAAGGGACTTCAATACAACATGCATTTATTTTCTAAATGATGTCGATTTTTAACCGTTACCAAAATGTTGTTATTCCTAGAATAAGTGCCAATTTAGTATGAAGTTCAGAACCACCGCAAGTCATCACATCCTATTACCCTGCATCTGTTTGCGGCTCGGCAGCTAATCTCGGTGTCACCCCGGGCGTGCTCTGCGCTCCTTAGTTATTTATAATGCCCTGGTACCTTCAGAACCAAAATAACCTGATTTTCGGAAAAGTTTGAATTCGGCAACTGATAAAATGTAAGTTCCTTGTAGGTATTACATACCTATATAATCGTAGATGTAGTATAAGAACGTGAGATATAGAAAAATAAATGTGTAGATAATATGAACAGAATCCTAGTAAACAAAATATTAAAAAACCAATCGAGTCCTTAGTATTTAATTCGGAATATTCATCAGAATCCTTTATATCATTACCATTTCGTCTTGCGTAATAAGCTTTCATGATCTTGATACCTTCAGCGAGACGTCTATTTGACTAAATTACTTGCTCGCTGGATAACTCAAACCCAATGCCAACTAAAACTAAAATCCGCCCGAAGGCACTGCGGGGTGTACTGTGAAAGCCTAGCTAGAGGAGACACCGAAATAGGTTAGAGAGACTAAATACTCGTGTTGATTAATTAGATGTTTGTCGCAGTCTTCTCCGTGTATCTTGCATAAAAGTATATAGCTATAAAATCTTGTATTCGATGTTTTTCCTTGTTGTTCTGTTTTTAGATAGAGAAAAAGGTTTGATTAATAATTTGAAAAAGATATTACCAATTTCCATTTACGAGTACCATTCGAATTGATCAATTCAAAACAATTTCACAGTGCCACCGTATTTATTCCACAGCTTATTTATGAGATGTTTGCATCAGATAATTTATGTATGTGTGCTGGAAAACGTGGCTTCCTCCAGTTCAGAATATGGCTTTCTTGAAGACTCCCAACTTGCGCGTTGGTACTTCCGTATGGGTATTACGCTTCCCGGAAAACATTTTGTTTATTCGGTTGCGATGTACAAAATGTCTGGGGAAGTATTTAAATTCATTCGTACAAACTATCCACGTTTGCTAGCGTATCGATAAACATTGAACATCCTACAATTTTGGAGTATCGTTGAATTAAGTACACACGAAGCGAGAAGTCACTTCCTGTATTACTTTTAGCAAGAGTCGTTACTCAATCAAATCAGTCAGCAATGTTTGTTTAGGAAATTTTGAACTTAAATTAGTCACACTCGTTTGAGCTTAAATAACTTTTTGGCATGTTTGTTGGGATTTTCGAAAGCTTTATGCGATGTGAGTTCGTCGGTATCTTGATTAAATAGATGCAAAGTTATAATATATATATATATATAGCGAAATAGCCTCGTTTAGCATATTTGCCAATCTCGTTACGAAGCAAATTCGAGGAACTTTAGGGTATATAACCCTAAAGTCTCAGGAAGCTATCAAATTGTCCTCACTCTATCTACCTACACATATTACTTGTATTTTTAAATACACAGATGCATATACAGAAACAGGTTCTGTAGATAATACTTTGGCGTTTCTATTGACTTACAGACAACATACTCGTACCTATCGTCTTGGATGCCAATCTCTAGCCTTTATTTCCCTATCAAACGTGAGAACCATCTTAAAAGCAATATAGCAAAAACAGATTCGGCAGTTGATTCTCTCAACTCAATTTTGTTTTACAGATGTTTCATAGACTTTGTTATTCGACTTTACAGCTACGTTAAAGGTTTAGTGTGCGCCCGCCGTTAACGTCTCGTAATCGGCAGTAAACTCATTTAGCGATGGCGATGGGTCGTTGTGTAAAGGATCACTGGCTGTTTTAGGGTGCCTTCAAATGATTATGTTCCTATGGCGTCGCGTAACACTGCGTCGCGCAGTGAGCCTAGGTATGCCTCGATTTTGTTTCTTCAAGGTCAAGATTATCATTATAAATACAGTGCAGAGAGACAAAGTACCTATACAGGTTTAGTGTGACGTCAGACAGTCAGTTCCAACTTGTTTTTGACAACAACATAAGTACTGCTTCTGAAATAGGTACATACAAAATAATTACGTTTAAAAAACTAAAAATAAAACCGATAAAATGTTCCACCCAATCGAAAAGTCAAGGGACGATTAGTTTTTTAAGTTTTATGAAGGAACTCTGCATTTCGAATCGATAACATTCTCTTTTTTCGTAAAACTTGTGGTAGTTTACCTACAGTTTCGACGACGTTGTCCCTTCGCTCAGAATTTTCCTCAAAAAAACCTTTCATTGGCAACGGTCAAGTCGACGTTCGTGCTTAGGTGGTGTTCTTGGTCTAATTTACCCAACCAAACTTTTTTCAAGCCGCAGCATTTTCTGCGCTCGCCATAGTTTGGTAACGCTGATAGGTCTAAGAGATAAACAGCATAATAATAAGAAAAGCCGTAGGTACCTATTGTAGTTTTGCTTCTATCGCACTTATTTGAAGGTACCTACTTCCCTCAGTTTTTACAAAATATTCTTGAATTTATAGTGATAAGTGATATTTAAGTGATTTATTATAACCAAAATCGTATCGTGTAGCGTAAAATGATCTGCAATCAAACAATCAGTAACAGTTACGACTGTCTCATAACCGTTTGCTACCAGCAAACAGAGACTAATTGCATTCCTTTCCACAGAAATTAAGAAATAAATTAAACAATTATAGAGTCAAGAAAATAATATAAAAATGAGAACTTATTATTCAAATTAGACAACAATTAAATAAAAACTTACTTTTATAGGTATGTATAATTCGTGCTTCTGGTTTCGTGCTGTTCGTTTCATCTCGAGCGATTTAGCGATCCTTTTTATCGTTCGATGTGACTGTGAGATGGTGATCGATCTACTGTTATCATCGACCATGGTTTTTATAAGTATTCTTACAGTTGCGATATATTTTTTTAGTAACAACCGGCCCAATTTAGCCATAGGTACTTGCGTATCTTGTAGCATTTACTCGTACACCCGTTATCATCTTTGTCCAAGGATATTCCAAGAATTTATACGGCCATGCCGTTTAGCAAAGTAACTAGAACATCCATTAGTTGCCCTATTCACAGCTACCAAAATGGCAAAATAGATTTCATGTGTTTAGATTTGCACTGGAGCTGAACGAATATAAACTAGTTCAGTTTTAAAAACCATAGTCATCAATTGTAAAGATGGAAATGTAATAAATATAGTCAATATGCTTCAAAACTCGATTTCTTAAAACAGACTTCCTAAAAAGAGTCGCTCGTAACATAGCAAGCGTGACTTTGATGTTAGGTTGAAAATTGCGTTCACCGCTATCTTATCGTTTTTAAGAGAACGTGAGGTCTAGATAGTCAGACTCACCTGGACCGGCTCACGGGGAATTAGTCAAATAGGACTTGTGAAGTTTACTTACACTCGATACTACTATTGATTCTCGAATAGATAAACAAGGCATCTTATTAAATTAAATTCACGGAGTAAAAGTACCGAGTAATGAGCTTACAATTATTATTATATTAAAAATAGCCAAGTTTATAATAAAAAAATAGAGAAAATTTATTTTGAGAAAACGGTGGTCCGTCTTGTGTAGAATTACAATGAAAATAAATGTGTGTGAAGTGGCAGTATAATAGTAAGCTTTGTATTTTCATTTCATTTGATTTATTCATACCCTTTGGCAAATGACTGTGCTTAGACAAGTCAGATTCACAAAGTACCTTATTAAAGTACTCCTAAGTAGTTATCTACCAAAAATAAATTAGTACGTACAAAGAACACTATAATTTTACGTGAAACAATAGTACGGGCTACTCTTATGTATTAGTCAAATACTGTCCAGCAGTTTGTCTGAGTTTGTTCAAAGCTGCATACTAACTTGAACGAGTTTCGTGATTTTTTTCGAAAAGTACCTACGAGTATCTTGTAAAGGTAACTATGCACCCTCACAAAATAAATTCTCATAATGTGACGCTAGAGACTTCAAAATAACTAACAAAATAATTTTGTTTGAAAATAGCTTCACGCGAACGTAGGATCGCGGGTCTTGGCATTATTATTTCATTTATAACGCGAATGGCACATAAACAATAAATACTAGGTACAATTAAAATAAGCTAGGTACTTGTCACTAGAACCTACGGTATATTTGGGTCATTCTGAGATAGGTCAATGACTAGATTTAGGTGTGTTTTATTACAAGTACCTTCCTAAATCTTTGTGCTTTATGTACGAAAAATACCTACCTACGTAATAGTGATAAGATATTATTATAATATTATTTAGTATTAATGTTTCTTCATCTGATTGATCCTATAACGTAGATCAGACCGATTTCTACAAATCGGAATACAAACTTTTACAGAGTCCCGTAATAACTTTGTAAATAATCCTGATGTTTCGCTGTAGTCGGCTAAATAATTCCACCATCATATTTACAAGTATAAACACAAATTGAATTTAACCTTATATATTTGATTCCTACAATTTAACCCACTGTATATTTTTCCATGCCAGTGCCTGTTTTCATATTCGATTGAAGCATAACTTATTTTTCAACCAACGCAATAAGGAGTTGCTCGATTAGACGAGTATATTATTTTTTGTTGCTTTTCATACGAGGTTATACGGGTAGGTACATTGGAACTCGTATGACTGCGCATATCTTCTTCCCTGATGATCCAATTTTGATGATTCTATTGTGAAGAGAAGACTTTGAAGCTGATCCAATTGTAAATATCCGCGGGCACTGATCCAATATTCTACAATAAATTTCTAGGACTCAAAAACTACATTTTAAACACTTTTGACTTTTTGATTGGTTGAAATATTTTCGTAATATTTTTTAGGTTTTTAAATCGTAATATAGAAACTTATTAACGTGGAGAGTAGTTCGTTTGTCAACTTCACGAAATCTCAAAGGATTGAAAAGCCTTTTCAGCTTTCAATGAGTCTTCTTAGTAATTAGTTTCTAGCTTTTCGCCACTGGAAGAGCGTGCATTTTATTATTTCATAACGAAGTTAATATGAAGGACTCTTTTATTTCTTTTGAAAATTGCAGACTTGCGGACAAAAGGTTTGTTTTTTTTTTATTCAAATTAATGTTTTTTTTTGTATAGTACGTAAATTTACTTATGCCATGCTTATGCATCAATTTAAAGTTTTGTAAGGGAATTGAAAAGGAACAATTAGGTAACTAGTCAGAGGGCTCCGGTTTTATTAAATAAATAATGTTGTTGCCTCCGACCTCGGGTCGACTTGGTATTGCGTCGATACGAAACCACTACCCTTGAGTTTTTGCAAAAAAAAATATAACTATGTCATCAGCTAGACGAACCTATATGTTCTAAGAGTACCTAATACCTATTAGCCATATTGTTTCCAGTTTTATTAGGGCCATGTTAGCAAGCCATAGCAGGTCGGCGGTGACCTTTGGAAGAGGCACTGGATCTTTCATCATACATCATAACATCCTCGGTGACATGGTGGGCGAGTGCCCGATCGAAACTAACGAGAAAAATAATAGAATAGTATAGAATACTTAATTATACTTCATTGTATAATATAGTTATCAAAATATATAAAAGCAGGATAACGGATAATCTATTGGCATGAAGGAAATATTTTTCCGGGTATTTGGTACTGTTAGGTATAACTGATTTTTTAGATTCCGATAATTAAGAACCAAGAGAGCTTTGGCTTTTTTATTCTATTTATTAATATACGACTATCACTGATGCTTAAAATTAGTACACGTACTTTTAAAATATTTATTATATGAAAAAAATATTGATGACTAAACTCGAAGGATATTTCGAGATGAAATCGAGAATACATAGTGCTGATTCCGTTTATTTAGGGCACGATCTAACTCGCATTTCTTTGTCAGCCTCTTTACCTTACTGAATAAAATATTCGAGATATCTTCACTTTCCGAAAATGCCTGTGCAATATTAAAGGTATTTGGCAAGTTATTGATAATACAGACCTTGGGGCGAAAGGGTACGATAACGGAAGGTGCGCTTTTAATAGTAAGAATTTATCGTATTGCTATAATCCTTTTGACCCGCTTATAAAAAAATATATATGTAGGTATTTTATGGTCTAAAAAGATAAAAAGATTCTATTCACAGTAGAAACAAATGGTAATAAAAAACATTCATCAACATTTTAGCATTCATAAAAATACCGATTACCGCAACACTGACTTTGATCTTTTTTTGACTGACTTTGAGAGTACTGATCAAGATTATGGGCAACTTTTTGATTTAGTTTAATAATTACAAAAATAAACATACAACAATTCTTTTTTTTTCTTTGTTATATATATTAGTATACGAATTTACAGAAGCTCTTCAATCACTCTTTCATATATAAAATTAAGGTTCAGTAAAACCGTTCTTATTGGTTCCATCTATTGATTGCGCGAATATCTCGCTCCAATGTAAATTCTCAAAGAGATTTGAACTCCCGAAGGATTTTAGAAGAAATCCATCAAGTATCTACCAACTTGTAGTCGGGGCTTGCATGTAGCGCACATTGAATAATTTAAAGCGTGTGGTTTGAAAACTTGATCTTCAGAAAACGTATCATTGAAGAAGAAGAATGGTACTTCTTAAATAAAATTTCTGTTGAAAAACATTTTTACAAACAAGTTTTTGTAAAATCCTTCGAACCTGCGAGCTAGAGATCAATAACAATTATCTTCTGTCACATAATATTACATTGTCATCGGAACTTGACAGATATATATGCTGTGTTAACTCAATTGAACTATTTACTAAAGTGTTCTGTTGTGAGTGACTCCATCATCTGATCAGCTCACCATATTATTGTATTGTCACCGAAGTTACACAGGTGTGCTAAATTTTAGCTTAATTGATTGTGCAAGATTGGACCCGCACTTATAGTTAGTAAAAAACTAACGAACTTACCAACTAGGAAGGGAAGTTCAATAAAAACTTGTAAAAACAGTAATTTTCACGAACATTTTCATATTGATGAAACACCGAAAATGTTTTTTACAAAATGAATGGTGTACTTAATCCACATTTTGTTTTAAAAGTAGAATTGTATTTGTAAGCGTATAGTGGAAACCCTCGCGACTTCGCGAAAGTTATTTTCAAACATACTTTAACCCAAGTTGCACCCCCTTTCGTATCGAATTTCGTGAATTCCTTTCTTAGTGCACCCCAACACACCAAAAAGAATACACCCTTCAAATTTCAAGTTTCAGGGACTAGTAGTTTAGGCTGTGCGTTGATAGATCAGTCAGTCAGTAACGCAAGATTCTTACATATTTAGATTACCTACATAAAAAACAAACAAATTAAGATCATTTTGCTAACACGAAAACCCGCTTTGTCAGTAGGTACTTAACTTTACGTGTTCTGCATCATACACAAAATTAACCAGATAAAATTCACTAAACAGACGTAAAATGACTCCTAACCATTTTATCGCTTGTCCTCATTATCCTGCCTATAAAGGGTCCTACGCGGCCTATTTACCTTGCAGAACGCCCGGTCAGTACACCTGCTAACTAATTTTATTAATTTTAATCACCATGTCTTGCGTGCGGACACACATTAACTCTCGTCCGATGAAACATGGTTCTCGATAAAATAACTTACAGTGTTCATTACGTGTCGCGTACCATTTATCGTGGAGGTTCCGTAGATTTTAGTAATTTTGTTTTAAAAGCCGAGTTGTCCGAGTAGGCGGTTTTTTGACTTTGAATCCAAAGGTTTGTTGTTGAAAAAAAACGTCCTTAAAATGGCGAAGAAAATGATCGTAATGAAACCGGTTGGTACTCTTATAAGCGCCGATAGGCTTGTTACCTGTCTTGTATGGAATGCTAACTACTGCAAAATGTGGCATGTGGCAATGTAATGTTTGGACGTGCCTCGTATTACTTACTTAAGGCATATGCATTAGCTGAGAGAATGTCTACCGTACGATACTTGGGAATTAAAGTTGTGATCCTATTTATTTTCTATTTATTTTGCGCTTATTTGCTTGGACATATTTTTTTGCAGATTGCACATATATAGTTACTTGGCGCTATTTTATTGTGCTCAACACACATGATCTGCAAGAGTCTGGTGCTATTTTCTAATAGAAACCATGCAAGATTGAATACCGTGAGAATTAAGCCTTTCTAAGTCGGTTTCACTATTATGTTTCCAGTAACAAACTAAACCAGTTAATGGTCAGAATGTTCTATCCATGGCCTTTGATTATGTAGAGCATGCTATGCCTAAAAGGGTAGGATGACAATAACAGTTCTGAATCCAAATTAGGATTGACTATAATAAATGTATCAGAGAATCCTGAATGGTCTACTGCAAAAGTCCGGTTAGGCAAAATAGAGACTGTAATATATATCTACAGGATGTCCCAAAAAAATGTTGAATAGTTTTTTCTAAATTGGTTGATTAGTGAACTTAGGGATGCATAAATATGTTACCTTATATACTCGTATAATGTTATATATCGTTAAAGAAATGAAATTTTGATAAAAAGTTGAACTTCTGGACTGAACTGAAACTGAAAACTGAACCTCTGGACTTCTGCTTGACACTAACTTCTAGTACAGCCTGTACATACATCTTAGGTCCACAGACTTGTTAGGTTGAACTTTGGTTTGAGCGTGAATCAAAACTCGAACTATCAGTCTTAGAAGTTCAATTTAGTCTAACTCACACAAGCCAAAGTAACTTAAGAGGAAACTTCAATAAAATTCATCTATGGAGTGGGCTAAGTTTATCTAAGTCGGATGGGGTGCACCAGTTCAAGATGCTTCTTCAATTATAAAATCATGTGCATCAGTATATAGGTTGATACTACCATGTTATCTATGTCGGTGATGATGGTTGAATAATTTTACGGTTTGATATGGTGCATCAAGATCAAGAGTTTGCCCCGAATGAGATCTCGCCAAGGCCTGTTGGGGAAGTTTGTATTCAATTACATAGATCGAAAACTAGATAAGTACCTAAAGTCACAAGAAAAAACCTTGGGGATAAAAAAATGATCTTTAAAAACTGAATTATATAAAAATAAATAATTGCCACAATAATAAAAACTGTACATTTGGCAATTATTAGGATACAATTAATTCCTAAACTTAATAAAATCTAAGAGAGTTTTCTACAACATTCTTACGGAACCCTACTCCCATATTATACTTAGAACCGCCCCTTTAAAGCATCATTAAACGTGTATGAACGATAAGGATTATTGTTAATGAGCTATGTTATGGTAAAATGTCGTTTTTCCTGGTTTACTGCCATACAATAATGTGGCTTTTTACGAGCACAGCGGAAGGAAGATAAGTTTGCAGCAAATTATAGCTCTTGTGGAAAGGAGATTACTTAGAAATAGCAACGCTGAATCCATCCCTCTCATATCAGCGACGGATGACAAGATACACAAGAAGTACTTACATTAATAGGTACTTGTTATAAAGTTTAATTCAAATGAGGTTTGATTTTAACGAGATAATAAAGTAAGAAAGACTTTTTAATTGTACGCAATTGCTACAGATTGAAAAAAAGATTGTTTTAATTATGAAACAGTTGTTCAAAAAATTTGTTATCATGAATAAGTAGCGTGTACGTACGAGTATGGTGTAGCGTGATGTAAACCTGAAATAGTTCGTTGGTATAATTGAGTTTATTTGAAGAAATATTTAATTTCTAAACGATGCATGGCTAAAATAAGAGAAATAAACGTTATTATGGTAGGTAAATAACTCACGAAACACACAAAACAATTAATAACTGTTTATCAAGTGCCAACACTTAAGATATACGATGATAACCCGAATACGACACGCGAACCTGAAACTGAAGAAAAATTAAGATCGCGCCCCAATAGTAGCTAAGAAGAAGCCAAGCTATAAATTACAATCAGTCGGGAAAATCAACAGATATAATATAATTTAGTAAGGTATACTTTTTGGCTGAATAAAATTATTCCTAGGTATAACCTATTTACCTGTATAATTTTATTATAAGTTTTTTCGTGATTAGTACTCATAACTGTATTACGGGTCTTTATCACGTAAAATCGGCAAAAAAATAAGGGTGATAAAGACCCGTGTTGTAATCAATAGTAGTTTTCTCTGTTTCATTCTCATTGTGTCCAGTTCATCCAAAGGTTGCCTGAAAGAGATCCTTCTTGCGATACAACCTTTCATTGTACTCCAATATCAGATTGTTTTTTGTTATGTGGTGTGCAATAAAATATTTTATACCTATCTACTAAAACCCTAACTAACTGTATAAAGAAGATTCAAGGTAAATCAAGTGGCTGACTTTTATATAATCTGCTTATAATGGAACGATAAATATATCATCTCACTTTCACCATGAGTATTTTAAGATATTAAAAGCAATTTCTTGATTATTATCCGTCCCAGGGGAACAAACGCTAGTGTGCAGATGAATTAAATTCATGAAAGGCTTTATTTAATATTCACACTCGGCGCGAGAGCCTCAAAGGTTTGGATATAAATCAAAGTTGGCTCTAGTTTGAACCGAACTCGGTACTTGAATAATTTAACCATTTTTAAAGTCTGCTTTAATTGAATTCAGGTGTTTTACTGAATTTCATTGTTTTGGATATTTTTTACTGGTAGATAAGAATAATTAAACATTTTTTACATGTTGGCAAATATACTCGTACCTAATAAACCGCCGAGCGTCACCCTCGTATTCAAGAACAACAAACACTATGAGAACACGTACCCACAGTGGACGAAATCTATTTTCATAAACATCACTTTATGTGTTGAGCGACACTATGGCGCACGCTACCGTGTGCCTTTAGAGCTCAACTTTGGCTAAAGGCACACGACAATGTGCCTCTAGTCACACTATGCAGTGTCGCACAACACATAAAGTGATTTTTATGAAAAAAGATTTCGTCCACTGTGGGTGCGTGTTCTCATAGTGTTGTTCTTGAATACGAGGGTTAGTCTAGCGCCCCAGCTAGCTCTAGCTATAATTTCAAGTAGCTCTTCGAAATAGCAGATTTATTAGATAAAATATTCTGATAAAAAATCGTTTTGTGCTCATTGAGAAAAAAGGGCCCACCATTTTTTTCGACAAAATGTTGTATCTTACACCCAAACGATTGCCAGCGTAACTCTTATCAAGATTACCAAAAACTGTTACAGACGATTCACTTCATTGTCCCATGTTAAGGTGACACTTGAATTTTTAGTTTTTTTGTATGAGGTGAGTCTACCCGGATAAGTCGGAAAAAGTGATAAAACCGCATTATCTTGAAAACCATCAAACTTAAAAAGAAACTGTGTTTTATTTATGTAGCTACTATGATTATCTAACAAATTATACAAAAAAAAACTGTTCAGCTATTCATAGTTATGAGTAAAAACGTAAATAGTGTTTTGAAAGAACCAACTTTGGAAAATAAATCTATTGAGAAAAATTTCACCAATTGTGGCTCTGTGTTACATTTATCTACAAAAAATCTTTAAAAAAATACAGTACTGTATGTTTTACGGTTATTGAGAAAAAACTATTTATTTATTTATTTATTTATTTAAGTAACCTAGGATTCACAGTTTTCTTATTGTTAAATATAAATATGTTAAAAATATAATGTTGCACTTAAACCAATTTGAATCCACATTATGTATTCCACTCGTTTTAAATTTTTACAAAGAGCGAGATAGGTAGGTAGTAGCAGAATAGCCGATAAAGATATAAGATGTAGAAAAAAGCAGTGTGTATGTGTCTGTTTGTGTGTGTGTGTGTGTGTGTGTGTGTGTGTGCATGTGTAAGCGTATGTATAGATGTGTGTCTGTGCAGTGTTTAAAGAACTAGTGTGGTGTGTAAAATGTGTAGTGTGGGTAAATTGATAAAATGGAGCGAAAAGGGATAATTAAAAATTTCCAACTGCGCAAAAAAAAAAAAACCTCGTCTTAACAAAAAGGCTTCACTCCGCTGCCATCCCAAAAGCTCAGATTATGCGGATTACATGCACGCTCCGATTCAATTATATGTCATAAGACAATAGGACCCGCATAGTCGGAATAACAATGCACATAGAAGGCAGGTCGTCAACTTTAACGTAAAAGAAATAAGAGCGATCGTTTTTTAGTAATTTAAACTTTTAACGTGGACACAACAGAATTGCCATCAGTACATAGGTACTCGTAGTTGAACTATGTTAGAATGACTTCTCTGAGAATAACGTTGCGCGCAATCGTGTGGTGCAGTGTTTGGATCGCCTGATAACATGATTCAAATTTATAAAATTAAATAAGTTTAAATTGATAGCCTGCACCGACGTGAGCATTTGCTTTCAAATCAAAACTGCCTGGGGTATCCCATCCCCATTTTAAATCAAAAGTACAGCTGTCTTTCCCTACCGCTCTCCCAACTCATATCTATTCGATGGTGGGTTTGATTCCTATCCAGTAATAACATTTGTGTGATGAACATATAGATGTGTATGTTGAGCTTATGTATTTGTTTAAGGTAATAGTGTTTTGCTGATTGGTACCGATAAGAGCCTGCTTTTTGTCTACATAGTGCGCATTGTCTGAAAGCCACGGAATGCCGGCTATCAGACCAATACTTATACCTATTGTCTTATTTTATGGGGCACTGCAGGGTATGCTTGGAATCTAAGGGCAAAGTTAGAATGGATTACCGATATTTTTTAGGTTCCTGACCTTTGTTAAAAAAATTCACGGTGTAGAGTGCTAATACTTGATGTGCTTATAATTTTTAGAGGATATTCTTCTCCTGAACCGTAGATGTAAGATAATTAATTGGTTTTTTTGGCACCAAATAAATAGACAAATCGCATTGAAATTAAAACTTCCTGCAAGTTTGGAGATTACCTATAAGCAATGACAAAGGTTAGGTACAAACAACAATATACCGCAAACAATTAGCAAAAGAGTAAGAAAGTAGAAGGGCAGAGGGTAGGTACATATACATAGTGCCAAATAGATGTTCAAGATTGAATTGTTATGCTTGCCCCAGTACGGCAACAGTGTAGACCGTAAATGTAAATCGTATTATTTATGTAATGTACCACATTATTGGCTTAGATCCATACATTAAATTGTGAATTGCCATGGTCATATTTCGATAATTCGACTAAATTAGGTAGTCTCTATTAATGAAAGTAGAGGCTGGAAAAATAAAAATATCATCCATGGCAACTCCAAAATTTGTATGAAATACCTAGGTAGAATAACATAATTTTCGTCAAGTTTAAAAACCATTTGAGTGTCTACTTTCGTTGGCCAGACACTAATGTCTAAATTATGTGACAGGGTGTTTGAAAATTACTAGGTATATGATACTAAGCAGGTACCTACTAATTACATGAGTAGGTTTTAGCTATAGTTTTTTTAAGTGTTCACAAGTCAAGTGGACTTCAAAACCTTTGATATTAAATGTCCTATAATCCGTTTCATAGTCAGAGATATTTTTTGTAAACAAAGGAAAGTCAAGGAAAGTTAATGTCAAAGTGTAATTTCAGTAATTCTCAAACATTTTTCAATTGTGAAAAATAGGAAGGTATGTAATATAATTAAACTAGCTGACCCGTGCCCGCTTCGCTGTGCGTAAGACATTTCTAATACCATCGTTGACTTTTTTGTAGACGTTTTTAAGGTGTACTGTAGTACATTATTTTGATATATCTCGTGGGGTTCAGCCAGCATTTGCAATGTAAGCGCAAAAAAATGTGTTTATTCACGACATCACATTAGAAACCTCTAAAATTATCAGTGTTTCTCTACTATATTATGCATGTATTATACATATAAACCTTCCTCTTGAATCACTCTATTTATTAAAAAAAACCGCATCAAAATCCGTTGTGTAGTTTTAAAGATATAAGCAAACATACATACATACATACATACATATTACATACAGACGCGGGAAGCGGAAAGCGACTTTGCTTTATACTATGTAGTGATGTTACACGCTGTGCTTCGCGGTTTCACTCGCGATAACTTCTCTCTAAACTTATATAAATCACTAATAATTACCCATTACCCATATAAATACATTCCAATTCAAAAAATGAATGACATAAAAAAACAATCACGATTGCATAAAATATTTGGAGTCACTGACTTGTTGCCAGTTGTAGAAAAATAATTGCACGAATTTTTTTTTGACTTTGTATAAATTTGTTTAAAATAACAATCTCACAAAAGACTCTTTAAAATTACTATATAATGATGGCACGACATTTTATTTCATCTATCATCAAATTAAGGATTGCTCGATTTTATATTGATTTTTCTGCTCTGTACTATTGAATTGAATTCACCTAGTTTCTTGTGACAGAGACGTCTGCGTCTGACCGTTCCGCCAGCACGTCGATCATACAGATAATCGAATGAAAACGTGCTTCGTTTTTATTAGGTTCAACTAGTCCGTATAAAACGGGAACGAACAGTACAACTTTTTAATTTAACTTACAAGAATGTTGTACCTACAGGTACGAATTTTTTGCCAAGGCTAAAAAAGCGAATATGTAGTTCTGTTAAAGTCGGTTTTTGTTTGGTTCTGAACACTGATGATTTTATGAAAATCTCAACATATTTGTCGGTGACTTATCTAAGGGTCACTTGGTTTTTTAATGAGATACGCATCAGTTTCAAATGTCCCTACCTACTTATTTTATCATACCCTGGGTCTCGGGATAAGCGAGATCCTTCGGTTTTTCAAAATTAATTTCGGGCATCCAAAAAGGGGGTTAAAGCGGCGAATTAGCCATCCAGCGTGGCAATGCGGCGAGCATGTTTTGGATGCTTCAAACTGGTACCTAGGTGATCTGGATCAGTCGAGCTATCTCAGGACTTGTAAACCGTCTGTAGCTCTAATATAGTCTATAATAGCTCAACTGTTACTGGTGAATTTTGTAAATTTTGCGTAAATCTATTCTATCTAACTGTATAACATCATAGCCCACAACGAATGCTTGGTATACATCCTTCAAAAAAATTCAGGCTTCCCAAAATATACATGCTGCATAAACGCATAATTACCAGGAGTTCTGCTGGCGCGATTAGCATTCACCTCGCGACGGTAATGCATCTGTTTCCAAACAAGCGGTAACCGCTATTATTACGTCCTTCATACTGATTATACATACATTTTATTGATTATTTAAGATAAGTATTTGTAACGGTATTTGGATATTAATTTATTTTCTATCACTCTTGACATCGTATGAAGCGCTTTTTCTTATTAAAACGATATACAAGATTTACACAGCGGTAAGTGGAACTTTCTACTCAGTTACAGGACGTTGGAGTCCAGTCATGGAAAGAAAAGACAACGACGCCATGGGTTTCCTAACGAAGTTTTCCTTCCCCATTTTAACGTACAGAAAAATCCATTGGTGGTCGAGCAAGATTCGTACTTAAGACAGTTGGATCGTAAGTCGTAGTACTTCTCGCTAGGCCAACACGGCTACGGTAACGAGTTCTTTGAAAACAAAGGTTTAACGACACACGGGTCGCGGTTGCGTCAAACGCGAAAGCCAACGGCACGCGCGTCGATCTGTCTCACGACACAACGGACCGCGGACAATGTGAAGAGAATACTGACGTCAAATAGGGCTGCCACCGAACTGTAACTATTAATTAATTCAATGGTACCTTTATTAGTAGTTGCATCTTGATCAAAAAACTTGCATCGGTTTTATGAAACTGTTACCGATGAGATATTATTATAATTTGATAATCTAATGACAACAATACCTACCAGTACCTATATCTTGTAATCTTGTGAGTACCTTAATCTTTGATTATACTGTCACTTAAAATAAATATTTCAGAGTTAAACATCACTGATATAACTATTTAAAAAACATAATCTACTTACGAGTGTTTCACGGTATGCTTAAAATTATCAAGTTACAACAAAAATGGTAGTTCCACTTTTTATAGAAGAGGTAACCCTACAAATGCGTCGCACATTGGTGGTCTGTTCTATGAAGTCATTATCGCCGTGATTTCGGAAACGGATTATGGTCACGATTGGCGTTTATTGAGGAAGAAAAAAGTTTAGCTATTGGGACTGTCATTGCCTCATAATTTTGTAAATTCGACAGTAACGTGCGCAATATTAGGTTACATTACATCCTTAAGTTCCTTATTTTTCAGATTTTAACCGTACAGCTTTTCGTCTTGCTAATTTTTGTGTCTTTCTACTTTAAATTTATTATACTGTAAAAAATCTAGGTAGGTTAAAAAAAATGATATTATGTATATAAAACTAGTGATTTTTTAACTTATCTCATACATTAAAATGTTAGGATTATTTACGAGTATGTGACTGTCGGGTGTTATTTATTTATTAGGTAACTCGACCAATATTTTGGTTTTATGTAACGCTGGTAACATAATCAATCCTCATATCGAATTAAAATTACTTCCACCGAAACTGTGCGCTTCAAAGATAAGTCGCAACAATAAAAAGTTATATCTACGAATACACACGTGCAGCAACAATGGCGAGTCTAGGAGTGGGGTTTATTTTAATGTGATTGGCGAGTCCCGTCTCGCAGCATCACTGCATTATTAATGCATCGCATGCTGACATTTGGTGCTGAAGAATGGCTAGCTACAACCGGGTCACTTAATAATATGCTGGAAACTTTTGGAACAACCTAATTATTTAAAAGAAATGGTTAATTCGAGAAAGTGAAACTTAAACTTTGATTTGAAAAAAATATACATTCAGTCTAATATTTATTTAGTTATAAGATTTTGTACAAAAACCGTACTTATATAAACTTAAAAACAAAACATAATATTTAGGATCCTTTTTATTATCATCTATGAAAATGCATTGAGCTTTTTAAGGCGCGGTAAGCTCTGAAAACCGCGGCCGAAACGACACTGACAGTTGACAACGGCAAGCTCTAGATGGCGTATGCTTATCGTAAATATTATCGACAGTTTTTATGAGATCGCGTTTCTGGTACCTACGTAGGCTGGTAATAGGCTTTACTATCTGGTGGGGGTAGTTAGAGGCACGGCCAAACATTATATTTGGCACATGCCCACATTTTGCAGTAGTTACGCATTCCATACGTGACTACTCAACTCGCTAGGTCACTGACCTCTATTATACAATAGAGGTCAGTACGCTAGGTACATGCCGATTTGACAGATGAACTATAAAAACTTGGAATGTGTTATGTCAATGTCAGTTAATCAGGTGCGCGCCGCGGCAAATCAGGATGTTTTTTTATGGGTTTTCAAAGACAAAAACTTTGTGTACATGCAATCAATGAAATAACCAAATAAATACAGCAAATAAATGTTGTCTGGGCATCTCGTCCAACTCTATTTTCTATTTGCCAAGTCGGAACGGTAAATATGGTAACACTGACTACAGACTCCATAAAAAAAAAGTAGAACAAATGTTTATGTAAACAGAGCCGGCATTTTATATGTACCTATGTCAAAGTCAAGTCAGTGCAAAACGCAAATCCTTGGCGCGGCGGAGTCAACCAATGCCATACATACAACACCGGTCAGCATAAATAAATGACGCGAATATTGAGACCGTTTCACAAGCCAAGCGAGCAGAAGAAGAGTTACGCGCTGGGTGTCCCGCCAGCCTCAACTGTCTGCCGGTCGAAGGCAGCCCGTGGCTCGCAGAAGGTCGTCGAAGGATTCACTGTCGCGGAGAAGAAACTCGTAATCAGCGTGGTACTGCTCCACTGTCTTCTGGGTTCACTTTGCAGGCAGTGGAATTTACTTTATTGCGATTTATAATCATACAAACTTCAAGTCATATTATGTGCTCCGGGTCTATAGAAAGTTTATGGATGTATTCATCGGGCTTTTGAACAAAAATAGTCTACATAGGGAAGCACCAAGAAAAAAGAGCTCTGACTTTTTGTGTTTTTATAATATGTATGATATTGTTATATTATTGTGCTTCTATTATACTCTGAAACATAACTTAGATTGGATAAAAAAAACCCTACAACCTACATTGTCTCAATCCGGTATACCTACCTACTTAGCTGGCTGTAAAAAACCATGAGAAGCGATGATAACTTTATGTGATTAGAAAGGAAATGAAGTAATAAAGTGTTAATAATCAATATTCTGGTTTATTTTCATGTTTACAAACTAATTTCTATTATCCAGCTGTTCCACCAGGCTTGTTTTCATTGAATAGTTTCAGTTTTCCTTATAAGTAACACAGCTTTCTCCGGAGAATCTTTGGGAACATCCCAGAATGAAGTGAATATTGTAGTCACTCCTAAAAATTTTTAATTAATGGTCAGTATTCAATGCTATATTGGTTTTAAATTTATTTTAGATTGTTTCCTAAACAAAACCATATCTTCATGTTTTACACCGGAACTCAAACAAAAATGAATTGTAAAACATGATAGGCGGTACCTATACTTATAACGACGAGAAGTTGAAGCCCTTTTTTAGGGGTCCGTACCCAAAGGGTAAAAACGGGACCCTATTACTAAGACTTCGCTGTCCGTCTGTCCGTCTGTCTGTCTGTCACAGGGCTGTATCTCATGAACCGTGATAGCTAGACAGTTGAAATTTTCACAGATTATGTATTTCGGTTGCCGCTATAACAACAAATACTAAAAACAGAATAAAATAAATATCTAAATGGGGCTCCCATACAACAAACGTGTTTATTTGCTGTTTTTTATAGATAATGGTACGGAACCCTTCGTGCGCGAGTCCGATTCGCACTTGGCCGGTTTTTGAATTTCTAAGATTAGCGCTTACACTATGACGTGACATCGTCACGACCGCGACCGCGACGCGGGTCTCGGCGCTTAGTTTTGTGTCGATCGTAATATCTTCTGAATGGAATGTCCGATTTGAGTAATTCAAAAAGTTATAGGTATATTGGTATTGAAACAGTTTTCAATATGAAATGATTTATTTGGATAAGGATTTATACGAAGGTATGGTTATCATGTCTGATATTGGTCAGCTTTTTTATTAATCGGACATTCCATTCAGAAGATATTACGATCGAAACAAAACTGAGCGTCGCGATCGCGGTCGTGACGGGGTGTGACGTCATCGGCTAGAGACCGCCCGCCCGCGTTTTTAAAAACCTTCGGTCGGAAATACGCACTTTTATTTACGATCAAAGTGCGATGCACTGTATCTGGGATGCACTGTATCTCCAAATTTTCAGCACGGGATAGCTGCTCCATCTGGTGTACGCGACGGGTAAGATCGAAGAGAAACTTCTATTATAGACAATTTAGATTGAATGTCTTTGACTTGTGAAGTGAATTTCCTGTCTAGTTCCTCCCTTATAATTTCACGGATAATGTCAGCAGAGAGGCAGTGGCATTGGCTTCGGGGCTTCGCGCGTTGCGTGACGTTATCGTATTCTTGGCCAATGTCCATGCGAAAAGATGCAGGTGCTGAAGGTGCGGCTGTAACTGTCGCAGGCGCAGTGCGGGCGCTCGCAGCCCGGGTAGGCTCTATAGTATATAGTAGTATATATATATATATATAGTAAATCTATAGTTAATACAATTCTTTGTATATGGCTTGTTTTGATTAGTGATAGTTGTGATGCGTTATACCTCTAGATTTGATTGATCACAACTAAATATTTCCCGTTTTGTCTATTTACTTAAATATGAATAATTAATAAATAAATATCGCTGTTAAAAAACCCTTGCTATTCTATGTTGTTTAAAAATCGTCGTTATAATCAGTTTTTCAATATAAACCGTTTATTTGAAATTCAAAATGTTGTTATAGTGCCCACAACCATCGCTCTCACCCTACGTTAAAAACTAAAAAAAAACCGACAAAAATGTATCGACCAATCGAAAAGTCAAGGGAAGTCAATTTTACGAAAATTGCATATATCCAGAAATCCCAATAACTGTCATAAGCTCTCTCCCGCTTGGAGAGCTGGCAACGTCGCCTGTAGCCGCGTGACGCAAAAGCACAGAGCGGCAACGCCGCTTTGAAACATGTAGTCCACCGCTCGTAATAACTATTTTCCAATCTGTGTCGCAGCCCAAGCTCTAGCGTTTGAATAATTTTTAATATGATGGTAAAAATCCACAACTTATTTTTCCCAGAATAAAAACTGTCCTTTTGTACAAGTTTTATTATCGACTAGCACTGATAGTATAATGTTTGTTTGTTTTTTTGTAACTTTCAATAATTGCTAGTTATTTTTCGACCATTTCCGATTGAGCTGAGATTTTGCATCTTTTAGTTCTGGTCACAATACAATAATATGGTGACAGCGAGCTGTTCTGATGATGAAGTCAGACGTTTTTGTAGACGTTTACAATTACTGTAGTACAGGTCGCTGCTTAAATACTAAAGTGTCACAAATCAAAAAATGTGAAAATCGTTTTTAGTGCAAAAACGTGATCTAAAATGGTCATTTTATATAATAAAAATTTGATCCTTTTAATTATAGCACTATAAATAACTAAAACATACAAGTTTCTGTTTAGCATTTTTGCACTTTGCAGGCAAACTTCAGAGCTAAACTGCCATTTTATCAATTGCGACTTGATTTTTGACAGAAGCGCGCATAGCTTATATGCAAAAGGGCCACATTTCAAAAAACTACCGGTTTTTTAATTAAAATTTATATTCAAAAGTGCCATTTTTTAGAATGTGTCCGTATCGAGTATAAAATAAACGTATGTATAATACTATTTATTAAACAAAGGTGCCACATTTTAGAATGCGTCGGCTTTGAATATAAAATGTATATTAGTACAATATTGTTTTCTATACACATTTCAAATGCGTTTGTTTTGAATAATAATTTTAGTTCGTTAAAATATTGCTTTTTATACATAAGTACCACATTTCGAAATGCGTTTGCGTAGAATATTATTTTTACGTGAATTCTAATATAATTTATAAGACATAAATGCCATTTCTTGGTTATTATGTCAAAAAAATTAAACATGGCGACATTTTTGACTTGGAATCTCTTACTGTTGGAAATTACTGTACCTACTATTCAAGATAAAACAAATTTGAAATAATCAAAGAACTTATTAAGAAAATATTAACATAATTTAAAGCGATGTAATACGCTAAATTTATAAGCTTATTAATAGAGATAATAATCTATCTAATAATCGGTCGTTATGTTTAGCGTTTGTAGACTACGAAAAATAATTTAATTCAGTGGAAACCTGTGTAAAGCTATGGTTATTCCAGCGGTGCCGTATTGACTACCAATACATTGTAGTGTTGAAATGCTTGTACAACAACGCCACCGTGTCAGTCCGGGTGCAGGAGCAGTGTACGAAAGCGATTTCTTTGAAGAGAAGCGTTAGACGGAGATGTTATTATATCCGTATACGAACTAAAGTCACCGACATACCCAAGAGGAGTAGCTAGTTGACGCGGCTGTGAGCGGGGTAGGTACATGGCTTAAAGAACTGATGGTCGTTGGGTAGAATGAATGGAAAGATGACCTGATAAAGGTTGCTGGGAGGCATTGGGTGCACACTGCACGAAATAGATCATTAGAATTGATTTTACGAAGAAGGCTAATGTTTAGCAATGGAATGTTCTATGGCTGAAATTATAAAGATGACGAAGTGATTAATATGTTTGAGTTAATAACAACTGGGTTGTGATTTAGGTACTCATTGATTTTTAGAAAGACAGATTTAGCAGAAAATATATAGTTTTATTAATTATTAAACACTTATATACTTGTAGTTAAATAGATTTATGAAGCCTTTATAGTGACTTTATTATTATTTTTGTGTAGCTAGTAATAATGTTGAACTCAGTTTAGAGATCAACATCAAATTACCTCTTATTTTGCCCCAATAACTTTGTATAAAAATAGTTTTTGGTTTTTTAAATAAATAGCGAATTATTTTAGTATTATCAAAAAAAAATATTAGCATGCTTTCGATATTGTATAATATTTGTTTTATTAATAGGTTTTTTACATCAGACGAAGAAGTGAAGGAAAAATCTAAAGAAAACTCTTATTTTTGTATAATATGTGGCCTTTTATCGATAACTTTAATTTACGTTTAAATATTTTTTTATATGCAAAAGGGACACATGTGGTATTTTACGCCAATAGGTTAAAGTTACAGCAAAACGAAAAATATAGATAGATACAGCTTAAAATTACGCTTCTAGTGATCCAAAACTCATAACTAATAAAAATAAAAATTTCTCAGAAATTAAAAAAATATTTTTTTAAAACTTTGATTGGCTCTCCTGAAAAAACAGAAATTTTGAAATATGACCGTTTAGTATTTAAGCAGCGAGTGTAGGTACATTATTTTGATATATCTCGCGGGGTTCAGCCAGCGTTTGCAATGTAAGCGCAAAAAATGTGTTTATTTACGACATCACATTAGAAACCTCTAAAATTATCAGTATTTCTCTACTATATTAAGCATGTATTATACATAAAAACCTTCCTCATGAATCACTCTATCAATAAAAAAAAACCGCATAAAAATCCTTTGCGTAGTTTTAAAGATTTAAGCATACATAGGGATATAGGGACAGAGAAAGCGACTTTGTTTTATAGGTACTATGTAGTGATGAACTATCCCTACGTAATAAAGCAGGTGGCATTAATACTCCTTGGTAGAATAGGAAGTAAAAACTCTTTGTCTGTCAAAGTAATTTTTTTAAAAAACTTGCGTGTTCGGCGGTTGGCGGGACTCTGCTCTGTGTCACAGAGTGGCGGGTAATAGGTAATATACCTATTAGAACACAATCAGCCACCAAAACGTAGTCTGTTATGTATGCGCCATGTTCTTTGAACATTATGTAACAAAAATGACAGGATCATTGAACCGATTCTTACTAAAATCTTGGGATTTATATAACCCGCTGAATATATTATTATTCATACGTACCTATTTTGTTCAACTGCGGGTTTTGCTATGGTTAGAAGTGTTAGTGATGATGCTGAACTATCATCCTTCGAGAAAGTTATACGCAAATCCGACTGGTCGTTCCAGATTTTTTCCAGAATTTTTCCCTACAATTTATCCAAGAAAACGTTGTGAAGTGAAAGAGGATTGAGAAAGGGATGATTAGATGGTTTGGGCATGTGGAGAGAATGAATGAAGAAAGATATTGACAAAACAGGTATATAAGGCGAGTGTGAAAGGGAGCGTTGGAAGAGGAAGACCTCGGCGTATTTTCCTGGACCATATTGGAAACGTTTTGACAAAAAGCCGGGTCAAGAGTACTCTAAACCGACGAGCATGCATGAGGAATGTGATGAGAGTGAATGCTAAAGAAGTATGTCAGGATCGTAGCAAGTGAAAAGCCGTGATCTCTGCCTACCCCTTTGGGAAACAGGCGTGATTTTATGTATAAATGTATGTATGTATGATAAAGTATGTAGTTATGTAAGTACTTACTGTTTTCTTTGCCTAATATTTTTCACAAGATTATCAAAGATAACGTAGATAGGTAAAATTGATAAAATAGGAAGGTTTACTTACTGTTTTATTTCTCTTATATTTTTAGCATGTTTTCTTAGGGTACGTAACCATTATCTCTTTTTGTTTTTTTTTTTTGAAATATTACCCATCTTTTTTCAATTCGTAAATAATCTTTCCGACCGCTGCAATGACGTCAAACACACGTCTGTCTCTGACAGTAGTCACAGGGGTACTGACTACTGACTAAGCCATGGGCGATGCGTGCTCCGCCTTAGCTTTTCGAATAAATTAATGATATAAATTATGTATAATTACTTATCAAAAATCTATTCTAATAGAATTGTAGATCTACATATTACCTATCTTTAACAATAAATCACAAGTTGATTTTAATAGTAGGTATATAAAATATTTCGATCATAAATTCTAAAACGTATCATTTAGAAATAATATTTTTATCGTGAAAAGTTTCTGCTATTATGTTTTCAGCTTAATAGAAATGTAGGTAGGAACCTGAAGTAATATACTTATAAAAATAGGAGATGTGGCTTGTTCAGAAGTATTTTATTTTTCGTTTGGAAAAAGAGCAATCGTCGACTGGGAGCCCCTTAAGCTAAGTGAAAGAATGCAATGAAATGAAATCAGAAAAGTATCAGTAATACTTTCAGCCGTCAAATAATTATATATTATATATATATATATCTTTAAAGGGGGTAATATTAAGCCAAACATTATATTTGTCGCATGCCCACATTTTGCAGTAATCGACAATGGTAAAAAATAAACTCTCTTGCTTATAGCTTATATCCACCTAAACGTACGATAAAAGTTTTATAAATTAAAGAGCAGTCTGTGATACACTTCACGCGCTCAGTTCACGACTAATTATTCCGCTGCATTAAGGAATTCCCTTTGCTGCGTCAAACGCTGGAAATATTGAAATTTCGAGTGTTTTACTTTCTTATTTATAAAAAAAAAACGTTGTTATTAAACAACATAAAAATAACTAGCGACCCGCCCCGGCTTCGCACGGGTAGCATGTTATCATATAAACCTTCCTCCTGAATCACTCTATCTATTGAAAAAACCGCATCAAAATCCGTTGTGTAGTTTTAAAGATATAAGCAAACATACATACATACGCGGGAAGCGGAAAGCGACTTTGCTTTATACTATGTAGTGATATCAAAAAAATCCTGCTGACCGACATGGAACCTTTTAAAATTTGCTTATTTAAACTTAGCGGGTTTATGAGAAAACCTTGCATAGAAGATATAGTACTAAAATGTCTTTTCCGTCACAAAAATATAATTTCAAAGTAAAAATTCGTAATGTAATTTCGTGACTCGGATTTCTTGTGATATCAAATCGTCCCTACACTCCATTAGTATTCTTTCTCCGTCTACCCATCTCATACCTCCAAAGTTTAATTGACTCTCTAAATTTGTCAAAGAAAAATTATCCAATCAAATGTAATGTTGTTACTTGTACCATTATTCCTGTTACCATTACTTACCTACTCGTAGGTATTTCAAATTTAAAAGCCTTAAGAATCGGATGGTTGCACATATTTGGTTAAACCTCCCATACCTTGCTCATATTATAAACACATATTATATTATAGGTACTTATACCTAATTCTTATAGTCTTGACACTGTTTATAGTCTAATCTAAATACTTCAACCTGCCTAGAAAAGAGCAAAGTCTAAGATCTTAGCTCGTTTTAATTAAGTGTTGAGCAAAACATTTTTGGCTCTTAGAATGTAAAGCGGTTGCCAAAATCGCTATAACATTACTAAACCTCGGAAATTTTGTAGTTCTAAATGATTTTAGCTTTATACGTCTGAAAAACCTAAAATTACGGAAACATTCCCTGAAATTCAAAATTATCATTTCTCTGAAGAATCTCGAGATATTTGTGTAGGACTCCAATCCCATGGATTATGGGGATTTGTCAGTTGTTTCGCTTTACTAGACGTTGAATTCGGCTCACTTGTGCAATGTTGACAGATATTAAGAGTTTCATGAAAGTCGCTGAATTGAATAATTGTTTCAGTGAAAGGTTTTGTTCTGGTTTTAATTTTAAGGCAGCGCTTGTCTAGAGGCAAAATAATAGAGTCTCCTCTATTATTTCTCCCTTCTGACGTAACATTTTTATAACAATGTAAATAATCTTAGGAAATCCTGGTTTTTAAAAGATTTGTTTTTAAAAGTTCGCTGGGTTAGCTAACTCGGCGAATTGCGTATTGCTTTAGCATAAAGTAGTGATAAATAAAATACACAGAAAAATAGAAAAGTGGCGACACAAGCGACTCTCTGCGGCCGCGAAATAAACTAAGCTGAAAGATTGCTCCCTCATGCGCGACTTGTTGAAGGGTGTAACCGTGATTCTAACTCCAGAGCTTTTACACAGATGGCAGCATAAACGTTTTTAGTTCCACGCGTTACCAAACCTTACCTATAGAACATTTTAACTATTATTATTATTTCTATTAGAACTTTACTAGTACAAAACTGTATATAACAATATAGGTTTTATATATATAAAACCGTATATAAACAACATCAAAAAGTTTGCTAATGTTTAAGTACCTACAAATAGTTTCATGAATAAAAATTAATAGTAAGTAATAGATTTAGTTTTTTGTTAATACATAATAATGTTGTAAATCAATAAAATATAAAACATTTGTCAGCTCCTTTATTAACCGTGTGTCGATAAGTCAAAGATTATTACTCCACGTGACAGTACCTTCGCTTATTGTTAAGAGGAATAGAAAGCAATCTCATGTCAACTCTGACAAACTGACAGACAATCCCATTGTTTTATTAAATTGAGCACGAGGTGTTGGTGTCATGAACTCGCGGCATTAGGCAATTTCCTTATAGCCCTATATGGCACTTCAAAGTAGGTACTCAAACAATAATAACTCAAAAGATCGCAGTAATTTTACAAATAGTCTAAATGTCTTGGGCCCTGTTTATTTCAAAGTCAAAGTCAAAGTCAAAGTCAAAAATCATTTATTTCAATAAAATCACAAGGATCACTTTGAAACGTCTTAGGAACTAGGTGAAGCTACGCCGATTCTACGCGACCAAGCCTAGAAGAATCAGGCAACAAACACGGCTTGGGGTCTACCTTTTTTTTAATGATCCTTTTCTTAAAGCTATGTAGAGCTCCAGTGTGATGCCAATCGAACAAGGTGAAGGCTCAAACAAGAATAATAATTAAAAGTACTACTCAAGTACGTAAACAATTAAAAATAATAATAACTAAAGAGCCTCAGCACAAATTCAAAGATCATCACACGCTACACTTGATTTAGAAATAAAACTTAAAGATAACATAACTATTTGCTTAAAAATAATTAAAGATAATTAAAGGTAGACAAATGTTACACAAAAAAAAAATAGTGCAGATTAAGTAAATTAATATTTAGCCGTCGAGTGGCAGATTACGACGATTAAACCTTACCATGAACGGAGACACTTATTACTAGCATTTACTCGTTGATTCAGAGTATTATTTGTGTTTACTCATTCGATTCGACTTTATAGTAAAACAGTAAAATTCCTAAAAATCAAAAGAAAATTTTCGGAAAAAGTAGCCTATGTCCGTCTTAATACTTTCAACTATCTCTACCTATGACATTTCATGACAATCGGTCCAGCAGTTTTGCTGTGATAACGTTACTTAAGACGGAGTTACTTTTGCATTTATAACATTAATAATAGAGTCTCGAAAGATTTTTTCGCAGGTCCAGTTATGGCACTCTTCAGAAATTATCCAAATCTGGTCTCATCAGAAATCTGTACAAAGAATAAAGATATCTTAGTTATATGTGCCAATACGGTTGATAATGGTGCGATTTTGGTTTGGTCATGGTCGCTCTTGGACTTTTTTGATTTATAAAAGTCGTATAAACTTACAAACTTAAAAAAAAAACTCTATTTAAACAAGTATTCAGAGTTCGGATAATGATCCAACTTAGTTCTGCAGAGTTTCCTCATTATTATAATACAAAGTTATTCCTAAGTGCAAATCTTCGTTGACCTATCTAACTTAAGGAACTACTGTTCCTACAACATATATTATTACCTAAGTAGTTTTGTAGAGTTATGCACTCAAAGTTTTTGAGAGGCAAGTATAGGCAAGCGGTCAACTCCTGCCAGCACTTTACTTAATTAACTAGTTTAGTCAAGCCACTCGATTAGAACGCTTGTCTAACGACTAAGGACTTAACTCTTAGTTAGTTTGAGGTTAGAAGTGTTACCTTAATCGGATAATCTAGATATGCTAGGTTGTTACCTACTCTAGACTAACAGTTTTAGGGTTTATTAACTTTTTTAGTATAGTACCATGAGTTTTAATTCCAAAAAAGTTCGAGGAAATTCTTCACGAGAGTCACGTACGAGTGACCATAAAGCTCGTTAAGGTGATTCTTCAAATTTATCGGTTTTTGTATCGGTCTAGTCTACCCAGTTTAGTCGGAAAATGTAATAAAAACGCCTTATCTTAAAAACTTTCAAATACTTAATAAAAAAACATACAGGCGAATTGAGAACCTCCTTTTTGAAGTCGGTTAACAAACTATTTCTAATTTAGACAAGTACTTAGGTACTACTAAAACAAAAACCAGCGCTTACCAGCCAAGTGACGACCTCGGTGGCGTGGTGGCTGAGTGCAAGAGGTGCGGGTTAGATCATCGCGGCGACAGAAAATGTTTGTATGATCTTTAAATCGTTAAATATATTCTGCGAGTCTGGATAGCATGGTACTAGTAATTTCTGATAACCACAATACAGGGAATGCGAAAGAGGGGTCAGAACTATGATGTGTGTGACTGTTAGGTGTTTTTGTAGCATCCTATAAAAGCCAGAATCAAATGTCAAACGGCAGTTTAGTCACGTTTCGGCTTTGCGTTACCAGAGCGGCGCGGTGCGGCGGCGGCGTGCCGGCCTAATAACATTGCGGTGTGGTCAAGCCTTTATGAGTTTCATTTTCAATTCCATCGACGCGGCGCATGTACCTACGTGGAATTTCATTTTTGAACATTTGAATGCCGGCTTTTTGAACATTCTACGGAGAAGCATTCAGTAGGAATGTCACAATGATATTTCGGGTGCCTTGTATAGAATGCCGTCCGCAACGCACCTGCATGCAAGCTCCCAACGTATGACTGCCGCGTATGTAGGTAGATATCCACGTAATAGGTAGGTTACTTGAAACACATGTGATAAACTACTTATAAGTATAACTCGTAACTTGGTCTTACTTGAGAATAAGTAGGTATATAAGTTGGTGTAACTTCAGTGTTTATGAGTAAGAGAGATAACGAATTATGGTGTGCATCATGATACATGCATAATATATGCATGACAGATTAAAAATAATTAAATGATATTATATAGGTAGGTACATGGTTAAAAAAGATGGTAAATGAAGAAAATGTGTTGTGCTGTTCTCACCGTGGAACAAGGATAGGAAGGTGAAGATGAATAACATAGGTCATTGTACCAAAGAGCTTTTAAAAAACGTTGATTCCTTTACTAATGTGCATCCGTTTTATTCTCGAGCATGTTTCGACCATAGACCAATTTGTAAATTTTATTTCTGGCGTACGATACGCCTATTAGGACCTTCTTGATGGCTGTCTGTCGAGTTCTTTCAACGTCTATTTAAAAGCAACTGATATCTTTAAACTATGCTTACCATGTCAATGAAAAAACAACGGTAACGTCTTCGAAATAAGATGCACGGTAAGTAACAAAAAAGCAAAGCAAAGTTGCTACTTCAACTTCGAGTATTTATGGTAACACATAATGCCCAGGTTAAGCTGATCTCTCGATTGCCTTTGAGTAAAAGTAAAATTAAAAGTTGCATAGTCTATTTTATATTGGCTTAATGTATGCCTGTTGTGTTATGATGTCGGCATGAGAGGGGATAAATTTATTTTAAAGTGGTGAATACATGGGGGATATTTATGGACTTATCGGAAACTAAATGCCATATACAATCCCTAAAAATATTAATGAAAGGAAATGTATGGTTTAAGGCAAACGTTTTTGGCTTTTTATCTGGAAATTATACCTTAGTTGTCGATAATAAATATTATTTTATTGTAACATTTAAAGACACTGTGATAAATTGTTTTTTTTTAATTTGTTCTATTATATTGTGTAGAGAATAGTCCAAAGTTTAGTCTTATATAAATTGTATTTATGTAGAATTAATATCTTTTTCATAAAACATAGAAAACAAATATCGTCTTTTGACTTTTCGATTAGTAGAAACATTTCAATGCATTTTTTTTTTAATTTTCAAAACATTATTATTTAATTGGGGTTTCTTTAGTCTCTGTCTACTATTGGGTTCATCATTATTATCTTATATTTGTGTGTAGACAAACTCATACCCCAATATCTCGTAAGTAGGTGGCAATTATTGAATTTTCGCTTAATCACATTAACCAATTTGGCCATCTTTGTGCGTTCGACAGCCACTACTCTGATATACCGCTGTGTAAGATAACATCTGTTAATTTAGAATTTACTACAACAATCGGCTTGTTATTGAACGTCAGAATTACTAGCTATAATTTATTGTCTACATGATAGGCTATGAAATGGCTATTCAGAAAGATCAATAAATCATAATGTGGACACGTGACATGATGTTGTGTCATAGGCGTTTACTATGTTGCTCATACAAATCAGTTGTTAATGCTTGATTGCTTACAGGCTTTCAAATTATTAATTAATTATATAGGGTGTATTACGACTCCCGAAAGCTGCATAAGCTATCTCTACCAATTAGTGAAACCGAAATTGCTTAATTCTGACGGATGTCTAATTTGTGGCTGGTTTTAAAAAACTAAAAATCTATTTTCCAGATCAAATCCTATGATACCTAATGGCAATGATGCAGTTAATTAGAGGACCCAAACATAGCCGCTAATTAACTGAATGCAATAAATAAAATACGATTTTCATCCAGGCAACTTAATTTATTCGCTTTTTTCTGCTTGGTCTGAACATTCAGTGAAAATTTTTGGGACTGCATGCCTTTTAAAACTAATTTATCAAGAATACTTGATCTGTGTCAAGAGGGTTTATTTTCATAAAATAAAATCGATTTAAAACGTTTGATTGTTTTGCCAAGGAGAAACAAACTGATAACCTGGCTGATACCTGAGTAAATAAATAGTACGCTCTTAACAAACTGCACAAATAGAGTCGCTGAGTCATCGCTTTGATTATTCACAAGATTAGACAGTAGACACCCAAAGTAATAACTGTAACAAGGCTCATACTTCCCGATAAGAGTCAGTAGCCATAGCATGTTCCTTGCCATCCAACTTCAAAGTGGCGATTTCAAACAAATGCTGCAAAAACAATAAATCACATCAACGGGTACCGGAGCGAGAAATAAACGAAACCGAGCTAAACTTTCATTTCACTCGCGCGACGCCGAGCGTCCTCTACTTCTACGTTCGAAAGGTACTGTTGGTTTTCGATAGTAATTTCCTGTAAGTAATGGCTGCCTTCATAAGTTCAGTTTTTTTTCAACACAATTTAATTACATACCTTTTGAGAAATTTCTCACAAAGAAGTAAAGGAACTGCTGGTTACGAGTAAGATTAATTCCTTCTAATATATATATATATACATATGCTAGCTGTCCCGACAGACGTTGTCCTGTCAAATGTCAATAATCCCACAGAAAAAAGCACTTTCCGTTTTTCCCGATCTTTACGCCACCCTTATCACTTAGGGGTATGAAAAATAGATGTTGGTCGATTCTCAGACCTACTCAATATGCTCACAAAATTTCATGAGAATCGGTCAAGCCGTTTCGGAGGAGTACGGTAACTAACATTGTGACATGGAAATTTTATATATTAGAAGAAGATATATATTTAAAAAAAAACCTTATTAGCTTAGTATAAGTATGTAGATAAAAAGTATCATTATAAGAGACTATCACAGAGTCATTATCCACGCAGTAGAGAAAAAAACTTTGAAATTGGAACAGCCATTACCAAGTTTTCATGTAGGGTGTATGTGCCTTCATTACGTTCATAAATTACCTTCCTTTCTTGAGGCCGAATTTAAAACAAAAGTGGGTAAGCATGGTATGAGCCCCGTAAAGTCCTTTGTTAGAAGAGTACCTAGAGGAGATAGCCAAGAAACTAGTCCAACTTTGCGCTTCGACGAAACGAAGACTTCGAAAGAAACGAAAGCCAATCATCATCATTAGACGTTCAGTGGTGGACATTGTCGACTGTTTCAAAGGAAAAAGCTCTGACTAGTTAAATTTTCCGTTTATCTCTTAATCTTACTGATGCAGTAAGTAGTTCTCCTATTCAACCGAATTACCTTTATTTCCTTTTATCACACTTAGCTCAGTTAGCTCAGTTATTCAACAATGGTACGATCCAGAACGTTCATGTAAACAGATCCGGCACAAAAGGACGCATTAACCCTGGACACAGTGTCAGAGATTGTTCTTAACGCTCTAAATGTTGCACGAACTCCGACCGTAGGTAACTTCTCTCTCAAGTTGGAAGATAAAAAATTAAGTGCCCGGTCTGTTTGAACGGTTCAATTGAAAGTTTCCCGGTAGGTTCTCTTTGTGAAAATTTTAAAGTGTTTTAGAGTAAGTTTTTTTTAAAACTTACTGACAGTTTTAAAAGGATTCATTTCAGATAAACTTTTCGTAGATGTAGGTACCTACATCTATCCAAATAGAATTCATGAAAGAATACATCAAACTAGTCTAATTAAACCATATATAAATTAGGCCTGGTAGGTTTATTCTTATATTTTCTGGATTAATTTTAGTTACCGGACAGGTTTTGAAAATTTATGCCAATCCTGCAGATGAAGCTATGGTCGCTAAGTGCCGTGTACCTACCTACATCCAACTAATAAGTGTTTAATGAAATGAGGGCCGATGACAAAGCAGTAAGCGCATCTCCGTATCAAAACTAAGTCCTAAGTAAGCTAAGTGGCTGTTATAAAGTTTCATAAGTATGTATTTACAAAAAGATTTGAAAAAAGTATAATTAGTATTCTATCAGAAATCTGTTTCCCGTTGTACAGCTTTGCTTAGTTTGGGGCTAGATGGTGATGTATAAAATGTCCATGAAAATTTTTGTTTTATGAAAACTCTGTTGATATAAGTCAATCTAATTTTAGGACTTCAAAGACGAGAGGTTGTTTGCCGTAGCTCACACACGACACGGTAGTATAAAATAAATACTCGTTTCATGCAGTCTTTTTTGTCTCTTACACCTACAAACCCATTAAGCTCCATCAAATAACCTCTAGATTCTACAGTAAAGTGTGGTTTTAGTTATAGCGCCGTCAATGGTATTTTTTTTTACTACTTAGAGGACGTACCCATACTACGTAACCCATTTTTACGTTTTTTTACCCCGCTCCCCCTCCCCCTTGGTGTATGGCCTACAATGTTGACTATAATACTACAACTATAAATAAATGAATGCTCAACAATACCGTTGGACAAAGGTACTATTAATGTACCTAATAACGTTTATGGAATATGGGACGCGTTGAACCGGAGTTTGAAATAACAACACGAATGCAAAATTCAGGAGTGTATCAGCAATGGAAATTGATATGGAGACTAAATAAATATTACATCACTGCCAGTCACTGAAATCCGGACACACTGGTAAAAAAAAATTGCGATCACGAATGTAATATACCTAATATCTGGATACTTGCGCCTTGCATTAATGATGCTAAATTATTATTCAAAGAAAAGGTCCAGTAGGCTGAGTTATCGATTTTAAACAGAACCTGCGTAGCGCGAGCGTAGTGTAACGAAACGTAGCGTTGTTCAATCTTCGTTACACTGTTTTTTTTTGGGTTAGGAGCGCTTCTTACACCCTATTCTAGAATTAGATAACCTAGTGATCTCTCTTTTTTCTCTCTCTCTCTCTCTCTCTCTATAGTTAATATTTTACACTCTCTGCGCCTAAATAAGGACGCGCTAAAATTCGAGATATTTATGAAACTCAGAATTGTCTAAACTATCTTAATTAACTAAACAGATGCAAAATTATAAAAACAGGAACAACCATAGCGCAAAAAAAAACTGCTCTTTCTATTTCTGTATTTATAACGTCTATGGTTGGCTATGGTTTTCACAATATCGCCAGTCAAGTGAAGCGTATTACTACGCATTAAAATAAAAAACGCGAGTTTCGATGCGATGACTTTGTCAATTTTAATTGCGAGCGATAACTTGAGTTGTTCTGATTTTAGATCCGTGTGTAGCCCACTCATCCCGGCCAGTAGATTTGCATATGAAAGCCATAACTCCGCGACATGGAAAATTTAATCTTCCTTGTAATTAAATAAAGCCCCTTCGCATCGCTGACCTAATTAACAACTGACGGCGAATTTACATGGCTTGCTAATCAAATTTATTTTTTGTTTCAGGTAAGCTTGCAAGCTTGGGTGACCGTGAGTAGATTATCATCAATGGTCACGTGTTTCTTTTATAAAAACCATATCGATAAACCATTATGTATAGGCAGGTATGGGTATACTTATAGGAACACTAGCTGACCCGTGCCCGCTTCGCTGTGCGTAAGACATTTCTAATACCATCGTTGACTTTTTTGTAGACGTTTTTAAGGTACAATACTGTAGTACATTATTTTGATATATCTCGTGGGATTCAGCCAGCATTTGCAATGTAAGCGCAAAAAAATGTGTTTATTTACGACATCACATTAGAAACCTCTAAAATTATCAGTGTATTATACATATAAACCTTCCTCTTTAATCACTCTATTTATTAAAAAAAACCGCATCAAAATCCGTTGTGTAGTTTTAAAGATAAAAGCAAACATACATACATACATACATACGCGGGAAGCGGAAAGCGACTTTGCTTTATACTATGTAGTGATTACTAAGGACTAGGTTTTCCCCTTTAGTTTTAGTCGAATACAAATTTTCACTCACCTCTCACAAATCTGACTGAACTCCTCAAAATTCCCATCTCGACTACTAAGGATACCTACACCTTTAGTAGATCCAATTTTAAGAAGTCACTTGGTTGATTGATTAAATATTAAAACATAATCAAATGTATGAAGCATAAATTTCGCTTCATGGTCAGCAAACATTCTGAAAGTTACGAAGAATATAACAGAAAACCACAACTGTTTTTGCGTTGCCTTTTTTGAACATGGCTATATAAAACCCCCACGTTGCAGTAGGTGCAACAGCTTTCAATAAATCGAAACGTTACCCAAAATAAGCATTCCAGGAGTTAAGAGTTCAGCCTAGTAAAATTACAAGAATGTACCAGGAAAGCATTTTACGAAGAAACGCTAAGGAGCTTCCAGCCATCTTCGAAGACATAAAGCTTGCTGGGACAGCTATGCACTCAGGGCTTGTCTTCTACAACAATTTTATTACGAAATTCTTCGGGCTTTCGTCACTTCAAATTTGAACTTTAATGACATATGAATAAGGGTGACAATTTTGTCTAATAGAAAACGCAAGCAGCAGTTTGGTCGTGGTCTTATTGTCGAATGCACATTGTTGTTTTTGCGTAATTTCGATACGAATATATCTTTATTTCTTGTTGTAAAAGATCTACTATGAGCAGATTTTTTCAGATTAAGTTGGTGTCCGATATAATTCTTACCATATTAAAATTCCAGTTTGCGCATTTGTCATTCTGATGAAGTTTAGTACAAGAGTATTACAAGTAGATTAGTTTATGGTGATATGTAACATGTTTGGGTTTTTGTATGGGCTGAGTCTACCCGGATAAGACGGAAAAAGTGATAAAAATGCATTATCTTGAAAACTTAAAAAAAAAATTGCCTTTAATTTACTTAGCTAGTATGATTACCTAACGAATTATATAAAAAATATTTAGCTATTCATAGTTTTGCTTAAAAACGAAACTAGTGTTTCGAAAAGCCTCGGGAACATAAACGGGAACGAAAACAGGAACTTAATACAACATTTGTTAAATCTAAAGCGATACGAAGTTCGCCGGGTTAGCTAGTGTTGAAACGTCGGGAAAATTAATTAATGGTTATAAGACCCATGTAACAATCAATAATTAGAATTCTTTTGACTTTTTTCCTTAATCCCTGTGTTCCACTGACTTTCATTGTATGATGTTGTTATTAGTAATTCAAGCTTAGGCAAGATCTTCATACCCACGTTGATTTATAATTGAATTGACTTGTCTGCTTTATAAAACTCCACTAAATTACCGAGACAAAACCAGAACATTAATTACTCGCAATTTATCTCAAAATCTCTACAATGCTCCTCGCCAACCAATATCTTATTAATGAAGCTGAAGAGCTTCCTCAGACGCCGATACCATTACTAATGTCCATTGTTTCAACTACATCGGACCAATGTGTAGATAAAGTAGGTGGTGGGATAAAGAGTAAGCTAACAATAGCTAGGTCTCGAGAAGCCTAAGATAAGGCCTTTGTTACTGAAAAATGTATTGCGACCGATAACTTGGCTGACTTTCAAAATTAAATTCTGTGTGGAGATTAACCTCATTTATGATAGTGGTATAGTGGTTTTCGCTCCTGTGTCGAGCTCTGTGTTTTTGATAACATGACTATTGCATCGAAGTTTGAATAGTCCCGAATGTTACACATTATGTCGCTGGGTTCTTAGTTAAAGAATGTCCCATCAAAAATATTAAAAAGCCACCGACTATTTCGATGACAGGAAATCAGAATAACACAAGTTGACAACTTATTTTTTGCATTATGCTAATATTTAAAGAAACACTATCAGAATGGCACTTATGTTTTATATTTTAAAGTTTAACGAGCGCAATCCACGTATCGAGAACCGATTTCAATGATATTAAGTATGATTGGAGAATAAAAAAAATTGATTTAACTTTTAAGAACTACCGGGGGGGGCTTATTCAAATATTTAATAAAAATATTAAATATTTATTCAACTAACTAAAATTACCGTTACCTATGTACCTATTTGATCTCAGGTACAAACTTTCCAATATTGGTTTTCTAAATAAAAAGGCAATGGAGCTAAAAACACTGAAATTCAAATTAAGCTCTTGTCTGGCTGCAGTGCGACCAATTTCAAATTAAGTGTTATGATAATGACGTCCAAAATTAGGTACGAATAATAATAATCGTTAGGTGCGCCTGTCTGTCGTTACATTTATTTTATTGTTATTAACGTAACAATACGCGGGATATTTCAAAAGGTTTATGCATGCATAAATTATTTTGTAAAATAATAGCTACGTAAATAAATTGAATAGTTGATGTAAGTACCTAATATAAAAATGGTACAGGTTGTACATTGTACTAACGAATGTTACCTACATTTATCATTTGATTATGCTGTTTTTAATTTAAATAAAGGTATTAGCATAGCATAGCGTTGTTGGTTTAAATGGTATTTTTTTTATTAAAACATAAAAATACTAACTCTAAATTTATTTCTGCAATGCATTATGTTTGGGTTGGATCGTGGAAAGATCTTTATCAGCTTTATGACATTGTACAGTATTAATTTTAATAAACCACTTTAAAATAGTAATAAATATACCTAATATTAAAGTGTAACGATAAAGTGTCAAGTCAAGTAATTATCTAGTTTTTAGATTTTTGTGAAAAAGCTACTAATTGTTTATGAAAAATTTAAATAGAATCATTTCGTAAATCATACATACAAGCGAATAATTACCATAATAATGGTATGTAAAAAATACACATAGTGTCAGTGATACCACCAATTGGTGTCCACATAAACTGTCGAAGTTGTCCTTATATTTTCAAACTAGCGACCCGCCCCAGCTTCGCACGGGTAGCATGTTATTATACATATAAACCTACCTCCTGAATCAATCTATCTATTCAAAAAAACCGCACCAAAATCCGTTGTGTAGTTTTAAAGATATAAGCAAACATACATACATATAGACGCGGGAAGCGGAAAGCGACTTTGCTTTATACTATGTAGTGATACAGAACTGGATCACGATTGGTCGCAATATAGTCTCAAATCATTTACCAACTCAAACAATACCACGTGAACACTCAGCAGAAGTCATACCACAAGCTCCTAAAGTAATATGTTACGCAAAGCTAACGTATGGATATAGCTGAGCTAGGCTCGACCTGTCCCAAGCGCGGTACAAGGTGCATCGGACTCACGAGGCGCATCGTCAGCGGGAACGTGGTCGCTTGACGTCAATCGCGCGTTTCACGGAAACTACCTAGTTTTATATTCTCATTCTTTGTTCAAACTTCGAACTTGTTTCATCTAAGATAATTAATTTGTAATCCTTTTTACTTTCGATTAAATTTAGATTTAAAATAAAAGTATTTTTTTAAAAGCTACCCTAGGCAGCGGCCTACGTATTTGGCGCAGCCGGTAGGATACTTGATTAATCTTAATCTCACGAGATCTCATCTCGCAAGTAAAAAAGAACCTACTAGTGTCGCTGTTCGAGGGTGAATCTAGAAATCGATTCTGCTACGAGACGACGAGAAATGCTGTAAGTCCTTGAATCTTTCAAGTCCTTTCTTTATCCTTACTATAATCCTTTCTTTAGTGCATTTTTATATTTTATATGTGTGTGTATTTCATTTATTGTGTGTTAGACTAAAAATCCAAGATTTTCCATCCGAGAGAATCACGGTATATTAGATTAGGTAGCAGTAGATTATCTAGAAGTAAACTCAGTGTAATTGACGAGTATAGAGATTTAGAAGATAATATGGCTAATCCGATTGATACGATTTATAAGAATCTAAGACTTGTGCCGGAATTCGATGGAAATCCGCACATTCTTACAAGGTTTATTAATCTTTGTGACCAACTTGTAGTGGCTCATTTTTCAACAGAGCCAGGTAAAGAATTAGTTAATTTAGCACTTATAAATGGGATTCTGAATAAAGTGTCGGGGTCCGCGGCTAGGCTGATTAATTCAAATGGGATACCAGAAACCTGGCAGGGTATTAGAAGCGCGTTAATTAACAATTTCGCAGACCATCGTGACGAGACCGCTCTGTATAGTGATTTATCCTTAGAGAGTCAAGGATCAAGTACCCCGCAAGAGTTTTACGAACGGTGCCAAAATTTGTTTAGCACCATAATGACGTATGTCTCACTTCATGAGACGGTAGCGACTACCATACAGGCAAAACGTGTCCTGTACCAAAAGTTAACCCTTCAGGCTTATTTACGAGGTCTCAAGGACCCACTTGGATCTAGGATACGTTGTATGCGACCCGAGTCTATGGAGAAAGCCCTGGAATTTATCCAGGAAGAGCTCAACACTTTATACATGCAAGAGCGTAGTGGTGGTTCATCTATTAGTAGAAAGGATTGGCAGCAGCCGACCTCTAACGCATCGAAGTTCAATCTCCCTCTTAATAACTTCACTCCTAGACTGACAAACGGACATGGATTTAGACCAATGAATCAACAAATGTTTAACATGCCCGGTCCATCAAGACCGAACCCCATGCAGGCTCATCCTAACCAAGGTTGGAGGCCTAACCCCATGTCCCAATCGCAACCACCACGTGGGCCAACTCGCACTCAGCAGATGTTCCGTGCCCCTCCACAGAATTATAACCCACAGAGTAATGCATTTAGAATGCCCTATAGACCTCAGCCACAGCAACCACAAAATTATGGCAATGCCCCGCGTCCTACTCCAATGAGTGGTGTTAGTAATTATGTTGAAAGACGTTTACCGACGTTTGCGTTGACAGGACATGACTGGCGAAAGCACGGGAATCCACCCCCGACTAACTATTTTAAGACACGCGAAGTTAACTTCAACGAATCTGACGGATACGATAGTAACTACTATTACTGTGACGACTATGACGGCTATCCTGAGTACTACCAGGACTACTATTCTTGTGAACAATATCCTGATTATTACCCATGTGATCAGTATTCCTATCCAGAACCACCGGTGGTAGAGGAAGTGCCAGCCGATGAAAATTTTCAACAGGATTCGAAGTTAGAAAAGCCAAAATAGAAGTAAATTTTCATATCCAAAGGCAACTAGGCTATATTCAAATAGCGAATCCTCCTCTTAAGTTTTTAATCGATACAGGCGCTAATCAATCTTTTATCAGCCCTGATGCTGTAGAAAGATATTTCCGTCACATTCCTTTAAATTACGATCCCTTTGAAGTGACAAATGTGCACGCGACTAGTAAGAACGATTATTCAATTACGTTGCCTTGTTTCAATGAATTTAACGACCCGAATGACATGACTTTATATATATATAAATTTCATAACTATTTTGACGGACTTTTAGGCTTTGATTTACTTGACGTATGGGACTCTAACATTAATCTGAAAAATAGTTACTGATGACTCGTAATACGCAGATACCTATTCAGATGTACGACTCTAGAAACGTTAATTTATATGAAGAAATTATTCCAGCTAACTCTACGAAGATAGTTAGGTTACCGATAAACACACTAGACGGTGAAGTTCTGATAGAGAACCAGACGATTTGTAATTGCCTTATTTCAGATTGTATAACGACGGTCCAGAATAACCGAGGCTGGGTAGAGATTACTAACCCGACTTCTAATGATGTTATATTTTCTATGGATCGTCCTGTAGAAGCTGAAATATTTAATATTGAATGTGACAGTACTGAAATTTTATCAGACCGCGAAAAGGATGTTTTATCTCGACTTCGGACAGATCATCTTAATCCGGAAGAACTTGCTAATTTACGACGTTTATGTGCAAACTACGCGGACGTGTTTTATCTTGAGGGTGAACCACTTACATTCACTAACAAGATCAAACATAAAATTAGGACTAATGATGAAATTCCAGTACATACTAAGAGTTATCGCTATCCTTACGTTCACAGACAAGAGGTCAGAGATCAAATCAATAAGATGCTTGACCAAAATATTATAAGACCTTCAGAATCTGCATGGAGCTCTCCGATTTGGATTGTACCCAAAAAGGCAGATGCTTCAGGCAAAGTTAAATGGCGTCTTGTCGTGGATTTCAGGAAAGTTAACGAGAAAACGATTGATGATAAATATCCAATTCCGAACATAACAGACGTACTAGACAAACTAGGCAAATGCCAATATTTCACGACTCTTGATTTGGCCAGTGGATTCTACCAAGTAGAAATGGACCCTTCCGATGTTCATAAAACAGGGTTCAATGTAGAGAATGGGCATTACGAGTTTTTAAGGATGCCAATGGGCCTCAAAAACTCACCATCAACCTTCCAGCGTGTGATGGATAATGTCCTGAGAGGACTCCAGAATGAAATCTGCCTAGTCTATCTCGATGACATAATTATTTTTAGTACTTCCCTTCAGGAACACATTATTAACTTGGACAAGGTTTTCAGCAGATTGAGAGAATCGAACTTCAAAATTCAAATGGATAAATCTGAATTTTTGAAGTTAGAAACTGAATTTTTAGGTCATGTAATTTGTAAAGAAGGTGTAAAACCTAACCCTAATAAAATTAAAGCAATTGAAAATTACCCCATTCCAAAGACTACCACTGAAATCAAACGTTTTCTCGGATTACTCGGTTATTACAGGAAATTTATTCCAGATTTCGCTCGTATTACCAAGCCACTAACTCAATGTTTAAAGAAAGGTTCTAAAATCAAGCTAGACCAAAACTACACCAACTGTTTCGAACATTGTAAGACGCTCTTAACAAATGACCCGATCTTACAATATCCAGATTTTACGCGAGAGTTCATCTTAACTACAGATGCATCTAACGTAGCTATAAGTGCCATTTTATCTCAAGGCACAAAGAGTTCAAATAAACCGATCGCATACGCATCGCGAACTCTCAATTCAAGCGAATTAAATTACAGCACAATCGAAAAGGAGCTTTTGGCTATTGTTTGGGCAACTAAATACTTTAGACCTTATCTTTATGGACGAAAGTTTCTAATCCTAACTGACCATAGACCTTTACAATGGGTAGTGAATTTAAAAGATCCTAGCTCACGACTTACAAGATGGCGTTTGAAACTTAGCGAATATGATTATAGAGTCGAATACCTACAAGGTAAGTGCAACACAAATGCTGATGCACTATCGCGTATTGAGATTAATAACGAAGAGCTCATGTCAATTGCAGTAAATCCATCTGAGACTAATCCCGCGTTGGACGAGTCTAGAACTATAACAGCTACTGAAACTGAAGCTGGTTCTAGAACCGCCACTGTTCACACGAATAATGAAAGCCCCATCTTGGAAGTACCAATTACTGATGACCCTTTAAATAAATTCACGAAACAGCTTATATTTAATGTTGTAGGTGACATTAAAGGACGACCAATGGTCACCAAGCCTTTCGAGACGCACACACGTACTACAGTCCAAATATCTGAATCTAATGTAGAGGAAGATGTTATAAATGCAATCAAAGAGTACGTCCACCCTAAGATAAAGACCGGACTACTAATAAACCCCTATTTGGCTATGTACACTATTATACCTATTATACAGAAAACCTTTAAAAATTCGGCTATGAATCTTACACTGACTAAGACTGAATTAGAAAACGTTAGGGAATATTTGAGACAGCAGGAAATTATAAACAAGTATCACGATGGCAAGACAAACCATCGCGGTATCAATGAATGTTATTTAGCGTTATCCCATAGATATTATTGGCCAAAAATGAGAGAGCAAATAAGTAAATTCATAAATGAATGTACTATCTGTGGTCAAGCGAAATATGATCGCAGCCCGATAAAACAACAATTTAAAGTGGTACCACCCGCTACTAAGCCATTTGAACTGATCCATTTAGATCTATTGACTATTCAAAGCGAGAAATTCATTACAATCGTAGACGCATTCTCCAAATATGCACAAGCATATCACTTAAGAGACGGCACTGCCGTAAGTGTAGTACAAGCTTTATTACATTTTTGTACTCATCACGGAATACCTATCACTATAGTAACCGATAACGGAACCGAATTTACAAATCAGCTTGTGGCAGAATTTATGAAGATGCATAATATCCAGCATCATAGAGTTGCTCCTCATACACCAAATGAGAACGGTATAGTTGAGAGATTCCACTCAACGATACTGGAACATCTCCGTATTTTAAAATTAGGTCAGAAAAACGAATCTGTAATTAATTTAATGCCCTACGCCCTTTTGGCATATAATAGTAGTATTCATAGTTTTACAAGGTGCAAGCCAATAGATGTAGTTACAGGACATTATGATCCTCGTGATCCTTTCGACGTAGATCTCTCAGCTCACTTACTACAACAGTACATGACCAACCACAAAGACAAGATGACTAAAGCTTATAACGCGATTCATGAAATGTGTAGCACGACTCGTAAAGTTATCTGTAAGGATAACCGAAACAAGGAACGAGAACCAGAGGCTGAATACTCTCCCGAGCAACAGATTTTCGTTAAAAATCCGTTTGCTTCTAGACAAAAGTTAGCCCCTCGTTTTACTCATGACGTCGTAATGGCAGACCTCCCTATTCATATTTACACTAAGAAAAAGCGAGGTCCCATTGCCAAATCTAGGTTGAAGCGTCTCCCTAAAAGCGCCCAATTGTTACAGGATCCTTCTTATAATTCACCTGCTCCTGGCACCAGCTCTGATGCAGGAGATAAAACTTGAAAGTCTCGATGACGGGCCTAGCATTTTACCTTTTAAGTTAGGCTCAGCTAAACTCGTTTCCCACTACCATTCCTTTCTACAAAATGTAAATCTCCAAGACTTGCAAGATAAAGTAAATTCAGTAGCTCTCATCTAAATAATCAAACAAATTCATTATTTGAACCTTACATAGATTATTTGAAGAAAAAGCTTGCAGGTGTACTTAATCAATTAGAAACATTTGAGATAAAGCGTGTAAAAAGAGGACTCGTAGATGGTCTCGGATCGGTAGTTAAGAGTATCACGGGTAATCTTGATTATACAGATGCATTGCATTATAATAATGCTATTCAATCTTTAGAAGAGAACGAGAATAAATTAGTAACCGAATTAAACAATCATGTTAGTTTATCTAAAAATTGGACTTCTCAATATTCAAAAATTTTAGATAGTGTTGTAGAAAATCAGAATCAGATTGAAATATTAGTGAATAAAATAAAACAAGTAGAAATTTCTAAGGACTATGACCTAGTAAAGTATGCGCATTTAGTTCAAATCCTTAGGATTTTAACAGATAACGTAGATTCTATCTCTCAAGAAATACTTAAATTACAGGATGTTCTTGCTTTTATTAGGGCTTCCACAGCTCATCATTCGGTATTAAAATTAGATATGATTCGCGATATTATTCGCAAATTAAAATTACTATATGGAAGTGAAAAAGTTTTAGATTTAGACATTAGAGAATATTTTGATATAATTAGGTTAGGCTTTTATTACGTAGGAAATGAGATAGTTATAGTATATAAATTTCCGATCATCCTCTCATCCACATATGATATGTATAAATTATCTATTATTCCCAATAAGAAGCACGAGATCCTTATCCCTCCTTTCCCATACCTAGTTATCCATGAGAAAGATTTCAAGTACATTGAGGCTGAATGCCCGAAGACCAGTAAATGGTACATTTGCGACGAGAAAAGGAACTCGCAGAATCGATCACCAGATGACTGCATCCAGAAACTTATATCTATGCAGCAGCGGGACGAGACATGCAGCCCTACAACCATCACCTTAACTAAACCAGCGTATGAAGAACTCGACGAGAAACATTACAGCATCAGCTTCCCTGTTTCTACGAAAGTACATCTATCCTGTGGGCAAGATCTCTACAAGACTTTTCAAGGCAGCTATCTCGCTATAATTCCTCAGAAATGCTATTTGGAAACTCAAGATTTCACGATATCCAACGCCAACGATCGTTTGAAAGGACAAGCGATCAAGATAATGGACCTACCCGAGAGTGACCTCGTGACATCATCTTTAGCTCCAGCATTCAAATTGAACTCTATCAACTTGGACCACCTTCATGCTACCAATAAGAAAATCTCGCTACAATCGCCACTTCATCTTCAAAAGGACATCTACTACAGTTTATACCACACAACAATTCCTATGTACGGGGTTATAACCAGTGCATGTGCACTCATTAGCTACCTACTATACAGAAGATATGGACCTAATCGGAACAAGGATTCGCACCAAATTTCTGAAGCAAGCCAAGCTGAACTACAAGGAGTCTATTCTCTTCCAATCAACAAAAGGGTTGATCCCAACCAACCCCCAGCTCAATTTACGACAAGCTTCAATACTCGCTGTTCTTCGGGGGGAGGTGTTACGCAAAGCTAACGTATGGATATAGCTGAGCTAGGCTCGACCTGTCCCAAGCGCGGTACAAGGTGCATCGGACTCACGAGGCGCATCGTCAGCGGGAACGTGGTCGCTTGACGTCAATCGCGCGTTTCACGGAAACTACCTAGTTTTATATTCTCATTCTTTGTTCAAACTTCGAACTTGTTTCATCTAAGATAATTAATTTGTAATCCTTTTTACTTTCGATTAAATTTAGATTTAAAATAAAAGTATTTTTTTAAAAGCTACCCTAGGCAGCGGCCTACGTATTTAATATCAAAACAATATCACTCGCAGTGCAAAAGTGACAACGCTATAAAAGTTTGTATTGCGTTGTCACTTTCGCACCGTGTGTTGTATTGTTTTAATATTACTTTTGAGCTAGTAGTACGGCCCCAGGTCAGTACAAAAACGCCGCTGAAACCGAGCGAGTGTCCACTTGATTGATATATGCGTGTCGGGTGGCCTCTTGTCGACACGTGTCTCTGTTTAATTAATGTACTGTTTGTACTATCCTATGTTGGTTTGTAGGCGTGGCGATGTGGGACCGCCGATCACAGACCAAGCATAAGCATCCAAGAAAACATTTTGTCTACAGAATAGTATTTTACATAGATAGACACACCACTAGAATTGATAAGGTGTAAACACATAACAAATACTTAATTAAACACTTAAAGAAAATACATTTAATTTTACTTTTTACAAAAAAGGCTACTTCGGGGGCTTCGCTATCCGAAGACAAGTCTGCCGAGACTTTCGGTTTAGTAACTCAAACCTATGAAAACAACTATCACAACAATTTATATAATCTTAAATAAACATACAGATATAAGTTGATTCAATTCCAAATAAACAAATATGATGTGAATGTAATCATAATGATTTGTATAATGTTTTTTAAATAAATATTTAGATTTAAGATTGTAAAGAGAGGTGGTATGATGTAAGTAGTAGACATAACATAGTTTACATTCTTGTTATCGATCTTTTTTCTGCTGATGCATAGTACTCGTAAGAATTCATGAACATAAAAGTTTTTTCGGACAATTGACTTGTTGAAAAACTTTTGGCCTGTTATCCTAAAAGACAGTTTACCGTGCAAAAAGGTAATCCTCAGTTGAAAAAAGGTGAAAAAAAGCCATAAGCTGATGATCAACCTTTGCGTACGGTAAACTGGGTTTATAGATTTTTAAAGCTAAGAAAAGTCTAGATATGAGTGAGAGTGCAGTGTTTTAGAAAACCGCGCTATATTTAAAATAGATACCTACTTACTTAGCTAAAAGTATATCTAAAAAAAAACTAAAATAGGTACTCCTAGATTTTACTTTCGTCTATTTGCAGACAAATATAAAAATACGTACTAATTATACTTAATAGCATATTGTGGCATTAACAAATCGCCACAAAATAGCAATACAGTTGTAAAACTTCCCTTAGACGTGATGAGCCGTTATTACAAACAGACAGACTATGCTAACTTACTGTTACAACCAATTTTATGGGTTATTTCGTAAAAATGTGCAATAGATCATTGCCCCTACCAAAAGTTTTCGATGCAAGCAAGTCACGCGATGTCATTGAAACTCGATTGGCAAATCATAAACCACTCGAATGTTTTACTAGACTTTAGTATTAACAAAGGAAAATAGAAGAACCTTTTTCATATTTAAGTTTGTTTTACCAAAAGTTCTCTGAACTTGAATTACTAATGTTACCAAACCTAGAATTTTGTTTAATATTCTTATGCTTTTTATTGTTATGCTAATTTTGTCGTGTTAATTTCAACTTAGTTTATATTTGACTTTTTAGAACCAACTGTGGGAGACTCTTGAGTGAATACAATAGAAACTAGATAGTTTGACATGCAAAGGTTTGTAGGTACATTATTTGACGTCTTTCGTAGGGGTCACTTCGCTTTTTTAAATGGACTTTATTTATGCACCATTTCCGTGGGGTTGACTTTGAAAAATGCCTGCAATTTTCGTTTCCTATTTCCTACCTTACGTTTATCATATTATTAGGCATCCGCGTAGTCTCTATAGTGTCTGGGTTCGAATGGCAAATTAGCCTACCCGAGAAATTTTTACAGTGATATTAAAAATCAGTTTTTCCTCTCAGCTACGATAACCTGCTTGGTACCTGTTTGATCAAGTTGTAACCATATTATATGGTTTTCAAGATAGGTAATAAAGGAAAACAATACATTATCATACATTCTATCACCCAGACACCGAACAAACATCTACATGTTTTTAACACAAATATTTGCCCTGAACCCACAACCTGCGCCACCAGCGCTGAAGGCAGAGTTACTACGAACTGAGGTGAGAGGTCAGTCAGAAGATAGTATTTTACCTAAGAAGAGTTTCGCCTATTGAGTTATATCATTGTTACCTAGAGCTATATTCCCAGAATAACAATTTACTAAGCCCGAGCAGCCGTCATCTTGGAAAGTGAAGGCAAAATGAAATTAAAAACGCGATGAATCCCAACTTTTAATTAAACTGTTCTCTCCTTACAACTATATATAATTACCAGCTTTTACTCGCGACTTCGTCCGCGTAGATTCAGGAAATCCATTTTTGACAACTTTATCGTAATAGGTATATTGAAAATTGTTTTTTTTTGGTTCCAAGACTTTAAACTATCTCTGAGTATATGAAATTTCATCACAATTGTCCCAGCAGTTCGCATTTATATGTTCACAGACATACAGACAGACAGAGTTACTTTCGCATTTATATAATAGTATGTGTATAATTATTATATGTCGATGGTTAATACCACGTTAATACAATAATTACCACGTCTTCCACCTCTTTATTTCAATATTAACTGTAGGTATTTTTTTATGAACAAGCATTGAAACAGCCAGAGAAATACTTTCAGATTAATACTATTTGAGCAACGAATATCCCTATTCGTGTCACAGTACAAAATGTGCTATGTTTTTATTGATTTTGCGCTCTAGGCTGTAACTGTATAATAAAGAGTCTTTGTAAGTTAACTATTTCACACGTGTATTGAAAATTTTACTACCATTCGACGGCAACATTGTCACCGGTCACGGCGGTCACAATAATAATGAAATAAGCATGAAAAAATTTACGACCAGTAATTCTACGACAAAGTTTGGTAGACAGTCTCCGCTCAATTTTTTTAAAGCAGATAATATAATTAGAAACAGACATAAAATTACAAGGTACGAGTACCTATAAAAACCGGCCAAGCGCGAGTCGGACTCGCGCACAAAGGATTCTGTACCATCTATAAAAAACGGCAAATAAATCAAGTTTGTTGTATGGGAGCCCCACTTCAATATTTATTTTATTCTGTTTTAAGTATTCGTTGTTATAGCGGCAACAGAAATACATCATCTAGCTATCGCGGTTCATGAGATGCAGCCTTGTGACAAACAAACGGACAGACAGACCGACAGTGAAGTTCCCCGTTTTTATCATTTGGGTATGGAACCCTAAAAATACTTACAATCCTGATTAGTTACGATTAGAGTGAGAGCCCGCGACGCCCAGACCTTCGTTATATTATAAAAGCGAGGCGGCAATAGACGAGGCGGTTTCTAATATGATTGTAAGTTAAAATATATGAAAACTAAGTTTTATACTATCACAAATTTGAAACACAATTTTACTCACCTTTACTACCTGTTACCTGCCAAAGCCACCACGACCCAGGTTGTATAGGCTGGGTTTGCTTATACCTGTATAGGGGACATATATAGAAGAATTTTCAGCTTTTATAATATAACGAAGGTCTGGGCGTCGCGGGCTCTTAGACTAGATGATTTGTAACTCAAGTAAGCACTCTCATTTTATACAGTGAAATTGAAATAATTTTATGCTTCCCGCGTGGGTCTTGGAAGATTCGAATTCTGAATTGGATTAAGCTGATCAAAAGGTATATTCAAGATGAATGTAATACCTGCCTAAGTGTAGTGATTGCCCAACAATATTTAGGAACACAAATAACATTAACACATGCTTAAAAAGGTGAATGAAAACATTGTGAATAAACCAGTTAATAGGTACCTACTCTTATAAGCGGCGGTGGATTACGTATGATGTACTAACTACTGCAAAAGTGCATCAAATGTAATGTGGACGAGCCTCTGCTTACTCTCGTATGTCATCTTCACGGATCTGAGCGCCTAAAGATTGGAGAGGATGCTTGAGGATTATGCGAGCATTTGTTTTGTGTAGGTACAATATTTTAGGAGCTATAATTTTTCTGCAAAGTATTACAATGTCTCAAATGCGAAAATATAGATTTATTGATCATAAATTCAGATCCAATTTCGATAAAGTTCATAGTTATTCAGAAACGCAACATCATAGCATCTGCGTTCGCAGATACTTCATTTTTTGGTCCATTTTAGAATACTCTACTTAAATTATGTAAAAGTAAAAATAAGTTATTAACAAAACACGATATAACGATATTAATTACCTACTTAGTTTGTGAAATATCCAAGTAATTTTAAAAGCAAAATACCAGCAAAACGTCTGGATTGCTCTTAGTCAGTACAGTTGAAGTAATAAATTATTTACATATTTTTGTTGGAAACACCAATTTTTGTCATAGGTCAAGAACCTACCTACTTTTAGGGTTTCGTAGTCTACAAGAAACTCTATAGTTTCGCCATGTCCGTCGGTCTGTCTGAATGTCATGCCGACAAAGTGGTAGAATAAAATCTTAAAAATCATTTTTTTGCGGACAGACGGACGGAATGAACGGCCTTTTGAATGTGAATATTGATAAATACCTTCCTACATTAATTTTCCATACAAAATTTCACATACTACGTACTCTACCTACCTACATACCTACCTATTACTTTTTTTTACGTTTTGTTTATGTTGATTACAGGGATTTCTTATAGGTACTTATTGATTTTATTTTGTTCAACTCGTGATTAAGGAAATAAGTTATAGATATTCTGATGGACTGTACCTACCTACTGTACTGTACTACTACTACTACTGTACCCTACATTTTTTTCTTAGTCATCTTACAAAAAGGTATTCTGAAATATGTTCCCTATTTTTCTCCAAACTATTACGTTATTAGCACTGAGTGGTTAAAAGTTTCTGCATAGTAGGTAATATCTTATCCCTATGTAAACAATACATGGTGTCTGCAGCTTAGGTGCTTTCAGCAAAAAGGCGGAAGCTTGTGGAATATCCTTCATAATAAGTTGGAAGCAACAAACAAGGTATAAGGATGCGGTTTCAACGGTTGTTGTTCTACATTGCATGTTTGACGTGCGCGCGTGTTGGGTTTTATATTATATTTATTAGTGAAAATCCTCGCGACTCCGTTTACTTGAAGTTATTTTCAAACAGATTTTAACCCCCGCTACACTTAGGAGTTTAATTTAGGGAATTTCTTTCTTAGGAAAATCACTCTAAAAGGAATACAGTCTCCAAATTTCAAGTTTTTATGAACAGTGATTTAGGCTTTGCGTTGATTTATTAGTCAGCCATTCAGTACCGCAAGAGTTTTATATATTTCGATTTTACCTGTTAGCGCGACTACTTACAAACGTAGTTACTTGTCTCGGAAACCTTTAAAGTAAAAATTCGGGACTATACAAAAAGTTCAATTAATTACCATTACAACCGCATTACTGTAGATGAGTTACTTAGGTACCTACCTATGGATTCTTGCTGACGATGTTAAAATGTTGTAAGTACCTACCAGTATGTATTTTTTTAATTGAAATAAGGCTTTGGTAGTTCATACTGTCTTGTCTTGTATTTCCAAAAAAAAAATGTAGTTAATTATAACACTAATTATAAATAGGCAGAGGGATTTTATGCGGGTCCGACTCTCTGTTTTCGGAAAATCCTAATGAAGGGTCAGGACTTATTTACGTGACTGTTGGGTGTTTATATTAAGGGAATGTAAAAATCCGCATTATGTTCGTAGCATATACGCAATTCGTTGTAGTAAAGTACCAACAATCATCAACGTCGTCAACTATAGCTTCTATTTCCGTTGCACCCGTTTCGAGTAGTATTTTATTAATGACGTCACGCATTGCAGAAGCGTCAATAGCTGGAGGGGCGTGTAGCACTTTAAAATTGATCGAGTTTTCGTGTTTTGTCCCCACACTGAATATACTGCCGGGGTTAAGCCGACGGCTAATGTGTCAACTTAGTAATACCTATATTAATTTGCCGGCTCTTACTATACTTCTTCTAGTTGTAGCGTCACAGCGTCACTCTTGCATTCTCTTATAAAAAAGTTAATTCGTTTGCAAGGTGATTCACTCACCTCTACCTTGAGATTCCTAAAGCTTAGTAAACCAGATTATTGGACGTCAATCAGCTGATATTCGTATAAAGAAAAAAATTGCGCTTTTTAGATTGCAATTTATATATTTAATTTTTGCTTTGCCTTTTATGATTTTGTTACGAGTGTTTTGTTTTGTTAATTATTTTTACCGACGTCGAAATAAAACTGTACAAAAATCGATTTATTCTGTGCGTTACTGGTAGGTACTATAACACAATTTCTAACAATTTTGTTGCTACAGCTGCCAGTTTTCATCTCGCCGGAGGCTGTGTCACGTTGAGTGCTCGTCGAGCTTAGGTTGGAATATTTTTCAGTTTTGCAAAAAAGTGCCAAGCCTCGTGTTAAATTGCTTGCGGCTACACTAAAAGTACATTTTACTAAAGGTACATTCTGCTATCACCCGTTGCTACTATAAAGTTTGTGTTTCTCTAGGTACGGTACATAAAATTCTTGTAAGTTTATAAAATTCAGGAACCATAAAGTATTTCAATATTTTGTTATTCGCCACCATGACATAACTTCCGTTGATGCATTTGTTGTTACTCATTTTGTCTACGTTTGAGTCGAAAACCAGATCATATTTGTATAATAAAATTTACTGAACTCGAAGGTATTATGGCTAAACTTGATCTATACAAGTGGGTATGAGTTGTACAAATTTTAACGAGAACTGAGCGCTGCATGCATATCTGCCTATCCGTAAAAACCACTGGGGTCGTAGCCAGACCATAGCCAGACAAATAAAGATTTATACAGAACAATGTTGGTTAATTGCGCGACGTCAGCATGGCCTTTTGGCCTGCGAATGTATTTTCGCACCTTTTAGTTCTAGCATCCACGTTTTTTACAATAAACAGTATTTTGTTTAACTAGGATTCGTATAATTTAAGTTTTACGGACGTGAAATAACGCGATAAGCATTTTGTAGAACAAATTATGTGCCTAGTGCATCCGATATCGGTGTAAACGACTATCAAAACGGAACTTTGTTAACTTCATTATAGCTTTCGGTATCTTCATAGCCAAATTGTCTCTCAGATGCCTTGTTCTCAATCAAGTCCACTTCACCTTCCTAGCCTTTATGTTGACAGTGATAAGGTTGATTTCACAAACGTGTTTGAGGTCTTTGTGTAAGTTAGTCTGTTGAGTCTCGTTAGGTAATCAAATTTGTTTGCAGTGTGCTAACGAACGGGCCAGTCTCGACCGCCCGTGATTTGTTTGGTAATGTGGCGCGTTGATAAATACTATCGATTCGTCTGCAAGGTAGGTAATGTCACTGTAGGTAATAAGGACAGACGTATTCCTAGGTGTACCATTTATGTCTGGTTGAATTTTTAACATAATCAATTGAAATAATCATAACGTATTAAATGGATTTAGGTAGGTATAATAATTTATAGTGTTTGTAAGAGACAGATTACATAAACTTAGAACAACGACGTGCTCGTATTATTACGAGTATTTATCTTTACCTCTTTTAGTTTATTCCTTGGAAAATACAGTGAGCTTGTTATGGTTGCTGCAACTGCATCCGGTCTTACACACGCATAAAAGACAAATTAAAAGGAAAACAAAAAAAAATGTTCCAAAGTTAATGACACAATGACTGCCATTGTCGACCACTTGTGCCTCATTAGGAAGAAAAAAAACAATTAAACTGCCGTCACCTGGACAACTTTTGCCTTTACTAACAAATTCCGATGTAGTTTCCTTATTCTCAGGTAAATAGAGTTGAATATTGTGTATTTAGATGTCATGATAAACAGATGCTCCCCATCCTCATACATACGTCATTGACGAAGTACCGGGGGCTATTCCTTTATGAGCATTGTGAACTTTAATCGAGTCGTGAATGGCATTGTATAAATAACTTACGGCCTAAAGCAGAAACTCACTATACTATTGTGAATGCTATTAGGTAGGTAGAACAACCTCTTCTCTTATTATCTAGATGCGTTCTATTAATCTTTTGAACTCTATAAATCAAATAGCTCACTGTATGCAGTTTTGTGTACATTTCACACACCGCCATAGACTTTAAATAAGCGAAGCTTGTACTATCAGATGAAATGAATAACTGAAAGAATGCTTATATAATTATTTTATTAAAATACATGTAAAGTAAGAACAAGTAAGTACTTATTATTATAACACCAATACACAGAACATCAATGTACAATGTTTGTTCTACTTACAGCACAAAATATAGATCTACTACCAACAAAGCTGGTAGACTATTATGTTAGAATTACCTCCTTTGAGACAAGTTATTAATCCACTGGTTAAAGCAAAGACAAGAATGTTTGAAGTATTGCGTGTAAAAGATAATAAAGTGATTATAAAAAATTGCAATAATCATTAAAAAAAGAGTGGCACTCGCAGCAATGACCTGCTTTGAAGCTGTTAATATTGAACGCCCAGACAGGTTAGTTAAACGAATTACACACGCATTTATCGATACAATTTATCTCGATTCTGAATAGAACACAGCCAAAAAGTAACGGTTGGTCTCAAAGTTTACCTTTGTTTCTCAGGTGCCCAAGTGAATACCCAAATCTCCGATGATACCGTCTGCCTGGAAGTTCTGAGAAAATATCTATGCTCTGATTAATTAGTCGAGTAATCGTCTGTTTACTTTATTATTTTGTTTATACATTAGATCCCCGATTTTTTATCCGAAGGTTTGAATCCCAGCTTTGCATATTAATGCAAGTTTTTTTCAAGTGGAAAAAATTATATGCGCATTTACTCGTTCTTGCTGAAGGAAGATATTTTATCGTGAGGAAACCAGTTAGTATTCTTATAAGCTGCAATGGGCTTGTAACCTGTCACGAATGGAATGCTACTGCAAAATGTGGACATATGCCAAATATAATGTTTGGACGTGCCTCTAACTACACCCGTCGAGCATCTTTAAGGATCTCTAAGAAGCGCCTGGAGATCTGAGAAGATGTCTACCGTAGGTACTTGGGGATTAAAGTCGTGAACCATTTTTTGTCTCTCTATAAGTGAACAAGCTTTTCTTTATAAGCTTCGATTAACAGTACTTATGTACTTTAGAGGAAACATGTTAATTTGCGGAGACCAAGCAATTTGTTAATATATAGCAATCTGATTATGTTGGATGATTAGTTTATGTTTGTTAGATTGCCTACAACCGAATCTTTTCACGCCACTGAAGAAATAAAAAAAAAATATTGGTGAATATTTCCATTCAGCCCGACTAACTAATTAAAGCTTATACAACGGCAACCAGGTTACTTAGAATATTTATGTATCTACTTTATTTGTAAATAAAAACTTATAATAAACTAGCTGACCCGTGCCCGCTTCGCTGTGCGTAAGACATTTCTAATACCATCGTTGACTTTTTTGTAGAGGTTTTTAAGGTGTACAATACTGTAGTACATTATTTTGATATATCTCGTGGGGTTCAGCCAGCATTTGCAATGTAAGCGCAAAAAAATGTGTTTATTTACGACATCACATTAGAAACCTCTAAAATTATCAGTGTTTCTCTACTATATTATGCATGTATTATACATATAAACCTTCCTCTTGAATCATTCTGTTTATTAAAACCGCATCAAAATCCGTTGTGTAGTTTTAAAGATATAAGCAAACATACATACAGACATACAGACGCGGGAAGCGGAAAGCGACTTTGCTTTATACTATGTAGTGATTAAAACAAGCATCTTTATGTTCTGTGAAGGAAATTAACCACTATTGATTATTATTTCATACTAGCAGTCCGCCCCGGCGTCGCACGAGAGTATGTACTAACTAATATTAGCTTATTTTTTTCATCTTGGGTTACATTATTAAAGTTTATATGCATTCTAGTAACAAATATAGCCTATGCTACTCAGACATAATGTAGCATTCTAATAGTGAAATAATTCTAAAGATACAAAAATTCAAACATACATACAAAAATACAAATATTTTCTCTTTATAATATTAATTAAGTATAGATAGGTACATAAAGAGATTCTTATAAGCAGCGATAGACTAATGTGGGCTTATTTGGGCATGAGGCAAATATAATGTTCGGACGTACCTCTGACTACCCTCATCAGAAATCTTCAAGAATTAGGTACAGACGTAATCCTATTTACTTATTTTATTTTTATTTAAATGACAAAGCTATGGAAACCAATATTGGCAATAGCAGTACATAAATTTAAATAAAGCACTAACTAAATTGATATCACAACCTAAAATTCAATTCTTACATTTGCCGACAAGCCACCCCCAATTCTAACTGCCTCTAGCAAATAAATTCTCCGCTTTCTCGCATTTCTCACGTGAACACTAAGTCACACTTAACTTACCGAGAAATGATCATAAATAAACCCCCATTCGTCTAAAACGGTTTTTTCCTTTAGTTGCTTAAATAATCTTCTTGTACGAACAGTAAATCTTAATAATAGTGTTCCTGAGTGAATCCGCTTTGGCGCTTAGATTTGTTGTAAAAAAGACCTGAAAAGTAGAGAAATGTTTTTAAATGTTGCCATGTGAAAACGTTTTAACTCGGCATTATTATAAACTCCTAATGTATCCTATGTAATTTTAGGTACATTAATAGGTAGGTACTTCTTCTGCTTACTCTTGCTCTTATCCCACTGACTGTGTGGACATAACAATGTAAAAAAACCATGTTCTAAGAGGATTTAATATTATTAGGTACTTACTAATCTTACTATAGTAATAAGTAGGTACCCACGAAATATACACTCCTATCTAAGAATAAATTACTTTTACTTTTTTATGTGTAACAAAATAAAGTATTACAAAACCATCAACGATTTATCTACTGTACGTAAGTACATACAATCTATCGAACTTTTGAAGTGATAACCTATGATTGTGTCAATTGATTGATAATAACTCTTTTCTGGACACCCAATTGACACTATCTCTAATTGAAGTATATAAAACTCTTACGTTACTGACTGACTGATCTTCCACTGTGGGTGCGTGTTCTCATAGTGTCGTTCATGAATACGAGCCTTAGATCTCTAGTTCTTGAAATAATGATATTTAGAGGGTGTCACCATAACAACGTAAATAGTTGTGATGGTGGGGGTTTAAGGACTTGAGACTATAGCTTTGAAGGTGTAGTCCGTTTTCAACCCACGTTTTCTCACCACAAGCAAAATATAATAATAATTATTCCAGTTTCTACCCAACTAGTTTTTGAATTCCGTTTTCAACCCGCATAGAAGCAAAATGACATAAGTGCGTCAAAGGTACCGACAGCAAACAAAATTTTAATCTTCACCATGTTTTCATTTGTCGTTTGCCGTATTGGCCAAGTGGGAGGTACCTCGACTTTCAATCTGAAAGTCGTGGGTTTGAATCCCGGCGTGCATCTATGGATTTTTCTGTTCGAAAAATGAATATTCGCATCAAAGCACGTGCCCAAAACGGTGAAGGAGAACATCGTGAGGATCGGCGATGGGCTTGCAACCTATCACGTATGGAATGCTAACTACTGCAAAATGTAGGCATGTGCCAAATGTAATGTTTGGAATTGCCTCTGACTACCCCCTTTAGACATATTCAACGATCTAGGCGCTTTGAGATCAAAGAGTATCTATGTCTCTCGTATTTGGGGATTACAGTCGTGGTCCAAATTTTCTTTTTTTTATGTTTTAATTTCACAAAATATTAATTAAAAACAATCAACAATGTACCTAGTAATTAGCATAAAAAATCACAGAAAACGTATTTTTTTTTTAACCTGGGATCCATACAATAGAATGTATATGGTAAAACATGCCAATGCTGACTGCATTTTTAATAGTATTTTAAGTAATATTATTGCAAAAAAAATTTAGTACTTAGTACAATTTTATTTGCATTTTTTGTCTAACCGTACTAATTCCATTGTCTTAGGCTGTGGGTTGAAACAGGCATAGATTTTGGGTAGAACACGAACTAAATATTATTTTATTTTTTCCTGGGTTGAAACCGGCCTACATTTTGGGTTGAATCTGGAATTTATTTTTTGTGGTGAGAAAACGTGGGTCGAAAACGGACTACACCGCTTTGAAAGAGCAATTATTTTTAAAATTTTAAATACTTAAAACAAGAAAAATTGGTATACTATGTATGTATCAAAAGTTCTGCCACTGCCACTTACAACTTACAGTAGCTTTATGTATAAAATTCATGCTAATTGCGAGGGAGCTTGACGGTCCATTGACGGCGTCACACAGTAATGGCTTTTAAGAAACGTAATAAATTATTCGTCGACGCCAGGTGACGTGGGGGGCTGGGGTAGGGGGGCCAAGCCAGAAGCCGCTAGCGAATACCCTCTATTATAGGGCTGGTGTTCACAAGCAATTTTAGATACATTTTTACTAGAAATACGGCTAATTACTACGTTTCACCGATCTACCATTGATCGCGGTCGCGGGCAAAGCACATGATGAAGAGCATTTGAATTGTCTCGAAACGTCAACAATAAAAGGTGTGAAAAAAGGTATATATAGTCAGAGGCACGTCCGAACATTGCATTTGGCACATGTCTATACGTGACAAGTTGCAAGCTCGTCGTTTTTTTTCGAGTACCAAATCTGTGTTACTAGTGTGGTGTTATGTCGCGCGTGGTATGGTGTTTGTCGGTACGTCGCACGTCCGACTCGGTATACGGAGCTTGTAGCTTGGGTCAAGTCCCGCCTTCAAACATACGACGCTCTCTTATCGTTCCCGGAATTCGTCTCTTACTAAGTAATTTACAAAAAAAGATATCTCTTTTGGGCGACATTGTTGTTACTTTAATCATTGTGAACGATTTAGTACGTTGCGTGCTACCGCTTGGGGCTTACTTTAGGAGTAAAAGGCGATATAGTAAGTAATACGGTTAAAAAAACTACAATCGAATTGAAAACCTCCTTTTTTGAAGCCGATTAAAAAATAAAATATACCTTTTTTATTTTTATACAGTATTGACGGAGGCTTTTAGGCTGCCTAAAAACTCCATCACCAGAGTTGGCCACTCATACGAACTTACTTACTTACTTACCTTTGAAGAGCAAAATATCTCAGCGCAAAGTTAGTATAACATAATTCATAGTTATGGAAGGTTATCGTCATAGTTAATAAAATAATTATGTACTTGTACTGTAAAATATTTGCGAAATAAAAAGTATTCATAACATTTACACTAATATCAGATTTAAATTGAAAAATATATATATTTATGTAATGTATCAAAACCTAAGTAAAACAGATTATTTCAAAACAACGAGAAAGTTACACACACATAGTAAATTATATTAATTGTGAAATGTGAAACTTACTCGTAATTACTTTAAAGACAAATTCAGTACGAACCCCTCACAAAAGTTTTGACATATGATTTCATGATACATTCCAAGTCCCAAAGCCAAATGTGAATTACGCACACGCATACCTGTGGGACGCTATCAATCCTCGTTAATAATTAAGGCTGTCGAGTACCACCTTTGCCGTAGCTCAAACTAGAATCACTGACTCACTACCAGCTGATCGCCCTGAATCTTGGGTACTGTTTCGGTCTATAATGATTATACGCGGTTTCTAAGACGCATAAAAAATACTGTTATGAAACGACTGCAGGTTGTTAGTTTGCCTCGTTTAATTTTACATAACGGTATATTTATGTTTATGTACGAGTATATTATCAGCTTTTAAACCTACTTATAGTGTTTTTCGCGACACAATCTGTCGCCGGCAAGGCCGCTGCATACAGCAGATACAAATGAAGTTCTGGACAGTCATTTAGGCATATCCAGGCCAAATTATTATTTCATCACATTATTTAAAAATCTCAATCAATATGTACTGTACCCTAAAAAGTACCCAGGGTTTGTCTGGGTACCTAATCTATTCACATTCGTCGAAAATATTAATAACAGAATTTAAAAAGAAGATCTCTAGTTTCTTGAAGATTCCTAGAGTCTCTTACTCTAGGGATCAATACGAGTTACGAATAAAGATCTTTATTGAAAAAATGTGGCTATGATGCCAAAATATAGGTACCTTTTTAATACACTTGGAATGACTTAGCTGCTCTATGTAAGCTAATGATTAGCACCGACTCCACCTCGCGACACGAGATAAACCAAGCAAGCATTGCAAGACCTTTGTCATTCTGCTAATTAGTCTAAACATTGAGACAGATACGATTTAAATTATGTACACTGTTTTGCGCTTTTCGTTCTCTAATCATGTAAGTTTGCTGCTAGTCTAAGTGATAGGAAATAGAAAATGGTCTATATTTTTGGGGAAAAAAGAATAAAATGAAATAGGATCACGACTGTAGGTACCTAATTCCCAAGTATAATAGACATCATCTCAGATCTCCAGGCGCTTAGATCATCGAAACTATCTAATGAGATAGTCAGAGGCATGTTTAAACATTACATTTGGTACATTTTGCCGACATTTTGCATTCCATACGTGAGAGGTTGATCTTAGGGTAGATTTATATTAGACCGGGGCGTGCCGTGTACGTGGCGTGTACGTAGCCCGGACGGGGCACGGATATGAAACGTTACCATACATTTTGTATGAGAAGCAGTTTATATTAAACAGTGATCTCTAAAACTGATTTCGATGAATGTTGGTATAATAAAAGATAACCCAAATGAAAATATAAAATACTTTTTACACGGAAGCCATTCGAGTTAAGCCGGTATCGGAAGCTTGTTAAGAATAATAAATACATAATAACAGTCTGTGGTTCGCAAAGTCTGCCATTTATACGAGTTCATTTAAAAAGGATGACGTTGGTTTGGGGTGATGAAAAAAGTTAAAAAGACTAAAACAACTTTCTGTAAAAACGCTTTTTCATCACAATTATTAGCCCCCTAAGCATGTCCCTTCGAACGCCGCTAAATCATCACCCTTCCTCCATTTGCGAAATAGCCGGCCTCCTATTAAATGACGATTTCTCACGTTCAACTCCATCCCCTCTGAGGCAGTTTGAAGGTATTTCACTTGCATTGGGGTCGGATCTGATTCTTTTCCGACACTTTTCTTATGTGAGTTTGAATTTAAACTTACAGCCGAGTTCTCACTATATATTTTTAGGCAATTCACACACTGCAAATTCTAAAAGCACGCACCAAGAAGCAGATTCAATGCTGTTCTGCTTAGTATGAAATCAGATGACATCTAACACTTTTAGTGAGTCTAGAAGCATCCTGAAACAAAGTCTTAGATAAACAAGTAAATACTTATAGGGTTATTATTTAAAACCTAATAAAAACATGTAGATAGGTGACAGCCTATTTATATCTATAGTTTTTAGTAAATAAGCTGGAAGAAAGCAATGTCACATACTCAACAACAGTTTCGTGACGTCTTCAGGAAGTGCAGACAGGAAGTAAAGGGAAACATTCGCGGCTTAAGTGTGGTGCAAGTAAAATAATACCCACCAAAAATGTTATGATCGTGTATCGGAAACATCTATTCGTAACCTACTAATTCCTAAAGTATTAGTTTAATTAGAAGCGACGTCTTCTCCTAAGGGCACTTACTCTTGGTTACATTACCACGGCGTGGTGTAGATGCCGTGAAACTGTGCCGTAGAGATTTAGGGCGCGGCGTCATACTAGGCAGAAAGTTTTCTGGATCATAGGAAAATGCATATAACTTTTAAACAGGGTACACAATTTCAAGGAATAGTACTACAACATCACGAATTTTGGGCACTACAACATCATAACTACCGGTTTAACGGTAACGGTGGTAAATATGTAGATTTGAAAGCGCTCTTAAAACGCTACATATATAAACTATGTAGGATTTAGGACACTCTTTTTTTCTACGATGTTTTGTATGCAAAAGGTATAAAAAAATAGATAAAAAACTAGCCAGGATTTTCCGGCTAAAAATGGACTGGTTTCTTGAATAGCTCTCGATCTTAATTATGCTACATCTAAGTTTCCTATCCTAATCGGTGCAAAATGTGATTGATAATCAAGCAACCAGACATGTATACCTACCACATCTATAACATTTAATTGCTGTCACTCTGCGATCATGACCCTATAAGGTATGGTGGCCAAAGAAGGCGTCATTAATATGACCATAAATAAAGAAAACAGTAGGATTTTATAACAGTAGGATTCAAATCGCTGTCTCTTTCACATTACCACCTGCAGTCAAAGTTTCTTCTACCGCCATCTTGAGAGCCACTGGACTAATTTATTGCCCACCAAAGTGTTTGAATTGTTAATGTTTTTAACGCAAGGAAGTAGAGCTTTAGTTCTTACCAACTGAGCAGTTATTGATTTAATACACCATGTTCGTGATCACCAAAGAAGGAAGTTATTAATACTTAGGGATAAGGTTAATTGATTACACCCTTGTTTAGATCTTTAGGTAATTCCATAAGGTTTTATGTACGTAGGGCACTACTCTATCCATAAATAGTAAACAAATTATAAGCCTTATCACGGTCACAGTCCTAGCTGCTGAGCATTCATACATTGTTTATATACATTCATGCAACCGAAAATCATTATGGCGGCCACATACGTAGCGGTATACCTGAACGGTATACCGGAACTTAAGGCTTGTGCAAGTATACCTAACGTCCATAGTGACCACACACGATTCAAGTTTATTTATTTTTTATTTTTATTTTATTCCTTCTAGACAGTCGAGTAAATAACAAACTGCCTGTAATAGTTTAAAAGAAAACGGTTACACTTCAAATAACTGCCAATAGGAGTACAACAAAATAGAAAACTATGTTTTTGTTTTTAATTTCCTAATGGAGCTCCCCCGAGAAGACCCCTGGATAACAAGAATGAACTCCTAGGAATAACTTTAGTTATTGCTATGGTTTCTCTTGCATATAGACAGCTTTAGCTCTCAATTTATTTTATAAATCGTACAAGAAGTACTAGAACGAAACCAACCCTCATTTTCAAAACTCACTTTCCCTACTTTCCCAACTTTTTTCGCAGTATTAGGTAATTCTGTTCTTTCCACAAACTGACTAAAATTTCGTAAAATAATAAAAGTTCCAAAATGTTTTTAGTATTGTTCTAATCTGTTCTAATTGTTCTGTGTCTGGGTGTTAATATGTATAATAAGTATGTATTTACAAAAAAACGTATTTAAGTATTCTATCAGTTATCTGGTTCCCATAGTACAAGCTTTGCTTAGTTTGGGGCTAGATGACGCTGTGTGCAAAGTCCGCCAATATTTATTATTATTATTATTATTATTTTACGTTTTTTTTTTATATATTACATATAACAGTCAAAATGACATTTACCTTTTTACGACATAAACGACATAAACGTGTTTTACGTAAATTTAGTCAGCAGTTTTTTTTTAATTACGCTAAGTTTTAGATAGCATTTGCACTAATCATTTTCTTTCTAATAAACAAAATTGAGCCGATGTTGTTGAGATAGTTAGTTGAGCCGATTATTGTCAAAATTTAATGCTTTCGTCAGAATTTATGCATAAAGAGTTTCCCAGTTCATAGTCTTCTACTATCCGTGTTTCTCAATCTTCGCGTCAAGCCAGACATTGCATTGCAATAGAACAGACAGACGTGCCTTTTGCATTTTACATAAGTACCTACAATTTGCTGGTAGCACTCGTCCCGAGGGATATTCGCCGGGTCACGTCAATCAAAAACCACTTTCTTTATTCTTTTAGGAATAAACAAAGTTTTTATAATGCAACCCCATACACACCGAATAGTTTATGAGATGTCAAGAAGTGACATTTATGATATGGGCCAAATGTAAGGAGAAAGTTCTTCAGCTAAAAAGCCTATTTCCGCCATTATTATACAGGTGTAATAAGATGACTTCCGAAAACAGAAGGCACAACACCTACCTCTACCATAATGAAAACCAAAGGATGTTCAATTTATGACTATTTTTCATACGAAAAGACGAACAATATTTTTTTCACAAATTCTATGATAATGGCAATGCTACACAGTTGAGAAGGCAATAATGAACTGTATTCAAAGTGATTAATTACTGTTTTCATTCAGACTACTTGATTTTGGAAAAGTGTCAAATTATAAAGTTTAAACATTTTCTACCTTATAATGATAATCGATAAAGATGCGTGTTCTGAACGTCTAGTTTTAGTATTTTGGAGTAGTCTTAATACAACCCGTATATTGTGTGCGCGTGGGTTGCGGGTTGAGTGGCCGAGTTCGGCCATTCAAAATGTATTATTAAGGATATTTTTTATCAACCAAAACCTTAGTGCATTTTGGTAGACTCAATTTTTACCAAAATGAAATTCTGATTGGTTGTGAACATCAAAAGTGAGGCAATATTCTGGTTGAGAAGATATAATTTTTTTTCAAAGAATAATTCACTATGATGTCGTATTAGTGGCGAAGCCATACTTTCGTCATTCTCTAATTTATTATCTATCAGTTTCGGTAACGAGTATTTTGTGATACACAATATTAACAAAACTGGCGAGTGAGTTGAGGTATGTACGCAAAATAGACATTTAAATAAATAAAATAAAAATAAATAGGATCACAACTGTAATCCCCAAGAACGGTAGACATCCTCTCAGATCTCGAGACGCTTAGATCCTTTGAAGATGTTTAGCGGGGGTAGTCAGAGGCACGTCCAAACATTATATTTGGCACATGCCCACATTTTGCAGTCGCTCACTCACTTCTAAATAAATAATTGGAGCCGTTTATCTTGTGCTACGTGTACCTACGGGTACTTCCTCATAAATGTCTGCTCATACTCGTACAAGGATATTATAAAAGCGGTAAAACGCTAGATTTGAACCAAGTTTTCTTAAAACTAGTTTTAAATGTTTAATGTAAATATGTTATAAAACCATTGCGTTACTGACTGGATGACTGACTGATCTATCGTGAGGGTTATCACTTGTAAAGCTATATGGCTTAAATAATTATCTGAAATGGTTTGTATCGAGAAATTGTTCGTTGACAGTAAAGCAAATTAACTGATATTTTTATCGATTTTTTTAGTTCGATAAACCAAATGTCCGTGTGCCCCCAATCGACGAAAGCCAATCGCGTCGTTGAAAATTGATCGTCCCCTATCGAAATGCGGGCAATCCGGAATCGCCTGTTGATATCACGACGAGCATTACTCTTTATTAAGATGTCGTAATTGTACTCTGTGACACGCTGATAGGCAGACGCATCAAGGTTTCATGATAGTGGTTGATTGAAACGTAACTGATGTAACGTCTTAATCGTTATATCGTTAATGTGGAGTGGATTGAACTTGCATAATTTCAATAAAACAAATTAATAATAATTCAGATTTTACTGGTGACTGAACTTATGTTTTATAAGCATCAACCTCGTTGGTATGATGGGACCGGATATTCATAAGAGGTGCGAATCCCCGCGACACGGGAGAAATTATTGCTTGATTTGCAGATATTTTATTTCGGGTTTGAGTGTTGTGGTACCATAGTACTCGTAGTTTCTGATACCTAAGACACATGGAATCTTAAGGACTAACTAAAGTATGTGATTATCGAGTATTGTTTATTTATTTATTATTATTGTTGCAAAAAAAACTTCAATTAAGTTATTACCTACATTGTGTACAACAGAGGTCTATGAAGACTAAAATAGGACCTGTACCATGAATTAGCTACGTGAGTTAAGTATACTTTCTTTACCATAAACCATAGTTCTCTAGAGACGTAGCGTGGCTATGCAAATGTTGGTAATTTAAACAGCGCTATCAAACGGCATCCAATGTAAGAGTCATTTAAAAACTACCCAAACAACTGAATGGGGTGTTTATAATCACGCTATAATACAATTACGGGTGTCCTGAATTAATTGGGGAAGTGTGAAACGGCCTTTGAAATAGGCCATTTTGAGCATTTGATGACCATACTTATTGACCTTAGTTATCTACTATGTAAAGTGTTAATCACGGCGTAAGTTTTTTATATGCTTATGCTTCCCATCATACCTTATATTTTACACTGTTTGCTTTATTAGGTACAAAATTGTTTAATTTATAGAAAAAAATAACAATATCTAGTACATTATATTTACAAAATATACAAGATACAATTGGGCCGATCTAAAGGCCGTTGCAATACAGGTAGTTCAACTGATCCAAAACAATACCAGTCGGAAGCACCCAAGACGGTATGGTAAAGCTAGTGACATTGCCGCATTGGAAGGCAATCCTGATCCATGCCAAATAGGAGCCAGCTTTTGGATGACGCGTCGCTTCGACTAGACGCGCTAAAATCATTTTGAAAAGTTGAAGGGCCTAGTTTCCTCACGGACCCAGAGTCTCAACCTGCAAAATTTTATGGTAAGATGACAAAAAGAGTTCCAGATTCCCTTAACTGTTATCGCGAGTCATTTGATTAAGGGTCGGCTGATAAACGACAGTTCGTTTAACCGATTATTATTGACAGATGCTCTCCTAGCATAACATATAGACATAGAGATTGGTCTGTTGATGAACACCTGCTAAAGTAATCTATTCTCTTTATTTGTTTTATGGGCTGTAAACGGGAGCATTTTAAATAGAGAGGAAATTACGCACGCGCCATAATTTGACATTAAATGAAAAATGAAATAAGGCGATAAAACTTTTACGATGGCATGACAGTGGTAAAAGCTAATAATCATATTTTTTTCATTCACGAATTCATTTCTCACCTTTATGACTTTGTTTGCGCCTTTTTAATGTTTAGGCGCTAATCAAAAGTTTACGACAATTTTTGTAAGCTTCTGGCGGTTGTATGGAGAAATGATAAAGACATTAAAGTTGTAAATAGTAAACAATGAGTATTTTAGTTATGAATTGAAGCCCGAAGTTTTATTCGCATAATACCTTCATAGAATTTTCCCTATCACCTTATTGATTTAGTTTTTAAAACTAATTAGATATCTAAGTATTTTGTTATAAAGAATCGAAATGAATGTACAAGATAATCGACAACATTATATACACTTTTCTACAACATATATAAATCTCTTGCGTTAAAGACTCATTATAGTATACTGATAGTAGAGGTACCTACAGCTTAAACCGCATATTAGATTTAATGTATAAACTTGAAAATGAGAGGGAGTATTCCTCTTGGTGCACTAAAAAAAGTCCCGAAATTAATCTTTAAGGAGGTGCGCAGCGGTTAAACCCTCGTATTCAAGAACGACACTATGAGAACACGCACCCACAGTGGACGAAATCTTTTTTCATAAACATCACTTTATGTGTTGAGCGGCACTATGGCGCACGATACCGTGTGCCTTTAGAGCTCAACTTTGGCTAGAGGCACACGACAATGTGCCACTAGTGACACTATGCAGTGTCGCACAACACATAAAGTGATTTTTATGATAAAAGATTTCGTCCACTGTGGGTGCGTGTTCTCATAGTGTCGTTCTTGAATACGAGGGTTAGTCTGTTTAAAAAAGACTTTTTCGGTTTCCACTAGACAAGTACCTCATATAAATATTAAATTGAACAACATTGAACTAAGCTGCAAATTTAATTTATCAGCGTGTAATAATTATGTTCTACTCGTATATTGACGAAGTGTAAGTTATTAACTAAGCGAAATGATCAGAGCCCACAAGTTTAGCATTACACAGCGTCTATTAAATTTAATACCATCCATTACGACGGTTTATTATTCATCTCTCAGTGCAGACAGACAGACTTGACGTTTCGAATTATTCTGTTATGATGTCTGTGTTGCATATTACGAGGAATAGAATTATTTATTCGCGAAAAAGAAAATGAAACAATAAGAGGGAAGTTAACGAGAAAAAAAATAAGTAAATTAATCACCGCATTCGATGAATTAAATAAATTCTTTAGTTAACGATCTTAAAAATACTTCTTTTTCCATAAAATAGCAAGTTATTTCGGTTAAAAGTACTTTAAAGCTGCAATTTCCTAAGGGAACTTTGTCCCGTACCATGTAAATGTCGGGCGATATGTCTCAGCGACATGTCCCTTAGTGAAAATGTTGCTTTAGAGTTGTCGAGTACCTAGTTGGTAATTTGAGTAAGCTTGGAAATACAAAATAACGTATGAGTACAAGCTGAGTTTTATTTCAACTTATGACTTATTGGAACACAATGAATGTCACAAAATATATCACTTTTGGAGGCATTGGGCTGTGTCCGTTCCGCTCAGTTCTCGCCCCTCGAACTTACACAATGTGAACTTTACAATGCTTTTATCACACTATACTTGCTTTGTAATAAACAAAAGTTTATTTTCTTAGACATTGTCGAAAAGGTATAACTACACTACTAAAAGAGGTGAAATTTTGTATATTTATATTTTTGCTTGTACCGGATAATCTAATAACTACTAAACTAATTACGAAAATTGTTTCATCTATCAAAAGCTACATTATCAGCATTCATTATCTTATTTTGAATCAGAGATTCTTACAAAAATTGCAATAATGTAAAATAAGTAAATTAATCACCGCATTCGATAAATGAAATAAATTATTTAGTAATGCCTAGCTTGGTCTCACAACTCTTTGTCTTTTTTCAGGTGAAAGCTTAGTTTACTTTTAGCTTCTTTCTATATTATTTACTAGCTGCTCGCCCCGGCTTGGCACGGGTGGTACCTGGATAAAAAGTCTACCGATTTTGTGCAAACTTCACATAAACCATCTACTAAATAGTCCGAACAAAGCCTAAACATTTGGTTTGGATAGGTGAGCCCGTTCTTGAGTTATTAAATTACAACGAAAAGTGGCATTGATTTTTATATATTATATAGATAATAAAAACAGTCATATTTTGAATTGTAAAAAGCAACTGTTACGAGATCAACGACCAACAATATTTACACTTACATTTACGCAGTCATTAGGCTGTTGAATCAGCTGTGACAAGTTTATTATTTAATTTCATAGCGCTGCATTGCATCCGGTGGACAATGTGGACATCCCCTTTTAATACCACTCATTATTTCAACATTAGTTGCATTGAAAGGTCAAATAAGTGGGTATTGTTTAACCGCTACGCTCAGAGGTTTCCAATGACTAATGTAATAATTCCAAAGTAGCGTATTTATTATTATCCTTTAGTTTGAAAACTACATAATATTAACTATATAAATTTTATTATACAGTTAACCCTTATCCGATGTTTGAAAACTCCGCCCTTATCGTTTTAGTGGCTCTATTAAGTAGTTTAAAAAGATGCTCAAATTTCTTACTTCTAGTCCACAGCTAAACATTATATGCACTAAACAACAAAGATAATATCGAATCGCTTTGAATCGCTATAAAAAGGCAAATTTTTGCATGTAGACAAAAATGTAGCGTCTTTTAAGTACAAAGTAATGGTGTTGTGCTCATCCCGGGTAGATAAAGAGTTTAGATAAATGGTACAAATCACTGCGTAGAACACGACTTTGTATGGCTTCTTTCAGATGCAAATTGCTGTATTAAATTTGCAATTTAGACCTTGATAACGCTGAATATTTGGGCCCAAGTAACAAGGGAATTGCCCGTACTACTCTGGTAGTAGAACACAATAAAAGTTCAAACATTGTAGCCAAGTTAAAGTCAAAGTCATGTTTTATGAAGCGTTCGTTTCTTAGCAGATCGTTAACATAAGCAACCTTCAGCGCAGTCTCAAAATGGATGACTGCTAGTGGTACTAACAGCTGAGCGCTTCCTTAGATGGATTTTTGGATTATCTGAATTCGAATTCTTAAAATATTTATTTCAATAAAATCACAAGGATCACTTCTTCTTGTTTTAGGAATACCGTATCCTGCAGAAGCTTCTACGTTGTACCACGTCCGTCTGTTGGCAACGCGTCTCTCGCCTTCAGACAATGAACTTGTCCCTATTGTAATGCTCAAATAGCTTTTATGCCCCTAAATATGCAGGGTACGGTCAGCTTCTATTATTTGCGGCAATAATACGAAGACTGGTGAAATTAATATTTTTTAAAACAACGTTATTAGTGTAGTGAAATATAGAAATAAGATCCCAATAGTAATCATCAAGTATAGTAGACATTCTCTCAAATCTCTAGGTGCTCAGATCCTTAAAGATGTCTAAAGCCGGGGTCCCACGGTGCGTAAAACGACGGGCCGCGCCGCATGACGCTAGGACGCTAGGGGTCAGGGGGACGTCTAAACATTACATTTGGCACATTCCCACATTTTGCAGTAGTTTTCAGTTATTCCACACAAGTGACACGTGACAGGTGCAACATCGTATAAAAATACTGATTGGTTTCCTTACAATTTCACTGTAGTGTAGTGTAGTTTAAACAAGTACACTTATATCCGAGGTTGTGTGTACATGGAATAGTATCATTGGATATTATTCCATGTGAGAAATTTATATGCGCATTAACACAATATGCTCAAAATAGTGAAGAAAAATATCGTGGAGAAACCAGTTAGTTATTTTTATAACGACAATGGGCTTGCACTCTGACAAGAGAATGAAGAATTTTCAATTTAAAAATTGTAAAATGTTAAAGGTGTAGAACTGAAAGAACCAATGTCTTTTAGTGCATGCTGTTCTAGAATCTTATTTCTAAAATCAAGATGTTTTATCAAGATGTTTTTTTTTGTACCATTTGAAAGTACTAGCATTGCTCACAACTCGATGTCAACTGATTAAACCTACTATAATTATTCATAATGAACGTAGAATAGTTTATCTCAATAACCGTAAAACTTATGTAATATGTATGTATGTTTTGTATGACATCACTACATAGTATAAAGCAAAGTCGCTTTCCGCTTCCCGCGTCTGTATGTATGTATGTATGTTTGCTTATATCTATAAAACTACACAACGGATTTTGATGCGGTTTTTTTTAATAGATAGAGTGATTCAGGAGGAAGGTTTATATGTATAATAACATGCTACCCGTGCGAAGCCGGGGCACCCGCCCCAGTAGATAACCGCACTAGTAGATAATAATTTAAGGATTTAATCTAGATAAATTAAAATCAGAAACACGGTTTGGTAAAACTATTCTTGATAGATTTATTTTTAAAAGTTAGCTCTTCAAAAACACTATTTTAGTTTTTACTCAAAACTATGAATACTGAACAGTTCATTTTTATATAATTCGTTAGATAATCATACTAGCTACCTAAATTATAGACAGTTTCTTTTTAAGTTTGATGGTTTTCAAGATAATGCGGTTTTATCCGGGTAGACCACACAAAAAACCAAAAATTTCAAGTATCACCTTAAGGAAAATTCTAAGTCAAGTGTTATAGAAAGAAACAAAACCAAATAAATCGCTAGGATAAAAGAAAAACGTGTCCACCAGGATAATCCCAGTAAGATAATTTCCACTCAAGCGAGCAATGTCTTCGCTTAGGGCGACCTGGTGGGGTCTTAGCAGGATCTCTTAATTTATAGCCTGTGATAAGTTTGGGCTGAGGCAGGAGAAGTAGCGATTTGATTCCTATTGGGAAATATAAGTAAGAAATTGGTACAAAATACGTTTATGAGATCTATAACCTAAACCAATACAAAATATGAGGCAGATCATAAGGTAGAAGTTGTGTGTTGAGTGTTGATATTTGTTTCTATTTTCATCGGTGTTGATGTGCTTTTTAGGGTTTCAAAGTACGATAAGATAACTTACATCTGACTGTATGGAGTTAGGTAGCATGCAAAGTTATGAATTATCAAATTTTAACATTGTTTCATAAATATTATGCTTTGAAATTGCAGCGTTTAGTGTACCTATCGGTGGTGGAACCGACTGAAATGCTACGTATGTAAGAATAATTATTACCAGTAAAGCTTGGCGGTAATAGTTTACTAGTAATGTAATCGTTTTAATAAAAAATACTCTGTGCTAAATATATTATGTTGTTTTCAAACAAAACTAGTGGTCGCTGCTAATTCTAAATTGTTTTCTTAAGTATTTTGAAGCACGCTGTTTTTTATAAATTATAGCTCTTTTACTTTATTACAATGAAAACCTCCATAGTCCTTTGTCTTGTTCCCTCTTAGCTTTGACTTGCACCCTGACTTCCTGTTATCTACTCATAGTGGGTGAAATAATCTGATTTGTCCATTTGCTGCTACTGTTACTAACAGCCCAAACTTCGATTAACGGGATTGCTTTTGTAACGTTTTTTTATATTGGTGGCCTACCAATGTTTTGTTTTCGTAAATTTCCGACAAAATATTAATGTTACAATTTTTATAGGTCCTTATCTATCTCTCTTCGAAATTAAAGTCCATTTCATAACCTATTCTACAGCGCATCTAAGTATTTCTTAGATACAATACAATCTTTCGATACGAATCGGTCCAATAGCATTATTTTTAAATTCATTTTCCGCTTTTTCCTTTTATGGATTTAAAAAAAACACGATAATATTCTTGAGCTACGTAAAGTAATTTGCCATCTCCCCGTAAAGGCAAGATGTGTCGATCACTTAGCGAGAGCATAAGTATTTCAAAGAAATGAACTATAAATACCGTCAATAATGCTAAGCGATTGTGATTGTTATGCCGTAGAAATAAAAGCTACGAAGGCTTTAGGGGTATTAATGGTGGATTTTTTGTGGCCCGTTGATGGATTTGTCGTCGAGCGTTGATGGACTTGCCGTGTACAGTTTTGTTATTGTTGCTCCTTTTACTTGTATTATATTTGACAACAACACGTAGAAGTTCGTTTGGTAAATTATTCTTGGAGTCATTTGCAGAACACACCTTGATAGTAATAGCTAAGTTCTTTTAAAAGTAATGCAGACTCTTTTCGTTCATGCTTCTTATAATCCCATTGGTTATGGAGAGAACTAACGTAAATTGTATTGGAAAATTGTTCCCGAAGCTTTCGTATAAACCGCTTTAGCTTTATGTCAAGCTGGGATAGTAAAGCAGAATAAAATAGATGCCCTAGTAGGCATCTTTTTATAGCATAAAAAACAAGGCTCAAGGCGGGCATTAAAGCCCCGCATAGTGTCGGCTACTTGCACTACTATGCACACTAAAACTTTGCAAACTGTATATACTTCGAGTAGGTACTAATTTATTAAACGACAAAAAAAGGATGTTTTCAATTTGATACATATCTACATACTAGCAGACCCGCGATAGACGTTGTCCTGTCCAAATTTCGACAAGAGAGAATAGTCCCATATACATTGTATTCATGTAGGACTGTTTCTTCATAAAACTTAATAAAACTAACTTGACTTTTCGATAGGTCGAAATATTCGTCGGTTTTTATTGACCGGCTTCTCATTTTTTTCATTTGTTTAAACTGTTGCCTTACACAACACTTACATTTTATCGCATCACCTCCCCCCCCCCCCCTGTCGCAAATCCGGACGCATTTGTAACAGGCACCCGGATTATCGGCTCGCCCGGGGCAAAAACCGGGCCCTACAGACCCGGCCGACACTCGTTGGCACATAAATTAACTGCAATGATTCATGATTGCGGACTTTGGCGAAAGTTTGTGCACGATTAATCGCAGCGACTTTTGTTAATCGATGCACGCTGGACTGTAAAACCGCGAGCATGGCGGAAAAGACGCACAGTCGCTGGGTAGGTAGGATGCAGCGATTGTTTTAAGGTACCTAGTTTTTGACATGTGATAGCAAAAACATGGTGGAAACTGTTTTGGGCTGTAATAGTTTATGTAATGTTTTTTATGGGAAATGCCTCGGACTACCCCCTGGTGATTACAGTTGTGATCATATTTATTTAATAACTAGCCGACCCGTGACAGACTTTGTCCTGTCAAATTTCAATAATCGAATACAGTATTCGATTATTGACTGATTGTTTTTAGTCTGTGATGTCATATTTGTTGCACACTAGCGCCATCTATGCCAAAATCATCCCTTTTGCGTTCCTTTATCATTTAGGGGTTGTTTTTCGGATTTTAAGATACCCTATTATTTATTCTGATTTTTTATCTACATACTACAGCAAGTTTCATCTTAATCCGTTTTGTTGTTTAGGCCTGATTGTGGAACAAACATACATTTCTTTTCACAAACTTTCGCATTCATAATATTATTAGGATTATTGTATACAAAAGGAGCTAAAAACGTGCTCAACCAATTAAAAAACGTCTAATTCACAAGCAAATTATGTTCAAAGAGAAATCACAAAAACGTATCCGACGAGTAGGTACCTATCAATTATCACACTCATAATATAAATGTAGAAGCTAAAAAGTTTGTTTGTCATTTAATCACATTGTACGTAACGTATGAATAGTTTTTGAAGAAATTTAGTAGGTACATTTATAATGAAAACATCTTTCATTATCTGCACATGCACAGTATTATAATATCTGATTCTACTAAAGAATAATACTCATCTTTCCAAGTCACAATTATAGCTTTTCGTTGTTGAATATTCGAACGAAAACTAAACTTAGAAAGGCTTTGCCAAATTTACATCTACAATGTGAACGCTTCTTTCCATAATCGATGCAGCGGCGAGTGCACCAACATTATTTTAAGTTTCGACTTCCTATAAAGCGGAGACTGACTTATGATGACCATCATTTAGCCGCAAACACGACTTGCGAGCTTTTGGAAGTGGATCATTCACATTTCCGTTATTTTGGAAACCGCAGATTCAGTTCGCCAAAGCGGGTGGAGGCGAGAACTTTGGACACATTAATAAGCAGCTTAACTTCATTCATGAAACTTATGTTTTTTGTCTTATGAATAATCAATCACTTATTGGAAAGTTTACATAATATTATGTGGGGTAACTTTCCGGTTTTTTATGTATGAGAAAAGTCAACCCGAGAAGTGCCGTGACCTTGACTATTAATCTGAAGGTCGTGGGTTCGATCCCAGCGTGCATCAATGGATTTTTCTGTTCGAAAAAATTATATGCGCATCAAAAACACGTGCCCAAAACGGTTAGGAAAACATCGTGAGGAAACCAGTTAGTATTCTTATAAGCGGCGATGGGCTTGCAACGTATGCTAACTACTGCAAAATGTGGGCATATGCCAAATGTAATGTTTGGACGTGCCTCTGACTACCCCCAACAGACATTTTCAAAAGAAGTTAAGCATTGGAGATCTGAGAAAATGTCTACCGTACTTGGGGATTACAGTCGTGATCCTATTTATTATTATTTTTTTAAAGTCAACTCGGATAAGTCGGAAAATGTGATAAAAACGACGATCAAACGCGGTAGGTACTTAAGATTGTTTGCCGAATTTTATGAAAAATAATTTAATTCGAGGTCTGAGCTGCGCTATTTTAAATGTTATGTTACACGAAACATGATCATCATCATAATCATGGATCGTAATCACTTTATCATTATATTTCTTTATACCTAATAAAGAATAAAAGAAAAACCTACAACCTCAGTACTTACTACTTACGAACAGTTTTCAAGTCACACAGGTGAAAAGCTCATGTTCACAAAGAAAAGCCCAAGGAAATAATTTAGCGCAAATAGTAACAGGAAACGATAAAACGAATTCCCACTTCTTCGAGTTAGAGTAACGTAATAAGGATCGATGAGGCCAATTGGATCCCGACTATGGAATCCCACTTTGGCTAGTTTTGAGTTTCACTGGCTTAGTGGTATTGTATTGAGGGGTTGATAAATGGTGGAAAATGTTGTAGGGGAGAAATGAACTTTTTGGACTCGATCTTCTTAAAATTGGTTTTTGTTTATTTCGATGCTAATGATTATTTTTGTTTTTTTTTAACTACGTGGTATGCAATATGTACCTAGAAGTAGTGGTGTTCAGAATAAGAGTCATTCTGTATAAATAAATATGAATATAAACAGGACAATGGGAGTGTGCTCTGTATGGCACTATTTACAATCTGACATAGGTGTATTACTTGTAGTAATACATTTTTGAGGTGAGTTCAAGTATGCCCTCAATTAATCTGTTAATAAAAAGCTTACTCCGCTGCGACTTCAAGTAAGACATAATCGTTAATAATTATTATTTTTAAATTATAACTTTATGACATGTAAAATTAAAAATCTAAATAGTTGCATATCAAAATCAGAAGCAAATAGTAGTATGTATGTATACTCTAAAAAAATGTAAACAACTTTGTTCATTTAGTGTCACAAACAATACGTTTCTTTTAATTTCATGACAAGTAAACAAATAGGGAAGCCAAACTGAAAATCCCTAGCAGTGAATTCACCGTAAAACAGGATCCCATCTCGTGGATCCGTATTTATTCGCGGGCTGCATGGAGTTTACCCGCGGCATTGCTGAATGGACGCCCAAGGCGCGAACACTAGACATGGGACATCTTGTTACAATATACACCGTCAAATTTAATAATACCTAAATAAAATGAAATAGAATCACGACTGTAATCCCCAAGTACGTTAGACATTCTCTCAGATCTCCAAGCGCTCAGATCCTTAAAGATATCTAAAGGGGTCAGCCAGCGGCACGTTCAAACATTATATTATGTCCACATTTTGCAGTTAGAATTCAACCCGTGACAGGTTGCAAGCCAGTCGCCACAACATAATATAAAAATCTAAATTAAATCTGCCATCGTATTGTAATCCGCAATAATATTTATAATACAACATCCAACATACAAAGTTCAGACCTCGTAATAGGATTTCCTGTGTGGGGATTGAACTCGCTTCATACTTCATAATCAAGAAATGAAAAACAGGACGACGACAATCTATGCTGCCACTCGATATCTTGTTCTACATAAGCTTCGTGATGAAAAATACGTATAACAAGCAGATCTGCACTTATTGCCTTTCCTGTGGATAACGAATAATGTTTACTAGATCAGGGGAGTTAGCATGAACCAGTATCGTAATGACAACGTATCTCCAAATGCCAAAACTGTCACTTTTACCATACAAAAAGTGTCAGTTTTGACATTTGGACGATACGTTGTCGTTACGATAGTGGTTCGTGCTCAGGCCACAGACTACAGTTTATATTTCCTCAAAACCCCCGCTACGTCCTTTTGGCAAATCTATGATACTGTGTCATGAACACGATTATCATCATTTGAGAGTTTATAATGCAAAAACGCATATCGATCCATTGCTCTGTTACCGCATGAGAAAAGATCAAACCAACACACTTTTACATTTATAATACTCGTAGTAAAGATGCACCACAGTCTGTGAAGTACCTAATTTATTCTAATTATTTTTAATAAAGTATTCTGTTAGCGCATCACTAGCCTCCGGGCGTGGCTCAATAAGGCACGCACGAGCCGTCGAGGTTTTTTGTCCTGTCCTCAAGTGCAAATAGCCTAGCGTTCTAATTTAAAAATGCCCGCCCTTGAATAGAGTGAGCTTATTTCAGATTTTCATTGAAGGTAGTCGAGTTTTCAGTCTACTATCATAACAATGATAAATAGAGTATTACAAGTGCCATAAGTATAATGGTGTTTTAGCGCGTGCAAACTCGTTTTAGAAAGTTCGTCGGTGTGCGTCATCAATAACTCAATCGGCTAGAGCGTGCTAAGAGATAAGAAAAATAACCAAACCGGGTCCATCATTAACAACTTAAAATATTCGGGATCGTCCTAGTGATAATGGTACAGAAAAGAAGTTTTAGACTCCCTCGATACAGAGAATCCTATATTTATTTATTTACCCCAAACTTTACACATGGAAAAATATCTACCAGACACCAACCAAATCAAAATCAATGCAATACGTGGCTAATAAAATTGTATTAGGTATTTGAATCAATACCTATCAACCGCACTCGCACTGTCATTCGCAGACATTTTATATTGACTTTTTAACTTCCTTCCATCTCTTGCGAACATCGAGAGATTGTGGGCACATTCACGAGCAAAGCTGGTTGCCCGCAAATTTTGTTTTCCTACGGACGGTGCCGTCAGTGAACGACCGTTACCTATTCAAAAAGCAAATTTCCCCAAAGCGCTCTCGCTGACGGCCGTCAAAAAAACTGCCTGGTTTTTCTGATATCCTGACGTCAATAGCGTACCGTTCCGTACAGAAACCGAAAGTTTCAAGCAGTTCGTATCGTACACTCATCGTAGGTACACTCATCAACGCAGGGTGCACAAGCAATGCAACAATGCCGTGCATTGCCGTTCTAGTTTAGTAAGTAAGTTTATCCAGGTTACTCGTAAGCGCTGGGAATCTGCTTTCTACTTGAATGCGATCTATGAAGAGTAATTTTGAATTTCGTTCGGTTCGTCTGTGTCACTCGACCTCGTGACACGAGACATTACCGCCATTACAGCCCGTCTGGATGCCATTATTCCTTTATGTCTGCGATTATATTATTGCTCGCAGCTTTGCAGGCTATTTCATAAAATAAAAGGCGTTCTTGCCTTAGGCAGACAGGAAAAGTGTTTCTTGCTTTTCTATTTTATAAAGTTATAGCTGTTATCGGGTAGGTCAACCATAAAATTATGAAATCAAAATGGATTTTTTGTAAAACATAGAGTTATTTTAAATTTATATTTTATAGATTAAAACATTCATAAAACAGTTGCCGCAGGTGAACGCTGAAATCATTGTCTCTTTTAAAAATTTGGCCTTTTACAATGCATAATTATCTGTAATGCGGTCACTCAAAGTTAGAGACGAAGTTTTTCTCTTTCTACCTCTAAAGATTAAAGGAGGGAATCAGAGAAGGGTGTAAATTAACCGAAGATGATGTAGGTGATAAACCAAACTCAATTTTCTAAAAAGGCTTGATAGATTCGTAAAGAATACGGCACAACACCTAAACACACGTTCGTCCAACTGTAGTAATATTATGAGAGCAGAGGCAGCTTTCCCTTACGATACTGACAGCCCATTTCCCATCCCAGATCCTTATCCGCATTATTCATTACGCACACGATCTATAAATCTCGCATTCCCACGACTTAAACAGTATCAAATTACTGTGCTACCCTTCTAATGCACATTGTCAAAGTATGTTCCCCCTACAAGTATCTCCAACTAAACAAATGTTCCCAAAACATTTTACAATTTCAACCGAAACTAAACCTTATTTCGTTGTGATAAGTGTAGATAGGTAGTTTCAGAAGTGTATGCATAAGATGGTGGTTATAAAAATCTGTTCAGGAGTGTTCCAAATGACGTGCCGTTGCATAGAGGGTCAACTCTCCCCGGGGCTAGCATTAAACGGGTCAGTGGTCAGATAAATATTATTATAACGTAAACAAATTTGACTCAAGTTAATGTACCATTGATATTTTTACTGTGTTTTGAAGGGAACAGAATGGCGTATAGGGCAGAATTAGCTGTAGGTGGTTATATTTTTTGGTTTTTTTAGCTGTCTATGTGGGTTTGTTTACTAAAGTAATTACACTCCACACACAGAATTTCAATTTAAAAAGTTTTTAATTGAAATTTTGAAAAGTTTTTCATTTCAATTTATCTCTGATTGCCGTTATAGATTTGGTACATTTACAGAGCGCGAAAGCACGTAAGTTTTTGACAGGTATCGCCATGACGTACTCAACCAATTTGCTGGTCGATTCCCTATTGTAGCCACCTAACTAGAATACATAGTTGCAAATACTGCGTATTGTGTAGCCAATTAGAGCTCCAACTAGCTTCTCCAAGGCTCGGAATATAATCCAGGCTTTGTGCGTCACTTACCTGCCAGCCGCTATCACAGAGGAATTCTAATATAAATTGTAGGTATGAATATAACGTGATGCTTTCTGGATATTGAGGAATGTCGTTGATTGTGTTTGGATTAAAAGGAAATGTAGGAATAATTAATATTTTGTTGTTGTCGACCGGCCGCAGTGTTTTTTGTACTCGTCATGGTCCAAAAAAGTAATAGCTAAATGAGACGGGCTCTAATCTACCAAATAAAAAATAAGTAGCATATATAAATAATGAATTAAAATTGACATATTTCTCAGCTCATAAAACAAGTCGTGTTGGCAGAGTGGGAGGTATCTGGACTTTCATTTCGAAAGGTCGTGGTTTCGAATCCCGGTGTGCATCATTGGATTTTTCTGTTCGAAAAGTTTATATGCGCATCAAAACACGGCTCAAAACGGTGAAGAAAGACATCGTGAGGAAACCAGTTAGTATTCTTATAAGTGGCGATGGGCTTGCAACCTATCACCTATGGAATGCGAACTACTGCAAAATGTACCAAATATAATGTTTGGACGTGCCTCTGACTACCCCCACTAGACATCTTCGAAGGATCTAAGCGCCTGGAGATCTGAGAAGATGTCTACCGTACTTGGGGATTACAGTCGTGATCCTATTTTTTTTTAAACCCCCTAAATACAAAACCTTCTTGAAGGAAATAATACAACCCGAGTAAAGTATCGGGAAGCAAAAGAGTTCACCTCCAAATACCTATAGGGCTTTATTTTGTCAAAAGAGGTTTTTACATCGAAAAGGAGTTTATAAAGGATTGCAAATGAGGCACCCCCCCCCCAACTCTCCCTTTTAATTATAGGGGAAATTGTTTGTCCGAATACCGGGTTTTCAGAACTCTAATTACTAAGAGAATCTCAAAAGTAATTGTGTCATTCGATTCATTATTTAATTTAGTTGTATCTAATTCCAGAAAAAGAATTTTAGTCGTTTTAGTTACTATCCTACTACGTAATACCTCAATATTTACCTATAGACTTTTTCATTTACTTATATCTATTATATAAGTAAATGAAAGATTATCATCGTTAATGGTATTATTAAATTTTACAATTATTTCCTGTGTTCTATTTATTTATGCTGGAAATAATATATTTCTTTACAGAAAATTAAATAGAATGATGCATAGTTTCCTTAAAACGCGTAATTTGTACCCAAAATCCACATCTGCGCTACTAGGCGCCCAGAAAAGCGAGGAGGCTTTTCTTGGGCGAGATGCAAGCATGAAACTGAAGTTCAGTCGTTCAGTCAGTAGCGCTACGGACGCGGTGGCGTGCGCACGTGCGTTCGAGCCCAAAGCGCGCAACGTGGTCTACCCTCGTGTTTGTGTATGTAGTAGTAGGGTTTTATCTTGAAGCATATTTCACTTTTGAATAAAATAATGTGGTAGAATAGCCATGCTTGGTAAAAAGTTGGTGATATTTAAAGGTGTAATTCAAAATTAAATGTATTTTTAATTAGCGGAATTATATATGTAGTACCATGCCTACATAAATAATTATTGTGGTGGTATATATAAAATAATTCACTCTCAAAGTAAATTAATAAGCATTTTATTATGTCATAAATAAATAAGGCCCAGCTAACCTAGGCCTAGTATTATATATTAAAAAATACTATGACAAAAAAAATACAAATTCAGTTGACAAAATACTGTGAATGAATGAAAAATTTCTAGGCACATTTCTCCCAAAAATGTCAGCCTAAAGCTTGCAACTGATCCAGATAAACCACAGATTACAAGCAGTTCCTACGGCTGAACTTTTCAACTAATCGCCTGAAATACTCCCATATTTTCCGATGGCCTAGTTGCTGACTTTGATCTCGGTATGAGCACTTCTATGTCTATATGTAACGTAAATGACAGTAAATCTGCACGTAGAATATAAAGTCTGTAACTTGCGGAAAAACTCCACAATATTTCAAGAGTCATGAATAGTGGTTAGTCCTGTGAATTTTCTGATTACGAAATCTAAGTAATAAAGTATTCGAATTATGTTCATGCGTCATTTTGTGCAATAATTCGTATGGACAAATATTTTTTTGAATATTATTTCATGTGTTATTATTATTACCGTGTTTCTATATCCAAACGACCATAGGTATAGGCTATGTACTTAAGTGCTCGTAAACAGGTACTCGTAGAGGCTTAAAAATTAAAGAAAAGACAAATAACTTGAACCGTTTTGTATATTAGTAAGAATTATTACTGAATTTTATATACCATTTTTTATAGGTTTTTTTTTTTAAACAAATATTTATTTATTTATAACTACACAAAGCATGACCAAGTTCGTTTCATAAAATGGCATAGGATCGTGTCAAAATCTTGTCCTTTGTCGAGAATGGCTATTTTTAGACGGTATGAAACACTAAAAGCCCACGTCAATTTAGTAGGTACCAATAAGTTATTGTATACCTTAAAAATAATAATATAAAAGATTATTTTGTTTGCCTTTCCCAATTTAATCTTGAAATGTTTAAAGGAAAACAAGATCGAAGTAAGTCGAGTACCTTTCTACTTAATATTTGAAGTCGAGTTAAGTTACAGTCCTTCTCAAGTAAAGTAGGATTATTTGAAGTGAGCTGGCGAAACTCTCTACCGCGTAGTAGTAACATTATTATTTTCTGCGTCGAATATAGCGTAATCTTCTTCTTCTTTCTCTATATAAAAATGTTTTTTTTATATTATTTTTGGTTTTTGTCGCTTTATTACAAGGGTAGTTTAAAAATGCGATAAGTTGCCTGGAAATTGTAAAATCGGGAAATCGGGAATAACTGAAAGTGTTTTTTTTTTCTATGGAATTATTGAAATTAGACAGGATGTCCTGTCGGGACAGCTAGTCATTAAATAAATATTATAAGTGTTATCATCTTCCTGCCCTGATCCCACTTATGTGGAGTCGGCAATATTACAAATGGTATCTAATTTTTATTTTCGTTCTAATTAGATCGTGATTATAAATATATAAAGTTCCAGAAAAGAAGAAGAAAAATATGACTACTTTAGTTTTTTTTTTAATTTAGAGATTAATATTGTGGGTGCAACTAAGTTTTAATTTATTTTTTATCTGTATAATTAAATTCTCAATTGAACAGTCGTCGTTTCATTAGGATGGCATACGTAGTTCGGGAGATATTCGGGTTTATGTGACTGACCCGTTATTTTTGGAACCGAGTGTAGATAAACAATTAACACCGACTGTACGTAAAATTTTATTTTTTAACAGCCAGTTAAAAAACAAACCTACTTTAGGTACAGTAGGCAGTAATAATATGATAAAAGCATGCAACGAGTTAACAGTTAAGGAGCATTCGAGCCCGACAAAGCTAACGAGCTTGTACAAAGAGCCATGCAGGCAACGTAAAGGATTTTGTGGTAGTGTATTTGAGCGCACTGTTTTTTACTAGAATTTTATATATGTTTTTTTGGATAAAGGCCGTAGTACTCGTATACCGTGATACACATGCTTGCAGGTAGTACTTGTATACCTGGCAGGCCATCATGTTAAAGCCAGACATGTTTGTAACTGCCACGCTAGTTTGATGAGACGCGTTGTGAAGTAAGTACCAGCCATGATATCAATCCCCGGGGATATATAGCGGGGATAAATAATCCGACTAAACGGATGCCTAGGTGCCTACTAGCATACAAGCAACTAGCAACTAGCAACTTTTTCATTCATGCTTTAAGCATCTTAAAACTAACGCTAAATTTGTGAAGTTGCAATTTAGCTATGAAAAGATGAAACCATTTTTGGCTCACGTTCGCACCTTTACACGGACTATTTTATGCACAAATAAACGGTCTTATATATCCCGGAGTACCTCCTAATTCTTTTTATATCTGTTACTAGCTGACCCGCAACAGACATGTTCCTCTCAAATTTCAATAATCCCATAAAAAAGCACTTTCAATTATTCCCGAATTTTCAATTTTCATTGTTATTTATTTTTAAACCACCCCTGTATTCGAACGAACAAAACAAAAAAATCTATATTTAAATTGGTCATGCCGTTTTTGAGTTTTTGAGTCAACAGTAATTCGTTTTTATATACATATAAGAGATGTCTTACTCTATCTGAACCTCTTTCTACCGTAGGTAATTGGGGATTAAAGTCGTGATCTTATTTTTTTTTTCTTACTTTATTTCATCTAACTTTTTCTCTCTTGTCTGTTTATTCTGTTGCTTTGATGTAGGTACCTAGCCCCACCTACCGCTTTGTTTCTTCCTTCATCCGTTTGTTTTGCTAATGTGTGTGTTCAAAATAAATGTTTTTTCTTTCTTTATTTTTTCTTTTCTCACACTTGCCCTTGCACTTGCACTTCACTTTCGCGTGAAGGAGTATTTGCGAAGACACTCGCAAGATTTTTACGATCCAGCCAGACTTCGTCTCATAACCATTCAAATTTATTAACAAGAGTATATTTTTATTTTATAATAAAAAAAATACTAATGCAAAATGTGGGCATTGTGGCAAACTACCACCTTTAGACATCTTCAAGGATCTAAGCGCCACGAGATCTGAGTGTAGATATGTCTACCGTAGGTACTTGGAGATAACAGTCGTGATCCTATTTCATTTAATTTCAAAACAACATTTCATTATACATTATTTATTTTACAACTGAAAAAATACCTCACGTACAGTATTGTTTACTAAATTATAACATTTAAGGGTTCACTTTCCCTACTATTCGTTTAATATCGAACACATGAACAAAGCCGCATTTCCACAGTGTGTTTATTAAAAGCAGCAGTAAAAATAACCGGCTTTATTGCAAGTGAAAGAGCACATCAACATCGTTTAATCAAATAAAGAGCATCAAACGTTTACTGCGAATAAAACAAACATGTAAAACTGAGATCAATCACTCAATGATGAGTGCTCCCATAACACTTAAGTGTAAGGGCCACACTTCACTTAAAACAAGTTTATTGTACACACTGAACTGTACAGTTTTTATACTGTGCGTTTCTGTTTAACGGAAACCAGAACTTAAACATTGTTGAAGTTTTGGTGATACTTAATACTGAAGAATATACCAATTTCCGCCGATAAAACTGTACTTTTTGTAACTGCGCAGTATTGTACTTTTTTTCTGCCCGTTGCTTTTAATCATTCGAATGACGAGTACCCTCGTAACACTAAAATGGTACGCATTCAGAAAATTACCCGTTAATAGTGATGGGCTAGCGAGCCTTTCTCTGGGTATTAGAATTCAATAAATTATTGAGGATATTTTTGAAATAGTTTTTTTTGTGAGATCAATGTAAACATTAGTCTAGTGGGGGTAGTCAGAGGCACGTCCAGACATTATATTTGGCACATGCCCAAATTTTTCAGTTAGTATTACGTTACGTGACAGTTTGCAAGCCCATCGCCGCTTATAAGAATACTAACTGGTTTCCTCACGATGTTTTCCTACACCGTTTTGAGCACGTGTTTTTGATGCGCATTTAAATTTTAATAGAAAAATCCATGATGATGCACGCCGGGATTCGAACTCACGACCTTCAGATTGAAAGTCGAAGTACTCGGACAACACGGCACAAACAAAAAAATACACAAAAGAGTGTAATAAAAAACCGACTAAATCTATGGGAATTTATTTTTCAAAGTTATTCACCAAAATCAACCTACCTACTCGCACCTTTCTCAAAACAACTAAATATTACTGAATCGCTAAAAATGCCAAACTAGAACCTGGAACATCAAAACCGGATTACCCTGTAAAAAGTTATGAGTTTCATAGGACCATAAAAAAACATTAAATACTAGTCGGTACCTAGCAACGCGTAAACTTTACTATTACCTACTCCTTTTTTTGTCGGGTATGAAATAAGAGAGATTAAACGAACGAAGGATCAAAAATAAATAGTTTTAATGAAAAACACGATAACCAGGATTGGCACATCACTTTCTTTCCGCGAACCAATTTTATTCGTTGAAGCGCATTTTATTTCAAGAAGGAACAACAATAATTATAGTAAGTGCAGAACTTTCTTGGGCTCCCTCGGGAGTCTATTGAGAACTGAATAATACCGAATGAAAAATTGCGGAGTTTCTGAGTTTTAACGGACTTTGATAAATAAGATATTTCCATTGGTGTGCATTTTGTTGGGTGGGGGAAGTAACGGTAAGAAAATTCAATGTAATTTTGTGCTGCTGTGAAATGCAGACCGACGAAGAAAACGTTAACTTAATAAACTTTTAGTATTGTATGACCCAACTAAGAATCCACGGAATACAATAGATGTAGAACAATAGAAAGGGCAGTTTTATCGCTGAAATCGCCGATATCTGCCAGGCAAATAACAGTACAACAGCATAATAATATTCTTGTAGTTCAACTGAATCAAAATAGCAACTGTTTTAAACTAAAATAGGTACTTCTGACCTGAAATATGATTACTGTTCTTATTTTCATACAACGTCAAATTACACATTCATCACCAACAAACAGTGTGTATACAGTTTGCAAACTACAAATCAACGTTTGCATCTCCACGTTTTTCTATAATAGTAGAAGTGCCCGAGACCTTTATCAAAGTTTACAACCGTAATGCCAACTGCCTGATTCACCACCGTTAGTTTTTCATTTTCCACTTTCCACAAACCATTTAAAAACCTTGTTAATTCTCTTATAACTGTTTTAAATTTTCATTCAACACAGTTTTTGTGGTTAATTTGAACTGCAAATAAATCATGCTGCGTTGTAATATACGGGTTGATTTACTGGTATTTTAACCAGAGTTTAATTTTATGAGAAACTAGCGACCCGCCCCGGCTTCGCACGGGTAGCATGTTATTATACATATAAACCTTCCTCCTGAATCACTCTATCTATTAAAAAAACCACATCAAAATCCGTTGTGTAGTTTTAAAGATATAAGCAAACATACATACATACATACAGACGCGGGAAGCGGAAAGCGACTTTGCTTTATACTATGTAGTGACTAGTAGAAACGCTCGCGACTGCGTTCGCGTGAAGCTAATTCTAAACAGACTTTAACCCCCGCTGCACTCTCCTAGAAGTTGAATTTCAGGAATTCCTTTTTAGTACATCTCAAAAGGAATACATCCTCCAAACTGAGTTTCCAGGACCAGTGATTTAGGCTGTGATAGATCAGTCAGTCTAACTACTTTCGCGATCAGAATACATATTAATTAATATTTCAAATAGGTATATATCGAGATAAAAGTTATTAAGGCTATTAATACCCGTTTGAAATATTGATTAATTCGAGTATTATACACACACGTCCTACCCATATTTTACAGGAAGAGTAGTCGACTTTTTATTTTCCCGTTATTACTATACTTTCGGTTTTCATTATCGTTTAGCTAAACAAAGCGTGATAAAGCTTATTAATATGGATACAGAACTACAAAGTAAATATTAGTAATAAACCACCCAAGTTGTATTTTAGAAAAAACAGAACACACAGTACACACAGCTGCATTGTTTGTCAAGCATGCAAGTCAAGCTTTTTATTGCTTAGTCTTAAGTGATTCTAAACATGCAACATATGACAATGGACTTATAGAAAATACTTATTTAGACTTAGACTTATAGTTTTCTTCGAACGCTTTAAATTATATCTGTTTTTATAGACCAAATTTGTTAGAAAATAAGATTACCTATCTAAGCCAACATCTTAAATTATTAATTTGTTAAATCGCGGAAAAGTGCCAGAGAAACTTATTTTTATTCAAAAAGTCTTTATTATGTAATTTCCTGAAACATAGAACACGGACACATCATTCTGCACTATTTCTCCCAAAGATTACTTTGTACCTCATACCTCCAATATTCATTTAAATCTAATCTCTTAAGCCCGCTCGTCAACCCCGAGCTGGCCGCAATAAACGCGATGTTCGGACAGCACACGCTAATGAAATTTATAATCCATAAAACCAGCCCGTTTTATAAAGTGTAATAATAATAAAACGGGCCATACTGGCCCCTGCGGTGTATTACAAGCGTGTTTAATTACGTGATCGTGTGTATTCATGCTTTATTGCGGTGCCCATGTTTTTGCACTTGTTTTGATTAGCACTCACACCTATGCATACTTTTATGGGAACTACAAAGAGTTGTACAAAATTTATTACTTTTTTATTGTTGCTATACCTACGTATGTATTCTTTTAAAACATGTTTTTTTTACACGTTGTCCCGACTCCAAATAAAGTATTTGAACACGTGAAATATTTTTATCTGTTTTACGTTTCAATCGGAAACGTTTCTCATTGTCTGCTACTCTGCATATTATTTATACAACTCTTTCTTTATTTTTGATAGTGATAAAAATAACAGTTTAATATCTTAAGTGTGATCGGTATGATCTTGGAACACGAATAATAGCTGCCTATAGGCAGCTATTTTGTACAAGCACATAGTAAAAATAATAAAAAGATCAGATATAATAAGCGAATTGAGAAACGTTAGGTCTACGGAGGCAAGTCAAAAGTTACAGTTACAGTCAAAAACCATAACGATATTATTAAATTCCGAAAACCAATACCCTTACAATTTGGCAACTCGCAATCCAAATTTTAGAAGACGGTCGTATTTAATTCATAAATTAATTAAACTCGCTCTTTAAGGGGCCGCTCGGCATGATAAGCAGGATCATTAGGATTCAGGGTGTAGGGTCACTGCAGATTTGTCTATATTACGGAGCTTTCACACTGTCAGGGTGACCGAAAACATATTGTCTGGTGTTTGCGCAGATTGTTAATCTATATATATAAAAGAAAGTCGTGTTAGTTACTCCACTTATAACTCAAGAACGGCTGAACCGATTTAGCTGAAAATTGGCAGGGAGGTAGCTTAGAGCCAGGAGATGGACATAGGATACTTTTTATCCCGGAACGGGAACGGGAACGGGAACGGGAACGGGAACGGGAACGGGAACGGGAACGGGAACGGGAACGGGAACGGGAACGGGAACGGGAACGGGAACGGGAACGGGAACGGGAACGGGAACGGGAACGGGAACGGGAACGGGAACGGGAACGGGAACGGGAACGGGAATTAAAATTTGACAGGACAACGTCTGTCACGGGTCGGCTAGTTATTTTATAATTTACGGGGTACGAATTTGGCAGAGTGCATCCTCGTATCTAGGAAAAGGTCGTGAATATCTTATAAAATTCAGTTAATCACCAAAAAATTAACATAAATGTAAATTCTAGTTTTTCTTCTCTTTCTTTTCAACGAGAAAAGTTTCTGTTCGGCTTAAAAAAGTGTTACACTACTCGTAATAGTATATTTAACTATGATGGTACTGCCTTCTTTCCGAAATTATTCTGAGTACATAAACCAGGGTATGTAAACGAGAATATCATATTGCTATTCCCAAAATACAAGACGAATGACATACAAGTTATTATAAACTCATTTAACTCGTATATTATGTCATCTTTCCTGCGACAGTCTCAAGAATCTGTTCTGGACCACTATACATCAACCTTGTATACCTACCAAAATAAGGTAATCAAGAAAGAACCAGTGGCATGACAAACAGCGTCTCCAGTGTAACCTCCGCCTATAAACCTGAAGGGGTCACTGCAAATTTGTCTCCGCAAAGCCTGGGATCTGATAATTGCGCGCTCACCGTTCGGACGTTGATGTAAAAGGGTCAGCGTCTATGATTAGCGTCATTGATGATGAATTCTTAAATACTTTAGCCAATCTGCTTCTGATTATAACTAGTTATAAAATCAGATTATGAAACTAGTAACAATGTCCCTAAATTCATGATTTTCTTTACCTTAGTACAATGCAAGCATAAAGGAAACTGAGGCTTTTTATGTTTAAATTTCCTATTACTAATACCATCATAAATGTCACCCTTCCGTAACTTTAAAATTTATATTGCAAGACACGTAGCCATTTTAATTATTACGTAGGACAGTGAAGTCGACAATAAAAGCGTAAAGCGAAGCGAGGCCATACATTTTTAACGTCTTCACGGAACGGTATTCATTTAGTCCCTTTGTCACTTTGCACTTTGAAGCGAGACCGAACAGGTTAAGCATTAGCTTTGCTCTACTGTTACAATACAGCTTTTTGAAGTTATTTTTTTGACAAAATAATGTATGGTTTCATAAAACACGCAATAGGGATGTTAGTGGTAATAAGACACCCTGAGAAAGAATAAATGCTACGCCACGAGGTAGCCTGAAGCCTACGAATGCTACGAATTCGTAGCACTTGTAGCAGCCTATTGCTATTTGGGAAATGGTTATAAGGAAATAGTTGCAACTGGGTTACAGTTTCGAAATCAGGAACGAAGGATACGGTATGATAAAAAAAATCTAGAATAACTATTCAATTGAACTTTACTAATATATATATTTAAATATTCAAAGGGTTTTTGAAAAATCCTTGTTATAAAGTACCTACGTACTTTCTCAAAATAAACTTCAATCGAATGCAAAACAAACAATAACACCGAAATCACTAACACAGTCCGCTCGTTAAAACTAAATCCTGAAATCTTCGGATTTGATTGCGATCCAGGCTTTTACGCAATAACCTGTCAAATAAATCCACAGTCAATCGTGCAGTTTAACGAGTTACAATGTAAAGTGTAGTTGTAGCAGAGGAGGAGCGGTAAGCAGAGCGACATTTTGCAGATTTACTTATACTCGAAGTTAAAATGAATAATGAAATAAGACAAAATAGTAACATTATCTTGAATGTACACTAGGAGTCCTTGTGCCATAGATAACAGATACGACGAATACCGCAAACTTAGAACAAATATTTCCAGATTATGTAAGCATTGTTCCTCGCCGTGGAAACAAATGCGTCTTGCGTCTCATTTGTCTCTCATTTATTTATCTCTGTCTCATTTGCGTATAAGTATATCATTAGAAAGGATTCGAAAGGACTGGCCCCGACTTCGCACGGTTGTACTTGTACTAAAGATAGGCAAATTGATACCTTAGGCTACAATACTGCAACTTCTTAGGGATCTATAATTATTTATTAAATAAAACATTGTCATTGTTACTCGCTGATAATGTGGTTTTTAGTTTGTTTGTAAGGACAAACAAAAGTACTAATTGTACCTCATTATAATATAGTAGTGTTGATGAATAGAGGCTGTTTGAGACCGTATTTTAGGCCGACAAGCGAGCATACTCGCTCAACTTACACCCTTCAGTCGCTGCCTCAAGTTTATAGGTCGTCAAGCAACGCAGTGTGTAGCTGCTATAACTAATGGATAGGTATTTGTTTATTACTTTGTAATGTTATTATGCATATTGAATTGCAGCCAGTTATATGAGCATTTATGGAGGTTTGATTGACGACTCCGTCGGGGAATTGCGCGGTTCGGTAGTTAATTTACTTAGTAATGTGTTTTATGGAATGGTTGCCCAAATATTGCATTAAAGAAACACGTATTTTTTATTTACCTTTTATTCGACGACTTCAGTTACGTAAGGGAATAGTAGACCAAGACGCAAGAGGTGCAGCACAAATGCTTGCATTGGTATAATTATGTTCCGAAGTTTCTGATAATTCTAGTATGAACAATAGTACGACAAAACAGTTAATTCTGGTATGAAGTTTGGACTAGTTTTTCATTTTACATAGTACGAGTACATGAAACGAGCCTCTACGACAACAAGACTAATTTTGAAACGTTTATTTCTGTGTATAGGAGGCGGGCGTTGAGACTGCTACACAGTTTTTCTAACTTTTGCGGTTCTCATCGTTCTATTGTAAACTATTTCCTTTGTACTCTGTTCTAAATTCTAAATAAATAAATAAATAAATAAAAATAAAATAAAATAGTTCATTCTTTCAACTTGATATTATTAATATTGAAGAGAGATAAGAGCAAAGAAATGATGATAAGTTCACCAAATCTAAATATAAAAAAATTGTAAACGACTTTATATTTACTTTTTAAGTTAGTTATTTACTTTAAAGTTTTATCTTGAGTACACACTTTATTTAATTTTTCTTCGTAACTTGAAAACTTAAATCAATATTCTTGCGCTGTTTATAGGAGATGCAGTCAGACGTAAACAATTTTTTTAAGAGCTTTGCATTTAAAAAATACGCTATTGTATTTTTTTTTGCAAAATAATTCATGCAAAAAGTATATTACAGAAACTGTTGTATTAATTTCGAAGTGACGTTTTACTGATGTGGGAGAGTGTGATGTTGAGTATTTGAGACAATGAGTGGTAAAACTGTCAAGTGAGTTACATTATGGCATCGTTCAGTCATCAGGAGACGCAGTCCAGTCCAGCAAGAGAACTGCCAAGGTGAGTCCATTATTACTTTTCGGCGATTAACACACTAACTTTTTTTTTAGAAATATCAATTATTTATGAACAAACTAGCGACCCGCCCGGGCTTCGCACGGGTGCAATGCTGATACTAAATATAGTACAGAATGTCTTTATATAAAACGTTTTTTTTTTCACAGCTTTTTTGTCATTAGACAATTATTGATGATTTCTTTTTTTCTCGAACGTTCGCGACCGGCCGAACTGCGCGTTTGACGCCTAGCTGTTAGGCCGGTCGCGAACGTTCGAGAATGTTCGTTTTACGAAGCTACTCGCTAGGTGACTCGCTAGCCTCTAGGTACCAAGCAAGACGCCTGCCTGCGTTTTTAATTAGGGATGACTGAGAGTGTTATAAACGTAAGAGTAGACAAATATAATCAGAAAGCTTCGAACTGCTAAGCTATCGGGAGTTACACGTGTTATTGTGAGTCAACCATAAAAGATAGACATATGCTGTCGTGGGATATTTTTTATATAATTTTAAGGAGAACATTTCCGTCATACATGATTTCTGTGTAGCTTTAACCATTAAGGTTGCACACGCGACGGAAGCTCAAAAAATGGAGTAACTTCTCCCGTTTTCCCAACATTTTCCTTCACTGCTCTGCTCCTATTGATTGCAGGTTGATAAAAAGTATACTATAACCAGCTCAGGAGTATGAAAATTAATTGTACCAAGTTTCGTTAAAATCCGTCGAGTAGTTTTTGTTTCTATAACGGTTATACAGACAGACAGACAGACAGACAGACAAAATTTTTACTGATTGCATTTTTGGCATCAGTATCGATCCCTAATCACCCCCTAATAGTTATTTTGTAAATATATTTCATGTACAGAATTTACCTCTCTACAGATTTATTATAAGTACATATAAAGATAAAAGTGGTACAAATTCTAGGTATCATAACCAGATTGCTTATTATATACACCACAAGACTTAAAACACAAAAAATTGGCTGTCCTTTTAAACTGTAAATATATTTATTTTAATTTACATCCTGGTTGCCGCTATTTTAACCCCTAACGAATTGATGATCGTATTTCCCATAAAAATCGAACCGTGTGCCAATATTGACTATAAAACTTTATTCTATTAGCAAAACAATATTTGAAAATAACTGGTAGGAATTGGATGCAGAATAAAATTCCCATAAAGATCTAAACCAAATAAAAATATAACAACTATGGCAAAAATATAACAGCAATCACAAAAATAAAAGCCGTTGCTTTGGACAATGCAGATACGCCGGACATTGAATGTTCGGTCAATTTAGCCGTACTATTATTTCCACTTTACACAAATTATATTATTCACCGATGTGAAGTCCGATGGACTTACATGCATCAATTTTAAAGCGCATGCTGATTTCTCTCGGACACTTAGCGATATCATTTAGTACGGAAATATAATTGGTGAGTATCTTCTATATTCTAATATTATAAATGTAAAAGTAACTCTTCTGTATATTTGTCTGTCTGTGTGTGACGCTATCACGGCCAAACCGCTGGGCCAATTGTGATGAAATTTCATACAAAGATAGTTTAAAGTCTTCCCTAATATTATATTCATTACTAGCGACCTGCCCGGGCTTCGCACGGGTGCAATGCTGATACTAAATATACTACAGAATACGAATTTACGATATACGATATTTATATCGTATATCGTAAATACGATATTTTTTCGATGTTTTTTGGATTGATTGTAGCAATCACACTTCGTACAAACTCTGGGGTCTACAGCGAAGTCTTCTGGACCTCGTATATCGCTTAACGAACGATCACTCGACAATTAAGACTACTTCCTGGCCGTCCCATTTCAAACGTAAATATCTCGGGACCCCTTCTAGTACAATTCCTGATTTTTGGTGTACAATTCGTACAATTCCATAGATTTATAACTGCATTTAAATTAACCCTTAACCATGGTGGGTCCGGCTGCGTAGTATCACACAAAAATTGTATGAAGCCGCGCTCTAATGCCCCGCCTTTTTATACCTTCGCCCGCGAGACGCGTCGAGCGCGGCGACCGATTCTCGAACGTTCGCGACCGGCCGCACTGCGCGCTTGACGCCTAGCTGCTAGGCCGGTCGCGAACGTTCGATAATGTTCGTTTTACGAAGCTACTCGCTAGGTAACTCGCTAGCCTCTAGGCGCCAAGCAAGCCGCCTGCCTGTGCGTTCGCGACCTTATATACAAAAATAATCCTTATAGCATGATTCAGTATTCACGCGCGATGGCTTATTATTAGCGTATTTCATGTATAACTTTGGTGTTTCTATACCGATTTCTATGATTCTTTTTTAAGGAATAGTTAATAATGTTAACTTTTATAATTAGGAATGACTGAGAGTGTTATAAACGTAAGAGTAGACAAATATAATCAGAAAGCTTCGAACTGCTAAGCTATCGGGAGTTACACGTGTTATTGTGAGTCAACCATAAAAGATAGACATATGCTGTCGTGGGATATTTTTTATATAATTTTAAGGAGAACATTTCTGTCATACATGATTTCTGTGTAGCTTTAACCATTAAGGTTGCACACGCGACGGAAGCTTAAAAAATGGAGTTACTTCTCCCGTTTTCCCAACATTTCCCTTCACTGCTCTGCTCCTATTGATTGTAGCGTGATGAGAAGTATACTATAACCAGCTCAGGAGTATGAAAAATAATTGTACCAAGTTTCGTTAAAATCCGTCGAGTAGTTTTTGTTTCTATAACGGTTATAAAAACAGACAGACAGACAGACAAAAATTTTACTGATTGCATTTTTGGCATCAGTATCGATCCCTAATCACCCCCTGATAGTTATTTTGGATATATATTTCATGTACAGAATTTACCTCTCTACAGATTTATTATAAGTATAGAAGATAGATAATAAGTGTAGATGGAAAAGTATTGAAAACGAAAATTTTGCCAGTGATAGCTCAAAGCTCAAGAGATACCGCGATATCTTTCTAATCAATGATTTATCACCATCATCAATCTCAATTCGTAAGTGAGATGACTTCGAAAACTCGTCAAAGAGTAGTATCCATCCATTTTCGTTCGCAGCCGGATGTAAAATCGATACAATGGCTGCACTGAAAGATCACACACATTTGGTCCGAGGCACATTGATAAAATGTTTATTTTTTTATCTCACAGTTTATTTTCGTTTCCAAGTTTTGTTTTATTAACGCTTCTCTTTGGTTTTGTTGTGATATATTTGAATATTAGTATGTTGCTCTAGAGTTAAACTTGCTATTGATAATAAATGACACAGCTGTACTAAGCTTTTCAATTCGAGGACTTTTAATGCGAAGGTCATGGATGGGTTCGAACGCGGTCGTAGACGATTTTCTACTAGAAAGAAATGTGCTTAGAATAGATAATGAAAACATCGTGAGGAAACTAGTTAGTACTTGTATTTTTTTAACCAGTGATGGGCTTGGAACCTATCACGTATAGAACCTCTGACTAGTCCCTTAGACATCTACTTCTGGAGATCTGAGAGATTCTCTCGTGCTTGGGGTTAACGTTCGTGATACTATTTATTTTTTAAATTATAAATTTAATGCACATAACAAAGTCCGTAATTGGATTCACTTCTAGAATTAAAAAGGCACTTCTGACTTTAATATCTACATTTTATGATACACGTTGCACTAATTAAAATGTTAACCTCTTATCTTTCCTAGTTATCGACTGGCAGCAGAATAAAATTCAATAAGTTCTTAATGGACCTTTTGAAGGAAGTCAGGTCGATTTCATGTCGTACATTTTTCTCTGGGAGAGTGAAGTAAGTAATCATATATATTTCTACAAATACTTACATGTGTTTTTGTATCTGTTACCTATACAATTTAATTTAGTATGGTTAACACATTGTAGAAAAACCTTATTTAGATTAAAATATCATCAATATTTAGATCAATAATAAGACAGTGTATTTTCTATTTACAAAATATGTGAACAAAACTTCAGGATATTAGAAACATTCACTGAAAATTCAATGCACAAGTGCAAGAACTGTTCTTCCAAAACTTTTCATATGGCTACACGACAATATACCTAGTGTAGTGTGGAGTAGACAGACACCCGACCAATATTGCTGGCAATACTTGCCGCCAACTTTAATAAGTTTTTAAAAATAAATTTAAAACTAACCCGTAAATTCAAGTTCAGCAGACGTCAATGCCTCGGGGATGGCCACATAATGCGTTTTGTTGCACCGGGATGTCCCGGCACGCTGTTGGTCTCGTCGCTTCGTCTGCAATGTTAATAGTTTATATTATATAAATTCACAGTGAGATTTGTGCGAGAGGAAAAAATAAAACAATATCTAATATCAGTAAAATAATTATTACTACGCTTGGCTAACCCCAAAGTTAAGTTAGTCTGCCTTCTGCGCTGTTGATTGTAGGTTCGATTCCCACCCAGGAAAAATATTTGTGTGAAAATGTCTGTTCATCATTATGTTTAGCACAAACATTATGTTTAGCACAGACCCACATTTTGCAGAAGCTAGCATTCCATACGTCACATGCATTCTGTCAGCTTATTTGCTTTGACTATACAATACATACCACTTTATTTAATTTACTAATAATTATGAGGCTCATAATAGTAAACATAGAGTCTATTCTAATCAGCTTGAATCACGAGGACGCGAAAATACATCATAAATCTCGTAGCAATTTTTTTTTTCTTCCATATTTAACACGTGCGACATGTCTTGAAATCCAATCGTGATGCGAATACCAATTGGATCCAAACTCCTAAGTTTCAGCTTTACATTATGCTTATGCTACTCGGAATTTTCTCGCAATACAAAATGAACTTTATTACAAAGTATTGTATGAAAGACATGGGAATTACTCATATAAAAAATCTTTAATTTTGATCGCGTTTACTGATTTTCAAACAGACTTCAAACCCCGCTGCACCCTCTTTGGGGTTGAATTTTCCTCTACACACAACGAAAGGAATACACACTCCAAACTTCAAGTTTCTTGGACCAGTGGTCTAGCCTGTATCAGATCATTCAATCAGTCAGTCAGTCGGTGAGTGAGTAGGTGAGTTAGTCGCAAGAGTTTTATAAATTTCGATGTAGCACAATCAATGTTTGGACTCATCTATAGAGTATCTTCATCAGTGTGTGACCCTCAGCGCACTCACATTCTCTCGCATTCGCGTTTAACATATATCTCCGTGTCTTAGAAACACAACATTTAAATTTTAAAACCTCGGGGTATCATGATACAGCAGCGTTGGCAACACCAGCACGGATCCAAATATGTTTTTACCGAAGAATTCGGCACGGAGTTTAAGCAATAAGAGGGTTTAGATTTTATTATCAATTACACTTTGTAAGCATAGGTAATTAGGGTACGTCAATCTAGCCAAGGCATACAAAATTCTGCTCAAATAGTCACCTACGTTTTACGTTTAGAGGTGGTATTTTGCCTTAAATTTAAATGGGACCAAACGGGAAGTATAAATAAAAAATCCAAATCGTGACAATGACCGACCGATTTCAAAAGATAAGCTTATTAGATTTTTTATTTTTTTTTGGAAAGATATTCTTCCCGTTTGGTACCATTTAAATTTGAAGCAAAAATACCACGTGACTAATGAAGTAAGTTATCATACTATTTGTTCTGTGGCTCCACGTTTGTATTTCCTCTGAATCCGGAATTTTCGGAGTGAACGTTGAACTTATTGCCGCTGTTTTGGAGACAAGTTTAAAGATAAGGATAATTTGGTAAATTCGCGAGGTAGGCAGGCTTATATAATTTCAGGTTATGTTTTAGAATTGAGAATTTGATTCAATTATGTCAGAGGTTTTTGGTGTAACCTACAATCTACATCGTAAAATCAATTTTCTCAATAGTAACATAACGTTAAACAGTCGCGTTGGCCGAGTGGGAGGTACCTCGACTTTATATCCGAAGATCGTGAGTTCAAAAAATTTATAAGCGCATTAACACGTGTTTATAACGGCGAAGAAAAACATCGTGAGGATACCAGTTAGTATTTGTGAAGCGGCGACGGACTTGCAACCTGTCACGTACCTAATGTACTACGCTTTTTATATGTGCGTAGAATTTGCCATCAATCAGTAGCGACTTCCAAACGAGTAAGTAGTTGAAGTATTTCACAAATGCACTCTAAATCAACCCCCCTCCCAACCAGCACCTCATAATTCACCCCCAACCGATAATCGCATCATAACTCACACTAGTACACCTCCGCGCTAATATTAAACCGGTATAATATGGTGATCAGTTTTAAAATATAAATTTATATGGCGGCGGTGAGATGCTATTCAGATTTATAGTGATCGGTCGTCCATGTAAAGTTATGAGCAGTAACTGATATATAATAGATACTTATATTACACACCATACACTAAGCCATGGTGGTCGGGTGGGAGATACTTTGACTTTCAATACGTAGCTGCGTAGTTCGTGGGTTCGAAAACATGCATCGATGGGTTTTTCTTTTCGAAAAATGTAAGATCTATTATGGTCATGTAAATGTCTAAACACGTGCTCAATCGGCGAAGGATAAATCGTGAGGAAACTAGTTAGGACTATAAAAATTGTCAAAAACAAACTATCTGCATCATAAAGCTGTTATTCTAATATCTACGACGAGTATGTCATTTCAGTCATAAATAATGCATAATTAACCGCTCTACCACAAATTAGATACACATGCGGTTGAGCTTAAAGTTGAATAGCTAGCTCATTACATTTGGCAACCCTATTCTAAACAATTTCGATCAATGCTGTATTGGGCGGGTCAGCAGAGTGATAGTCAATGCAGAATATCTTTCTTAATATAATATAAAGATATTAAAATGAATTGCTAAATTTTAAAAGCATAACTTTTGTAAAGATTGATTTACTTGAAATGTTTTTTTTATAATAAATCCGATTTAACACTAGCAGATAACATGTTGCTGCATTCATACAAGTGAAGTGACCTAGCTCACCTCTTACTAACTATGCGTGCGTACCAAAATATTAACTTTTTATCACCGCCCCCGCCCAAGCATAATGCGTACTAAAATAACCATTAGCTCTCGTGTCATATTAGTCTATAATTTTTTATTAGGATGGCTATTTTAGTAGGTGCAGCCAACCCTACAAAGAGTTAGTTTCGTACCCAATAATTATCAAAGAACCCACGCATATTCTTCAAGTTCAAAACATCCTACTAGCATCATACCTATTCATACCTATGTCAAATTTACTAAACATTCGTATTTTTAGTTATTAATTTAACAAATAAAAGGTTCATTGTTGGGCAATTGTTAAGTTTCTTATTCTATATTATCAAAATGAAAATAATAGAATAAGAAACGTACACTAGTCAAAAAAGGGTGGACGTCAGGCCGACAGCCGATTTTAAAACATAAGCCAAGTCCTCTTCGCAACATGTTGTTCCGACCTCAATTTAAGTGGGAAAAGGAGAAGAAAATGATGATGAAGAAACGTATGCTAGTCATATATTATAAAGTCTGTACACTAGGATTCCTTGTATCGTGAATATAATAAACTACGAATATGTTGGTACCACAACAAATATTTTCAGATCATGCAAAAATTCGTCCCACCGCGGGAATCGGACCAAGCCACGTAGTCGTGGCGAGGAAACTGTTATAAACGAATGAGAAAATTCTAGTAGTAATTCGCAAAGTACCAAAGGCACCTACGTTGTTGTAAGCTGTGTAATAGCTCTAAGAGAATTTCAAAACAACCAAAATCAAATCAGGGTCGCCTAAACGTCCGTGACAATCCGGAATTACGGATAAACTCGAATTATCGAACAATTGCTCGTCTAATCGCTGCGGTCCGAATAAGAAGAGATTTTCGTACGGCGCGTGCGGTCCGTTGGGCCGCAATGCTAGGGTTACCACACGATGACTCGGAAAGTTAATATTGTTTGCCTTGCCATTATCTTAATGTAGGTAGTCTAGTGCCTTTACTTTGTCGAAAATTCTCATAGGCGCAAAGTAGAGCAAAGCAAAGTTTTCAGTAATAAATTACACAACACACATCAAATTATATAAAGAGTACTACAATATACTTGTATTATTATTTAACTACGAGTCTGGGATGTTCAAAAAAAACATTTACAAAGTCTATCTAATTCAATTAAGTTTATAAGCTTTTATCTAAAATTACATAATCGATTTCAAAAAAAAATATTTATGTGTAACATTATTATGTTACACATATTGAAAAAAAATCTTTATTAAAATATGATAATATGGCCCTAGTACTCTGTTGTTATTCATACTAACATCAAACTCACGTGAATTTTCTCCAAAATTGTTGTCAGTTTGATTGGCAAGCATGCAAAAAGTTAATAAAAACACAGCCCTAGAAAACAGGGCCCGCAATATCCACAATTGGTATTCGTAGCCGGAAGCTTCTGTAGGTTTCGTTCAGGACATAGCAATCGATACGCAGGCAAAGCGGAATTATCGGATGTCATTACAAAATCTACGCTGTTCAAGAAACAACTTCTCGAAGTGGTTTTAGGACTTCCGGAGCGGTATGGATTAATTTTCTAGGTGACAACGCTGAATTAATTGAGTTCGAATATCTTAAGGTTGGTACAACTCTTATTCTGCTTCGTAAGATTATCTTAAGATGCATGTATAACTATTATCTCATTATGTAAATGTGTGTCGTGTTGTTGTTTTGTTTCCTTATTAGAGAGTATTAAGAGGCTGCCAGTCGCTGATTGCTCTTTTTCGAAACGAAAAAAGAAATACTTCTGAACAAGCCACATCTCCTATTTTTATAAGTATATTACTTCAGGATCCTACCTAGATTTCTATTAAGCTGAAAACATAATAGCAGAAACTTTTCACGATAAAGATATTATTTCAAAATGATACGTTTTAGAATTTATGATCGAAATATTTTATATACCTACTATTAAAATCAACTTGTGATTTATTGTTAAAGATAGGTAATATGTAGATCTAGATTTCTATTAGGATAGATTTTTGATAAGTAATTATACATAATTTATATCATTAATTTATTCGAAAAGCTAAGGCGGACCACGCGCGGACGTGTGTTTGTCATATTGCAGCGGTCGGTAGGATTATTTATCGAAGTGATTGAAGATGGGTACATCTTTATTCACATATACTATACATTATAAAATAGGAGATGTGGCTTGTTCACAAGTATTTCTTTTTTCGTTTCGAACAAAAATAATCGTCGACTGGCAGCGTCTTAAGAAAATAGACCATATTTAACTTGTACTCTTTGATGGCAATTCTGTTGTCTCGACAAAAAAATTTGTAAAATACGAACGCTCCTATTTTGTTCACACTAAAGTTCAAATTAGTGTAACCTGAGCGTGACAGTTCTTAAACTTAAGGTTTCACTAATTTAGACTTTTACGCAAACGGAATAAGAACAATTTATATCAATTTTAAGCAGTTTGTGTTAACAACAGAATTGCGAACAATTGAAACTATATCTCATCTGCCAATGCCAATTTTCCAAGCTTGGTAGGTACGGTACACAAAAAAAACAGACAGTTACAGTTATTAGATTAGTTTCCCAAAACAACGCACCATCTTTCAAACGAGGTCATCATCAGCGCCCAAGTCACGTCCATTTATTTGTTCCGATGTATTGCCCGGCTGATCCGGACGCCACCTGCCGGCTATTTGCTGCAGTTATATTGAATTCGGGGGAGTTTTGCCGTTACATCATTGGTTACCCAACAATCAGATCTTACAGCTATTTTTCTATTATTAAAATACATTTTATCTACCAAATGCCAATCACTACATAGTATAAAGCAAAGTCGCTTTCCGCTTCCCGCGTCTGTATGTCTGTATGTATGTTTGCTTATATCTTTAAAACTACACAACGGATTTTGATGCGGTTTTTTTTAATAAACAGAGTGATTCAAGAGGAAGGTTTATATGTATAATACATGCATAATATAGTAGAGAAACACTGATAATTTTAGAGGTTTCTAATGTGATGTCGTAAATAAACACATTTTTTTGCGCTTACATTGCAAATGCTGGCTGAACCCCACGAGATATATCAAAATAATGTACTACAGAATTGTACACCTTAAAAACGTCTACAAAAAAGTCAACGATGGTATTAGAAATGTCTTACGCACAGCGAAGCGGGCACGGGTCAGCTAGTAACATATATTATCGCCGTGCTATCACTATCAACAGTGGAATTCCGCTACTTTTATGAAATGAAATTACATCACGACTGTAATCCCCAAGTAGGTACGGTAGACATTCTACTCAGATCTCCAGGCGCTCAGATCATTGAAGATGTATAAAGGGGGTAGTCAGAGGCACGTCAAAACATTACACCCACATTTTGCAATAGTTAGCATTCCAGGTGTGCCAGGTTGCAAGCCCATCGCCGATTACTTAGTTTAATCTATGATTAGGGTAAAGACGGATCCCACCAAAAACATTCTGTAAAAAACTAGCCAAGTCTCGATGGAGCTGCTTGTTTATCTCTAAAAAGTAATGAAATCTAGACAAAGTCGTGTCAAGTCTGAGGTTCTTTACTGCGATTTCTTTATTATTATAGAATGTTGTGTGACTTGGCCGTTGAACATTCTTTATACGTTAGTGGGTACAAGTCAATTTTGTTTACACGTAATGTTACATCTGTTGTAACTACAGATAATAGCCAATACAGGTATTGGTAATTGGACGCTAGTATCTTATTTTAGGCTGTTGTTGATCTTGCAACACATGCATTCAGCATTGACAATGCTGACTTCTGCTGCCTTCTTGGAGCGTCAAATCGACCACCGATCTAACATAAAATAGACGTATTTTTTATACTGTTTGTTTCAGGCTCGCCTTTACATAAGTATTATTGAAATACGCAGCTTTATCAAGCCTACAATTTACTGGTTATTGAATCAACGTTTTCTAAGTGGCAATTTTCCATCGTTAATGGGTAGCGGTTCTGGCGACAGATTGGTGCAATGGTGTCATGGAGCACCTGGTTTTGTACCCTTGTGTACTCTTCAACGGCCAAGTCACATAACATTCTATAATAATAAAGAAATCGCAGTAAAGAACCTCAGACTTGACACGACTTTGTCTAGATTTCATTACTTTTTAGAGATAAACAAGCAGCTCCATCGAGACTTGGCTAGTTTTTTACAGAATGTTTTTGGTGGGATTTCACTTCTTTTTGTAGAAACGTGGGCTTATTGATTTATTTTATTAGATGTTCTTATTTGACACAGTTTTTTTTTCTTTTTATGAGTAGTTTTTTATTATAAAAACAAATCGTAAGCGCGTTTAAAATACAGTCAGCGCCATCTAGCGACGTGTGCGGGTATCACCGCCACTCTTAATCCAATGCATTATATTTTGATCAAATTTTGAGCGAAATTAATATTTTAGTTTATTTAATTTGTTAATTTGTTTATTCAATTTGTGTAATGTTCGAGTAGAATAAAGTTAATCGTTCGACTATTTCTTCTTGTAAACTTGTAAGTATAAGTAAGTATAAAAGCCAGTCTAGTCTTATCCAGAGTTTTCCTTTAATTTTATTGCGTACTAGCAGTCCGCCCCGGCGTCGGCGTCGCACGGATGTAATAATGATATTATAGGTAATTTTTTTACACCTTGGGTTACATTATCGAATTTTTCATAAGGATCCCTAATAAAACTTTTAGTATCGCAGACTTTTTTTGTAGATATTGATGTCCTCTTTAAAACTGTAGTACATCACTTTGCTCTATTGTCAACAATTTCCGCAGAGTACGCGATATAAGGTTTTTTTTGGATTTTTTTCACACGTTGGGTTACATTATCGAAGTTTTCATACGGATCCCTAATAGTGAGACATATGGTATTGCATACTTTTTTGTAGATATTGATTTCCTCTTTAAAACTGTAGTACATCACTTTGCTCTATTGTCAACAATTTCAGCAGCGTACGCGATCTATGGATTATTTTGTTTTTTTTTACACGTTGGGTTACATTATCGAAGTTTTCATACGGATCCCTAATAGTTAGACATATAGTATTGCATACTTTTTTGTAGATATTGATGTCCTATTTAAAACTGTAGTACATTACTTTGCTCTATTGTCAATAATTACCGCAGCAAACGCAATATAAGGTTTTTTTTTTTTTTTTTTACACTTTGGATTACATTATCGATGTTTTCATACGGATCCCTAATATTTTTGAAAATATACTATAGCCTATGTTCATCAGGGATAATGTAGGATTCTAATGGTGAAAGAATTTTTCAATTCGGTCCAGTAGTTGAATATTTTTTGTAAAGGCGGTATGTCGATCTCTAATAGTTTGGTTAGGCTTTTGTGTTTTCTTATCAGGGTCACCAGGTACTCCAGATCTTCGATTATCCTAGTTTTTATGGTTTTCCCTTTATGTGGCCATTAAACCCTAACTCTGTACCAAATTTCAGCTCTCTGAGTTTATGGGAAGTACTAGTTCTATTCTGATGATCATGAGTGAGTGAGTGAGTGAGTGAGTGTCTGTCTAAAATGCGAAACTTTGCTTTCGCTTAACTTCGTAACTAAATGACCTGGAGACTTGAAATTTTGGATTTTAAGTATGTGATTATGGCTTACTGGATGACGAAAATTTCAGCGTTCTGGTCTTATCCAGAGGTTCTCAAATAGGGGCCTGAAAATGCGGCGAAATGGTTCCAGTAAAGGATGGTACGGCAGTGTTTGCTTCGCGCTCGACTTGGCGGGGGCACTGCCGTGCCCCCAAATAAGTTGGCTTAAACATTTGCGCAAAGAATATCAGGTGAAATCACAACTAAGATAGATAAAACGAAGTTGAATTTATGTACCTACATATATGATTTTGGCATGACAAATTACAAACTCGGTTCGCTGAAGCTCAATCTCAAAAACACTTCATCTCATAATTTACCTATAAACCATTCTTCAAAGGTCTCAGGCCAAACTCGTTCAAAGGATGATACGTGATTCAATTCCAGCATGATTGATATGTAGGCCCGCAGACTACGTTCCGGTCGATTGCAATTTTTTACCTTTCCGTTTTGACGTCCGGCGCCAACTAACTTTGTTATATTCTGTGTTATTACCGTAATAACAATGATCTCTGTGATGCTATCGTACTAACTATGCTTTTATCTGGCCATGTAGGTTGATTTATAGAACACTGGCCGACCCGTGACAGACGTTGTCCTGTCAAATTTCAACAATCGAATAGAAAAGACTTTATGTTTTTAGTCAGTGATGTCAGATTAGTTGCACACTAGCGCCATCTATACAAAAATTGTCCCTTTTGCGTTTTTGTATCGATTTGAGGATGTTATTAATTTTTTAAAGTAGTCTATTATTTATTCGGGCACTATATCTACATCTACAGCAAATTTCAACTTAATCCGTTTTGTCTTTTAGGCCTGATTGAGGAACAAACATACATTTTTAAAATATATTTTTAAAATCATGCTTTTATAAGTTCTAGGGCTCTAGTACTCGTCAAGACAAATCCAACGAGCCCAAACACGACGTGGTTATGTTGTGTAGTTAGTTCTTATGGCTACATTCGAGCTCCATCATCAGACCAGCTCGTTAGTACCATAATTTTATTTTGTCATTGGAGTTTGATATCTATGAAACTTTGCATATATATGTAAAGTTTTATCTCAATCAGACTATTTACTGAGGAGTTCCGTTGAACAGCTCCTGATTACATCATCTGATCAGCTCGCTGTTACCATATTATTGCATTGTCACCATAAGTATACCAAATGTCAGCTCAATCGGTTGAAGATAACTGTTTCAAAGTTGGGTTTCAAGATTCCACCTTATCAAACATAGTTACATATTAATTTCAAGTTAAATAAAAGCTTTTAAAAAGAGGAATTTTCACGACAAGACAAGAAATAGCTCGGGTAATTTATCAAGAGACGAGTGTTGTTATAAATGCGCGGTGTGATTGTGACGTCAAAATGTCATAGAGATTAAATTAGAGCAAATTAAATTGTTCGATGGGAGCATTTTAAGACCAATGAAGATTGAGGATAGCAAGGCCAACTTCCTCGACCTACTTCGTGTCTTGGTTACTTTTACGAGGAATTTGTTGAAAAAGTGGCAGAAACTGCCGAATAACTCGTCGGGTAGGCCCGAGGCGCATTTTAACGAACCACAGCTAAGGCGTGGTCACACTGAAATTCTAAAATTAAATGTAAACAGCCAAGCGAAACTATGAAAATATAACAATAGTATTTCACTAAAATTAAATATGGTGTGGTGAGACCGCTTAGAGTAAAATATGGCAGTGACAGATAAGTTCAAAGCCAAACAAAGTCTTTATGGAAATATATTTTAATGCTAACTGCTGCAAAAATGTGAGCATGTGCCCAATGTAATGTTTTGACATGTATCTGATTACCCCCTATAGGCATATTCAAGGATCTAAGCGCGGTAATGATTTGAGTGGATGTTTGCCGTACTTGCGGATTACAGTCGTAATCCACACGACTTTCGTTACACCATTTGACTGCAGCTAAAACAAAGTTAATCATCTGCGATGAATTAAAATTGGCAGTAGTTCCTACTGCCTAGCAAGCCCAACAGAGACGCAAGTATTATGAAGAACGCGCGTGCCAATAAGTAATTTTTTGCAAGAACTACAAACATTTGTCCCTTGTCAGGATATTGCGTAAACGGCACTTCTAGTTTCTATAATAGGGGTCAGGACTATGTCAGTGACGGTTGGGTAACATGGGTATGGGACTATGTAATTTACTTATTTTGTTCGTATTATTGTTTATCTATGTCGTGTTCAGTGAACTTTTAATAAAAAAATATTTAGGATCACGAATGTCATCCCGGAGTAATTTGCATTCCATACGTGATATGTTGCAAGTCCATTTTCGTTTATTATAATGATACCTGGTTTTCACACAATGTTTTCTTTCATTCATTGTTTTGTTTTAGTAAATGTGCATATGTTTTTTTCAAAAAATTCAAAATCATGTTCATGCATGTTATTAAAACATTTAGATTTAAAGTCGAACACCTCCCACTCACTAAACACGGCTTCCACGGCTGGTACAACTAAATTCAGTATAGTGGCAATAGTCGTAAACAATAGCACCCAACGCATTTTTTTTTTCTATAAATTCGAGTAGTGACGAGCTGAACCCCAAGGTAGTCCTTGTGGTTCAGCTCGTCACCAGACTAAACACCTAGTCGTACAAAAAGTAAACAACACGGAAAATCAAATGTGGGGTGTTATCAGAAGTTGCAAGTCTGTCTGCGGCTCTAGTCAACGTCCCGGCGCCGGCGTACCTATTGGCTAGCATTCATGAATGTTAATTCCTACGCCACGACGCAGTCGCAAACTTGTGGCTTAATCCCAGTAGGAGTTTAGTACGCGATAGGACGTACGAGGCCTTATTACCATAGACTTGTATCGGAATGCCTTGTTTAGGATAAGATGTATTGCTTAAATCATTGAGATTTATTTGTTCAGAATACGGATTGATACGGTTAATAAATCTACACTTGGTCCAACAAATTCAGCCATTATTTACACAAGCTATGGCTATGACAATCATAGATTTTTACGAAATAAGCTTACAAGCCGCATCCTGTGGGCAAACATCCTCACAAACTTTCAACTCACAAACGTTTGTGAGGATGTCTCACAAACTTTCGGATTTATAATATTAGTAGGTTAAGGGACTAATATACCGGGTACCTTTAAATATTGAACCCAGCACATGTATCTATCTCTTGTGGAGAAGCTATAAAAGCCTCACGTGACGTTCGATAGAACATAGACAGGGATACATAAACGTAACGACTCAACTGAAGCGCGCATCCGAGACGATGCGAATGGCACCCATTACCGCCTTCTTTCCCCACTTTACACTCATTAGGTCATTATTCCCTAAAGTCTTGCAAGGATACATAAGTTGATAGAAGCGTCGGGATTTCAATTTTGATAATGGTTTTGAAAGTATAGTGAAGTGGATTATTTCACAAATATTACAAGGCTCTTTATAGTTTTACCGTTCCTTATTTTGGCTATTAACTTCATGTAAAGTGAGTTAAAAAGAACTAGTAATACGACGAAAAACTACCGGCCTACGTTTAGTCATATTCTCCTTATCCTTAGTTTAAAGGGCTTTCTTTGTCAAGTGTATCAACTACCAAAGCATCATTATTTCTTTTAAAATATTGTTTGTATATGTTTCTGCCACATCTAGTAGTTTTATCCAATTGCTTATAGTCAGTTGGCACGCAACATTGAAGAGACGGCACATCGGTCTTGCTTCGTCTTGCTTCGACCCTCGACACGTCTCGCTACATTAACAGCCCACCAGTGAGTTTGTTCACTCACCAAGCATCTTTTAGATATTTTTCATGAAAATACATTTTGAAATGGGGTCGATCTGACGAATGTGTATCTCATCTGTTTGATTGCTAGACATTCTCTCGGTTCTCTCGGTCAGATTCTTAAAGGGGATTGTCAGACACGTGCTTAAACAATATGTTTAAGCATGAATGTTTAAAAAAAACAGATTTAAATCATAAATCATTGCATCAAGAGTAGCTCTATATCCTTCGCTACAATAAACAAAGATAACCTCATTATATCATCCAATATACTTATCCTGCCACTTAACCCACCCCATAATTATATTTACCAAACAAAGTTTATCCCTATTACCGTGGCATCGACCTAATTCCGTAATCCGTATCCCTAATGCCGTGTTCCTGGGTAATTAATATCAGGCAAGACACTATTTTATTTCATTATTGCGACAAGTCGTATTTTGTGAGTCAGAAGTTTGTTTGTATGGGGCGGACCCGGCAAAGTGCTTTGTAGTGTTCTTAGTTTTAATATGGGAATGAACTCGTACTTATATCTTAGTATAAACGAGCATATATATGCTAGATTCTATACTTGTTACAGGCAATAGTCATGAAGTAAAAATTTAGAACATTACGATTTTATAATGTGTGTTTGTCGACAAACTCCATAATATACTGGAGGGTGAATAATGGCCTATTAGATAACTGAACAGTTCATTTAAGAGTTTATTTTCATTTAAGAGCAGACTTCTTCAGATATTTTGAATTACGTACATGTAAAGTAAATCATTGATTGTTATGTTTTAGAATAAATAAAGGGAAATTAATTCCCAAAATTTTTGGTAATTATTAAAGTCTTGCTTCTCCAACAGCTTAATTTCGGAGCTAAGTTTAACTAAACAACGAAAAATACTTTTGTTTTAACTAAATAAATGACTTCCCAGATAAAACTGGACATCTTAATGAAGCTGAGAAAGGGCTAAAGAATAAAAATAATTAAAAATTTCATCAAGCGTAAAGGCTTAATGTTTTCGAATGAACATTTTTGCTCATTGTCGCTTTACTTTTTCAGAGATTAATAACGGACAGACACAAAGATGGAGGCATTAAAACCTTTTGAAAAAGTACAACTAAAGCCTTCAGAGCCTTAGTATTATAGAATGAACAAGATCATTGTGGGCCACAAAATATGCGAGCAACGTGTGCTTAAAAACAGAACTAAAATAAAGACTATAAGAAAAACTAATAATAAAATCGAAATTTCATGCCTATTAATATCAATATAAAACAATAATACCTGACTGTATAACCCTTCAAACTGGAACACACCATTACTGCTAAACGGCAGAAAACCGCCCCTTTCACATAAAATTGAAGCAACTCAAACAATAAAAACCAGATCAAAATCTGACCTATTTCCACTTTAATTTTATACGCATGAGTTAAACAGGCACTCATACGTATATAAGTCGGTACAAACAATTCCACATTGTTAGGAAGAGCATAATAATTACATTTTGAGATTTCTAATTGCGAACAACTATGTTCATAGCCCAAACGTTTGCCAGCAATTTAAATATGCTCGAAATTTACAAAAACCTCAAAAATAATTTTGGGCAAGGAAAGGGTGGTGGGTGACCTGGGTTCTTCTTTCATCCCATGAATACAAAGAGTGCCTACTACCTTAAAAGGAGGATTTACATCTTGTTTTACGCGGGGACGATAAAACGAAATATTTAAATTTGGAACATGTGATGGTATATCGATTCCCATTTCTTAGCTGTCGAGAAGATGGATGAATGAAATGTATTTGAGGACTCAATCTGTTTTGTAATGTGGGGAATGTGAGGCTATTAGTGATGATGGGAAAAAGGAATATCGACAAATTCTTTACTGATTTATTATACCTATACGCTTAAACTCGATGAATCAAAGATTTTACACAGGAAGGCGCAAGGCTTTTTAAATCAGTGTTGTAGTAGGAAATGTTATACTTACTCAGACTCTTTCATACTAATCAGGAATTTTAATTTTCACGAAACGAGTTTGTACCCACACTACGCAGACCGGGAGTTATGTGAGCATCGAGTTTTACTTTAGACAACGCAAGCCAATCTTTATTTGGCCTAGTCATTGAACAAATTGAAAATAGGGGAAGTATCCGAATCGATCAAACTATATCACCCTTAAAATCCAATTACACAAACAATTGCTCCAATCCTCGACACAAACGAAACAACGATCCCAAGAGGTGGACTTTTTATCGAAATTTTTCGAAGATTTGCCCATGGCCGAAGTAGGCCAAAGTGCTGGCTCAATCATCGGTTCGCCCTTCCGACTGATTACATTATGCAAATTACGAGTTTGCCTCCCCGCGTGTCATTTATACCTTGGAATATAATAGGTATTTAAATAATTGGACAACTTTAGGTATTTTTTAGAGAAATCTTTTTAATATTTGTAGAAATTATGAAACGGACTAATTTAAAAAAATCTTTTTCATATTAATAGTTACTTTTCATCCCACCATCTCGGAAAGAGTATTTTTGCTCTTCAATATCTGAGTGCAAAAGCCGTTTTTATTCTCTAGAGGATAAAGTAAATTGAATTTAGAACATCGTGTGCACTAAGTTTGTGAATTAAAAAAATCATTAAACCTATTTACTGCTACCTCTATGGTGCCGAATATATCATACAACTTTTTTTTAATTTGTTAAAAACTCAGACACGGAACCTTTTTGGTGTTCGGCATTCTTTCGTCGGCATTTTTTCACGTCATTATTAAGATTATTCTGTAATACTTACCTGTCATAATGTAGTAGTTAATACCTAAACTGAAATAAAAGTACCTATCTTGTGATTGTAAACGGTTTTTTTTTGCATTTAGTCATTTCCTCGCTGAGGTGGAATGAAAAGTTACGTGTTGCACTCGAGTGCAAAGATTTTTCACCTCGTGCTCTTTTGATTCCCTCGCTAACGCTCAGGATTCTAATTTTGAATCACTCGCTGCGCTCGTGATTCAATTTTAGAGTCCTTCGCTTGCTCGGTCATCAAAATTGAACACGCGGTTAAAAGCAACTTTGCACTCTTGTATAACAAATAACTATTATCAGCATGGGCCATATTTGATTAAAAAAATAAAATAGAAATACTCACTAAACTTGCAATAATGTAACTTAAAGTATCAAAAAATCACCTTAAATCTTAATTAGTACACCCATGCGGAGCTGGGGAGAATAGCAAGTAATATATAAGTAAATAATAATTTGCAAATTATGTATTATTTTAGGTGTACGCCATACACCAAAATAAATAGACAACAAAAAAAAATATATAAAAAGTCCTCGGCATAAATGCTTGTACTTACCTAAAGAATGCACAGTGACACAACTGTTAAGAAAGAAGAAAGACGTGAATCCAAAATCTACATACCATAACTATTAAATAGAACCACCCTAGCCACTTCCCCAGATACAATCTTGTTAGCTTTGGTTTCCCAAAATGTAGTGGATTTCATTTAACGGCTGTAACTTGCCCAAACCGCGATGCGAAATGCGGGCATTTGAAAATGTAATATTTTGGACGTGTCCCTGACTACCCATTTAAACATATTCAAGGATGTAGTCGTATACAGCATTTCACCTAAATCACTGCCGTGATAAAACGGTAACAACTTTTCAGATATACAACGCTGAAAGTCGTTCCCTATATTGGATCGCAAGATTAGCGTAAAGAAGTATGTTTCTATTTAAAATTCCATTCTCTTACAGCGATCGTTTCACAGCTGCTCTTGACAGTCGATAACAGTTTGAATGTAAAGCATCTGCCAACAGCGGCTGATAAATCCTGATATAACTTTTTAGGTCGGAGATAACATGGAACTGTATTTTTCAGATGGGATTTGTTTGGTCTACATTTTCATAAAATCAAGTAGATACCTAACTAACTAATATTGGCAGGAGGATTACTACCTATAGGTATAAGAGAGGCAGATAGGTAGACCTGATATTATTGCCGCGCTGATTATAATTATACACCCTATTATCAACAGCGCTGCAATAATATCAGGTATAAACATAAACTATTGTGTGTAGGTATGTGAATAATATTATGTTCAATATGTTGTATGCATATTATTGTGTCATGGGTTGTATGTAGGTTTTTTTAAGAACATGCAATTTTCGAACTAAGGTCAAGTTTTAATTAGATGGCGCAATTGAAGTATAGTCGACATCGAAATGAATTTTTGAATCCACATTTCATCAAGTTTCTTCATGGCGACAATCGACATTTCTTTGTTCGCGGGCTCAGCTGTCTTCACGATGCGCTATTAAACTCTGTCGAGGCGCTCATTTCTTGCGCTTTGTTTCTGTTTATGCGGAATAAGTGTTGAGTGGTACGCGCAAGTTTGTAGCGACAAAAAGTATTTAAAATATGTAAGTCTGAATTTTGCGGACGCTTTTAAAATACTACGAGTATATATGCATAGGCGAAAGCGTGGAACTAGTGCGATGGCAAGACAGGCGGCCTTTCAGATGTATTAAAACGCGCCACAAAAGAACTACTAGATGCCTTAGGATGACAACACCAAAATTCCATCAATGCCACAAACTCGTACATATTAGTTCGATCCAAAACCGGCTACCATTTATATGAAGCGTCAGTCTTTTCATATGAAAAGCGTAGGTTCGTATAAAATATATGCGACATTAGTTTATTGCGCTGCGGGTGTGACTGGCCTCAGGGTCGGCACGATAATAAGTCAATCTTCTACAAGGCAGTGACAGTTTGGATAGAGTTAGAATTGTAACAGGTTTTTTTAAAGTTTTCATCGTGTAACAGTTTGGATAGTCAGTAACAGGGTTTTCGTTACTGACTATCCAAACTGTTACACGCCGTAGACACAACCATTTACTGTTCAGCCAGTTTCCAGCTGTGTTCTCAGCTTGGAACACATTGTAAACAATATCTGTAAACACACAATAAACCTTTTGGAACAAATTTAGTTCCTATTTTCTATAGAACTATGTGTTCCGTAACTTTAGTCAACGCAATAATTTTAAAACCGTTTAATCAACCAGCATCGCCAGTGATGGCGTACTCATCAACAAACCGCAGCTAAATCTAAAGCCGGTGCACACTATCGCGTCGCAAACAACGAGCAATAAACGTTGCATTTGCATTCCCATTACGCATGCACTGTTTACGCGCACCGAACGTTGTTATTTGTGCTGCTGATAAGAGCTTTTGAGGGTTGTAGAAAGGGTTTTTTGCTTTCAAGGTCGAGTAACCACTTTATTATTCTTTATCTAAACTTACTTGACCACTAGTTCTTGCTGGAATACTGATAAACTACTTAATTTTTGATTGATTTTAATTATTGTTGTATGTTACCAACTATAATGTTTTATTTATTTGTTTGTGATGTAAGACTATGAAAGAAACCTGTCGAATACGGTAAGATGCAACAGGTCAAAGTTTTTATGAAAATATCACCACGCTAATGAGTCACGAGTACTTATTAATATATATAATATAATATAGGATCACGACTGTAATCCCCTAGTACGGTAGACATCCTCTCAGATCTCTAGACTCTTAGATCCTTTGAAAATGTCTAGTGGGGGTAGTCAGAGGCACGTCCAAACATTATATTTGGCACATGCCCACATTTTGCAGTAGTTAGCATTCCATACGTGACAGGTTGCAAGCCCATCGCCGCTTATAAGAACACTAAACTGGTTTCCTCACGATGTTTTCCTTCACCGTTGTAAGCACGTGTTTTTAATGCGCATGTAAATTTTTCGAACAGAAAAATCCATTGATGCACGCCGGGATTCGAACCCACGACCTTCAGATTGAAAGTCGAGGTACATCCCACTCGGCCAACACGGCTTTTTTATTAATAACTTATTAATAGAATATCTAGTAAAACAATGAAGACAAAGAGAAAAATCCCTATGTTTGTCTTTTTCATGTTCTCTCAGAATGAAATAATGCGAATTGATGTCTGCAAGCAAGCAACAACAATGCACGTCAAACGCACCTCTCAATTACGTCCATTCTACCATCATGCCAGTTATTTCAATGAAAAGTATAAAAGCTCAACTTGTCTCAACTGTCTGGTGCGATTTCAATTTCCCAGAATGTAATGAATGTGTGCAGTAAATTACGCATTTATTGTTTTTTTTATTGCTTACAATACGTACCTAACCCTTTCCACTGGTTTTGACGCTATCAGAATATTGACGACTTCTCTATAGATTGTGATGAAGATCTATAGATTGTATTATTTATACAAATCTAAACAAATACAGATCGATTAGAGGACTAAAATGAATAGTACACCCTCTTATATTCAAGTTTCTAGGACCAGTACCAGTGCGTTGATATATCAGTTAGTCAATAACGCTAGAGTTTTATATATTATATATATAGGTATATTAGATATACCTACGAGAGTGTAGCATATTTGTATATGACAGAGCTTCCAAAGGCTATAGACACGGCACACACGGACGAGGCATAAAGCAATATCGCTGAAACCAACTGTGAAAACAGTTTTTAACGCGGCGGTGATTAAAAAGAGGAGTGCGGGAGATGCGGTCGGTACGCTGCAGGACATTGTTCGATAAACAGGTTTTGAATTTGAAAAATGCTTGCTGAAATTATAGCTGATATTTTGTGACCACGTGAATGCATTGATTGGATGAGGGAATTTTGATTCGTGCCGTAAGCGTAATGGAATATCAATCATAAACACATCTGATTTTCAGCCACGTAATATGCCTCTATTAGGCCACAGATGACTTAATACTACAGCTCAGATACCTCATCGTCATGAAATGCAATAACTCGGCATACCATACGTGACAGGTTGCAAGCTTATTGCTGCTTATTAGAATACTAACTGATTTTCTCACAATGTTTTTCTTTACTGTTTTGAGCAGTCATTTGGTACGAGTATTGGTGAAAGTTAAGTTACCTCCTATTCAGCCAACACGATGATAATATCAGTTACTAATAAATTAATATGGTAGGAAACTAGGCAAACACGTCCAGCTCTAGAAAGCATATTAGAAATTCGAATAGGATGTTTTAAAGCTGATATCACATGAATAGATGCATTCGCAAGTACGTGCCTTCAATTCACCAAATTTCACCGCGCAACAAGACAACGCATTTGCATTGCTATTAACGCGTGATGTCGACAGCACGGGACATGTCTGCGGCCTGCCTAAATCGTGTCGCGAATATTCAATGCCTACAACGTAAACCCATCGCTCTACCACCAGCTATTGTCTATTACCGTACTAACTTTAACTTTTAATGGGTGCCGTAGTTTATCTAAGATACTCTCCTAAGATCCCCGTATACTGTTCGTGTGGAAACTCTCATTAAAAGTATTCTAATAAAAACTTTTCTCTATAATAATATTAAAAAAAACTTTCAAACATTTCACATAGCAAATACCGTACTGCCGGATAACTGATAGAATACTTATATGCATTTTTTTTTGTCAATACATACTGATTATAATACCCAGGCACAGAACTAACATTTCATCAAATCTTCATCCTGGGTCCCACCCATCAAAACCACAACCTACTGCGCAGAAGTCATACCTATCTACTACCAACTGAGCTGTAAGACCAGTCAATATAAAAAGAAAGACAGTTAAAATAAAACTGCGTAAAACTAACCTACGCGTTAAAAGCTGTAGAACCTCGTCGGATACACAGAATACATACTTGACCTAACTGGTCTTCATCTTATTTATAAGATATAGGTAAAGTGCGACATTTTGACTAAAGGAATACGAAAAATTGTGATCGCTACGTGAAAAAAACATTCGTTTAAATATTTTAGCTTGCGAAAACTGTATACTTTATGAATTGGATTTAAAAATATTTCAAAATGGCAGCTGGAACATAAAGCTTTTATTACAAACATTTGTCTGTTCCATTATGAAAATTCTCCGCCATAATTGAAACCTCAACCGCCGAATACAACATAGTACAATAAAATAGCCAACAAAGCGAGTAATAACCGGAACTCAATAAACTTACACGTCACATATTATTTCACTATACGTTTTACCGTTGATTTCGCATATTTTCCAACAATATTAATAACGTATTAATGAGGTGCATAATTCATTCGCGACTCGCGAGTAAATATTGAATTGGGGCATTTGCGAACCTAAATTGGTATGTAGGGTTGGCGGTTGGCAGTCATAAATGGAAAGCAAACAAAATAATCCGGGTAAATATATAAACATTCCGCGTCGACTGATTATCTACTACACTCGTACTTACATGACATATAGTAAAACAGTACCTCGAAAAAATCTTATTGGTATATACATAGATATTAAGTAGTATAAATTTGGTATTAAAGTAGAAAGATTATGACCTAAATTGAAATAGGATTTTTATCGAGGTACCACGAAGGTGGCAGATAGTACCTATTATACTTGTAAAATGAAAATAAAAAAAGTAAGTCAAAGTCATGGGGTTGTCAGAGGCACATTTAAACATAACACACGTTTGAAACACTTTTGCTGTATTTAGCATAGCAGTAGTTATACTAATAATATTATAATAGGAAGCTAGAAATCTATATCTAGACAAATATAGATTCCTAGCGTCCTATTCCGAAAGCAATATTCTTACTCAATGTTACATATTGGGAACGCATCGAAAGCGATTTCCTGTTTCCGGAACCAAAGTGTTGGTTGAGATTTGGCTTTTAATCTAACCGGCCTTATATTGAACCTAAAAGTTGGATGATATCCGGCTTTTGATGGTATAAAAGAGATAAACTAAAATATTAGGTATTATAAAAACACAATACAATTAAGGGCGTACATTGTGTAGGTACATCGAAATAACCGTCTATTTAAAAATTTACGAAAAATGTGTAATTTTTTCAGTTTCAGTTTTTTTTTTGCCCCTTATCCAGTAAGCTAGGTCCGGTAGGTTATTGAACTTACCACACACAAGCATCAGCTGGTGTTACAAACAAGCTATGAACATTTTTCCTAAAACAGTTAAATTCAATGGGAGAAAAACAAATTATTCCAAAAATACGAATTATTTTTGTGATGATACTAAAGATTGGACAGGGTTTTTGTTACATGCTGTAACGTATTGTGTAGAGCAGAGTTTTTGGTTTGGTTTCAGTTTCAGTTCATTTAGGGAGACTTGATGTTTTACTCGGAAGTGGAGAAACCATTTTAAGCAAAAAGATTCAATACCTATTCTCGCCATGTTCGATAAGATGCGTCCCACGAGAATCGACGTAAATCTCGACCGCAAGTTGCACGACAAAAATATCATTATGTAGATTTGCATAGAAATAAAAGAGGGCAACGATCGGTGCGCGTTTCTCCAATTTTCGTTCAAGTATTTGGCGGTGAAAATTCGACTTGGGATAAGTATTGTAGATTTATTTGTTTTCAAAAAAATAAATAAACAAAATAAATTATCTTACTAAATAAAAAGATTTATACGTTTTATATTACGTGTATTTACATTTTTCTTTATATTTTCCGCAGGTTAAATACGTGTAGTCACTAATAGGTATTCCTATTTTAGATGTAAATAAATCCCTTTAAATTTCATCCAGTGTTTTGTTAATTTTACGAGCAGGTACTTCATTCAGCAACAATCACAACAACAAGACCCTCCTCAGACAAAAACAAAGGAAATCAGGCGAAACGTTAACGATCAACTCAAGACATTTCAAGTACACACTTACAAAGTTCCAGAAACGTACGCTTTTGAATTTCCCCGAAGTCGGTGTTCGTTGAAAAGTACAAAAAGTTATCAGATAGTTGAAATATGACAGAGAGACAGGCGGAACATGTAATAAGCTCGATGTTATTGTTTAAATCGCTGGTCAAAACCTTAACTTGTGCATGGTTACTTACGTGTTTTAATGGCAATAGTAAACATTATTCTTGATAGTCAAATATGGTCAGCATAATGGTAAATATATACGAGATATGGGCATTATAAGCATGAATTTAAATGGTTTAAACTATAACTTATGCCGCAACCCTTTGAGATTCATATATTTTTTTTGCAGTGAGTGTAGTTTAGATTATGCTAACAAATTAAAAAAAATAACAGAGCTTACCTATTTATAACAACTTTAGTTTCACCATTAAAAATTATAACGATAAACTGTTTAAAAATGTGATAGAATTTATATTTTTAAACGGTTTATTGTTTTTAAGCCATTTCAATGCAATTTTTAGTTTATTATAAACTACTTTATTTATAACTACTGCAAAATGTGGGCATGTGCCAAATATAATGTTTGGACGTGCCTCTAAGCGTCTGGAGATCTGAGAAGATGTCTACCGTACTAGGGGATTACAGTCGTGATCCTATATTTTATATATATTTATTTATTTGTTTCGATTCTAGCTTTAGCGTCGCTTTGACAAAACTCATTTATGTCTGTAGAATATTCTAACAAATAACATACGTTTGTAACACCTGTCGAAGCAGATATTGTCACAGTTCGAACATTATGCAGGACAATTCAATTCCCAGATAGCATCAGAGTATCTATACGTAATTCAGCAACACAAAACAGTGACTAGACCGCCCCAGTTAATCCTAGTGGAGTCGACGCCACAATCTGACAGAAGGCAGCCTCCATCTACAGCTTAAAATGTTACAGCTAGTTCAACTGGCTTATGTCTACAAATCTACAATGACAAGGGACGAACTGCAAGATTAGGTATACTCTTTTTCTATTAGGTATACCGATAATTTATAATTATTTAGAAAAATGGTCCAATCGGTCCATAATCCGATTTTTTCACGGTACCTACATAACGATCTAAATAAATCTTGTTGGTTATGTTGCTCTGAAGAGCATGCTCGCAACTACAAAATGACGTAATCGTAATTCTTATGGGATTGCAAAGAGTGATCAAGCTGTGGCCTCTCCAAGCTAGGTCCACCCTTACTCATATCTCACGGTCTGTCTGTGTATTGTTTCAGTGTGAATTTATTGTACGTAGCTGTATGTAGGTACTTAGATTTGTAGCAATCGAAATTTTACCTTCAATTGCAATTTATGGATATTGCAATGAATTTAAAGATATTGATTGACAGCTCTATTTTAGGTTTCAATTAATATTGTAGGCATCAATTATTTAAATAATTCATTTACAATAATTACAATTTAATCTTCTGTCAGACGACTAAATTTAGACTCAGAAAAAATAAAATAGAAATCTAGAAATAGGATCAAGACTTTAATCCCCAAGCACCTACGGTAGACAGTATACATCGTTTCAGATCTTGAGGCGTTTAGATCTTTTGAGTTCTAATAGTCAGAGGCACGTCTAAACATTATGTTTGCACCTGCCCATAATTAGTAAATTTTCTTAATTATTCGTTTGATTTTTGTCTATCTTGGGGTAGTAGCGTGCTTTTAGTTAAAACGATTTAGATTTTACACACGATTTTATTGTTTGAATTTCTAGCATCGGTGTTTTTGTACCAACCCTATCGGAGACTGCTATCGGGGTCGGACCGACCTGGTTTTCCTTATTTCCCCGCGCTCCAAAATATCTCCGTACATTTATTTTTATTCGTATTTGTATTCGTTTCCTGTAACGCCATATTTTTTCACGACGTTTCTATTCCCTTTCCCGTCGGGGACTCGTATGTTATTTTCAACCTGTTGTAAGTAATGTGCTTTGTGAATTTTCAAAACCACAGCTGTCATATTTTAATGGGATGGCAGTATTGTTTTGCATATTTTTTCTCCCTTATATTATTTGCGAGCATTTTCGTTATTAATCTCGTACTTATATATGAGTATCACATACATGCTATCTCACTAAATGAAGTAAATTGATGAACTTTTTAAAAACCATATCTTTGATTGAATACATCGTACCAGAAAAACCAAATCAGGATTCTATCAGCATTCGTTACGTAATCAAATATAACATATAAGAAAAAAAGCTTTTACGATTTTGACCTTGCTGTAGGAAAGTATTCAAACCAGCGTAGTAGGGGTTATATGGGGTTATGTGTCCACAAATTCACAATAGAAAGGTTTTAAAACTTTGTCAATGAAAGATATAAAAAACTTCTACACATTTACCCCAATAAAATTGACTGAATTTGTAAGAGCTGAGACAATAACTTATATCTAACAGGCGAATTTTTAGCTTGCTCCTTCATAAACATACGATAAATATGTTACATTTATCGTCTACTAGCGACCCGCCCCGGCTTCGCACGGGTTTAATACATAATAAACCATCCTCCTAAATCACTCTATCTATTAAAAAAAACCGCATCAAAATCCGTTGTGTAGTTTTAAAGATATAAGCATACATACAGACGCGGGAAGCGGGAAGCGACTTTGCTTTATACTATGTAGTGAAGACAAACGTTTTTTAATAAAAGAAAAAACTTTCAATACGTTATAATATAACACCAGAAAATAGCCGGGTGTAAATCACACACATATGTTGACTTCTAAACCTGTCCTAAATAAAAAGTGGGGAAAGAGCGTTGTAGGTAGCTACAAGAACTTGCCGTAAATATGTAGGGAATTCTTCTTTATGGTGTCACAAGGTCGAGCTCAGGGGCGAAAGCAGATTACTATACGTATTTTATAAATGTCAAAGCTAAAGTTGAGAGGGAAAAGATTGTAGGGTATAAATTATCACCCCTTTATGCGGAGGGTTAAATTTAAGGTGAAGTTAGCAGCTTGCGATTTGTATATCTAAGTTTAGAATAAGTTGCTTTATTACTTCCGAGAGGGGCTGTTAAATGTTTTACAGGCATTAATATAATAATTTTCCCTGGAGGTACCAGTACCTACGACTGATACTTTTTCACTGAATATACTTAAACAAGAATAAATACTGCAAGTTTCAAAACTTACCGTCTATTACAATCACCCCACATATAAACTTTTCCATCAAGGAACTAGGAGACCTACTTATATTGTATCATGTAACTTATACCTACTTACTTATTTGTAGGGTACCTATAGATAAGCTAGTACGATGGCACAAGTCACAAGTTATGAGCAAATACGAACGGGAACTCCTGAAGTTTTGCCGTAAACTTATAAGAAAAATAGAAATTGGATCACGACTGTAATCTCAAAGTACGGTAGACATCTTCTCAAATCTCCAGGCGCTCAGATCCTTGGAGATCTCTAAGGCTTAGAGGAGGAAGAGGTAGTCACGTTTAACTAAGTACACTTATATACCTACGGATCTGAGTGCTTGGAGATTTGTGAGTCTATGTCTACCATGCAACGGAATTCAAGTCGTAAGCTATAGCTATATTAGCTATATGTGGATAACATTTGGCTCTAAGTTTTTATAATACAGCATAGACAGCGCCAGACCCAGAAAATTCATAGCTAATTTAAGCTGAATCTTTGGCTTCGTAGTCTCGGCATAGACTAGTAAATTGACTAGATAGTACTAGGATTATCCCATTATTCGCCCTTTATTCCTGACTTGTATCCAACGTCGTCGGAACCGCGATTCGTCCACAAAAGGCTCACAACAATGCTATGATCTCTAATGAAGAGTTTTGTACACAAAGGGACAGACCAACTCTTTATTAATACCTTGTGTTATGAGTTATCCCTTTGCTTTTACCGTAATGCGGAAAGGGACTTTATGCCGAGACCTTTTTTTGTGCGAGTTTTTCATTAAAAAGTTTTTACACTCTTGTGTGTAATGTAACAAGTGACTTCACCAGCTATTTAGGTACTTGTAAAAGGATGTTTGTTGAAACCGGAGTACTTAGATCATGCAAACGTTTAGAAAAACTAAAAATTAAACCGATGAAAATGTTTCGACCAAGTTATGAGTCAAAAGTCAAGTTTTATGAAGGAACTTTTAGTTTTACATACAGACATAATTTAAGTGGGACCAATTTTGGACTATTCTCGACGCAATAGAAAAAAAACAACCAAATCAGATAATCAAGTAAAAAGATATTTACGACCTTACAAAAAACAAAAAAGCAACAGAAAAATATACGTGTCGAACTGAGAACCTCCTTTTTTCGTTGGTTCAAAATGTTTTCCGACACTTAATAGTGCGAAAGTTTTATATTTTACGAGACATTTTCATAAAAATAATCATTGCCAAGAAAACAATACAGCAAAAATCTAATGTCCCGCATAAACACGCAATTTGAGCTCGATCAACGACGATCACGCTCCCATGCACATTGAAAAGGGGAAATCAAGTTATTTCAGCGTACACCGAAAACGCTTGAACAGGATAGTTCTAAAGGCTTTCCTCTATATTTTATTGCCATCATTTTACCAAACAATACTCCAACAGCCAACATTAACCCAACGCCTCAAATATTCAGACAGTTTTTTATTACAATAGAATAGAGTTTAATTTTGCGTGAAAACTGTCGAAAAAGAGTAAGGAATAGCTGTTGTATTTTGGCCGAGAGCCACACAGTTTTGGTAGTAAAAAAATTCGTCTGCCGCACATAAAAGGTGTAAAAGCCGAAATTTTTGGGTTTTATAAGTTTTGACATAGCATGTCTAAACTTTTTAAATGTTTTCAGAGACATCCTGTATGGTAAACTAACCCTCGTATTCAAGAACGACACTATGAGAACACGCACCCACAGTGGACGAAATCTTTTTTCATAAAAATCACTTTATGTGTTGTGCGACACTGCATAGTGTGACTAGAGGCACATTGTCGTGTGCCTCTAGCCAAAGTTGAGCTCTAAAGACACACGGTAGTATGCGCCATAGTGCCGCTCAATACATAAAGTGATGTTTATGAAAAAAGATTTCGTCCACTGTGGGTGCGTGTTCTCATAGTGTCGTTCTTGAATACGAGGGATAGTCATTTTGCTAACGTAATGTCACGTTACTTTTATTGTAGACGGAATATCTATCACATAAGATAAAGATAGAGATGTAATTAATCCCTTCAATTAAAAACTCCTGCTCATTCCTCTACTTTCTACGGTAGTTCTTTCACAGTGCAAGCCGCTAAACTTTGGAATGCCCTTCCAGTGTCTATCCGGCATGCCAAATCACTACCTATTTTCAAAAACCTTGTACACCAGCATTACCTTTCTTCACTCTAGACTTGTTGTATCACTTTATATTTACCTATTGATATGTGAGTAGTTATGTATATTCTATGTTATTTATATTATTTATGTTATTTATGTTATCTATGTATTTTATTTGTTTGTATATATATATATATACATATATACATATTATATATTATATTTAATTAGATATTTTCCTTTTGTATTCATCTTAGTTTTTGCTTTTTAACCACCGTCTTTTTTATGTTAAGTTCTATCCTGTCCATCCAAAGGTTGCCTGGAAGAGATCGCTGTTAGCGATAAGGCCGCCCATTGTTTACACTGTTTTTATATCATTTTTTGTTGCGTATTTTTGTTATGGTGAACAATAAAGTTATAATCTATCTATCTATCTAAGTATTGATTTAGATTCAATAGTTTACCTATGAGTCTAGATTTTTAATAAATAACGAGTCAAAAGATACGCACTAGGATTATCTGTGTATGTTGTAGGTATTAGAAACTACGAGTAGGGTGAGAGCGCTAGTTGAGGCCATTTTAACAACATTTTAATTTTCAAATAAATGTAAACCATTACTGATTACTGATAAAATGATTAAAACGACAATTTTTAAACAACATCGAATAGGGTATTTTTCTATCACTTAAAGGTTATGTAACAGGTGATATTTATTGATTAATTATTCATCAATCAATTCATAGACAAAACGGGAAATATCTAGTTGTTTTCAATCTCATCTAGAGGCATAACGCATCACAACTGTCACTAATCAAAATGGTCATAAACAAAGAATTATACTAACTATAGATTTTAATATAAGTTTGTTTGCCATGCTTAGTTATTGACTGCCAAAAATTTTAAATGACCAAAACCGGGGTAGGCACCACAACCTTTGACCCTACTATGGTACGAAAATAACAAAATATAACTTAAAAATAGCAGAATCGAATAACAAAAGTAACAAGAAGCAACAACGGTCATTATTCAAATCACGGGCGTAAATAAAACCTTTGTACTGCCATTAACACCATTATAGCATTAATGAATTTAAAAAATGCTATTATGAAACAGTTAAATGTTTATGGGAATTAATTTGTGAGTAATTTAAAATGTGTTTACAACACGCAACGTTTTTGTCTCATGAGTACGATGCCTTTGTGGGTGTGGCCGCACTGAGTATGCATTAAATTGTTTTCCATTGTATAATTTCTTTAACTTTGCAAGATGTGACTTTGCAACTGTATAATGCGTTTTATCTTTAGAATAGCAGTCCCTACAGACGTTGTCTTGTAAAATTTCAACAATCACATAGAAAAAAGCGATGTTACTGTTGATTTTCCAAAACTTTATTTTCTAAGAACCTTCTCCTGACAATAACAAATAAGCAAAATCGGTATAGCCGTTCACGCGTGATGCCGTGACCAAGGGGGATTCATTTTTATATTACTCGTAGATAATGTTTGGTATCTATAGCCTATCTAGTAGTCTAATAGTTCTTAGCATTTGACTGAAAGACCCGCCCAACTACATATTTGTCAATGTCCATTATTTGCTCTAAATCATTTACTGTGTGAACTGTGACTCTAATAGTAATCGACTCTACGGCAAAGGAATATAAAATACAATTGTCTCATAGTAATTTGTCATTGTCCTTTGCACCGGCGAAAAGTTTATTGGAATGGAATAGTACCTACGAAATATTCCAAAATCATAACTTTTAGCGAACTAAACATAAACATAATAAAAGTAATAACACGAAATAAATTAAGTATTAAGGCGAGTAATTAATGTGTTTCATGAATGCAGAATCGTTTTTTCTCAATAACCGTAAAACATACAGTTTTGTTTTTTATGACAAAGATAACTTAAGGATATTATAATCTAGATAAATTACAGACAGAATCACGATTGGTGAAACTTTTCTCGATAGATTTATTTTCCAAAGTTGGCACTTCAAAAACACTAGTTTCGTTTTTAATCAAAACTATGAATAACTAAACAGTTCATTTTTATATAATTCGTTAGATAATCATACTAGCTAAATAAATTACAGACAGTTTCTTTTTAAATTTGATGGTTTTTGAGATAATACAGTTTTATCACTTTTTCCGTCTTATCCGGGTAGACTCAGCCCATACAAAATGTCAAAAATTTCACTTATCACCTTAAAGAAAATGGAGTCATTATGTTCCGGCAGTGGGTATCTTCGTATTCCGTGATATCTTACTTAATCAGGAACTTTTTTCATAATCAGCGCCTTAAATACTTTTGAGTTGTTTTGCTAGTGGGTCTGTAAAATGAAATAGGATCACGACTGTAATCCCCAAGTACGGTAGACATCCTCTCAGATCTAATGTTTGACGTACCTCTGACTACAGAGGCACGTCAAACATTACATTTCACGTTTGTTGTATCTTATTGAAAAATATATCAACTTTGCATAAACTTTATTATTTGTCTACCAAATTCTCGGCCATTGTACTAAGCTCAAATATGACGTTACATTGTAGCGGTATGAAAAGATTCGGGTTTGATTTCACGGGACGCCGGCCACATTGGAAGCGATCCCGGATAGGGCAACTCCTGACATTTGATAGAATGCCACGCGGACCGTGAACAAGACGCGAGCCTTGGGGCCTGGCGTAGTAAGAGCTGCCATGGCTATTTCAATAGATTTACGGGCATTTATCTACACTACTAGGTAACATTTGTATTTTTTCTTCTTGTTTGTAGATAAATAAAAAACTACTTGACGAATTTCAAAAAATATTTTACGTATATAAAGCTACATTATCAGCCAGTAACAGAGGCTATATTTTTTTTTAATTAGATATTCCGAGATAATACAATAGATACTCGTATTTATGTCTTTGTGTAGATGACTATTATTATAATTATATCAAGTTAGCTAGCTGCCACAGGACCAACAACCGTTGTTTCGAGTAAATTTTATAATCGTCTAATTTTCAATTTTATGTATGGTTTTTCTAACGAAGTATTCAAATTAAAATAAACTTTTTTTTTGATCAGCAGAATAAAGCAGTAATGTTTAAAAATACCTTGTTGATGTAATGTTGACTGACAAGCGCGCCTACAAGTGATATGGGTACCAATTTTTTTACGTCATTATCAACCCCTATCGGCCCAACCTGTCAATACCCTATCAAAAGGCCATGTGTCTCTCTGATATCTTTATCAGAAGTACCAGGCTACCATAACTTCCAGGAGGCAAACACGGAGTTATCTAAACATTCCCCGTATAGGAATGTTAATAGTTCTTAGCACAATAAAGTGGGGAGGCCGAGCACGCGACTAGCACACGCTATGGAAGAATGTAGGTGCGATGCTTGTTCGAAGTGGACTCTATGATTCTGATAGATTATAAGAATACGCAAAAAAAATATTCTCTTAATTATAACGTGCAGCATAATTCTTTGTTTTTCCGATCACTGCTATTACATTTCATTGTTATGAACTTTAAAAGCAGCTAGCGCAAAAAACTATGCTACTCGTGACAATTTGATAAATTATATTCTTTACGTAGACGTCTTGTTAACTTAGGAAATTGAGTTTAGAAAACTTATAGTCCAACCGTACCTGTGACAAAAACTCAAGATAAGTAAACTTTGTTAGATTCGAATGCAGGTAGGTACTTGGTTAGCCTCATAAACTATTTATATAGATAGCACAGTGAATATTTCGGCATGCGCAATTTCTCCCATAAAATATTCTGAGAACATTTTCAATAAAGATTATGTGGATACAAGGTATGCTCCCTAATTTGAGGTATAGAGAAACTCCTGCTCTGAATATAAAACATAAAACGGCTATGGAGATACCGACAAGGTACAACGTCATTTTTCCGATAGGCAGGCAAAGTGAGAGAATTTTCAATTTTAAGCCTCTGCTCTCACGAGACTGTACGCCGATGGCATTAAAATAAAATGGGAACGATGTCGTCAGTCGACACGTAAACGCCATCCATCACCGCTCGTGTGCACCCCCCTTGCAGTGTGTTGCAGACGGGCGACGAAATGTCGCGCGATATCCAAAGTTCACGCGAATTGAACCGTCTCGCGTCGTCAAAGTGGTGCACATGGGAATTGATATAAAATAAACCGGCTATAGCAATATTTGTAGGCGTTCTTTTTTCTGCCACATTTTAAGCCTTAAAATAATTATGCTACATATGTCATTATAAGAAATAATTACAATCTAATAAGGCACTAAATCCTGATAACGCTCTCTTCCGTTTAAGTCTTTGAGAAGCCTTGTCAACAGTCATTAAGCAACAAATTTCACCTTTATTTTACGCGGAAAAGTCTGATGTCTGTTCCGACCCGTATGCGTTACAGAATTGACTCGCGGCGAATTTTTGAAAAATGTAAAAAGGTCACTACAGACGTCACGTACTGTTCATTTATTTCCGGATCGACTTCTTTCAGTTTGGGGGCATCTGAAGAATGGTGGGTCAACATAAATAATGACTTTTGAAGGGTTTCAATTACACAATGTTTTTAGCTGTGCTTATTCATCAAGTTGGTCAGACAGAACTCAGATATTCATTATTTAATCAACCAATATAGATTTATGTTCAAAAATCTGTGACATAACAAATAACATTTTCTAATAAATTTTTGTAGCTTGAAATCTAGCTGAACACATAACCCTTTTAAAATTATTTTCCTTTTATAACCATAACTCTGTTTTGTTTCAGAACATCAACAGTAAAGAACAGCGGTTCCCCGCATCGGGAGCGCAGAAGACGTGACGATGAGGCAGCTTCAAGCGGCTATAGCGCAGCATTGCACCGAGTACCGCCACCGCCGCCACCAGCGCTGTTGCGCAGGCTAGGCGTTAAAGAACCCACTGGTGTCGGCAAGGTTAGTATCAGTACAGCCTATTTTAAAACCGAATTTCAAAATGCTGACACAATAACAACTAATATATAAGATAATTGATTGATTCAGGCGTGACTTTGCGGAAATCCATTTTAAAAAACTAAACGGACAAAGATATATATCTAGTTTTTTTTTTTTAACTAATATATATTATAAATGTGAAAGTTTGTGAGTTTGTATGTAAGTTTGTTCCTCAATCAGGCCTAAACGACACCTACTTGACATCAAGCCAACATTAATAATCGGTAGGTAGTCGATGAAATTATGTATATGGATCCCATTCCTCAAATAACGAGATATAAACAAGTGATTTTAAATTTTTATTCAAATTTCCCGTTATCTCTTTGCGTACAGCTTTTCATCGAATGTGCTACATCCCACATTACGAGAAAAGAGTTATGTAGGCCGCTGATTATTCTCATGATTCGCAAATTTATACATAGATAAACCTAAAGGAGATAAATACGAAACTATATTTTTTTACATGGGTCTTCATCACGTACCTTTACCTTTACTTACCTTTAATTTATTTTCTGATTCTGCCCGCGACTCTGACTATTGTAACATTGGTGAAAAAAAACTGGTATAAAAATTACCTATAATACAAATAGCTATGTCTAGTCACGATAGTTTGAAAAACAGTTTAATACGATTGTTTTTTTTTTTGGTATTTTAAAGTGATGGCCTTACACTTGGCTCGCAACAGTCACAAGTTCACAACACAGAATAAAACTGCACAAGCTAGTCCAACCATCACTGTTCTGCGATCGCGCGTAAGGTCTCCTCATTAGCGCAAGATCATCAGTTGTCTCATTAGACGTAACCAATTAGCGGAGTCCGGGGTCCGGCAGACTCTGGCCCTTAAATCATTGCCCGAGACACGGCGCCATTAATTCGCTTATCGTAGTTTGAAAGAGCACTTGAAACTCCGTTTTTGTTGGAAATATCGTGGAGCTTATTGCAGTTGCTTATGAACGGTAAAGAAAGATCAGTCTGTAAAGTAAGACTAAAGCAGTATTACTCATGGTGCGAAAGTGACAACGCCATACGTGTTCTTATAGCGTTGTCACTTTCGCTCTTAAAGTAATACTGCTTTAGTCTTATTTTAGAGATTGTAGTACGGCCCCTGGTAAAATATAAGACACGTCTCAAAAATACGGTATAATAATTGTCTCTGACTATTGTAAACTATTTGATAGTATTGTGTATTATGTAAAAGTAATATTATATAGGTAGATTGGTTACCTACGATATTCGTAACTAAGCTATAATATCTAAGCTTTAATACAATAGCTCACCGTGTAAAATGAGCTTGTCGGACGTGCCGTCAGAGAGACCACTAACGTCATAAGACAGTCGGCTAACGAGGCACGCTCCGGGAATAGAGCAGCCTGCGTGGAGCGTGGAGCATTCCGAATCGGTTGGCAGTGTAAAATGTGCTTTTTACCGATTAATTTAGAATGCAATATGGCTTGCAACTAATACTTGCACATAGCTATATACCAGAACCAGATAGTGTGTCATACATACTATTGTCACTTGACATGCAAATCCATTGATGAAACTCGAAAATAGCATAATGGCCATCACATAACAGTTATTTTTATAATGGGACTCTAGTATTTATGTTTCAACAGTTATTAATTAGATATTCAACCACCATTTAAATTAGACTAAGCCTCATTGGGTCCATCTAAATCATAATAATCACATCACATACATCTTTTCGACATATCTATCTCAAATAGACAGCGACGTTTTCAGGTGGACTATCGATGCCCGACAAAAATAAATATAAATACATATGAAAATATATGGCACCGCTTTCAGCACTGATATTGTACAAGTCTTCCTCCATTGGCCGGCGCCACATTTTTCCACTGTCGCGTCAACCAAATCACAGTTGCCGTAAACTTCTGTCATCATACTCGTAACTAATACGACCAACGGATGACGAGCGAGAATCGTCCTGCTATATGTACCTATATCGTCTACTTTAACGTCTTCTGTGCCTTTGCCAGACGTAGAGGATCACGTAACCAATACTGAATTGTCTGGATGTTTCTGTGGAGCCGCAATTAAGAATGGTGATTTGAGTTTTTTTGAAGAATTGCAGTTTTTAAAGTTACGAGTATACATTTTAAAATTATACAGTTTATAATGAATGCGAAAAAAATCTTATGTGAAATGTATTGATTACATTGTAGCAAATACAGTTAAACGCAGATACATAGTTTTGCTACTTTGCTATGTTCTGGAAGCTTACTTGATATGGATCTTTAGATATGGACCCGATTTGCTATCGTAGATGGTAGCAAGTTATGCCACTGGTGTTGCATTTGTTAATTAATCATTAACTAGGCCAGACGCATGTAAACGTACTAAGAAAACATCTTATAAAAAATAATATATATCACGACTTTAATCCCCAAGTACGGTAGACGACCTATGAAATCTCTAGACTCCCAGATCCTTGAACATGACTCAGAGGTAGAGGCACATCCTATCATTACATGTCCACATGTCTCCATTTTGCATAGTTAGCATTCCATACGTAATAATATACATAGATTAAAACCCAAAACTCTAAACCCCAGGCTGTTTTCACGCCTTTACAAGTTCCACACTTATCCATCAAAGTCCCCTCCCACATCCCGTCTGCGTCTTGTTACCGTCACTTATCGCATTAACCCTTACCTCTGGTAATTTGCGACTTAAATAACTAACACGAGACGATGTAACGAGAGTTGCTAAAAAAAGCTTTTAATTATTCGAAAGTCTGTCACCGGCATCTAATTGACGTAATATAGCGAGACGCTTTATAAACCCATCAAATTTAGTTTAAAATTACGTTCATAGCTACAGTTAAATAACGGCCATCGTTTCACAAGACACTAGGTTTAAATGACTCGCTGAAAACACCTAAGTGTTTATATATATATATATTTATGTATATACTGGCGACCCGCCCCGGCTTCGCACGGGTGCAAAGCTGATACCAAAATATATTACAGAATGTCTTTGTATACTCGTTAACAGCATTTATTTTTACATTTTTACTTATTTATTTTACTTTTACAATTAACACAGAATCTCTCTATATACAACGTTCACAGCTTTCTTGTCATTAGACAATACAAACATGTTTTCTTTAGATGTTACTCTTGAAAGAGCGACATATAATTGTATTTAAGGTACTTAATTATATAAGATAAGGATTGATGCTGTATTGCTTAAAATCGCTTCGTAAATAAGCCATTATTTCTCGTAAAAAGTAAAGGATGGAAATTGATTATTGTGGGTTATCCCTAAGAGATAAACATATACCATCGCACACTTTTTTGTAGACCTTTTTAAGGTATACAATATTTAGTACATTATTTTGATCTATCTCGTAGAGTTCAGCCAGCGTTTGCAATGTAAGCGCAATCAAATGTGTTTATTTACGACTTCATATTAGAAATCTTAAAATTATCAGTGGTTCTCTAATATATTAAGCATGTTATTATACATATAAACCTTCCTCCTGAATCCCTCTATCTATTAAAAAAACCGCATCAAAATCCGTTAGATATAAACATACATACAGACGCGGGAAGCGGGAAGCGACTTTGCTTTATACTATGTAGTGATAGTGATATATGATATTCTGACAGAGTTCTCAAGTGATAGTAACTAAGGCGCACTTATTCTAAATAAAGTTGCGGGTTCAAGTCCAATTAGTTTCAAATTAATTTAGAAACATTATATAAAAGTACAAGAGTACAGAAATACAATTTTGTTTTCTCCTTTTTCCCACTTAACGTGGGGTCGGCACCACACGTTGACAAACATGTTGCGAAGAGAATTTGGCTTATATTTTACAACCGGCCGCCTTCCTGGCGTCAACCCTTTTTAGAAAGAATACAGAAACTGTTCTTTTGAAATACAACTACTTGCGAAATTAGTATTTTTTTAAAGGTAACGAAAACGAGTTACTTTTCCCCATAGCCAAGCGTCGCTTACTATCTGTCAAGTTTTAACAATAATTTGTAATAGAACACAACATAAACTATATGATGTGAAAAGCGAAACCATAAATCCTATCGTGTGTCAAAACAATCTCTCGTGTTATTAGGCTTTAATGTTATTGTCGTCCCTTAGGACCCTGAGGGGAGGCCAATTCCTTCAAGAAGATTACAAGTTGTTATTGAATGGGTAGCCTTATGTGGTGGCAATTTTTTACAAGCCAATAGGTATTATGAGCGACGTTCACTTAAGATTAATACAAAATCTAAGATTTTTTTATTAAATTTCTACCCAATAATCTGGGTAATCTATGAAATACGCCAATGAACCTGAACACAACTTTGGCGCTCTCCCAAAAATTATAGCTTCCGTAGCCCTGACTTACTTACTTACGAGTAATTTTATAATACAATAACGTAGTCAGACTATCAGAAACTAGGAGAATTACGGTCTTACAATATCTTACTAATATTATAAATCCGAAACTTTGTTAGGATGTTTGCATGTTTGTGGCTCAATCACGCCTAAACGACTGAACGGACTTAGATGAAACTTAAACATACAAGTAGCTTACAATTATGTCTTGGAATAACATATATATACATTTTTTTTATTCCGGTAGGTACCACGGTTTACTAAGTTTGCCTATGTATATGTTTTTTATCTTGTGCAATAAAGAACTCCCTATACCAATATGTATGTAATCGTAAGCACCTGTCGGTTGCACTATTAGTTTATTCAATAGTTTTAATGCTTTGCTATTTCATTATGCTAGCTACAAAGTTATTTACTATTTTGTAACTTTAACTTATCTTCCAACAAGCCAGCTAACCCACCCTTGCGGTGGCGCGGTGACAGTTTTTGTCCCGCACTATCCGTTCCCGTTATCCAGAATAATCCCGGCAGGATAACCTCGTTGAATTGCAAATAGCTTCTACGGCCTGTGTATTATATGAAGTTGAGAAAGCTTGTTTGGTGTTATTTGGATGAGGACAAATGGCAAAAAGTATGATATAGATTCACAGCTTATTTTACCAGATTTGTAAAATGTCATGATATAGGTACTATGCATTTATTTAATATATTTATAGTTAGATATAGGCAAATTGTTGTTACCTTAGGATCTTTTTTTTATAATATGGCCTATGTAACTCGCTTATTTATAAAATTCGTCCAATAGTTTTTTAGTTTATCCTTTATAAACACAAATGAAAATTTTACCTGTTTATAGTGTAGATATATTTTAAACCATGTTAGTGTTACTTTACGAGTATGCACGTTGGTACATTTTATTAACATCGTAATCATTTCGACGCATTACACGTATATTTCTACTAAACCATCAAGTTCGAAAATAGTTTAACTGCTTGGTACGCTCAATACATTGGTTTCATAATTGGAGCATTTTTATGACTTCTTTGGCATTCATCTAGCGAAGAAAGAGCGGAGATAAAACTCTTCTATTTTATTTTATGCTCATTAACACTCTATTTTTGGAGTTGTAAACTCAATATTGAGCTAAAAACCTTTTTATAAACGGTATCTAAAACGTCGTTCAATTAAGATTAATTTCAGTGTAATAAAATTTCTGTAGTAATTGTGTTAGTGTGTGTCAAATAATGTATTTCATAATATTTGTATTTTATAATTATGTAACTAAAACTGTTTTTACATACATTTTAAATGATCAATACAGAAAAATTGCTCTTCAACACCTAACCATCCCATCATCTCTTTTGTTACATTTAGTACTTGTAATCTTACATCAAATTTTCATCACTGTTCTACTGTCACCTTATCTAGATCTAGAGAACTATCTCTATTGTACGCCCCCCCCTCTACCCTCTCACTAGTTGCCCACTGTCCGTCAATTTGTACGTCCGACAAAGCGGACTTCCCGCGGGATTAAACTCCTTATTGATTATTGGACCCTTTTCAAAAGTGGTGCACGTGAAGGTGAATAGCGTCTAGTTCTGAAAACGAATGCTTCATTGAGCCTCCACTAGGCTGTCTCTACTACGAAGACTCCAGCTTCTTTCTCTTTTTGTTTCTCACTCCACAGATTATAACTAAATAAAATCTGCCTTAACCGAATTCAGGCGTTGTAGTTTTATGCTTACTATGAAGTATGACCGATGATTAAAAAATACAAGCTCTTAATGAATTTTATTATCCAAAAGCTTCAGCTATACCAAATATTGCGAATATGGCAAATTCTATTTATTTGACAGCTGTAGTTTCGTAGGCAGATGCACTCTGAAACCGCTTACAACTTAAGTCGCTTACTACTTGGAACAATCCTTTGAATCATCCCTCCAGCCTATATTATGATTTATACAGTATAGGGTCCCGTTATTGATACGAACTACAAACCCACTTTTTTCTTTGATGTGCACGTGATGCGAGCAAACATATCAATTTGGGGCCCAGTGGTCTTGCCGGCCTTTTTATATAAAATGTGTGTAAACAATGTTTTCTAGTCCTTCGGGACCGAAATACGTGCTTGCAATCTGTTGTAACAATATTTATTTGGGAAAGTGGGCTCCTTTTATAGGTTTTATCAACAGTAGCTAGTAAAAACAACAATATTCAAATAAGGTAAAACAAACTGTGTATTTTTTTATCTTTTTTTGATTAAAAATTGATAGGTATTCGTTTTGAACTTCAAAAAAAAACTCTCGTTCAAAGTAACGTCCCATAAAACTCGCGCGTCCAATAAAAAACAAAAGGTATTGTAGTAGGTTTAATATTTTTTAACCAAAGCGTACAAAATTGTACACACTACATATAGGTAAACAAACTTTAGAATGAAAATACGAGTATTAAACAAAATATACATGACGTACCTATAAAAAAAAATACAACACGTTGTTACAATGTTCTGCCGCCAACATTTGTTATGTGAGCTGAGTGAATTGAGTTTAAAACAATTATTTGTCTAGTGGGAGCTCAAACAAAATTGTGAAACTACCGGATCAGCCTCCAGCAAATAGAACAAAGCCACTATAATCAGTTTAAACTAAATACCTACTGTGGGTAAATTAAGTTTTATCGCGTAAAACGAAAACATACAGGTTTTATTGGGCTGCTACTATGCTAAAATATTCTGACGAGTGTTTAAAATGTTGTTTTAACTAGAATGGTAGCTTCATTATATAATAGTAGCAAGTTTAAATTGTTTAAGTCTTAAATTATTTTATGAATCCAGTTATTACAATGTGATTGAAACAAACCTACAAACTCACAAACTTACGCATTTGTTACACTATTTCCTGCGAAATTATGCATTATAAATAACAGTTGAAAAAACAAGCTTTTAGATAGTTGAACAAAATAATTTAAAACTCTCGGTCCCCACGGCGCGGTTATTCTCAGAGAGGTTAAACTTGCAAAGCGCTGTACAGAGCATCTTACGCTTCGAAGGCGCATCGTTAGCTAAAACGTGGCCATATTGTGACTATCTCGTAAAAATACAATGAATACACAAAAAGGAACAGTGCCTGCATCGTTTCATAGGCATTACTTGCTCGAAAGTACTCTTTTCTGGCGCCTCGCCAAACCACAGCCCGGAATAAACAGTCTGCAAAGTTAATTATATTGGCGCTAAGTGGCTATGACAATGCAGTGGTACTAACAGCGTACGTTACGGGTACAAGCTACTACCTAGTTAGCAGATTTTTGTACAATTACGGGTCTTGGCTGCACGAAAAAGGCATTACGTGTGTCAGCACTTGTTTAAAAACGCAAAAACCCTCAGAAAATAACTTATTCTCATTGAACTCATGAAAGATAACGGCTGTATTTAGGTTTGCGAATCCGTATAGGTGCATAGTTTCGCAATAATTGGTAATTAACTCCGAGCGTTAATGTTTTACTGTCAACTGGAATTTAATCAGACTGACCCTGGAGAAGCAGATAAACATTAATAATCTAACACAAGCAGGCTATTTCATTTGTTCTGTGACCAAGCTGGGTGGATAATTTGATAACCCTACTAAACTGCACGGGAGCTCTATTAGCTCTCTGTCAAGATCGCTGCCAATGTGCCAAGCAGCTTTGTAAGCTGTATTCGAATAAAAATAAATAATTAGGCGAAGGCGATCCACAATAGCGCAATATACCAGCTGGCATTTAATTTATGTGTTGTTGCGATATCCGTTCTTCGCCGTATATTATCATATTGCCATAGGAAACATTTCACGTTAAAGGTACGCGTCCACAGGTCGGTATCCTTAAAACCGCCTGATATTCGCCCGTGTAGGAGGTCGTGTCAGACAAAATGACACCAGTTGCCATTTGCCATTATGAACAATGTTCCGAACAAATCAAAACTAACCAAGCTCACTGAAATACTAATTTGACAGCTGCCAACAAATTCCACTTCCAGCTAGAAGCTAGAACTAGTACGAGCAACACAATTATTTAACCCTGCCCTGGCGCTAACTAATGCACGCTATTACACGGCTTGTTTCGGTCGTTCAGACCCCGGCTAAATGTAAACAATAGCCGACCCCGGCTGGTAGTTTGTCACTCGTTTTCCAGTTTTGTTTTACGTCTGCGCCGACTTTTTAGTACTTTTTGCCGTTAACATTCGATATTTTACTGACCTTTCATGCGGAAAGCCTTGTATATTGCGTGACGATGTTGCTACCGTTTTTCAGTGGCTACATTTGCATAGCATGTTAAATCTATTTGGACATTATCTGGCTCATGTTTTTGTTTAAGTTAGAGACGTAGTGACACGTTGACTTACTTACTTTCGATGTTTGTATTGTCTAAAACTTTCTATCGTTATGGAAGCGCTACAGTACACAACTGTATATTTCATGCATATATGTTGGCGTTATTTGTTAACGAGCAAAAACTCGAAATAAGACAAAGATCTAATCGAACTCGTAAATCACTAAAATGATATTTGACTTCATAAATATTTTCTCTCCGTGAACGAACAACTTAAAAGCCCTTAAAGAGCCAAAGATTAAAAGGTTCAAGTTAATGGAAATATATAATGCCTCCGCCAATTCTGTCGGTATTGTGAATTATTTGGAGTTAATTGTGATATTCATTTGAAGATATTGAATGCAGTGTTGTTGGCTATCAATTACTCGGTTGTTTTCGCGAAATTAACGAGAAAACCGTTTTTGATGGGCTGTAAAATATGAGGCTTCAAACAGTTATGAGTTTTATGTCCTGTGATACTCAAATGAGTATCACAGGAAATAGAATACGGGTAGAGAATAAATATTTACTACTAGCCAGACCAGTTTTAGCCTTTATAGAACACTACGTACCTAATACTTATGAGTAGGTATAGTAAAGTTTTAGCAATCAACCCGCATGAGTTGACGTCGTCCACGTACGCCTGACTACAACCTTTTTGCCGTTGAATGCCTTTTGTCAAAGCTGAGTAAGTTATAAAACAATGTCGCCGGTCTGATTCGCCGGTCTCGTGGCTCCAACCAGTCGTTTTTCAGAATTAGCACTCCATTGCTCAACACTTTCATAATTTCCTTTAATTTATTTCCCCAATTGATTTATTGCCTATGACTTTTTATTTGTTTATTGTGAGTGAACAAAACTAAAGCAATTATGTAGAAACTTTATGTTGTATTCATATTCAATAATTGTAATCGCAAAGTGAGATGCAGTTAGGTAAGGTGAGTGAATAAATTTAAATTGCCTAGAAGGTAAAAATAAAAAATAATTATTCATTAATTTGGGCAGTTTGTATTTACATATCAGTATTTTTTAACTGCCAATGAATATTTTCCTCGTGAAACTCAAAAAGTTCCAAATTACACACATTCAAAGATACGATCGGAGCACAATTAGCGGACAATTAAGCCAGAACCTCTATTAGGTAGAATTGGCTCATAAACATTATTGGCCGACCAAATCTACATTTGATAAGGTTATTGCGCCCGTTGTATTAATTAGTCTAGGGCCCCGCAGACCTCAATGGCCTATTGATGGTTATTTGTGTGTCAAATGTATAAGGGCCAGCGGTTGAAATAACTTTTGATTGTGTCTTTGGACCTTTGTTAAACCATTATTTATCAAATGGAAAACAAATGAGATCAGGAATATTTAAAGAATTTGATTAACCTTTGGCAGTTTTCAGGTGTCTCCTAGAGACATAAAGCATTTACTCAGTACGTGCAAACAAGCACATATTAAAAATAACCTGGTCAGTTAGTAAACCCTACTTATTTTAGGTATAAATGTTTGGATGTTTATGCCTCAACCTGAAACTTGTTATATACATAGCCTATGCCCTATAGCAAATAGGCTACTACTACTTTTATTCGGGTACCGAACTAGTTCCTAATTTGTATGACTTATGCGATGAATTCGCTTACAATTTGAAATCACGGATCAGTACTGCGAAAGCCCTGCCATAATATGCATTATCACAATACCAAAAGCGTCATCTCTACAATTGCGCCGCCTCATAAAATATGAACGTTTACTGCAATACACTGCGCAGCTATTCGGGTTTGAATCAATGTGTTGATAAAAAGGCAGTGCATGGTTACGAGCAGGAAGCACGACACGGTTAAAGTAATATCATTTAAGTCAACATAAACAATAGAGAGGAAAAAACTTGCGGGCGGTACGTAGAGGCACCCTTAAAATGGTTTACTGTTTTGATTAATTAACATAAGTTACGACAGTGGTAATTGAATCAGAAGACCTGTTATTACTCACGCTGATGTTATAAAACTCAAAAGAGTTTCAGTTTTTACAAAAATCTAAAACAGACCCGAGTCAAAGCGTGTTTTTGCCAGATTCTCCTAGGCTTGGCCAACAGACAGATTTCACCTACTTCTTAAGAAGTATATAAGTTACCTTTGTTATTGACTTTTACTTTGATAACAGTAGAGAGACAATTTATTTAATTACTAGCTATTACCCGCGACTTCATCCGCGTTCAGATTCAGGAAATCGATTTTTGTCGACTTTATCGTAGAACATTTAAATTAATGAATCAAGAAAGAGTGACAAAACAGGTATATAAGACGAGTGTGAATTCGAACGTTGGAAGAGGAAGACCTCGGCGTATTTTCCTGGACCAAATTCGTGACGTTTTGAAAACAGCCAGGTCAAGAGTACCTACTCTAAACTCCTCTTGCATGCTCGTCGATGCAAGAGGAATGTGAATGAAGCTAAAGAAGTATGTCAGGATCGTAGCAAGTGAAAAGCCGTGATCTCTGCCTACCCCTCTGGGAAAAGGTGTGATTTTATGTATGTATGTAGTATGCACATTTAAATTCCCGAAAATTAAAATAACATTTTGGAAAAAAATAAGCCTAGTCCCAAAACTTTTTCACTGTCTCTATATGAAATTTTATCACAAACGTCCCAGCAGTATAGCCGTGATAACAGACAGTCAGAGTTACTTTCGCATTTATATTAGTAATATCAGTTAAGAAATATATTTCAAAAATGTTTGCTGTAACCTGTCAGTCAAGAATAGTGAATGCACAGGTATCGCCTGTTTCTCTTAGCACATTTACATTCTAGCTGCAATCTAGCCGGTCGACAAACATTAATTACAAAACCCGCAGCTTAATTTTATTATTCAACGTTTTTCATTAACCCTACTTTATGTTGGACATTAAAATTTCATTAAAACCGGCGCATTTTTTTATTGCGATAAACTTGACCAACAATTAATGAACAGGTGCTACGAAGAATTCAAACAAAAACATTTTGCTGTTTGTTTATTAAAATATAATTATTATATATTAAAATATTTATTAAAATATAATTATTATATTTTAACCTTCGTAGAACACTGTAGTATAATATGTATATCAATTCAAATATAATAACAAATCTGTCACGTATGGAAGTCGGACGTCTAACTGGACGTCTAACTACTGCAAAATGTGGGCATGTATCTGTATCTGACCTAACGTGATCAGAGCGCCTGAAAATCTGAAGGAGATGTCTATCGTACTTGGGGATTAGTTGTGATGATCGTATTTTTTGATGTTTTGATAATAAAGTAAAAGCGGTACGAAATATATTACGGAATAGTTACAAAACACATAACCAGTTGAGCCATCTAAAGAACGTTACAAACAGTCTATAGTTAGCTCAACTGATCCAGATCACTACTGAAATTAATGTAAACGTTACACATAGTAATAAACACGTAATCCTAACCCTACAATGGGATTCCCTATTCTGTTCATGGGTATTCAAAACTAAATGTACCACAGCATGAACAATTCATTCAAAAAACTACAATTTGTTTAAACAAAATACAATTTGTTTCGCCAAAAAATAATAGCATTTGGTTTGAACTGTTCATGAGCGATGACTACGCTACATCCAGTACAACCTTTTTAACAGCTTTTTTACGAGTTATGTGATTTAGATTGACTATGGAAACAAATATTTCAGTTTAAAACATATTTTTGCGAGCTCTGAATTGCTCTGAACGAGTCTGGTATTTATGTTTTGTTTGCGTATAAAACTGAGTGAGGAATTTCTTAATTTGATATGTGGCGTATTAAAAACTATTTCTGGTTAAAACATTTTTACTTATTCTGTGAACACATTGAATTTTAAAACTTTTATTCATAGTTGGCATGCCTCTTTCACGTGAGTTTGGCAATTGGAGCCTTACGCTGATTTAATTATTCTTATTATTGGTTCATTCTCGGTCTTTGGTTAAGGTATGGTGATCTCGAAAAGTTATTTGACAGACGGTGAGATGAAGGTGTCCTGTCTTCCTTTCTTTAATTAATATTCCGATTTCTAGCATACTCTACTACTCTATACTACTTCTACCGTACTCAGGGACTACAATCGTGATCCCATTGTTTTCTATAGGTACAGTTGCAGTAAAACAAACTGTCGTCTTTACTAGAACCGAGCGTGTCACCCCACACTTAGATACTGCCTGAACCACGTTAGCTTTGCGTTCAAAAATATTGTATATCACATTATATACGATTATTACTACGATTACTCGGTAAGTATTTATTGTACTAATTGAATTAATCGGGTGCAGTCACGAAAGCTTCATCGGTTCGTAGTAGGGTATAATGGCATAATGGGTCACGGGTACACTCAAGTGCGTTTTTGTGATGTGTTTATCGTGAAGATAGGTGAATCGTGTAACTATTACACAAACTCAAGATGGTGGAACCAAAAGGGTCATTGGAGTACATTATACCTATGTAATTCATCATTTTCTTTTCCTTTTCCCACTTAATATAGGGTCGGCACAACACATGTTGCGAAGAGGATTTGGCTTATGTTTTACAGTATAATATATTATACCCACGTAATTATAAGTTGCAATTATAATATTAGGTACTATATACAATTATATAGGTACATTTGAAGAGGTAAAGGAAAATACAACAGGTACCTATTCATTACCTATGTAGTTACGTTGAAATACTCGCAGCTTGAGATACACTGTACCATATAAATGGCAACAAAACGACTGTTTTTTTCAGCTGCTAGTCTTTATAAAGCTAGAACGAGTAGATACTCTTTGTTCACAGCAATTCAATAGCGGATCTTGCTACTACAAATTCTCAGAACCAAATAAAGTCAAGGCCACGCTTACATAGGAAGCTGATTTGAACGTTCAGCGGTTCCCATACTGTACGAACCAGCTTTTACGTACAAAGCATGCACAAAGCACGATGAGCACCGGTTTTTGTAATGTTAGTATCTATGAATTGTGAATAGGATGCAACAACCAATAAGCATCACTCGGTTGTCACGATAATCTAAAATCTAATGCCAGAACATATGTCCAACTTCAAATCAAATCAAACAAGATATCTGGGGTCAACACATTTGTAAACAACCGTATATTAAGCGCTAATTTCTACAACAAATGCCGGTAAAACACTATTTTCCTTGTGAATGTGGCCCAAGTAGTTACTTACCCCGCAGTAAACGCAACGCTGACGCTACGCTCGGAAACAATTTTCATTTGACCCGTTTTAATGAAAATAAAAGTAGGGAAACGACTTATGAGAATAAAAAAGCAATATTGCGCAAAGAAATAATTAACATCTATTTTTCCGAACAAAAAAGTGCTTGAAACATTGCATAGTTTCAGATATTTACTAGATTAATAAATTTTTATTTAGCTGGCTCAATAATCAAAATATATACAAACACAAAATCGATATTTCACTGCAATAGTAAAACTTCCTCAAATTCCTTAACTAGTTCGATAGTATCCAAATTTTATAAAATACCATTTATCCGTTCATGCCTAACATTAGTGTTTGACATAACTAACATAAATTTAAACTCGAAACGGGTTCATTCATAGCGATTTGATAAAATCAAGAAGCATGTCAAGAAACGAGCAAACATGTTGTATATAATAGAAAGAAATATACACCGGTCTGCGAATCCAACAATTTCATAGGTTGATTTTAGATAACTTCAAGAAGTGCTTGGAGTCTTGTGCATAAATATCCTACACAAAACTGCACTTTTCCGACGCCTGTGTGTGTCACTTAGGGCCAGGAAAATAGCGGTTGCTGGAAATAAATATTGTTGCCATCACAGTTTTTATTAATTAGTATTATTAATCAAAAAACGGGCCAAGTGCGTGTCGGATCACTAGGGTTTCGTAGTTTACACAGCTACACAGCTAACAACCTTGTAAGCAATTTTCAATGATATTTGTACTACATTTTATTATTACTTCTCATAGTCCATTTTATAAGTTGGTCGACTATTACGTCTATTAATCGTAAACTTGTAACGCCTACTTAGCTGTTGTAGTTTTCCTTTTAAGTTCGTTATATATACTACTACCGTGATTTTTTTCACGCCTCCAAACCCAATAGTTTAGATTTAAGGGTTGGGGCACAAGTTTACTTTTTTTTTGATTGGCACTTAAATGCTTAATATTTCACAAACGGATAATCAAAAATTGTTTTCACAAACATTTTAATGACCTATCCAAAGATACGCCACCAGGTCGGTATTCTATATTAGGAATCTTTGGCTGAAATAATATTTGGTTTTCGCCAACAGCCAAAGGCTCCTTCATCAGTTTGCCACAAATTAGCTTACCTACCTAATCGATTCACTACAACAAAAATGTTGTTTTAGTCCTAGGCTATCTTCGCCTTTCCATGGCCCCATGACAATACCAGCCTCACAGACGTAGCTCGGAGGCTGCTATCGATTACCGACCCCACATAATTGCCTGCCCTTTCTTCTTATTGACAGCGACCGCGGAAATCATCTCCGCCATATTTAAAATGGAAATTGCACTGTTCACTGTAACTGGTTCAAACTGAAGTAGGAAAACCAGCAGAGGGCGTTAATAGATTGAAAATCAAGTGGATTTGAATTTTAAACTGAAAGAGCTAGAAGTGGACTATTAATTTCATGGAATGGAATATTTATGCCATGTTTTAAATGGAAATCTAACAGATAGTAGGTTGTTGCAAATAACTTTTTTTAAATCTGGTCTGCATCTTTACTTTGACAAATGTGGTTTATAAGAATCTGGGGAAAGGTCGTCTTGGTGTTGCATACAGAAACCTATGTACGACAGTGGAAGTCTTACTGCTGTTCTAGCTAAAGAAACTTAGGATTCTGACTGCTATCCAACTGGCGTCACAGCGCAGTTAGTAGTAGCTATGCCTTCTACGCTGTAGGTTGTGGGTTCGATTTCTACTTGGAACAAACATCTGTGTTATTGAACATACAATAAGTCAAGTTGTTTTTGTGTCGATGTTATAATGTATTTACAAAAAAATATATAACTTATTTTATATTTTAGAAGTAGCTGAAATAAGAATATTCAACAATTCCCATTTGGTCACGATAACCCGTTTAATTGAATGGCCAAAGCTATTGTTAATGAACACTTCAAACTGCAAAACGTTCAAACAAAGAAAAGAAAAAAAGAATGTTTGCCGCTAGTTGTTCTTCACATTATTAGTTTTGTACGAACGTGCCCATAGGGTTGTCGAAACACATACAATGAAAAGTCACAGGTATCGGGGGGCACGGCAGTGCTCCCGCCAAGTCGAGCGCGAAGCAAACACTGCCGTACCATCCTTTACAGGAACCAATTCGCCGCATTTTCAGGTCCCTATTTGAAAACCTCTGGATAATACCAGAACGCAGAAATTTTCGTCATCCAGTAAGCTATAATCACATACTTAAAATCCAAAATTTCAAGTGTAGGTAATTTAGTTCCGAAGTTAAGCGAAAGCAAAGTTTCGCATTTTAGACACTCACTCACTCACTCATGATCATCAGAATAGAACTAGTACTTCCCATAAACTCAGAGAGCTGAAATTTGGTACAGAGTTAGGGTTTAATGGCCACATTAAGGGAAAACTATAAAAACCTATAAAAACGTATATATCTATAAAAACGGCAAAAAAATCACGTTTGTTGTATGGGAGCCCCCTTAAATATTTATTTTATTCTGTTTTTAGTATTTGTTGTTATAGCAGCAACCGAAATACATATTCTGTGAAAATTTCAACTGTCTAGCTATCACGGTTCACGAGATACAGCCCTGTGACAGACAGACGGACGGACGGATGGACAAAAAATATTCAACTTGATGGGCCGCTTCATTTGATGTCAAAAATCGAAGGTCTGAAGTATCCGATGAAGAACCCTCAGCTGGTCTCAGCTATATTAGAGATATGGTAATGTCCCCTTCAACTATTGGTACATAAAAAAATTTACTGTCATTGCAAAAAACTGTGTCAAATAAGAAAATCTATTAAAATAAATCAATAAGCCCACGTTTCTACAAAAAGAAGTAAAATCCCACCAAAAACATTCTGTCAAAAAACCGGCCAAGTGCGAGTCGCACTCGCGCACGAAGGGTTCCGTACCATTATCTATAAAAACGGCAAAAAAATCATGTTTGTTGTATGGGAGCCCTTAAATATTTATTTTATTCTGTTTTTAGTATTTGTTGTTAGAGCAGCCACAGAAATACATAATCTGTGAAAATTTCAACTGTCTAGCTATCACGGTTCATGAGATACAGCCCTGTGACAGACAGACAGACGGACAGACAGACGGACAGACAGACGGACAGACAGACGGACAGACAGACGGACAGACAGACAGACGGACAGCGAAGTCTTAGTAATAGGGTTCCGTTTTTACCCTTTGGGTACGGAACCCTAAAAACTAGCCAAGTCTCATTACTTTTTAGAGATAAACAAGCAGCTCCATCGAGACTTGGCTAGTTGTTTACAGAATGTTTTTGGTGGGATAATTTTATTCTCTATGATAGTTAGTATGAGCTAATGGTCAACTCTAGTGATTGAGATCTACTTTGTGATGTTAAGTGTATACATTTACGTATATACTAATACTAGGTACTTACGTCAGACTTAAAATAATAAACAGTAAGGTAATGTGACGTTTATTTTGGTAGGTGTTGATTCCAAAATATCATATAAAGGCATGTTTTACAAGTAGTATAACTGGTTACAAAATATCAATTAAACTAAAAAAAGTCACTTGCCGTAATAATAAATAAAAATCATGGCATTAATCTTTAATAGAAGTTATATCATAATTCTCGCACTGAAACCCCATTTGATTTAGGCAAATAAGAAAACTAAAGAATGTGCTGAGCGTTTAGCTCCTTTCACACAATTTGGTGATAACCCTAGCACGGACTCTGACCGCGAGTTCACACTCCGTGGGGAGAGCACGGGCATACTAGAGTGCAGAACAATAAATTTAAATAAAGGATAGTTATGCGGTTTTCATGTCCGCTAGTGTATAATGGAACTAATTGCGAGTTTGCAGTTCAAGGTAATGTTGTACCTGGACATAACTTTGTATTAACGTTACGAAAAACACAGCTTGTAAAAACGTGAAGCATATTCACTACCAACCCACCCCACACCTCACCACATGCAAAAGGTACCTTCGTTGCAGCCTAAATAATAAGGATGTATTCCCAGTTCCAAACAAAACTGACCTTTGAAATAGGTAAATACAGAAGTATAGAGTGGTAATATTGTCAAACAAAATACGTTGCCGAATCATTTAGTACATCATTTTCATGTTGACTTCCCATCTCTCATTGGCTATTCCATAAATTGTTAAACAACCATGATACCGCAAGTAGTCTCGCTACAGTCACAGACAAAAGTGCTCACTGTTTTCGCTATCCTGAAACGAAAATCCTATTAGCGGTCGTCCTTTTGGACGGTGTTCGGCTTTTTCACTATTCGTCGTGACGCCTCTTTGTGACTGCTGGACCGATTGAATAAACTGTTTTTACGGCGAACGAAAGGTTTACGCTGAATGCACAGTTGCTAATTGATGGCTTTGTTTCCTTCCATCAAGAATATCAGAAACAGGCACTTAATTTTTGACTACTTAACAAGATCACATTTTTTTTATTGTATTATCTACTTATTTTGTACTAGTCTGTCGCATAATAAACTAGAGCTATCATTAATTTAGAGGTGGGTTACGGTTTTCGAACTATATCTGAGATAACTATTTAACTATCAGCTACCTCTAATCATCATCATCAGTCGCGACGGGCTTGCAACCCATCACGTGTGGAATGCTAACTACTGCAAAATGTAGGCATGTGCCAAATGAATGTTTGGACGTGCTAACTAACCCCTTTAGACATCTTTAAGGATGTAAGCGCCTGGAGATCTGAGAAAATATATACCGTACTTGGGGATTACAGCTTGTAATCCCCAAGTGTGTCCCCAAGTCAAGCAATAAAGCGGCACGGCTGTACCATCCTTTTCTCGAAGCAGTTCAGGCCATTTTCGACCCCCTATAACTTCGTTGTGGATAAAACTAGAAGCCTGAATTTTCAGTAACCAAGCAGTCACTATAAAAACACGGTATATTTCAAATTTCATTCAATTTGAACCAGTAGATTAAGAATTATAACTAGTCAAAGTTTCCTATTTTGTCACTCACTCACTCACTCACTCACTGACTGACTGACTGACTGACCGATCATCAAAAGTTCAAGGCACTTCTAGCAGACATAGAAGCTTCAAATTTGAAACACAATTAGTGTTTAGTGTAAAAATAAAAATAAAAACCTGCCAAGTGCGAGTCGGACTCGCGCACGTCGAGTTCCGTACCATTATCTATAAATCACGTTTGTTGTATGGGAGCCCCACTTAAATATTTATTTTATTCTGTTTTTAGTATTTGTTGTTATAGCGGCAACAGAAATACATCATCTGTGAAAATTTCAACTGTCTAGCTATCATGGTTCATGAGATACAGCCCTGTGATAGACAGATGGACTGACAGACCGACAGACCGACAGACAGACAGACGGACAGACGGACAGACGGACAGACGGACAGACGGACAGACGGACAGACGTACAGATGGACAGACGGACGAACGGACAGTGGAGTATTAGTAACAGGGTTCCGTTTTTACTCTTTAGGTACGGAACCCTAAAAAGTAGGGCTACAAAAATAAATGAGATGCCATCAAAAACATAACTTGTAAAAAAAGCCAAGTCTCGCAACGCAACTCAGTTCTTCTACCGTAAAAAGTTGTGAGATCCATGTAATACCAAGTCGGTTAATTTATTCAGTCCCTACTTTAAGGGTCCTTCTGACTTATGTTATTACGTAATTAGCTAACATTTACGTAATAACTTAAGACAGAAGGACCCTTAAAGTAGGGACTGAATAAATTAACCGACTTGGTATTACATGGATCTCACAACTTTTTACGGTAGAAGAACTGAGTTGCGTTGCGAGACTTGGCTTTTTTTACAAGTTATGTTTTTGATGGCATCTTCTTGTCCTGATCCCACTTCTCGTGGGCACAATATGTAGATAACATGTCGCAAAGGGATTTGGCTTAGAGTGTTTTACAACCGGCTGCCTGCCTGACGACATGCCTCTATTAGATTACTAACGGTAGGTATGGGCCTTTAATCAAATGGTCATTATAGTAGTATTTTTAAAGTTAAAATGTTTTTTGCTACTTTAGTCATGCGTGACACGTCACAAGTTGCAGCCAAGTTGAGGCTCATTCGTTAGAAGCAGCGCGTCAACGCATTCGGGAAATACTCGTGCAATGTACTAACTGAACTTTTACGGCTTAAGTTTTAAAACGACTTGTTAGGGATGGGATACCAGAATGTTGGCTAGAATTATACAAACTTGTTCGTGTTAGAAGGATTTAGATAATAATAATTATAAAATTAGACATAAATAAAGGTAATCGCAGGGTGCGTATATGTACTCATCTGTATTCAGTTTCAAGTTTTCAACAATAAGTCTGGTAAAATCATAATAATAGGTATTAATAATTAGATAAAAATAGATTATAGTAAAAGCAGGTAGATATTATTATATTTTCAGAAGTAGCAATTAAGACTTTAAAATAAGACCGTAATAAAAGATAGTTAAAAAGAAAATAAAATACATTTTAAAATCCTATAGCACTTAAGTAGTGCACAATGTTCTCCCACAAGTCGCCGCGGCACATGAGTCTCATAAACAAGTCTGGCCCACCACACCCGCACTAAGCGCATCACTAGACGCGCAGTAAATCTCGAGCGCACGTGTGCGCGGAGCTTTATGCGACCACTAGTGTCGTGTGTGAGGACCCTTATGGCGAATTGTTCGAGTTTCGATTGCTTTTATGTGCTGAAGTGTTTGTTTAAAGGTTGAGTGGGTATGGTATTTTCCGTAAATTAGTTGAGACTTTTTAATTGTATTTGGAAGTTGAGGAGGATAGGCAATAGAAGAGCTATAATGTTGAAGCTACCTATGTTTCTAGATTATTCTAAATGTTAAATTATAACCTGCATAGGAACTACAGCCATTCAATGATGTTGAATATCTTCAGAGATCATAGATTAGGTAGAACAAAACCCGACAAATTTTTAAAGTAAATGAAATGAAATAGGATCACGACTGTAGTCCCCGAGTACGGTAGGCATACTCTTAAATCTCAAGACGTTTAGATCCTTGAGGTATCTAAAAGGGATAATCAGAGGCACGTCCAGACATTATGTTTTGGCGCAATACCCACATTTTGCAGTAGTTAGCATTCCATACGCGCCGCTTATAAGAATACTAACGTTACTTTATTTCAAATCTTACAAAAATCGCGACAAGTTTAAAGTTACTCGTGTACTTTTAGCAAAGTTTACCCAAAAAGGCTTTCGCCTAATTCGGGCCAGACGCGTCTCGCGTCACGTACTTTCGCGAAACTTCTACAATAGGTACCAACTAACACCAACTCAAATGCACGGAAAGTAGCACGGAAAGTGGCACGGAGAGTAGCACGAAACTAGGAAGCGAAATAACTCGAGAAATGAAAGTTGACGCACTGTATTTATTTTCGTCGAGTTAATTTACTTTGCGAATTTCTTTCGTAAGTTTCGGTGGGTTTACAACAATTTATTTCTACATTGAGTTTTTTTATGAAAATTTTTTGCTTTTATGAGATAATATTCAGTGATTATTTTTGTTATCTGTATGAAATCTAATATATGTAATATTTTTATTTTGGTATGCATAGGTTTATAAATAGACACCTACCTTTGTATCAATACATACCTAGTGGGCTAACTTTTGATATAATTATCTCCCTGTGCGTGTGACTAATTATTTTTTTACATTGTATTTAACTAATGTTGTTTTGTGTTATTTTGTTTTAGGTAGGTACAGGAATAGATATTTTTTTTAGGTCTACGTTGGCATCCGTCTTGTCCCCACCCGAAACAACATTTTAACTAATAATTAACTTTAGAAACGGATTCGAACCGAAACTTGTATAATTTGTGGCGCGAAGGAGTCCCTCAGAACGTCGCTTAGTCACGTAATGGCTCTCAGAACTGCTGCGTAACAATCGTTGACGGAGGTTTTGGCTGTCAACGAAAGTAAAGTTTTTTGAGACATTCCTCTACATGAGGGAAGACAAGCCAATTCACGAAGCAATTTTGGTGCCTCTATAAATTCGAAAATTTCAAATTTTGAATCGTTAACAGCATTTCAATGACTTTTATACGCGTTTCAAATTGTTTAAATAAGTTGAGTGGTAAAAATTTAAAGATGCGATAATTTAAACAACGGTATTAAAAACGTTTTTGACGAAACAATTTATAAAATAATTATTTATAATTTTAGTCAGATAGAAAATCTAATTCAAAACTAAAATCGTTATTTTTCAGCCATCGCTAAGGGGCTTTCGATGATGTCTATACCTGTGACAGAGATGTTCAAAACTTTTTTCCGAACACCATCCGAGCACCATTGGCGCTTTAATGAGCCACTTTGCCACCCTCTCTCTAAATTTAAATTTTTTGCCCTTTTCACTTTTACATTTAATTTTTGGATAACGACTCCGTAGTGTTTGTATTATATGTGCTTTTGCGATAAATTTGTTTCATTTTGAAAGAATTTTGTTCTTCGAATTATATTCTTGCTAAATGCTTGTATTCATTATATTGCTTGGTTCAATTGAATTGTGTTTTAAATTACTAATTAATTAGTCATTTCATTCACTAAGTAAACTTTTTATGCAAAACCTGTTATCAACCTGCGCTCAAGATAAATACTTTACTAACTTAATAGCCAAAGGTGTCAAAGTAGCCTAGGCAATGCAGTATACCAACCGCCGTAGTCCAATTTGCAGTAAGTTTCTCAAAGTTGGCCAACTTGCCAGACTTAGTGATTTAAATTTAAAACTTGGTCCGAGCTACACTTGCAATTTTAACGATCACTCCCTTACAGTTTGGTACAACACAACTTATCACGTAGTTTTTTCTGATGTGTGAAATGTCAACCAATATTTATTTATTATTAGTTATGTTATCTAGTTACTCGTAAAAACATTACCGTTAACAAACGTAGGTAAACGATGATAATGTAGAGTTCTAAATATATCTTACTAGCGACCCGCCCCGGCTTCGCACGGGTTTAATACATATAAACCTTCCTCTTGAATCACTCTATCTATAAAAAAAAAACCGCATCGAAATCCGTTGTGTAGTTTTAAAGATATAAGCATACATTCAGACGCGGGAAGCGGGAAGCTACTTTGCTTTATACTATGTAGTGATGTGTTTAGTGCTTTTTTATTTTTAAAAGATATGCAAAACTATCATCAGATTCTGTAGATAAACAAATAAGAAGGTACCTACCACCCATCTTCGATAGGTTTTAGTTTTTACTAATCACCTAATTTACTAATATTTATAAAGATGCAAAGTTTGTTTTTCAGTTAACATGTAAGTTGGAGGTAGATAATCTCCGGAACCAGGTGTCCTATATATTCATAAAGGATGATTTTGATATAGATGGCGCTGGTGTGCAAAAAATCTGACAATATCAGTGATGTTAACAACGTGCGTTATTCTATGCGATTATTGAAATTTGGACAGACCAATATCTGTCGCGGGTCGCCTAGTATAATATAATACTAGCAGTCCGCCCCGGCTCCGCACGGGAGTAACGTATTATAACGATTTTATGGGTATTTTTTTACCCAGGTTACATTATCGAAGTTTTAATAGGAATCCCTATTTTTTTCAAACAATAAATATGGCCTATGTTACTCAGAGATAATGTAGCATTCTAAAAGTAAACGATTTTTTGAAATATATCCAGTAGTTTTTGTATTTATTCCATACTATACAAAACATCTTTCCTCATAATAATATTAGTACCTATAGATTATTACACTCATAATAACTTTTGAATGGTATGGAATTTGGGAATGGTATAATTAAAAAAGTAATTTACAGGTACTGATATGGCCTTGAAAAATAAGTGATTTTTTGGATAAGGATTAATACCCAGGTACGAATAATGTGGCCTAGATTGTACAGGCGGCGTTACCATTGCATATTTTAACATGAAAAAGTAGTTATTGTGACATAACTGTAATAGTTGGACATAATTATGGTATTGCTGACTTATTTGTTATCCAAACTAGCTAATCTACAAATCTTACAAAATAAAATTATTAAACTACTTTTTCATTTTCACTACCTAACACCTACCGATATTATTTACAAAGAAACAAAAATAATGACCATTAAACAAATGTACATTTATAATACATGCATTTTAGTTCACAAAATTTTAAGTAGCTCTCTCCATACTAACTTAGCATTCATAAAATCAAAGCAAATAACAAAGCGTAGCACTCGTCGCGCAAGTTTCATTGTTTTGCCAAAAGTCAGAACCAATTACGGAAAAAAGATGTTTACATTTGAAGGAGCACAACTTTATAACAAACTACCGTCAATTATAAAAAATGCTAGCTCATTTTGCGCATTTAAAAAAGCACTAGCTGATTATGTAGTTGAAGATAACTAACAGTACCTACCTACCTAATAGCAGTGTGTTAGACGATGCGCAGGATGATCAAACACCTACTCTTTGCTACTACCTTAACATTTATATCGAGCGATCAACTCAATTTGTACCACCTAAGAATTTTATCACTTAAGTTAATTAAGTATTCTCATGTAAGTGACTGTTGTCTTTTTTGAGAATAAATGTCTTTAAACCTATTTGTTAATATTGATGTAATCTTTAAAACTGCAGTTCATCACTTTGCTCTATTGTCAATAATTTTTGCAGCGAACGCGATATAAGGATTTTTTTGCTATTGATTCACACGTTGGGTTACGTTATCGAAGTTTTCATACGGATCCCTAATAGTTAGACATATGGTATTCATGACTTATTTGTAGATATTGATGTCCTCTTTAAAACTGTAGTACATTACTTTGCTCTATTGTCAATAATTTCCGCAGCATACGCGATATAAAGATATTTTTGGATTTTTTATCACACGTTGGGTTACATTATCGAATTTTTCATACGGATCCCTAATAGTTAGACATATGGTATTGTTGACTTATTTATAGATATTGATGTCGTCTTTAAAACTGTAGTACATTATTTTGCTCTATTGTCAATAATTTCCGCAGCATACGCGATATAAAGATTTTTTTGGATTTTTTATCACATTTGGGTTACATTATTGAAGTTTTCATACGGATCCCTAATAGTTAGACAAATGGTATTGTTGACTTATTTGTAGATATTGATGTCCTCTTTAAAACTGTAGTACATTACTTTGCTCTATTGTCAATAATTTCCGCAGCATACGCGATATAAAGATTTTCTTGGATTTTTTTATCACTCGTTGGGTTACATTATCGAAGTTTTCATACGGATCCCTAATAGTTAGACATATGGTATTGTTGACTTATTTGTAGATATTGATGTTCTCTTTAAAACTGTAGTACATTACTTTGCTCTATTGTCAATAATTTCCGCAGCATACGCGATATAAAGATATTTTTGGATTTTTTATCACACGTTGGGTTACATTATCGAAGTTTTCATACGGATCCCTAATAGTTAGACTTATAGTATTATATTTTTTTGTCGATATTGATGTTTTCTATAAAACTATAGTACATTACTTTGTTCTATTGTCAATAATTTTCGCAGCAAACGCGATATAAAGTTTTTTTTAGGTTTTTGTTTCACACTTTGGGTTACATTTTCGAAGTTTTCATACGGATCCCTAACGTTTTTGAAAATACTATATAGCCTATGTCCATCAGGGATAATGTAGGATTCTAATCGTAAAAGAATTTTTTGAATCGGTTCAGTAGTTTCGGAGCCTATTCGATACAAACAAACAAACAAACAAACAAACAAACAATCAAATCTTTCCTCTTTATAATATTATTATTATATATTATATATTATATTATTATTAGTATATTAGTATATTAGTATAGATGGAATCTACATTATGCCTGAGAGCTAATAAGCTATTTTTTTATTCTGATGAGAAGTCATTTTGCCGGTAAAACTGCTAAATTCTCGATGATCGGCTAGATGCTGCTAGATGATCATGTATGCGACTACAGAGTCGCATCTGTCCATTTTTTAGTCACTACTTACAACAGTAAAACTCCTTCTACAATGTATGAAATAGAATGAAATATTATGCAGTAAACTGTAGTTAGTGTCACGATGTCACAGCTATAAACCCCTGAATGAAGTTTATTATCTCCACTTAGTTCGCAACTAAGCTGGAGTAACAAAATTAAACTGAAATTTACATTGAATTCTAACTTTTAGTTTAATTTCATAGTTTCGTAGTTGAATGTTCATTTAGCAACGTTGTACCTACAGATAAGTTACTGCTTCCGACCGCTGCGGCTTTGCTTGCGTAGTACCTGTAGGACTCAGAGTCACAATTAGCAGGTACTAATTTACAAACTATATATTTTCATAGCACATGAAAGTAATTTTGTAATTTGGTAAGTTACTTAGTAACCAAACTATTTCTTTTTTATATCAACCATGTAAGAGTTTGTTTTATTGAGTTTCTTTCATTTTAATTAAGATTTTAATAAAAGTAGGTACGTACCTAAAACCCCATACGATATGATTATTAGCTTAATTATTGTCATAATCATCATCATCTACCTACAGTAGTCCACTGTTTTTTGAACATAGGTATCTGCCAAGGCCTTCGACTCTTCTCATCCACCCTTTGACGGGCGACATTTCGAAGTCATGTCAAAACGAATACTCATTACTTTAACGTTTTAACGATACGACGACGATACGATAGTAATTCGTGCTCAGGCCAATTTTTTTAACATATTTTTTCACTCTTGAAATACACAGTGAACAAAGTAAAAACGATGAACATAAACAGTCAATACCCCGTACATAAACCCGTCTTCATAAAGTATAGCTAAAAGCGAATTGAACTTTATAGATCGTAAAAGCATCTAACGAAAAGCTAGAAGACGACTCAATGATGGCATCTCGGTATAATTTATCCGAGTGACGTTTTTATTTCAAGCTACTTTATGAGATCGTTCGCGATACCACAGCCCATCGCAAGACAGAGAGACAAGTCTTATTTTAAAATATAAATTCGTTTAGTTGTTCTACCACGAAGGCAGGTGAGTGTATATAGTGTAAAGGCACGCGCTTTTGTGTGCGTGACTGATACGGAGCGCTTCCGAGCTTACGCACACAAAAACAATGTGAATGTGTATCTACACACACAATTAGAAAAAAACTTATGAGCCGCCTTTGTGATATAGAACAACTGTACCACGTTTTATCTTGACTCGAGACAATTCAATAACACAAATTCAATTGTATTCAATTAGTATCTACCGTTTATCGTATCGTATCTATTACTAATTTATGTTGGTTACGGTCGCGAGCGATGTTCATGATGAAGAGCATCTTTATTGTCTCGAAACGTCAGCAATACAAGATAAAACGTGGTAATTAGTCTTATATTATATTTCAAAAGATTAACAACCACGATGGTTTTAACTCTATAAGTCTCATTAAACTGTTCAAATCAACTGGTCTCATCTCCAAGAAGTTATGATTAAGTCTCTAAACTAAGTTAAGTTCTAATAGTGCATTCCGTGAATGAATATCATAAAGACGTTTTGAGATCCAGTCGCAAGTTTATGGTGACTTGTCTACTACTCGATATCAATTAACAATAGGAATGTCATAACCAAGCCCATCGTTCATGATCAACTGTATCTCACATCTGATATATCACCGATAGAACAAGTCTTACCTAACATTATCGAATAGAAAAATCTATTGATGCTCGGCCGGGATTCAAATCTTGGGAATTCGAATTTCATTTTCAAATTCTAAATTTGGGAATAGTCGAATGTCTAAATTCGAAAGTCGCGATACCTCACATTAGGTCAATAACAATATAGCCTTGTACAACTACAATATCTTCTAATATATAAAATTCTCGTGGAACCAAACTCCTCCGAAACGGCTGAACCGATTTTTATTAAAAAAAATTGTGTATATTGAGTAGGTCTGAGAATAGGTCGTAGGATATTTTTTAATTCCTCTAGGTGATAAGGGTGGCGTAAAGTTCGTGAAAACTGAAAGTGCTTTTTTTTCTATGGAATTATTGAAATTTGACACGACAAAGACTGTCGGGATAGCTAGTATAATAATTATATTTATTATCAACAGACGTCAATTCAAAACTCTATTATGAAAAGTGACAAACTAATCATGCGTAGCTCCGTAGCTCTACTACGAAAGTGCTACGCCAATTTTATTGTCTAGCATTAGCGGTGAAATTTTACACTTTACCCATCTAGAACCAGAACAACTAGAATCAGATATAATACTTCTTCTATACTTTTTTTTAAATACAACCATACCAGACAGAAAAAACATCTATGTCCACAAATATTTACCTGGGTAATTACCGAGCCTATAACTTTCACTGCAAAAAACAAAGCTACTACCAATAGTGATGCATCTTCATCTTACACGGAGTGTGCGTGCTGTACTCAATGTACTGTGGGGTGCCTCCCCCAAATTTACCGTCTTCAGGAAGCAGCACTCCCCTGGACCCCAGCACTATCAATTCGCTCAGACTGTTAACTGAAACCGAGTATTTCACTGTGATTCACAACAATTACTTTGAGCTGTTTAACCCTATACTTGGCAGGATTTTTTATTTTTGAAATGTTGTTTTTTTTTGTATAATTTGTGATCTAGGGTCATAAATAGAGGGGATAGTATGAAAAAAAAAATATATTATTAATACTTTTAGATTTATTTAATGTACCATATTTGGCACATTGCCAGATGTGTCATAATCAACTTTACTAAATCAACGTACCATATGTGTCACACTGCCAGGCTTATATACATTTGTGTTTAACACTTTATATAACAAAAATATTACATTCTTACATTAAAAAGTAACAAAAACATGCTAAAAATAATTTGCGATTACGTTATATTCATTTTCAATTTATAATCTGTAGATAATATATATATATAAGTATATAAAACTCTTTAGTATTCCCCTAATCCTTTCTTAGTTTGCACTTTTGTGCAATGTATGCACCTCCCTCTGCTAAATTTGAAAGTTGGGTGATGAGAAATTTAATCAAGCGTTTTAGAGAAGATAGGCGAGTATTATCAACAGCCCCGAAATGATGTATATGCCCAAAACGATCTGCTAGATCAGAAAATGATTTACAAAAATATTTTTCATCGCCTTCTGAAACATCGGAAGGAGTGCTAGTTATTTATGTGCTGTAAAGATTTGTTTTTGCACATATAGAGAGATGATGTCATCTAAGTAGAACAGCTTGAAGTATTGAATGACACTCTTTCCTGCAAGTCAAACCCCAAAGAAGACATTATCTTTGACTTCAGCAGAACTAGTGAACTTTTTACAACGCCAATAAGATGTTAGTCTTTAAGACCTTCCTTCGTGCCTAATACACTAGGTCTTATTGATTAAGTAGCTGCTTAGGGTCAAGGCTGCATACCTACAATAGGGAAGGTACTTGTTCAGAATCAACAGGCAGTGAACAGTGATCGACAGCGATGACAGTTGATATTGTAGCAGAAATGTTGATGTAACAACTTGATTCATCTCATTATCAACATTTCATAAAAAGTTTAGGTTTTCCAGTGAAAATGGCAATGGGAAGGTGTGAAGGCGGTGAACTGCTATCACAGCATTGCTATTGTTCATCATCTGATGATTAAATTTCGTCTAAATCTGACTTGCCCCCGACTCGAAAATAAGACTCACAAGTTTACGAGGTCGATGTTGCTGCTGCTGATATAGTTGCGGCACCTGTGGCGCTAAAATGTCATTTTACCAAGTACTTCGCATCAAACTGAAACCTTACGTACATTCTCATCTCTATAATTTCTTGACAATTAAAGCTCAAGCTTGAAAATTTTATGACAATTGGTGAATTTCGATTTATTGGAGCAACAATTAGAATGCTATCGTCGAAAAAACATTCATACTCGCATAAAAGGGCCGACGACACCTCCGAGTTGTCAAAAAGATCTCGCTTCGCTCGATCAAAAATCATAAATGTATGTAATTTTGTAAAAATATAATTTATACGAGTATGGCAATGTCACATATCAGGTACATAGTAAAGATAAACTTGAATGGCGCTCATCTGGCAATGTGACTTATTTGATACATCATGAAAAACCAGTTGATTGCATGCCATTGTAATTAATTTAGGAACATGAAAATATTAATTTCGGGTGTAAAAAAATGTTAACTATTACATATCAACCGTTTTTGACAGAAATACTAAAAAAATACTAGTAATATTTAATTTTTTTACCCTGCGGTGCGAAGACTCCTTTCACTGGTCAGCTATCATTCGCTCTACTTCAAATTGAGAGTAGCAAATCATCAAAAAGTATTTTTTAGTAGAATTGGGACAATATTTTCTAAATTATGTAATAATTAAAATAGATTAAAAATATTTTTTCACGCGTTGGGAATTTTTGAAAGTTGAACGTACCAAATTAGGCACTCTGCCAAGTATAGGGTTAACTGGAATCTTAATAAAGCGAGTTTTAAGATTGCTTTAACAAAAAGAATTAGGAGAATTCCAAGTCCATTCCAAAATTAAAATAATTAAGTTTCTAAATCTGGCTAGGTATTTGAAGAACTGTCTCAACCAAATTTCAAAGTAAATAAATAAAAACCCAACAATTACACACGTTTTTCTGACAGATACAACACTAGATACTACAATGGTATCAGACTCGGAACAAATATTTACTTATTTTATTAATTAAAATCTAACAACTGCAACATATGGCCATATTCCAAATGTACTAAAAGTCTCTTCCAATGATCTGAACGCCTGACGATTCGAAATTATGTCTACCGGCACTCAGTGATTACAGTCGTGATCCTATTTATTTTTATACATCATAATATCTATGAAGTTGCTTCACCTTATTTTTTTACAAGAAATAAACGAAAACAAGCGACTCGGATCACACGATCACATAAATGTTTACAGTTATACCCGACAATGCTCGTAGACTGTAAACATAATAACAAAAGTTACAGCAGTTACAGTATCGAACGTAAGGGACCCTACGCCGTAGGGCACGCGACTACACATGATATATCGCCCCGCATTGTCGTGGCAAGCCTTTATATTAGCTAGCAAACATGCCTGGTCAAGCTTCCGCTTAAGTTAGTACGAGTATAAACAGCAATCTGATATGTCCAAACGTTGTCTTATCGAAAGTTTAATAAAATAATATAAATGAGATGGAATTACGATTGTAATCCCCATGTACAGGGAGGTTAGCATGAACCACTATCGTATTGACAACTTACCCTCCAAATGCCAAAACTGACACTTTAACTAAACAAAAAACGCCAGTTTTGACGTTTGGACTAATTATTATTTTTTCCAATAATTAAATATCACATCTTGTTTACAATATTTACAATAATTGTTCTTTTGTAATTGTTACATTGGTACTAATATTGACATCGATCCATCTGCATTGCGGTTAAATAATGATTTACAAAAATTAAGTTTTGCACATAAAATACGATTATTATTCAGACAAAAACAGTTTTAGTCAATCCAAAATGTTCATACCAGCAGTACTCGAACCCGTATATTCTTCAGGAATCTAATTTAAATTACCAACTATGGTACTACTATCTATGGTAATATGATTCTATTCAGATAAGTATGCAGTTTTAATATATACATATACTGTTTTCATATCAGTATTAGTCGCTAATTTTATTTTGTTAACCATAAAGAATAGAAATCATAAATTGCCTTCTTACTTCATTTTCATAAGACGAAAGATCTCAAACGTATCAAACGTATGCACCGAGGATTTTATGTAGGTACAAGTATATATATATATTGGAGCATACCTAAATTCTCACATCTTTTTAAACATTCGTCTGAGTGTAAGCAATGTTTGGTTTGAGTCCCCTCTTGCCAATTTTCACCTGGAACCCCGCGGCTCCCTCGGATTTATGTACGCTCAGATATCATCTAACGTCTCCTAAGAATTCAGCGCAGTTTCAAATTAGAAACAAGTGAACTGGAAGCGACTCGGGAAAAGTTTATTGGTTTTATTTTTAATTAAAATTACTCCGGAAACTAGTACCAGCGGTAATCAAATGGTGCACGTAATGTTTGGCAAGTTTTAGACGAACTGCACCGCTCTGGCTAATTCTCAAGCTTCCCATCTAGTAATAATATAGGTAATAAGTAAATAGTAGGATTATTAATATAATAATAATATATTAGCATTTTTATTGTACATATTTTGTGCAATATTTCACCCCATTTAGTTCACATTTTGTTATTTTGATAGTGGATAATAACTAGACATCGGATTACCGATGTCTAGTTATTATAAATATTACACTTAATATTTCCTTAACATATATATCCTGTTTCTTATTCAAAGAGCGTCTTTTCCAACGATCTTTACATCCATGTCCATAAAAACGCGGGGGTCGAGAGGGTGTCGCTTACAATATTACGATGTTAACCACCGGAGACGATTTACATAATTCATTGAAGGGCCTGATCGTGGCTGTAACGCGCCATCCACAATCTCTCGAAACAGCTGAAACAATTCAAACTTATCCTATTTTTACCCGATTACAACGAAGCAACTGAAGAGTTAGGTATGAGTTTAGAAGTCTATTTATGTGTATGGAAATAACGAAATTGAAATATATATACTACTAGCTGTCCCGACAGACGTTGTCCTGTCAAATGTCAATAATCCCACAGAAAGAAGCACTTTCCGTTTTTCCCGATCTTTACGCCACCCTTATCACTTAAGAGTATGAAAAATAGATGTTGGTCGATTCTCAAACCTACTCAATATGCTCACAAAATTTCATGAGAATCGGTCAAGCCGTTTCGGAGGAGTACGGTAACTAACATTGTGACATTGAAATTTTATATATTAGAAGATATAGACATCTTCCAGGCTCTTGGATTATTAAGGTAGGTTCAAATTTAACTTACGGCACATTTCCACATTTGCTGAAACTGGCATTTCATACGTGACAGGTTGCAAGCCAAATGGGCTAGTATTTATAACTTTCAAACCCATCAGTTTGAAAAATGTGAATAGTGTGGCTCAACATATGAACTTTACCCTTAAGATGAGAGACTTTCTGATTGTCTATTAATGTACCAGCTGTTTTTACCTTTGACGTATAGTATCCCGAATAATTCATTGAAGGCACGATCGAGGGCCGCGCCATATGTCCCGATTAAACCAGAGAACGTTAATTGCTCCTGTAGCGGTTTGGGGTTATCGGCTCATTGGGCCGGGAGGTGTGTTGATGTTATCTGAAGCACCTACTTACCTATCATATGTGCGGTAAGGGATCATAATTATAAATTTTATAATTGAGATTCTTTGACTATTGTGCATTATATTTGTAATACTGCAAAATGTGGGCATATGCCAAATGTAATATTTGGACGTGCCTCTGACTAATCTCTTTAGGCATCTTCAAGGGCCTAGAAATCTGAGAGGATGTCTAGTATCTACCGTACTTGTTGGGAATTACAGTCTTGATCCTATTTTTTAACCCTCAATGCATCACCTACCTACCATTGATGTTACTGGTGGTGGTCAATATTATTAATAGTTCTATAGATGGAACAAGTGATAGTAAGCACAAGTTTTAGTTCTACTACTGATGACACTATACACTAGGATCGTCAGTATCATTTGACATTTTATAAAGATTTTTTTTACAGAAGTAGCCATAATAGCATACTAAAAATAATATCAACTACGTACAATTGCATTGCTACTGGGTCAAACCTGTTATAATTTTATTTTATAGTCTCGTGTTATTTATGTGTTTTTCTAATTTTGCTTGTAAATAAATAAAATTCCATGGACTTTATTGTCTGCGATAAAGAGATTTGATTTGTTTCACATCTGCGTCACACCAACAGACATTAATTTTAGTCTACGTAGTGTCACAGTAACATGCATTATTCAGGCACCTCAATCTCAACGCCCCCTATGTGACAGACATAAAAACATACGGATCATAACAAGCAGTTTATACCTCGGAGATATTGTAACGCTTTAGGACCGAGCGACATTCAAAACAAAGTGATTTTATTTTACAGCGAAATGAAAAAGAAAACTATGACGTAAAGATGATAGATGAATGTTAAAGCTCTAACTACCTTCTTTAAAACAGAGGACACATTTTACTTACAAAATTAAAACAACTCTGATCTATCAACGCACAGGCTAAACCATTGACTAACCTTTACTGACTGTCTGACTGAATGTCTAATTGACTGACTGACTGAACGGAAAGCGTAAACCACTGATCCTAGGAACTTAAAATTTGGAGTGTGTATTCCTTTTAGTGTGCACTAAGAAAGGATTTTCTAAAATTCAACCCCTAAGGTGGTGCAGTTGCTAATAACTTTACGTGAAGGAGGGGTTTCCACTAGTATAAATAAAATAATGACAATACCTCACAAACTTTACGAGACAGTGGCTACGCAGTATACGCATTTTCATCAACAACTTGACATCTATTTAATATTTTCCTGTGGCCATAAACCCTCAACGTATACACCTTTGCGTTTTTCGGCATCATTCTATGATGTCGAAAAACGCAAAGGTGTATACGTTGTAACTTTGTTGTCCCGATAAAATAACATTACGCTACAAATTACTCTGGTCATAGGGGTGCGACTTTTTCATAAAGAAACATACTAAAATAACTGTTTATAATAATAATAAATTATATTAAAAACAAAAACAACAGACTTCAACTTTGAGGAGTTTTTGTTGACTATTATTATTTAGTGTTTTAACTTTCACGAAATCCGAAGTCGAATTTGACCACCTTGAAAACATTATAGCCAATCGAAAGACGATTTGGAATGGAAAACCTCCTCTACTGTTGTGACTGCCGCTTGCATGTATGATAACAACCCTGCCCTTCACATTTCCCATCATAAAGCTAATCGGTTATTCTTTACGGCAGCGGTACTTCCCGATTGATTGGAACGCTCATAAACAAGGTCGAAGTTCGCGTGGCTTAGCCACATTAACTTCATTATCTAATGTCATCGATATTCTGCAGTTTGTGTCGTTCAAGGTTCTATGCTAATCTGATCGCTTTTATTTGTGTTTATGGTAACGTTTGCGTATAAGACAAAATTATACACAAAGTTCAAACTTACAAACATCAAGCGCAAGCGTATTATTAAAGTTTGAAAACTAAACAAAAACTCATTTAAATGCAGTATGTTGACATAATGAAAAAACAAATCATTTTTTTTTGCAGCTATGAAAGAAACCGGAAAAGCAATCAGTTATGTCTTGTCGTTAACAAAAACTTGCATAAATTCACACGATTTACATTCTACAATATCACAAAAATGGTCGAAGTTTAACTCAACACATCTTACAGGCACGGAATTCTTGAACGGTTCATTATCCGCGCTTAATTTTACGCATGGCCACCCTCGTCACGATCGCTGCGCGCGGATGGCGCCCGCGGCGCGATTCTAAATTTACATTTCGCGAGTTCTGACGGATTCAGACGAGGGACGACGTTATGGAGACCGCAATGATACGCGATCTTTCCCCTATCGTTTACTTAGGTATCTGTATAATTCGTCTGCATTCAACATAGGCATACCTTACAACATAGGTATGCCTGACAACATATGTAATAGGTAACATTTTTCTAGCAGCTTATCCTCTTGTTTGTTTATTTTATAGTGACCTAATTATCTATAAGTAATTGTGCGTTTCTAATAAATAACAACGCACGCATTTATATGTAAACACCAAATTAATAACAAATCATAGGGAAGATTTTTTTTAAACTAAAACTTATCTATGCCATGCTAGGAAAAAATATCCGCGCATACATTGTAATTGTAAGCCACCCAAGCCGACAAAAAAGGATCACAACTGTTTTTTCCAAGTAGGTACAGTAGACATCCTCACAGATCAACTGGCGCTTAGATTCTTGAAGATATATAAAGGGGTAGTCAAAGGCAAGTCCAAACATTACATTTAGAACATGCCCACGTTTTGAAGTAGTTAGAATTCCATAAGTGACAAGTTCCATCGCCGCCTAGGTATAAAAACTGGTTTCTGCACTATGTTTTACCTCGCCGTTTTGATTATACACGTCCTGGATTCGGCCTACCTTCGGATTTAAAGTCGGTATCTCCCACTCGACCAACACGGCTCCTGCGTTTTATTTCAACATAAAAACATTACCGTCAGATAAACGAACCTCATTACTCGTCTCATAATTTCGTTGCACATGAGATTTGGCATGATAATTCGCACGCGACAGCAAATGAGTTTTCCGCTGCCTTGTTTACGCGGCGTAAAAAAAGTAAAATAAAATATGGCCATTTCGCTTGTTGACATCAAGATTTGTTTTTTCCGCCTCATGGGCTGTTTGTCATTTTCCGCCGCGGAATTATATTAACATATTATTATTCACAATAAAGAGTAATGGAGTTTACCTATAAAGGTAATTCAGTCGTAGTAAAAGCTGCTTTTTGGCAATACCTAATTTGCAAATAAAAAATGAATGACTTTATGATTTTTTCATCTATATTTTACTATCCCGTATCTAAAAAACAACCGGCCAAGAGCGTGTCGGACCACGCGCAATGTAAGGTTTTCGTAATTTACACATCGAGCAAAGTTATATATAAGTAATTTTGAATGATATTTGTGCAAAAATGTTATTTATTACTTGATATTTGTACTAAATTTTTGGTACAAAAAAGTTACAAGAAAGTTGATCGACGATAACTCGTAAAATTGTAAAGCTGACTTAGCCTCGATAGTTTTTCTTTTAAATTTATTATATGTCCTACTACCGTGAATTTTTTCACATCTCCCAAACTAATAGTTTAGCTGGTAGGCCCCCCTACTTGACTCTAACAAAAATTAGCAGCTTAATATTTCACAAACGGATCCCCCTTAATCAAAAAGTTGTCTTTACAAACCCACAATACTTATCAAAGACCTATCCAACGATACCCCACACTATAGGGTACGCGAGAAAAAATAAAAAAATTCCCCAATTTAGGTATAGGGACCATAAAAAAAATTAAGATTTTATTGTACCACTTTGTTGGCGTGACTAATATGTATATTCATACCAAATTACAGCTTTCTTGCACTAATAGTCTCTGAGCTAAGCTGCGGACGGACGGGCGTGGCGAAACTATAAGGTTTTCTTGTAGACTACGAAACCCTAAAAAAGAAGCGCCTGGAAAGACCTTTACTTTTTTTACTGAATTATGTAGTAGGCACTCAATCATAAATTAAAAAAATATTATTACATCCCAAAATGCCTTATTGTTCTAAAGAATCTCTATTTTCTGGAATACGGAAGCTTTATCAGCATTCTGTTCGAATTCCAAAAACAAATTCCTGCCAAAATATCGAAATCGGCTTGAAAATTAAAGAATAACAAATCTCATCATAAAGACGGGTACACACTGGCGGCAGACGCGTGCACTCTACCGATATCCGCATCACTCAGGATTTGCGGATTTAGCCGTCAACGACGTCAATACTCGGCCGGTTAGACGCGAGACGATGTCAGACATAGCGGACGAAAAGACGCTTCCATACAATGTTAGTGTGTTTTAGAAGACAAGCTTGTGTATTTTATCACTACAACTACTAGACCAATATGATAATCCGTTACGAGTTTGTCGTTGATGAATATTGTACCTACATGTATTACTATCCATACAACTATCATACATATTTATATAGCAGCATTCGAGCTAACTTTTCAAACTTCAAACCTTGCCCAACTTAACATTAATCAACAAATTACCATTTCATTACATAACACATCCAAATCCCGATTTCGAAATTAATTAAACATTCGTTAGAAATGCAAATATTAATTTCAAATATTAATAACAATTTGCATTCTCCCTGTTATTAATTCAACATTTGTAAGGGTGGTTGTACACTGTACTGTCAACGGGACGATAACGCGCGGTCCGTCCGTCAAGTGGCTTAGAGGCTTACTGGCTGGCATATCGAATCAAACGCGCCATTGCCTCCGAAGCCTTCCTCTAATTGAAATTTAAAAGCGTTTTTGACAGTCCTCTGTGTGTTCATTTGCGTGTGACAGGGGGGGAGGTTGTTGTTTTATAGAGGGAAGGTTGATGCATTGCATTTTTTAGAAATCTACCTACACGTTCTGTTTGAGCGCTATTATATTTATGTAAATGTAAACACAATGTTTTGGCGTTTCATTCGCTTGTACCTGTGTAAACAAAAGTTTGACTAGTCTGGTATTTTAGAGTCAATATTTTCACCAATTTTTGTAATTTACTTCCTAATGGTCATCTAGACAAGTTTCGTAGACTTGTCGTAGAGCCATAGAACCCTATGACTAGCTACGACTAGCTTGGCTACGACTAATACTCGTACCTACAAAAGCTCGTAGCATTGTAGCCTACGCACATATTATTTACTTCTACTTCTACTAAAAATGTAAGGATTAACTAGCTAACTATTTTTCGTAGGATGACTCACTCCAGGAATTTTTTATAACATCCTTCCTGTCTAACGGGCGACCTTAGTAGGTTGGTACGGAAAAATATTTCTTATTAAGAGGCTGCCAGTCGCTGATTGCTCTTTTTCGAAACGAAAAAAGAAATACTTCTGAACAAGCCACATCTCCTATTTTTATAAGTATATTACTTCAGGTTCCTACCTGGATTTCTATTAAGCTGAAAACATAATAGCAGAAACTTTTCACGATAAAAATATTATTTCAAAATGATACGTTTTAGAATTTATGATCGAAATATTTTATATACCTACTATTAAAATCAACTTGTGATTTATTGTTAAAGATAGGTAATATGTAGATCTAGATTTCTATTAGGATAGATTTTTGATAAGTAATTATACATAATTTATATCATTAATTTATTCGAAAAGCTAAGGCGGACCACGCGCGGACGTGTGTTTGTCATCATTGCAGCGGTCGGTAGGATTATTTATCGAAGTGATTAAAGATGGGTACATCTTTATTCACATATACTATACATTATAAAATAGGAGATGTGGCTTGTTCACAAGTATTTCTTTTTTCGTTTCGAACAAAAATAATCTTCGACTGGCAGCGTCTTAGGCTATCGTACTTATTCGTATATAATAATTAAAGCAACATTCTGAATCCCACTTCCAAGTCAATGACCCGTATTCCCATAAGAGCTTCAATACAACCTCATAACTAAGCTCGCGAACTGCATAGATTCACTAATTAATGATCGGCATACGCCATTACACTATAAGCTGAAGATGTCTTAGTATTGCTGTGGAATACGTAATTCTGAGTAAGTACAAGAGTAGCTAGGTAGGTAAGTATAAAAATACGCAATAAAGGTTATAACGTGTATCAAAATACGAATAAGATAAGCTTTCGTAAATGGTTGTCCATTAGGTAGTAGGTACGAAGTATGATTACGTTTTGAAAGCTCTTACGGAAATACGGAAATATTCGTGATATTGCTATTACTTGCTTTGTGATAGAGATCTATGTTCATTTGCTTTTATGCTGTATTATGCTGTACTATCTACGAGTACCATCTTACTTAGTAAAAGAAAACAAAAAAAAGTGGTGTTATAAAAAAAAAAATAGCCAGTACTAATGCTTTTTACAGGAAATACCGACGCAGGTAACTAGGTACTTTTGTAGTCTGCAGTCTTGTGGACTGCAGTATAGGTAGGTACTAGGTATATCATATCTCTATAAGATAAACAAATAAAAAGAAAAAACTTTACTCAGTATACCAATCGGTGGCCGTATTAACGTAAGTAGATTGCAATTGAGACGGATAAGGTATACTTTGACAAAAATATCACCTTGTCTAGGTACCTCGTATCGCGTTGAGTATTGCCCCAGTTGGCAAACAATTCATCGTACGCATGTCTGAACTTTGATGCGATTATATAATGTACATTAACTTAACGCGAACGAATGTGGTGACTTGTTTGTGAATTTATAGCTAGTAATACTTCTTGGTCTAATTAACAGATTAGAAACAAATAGTGTGTTTCAACGAGAGTACCTAATGATTTATGTGATTTCCGATAAAATAACACAATGTGTCACATGTCATGTACGCAAATGATAAATTAACTAAGTCATATAAAACAAACCAGCAAACAGGGGTTTGTCATGTATCTCCGAAATTAAAAAGGACTATTATATTATTCCCAAATAAATAAAATGAGAATTTGAATGGGACCACCTTGGGACTCTACACAATAGAAAAATCATCTAAATCCGATCACCGGGTAACAAAAAATACGTAGGTACAAAAAAAATCTAATTGAGAGCCTCCTTTTTTTCGTCGGTTGAAAATGTTAGTACGTTAAGCAAGTGTTCATATTATGCGGTAATTTCACGTCAAGTTCCACAGACAACGCAGGTGTAATTAATTCTAAACTAATTACTCGTATCGTGATTCGCAGAACAAACTCTGCGAGTTATGTAACTAATAGAAGAGAAGGGTGTGGTAAGATTGATGGAGAGCAACGTTTCTTCGAAGACAAGTGTTATAGTAATAGAGATCTAAGAGGATGGAAGGTCTACCATGCTGGAATCACAGTCGTGGGCCTATATATAACGTAACGAACTTTCGCCCGCCGTTTCGCTCGCGAGGCACAAACATCCTTACAAACTTTCGGATATATAATATTAGTAGGATAGGATAGAATATAAAAGTGGAGATACACACTGACTGACAGACAATGCAGAACCTTAACCTTTCTTGGTGTATGTGCACTAAGAAAGAAATTCATGGGTGTGGCGGGTGTTAAACTTCATTTGAAAATAAAAACCCTCGTATTCAAGAACGACACTATGAGAACACGTACCCACAGTGGACGAAATCTTTTTTCATAAACATCACTTTATGTGTTGAGCGCTTGAGCGGCACTATGGCGCACGCTACCGTGTGCCTTTAGAGCTCAACTTTGGCTAGAGGCACACGAATGTGCCTCTAGTCACACTATGCAGTGTCGCACAACACATAAAGTGATTTTTATGAAAAAAGATTTCGTCCACTGTGGGTGCGTGTTCTCATAGTGTCGTTCTTGAATACGAGGGTAAAAGAAGTTACTTGGTTCTTTACTAGTAAATGCATTATAATAAAACAGTAATATTTAAAAAAAATCATGGTTAAATAAATATTTTTGCGTCGGGTCAAATGAGTAGGAACAAAGACATATTTTTCGAATATTCGCCTACTACACGACCCCAACTTTTGTTTGAGCTAATACGACCAGTCGAGTTGTAACTACTTGCGTCAAACTAGACAAAGCAAGTGATAAAATGCAAGTGGTGACAAACTCAGTCGTTTGGGTACCTCCACGGGTTTGATTGGATTTTTAATAGTTCGAGTCGGTCTTCGTTCCGATGAACCATTGCTTTTATCAACTTTGCTCTTTGGTCAGTTCAGTATTTTTAAATTCCGAATCTAGTCAAGTCACCTTAGGATCAGCATCTACGCTAGGTACAATTGGTTAGTTTTGCTGGGCGATGGCGCTTTGTCCACATGCACCATCGACTACATAGCCCATGCACACATGAGTTTGAACTTTTCTATGATAAGTGGTTGGTGGTGGCTATAATATTGTCATTTTGAGTCGTTTGTTCATAATAAAACCTAAGTCAAATAGCAATATGTATGTTTATAACTCAGTTTAGGCAGAACTACCCTTCACTCCGGACTACTATACGAGTATTCGCATTTGTTATGTTTAGCGGTTGGAATTCGCGAAATAAGCCTTTGTCTTCGGGACCGAGAATGTTTAATAAGCCTGCCTTGTTGTTCAAGTGGATTTCGGTAACAAAAGCCTACATATCTATAAACCTTCAAGACGAGATGGTAGAAAGGTATAATTATTTAGTACATAGTTATTTTGCTAAGACAAGCCTTGATGTCAAGCAAGGAGGATAATATAATTACGATGAGTACAGAAACTATAGTAGAATTATGATACAGGGTTTCCTGTATCATAATCATCATTGATATGAAAGTACTACGGCAAACATTTCATAAAGAGCAGTTATATTCTGAACAGTCATCATCGAAAACTACTCCCGCCCGTTACAGTAAACTTGCGAAAAACTCTCTCCAGAAAACTTTATGCATCGCACGCCCGAATTGCATAAAATAATTTCTCCAACTGGGGACATCGGCGCGAACTCCATGTTAAACGAACCGAGCTAAGAGCGGAGCGGAACTTGTCTCCGAGACCCGTGAACCGTGAAATGCATTCATTATTGGCTAAGAATAACACTGGTATCGGAGAATGGTGAAAGGGTAGCTTTGAAGTAGGGATGGGGAAGAGAGGTTTGTTTTTTGTACTTTAGCTTGATTCTAGGTCAGCTTACTCATCCGAGTTTTAGTTTAATAGGTCGACGAAAGAGATGAGTACAAATCAATTATTATAAAGAAACCATCATCTACAAGAACACGGAATAACATTTAATCGGCATAATCGATGTACAATTTGTAAAAAAAATATATAGAACCATGCAAAAAGGCTGAATTGAGAATCTTCTTCTTTTTAAGTTTGATGGAATGAGGGGTTTCGGAGCAAAAATAAAAAAAGGATTACCACTGTATTCCCTAAATCGGTAGACATCCTCTCAGTTCTCCTGGCGCTTAGATCTCTTGACGATGTCTAGAGTGGGCAGTCCAAACATTATATTTGGCACATACCCACATTTTCCAGTAGTTAGCATTCCATACGTGACAGGTTGTAAGTCCATCACCGCTTATAAGAATACTAACTGGTTTCCTAACGATGTTTTCCTTCACCGTTTTGTGCACGTGTTTTTGATGCGTATATATTTTTTTCGAACAGAAAAATCCATTGAAGCACGCCGGGATTCGAACCCACGACCTTTAAAATGAAAGACGAGGTACGTCCCACTCGGCCAACACGGCTTTTAAAAACGAAATGAAGTGAAATAGGATCATGCATGACTTGTAATCCTCAAGTAGGTATGGTTATCAGTTTTATACCTCAGGGAAGCAAAGCATCAGCAATGCCACTAGCGAGATTACCATCACGTGAGCCGTCAGTTTTCCATCAAAAAATACATTTTGCATTTTAGGTTGAAGGGGGATTTTCTCCTCACTAACTCTTACTTACATAATTATTGAATTCCTTGTCTCCTTGTTCTAGGTGAAAGTGATGCTCCGAGTGGGCGCATCTGGTGAAGGTCCCTTCACGAGTGGCACTCAGACATTCTCAATGGACAAGCGCAAGAAGCAAGTTAGTCTTTGCGAGACCGCCGCGGCTGCTGCACCCGAGGATAGGAAGGTCGGAGTGGCTGCTCCGAAGATGTTTGCGTTTGACGCTATATTCTCCAATGATGACTCACAGGTTAGCGATTAACCAATTCGATTTTTACGACATTGAATACGAAATTATATTATGCGTAGGTATTCCTACTAGGTCATTCTGTTCGTCCGCATTTTTTAGCAAAAATGTATTATTATAACAAATTATTTTTATAACGTCAATTTCTATTGATTTTATCTATTGATGGTTAAGGTTTAACATAGTCAATCTGCTTCCGCCATTTTATAATGAATTGCCTTATAGGTGAAGAGAAGTATACAAGTAGGTACCTACATGATGACATAATTGGCATCGCATAATAAATGCCTAACTACAATATTTATTTTAGGGCTGCTTCGGACATAGGCAATTGTAGTTACTGGGATCACTACTAGATTGCTTACCATTATCTACCTACCTAACTATTATAAACCTAATTATACCTACCTAACTATTGGACAGTTAGGTAAGTTTCTGCTATACTTACATTGTCCAATAGCTAGATAAATTTCTGGGCTATAGGTACTTTTTGTTTTGCTGGATGCAAAACAAAAAGTACCTATAGTACCTACAGTACTTTTTAGCACATTTTATGGGAATGCCAAGTGTGTCACGAGGCACCGGAAGAGACTTAGGCCCGCTGTTACGTACGACTCCGCATGGTTAAGATATAAACTACAAGCGATGGCTTTTAGAATAATAAGTTGAAAATGTGTAAAAAAAAATATTTCAATCCATATCATCCATCATCATACTCTCAGAACCAAACTTGTCAAAAGTAAGGTTTTTCGTTAAAATGTAGAAACAGATGGAGGTACAAATGGGGATACATAACTAAACAAATAAAGTGGGGCAAGATAGCGATATATAGTCAACATCTCATATTTATAAAATAAAAAGATAAAAAAACAGATTAAGTATAACTTTTGTATAACAGTTTTGTATGTTTTTTACAATAAATTAAATTGAGATTTTAATATACTCATATTTACTTAGATATTTATCAGAAATACTTTGTCTCTGTATAATAAACATGTATAACCAAGTCCCCGTGTTCTTCATACGTATAAAAATATTCTCATATCTAAAAATATTCCGATGTAAGTAAGACCATTACATTGTTGTTTACTCACTAGCAATAGCAGATTTATGGTAAAAGTAGATACTATTGCAAGTAAAAGCCTACCTACTAGCCTATACGGTACTAACTTACACTCACCCTCTGAATTTCATGCACCAAAAATGTTTCCAGCGTAGCGGCGGCTTCCTGTTTAAATTGTTAAACGACAGAGTGCATCTTTGGATATCACACACATTTTAAAAACTATCCAATGGAATTGTTTTCATTTTTGTTCTCTAACACTACGAGCCTACAATAATTTTATAACTTTAGAAGGTGGTGTATGTCAAAAGACATTTTTGATAATAATTTATCACAAAATTTTGATAATCCTAACCTTTTTAAGCTCTTGAGGGCAGGTCATCCCATTCAAGTGGGGTCAGCACAACATGTATTTTTCTTTCATTTCCCTCTATTATTATCTCATCACTCACTCCTTTCCTACCCATGTCATCTTTCATACAGTTCATACATATTTTCTTTGGCCTTCATTCCTAACATTCTTCTTGTTACATGACTTTCTTACCTTCTTATGACATGCTCACCACGCTAACCTATTGCTCCTCATCTTTTCTGTCACCGGTGCTACTTTCAGACTTCTGATATTCTCCTCTGTATTTTATATAGGTAACGAATTATACGAAAAGCAGTAGAGAGTATTCGTTTTATAAAGACACATCCCTATTAGTTTTTTGATACCGTGTGTTAGTATAGATTATTATGAACCTTTTCTTAAAGAGCGCCCTAGTTGTTTCCCGTGTATGTAAAGTTTTAATACGGTAATAAGAATTTCTTTAATAGGTTAACGTAATGTTACTTGTACTCGTAGTTTCGCAAACTGGGCTAATAATTGGAGGGGAAAGTTATTTTACGATCCTTATGCTTAATATACTTACTGTTTGGATTATGTAATAACTTTCTTCTCGTACCTATAACCTTTGGTTCGTTATATTTCCCGATTATTTTTTGTACAATAACACGGATGAAACCTGAAAAGGCAGTATCTAACAATAGAAGTAAGTAAACAAAGAAACATACCATTAAATACTTTTTTTGTGCATATGCTAGACTCTAAGGGCAATTTTTAAATAGCTACAATGTTTTCTCAATGTTCAGTTACTAAGGAATCAAATTATTCTATAACTAGCGACCCGCCCGGGCTTCGCACGGGTGCAATGCTGATACTAAATATACTACAGAATGTCTTTATATATAACGTTTTTTTTTCACAGCTTTTTTTGACCCCTTCTAGTACAATTGCTGATTTTTGGAGTACAATTCGTACAATTCCATAGATTTGTAACTGCATTAAAATTAACCCTTATCCACGGTGGGTCCGGCTGCGTAGTATCACACGATTTCTATGATTCTTTTTTATGGAATAGTTAATAAACTTTTTTTAATGAGGGATGACTGAGAGTGTTATAAACGTAAGAGTAGACACATGTAATCAGAAAGCTTCGAACTGCTAAGCTATCGGGAGTTACACGTGTTATTGTAAGTCAACCATAAAAGATAGACATATGCTGTCGTGGGATATTTTTTATATAATTTTAAGGAAAACATTTCCGTCATACATGATTTTTGTGTAGCTTTAACCATTAAAGTTGCACACGCGACGGAAGCTTAAAAAATGGAGTAACTTCTCCCGTTTTCTCAACATTTCCCTTCACTGCTCTGCTCCTTTTGATTGTAGCGTGATGAAAAGTATACTATAACCAGCTCAGGAGTATGAAAAATAATTGTACCAAGTTTCGTTAAAATCCGTCGAGTAGTTTTTGTTTCTATAACGGTTATACAGACAGACAGACAGAAAGACAGACAGACAGACAAAAAATTACTGATTGCATTTTTGGCATCAGTATCGATCCCTAATCACCCCCTGATAGTTATTTTGGAAATATATTTCATGTACAGAATTGACCTCTCTACAGATTTATTATAAGTATAGATAGATAATTATAGGCGGAACTAATGGAAATAAAAAGTTCCAACTACACTCAAGAAGATTTCACGGTAAAATTTACCAGTAGTATTGGGAATAAACTTACTCTTAATATATGGTGGAAATAAACTTTCTTTAAATTAAATGGGAAGTAAACACATTCAATGTTTTTATATAATTTCGTGTTATTTATTTTTTGTAACACAAAATAAACAATTATATTCTACCATTAGGTACCAATCAATAATTGGCACTCAATTTCCATTACCAGATAAATTTACACAAATCCATTCCAAATCTGTAATTTGGACTGTACACGGCATAAATTATCATCACGTTTCTAACTGCGCAGTTGAAATCCCACTAAACTGCTAGCTTAGTAGGATAGTAGCTAACATGGCATATACTGTCTAGGCTGTATGTAATAGGTAGTAGGTATTATCCGTAGGTATCTCTCGATTATTTTAATTTTCGTTATCTAAATTATAAAATTTCGTTTATTCCATCTGTTTTTGTTTTAGTCACGTTACCTAGTACAAGCACATCTCGTATTTATGAAATTTAAGAGATCTTTCTAGGTAAACTTGCTACTAAGGATTACTAACTGTAGCTAACATATATATCAATGTTTTTTAGTTATAATCATTTAATTTTGTCTCTTACGAACGCGTAAATTTTAATTGTATGCGTTTTACTGTCATTGTGTAAACGGGGCATAACAGCACAACCTAAATCCCATTAATATGGTGTAATCCTCTTTATCTAGCACAGTGCATATTACCGAATGTTATGGGGTTTATGTCGCTGTGGGTAATTACATTTGCGCTTCATTTTGGCTTATTTTGTATTAGGGATTTGGGGAAAAACTATCTATTCGGATATGTTATACAGAATATCCCAAAAAAATGTGTCAAGCGAAAGTCCAGAGAGCACTCTTTTCTATCCAGTATATACTCTCAATAACTTAGGAAACATTCAGGATTTAATTATTTAAATTTCATACTTTTTATAAACAAGGTTCACATAACTCGAAAACTACAAAAAATCGCGAAACATACATGGGACTGATTCGTATACCTTGGACTTCCACTTGGCATTATTTTTTGGGGCAGCCTTTATAGTTAAAGTCAAAGATAATAAATAACGCTACGTCAAGAGTTATGCTTCGACACTATTCTCAATTCGATCACAAAGTAGGTATCTACTTTCATGCCAAAGCAAGTCCCCAAAGACCAACTTCGCCAAGTTAATAAATATTTGGTATAATGTTTAGGTATTAACCTGTTTTCCATTAATTTTCTTCAATAGACAATGCTCTAACAAAACAAGTAATAACCTAATTTAAACTCAAAATCAAACAAAGGCTATAGCAATCCAATAACGAAAATAGCCGAATTGATCAACTCCACTTCGGTTCTAAGCGTTTTCAATTAGCGACCGGCACGTGGTCATTAAAATTTTCATTCAAAACAATTTTCAGTGTTTCCGCTTCGAATGGGTGTATCCCTAAACTGGTGTAGCCATGAGTTCGGGATATTGAAAAGATTTTTGTTGAAGCATTTAATAATTTTTGATTAAAATTGCAATGTTTAGTCTAGCTTGCGGGCTAGTATATTTTTAGGTTTATTCAAGATCCTACTACTAATTAGTACTATATAAATTCGAATGTTTGTGATGATGTTTCTATGTTGCCTCAATCACGCCACTTCTTGTGGGGTCGGCACAACATAACATGTTATTGTATGTTATTTTTATTTATATTTAACTAGCGACCCGCCCCGGCTTCGCACGGGTAGCATGTTATTATACATATAAACCTTCCTCCTGAATCACTTTATCTATTAAAAAAAACCGCATCAAAATCCGTTGTGTAGTTTTAAAGATATAAGCAAACATACATACAGACATACAGACGCGGGAAGCGGAGAGCGACTTTGCTTTATACTATGTAGTGATTAGATGCACAGTAGTCATGGCAAAAACAATACATTTAAAATACATTATCTATTCTAGGGTCATGGTGACCCTACAGCTGTAGCCTGTAATCTCGGCGCTACCTACACCTTAAGTCCTTTTAATTATCTGTGAGCGGGTCTCGAAAGAAGTCGCAGGTACGGGGCTTAGGCCGGCTTTACACCCTCAACACGGTTAAGAGTTTGATGCGAATAAATTATTTAAAGTGTGGGGCGCACTTTTAACTAGGTTGTCGCAAAGAGCATATAAGTCGGTTGTCGCACGGCGTGTAACTGAGAAAGAAGTAAGTAATACATTTTTGATTTAGTTTATACACCAGCTTCCGCCCGCGGCTTCGTTTGCGTGGTACCTGGATAAAATGTAGCATATTTGCTATTCTAGAGCATGTATATTTCAAGTTTCGTTCAAATCCATTCGGTTTTGGAGGCGTGATTGAGGCACAAAACTTCCAAACATCCTCACAAACTTTCGGATTTATAATATTAGTAGGTGTACTTAGGTACTTCAAATTCAGAATCCTTCTTATTCTGAATTTGAAGTATCTACGTACACACGAGCGAAAGCACCTAGAAAAAGGATATCAATTGTAATTATTTAAAAGTAAATGATTCCACAATCTGTGGAATGCTTACTACTGCAAAATGTGAGCATGTGCCAAATATAATGTTTGGACGTGCCTCTGACTACTCCCACTAGACATATTCAAAAAATCTAAGCGTCTAGAGATCTGAGAGGATGTCTACCGTACTTGGGAAGTACAGTCGTGATCCTACTCATATTTTTTTATTTTAAGATTCCGCAATCTGTTTACTTGATTGTAAATAAAAACAATACTAAACAGTAAACAGTATTCGTGACATTACAGAGCTTAGGAATTTGATGACTTAAATGAAAAGTCGACTTTGAAACAAAGAAAAAAGAAATCAAAACACTTGCCGAGCTTTTTGCCGTTCTTTGGAATTTTATTAAACTCATTTGGAATGTGTGACGAAAGTTTTGTTCAGCGTTTTCATAAAATTTACATTTTCTTTGAACTTAGCGACTGTTGTTGATTATTATACTTTATTAAGTATATTAAATTGAAAATTGTTTTTTCGAACCTTGTTGATTCGATCGGTCGATTCTCGCCGATTGAAAGCGAATAAACGAATAACCTACCTACTCGTTTGAAACGCAGATATTTCAGGATTACATGTCCCTTGAAAAATGACGTGTATACTGTATATACAATAAGAACCTGTGTATGTTGTGTATGTACATAATAATTTTTGTTTCAGACTGAAATATGCTCGAGCGCGTTGACTGACGTCATCCATGCAGTCATCAACGGGACGGACGGTTGCCTCTTCTGCTTCGGACACGCAGGACTTGGTAAGAATACCTACATTTATTTACTGTTGTATAACGTGCCAATTGAACACGGATATAACACGCAAACTAATAGCGCTCACGAACACATATACGAATGAACTTTGCAAACATAGACATTTTCCTTATAACACGTAAACAATAGTATCTACATCCATACCTAGGAACTTGAAATTTAATCAGTCTTTTTCATAAAAGTTTCTCAAATAAAACCGCTAACACCTAGACATGTCTCAGACAGAGGAAACAGAGCCATAAAAGCAAATGCCATCCCACAAGTCACAGTTTTAATATCTAAGTTAGGGCGGTATTTACACTGGCGGAGATCACACCTCGGTATTTATCAAACTTTCAATTAAGAGCGCGCCGCAGTCTTTCCCATTTCGATGCAAATCTACACCTCCCCCTTACCTCCCCTTTAAGAGAAGTTTGCACACTATAGTGGCCTAATAAACAACCGGGATGCATGCGGTTTGATGCTTCTAGATCAGTTTGATTTGAATAAACAAGATATTAACTGGTATCGTGTAGATAAAGTTTAGATTAGACTTGTAAACTTCTTGACGCGTTTGCGTTTGTAGAGTCTCTACTCGTTCCATTACGAGTAGTCATCAAACTTCAAAGAAGATTACTACTAATTACCTACGTATAAAAAACTAAAAAGAAAACCGATGAAAATGTTTTCACCAATCGCTATTAGTTTTTTTTTAAGTTTTATGTTGAAATTATTATGTAGTCCTACATGCATATAATGGTACTGTACTAAATTTGCATAGGACGTGCTAAGACAATCATATAATAAAGAAAAACGTCTTGGACGTACGATTTTTCTTATTTTTTCAAAAAGTCTCTTGGCATTTTTGTATGGGACAGGGAACGTGTTAAATAGGACCAACTTGGGACTATTCTCTACAAAATAAAAAAAATTGTCGAAATCGAATGAACTGATCAAAAGATATGCCTACATAAAAAATGTGCCAATGTTTACATTATTCGCAAATATTACTTGTAGATACACGTTACTCGTAATTTTTGAAACTGACGACACAGAAAACTCAAACAGTGCGAATTCAGGCTATGTACGTGACTGTTGGCTATTATTTACACAGAAGCAAAGCAGCATAAGCAGTTAATTAGTAAAATAACACAACAAAGAGAACAGAATAATAGCATCGCTCCACTACACTCTCTACTTCAACCCCAGGAGATTAATATCCAGCGATAATGAAAATTAACAAGATACTTATTCGATTTACCCCTAATCCAATAATGCCGCGCTTACCTTCCTTCTAAACAATACTAAATTACGGGCTTATATTTTCATTAGCGGCGAAGTTCTGACTTCTTAACTCGCGGTTTCCTCACGTAAAGGATTAAGGCACAGCGCTTACTACTAACGGCTAGGACAATTAATACACTCATATCAGTGTACACTATAATTAAGTTTCAAAACTAAAAACAAAACCGACTTCACCTTGTTATAAGTTCAATACAAAATTTTATCCCCTGTTTTTTAGCCGTAGAGGTGATATTTTTTCCTCAAATTTAAATGGGCCCAAACGGGTAACATACTCTCTCAACCAAAAAAAGAATTATCCAAATCGGTTAATAAATAACGGAGTTCTAAGATAACAAACGTTAAAAAATAAACAGTAATTCGTTGATGCTTTGAGGATCGGCTCTCTTAGCTGACACTATTCGAAGTGAACTGGTTGTTCTGTTGTTCAGCTGTGATTAAAGTTTTGAATTTAAATTGAATGAAAGCTCTTGAATTGAGACTTGCACTGAGCAGGGCTTAGAAGCACCGGTACCCACCGCTTATTTGGAATATTGTGAGCCATTGGGTTTGCGGTTGTTATAATTGCTGAATTTTAGTACTTCATGCCTACTCAATTAGTAGGTACTTTTCGATATACAGAATTTACATACTGTAAAATATACTTTAAATGCACTTAAAAAAAATAAGGCGGACTTAATGCCGAGGCATTTTCTACCAGCCAACCTTAATGTATGGCATGAAATTAAAATCACACAAAACAAAGGTTCCTACAATGAAACAAGAGATGTCTCTCTTACATGGTACTCGTAATATTTAACCCAATCTCTTATTACTACTACTAAGTAATACTATAACTGATCACAGTTAAAGTTTATGTATGTTTGTCCATAGGTAAATCGTACACAATGTTGGGGCGACCGGACTCCGCCGCTAACCTCGGAGCCATACCTTGCGCCATCACATGGCTGTTCCGGGGAATAGCAGAACAGCGTCACAAGTGCGGAACCCGCTTCTCCGTCAGGGTGTCTGCTGTGGAGCTCTGCACCAACACCAACCAGATACGCGATCTGCTGGCACCTTATCATAATGGTTAGTCGTTTTACATTGACGAATTTTGAATAACTGCCACTAATATCAAGTAAAAAAGATGGCCCTTTTAAAAGAAATCACATGAGTATTTTAAAACTATCGTGATTAGTACACATAACTATTGATTTTCACACGAGTCTTTATCAGCTACTTTTCGATAATGTTACAATACCATTACCGCGGGCAGATCGTCGGAAAAATAAATTAAAGACATGATAAAGACCTGTATAAAAAACAATGTCTAATCATTTGCTCTCGAGTTTCCAGTGTACGTGATAGTTATTATAAAGGCAGAAATAAAATTCATATTATATTATTCACATTCATTTATTTACATTCACATTATCAATGAACATAAACCAATGTATTTTGCCCACAGACACAGAACAATCACCAGGAGTGTACCTCCGAGACGATCCTTTATTCGGAACTCATCTTCAAAACCAGTCGGAGCTTCGAGTTCACAGTGCGGAGAAGGCTGCGTTCTACCTGGACGCTGCATCAGCTACCAGGGGCACAAGAGAAGAGGGAAAAGACAGTCACTTATTGTACACTTTACACGTGTACCAGTATAGCGTTGGAGGAAAAGGAGCAGGTAAAAACATCTGAAATTATGACGGTTATTTGGTAGATTTTTTTATCTGACTTTGATTGTTTTAGTTAATTTTCAACTTTTCCAACATTTCAGTGATATAAACGCTATAATACCTATATACGAAATTTCTCGTTAGTCGTTCTTATTTTTTAATTTTATAATATAAATTTTCAAAAATATTTTCCGTCTTTACAGTTGCTGGAGGAAGAAGCCGCCTTCATTTGATCGATTTAGGAAATTCTGAGCGAGGAAAGGCTAATGGAGGAATCCCTCTGTCTGGGCTTGGAAACATCCTACTTGCTATATTTAATGGCCAACGGCACCTGCCGTATCGAGACCACAACCTTACTCACGTTTTGAAAGAGTGTTTAGGATCACTGACCTGTCACACTGCAATGATCGTGCACGTATCTCCGAATGTACAAAACTACTCAGACACATTGACTACTTTACAACTAGCATCGAGAATACACAGGCTCCGAAGGCGAAAAGTCAAATATTCGGCCAATAACAACGCTGGGTCTGGGGGAAGTTCTGGAGAAGATGCCTCAAAACCAAGCAGCAGTGAACCTGATCCGTCAAGCAGTGATTTATCTGCTGACACAGTTATCTACGTTGGTCCTCTGGATGACGCAACAGATGGAGAACATCCACCGGTGTACATACCTCATATTAATTCTGGTGATAATAGAGGAGTTTTAAGTAAAGCGTTGAGAGGATCATCTGCAGAGCATAAACATAAATCAGCACTATCCAAGGTCGTAGAAGAACGAAGCCCTGTTCATAAACTATATACATCCCCTAAAGCTTCCCCGCTAAAAACTATGCTACCTGCCAATCATACACCTAAATCTTCACCGGTGCACTCCATAACATCTAAATCAACACCACTGAAAAAGGAAGGAAAAAATACTAGTGATGAACAATGGATTGATGGGCCAAGAATATCAAAGTCCAAGTTAGTAGAGGTTAGACATATAATAAAGGAAACACAAAATATGAAACAAGAGACGTGGATTGACGGTCCGATGCAAGAACCCAAATTACCTATACAATTCGAATCTGTGCCTGTACAACCAAATGCTGTTCCACTTCAGATTGGTGTGCTGAGTTCGCAAGGAAATGAAAGCATTGGGTATGGTTATATGGACAATCATAAGAAAAATATGATAAGAAAATGGGTAGAAAATCAAACATCTCAAATTAACAAATCAAGGCATAACTCTCCAAGTCATAAAGCACAAAAAGATCCAGGAGTACGAATGCCCGATCAAGAAGTTTCACATAAAGGAGAACATGTTATAAAGGATGTAGTGAGACGAGCGCACGTTGAAGAGTCTACCATAAGAACTGGTTTGAAGGCTGGCTCAAAAGGAATGACAATTGAAGAAGAAAATATAGGTCCACCGGATCCAAAGGAGAAAAAGAGTAGCACCAAAACAGCTCCGAAGAATGAAATAGACGAAGATGATGATAGTGAAGAATTAGCTGAAATTCCACCTGCTTTACCTCTTATGCAGCCAAGTAGTCTTAGTAGTAGGGAAGTTTCTATGGAAAGTTTAGATAGCAAATTTAAGGAAAGGTTGAGAATAAATGAGGAAATGATCTCAAACCATAGCAGAGACATTGACATGCATGGAATGAGCAGAGGACTTGATCACGAAGAAGATGAAATCCTAGAGATAATTGAAGTAGAAGAACCACTTGAACCAGTGCCGATGCAGGATAGCTGTCTCCAATGCACTGAAGAAGACATTGCTTTTTGCATGGGTTTGACTGAACACCCTATGCATGATCAGGACGATGATGACCATCCGCTGAGAGTTTTGAGTCAAGAAAATCTAACTGTAGCTTCCACCTTTACCGACACTCTTTCTTTATACAGTGAAGTCGAGCGGCAGATAAGAAATGAAGCATACCTAAGACAAACCATTGGATTTTACGTAGAAAATTTTAACAGTGATCCGTTCGGTGATTTAAATCCACATGAGAGTTTACCTTCATCAAGAACAAGGCTTGATGATATCATGGGTCTAACAGACGTGTACGGATCTCGGAGAGTTTTAGACAGTGAGAACATACCAGTAACAAGGATTGCACCTCAGTTTCAATCTTTGTCTTTGTGTAATGTTCGAGATACTGAGGAATATCATGGAGACGGCTCTGTCTACAGCGAACCTGCTTACAGACCGAGCGACAAAATTTGTGATTGCTGCAAACGCACAATGTCCCGACCGGGAAGCGCAGTAGGAGAATGTACAGCATATCATGATTTAGACGTAGCTCATAACGATTGTTATGGTCCATTTGAACGGTATCGGGGAAACGACATAACTGATGCCCGAATAGCATCACTAAGACATCCCGATGGAGCATCAGATCCAAATTTACGGGAAGAAGCACGAGTGCCGGCAATGGGAGCACTTTCAAATACATTTCGAGAACTGAAGTCTAATTTACATCTTGAAGTGACTCCACCTGTAGTCATCGCAGAGCCTCGACCTGAGAAGAATGAGAAAGATAAAGGAGTTGCCAGGGTTGTAGCAAGTTCAAAGCCAGACGGTTATGATAGTGGACACGAATCGACGCCCCGGACTGGCAAACACAGCCCGGCAGCTACTTCCAGGCGTGCTGAATCTGGCTACGATTCAGTTCCTAGAGATTCAGACGCTTCGTCGTTGGACTCTTATCCAACACGTCGAGCCGCTGTTGCTAGAGCACACGCCAAAAAGCATACGACAGCCAAATACAAGCAACACAGCAACGGTTCTTTCTGCTCCTGGCTTCGGAACCCTTTTACCTGCAAATACCACGACACGGACCCTGAAATCAGCGATTTCTAACTCGAAATTCTAAATATCGTTAGCTACGTTACCGAATTTAATCTGGAGACTGCTTTTGTACTCTCGTATTTATAAAAGCTTTGGCACACGTTATCTCTGTATGTATATTTTTCTAGAACTTGAAGCTTCAGTATGATAATGTAAATACAGAATCGCAACGAATGTTACTTGTGGCTCACATTTTGATACTTTTATACTGTCTGTCCTATCCCTGTTATGTGAACTTGTGTGTGTAGCTTTTGTATTGAATCGTTGTTTCAAGGTCTTCCTCAGTCTTCCGCGATATGTAACTTTGCCATATCCATCAGTATTTTTTGTATTCACTTATTCATCACAACTCTTATCATCTTTAAACATTTTGTAAAGTATATTATCGTGGTCCAAATGTAAGATGGATTTTTTTCGGACCGAGTCTTTACACCTTACTAAATAAAATGTTATACAAAGCATAGTCTCTTGTTTGTATAGTTCATAAGACTGTTGTCATTTTGTTAGCCATGTTTATATAGCTTTAATATTTTGATATTGTAATTATTAAGGTTCACGACCCCGAGTCTGTGTGTCCGTTTGTACATAGACTTGTAATGCAATCATACTAGCTTTATGAACTGTTGGTGGAGTTAGTTAAACGCTTTATTGTGTTTTTGTTATTGTACTATTAATATTAAAATGATATATCTTAAATTTTACTATGCGTTCGTATTAGTTTACAATAAACTGTTCCATTTCAAATCTTTGTTTAATTGACCCCCAAAAAATCATTTCGTCAGACGAAAACTTGCTAAAAATTAAGGTTTTTATACATGGTGCGGAAAATGAGGGCACTTTCTACAAGCCCTTTAAACACTGTAATGAAAGTGGGCTAAACCTCTCTGGCAAAGGGTCGTAACTAGAAGTGCGATCATAGAATACCAAATTGTTGCTTGCGGCGAGCAATGCGGGTAGCCTACCGGTAGGTTACGAACTTACAAAGCAGCGCATGGATAATTTCAGGACAAAGTTCGCGTAGTTACTGAAACGACGACCTAAAAGACCTACCTACGTTAGATAATTATCTTCCTACTAAAACACAGTGTAACCTAGAAGAAGTATTATAAACTGATATTATTGAATTAGGTAAAGTAGCCACACATGATTAACTTTTCAAGTAAAGTGAGCCTTGTAATTTTAAATTAATTACTAATTTACTAAAACTGACGCGTAAAACCAATAACTACTGCCAAATGTGGTCATGTGCTAAATGTAATGTTTAGACGTGGCTCTGACAACCCCTGAATATATGAGCGGATGACGATCTTACTATCTGACGATACTTGAAAATTGCAATCATTGGCCCAATTACTTATACTTTATTATTTAAGCTATCGCAAGATAATCGCAAGATTACAGCATAAAACATCTTGCTAATCGGTAGCAAAACTCCTAACAATTTTATACAAAGCTTCTAATGATTGCTGAAATAGAAGCAAGTAGAGAGTTAGTTCAAAAACCCCATGAATAAATAACGCGATACCGCCGCACCCTAGGGGCTGAAATTCAAAATCTTTTAGGATAAAAACTTTTTCCCTTTCGAAGGGTTGCAAAATGTCCGCTTGAAGTTTATTATTACATCCGGCTCTTTGCAGTTTCTTCGTTGGACATTTATACACATAAGAACACATAAAAAAATAAATAAATAGGACTGCAATTTTGATTCCCAAGTACTGTAGACATCTTATCAGATCTCCCCAGCCATACACATCCTTCAAAACATCAAATAGAGGATTAGAGCTAGGAAAATTACATTTAACAGATGCCCAGATTTTGCAGTAGGTATCTAGGGTAAGGAGGGGGAATGGCGTTCACCTAAGGAAAACATGGTGTATTTTTTAAATTATACAATATAAATCAAAATTAAGAAAAGTAATTAAGTCTTTAACTATCTAGTAATCAACAATTTAACAACAAAATCATATATCTTTGATCTACTAGGAGTAGGAATACATTAAAAAAAAACACGTTTGAGCGGCATTACCCCTGATCTTGGGTAATGCCGCTCATGGTACGGAGTAATGACGCTCAAATATGTTTATTAGAATATAACAAGAAATATACATTTTAATTATATAAATATGAATTAGATCAACATTATACAATGAAAGTAAGGTCTACAATCACAAATTAGCATCAATTATCCCGATTTGACAAAAACATTTAACTCAATTTGATCAAAAATTAGATCAGCGCAGCCGCAAACAAAAAAACGCACTTTACGTTCGCATGACGCGAACTGACGGTCCTTTTGCATCACTTTCTGTTAGAGGCTCCCTATCCTCGCCTTTCATGCCAAGTGGCGTTTTGCTACGTTACATTTTGACAGAGTTACAGAGGTGAGCGCCATTACCCAGTGGGCGCCATTCCACCTGCTTACCCTACTACTAGTTAGCATTCCATACGTGACAGGTCGCAAGTCGTTTTGAGCAAGTATCAACACTTGCTCAAAACGACCTCATGTAAATTTTTTGAGACTAATATTTCCGGCTTTTTTGGGAGAAGAAAATACCCGTCTTTTTTAATTGTTATAGACATCTCTACCCCGTAAAGTGGCACAACTTTTCCCTAAGACGATCGCAAGACGAAGCCCTATTATCTTTCATTTCGCTAGTAATTTAACATTCTATGTACGCCCCGAGAAAATCAAGCTATCAAATAGGCGTGCTTACCCTCTTGTAGGGTGACAACTTTTTTCCCCGAAATCCACCAATAATTTCTTAAAGTGGCAGATGGTTAGCCCATAACGCTTATCGAGTTGTAAAAGATTTTACCGTTCGTACTTAGCCAGGGGAGGCTGTATCTCCATGCGAAATAGGTACCTACACCAACTCGATCAGATTTACGTATCAAATGAGTTGGGATTTTATGGTTAAGTAGGTACTTTCATTCGCAAATGTTCAGATATTAAGGACCTACCGGCTTATGAACCGGAAAGTGTTAAGAACTATGTCGCACTGGAACATCGACATGATTTTATTTCGTAGTTTTTCAGTCAGCGCAATTAAGGCGCAGTAAACCTTGATTTTTGGCAACTTTTTCAAATCCTAATAATAGTATAAATTACGCATTAGTTTGTGATAAAAAATAAATAAATAAATAAATATTGGCGGACTTTACACACAGCGCCATCTAGCCCCAAACTAAGCAAAGCTTGTACTATGAGAACCAGATAACTGATAGAATACTTATATACTTTTTTTTTTTTTTTGTAAATACATACTTATTATACATAGTAACACCCAGACACAGAACAAACATCTATGTTCATCACACAAATATTTGCCCTGGGTGGGGATCGAACCCACAACCTACAGCGCAGAAGGCAGAGTTACTACCAACTGAGCTGTGAGGCTGCTATGTTTGTTCCCTAATCAAAAATAAACGACAAAACGGATTAAGATGAAATTTACTGAAGTATGTAGATAAAAAAATCAGAATAAATAAAGGGGGAACGGATTATATCCGAAAAACAACCCCTAAATGATAAAAAAACGCAAAAAAGATGATTTTGGTATATGCATATGGCGTTGGTGTGCAACAAATCTGATAATCTGACATCACAGACTAAAAACATCTATTTTATTAAATTTTATTTTATTTTTTATTTGGAAATTGCGTAAAATTGCTTTTTCATCCCACCATCTCGGAAAGAGTATTTTTGCTCTTCAATATCTGAGTGCAAAAGCCGTTTTTATTCTCTAGAGGATAAAGTAAATTGAATTTAGAACATCGTGTGCACTAAGTTTGTGGATTAAAAAAATCATTAAACCTATTTACTGCTACCTCTATAGTGCCGAATATATCATACAACTTTTTTTTAATTTGTTAAAAACTCAGACTCGGAACCTTCTTGGTGTTCTTTTTTCAATTTGCTTTGTACGCGGTTCTTTACGCGGCATTTTTTCACGTCATTATTATGATTATTCTGTAATACTTACCTGTCATTGTAGTTAATACCTAAACTGAAATAAAAGTACCTATCTTGTGTTTGTAAACGTTTTTTTTTTTGCATTTAGTCATTTCCTCGCTGAGGTGGAATGAAAAGTTACGTGTTGCACTCGAGTGCAAAGATTTTTCACCTCGTGCTCTTTTGATTCCCTCGCTAAAGCTCAGGATTCTAATTTGGAATCACTCGCTGCGCTCGTGATTCAATTTTAGAATCCTTCGCTTGCTCGGTCATCAAAATTGAACACGCGGTTAAAAAGCAACTTTGCACTCTTGTATAACAAATAACTATTTCCTATGTAATTATTACAAAAATTGTCACGGGTCGACTAGTCTTACAATAAAATATATAGAACGAATAACACAAGATTTAATAACCAACATCAGTGTCACATAATACATCCGCCTATAAGCACAATGCAGGATAAAAATAACAGGAAGAACAAAGGCAAGACACGCGTCGGACGGGAGTCGAACCTACGTGATGGGACCACCTAATCGCGATCTTGCGACATACTTTACCGCAAATGCAACGCACTTTCAACCCAAAGATTTGAACCATAAGAACGAATATAGGGTTGAAAGTTTATGGTGTTATGCCTGAAACATTGGAACGTGATACGCAAGGAAATAATAACAAAACGAAAAGGCATTATTTTCCTGGAGATGGGTATGTAGCGAAATGGTAAATTTATCCCGGCTTGCTTAGCAGAAAAATTAAATGAGGGTTGGACCTTATGAAATAAAGGATCAGATTGTATCTGGTGCTGGTAAATATACTAAGGGGTGCAGTAAGATCTAAACCGCAAATAGCAATTATGTAGGTATACCTGACTGGCTGCGATGACAGATGCAACCTGCCACGTATACTTAGAATTATTAATAGGCGTACCTATGTATACTACTGCAAAATGTGGGTATGTGCCAAACGTAATGTTTGAAGAACGGACCTCTGACTAACCCCCTTTAGACATCTTTTAGGATTTAAGCACCTGTGATCTAAGAAGAATTCTACAGTAGTTGAAGATTACAGTCGTGAACCTATTTAATATGTTTTTGTTTTTTTGATTGGCTCTCTATTAACTTAACACTGGAATCTAAACAAACAGGATACCTACTATCATTACAAATAAAAAGGGCTATGTCCTTAGGGCGAGTATGGTTTTGCTATCTAAGGCCAAAGATGGCATTATAAGCGATACAAAGTTCCTCAAAATCTTCTATCCAACCAGGCAGAGACAATACCGAATGTTATAGATATATAGGTAGTTTTTAAAAGCCGCTTAGTTGCAAAGTCGTATCGATTGATGCTACCCTCACAGTGTAAACAGTGCAAAGTGCGTGCGGCTAGCTGGAGTGCGCTCAAATCCTGAGAAATCGCTGCGGCTTGCGACGTCTTTCGACACGTCTTCTGATTCGGTGTCGAGAGCAAACGAAAGCGGTGCGCATTTTGTGACATTGTACTCATATATTAGCAGCCTTTTCTTTGTGAAAATTCAATTTAGTTTAGGCAGGGCCTGGGCCATGCCCTCGAGGCCTACGCAATTGTGCGAAGCGTGTAACGAAGGCCCAAACCCGAGCTACCTATTACTTTACTGTCCCTGCGAGAACTATAACCCTATGCGGGACCATAAGGACTATAGTTTATAGCCATAGTAGCCATTAAAAAAATACCTACCGTAATTAGAAGTAAGATCTCCCGACTCGTAGTTGGAAGAAATCACAATGTATAAATAGCGCATTGACGGTGTTATGAGACGATCCAAATGTAAATTTTCAGTTTTCGCATAGGTACCAGCTAGATTTATTTTTCACGCTAATAGTTTCTTCCTTGGCCCGTGGTATAATGCAGATTGATTCGGCTCAATTCGAAGGAGACAAATTCGATTTGCCAGGAGCGGCGTAACGCCCATCCTGATTTGACGTGATGAAATATATACAAGGTTTTGCATAGCCGCAGCCCAACATCCAGGCTAGAGCAGGCAGCGAAATGATATGGTACCACCGAAGTTGCAAAACTATCTCATATTTTACTAAGAAGTATAATGCAAGGAGCATTTGCTTGAACATTTGACTACCTACACTGGATTTTAGCAAGGTTTTTTTCCTGACTCACGTACCATTAGCTTGGTCACTAGGGCACTTATAATTACCCTACTCTATGAATGATCTTTACGCAAAAAAACATGTTGACCTGTTGTAAAATTTCTGTGTGAAAGAAGGATAAACCAACAAACACATTATCTAAATTGTAAGAAACATCAATAGTCATTATTTTTATTTTGTTGATGAAAAGCAAAAGTCAGACACGGTCTAACGAATGTCTCAAACATAAGCTCAAAATATCCCGTAAAGAAAAAGATGCTATGCGTACAATTTCATTCTTTATTTAAGAAACACCTAAACCATAGATGAATTGTAGGACTCTGTTCCAAAACTCCTTAAATCCGCTTTATCTCCTGTAACGTGGTCCCGTTGCAGCTAAAGCAGCTTATATTTCACCCGAAACGTTACAGGCGTGGGCGTAACCAAGATCTCTGTCTGGGGCATAGTTAAGTATTGGACTATTTTTATGACAGTTTCAAGATTCCCTACTGATAGATTTAGAATGTTTTTAGCATTGCAGTTTCTGAGTTCCTGGAGATCTCAAAGAATGTCTACCAAAACTTGGGGATAACAGTCGTGAGTCTATTTCACTTATTTTGTTTGTGTTCATAATAGAGGGGCAGAAGGTTAGTAGTGTTCGTCTAATCTTAAAATGAATTCTTGAATGTGTTTACGCTCACATACAAAGTAGGTATATAGACGCAACACATACTAATAGGATATTGTCATTGGTCGTTCATCGGGCCACACGCATACAAGTCATGTGCAATAAGGATATGTAGAAGGGCGTTCATTTTAAGATTCGATGGACTCTACCTAGCGAAACTCACCTTGCTCTCGACCCATATCTGCTCAACCCTGACTACGTTCCCGACCCCGAGTATTTCAGCTAGCACACGGCAAGTCAAGGGTTAGGATATTCGCGGCACGTCTCTCGTCCGTCCTAATGTGCCTCGAATGGCCTTTTTGAAGAAACAAAACTTAGCTCGGGTAGACGGGACATTTGGCTCTAGTGGAATATTTCCAACAATAGGCGTCTGTTCGGAATGAGGGGCTCGTTTTAAATGGCGTAATTTAGAACTGATTGCTGGTTTTGAAGGGTTGATGGAATTGAAAATGTCTGAGTATAATAATCCATTTTTTTATTCAATGAAGGCAAAACATTACAAGAACGTATTAAAACTCAGAAGCCATCATAATATTATGTAGGTACCGATAAATGTGAATCAGAATCCTTGCGGTATTATCACATAAAATACCATAATGAGATTACGCGAATAAAATGCTCTTGATCCTTATAGAGTGGGGATCAGTTAAAAAGTTAACCAAATCAACATCCATGAAGCACACTACTACGGGAAATAAAGATAAAGATAGTTTATTTGCTTGAACACAATGTACTCGTAGGTTACACAGATGTACAACAAATACACAAATTTATAAGTAATAATAGTAACAGACTCAATAGTAAAATATGGTGATGTCAAAATTTATCTGACATAAAATCGTTAATATTATAATAGCATTTGTTGATTAATAATTGTTTCAATTTAGTCCTAAATATATTGTCGTCAAGATCTTTTAATGATTTAGGTATTTTGTTATAGATTTTACGTGTCATACAGACTACACTGTTTTGTAGGAAAGCTGTTTTAGATTTACGCATTTGTAGTTTACTGCTTTCGCGTCTATTTTGCGCTACAAAATTAGATTTACGTGGGAAAAGATGGGGATGTTTTCTAAAAAATAGTGCCATTTCAAATATAGGTATGTATATAGCGACGGAAGCATTATTATCTTGTGCTCAACGAACGGTCTGCAACTGTCGGTAACGTGCAGGTTAAACATCGATCTAAAACATCTTTTTTGTATATTAATTAAGAAGTCTTTATTAGTAGAGTTAGCCCAGAACATTATACCAAATCTTAGGATAGACTCTACTGTTCCATAATAAGCTGTAAGTAGTGTTTCTGTGTTAACAATAGATAATTTATAGAGTGCGTAGGTGGAGCTACTTACTCGCTTACTTAAAATTTCAAGATGGGTTTTCCAATTTAATTTGCAGTCAATTTAAATTCCTATAAATCTTGTTGATTCTACCACATCTATTACTTTACTACCATAAAACTGTAGATCTATTAGATGATTATTTTTAATTCTTTGAGTAAAATGTTTGTTTTATTTATATTTATTTTTAGATTATTATTGTCAAGCTATTTTATCATTAAATTTATTAAATTAATTTAAATTTATCGTCAGCAAATAAGGTCATTGGTTGATTTACTGATCTGGGTAATTCGTTTATATAAATAATAAATAGCAAAGGCCCCAGGACACTCCCCTGTGTAACTCCAAACTGAATTACGCGTATTAAAGAACGATACTATTTTTCAAGTTTGGTCTTGGTATCCAGTTTTGCAATATCGGTTATTTGTCGATACGAGCAGAGAAGTTAAGATACTCTACCCCTCAGTCCATACGCTTCTAATTTGTAAAACAAGATGTCGTGATCAACATAGTCAAATGCCTGTGTCATATCACAGAACACCGCAGATACAGGTGTTATGTTGTCTATTTGGAGCACAATATTTACAATGAATGCATACATTGCTAGGTTTATCGATTTGTAACGTCAAAACCCTTTTCGTTCATTGCATAGTAGGTAATTATGCTTCTTCGTAGTAGAAATTTATTTCTTCTTATATATATTTTTCGATGATTTTCGAGAAGACTGATAGAAAAGCCAATAGGTCTGTAACTATTAGTTAACTCTTTCTTACCTTTTTTAAATAGCGGTTTGACAATTGCAAATTTAAGATCTTCCAGAATTGAAATTTATATAACAATTGGATTGTCATATCTAAAAACTTAGGTGACAGAATAGAGAAGAGGGGAATAGGTTGTGGATTGGTTTTCTGAATTTTTACATTGATTGAAAAGAGCCAAAGCGTGGTATCTACTTTTCTCAGATAGTCTTTTTGGATTAGTACAGGTACCTTATACCTACGTTTTAAGTTGTTACAAGGAATCTACGTGGAAATCAACCTGAAGGTACCTACTCATAGAAATATACGATAGAGTCTTATCTAGTCTTACAGATTAATCGCAAAAGCGAATAAACTTCGACATTCCAAGGTAAGGCTCGCATAATAAAAGGTAATTCTTATCGATGACGACACGTACATCACTAATTCGCTTCGAGCCCTTTGATCCGGATAAATTGACGGCGGGCAATGACGCCTACGCTAGTGATTCCATTCGCATTTGTGCGTTGTTGCTATTGTTATTTGTGTAGGTGTTTACCATTATACATTACTAAACGGTAACCCTTCATTACGTATATCCATTGATATTACTAGTCTTTAATTCAATAAGCTCAAGTATATTAAAGCTATTATAGTCAGTATGACCACTCCCGAAATATTTATTTTTATTGAGGTATCTACTGCGTAGGTCTCGCTATTACGTCGTAGGTAGAAGCGAAGGCCTTGTTGAGATCATGACATCTACTTTTCATCCTTGCAAACCACAACACGTATGAAATAGGTGGATCGATTAACCGACGCCCAAACTAAAATTAACTAGGTAGCAAGTTTTAAATTCGGACACATTAATGACATTGTATTTCCAATTGGTCAAGTTCCAAATGCTACCCTTTTATAGATAGAAGCGTAGTCGGGGCTTTTCGGCCCATTTCCCACGTCTGAGCTATTCGGGGATTATCGATTGGTTCCGCATAAAATATGTTGCGTCCATATAAATTGCTGCAAGCGGCTGCTGCATACGGTCATGGCATAATACGTATTTACGTACACACTTCGTTACATTTGTGGTCATCCATTATACAATGTAAAAATAAATAAAATCAAGAATCAAATAGTGAAACAAATAGGTTCAGTTCTCAAACTATTTAGTCCTTGTACTCACTAAGTTTAATTTACGAGGGCCAAGAGCACTTGCTTGGCACTGGCAAGACCCTTTTAGTGATACCAACTCTACAAGTACTTTCAGGTGCACATGAGCACAAGTAATTACAAAGTAACATTTGAGAGATGATGAGACTGTCGTTATCCTTCGCCCGTCTCATTTTATTATACCCCTTATTGTCTCGAATAAAAATTCAAGAAGATGGCCTATAAAGTTTAACGCTGCCAGTTTGGCAGTAAAAAGTGTACGATTATGAAACCCGCTGTAAATCAGACAGATCAAAGTTATGAGGATTTGAATGACTTGGAAATTTACTGCTGCTAAATCAAAAACGATTACCTACCTTCTTTATTTTATTTGAAAGAGTAGGTAGCGAGTGCACTATGGGGCTAAATCCGTTTCAATATATACCAAAATACATGTTACTTAACTAATATTCGAAGATGATTAGATATGTACCTACCCCCTAAATCATTGTATAGACCACAGCATTTTTTTATACCGATTTTCATGAAGAAAATAGCAATACTGTCCCGAAAATAAAATTCTCCATTTCAAACTTCTGAATTTAAATCATTGCATATAAATGGCCTATTCCAAACCCCACAGGCTCACAGAATCTCATTATTCAAGTTATAAAATCACGCGAGTCTATAAAAAGTGTCAGTTTGTATAATATACAAGCGTTTCGCTTATGTTTCAAATCCTTGGTTTTGTAGTGCGCGGAATACGCACAGAAGAGAGGCGATAAAATTTATTGTCACCCATGCGACATCTGGTGCCTTCCCCTTCATCGGCATTAAGCCATAAGAGAATTGCTCTTCACAAAAATCGGCAAAAATTACTATAATTAATGGTGTGTACCTACGTATAGATAAGCAGATAGACATAAATGCTAAACACGACAATATAGTGTACAAAGATTTATGAAACTGGGTCGTCACTGTGGGTCTTATACGAAGGTACAAGACGAGATCGAATCAGGAATGAGGGGATCCATAGACGAACTAAAGTCACTAGCATAGCCCAGAGACAAGCCATATAGCCTATAGGTAGTAAGCCCATATCAATTTGAAGTGGTAGTGAGCTGGGCAAATAGCTTGAAGAACTGACGGTCGTTGGAGCAGGCCCCATAAAATTGGGCTCTTTGGAAATTATTTGAGAAAGACCTATGTTCAGCGGTGGACGTCCAATGGTTGAAATGCTGATGATGATGACGTTGATGTTAATTAGCAGCTTACTGAAGCATTTTCATTAAACAGAACTTGGTAACAATTTAGAAAGTTCTACCTACCTATAACATAATCATGGAAACCATAGTTACCTACTAGGAATGCTGTAATGTCCGCTGGCGCTCTTACCTTAAGCTGATGAAGGGGAAGACGAACGCAAACAGTTTCCCGTAGTACTCTACATTCGGAAGAATGAAACGTTTACAATCTCACATAGAAGTTGGTACATAAGCACACTTATAAAGTTATTTTTACTTGCGTGTAAGCAGGTGCGGGAGATAATAAAAATTGGAATAAAAAAGTTGCAATGTGTAATGTAAATAAAATACTCAAGAAATTTTAGCGGGTAGGTAAACATCAAATCATTTTAAGAAGACTTCCATAAGTAAGACTTTCTTATTTTATTTTATGAAAGTCTAGGTTCCCGTCTAAATAGTTATTACTCTAACTAATGGTTCCTATCGTATCTACAAATGAATTTACGGTACTTTTGATATTAAAGAGGAGCGAACTAAGGTTATTGGGTGAAAGATTAATTACTGTAACAGTACCTAATTAATATACGTAACTATATACGATGCGTACTTTGCGTATAAATACTAATGTATATAATAGTTATGTGCCAGGTAAATCAAGCTTACGTTATATAAAACAAGAAGAATCAATACTGGTTATATCCCTCTAACAATTTGAATTCAAATTGGTTACGAAGAAAATCTTTTTTCAGAATTTTTCAACCCTGTTCTACTGAGATAAGGTGTTTTTATTCATTTCAATACAGCTTAGCATATTAATTGAGTTTTTGTAAATGTAATAAAAGAAAATGCAAACGAATATTTTGTTTGTTTTAGAAGTAGGTACCTAGCTACCTAGACTTCTAACTATAGACCCTCGTTTCTCGTTTTTATACCTTCAAGTGATAATCGTAATCAGTATGAGTGTAAAGGATTTAAGGTGGCTGTTTCAAATATGACAGCTCGCATTTTTTGTACTTTTCCGTATTCTGTGTCCGCACACTACGAATAGTGCAAACGCACACATTGAAGCTACTTCACACTTCATTTACCAAGACTAAATAACTAGTCTTGATACTTGAAAATATTTGGTGCAATAGGTATGTCATATTTGTATAGGTAGGTATGTACTTAATAATTTTATAGGTTGCACTTGACAAAAAGAAAATAAATATAGAAAAAATTAATATATATTATAAGACAGGTTACAAATCGTAAAGTGCTACTACACAGTTACTAATATTTGACTGTGCAAAAAATATTTGTTAGGTACCTATACCTACTAATAAAATACATTATGACAAAACGGTAAGTATCGTTTTTTTATAAGCTCTTATTTAACTTGCAGTTTATGTACATATTTATGTATCTATGTTTGATAAGGTGTAATCTTGCAACTTAATTTTAAGCAGTTATCCCCAATCGATTGAGCTGAAATTTTGCATACATAATATGGTGACAGCGAGCTGATCTGATGATGGAGTCAGGAGCTGTTCAACGGAACTCTTCACTAAATAGTCGAATTGAGGCAAAACTTTGCATATCTATATACCTGGTCTGATGATGGAGGTCGGATGTAGCCATCGGAACTCCTCAACTACACAACATAACCACGTCGCGTTTGGGCTCGTTATTTTTATCTTGACGAGAACTAGAGCACAAGAATTTACAAAAGCTTGATTTAAAAAATATATTTTTAATAAAAAAACTTATTGTCATCTAAAATCGATGACGGCACCGTCAACGTTTCGAGTACCACTCACAGAAAGTTTTGAAAGTGAAATACTGATAAAATATGTAGGTATGCTTTTGAATATTGTGTGCGAGCTATGATCTCGAAGATCCATAGACAGCGCGTAGCGAGGGTCAACAAGTTCTGGAACTAAACAGTTATTGTAAAATTTTACTAAATAATCTTCCATAATATTTTCTTTCCAGAAAAAGAGATGACCAGCTCTTTTTACAAATTCATATTTTCCATTGTATTTATACTAAATGACATCACAAACCCGCAATACTTTTTAAGACCTATCCAAAGACATGGAGAGAGTATGCGAGAAAAAAAAAACATCTGAAAATATATATTTATTTCTACCACATTGTCGGCGTGACTAGTATATTCATGCCAAATTACAGCTTTCTAGTATTAAGAGTATCTGAGCTAAGCTGCGGACGAATGGACGGAAATGGCAAAACTATAAGGGTTTTTTGTAAACTACGAAACACTAAAGAGCACTTTCAGTATTTCGAATTAAACAATTTTTCAGGACACTTTATTATTTTTTTAATATTTAATTATTTGCATCATGTACAACTTAAGTATATGCCATCAAAAACAACTTGTAAAAATTAAAATAAAAAGCCAATTCTCGCAACGCAACTCAGTTCTTCTATCGTAAAAAGTTGTGAGATTTCAATGTCTGTCTGTCTGTCCAAAAAATGACCTGAACTGTTTCGAGAAAAGGATGGTACGACTGTGCCGCTTTTTTGCTTAACTTGGCGGGGGCACTACCGTGCCCCCAGATAAACCTTGCCTTGATAATAACAAATACCGACCTTTTTAGAAGGTTCAACATTTTTGGTTCAATGCGTATCGTATCATTCGTCAGTCATTCATCAGTCGTCAAAATTGATTAATGCTAGATTTGTTGCACACCAGCACTCGAAGTCTTTTTATAGTTTTGGGGATGTTTTTAAATTAAAAATAGCATATTTATAAGCTAGGGGTATATTTACATCGACAGCAAATTTCAATTTCATCCGTTTAGTCGTTTAAGTCTGATTGAGGTACAAACATCCAAACATACCTAACATCCGCACAAACAAATCAGATTTATAATATTAAATGTAGATAGATAATAAATATAAATTATATTCGTAATCGAAAATTCAGGTAATTTTTCGCATTTTGTTCAGATAAAGTATCAATTTTTTCCATCCATGTATAAAAAAACACGCTTGGTAATATAGGGGAGGCCGGGTTAAAACCGTACTAAGGGTCATGGTACCTTTTTAGAACTTTCATTTCAAAACAGAAATGTATCAAATCATTATTTATATTTATTTAGTAGGACTAATTAGGGACACAAACAGGTTCACATTTTTCTGAAATTTAATATTTTTATTAAAATAACAATCAAATACGAAACATCTGCTTATTTCGATTTTGCTCCAACGCGACGTATGCAAAAAGGTAAAACCGTAAACTATTATCATACTGTTTCGAAACGTAACTCGATGTAACGCATCTTCTACAAAAAAATCATCCAACTCTTTCATAGTCTGTACAGTGTACAGTGTACATGAGCCCAGCCCTTACAACTCATGCATTGTACCTAACCTTCATCTGTGTGGCTTGCACCAAATTCGTCAAGGCAATATATTATACAAATGTTATCATTAGTTTTGCATGTCCACTATTTTACCCCAGTATCCGGTTATGTCAGACTTCCCCTAAATTCGAAGAAAAATGTGACGTGGACGTGCTTCCCCGAGCGCGTCTGAGCGCTGACTGACGTGCCGACTTGAGGTGAATGTGAGTTTTGTATGGAAAAAATGTATGGATAAGTTTTATTGCATTTTATATTGTTCATAAATGAAAAAGTAAATTATTTGAAAACAAGATAATGCCACGCGGTATAGAGAAATATAAAATCTACAATTTCGTATTATTTTCAAATAAAAATATGCTGTGGGTCTAAAGATATTGGTACCTAACCAGACCCCATTTTTCGACATTTTCAGCGGTTCTTGCGACGGTAAAAACGTATTTTTTTGAAAATGTTGTATAGAACTGGCCAGTTTTTATTATCTACTATTAAAGATGAATATATTATCAGTAATTTTGTATCATTATATCCTCACAATTGTGATTCCTGGTTTTTAAATCGGTACCTGAAAATCATTGAAATACGTGTGTGGGTGTGAGCCGGGCCTTAAGCATTTAATTTGATATACCTAGTTATTGGAAATAAGTTTCAATACCTAGATGAATTTTATTTCGGAAACCATTTTACGACACGACTAATTTTGTTCCTACATAGGGTGTTTGTTCGCGTTTGCTTATTGAATAAACAAAATTTATGTAAGTATGTGTGTAAAAACTTATTAAACCTGTGCTGCTAATTGTTACAAAATTACCTTTGAACCAATCAAGACGCAACACAAAAGACTAGTAAGCAAAAACGATATAATTACTAAAGACCATTTCCTTCCCTCAGTTAAAATTAAAGCTAATTAACTTTTTACTTGGGCCACCCTAGTCCCTCAGAGTTCAGCGCAATTAAAACGAAACAAAAACTTCATACCACCCTAAGGAGTTGGACTATGCGTTTCTTTTTCCGCGTTTAAAGTTTATGGTATATTTAATTAGTGAAATTAATAGAACTTTGTTTAACGCGTTTTACTCATTGGGGACTTACAAATAATGATGAGGTTTAAGAAGATCGAAACTGTGTAAAACTTTTTTCGAACTGAATTTATAGAAGGAAAGTTGGAATGGTAAATCTTCCGTGATAGTTCGTAATGTCATTACCTAAGAATAATAAAGTTTTTCTTTCTCTCACAAAGGTAAGCAGTAACAGTAATAAGGCTTAGGTTGTAGATAAGTTACACACTAATGCAAACTTGTTTTTATTGAGAGACTGGTAGGTACCTGATGTTGGTTTGACACCTGTGTTACAGTTCACTCCACTAACAGTGAAATAGGTACGGTACTTAAAAAAAAATGATTGAAAGTACAATTTAATAGCATCAACAATTTATAGTAATTTTAGATACTTATGGATATACAATCTCACCGTTCACCGCATTCATCTATCTACACTTCCTGCACACACGCAACACTTTAGGATTCTCCAACTCCCTTTTAAAATGACTATTGTACGTGATCCGAACGCAGAATGTCTTCTTATTCTTTTAATAGTTTTCCCTTTGTGTCCCGATTTGGAAATAGGGCCCGATTTAAACGACGATATCCCCCATTGATTGAGCTAAACGATCTGTGCACCTGTTTCGAAATCAAAAACTGTCCCCAGATAATAATAATCTTGGCGAAAATCAGAAGTAGATAAATTTTTTTTTAAGTTATACAGTTAATTCGTGAGTCCTTTTTTATATACTCGTACATCTAGTAGGTATATGGTTTATCTGGAAAGGATGATCAGAACACCTTTTTTCCTAAAAAGTTTGAATGGGACTTGAAAAACCTCTATAAAAATCTTACTTTTCAAAAAGTATAAGCCCGAATATCCTATTATCTTGAACGACACCTCATTCCCAATACCCACAAGGGTTTTGATAGTGTTTCAAAGTTTTATCAAAGTTCTAAAGTGGCCTATAGAGGATCATGGCTCGTACGAAACAGCCGATAAAGGATACAGGACGCTCGTGGCCGTAATAATTGAACCTAGACGGGAGTTGCAATATCTGGCTAGTTGAGGGTGCTTGACTGCTGGAAACGGCTTATCTAGCTTACCCTTGTTCTTTTTTTCGTATATTTGGCGATGCGCATAGCTTAAGTTATTCCTTAACATTATCTAGGGTATGTTTTACGAAGGTATTAATTCATTTTCAACTAATGTTCCATAATAAATTGACCCTATAATTTTACCAAGCAAGCAAGCAAAAAATTCTAAAGCACTGCATTAAAATCAAGAATATAAAGTGTATAAATCCATGTCACATAGAGCAAAATCGATATACGCAAATCAGTGATAACAGAGGTTTCTAAACTTTTACCATTCGCCCTCCCCGATCCGACCTTATCGCCGGCGATCTACAAATCCAATTTCCTAAAATAGGGATCGATCCGACAAATCATCTGGCCGACTCTATTATCCCCCATTGAAGGGGATAAACCGATGACTTGCTCCGAGGTGGACAATGATGGAAAAATATCGGATGCCGATTTGGAGTCCGATAAACCTTTCCTGTCCTGTCATAGATCTCACGGCAACTGATAATGGAGAAACGAGGAACATTCGGGACGAATCTCGAACCTTTGAAGCCTTTTGGTCAATGCAGCGTAACGAATTTTCTCTCTTAATCGAACAATATTTTTTGTTTACTTATTTTGAAAGTATCCAAATATTCATAAAAAGCACGTTACAGTAAATATCTAGGAGTGATTCGACTCTCCAAATAAACAGACGATAAAAGACAAGTTGCCACCTGGTGCCCTAATTCAAAAACTCATAAGAAACAAGATACAGGTTGGTTTTGGAACAAAGAAAGATGAAAGAAAAAACTGTTTACGATTTCGACGAGAGTTAATGGAATTGTTTTTTCTACAAATAAATATAAAACTCAGTAAATAATTTAATAACATGCATTAGTAGTTAGTGTTAGGTATATCTTAAATCAACTGTCTAGCTATTACGGTTTGAGATACAGCTCTGTGACAGACAGACAGACAGACGGACAGCGAAGTCTTAGTTATAGGGTCCCGTTTTTACCCTTTGGGTACGGAACCCTAAAAAAGCATACTCTCAGATCTTTCTATCTCTCTCTGATATAAAGTTTTGGGGATGAAACCGTGAGACGCAGTTAATAGAGTTGCAAACTGCAAATTATAAACTGGGCATTATTCTTAAAAAAAAATAGGCAGCATTAACATTAAAATTGAGGCACCGCCAAATCCAAATAATAATAATCAGGTAAGATTGAGTCTATACATATTCCCAAAAGGGCGATTGAATAATTACAAACAGCTCAGTTACATTATGAGTGATCTGAAATAGCGCTCGGTAGGCTCGACGTAAACCGAGAGGCGCTTCTGGGAATCTCGGACCTGGCTTCGTATGGTCCATGTCATGAAGTAAAAGGGTAATAATAGTTTAATGAAATTCAAAGTGCCTTTAAAAAATATATATAAATAGCATAAAACACATTTATTCACGTGTTTATTTTAAACACATTTTATCCTCACAGTTGTTTGCCTTCTATGCTATAGGAACAATTGTGTGGAGACCTCATTATGCAACCCATATTCTGAGAATCGAGTGGCATCTCTCTTATGCAGCTAACATTGCTAAAGTCAAAACATCTTATAAGGAGAGACTCACGCATTTCAGAATATCTACTTTGGAAAAGCGCAGAACTCAACTAGACCTTACTTTTTTGTTTAAAATTTTGACTTATCAAATAGCATGTCCCCAACTTTTGCATCAGTTTAACTTCAGAGTCCCCCGCAGAAAACCCCGTTACCCTATCTCTTTGCTTGTCCCTCCACATCGCACCACTGTACTTGGTACAAACTCTCCAGTCCCCGGGTTATGCAGGTCACTAAACGATAATTGCAAGAACATTGATATTTTTTCTACAAACTTAAGTAAGTTCCGCCGGCACTTGGCCGAGAACTTATCTAACTAAGTAATGTTTTAAAATTTAAAATTAAAGTAGGATTAGATAGGCATGTTACTATTACATGCCTCTCTAGTTTTATTTCCTTCTTAGTTCATAATATATTATAATGTATAAACGCTATTATTATTTTTTCTCTTTCTGTAATTTGTTACTTCTTCATTAAGATATTAAAAGCATGCAGTGTTTACCTATTAAGTGATTGTGCAATTAGCGTAAGACAGTACTATTGTACCTAATTTGTAAGGTTTTTCTTTTCATGTATCGTTGTAATAATTGTTGGTAGACCTTAATAAATAAATAAATAAATAAACAAACTAGATGTTTGTTCAATGTCTGAGTGTTGTAATCTATTACAAAAAAAACATGTATTTTTTTTTTAAATCTACGAGTTATCGCTTTTGTGTCGGTACAAGCTTTGCTTAAATTGGGGCTGTAGATGATGATGTGTGCAATGTCTGCTCTGTCTTTATTATGCCCTTAAGATTGATTGGTAACCAAGTTGCTCTAATTTGACATAGTGCCAATGGACTTGCAACCATCGTATCGCTTCATGTACCTACCTAGTGTAATTTACGGTAAAAATGTTTCGCGCTGTATGTATGTATATAACTTACATATACTTCATTCGAAATGTTAACTAGTAATTATGGCTATCGTAATATTTTGTAAAAATTTATGTAAAGCATGAAAATTATGAAATAAAAATATTTGAATTGAATAAGTCAGAAAATAATAAGGCTATGCTTTGTACCGTATCATAATTTTGCATACCAACCCCTGGGTCTGCCCCCGGTTCAACCTCAACCAAATGTCGCCGTAGGTACCTGGATTTACAATAGCCACTTTAGAAAGATCCCTATGCATCTTCCATCGCACAGGAAACAGGACTAAACGTCCCGCACTTCAATCCCTCATGGGTCAACTTATAATGGTGAGTTGTTAGGTAAATCATAACCTTGGGATCCGAGGTTGAACTGCTGATGCCGCGAGAAGCGTAAGCGATTTTAGGACCCCTTTGCGGGTTAAACTAAATGTAAATAGGGCTTAAACTTCGTTAGTTGATGTTTTCGTTCGCGCATTGAATTTTGTAAATGGAATTCGTAAATGAAATTTTACAGTTTGTTTTTTGATAAAAAAAAAGATGACAAAACAATCAGCTATCATTGTCTTAGAAAAAAAAATGCCTAAGCTAGTTACAGCTACTATAATGGCAATATTATGCTTTGTTAAAGGAACGTTGGTTTAAGATGGTTGAACCAAGTTTCTCTCCCAAAGTATCTAAAATTGATTGGTTTCCGAGAATACAGACACTACAAACACACCGCTGCCATTCGGAGCGCACTCCGAAATTATTAATATAGAATGAATCGATCCTGGCTGCTTTTGAACGCATCCCTATTCTGAAGTTATTATAGTTTACGCGATAAAATAGGATATAAGCGCTCGTAATAGCTTGCCTGGGAATGAGCACTCAAAACAACTACAAGCCTGACTTCATAACTAGAATACATAGGTTTTAAAAACATCAACACGGCCAATAACTGCATGGGAAATGATGGACAGCTCGCCGGTTACAACCAATAAACCAATTTTGACTAATAAAGTCTAATAATGAACGCAAGAGCTTTTTTTGCCGACGCGACGGGGGAAAATCTGTTGCTGTTCTTCACCTGTCAATAACGCGCTTTGCCAAGTGTTTCGCCTAAAACCAAATGAATTCTTTTCTTGGAACAAAAACATAATGACTCAATGATCTATGTTTATCCAGCTGTATTAATAAAAGCCATTCCAGAATAATGCTGCACCAACCTGCGACTGTTATGCAAACGTCAATTAACACCGTTTAACTTGGCTCACTGCAAGATAAATATGATCCTCCAAGCTATTAATTAACATCGTTTTGTAGATAGATCAATGATCTCTGCCAGACAACTTTTGGATGGAGATGGACTGAAGATAATTACATAGGGCATTACACGAGTACTACGGAGTATGCCGGCCAGAATGCAGAATGAACTTACTTGTATGCTGAAGTTGAAATTATTGTATACTAATAGGTATTATGACCAACCCTGTTAGTCAACGAATGGACCGTGTGGGCCAATTCGCACCTCTAGTGTCCGAAGTTTAGTTTATCTCAAACACTTTCTTCCCTAGTACTAGCTAGAGCTGCTTTAATTTAACTCGTCATCAAAAATACTAAACTTTCCTGAAGAGTGGTATTTTAACACGAGCAGTTCAATAAAATTCTGAGTGGGAGCCAAAGTGGCGCTTTGTCTTAAGAATTAACAGTACCTAATTAAACCATGGTGAGCAGCAGTTTCCTTATATTCTTAGTTACAGTAATAGTTATTTCATCACTACATAGTATAAAGCAAAGTCGCTTTCCGCTTCCCGCGTCTGTATGTCTGTATGTATGTTTGCTTATATCTTTAAAACTACACAACGGATTTTGATGCGGTTTTTTTTAATAGATAGAGTGATTCAGGAGGAAGGTTTATATGTATAATAACATGCTACCCGTGCGAAGCCGGGGCGGGTCGCTAGTTGTATATATAGGTGAAGGTTTAAACACAGAACAAATACCTAAGGGCTTCAGTTCATGAACATTGTTCCACGTCCTGTGTAAGTAACCTTACTCAAATTAGTCATCGCAAAACTTGGAAGTTTATTTGAACTGTAATAGTCCATTATGGTATGTCTCCGATGGTTCTAGGAAGTTGTATAACTCTCACGTCCTGAAGAACTGTTTAAAATACGAGTAGTATTGTTTAGCGACCGTTATTGGAACCGGCGCCTGAAGAGAAAACAATTTTATAAGCCACACACACGACCGCTGCTTTTGGAATTCTAGTTGCTAAACAAAACACAGCTTTGTGTCCGAGAAGCACTGGAAGCTCGGACAACGCATCCAGCATGCTACGCCGACTAATTGACCGACGGAAAGACAGGCGCGACGTACATTATTCACGCGATCAATAGTCGGCCCGGAGCCGGCAGCGAGGAAACCGACGCGACGGTCGATAGGTACTTGTAAAATCTGGAGAAAACCGCAAACATGTAAAGAACAAGTTGGCAGCCGCTGAATATGAGCCAAAGCAGAAAGTAGGGTTCCTTAGGTAATCCTGACGCCATTTACCTAGATGTTACCTAAGCAAACAAATGAGGTGGTTTAGTTAGAACAAAGTTATAGAGTGATATGCTATAAAATAACCACAGCATCTTATGATGGCCAGGTAACGTGAGTCCCTTCCTTAAAATGGCTCCTTCAATTTTTTTTCATTGTAACTTTTTTATCTAAATTTCTACAGAATTTAATATACAATCATAGTAGGTAGGTAGGTACTTATATACTTAATAGTTTCTTTTTATGTTTGATATTTTTTTAAATAACTAGTTCGCTTTATTTCTTTTCTCGTGTTACCCAGGTAGGCTATGCCCATACAAATACTGATAAATTTGATGTAGGTAGTATGTAATAGGTACCTTTACATGTGAACGCTCAACGGACCGACCATTTGAAAAGGTTGACAACAACATCGATATCCGTCCAGCGGTTTTTCACACGTCGAAAACAGAAGGCCGTTTTTAAAGTCGTTGAAAAATGTTCAATCTATACAGCATCTATACAGCATCGGGAGCGAGTTTCTATAATCATGTTTATATTAGAAACACTAGTTCCTTTATACTTACCATTACGTGTCAAAGGTCAGGCTCGGTCATCGAGCACTCAACGCGACGCGTCGAATACGCAATGACACCGCCACACGCACGCAGTCAATACGCATGCCTCTCGCTTCATTGAACATCCGTGCTAACAGTAACCTACTTTACTATATGTTGGTAGGTACCTACAAAATAAGTGGAGCTCCGATAATGGACGCACTAAAAATACCGAATAAAAAGGAACACTTTTCGAATTCCATTATTTCAGCAGCATACCCAATCCATTTCCATTTTATTTAGTGTCTGTCAATTTTTGCAATTTATACGAAAAATGGAGCTATGGAAACTATGTGAAAACGTACGCTCTTTCATATGAAAACAGTATCAATATTTTCTGCTATCATCCCTTTCATACTTTTGTGAAGCTTGCAGAAACAGCGCCGGTCTGAAATTCTCCATAAAATTTACGCAAATCCGCTGACCAGTGAACATAGGTACCCTTCAAACACTTACATCTAAATCTGTAGATTTTTCATCCGTAATATGACACGTTGCGGGCGAGCGGTCTCTGCTAACAAATCTAATTTGTCCGTCGATCGGCACGTCCAACTTTTGACGGAGGACTTTTTGAAGCACCGTTCAACTTTCCGCCTGTTCACAAATAGAAACTGCGTTTTTTCACGTAGCCCTTATCTTCGTTTGAATGTGTTTTGCTGCGAGATATTTTAGGTTTATCAGTTTGATCAAAGCTATTTATTAAAGTAGGGGAAAGCTGACCCCGCTCACCCTAAGTTACTTTATAATATGTTTGTTTGGACAAGCTCTAAGAAAAATACGTTCAAATAGTACCTACCTATAAGTTAATGTAGAATGATCATAGCTTATGTAGGGGACTATAGTAAATCTAAACAAACAAGCACCAAATAAATTGGCATATCCTCGAAATGCAGCTTTGAAAGCAGCCTATTCAATGAATACAAAGATAAGCTGACTATTGAATTCACTCGTGTCTGTTCCATTGAATCAATGAAAAACACTGTTTCCTGGCACCAAGCCTAATTACTGGGCTTTTCGATAATTACCAACTCCGCCTGTTTAAACTACGAGCACCCTTATTTAGTTTGACTTTAACGTTAATAAGTTTTAGCTAAATAATTTCTACTTGCGTCCTAAAGCGCAATATGCGATGAAGTTTGTTTCAAATAGTTAGTAAAAATATGATAACATAGGTATATCAGTTATGCATAAAATACAACTCATGAATGCGCAAATGAGCTCTTCTACGTTGGCTCTATCATCAAAAAATATATGTACTTGTTAAACTACTAGTATATATGTATTAGTTAAACTCATAGACCCACTTAGGTGCCGTAGACTAGATTTGATGTAGCTACATATTATATGATTTTCATCAAAATGAACATAAAATCGATACAGTAGGGATTTAGTTTTAAAACTTTGGCACGTCTCTGTCGCTTCGAACTTACCTGAAGCTGATTAAACCAGGTGTACCTTGAGCTTTATAAGTTTAATATTAATAAAAACCAATACGAGAGTTGGTCAAACTTTTTTAGATTAAAATTGATCAGAAGCAATATAGGAATAGGATAGGAAGCAGCCGTGTTGGCCGAGTGGGAGGTATCTCGACTTTCAATCTAAAACTCGTGGGTTCTAATCCCGGCATGCATCAATAGATTTTTCTTTTCGAAAAATGTATAATATGCGCATCAAAACACGTGCTTAAAACGGTGAAGGAAAACATCGTGAGGAAACCAGTTAGTATTATTTGCAACCTGTCACGTATGGAATGCTAACTACTGCAAAATGTGGGCATGTGCCAAATATAATGTTTGGACGTACCTCTGACTACCCCTACTAGACATATTCAAAGGATCTAAGCGTCTGGAGATCTGAGAGAATGTCTTTTTTTTTTGGAAATACTATAGGTACATACTCGTAGGTAAGTATGTTAACGAATTACAAGATTTAAATATTTATAATATGGGGCGGAAAGCTAGGTGTCTGCCCCAGCTTTGCACGGGTGTACATATGAAGATTAAAGCTATTTTTTTGATACATTATGTTACATTATTGAAAATTTGTGGGATCTATTTGATTTTTTTTAATAATTTTCAACTTTCTTTTTTTAGCTTTTTCCAGTAGTTTCCTTTACTTTATCCGGTACAAAAAAAATACAGTAGTGTAGATAACAATATAATCTCAAATAAACCATAAAATGGAAGTGGAAATACTTTATAATTCATGCTTTTTTTACGGGCGACCGGGCATCACACCAGCAGCAGTCGAGTCGACTTGAGTGACGTTTTAATGGACTCTTCCGAATGTATTCACGTTTTGGACCCATCGTTTCGAAAAAGCGAGGATTTTAGTTAAGAGTGTGGACGAGAAGATACTATTTTTTAAACGACTATAAAAAAGCAGGAATTTTGCAATTCGGCGGTTATTTTCAGGATTCCATACCAAAATGGTAAAACGAAACCCTTAGGTGCGACTTCGTCTGTCCGTCCATCTGTCACGCATTATTATTTAAGCAACTACTGAAGCTATAACATTTGGAAGAGTTATACTTACCTACGACATACTTTCACATTCATATTTGCAAGTAAAAACTACTAAATATTTTAATTTATATTAAACGATCTGAAATATCAAAAGTAGGGTCACTAGGTCATGTGGATTACCAATTTAAAGGGTTTGATTTACCCTTTGTATTATACATATATACCTACAGGGTAAAATTATACAGTGCTAAAATCACGAAGATTTTTATAAGTAAACAAAATGTTCTAATCTCACTTGAGCTCAAGTGAGATTTGAACCCACATCTTCCCTGTGTATTAGCCTGTCTCTACCTGTGTGTGTACTTTAATTGATTTTCTAGAACCAGAATTGTTAACAAGCTACCTACACGTTGGTACACTTTACTATAACAAAACCATTGAGATACAGCCCAAATCAGTCACCTTCCCAACGCCACTGAATTCCATGTCACGTAAAGCACATTCAAGAGTCGATAAAGACAAACCGTATTTTGAGGAGGGTAGGTAGGTACACACAGCTACGGTTGACCGCATTTTTGACATAATGTGGCATAATAATAATATGTTGGTAGGTATGTATTCTTACTAATAAAGCATATTCTGTATATCTTTAATCTATAGGTAGTAACAGTCCTATTAATAGTATTAAAAATGTACTAAAACTAAAGAGAATAAAAAAAACAATGAGGACATAACTAAATAGGTACTTTATTTACATTTGGGTTATTTCGATTCGACAAATGAGTCGATATAGGTACGAGTAGTTTTTCAACCTATGACCCATGCATATAAAGTAGAATTAAAAGAACAAAATTCAAGTGTAAATGTATTTGATTTAGCGATGTCCCTACGGTTCGGCAGACGATCGCGACACCGATATAGGTAGATAAGGCTGCGTGCACATTACCGTTCATCCGCTGCTAAGTGCATTATGTGGTTGCGGAAATCTCCTACCGTAAGCACTTGTCTACACGTTTGGCCCAATTACGTATCGAATAATAGGTTTTTTTTTATATATTTTTATTATCTATTTAGGATATGGATTCGTTTATTCGAAGTCGTAACTCATAGCATAAATCTTCTGCTCTAACCCACTTGATGAAGGTATAAGTACAACACACATTATAATGTAAACGTTCAAAGAAACGTAAATCCATATACTGTTCAAGATACTGACGAAATCAATCCACACTTTCGCAAGTTGTCTTGGGTCATCGTCTTTGTTTGCAGCTTTCCATCGTGGATGAATAACAAACTTGGCGTAAGTTTCATAAACATTCTCGTTCACAATAGCAACGAAATTCGGGATTGGTAACTGCTTCTTACATAGAAATTTCAGCAGGTATGTAAGAGCAACGCTAATAATTGTCATGAAAACCGAGCCGCGGTAATAGAACATGATCCTAGGCGGACTTTTGCTGTGCTTCGGTATGTCCATGCCTAACTCCGAAAGAAAATAAAAATGACATATCAAACTGTAACACGCAAGGTATACGCGATTGTCACTTCTCACGTCCAGAAATAATGAAGAAAGAGTAAGGACAGCTAGCAAAACCGACGGATATATCACTATAGCCGCATGGCCCTGTGCATGGCGCACCAGAGTGAAATATAGTTTTAATTGTCTCTGAGCGTCTTCAAACTCTTCCTGTTTAAAATCCATTATATTCCATTCCGCACCATACTCGGAGCCAATAAACGAAACACTATGCGAATCCACCATCAAACGAACTTTGTTCCCTGGCACAATTTTTGGTCCGAATTCTAAAGTGCAAATTTGCGTGTCATATGGCCAATCGTTCAGATCAGTAGCACACTTTGCTTTAAGCGATGTATAAGAAAGACATCCAACAATGCCGTCGCTGCTGATTCTACAAGTTAGACCCTGATAAGATTCAATCAAGTAACTTTCACCATGCAAGTCACTTATGGCATTGTACAGTTTGATGTTGGGCAGCCATAACTTAAAACCACTCTTCATAGTTTGATCGATACCGTCATAATCTTTCGGATCCCATTTTAGCTTCTCTTCTATATAGGAGTGGAAAGTCCACAGGCACACCTCGAATTCTTGTTCTACACTCAAGAATTTAAACGATTTCACAATGAAGTAAGCTCTGACATCAATGTGTTTGGAGCCATTGAACGGCTGCGGCGGCACGTCTGCGTCGTAATTGCTCATTATTTTCTCATTTAATCTTTCCTCCCAAACATTTTGCATGGATCGGTAGTCTATGGGACATTCATTGAGCTTTATGTAAGCTTGGCTTAGATGTAAAAAGAGTAACAGAGCGATTAGTTTCATCGTCGGATTGGTACTGAATTGGATTCCACGGCTAAACAGATATTTGATAAGTGTTACGCCCACAATTTTGGTAGAATTGTTTAGCTTATCGATTTATTTTGCCAGAAACTATCATCGGATATATTTGACCTCGGTTTATTAAGGCAGGAATGTTTTGAATACCTAGCTTCGTTAAACATAAACAGGTTTTGCTATTTATCTAGTTTGTTTCATTTCTATTGCCATACGTAATAGGTTCCTAAGGTTCAATCGTACTCAGCATATCGAAATTCTATTTACATAATAAAACAAACAGGGAAGAGAAAAAACCCTTATGTGCGGAGAAAGCCACCTATGAAGGTCTAGCAATGTCTGGAGCTGTTTGCTGCTCACCAATTTTATATGAAATGAAATAAAAACCGGCCTAGTGCGAGACGGACTCGCGCACGAAAGGTTCCGTAGCATTATCTAAAAAAAACGGCAAAAAAATCACGTTTGTTGTATTGGCCCATAAATATTTATTTTATTTTATTTTTTGTTATAGGGGCAACAGAAATACATCATCTGTGAAAATTGCAACTGGCTAGCTATCACGGTTCATGAGATACAGCCTTGTGACAGACAGACAGACGGACGACGAAGTCTTAGTAATAGGGTCCCGTTTTTACCCTTTGGGTCTAGAACGTCGAAAGCAATTTTTTTGAAATAAGTATGTATGCTATTATATATTCTTTAAGGCAGGAATGTTTTGAATACCTAGCTTCGTTAAACATATTATAAACGCGAAAGTAACTCTGTCTGTTATTATGTCTGTCTGTGATGTTACCAAACCGCTGGGCCGATTGTGATGAAATTTAATATAGATATAGTTTAAAGGCGTGGAAAGGGCATAGGCTAGTTAGGACTAGGCTTTTTGTTATCAAAATATTATTTTGTATTTAATTTCGATGTTCAACGATGAAAAATTAAAATAAAAAAATAAATAGGATCACGACTGTAATCCCCTAGTACGGTAGACATCCTCTCAGATCTCCAGACGCTTAGATCCTTTGAAGATATCTAGTGAGGGTAGTCAGAGGCACGTCCAAACATTATATTTGGCACATGCCCACATTTTGCAGTAGTTAGCATTCCATACGTGACAGGTTGCAAGCCCATCGCCGCTTATAAGAACACTAACTGGTTTCCTCACGATGTTTTCCTTCAACGTCCAACATCGAAAACACGTACTTACAGTACGTGTTTTCGATGCGCATATAAATTTTCGAACAGAAAAATCCATTGATGCACGCCGGGATTCGAACCCACGACCTCCAAATTGAAAGTCGAGGTACATCCCACTCGGCCAACACGGCTTTTTTAACGATGAAGTCATCGATTTCCTGAATCTACGCGAACGAAGACGCGGGTAAAAGCTAGTAGCATTAAAATTGCCGATTCAGCTTTCGAGGTTCGCCCAGAGAAGTTTTGCAAAAATAATTTCAATTGATTCGTTCATTATTAGTATACTCATACTCATATCAATAATTACTAAATAACCGAATCCAATAGCAGATCTAATAGTTATATAATATTTCTCTTGCTAATTGCTCCCAAAAGGAATCAAGGGATAGAGAAAAGTTGAGAGGAGTTAGAGGATTGGGAGTAGTTATATAAAATCTGTAGATTGGATCGGAGGCACACAGGTCGTGTCTCGCATGGTCCAGCGATCGACCTGGAATTTGGAATATTTTAGTAAAGGTATATGCTTTGGTTATGGTTCACTTCTGCATAAAAAAGTTATTAAAATTAACAAAGGCGCAAAGAAGTAGGTACCTATTTATGAAAATGTAATATAAAATAATTCTTATAAAACCGCAAAAGCTTACAAGAAACATTTCAAAAGTACAGACACAAAGAGGATTTTATTTCTATAAAAAGCCAAATCCTTATTAAAATGAGCTTTCACAAATGAAATGAAATAAAAGAAAATATATTTTGTTTATAATGTTATTAAGGTTGCAAAAAGCAACGACTGTATTCCCCAAGTAAAGGTAGACATTCTCTCAGATCTCCAGGCGAGGAATATATCCAAAGGTCCATCCATTTTGCAGTAGTTATGTTAAATTCATTACTGTATGGCCAGGATTCGAGCCCACAACCTTCGGATTTAAAGTTGAGATATCTACGACTAGGCAAACACGGCTACTAATATTTGAGTAGAACCAACACAGTGCTTGTAGGTAAGTACAGTAGTCGCTTCGCTGAATTGTTACAGGAAACAAGTTTTTTTTTGTTTCTGATCACAAAATCAACCTGTATAAATTAATAATGTAATTGTACAGTCCATTTCTGGTGAAACGTAAGTTCAGATATGATTTCATGTTCCTAACATCCGGCAAATATAAGAACAGATCTGGATCAACATTGTGTTTTTATATGTATGTATACATTACTTTTTTCTCAAGTCCTCAAATAGGACGATAGATATCAAGTGAATAAAAAATGTTCTTGTTACATAATAATATGATTGGCTTGCTAAGAGATAAAAAAAAACTCTGACAAATGAAAACAAGATATTATATAACGAACTATTTAAAAAAACATAAAACCCGATTGCTAAAGAATAATTAACAAAAAAATGTTATGGCTTCTTTTATGAGGGCTCCATATTAAAAAAAAATATTGAGACGAATCCAACGACATACCTCATAGACCTCATATGTTGTGATCCGTCAAGTCGTTTGGGATATAGAGCGTGCCAAAGAAATAGAACATACGAGCACATACATACGCTCAGTAAACATTACCTCCTCCATTGCAAGAATGTGACCTAAGGTAATAGGTATAATCTTCATTAGTACACTCGTGCGAAGCCGGGCGGACTATAAGAATTAGAAAAATAAATTTTTATCTCTCAACAAACGTTTAAGTACATACATAGATAAACATTGGCTTCTCAGAAATTGAGTAAATGAGGGTAAACAGCTTATTGTTTCATGTCGCGAACATTAGAGGGAGTATGGCCCGGGGCGATTTACGAGGTCGAAGGACCTCGCCTTATCTCCAATATTAAAGATTTCATTAAATCATGCCTTGCCCGCAATAAAACAGTTTGATACCGCACTTACGTCGTAAGGAGTCGGGTGACCGAGTTAATGACGTATAACATTTTGACCCTTGGAGTGTGGTGTAAGAGACGGAATAAACGATCATTTGACGAGCGAGGTGGGCGAGTACCCAGTTGTGCAAGGCACGGAGTGCAGGTTCAATTCCCGTGATCTGAAACAATTTTTCAAGTCTGATAGTTGTTACCCGTAGGTACTTAATTACTTTTTTTCATATTTTGTATTAAAAGCTTTTATTTAACTTGCCATGTATGTATGTAACTATGTATCCATGTAACTATGTTTGTTAAGGTGGAATCTTGCAACTCAATTTTGAAGCAGTTGTTATCTTCGACCGATTGAGATAAAATTTGTACTTATGTAACTTCGGTGACAATGCAATAATATAGTAACAGTGAGCTGATTTGATGATGGAGTCAGGAGCTGTTCAACGAAACTCCTCAGTAAATAGTCTGATTGAGATAAAACTTTGCATACCTATCAATCTCCAATGACAATATAAAGTTATGGTACTAGCGAGTTGATCTGATGATGGAGCTCAAATGTAGCTATAGGAACTCCCTAACTACACAACATAACCACGTCGTGTTTGGGCTCGTTGGATTTGTCTTGACGAGTACTAAAGCTCGATTTTAAAAATAAATAAAAAAAAAACTTATTTTATTTTCTGTATATTTGTTCGATCGATCGAACGTTACAGACAAATGTGGCAGACGTTGCCCAGCTCTCCTTTCTTATAACTTGGGCTAACAAATCTAACAGTAACAGCTAGGGATTTGCAAGTAGGATCTACCAGTCGTCAAGATTATTTAACTACGTAAAGATCCTAGTCCCTTGCAATAAAGTTTAAATTCCTCCAAATCCCAGGTTTATGACCCTACGTCTTGCTCGCAAATGGTCAGCGATGATCGCATATCAAATAGCAAGTACCTACCTACCTATATAAATAAGTAGATTAGGTATGGAAATATACATGATAATGTATGTAGGCCTTGAAATACACACTTACAAAGTTTACATGATGATGACCTCATGAATAATGTCCATTATACAACTAATTTAGGAAGTACTTGTTTGAAAGCACATAGATACTGGATATTCATGAAGTGACTACAAACTTGGAGTCGATTGTCAGTTTCACAAGTACCTACACCTTTTTTTATAACGGGTGGAAGCTGCAACCATCTATCTAGTTATATTAAGGATGTCGCTGGATTTCGTGACACAGATACACCTATGTTGACTTTCACCAGTGCTGATACCAGAAGGTTAATATTCTTTAGCATAAAACTTTTAGGTAGAGTCCATTATACTCCAAGTTTCTACCAACTTTTTCGCTGCCCACTCTCATTTCCTGTCACGTCTCACACAAAACAAATAAGCATCTTAGCCACGTCAAAGATACTTTATATATTAATTAATACGGGGCATAATCCCTAGGGAACCCTTATCCGAAGACGGCCCTTGCCGTAGCTTGAGGGTAGTACAGAGTACCGTGTAATAATTATCAATGGACCCTTTGGGCATTACCTCTATACCTTTCATTCTATTTGCATTTTACAACTTCGGACCTTTTATGAAGTTCCCGATTTAATTTGGTGAAAAATAAAGGGGTTGGTTAACACGTGGTTTTGCGGCCTCTGATGGGGTGAATGTGTGGTCGTTCGAGTAATTGAGAAATTTTGTTGCAGATATTTTTAATATCATTTTGGAACTTTAATAGTCTGCGAAGACTAAACTAATTGCTTCACAAAAGGCGATATCGTTATCCTGCTCTCTAAAATAAGTCCTACTGTAAAATCCAATTAAGTTTACGAACCGAGGCAGGAATCTGATTAAATTCATACAAAAGGTTAGTAAAATACACTGCGATCTGTATCGCAGGAAACCTCAGCGCCACTCAATGCAAAGGTATTTCCAATTTACTCTTCAATCCTTCCATTTTCCAACTCCGGGAAATTTTATTACACCCGTCTCTTTCGTGTAGCCTAAATTATGATGTAAGAAAGAGACGGGCTATGAAGGATTGGAGCCATCTCATGAGGCCGGGTTAATTTCCATCGGCCCGAGGCGATGTCTCTTCACCTTTCATACGTAAATTGAAAAGGTAACTTTAACTATTTGCTACTACGCTCCGTATAATTGCAATTTTAAATTGTTATTTTTTTTAATATTTATTATAAAATTTGAAAACGATTTCGTTTTAAATATCACGAACAGATTATTAAATTTTGTTAAGAGATTGAAGTTGTTTCGTAAGTTATATCATATTTTTGTGGTCTGGTATCGGTAATAGCTAGATAGTAATATAACTGCATAATAGCTATCAAGTGGTACGCACTTTATTTTACTCAAACACTTACGTAAAAATAGGTTAAATACCAAACATTTATAACTCAATAAGTATACAAAACCGTTTACAGCCCAATCTTTAGGTTATTCAAACAACGAATGATCTCCTAATATACTGTCGAAAACTTGCCTGTTTTCCTTTAAACTTGCCACCAAATTGAATAAACATAATAAGCACCACCACTAAAGCCTCAGTGACCCGTGTCAGACCCTCTCGAGCTAATTTGAAAGTTATGCGACGCAGATCAGCTGATAATTACCTATTGGATAGACGGACACGAGAAGGGTTATGTACTGATTTAGAAATATCAATAACTAGCAGTCCGCCCCGGCGTCGCACGGGTGTAATAATGATATTTATGGCAATTTTTTTTACACTTTGGGTTACATTATCGAAGTTTTAATAGGGATCAAAGTCAAAGTCAAAAATCATTTATTTCAATAAAATCACAAGGATCACTTTGAAACGTCTTAGGAACTAGATGAAGCTACGCCGATTCCACGCGACCAAGCCTAGAAGAATCAGGCAACAAACACGGCTTGGGGTCTACCTTTTTTTTAATGATCCTTTTCTTAAAGCTATGTAGAGCTCCAGTGTGATGCCAATCGAACAAGGTGAAGGCTTCATAAAAAAGGGGCATAACACTTATTTGCAATAAGAGACTTGATTAGACTTTAAAGTAATAAATGAACGTGATTACGCGATAAAGCTATTTTGTACAAAATTTAGTTTCTATGAGTAAAGAAGGCACTCGTAATGTAAGCCTTCAAAAACATTTAACAGCCCGTTAATAGAACAATGGTGCTTCACATTTAGTAAATTCGAAACAATTCGAGTTGGGCCTGCGCCGACGTGGAGTGGCGTTGAGTAGGAGCCTACACTGAGATGTGACTTCCTGAATATATAGTAGTATAGAAGTACGAATTTACATGTGTAACTGACAGACCGAGTAAAATGAAAGAGTTATAATCTGTAAACTTAGAGAATTGATATCTTTATTGTACGACATAAAAACTAAACCGGTCAAGTTTGATTCAACTCGTGCACCGAAGGTTACGTGAAAGGAATACCTTTCGTAGCAAAACGTAGCTTCGTAGCAATTTGCCTTTCGATTTATATTTTTCTTATTTTTTTTTATGTGATTGTTATCATCTCATAAACGATGATTATTACTTAAAATAGAAAGCACAACCTAAATAAAACATTGACTTTTAAAACAAGAAACCCTCTTATAGAACTTGCGTGATTTTAAATATTTATCAAGCAAGATGCAAACAAGAACAAACGGTCAATTACAGCTGAAGCGCGCTTCAGCAACAGAGGTCATCGACATTATCGTTACTCGGAAGGTCGTGCCGAATGCAAAGCAGCTTGACCGCCCATAAAACTTGATGTTATTGCCCAGTGCCTTTTCAATTAACTTCGCCTTAGAGCTAAATCCGTGTCTTGGGAGGTAGTTATTTGAGGGTTTAAAAGTATGAGGTAAGCAGGTAATCCCAGGGAGTCCCACCGAAGCCAAAAGGTAGTCGAGTAACTACATATCGGAATGTTACTAGGTATATAATAATATTACCACAATTAATACAAAAGCAGAAAGCTACTTTATTTTGCTTAAACTATAAACACGTGCTCTAAACGGTGAATAAAAACATCGTGAGGAAGCCAATTAGTATTCTTATAAGAGGCGTTGGGCTTGCAACCTGCGTACCACTATCACGTTTGGAATACTAACTATGTACTTCAAAATGTTGGGTATGTGAAAAAAAATAAGTTCCGCTTACTACCCCTTTTTAGACATCTTCAAGAATTTGAGTTCCTGAAGATCTGAGAGAAGGTCCATACCGAACCACCGAACTTGGAAATAGGAGTCGTGATCATATTTCATTGTATTCACCTTTTTTTCCTATTTTTTGTGTCTTATACAAGAAGTTTTATGTTAAAAGCCACAATTCAGAGGAAACGTTCTTCAGTGAATACCTATACATTTTTTTGCCTGCTTTTGTTATTACAAAACAGAAGCTATATTTTCTCATGAAAAGGAAATAAAACCATAAACCAACATTTTTCGTCATAACTTTCGAGCCCGTGACGCGGGTATGTAATAACAAAATAATTCATTTCAGAACAGAGCGTACGAAATTTTGAATGAAGCTCGTTCCAATCGAGAAATACCTTCGACCAAATAAACTCAACAAAGAGCCCGCACACTGGGTCAGGTGGAGTTTGTTCATATCTGAAAGGGCCGAAACTTCATTCGAAAACCACACTTGATCCATTGTAATAAGGTCCATCGATGATCTATTCATTAAAAGGTCCAGCAATATACCACGTTATCCGAATGTTTCCACAGTTTTGTTTCTGTTTGTTTAGGTCTGAAGTTCAATTTCATTAGGTCTCGGACAAATACAGCGTTTTATGAGAGTTGTTGAGTTTTTTGCTAACAGACAATTTTTCGAAACTCTTTAAATAAAGGAATTCAAAAGTTGGTTTTGACCGGATTTTGGATGTTGTTTGGGCTGTTATAAACTAATCCGGCGCATGTGGTTAGCTAATCCTTAAACCCGGAACAGGAATGGTTCAAAATATTTAAAAATATCATGCGGACAGCAAGCCGATGCGTTTTGTAAAGAAGAACTATAGGAACTTTTATTCTTAACTGTTCGCATCGGCTTCGCACTGGTGTAGTACTAATAAAGTTTTTTTTTTTAATACCTTAGTTTATATTATTGCAATTTTCGTAGTGATCATATGGATATTTTTATTTTTTTTTATTTTTTTATAAAATATATCCTATTAACTCACTGATAATGTAGCTTTTGATATGTAAAATAATTCGTAAAATTGATTCAGTACTTTTGTAGTTTATTCATTACAAACAAAAATATTTTGTCTCTTTATATTAGTAGTGTAGACAAGCTTTAAAGTTATATTACAGTTTTTATATAATTTGAGAGTACATGAGTATCAAGCAGCGTCAAGCTACGACTGCTAAAGCTCAGCAGTTCATTAATAATGCCGTCAGTTACTCGTATATGCTCCTATATGGCGTAGCGTATAAATGAAATCTAAAAGAGCCGGTGACAGACATCAAGCGGCGCTCTCGTGAAGTGTCTATAAACTACACTTTACGAGTGTCGAGAGTGCGGGGACTACTACGAAATTCCTCTGACAGGGAAAATAAATAGATTACTGTTTTATGATGATGTATTTTTACCATACAAAACATGAGCATGTGTTAAATGTAGTGTTTGGACGTGGTGCGGAGTACCCCTAATTTATTAAGTGCGCCTAGATATATGTAGAATTTCTAAATATTTAGGTATATCTTTTGTTGATCATGTTTCTCATCGCGTTTTTTACTCTCTGAAAAAAATAAAAATTGTCTACTGAATAACAAATCAAAATCTTCTACAAACAGCGGCAAGTATTTGCCTCGATAAAAGGAAGCATTAAAAAATAAATAAAATGTATACAATCTGCTAGCGAACCCCAGATTTTACAAGCTCTAAAAGAAAGCTACCAACCCCAATTTTAGTAATAATAATCAAAGCTCCTCATTTTCACAGTAGAGCTTCGCCAAAGTTACAGCCACTATCAAATGCCCCATAGGTATAGTAGGTTTGTATCTACAGTTAATGCACTAAGAGACATGTGTATCTTAGCTAAGATGCATTATGAAGTGGCTGTAAAGCGCTGCATTGCGATGTTTCGACCGTGAAATTGTTACTTAGCTTGCAAAGTAGTGAGTACCCCGAGGGAAATAGCAAATTATGTAGAAATGTTTGCAGTCTGATGAAACAGGTTGAAAAAAACTATTGTATCCAACCATAGTTTTTGCAGCCACTACAAAAAAAGAAATCTTTTAGTCTACTCTTTTGAAAAAAGTAAATAATATTCAATAAAAAGTCATTTTTGTCGTCTAAATACAAACACTTGCGATACTGACTGACTGACTACTAAACCACTAGTCCTAGAAAATTTATATTTGGAGTGTGAATTTCTTGTAATGTCCTACACATGTGCACTAAGAAAGAAATTTCCAAAATTCAACTACTAAAGGGGTTGCAGCGAGGGGTTGAAGTCTGTTTGAAAATAACTCGACGTGAACGAAGCCGCGTCCACTAGTTTTAAATAAAACCGTGTTTTATAAAGGTATTTTTTAACACGTAAACACGTAGTACCTATAGTAGTAGATTTTACTAGTTGTACCTGAAATGGACGTTGTCTTTATGCCCTCAGTTTACAGGAGCTATCTTTTTACACCCTTATAACAAAGTTTGCTTTTAATTTTAGTCTAGGAATGAATAATATTTTCCAATGTTACATGTTTAAATAAAATACATTATTATTTTCTACAACACTGGGACTGTTCTGTTTAGGACAGGAACCCTTGCAGTCAACAGACCTAAACTTTAATAATTACATTTTAAAAACTAAAAAAGGAGAAGTGCGCTCTAACGAGTCGAATTGAGAACCTTATTTTTTCGTCGTTTGAATAAAGTAATGAATAATAATGATTGTATTGCTGTAGCTGTGTCAAGACACATGACAGTTTGACGGTACCTCATTGCGCAAGATACGAGCTCTAATCAACGGTAGTAGGTACATTCCGGACCCGCGAGCGTTACGTAACTCATAAAACAGAAATCGCATTAGCAAAGGGTTGGCTGCGGGCGTTTGACGCGCCACTGTTGTGGTGACGCGGGAGCTGGCTTAAAACACAGGCGGTATATCCTCATACAAATCCACCAATCCTTTAGCTTCAGCTCTCTTCTTAGTCACCCCGTCATATCGTCGACAACGCCTCTCCTCTTGTGAAAAAGGCCCCTGGATCTTCCCATTCTTAAAAATCTGCTCATCGATCAAAATCCTCTGTCTACCTGAATCTGAACGCCTAGAGATCTGAATATGTCTACTTTACTTGGGAATTAGTTTTAATTTTTTTTGTAACGGGTGGATAGCTGCAACATCGGTCGAATTTAGACAATACCTAACAAGGGCCATTAGTGCCTAACTATATAGAATCTTAGAATAGAGTTAATGATTCTTTAATAATTTGTCTAAATTTAAAAGCTGTGGCAATGAAAATCAGCGGGTAAAGATCGATTATTACGCACTAAGTCTGCCGGTGGCCGACCTATCTTGAGTTATTTGGCTCAACCTACTCTCTTGGCTCGCCCCACACCGAGTGGTCGCTCGTAAACAGTTTACGACGCGCTGCCAGCGGTCGAGATTAAAATCATGCATTTATTTTATTCGTCATTATTCCCAAATTGCTGCGTAGCTCCGTTGGCAAGCCTCTCCGCTTGAAAAATTAGATTGTTGCAGCTGAATTTAAATATTTCAGTCGCGTGATAAATTACAACGAGACTTTATACCTACCCGAAAATTATTTATTTTGATTCGTGATACAATAAGTCTAATAATAAATTAAACAAAAGTAGCTGTAGCGAAAGAGGTCACACAATAAGGATTTCCAACAAAACAAAATAGAATAAGCGTATTTTACCCACCTAATGTTTTACAAAATTTTACTCAGTGAAATAAAATTTTAAGCTAATAGTTTTTTATCGTCAGGATATACCTTAGCTTTATGTGAACTATAACACTTGAGTAGGTATTACAAATACATAGTGTTGTTGGACTTTTAAATTGATAAATAATTCATTCACAAAGCAATTTAGTTTAGTAAGTAAAGTATTAATTATTTGCCTGTAATAGGCTACTTGGCTCATAACTAATTTCATACATTAAATGAGTATTTGCTACAGTATTAAGCGTATGAAAACAAAATATATCAATTGTAATAATTAATAGCGCAAGATAATTTAGAAACCCAATTTTAAAAATGTGTTTTTAATTTTTAATTTGAAACGCCAAAAATGCTGTCGGCCATCGTGTGACGTCATACAAAGTGATAGTGATAAAATAACACAAGCACTTTAGTATTTTGTTTACTGACTTGGATAACCTAAAAGATGTATTACAAAAATAACGAATAGTTTATGTACGTTGCGTAGGTAGGTACTTCAATCAAAGGCATCTTCACAAAAATAAATTTGAGTTACAGTCGATAAAGATTCAGAATCCCTCTGAGCAAGTAATAACCATGTTTTGCGTAATTATATTGGTTTCACTAGGCACTGTAATCCACAACTTTCCTGGGGTCTTTAACGATATGTATTTTTGCATTCTCGGACAATGCAATAACGAGAATTACTGTAGTTTTCTTGTAAACTAGTAAAATTCATATATTTATTTTAAAATTTAGGGAGGTTCTCCGTGTTTATATATGTCACACTAGCCGACCCGTGACAAACGTTGTTCTGTCAATTTTTTTTTGTAATAATTACTTAGGAAAAAGCAATTTCAGGCAGCTTCCAATTTTTTACAAACCTTGTACTAATAAAATAATTTACGAATTTTGGTAGAATGCGTATCATTAATTAGTCAAAACTGCGTTGCTATGACGACTAAATGTTTTTAGTCTGTGATGTCAGATTTGTTGCACACCAGCGCCATCTATACCAAAATCCCCCGTAAGTTCCCCCTTATCTACATCTACAGCAAATTTCAACTTAATCCGTTTTGTCGTTTAGGCCTGATTGATGAACAAACATACATACAAACTCACAAACTTTCACATTTATAATATTATTAGGATTTAGGACCTACTTGAGAAAAGAGTCAACTAGCCTATTGTTTCTACGTTATTTATATAATTATTTGCCTAAATTTTCTGGCAGCTTTAAAACGATGTCTTAATTCGTAGCCGCGGGCAAAAGCTAGTTTATAATATCAACTAGTTTTTGCCCGCGGCTTTGCTCGCGTTAAATTCGGGGAACAACAGTTCCCCTTTCTTGATATAGAACACAGAATAGAATGCAGAAGAGATCTCGCAACAGAACACTACTTCTAATAACACTAATGTAGACGATATTATATGTCGTTGCATTTGGGGATAGAATGGAATGTAAAGATTCTGGGCATTGAACGCGCACGCGAACATGCTACATACAATTGACCATTGGAGAAGCATGGTTTTTCTTAGTTGACCCCGGCTACCTTTAATGTTTGCCCTTGCGCTTTAGGGGGTTGGGGGAAGATTTCAAAAAAATCTTGATGCAAGTATTTTTCGTTTATAACAAAGAAGAGTCTGTATACCCATTTTCAGCGATTTACCTGGAAAACTGAAGAAAGTCCCGTACGATCTATCACCCCCTCTTTCAGGGGTTGGGGGCAGCTTTCTAAAAAAGAAATGATAAACGTATTTTTCTTTAGTAACAAATAGTCCGCAAACCAATTTTTGACTTTCTACCTTGAATACTGCGGAGTCCAATACAAAATTTCACCCCCTCTTTTAGGGATATCTGGGCAGATTTCCATAAAAAAAATTAATTCTCGTATTGGTCATTAGCTACAAAGAGTCCGCATACCAAGTTTTAACTTTCTGCATTGAAAATTGCTGAATGCTCCATACAAACTTCCACCCCTTATTTTAGGGGGGTGGAGGAATAAAAAGAGACAAAAAGTGGCCTATGTTACTTCAACTATCTCTACATAAAAAAATCACACCAATCCGTTGCTCCGTTTTGACGTGAAAGAAGGACAAACAAACAAACACACTTTCACATTTATAATATTAAATTATTAAGTAAGGATAAAATATATTAATTATCAAAAACTATTAATTCACTCTCCGAAAAAACACAAAATCAGAATTAATTGGCCATTATATTAAATACCTACGTCTACGTAGGTACTTTTGGAAGCCGATGATAAGAGTCGGTTTCCTCTTGCAAATTCGTTTCTGGGAGCTCAAGGTTCATGAACTCAAATCAGCAATGATAAAAACGAAAAGTCGAGTAATGAACCAGTGAAATATGACATTTTATTACGAGGTTGCGATTTTCATAGGCAGTTTATTCGAAAAAAACGTACATAGTAGGTACCTACATACAAATTTAATTCCTAATTGCTATTTAGATTTTGTTTGAGCATAGAATAACATGTGAGAATAAAGTTGAAGTAGTTTGAAAAACCTTGACTTTTAGTTTAATTTGACTAATTCATTGACTCATGCAAATTCGAATCGAACAATAAGATAGTTGTTATTCGTGATTTAATTTAAATCAAATTAAGCTACCAACAAAATAACTTTTTATAATTTATAACAGCGAGCGAAGCGAGCGCAGATCTCTGAATCAATTTGGACGCATAGGAGTTTGTGTGCTTGTCCGAACATAACAAACCAACCGTTTATCCAAACTGCATGAAATTGCAGGTGAATAGGTTGTAGTACTATCAAGATTTGCTAACTTATAAATTACCTAATTCATAGGAGTCGAACGAGAACAAACAATAAAAGAAACAAATTGGTCACCTGCGCCTGCGCTATTTGAATCTAACCGTATAGAATTGTAATGCTACTGATAGATTGAAAACCTCAAGCCAAATCCTACTACATGCAAGCCAACATGATGAAGATGACTGCTTGACTGACAGCCAGACTGATAATCTATACTAATAATATAAAAAGGAAAGATTTGATTGTTTAATGTTTGTTTATATCGAATAGGCTCCGAAACTACTGGACCGATTTGAAAAATTATCTCACCATTAGTAATAAACTAATAAATAACTAATAAACTAATATTTTCAAAAATATTAGGGATCCGTATGAAAACTTCGATAATGTAATCCAAAATGTGAAAAAAAAAACCTTTTATTGCGTTTGCTGCGGAAATTATTGACAATAGAGCAAAGTGATGTACTACAGTTTTAAAGAGGACATCAATATCTACAAAAAAGTATGCAATACTATATGTCTAACTATTAGGGATCCGTATGAAAACTTCGATAATATAACCCAACGTGTGAAAAAAATTCTTATATCGCGTACGTTGCTGAAATTGTTGACAATAGAGCAAAGTGATGTACAACAGTTTTAAAGAGGACATCAATATGTACAAAAAAGTATGCAATACCATATGTCTAACTATTAGGGATCCGTATGAAAACTTCGATAATGTAAGCCAACGTGTGAAAAAATACAAAAAAATCTTTATATCGTGTACTCTGCGGAAATTGTCGACAATAAAGCAAAGTGATGTACTACAGTTTTAAAGAAGACATCAATATCTACAAAAAAAGTCTGCGATACTAAATGTTTTATTAGGGATCCTTATGAACAATTCGATAATGTAACCCAAGGTGTAAAAAAATTACCTATAATATCATTATTACACCCGTGCGACGCCGGGGCGGACTGCTAGTCGACAATAAACTAAGCGTTTTTATTTCAATGGTATGAAAGTATCTCTAAAAATTCAAAAATTCTTGTTGAAAATGTTTTACTTCCTTAAATACCTACTTACAAACTTAAAACTTGGGAAAAATATTATTCAAAGTAAATAAAGTTATTTTATTATGCTTATCTAAACTACACCTAGAAAGGATGTAACGGGGTGTCAACGTTAACATGGAAAATTGCCAACGCGACAATGTGCAATGCAAACCTAAACTTGGGATAAATACCAAAAAAGCAAGCAACATAGCAACAGGGTTTTTCAAACTAAACGAAGAGTTATCTCTTCGTTCGTTTTTATGGGGTGATGAAGTTTATAGGCAAAATTTGGATACCTTATTTTACATTACTTTTTTTGAAAATAATATAATAAATAACCCTTTGTTTCTCGCTAATAATTTCTAGTTTTTTACTTAATTCAGTACACACTAAAATACTTTTACCTCTATATCAATAGTTTAGATGTATGTACTTAATAAAAACCACTAACGTTCGTAAGTACAATCGTAGGTATAATGTAGGTACCATCACTGAAACAGAGTTGCAAGCGGAGACAGCTAGTTACGATATTATATTTCACACGTCCAGGTTAGCCAGTTTATATTAATTAAGCTAGGAGCGCGGTCACGTACGGAACAAAGTAGATTATTTGCGGACACCCCTGCAAGCTTCATTATACCATTCGTGTTCTTTTCCTTATTGTTTCGTAACGTTTTCGATTATTGTGCTCTTGTCAACTGGCAACACCACTTATACTCGTAGATATATTTATATACTTAGGTACTTTTGAATAAAATTAATGACATTTACATAGAAGAACTAATAAAAGAACCAACTATGTATCTATTCCTCTTATGTAGTTATGCATTTAAATAATGTCTTGACTAAACGATTGGCATCTAAGCAATTTTAATGTTAAGTATATTTTGATTTTTGAAGTAGGTGCCTTGAAGTAGATATTCGTACCTATATTTAAAATTATAAATTGGATAATATTTGAATTTGCTTTCATAAAATATTGTAATTGTAATGTACCTCAGTGATATACATGCATGCCTTTTTAAAGTTCATTACAGTAGATACCTACTATCCTTAAAATAATCATCATCACTACATAGTATAAAGCAAAGTCGCTTTCCGCTTCCCGCGTCTATATGTATGTATGTTTGCTTATATCTTTAAAACTACACAACGGATTTTGATGCGGTTTTTTTTAATAGATAGAGTGATTCAGGAGGAAGGTTTATATGTATAATAACATGCTACCCGTGCGAAGCCGGGGCGGGTCGCTAGTTAAGAATAAAATAAACTATCGCGAAAACAATTCCGTGTACATCTCACGCAGACGCAATAAATAAGGCCCCCTGCAGACTAGCGACCACGAAGGTACAAAGAGTATCGTTAGCCGCGCGTCCGTCGTCACAACAGGAAGCGGGAAATCATTCGCCGGCCGGATGTGAACGGAGACGGCGCGCACGCCCTAAAACTACCCAACGTAAGGGACGTATTCAAGGGAGAAAGGTTGAGTGTTGAGTGTTGTCTTTGTGGTCAGCTCTGTAGCTAAAATGTATGATTCGATAATGTAGACAAGTCAGACAGAGTTTTAGACAAGCCTGCTCTTCGAATGGCGAAAAGGCAATTTACTACGATTATTAAAAAATAAAATGCTCGTCTTCACTATTTTAGCTGGATTAAAAATATTATCGAAAGTACCAGGTGAGCAGAACTTGATAGCAGGTGAATGAACTTATAACCCGTCCCTTGCTTTCAAATTTGATCTTACTCCTAGTAACTTATGCTCGCCTAGTTATTGTTCTGCAAATTCTGGCGTAATCGGTATAAAGATTTAAGGTATTATACCCCTGACTCCAACCTCGTCTTCTATTCTGCCATTTTGCCGCCATTCAATTAATCTCATGCCGAAAAAGTTTAACGATAAATAATATTCAGAGGGGTGCCATATTCGGCACTGAAAGAGTCTTTGTTTTTAAGATGAATTGAAAGATTCATAATAGTCCTGCTCGGAAGTTTTTGATTTTTATTTTAATTGGATGCTTTGAAATAAACGAGAAGGTTTTCCTATATTTTCAATTTTAATTATGATGAGAAACAAATTGCCTCTAAAATGTTACTCTTGAAAAAGCACGTACATAATAGAAATAAAGGTGACTCAAATTGTCCGATACCGATACCGATACCGATAGGTTCAGTGTAACTTAGTAATTATTATTTACATTTAGTTAAGAAACTTAATAGTGATGCATAGTGACTTCGACATAAAGAAAGCATTTTACGGTAGATCTTTTAAGAAAAATCTTTGTATAAATGTAGGTACGCTGTCTTTATCGTGGTTTTATAAATTTTACACTTAGCAAATGTCCGGATACCTTTCTCCGTCGTAGGTACATTTCACCGTCGGCCGGACACTGCGAGCCTTCGTCAGGGAAGAATTATTTTCTGTAAAAACGCTCCTACCATTTTACAAAACTTAGCTTAGTTGTGTGGTCCAGTTTTCCGGACCATGGTTAATTATTATTATTTAGTTTTATTATAACTTAATTACTTTTTAAGTTCTAGAGTGGATAGTGCGTCAACCTATATACCGATTATATAACTTACTAGCCGACCCGTGACAGACTTTGTCCTGCCCAAATTTTAATAGTCGCTAAAAAAAACACTTTCAGGAAACTACAATTTTTTTCCCTATAAATAAACCTTGTCCTGGTAAAAAAAAAATACGAATTTTGGTAGAATGCGTATCATTCAGTAGTCAAAACTAAAGTAAACTTTATTTATTCTGATTTTTTATCTACATACTACAGCAAATTTAATTTTAATCCGTTTTGTCGTTTATTTTTCAAAGTTCAAAATTCAAAGTTCAAAGTTTTTATTGCTTTCATGTGTACATTAAGGTCTTATAGGTATTTAAATAAGTACGGTATCAACATGAGCCCGGGTAGGGCATTGCAAATTTATTAGGAAACAAACATAGCAGCCTTATCACTAACTTTTTTATAATATTAATTAGGTGGTACGAATAATTTGTTCAAATTGAAGTTAAGTGAAGAAGACACAATTGACTATACAAAAAAAGCTATATACTTTAAAGCATCATCCTACTAATCCTAATCCTAATAATATTATAAATGCGAAAGTTTGTGAGTTTGTTTGTATGTTTGTTCCTCAATCAGACCTAAATGACAAATCGGATTAATATGAAATTTGCTGTAGATGTAGATATAATGCCCGAATAAATAATAGACTACTTTAAAAAATGAAAAACATCCCAAAAGCGATAAAAATGCAAAAGGGAGGATTTCTGTATAGATGGCGCTGGTATGCAACAAATCTGACATCACAGACTAAAAACATTCAGTATTTTCTATTCGATTATTGAAATTTGACAGGACAATGTCTGTATAATATGAAAAACATCCCCAAAATGATAAAAAAACGCAAAAGGGATGATTTTGGTATAGATGGCGCTGGTGTGTAACAAATCTGACATCACAGACTAAAAAAATTCAGTCTTTTCTATTCGATTACAGAAATTTGACAAAACAACGCCTGTCGCGGGTCTGCTAGTAGGTACCTATTTTATATGCGAAAGTTTGTGAGTATGTATGTATGGATGTTTGTTACTCTTTCTCGTAAAAACTACTGAATGGATTTTAATGAAACTTTACAATAATATAGCTCATTCATCAGAATAAAACATGGGCTATTTTATAACCGACTACGATAAAAAGAGGGTATGTTTTTACGCGATAAGTATTACAAGTCGGAAAAAAAACTGCCTCTGAGAGCTATCTTAGCATGCGCTGCCTAAACTGTTGGAGATACACGAAAATAATGTATCGTAGGATTGTTTGCCTTAAAGTTCTCTGTAAGTTGTAAATAAAAGTCCGTGACAGCATACATCTACCTTTTATGTGAAAGCCGTTATATCCAAAATAGTGAGCTATTAATACAATAAAAAATTGGATACATTATTACAATGCACATTTTAGTTTTAGAATATTTCTCTAATTCTTATCAAAATTGATACATCTATTGCTTTTAGTATTTAATGTAGATAAACTTAGTAATATTATAATTCCAAAAGTTTGTTGAGTTTGTTTGTATGTTTGTGCCTCAATCACGCCCAAACTACATTACGGATTTAGTAGAAACTTAGAACATGTATAGCTCATCCCTGGAATAGACACTTTTTATCCATATTACACGCGAGCGAAGCCGCGGGCGGAAGCTTGTAATTAATAAACTCCCCAATTAGACACACGTGACACATTACAATGAATGACTATTTAATTTTAATGCACTGTACGTTTATAATAAATAGATTAGATATTCAGAACTATGATTATCATTATATTTTAGCGATAAGACCGCCCATTGTAGGTACATTTTTGTTTGTTGCTACATATTATTTGCTTTCTTTGTGTGCAATAAAAAGTTTATCTATCTATCTATCCTCAGAAAAACCAGAATCACCAACTACTTTAGTAATCGATTCCTGTTAAGTAAACAACACAGTTCTACTTTTTCCTGCTATTTATATCCCAAAGAGACTTCACAAAAATCTCGCTCGATTCTAGAATGTTTGTAAACAAACGGTACCTAATGTCTCGACGAGGACAGACATTTTTCATCATTTACTCAGCCATAAGCGGTTTACTTTTAACGTAGAGATGCACTATAATTTTAAAATTTATCAGATAGAGGTACTTTTTAATGGCTTTTTAGTCTTCTCTTTAGCTTTCACAGTCTACAAGAAACCCTTATAGTTTCGCCATGTCCGTCCGTCCGTCCGTCTGTCCGCAACTTAGATCAGAGACTATAGTGCTAGTACCTAAGCTGTAATTTGACATGTCTAAGTATATACATATCAGTAATGTCAACAAAATCGTAGAATAAAACCTTGATAAACATTTTTTTTAGGGTAACTCCCCTACCCAATGTTGGGATGTTTTTTTCTTGTGCGGGATATCGTTACATAGGTCATTAAAAAGTATGGATGGTTTGTGAAAACAACTTTTCGATTAATGGATTCGTTTGTGAAATATTAAGCTTCAAAGTGCCAATTTTTGTTAAGTCGAGTGTGTCGTCGTCGTCGACGTCCTTAAAAGGAAAACCTATTCGGTGCTATTAATAAAAATTTACTTATCCAAAGATCATCTGAGGTTACACCAAGACTTGTTAATACCAGCTTTTTGTAACCAACTCCATTTCTAATCCTTGTTTATTAATATTGAATTCGACTAGTCCAAACGTAAGCGTTGGACTAAATTTAATCCTGCGCTAGTCTACGTTTATTAATGAGACGGATTGGGTTTGGGGTTGGGGGAGTGAAAAAATTCACGGTAGTAGTACAAAAATATACCGAAATTAAAAGCAAAACTATCACAGCTAAATAGGCGTTACAAGTTTACGAGTAATAGATGTAATAGTCAACCAACTTATAAAATGTAGGTACTTGAAGAAGAAATAATCATTTTTTTAGTACAAATACCATTGAAAATTACTTCTAACGTTGTTAGCTGTGTAAACTACGAAACCCTACGCACGAACTTGGCCGGTTTTATTTTAGAGCTTTTCAAAAATGCTTCTGTCTTGTTTTCATGAGTGTTATCAATAAGAGTTAGCATTTAAAATTGTATAATAAATTCTCGATAATAAACTTTGAGTTTCCTTACCCTAGCTCGTGGCACGATCATGGAAGAATTAGGAATGCGCGCCGCAACTAAATTCAATATCCACTGTTTCAAGTTTGAAATAATTTAAACTTTCAACAGTTAAATAAATTGTCCAATCTAATTTCGTAGCGTCTCCCGCAAAACCGCACGTGCAGCAAGCTGGACCTACTATCTTTTAGCAAGAATCGCACCCATTTTAACACAGATGTGTCGCCATGTGCGGCAAAATGCCAAAGAACGCACTTGCATTCTGTAATTATTATACTCACACGAGGTCAATGTACCCTGAATTAGCGAGTTATATTCGTATTCTTAAAATTTATCTACATTTGGGTCAACGATCACGCATTCTTATCAGAGAATTTTAGATAAAAAGTATCTTGAAATTTAAACAGACAAAATTTGTTGAAATCATGCTGAAATGACTTATAGTACCTAAGATACATTTTTTAGGAGATCTCGGAGGATGTCTACCGTACTTGTGGATAACAGTCGTCATCCTATTTCATTTCATTTCAAGATACATTTTTACGTGAAAGAAGGCTGTGAAATATTACACTGAACTGCGAGTGAAAATCAATATTTTCTGACTACCCTTTACACATTTTCAAGGATCCAAGTGCCTGGTGATCCGGAGAATGTCTACCGTAAGTACTCGGAGATTACCGACATGATCCTAGGTACATATTTATATTTTGTTTGCCACCTCTTTTGCAAAATGTATAGATTATTCCAAGCTAACTCGTAAATAAACGTATTAGATGCATACTCGTATAACTGCTTGTATGCATCTATTCGTTAATGAATAGAACATATTAATGGGCACAAGCAAACATACCCGAATCAACTTAGCAAGATAACATTCCCGGGCTTGGAGCCGCAAGCACGTTATAAATTCTTAACTACTCATAGTATATTGCAAGTACTCTAAAAAGGAAATGTTGTGCTCAAACGAAGCAAAACTGTTGAAAGACATACAAATTGTCATTCGTTATAATATGAATCTTACTGACTGAGACGTTTTTTATTAACCTCAAAAAACCATTAAGTATCGGATGAGTAATACAAATGTTATTCATTCAGGTCACAAAATCTTTAGAATCATAAATCAGAATACATTCAGATCCGACCATCGTCAACACAGGGAATCGGACTAAAATTATACCTAAATCTAAGAGTTTGTGAGGATGCTTATATGTTTGTCAATCAAACCCAAACGACCAAACGAATTTGTTTTCCGGAACCTTAATTTTTTATTGTTTTGCTCCAAGCATTGAAGAAACCTAGTCTCACCAGCAAGTAGGTATTATTTAAGAGGGTTGAGCCAAATACTTCTATAACATGTTTTTTTTTCTATTATTTTACTAGGTACCCAGATCCTAGTTGGAGTCTAAGTTAGGACAAAGTCTATTAGTTCAAACATTATATTCAGAACGTGGCTATTTTTAGCACAATATTTAACTAATTGATTTTGTCTGGTTCATCCAGTCCTCTTTTGAACTTAACATAAACAGATCTTTAACAAATTACCCACCGACCAATCGCTAGTTAATCCCATAATTTGTTAACAGCTCCAAAACGAACCCATACATTACGACACGTTTATTTCTGTGAATTTAAAACAATGTCTTAAATCTTAATGGGTCAGAGTAGCGCGTGTCATTGGAGCTTCACTTCAGTAGTTTTGTGAGTCCTGCAGTATGTGGTCGTGCGCGGGAGTGGTGCTTCTGGCCGCATGTGCGGTCGCGATCACCCGGGACCAGTTCTACCCTCATGGGCCCGGGTTGGACCAGGCGCTGCCGAAGGGACACGAGATTCCGTCCCCGAAAGTATCACTGAATGTACCAATCATTTTCTACGGAGAGACTTACGACACTATTTTTGTAAGTTAACTTCTTATTAATATTACAATTTAAAAAAAACAATCCTCAACTACCTATGGTATCCACTCAGACCTTCAGGCGCTCAGGTCCAAGAAGACGACTAAAAGGGGTAGTCAGTGGCACGTCCAAATATCACATTTTGCAGAGGTTAGCATCCCATACGTAACGAGCCCATCGCCCTTTATAAGAATACTAACTAACTAAAGGAAAATATCGCATGGAAACCCCTTTGCTATATTTTCCTTCACCGTTTTATGAACAAGTTAATGCGATTATATACATTTTTCGAACAGATAAATTCATTGATGCACGGAAGGGGTCCGAGCCCGCGACCTTCGGGTTGAAAGTCGAGTTAGGTACTTGTATATACTCGCCAAAACGACTAATATGGCTCATTATTTTAATCAGGCATACCTACTACCCAGTAATTTGGATCATGTAAATATTTTTCGACCACACGGTAGATTTTCTTTTGAATTAAAAAAAATATACTACCAACCTTTTTGCGGATCTTACGATTAAAGAACGTTATTCTCAAAATAAATTATACATTTCACTTAATGAGAAATTACAAATTGCTGGTGCAATCGGAAATAACATTGTGATAATTTCTGTAAAAGTTTACTCCCCAAATTTTAAATATATCTTTTATGTACAATAACTCTTGCCATACGAGTATATGGCAAGAGTTGGTAACCTCGTGAGAAAACTTTTAGATAACGTTACTACGTTCCTCTTTCGTACAAATAGCAAACATTTCGCGAATGGTTTGTGAAAACGTCTGCACCGACTCTGTTTAAAATATTCATGCTACCTAGTATGTTAAAGAGAATTCATATACGTAGAATTTGTGCTATTCTCAATTAAAATATTTTACCCGGAGTCAGGAGAGTATCGGTATGTGAAAACAAAATATTAACCTCATTGTTGCAAGTTGAGGAATTCCCATCCAGATTTAGATGCACGTTGCGAGAATTCAAAACGACTCGTGGCTTGCTACTTGCTGCTTGTTTCTTGTTGATCTCATAAATATAACTAGTGGAAACCATCGCGACTTCATTCACGTAAAGTTATTTTCAAATAGATTTTCCTTTGCAGGGTTGAGTTTCGGGAATTATTTTTTAAATGCATTAACAAACCTCAGACATTTTTAACCCTAGACACCTAACCTTCGCATATACCCCTTTAAACCTAACCATACGTCGATTCGACGAACAATTTTTAGCACTTAATATTTTATTTTATTATAATTTTTTTTAAAATTATTTCTGCTTATATACATAAACCAAGTATTGTTTTAGTAAATAAAACTATCAATTCATGTTTTTCTACAGAATTATTTATTTTATACCTTATGTTATATGACACTATTTGTAAGAGTTCAAATAAGATACACGCTTAGAAAAAATAAAATAAAAAAAAACAACATAAAATAGCCTTTTCTTCTTTGGCGAACATAAATTATAACAGTCTTATCATTCAAACAAAAATATAAAAACTACTATTTGGATGCGCATTCAATGCAATAATCAACTTTGTGTTCACCACAAATTGCAGAGTTACATTTTGTGCAATATAAGTTTGTCATGCACCTTTTGTATAGGAACAGAGACCGCAGACTTTTCTTTTCCTCACATTTGGGCCCTCGACTGACTGAAGGTCATTGCTGGATGATGACTGACCTTCACCTGAACCATCAACTTGACCTTCACCTTGGTCTTCATCTGTTTTTGCTCCTAATATATCTATCATTTTAATTTTTACGTGCGTAGTAGTCATAGTACGAATTGCCAGTCGGATTTTGAGCCAGGGCTCTACTAACTGTGTATACATTTTCTTCATAAAATCAAGTTGAATCATGACTTTCTGACCCATCATCGATGCATTGTGGCAGTAGATTATGTAGCTGTAAGTACACGATATATTTAGCATGCCGTAGAAGACATTGGCACACATTGGCCACCGATTAGTTTTTCTGCTGCATGTCATTACTGAGCACATTTGGTTAAACGTGTCCACGCCACCATTTGTGCTATTGTAGAACTCAATCATGCGTGGCTTTTTTGTTTCGGAGTTGACTGAGGCCTCTTCATCGCAAGAAGATAGTAAATATCTAAATATACCATTTTTGATGGTTTTAGCTTGTATGACAAAAGTGTGAGGGGGCCATCATAACAAAACATTGATGTGTGGACGTTTCGGGATCGATGGTTCTTCATTTCATCTGGGATCTCCCTTTTATTAGCTCGCAAAGTCCCTACAAGCGTCATTTTAGAGCGTAAAAAAATTACACAAACCCTAACCATTCGTCGAAACGACGACTATTTTTGCAATATATCGAAAAATAAAGTACTTACGTGCCGGACCCCGTCGCTTCCCGAGAGAGCTCGGCAAACGCTGAGTTGACAAACGACGACGGTTAGATCGGCGCGCACGCAAAAAAGATATAGCTATATTTCGGTTGTGTGCTCGTCGAATCGACGAAGGTTAGGTGTCTAGGGTTAATGGACTACAGCTTAAAGATAAGTACCTACCTACATAGGTGTCCCAAAAAATAATGCCAAGCAGTCCAGTCCAGAGGTAGAGCACATTTAGAATAAATAAAATTATAAATGTTAATTTTATAAATACCTCTTTTTAAAAAATCCTCAATCTATACATATAATAAAACAGTAGAATAGTTCAATTCTGTACATTGAATAAAAACTAAAAATAATACTCCTAGGGGCCTTTATACAAGACAAAACATTTTGAATTTTTTGTCTGTCTGTCTGTTGTCCTGCTTTCACGCAAAAACTACTGGACGGATTTTGATGAAACTTTTTTTGTTATATAGCTATTAGTCCTCGGCAACATATAGGATATAATTTATTTTGAAGATTGGAATACCAGATGTGAAACTATCTGTCGCCCAGCGAAGCGGGCACGGGTCAGCTAGTTATTTATATAGGAAACATTTAAGATTTCAACTTTCTATCAAATCAATAATTGTATTTGTCACTAAATATGGACTCGGGAAGAGTTTAATCAATGTCCAATTGTATAAGTACTTACCTATTTACCTCATTTAATTTACTTTAACATCTTAAAATTGCCGAAAAACCCCAAATTATTATCTTGAATATAAACGAGACACCGATAAAATATCGTTTAAAAAATAAAATAAAAACCGACTACAAATATATGAGGTGTTTTTGTTAAGCATAGTCCGATCAGTCCAGAGGGCATAGTTATGTACTACTACTACATATTTTCTTATATGAGTAATAGGTACATGAATGTATAAATAGATAAACAAAAAAACCGGCGGACAAGTGTGAGTCGGACTCGCGCACGATAGGTTCCGTACCATTATCTATGAAAAACGCCAAAACGTCAAATACGTTTTTTGTATGGGAGCCCCACTTACATATATATTTATTTTAATCGATTTTTAGTAGGTATTTTGTTGATAGAGCGGCAACAGAAATACATCATCTTTGAAAATTTCAACTGTCTAGCTATCACGGTTCATGAGACACAGCCCTGTGACAGACAGACGGACGGACGGACAGACGGACAAACAGTCAGACAGACGGACGGACAGCGAAGTAGTAATAGGAGTCCCGTTTTTACCCTTTGGGTACGGAACCCTAAAAAATATCAAATTTTAATATGAGATAATTTTATAATGAAATGAAATAGAATTACGACTGTAAACATCAAGTATCTACTGTAGACATCCGTTTGGATTGAAAGTCAAGGTACCTCCCACTCGTCCAACGTGGCTACTTTCTAAGCGAAATGTATCTGCAACTGGGATTTCGCAAATGAACACTTGCAGATTGATAAGAATGGAAACGTCACTGCGATGGACGGAAATGCATATCACACCGACTGCGGTCACTGACTGCAATTTTGTTTATACCTAATCCCTGGCGTTTATTAATAAAGCAGGAACCTATCTACTTCAAATTATTTAGACTGATATTTGAAATCGCATTTCATACCAGAGCTCATGTGTAGAAGTCGCTTCAGCGATATTAGATATTACTTTATTTCCAAATCAGTTTAGCTCATTTCAACTGATGCGTTATGCACATCATAATAATTATTATGCATTTTAACGAACGGGATGACACGCAACTGAGTTCAGAAGGGGCATTAGGTCATACACAATTCGTCCAAATGACTAATCTAAGGATCAACGCTTTGTTTAGTTAGGTACTAACGTGCATTTGGAACCATGTTGGAACTTGTTTTTTTTTATCGATTATACTTATTATTTATTGTGTAAGGTCTTATTTTAAACACTTTTAAAACAAAGATGAATAATATCAGCGTAAGTGAAGATTTTATCCAAAAACTTATCATTTCATAATGTTGTCTCGTTTAAAAACGTAACCCTATCACCTCGAGGCGTAAGAATCGAACGCTCAACAAATAAGAGATTTGATAAGTACCTAACTTAGTTATTTACGGGTCACAGCCACTTCATAACAAATGCCTAATCAGAAGAGATAGCCTACTATGTGCATATTATGTTATGAAAACCACAGTTGCTAGATAATTATAATTATATAGATAGGTACAATTTAATCGTTAGAGAAAAACTTAATCATATTTAGAACAAGATTTGTATTATGATTATGGACGCAGTTTGTGATTAGGGTATGACAGATCAAAAGACGTTTTCCTATTTTCAGTTAAAAAAACGATTGATTACTAAAATATCTTAATTTGTTGCAGGTAAACAATTTTGGAGTGTTGTCATTTAGAGCTGATATTCCTTCATTTCTAAATACTGAATTTCCTCTGCCGTACCCTTCTATTGCGGCTTTCTACACAAACGTTGACACCACAGTGGAAGGCTCCGTCTACTACAGAGAAACTAAGGAGCCACACATTATCTCCAAAGCTGAAGAAAGTGTTCAAAATAACTTCCACGATTACTATGATTTCAAACCGATCAGCGTGTTTATAGCTACATGGATTGAAGTGCCGTACACAAGCGAAATACGCAACCGCAAAAACAGCTTCCAGATTGCTATTATAAGCAATGGTACGGAGAGCTTCGTCGAGCTCTTGTATCCGGAGCGAGAAATTCAGTGGATAGAAAGAGAAACGCTGTTGACGGGTCAGCCCGATGCTAAAGCGCAAGCCGGCTTCATTGCGGAAGATGGCAGACTCTTTACACTCAGAGGCTCTGGGAGCCATCAGATCAGAAATATTATATCGTAAGTTTTCAAAAACGAAAAACAATGAATAAAGTCTCTTATTTCAAGTACCTAGGTATAAATTAATTGAAAAATTCTTGATTTCAGATGGTCAAATACACACGAGTCTGGAAAGTACGTTTACAGAGTCGGTGAAATACCAGTTGACGGAAACATTGCCAATCCCGACCAGTACGACCAAAACGAAGTCGAAGTTGAAGAAGAATCAAAAACATGCGCTCTGAGCGGGCCCAGCGTCTGTCACACGGAAGCTAGGTGTGTCGACTATCAAGCAGGCATCTGTTGCCAATGTAACGAAGGCTTTTACGGAAATGGAAAATCATGCATTAAAGAGGAAGTTCCGTTACGAGTGCACGGAAAATTAAATGGCGTACTGAATGATGTCCATCTAAATGACGTCAACATTCAAGCCTACGTGATGGTCGCAGACGGCAGGGCCTACACGGCCCTAGCATTAGCCCCGCCTTCTCTAGGCAGAAGTTTAATGTTGCTGAACGTTCTCGGAGGTATCGTTGGCTGGCTTTTCGCCAAACCTTCAGGAATCGCCAAGAATGGATATCAACTAACAGGTGCGGTCTTTAATCACACTGCAGATATTTGGTTTCCTGCGACAAATGACAGAGTAACAATACATCAAGAATACTTAGGTCATGATGTTTTTGACCAAATCACGATTGAATCAGACGTTCGGGGTACCGTACCGGTTATTATGTCCGGATCGAAGCTTGAACTATTTGAGTACGAAGAGCAATATACTGTTGTCGAACCTGGTATTGTCCGTTCGGAAACGTCAAGGACCCTTAAAAACAAAGAAACTGATGAAAAATATGAACAAAGGATTACGCAAACTGTATCGTACATTCCGTGCCGATATGCTCCTACATCACCTGAGTCTACCCTGCCGTTAACTCTAAAGGTCAGCAAACATTACTTGGGATATGAAACAAAAGAAAACATTGTTCGGTACGGAACGAGTAACAAAATAGTGCCCATTGGTCAAGAAAACCCGTGTTCAAGAGGTCAAGAAACGTGTGATCTTCACAGTGTGTGCGTAGTAGAGGGTGACTCTTTTACGTGTGTTTGCAAATCCGGTTACACAAATGTTTATCTGGACGGTCGATCAACGTGTATAGACATCGACGAATGCAGCTCCGGAACACACAACTGTGATACCAACGCGAATTGCTACAACCGCGATGGCGGCTTTCAATGCAGATGCGCAGAAGGATTCGACGGGAATGGCATCACTTGCACTCCGCGGTCCCGATGCAGTGATATAAAGTGCGGTGAAAATGCTCAATGTATTGAATCTATAGAGGGTCCAGTATGTAACTGCGCCCCCGGTTATACCGGTGATGGCAGTTCATGTTGGGAAATTCGTGAGCACCCCTGTGCCCATTGTTCGATTAACGCTTATTGTCAAGAAAACCGCTGTGAATGTTCGCCAGGCTACGCAGGTGACGGTTATCTCTGTGATTGGACAGTCCACGCGACTTCTTCAGAATATCCCTCATACTCGCCTTATGAAGACTACACCAGTTCTCCAACTGCAAATAGCAGAGATGTTCCTCAATATTCCCCCGCTCCGGAGCCTAACTATGTTTCCGAAGGGCCATATAATTACGAAACTCCCTCTGTTTCTGAATCGTCGTATGATTCCGAAACACCTTACGTCCCTGACGTTTCATCGAATACACCAGCCAACGAGGCCGAGTACAACGAGTCAATCGTACTGCCCAACTGTGACCCTATAGCCTGTTCGTGTCCGCCAGGATACTCAAACTACAGAGACACCAGCAATAACGAATTATGCCGCAGTGACGATTACATCGCACCTAGACAGCCTAATGAAGATGTTGATTCTTCAAGTAAGTACTGTTTACTGTACAAATTGGTGCAGTTACATTATGGCGTAGAATAGTGAATTAATAAATGTTCTATTTCTTTCAGTCGCATGTGAGGCGGACACAGAATGCCCTCCGAACGCAATATGTTCAATGGGAACGGATGACGAAAATGAACAAATAGGACACTGCTATTGTCCAGATGGGTACGAAGGCGACGGGTACCAGTGCTCGGAGCGCAGCGGAACCAGCTGTTCGTGCGGTCCCAACGGGCATTGCATCGAGTCAGTGCCCGGCGAACTCATGTGCGTGTGCGACATAGGCTACGTCGGCGACGGCTACCAATGTCGACCCAGCTTTAGCTGCAACAATAATTCCGACTGCGAGTACCATGCCGAGTGCCGCCCGAATGCCGTCACCAACGAACTCATCTGCCAGTGCATTGAAGGCTACGTCAAAGACCAGAGCGACGCTTGCATACCGGACGGCCCGCTGTGCAGCGGAGCGAAATGCGCGGAACGAGCGTCTTGCCTCTATGACGAAAATCTTGCCCGAAACTACTGTCACTGCGATGATGGTTATGACGGTGATGGTATCATACAATGCTTGCCAGCGGGCCAGACTTGCGACGTCACCCACGATTGCCACTACGACGCTGCATGCTTGCCTGTGGACAACTCGTACCAGTGCGTCTGCCGGGACGGCTACGTCGGAGATGGCCACAGCTGTACCCAGGAACTAAGCTGCAGGTCCAATCCTTATCTGTGTAGCCCGCAAGCGTCCTGCTTGAAACAAAGCGATGGCTACGTGTGCGAATGTAACAATGGCTACAGCGGAAATGGAACGCACTGCGTCCTGAATCCTAGACTGTCTGGTAACTTCCTGGTCCTGAGCGAGGGCGCTACCATATACAGAGTGCCTTTCCAAATGATGCCGAGGGACTATGCGACTCCAATCAGTAGCGGTATTGATCAGATCGCCGTGGGAGTAGACGTGGACTGCGTAGCGGGGAACATCTACTGGGGAGATGTTGTTGGCAACACTATCAAACGTGTATCTTATGATGGATCAGGAGCTGAAATCTTCTTGAGAAAAGGTATGTTTCATTTTAAAAATACCTAGATACTCGTATATTGAAAACTCTGGAATGGTTTATATATTATTGAATTTTTGTTTTTAGGTGTGATTTCGCCTGAAGGTGTTTCCGTTGACTGGTCAGCGAGAAATATATTCTGGACCGATTCCAAAAAGTTGACAATCGAGGTAGCGAACTTGAAAAGTAAGGTTCGTAAGGTTCTGTTTGCTGTAGACGGAATATCCAACCCGAGAGGCATCGTTGTACATCCACAGAGAGGGTAAGCTTTCAAATTATCTTTAAAAAGATTTTAGAAATATTGTCAAACTATGCTACTATTTAACTGGCCAATGACAAAAGAAGTTCTTACTTTACCTACGAGTTAGGAATCATAGTTCTTTTAAAGAACTATGATTCCTAACTCGTAGGTACAATATTATACCCTATAATACTCATAGTAGTTCGCCTCGAAATGAAATCTCGTGGTTTTCGTGCAGATCAGATCAACATGGTTCGACAGTTATGCTCAGTCAAACACACAAATACATTTGTATAAAAGAACATACAATACACACGTGCAAACGCCGATTCATCCAACTTGTTTTTTGCTCGCTTCTTCGATCAACGTTGCTATTGATCGAAGGCTCGCTTGATCAAATATTTATGTCTGAACCAAACTAGTAGTACAAGTTAAGGGTAGATTTATATCAGATCTGGCTGTGTCCGGGGCGTGCCGTATCCGGACCGGGCCGGAGCATTTAGTTAATAGACGGGCCAAATCGGGACACGGGTTAGGCACTGTTTAATATAAATTGCTTCATACAAAATGTATGTAACGTTTCAAATCCGTGCCCCGTCCGGGTCACGTACACGGCACGCCCCGGTCTAATATAAATCTACCCTATTGCTTGTCTATTTCATACGTAGGTACTTAGCGATGTCATTTTATATATACCTAAATACCATCGCTAAGCGTGTTTTTTAAGTTTTAACATGAACTACGTACAATATATTATGAACCTTATTGTAGGTATCTATTTTATTATAAGATGCATATCAGGGTTATGTACTGAAATCGCTTCATTTTATAGAAAAGTCTTTTGGTCCGATTGGAAGCGTGCAGATCCGAAGATCGAATGGGCTAACATGGACGGCAGCCAACGCGGAGTGTTCTTAGACAAAGGTGACGTCACTCTGCCTAACTCCTTGGCTATCGACTGGAGGAGAGAGAGGCTTTGCTACGCTGACGCAGGACTGTTCAGCATCAAATGCGTGGGAATCGACACGTTAGAAAAGGACATCATCGCTGCGTCTTGCATACACCCCTTCAGTTTGGCGATAAACGGAAACAATTTCTATTGGACTGATTGGAAAACGTAATTACTTTTCACTCTTAAACCTGCCTGGACCATACCTAAACAACTGTACTTACTTAATAGGCAGGTCGAGCTGGGTAATATGAACCCTCAATTTATATCTCTCTCAAATACGAAAATATTTGAACGAAAGAAGACTGCGTTGAGATAGATAAAAGACACTTTTCCAGTATTTTTAACCGAACTAACCTTGCCTGTATAAAGAACCTTTCCAACATTCATACATTGTACTTGCTATTATTATGCAACAGATCACGTATGGTTCAAATGTTTGATAGCGCCTTGAGATCTGAGAGTATATCTACCGTACTTGGGGATTAAAGTCGTGATCCTATTTATTTATTTTTCTTTTCTCTAATGCAGGTTGAAGATCGAAACCGCTGATTTGACCACGCAACAGCGCGGCCAGTTACCGATGGCAGTCTCCAGCCGGCCGTACGGCTTAGCCGTCGCTCCGGGCCAATGCCCGGCCGTCAGTAATATGTGTACGCACCGTAATGGCGGTTGCGCGGCCAATCAGTTGTGCCTACCCAACGGGCAAGGGAGGACGTGCGTGGATGGAGATGAAACTTATCAGGAACTTTAGATATAAATTTATATGAAAGTACAATATTTATACGAAACTGAGAGTTACAAGTCAATCTGCTGCCGAAACGGCCAACCGATCGTTGAAATAATATGTTTTGCGATTCCTTTTTTTTACATTTTAAGCAGCGCTTTCGCTTGGTTGGACTTTTGTTTTTTTATAGGCATAGTAAGGTTACTGAAAAAAGATGTATTTCTTACAAAGTTCTGCATTGAACAACCAAAGAGTTTATAAACAAATATCTAATGAATTACTAAACTAATTATACTTTACCTATAGTATCAAAATATAATATATTTTGTAAAGAATAAATTGTACTTATTTGTGTTGTATCTATATAGCTACAATTTCTTAACAAAACTAGATTAAGAGATTAAGTTTTAAATAAAAAATAGTGTACAATAATTAGGATATTTTATTAAACAATACTCTTTACAATATAAGATCTTTAATTCACAATGTTATTTATAAACCAAAGCAATAAACTATTTTAATTCTATAAATAATATTTTTGTTTTATTCATACCACTTATTTTAAATATTTTTTCAGGTAATCCCTTGCATTAATATTTCTAAGTACCTAATAATATTATGATGAGTTTAAAAGACATGAAAGTCTATTTTTTCACATTTTACTAGCAAGGCATTTTTGTTGGAATGTTATACAATTTTTTCGCAACCAAATCCTTTATTGAGTACATATTTTTAAATTTTAATCTTTTTATTTGTTGAACTTTGATTTATTATTTTAGTATTTACAGTATAATAAACGTACGTGCAATCATAAGCATAGCCGAAGCTGAAATCATAATATTCAGCATAAAATGTGTAAATAAAAAAAAATGTTGGACAATTTATAATCAACCTTACTTGATGAGAAAGACACTAACCATATCAGCTCTTAGTCTAACCCCACAGGTCTTCGGTGCGGCCGAATTTGAACACAAGAGACCCAGCGAATATGAACGCGTTTTGCATGAATAGACTCACGCCTGGCCATGTATGCTTGTTGGCTGGAAAATAGAAAAAAAAACATTAAAAATACCTACTTAAGTATAGAAATAAGTGCACTCCCAGTGCATGTGAGAAAAGATAATAATAATCAAATAATTGTGTAGTTTTAACCCCACATTAGGATTCCTTGTGTAGTGTCAAAAAAATTATGTCCTGACAAAAAAATTCAATAATCTCATAGAAAAGAGCACTTTCAATTTTTCCCGAATTTTTCAATTTTACGCTGTAGTTCCTAAATTAACTTTCATATAAAAGGTTTGTATGAAAGACAAGTCCTGACAATAACAATCGCAGCTTAGTTGGTAGTAGCTCTGCCTTAGAGGTTGTGGGTTCTATCCCCACCAAGGGCAAATATTTGTATGTATCATATTATGTATGTATTTACAAAAAAAAGTATATAAGTATTCTATCAGCAATCTGGTTCCCATAGTGGGTACAAGGTTTGCTTAGTTTGGGGCTAGATGGCGATATGTGAAATGTCCATCGATTTTTATTTTCATTTATATTTAACAAAAAATAAAAAAAAAATAGGATCACGACTGTAATCCCCAAGTACGTTAGACATCCTCTCAGATCCCCAGACGCTTAGATCCTTTGAAGATGTCTAGTGGGGGTAGTCAGAGGCACGTTCAAACGTTATATTTGGCACATGCCCACATTTTGCAGTAGTTAGCATTCCATATTTGACAGGTTGCAAGCCATTCGCCGCTAATAATAACTCTTAGTCTTATTTACCCGTGCTGACGTTGTTGGCGAACAAGATCCAGCAGGATGCGATAAGAGACGCAAATCCAACCACAAACCCGAAGAACAGCCATAAACGAGAGCCACGCGGGCCCATGCAGCCACCAGTGTATGTCTCACCGCGTACCTGGAAACATAATACATTCATCTATACTTCTAAACTAATTTTAAAAATGTGAAAGTAACTCTAGTCTGTCTGTCTGTCCCAACCGCTGAGCCGATTGTGATGAAATTACATACAGAGATAGTTTAAGTTTTGGGATGGACATAAGCTTTTTTGCATTAGTTTCTTTTTATTTACAGGAATTTCAATGTTTTTGTTATAGTAGTCAAAAATCAATTGTCTTAATTTAAGAGGACGAAATTGAGGGTAAAAGCTAGGCAATCTATGAAGCACTTGTGGAACAGCTTGACATAGTAGTAGTTCTTAATATTCTATCATACTAATATAATAAATCCAAAAGTTTGTGAGGATGTTTGGATGTACATATTGTACATGCCTCAATCCCATCCAAACAACCAAATGGATTTAGATGAAACTTGGTATACACATAGCTTAAGTCCTGGGGGAAAGGGAGTCCCCATACATATATACATTCTTGAACATGACTATAAGGGGTAAGTCAGAGGCACGTACAAACATTACATTTGGCAAACCTAGATTCTACAGTTATTTATTAGCACTCAGTCTACAAAATAATCTACCTATAGATTTTTACACGGGTCTTTATCACCTATAAATTTTTTTCCAATTTCTTTTTCAGTCTGCCTGCTTCCATGGCTATTGTAACATAGCCAAAACGTCAGAAAAAAAAAACAAAAAAAAATTATATCTATTGTTATATCTTATAGAGTTAAAACTATTGTGGTTAATAATCATTTAAATAGAAATACGGCTAATTACCACGTTTTTTCTTGTATTGCAGATGTTTTGAGACAATTCAGATGCTTTTCATCATGAGCATTGTCCGCGACTGTGATCAATGCCAGATCAAATACCGAGTAATTAGCCATATTTCTATTTAAAAAGTTGAGACATATCTTATAATCACAATGATTTGAAAAATAATTCTACTCACCTGTGCATTGGAGACCGAGTTCACCATAACAAGTGACAATGTGGCCATCACCCCACACACATGAGAAGCATCGGGCAGCTCCCCAGGATACACTGATACTGCATCAATGATGAACCACCATCCTGCGAAGAACTGAAGCCAAGAAATATTTTAGATATTTTGGAGAATTTAGAATAGTAGGTTAAATAATAATAGTTAAATTTAGTAGTAGCTTTAATATAGTGCTGATAGATTTTGAGATTTCTGAGGGTGGATTACATAATGGTGGCTTTTCCTTACCTTTCATACACAAGAAAACAAAAACAACATTCCGAATTGAAATAATCAGTGTGTGGGTGTTTTGTAAATTTAACATTTTCAGTAAAACAGTCTCAGATTATTGATAGATAATAATAAGTACCTAGGTACAAATATGGGTATCAGTAGAAGATACTTTATCTACCAGAATATGCTGAATGGCCTGTTATTCACACTTTGCAAGTAGGTTTAATGGATTATGTCTTTGTCCTTTTCAGTCCACAAACAAACAAACAGGAAATAAAATTGCACACATTAAAATATGTTAACAATCTTATTCAAATAAATCCTATTTTATTTAGATTGAAAGGTGCAATTTTGCTGCATAGTGTTAAACCTACCAAATGATCAAGTAGAATGATAATTGAAACTTTAGATTTGTTTAAAAATAGGTAGTTTTTAGTAGTAAGTTTAGAAGTAATAGATAATACGGTAGTGGTTGCGTTTCTCTTTTTGATTGGATTCATGATTCATGGTAAATAATGGCTTTAGTGAGTTGTACAAATATGTACAAAGTCTGAGATCATTCTGCTTGCGAAATATTTGTTATTTATAGACTAAAGATATAAAAATAAGGGAATAGTAAACAAATAAGATAATGAATCATCAATTTCATCACAATACCAACCAAAAGTCCTGAAAATATTGAAGCAATAATATTTCTTTTTTCTCCACTCTCGAACCAAACACAACTTGGCATAGTAACATTTTCAAAGCAGCTCATCTTGAAATTTGATTAATGTTGCTGCTTGGAAGTTTGTGAAAAATCTTTGGAAGAACGAACAGCGAACTCAACTTGGATTGTACAATACAAATGCTCTTTGTTGGATTGGACAATTTTATTGGACAAGACAAGAATCAAAAAATGGACTTGACAGTTGGCAGTGACAGTTATGCGGGGAATTCACTAGACATACATGCCCGCGGGGAAGTCGGCAGCCATGCCTGCAACCACAGAGCAATTTTTTTTTTTTTGAATCTTTATTTATTTAATGTGGCTTTGGTCGACAACGACTATGTCACCCTAGTATAAAAGCTAAACATCACAACTCTACTATTAACTACGTAGGTAATTGTAATTAAAAACCTACCTAATTAATAACTGTCCCAACAAGAACGCAATTTTTAAATCTGGCAACATTCGAAGTATCATTGTTTAAAGTGGGTGACAAAGAGCATGTGGGTGATAGACGTACGAACTTATAGTACGCGGTTTTTAAGATCGCGAACTTACTCGGCTCGACGTTAGTGACACACGTGAAGCTTACTCACTCTGTATTGCGATGTCGTCGACTGAAGAAGCTTTGTGTTATTTAGGAATAATATCGTATTACATTTTAAAAACTAAAAAAGAAACGAAGTCGAAACAAAATGACGGCTCGCGGCTCGCAATGCTGCCACACGTTCGAGCCATGACGAGCTACGAGCAAGATTTCAGACCGGTTGGATCGCCGACGATTTTGCGCGGCGGTTTTAAAGTACGCTACGGTACGTTACGGTGACACACAAGCGAAAAAGGTCGGCGAGCCATAAGTACACGTACTTGCTCGTACGTCTATCACCCACTTAACATTTGAACAATTGATTGTTTTTGTTTGCTAGTAGAAGGCAAAGAGCATACAGTCGTGGTCAACTAATTAGGGACATGCAAGATAGTGAAGAACAATAACCGGTTATGTACATACAAATATAAACCCTATTGATTTCTCAGTAACTATTATTTGCATAATTTGGTCCGATTATTATGCTTTAAATGGCTGTAAATAAAAGAATAAATAAATAGAAAAAAGTATTTAATATCAAAGGTTGAACATGTATTCAATTTTAAGGTATAATTCTGTAGCTGGACATTTAATTAAGGACAGTAAACTATAATGAAAAATAGAGTTAAACAAAACTAATAATCTGTAGTATTATAATATCTTTAACAGCTCCATTTTATTACGTGTAAAATCAGTACCCAGTAGCAAAACCTTTGTTAGTAATTACCGCTTGACACCGATGTGGCATAGACATTATCAGTTTCTGGCATGTTTCGACAGGAATGTTTGCCCATGCCTCACAAAAAGCTTCATTAAGTTCATCTAAAGTTGTGGTACGATAAGTGGCTACTTTTTTCTTGATTTCGTGCCAAAGGTGCTCGATTGGGTTAAGGTCCGGGCTATTTGCTGGCCAATCTAGCACCGATACTGACTGACTGGTAAGAAACGACTTGACTGAACGGGCGGTATGTTTCGGGTCGTTATCATGCTGAAACGTCCATATAATAGGGAGATGCTCCTCAGCATAGGGAAGCATCGTTTCCTCCAATATTGCCTTGTATTGATGTTGGTCTAAGTTACTCTGAACTTTCCTCACAGGTCCCACTCCACGTCCAGAAAATGAACCCCACATTTTAATGTTTCCACCGCCATGTTTCACCTGCTTTTTTGTGAATCTTGGATTCATTTCCGCTTTTACTGGACGCCGTACGTATTGCCTTCCATCTGAAGAAATCAAATTAACCTTGGTCTCGTCAGAGAATAATACATGTTGCCATTGGGCGTAGGTCCAATGTCCATATTTACGTGCAAACGCCAAACGAGCATTTCTATGTTCTTTCTTCAACAACGGTACTTTGCGAGCCACTCTTCCGAACAACCCTGCTTCTACCAGACCAGCTCTTTCGTCTGTCCCAAACACTTCGTGTTTAATTAAAATAGAGCCTAGAAACGGATCTTTCTTAGCTAACCTGGTTATCATTCTATCTTCTTGCGGAGTTGTTTTTCTCGATCTTTTTGTTCTGGGCACATTTAAATCTGTGTTATTACATCTGACATGTTGCACTGCATTGTATACCATAGTTTTTGAACAATTTAAATGTTCTGCTATCCTTCGGTATGGCCAACCATGCTCGACAACAAACTTCATGATAATTTTTCGTAGTGTTGGATCACAACTTTTATTTTTACCCATATTTCTTCAAAATATTTTTCAAAACTTAAAATAAATATCGGGATTGCCGCCAAAACTACCACGAAACAATAAGAGAAGAAGTAAAAAAGTATTGAGATTCAAATTTTGAAAATAGAACGCAATATCTCAGTGTCCCTAATTAAATGGCCAGCCAGCATTATTTGAACAAATAGCACTACGATAATCTATCAGCTATACTGTTAAGAGGTTTAATGTTTAAGAAGTTGTTATTGTTTGTATAATCGGGCACATAAATGACTAATTATACTTACATGTAAGAGATATGGAATATGGTTTAGACTCGTTGGAAAATAAAAAATAAATTCACAATTCGGTTTAACCAAAGAGTGTCCCTAATTAGTTGACCACGACTGTATGTAGAAGGTACGAGGTTAGTAAAAATGGAGCGCTACACGAATGAACAACGCATTCTCATTTCTCATTGTGAAATTGTTTTACCAAAATGGTGAAAGTTTTGCGGCTACAGTTCGCAAATTGCGATCAATTTGGGGTCACAATAATGCTCCAAAAGAGTCAACTGTAAAGAGATCTAATGGATAAATTTGCCGAAACTGGGTCTGTTAGTGATGTAAAGACAACAACGCGCCATTGACCAGGTCGATCGACCGAAAATGTCGCAGCTGTACGTGATGATGTCGCTCAAACTCCATCCACCTCAATTCGACACCGAGCTCAGCAAATTGGTGTCTCCAAATCCACTTTGCAGCGAATTTTGACGAAAGATTTGCATCTTCATGCATACAAAGTTCAATTGACTCAGGAACTGAAGCCAGCTGACCATAGACAGCGAAGGGAGTTCGTTAATTGGGTATTGGAGAGACAACATGAAAATGCTGGTTTTGCCGATAAAATCATCTTCAGTAACGAGGCCCATTTCCATCTTGATGGCTTCGTCAATAGGCAGAATTGTCGCATTTGGGGTGAGGAAAATCCTCGAGTGATGCACGAGAAGCAAATGCATCCTCAACGTGTCACTGTGTGGTGTGGTTTTTGGGCTGGAGGAATCATTGGGCCTTTTTTTTATGAAAATGAGGCAGGTCAAGCGCAAACAGTCAATGGTGTTCGGTATCGTGAAATGATAACCAGTTTTTTCTTGCCTAGAATTGAAGAAATGAATGTGGAGGGCATGTGGTTCCAACAAGACGGCGCTACATGTCATACAGCCAGAGAAACAATTCAATTGCTGCATCAGTCATTTCCCGGTCGTGTTATTTCGCGTTTTGGAGATCAGAATTGGCCGCCTAGATCGTGCGATTTAACACCATTAGATTTTTTTCTTTGGGGTTTTTTGAAGTCGATGGTTTACGCGAATAAGCCGACGACGACTCAAGCCTTAAAAGAGGAAATTGGACGCTGCATTAATGAAATACCGTAGCAATTATGCAAAAAAGTTATTGAAAATTTCATTAAAAGATCGCGTGCATGCCAGCAAAGCCGCGGCGGCCATCTGCACGATATATTGTTCCATACTTAACCTCATTCTGTCTACTTTACGATATAATAAAGTTTCACGACTTTTTTTTAAATATCTGTTTTATTTAAAATTTAAAAATTGCGCTCTTGTTGGGACACCCTTTATATAGTATTTTGGCCTCGACAGATAGCGGCGAGGCCAAAATACTATTACATGTGCCTATATTATTTCCAACCAACTGAGAATTTTGCCGTAGAGCCGCATTCCGTACACATTCCGTAGCGTAATGCCGGAAACACACTTACGTGTCGTGGCGTGGCGCGACACGCCACTAGCTAATCGCTTGCATACATTTAGTATGGTTAGAGACATATTTGCGTGTCGTGTCGTGTCGCAACGCTATCTGTCGTGGCGCCGCTGCTCGCCACCGATTGCGCCAGAGCGGTGGTGGGTGTTATGACGCGACACGACACGACACAATTAACAGGCAAAATGTGTTTCTATATTGGCGCGTGCCTCGTGGTGCGAACACCTAGCAGACATATTTAATTTAATTTGCAGCATAATGATTGACGACCTTATTGAACTTGTACGTCAACGAAATTTTTTTTTTGCCCTCTTGGAGTTTCATTGCTAAGAGAAATTGAAGGTTTTCATCAAAATTACTAATTACTATCCAAATCAGAAGAAAACATTATGTATGTTTGAACCCTGCAAAGGTTCGTTATGTTCTGTTCAGAAAAAACGCCAGAGCGCGACACGACACGACACGTAAAAGGCCCTACTCACGGTTCAACACAACCCACAATCTGCTGACACAATTTGTTGAAGTCGCGATTGAGCGTTCTCTACTCACGATTCATCCAACCTACAATCTGCTGACACAATTTCATTCCGCGATTGCTCGTCGAACGTCACGTTCGTATAGACATGGGTCCGCCGAAACTAACAAAATTTCAAAAAGCAGGTGTTGCACTTACTGTAGCATCGTTATGTGTATCCAGAGAGCGACGTAAAAACATTGAGTTAATAATTAAATTAAGTTAAATTAAATAAAAATATGTATTTAATATATTTAATAATAAATAATTATTTATTAAATAATATTTATTAATAATATTATTTATAATATTTATTATTATTTAAATAATTAATATTTATATTATTTAAATAATTTAATATTTATTTATGGAAACGTGCAATCCGCCACAACGCTTGACCGCGATTGAGCCGAGATTGGAGCAATCGCAATACTCACGTTTCAACACGCACACAATCTGCTGAGACAATTTGTCTGGTTGCTTCCGCGCCGATACAACACGCAACATGTTGGGTTACGCCCCCAACGTGCCCTCAACATTACTATTGACGACACAATCTGTCGGCTCACTGCAGATTGTGTCAACAGATTGTGGGTTGTGTTGAACCGTGAGTAGGGCCTTTTAGTGTGCACACTCACCGTCACGACAGCAAGCATCACGAATCACGACACGCCACTACACGTAAATGTGTTTCCGCCTTAAGGCTAAGTTCAGATGAACGCGCCGCAGTCTAGAGTCTAGTGTGAAAATTCAGTGAGAATCACGTAAAAACACGTTTTCCGTATCCTAAGCTTACGGAACTAAAAGTTACATAAAATTGTTTGTGTTATTTATGCTACCAATCTACATGTTACATTATTAAAGATAAACAAACAAATTATAAATGTAATTGCAGGGTAACGCGCGGTCATGATTTGTTACAATCTTAACCGCGTGCCAAGCCAACCGCGCGTCGGTCGGTCGGGCGGTTATCTGAATCTGAACTTACAACTTAGCCTATAGCTATAAAGCTACCGATACGCGAGCGAGTAGCGGATAGAACCATCGACTACATAGCCCAATAGACACCTCATGCAAGGCGAACACTGTCATCTAAAACATCAGACTTAGGCTATGAATAGACATCCGATTTTGCTTCCGGTTGTCGGATGAAAAAATCGGACGTCTATTCCCAGCCTTAACATTAAATAGGGATGTTAAAACTATGCTGTGGTATAACTTATACCACAGCATAGTTTTGAATCGTTTTTTTCATCATTATGAAACATTTGCGTGTACCGCGTACACATCGTGTTACACAGCGTCGAGCTACGTGAGCACCATATTTGAGTGAGCCACGCGTGTACCATTGAAGTCAGTTCATGAGTAACGTGTTCATAGGTTGCAAAGGACACAATTACATACATTTTCTTGTAAAGTAAAACTTGACGCACGTGCGTCGCCTCTCCGTGCGCCGCAGTGAAATTGAGCTAATACACTACACGCATGTTTGGGTGCTGGAGAAACCACGTTACACTACAATGAATAAAGGGACATAGCGGATCACTGGGAAATGACACTGCAGACGAACTGGCCAAGGGCTCGGAAACACAAACGGAAGGATGTGGCGACAGACCCAGAGCAAAAACAACGAACGATGGGCACAGGCGACTGACTGCAGACAGTCAAGAGCAGTGATACCAACCACCTTGCCGCAGCTGACAAGCTGCCTGTTGAACCTATAAAGACCAGACCTAAGAACCATCGTGGGGACGCTCACAGGTCCCTGCCTCCTTTACAAACACTTATACAACATCGGAGTTGCAGACAGCAAGCTCTACAGGGGCTACCTTTCTAAAGAAGAATCAGCTGCCCGCGCATTCCAGGACTGCGTGGGCAGCTGATTCTTCGGGCGTAACAGCGCAACGGACACAAAGCCTCGGTTACCCGAGAACTTTTTTCTAAGCCTGTAAAGACCCCAGGAGGTTTATGTGCTTCTGGAGGAGCTAGGTTGGCTACAGATGTAGCTGGCTCACTCCCTACTTATAACGGACCAACTGAGAGTCTAAATGCGGGAAAGGGAGTTCCCATACACACATACATACATGTTTGGAGGGCTCGAGTTTCTTAACAGCATGATAGGAACAGAATATCGCGACAATTTTCATTTTGTTGCACTCATCATAACTTCAAAACAAATCGACCGATTTGAACAATTCAAAAAGTGATTCACTCCTAAATACATAGCCTTAATTACTATTTACAGTTTATTTGAATGTACTAACATCATGGTATGGATAGAATCACTTTTTGTTCCGAACCATGTTTTAATTAACTAATTTCAACAAAAAACGGTTATTATACCTAATGTATAACATTTAGACATACTATCTTGCAGACTTTCTTATGCGCATTAATAAGGACATTCAATATGTATCATATTTGTTTATATACTATCAATAGTTTTGCAGCGCACACCAAGAAAGCAAAATTTTTGGTAATTTTTTACACCTTGCTTCAAACTATCGTCATTTTCATAAGGAGTTTATTACTTTTTCAAAATAAAAAATAGCCTATGTTACTCAGGGATAATGTAGCTTGGTAACGGTGAAAGAATTTTTGAAATCGGTTCAGTAGTTTTTGAGTTTCTCCATTACAAGCATACAAAAAAAACAAAAAATCTAAACTTTTCTCTTTATATTATTAAGTATAGATATTAGTATAAATTGTGACATAAAATACTTATGATCAGAATATACTGCAGATAGTTTGAGTTACTTAGATAGAGTGAAGGATTAAGGAAGAGCTCACAGTTGAGTTATAAAAAACTCAATGACTGTAGCAGTAGCCTTCATTTTGGTAGCACCACTCTGGCTGAAGAGATTCTGCATCGATTCCCATGCGGACTAGACGCTCGCTGCAATAAAATATATATATTATTAATCTAATAAATTATAGTACTAATCGATTTAATACTAATAAATTTTAGGTAAAACAATTAATTGTTGTTTGTTAGTCACGCTAAAACTCACAACTGTTTTGACACTTCTTTTTTTTTGTTTTATACGCATTTATACAGGTTTGGTTTAGAAATAAAAAAAAATAAGATAAGTTGCCTGGAAATTGTAAAATTCGGTATAAATTTGGGCAAGACACGTAACCTAGTAGTTTTATAAAAGTGAGAGAAAATTAAAATCAGAGTAAAGAAAATTATTTGTCAAAATATAGGCATAATGAAGAAACGAATTTGTTCTTATGCAGAAAACAGATGTTACTTACCGAACATGTAGCATTCTGTACTCGGCATCACGCCATGTACCTTCTGGCTCAGCCCACAGACGCTCAGCCAAAGCCGCGGCGCGAGGCCACAGCCGCCCTGCTAAAGACGCACTGTCCGCCTGTTCCGACCACAAGGCTGCTTCTCCACCTTTAATAAAGTCATCCATATCATCATTTTCCTGACCATCACTCAAGTGCGGTTCGCATGGCACAACATGTATTTTCTTCAATTGCCTTATTTTCTTTAATTTCTTTCCGCCGTTATCTCATCACTCACTCTTCTCTTACCTAACCTATGTCATCTTTCACACAGTCCATTCATCTTTAAATAACGAATTCATCCATATAAACACATGTTAAAGGTTACATCTATACTTATAATAAATCTGTAGAGAGGTCAATTCTGTACATGAAATATATTTCCAAAATAACTATCAGGGGGTGATTAGGGATCGATACTGATGCCAAAAATGCAATCAGTAAATTTTTTGTCTGTCTGTCTGTCTGTCTGTCTGTATAACCGTTATAGAAACAAAAACTACTCGACGGATTTTAACGAAACTTGGTACAATTATTGTTCATACTCCTGAGCTGGTTATAGTATACTTTTCATCACACTACAATCAAAAGGAGCAGAGCAGTGAAGGGAAATGTTGGGAAAACGGGAGAAGTTACTCCATTTTTTAAGCTTCCGTCGCGTGTGCAACTTTAATGGTTAAAGCTACACAAAAATTATGTATGACGGAAATGTTCTCCTTAAAATTATATAAAAAATATCCCACGACAGCATATGTCTATCTTTTATGGTTGACTTACAATAACACGTGTAGGTAACTCCCAATAGCTTAGCAGTTCGAAGCTTTCTGATTTTATGTGTCTACTCTTACGTTTATAACACTCTCAGTCATCCCTCATTAAAAAAGTTAACATTATTAACTATTCCATAAAAAAAGAATCATAGAAATCGTGTGATACTACGCAGCCGGACCCCCCGTGGATAAGGGTTAATTTTAATGCAGTTACAAATCTATGGAATTGTACGAATTGTACTCCAAAAATCAGCAATTGTACTAGAAGGGGTAAAAAAAAGCTGTGAAAAAGAACGTTTTATATAAAGACATTCTGTAGTATATTTAGTATCAGCATTGCACCCGTGCGAAGCCCGGGCGGGTCGCTAGTTTGAAATAAATAAAAAACAATCTCACCTAGAATCAGGTCCTTATGTTCACCAGCCATTGCAGCAGGACTATTGTCGTAGACCTTCTGCCATCCAATGTAAGGTGAGCACCAATTGTTTCCTGAAATTAAATCAAAGATAAAACTCCTAACCAACGCGTCAAAATATACAAACGTTTTAGAAAGACAAATAATAAAGAATTCACCTGCTCCAACCCATGCGCCAAATCCACAGTCGAAGTAAAGAGCATCGTAATTGGAAATTATCAATCGGTAACCTTTTCCCAGCAATCCCTTGATCTGAGGATCAGTGCCAGTGGTCCAAACCTGAAAATATATCAGATGTGGTAAAGTGGTTCAATCAGTACGAGTAGGAATGTACAACTATTCTTATGCCGGGGTCCCACGGCCCGCGTTTTACGAGCCAGACCGCGCCAAGGCGGATGGACGCGCCGTGGGAACGATGCATCTGTGGTGGCCCGTGCTCGAAACGCTCTGTACCTACGCGACGCGCCGGACGCACACAGGCGGAGCGTCATCCGGCTCGGCCCGTCGTTTTACGCGCCGTGGGACGGCTTTAGAATATGCAAAAGTTTCTGAGGATTATGATTGGATATTTAGATGTTTGCATGCCTGTCTTAAATCTCTATTTTTGAATTATCTAGATATGTTGAAAATAATAAGTATTATTATATATTTTGTAAATTAACCAACTTGGATGATGTAGTCGTCCTTGTCCAAAAAGTTCTCGACGTGACTATATTCCGTCAAAGTACTCGTCCACATGATGAGCGGAAGTTTCTTTCCAAATGCCTGCAAACAAGCCAATTGTTGTATTTGTATCATAATTCTGTTTAAATCCATAATCATAAGACACAAACTTTAATTGTTAAAACATAACCTTGTAAGCCCTAGCTTGTGCCTTTTTCTGGAACAAGTTCCATAGTTTCAAGAAGCTGGACTTGTCCAAACCCCATCGATTCTGGATCATGAAAGTCTGAATTTCTTCAGATGAGTTCCAGCATTTTTCGCTTACTTCATCTCCTCCCATATGGAACATATCAGCGTCGAATACGTCTGAAGAGCAAATCAAAATATTATAAAAGAAATGATCCCATGCATCGTATTGAATACACATTAGGTAGATCCAGGAATCATGAACGAAGTAACAAATCCAAGAAACGACAATTCAAAGTTAAGCTTACCAGCCATATCACTGTAGATGTCTTCCAAGTGATTATAAAGGTCTTCTTTAGTAGGGTTCAGTTGTCCACAAGGAGGCTCCACACAATAAGATGACCATGGTTCAGCCTGAAATATAATTAAACAATTAATCAATCATACAAATAGGCGTTATTTCCACAATAATGTAAAACCAAAAATATATTGAGAAATTAGAACCAAGAATCGTACCTTGAAACACACTGTCAACCCGGTGTCCTCCCAACCTTCACCAACGTGTGCTGGAGCGTCAAACTCAGGCAAAACTCGAACTCCTCTTTCCAATCCGTACTCTACAACTTCACGGATTTGTTGTTTTGTGTAAATCTGGCGAAATATTTCATTTTATTCTATAATTTTACATTGTTTGCACAGTCAAAAGCTATGTATAAAATTATAAAAATATCGGAGCTGATTTATGACAAATAAATTATTACAGTTCGAAAACGTTACCTTGCTTGGAGTAAATGCTCCATATTTGGACAGATTTGGTCTTCTTTCGGAAACGAAAGGGAAGCTTTGACTGTCCGTGATGTGCCAATGGAATGTGTTCAGCTTCACGGCGGCCATTGCCTCTGCGAAATTACATTGCAATAAGAACTGGTTATGTACTTATGGCAGATAATTAGGACGAAGTTGCATGAACTAAAATGATTTCTTACCAATAGTAGACTTAATGGAATCAATAGTGTAATAATTTCTGGCGGTATCCAGAAGAATGCCTCTGTATGGGTATACAGGCTTGTCTTTGATTGTAACATCTCGGACAATCTGGAAAATATCGTAAATCAAGTTTTAATATACAATAGCCTTCTTATCTAAATACTTACATACTTCTTTATATGTATATACTTAAGTGAAACTACATAACGATCAAAAACAGTAGGTAGGTAGCTCTCAAAGACTTAATGTAAGTAGGTAGGTACTTTAGAAATCTCAAAATGTCAGTGTTAAGTTGCAAAACATCGCATCTTGCTCTCATTTTGCATAGTAATAAAGGTTTATGCCATCAATAACATCCGTACGTACGAGTAAGGTATTTAAATAAAAATAAACAAAACAAGCTTCATAGCAGGATACAAAAACACATTCAAAATCTTTTTTTATTTGACACTTTTGGAGGCAATGACCCAACAATTGAATTAAAGATTGAAATAGCCGTGATCCTGAATCTTTATGCAAATTACAAACCCCGCGATGTCATTGATCTCGACCGGTTTTCTGCTTTCTGAGCTGGTGTTTATTGAGAAAGCTCTGAACCATTCAATTTGTCACAAAACACAAACAATGACACATAAGCATAAGTAGGTACCTACTTACCAATATTGTTTACTTAGTCGAATCGAATCCTCTATAGGTATATTATAGACCTACATTACCTTCATTCATTATCATAAGCATAAAAGCCCTAAAATCTATGAGATCCTAAAAAAAATAATTTACCTACCTACCTATAGTTACCGACTTACTTAGGTAGGTATAGGTAGTACCTTATCTACACCTTGTCATACACTTATCTTCTACTTTATGATTGTGTAGGGTATCAAATCAATTCGGCTGTTCATCAACATAAACTACGAGTAGCATTCAATGTGGAATATCATAGGTGCTCAATATATCGTTGCATAACGAGGAATACCTAATCTTACTTCGCTTCTAACCCAAGTGGGTCTATAACTATACTATAAATACAATAATACATAGCTGTAAAGTGTTTAGAAAGGAACTAAACTTATTATTTTTTTATCTTCTCTCTTTCTTATTTTTTAAACCTACCGATTGAGCGGTGTGGTCGTCTATTAAGGGTTCCGTACCCAAAGGGTAAAAACGGGACCCTATTACTAAGACTTCGCTGTCCGTCTGTCCGTCTGTCTGTCACAGGGGCTCACAGGGCTGTATTTCATGAACCGTGATAGGTAGATAGTTGAAATTTTTACAGATGATGTACCTATTTCGGTTGACGCTATAACAACAAATACTAAAAATAAAATAAATATCTAAGTGGGGTTCCCATACAACAAACGTGTTTTTTGGCGTTTTTTATAGATACGGAACCCTTCGTGCGCGAGTCCGACTCGCACTTGACCGATTTTTTTTGTTATACCTAGGCCTACCTAGTTAAGTTGTAGGTTTGTAGGTAGGTAGGTACCTACCGTTTGGGCGATGTGGTCGCAAAACGACAATGCCGTTTTTTTGTTTAAAAAAAACACCCCCTTGCATAGAGCATTACTAGTGATGAACTTGGTTGATAACTAAATAATATGTAGGTATAACTATGCATTGTATAATTTTGGATATGCTTAGGTTAAGTCTCACCAAAAGATGATTTCTGATGTCGTCATACACAATGAGTTGTGAAAGCGATTCCAATCCGTTTCGGAGACCAAAGAACGAGTTTGCTGTGATGTTCGCGTTGATTTTATCATTCGATGATGCCGATACTTTAATGCTGTAGCTTTCGTCAAAGTCAAGAGAAAACTCTGTAAAACAAATTGAGTTAGGTTACCTACTGCAGTTAAAGATAAGAAAAAATATAAATTAACAAAACTCACGCCTAAATATAATACCTATATAGGTAGGTGTAATCAAAACTTCAGCGACCAGTGCCGTGCCGACCGGCTTGGATTGGAATATAGGTACGTAACCTAGGTAGGTACTTATGTCTTGAATTAGCATAGTAGGTAGTTATGCTTTTTAGGACATAAATTCAAATTTCAAATTCAAAAATCATTTATTTCAATAAAATCACAAGGATCACTTTGAAACGTCTTAGGAACTAGGTGAAGCTACGCCGATTCCACGCGACCAAGCCTAGAAGAATCAGGCAACAAACACGGCTTGGGGTCTACCTTTTTTTTTATGATCCTTTCCTTAATGCTATGTAGAGCTCCAGTGTGGTGCCAATCGAACAAGGTGAAGGCTCAAACAAGAATAATAATTAAAAGTACCTACTACTCAAGTACGTAGGTACAGCAATAAAAAAAATAACTAAAGAGCTTCAGCACAAATTCAAAAAGCAACACACGCTACACTTGATTTAGAATTAAAACTTACAGATAAAATAACTATTTGCTTAAAAATAAAAGCTAGTAGGTAGGTAGGTATAAGACCTACCACACAAAATAAGAATCGGATGAAACTGGCTTATAGTAGCGCCTACGCATCAAGGGGTTATGTCACCTTATGGCTTATGAGGAAAAGGATAATGACCTCATTGAATTGGTTGTAGGTGCATACTCAACTATCAGTCAGCGAAGTCAAAATAAATTATATATTTTTTTAAATTGAATGGGAACAAATAATTTAAATACAAATCACCAATGAGCTTACCTCTTAAATTCGGATATTTATTAAATAAATTGACCGTCATCGCCTTTCCAGTATCCCTCGGAGTTATCCCTTTAGGTACCGATGTCGACACTACTTTTTTGAACCTCTGTAAAAAAAACAAATTGTTATTATTATACAGGCTGTCCCACGCTATGCGACACGGAGTATAAAAAGTACTTAGGTAGGTACCATAGATATTGTAATAAAAGTAAAAAATGCTGCTTAAGATAGACTTTTAAAAAATAGCTTGTCTTGTCTGGGAAACGAACTAATAAAAGCGTAAAAAATACCTAGGTGCGAGTATTTTGTATGATGCCAATCGAAAGGGTTAATGCCTTCCAAATAACACAGTACCTAGGTATCTTAAACTGAAGGAATTTCACAGTGTTCCTTTCATTTAGGATACTACTTAAAGTACATACAGTCGTGGTCAATTAATTAGGGACATGCAAGATAGTGAAGAACAATAACCGGTTATGTACATACAAATATAAAACCCAATTGATTTCTCAGTAACTATTATTTGCATAATTTGGTCCGATTATTATGCTTTAAATGGCTGTAAATAAAATAATAAATAAATAGAAAAAAGTATTTAATATCAAAGGTTGAACATGTATTCAATTTTAAGGTATAATTCTGTAGCTGGACATTTAATTAAGGACAGTAAACTATAATGAAAAATAGAGTCAAACAAAACTAATAATCTGCAGTATTATAATATCTTTAACAGCTCCATTTTATTACGTGTAAAATCAGTACCCAGTAGCAAAACCTTTGTTAGTAATTACCGCTTGACACCGATGTGGCATAGACATTATCAGTTTCTGGCATGTTTCGACAGGAATGTTTGCCCATGCCTCACAAAAAGCTTCATTAAGTTCATCTAAAGTTGTGGTACGATAAGTGGCTACTTTTTTCTTGATTTCGTGCCAAAGGTGCTCGATTGGGTTAAGGTCCGGGCTATTTGCTGGCCAATCTAGCACCGATACTGACTGACTGGTAAGAAACGACTTGACTGAACGGGCGGTATGTTTCGGGTCGTTATCATGCTGAAACGTCCATATAATAGGGAGATGCTCCTCAGCATAGGGAAGCATTGTTTCCTCCAATATTGCCTTGTATTGATGTTGGTCTAAGTTACCCTGAACTTTCCTCACAGGTCCCACTCCACGTCCAGAAAATGAACCCCACATTTTAATGTTTCCACCGCCATGTTTCACCTGCTTTTTTGTGAATCTTGGATTCATTTTCGCTTTTACTGGACGCCGTACGTATTGCCTTCCATCTGAAGAAATCAAATTAACCTTGGTCTCGTCAGAGAATAATACATGTTGCCATTGGGCGTAGGTCCAATGTCCATATTTACGTGCAAACGCCAAACGAGCATTTCTATGTTCTTTCTTCAACAACGGTACTTTGCGAGCCACTCTTCCGAACAACCCTGCTTCTACCAGACGTCGTCGAACGGTCCTCGCTGAGACACCAGGTCTTTCGTCTGTCCCAAACACTTCGTGTTTAATTAAAATAGAGCCTAGAAACGGATCTTTCTTAGCTAACCTGGTTATCATTCTATCTTCTTGCGGAGTTGTTTTTCTCGATCTTTTTGTTCTGGGCACATTTAAATCTGTGTTATTGCGTCTGACATGTTGCACTGCATTGTATACCATAGTTTTTGAACAATTTAAATGTTCTGCTATCCTTCGGTATGGCCAACCATGCTCGACAACAAACTTCATGATAATTTTTCGTAGTGTTGGATCGCAACTTTTATTTTTACCCATTTTTCTTCAAAATATTTTTCAAAACTTAAAATAAATATCGGGATTGCCGCCAAAACTACCACGAAACAATAAGAGAAGAAGTAAAAAAGTATTGAGATTCAAATTTTGAAAATAGAACGCAATATCTCAGTGTCCCTAATTAAATGGCCAGCCAGCATTATTTGAACAAATAGCACTACGATAATCTATCAGCTATACTGTAAAGAGGTTTAAGGTTTAAGAAGTTGTTATTGTTTGTATAATCGGGCACATAAATGACTAATTATACTTACATGTAAGAGATATGGAATATGGTTTAGACTCGTTGGAAAATAAAAAATAAATTCACAATTCGGTTTAACCAAAGAGTGTCCCTAATTAGTTGACCACGACTGTATGTGATTTTAGATTAGTAATAATAATATGTAATGTTTTTTTTTATATTTACATTATTTACTTACCATAGATAACATTTGTTTTTAAGTGCAAAATAATCAATGATTATTATAATTTACCTCACCAGCTGCTTGCATCAAATCACTAGACTTTCCCGCATTGGCGACTTCGACTTTGATGTTGTTGATGTTGATCTTGGACAAGAAGTTTCCGAGGTCTACGTCTCCAGTCGGCTTTGGCCATAACAGACCTGTAACAATGAAATATTCAAAAATAAGTACCTAACTAACTATGTAGGTACCTATGGCTTCACGGAAGACCAGCCCTATAGTAGCGTGGGTTATCTTGCTGAGTCCCGACCAATGTTACTGTCACGATGTACACCTATCTATTTGTGTAATATACTTTCTTGCAATGTAATTTTTTGTTACACTAAGTTAACGATTCTATTATAAATGTAGGTACCTACGTAGTTAGTGGTTATGGCCTGCAATATTAACGATCATGAACGATAACAATTGGTGGTAAACGTGGTCTCCATAAGTGTGTGTGAATGTCTCAGCTCATCGCTACTGACTCCAGAATTAGCCACTCGTAAAAACTTACTTTTAAGTAGGTACCATTACCACCGATTTATACCAAGACTACCAACCGTATTCATTGCAAAACATCTTGCAAGCCTCTAAGCTGAGGACTAGATCATGGTTCTGCGGGTCGTTGCGTAGCTTCACGCACTTCCTGTCTTCGCACGACCATCTCCATGGTGATTTATCATCAGCTGAAGTCATACTGCATACAACAGACAATTACACATTAATATCCACATAATCGATTCCTTATTACCTACTTAATTTAGGTAGGTAATTATCTTCTAGGGTAAACAGCGGATGTTAAGCAAGACGTCATGATAGTGTAGGATGAGACCAATCTTAGAATTGTTTTATGTACCGTTATCTTTCGGCATCATTAAGGAATCATGAAGCTGGAAGGTCCTTAGCCCCGTCACAGATGACATAATATCTAGGTACTGTTTAGTTTATTTTCACATATTTATTATATTAGTAGGACAACACATTAGCAAAACCACGTAACTAGATTTTATGAAACCTTATCTAAATGTTATCCTTGTTTTGAGAGGAAACTTCAACAATCAATCATGTTTCGGTAAACTTACTTTGGAGCAGCCTGTAGGTATTTACATGGTATTGATATCTGACATTTTTTTTGTATTATGATTTATGACGAGTTACAGTACAAGTAAATTTTTTGGATGAATGCAGAATCGTTTTTACTCAATAACCGCAAAAAATACAGTTCTGTTTTTATGACAAAGATAACCTAAGGATATATAATCTAGATAAATTATAGACAGAAACACAATTGGTGAAACTTTTCTCGATAGGGTGGGATATTTTCCAAAGTTGGCTCTTCAAAAACACTAGTTTCGTTTTTATCAAAACTATAATAATAATAATAATAATAAAGCCCTTTATTTCCAACTTGTTCACTTATTTTACAATCCAAATGTCGTTAGTGAGATTGTTAGTGGTCTTTTTATAGGCTAGTTGTTAGTAATGTTAGTCAAGTCAATCTTTAAGTTGGACCCCTCTTAGGGTGAAGGCCTCCTCCATCTTGTCCCATTTTCCTCTGTCCTTTGCCTTGAGCAGCCAGTCTTTCCCTGCTGTTTCAACTATTTTCTTGAAGAAAGTGTTCATTATAGATAGGTTGTATTCTAGTGCATAGTCAATTAATTCTTCTCCTCGTTCTTTGCGTTCTCCGTAGCCATAGTTGCCCATGATAATCTTTTCTTCCTTCTTTGGTTGTCCTATTTTTGCATTAAAGTCGCCCATTACGATTACTTTGTTGTCAGCTATGTTGTGTGCTTCTTTAATGTTGTTGTAAAATTTCTGGACTTCTTCTTTATTTGATTTTTCGGTGGGCGCATATGCTTGTATTATTGAGAAATCTATATCTTCAAACTTAAGTTGCAGAAGCGCTACTCTTTCCGATATTCCTATGAAGTTCTTTATTTGATTTTTTAGCTTCTTTTTAATTAGGAATCCTACTCCGTACAGACCCTTTGTTTGACCGATGTAGCAGAAGATATAGTTTTCATATTCCTCAATGTTACAACCCATCCTTCGGACTTCGCTTATTATGTCATGATTAATGTATGCTAATGCGTTGTTTAGTTCTAGGTACCTCTCTGTTGATGCCAGAGACTGTACGTTGTAGGTACAAATGTTCATTGTGGTTTTATTTCTAATGCATTCTTGTTGCTTTTGTTGTTGGTGTTGTTTCTGGTGTTGTTTTTGGTGTTGTTTTGTTTTGTTTGTTGTTTTGTTTCTTTTGTTTCTTTTGTTTCTGTTTCACTGGAGGGTGGCGGTCATATTTCCCCACGGTGACCGCTGACCGGCTTGGGGAAAGAAAAAACTATCTTAAAAAACTTATCAAAACTATGAATAGGTAACTAAACAGTTCATTTATACAATAATTCGTTTGATTATCATACAAGCTAAGTAAATTATAGACAGTTTCTTTATATTTTTAAGTTTGATGGTTTTCAAGATAATGCAGTTTTATCACTTTTTCCGTCTTATCCGGCTAGACATACAAAAAACAAAACATTTCATATTATCACCTTTTATACTTACTCGTACTCGTACCTATGTGTCACACTCATGTTGATTGATACAGAGAGTTACTAATTACTATTTGTAGGGGTTTAATGGAGACAAAATTTGTTAGAGAATATTAATTCTCTAATTCTCTCTAAATCAAAACAATAGTTATTTGTTATACAAGAGTGCAAAGTTGCTTTTTAACCGCGTGTTCAATTTTGATGACCGAGCAAGCGAAGGATTCTAAAATTGAATCACGAGCGCAGAGAGTGATTCAAAATTAGAATCCTGAGCGTTAGCGAGGGAGTCAAAAGCGCACGAGGTGAAAAATCTTTGCACTCGAGTGCAAAACGTAACTTTTCATTCCACCTCAGCGAGGAAAAGACTAAATGCAAAAAAAAAAAGTTTACAATCACAAGATAGGTACTTTTATTTCAGTTTAGGTATTAACTACTACATTATGACAGGTAAGTATTACATAATAATCTTAATGACGTGAAAAAATGCCGCGTAAAGAACCGCGTACAAAGCAAATTGAAAAAAGAACACGAAGAAGGTTCCGAGTCTGAGTTTTTAACAAATTAAAAAAAAGTTGTATGATATATTCGGCACCATAGAGGTAGCAGTAAATAGGTTTAATGATTTTTTTAATTCACAAACTTAGTGCACACGATGTTCTAAATTCAATTTACTTTATCCTCTAGAGAATAAAAACGGCTTTTGCACTCAGATATTGAAGAGCAAAAATACTCATTCCGAGATGGTGGGATGAAATAGTTATTTGTTATACAAGAGTGCAAAGTTGTTTTTTAACCGCGTGTTCAATTTTGATGACCGAGCAAGCGAAGGATTCTAAAATTGAATCACGAGCGCAGCGAGTGATTCAAAATTAGAATCCTGAGCGTTAGCGAGGGAATCAAAAGAGCACGAGGTGAAAAATCTTTGCACTCAGTGCAACACGTAACTTTTCATTCCACCTCAGCGAGGAAAAGACTAAATGCAAAAAAAAAACGTTTACAATCACAAGATATGTACTTTTATTTCAGTTTAGGTATTAACTACTACATTATGACAGGTAAGTATTACAAAAAATGCCGCGTAAAGAACTGCGTACAAAGCAAATTGAAAAAAGAACACCAAGAAGGTTCCGAGTCTGAGTTTTTAACAAATTAAAAAAAAGTTGTATGATATATTCGGCACCATAGAGGTAGCAGTAAATAGGTTTAATGATTTTTTTAATTCACAAACTTAGTGCACACGATGTTCTAAATTCAATTTACTTTATCCTCTAGAGAATAAAAACGGCTTTTGCACTCAGATATTGAAGAGCAAAAATACTCATTCCGAGATGGTGGGATGAAATAGTTATTTGTTATACAAGAGTGCAAAGTTGTTTTTTAACCGCGTGTTCAATTTTGATGACCGAGCAAGCGAAGGATTCTAAAATTGAATCACGAGCGCAGCGAGTGATTCAAAATTAGAATCCTGAGCGTTAGCGAGGGAATCAAAAGAGCACGAGGTGAAAAATCTTTGCACTCAGTGCAACACGTAACTTTTCATTCCACCTCAGCGAGGAAAAGACTAAATGCAAAAAAAAAACGTTTACAATCACAAGATATGTACTTTTATTTCAGTTTAGGTATTAACTACTACATTATGACAGGTAAGTATTACAAAAAATGCCGCGTAAAGAACTGCGTACAAAGCAAATTGAAAAAAGAACACCAAGAAGGTTCCGAGTCTGAGTTTTTAACAAATTAAAAAAAAGTTGTATGATATATTCGGCACCATAGAGGTAGCAGTAAATAGGTTTAATTATTTTTTTAATTCACAAACTTAGTGCACACGATGTTCTAAATTCAATTTACTTTATCCTCTAGAGAATAAAAACGGCTTTTGCACTCAGATATTGAAGAGCAAAAATACTCTTTCCGAGATGGTGGGATGAAATAGTATATTATGCAACTAGTGAATAAAGGACGGATTTAAAGCGAGGGCCGTAGATGAGTCACGAGCAAGTGAAGGATTCTAATGATTGAATCACGAGCGCAGCGAGTGATTCAACTGTTAGAATCCTGAACGACGCGAGTGATTCATGGCCCTCGATATAAATTCGTACTTTATTCAGGAGTTGCATACTATACTTTATACCATGACTACGAGAATATTTATTTAATCTAATGCCAAACTCCTTGTCGCAAATATCGACCAATCAAATCTCGAGAATTTATTTGCACCAAAGAGTTTTGAATTTCGAATCTCAGCGCAAGGAGTTTGTGTAAGCATTGAAATAGAGACCGGATATATTTTGTGTTCCAAATTCAAACACCAAAATAGTGAATAAAAACAAAACAGTGAATAAAAGGCCTTTTTATTCACTGTTTTGCGTGAATAAAATAAGCTTTTTAAAGTAGGTATGGTATAATAGTATATTTTACAGCATTCCTGTAAGAGACGGTTGAATGAAACGGTTGAATGAGGCTTTTTATGAATTGTTCAGAGCGTGAGTTCACATTGTACATATATATTTTTTGTAAATACATAGGTAGGTACTTATAATAATTCAAAATAGGTTACACCCAGACACACAATAAACATCTATGTAAGTATAAACCTCTTTGTTACCATTATGACCTATTAAGAATTATAACTATAGATTTTAATAATATAATTTATTTTCCCGAAGTTTCGGCTATGATAAAATCTATAGTTATGTCTAATAATCACGATAGTTTGAAAAATACTATTATGAATTATTATTTGGAACCCACAACCTATAGCGTTAAGAGGTAGAGTTACCTACAACCAACTGCGCTGAATTATGATTTTCCATATGACTGCTCAGGTAAGTAGGTAGGAAAGTATCTATATTTATTTAAACCATACCTACTTTAAAAAGCTTATTTTATTCACGCAAAACAGTGAATAAAAAGGCCTTTTATTCACTGTTTTGTTTTTATTCACTATTTTGGTGTTTGAATTTGGAACACAAAATATATCCGGTCTCTATTTCAATGCTTACACAAACTCCTTGCGCTGAGATTCGAAATTCAAAACTCTTTGGTGCAAATAAATTCTCGAGATTTGATTGGTCGATATTTGCGACAAGGAGTTTGGCATTAGATTAAATAAATATTCTCGTAGTCATGGTATAAAGTATAGTATGCAACTCCTGAATAAAGTACGAATTTATATCGAGGGCCATGAATCACTCGCGTCGTTCAGGATTCTAACAGTTGAATCACTCGCTGCGCTCGTGATTCAATCATTAGAATCCTTCACTTGCTCGTGACTCATCTACGGCCCTCGCTTTAAATCCGTCCTTTATTCACTAGTTGCATAATATACTATTATTTATTTATTTATTAATACTTTAATTGCACTTATCAAATAAATACAAAAAGGCAGACTTGTCCGTCCGTCTGTCTGTCACAGGGCTGTATCTCATGAACCGTGATAGCTAGACAGTTGAAATTTTCACAGATTATGTATTTCTGTTGCTGCTCTAACAGCAAATACTAAAAACAGAATAAAATAAATATTTAAGGAGGGCTCCCATACAACAAACATGATTTTTTTTTGCCGTTTTTTAGGTAATGGTACGGAACCCTTCGTGCGCGAGTCCGACTCGCACTTGGCCGGTTTTTTTACTTTGGTAAGACCAAATATTTTCTTGTGATAGACCTTGTTGTAGCTGTTACAAGGACGATTTTATAAGGCAGTCCGGTCATAGGTAGGTACTAGGTACCCTAACACAGTCCGACCTTTTCCTTGCCATTCTGAATAAATATGCTGTGTTTGATCATTCATAAATCATTAACCATTGTGTTTATCAAATCATTACAAATAAGAAATTAAACCTCAGAATTTTTGCATCAGTGCAAATGACATTGCGTTCTAAAAGAATAACCAGAGGCAATACAAAAAAAAACAATTTCTAAGACTCATTAAGGTTTACTGAAAAATAGTCCGATCTTACCAGAAAGCATATTTCCAAACAAAACACAGAGCTCTCAATAACGGCTAAAACACAGATAAATAAAACTATCAACTTAGTTAGTCAGATAACCGTAGGTACGTACGTACTATATACACTTTATCTCGCTTCCGCCCATGCTTTTATTAAACTATTTGTTTTATTAATAAATACCAACCTACTATTTGTATACATAATAAGTATTTTCAATGGTATTTTTACTAAAAATAAAACTGGCCAAGTGCGTGTCGGGTCACGCGCAATGTAGGGTTTCGTATTGACACAGCACAGTAATTTTCAATAGTATTTGTACCAAAAAAAACAAACATTTCTTCTTCGAATACATTTTATTGGTTGGTCTACTATTACGTCTATTACTCGAAAACATGTAACGCCTACTTAGCTGTGATAGTTTTTCTTTTAAGTTCGTCATATTTACTAGTACTGTAAATTTTTTCACGCCTTCAAACCCAATAGTTTCGATTTTAGAGGTGGATTACACTCGTTTCTAACAAAAATTGGCACTTTAAAGCTTAATATTTCACAAACGGATCTCTTAATTGAAATTTTGTTTTAACAAACCCCCCATACTTTTTAAAGACCTATCTAACGATAACCCACACTATGAGTTACGCGTGAAAAAAAATAAACATGGGAGGTACCTACTCCAAAAAAAATGTTTTTCAAGATTTTATTCTACGACTTTGTTAACATTACTAATTATGTAGGTAAAAACATGCCAAATTACAGCTTTCTAGCACTGCGAAACTATAAGGGTTTCTTGTAGACTCGAAACCCTAAAAAGTCGTGATTTTGGGTCAATTTTCTTATTTTTACGTTTTATAGGACATGTTTTATTTTGCCGGGACTCATATTAAATCTCGGGACAATCCCGACGGCAATTCTACCTGTCCACAGCAGACGCAGGCAGGCGGGTAGGTAAGTACCTACCTACTTAGAAGTAAGACACGTTATGTAGGTTGCATACCAAGATGGATTGGAAACCTATGAGAAGTTGGCCAACACCGTTCAATGAAAAGTGCTCTACTTTTACAATACGCATGCTATCGATAGACAATCTAGATACCAAGTAAGAGTATCTATAGCAATCGGTATAGATTATATAATCAAAGTAATAATAACAATATTCTACCTACCACCTAGGTCGGTTAGGTTGGTAGCCGTGTTGGCCGAGTGGGATATACCTACCTCGACTTTCAATCCGAAGGTCGTAGGTTCGAATCCCGGCGAGCATCAATGGATTTTTCTGTTCGAAAATTTATATGCGCATCAAAAACACGTGCTTACAACGGTGAAGGAAAAGATCTAAGAGGATGTCTATTATTTATTATTATTTATTAAAAAGGATACCCAACACAAGTGTACTGTACATATTCACATTCAAGAAAATTACATAATACAAAAAGTTAAAGCAAAGTTTACCTAGGTAGGTACTATATAAAGGCCTAGGTAGGTAATAATGCTGAAGTCGAAAACAAAATTTACCTAGGCAGGTATATCTACGTCAAATAATAAAATCGTTCTTTTATAGGTACCTACGTACCTACCTACCTGTCGAATTGCCTTCATCCTAACAGGTTTCAAAGTGATCCTTGTGATTTTATTAAAATAAATAAGTAAGTACCTACCTACTTAGTTACTTACCTACCTATAACTTTTGATTATGGTTACAGACAGGTGCTGCCTTTTAGCTAGGTTTCAAACCCGCGCCTCACGGACAGTGCGGTTGCTTAGACACTTCGCTATAGAAAGCCTGATGCATGGCAAAAATAATAATATTCCGCTAAGAAGAAAATGAAACACTCATACATATATATATTTTTTTTTAAACTCACCATATTGCCATTAATAATATTATGTGCACTGTGTTTATAATAAACTTATGGAACCACATTATCTGAAACAAAAAAAAAAAAATGTGAGATGGATCTTTTGATAGCTTAGATATTATTTTTAAAGTAAAAGACAATAATTTTCAATATCTACTCACGGAAGATAAAACACGTCCTCTGTGTACTGTAACACAGATCGACTGACTTGACTTGACAGACCTAACAACAAAGCAAACAATATTTCCGTCCATGCCATGGGTAGGAGGTACAAGCAGGAATGCAAAATGCGAAACCTGTTATAGGTACCAGGTTTACACTCTCGCCTCGTACCTCGCCTCGTGCCTCGTCTCGTGTCTCGGTCCTCGCCTCGCGTGATCGATGGCAAATGAGTTTCCTGTTCCTGTTAACATTTTCGTGGTGAGTTCAGTAGTCTTTGAGCTAGCCACAATGGAGGACGTCGAAGTATTAGCGGCAACAAGTATTTGCTTACTGAGCTTCTACTACTACGCAACTAATTTAGATAAAAGAAAAGTAAAAAAAAACGGCGCCCAAGTAGATAGTGGATTCATCGCAATAATAAAATCAAAATAATTAGGATTACGACTGTAATCCTCAAGTACGGTAGACATCCTCTCAGATCTCCAGACTCTTAGTCTTAGGTCCTTTGAAGATGTCTAGTGGGGGTAGTCAGAGGCACGTCCAAACATTAGGTATATTTGGCACATGCCCACATTTTGCAATAGTTAGCATTCCACGTGACAGTGACAGAAAAATCTATTACGCCGGGATTCAAACCCACGACTTTCAGATTGAAAGTCGAAGTACCTTCCACTCAGCTAACACGGCAATATATTATTTAAAGAACACCGTAAGTGTTTATGTGTTCGTGCCCAAAAAACCGCTCCGGTCTGTTCACACTCATGGCTCGTGGCTCGTCTCGCGCCTCGTCTCGCCACTCGCCACTCTTACCGTACGCGAGTGTAAACGTGGTAACAGTCTCATCAAACCGAACACATTTTCTCGTTGGTAGATCTTCAAACTCTTCAAGTGCCATAAAGTGGATTGAATTAATTAGAAATATAGTAGCGGTCTACTATTTATTATTATTTTTTCACAGACGATTAGGTAGGTACCTACCTATATAGTAAAGTACTTAAGTAGGTACCTAATAGAATCTGGCGGACAAATAGCTACTTAAAAATCACAGTTAATTCATTAATGATCACAAAAAATTAAAACCTCAATTTCTCTAAACAATGGCTTACCAGTAATATTGCCGCTAAGTAATTCGTTTATTGCAGTCATTTTTTTTTTCTCTTATGGTTTCAGGCAACCTCTTTGAAATTTTGAGATCTGTAGGGTTTTTCAACGCAATCAAGAAGTAAGCCTTATCACTACATAGCCCTTCTAAAAGTAGAGCGATGTTGATATTGGATTTATGTATTCCATTAAAATATTCGACAATAGTTGAAACACTTTTCTTCTTGTCTATTCTAATACCAAATTTTGTAAGCGGGACCAGTTGACCAATTCAAAATATGCATTAGGTCAACTGGGCCCGCGGGGCTAGTTCGAGCGGGCCCAGTTGACTAAAGAGCCCCCAGTTCATCGTAAAAGAACTTTCAGGTACCTACTTACCTAGTAGGTACTTCGTACTTAGGTACCTAGTTATGTTGTGGGACAAGCTTTAAATTCACAGCGAAATTGACGAATTTGGTCTAGTATGCATCGATTATAATATCGATATGTGTGATATAGGTACCTACCTAATATGGTTTTTCCTGGGTGGGGATTACCATAATGTATTTCCTTCCTTGGTAAGTAGGTATTAGCCCATCGACTACATAGCCCAATAGACACCTCATGCAAGGTGAGTGTTCACCATCCAAAACATCAGGCTTATGCCGGAGACACACTTACTTGTCGTGGCGCGGCGTGTCGCGTCGCGCCACTAGCCAATCGCAAGACAGCGTTTGCGACACGACACGACACCCAAATATGTCTCTAACCATACTAAATGTATGAAAGCGATTAGCTAGTGGCGTGTCGCGCCACGACACGACACGTAAGTGTGTCTCCGGCATTATACGGCCGTCAAACCTGCAGTAGTACCGACTACTTCCGTGAGTTCCGTGACCCGTGCACATCTCGTCGGTCTAAGCTGAAAACCCATTAAGTACCTACCACAAATCAGAAATATGGCTCCTTGTTCAGTGAGGTGGTGGTAATAGTAGCGATACCTACCTACATCAAATTACAAAAAAAAATGGGATTAGGTACGTTTCATAGGTCAGCAATTTCAAGAACAAATTTGTTTATAGCTCAAGTTACACTGGTTATTTTCCTTGTCGAAAGTCAATAGTGATGTAATACTACCCAATTGATGATCGATAAATCTACCTACATAGTAGTAACAACAACAATCGGTAGGTACTAACTAGTAAAACTACTAATTGCCAACTAGCTTCCGTCCGCGGCTTCGCTCGCGTTGTACCTTCATGGATAAAAAGCTATTCGCATTTATAATATTATTAAGATTAAGTTTTTAATAGTGCCTACGTACCTACCTACGCACCTATTAAAATTAAACTAGACTTGACGATTAACTTGTAATGATTTATTAATAAGGTAATGAGCAAAAAGTCGTGTTGGCCGAGTGGGAGGTACCTATACCTACCTACCTCGACTTTCAATCTGAAGGTCGAGGGTTCGAATCCCGGCGTGCATCAATAGATTTTTCTGTATGAAAAAATTAATATGCGCTTCAAAAAGTCGTGCTCAAAACGGTGAAGGAAAACATCGTGAGGAAACCAGTTAGTATTCTTAAAAGCGGCGATGGGCTAGCAACCTGTTACGTATGGAATGCTAACTACTGCAAAATGTGGGTATGTACCAAATATAATATTTGGACGTGCTTCTGACTGCTATTGACAACTCATGACAATAACACTTCCCATCCCTAGTGAATTCGTCTATTTCTATTGGGCTATGTAGTCGATGGCTGCAAGCGTTTATGTCGCGCCGCACACGTTGATAAACATCGCTTGTTTACGTTGGACGCCGCGTTAGTTTTACGGAATAAGTCAATGTCAGTCATTGTCAACAAGATGCATCAATCAAAGTATTTTTTTTTTATATAGTAAAATTGTGACAGTAGTCATATTAAGAGAGGATGTTGGAGAGGCCATAATCTTTTTTTTTGCCCTATTATTTAATACAACGAATTATTAGACTAGGATAGTTTTATCAGACAATCTATAAAAAGAAAAGCAGCGATCGAACGAAATAAATTATTTTGTTTGTTTGTTATTGCCATAGAGTAAATAAATGTTTATTTGCTTGCTTGACTTGCTTGATTGGTGGACTTGGACTACATTGGACTTCCTCTTCCTCAAAGAGCATATATGTGGTTCTCAGGTTCTCAGTGCAGAGCGTCAAAGAGCATCTAAGTTTATGTAGTGATTATTAGTCCTCAGTACAAAATAACTGCACATGCACGAAAACTAGCAAAAAGAATAAATCACGACCATGTTATCTTTGTAACTTACTTTAGTTTATCAGTCCAGACAATTTTCTCTTAAAAAATGGATCCTGCTTTGCTCAGGGAGCGTGAGGCGTTCAAGAAAAAGGCACTTGCTACACCAAGGTACATTTCATATTTAAAAGTTTGTTTTTAACTTCGCTACAGTACCTACGCGTCACTGTTCACAGCCCGACTACTTTGGTAATTGGTCGCAAAAGCCTAAGTACCTTGCTTTTCTCCCTCTCACCTACATGCAGACTTGCACGATCGTTCTGAATTCTGATTCAATCGTTTAAATCCAAATATGAATTCATTTCCAGTGGTTAATACCTAATTAATTGCCATTTCTATTTATATAAACAAACTAACATTTTTCCTAAATTATTTTTCCTATTTACTTACTTGTCTATCCATGTTGGCAGATTTAGAGACTACCTAAACTTAAGTCGTAGGTTCGAACCTAGCTTTTGTTGCCTCAGTATAAAATATTACTCACACAAAATGGTTTTTCAGTATTGAAAAGAAAAAAAGGGATGATTCGCAACACAAAGATGAAAGCAAAAAGAAATCAAAGTCATCCAGCTCTGCAAGCTCAGCACCAAAGCTCGATGCCTCCAAGTATGTATACTTATATTTGTGGTATCTCCTTATCTTCTCTTGTGAAGCAATATCAAATGTTACAGAAGTTGAAACCTGAATATTCCGAGTATTGTAAAATAAAATAGGATCACAATTGTAATCTCCAAGTGCGGTAGACTTCCTCATCTCCAGGTGCTTCGATCCTAGAAGATGTCTAAAGGGGGTTAGTCATAGGCACATTCAAATATTTTGTCAAATATTTGGCACACACATTTTGCAGTAGTTAGCATTCCACACGTGACAGGTTGCAAGCCTGTTGTTGTGTAAAATCAAAATGGATATAATTATTTTGACATTGCTTCCTGGGGAAAGAAATCTGGTATTTTATTCATTCAAAGTAAGCCATCTCATATACCATGGTTTGATAATTATTAGATTGAAAAGACAGCATTATGGTAATCATAATCACTCATAGATTGCACACTGGGCATTATGCAATTTAGAGCATTTATAATTTTTACATGTACAAGATGAAATATTCTTTCAATAAATAAAGTTATTTACATACTACATAGTCAAGTCAATTCATTTATTAATTCATAGCCATTCTTATGCACTTATATAGGTAATTATGACACACACAACAAAAGATCACTATCCAAAGAGCTAAACAAAAATTTGTTACAGCAAATGCATAAAAATAATAACAATTATGAAATAAAATATGAAACTTAAGTTCATTGGAATATGTCAATTCCTTACTGAATACTCTTGTTGGAATGCTTTCTTTATTATGATGAACCAATGAACACAAAGCTTGGAAGAGAATGGAGGAGACCTTTGCCCAGCATTGGACAGGAAAGGTTAAAATAAAAATAAATATTATGAAAACTCATTTCAGTTACAAAACAATGGCAGGCAGCTCATCATACCGTTTTGGTGTGCTTGCCCGCATTGTTAGACACATGAGAGCCCGCCACCAGGATGGAGATGATCACCCCCTGAACCTTGACGAAGTCTTGGATGAAACCAATCAGCTGGATGTTGGCAATAAAGTCAAACAGGTGGAAAACGATTTTGTTAATTAAAAGGACACCATGTTTAACAAAACTGGCTGCTTAGTATAACAATAACTCGTACAATAGATATTACCTGATAGTGCTACAAGGTAACGCAACTAACTGGATAGAGAATAGATTACTTGTATTTAGGTCCTCAAGCCTCATGACAGACAAGTTCCATTATGTAATCAATTTTATAATTTTGCTTCCAGTGGTTACAAACAGAAGCTCTACAAAACAACCCAAAAATAGAATGTACTATGGATGGAAAATACAACTTCAAACCTGTATATAAAATTAAGGATAAGAAATCATTATTGAGGTAATTTGACAATTGAAGCTAATTGTGATTATCAATGGACTTGGGCCTATGGGTATGCTGGTAACAGTTGCTTGGACTTTATAGGAACACCCCATCAATTGGTAAAAGAACTCTTCAAATAGGTTCTGTGGTTCCATAGATTTAATCCATATATTTTCAGAGGAAACCATCATGTACAGAGAAAATACACAAATATTAAATTAAACTAAATTTTATGAAAATTCTTAAAAAGATCCTACTATGATTTTAATTAATATTTTTTTTTTAAACCTGAATCTGATACTGCCACTTGCAAAAAGTTTATCAGCCAATGTGAGTGTGTGTGTGCATTACATAGGGTCAAAGACCCAGTTATGGTGCCTACCCTAGTTTTGGTTATTTTCAATTTTTACAGTCAATTAGTTATTGACTGTAAAAATTGAAAATATACATAGCAAACAAACTTGTTTAAAATCTATAGTTAATATAATTCTTTGTCTATGGTCAGTTTTCAGTGACAGTTGTGGTGCGTTATACTTCTAGACTTGATTGACCACAACTAAATATCTCCCGATTTGTATATTTAACTAAGAATAATAAATAAACAAATATCAGCTGTTTACAAAACCTTTGCCTAACCTAAGAGATAGATAAATACTCTACTCTATGTTGCTTAAAAATCGTAATTTTAATCATTTTTTCATTATAAACCGTTTATTTGAAAATGAAAATGTTAAAATATCCACAACCAGCGCTCTCACTCTACACTACATTAATATTTCTTTAATTACAGATTACTGAAGCAGCAAGATTTAAAAGGCTTAGGGGGTATTCTACTAGAAGACGTCCAAGAATCATTGCCACATTGTGAAAGAGCATTAAAGAGCTTAGCACAAGAAATACTATACATATCCAGACCCACTGATAAAAAGAAAATATTGTTTTACAATGACAAGACAGCAACTTTAGATGTGAGTAATCCATATACTTATATTTATGTGAAAGTGTGTTTGTGTTTTTTTGTCCGTCTTTAAAGTCAAAACGGAGCAACTGATTGGTATGATTTTTTATGTGGAGATAGTTGAAGGGCTGGAGTGACATAGGCTACTTTTTGTCTCTTTCTATTCCGACGCCCTCCTAAAATAGGGGGTAAAAGTTTGTATGGAGCATTCCACAATTTTTAATGCAGAAAGTTAAACTTGGTATGCAAACTCTTTGAACAAACTAATATTGCTAACAAACAATATGTGCATGATGTTTTTTTTGAAAATTTTAAATTGATGTTGTCACAGTCAAACCGTTAGGCCGATTGTGATGAAATGTTATATAGAGATAGTTGAAAGTCTTGGGACAGTCTGCATTTTCTCAAAATTTTCTTTTGATTTTTAGAAATTTTAATGTCTTTAATACTTCATGGCGTAGCTTGTGTAGCGTTAAATTCAATGGATACCCTTTTACAATTTAGCACTTTCATGTTGCATGGGACTCTCTCGGTTCCGTTTGTGATTAGCCATTTAGACAGAGTTCTTTGGGCTGCCTAAAAACTCCGATACCAGAGTTGGTCACTAGCTCAACATAAATTCAATTTTCAACTAACAAAAGAAACAACCATTCAAAAAAAGATAATTACTAACGTTCGTCGCGATTTTTTTTTTCTATTTTAGAGGATAGTCCCAAGTTGGTCCCCTATAAATTGTATTTATGTAGGACTAATAGTTCCTTTATCTAACATCAAAAACTATACAGTCTCTTGACTTTTCGATTGGTCGAAACATTTTCATCGATTTTTATTACGAAATTATTTAATCACAGGTAGATGAAGAATTCGTGAAACTATGGCGTGCTACAGCAGTAGATGCGATGGACGATGCTAAAATCGAAGAGTACCTTGAAAAGCAAGGCATCAAGTCTATGCAGGACCACGGACAGAAAAAACCGATCGCCCCTAAAAGGAAAAAAGCCGCACAGAAAAGAAGACAATTCAAGAAACCCAGAGATAACGAACATTTGGCAGATGTTCTCGAGACCTACGAAGATAATACGCTGACACAGAAAGGGGTTGCGATAAAATAAATAGATTTGTACATTTTTTGTTTTTATTATCCTACTTGGAATTTTTAATCTATTCAAGCAAGTGCTTGTTGGATTTGTAAAGTCACGTCCAACTAGTCGTAGCCCATTTATATCTACCACAGCGCTATAGCACAACAGGAAAATGGTTACAGTCAGGATGATGTCACCTATCGTATTTAACGTTGAAATGCTATCCAGGAAAATGAGCATACAAATATTGGTTTATATGTTTTACCTTGAGAAGATATTGTCCACCAGAACATTGGAAACTTTAATTATAAGTATTTTTTTAAAGAAAAATGCAATTTATTTTCTTAAATTGATTTTTATTTAATTATTTTATGATATTCTTTCATTAAAATGTAAATACTAGCTTCCGTCCGCGGCTTTGCTTGCGTGTTATTCAAATTTATACGAACTACAGGTAAGTAAGTGGCATTCAAATATGTTTAGCTGTATAGGTACGTAATTAAAACAAACATCATAAACTTTAGTATATAAAATTATTCCACATTTCCATAATAATACCTAACCAGGTACATACATCATTTTGGCCGCTTTTTACTCGGATAAAAAAACATAGTGAAGCTTAAGAGTATAGTCTTAGCTCTAAAATAGATTTTATTAATGGTAGATTCCGCCCGCAACTTCACTCGCATAGAACCTACCCGTTTAATATAGTCTACATACTAATCCAGCCCCTGATAACGTAAGTTTTTTAGCAACCAGTTTCTATGCTGCAGTTGCTAACAAAACTAGCGTAATCGAGGGGCAGATCAAACTTCCATCCAAATCGGTTCAGCTGTTTATGGTGTGATTGAGTAACAAACATCCATGCATACCATCTTCACAGACTCGCATTTAGGGTGCGTTTCCACTGACTGACCAATCAGCACAGGCCAATTCACGGTACATTCCGACAGTTCCGTGTCAGTGGAAACGTACCCTTAAATTACTAGGATTCTAACAAGTTTGATATCGTCCTTTTATAAAATACATAAAATTTTCTAAATTCTAATCTAGATCAGATGCGGCATATTATTTTTGTCGTGACTTATGATAACGCTGGCGGGCTCACTGGATGCGTTGGTTTTGTTTTTCATACTCTCGACGTGTTCTTCGACTTCGTTCAACGCAGAAAACATGTTGCCACTGTTCAGTCTCTTCAAGATTTGCGAGTCATGGAAAGGATGGGTATGTGCGCCGACCCTGAGAAAAAAAAAACGTAATTTATTATTCTAAATATTACTCTTGCGTTAGGGTGAGTTTCCACCTTAGCGCAGCTCCGCGTAGGTGGAAAATCAGGGTGAGTTTCCACTGACTGATCTATCAACGCATAGCCTAAACCACTGGTCCTAGAAACTTTAAATTTGGAGGGATTTACTTTAGCACCATATACATTTTGTAGGGTAGTTCCAATCAATTGTTGGTAGAAATCTGTGTAAGCCCCCCACTAATAATAGTAATCGAGTTTAAATTATCATTATATTTTAACAGTTGAAGCCAATTACGATTACCAGTGAGCTTTCGTAATCACTACATAGTATAAAGCAGTCGCTTCCCGCGTCTGTATGTAATATGTATGTATGTATGTTTGCTTATATCTTTAAAACTACACAACGGATTTTGATGCGGTTTTTTTTAATAGATAGAGTGATTTAAGAGGAAGGTTTATATGTATAATACATGCATAATATAGTAGAGAAACACTGATAATTTTAGAGGTTTCTAATGTGATGTCGTAAATAAACACATTTTTTTTTCTACAATAAAGTCCGCGATGGTATTAGAAATGTCTTACGCACAGCGAAGCGGGCACGGGTCAGCTAGTGACTAATAAAGCTGCTGACACACCTCAAGGTTTAAAAGGATTACCTTTTGATAATTCTGTTGTCCTTAGTAACGAGGAAGGCTCTACACGTGCATTTTCTTTTGTATGTCATACAGCGCCACATCCGTTCGCCGCTTTTGCGAGAGCTCATGAGGAAGTAGAGATATCGGTTACACGCTAACTGGAGGCTGCCCTTACAAGAAACCGTGTATTGTAGGTTGTCTGGAAAACAATTATAAATTCACGACTGTAATCCCCAAGTACGTTAGACATCCTCTCAGATCTTTGAAGATGTTAAAGGGGTTTTAGAGGCACGTCCAAATATTACATTTCTCACATGCCCACAATTTTCAGTAGTCAGCAGGTTGCAAAGCCATCATGGCCGCTCACGAGAATACTAACTGGTATCCTCACGATGTTTTCCTTCACCGTTATAAGCACGTGTTAATGCGCATATAAAGATTTCAAACAAAAAAATCCATTGACGCACGGCCGGGATTCCAGCCCGCGACCTTCGAATTGCAAGCCGAACGCGAAATCTTTTAATTTGTTGCACTTCAACCACACGTACAGTACGGTCGGCGGAATCTAGGCATCCGTGAAGTTAGCCGTGTGACGGCAAAAAAGGTATTGTGTCACTGCACAAGGTCGAAAATTGTCTGTCGCCCAACCAAACGGCTAACTTTATGTAAGTCAAGAACCGCCGACCGTAGGTACTATAGTGGAACGCGCGATTGGTAAGCAAGTTCATGCAAATAGTCAACGCTAAGAGACCGGCAGGCTTATTTTGTAAAAATCAGTAATCACCCACTGATTGTCATTGCCAGAGTTATGAACATCAGTTGAATTTAGAGAATACCTATTTCATCACCAATACCAATGTACCATATTCACCTAGTAACAATTATAGAATCTATATAATATATTCTTATAGCTCTGGCAAAGAAAAAACAAAAAATTTGGAACAAATTAAACCTGATATATATTTTATGTTGTGGCTGCTAAATTTAGACTTTGCAGGAGCAGGACTACTGCCACCGCAATGGTAAGGGGTGTGGTCATGATCATAGTTAGAGTCCATAGTATCATCGTCACTGGCACTGAAAATGGTAATCAGAGATTATTTTGGATTCTACAAAATTACTAATATAAATTACTAGCATAAACTAATGAAGATTAAAGGCAAATATTTAATTCCTTATGTTACATTATTGCTATTTTTGTGTGGATCTCTCCCTGATAATGTTTGTGTAAAAAATTATTTCACCTGTCAAAAGACAGGTGAAATAATTTTTTGAATGTATCAGTAGTTTTTAGGGTTCCGTACCCAAAGGGTAAAAACGGAACCCTATTACTAAGACTTCGCTGTCTGTCACAGGGCTGTATCTCATGAACCGTGATAGCTAGAGTTAAAATTTTCACAGATTATGTATTTCTGTTGTCGCTATAACAACAAATACTAAAAACAGAATAAAATAAATGCTCACATGTGGGGCGCTCCCATACAACAAACATGCTTTTTTGCCGTTTTTTATAGATAATGGTACGGAACCCTTCGTGCGCGAGGTCGACTCGCGCTTGGCCGGTTTTTTATTATATCCATTACAATCATGATAAGGGTTCACACAAACATACAATTTTTTTTTTTCATCTTTAAAATATTATATGAATTATTAATTCAAGCACTTAATAAACTCTGTGAAGTTTTGTGATTATGAATCTTGTGCTTCATAAAATCGAAGATTTTACTTACCTTTCAATTTTTTCTATATCTAAAGACGATCTTTGAATAACACCTCTTTTCCTTACTTTAACAGGTTCATCTATACTTGTGGTTGGTTCACGACATTCCGAGATATCGTCATCAAAATTCAAAATATCTTGGCCAGTAGTACTCTGAGAAAAAATACTAAATGTTCATGGTATTACACCAGCTCAACCTGTTGGCCCCAACAACACAATGTCCAAAATGTGGATCTAGTTTCTAAAAAATTGCATTTGCCCCAACATTGTCAATCCAATTTTCTAGATAGTTGGACAAGTGTTGTTGGGACAAATATGTGGAGCTGGCCTTACAGAGCGTATTGGCGGCGCCAAAATTGGACGCACCTACATGCTCTACCAGTCCACATTTGGGCTGGTTAATCAGAATTTATATCTGAGTTGGTCAAGAGGACACTATGGCACCAACGCGGTCCCATAAAACATGGAAAAAAACTGCCCTAAAAATAATCTAAGTATGTAAGTGATATCCCATAGCCAATCAATTCTCATAGGGCCAATATGTGCTTGGATTGAAGTTGTTTCACCTTTACTTATTAAAGATGTAGTTTTGAGTCTCAGCAGTGGGAAAATTAATATGAGTGATATGATACAATCTGATCCAAGATGAGCAATAGAAGAAAATAAAAGTAGGCCAAATAAAAGATGGCTGGGTAAGAAAGGAATCAGTGATTTTCCGCTTACCCACCATAATCTGGGAACAGGGCAGGAGTATAATGATGATGATGTTCTCATTAAAAGAATTATGTTCTTACCAAATCTTCTACTCCTTTTATATGCAAAGCTTTGCATGCCTCTAAAAACTCACTGATTTTGTCTCTTGCTACCAAAACTTCTCCGGAATAAGCATACTGCAATATTGATTGCAGAGTATGGTAAGACACTTGCTGGAAAATAAAAAGTTCACATTGCCAATCTTTTTATAGGTAATAAATAATTATATTTCTTTGCCATATGGTACCTATAACCACTTGAAACAAATTGATAAAAGATCTCGCGAGGTTCTTCAACAATCTTTCCTAATATATAAATGCAAAAGTAACTCTGTCTGTCTGTGACGTTAACATGGCCAAACTGCTGGGTTGATTGTGGTGAAATATCATATAGAGATTGTTTAAAGTCTTTGGACAGACATAGGCTACTATTTCCCCAAAATTTTCAGTTTTACGATAAAAGCGTTAAAAATCTACAACCTGAATTTACGCAGACGAAATCGCGAGTAAAAGCTATTAGTAACTATCAAAACATCTTACATTTAGAAAGATTACTGGATGAGGGCATGAAGCCGAAGATATCAGATCACTGATGTAAGGGCTGACGAGAGACAACACCATCTGATGTACCTTGACATGGTGACCATCGGCCGCTATGGTCATGTCGACGAACTGACCTCTCTGGTGAATAAAGTATGTTTCTGTTAGGTATATCCTGATGATGTCTCTGTTTTAGGAGACTATAATTATTAGAATACTTCATACATTTACTAATCTGACCGAAAACATAAAATAGATGTTTCATAGTTTTTTTATATGTTCTGAATATCACTAGGTATTCTATAATAACACAGTGATTATTTATTAAATTAAAATCGTACCTGCTGCAGTGCACTCAAGCCATTACAAATATTGTTTTGGTACGCATCCCATGATACAGAAAATGTCATTTTTGACTTGAAATTGAACAGGTCCTTTTTTCCCGTAAGTACGTGCTTTATTATCAACTGTAAATTGCGTAAACAAGAAATTACAGGTATATTTTTTATCATATGCACAAACAAAACATGAAGACAAGACAAGGTAGGCTTGTCGATTAAATATCGATACATCGATTTATAGATATTTTCAGTTCGATACATCGATCTTTTTGGTCGATACATTTTTTAACGATATATCGAAATCAAATATCCAATATCGAAATTGTATCAAAAACGATATTTTCTTTTGTTTTATTTGGTCGACTCAGCTTTATAATTTGGTACTTATGTTGGTTTTTAAGTTGGCAGCTCTGTATTTAGACATACTGAACTAACTGACACATGACGCATGTCATGTGTATTGGTTTGGCTAATAAATAATTATAATTTTTAACGTTGTTCTTGATTTATTCAAAATGATGTCTATTGATTATTATTTATCTAGTAATGACCTAGTAATGAAGATGACTGAAGTAGATTAGTTATGATAGATCATATTGTACCGATATCGATATATCGAAGATATATATCGATATTTTTAAATAAAAATATCGATATCGATATATATCGATACTTTATTGCATTTCCGACATCCCTAAGACAAGGCTGACATGACAATGACAAGGCTTGTTGACAGTTGACATGCAATGCAAACAAGTCTCACGTCTTTTACATTACACAGCAAGCAAACAACAAACAAAAGCAACAATTTTTGAATTTGAACAACTCATTCAGAAGTATTTTAAAAAGTCAAAAAGATATGCCGTCAAATATGGGACGAAATACCAGATTCAATGCGAACCTCCTCGTCTCCCGTGGTTCGAGAGGCGCTAAGCGCTGAAAGGAAATTAATTGTTGGATTACTTCGACTGCGTGCCGGACACATTCCGTCAAATAAATTAAAATTTTTAATGAAAGTATCAAACACTCCAAATTGTTTAGATTGCGGTATTTTGGAAGACGTACATCACGTCCTGACGGAATGTGTACGGAATGCGGCCTTACCTCTACGACAAAATTCTCAGTTGGTTGGAAATAATATAGGCACATGTAATAGTATTTTGGCCTCGCCGCTATCTGTAGAGGGCAAAATACTATATAGATTATATATCTCATCGCTAGAACGGGATAGATAGGTTTGGTTTTTATAAATATTTTTTTGTTAAGTTAATAAGTAGGTTTTTAATTAGTGTACAATTACCTACTATATGCTCTTTGCAATTACCTACGTAGTTACTAATAGAGTTGTCGTGTTTAGCTTTTTCTTACTGGGGTGACATAGTCGTTGTCGACCAAAGCCCCATTAAATAAATAAAGATTAAAAAAAAAAAAAAAACAATTTCTATTTTTTTTTTATTTATTTAAGGGGCTTTAGTCGACATCGACTATGCAACCCCTTAAAAACCTACTTAAAACTTTACAAAAAATCGTGCGTGATGGCCTGTTTGGCTTATCATGACCAAAATTCATGACCAGTGTGTAGTGTAGAGGGGTCTTGTTACTCTTCGTTTCATTCTAACATGTTTTTTTTTTAATTTTTATATATAAAAACCGGCCAAGTGCGTGTCGGGCTACGCGCAATGTAGGGTTTCGTAGTTGACACAGCTAACAACGTTATAATAAGTAATTTCCAATGGTATTTGTACAAATAATATTGATTATTTCTTCTTCGAATACATTTTATAGGTTGGTCGACTATTACGTCTATTACTAGAAAACTTGTAACGCCTACTTAGCTGGGATAGTTAGTCCTTTTATGTTAATTATAAGGCGTGAATTTTTTCACGCTTCCATACTCAATAGGTTAGATTTTAGAGAAAGGGGGACACTCGTTTTTAACAAAAATTGGCACTTTAGCTTAATATTTCAGAAACGGATCTCCTAATCGAAAAGTTGTTTTCGCAAACCCCCCATACTTTTCAAAGACCTATCTAACGATACCCCACACAAGTGGTAGGTATAGGTACGCGAGAAAAAAAAACATCCCAACTTTAGGTGTAGGTTTAGGGGAGGTACCCTTAAAAAAATTGTTTTTCAAGATTTTATTCTACGATTTTGTTGACATTTACTAATATGTTTAAACATGCCAAATTACAGCTTTTTAGCACTAAGCGTCTCTGAGCGAAGCTGACGGACGGACGGACGGACGGACAGACGGACAGACAGACGGCGAAGTCTTAGTATAAGGGTCCCGTTTTTACCCTTGGGGTCTTGGGTACGTAACCCTAAAAACGAAAAATCAAATACTGAGTCTGACTGATGAAGTTTAGTGATGATGACTGACTTGACTGATTGAAGTGAAGCCGAAGCCAACCCCGGATAAATTGTTGATTGTTGTTTTGTTGATTTGTTGTACCTTACCTTTCCATCGTAGTGGCAAAATTCTAATTGTAAATAAATTATTGATCTAAATCTCTTTGTCGCCAATATTGCGAGTCGTGAAGTGGGTTTTGATGTTGTACATATGATAATAAATTGTTTGTACAGATAGTGATTTTTTCGCTCTACAAACAAACAAACAACACCAACACTTATACGAAAGGGTAGAAAGAAACTCCATCCAACAAACACAAACAACTTTTCTAGCCAATGCAAATAGTACTTTTTACGTAGGAATTTGCTATTTCGTCATGAACTTGGAATTACTTGGTAAATACGGCTTTTCCATTCCAGTTACATTGTTATGTAGGTAATAAAAATAACGTTTTTCTATTCATTAATTTTCAGAATCATTTGGTCAGAACTATCCCGAGGTAAGTTGTTACGTTTTTCTACGTGAAACGTGAACCTACTGTAAAAATTATATCACTTACCACATATACCTACATACCAATTTTTTTTGCTCTTTTCTAGGAGTTCGATGGCGCCTTAGATCCAATATCTTTAGCAGCAACTTGTGCATTCAATCGCAGAGGTACACTATTAGCTGTTGGATGTAATGATGGCAGGATATTTATATGGGACTTCCTGACGAGAGGCATCGCCAAGTCACTGTCAGCTCATGTGTATCCTGTTTGCAGTCTTAGCTGGTCAAGAAACTGTAAAAAGGTACAAAATTGATTATAAAAAAGAAGTATTGATACCTTCTATGGGTATACAAATCATAACCCAAATAGGTTGTGTAGATATAACCCAAATAGGTTGTGTAGATCTTTTTTAATAGATAGATCTATTTATTTATTAATCTTAAAAAAAAATATAATTTTTTTTCAGCTTCTCTCAGCCTCAACTGATCACAATGTCTGCATATGGGATGTGCTTTCGGGAGAGTGTGAGCAGAGGTACAGATTCCCCACTCCTATACTGCGAGTTCAGTTTGACCCGAGGAATGATAAGCGATTCCTTGTATGTCCCATGAGACATGCGGCACTATTGGTGGATACTGATGGAGAGCATAAGATATTGCCCATAGATGAAGATGTAAGTATGTGCCTGGCATAAACCTAGCATAATCCTAATAATATTATCAATGCGAAAGTTTGTGATAAGGCTGCTATGTTTGTTCCCTAATCAAAAATAAACAACAAAACGGATTAAGATGAAATTTGCTGTAAGTATGTAGATAAAAAATCAGAATAAATAAAGGGGGAACTTATAATCCGAAAAGCAACCCCTTTAAATATTAATTTAAGAGCATGTTATATCATATATTTTATTTGTTGCAGGGAGATATAAATGTGATAGCATCCTTTGATAGAAGAGGGGATAATGTGTACACAGGCAATGCAAAAGGCAAAATATTGATATTAGACACTCAGAAATTGTCTGTAAAAGCTAGTTTTAAGATAACCGTGGGCACATCCAGCACAACTAGTATTAAAAGCATAGAATTTGCAAGAAGAGGAGAGTAAGTAGTTTTACTATTAGAAGTCTAAAGTAACAAAGTAGTCTAATATATTTTATAGACAAAATTGGTTTTGTGTCATTGCATAAGGTCGAAAATTGTCTGCTGCACAGCCAAAACTAAGCCGGCGATTTTGGCTTACTATTTCTTAAAATTAATATTTATTTTATTACAGTTGTTTCCTCGTAAACACATCAGATCGTGTTATAAGAGTATATGACACAAACACAGCACTAAAATGTGGCATGAACGGGGAACCCGAGCCTATACAGAAACTGCAGGATCTTGTGAACAAGTATGTATCATGATCATGATTGTACTATCAAATTGAATATCATTTTAGTACTAGGAGTAATAGTGATAGTAATAACATAGACCCACATTGCGGCAGAATCGGTTTTAGAAATCGTTACAGAATACAAAACTGAGAAAACTTACATTTATAATTAGTTTTAAAACATCTTGCTACGAGTATACCCAGCATTCCTACAATCGTACTTATGTATAAACCACCAAGTTTGTGAGGATGTTTGTGGTTCAACCATGCCCAAACAACCTAACAGATTTGGATGAATCTTGGAGTACCTTTAAGTACAAAGCCTATATCCCTATTCCGGGTTACATTTAATCCAAGTACCATGTGAGCGAAACCATGGGATGTTTATACAGCAAAATTTTGTGATGTTTTATGAACTGTTTTTTCCAGAACAACCTGGAAGAAATGTTGTTTCTCAGGCGACGGTGAATACATCTGTGCCGGTTCGGCGCGCCAACACGCTCTGTACATCTGGGAGAAATCTATAGGAAATCTGGTGAAGATCTTGCATGGGACAAAAGGAGAACTACTGCTTGATGTTGTGTGGCATCCGATCCGGCCTATTATAGCCAGTATTAGTGCAGGTTGGTGATATAGTAATGGAAATGTGTTCTAGATTGTTGTACCAGTACCAGAAATTATAAATGAAACTGTTTAATTAAATAACTACAGATTTTGACACGGGTCTTTATCACGTAATTACCTTTAATTTACTTTCCCGACGTTTCGGCTATGTTACAATAGCCATGGTCGCGGGCAGACCAACGTCAACGTCTTTCAACGTCAGGAAATTAAATTAAAGCTAATTACGTGATAAAGACCCGTGTCAAAATCTATAGTTATGTTTAATCACTACATTGTATAAAGCAAAGTCGCTTTCCGCTTCCCGCGTCTGTATGTCTGTATGTATGTTTGCTTATATCTTTAAAACTACACAACGGATTTTGATGCGGTTTTTAATAGATAGAGTGATTCAGGAGGAAGGTTTATATGTATAATAACATGCTACCCGTGCGAAGCCGGGGCGGGTCGCTAGTTAAATGATAAAGAACAGCATGAAATTGATTGATTGAACAGCAGATATTCGTTCTGTGTCTGATGGGTGTATCAATGTCTATTTACAAAAAAAACTATATTCTATCAGTCTATTATCTAGTTCCCATAGTACAGGCTTTGCTTAGTTTGGTACTAGATGGTGCCGTGTGAAATGAGACAAAAGCTTGTAGTTTAACTTACACTGACAACATCCTATTATATTCTTCATGGTAATTACAATAAAGGTACCTATGATACTTGTGTTTCAGGCGTAGTATCAATATGGGCGCAGAACCAAGTAGAAAACTGGTCAGCCTTCGCACCAGACTTTAAAGAGTTGGATGAGAATGTAGAGTATGAGGAGAGAGAGAGTGAGTTTGATGTGGAAGATGAGGATCGCTCAGTGGACCAGACCGGGGAGAGCTTGCATGATGAGGAAGTTGAGGCAAGTTATATTAAATGAATCACCTTTGGAAGTGCCAAAGCAGGATGTCTGGCATTTTTTTATAAATTAGAAAAAACTGAATGTTTTGGGATGGGAGAAGCTTGAAGCTCCTGAAACACAGTTTATACCAGTTCAGGGGCCTATGGATTCAAATAAATTGTTTTATTTTTGATGTCTAATAAATATTTTTTTATCTTTTAGGCCACATTTGAAAGTGCATCCAATCTAATTAGGGCTTATTATTGGAACTTAAAGTTACTAATTTAAATAACCGGTGAAGTGCATTTCTGCGCTTCAGAAGGTTATGGTTATCAGTATTTAGACCATGACGCAAAATTTAGTAGGGTAGGAATGTAGTAGGTAGCCTAAGCATTCCACTATATTTTGATCTATGTAGCTAATAATATAAAATTACCAATTTTTTTTCCAGGTGGATGTAACTACATGCGAGGCGGTAGCGGCATTCTGCAGCTCTGATGAGGAAGGTGAAGACGAGAACATGCTGTCCTTCCTTCCCATAGCTCCCGAAATTGAAGATCCAGAGGTATGTTGAACCATTTTGTTTGTTCTTCACTGGTTCTTGAACAACCTGTAACTGATGTTTCTAATTAGTTTATAAGATAAGAATGGTCCTTGCTTTTTTTATGAAACCAATTCAATTAAAGTCACTAACTAGGTTCACTTATGAATCATACTGGTTATACCAATGTTTTTTTCCACCTTGACCCTACTATTATAAATATGTTTGCGAGGTTGTTCGGGTGCCTCAATCACACTCAAACCGATTTGTTTGAAACTTGGAATACACATATGGAATAGCTATTAGGATAGGTTACTTTTTATCTAAGTACCACGCGAGCGAAGCCGTCGGCAGAAAGATAAAAGTTTTCTGAACAGCATTGTTGCGACTTCTCCCCAATTCAACACTCTGTTTTAGTCAATATTGTGGCTACCATAGTTTTGTTTGTGTTTTAGGACGGATGGGCGGCGACGCAGGAAACTGTGACGCCGACCGAAACTCCTGAGAAGCTTGAGCCGGCCGCTAAGAGACCGAAGAGCAAAACTTATGATATCACACTGAAAATCGCACCTCCAGGTAACTATTAGCATTTAATAAAATAAACTAGATTCAGTATCAAAGACTACGAGTACCAACACGCCACAACACTCACTCCCTATATAAAAAAAAACAGCTTATTTACCTTAGTTGAGATAGTATTATTGTCATGACACGTCATACACTTTACTGATTGCTTGTACATGCTGCTTCAAATAAATAACTTAATAGCGTAATTATTTGTGTGTAAATAATTCGTGTTGGCCGAGTGGGAGGTACATCCGAAGGTCGTGGGTTTGAATCCCGGCAGTGCGTCAATGGATTTTTCTGTTCGAAAAAAATATATAAGTACGCATTAAAACGTTCTTACAACGGTGAAGGAAAACATCGTGAGGAAACCAGTACGAGCTTGCAACCTTCCACGTCTGGAATGCTAACTACTGCAAAATGTGGGCAAGTGTCAAATATAATGTTTGGACATGCCTCTGACTATAACCTCTTTAGACATCTTCAAGGATCTGAGCGCCTGGAGATCTGAGAGGATGTCTACCGTGCTTGGGGATTACAGTCGTGATCCTATTTTTATGTTTTTATTGTGTTTTTATCTTTTGCAGAACAAGCCATTTCCTTTGGAGGAAAAAACAAACAAGCTGCGGGAAACAAGAAAGTGACCGGAAGGCCGCGCAAATAATATATAATTTTACAAATCAATCAACTCTTGTTTTATCATAAAATGAAACCACAAAACTAGGAGAAAACATTTATTTTGCAAAAAAATGTCATATCGTATCGATCTTTAATAAAATTCGTATCCAGAGTATACAGTAAGTACTATCGTTTGTATATAAATAAATCTCACATAATAAACATAACCAAAAAAATAATACGTCGCTTATTCGAGACCAAAAAAGACTCATCTTTTTAAATATACTCTAAATTCTAACACTTTGTTACAATAATATCATACATCGGATAAATAATATCTATCGTAATATTTACAAGTCACTTCTAAGTGCGATTCTCAGATCAATACACTAATTTTATTAAATACAAGTTTCTTACCGTCATTACTCCTATACTACGCGAGTGAATACTGAGTTGCTCAAGTTAGGGGGACTCAAATATCCCATTATGGAGGCAAGTCACACAAGATGATCAGTGTAGGTCTTTCATTTATATTTTTTTTCTACGCGCCTAATCATCATTATGCTCTCGACTTGAAAAGTATCCGACGACTACACACTCACGTCGTGAGGTATAAGCATTCCATTTTTTGTCATAATCCTATGCGTCTATATCGTCCTCGTGTTGGCTCGAGAAGTAGCTAACGAGACCCCCAAACACGCCTCCCTCCTCTCTATTCGGTTCCTCCTTGACCCTGCCGAGCATATTAGGCTCGGTTTTGATCGCAATCGTCGAATCAGCTTCCGCCTGTTGGGCTGTTTCTTTCGGCGATTCCGGAGGCTCGAAATCCCGCGGTTGGGATTCCGTCTCGAAATCACGACGGGCTTCTGGAGGTTCGAAATCCCGTCTCGGTGGAGATTGCGGGGGAAGAGAATCACGGGGGATCGGTTGCGGGAGCAAAGGTCTGCGTTCCGCGTATTGGTAAGGAACTGGAACGTTCGGGCTCGCGCGCTCGTGCGGAGAGGGTAAGTGATGGGCTAAGTTAGGAGGGGTTCGTGCCGGATGGGGGGGCGGTGGCGTACGATGAGGCGCGTGCAGGGGTTGCGACATCATGTGGGCGTTGTGGGGGGAGGGGGATTGCGCTAGCGCAGGAGGGGGGGTTGGCCGCGAAGGGACTAACGGCGCTTGCAGGATCTGCGACTGTTGGACGTAAGGTTGGTGCAACGGGGGGTTTTGAGGCGGTGTTAAAGACTGTCGGCGCGGAGGTCCCGGTGAACGCAGCGGAGATCGCGACTGCGTTAAATGCGCTTGCAACGGCTGACCCGTCGGGAGTGTTGTAGACGGCGGATGCGAGTGCGCTTGCGGGGGGAGCACCGGCCGATGCGCGATCAGCGGAGTCGGCTGAGAGGGAAGTCTGTGATGCGACTGTAATCTATGCGACGTCGGTGGCGGGTGTGTTAACGGATGGGATGATGGAGGGGGGACACCGGGGATCGCTGGGACTTGAGGATGCGCGGGGCGGGGAGTTCGCTGGGGTGAAGGCGGCCGCGGTGGACCGTTATTCAGCACGCTTGGGATGTCCCTCGGTCCGGGAGGTAAGTTCTGGTTCGGCATGGGATGGTGCGAGTGCGGGGGCAGGCCGGGCACGGCGCCGTGAACGGGGGGGCGCGGTAAGCCGTACGGACGCAGATGCGAAGGGAGGTAGGGCCGAGGGCCCTCGGTTGGGGCCGGGCTGCGTGGCCGCTCCGCTGATAGGTATTGCTGCAATGAAATACATACTTCAATAAATACCCAACAACTACAGTCTTGACACATAGCGGCCACAAGTAGTATTGTGGGTGTCAACAGGTCTTGTCCAACTAGTTCTACTATAAGTAACTGTAGAACGAAATGGCAAAAATAATCAACTAGTTTTTATTGGATTATTACACAAACTTAGGAACGATATTTGCTGATTGCGAACATTTTCTCCCTTGCCCAACACATCCCATGGATTCTTAACTCTTCTTTGAAAGTTGTATCTAATCTGCACCTTCTTGTTACTCTTTGTAAATAAATTTGATTGCATATGATTCGTGTGGGAAGTCTGTCCTTGGTTTCGATATTTGATCTTTGGATGTTTGTCTGGGTGTATCTTACGGACTGAGGTCTAAGCAAGTCTCACCTGTAGAGTATGATGTGTCTCCGGAGCGTAGTGGGGCGGCGCGTACGGCCCATACGGGGCGTAGTGCGGCGCGTACGGCCCCAATGGGAACCGCGGCCGTCGGTCCTTGTTCTCGGTGTGTTTGATCTTAGGATGTCTCGGTACGTCTTCCTGCCGTGCGCTACTAGCGCCTATACTTTCGCCCGGCGATGTAGGCGGCGATCTGAAAATAGAAAACATAGACTATTTAGTATTTTTAAAATTAGAAGCATAATAGACTTCCTCTCAGATCCCTAAATATCTTGGGGGGGGGGTTACTAGCATGTACAACGTAGTTAATATTCTTAAAAAAAACTATAGATGTTTTAAATCAACTTAGCGTTTTCATGTTTGCATGGTTACATTTGATAGATTTAGACACCCGAGATGTCTCCTATTTATAATATTAGTGAGGTATTTTTAGTTCAGCAGTTATGTGAAGGTGGACTAGCTGCATTTATAATAAGGACACTTCTTTGACCAAGTGATCCAGCAAACAAAATAGATAAATTAATAAAAAACATTAGAAAATCAATATGTATCACAATAAAACTTACCTATACTCCGGCTCAGTCTTGACCTCAGCTTTGATCTTGATCGGTGGCTCATCATGGGAATGCCCAGCCGGCCCAGCGGGGCCAGGTGCTCCGTGCTTCATTCCCGAAGTCCCCGGCGCTGGTGACGTTACTCTACTCAACTGTGAGACACTAGCTGTATGTGATGCTCCTGGGTTGGATCCGTCGGGAATCCGTGGCCCGTCTAAAGGAATCCGTAACGCGCCTAGATTTGGCGGTCCTCCCATATTTGGCGGTCCGCCCATATTTGGTGGTCCGCCCATATTTGTCGGTGGTCCATGGGAGTTGGGAGGTATTCTTAGGGGATTCGGTGGTATATGAGAGATCGGTGATCCATGATTTGGCGGTCCTCCGTGCGAGTTTGGTTCGTGAGAAATTGGAGGTCCATGAGTTGGTGGTCCTAATGGATTTGTTAGGCCTGGCGGTCGTCCTAGCTGATTCAAATGGCTCTGCGGGCCAGCTAAATGACTTGGGCCTCCTAGATGACTGGTTGGAGCATTTTGATGGCCTGGAGGACCACCTATTGTAGTTGGTGGTCCCAAACTTTGCTGACCATGTGAGTTTGGACCTGGTAGATGGCCAAGAGCACTTGGTCCTCCTAAATGGCTGGGTGGGTTTGGTGAAGCTCCTGCTCTGTCGGGTAATCCTTGAGGCATGGATGTAGGAGGTGGCCCTCGGTAACCGAAGCCAGGCTGATGGTGCATAGAGCCAGGGGTACCCGGGTGGTGCATAGAACCTGGGGGACCCGGGTGATGCATAGGTGTTTGTGGACCAGGCGGTCCTGAAAATATTAAAAAGTATTGTAATAAATATTAATTGTGTTTACAGAATATTAAGTTAATTATCGATATTAAGTTGATGCAGAAAATATTATGGTATTCAATAAAAGTCAGTATAGCAGAAAAGTAGTTTTTTTGTTTTGTAAAATTATTGAATTATTATTATGAATGCATTATGTGATTTTCTTTTATATTAATTCTAATATTTCTCAGGCAAAGTATTTTATTATATTTAGTATTTTTTTATTTAAAGCCACCAAATAAAAAACCAATATTTTTTGGACCTAACTGCTACACAAAGGTAACTTAACTTACTTATGTTTTTAGAAGACTTGTCATCAAATAATCTTAAGAAAATCTGAAATAATCATGACACCGTTGCCATAGTAACGCGCGAACCTTTACTCTTTATTTGATAAGTGAAAAGACGAGGATAAGACGAAAACAATTACTGTGTTACACATTTCGTTTTTCTTTGTTTTGACCGACCACAAAATCGATGATAACAAAGTCCCACCTGCAGTGATTGATGTGTTCTCCTCACTATTTGTTATTATTTCCTCCATTAGCCGCCGATATTCAATAAATTTTAATTTGACATTTTGTTTTCCATATCGATTTTATGTCACTGTCTTTTGTTTCGTTCATTCAATTCATTCGTTCATTTGCTGTGTTTCAGGGTTTGGTAGAGTACTACTGAGGTACAGTATCTATCTTCAGCATTTTCCTAAGACTAATTTCATTTGACGTTTTGACAGTCATGCTTTGATGCCATGCCACAGTCCACTTCATCTTTTATCTATGTTTCTAGCCATGTGGCGTCGTTGTGCGAGGTATTGAGATTGAAGAGGTATTGAGGTAGGGAGAGTAGATATGGCTTTGCATATCAAACTATACAAGTGATAGGTAATTTTCAGAACAAATTAAATCTCATTAGTTATTAAGGGCCCGTGTTCACCAACAGATGTTTAAATTTTAAACAGTTGTTTAAACCTTATACGACTGTATAACAATATTTTGCTGTTCACCAAGCACTAACCATTTATTAAGACTGTTAATCGACTGTTTAACTAAACGAAGTATTTAACTTAGTTTAACCATCGGTTAATTGCTTGCTACCCAATGTTACTCATCAGTTTTGAGCAAATAAAAATGCAAGACGATTTGAATTATATATTTGAAGAAAATAATGTGTTAGTTGATTTTGAAGCTATTGAGCTAATTCTACGTGCACACCGTTTATTAAAGTGAAATTTTTATTACATCGTCTAATTTTTTTTGGTCTGTGTGTCGCATGTCGCGTGACGGTCGGCCTCGGAGTAGGGATAAAGTGAAAGTCGCTCGTCAGAGCAGCCGAGGCCAATATGGCGGCGTCTATAGTTCCATCAGCTGACCGTGTAGTGTATAGACTAAAAGTTTCACTTTTACCGTGGTTTCATAAAACCACACAATTCCTTTATTTCAAATACGGCGCAATTATTGACTGGCTAATTCGCACTGACGTGACAAAAAGTAGAAAAAGGATGCTAAATAATAAAGACGTTCACGCTAACGGACATTGCCTTGTCATAGTGGGCACTTAATTTCGTAGTATAATATTGTAACGCTGCCATTTTTGGATGTACATTTTTGGTACATGACAATCTTTACAAGTTAATATTAAACCATTCAATCATGAATGGGTTCATTAAAAAACGTTCGTTTAATTAACCGATCGTTAGAAATGGATGGTGTACATAATATAGGTCTGTTTAAACAACTGTTAAATGTTAACGGGGCGGTTACGAAATCAATGATTATTTTGTAGTTGGTGAACACAGGCCTTATTATAATAATGCTAACCGCGACTTTATTCGATGGTACAATACAAGTGAGGATTTAGGATAAGTAAGATACTTAGATTAGCATGTTTTTTGGTCGGTCTTACTATAGTCGGCTGTATAGCTGTATTTTATTTATACCTGAATAAAAGAAAAATGGTTGGTTGAATATACATATATGCAGCACATGTAAATATTTTTCGCTTCTGGTTTCGGTGTTGTAAATGGCACTCGAATTTTAAAATATTTAATAACACAGGTAATAATAACTCTAGTATACTAGACTGTAAGTAGTATACTGACCTACCAGACGTTACCTTGCATGAGTTGCATGTTATAAAGCCTACAGGATCTCAGTCAACAGCTGTGTTAATTATTTTTTTGGAATATTGATATAATTTTTATGCATTTACTATCATATTATTCAGGAAGAAATAAACCAATATTTTTCATTCTTATAACATCATCTACTCTACTTTTAATGTTGACTGGTACATGTTTATGATATATATTTACCTTGCATGTGATGTCTGTAGGGTTGGTGTGGCGGTCGCTCAGGCCGCGTAGGTCCGTAAGGTGGCAGGCGGTAGTACTGCGGGGGATACTGCCGTGCACCCTGCCCTCCGGGGCCACCTGGACCAGGTGGACCTAGTCCAGGATGCAACTGGTACATGTTCTGGGGCCCGCGGGGACCATAGCCTGAATTGTTGGGATACATCATTGGGCCCCTGTTGAATAATATTAAAATGAGTTTGATATAATAGCAGGCGACGGTTTTAGGTTTTATTTTCTAGTTAGTTTATATTAAGACTTACGACAATCCGCTTTAAAGTCGAGGTATCTTCCACAAAAAAAAGTCATAGTATAGCCAGTAAATCATAAGTCGTTTATAGAAACATATTGCTAGCATGCTTTTTTAAGGTCCCGTACCCAAAGTAAAAACAGGACCCTATTACTAAGACTTCGCTGTCTGTCTGTCACAGGGCTGTATCTCATGAACCGTGATAGCTAGACAGTTGAAATTCACGGATTATGTATTTCTGTTGCTGATATAACAGAATAAAATAAATATTTAAGGGGGGCTCCCATACAACAAACGTGATTTTTTTTGCTGTTTTTATAGATAATGGTACGGAACCGTTCGTGCGCGAGTCCGACTCGCACTTGGCCGGTTTTATTTATTTTTATTTTAGCCCTAATTGTCCCACTGCAGGGCCAAGACCTCCCTCCCTCCTTTCCGCAAGTCTCGATCTCCAGCTAAATTACGCCAGTCATTCAAATGGCAATCGAGATCGTCCCGCCATCTCCTCTGGGGTCTGCCACGATGGCGCGGGCGCCTAGTTTGTGGGAGTTCATGCGGACCAAAATTACTACCAATCGGTAGTCATTTTACTACATGCCCTGCCCAATCCCATTTGAGTTTAGCCACTGTAAGCGTGCTAGCATGCTTGCTTCAGATAAATCAATCCTTTTCGTTGTTACCTATATTGCTGGTTGATCATGTGCGGCATTCGTGTGATGATGCTGGGCTCTTCAGAAACAGGCTTGAAAGGCTGCGGTGATCCGGCTACGGATAAAGTACCTACAACATCAATATTTTTATGCAACCAGTTTGCTGCAGTAATATTTTATAAATAAAGAGTATTTTGAATTATAGAGAGAGTATAATTATAAGAGTGAGTAAGTTCATAAGTTCATGTGGCCAAATCTGGTGATGAAGTTTTTAAGTCATCTAAAATCCGTATAATTATAATAAGGATTAGAGAGACTATTAAATATTTCGTCTAGCTGCCTCTTTTCCAATTGCAATGTTTTTAACGTATTCTCTGTTTATTTCTTAGTTACACTAAAGGGAATAGTTATCGAAACGCCGCTCATTTCTTTTAGGTTTTTGGAAACATATTTTTATAACTTTTTATTTTCACACGCATGAGGTAGATTTTTTTAAAACAGTATTTTTTAGTCTGTTTTACAAAAAAATTCAAAATTGTCTAAGTATATTGTTTACCTTCTCTAAGTGGATTGTGCTGCTGTTGCAAGTGCGAACCTCTATCTTCACCAGCAAGCATACCTCGTAGCTCCGCTCGCACCTAAACACATCAATGATTTAAATGTTAGATAAATAAAATACCAATTTATGAAAGAGGCCTTTGTTTTTATTACATGTAACTTTATTCCGATCTTCCAGGAGGGAAGTCTTAAGTAAAAACGCAGGAACACACACACAATCATAGGCAGTTGAAATGTAGATGGAATTTTACAAGCAGCGATGTGCTTGCAACCTGTCACGTATGGAATGCTAATTACTGCAAAAATGTTGGCATGTGCCAAATATTATGTTTGGACGTGCCTCTGACTACCCCTACTACTATCTTTAAAGTATCTAAGCGCCTGGAGATCTGAGAGGATATCTACCGAGTTAGGTATTGTGGTAGCTAGCTTACCTGTAATCTAGGCGCGTTAGGGAACCTCTGATCATGGTAAGGTACAGGTGGACGCGGTTGGAACATCTCCCCGCCCATACCTCCGGGCGGTGGACCGTATCCAACCATGGGTCCGGCATATTCCTTTTCCTAGACAAAAATAATAGAACCGTATTATATAGCTGCAGTTAGTAGATTACAGATACAGCGTTGCTAGTTGAAAAAGTTTTTGAGAGGATGGGAATTTAGTTCGTATCTTAAAATGATAAATAAATAAAATGCATGGTACTTGAAGCAATACAACAGGCAGTAAATTCTGACGCACGAAGGAGTTTACGTTAGTGAATATTTAAGCTAAAATTATTGTGATAAGCTTGTATTTACTTCAAGCTGATTGGAATGAGACACTATACAACTTGTCTACCCAGCTTGCAATATGAATGGACCTTACAAAGTTTTTGTTGCTTCTTAACCTTTTTTCTTCCTTAAATAGACGCGAAGAGTTTAATAGACTCACCTTTTTGATTCTCTTGCTTTCTTGCATTGCGATCTTGGCCAACTTCTTTTCTTCTCGCTCTTTAGCCTTTTGTTCTTTTAATTTCTCCTTTTCTTCTTTCTTCTGTATTCGCTCCTGCCGTTTAGCTTCCTTCTCTGCCTGCTTCGCTTCTCGTTCTTGGCGTTTTTTCTCCCTTTCAACCTATAAAGAAAGATTATTATTACCTTTATTAAGACCTAGCGTTTTAGTTAGCCCATAAAGGGCGACAAAGATGCTTAAAATATTTAATGTTAAGATTTTGTCATTCAATTTATAAGAACCTTCATGTATGATGAGAATATTATAAAACTAGTGGAAAACCTTGCGACTTCGTTCACGTGAAGTTATTTTCAATAGACTTCAACTCTAGCTGCATTCTCTTAGGGGTTGAATTTCTAGTATTTCTTTCTTAGTGCACCCAGACCGGAATGCAAACGGAATACACCTTCCAAATTTCAAGTTTCTAGGACCTGTGGTTTAGGCTGCGTTGATAGATCAGTCAGTAAGTCAGATACGCAAGAGTTTTATATATTCAATCATATAATATGAAAATTATTATTATTATGTTCGCCTCATAAGGCATAAAGTATGAATGCCTCATAAGGCATAAATAAGATAATAGGAATGTTGTAGTCTTCACCTGGTTCGGCTTCGTAGAAGATCCGTCTTGTCCTAGTTCCTTGACCTTGACACCGACTAGTTTGGCGAGTGCGTCGTCTGTCTGAGGAGAGCTGGCCCTTGTGCTGCCGCTGCTGCGACCGCCTCGGCCCCTTGGACCCCTAGACACGCAACCGTCTTTATTACAAGTATACTTTGACAACTATCGCGGTTGTTAATCGTTTTGATGATGAAAAATACGGCTAGTTACCACGTTTCAACTTGTAATTCTGATGTTGAATTAAGTACTGAATTGTCTTGAAGCATCAAAAATACAAATTAAAATGAGGCAATTGTATGCATGGAAATCCTTTATGGAAATAATGTTAATATTTTTTTTTTGTTTTATAGATAACAGCTTTATTTACACTGCTTATTTATTTTGAATATAATGTCAGTTTGTAGGTTTTACCGATCTCACAGCTCAGTTATTAGTACCTCTGCCTAAACATACCTGCTTCCGCGTCCGCCTCGACTGCCCTTGCCCCGGACAGGTCTTGGAGTAGCATTTGCTGCTTGCGCATCTAGAAAATAAAATCAGATATTTATTACATCTCCAATGGTGTGGTGGATGAGTGCCCGACTGAGGCACATAAGGTGCGAGTTTATTCCCCGCGACGGATCTGGTGGTTGTACCATGGTCCTTATAGTGTCTGGTACACAGGGAATCCTAGGGTAAGCTCGCTTTGCATGAACACCCGAGAAAAGTTTATTTTAGAGAAGTATAGACAAAAATATATTTTGTGTGCGATTTATCTACTGTTTTCAGCCTGTTACTTGCAACCGCAAGAATGAACAAAGAAATTTTAATTTCATAACTTGCCTTAACCAAATTTTTAGGTCTACGGCGCTATATTCTACGTCCAAATGTAATACTTGTCTATTCTTTCATAGACAAATTAATTTTTTGGGTCAATATGCTTGGCCTGTATGACTATGAAGGCAACTGGTGGGTGTTTAACATATAATTTTCATTTCAATGAATAAACAGTTATGAATTTTATACCGCCACTCGAAAAACGTGCTTCAGCTGTAAGTACGATATTGGTAGATACGCGCATACGCATATATTCGTATGTAGGCACCTTCGTCGACACGTTACAGCAATAGGACTTCGCCGGTGTTGGTAGACATCGGCTCATTTCTACCAACACGAGGTTGGGACGAGTTTAATAAGGGAATTCCACTCACTCAAATGTGCCTGCAACTCCTCAGTCTTAGCCTTCGTGACATCCTCAGGCAGCTTCTCCAAAGGCACCACAGCTGTTTTTTTCACCAAATCATTGAGAGCCTTCATCCGTTCCGCGTTGTTTTCATCTTTCTTCTTCTGTTCATTACCCCAGTCAGAGTCGGAGGATTCAGTTACTTTGAACTCGTCGGAACTATCAGGCATGTGCTTGCCGCTTGACTTGTGCATTTCCTGTGAAGAAGTCAATACTTTATCTTTTGATATATGTATACAACACATATTATTACATACCTATCTAATCTAGTAGGTAGGTGTAGGTGTATTGCAGAGGCTTGTTAAAATGGCACCGTTAATTAAATAAATAAATAAATTTATCTCTTTTTTGCAATTCTTACATAAAAACGACGATGTCCTTGCAACCTGTCACTTATGGAATGCTAACTACTGTAAAATGTGAGGAACCCTTTTAGTTATCTTTAGGGGTTTGAGCGCCTGGAGATCTGAAATGTCTACCATACTTGAGGATAACAGTCGTGATACTATATTTTTTTAATAAATCAATAATAACATACGTCTTCAGACTCCGTGTTGGGCATCTCTGTATAGTTGATCTTCTTCTGCCGCGTCCTGTGTTTGGGCGACCAATCGTTCTCTCCCTCTTCCCCACTCAACCCCCCATATGTGACTCTCGCTCTAATCACGTTCCCTTCGGCGTCGTATTGCGTTAACCCGCGGGAACGTCTCGACTTCTTCGATTTATCGCGCTTCTTAGACCGTTCTCTAGATCGGTGGTGGTGGTGGTGATGATGATGTGATGTTTTTGCTCTTAAAGTATTTGAAAAATAAATATGTAAATAAATATTGGTAGGCATTTCACACAGCGCCATCTAATACATACATACTGAAACAAACATCATTGTTCATCACACAAATGTTTGTCTTTGATGGGAATCGACCCCACAACTCACAGCGCAGAAAGTAGAGTACCAACTAAGATGTGAGTCCGGTCAACTTGCATAGATTTTATATGAATAATTATGTATATGATTAAAAGATTCGTAGCAATGAAAATTTTTTTTGTAAGGACAAACAATACATAATCTAACAAAAGCGACTTCGCTTTTCAGTTACACGTTAATAAATATTTCATTTTGCCTAGGAATTAAACTCACTTGGGTTTCGAAGATGACGCCCATTCCTTGGCGCCGGCCGATTCACTCGAGCTGTCTTCGAAAATGCCCTTCTTCTTTTTCTTCGTCTCAGGCGATGACTCCGTCATTTTAGGACGATCTGTGAATTTATTATTGTTAGCTCTTTGTTGAACTATTTAACCTATTGATGCACAAACATACAAACCTTCGCATTTACTATATTATTGGTATTATATTATAATACCTTTCTTATTTTCACTTCTTCCAGTACGTCGTATCGGCAAAGAATCAGACGAACGCGAGTCACCAGAGTCTTTATCCGCTGATGATGATATTTCTTCCGATGACGATACCCCCCTGAAACATACAATAATATTATAATCATTTCAAATGTGACACACGTCCGTTACATACTCGACTAGTTCGTTTAAATACATATTTATACATCTAATACCTTTAATCATCTAGGTACTATTTATTATCGAGAGCAATAAAGAGAGTGAGATTTCTCGCACTCTTTTTTATCTTTACTTTTTTCTCTTTCATCGCATGTCATAATTGCCATGTTATTCGAACACAAAATCGGTTGCACAAAATTTGTATGGTCTAATTAGTAGTGAACGGGTACGGCAGATGTAAAAAGCCTTCACCTAAATTGCTAATTTTAAGTGCCATTTAGAAGCGATCGACACGATAAAAACAAGCCGATTGAAATTCAAACGCGCCGACCAACAAAGTGTCACGTTGCATGACCGAGCGTCTTGCCAGTTAAAACAGTTTCATTCGTAATGCTGTTTGAATTTTATCGCGTTAGTCGATCGGTCGTACACTGGGCTATGTAGTCGATGGTCGTACAACAATGTTGAATCTTACGATACAACATTACGACAGCTAATTAGGACATAACGTTACCCGGTATCTTTGAAGTCCTCATCAACTTCATCGTCGTCTTCAGACGGGACATCGAGGGAGTTCAGTTTTCTAGGTTTCTTGCGCAGCTTCTTTCTAGACTTCTTGGACTCCAGCGGCATACCCTGCAAATTAGAATAATATAATTTCCAACCTGAAAATCACTACATAGTATAAAGCAAAGTCGCTTTCCGCTTCCCGCGTATGTGTGTATGTATGTATGTTTGCTTATATCTTTAAAACTACACAACGGATTTTGATGGACGGTTTTTTTTAATAAATAGAGTGATTCAAGAGGAAGGTTTATATGTATAATACATGCATAATATAGTAGAGAAACACTGATAATTTTAGAGGTTTCTAATGTGATGTAAATAAACACATTTTTTTGCGCTTACATTGCAAATGCTGGCTGAACCCCACGAGATATATCAAAATAATGTACTACAGTATTGTACACCTTAAAAACGTCTACAAAAAAGTCAACGATGGTATTAGAAATGTCTTACGCACAGCGAAGCGGGCACGGGTCAGCTAGTGTTATAATAAAATAATAATAATAATTGCTACCTGTCGTAAAGGAACAGATTAACCTATCTGCCTCAAGTTGGCTGACGCAGTACATCATAGGACGGGATTTGTGTCTTCGTGATCTACGAGTTAGTTTTTTGTGGGCGATGGTACATGCTAGTATGGTCATCTGATTGTTCTGCTTGCGAATGGTGTAAAAAAACTTACCAAAATTTCACATCTATCTTATATATAACAATGAATTCCTATTTCCCTTGGTCATAGCATCACGCGTAAACGGCTGGACCGATTTTGCTAATTCTTTTTTTTGTTGGCCCCCAAACCCAATAGTTTTGCTTTTAGGTCTCTGCGGACGGACGGACGGAACAACATGGCGAAACTATAAGAGTTTCTAATCTTGTAAGCTACGAATCCCTAAAAAGTAGCATATACGCTTTTTCAGGGTATAGGCTATGTATATGTATATTTCAAGTCCGTTTGAGTTCGTTCCGTTGGGCGATTGATGCACAAACATCGAAACGTCCTCACAAACTTTCGGATTTATAATATTAGTAATAAGTAGGATTTTGTAGAGAATTTAGTATTTATTTATTATACATAAATGTATGAGAATGTCATACCTGTTCAATGGCCTCCCTCTCCTGTTTCATCTTTTCCTCTTCAGCCGCTTCGATAATAGTCGAGATGTCTTTACCACGACCCTGATTGCCTGCACTCGTTGTTGGCTCCACATACTCTTCCTGTTAACGCAAACAAATTATATAAATAGATGCAATTTACTTTAAAGAAGTAATTAATTCAAGGCACACATAAATGCACATTTTTCTTGCAAAAATTGGTCGTAATTTTCTACTGAATATACCTTAATAGCGGCGCTAATAAGACGGTCGTACTCCTGCGCACGTAAACTGACGGGCAACTGCCGACGTGCGCGTAGTCTATACACGCCACCGGACGACGCAGATGACCACGAACTGTATGAGCTGCCGTCTGCAATGTGAATAACGAGGTATTGGAAATTTAGACTTTAACACAAAAGGAATAAGAGGGATCGTTTTTAGGGTTCCGTACCCAAAGGGTAAAAATGGGACCCTATTACTAAGACTTCGCTGACCGTCTGTCTGTCACAGGGCTGTATCTCATGAACCATGATAGCTAGACAGTTGAAATTTTCACAGATTATGTATTTCTGTTGCTGCTCTAACAACAAATACAGAAAAAAAACAGAATAAAATAAATATTTAAGGGCGGCTCCCATACAACAAACATGATTTTTTTGCCGTTTTTATAGATAATGGTACGGAACCCTTCTTGCGCGAGTCCGACTCGCACTTGGCCGGTTTTTTTAGATATTTTAGCTATTAGCGTGGACACAACAGAATCGCAACCATTGTTTTGTTATAGTGCATGATTACTGCTTAGCAGCATGGCTATTGGATTATTCTACCCCGAATAAAATTTCACCACTCTGATTACCTCATAATTGCATATACCACATATTACGAGCTTGAAATGTAAATACTAATCTAACTACAAAGTCGATGATTTCCGCCAGGAGATATTAATTTCGACGTGGCTCTGAATTAACTAAATTCTAATGTACAATTGTACAATATGTATGAGAATGTACCTGAGTCGTCTTCATCAGAGTCTTTCTTCTCTTCATTGGGTTGTTCGGACGGCGCCAGTTCCGGTTCCTCGAGTTTCTTCCGAGCTCTCTCCTCTTCCACAATCACCGCTAGCTCGTCTAGTTTCACTAGCTCGCTTTCTAAAGACTGTATGAGTTTTTCCTAAATAAAAAAAAAACAATATTTGCAAATTGGTATTACATGGATCTCACAACTTTTATACGGTAGAAGAAGTGCGTTGCGAGACTTGGCTTTTTTTACAAGTTATGTTTTTGATGGCATCTCAATTATTTTTGTAGATATCCCTACTTTTTAGGGTTCCATACCTAAAGAGTAGAAACGGAACCCTGTTACTAATACTCCACTGTCCGTTCGTCCATCTGTCCATCTGTACGTCTGTCCGTCTGTCTGTCTGTCGGTCTGTCGGTCTGTCGGTCTGTCTGTTTTTTTTTGTTGTTGTTGTTGTTTTTTCTTTTTTAGGATTTTTATACTAAACACTAATTGTGTTTTAAATTTGAAGCTTCTATGTCTGCTAGAAGTGCCTTAAACTTTTGATGATCGGTCAGTCAGACAGTGAGTGAGTGAGTGAGTGAGTGACAAAATAGGAAACTTTGACTAGTTATAATTCTTAATCTACTAGTTCAAATTGAATGAAATTTGAAATATACCGTGTTTATATAGTGACTGCTTGGTTACTGTTTCAAATTTCTGTTAAAATTCAGGCTTCTAGTTTTATCCACAACGAAGTTATAGGGGGTCGAAAATGGCCTGAACTGCTTCGAGAAAAGGATGGTACAGCCGTGCCGCTTTATTGCTTGACTTGGCGGGGGCACTGCCGTGCCCCCAGAACATATTTGCGATTGATGAAAATAGATGTTTATTCTGTGTCGGAGTGTGAATTTAATGTTTTATAATTATTATATACTAGCTTCCGATCGCGGCTTCGCTCACGTGGTGCCCTAATAAAAAGTATCCTATACCTATGCTATTCCAAGACCTATGCTATGTGTGTATACCAAGTTTCATCCAAATCCGTTTTAGTCATTTGCGCGTGATTAAGGCACAAATATACAAACAAACTCACAAATTATAAGGATTCACAAAAAAGTATTTTAATAGTTTTTTTGTTATCATAGTACAGACTTTGATTTTTTGGGCTAGATGGCGATGTGTTAACTGTCTACAAATATTTATTTTCACAAGTACTTTTAAATATTATATCGTACAAGTACATGACCACTTGTTAAAAATAATACTTACATGGTTACATGGCGGGCAGAACCAATCGCCCTGCGGTATGTAAAACAGTAAAGGCTTGAGACAGCTCGCGTGGTAGCCACCATCGCATTTATCACAAAGAAGTATCCATTCCGGCTGTTCACCACTCCCACACTGTTTGCAGAAGCCATCGTCTTTTTCTGTGGGCAGCAAAAGTTCATAAGAATAAGTTTTCTAAGGAGATGACTTGTTTAGTTCGGCAGCGGAAAACCAAACTAAATATACGAGATACTGATATGTAGGGTACCCTTGTACCTAAAAACGTCATCTCTAGAATGATTTTAAAGATATTTGAGTATATTTCGTACGTAACAATTTATTCCTGACCATGGGTTATTTATTTTACTCATAACTACTATTATTATTATACTTTTTCCTATGTGAATTGTAGACTAACGTGCTATGTTAGTCTTCAAACAAAATTCTGTTAAACTATTTAATTAGTTAATTATATGATTTGTATGTAAACTAACGGTTCTAACACGGATTTTAACTTAGTTCCTTCTGTGCTGTAAGTTGTGGGTTCGATCCCCACCCAGGACAAATATTTGTGTGAAGAACATAGATGTTTGTTCTGTGTCTGGGTGTTAATATGTATAATAAGCATGCATTTACAAAAAAAAAAGTATATAAGTATTCTATCAGTTATCTGGTTCCCATGATACAAGCTTTGCTTAGTTTGGGACTAGATGGCGCTGTGTGTAAGTCGCCAGTCCGCCAATATTTATTTATTTATTTTTCTTGTAATAAAAATACTTTGATTTAAATAAGAGAGTTCACCAGCGACCTTAGAATTAACGTCAGTTTACCTTCTTGCAGTGTCCTCGCTCTCTTCAATGGTTCAACCGGTTCTTCAGTTTCCAAGTCTGACTCCGGCGAAAACTCGTGATCGGATTTGTCATAATCAGCTGTAAAAAAAAGTTTGCACCAGCATTGTTCTATAATTTGACTACAACAAGAAATTTATAGCAGTAAGTATAGTACAGACCAAAACTGATCAGACGAAAACCAACTAGATAATCTTCGAAGATTCAAAAGACTCGCGTTTATCGCATATTAAACTTTGAAGCAGTACAGTCCGGACGGCGGATCTTGGATAACGTGAAGTTAGCCGTTTGGTTGCGCGGCTGGCAATTTTCGACCTTACGCAATAACACAAAACCATTTTTGCGATCACACGGCTAACTTCACATAAACCAAGATCCGTTACCGTACTGTACGATAAAACTCATTTCACATTATACTCACGTTCTGGTTCCGGGTCGGGTTGCAACTCGAAAAGCGGTGAGTCCGAATCGGAGTCGGGCTCGGGCCCTGTCGAGTCGGAGGTTCGCCAAGTTTTCTTGTGTTTACGTTTCCTGTCGTCTTCCGAACTGCTCCCGCGGCCGCTTGCGCACCATTCCTCTTCGTCGTCGTCGTCTTTTCCCTGTAGACAAGAATTATTTTCTTGCTAATGTTTTTATTAACCTCCTTCATCAGTCATCACATTAGTAATAAGAAGATCGTCTTTAAGATGTGATTTATTGTGATGTGTAAACGATCGTGATGTGGTCGATTTTACACAGTAAGCTATCGAGTGGCTGGTCTAATCCCTCGGTTTTTGTGTGCCTTTAACAATCCTTATGTTTTAGAATTAATTTGTGTACGAAACAACACAAATTTAAACATAGCTGAAAGTCGAGATTCTTATGCTTTTGATGAATCGATCGCTAAAATGTCAACTGCATACTTCACACTTTTCCTTCATTCTTACCCTCTTCTTATGAATCATCTTTAGTTCCCTTAAGGCGATTTCTTCCTGATGCCTCCTCTCTGCTTCCTCCTTTATTTTCTGCTGCGCTATACGCCGCGACTGTCTCACGGGCGTATCGGAATCGTCGGATTGCTGTTTGGATTTCCCATCTTTAGAATCTTTCGAGTCCTTCGATTTAGGCTTTTTCTTTTTGATCAACTTTTTGGAAGCGGATTTTTTGCCAGCTGCAAGTAAAGAATAATATAATGTTTCAAATAATAGCCAACTACTTTTTTGTTACTGAAATGCTAACCACTGCATAATGTAAGCATGTGTCAAATGTAATGTTTGGACGTCTTATGACTATCCACTAGACATCTTTAAGAATCTGTGCGCCTGAAGATCTAAGAAGATGTCTACCGGGCGATTTCCCGAAACAAATGCTTGCATGATCTGCAAATTTGTTCCTGGTTTTGACTTTGACTTCACTTGACACAAGGAATCCTGGTATGGGTCAGAGCTATAGGTACATGTTGTAATGGTTGGGTGGGTGTTATTAATTGTTTTATAATTTTTACTTACCTAAACTGTAAAGAGTTTCTTCCTCAGATTCATCAGTGGATTGTTTCTCCAGAAGTTTAGCTTCTACCTTTTTCCTGAAATCAACAAATAGTATATTACCAAAACCTTATGAGCTACTTACTCAAAATATACTTTACTAGCGACCCGCCCCGGCTTCGCACGGGTAGCATGTTATTATACATATAAACCTTCCTCCTGAATCACTTCTATCTATTAAAAAAACCGCATCAAAATCCGTTGTGTAGTTTTAAAGATATAAGCAAACATACATACATACAGACGCGGGAAGCGGAAAGCGACTTTGCTTTATACTATGTAGTGATACAATCTTCATACCTTGTTGATGTTATTATTTTCTTAGGTTTTATTTTCAAGCGTTTCCCACTTGTTACAGGTTCGTCATCCTCACTTTCACTCTGGGATTCCGATTTGTTTTTGTCACTCATAGTAGCTTCTACCAAAGACCTCTTTAATGATTTACTTCCTCTTTTACTTTTATCATTTTTATCTAGCTCTTTGTTCTTCCTTCTTTTGAACTTTCCTTTATGTGCTTTGATTTTCTTTCGTTTCGATATCGAGTCATTTACATTGTCTTTAGTCACTATTGCATTAGAGGTAGCTTCTTTACTATCAGATACTTCTTTACCATCAGATAAATCTTTAGCATCTGAAATTTCCTTGGAATGTGTTGCAATGACATCACTTACAGGAGTGGTTTCTAAGCGTAACTTCTTAGGAGGTAGTTCTTCTATTGCTAAAGGATCATCTTTATCAGTATTTTTTTTACTTATATTAGCTAACTCTTCATCCACAGAAGACACACTGCTCTTTCTTTTTTCAATGATGCTAGTTTTATCTTGACTCTTGCCAGTCTCAGATACTGAGTTTGTTTCTTGTTGTTTTGTGTCTGTTGTTGATTGTTTTTTTACGTCATTGGCTTTTATTTTTCTGGTCATTTTCTTTTTCATTTTACTTCTTCGTTTTTTGACGTTGTTCTTTTTAGGGCTGGGACTGTCTTCTTTGTTTTTTATTGGACTTTCATTGTCTGTGGTGCTTTTATCATTGACACAAGATTCATTTTTTAAAGTGATATCAGCTTTAGAGCTTTTCGATTTGTCTTCCCTCATGCAAGGTTTCTTTGTGTCAGAGTTTGTATCATTATTATCATTGAGCTGCTTTTTCAAAGATCGCTTTGCTACAGATTTTAACTTGACATTGCTAAGTTTAGTAGTAGCATTTGTTTCATGTTCTCCGTTTACAAGATCTTTGCTATCGTTTACAAGTTCTTGGTCATTATTTTCATCTTCAGACTTAGCATCATTAGCTTCTGTTATTGCTTCTGGATTTCCGGTGTCATTATCGTAACCACAACCTTCACCGTAAAAATACATGACAGCTTCTGATATTTCTTCGCCTAAGAAATAACTGTCACAGTCTGCCCCGTTTCCTTCCCCTGTTACAACCATTATTGGATCCTCTATTGCTTCACTTACCTCTTCATCTTGTTCTACATTAGCATTTTTATTTTCATGTAAAGTTGTAGTATCAACTTTCACAAGATCAACTTTCTGTTCATCTTCATTTTTAAGTTTATCGTCACTTTTATTTACATCATTTTCACTTTTATTATCAGTTATTTCATCTATTTTTTCATTATTTTTATCTTCAGTATCTGATGCATTTTCGTTTTGATTACATTCTGTATTTACATTCTTATTATCTTCTATACTAACTTTTTTACATTCTATATTATCATTCATAATATCCTCTTTATTTAAAACTTCTAAACTTTCCTGATTACTAGATTTATTTACTACAGGAGAGCTGTCAGGACAAGTTTCACTATCCTTAGAAGATTCATTTACAATAGATTTAGATTCAATATCAACACAAGGCTCAATTGATTTTTCAGTTTCTTCTATAGTTTCAGTAGCATTTTCTTTTATTGCTTCTTCAGGTATACCTTCTGTTTTTTGTTCTTTATTGTCAACTATATTAACTTTACAAGGTTCTTTAGGTGAGCTTTCCAAAGGTTGCTGTTTTTGATCAGTCCCTGTTTCCTCATGTTCAGATTCAGATTCAGGACTAAGGAACTCTTCCTCATTTTCCTCATCAAGTTCAGATTTTAGGGGCTGTAATAAAAAATATATTTTAGCATACTCTATACCAAAGTTATATATGCAATTATTTGGGTGCACTAAAATGGACTGGTATATAAAGAAAATATGTATGGAATATGTATTAGTAAATATTTTTGCAAGCTTCATACCTTTTCTGGTGGGTTTTCAGGTTCACTAGAAGCTTCATTTTCAGTACAAGTACTTGATGGGGTGATTTCCTCTCCACTTTTCAATTGTGCAATCACTTTGACTAATTCATCTCTATTTCTAAAATAAAAAAATAAAAAATTATGTGAATACCATTCTAAGCACAAATTACTATTGTATCGACAATGTTGACATCAAATGTGAAAACTGACACTTATTGTATGGTAATAAGTGTTAGTTTGGACATAATGATAGTGGTTTGTGCTACCCTGTTATTTTACACATCTGTTTAGTAACTATAGAAGTCCTTATTTTTAAGTGGAGAATCTAAAATAGTTTAGATAAATAATTTTTGCAAAGATACCTTGCTATCAGCTGCCAAGTCTCCTCATCCTGGTCCTCTTTATACAAGCACAAGTTGGCATCATTGTCAACTTGTAGCCAATATACACAGCCATTTTTATCCCGGCCAATTGGATCCAATCTGAGTTCTTTTGATGGTATTGAATTAACTGCAGTTTTGAACTTGGGATGACATGCAAATTGGTACTCCAGTAAAAACTGAAAGAAAAGTATTGTTTTTGATGAAAATTAGTATTGCTATATGCTAAAATTAAATTGTTTACAAGCATGACCAAAAGTGGCTAGAACTTGTAAATAATTGGTCATGCTTTGTGGCACAGTAACTTATTATTATTATGTAGTCATTTATAAAAACTGATTACAACTTTTATCTTTCTTATTTTTGAATTTTTCATAACTGTGGTTTCATAGCCAATCATGGAAACAATGTATCATTCATAAAGTGACTCACAGTAAAAGCTTAGCCACACAAGCAGATTCTAAGATAAATTAAAACCAATTTAGGTACTGCAAATTGCAGAGTAGGCGGAGGTAATTACCTTTAGAACTTTGAGTTTCACTTGAGTGCTAGCTTTCTTGTAAGAGAACCTTTCTATCTCCCAAGCTTCCTGATGATGCCCTTGCTGGTGACAGAACTTGATCATACATTTCTCCCATCTGTCGCTGTGTGCGGATTTCAGAGCACGACGCAATAACTTCAAGTGTAGCTCCTTCAACGCATCAGATACTAGCAAACAAAAAAATATATAGGATGTTTGTTTATAATTTCACTTGATTATTAGCAACACAATTCCTTACCTTCCTCTGTGTTCTCGATGAATTCCTGTAATTTATTTATCGTAGGCAGTTCCAGCCCATGTAATTTACCGAATACTTTCAAAAACGAGTAGATAGCGGCAAAATTAGGATCATTCGCACACGAAGTTTCACCATCAGACGCCATCGTCGAAACTTAGCAAGCTTTTTCACTATGCATCACTAATAGTTTTTTATATGGTAATAGGATACTTTCACTTATAAATAATAGGTCATTAAAAAACATGTACATGATTCACGAAAATAACTTCATTCTATGCAAAGAAAGCTTTTCAATTTCTACAAAATAGTAAAATACAACTTGATGACAGCCATCGCTCCATAGACATAAAATTTATTTTTAAATTCATCGATGACCTCCACTAAAAATTGTTTATGGTTTGTTCATGTAACGGAACATTCAAACTATCAATAATTATGTATTGTTAATTTCATCAATGAGAACAAAACTTAGGCCAATCTTCCTTTTTCTGGACTGAAAATGCATCAGGTCAATAAATGATCTATAAAAAATTCAATCGTCATAAAATTAAATGTTTATTCTATGGCATCCTCTTCCCATTCCACTCTCTCCACTTTCAGAGTGAGCGAGGGAGAAGTCGGAAGAGTGTGTGAGTAGTGTGAGTGATATGAATGAAATTAATGAATCTTACTTATTAGGTACTCTGCTCTTTGGTACTCTGTGGGTCTGTGGTGTGACTGTCCGTATCCGTATATAATAAAAGTACTCTGTGTGTGACTGTGAATTCTGTGTGTGATTTGATTGTGTTGGTTGAGTTTTCGTTTACTTGCTTTTTGCAATTTGCGTGACTGCGGCGTGGTCCAGGTCCTCACAACAAAAAAGATACCAACTCCACCTTCCAAAATGTCTTCAGTTTGTTGTGGAACTAAAAAACAGAAGATGAATAGCTCTTACGGCAATAATATAGAACGACCTTTGAATGGTTACCAAGAGCCTGTAGCTATTCCTGATATGTGCTACTTTTGTTTCGATGTTTTGTATTCTCAGCTACATAATATGGACCCTCCGCAGACGCCAAACTTTACCAACGAAGCCTAGTAAGTACCTGCATCCCGATCCGCAAAGCGAAATATTGCTCAGCTCAAAACCCTCTTGGGGATTGGTCATTGTCTGTAAGCTTTAAATCTTTTGTCTGAAACGAGGTCAGTGCAAATGGTAACAAGTAACGCATAAGTGTGGAGGATTATTTAAAAATATAATGCTTCAAAAATTTATAGAATCTCTCTTTTTATCATTCTAAAAGTTTGAGTAATCCTAATATACCTATACCTATCCAAATATCAACTATTTTAGTCTACTAGATTAGAAAAAAAAAAGGCTGTTCCAGTCCAGACAGATACGAAAGTGATACTATAGGTAAGGATTCCGTTTTTTCATTGGATGTATAGAACCCTTAAAATTGGTAGGTAGTAAATGCCTGTCTTAATTGATTAGGTTGTGTTAGGTAGTATAGAAGAGCTAACAACCAACTTTTCTAAAAGACTAACAAAGGCAGTTTGCAGCAACAATCATTTTTTTCTGTAGACCTTTAAATTGAACAGTTGTATACCAGCATGTTTCTCTTTGTTTAGATATGGTTGATTGGTGTATCTGCCTATACCCGCCTAGATGAAATCAAAACAGATGTACATTAACATTAAAAATCAGCTCCAAGAGTCATTTGTATTTATTTACAAACTGTTGTACTAATCCAAAAACATGTTCAGAAACATGTTTTGTTTTCAGTCCTTTGTTTGTGACATGGAAGATTGGCAAGGACCACCGTCTTCGAGGGTGTATCGGCACATTCAATGCCATGCATTTGCATTCAGGTTAGTAATTTTCTTCCAAAATTTTCATGAAATCACTTTAATGATTTTTCACTAGATTACAATCTGCTTTGGTGGTAAGAATTTTTTTATTATAATATGTTTAAAATTAAGCTGTTTATGTTGAAAATTAAAAAGCCAAAAATTAAAGTCCAAAAAAGCATTCAACTAACTCTGCAAATGTCTGGATCTCAGACAATAAACAGTTTTTAGGGTTCTGTACCCAAAGGTTACAAACCGTACCCTATTACTAAGACTTTGTTGTCCATCTGCTTGTCACAGGGCTGTATCTCATGAACCGTGATAGTTAGACAGTTGAAATTTTCACAGGTGGTGTATTTCTGCCGCTTCAACAACAAATAAATATTTAAATAGGGCTCCCATACAACAAACGTGTTTTTTTTTCGTTTTTTAATGACAATGGTACAGAACCCTCCTCGCACATGGCCGGTTTTATTTTTGTTCCTTTGGCTCATTACTATATTTTTTATATTTCCTCTTTAATCCATTCTAAAAGCCTTTGTAGTGATCTAATCAAACATATTAACCGCGCAATACATGGATCCAATTAACTTGTAGGTCTTCGCGAGTACTCCATTACGTCCGCGCTCAAGGACTCTCGCTTCGCGCCAATCACGCGCGAGGAGGTCCCCCGACTGACTGTCTCCGTCTCCATCCTGCAGCATTTCGAGGAGGCTGAACACTTCCTCGACTGGAAGCTGGGCAAGCACGGCATCCGTATTGAATTCCTTAGCGAGCGGGGCTCTAAGCGCACTGCAACCTATCTACCTCAAGTGGCGACTGAACAAGGTATCTCTACAGACTAAACATTTCAGGCGCATATTGGCGGACGGGAGGCGGCCGAGGTTTTTTTAATTTATCAAGTTAATTTAAGTTATCCAATTCGGTTCAATTTAATAGCTGTTATCAATCGGAGTATCGCAGCGCAGTTTTGCGAGATTACCGCGCATTTTAATATTTACCTTATTTCGATTGGATAACTATTAAATTCAACTGATCCCTCTACGCTCCCGTCCGCCACTGTGCTCAGGCCCTTACCCTCGTATTCAGGAACGACACTGTGAGAACACGCACCCACAGTGGATGAAATCTTTTTTCATAAACATCACTTTATGTGTTGTGCGACACTATGGCGCACACTATCGTGTGCCTCTAGAGCTTTACTTTGGTTATAGGTATACGACAATGTGCCTTTAGTCCAGGGACTGAAAGCGGTAGAGGTTAACGGTATTGGTACCGCAAAAATATAACGGTACCGTTATTCGATAGCGGTTGGGCCATACCGAAATTATACCGGTATGGAATAACGGTATCGAAAAAATCTTGAGTGTCGTTCGTCGGCTATGAGAGAAGGGAGGAGGGGGGGGGGGAGGGCGCGTGAGGGGCAAAACTCAGAGCGAGTTCGTTTGTTGTGAACGCACACACACGTCTTTGTCAATCGAGCGACACACAGGTTAATAAAACTTTGTTTGTTCTGTTCTGTTGCGCACGCGTTCACGCACAGTAGGTAGGTACCTACCTACCTTTAATAGATTTTGACACGGGTCTTTATCACGTAATTAAGTAGGTACCTACCTTTAATTTATTTTCCCGACTATGACGTCTGCTCGCGACCATGGCTATTGTAATTATTTGTAGGTAAGTAACATAATCGAAATGTCGGGAAAATAAATTACCGGCAGGTAGGTATTTACATAATAAATACACATAACTTCTCTTTTATTTCTTTATGATAAAATTTAAATTAAAGTAGGTGGCGATTCTATTGTGCCCATAAAAAAATTTCGGAATCCTAAAACACCATCGCTCTTATTCCTTTACGTTAAAGTCTAAATTTGCGTAACCTCAGGATGACAGTTTTAAAACGTAGGCTAGTTTTAAGTAATTTAACTATTTTTTTACGTAAATCTAGTCAATAAAAGTAAAGTGAAATTTTGATTTTCTTATTTATTTCGTTCATCAGAAATAAACGAAAAAAAATAATTCCAAATTTAAAATTTTGAGATTACTCAAATTTAGACTTTATTGTAAAGGAATAAGAGCGAAATTGTTTTAATTGTTTATTTTTTTGGAAATTCTAATTGTAGAACGTTGCCAACAGAACAATTAATTACTGATTAGCGTATTAGATTATGACCTGTATTTAAATATAGGACAATTTTTATCTATACCCGGTCATAGTCTATCTATAAACCAAATTTCAACCAAATCTGTCTGTTTAGTAGTTGAAGTAGTTGTAGGATGGATGTTTGTTACTGTGCAGTCGGCGGATCTAGGCACTGGTGATGTTAGCCGTTTGGATGCGCGGCAGACAATTTTCGACTTTATACAGTGACATAATAACCATTTGTGCGTTTCTACGGCTAACTTCACGAGTGCCTAGATCCGCCGACTGCACAGTAACAAACATCCATCCATCTACACAAACTTTCGCATTTATAATATTAGTAGGAAATATAAAATAAGTAATAAAGATAACATTAATACATGTTTAAAATTTGCATAGTTTTTTTATTTTTAATCAATTTTGTTGTACATCTAGTGTTTAAAAGGTGGATAAGTTACTTGGATTTCTTCGCCCATTTTATGTTGCCCTTTTACTGCGTCAACAATCTTTAAGATATGCCTATACGCCATGTTTCGCATACATGGACGTACAAATTGTAGCTCATCCAAGAGCATGTGACAGAAATGATAACTTCCCTTATCAATTTTATTTTCTCTGACACAATCATCGCATTCGAAAACACATTCAGTTCCTGGTTTCTCTTTTTCTTTTTTCGGCGACGGCATACAGTTCTTCAAATGTAAATCAGATTCATATACAGGGGACACTGGGGCTGATGGCGATCCTTCATCAGATGAATTAGAAACTCGTCTATGATCTGCTTTTTTGCGTTTGCTAACTGTCGGCAAAATACTCTGCGACATTCCAACATCCAAGCCGCAAAAAACATCTGATGACAGACGTCTTTTTCTACCTAAAAAAAGGTTATACACATTGAGAAGAAATAAATAAAACCCACATACCATTTCCCACAAATTAATACAGTTTTCTGCCCGTCCATATATTTATTTATACTTATTTTGATGGAGTTAGTCATCTGTGGCAGTTATTATAATAACAAATAGATTTATGTTAAACTAATAAATAAATAAATAAATAGATATATATTGTTGGACATTTTACACATCGCCATCTAGCCCTAAACTAAGCAAAGCTTGTACTATGGGAACTAGTTAACTGATAGAATACTTAGGTAAATAATTTTATACTTAAGTAGGTACATAAATAATTATGATAGATATAGTTAGGTACTAACACCCAGACACAGAACAAATATCTATGTTCATCACACAAATATTTGCCCCGGGTTGGGATTGAACGCACAACCTACAGCGCTGAAGAAATTTTAAGTTTCGGTTTAGGCTGTGTGTTGATAGATCAGTCAGTCAGTAGGTAAAGCAAAATTTTTATATATGTAGATAGGTAAGTAAATACCTACGATATAAACTTCGAAAAGTGAGGCATCTATTCCCAGTCTTACCCTTCACTACACACGCACAACAGTGAGGCATCTATTCCTAGTCTTACCCTTCACTACGCAACAGTGCATAGGTGGGTGGGTCAAACAAATATCTACCTATTATAAATTTTTAATTATAGGTAGGTATTAGGTAACCTATACTTACCTACCACATACCACATAATATTTATACTTTAATAGTAAGTAAAGTACATAGGTACTACCTACTCTATACGGCTTTCAATGCAGTTTAGGTGAAATAGGTAGGTAGGTATTCTCTAAAATTTATGAGAATTCCAATTTATATGTCCCACCTAAACTTCATTGAAAGCCATAACATGATAAACATAGTTTTTACGAAATAAGCCGGCTGACCCGGGTTGGTGGATCTTGGCATCTGTGAAGTGAGCTGTTTGGTTGCGCGGCAGACAATTTTCGACCTTATCATGGTTTTGTGTCACTGACACAAAACCATTTCTGCGTACACACAGCTAACTACACGAATGCCTAGACCCGCTGGCAGAACTGTAGGTAGGTACCTACCTACCTAGGTGGGTAGGTACCGAGGTAGGCAGGTACCTACATTCAATAGGTACAAAAGATAGTGAGGCAGGTAAGGTCAGTAGGTACCTACCTACCTACGTGCCGTGTCACAGCAAGAATGGTTATGTGTCACTGGATAAGGTCAAAAATTGTCTGCCGCGCAACCAAACAGCTATCTTTACGTAGGTAGGTAGATACTTACCTAACTAAACTAAGATCCGCCGACAATACCTACTAGGTAGAGGTAGATACAGTACCTACTACGTAGGTAGGGAACAGACCTATCATCTAAGTAATGAAATTTTGAGTTCGATTTTGAATTTGCAGTTCGCTATAGGTATAGTTCGTATGTCGCATCACACACAACTGAAACTGACACAACACAACAAAACAAACGTAGTAAGTCGTTTGATGCACCGACCGCCGCCGCCGCCGCTCCCCGCCGCGCGGGGGAGTGAGAAAACCTATAATATTTGGGTAGAAATTGCGGTATCGTTATTCAACCTTTAGTATACCACTATGAATTTCGGTAGAAGCTTTTCGGTACCGTTATATTTTTAGGTATTGAAATATATGGAATACCGGAATTTATCGGTATGACGTCATATCGATAAATAGAGGTATCTTAATTTTTCGGTTATTCGGTCCCTGCTTTAGTCACACTATGCAGTGTCGCACAACACATAAAGTGATTTTTATGAAAAAAGATTTCGTCCTTTGTGAGTGAGTGTTCTCAGTGTCGTTCTTGAATACGAGGGTTAGTGTCTGTCCTTCTCAAATATTTTAATATAAACATAAACACTAACCTCAAAAACTATACTCTTACACGGTTTTCATTACTACTTCGCTCGTCACTGCCTGTGAAATCAGTAGGTTTAGGTACCATCTATGTGTACTGGCCTTACAGCTCAGTTGGTAGTAGCTCTGCCTTCTGCAGTGTAGGTTGTGGGTTCGATTCCCACCCAGGATAAATATTTGTGTGATGAACATAGATGTTTGTTCTGTGCCTGGGTGTTAATATGTATATTAGGTATGTATTTACAAAAATAAATGAGTATCTGTTTATTTTATCAGTTATCTGGTTCCCATAGTACAAGCTTTGCTTAGTTTGGGGCTAGATGGCAATGTGTGAAATGTCTACCAATAATTATTATTTATTTATTTAATTTAGAAGTGTGACTGCGCGGCAGACAATTTTCGACTTTCTGCAGCAGTGACACAAAACCATTTTTGCAGTCACACGGCTAACTTCACTAAAGCCAAGATCCGCCGACCATACTGTAGATAGGATACGGCTATATAGAGGTAAATTGTAGTAGTGGAGTGTAAATTAAAATCATTACAGGTTGGGATCAAATACAAACAATCGACTCTCTGCTCCGTAAGGGCGGTTACAAGTCCGCGATTAGCGCGGAGATGCGACGCAGCATCAAGCTAACTCGCTACCAATCGGAAGAAATCTCCATCTCATACAACGAATATGTTAGCCAGCGTTGCTAGCAGAAACTTACGCCCTTTGGGCGCCGTCCACTGAGATCTCATCCTCAGAAGAACAATCTTCTAAGGTTACGTCAGTGGATCTTGACGATTCGTCGTGCTAGCTATAACCTAGTTTGTAAGTATACCAACTGTGTCCATAAAGGCACCAAAAATTCATTCAGTCAAATCTATGGTCAAAGTGACGATGCGCGCAAGCGCTTGAAAAAGCGTTCATGATAAAACACTGCCAAGAACATTCCTCATGAATACAGGTGCCATCTATTGTATGTAACAAATGCTTTACGAATTTCTCTTTTATTCTATAGCAGAGTGTCTAAGTGTTGTGTACTTGTGTGAACTGTGGACAGCTTCTTATTGAAGAGATTTTTTTAATACACGTTACGCACTTTGATCACATTTTTGACTAGTTATGGACAAATAGAGCAGTATATTATTATAGTTGTTGTAATTTTGTCGTGTTGAAAATATGGGTTAGTGATTGGCAGTTACTAAGGTTGCCTATGCTTCCAAACCTGGGGATCAGGGGGCTTAATAGTTAATTATATTATCAAATTGATTTGTTATGTTACATTTTAAAAGTACTATTTTAATATTACCTACCCTGAATACGTAGGTACATTGTGTCTTAGTTGATCCAGACTTTGTGAAGTGATCTAAATGTTGGTGCAGCATTTTTTATGCCTCAGATTTCTTCAAGTGTCATGAATCTATAATACAAGATGATTATGTTATCAGTACAGCCATGTCTAAACACAAACTCTGTGTTTGGACTTTTATTAAACTGTAAAATTCTCCTTTTAAGCTCCTTAGATGGTAAAATGTAATGGAAAGATTTGCTTGGCTTGTTTTGCGAGACTCAATTATTCCTCTATGTATTATTATTGTTCATTCCTTTAGAGTCATTTCCCAAAGCTGCAGCAGGTACTGTAAACAAAATTATCATGTATTTAGACATTCTAAAAAATCTGTACATTTTACCTTGACGAATGACAGATCACTTTTTGATCAGTCTATGAAACAGAGCAATAATTTCCGAGATTAAAAAATAATATAAACAATATTTTGCTAAAACTAATCTTCAAGATAAAATGTTCAGGTAGAATAAAGTACTTATAATTTTTATTTAAGGAGTCTACCCAATGCCCGTACCACTAGAAATACCGGTATAACAGTGACGGATTTATTCCCTAAAAATCAATCTTCATCCTCTGATTTTCATTGCCACAGCTTTCGAATTTTGAGAATACCATTTTCATAGTAACTATTTACAGAATCATTCACTTTATTCTAAAATTCTATAATAGGTAGTCACTATGAAAATGGTATTCTACAAATTTGACAGCTGTGGTAATGAAAATCAGCGGGTGAAGATCGTTTTTAGGGAATAAAACTGCTGATATCTGGGTCATGTCATTTTTGACAAAAAAAAATCGCGATCTTATTTTTTATATATCGTCTTTTATACATAAATGGCGTTTGATATCATCATTGCTACATACCGTTCGTTTATTCACATTGACAGTCATGCGGTAGACTCCTTTATGAGGGTGAGATTTTTAAACCCTATTTGTTTAACTCATAAGGTAGGGTTAGGTATGGAGGCTTACGTCCAAAATATAATCATGCATTAATAAAATGAAAATTCTAAAAAAAAGTATATAAAATGTTAAAAGTAATACAAAAAAATAATATTTTTAAGCACTCATTTGCTACAATTTAGAAATAATTATAATCCTCCAATAGTCTTAACAAAATATAAAGTTGATTTTTGTTACTAAGCTAGGCCACTGTTCACCAACTCATAAAAGGTGGTTTAGGTCGTTTAAATAAAGATTTTTTTTGTTAGTTGTAAAGGGCCCGAACGCGTTAGAATAGTTGAACACGAACTTGTCGCAAACCAAAGTCCGTGAGAAAATTCGTGCGACCGCCCCGAAACGAGAAGTGTAGTTTTGTGTGCTGCAAGCATATTGCGTAAAAATCGATTTTCATCCGCCGTTTTTCATTGAAACAGCTCTGGACATCGATCAAATTTTAAAAATACCAATGTCTATTAGTAACTATTGTAGAACATTAAAATAGAGTGAATGATTCTGTTATAGTTAGTATAACATTTGTATTTTCTAAATTCGAAAGATGTGGCATTGAAAATCAGGGGTTGAAGATCGATTTTCACGCAATAAGCCTGCTGGTCATCACATCATAGTATCCTTATGAAGTACCAATATGCAATAAAATGTATAATGTAATTTGGCTGTGTTCACACCCCAACTATTGTATAAGTTTATTGGTGGTTGTACATTATATATGTCTTGTATGTATTTTATAGTTGTTGTCATACAGTCAAAGTGATGAATCTGGCCCAAGTAATTTGTAATACATAAAACTGCAATTTTTTTAGCCTACTGACAATAAAACTATGGTATGTGTCAACTGGCCCGCATGCTACGAAACCGAACTAACTGCCGCGCCGCCAACAGACATATTCCGTAAAAATCGATGTTCGTTTTACGATTTTCAATGCCATAGCTTCTAATTTAGAAAACACCATTTCTATAGTAACTATTATATAATCCTAAAATAGAGTGAATGATTCTTTAATAATATAATAATAATAATATAATATTGGCGGACTTTACACACAACACTATCTAGCCCCAAACTAAGCAAAGCTTGTACTATGGGAATAACGTTTGTTTGCGTGCGATACGTCCTAGTAGACCTAATAGACGAGTACCTTCTACATTAGGGTACCTAGATAAATACTTACCTAGTTTTGTTAACTTAGCAAATTCTTCACTTTGACTTCAACATAGACGTTGTTTCACGCGTGTTCGTTATATTATGATTCATAGTAAACTGCTAGAAGAATATCATTATAGAATTATATTGTTGGGTGTGTTGTCGATTGATTGCTGAAAAGTAATGGCACTAAATTTTAATTAAAATAGGACCATGTTTCTCTTGAATATGTGTCGGAATAGATATGACTATACAATATTTGAGCGCTCTAATTATACAATATGCGAGTCAAGTACCTAATAAATAGTTACATTATACTCAACAATAATAGCATTTAAGAAAATAAATATTTTTTTTACAAAGAGTAAACTTAAATCAAGACTTCAGTAAAAAGTAAGCAATTGTGTTACTTATTTCAAGTGCTATAATGTAATAGGCGAGTTGTTATTTACATTTGTTTATATATATGATTGTTTCTTAAATGGCTTGTATATCTGCAGGCTTATTGCTTAAAATCGATCTTTATCGGTTGAATTTCATTGCCAGAGCTTTGAACATCGATTGAATTTTTGTCCATAGTAACTATTATAGAACCTAATAATAGGGTTAATAATACTTTAATAGTATGACATAAGAATTCTCTAAATTCGAAAACTATTACAATGAAAATCAGCGGGTGAAGATAGATTTTTACGCAATAATCCTGTCGAATTAACTATTGATAACTTCCTCCCATTTTAAATTGATTAAATATTAATTCTTACACCAGTTGCCGATTTTGTTTCGCTAGTTGGGTGAATCAGTAAATCTATGCCATTTTCAGAGAAGAAAGATTTGATTGTGATTTGATGAGGCAGTGTATGTGTTCAACTTTAGAAAATATTGTTTTCTTGTAACAATTGTGTGGAGTTAGTTGTTGGTTTTTTTGTAATTTGAAAATATCAGATTAAATAATAGGTTACAGAAAATTGGTGATTTTAATTTGGGATCCTCTGAACTGAATAAGTTACATAGCTTAGAATATTTTGACAGAATGAAGAACTCTAGTTTTCTAACAAAATAAAATATTATTGCTTGTTGAGTAGTGTAGTAGTAGTAGTTGCTAGTGGGAGTAGTCGAATAAAATATACAAATTAATTAACAATTTAAATCTATTTACAGTCTAATATCTACAGTGAGTTTACTATCATTATCAATCATCTATCTGTCAACTCTTGTTCCCTCAATAGCTTTTGTTCTATTGCTAACATTTTTCTTCTCAAATTGAAATTATTCTTCATTTCAAAATAAGTAATAAGTGATGAAGCTAGGAACTGAGTCACCATTATCACTGCTAGCGAGCCATTGAATGGTTTGGTGATCTTCTGCAGGAATTTGAACATCTTTTTTGGACCTTCATTAAGTTGTGGCACTCTGTATGTGGAGTATCTGTTTGCAAACTGGAAATTGAATAGAAAATATTGATTGATTTATTTTTGTAGGCAGATTTGTATCATATTTTATTTTGATCTTATTTATCTACAACCTTGGTGGCATGGGAGCAAGTGCACAACTGAAAGGCAAGGAATTCGAAGACAAATGCATGATCTGCAAATATGTTTTCCTGGTCTGGGTATTATGGTACCATGTTACTTGGTACCTACTCGTAGTTCCTGATACCCTCGAGCTGCAACACAGGGAATCCTAGTGTTGGGTCAAAATTATGTGAGTTAAGTTATTGTTTTTTTATATATAATAATGCATTACCAGTAAAGCTGATACAGGTCCTAAAACCATGGGATATCCAATGCCCATTCCAAGCTGTATTATAGAAGACTTGATTTCATAGCATACTGGGCATGCATCAGTCTTCATTAGCAGCATATCAGTTGTAATTAACTGAAAATTCGTAACAGCTTTTAGAATAACAGCCCTAAGGAAAAAAAAGAAATGCTCTTTAGAAATAAATAAAAAAAAAACATAAATAATACATACATGTCTATGAAATACAGCAGTCAGCATAGCTGGCATTACAGTAATTGGTACAACTGATGAAATGTATCCATATGTTCCAAGTTTAAGTTTCTTTCTGTAATGCCTATTTATCAAGACTCCAGATAATGCATTAAGACCTCCGAGGAATATTGATCCATAACGTAGTGCCCAGCTGAAAATAAGACTTTATTTAAAATAGTCTACAAAAATTGCTATTGATGAATATTGATTTATATAATAATAATTGGTCTATGGAACACTTAACACAGAAGGTTGTTTATGCAATACCAAACCTACTTTAGTAGTAAGGTGTACCTATTGTAAATGAATGGGATTATTTTATTTTTGCATTAATTGTGTTATTCAAATTTGTGACTATGTTAAAAAAAGGTAAACTTGTCAAGGAACATTGATCCATAACGTAGTGCCCAGTTGAAAATAAGACTATTTAAAATAGTCTACAAAAATTGCTATTGATGAATATTGATTTATATAATAATAATTGGTCTATGGAACACTTAACACAGAAGGTTGTTTATGCAATACCAAACCTACTTTAGTAGTAAGGTGTACCTATTGTAAATGAATGGGATTATTTTATTTTTGCATTAATTGTGTTATTCAAATTTGTGACTATGTTAAAAAAAGGTAAACTTGTCAAGGAACAATTAAGTAAAGTGGTAAAGAAAGACCCACGTATCTGATAGGGATTCCCATTCGGCGACGAGATTCCAAACGTATTTGGTTGCCTCCAGCTCGGTCATGGTGACAGCGTCGTCCGGCACCACTTTCGATTTCATAAGAGCCATGATGGCACTTTTCTGGCTTTACTTCATACAGGAATAATAAGAACGTGTCGAACGAAATTCCCGCATTGAAATAAAACGCGCGTTTACCGGCACAATTCTACGAGAAAGAGAAATGCAATGCAAAATATGCAAATGAAAGTTCATCTCACGCTTATCTTCATTCTTCATCTATAAATGACATGCCGGCATGATTGACATTGACATAGACAGCTGCAGCAGATCTTTCATTCATGCCAATTCTTTTTAGGGTTTCCAAAGAGTAAAAACGGGACCCTATTACTAAGACTTCGCTGTCCGTCTGTCTGTCACAAGGCTGTATCTCATGAACCGTGATAGCTAAATAGTTAAAAATGTAATGTTTACCTATTGCCGCTTTAACAACAATCGTGATTTTATTGCCGTCTTTTTTTTCGTTGTACAGAACTCTTAGAGCGCGAGTCCTACTCGCACTTAAAATAGGAGTCCAAATGCGGGATGTCCCTATACAATACAATACCTACTCGCACTTGAGCGGTTTTTTACTGTTCGGGCTGGATTAATTATTTATTTATTTTTAAAGTTACTTTTATTGTCTGGCTGCCACTTTGTTGTACTTTGTGTCTTCTCGTTCTCGCTCGACCGCGGTCTCGATAGCGGTCGGTCGAGCGAGAGCGAGAAGAGAGCCGTCAAAATCGGGACGAATATTTTAATGAACGCTCACGTATGGAATTTGGTACAAGACGATCCAATGCGAACCTCCTCGTCTCCCGTGGTTCGAGAGGCGCTGAAAGGAAATTAATTGTTGGGTTACTTCGACTGCGTGCCGACAGAACAAAAAAATGTTTTACAATATTAGAGAACATATCAATATCTACAAAAAACATTGCAATACTATATATCCAACTATTGTAGTTATGTCACTATAACCACTTTTTACATTTTAAAAGTTAATAAAAAAGCTGACCAATATCAGATCATGATAACTATACCTTCTTATTAATCCTTATCCAAATAAATCATTTCATATTCAAAACTGTTTCAATACCAATAGAAAACTTTTTGAATTACTCAAATCGGACATTCCATTCAGAAGATATTACGATCGAAAAAAAATTAAGCGCCGCAACCCGCGTCGCGGTCGCGGTCGTCCTGGGGTGTGACGTCATAGTGTGAGCGCGCGTAATCTTAGAAATTAAAAAAATAAATTCAATACCAATAGAAAACTTTTTGAATTACTCAAATCGGACATTCCATTCAGAAGATATTACGATCGAAACAAAACTAAGCACCGCACCCGCAACCCGCGTCCCGGGGTGTGACGTCATCGGCTAGAGAGCGCCCGCCCGCGTTTTTAAAAACCTTCGGCCGGAAATACGCACTTTGATCGTAAATATCTCAGGCATTTTTTAAGATATGAAAAAACTAAAAACACTTTTTTTCTCGTAATTTTTTGTAGAATAATTTGGCATGTTAAAAAAAAGTGTTTGTGTTCTCCATTACCTACGTAGTTATTATTAGAGTAGTTAGTTTAGCTTTTATACAGGGGTGACATTAGTCGTTGTCGACCAAAGCCCCTTATAAATAAAAAAAAAAAAAAAAAAAAAAAGTTCTACTACGAATTTGATACTTTTGATAGGGTTTGTTTTTTTGTGTGATTTTTTTTTCTTATCAGCTACAGCCAGCGGAGCGGAAACGGCTGGCTATCCCCACTCTTTGGCTATCACTATCATTATCATTATCATCTCTATTATCATATCAGTTTCTTGTTATTGTGGTGAACCAATTACATTTATTTTATATAAGTTTTGTTTATAGGTACGTACATTAGGTACCGTATCGCCTCAGGCCATCGACGGCTATGTAGTCAATGCCTCAGGCAGTCCCAAAGAGCATATATATGCAGTCCCACAACTCCCCCACTCCACAGTCACAGTCAGTCTTATCATACACCTACCTTTACAAAGATACAAAGAACATAATCACTACGTTTTTGTTCGGTAATGCTCTTTGTTCGGTAGTTCCACTCGCGCTCCCTGGAGTTGGAGTATTATGTTCCTTGCACTCGCGTGAGTGCTGAGTGCGTGTCTAAATTCGCCTTGCGTGGTGAAAATAAGTAAGAGTGAGTAAATTATTCATTAAAACCTCCTGAATTTATGTATTAAGTCGGACGGAAATTCCTGGCCAATAAACTTCTCATACGAACTTGAAGTTTAGTTTATAGCTGTATGTATTTGTATAGTTTACGTGCCGTGAAATATGGACGTCTAATTAGAAGATTATGAAGTAGTTGTAGGCTTCGTGTCGTGACCCTCATTCAATTTTCTGTTTTCTAATGAAATTTAATTTGTTGAAATATTTTAGTTCTTCCAAGAACCATGGACAAACTGAAGAACAACTGGTTCACAGAGTCGTGTGAGCTGTGGCCAGGAAGCACTTTCTCATTTGAGGTGAAGGAGGTTCTACATTCTGAGAAATCTCAATACCAAGATATAAATGTGTTTGACACCAAAAGCCTCGGGAAAGTACTTGTTTTGGATGGTATTGTACAGTGCACACAGAAAGATGAATTTTCATATCAAGTAAGTGTACCTACCTACCAACATAAAATTAACCTCTTATTTATGGTTTCTAGTGCATATAACTTGATTAATCTATGGTGTGTAACTGACGTTGTATGCCACCAATAAAAACATATTTTCTTTTAATGTCTGAGGCACTTGAATACACTGTATTATTGGCACAAAAGCTATATGTTTTATTCTCTGCATTTTGTAGCTTCTTATATTCTCTAGAGGGTTGATGTCAGGCAGGCGGCCAGTTGTAAAATAGCCAAGTCCCTAGATAACATGAATATAATTTTTTAGGAAATGATTTCATTCCTGCCGCTATGTTGCCACAAAAACCCTGAAAAGGTCCTAATTGTGGGTGGAGGTGACGGAGGAGTGGCTAGGGAAGTGGCCAAACATCCTAAAGTGAAACAAATTGTACAGGTATGTTGGAATAATAAACTAAGAAATCTAAGTGTTGATGGAGGTACAAAAACCAGGTGTTTAATTAAGATTTGAGAAAATATTGAAACTATCAACTTCAAAGAATTTTATAAAATACTAGCCTCTATGTGTGGAACTTTGTAACCAAGCCTATGTCCTTGTGAAATAAATTACACATATGCAAACATACAAAGTCACAAAAATACTCTCCCTTTATAATATTAGTTAGACTGTATAATATTGTTACAACCAACAAAGAGCTATAACTATTAAAAGACATATCAGTTATGTAGTAACTACAATAGTAATTTATTAATTACAACAATTATTACATATAAATTCTAAATAAAGCATAATATACTGTATGCTTGAGATATGAAGTTCAAATAAAGTTATCTTAGTCATGATGGCTTATCAACTGGTCTCTAACCTTATCTCAATGTCTATTAATTTGTACTTATGATTTTAAGAATGTCACTATGTGGTTTGCTCATTAGGACTTTAGTGAGAACAGAATGAGAATCTAAAATTAAAACTGTCATTGAAAAATCTATCGAAAGGATACACAGCAAACAGAACGGCAAAATTTTATCATATATGGCTGTTGTTTCTTCTTTATGCTATTGTTTTCCAACCATAATTTTCTTTTTCCAGGTAGAAATAGACGAAAAAGTCATTGAAGTATCAAAAAAGTATCTGCCTTTCATGGCAGTGGGTTTCGAGAGCGAAAAGCTAACGTTACACGTCGGCGACGGCTTCAAATTCATGGAAAACCACAGCCAGGAGTTTGATGTTATTATTACGGACAGCAGCGACCCTGTTGGTCCAGCGGTCAGTCTATTCCAAGAAAATTACTTCGCGCTGATGAAGAGTGCGCTGCGAACAGGTGGCATGGTCTGTTCCCAAGCAGGAACCGTGTGGAACGACCTTGAATTAGTAACAAATACTCTCAACTTCTGCAGGAATCAGTTTCCATCAGCTGCATATGGATACGCATCTGTCCCTACCTACCCATCAGGACAGATAGGATTCGTTATAGGTGCTCTAGAAGAGAACAAAAAGTTTGATATACCATTACTGACGTTCACCAAGGAAGATGAACAGAAAATGAATCTCAGGTATTATAATAGCGATGTGCATAAAGCAGCCTTTGTACTGCCTACGTTTGTAAAGTATAGACTGGCTTAAGTACAAAACAATGTTGAATCTATGTGTGTACTTATACCCTGCTATTCTAAAAACCATTGTGAATGTTAAAGAGGTTTTAAGAGTAATAACCTTAATGAATTTTTATGTAAATTAATTTTTATTATACATATAGTTGTCAGTAATTAATTATATGCATAATTTTATATTTCTGATGAATGGTATCAATTTGTTATTTGTATATATTTTTTTATTAATTTATGTATTTAATTTGATTTTTAATGGTATTTTAAAAATCATTTAAACTTTATACATTCCATTTTAAGCCTTCCAGATGCTAGAAAGTTTATTGTACTTATTAAAAATGTTTTGTAATAAATAAGTACCTATGATAATAATGCTCATGAAACAATGTGATACAGATGAACAATTATTTTTTGTACAATGTTATTGTATATATATTTACCTACTGTTGAATCGGGGACTAAAAAATAAATATATTTTTACAGTAAATCTATTTATTTGTCGGTATGCCCTCCGTCGCGTCGTCCGACAATCGACCGATTTTTTATCAGAAATATACCTACAGATTGCAATATTGCATGCTGTAGGTATATTTCATTTTTCACATGCCCATGATTTTGATATCGGCCTCTTACAAAAAGGACGCGAGCTAAGAAAAAAAACCCTCAAAAGCTAAGAACTCTTTAGTTTTCTTTGGACTCTCTTGCACTTGCTACAAACAAAAACTGTTGAAGCGACGATCGTGCATACGACCCACAAAGAAAAGCCTGCAACGTCCAACAGAGCTAGTTGCAAGGCGTTTAGTTTCCGCGCATGTGATGACATATTTAGACCTTTAAAGCGCGCTGTCTGCTCTATAAAAAAGACCGCTGTGTCCATTGGAGAAAGCGGACGGTCCCGCCATTTCTGGCTAAGAAATTTAGCTTCAGAACGCTTCCTGAAATAAAAGCAAACTGTAGTAAGTACATTTACACATAGGTAGGTATTTACCTTACCTTTAAAGATCTATAAATTACCTTCAATTTTATCTATAATAAACAGTCAGTTTATGCAGGACTATTGTACCTAATACTATGCTTATTAGCAGCGTTATTTAATAGGTACCTACCTAGATACCACAATAAATGCACACCTCGTTTTTAACGATCCCGATCGATGGCGTGATGGGTTAGATATATTTGCGGTGCGGTTTAAAGGTTTGCATGATCTGCAGATTTGTCTGGGTATTGCGATTCATAGTAAGTAAATAATAAATTTCGAATACCCACGACAAAAGGAACAATAGTAGGTCCCTACCCTACCGGTACATTTTATCTTAGGTATCTACCCCTACACAATAAGTCAAGCAAAAGCATATTGTTTTTTTTTAATTCCACCTCACCCGTCACTTAACATCAGCCTTACACCATCCCCAAATCGCTCTTCATCAAGATCCGACAGCATCAGCCTATGAGAGCCCCCTGCTTTCTGCGCATGCGCCGCGTTTCCAAACTGATCACCCAAAATCGCCACCGCTACAGTGGGAACGCCGGCTGACACAGCTTCTGTCAGGCTCAGGAGCCCTGCGTGCGTTATGAAGCCCACGCAATTTGGATGATCTAAAATGTTTAATAGATAGGTAGGTCTTTATTATGGGATATCTAAATAGTGCCCAGGATAAACATACCAATACCTAAAGTGTTATACCTATTAACTAAGCAGGTACGTATACCTAGTAAGTAAGTAGGTAAGTATGTACCTACGACAAATCACTCTTCATTAAAATGAGAACAATGTATGACTAGTAACATTCTACTTATCTATTGGACATCACACAAAGGATAAGCAATGAATCGTTCAAGTTGGTACATTTTCACGGTTGTTTAGTGTAGATAGCTCAAAGTCATCATAGGCAGGCAAGCGTTTGATTAGATTCGTTTTACATAACCCTACTATGATTACGAATACGTCATCTATTGTTTAGAGAACACGACATGATACCCTCTCATTAATAAAGGTAGACTACTGCAAGATTAATCTTAGTCCAACGCTTACGTTGTGATTACTCGAATTCAATATCATCACTACATAGTATAAAGCAAAGTAGCTTTCCGCTTCCCGCGTATGTATGTTTGCTTATATCTTTAAAACTACACAACGGATTTTGATGCGGTTTTTTTTAGTAGATAGAGTGATTCAGGAGGAAGGTTTATATGTATAATACATGCATAATATAGTAGAGAAACACTGATAATTTTAGAGGTTTCTAATGTGATGTCGTAAATAAACACATTTTTTTGCGCTTACATTGCAAATGCTAGCTGAACCCCACGAGATATATCAAAATCATGTACTACAGTATTGTACACCTTAAAAACGTCTACAAAAAAGTCCACGATGGTATTAGAAATGTCTTACGCACAGCGAAGCGGGCACGGGTCAGCTAGTTTTAAACAAGTATTATTATAGATGTAGTTTCCTACATCGACTTTACTCTCTGAATAAAAGATAAACCCTCGTAGTTGACGGTTTAACGTCAGAGCAGAGATGGTATAAGCCTACGACTCTATACGACCACAGACGCAAAACAAGGTTCCGGATTTCGTTAACGTCCTCCTGTCCACGGGTGTCATAGTAACAGCCGTGAACTGTAGTAATTGTTCTTTTATATAGCAATCAAATAATTGCAGTATCGTGATTGCGTGCTAAAATAGATTATGAAGGGTAGCATGTCTTCGGAATATGGAACTATTTTCACCGATTGATTATTTATTTATAATCAATTATAGTCAACTCCTGTAATTGTTAGTTGTGGTCTTGTGGTACCTAACCTTTTTTTTTTTTTTTTTTTTTTTTGACGCTGGGAAAAATGCATTACGCATTCCCACCCATTGGGGGATGGGTGGGATATGTGGGACTCCCCGGTCTGAGACCGGTATACCCACTAAACGACCCAGCGGCTGTCCTGCATCGTCTGTGTGGAGGAGGACTGGGAAACCGGCAGAGCCTTTACGTCCAGTCCTCCGCCGACGAGCCCCCGCTTTTACAGCGGGGCCAGCACGCCCCTCCATGAAGGGAGGGGCCCGGGAACGACCGTGTGGCCGTTCCCGCCCGACGGAGGTGGTGAATTTGTGCAATGCGGGAGAGTTTGGGGCGCCCCCGCGCCTCTCTCCCGCTATTCACCACCCCGTGAGGCGAGAGAAGACGATTACGATCGCCTTCTCCCACCTCTTCTCACCCTTCCTCTCCTCCGCCTCCGCCGTGGCGCCGCGAGAGGGTCCTCCTCCCGCGCGCGCTCTGCCGCCTCCTTCTGTGACATCACTTCCTCACAGAAGGAGGCGACAGCTGCCCAGGCCACCTCGCTTCCCAGCATGGAGTTGACCACACCGGGAAGCGAGAGGTCCGGCCCGACAGTTGCTGTCAGGCCGCGGCGCGGCTCGGACCACGACGGGCACACCTCGAGGGTGTGCTGCGCCGTGTCCTCCGCTGCGCCACAATCGTGGCACAGCGGGGCCTCCTCCCTTCCGATCCGGTGCAGGTATGATCCGAAGCAACCATGCCCGGATAGTACCTGCACCATACGGAAGGAAAGGAAGCCGTGTTCGCGCTCGAGCCAGTCCTGCAGGACTGGCCCGAGAGCGTCCAGCGTTCGACGGCCAAACGCGGCGGAGGCGAGGTCCTCCGTCCAATGCTGGACGATCGCGTCCCTCGCCTGCCGCCGGACGGCCTCCCGCTCTTCCGGGGCGACGCGCTCTCCCAGCGCCCTTCGCCCCGCCGTCCACTCGTACACTCTGGCGAGCACCCACGCCTCGAGCTCCCAGGGAGGGGTGCCCGCCAGAGCGCACGCCGCCGCGAACCCAACCGACTTGTAGGCCCTGGCCACCCGCTGCGCGATGGCCCTTTGGGGCCTACGGATCGCGGCGGCGTTCTCCCTCCTTTGGAGGGAGTCCGCCCAGATGGGGGCCCCGTAAAGGGCCATGCTCTTCAAGATGCCGGCATAAATCTGCCGGCATCGCGCTTTGGGCCCTCCCAGATTCGGGAGGAGCCACGAAAGCGCCCCCGCGACCTTCAGCAGGCGCGTCGACAGCCCGCTGAAGTGCGGGCCGAAGCGCCACCTGCTGTCGAGCACTAGGCCCAGATATTTCATCTGGGCCTTTACCTCGACCCTGACGCCCTCCACGACGATGTGGGCGTCAGTGGGGATGCGCTGCCGAAGCCCGTGGAAGAACACGGCCTCGGTCTTGTGCAGCGCAACCCCCAATCCGAGGCGGCGGATCCTTCCCGCGACCAGGCATCCGCCGGCCGAGGCAAGGCTCGCCGCCTCCCTGAAGCTCCTCCCCCGGGCAGTGAGAAGAGTGTCATCCGCGTAGCAGATGACACTCGTGCCACGGAGGAGAGCTCCCCGCAGGAGCCAGTCGAAACCGATGTTCCACAGGAGCGGTCCTAAGACAGACCCCTGTGGAACACCGGACTCCGCGCCGTACCGCCGCATCTGGCCAGCTTTGTCTATCAGGAGGACCGCTCGGTCCTCCAGATAGCTGGCCAGGAGGCCCCGCAGGTACTGAGGCGCTCCATGGTAGCGGAGCGCCTCGAGTATTGTGGAGTGGGGGACGGAGTTGAAGGCGTTGGCTATGTCAAATGACACAGCCAACACCCCGTCACCTGCCTCCACGGCCTCGCTCACCTGGCCCTTGAGCTGGGCCAGCGCGTCCACTGTCGAACGCCCCCTTCGGAAACCGAATTGGGCGTTCGACAGGTTCGGCCCCACCTCCAGCAGGAGGCCATTGAGCCGGCTGGCGACAATCCCCTCGAACATCTTACCGACCTCATCGAGCAGTACGATGGGTCGGTATGCCGAGGGGGAGTCTGCCGGGCGGCCCTCCTTTCGGAGGAGGCACAGCTGCCCCTCCTTCCATGGTTTCGGGAACCTCCCCGATGCGAAACACGCACCGAAGAGGTCCCGAAACCTCCCTTCCATCTGGGTGGCGGCAATTGCCACCACCCGCGCGGGGACGCCGTCCGGCCCGGGGGCCGTCTTCTTGCTGCGGAGGCGAAGAACCTCCGCAGCAAGCTCCTCCGCCGTGACCGGTGGGGGGACTCCCTCCTCCGGCGCACTCCGCGGAGGGTCCATTGCTGGTGGGGTAAAGTTGGTTCCGGCCGGAAACAGCGACCGAACCACCCCATCCAGCAATGCCGGCTCCAGGGACTCCGTTAAGGGGGGACCAAAGGGGCGCAGTTTGTTCCGCGCCGCCTTGTATGGTCTCCCGTACGGGTCCCTGTCGAGACCCTCCAGCATCTCAGCTCGCGCCGCGTCCTCAGCGGCGGTCATTGCTGACTTGAGGACCGTCTTTGCCTCTACATAAGAGGCGTAGAGACGGTCCTCCTCTTCGGGGTCTCGCCGGCTGCGCCGTCGACTCCGCGCGAACTCCCGCCTTGCCGCCACGCAGGCAGCCCGGAGCCCCGCCAGCTCCTCCGACCACCAGTAAACGGCGCGACGGGGGAACGGGCGACGAGACCGAGGCATGCTGGAGTTGCACACCTCGGTCAGGGACCTCCGGAGTTTGGCCGCCGCGGAGTCCACGTCCAGGACTTCGACAGGAGGCGCGAGCCAGTCCTGGACGAACGCCGCCTCCTTAGCCGCCTCGCGGTCGAGGCGGGTGAGGGCCCACCGCGGGAAGGATGATCGGCCCGAGGGGGCCGTCGTCCGGGGGCTGATGGAGATGTCGAACCGCACGTATCGGTGGTCCGACAGCGTCTCCATCAACTCCACCCGCCAGTTCATGACGCGGGCGGCCAAGACGGGGGTGGCGAACGAAACGTCCACCACTGACCCTCCCCGTCTCCGCACACACGTCTGAACTGTCCCTCTGTTGAGGAGGGACAGACCGGACGAGGCCGCCCAGAGTTCAACGGGACGGCCCCTCTGGTCGTAGGCCCGGTTGCCCCAGGCCGTCGACCAGGCGTTTAGGTCGCCCATGACGGCGACCTGGCGCGGTGCCGCCCTACCCACAACCGCTGCCAGGACTGCGAGGAAGTCCTCGAAGTCCTGGAGAGGGCGGTTTGGGGAGAAATAAACGCCAACTATGGCTATTTCTCCCCACGCGGCGGCCACGTATCCCGGTCCCCTCTCTAAGAGCGAGAGGGGAGGGGAGTCTGTGGAAGACCGCGACACCAATGCCACCAAGCCGTCCCGATCACCCAGCCAACGGCTGGGGACCGAGTACGGCTCGGCGACCACCGCCACGTCCACCAACCACTCAGCCATGATTAGTGTTTCCGGAACCGGTATTCTTTGTAAGAACCGGGAATTTCGGTACTTTTTTAAATCGGTACCGGGATTTCCCGGTTCTTTCGGTATTTTCGGTTCTTGGCAGTTTTTAATTTATAAAATAAGTGATAAGGTTCAAAAGTCAACTACAATTAAGATCGACGAGAATAGATAACATTAAGAATGAATATATATCAGAAAACCGGCCAAGTGCGAATCGGACTCGCGCACGAAGGGTTCCGTACCATTATCTATAAAAACGGCAAAAAAATCATGTTTGTTGTATGGGAGCCCCCCTTAAATATTTATTTTAGTCTGTTTTTAGTATTTGTTCTTAGAGCAGCAACAGAAATACATAATCTGTGAAAATTTCAACTGTCTAGCTATCACGGTTCATGAGATACAGCCCTGTGACAGACAGACAGACGGACAGCGAAGTCTTAGTAATAGGGTTCCGATTTTACCCTTTGGGTACGGAACCCTAAAAACGATATAGAGCCGATAACAGGACCAGAGGTTCAACGCGCGCTTTGCAGCATGAAATATAGCAAGAGCCCAGGTGCAGATGGTGTTACCACCGAAGCCTTAAAAATCGGAGAACCATTACCACTCCCACACCTTACGAACCTTTGTAACTACATTCTTCAGACCGGTTCTTCTATCCTCATAATTTCTGCCACTCCACCATTATACTCATACATAAAAAGGGTGAAAAGTCCGACATTTGCAATTATCGTCCCATCAGTCTTATCTCACACCTTTTTAAACTATTCATGAAAATTATTGAAAATCGAATATCCGGTGAGCTCGATTTACATCAACCACCAGAACAAGCGGGTTTCCGCCGTGGCCTCTCCACGACGGATTATTTCCATTCCCTTAACCAGCTCTTAGAAAAACATGTAGAATTTAATATCCCACTTTATCTTGCATTTGTAGATTACTCAAAAGCTTTTGATAGCATAAAACATAAACCATTATTCGAGGCACTTTCTAATCAGAACATAAATTAAACGTACATTCAACTTATCCGTAATATCTATAGCAATAGTACAGCATCCATAAAAACCTCACTCACGGGGCTCTCTTTCCAAATTGTAAAAGGCGTGAAACAGGGAGACCCGCTTTCTCCTAAATTGTTTACAGCTACTTTGGAAGAAGTGTTTAAGCGATTGAAGCCCAAATGGGCTGAGAAGGGCATCGTCGTCGGAGATAGCAGGCTAACAAACCTGCGCTTCGCCGACGATATTGTCCTTTTCTCCCCCACAGCTGCAGAACTAGGCGATATGCTTCAAGGACTGAACCAAGCAAGCCGACCAAGATGTGGGACTCCGAATGAATATGAGCAAGACCAAGCTCATAAGGCACGAAGAGGAGATTGTACGTGGAGAATGTGGAGATTGAGTATGTCCATGAGTATGTGTATCTCGGCCAGATAGTTTCATTCCAGGCACAACAAAACAAAGTTGCTCGACGCACCGAAAACGCCTGGAGAAGCTTCTGGTCGATGAAACATCTTATGAATGGCGAACTGCCACTCTGCAATAAGCGCAGACTTATGGACATGTGCATTCTCCCAATTCTAACGTACGGTGCACAGACTTGGTTCCCGACAGCTCATGAGAGATACCAACTCGAGGTTTGCCAAAGAGCCATGGAGCGTAGTATCTTAGGAGTCAGACTCACAGACCGCATACGAAACACGATACTACGCTCCAAAACAAAAATAGTTGACGTCACCCATAAAGTGGCCAAACTCAAATGAGATTGAGCAGGGCATGTCGCTCACATGCCGGACGATCTTTGGGCCAAAATTAGCTGGAGATCGAAAGGTGTGAAAAGAAGGGAGGGAGGCCTTTGCCCTGCAGTGGGACGATATAGGCTAAGATAAGATACCGGCCCCTAAAATTACTGTGGTTTTGTTTATAATATCACAAAAATCATATTAGGAGTATGATAATACGTCGTATTTGAAGTAAATTACATTCTGTCACCATTGTTTGGTATGAGGAACAACGTAATACTTACCTTGAAGTCAAACGCGCGACACTTTTTCCTTACTTTTCGCACGTGGCGAGGCCTGCGAGGCCCGCCGAGTTATACAAATAAAATTCCCGAAAGTACCGAAAGAACCGGGAATCAAATTAGATTTCCCGGTTCCTTTTTACTGACAAAAGAACCGGGAATTCCCGGTACTTTCGGTACCGGGATTTCCCGGTTCTGAACCCTAGCCATGATCTGCGTAAGCAGATCTTGGGCTTTTTTGCAGTGGTTGGTGTTCGCCTGGAGGATGCAATGTTCGACCCTATCCATCAGTCGGACATTGCACCTCCCTCCTCAGCCGCCGAGGTCCCTGCCTTAGGGGCGGCGGCGGTCGTAGCGGCAGGCCGGGTCGGCGCCTGCGCTTTGCCCTTCTTAGGGGGAGGATTGCAGTTCCTCCCCCTCATGACGTGCTTCGCCGGACGGCCGCTGGCTGCGCACACAGCGCAGTGCGGCGTGGCGGCCTCGCATGTGGCGGACTTGTGCCCCTCCTTCCCGCAGCGGTAGCAGCTGACCGATCTGTCCACCTTGGATGGACAGAGGGCCCGCGTGTGTCCGATTCCGCAGCACTTGAAGCAGCGCAGAGGCTGATCTTCAAGTGCGCGGACTCTGCAGGAGGTCGAGAGACCCACTGTTAGCCGTCCCTTGGCGAGGACGGCTTTGGCCGCGGTAACTGGGCACTCAAGGCGGATAGTGCCCATGCCTCCGCGGCCGGGTCTTATCTCCCGACCTTGCACCGCTGCGGTGTCGCAGCCCCCGATAGCTGCGATCGCCGCCATCACCTCCTCTTTGGTGACCGTATCATCCAGATCGGTCACCTCCAAGGCCGCCGACTTGACGGGCCTGGCCACCTTGGCCGCGTCCGCGATGACCTCTCGCAGTTTACCTGCGAAGAGGTCCGCGTTGGCGCCGCCCTGGGCCCCTGGGAACTCGAAGATTCGAGCCCCAGCTTGGGTCCTGCGGCACGTGACCGCTCCGATCCCAAGCTGGGAGGGATCGGCGTGTGTACGAGCCCGCTTGAGGACGGACTCGTACGTTTCTCCCCGCTCTGCGGCCTCCGCGGTGAGCGTCACCACGACGGCCGCAGTTTTGGGAGGAATCAATTTCCTCCCACCGGCGGGGGCCCTTTTGGCTGCAGCGGGGGCAGCAGCAGAGGGCTTGGGGGCCGCCTTTTTCCCCTTCCCCTTCCCCTTATTCTTGGCAGTCGCCTGGGACTGGCAAGAAGGGGTGACGGTGGGGGTGGTAGGGGCGGCGGCCTTTTTGGCCTTCTTGGCCTTGCCCTTTCCCTTGACCACTTCGGTCCAAGACTGGTTGGACGGAGTGGTCGAAGGGAGTTGGGCGTCCTCCGTTTGGGAGGATGGCCCCGGCTGTTTTGGCCTCTTGTTCGCCGCTAGCGGCGGTCGGAGGCGTTTCTCCGGTAGGAGCCTGTCCTCGATGCCATCGAGACAGGCTCTCGTGAACGCCCTTTCCTCCATGACAACCTTGCGGATGATATCCTCAAGGTTGGAGGAGGAGGGGCTTTCAGCAGCCGGCGCCGGTCTGGAATCGGCCTGAGTAGGCCGAGCCGCAGCTTCAGAGGCCGCCGGTCGTCGATCGGCCTGGGCAGGCAGGGCCGTAGCTTCAGCCAGCTTCTTGTGAAGCTGGCTGACCTCCGACTGCAGGCGGTCTACCCTCACCTGCAATTGCCGCGTCTCGTCCGTGGCGGTGCGTTGCACCAGCTCCCGGACGATGCCGCTCAAGCTCGCGGCCCTGCTCTTTAGGGACTTTTGGAAGGTCCCCTTCAAGTTTGAGGACTTAGAGGCGACCTCCGCGATCTCCTTCTCGTCCTCATGAGCCATGCGCTCCAGCTCCGCTAAGGAGTGGTCCGCGTACTGGACGCAGGATGCGCCGTAGCCAGACTTGGCTCGCGCAGTACGCGCCTGCTGCTCCTTAGCAGCGACCTGCTCTTCCAGGTCCTGCTGGAGCTGCGCCCGACGAGCCAGGTTTAGCTGGCGTTGCGCATCCTCCAGGCCCACATCGTGGGTGCCGGCTATGGCGGCCCGCTTCTTAGCCTTAGCTTTAAGCTTAGGCTTAGTCGCCTTTGATGACGAGTCTGAGGAGCCGGAACCTTCCTTCAGAAAGGCCCGCTTCCGCGATCGACCCTCCGCGATTGCCGCGAGTGGGCCCTCCGACATCGAACCTGCGTCCGACATCGCTACGGACTCGTTGTCGGACTCCGACAATTCGTCCGCACGTCCATACTGGACGACCGCTTTACCTTTGTCGGATTTTACCCCGACAGAGGTAGAGGTTTGGCCCTGAGAAGGGCCTTTTAAGAAACGCCCGGAGGCGTCTCTTGCAGGCATTGGCAATTTAGGCATGGTAGCCTCCGCCAGTGTTGTAGAAAACCGCAAGAAAGTCTACAACGCACAGTGCACTTTAGCCGAACCCAGTCTGCCACTCCGTTACGGTGGTCAGAACTGGGGATCGTTACCAGGGGACGCGACGTGGACGCAAGCACTGTGGGGGGTCCCCCCTGGTTGTGGTACCTAACCTAACTTAACCCATTTACGTTTAGATACCGCCGGTAAGTCTACACGATTTGTTATTGCGTAGGTACCTACAGTCGCGAAGAAACGATGGTGTAACGATGGGCTATTTTAGCTGTCAGAGGTCTATTGAACCATGAATTCAAACAGAGTTGAAAAAGCACTGACTTGCGTTTTTAAATATAGATATATAGGTACAAGCCGCTCGCCCCGGCTTCGCACAGGTGGTACCTGGATAAAAAGTAGCCTATGTGTTATTCTGATGTCTATGCTATATTACTGTAAAGTTTCATTTTAATACGTTCAGTAGTTTTTCCGTGAAGGAGTAACAAACACACACACTCACTCACACACAAACTTTCGCATTTATAATAATATAGTAGAAGGAATGTAGCTATAGGTGATTGGCACTCACTTAGTAAATCGTATTGTGGCAGCCACCTCATAACCCGAACGTTAGTTGGTAGATTTTTAATATGGTTATCTTCCCATTTCCAAACGATACGCTGAGATAGGCCGGCAAACACTTTTAGGATCGCAGCTAATCTTTTTTGCGGCAGTGTTGATCCGCGGATCAGGGATCCAAAACTAAACAGAATAAAACCATCTTTTGCGCCCGCTACCCATTTCTCTAACTCCTGAAAATGACAAATAAATGCACACTTAAGTTTTTTTATATCAGGATACATAATTAATTACTACTAGCAGTTCATCCAGCTTCGCACGGGTGTAATATTGAAGATTTTAAGCATATTTTTAATACGTAAGTTACATTATTTAAATTTTCGTTTGGATTTCAGTTTTTTTTTAAATGTAGGTATGTACCTATATATAGCTAGGTATATAATGCTCGCTGATAAATGTAGCTTTTGATAGGAGCATGAATTAAATATTGTTCCAGTAGTTTTTAGTTTAGCGGTACAAAAATTGGGATTGTCATCATAGGTAGGTATTAAATTCCGCTTACCTCTGGTAAAGGTTGAACGGTTCGTTCATGAAGATGTATTCCCCCTACTTCCACAAACGAGGGCGGCATAACCCTTACTCCGTTTAGAGTATGGTGTGTGTTCACCAATAAAACACTCGCATTCTTCGCCACTTCACTCAGCAGCGGCAGCGAACGACTGAGCCGTTTCTGCAAAAGTCTTTGTTCCTCCCATCTTATAACAATTTCGTACCACCATAGGTAGAACATATGAATAAACGTATTCTGCACTCTTTCAAAGAACGCCATGTCATCTGTAAACGGCAAGGTCATACCAGGGACGTATGACGGATTGTCAGGAGCACCTAGTCTTGAAGGTGTCCAGGGAAGGAACGCGCATGAAGACAAACCGACCGATGGCAGGCCGTAGTTGTAAACTATCCCCATCATACAATCGCTGCTGAAATGTTCCACTAATATCACATCATACTCCCCCTTGGCATCTACAAATTCTTTGAAAACGTCAGAGTAGATCAACTTTTCGCAGAGCGCGAGATTTGATCTCGCAAGTTCCGTGGTCATACTCAAATGTGATATCGTCTCCCCGAAGAAAGGGATGTCGATAGATGATAGATCGATTACCTCAATGTTTAGATCAGCGAGTCCCACTAGGCTGACGTCTCTTCGGTTCGGATGTGGGTTTGAAGCCGGGAAGAAGGACACAGTCGTAACATTATGGCCTTTCTTCGCCAGCTCGACCAATAAGGGCTCAAACACCATGTGATGACTTTTACCAGGATACGGTAGTAAACACAGTATTTTGTAACATTCACACGTAGTTATGATGACCAGTAAAGTAAACAAACGACTCATCGTGACGGCGACTTGTGACCGACTGAAGCGAGACTAAAGTCAAGTCTCATTTAGCCGCTAAAAATAGCTACATTTATGCCTAAGAACTAAAGTGTATCAGAAGCGAAGATTAGGATCAGGAAATGCATGTTATTACTATTAGATATTGGAAAACGTATTTATTTAGGTATTTATAACATTGGAACAGCAAGTGGAAAGTTGTTTTTTATTGCAGGCATACCTATTTATTTGATTGTTGATAGGTTGCGCGCGGTGAATCAAGTACCTACCTAAGGTATTACCTAAATTATCGAGTGTTTTATAAGATATTATTATTATAATCTAACTAACTATACCAGATCAATGTACCAGGGGGCTTATTGCTTAAAAATCGATCATCACCCGCTGATTTTCACCTACTCAAAGAGAACAACAACAACAAATCTAATTTAATTTAGATACTGGAACTCACAGTTTTTCTGTAGTCCGAGTCATTTATTATAAAAACAATTTTCAGTTTAAAAAAAATAAAAAGTATTTTTTGGGAACAATTTTTACATCCCACAAAAAGTAAAAGTAAACACACTTACATAATTATTTAATTTTTATTTACTTAGTACTTCATATCTTACCAATAGGTTTAAAAAAATATTAAAATAAGATTTATGCCCATCTAGATAAACTTTAAGTTCATACTCAACTTTTAGGACACCCTTGATGATGATGTTTCCATACCAATTTAATTGTTAAATGTTCTAGAAATAATGTATTGCTTGCATGCTATTTACAAAAAAAATACTATTGTTAATAATTCTGCTACGCGTCTGTGATAACATTATACTAAAAACATACATAAATACATTTTAGTCAAATCTGGGTATACAATGGTGTAGGCTTAGTGACGATGATTCAATCGGTATTTATCTCTTTGCTAGTATTCAATCCACGAGTCATTTTCTCCCGTCTCACTTTAAGTTTGATCTTTTGGCCTTCTTTCTCCGCATCGTTTATTGCCGTGAAGATAGCACCATCCAGTATTTTCTTTAGAATCTTTTTGTCGTGGTGCGAGTGTATGTGAGCTGCGAGCCTGGAAAATAGGTACTGATTTATTACTACATTATCAGCGTGTACCATAAAAAAAGAATGAATAGGATCTCGACTGTAATCCCCAAGTACGGTAGACATCCTCTCAGATCTCCAGACGCTTAGATCCTTTGAAGATGTCTAGTGGGGGTAGTCAGAGGCACGTCCAAACTTTATATTTGGCACATGCCTACATTTTGCAGTAGTTAGCATTCAACATGGGCCACGAAAATTGTAATAATTCAATTACCTACATGTGTCGTCGCGAAAGCAGTGTAGTGTATCAGAGGGTGCAACTAAGACACGGTCAAAGTAGCGTGAAAGGAGAATACCCTTGTCCAATCAGAGGGTGCAACTAAGACACGGTCAAAGTAGCGTGAAAGGAGAATACCCTTGTCCAGCAAGAGGCTCTCCTCTTCCATCTATTGAGGGGTAGGGGGAGGGGGAAGTCGATCTTCTTTAGTTTATTCTCTCTGCATATACGCAAACCATCTAAGCATACTTTTTACTTCTTCAATCCTCCTCACTATCACTACATCATTCTCTCATCACACTGTTCCTTCTGTATTTTTCAAAGTTTCAGACAAACTTCTCGACGATCTCATTTAGTTACACCTGTTGATTATGCTGTAGATTTTACAGCATAATGAGGTTTTAGAAACAGATTTTAAAAATAAACCTAAAAAAGTCTTTTCACCTACCTCTGTAAGACTATGTTGTCACGAGTCGTAGCGATAGCGGGACACTTGCATTTGTTTAGATATTCCACGCATCGCCATTGTCGCGTGTTGTTCCGATTAGAGTGTTTCAAGTAGTAAATATATCGGTTTAGTATCATCTGTATTGAGCCTTGGTTTGACACCGTATATTGCAATGTTGTTGGAGGGATACATTCTGGAATAAGTAGACAATTTAAAGTAAGTTTACTAATATTTTAGTGTCATAACAAACAACTAGAGATTTAATTGGTCCAGATAAATAAATTATGTTCATCAGAATCTTCCCTACATGAAATTATAGATAATTTAATTATCTACATTTAGATAATATATCATTCTTGTATATTATAAATATAAACATACATATCTATAAAGCGAAAGTTTGTGAGGATATATTTTGTATGTTTGTGTCTCAATCACGCCCAAAGAATTAAATGGATTTGGATGAAACTTGAATATACATAGCCTATACCATGAAGTAGCAAATAGGCTACTTGTAGTTCTAGGCAGAAGATGGACTACATAATGTATAATAGTCAAGAATAATCATTTTTAAAATATCTTGGAAAGCACCCCACGCTTTTTAAAAGTTTTTACAGTTCACTCATTTAAAGTAAATATGCAAATCTCTTCTATATCAGCGGTCGTTCCTTGTCTTATCTTTATAAGGGTTCTTGACTTATCTTTATATAACTTTATTAGGTACTTCTTAAGTTTTACCTTATCACTTAGTTAAATAATTTTAATGTGTGTAGCAGCTGCTATTGCGCTACTCAATGCGGCGCCACTGTTCAAAAAACCAGTGCTCCAGCAGTTGCGCTGCTGTAGCAAATGCTGAGTGGTAGCCTTATTTCTATCACATGTATATCTTATCTTATCCTTTATCTTATTGTCTGTATTTTGTATCGAAATAAAAAAAGTCTATTCTATTCTATAATCTTGATTTTTTTGTTATACACGCTATTCTTCATTTAATTTCATTGTAATCTTCATTGTATATTCTTTAAGAACACATAATCTTTAAAATACTGAAATACTATACATACTGAAATACTATACATTATCATCATCCGCGTCGTCGTCGTCGTCTAAATATAAAAGTTATTTTCTAATTTTTAGAAAAAAAAATTGACCTCTCTCCAACGTAAGATTAGATGAGAATTGGCTCGACCCCCTGGGGGGGTCTTAAACATCTCACGTAATTTACGGACGCCCCCTTATTATATTTTTAAATATGAAATTACCAGACATTGGCTCTGTCAACATGCCGCAAGGGGTTGGTGATTTAGCTTCAGATTCTACCTCTTCTAGTGAAATCTCTTCATAATTTTCAACAATTTCACTCATGTTGATTGATTTTGTGTCATATGTTGAACTGGAAAATAGAAAATAATAATGTCAAAAATGCCTCCAAAAAAGATAGGCAGCTTATCATCATCTTCCTGCCCATATCCCACATAGGTGGGGTTAGGTTATCATGTTCCTCTTCTATTTCCCTACCTACATCTACATTTACATCCACATTTATTCCTAACATTCTTCTTGTTACATGACTTTCTTCCCTCCTCAGAACATGCCCATACCACGCTAACCTATTGCTCCTCATATTTTCCGTCACAGGCTTTCAAACTTCCTCTAATATAATCATTCTTTATCTTATCCATCCTCATCAGTCTACACATTTATCTCAACATTCGCATCTCTGCCGCTTGCACTCTTTTTTCATCCGACCCTTTAGTAGCCCAACACTCAGATCCATACAATACGACAGGTCTAACGATCGTTTTATAGATAGCCAGCTCAGGTACCTATATCAATTAATAAATAATATACAACAATCTCAAACCAATATTACAATAATATAAACTAGTTTCCGCCCGCGGCTTCGTTCAGGTGGTACCCTGATAGAAATTACGAAATTAGCTATAATATATTTTTTATTATATTTTATTTTTACTTTTTTAAGCTTGGCATTTCAAGTTTCATTCGAATCCGTTTGGCTGTTTGAGCGTGATAGTTCACAAAAATTCTCACAAAATTTCTAAATTAATATTAGTAGGATTTGGATATACCTCTTGACTACCCTTTACTTAGACATTTTACTTACTCTATCTATACTTATAATAAATCTGTAGAGAGGTCAATTCTGTACATGAAATATATTTCCAAAATAACTATCAGGGGGTGATTAGGGATCGATACTGATGCCAAAAATGCAATCAGTAAAATTTTTGTCTGTCTGTCTGTCTGTATAACCGTTATAGAAACAAAAACTACTCGACGGATTTTAACGAAACTTGGTACAATTATTTTTCATACTCCTGAGCTGGTTATAGTATACTTTTCATCACGCTACAATCAAAAGGAGCAGAGCAGTGAAGGGAAATGTTGGGAAAACGGGAGAAGTTACTCCATTTTTTAAGCTTCCGTCGCGTGTGCAACTTTAATGGTTAAAGCTATACAAAAATCATGTATGACGGAAATGTTCTCCTTAAAATTATATAAAAAATATCCCACGACAGCATAAGTCTATCTTTTATGGTTGACTTACAATAACACGTGTAACTCCCGATAGCTTAGCAGTTCGAAGCTTTCTGATTATATGTGTCTACTCTTACGTTTATAACACTCTCAGTCATCCCTCATTAAAAAAGTTAACATTATTAACTATTCCATAAAAAAAGAATCATAGAAATCGAGTGATACTACGCAGTCAGACCCACCGTGGATAAGGGTTAATTTTAATGCAGTTACAAATCTATGGAATTGTACTCCAAAAATCAGCAATTGTACTAGAAGGGGTCAAAAAAAGCTGTGAAAAAAAACGTTTTATATAAAGACATTCTGTAGTATATTTAGTATCAGCATTGCACCCGTGCGAAGCCCGGGCGGGTCGCTAGTCAATAATATACTTTAATATATCTTTAAGAATCCAAGAGGTTGTCTACAGTATCTTTCTTTTAATTATATTCTTGGAAATCCTACTTCATTTTTATTATCCTCACCCATCATCTAAGCGTATTACACTGTGGGTTGACTTTTGGCTTTGCGAGTCATCAGCATCACGGTCAGCTATCTCGAAGTATTGTACTTCGTCTTCTATTTCAGAATCTCGTCTATCACCTGTGCTGTGATCTTGACTGCCATTTTCAGGAGCTTCTGTTTCTTGAGTTGGAGATTGATTTGAATTTGACCTAATTGAATTCTGCAGTTTCTGAAAATACCTAACATGCTCTAAAATATATTTTAAAAATACTTATTGGTGGACAATTCACACAGCGCCATCTATCCCCAAATTGAGCAAAGCTTGTGTTATGGGAACCAGATTACTAATAAAATACTTATTATTATTATACTTTTCTTTTTTAGGGTTCTGTACCCAAAGGGTAAAATCGGGACCCCATTACTAAGACTTTGCTGTCCATCTTTCTGTCACGAGACTGTATCTCATAAACCGTGATAGCTAGACAGTTGAATGTATCACAGATTATGTATTTCTGTTGGCGCTTTAACAACAAATACTAAAAACAATAAAATAAATATTCAAGTGGGGATTCCATACAACAAACATGATGTTTTTGCTGTTTTTTATAGATGATGGTACGGAAGCCTACGTGCGCGAGTCCGACTCGCACTTGGCCGGTTTTTTAATAATACTTTAATAACACCCAGACACAGAATAAACATCCATGTTCATCACACAATTATTTGTCCTGGGTGGGGATTGAACCCACAACCTACAGCGCAGAAGGCAGAGCTACTACCAACTGAGCTGTGTGGCCAGTCACAGCTGTGAGGTTATCACTCAGTTCAGCTTAAAATAGTAATAATACTGTTTTTAAATCATACCATGTCTTCTAATCCCTTTATGTGCAGTTCCTTTGCAGTCTGTATTAGTTCCGAGAGGTTATCAATGGATATCAGTACTTCACCTGTGTAGATGTATTCAAGTATTGCACTAAGAGTTGAGTAGGAGATTTTCTGGGAAAGAATAAAAAGTCACAAGTGAGACACCATGCATAAGAGCTATACATATATCTAGCTTCACTAGATAAAATAAATTAAAAAAATAGGATTGCAACTGTCATAATTACCATAAGACATCCCTCTCACATCTCCAGGCGCTTAGATCTTGAAGGTGTCTAGAGGGCATAGTCAGATGCACATTCAAACATTATATTTCGAACATGCCCACATTTTGCAGTAGTAAGCATTCCATATGTGACAGGTTGCAAGCCCATTGCCGCTTATAAGAATATTAACTGGTTTTCTCACGATGTTTTCCTTCACCGTTTTGAGCACAAGCTTTTAATGCGCATATAAATTTTTCAAGCTGAAAAATGTTTGATGCACGCCAGGTTTCGAACCCACAACCTTCGAAATGAAAGTCGTGGTAACTCCCACTTGGCCAACATGGCTTTTAGAGAAAGAAACCAAAAAACTTTATAAACAGAATAGATAAATTCACTGCTAAATAGGGGAAATATTCAGGGGGATGAGGAGTTAGGGTAGTGTTAATAACTTACGTTTAGAAATATGACTGGATGCCGGTTTCCCGCTGATGTGATGAGGTCTTTAAAGTAAGGGCTAGCTAGAGCCATGATCATTTGATGTACTTTAACGAAATGCCCGTCTGCGGCCAGGGTCATATCAACAAACTCTTCATTCTGAAAATAACTTTCGCAATTACATACAACAAATAAAAAAGAGACCAGTACCATGCAGGCTGTAATATACAATGGTTTTGTTGATGTTACCCACCCAGATTCTTACCTGCTGCAGTACGCTTAGTCCTTTGCAAATATTACTTCTATGGGCTTCCCATGACAGTGAGAAACTTGATTGCGACATGGCATTTGTTTACCGACTTTTACAAATGATTATTTTGCGGTCGGAGCTCCTAATAACTAAAAAGAATAGAAATTGAAAAGAAAATTAACAATGCTTTGGTTGGTATGGTATGGTACTGCTCTTGGCTTGTGCTGTACAGTAGTCCAGCTTACTTAGAAATGCTCTTTGGTCCAGCTTTTTGCAGTAGTCTAGGAAGTGTAGGTATAGTATAGTGCTAGTGCTGCCTGAGCCTGACTGCTGCCTGTGCTGTTTGACTTCGACTTTGACGTTTGTGTTTGGTTTTGTTGACATAAGATTGAGAATTTGAGTTTTGATGAGTGAGTGAGTGAGTGAGTATCCCGTAAAAAACTAAGTACTCTGTGGAGTCAGTAGGAGTCAGGGAGTAGAGATGGGTCGTACTTGTGTTTTGACGTACCAAGTCTAATTAATACCACCTCCATTAAATACCAGATTGATAAACCAGGTTTCAAATACTTTAGGTACGGAAATACTTTCAAGTACATACGCGTTCAAAATGTGACGTCATACCTGGTACGTATTTTTTTATGCCTAAACCAGGTTTACAAACCTGGTCGAGTAAATACGCACCACCTCTATCAGGAAGTACTCACTGAGTGAGTTGAGTGTTGTGTATATGATATGAGTATATTGTTTAGCGAGTTATTTATCGAGTGCAATGCAAATGCACAGAACAGAACAGATAATTATTATCCTAAGAGCACATTTTTAGAATTTAATAAAAATTCAACTTTTATGTATGTACAATAATAATTTGCAGTGCACATAGCGTAGTTTAGAGTATGCACAAGCTGCGAGTAGGGAGGGGAGAGATATTAAGAAAAAAAAACAGTCCATTCGGTCCCCTCCTCCCCGTAATGATTGATTGATTGACAATGACATGCATGCGTACGATCGCCGGACCCCGGTTCTTGACTTACGTTACGTGAAGTTAGGCGTGAGACCGCAAAATGATATTGTGTCACTCCATAAGGTCGAAAACTGTCTGCCGCGCAGCCAAACGGCTAACTTCACGTAAGCTAGGATCCCCCGACTCCCGACCCGACCGTAGGTACTATTTGGGTACTATCTAAATACTCTTTGGTTTTGTGTATTGTTTTCTTTCCTTTTACCAATCCAAATATTGATTTACATGGTTTTTATCGATTTTGTTGAGATCTCATCCATTTCACCGGCTTCTTTACATGGTACACTATGTACATAATATAACCGGTGCCATTAAAATAATTTGTTCATTGATCAAGAACAAAGTTTACAACTCTGCTGCTATGTGCTCCGAAGCTGCCAGAGATAACAATTGGCGAGGGGTACCTTTGTCTAAGATTTACGGATCCCAATCGCCCTGGGATACTCCAGAGTTGCCTTCAGTGGCACCAGGTGCAAAGCATGCAGTACTGTACCATATACCGAACAGCGGGATTTTCGTTGAAGACAGGCCTCCAAAACCTCAAATTGGTGAGGACCTTTGGGATGGCGATCATGTGAGGATGCCGTGCTCCAGTCAAAGCCAGTATCCTGTAGTGAATGTGAGTTATCTACAGTTATTTATGTACAGACTTAAAAAAAACACAAACAATAAGGATGAAAATAAACTAAATTTGAAGATGATTCAATGATTTCAATAAATAAACTCTATTTTGACTTTGACTACTTGCTAAAAATATATAACTAAGTACTTCTACAAATTTTATATACTTAAATATCATATTTTATCAATGGTGCTATAATTATCACAATATTGTTTACTTAGAGTAATGGTGAAACTCATCTTGAAAAGCGGTGGGATCTCATACAGGTGGAACTGTGGAAGCCAATTCGCAACAGTCAAGAGTTGGCAAACACCATACTGACTTACAACAACATGTTTAAGGATGTTTGGAGGTTTCGTTCTCTGCACAAGCTTTTCAATGAAGTAAGTAATACTTTTGGAAACGCAATAAAAACATTTATTATTTATTATTATTATTAGGAATCTAAGATATTGTTGGACAATTATTGCAGGCTAGCAACCTGCCCGGCTTAGCATAGGTATACTAATGAGTATAGGCAATTTTTTTATAATGTAGCTTTAAAAAGATGAAAAAAATAATTTAAATTGGTCTAGAGGTTTTTAATTTATCCAGTATAAATAAAAATACAAATTGGACCTAAAGACTAAATATTTTCTTGTGGTTAACTTTGAATGTTGTTATTTTAGTACTTAGAAGAGGAGGAGTCTCAATATTTCTTTGATGTGACATTGCCTGAGATAGCAAAGTTGGCTTTGGCTCTTCCGAAGTTAGTTCAAGCCCCAATACCATTACTGAAGTAAGTGAACAATATTTATTACTATATGTTATACAATTATTTTTTGTTGAAAAATTAAGTAGGCGGCATTTGCCAACTGGCAACCTGACTAGAAATGTATGAAAATAAGAAAATAGTTAAAATAGGATAAGAGTGTTATAAATGTAATGTAACTGCAGGCTGAATAACGGGATTTATTATTATTATTAAACAACTAACTTTTATCTGCGACTTTGTTTGCATCGATTCAGGAAATCGATTTCTGACCATTTTATCATAATACATTGAAATTCCTGAAAATCAAAACAACATTTTGGGAAAAATGTCCCAAGACTTCAAATTATCTCTATATAAAATTTAATCACAATCGGCCCAATGGTTTGTCCGTGATAAAGTCACAGACAGACAGAGTTACTTTCACATTTACAATTTTGGTATAGATTATTTTTCAATTTAATTATGTTATACAACCTCAATGGAGTGGATAGGTCCTACTGTGACGTAAAAGGTGTATTTCTCTCAGTGTGACAAATATTTGCATGATTCGTCTAGATATTCTGGATGCTGTTGTACCATGATACTCATAGTTATTGATATCAATGAAATTGGGAGTCCTAGTGTGGGGTCAGGACTAATTTTGTACATTAATGTTGTTTCTTTTATTTTTTTTGGTAAATGTTTTTCTATATAATAAATATATTGAATTGTTATGGAATAATTGTTGTACATACATGAAAAAAAATCATACTTATATATAGCTGTGGAATTGATATCTTTCTTCCAGTGTATTTTTCTTAATTTCAGGCAGCACGTAAATGGTTCAGTGTCTCTGTCACAGCAGCAGATCTCCAGTCTGTTGGCAAATGCATTCTTCTGCACTTATCCCAGGCGGAATTCAACAAAACGAAATTCTGAATTTTATAATTATTCAAGCATTAACTTCAGCAGGTAAATTACAAAATGGGTATTATTATTTGTTTACTTAAAGCCTATCTATTTAAAGTTTGAATGTTTTATTTTCAGATTCTATGACATGACACCAACTGATGAGATCATGGAAAAATTGAAATGCATTTGTCACTATTTTCGAAGAGTTTGCACCAAAGGTTATATCATATTATTTGTTACCTTTATAACACACACTTTGATCTGTCAAGTGACAGCTGAGATAAAACGACAGAATAAATGCTTTTAAGGTTTCATACATTTGATATAAATAAATATTGGTGGACATTTCACACAGCGCCATCTAGCTCCAAACTAAGCAAAGCTTGTACTATGGGAACTAGATAATTCATAGAATACTTAAATACTTTTTTTTTGTAAATACATACTTATAATACATTAAGTTAGTACTACGTCATTATATCTAAGCTTTGCTTAGCTTTGGGCTTTATGGCGTTAAGTGAAACTTTCAACAATATTTATTTCTTTTATTTTTTAATGTATGGTACATTTGATTAGGTAAATATCTTTATCCGTTAGCTATACTCCAGCTCTCTTTTGCAGTACAGCGCCAGTCGGTGTGACTACGTTCACGCGCCGCTCCGTTGTGCCGCCGTTGAAAATTCCTAGGTGGTCAATGTCGACAGCGCAAATCGCTTCGCTCCCGCTGCACGTTGATCCCGAAAATACTATCGAGGAAGCGGACGGACTTGTGCAAGTCGACTTTGCTAATAAGTAGGTGTTTAACTTATTTTAGGCTAAGAAATCTATACTAATATTATAAATAGAAGAGAAGCTCCTGAATTCAAACATCTAAAGGAAAAAATTATATTAAACCGGGCCTTGTCCGGGCCGGGCTGGACCCTTAAGGACGGAACACGAATCAGGCACTGTTTAATATAAACTGCTTCATACAAAATGTATGAAATGAAATCCCACCGGCTGCGCCAGATTTTAATGACGTAACTATAAAGATGATGCTACTCGTACATATGATCCCAATCCCATTGGGGCCGCCAATTTTTGTGACGTAGAAAAAAAATAATAGGATCACGACTGTAATCCCCAAGTAAGGTAGACATCCTCTCCGATTTCCAGGCACATAGATCTTTGACGATGTCTAAAGGGGTTAGTTTGAGGCACTTCCATACAATATATTTGGCACATGCCCACATTTTGCAGTAGTTAGCATTTCATACGTGACAGGTTGGAAGCCAATCGCCGCTTACAAGAATACTAACTGACGTAGATTTGGGCTATTTAAAATAACTAACTTATTTTTACAGGTATTTGGGAGGGGGAGTTCTTGGCGTCGGCTGCGTTCAAGAGGAGATCCGATTTGTCATCTGCCCTGAGCTGTTTGTGTCTAGATTATTTACCGAGTGTCTGCGAACCAATGAAGCAATGATGATGATCGGTAAGTCAATTAAAAACCTCAAGACTACCACTGATACAGTTGTCTATCTCACGAAGGCGGGTTGGTCTTATTTGCATATGTGTGTGTGTGTGTGCGCGCATGTGTGTGTGTGTGCGCATGTGCGTGTGTCTGTGTGCACGTGTGGGGTTGTGCGCGCGTGTTTATGTGTGTGTGTGTGTGTAGTGGCATGTGGCGCATTGTTTCTGTGTGCGTAAGCTCAAGAGCGCTTAGTATCAGTCACGCATATAAAAGCGCGTGTCTATACACATCACAACTACAAGTACTGCTCACCTTCGTGAGATAGAACAACTATAACTTTTAATTAACTAACTAAAAAACTTTTTATTATTACCTATTCTTGTTTGAGCCTTCACCTTGTTCGATTGGCACCACACTGGAGCTCTACATAGCATTAAGGAAAGGATAATTAAAAAAAAGGTAGACCCCAAGCCGTGTTTGCTGCCTGATTCTTCTAGGCTTGGTCGCGTGGAATCGGCGTAGCTTCACCTAGTTCCTAAGACGTTTCAAAGTGATCCTTGTGATTTTATTGAAATAAATGATTTTTGAATTTGAATTTATACTAGTATTACCCAACTGACATTATTTTACCATATGATAATTTCATTTCACTAATACCAGTACTCTAAAACTGATTTCTAAATATAACAAATCTTCTATATTTAAGAACTGAGGTTATGCGAATTTCGACTTTAACGTGAAAAAAATAAGAGTGAAAGGAAGAGAGGTATTTACGTAATTTTTGTCAGTTTGTGGAAACAAGAGAATTGTCACAATTATACGAGTTTAAATATATTTTAACTTATTTTAGAGCTAGAGTAAAGTTTGTGCAGGCTAACCACAACATTCTCAAAATATATAATTGGGGATTACAGTCGTGATCCTATTTATTCTTACGGAAGACATCCTCTCGGATCTCCAGGCGCAAAGATCTTTGATGATGTCTAAAGGGGTTAATCAGGGGCACATCCAAACATTACATTGCATTACATTGGCACATGCCTGAATTTTGCAGTAGTAACTACTACTACTTTATCATGACGGTTTTATTCCTCACAGGTTGTGAACGCTACAGTAATTATTCCGGGTATGCTCAAACATTTCACTGGACGGGTGACTACGTCGATCAGACGCCTTTCGACTCGTCGCAAAGACGTCGTGTCGCCATTCTTGCTATAGACGCATTAGCCTATCCAAATGCGAAGCACGAGTATAGGAAAGACAATATGAATAGAGAGATCACTAAGGTACTATAATACTTTTATATTTTTAGGCATTTTACACAGCGCCATCTAGCCCCAAACTAAGCAAAGCCTGCAGGGAACCAGATTACTTCTAGAATCCTAATAATATTATAAATGCGAAAGTTGTGAATTTGTATATATATGTTTGTACTCTAATCAAACCTAAACGACCATAATTAAGATGGAATTTGCCGAAAAATGATAAAAAATGCAAAAAGGATGAATTAGGTGTGTGCAAAAAATTTGACATCTCAGATCGAAAACATTGAGTGGTCATAGCAGCACATTCTACCAAAAAGGTTGAAATCTTATTAAGTATTCCAAAATTTATTTTGTCAAAAAAATCTCGCAATTTGACTACCGAATGATACGCATTTTACCAAAATTCGTAATATATTTTATCAGAACAAGTATATAGGGAAAAAATTGAAAGTTGCTTTTTTCATGTTTCTTTCTATGCAATTATGGAAATTGGACAGGACAACGTCTTATATATCTGTAGTTCCTTATATATCTTTTAATTGTAACTACTCACATATAACACCCAGACACAGAACAAACATCACACAAATATTTGTCCTGGGTGGGGATCGATCTACAATCTACAGCGCAGATGGTAGAGCTATAAAAACATACTAATATAAAAACTACCAGCTTCCATCTGCAGCTACGCTCGCGCTCGCGTTCACCTGCATAAATAGTAGCCTATATGCTACTAGCGACCCGCCCCGGCTTCGCACGGGTAGCATGTTATTATACAATATAAACCTTCCTCCTGAATCACTTTATCTATTAAAAAAAACCGCATCAAAATCCGTTGTGTAGTTTTAAAGATATAAGCAAACATACATACATACATACAGACGCGGGAAGCGGGAAGCGACTTTGCTTTATACTATGTAGTGATAACAGGGCATAGGCTATGTATGTTCCATGTATGTATGGAATGGTCCGAAAGTTAGCCCCATTTACTATATTTATTTATTTATCATCTGGATCAGTTGAGATACTTATAGATAGACTGTTTGCGTTGTTCTTCAGATAGCTCAACTGGTTCTTGTGTATTTTATAAATATTCCGTAATATATAAGATGTTATTTATTTCTGTAAGTAAATATTGTCTTATATAATTTATTACACTTTATTATATTTATACTACTAGCTGACTCGGCAAAATTCGTACCGCCTATAAGAGTATAGCAAATCAAATTTGGTGACATACAGACAGCAGCGCCACCTACCGGGTCCAATTGTATTTTCAAACTATCCAGGAACCCATTGAAATATACATACGAAATTTCAACCAAATCGGCAAAGCCGTTTAGGAGAAGTAAGATGATAAACACACGTAATATCAGAATTAAATATAAATATTATAGATTGTACTAATAGTTCCTTCATAAAACTTAAAGACTGACCAAGTGCAAGTCGGACTAGCGCACGAAGGGTTCTGAACAGAGGCGGATTTGCAGTCCTAGCCGCTCTAGGCCCCGGGTCATGTGCCGCCCCTTTCTTAGCACTCATCATATAGGTAGACTAGATACATAATTAATGAATTTACTTTATTGCCCACTTTTAACTGCCGAAAAAAAAACTGGCCAAGTGCGTGCCACGCTCAATGCAGGGTTTCGTAGTTTACACAGCTAACAACGTTACATCGGTAACTTTCTACAATACTTGGACTAATAAGTTTACTTCTAGTTTACGAGTAATCGTCGAGCAACTTAGAAAATACATTTTCTTAGTTTGTCGATGATTACTCGTAAATTTGTAAATCCTACATAAAAAATTCACGGTAGTAGTACACCGTGAATTTTTTCACACCTCCAAAACTAATCGTGGTATAAAACTGGTAGGGGGGAGGGGGGTACACACTTGACTCTTAACAAAATTTTGCACTTTAAAGCTTAATATTTCACAAACGGATCCTTTAATCGAAATGTTTTTAAAGACCTACTATCTAACGACACCCTACCTTTTTTCTCGCATACCCTAAGGTGTGGAGTGTCGTTAGATAGTAGGTCTTTAAAAACATTATGGGTTTGTGAAAACAACTTTTCGATTAAGAGATCCGTTTGTGAAATATTAAGCTATAAAGTGTAAATTTTTGTTAGAGTCCCCCTCCCACCTAGAAGCTAAACTATTGGGTTTGGGGGCGTGAAAAAAATTACGGTTGTAGTACAAATACTCAAGTTAAAAGCAAAACTATCACGGCTAAGTGAGCTTTACAAGTTTACAAGTAATCATCGACCAACTTAGAAAATTAAAATTTATGCAAATATCAAGTAATGTTAGAAATTTTGCAGAAATATCATCGACAATTACATATATAACGCCGTTAGGTGTGTAAATTACGAAACCCTACATTGCGCGTGGTACGACACGCACTTGGCCGGTTTTTCATGCTAAAATATGCAATAGTAACGCCGCGCCGCGTACTAAGTACTAACTAGGCCACATTATTCAGAGAGTGATTTAGAACAATTATAATCATAAAGTACGCGAGGCTTCAATATATTAAGATACTTTGTATTTGAATTATTTCGTGTTAATCTTGTTATCATCAGTGATTTTTTTTGGCACGATTTGCCGCCCCTAATATTTGGCCGCCCTAGGCCCGGGCCTACCGGGCCTTAGGGCAAATCCGCCTCTGGTTCTGAACCAGTATTTATAAAAACGCCAAAAATACACGTTTGGTATATTACGTTTGGTACATTCTGTTTTTAGTACATATTCTGTGTTTAGTCTGTTTATGTAGTTCAGAAATACATAATCTGTGAAAAATTCAACTGTCTAGCTATCACGGTTCATGAGATACAGCCCTGTGACTGACAAACGGACGGACAGACAGACGGACAGACAGACAGACAGACATACAGACAGACAGACGGACAGCGAAGTCTTAGTAATAGGGTGCCGTTTTTACCCTTTGGGTACGGAACCCTAAGAAACTAATATCGTCTAACCTTTCGATTGGTAGAAATATCTTCATCTGCTTTCTTTTTAGTTTTTAAAACGTAATAATTATATTTTACCTTCCAGGCATGGGTCGGCTTTTCATTCTACGCTGACGACCCTACTTCACTCAACTACCCCGGAGTGGCCACTGGCAATTGGGGTTGTGGTGCCTTTGGAGGTACACCACAACTAAAGTCGCTGATACAAATGATGGCTTGCGCCGAAGCGAAACGCCCCATGGCGTATTACACCTTCAAGGATTACAAGATACGAGACGAAGTTATTAACATTTACCTTCTACTGGCTCGACATAATATCACTGTTGGTAAGTCTATGTTCATAATCCTAATCCTATCCTATCTACTATATAAAAGAAAGTCGGGTTTGTTACAACACTTAAAACTCAAGAACGGCTGAACCGATTTGGCTGATAATTGGTGGGGAGGAGGCTTAGAACCAGGAGACGAACATAGGATACTTTTTAACGGGAACGGGAATGGGAGTTCATTCTAAAGCGATACGAAGTTCGCCGGGTTAGCTTGTCCTAAATAAAACAAAGTCATTTATAACTTAAGAACGGCTGAACCAATTTTTATGATTTTTTGTTTTTGGAATTGTCTTCGTCCGAAATAGGATAATAAGTATTAAAACATAAAAAAAAAACAATTAAAAACCTTGCAGTGAGTTTAGTTTGATATCACGGTAAAGATAACGGGAACGGGAACGGGTAATCCCCAAAGTACGGTAGACCTCAGACTGGAGATCTGAGGTTTAGATCGTTTAGATCTTTGAAGTTGTCTAGAGGGGGTATTCTGGCATTTCCAAACGTTATATATTTTGGCACATGCCCACATTTTGCAGTGGTTGGCATTCCATACGTGACAAGTAGCAAGCCCATCGCCGTTTACAAGAATACTAACTCTGGTTTCCTTCACCGTTTTGAGCCCGTGTTTTGATGCGCATATAAATGTTTCGAATAGAAAAATCCATTGATGCACACGACCTTCGAAACGTTATCGACGACCTCTTTATTAACGAATAAACTCAAAAACATTTAAAAATTATTTTACCATTAGAATGCTGCATTATCTCAGAATAACACAGGCCATATTTATTACTAAAAAAAATAGAGATCGCTATTAAAACTTCAATAATGTAAACCAAGGTGTAAAAAAAGTTGCCTGCTAGACTTAAATATATTTTATATTTCCAGGTAAACTATTCAAGTACCTATTGCAGTTTTGTAGATGTGATGTGATGACCGCCGATCTCCATGCTTTTATCCGTCAAAAGTTAAAAGAAAGAGAGGCGAAAAGGAAGCTGCGAGCCCCTAGTGAGCTGATGATGGAGCTAGTAAGTATTTATTAACACACTTTTATTAGCTTCTCCTGTGACAAACTAACTATCTAGCATTGAGTTCGCCTATTTACATATTCTTGTATTGTGCAATAAATAATTGTATATCTATTTAACTGTGAATAAAAAACGAATTTAACCAAATTGTTATTGTAGAATCATTATCAAATTTGGTAGCTACGTGTAGGTTGGATGACAATGCAATAAATGATATCAACCTGCGTGATTATTAGTTTTTTAAAACTAATAACTATTATTTGGGTCTTCGGAAGCAACAATTCTCTTGATAGAAAAAACCGGACAAGTTCGAGTCTGATTTGCGAGCTTCGTTTATCACAAAAATTAGATGTTGGAGAATTATTAGGGTTAAATTTTTTTCTTGTGTGATTTTATAACAAATTTTAGATTTTCTTTTCTGTAATACCTTGCTTCTTGCCATATTAACTGTAGGTTTTGATTTACTTGTGAGTGAACATTATATGGAAAATAAAAGGTCATATTTTTTGATTGCATTGACTATGAAGCTTGATTTTTGAACAACTTGACTGTAAATCTAAGTATTTGATATTTTATGTTATTTTATTTTACTTTATTTTATTTTATTGGAAACATCAAGCAGATGTACATTAAAATCTTACTCATAAATATAATCTAACAAGAGATGAGTTAATGTACAACCCACTGCGTTATCCTCAGGTTACTAATAAACTTATGAGGTAAATATAGGTGATTCGATTATAATTTTTTTTTTCTATTGTGTAGAGATTGTTGAAATTATGTATTTTTTTTAGTTAGCCTATACTGTCACACTCCTAGGCAAAGGCCTCTCCCGTCATCTTCCACCTTTCTTTAAATATAATATCTTAATTAATTTTATCACCGTTTCAGAGAGTATCATCGGAGCCGAAGCCCACACCAAATAATTCCCAAGAGTTTTCATTTTCATTCTCGCAAGCGGAAATCGTCGGAAGTCTGGATCAATGCACAGATGACAAGCCGCATGAAAGCTTCGAGGCGTCCAACGCACAAACCAGCACAGAAACAAATACCAAATACGCGAAGTTGTTTGATGAAATGCGGAAGTTAGAGGGACAGAGCGGTTTGACGAGTCTTTCTATACTCAATACACCCTTCAAACCAACCAATGTAGGTAGCGAGGCTATGGACAGCAGCAGTACTCAGCCAGAGATTAAAAAGAAACGAAACAAGAAAATCACTGACTATTTCAGCAAGAAATAGCTTCGAGTCCTGTCTCCTATGTTATCAAACGGATAACTTTTATATTTATAAGATTCGTAGAGACGTAGTTTTTTTATTCAAATATGTAGCAGCATGCATTGTAGTAACTTATTTATACTTATATGAGGTTTTGAAATAAAACACATAACTAATATAATTAAAATTATTTATTATCATTCCTCATAATTCTAGCATACTAAACGTAATAAGTGTATAATAATAATAATAAATAATTGAATAGTTATTTAGTTGAAATATTTCAGCAATACACTAATAACTCGATAATAGGTTTAAAAGTCATTTAACTAAATGAAGACATGCAAAATAGGCTTTCATTATTGTTTAAATTTCATTATAATCGTGTTATCAACAAAGTTCACATTTGTCTAGATCTGACAGTTATTAGACTAAAATCTATAAATTAATAAATATTATAAATTTATAACTAAAGAACAATATTAACCTAGCGACTCAAAAAGTGATGATAAATATCTTTAGTTTCTCTTTACAAACTTTGGCGAACTGTATAACAATAAACATTTCAATCAATGCTAGCTAATCATTGCACTGAGAATTAAACTCTGTTCATCTAGTCTGAACAAATACTGTCGACGTGAAAATAATAAACAATAACCAGCCATAGACACTTTCTAATGTAAACTGGATTAGTTTATGGCCGTGACGCGCCCTTTCCAAATATTCGCTTCAATGTACGAGTACGTACCCGACATAAAGCTTCAAGAAACACCCAAAAAAACAATATACATCTCTTATATTATGTATTTCGACATTTTTAACAATGTCAGTAATTAACCTAGAACATTTATTCTAAATCTATGAATGTTTCTCAGTAGTGCCTACGGCTGGAAAACGTCTACTGTTAGCAGCGACTGATTTAAACTCCAACGGCTATGGTGTTCAAACGAATCGTCACTAATAGCTTACAAAACTTAAGTCTATTTTGTATTTCTTATACATACTTGGGGCTGAGTGGTATTGATCATTTACACTGAGCCCGCAATGGACATTTTTGGTATAACTATTATGTACCGCAAACACGACGGATTTGAGAATATATTTTTAAACAGCTCAAGGAAACAGCAGAAGAAAGAAATATAAATAGTAGAGAAACAGCAGATGCCGTTCTCGTCTAAAATAAAGTCACACTCTCGAAACTGATCTTTAAAGTTTAGAACGTAACGTATAGAATGGTATGGAATTACAACGAGTAAGTTTAATGGACGATCGTTAAAAGCGTATATCACAGGCAGCTAGTGTTCAATAACATTTTCATCGATGTAAAGAAACACAATGTCTTTTGAACGTTTCATTTTAATTCATTTTCTTTACATCACTGAAATATGATTGCACTAGTGACCGTATGTCACGTCACAGTTTGGAAACGTGACAAAGTGTTGTATCGGAACCAAATAGCTGTTTGCTTTTTTATAATACTGATGATAGATGATTAAATTGGTCTTGGATCATTTTGTAGATGCACATAGTCACTTTGCCCCGTTTCTTCTGTGATTTGGACGTAAGGCGTCTTAGTTCATAAACAGATTCTTATTGCGAAATTTCGACCATGATTTAACGCTTAATGCGGGGGATGTTGCATCATAAAATACAAGCTAATACTATTCATTAATTTCCAAACAAGGACACTGATATTATGAGCTTGTACTTTATTATAACAGCCCCATGGTCGAGGTTTCGTAGTGCGTCTGTTTACTCCTAAACATAAGTTATCCAGAACAGTGCGTGGGATGTTAAATAACCACGCTCATTTTGATGCATATGAAATAATGCTCTACCATGAAAAGGGAAAAATGATTTCATGCGCTCATAAAGATATCAATTCACACTCGGTACAAAAGTAGCTGAAATACTAGGAAGTTTTTACTACATTGTAAAAGTTAATACTCTATCCTTTAAGATGCTTTTTAATAAATAAAAAAGTGATAGAAGGAAGTCTTTAGAGGTTTAGAATGTTGATGGTTTTATTTATCTCACTATCACTAAATTATATATATAATTTGATATTTACAGAAACGCTTAGTACTAAATTTAATGATTAAATATAAATAAAATTTTGCATATTTATACCCTATTGGTCTTGCGTTCAAGACTGGTTATTTAAGGAACAAGCAAAAAGTATCTACAGACAGATCCACCTATCCATCTTTCAATCCCACCCGCACTGAATCCCATGATTCAATTCACTTGGCTTAGAACATTGGACTACATTTCACAATCATATTCAACCTTAGGGTGAAACGCTTGACGATTCAACATCACAAAAATTTTACTTGATGGACATTGCCATGTTTGTGTAATTAATTTATATGTGAGACTCGCATAAAAATGCATACAAATTGGGCTGTCATCTAGAAAAAACTGATGAATGTAGCGTAGAGCTCTACTCCTAAATGATTTATTCATTTGGTTTTATAAGCCCATTCATTCATGTTCGGACAATGTCAACGCAGTTCCAAGTCTAGTTGCGTATTCGAAAAGGTTGAATATTTAGTGATAAGTAATGCTTCAAAAATCACGTTCTCCAGAGTAGAATCGGCCCAAGCTTGTCGCCTTTTGGCAAGGGCGTTTCTAAAAACGTGTAATGATTATGATTCGTCTTAGCATTAACAGCGACACCCTGATAACCGCCCGGGCGGACCCGGGACAAAAAGGCTAGTAAGCTCTAAGGATATGACGTCATATGTACAAATTGCATTCACTTGGAACCTGTTTACTTCGAGCTCTTGACTCTAAACGAATTTTACACTAGAGTAATGGAAATATTGTTTACTAGAGCTGGCATTCAGATACCAGGTGGGAAGTCGCAATTCTGACTTCAATCTTTATTATTTTTATTTTCACGCCTGAGAAAACACTTTTTTTAATAAATAAGATACACACAGTCACTCCTGAGAACACTCTTATTATTTTAATAAACAACACCAATTATGTAGCAACACTTATAATAATTATTCCTATGTTTTCAAGAGCTCGTCGTAAAGACTGTAATTTAAAATAATGACGTCTGTACATAACTATAGTGTAATATTTATTTTTTATTATCTGTAGGGTAGGATTCAATTGAAACTATATTAAGCGGTCTAACTCGGAACAGAATCATCGAACGGTAATAGATATAAGTTTATCGGACGGCCGTTTCTCTAATCTAGCGATATATTGAGCCCTTCATGAATATCTTATATATTCTTATGGATTCGTTAGGTCTATACATAATATCTTTTGGGAAATATACAGAGTGGTTAGTATTTATGGCGGTAAAATAAATACGAATTCTAGCAAAAACAAACTTCTTACTTTACTTTTACATACATATATTTTGGCTATAAATAATCTGTTGAAGCGGTTTTCTCGAATAGACTCAATATTTCGCCACGAACATTAACAAACTTTAGCAGTACTATGTCAGTTACTTCCTCTATCTAAATCTTTTCATAAATCTCTTCTAACGTAAGTTTAACCTTCTTAATTCCTTGCGTAGTCCAACCTATACAATCCTATACCGATAATATCTTAGTGAGAACTGCATTTAGTTCGGCTACAGTATTCTGGATAACTTATTAAAACTAAACAATATAATAGCATAAGAAATCGGCATAATTATTTTAAATATTTTTACTAAGAGGTAACCAGTAGGCATTTTTCTATTACTTACTTTACTTACAAGTGAGTTACAAACGTGAAAAGAAATCAACCAATAGTTCTAAGTACAAACGATTAAGTATGTACGATAAATAGAGTAAAGTATATAGTGTGCTTGAAGCTAAACTATGCTAAGCGATAGAAAAAATAAATAACGGAAAGAGATATGACTAGATTGTTCACCTAGGACCTACCATTCATAAAGCACTATGCGCTCATCTCTCAATATCTTTATTATATAAATAGATATATGATTAGTTCCAAATTCTAAGTTTGTTTTCTTGATTTAATAAATATTGGCAATCGTCTTATATACTAACTAGCATCGAACGGTGTGCTTTGGCGCGGTGTAGAGAGAGGCGCACCTCGCACCATCCGACGAACTAACTACCGCCTACTCTTCGTAGGCACGTCCTCTAGAGACGATCCTTCGCATACCGAAACAAACGATCCCTCGAGTGATCATGTCTTGCGCGGCCGTTCACTGATCTGTGCACGCGATAACTTTTCCAAAGAGGATACATTACCATTTTTAAATATCGGATTTTATGTTCTTAAACTTTTATTTTTGTTGGTAGAAATTCCTTATTTTTATCTCTCTCGATCAAAGGTTTGAAATAAAGCCGCGAAGTTTGGGTTTTTAAATGATCGTGTTACACATCGGGCCTTCATACAAAACGGTTATGAGCTTTCTGATTCAAAAAGTGTAAGAAATTCGATCTTGACTACTGGTATCGGGAATCGAGAAGTAGGGCCGCAGCCAACCGAATTAAAATTTACCTATTTTACGACACTATCTAAATTTTGTTAAAACATCGTATAGGCCGCGGCCGAACACTTGCTCGCAGCGAGCATGATGTGAAGTAATACTCGGTAACGCAAGACGCATTATCGAAATGAAGAGTGCCCGGTCGGGTACTGAGAAGTGAAAGTTGGGAGATGAGAATGAGCTCTGTAACCCTACAATAGTTACAAGAAGTATAAAAAGTCGTGACAGACTAGTGGACCCGAGAACGAGCGACGCGCGCTCTGTCGGTCTGGGCGGCGGCAACTGCCGACAGCTGGCGACATCTGCCCGCGGAAACATTTAGATACATTTAAATAATTGCAAAGCATACCCTGTATCCTAAAATCACTTTTTTGGGTAATCGTCTCTTTGCAGAATCTAGAACGTTCGCGTCTCTGCAATTTGTATGGAAATTTTAATTTCATCTTTTGTTTCGTCCGGACGGTAGTCATCCGGCCGTGACATGTACTCTACGTTAATCTTGCTTGAGGTGATATCAATCGTTACTCGATACGCTAAGTACGACTTTCGGTTTGGCAACATTTTCTGTTATCTATAGTTGGGGGTGGGATGGCGAGGAGCTGCACAGTAGCCCCCCTGGCCCCCTGACCCCCCCGCTGTGCGCGGTTCGTTCGCTGCCGTCAGCGCTGCACTCTTAACATCACGTGGACTCGAGTCCGGCCTTTGTGCGCAAGGGCAACCTCATCGATCTCTGAATTATCCTATCTAAAAGTTCGCGCACACGCGCCGTCTCCGGGCTAAACACTAGAGTTATGCTCTATTTCTACTGGCGATCGGATGCACATAATAATTTCGTGCTTTAAAGCTGAAAGATAAAATGGACCGTCGCGTCGCGTGTACGCGCACTTGCGTTATTTACAACATTGTACGTAACAGGCCGGCTCTCGCTCCCGCTCCCGAGTCGGATCACGAGACGAGACATCGTCGACCGAAGACAAAATAAATAAATCAACAAAAACAAGACAAGACAAAAAACGACATCAAACGATACAAAGCGTAACAATATTGCACGAGAGTTAAAGAGAAAAGAACTACATTACTTAAAACGACAGTAATTTCATTGATCTAAATCTGACTTACTCGTAAATTAAATGCCTAAAACTAGGATACTATATGAATATAATTTGTGTAAATATAAAATATTTTGTTAGATAGGGGTGAATATTTGACTAGAGTTGGCGCGGGCGGCGCGGACGCCGCGCGCGCGGCTACGCATGTCCTGCCTCTTGCCTTACTCGTGCCTGTTAATGCATAACCAACAATTACTAACCACTAATATTACACTAGCCCGCAGCATAACCATCTTGTTACAAGACTCGTTAAAAATGTGACTCAAAATCATGCAAAGAGATTACAAGAGGGTAGTTAGAAGTTGACATTTGCATTGGCGCACGTCTACTCGTAAGACAAGAGTTCTCAAGTGGCGAGGCACTGAACGTCGAGGGCCGACCATCCATTTTACCCCATTGACCGAATTCGAAGGCCGTCGCTGCAAATAATGTGATCTAGTATCGAGTCTAGTGTAAAGCGCACGATCTAGGACGCAGCCCCCGAAGCAGCGGCGCCTCGGCACGAGACATAGTCAAAGCTCGTTCACATTTCAGTAATCATGGCACTTACACTATTCTGCCTATATACATGTATAGATTTATATTTATTGGTACGTTTGATTATGAAACTATTTTGTTTGTTATGTATAGTAATTACGCTAAGTTTGTAGTTTCACGCGTTGTTAACTGTTGCCTCACCGCACTGGGTTAATAGTCACATTTATTGTATTTAACACCTTAACACGATTAGTTTTTTTTATATGTATTGTATGTACATACACTGACACGTAAAATAAATAAACAAAAGCGCGCTCTTAGGAATTGACGTCGCATTTAGCGAGTTGGTATCGCCTCTCGCACACTATAAAAGCCCCTAATGGTATATTTATGCGTATAGTTTGAATATTGGGACACTTTTGGATTGTCCCCACATGGTGTAAAAAAATAAATATTTTAGCAATTGAAAACTACCCAAAGGTGACCCAATTTTGGTCAATAGAGAGTGAAAGATAGCGAAAACATAAGTATTAAACTTATTAGTTATGAGACCGAAATATGCTTTTTCAGGAGCTACATAGCGCGCGAGAGGCAAAAGAGCGTAACACACAAATGCAATGATACAAACGGCCTGTACACGATATTATAATTTTATATCACAGCCCATATTGGAATTATACAAAATATAATATTGATCTTTCAAACGAAGGCCTAAGGATGGTTTGATGAAGTGCACTTTGATTTGTACACAGCGTTAAATACAACATTTAATTTTTAACAACTTTCTCTACTATAGGTTGTATACTGTATAGGTTGTATTACTGGGCGTACCAAGGGCGTCTATAGAGACCTAACATTTTAATTGGTCTACCATAGCACTGAGAGATATGGACTTGGGCGATTTACAATGAAAATTATTTTAAGACTTGGTTAAGCATTAAAGGAAAAATTTGCTTGTATGTTTGCATTAGGTACCTGTGTCAAGTGTTGTCTCGTTCTTTCACTCATGGCGCATATTGGCGAAAGTGAGACAAATGTTATCCTGGACAGGCTCGTGTTGAAGTAATTGCTGATGTAAGTATTATATTATTATAATCTTGTAAGTAGCAATAAATTGTGTAAGTAAACTAAGTGAGTCGTGAGAATTATTTCATATTGAGAGGTTTCTATTGTTTTATCCAATGAATTGGAGAAATGTGTGTTGATCATTCGTTTCTCAGCTTTAACATAACAATTCAATATTTACATAACATATTTTGGGTACTACCCAGCGTAATACCTTACTGGAACACACGATGATAAACTTTAACAAAATATAGGATATTATATTCCTTTAATAGTGCTCTATCATCTTACATTAGTGTGAGTCAGTGTTCGGAGGCAACAGAGTCCGCGGCGTCGGGGCTACTTATGGCATCTTTGTCGTTCCACACACAAACCAAATAACCGACCTCGGAATACATGGGATATTTGCGTTCGTAGAACGGCAATTCTATCCCACGCCAACCAACAAACTGAATGATACAAAGATGCCCACGTGCACCGGCGCTTTTTCCATTGTAATATACAATCATTAAAATACATTCTTCTTATATTTTCAACTTACTTAATAAATTCTGTTTCGCTTAATTCAAGCAAATAACTAGATATAATAAATTTATGTTAAAAGTTTTCAGTTAAACTTTACTTATAAGTTAGAAGATGTTTGAATGACAAAATTTTTATAACTTCATTTTTATAGTAATAATAATTTAATCAAAGTTAATAAATTGTATATAATAATATAATAGATTCAATGATTAATCGATAATGATAGAATGAAGCATCTCTACGCATTGATCAATAAATTAATTAACTAATTTAGTATACTTCCCACTGTAAGTAATGATATTTGCTTTACTCCGCGTGGGGATAAATTCCTTGGAATTGTTGATAGTGCGCATAGTTGCGCGCCTCGGGCCTAAGGTAGTACGATGCTCGCTCCTGGTACTCCTGCTGGTACTCCTGGTGGTATTCCTGGTGGTACTCCTAAAAACGTATAAAACGCACATTTTAATCTACCACCATAATTCTGTCAGCCAGGTTAAGAGACAATTGTTTGAAAAATAACTAATTTTGGTTTCAATTGAGTGGGGTAACTTACAATGGGCAGGTAATAGGCGCGCGAGGACGGCATCGCGTGTTAGTAAGGCCGATTGGCATCCTTTGGCCGTTTTAGCTGGACCTTCAGACGCTTCATGCCGATCTGAAAGCCATTCATAGCCTGGATGGCGGCCTGGGCCGAAGTCGGGTTGTCGAAAGACACGAACCCTGGAAATAATAACAGAAAACACTACTGAAACAAATGAATAATTCACGAAATATTGTAATAATAATAGAAAAAAAATCAGTCAGGTGTATTATTTTACTACACAGTAGGGCATGTAAACCGATTAATCGATTAACCGAAAAACCGATTAACCGACTGATTTTAGGTCGGTTTTTTCACCGGTTTTTTTGGCAAAATAACCGGATATTCGATTTTTTCCAAATTCATTATTTTTGCATTTTTTTTATCATTTTGGCAATATTTTTCGGATTATAAACCACCCTATGTTTTAATCGGGCATTATAATCTACATCTACAGCTAATACGTTTTTTCGTTAAGGCCTGATTGATATTTAAACATACAAACATCTTCACAAACTTTCGTATTTATAATATTCTTAGGATTTGAGTACGAGAAAGAGTTTTAATACTACCAATTAAAAAAGTTAATTATTCTTATTCCTATATTCTTAGTTGTTATCTAGAAATATCCTCACTTCTGCCGGCCACATACGTAGCGGTATACCTGAACTGTATACCGGAGCTTAAAACTTGTGCAAGTATACCTAACGTCCATAGTGACCACACACGATTCAAGTATGCCTGTGCGGTCTCAGTTCTGCGCCTGTGACAAACCGAAGAAGTCGTGTTGTGCACTAAGTATTTTGTGAAATATGCCACCGGTTCTATCTAAAGTGACACCCACAAATGATGACGTTTTGGCTATTGTTGGTTTGGTGCTAGCTATTAAGAAAAAAGAGAAGTGTAAGAAGAAACGTTCTGTATGGTGTAAAGAATGGTTACTGAAAAGAAATAAGTATTCAACCTAAATAAATAAACAAATAAAAAAAATAAAAAAATAAAAAAAAAAAATTATAAAAATAAAAATAAATAAATAAATAAATATAAATAAAATAAATAATAATAAATAAACACACACAAGTCACACAACACAACCGACCGAAGCACTGGCGCGCGTGCGACTGAAGCGTTCCGACACACACGCTCATGCATACATGCACAACATACATGCAGTTCGTAGTTTTGATCTGCCTACCAGACATGTGCAAGTCAGGAAACTTGTGCAAGTTTTGTCACACACACGCTTCGGTATACTTGCACAAGCCTTAAGCTCCGGTATACCGTTCAGGTATACCGCTACGTATGTGGCCGGCATTAGACTCGACCTCGTAACCGTGTTTTAGTAGTTGTAGTTAATAAAATGACTTCGAGTTTGCCTCATGTCGAGGATTCCTCAACATATTTCCTCAGTGAAGAAACTGTCAACTCAAGGTATCTCGCGATCTACCTTGAGCATTCCTCAACAGCTTCTAAACGACTGTGTAACGTTTCTTTGACTTTCGTGACATTTAGAAACCACCACAGGTAATTGAGGAATTGAGAAAACTCCAAAAAATCGATTTAAGATGCAAACATGAAGTATTATTTTTCAAACTATCGTGATTAGTAGACATAACTATAGATTTAACACGGGTGTTTATCACACCAGGCAGACTGGAGAACACGGTGCTACCATCGAGAAGCGGAGGCAGTTGACGAAACTACCTTCACTTGGTCTTCAGAAATAGAAATGTCCACGTTCGTATTACGACACACCACACTAACTGTATCTACGCACTGTGATGGTCTGTCATGACGCCCACACATTGTGACCAAGAATTAGAGAGTATATACCTATAGCCGTCATCACGATTGAAATTTAAGTACTTCTTGATTGCAATAGCTTCCTGAACTATTATCTTATAATAATGGCGTTCACTAGACAGAACTTTTGGGTCATGTAGTTCAATCCAGTGAGACGGTCCCGAATCTACTAAGTGATCTGCGATCGCTGACTTGTTTACCTGGCGATTTTTGACAGCTGCAATATGTTCTTTGACACGTTTGGCTATAGTTCTTTTTGTTTGCCCAATGTATGAACGCCCACAACTACAGTCTATCTTATATACACCAGGCATCTGCAAAGGTACAACATCCTTCGGAGTCCATAACTGCTTAGCCACCTTAGACAACGGAGTGAAAACTGACTTAATTGAAAATCTCCTCAACACATTTCCAATTTTGTCTGTCACCCTGAAGCTATTGAAATCAAGAAGTACTCAAATTTAAATCGTGAAGACGGCTATAGACTCTAATTCTTGGAATCCTGTGGTTAATATGTGGGCGTCGTGACAGACCATCTCAGTGCGTAGATACAGTTAGTGTGGTGTGTCGTAATACAACATAACATAACATGGACATTTCTATTTCTGAAGACCAAGTGAGGGTAGTTTCGTCAACTGCCTCCGCTTCTCGACGGTGGCACCGTGTTCTCCAGTCAGCCAGCGACCATGGCTATTGGAACATAGCCGAAACGTCGGGAAAATAAATTAAGGGTAATTATGTGATAAACACCCGTGTTAAAACATGAAGTACTTTTCAAGGGGTATTGGAGGGGCCTCAGAAGAGTTTGAATCAAGTTAGTTTTGAGGTTACAACTAAGAATTATGAGGTATTATTGTTAACTATTATGACTGATTTATCATATTTTTGCCTTTATTACTTTATTCGAGTAAGGGTGAGTTTTGAGTACATCAAAATATTTTGAAATTTAACAAGTTAATTTAATTGGTGCTCGCTTATTTGAATAATAAGTTAATTTTCATTAAAATGTATGGTTTTATTATGTCCTAAGACACCTATATAAAAAACTTGAAAAATAACCGATTAACCGGTTTAACCGGTTATTGAAAATTAAAAACCGAAAAACCCGGTTTTTCTAAACAACCCGGTTTTTACACGCCCTACTACACAGACAGGTACCTAATCGGATTCTGTCTTTACCTTTAACTCACGGGGATTTTTGGATTCTGACAACCATAGTGTTGAACATTGAGAAATGAACTTGGTATTATTCTTACCGAAGCACTTGCTCTGATTAGTGGCGCGATCAATGAACACCTTGCTGCTGATCACATTCCCGAACGGAAGAAACATCTGCATCAGCTCAGCGTCTCCAAATTCTTGAGGCAGGTGGTAGATGAACAGATTGCATCCTTCCGGTCCTGATATTGAGCAGCCTGTTAACATCATGAAGTCTTTAAAGAACTCATAGGTCTGCCCGTACACACCTGGACACAATCCTTTTAGAATATAGGTAAGTTTGTGTTAGGTGCGTGATCGTATTTAACACCATGCAACTATTAAGTTATTATTCAAGAAAATTATATTTTCAATTAAAGAAACTGTTACATATTAAAAAAAATAAAGAGTTGGAAGAAAACTTTAAAGTAATATTTGATTTACACATGCATTTTAGTTTAATAAAATTAAAAGCAAAACTTATTAAAGACAAGTCTCTTTTTGTAAAGAAACTATTCTGCAGAATTGTGACGTGGACCTTAGATGCTTAAAAAATTAGATGTGAATCTAAATATTTCGTTATTTTGCTAAAACACTCACACATTGTAACTTATGAACATACTTACAAATATTTTTTACACGTGATTGCAAGACATGAAACCGAGCATAGTACAGCGACAGACATTGCAATGGTTGAAGCAGTGAACGGTTACGGTTGCAGTAAGGAGAAAAACAATCACCTTTCATATTTAGGAAGATGAGAATGTAAGTGGTTACAGAATAAATAGAAAAACCGAATGCAATTTATGTACCAATATAAGTCCCTATCTGTATATCACTTACAGATCCAGGCTCTTAAATAATGACTAAGGTGATTAATTTTCCACTTTTATTAATATCGAAGATCATGGACTTGTTTGTCATTGCACACATATTAATAAAACAACATGTGACATGACAAGACGTGTTATGTGTACACCTTTGACAGTTGGTTATTCCCAATATATCTACGGTCAGTTATGCACATATTGCAGACAGTTATGCACAACAATCATACACGCTGTATTTCAAAAATTCCCAAAAGATGAAGTGTTCAGTACTTTCCTGTCCCATTTAAATTATCAGGATTATCATTATCAGGATGAAAAGCTACAAACACTCGATTCATCTAATAAGTGTGTTTGAATTTTAACAATATTTAAATATTCAGTAATTTTTGTATCAGTATTACCCAACTTTGCTTTTTTTTTCCGATGAAGTTTTCAACTTCAGTAGAATGTGCTTTTTACGCATGTCAGAAACGCTCGGATCGGCAACATTGTACTACCTACCCAAACCTTCTCAACGTTCACTTTGCGTATAAAAATGAAACTGAACGAAAATGAACTGCCAGGAATGTAATTTGTAGAAATAACAATTTTGCCATCATTTTTAAAAACAATGTTGGGGTAAAGCTCATTTCCCAAGTAAGTATGTATGATTAATCAATGCAGGTTAGTATTCTGCATTTTTTTACACATCTATTTTGTTTTATAAACTGCGATTATTGCACATATAATCACATTCATCAACTAAGGTTATTACGCTATTCATCTCTTTTTATACGATTCCTATGTACTTAAATTGTTTCTTTCGACATCATAGGTGTCGCTCTGCCACTCGAACGTTTCCGACAACACGTAAAACTCACATCCTTCACGGCTCTACATTATTCCGAAAAGTACATAATAATATAGTCAAGACATTTCATCCCAATATAATAAATGCTCGAAAATACTCATAATAGCTAATTTTGGGTAAGATCTCAAGTATATTCTAAGTCTATAGGTAAGACTGAAAGCATCCATGAAACTCATATTATTTGTATTAGGTTCCTTAAAAAAAGATTAGGTTAGGAAAACTAAAAAAATACCACATGTAATGTAAGTACTAAGTACCTATGTCAATTTTATAGTCTTAAATATTTTAAGTTTAATTGTACTGTTTGTTTTTCAAATAAATAAATACAATTTACAAGTAGGTTAGTATCTCATAAAATTTTATATGTAAAATGTGCCCATACATTTGCGTTCCAAAGATGCTTTCTAAGGGTCAAAGTTGAAGAGTGCCCGTAGCTTCTGCTCAGAGAGCTGAGAACCAGGCTTCACTTACCATCTCTCTGCGCAGGCGCAATAGTCGGCATCGGAGGAGGTATGGGCTGTGGGAACTGCCCATACACGGCCGGGTAAGCTGTCGAACAATTATTGCACATATATCACAAAAAACACCTAATAGTTGCACACAATCATGCAATAAACGAGATCTAAAGCAAAAGTATAAAATACTTTCAACTTCATTTAATAATTTTTGAAATTTAAATGAGATAAGGATAGCTATTAAATAAAGTGTTTTTTTTTTAATAATTATAATATTGCAACATAAATGACACCAATACCCGCTTGTGTAAAAAGGATCAGATTTTAAGTGATCCTTTGACATAGGCAATCATACAAAAGTGCAAAACATCTAATGCCTAGTAATCGATTGGCTGATCAAAAATTGGCATAAAACAATAAATGTTTCTATTTGAAGATCATTCAACCGATTATAAACAAATTCAACAGCCATACCTATAGTGTAGGTAATCTAAACACGTCATTATTCATACGTAGCATAACGACGCCAAAGAAAATATTTGCGTATTACCAATTTCGTTGACATCATAGCCTTGTAGATAACTAATATCGAACTCAATTTTCATAACCTAGTGCAATCTTTACATCATACTCGTTTTTATGAATAACCATGGCATACCAAAAGCTGTGATTGAGCCTATGGAAATCATAGTAAAATTTTGTTAGGCTAAGACAAACAGGGGATTTTTCACTGGATAATAAACAAGATCAAACGCAAGTGATAATTAATGGTGTAGTCTGAATGTCATAGCCTAAATATTATGGTATCTAGACATCAATGACATCAATGTTACCATGAACACTAGGGCAATCGATTTCACCGAATACTCTGTAAGTAATAAATTGCTAAATCTTTCTCGAAATCATTACTTAATTTTCAAAACTTTCAGCTTTCGGGCAATCTCCGTAAGACCAAAGTTAGTGAAGTTCTTTGTTCACATATTGACTATGCCCTGGTATTCGCGGTGTGTTCAGTGCCACGTGAGACTCACCGACTCCCGGGAACGGCTGCATGCTGGAGTAGGCTGCATGCTGCAAGGCCGCGGCATCGCCGTTCGGCAGCCCCTGCGCAGTCACTGGCACCGCTGGAAGAACAAAGGATCAGTGGAAATTATCGATATTGAATGATAGCATATCTTTGACTTATCTACTATTTTATTCTAAACCTGCCTTCCTTCTAAACATTGCCTTTCGCCTAAAACCTTTTTAAAATGTATAAGAATGTACTCACGGCCAGTAAAAGTCTGGTGGATGCCGTTGGTGTAGACAGCCTCCTGCGGCGGCGGCTGTCCATTGGCGGTCTGAGCGGCCATGTTGAAGCCGGGCATGGTCGGCGAAGGCAGCGACGGTAGAGCGCCGTTCAACGGTTGAGCTCCGCCGGTGCCTATCGCTAGGCCAGAAAAGTTATCTGCAAGAGATATTTGATTTACAATAAGGTAACAATGATTACACCAGCAAGTATTCCCAAAGAGGGTTGACGTCAGGCAGGCCGGTTGTAAAACACTAAGGCAAAACCTTTTGCAACATGTAGTGCTGACTCCACATGACGTGGTATAAGGACAAGAAGACGATTATAATTAAACATTACGAAGTGAAAGAACTTATATCACACAAACCTTTATCAGAAGAAGCAAAGCATAAGGTGTGGTAAATTAACGTAGTTGCTTGTTCAATCTAGTAATGGATAAATCTGATGAAATTTCTGCATGAAAAGAGCTAAGAGCTGCTGAATCCTTTCAACAAAGAAATCGCCCTTTCCCCATAAATCATTGTTCTGTTATGCTCGTGCATTAAGTATAGTACTTTTCAATAAACTTACCAGATGCAGGCGGCACCACAGAATTGGCCAATCCGTTCAGAGCATGTGATGTCAGCGCTGTCATCGGGCTGATGTAGCCTTGCGCAGTCGCGGCTACCATCAGCGCAGCTTGTTGCTGTTCATCAAACTACGCATCAATATAGCATTATTAGTTTTGCATGGAATGGAATGGAAAGCTTGACCATGCATGGAGGCCATATTGGATAACTCAACTGGTAATAGACATCGCCTTCATCTGCATCTGACGAACTACCATTAGGTATCTAAGTAAAGCTGACAGCTGACTCGAAGCCGTTGCTGACATTGATTAGGGCATTAAAGTTGGGTAGTTTGTTGAGTTAAACAATAAGGCTGTAGGTCAAGCCCTCAGTAAGTTTAACGCATCGCTTTCAAGATTAGTTCTACCGATATAACTTGGCCGACCTAGTACCTATCTTTAAGAACGAAATCAGTCAGCAAAGTTGTATCGAAGGAACTGTACAGTCGTTACACAATTTAAGTAAAAAAAATATATATATAATTTCAGGAATATTTATTAACTAAATAATATTTATTAACATTATAAAAACCCTAAAATATACTGAGAAATGCTACCAAACATTTTAAAATCTACACAGTAGGTGTTGAGAGTGAAGTAGAATTATTGCCATCCCAACAAAGTCCAAGGGGGAAGTTTTGTAGCGCTAAGCGCAAGCGGTTGCAATATTACATGCCAAAGGTACAATAAATTATCTATCCTGGTCCGAAAGCTCAAACTTTTGACGATAGAATCTGCTGTAGGCAAGTAGATACTAGGTCTGTGAAATATTACCTTGTACTTGTACTTAATAGTTGGCACGATATTATGTAAGAATTTTAAGAGCCTGGAATCTGAGAGTATTTCTACCCTAGCCAATTTGTTTTTAGGGTTCCGTGACCAAAGAGTAAAAACGGGACCCATTACTAAGACTTCGCTGTCCGCTGTCTTTCTATCTGCCCGTCTGTCCGTCTGTCTGTCACAGGGCTGTATCTCATGAACTCTGTAAGTAATAAATACTACGTGATAACTAGACAGTTGAAATTTTCACACATGTATTTTTGTTGCCACTATAACAACAAATACTAAAAACAGAATAAAATAAATATTTAAGTGGGGCTCCCATACAACAAACGTGTTTTTTGCCGTTTTTTATAGATAATGGTACGGAACCCTTCGTGCGCGAGTTCAACTCGCACTTGGCCGGTTTATTTATTTATTTACCCTTTACATAGAGGTTAGGGAAGCTCATTACAATTAAGAAAGGAAGGTAATCTTCTAGGTTGCCATGTTAATATATCTACTTACATACCTAAACTAACATTAGGTACATGCACGGAATAGTTGGTGGCACGATTCCAAATCTACTAAGTGGTCTGTATCCCCTAAGTTTCGGTTTATTTCCTGTCATTAGTTTGTCCATTTCACTCAGTTCCAGATAAGTTACCAGTCTTGGTTTCTGTATGTCTGGTCTGACGTGTAACTGCTAGTTTGTGACTACAAAGACAAATTGTAATACTTCTATGTAAGTAAAGTGATGGCGCAAAGTGATTACAAAATTAATTACGTTTTATGAATATTATCGGAGCGTTTATTTACGAGATTATAATTAGCGCCTACTTTTATCCAAAAGATAAGTGGTCCCTTAAGTGGGTCCCTAAAGGTTTTATAAAATCTTACACTCTTTATTTGTGTAAGGAAGTTTAAATTAAAATTGCGTATAAACACATAATTTTAATATAATTACCACTTATTTGTTATATAATTTAACATGCTCATTATGTAAGTTACTTTAAGGGGCTGCCAGTCAACGATTGCTCTTTTTCGGAACGAAAAAAGTAATACTTCTGAACAAGCCACATCTCCTATTTTTATAAGTATATTACTTCAGGTTCCTACCTAGATTTCTATTAAGCTGAAAACATAATAGCAGAAACTTTTCACGATAAAAATATTATTTCAAAATGATACGTTTTAGAATTTATGATCGAAATATTTTATATACCTACTATTAAAATCAACTTGTGATTTATTGTTAAAGATAGGTAATATGTAGATCTAGATTTCTATTAGGATAGATTTTTGATAAGTAATTATACATAATTTATATCATTAATTTATTCGAAAAGCTAAGGCGGACCACGCGCGGACGTGTGTTTGTCATCATTGCAGCGGTCGGTAGGATTATTTATCGAAGTGATTAAAGATGGGTACATCTTTATTCACATATACTATACATTATAAAATAGGAGATGTGGCTTGTTCACAAGTATTTCTTTTTTCGTTTCGAACAAAAATAATCGTCGACTGGCAGCGTCTTAACGCGCGCTATGGTGTCCTATAATTAGTGATAAATACGCATAGATTTTTATAACCCTATAAACATCGCATTGTGTTATTACTATTAGATAGATATCCATAATAAATAAATAAATAATCAAAACTTATAAAATGTTTTTTGTTGTACTCAAATAAACCTGACCTACCCTTTGCTGCCGATCCACTAACGTGAATACAACGTCAATTTATTTTCAGAAATAAAAATAATTAAGAAAAAGTAAAGAGTAGAAATATGACTTCTTCGACACAATAAATCTCTCCGAGGGCTGGAAATTTAAAATGGTCATACAGGATGTCCCAGAAAATTGTATCAAGCAGAAGTCCAATACTTTAAGAGGTAGGTACCCAAATCATCCCACGTATAAAATAGTTAAGTGACTTTTATTTATAAATCCTCCTCAAAGATTTTTGAAAATACTCAGGATTTCTACTTTTTAACAACTCAATAGTTTTTAAACGCATTGTTACTCTATGGCGACAAATATGTTCGCATCCACTAGGTTAACTATTTAAGGTGTTTTACCTCTGGGCTTCTGCTTGACAGTATTTTTTTGACAGTCCTGTTTATGAAAAATTCACAGGTGCATCAAACTGATTTCATACATTACAAAATCCTAGGTTCAGAAACTACAAATAAAATAAGAACTCTGAAATAGTATAGATTTTTGGAAGAACCCTCGAAAATCATCTTCAAACGACCATGCCATCTACCTACAATGTAGTGGTACGTAATGATGCGTACCTGTTCCACTAAACTCGGATCCGGGCCGGGTACGATGCATACCTGTTCCGTGATGACCTGCGCATACGCTCCGTACGCGCCGAACTGGTTGAAGACAAACGGGTTAAGGAGGCTCATGTTGCCGGCCATCTGCTGCATTCGTCGAAGTTGCCTTTCCTTCTCCGTGTCAGCGAATTTAACCACTAGGCTGGAGGAAGCTCCCTGCAATAATATTTTTCAACTAAGAACATGTAATTTTCTAAAACCTTTACACCTTTAACCTAATGTCATTTTGGTTTACTAGCGATATTATGGGTAACTTAATCTTATTGACATAATAGATAATAGATTTCGTTGATGTTAAATACATTATTTACTGGATCGGTCGGGCGTCTGGCTATCGGGTTATTTAAATCTGAGTTTAAATTTTCGTGGAAACAATTTTCGAGATGATTTATGTCGTTTAAACAAAGGGTAAACAAAGTAGCCTAGGTTTGAGGATTTGGTATCCTCTAATTTAGGGTTTAGATTGTACCTTTTTCACTCTATATTCTATACGCAACACCAGCTGTGCCTTTTCCTCGAAATAAGCCAACAGAAGCCACTTTCAAAGCTCTACGATTGATGGAAAAATAATAGTCCCAAAACAACACTCCCAAAGGACGTATGTATCAAATAAATCGCGGGGAGACTTTGATCTTAAAATACACAAGAAAATTCACCTTTTTACGTGTTCGGGCGGAAAATAAAATGGCATGCAAATCTCACGCATTTCACACAGAACCCTACTTAAAAATTTAACGTGTAAACCGCTCAGTGAATAGTGTAAACGCCTAAAGAACTCCCCCGTCGGCAATCCCACAAAGTGCGACGCAACAAAACGTCCGACACAATGGCGAGAGAGCTAAACGTTCAACGTTCACATTCATTATGTATTTGCACTCAGGGTACTGGCAAAAATGGCTTGGCAGTAGGCAGTAGGCTGTACGACGCAACAGGTTGGGCCCCCCTTCTGTTGCAACAAGTTATTTGGGCTCACATCCAAAAATGCATCGGCCGAGACGAAGAACTTTGGCTGGCGAAAAGCTGGCTTCCTTCCTACTAGTTTATCTGGCTAATTGAGTCAGGAGTGGGATCGCGGGTGTCTGTTGATTGTTCGCGTACTGTGCGTGCCGGACGTGGCTACGCATTCGGTTGTTGAATTAAGAGAACGAATTTATTCGATTTCAATGTTTGCGCCCGATATTGAATTGGTATTGTGTAAACGCGGTGGTTTGTGCTTGAAAGCTTTCCGTTTGTATTAAATTCATTGTCGTTTTATGTTTTTATCCAGCGAAGGAAACACTTTGTTACAGGAAAGGATGAAGGTGCAAAAAGTTCTTATAAAATATTAATTGAACTTAGAAGCATGTTTTCAGAATGTTGTTTAATATAATTAAGATATAAAAAATATGACTTTTATTATTATTTATTATATCTAAGACTGATCTGGAACTGCCATTTATCTCAATTAATTGTAGTAGTAGGTAGGTACGAGTATATTATTATTATTAACGGCACTAATATTTTTTAATTCATTAACCGTCATAGCTGTTATCCTTAACGCTGTAGGACTTCTAACATCATCTCTATGTTATAACTAGATTTAAAATATATTTGATAATATAACAAGTGTGTTGTGCAACTTTGTTATGTAATGGAGTTCGCTTGAGTCATTAAATTGATTATTATTTTTATAATTTGAGAGATTGATGACGATAGGTAGAAAAGGGGCTCAATTATGTACCTACTAGAAAACTCTTGTCTTTACTGTTTTGAGGTAGAAACCCACCGAAAAAGATGTGCGTGCGCACAGCAGTAATCCTACGGTAGCCTACGCATCGTAGCAATGTTTACGTAAACGTTGCAGCCTTCTCTACGACTCGTAGCAATGCCACCACAGCAATGGCTACGCACCGTAGCAATGTATACGCATCTTAGAGCTACATCTACACGCTAAATCTATTCAACGTAGCATTTCTGCTCTTATGCGTGAAGGTGTCTATTTACCGTATCATTATCGACGCGCTGCCATCGTTATAGTTACGCCAATTGGAGTGCATGCGAATTATTTCTTCCTTTATTATGCTAATTCCAGTGCAAGATACTCGTATTATAGTAGTACGAATACCTTTTTCATAAAAAATAGTCCTATTCCTAATTTTGCTTCGCTAGAAAGCGAGCCGCTCCGTTTAAATATAATCCGAGCAATTTATTGCTTATTTTACGTTTATTACGCAATTGCTATGGGCCTGAGAAGGGTTACAAGACGTGGAATCAGAATAGCCGGCAAACCAAAAATATTAAATGGAAAAATGAATATCTACTACCATTCTACTACTAATATGCTAGGTGTATAAAATAGCTAAAGTAACTTATTTTCAAGGTACTAGCTTGTTTAGTTTAGATTTAACGTTACTTACCTACTCGTACTTTTATAATCTTATCTACCATTCTATTTACCATGTCCTAACAGGACCCAAGTATTTACTTTAGTGAATACCTATTTCACGAATGAACATGACCTGTAAATAAATAAATAAATAATCTATTCCGCTTATGCCCAACAAGAGCACCTCCCACAGCCCAGAATAAAGAGGTGCTATGCAAAGAGTTTTTTAATGCCACTTTAAGGCAGAACGAGCACAGGGCAATGATGTATATGGCATGTACCATCTCCTCTAACAACTCGTAGATCACGAAAACACAAATCTCGCTCTCGATGCACTACCTTGCGTCTGCGAACTTAAGCCTTAAGTACTCGTACTTAGGTACATGCAATAAGCACAATTACAATCCCCATAAGCGACTAAATAAAATTCACAAGTGTTTTGCCTTTTTACGAAACCTCCTCAGGAATAATTGACTCGCTGTGCTCTGTAATAAAGGGACAAAAACACAGTCGACGCCATCGCTCGCCTTTATCTCTATTTTTTTTATTATCAACATTTCGTAGTTTATAGTTAATCGATATATAATCTAAATATATATATGTATATATATAAAACTTTTGCGTCAATGACTGACTGATCTATCAATGCACAGCCTAAACCACTGATTCTAGAAATTTGAAATTTGGATTGTGTATTCTTTTTGTGTTTAGTGGGTGTACTAAGAAAGGAAATCACGAAATTCAACCCCTAAGGTGGCGCAGAGGTAGTTGAAGTCTGTTTGAAAAAACTTCACGTGAACAAAGTCGCGAGAGTTTTCACCAGTCGGTAATAAATCGATCAATGACAACATTTCATTAAATTAACAGTACGTATATAGATACTATGTAAATTCAACTTGTTCTCTTCTATTATGGCAAAATCAGACGTAGCTTCAATCACAACCAATAACTATTAAGTAGAGTCCGTCTAATCTTGAAATGAACGCCCAACTAATATATGTTTACGCTCACATACAAAGTAGGTGTAAGACGCAACACATACGAAATGGATTTTGTCATTGGTCATTCATGGGGCCACACGCACACAAGTAAACTGTTATTATAAGTACGAGTATTTCCACTCCCACATTGAAACGATCACGCTTGTTGGAGAGGCGCTCGTTTTAAGATTAGACGGACTCTACCTACGTTTGTACTAAAATTGCATTTAGTTTTTAGCCGGTTGATTTTTGACCATTTGTAGTTCTAAAAAGCCGGCATCCATACAATTCTAGTCCCATGGCGCACCGGAGCCCATTCATTACAATGTTAGCTACTATTAACGAACGCATTATTACATTCTTAATTGTTGTTACTCAGTTAATAATTTACGCTTACGTTCGTTATAGTAGACGGCGCCTCTAAGTTTTCCGACTAGTTGGTTAACTAGTTAATTAACTTGATACCTACATGCTATTTAGCGGAGTATATAATCAAAAAAGAAAATTTGGAGAATTCTTTAACTCAACTTTTATTTTTTTCATTGTAACTCTTAATTACAATCTCCCTCTCAAACTTGAAACAATCAGGTACCTAAATGATTATAAAATGTATTCATCATAACTTATCATATCGTCATGTTTGTCTATCTGTGTCTACTTTTAGGGTTTCGTACATCCGATGAAAAAACTGAATCCTTATAGGATCATTTTTCCGTCTGACTACCTTTCCGTTAGTGCCAGCTTATTTCCTCCTTATTAGTAGATTACTCAACAAAACTAGTTTAAATTTGGTATATTCCGGTTTGCGCCACATTATCTTACTAGTTGGAATAAATAAATTGTAACGTATGTATATACTCTACTAGAATAAATTGGAAATAGAGAATATTTTCATTCGAAAAATGTAATATGTGCTCAAAATGGCGAAGGACACGTATATAATGTTAACTACTGCAAAACGTGGGCATCTGCCAAGTATAATTTTTGGATGTGCTTCTGATTACCCTCCATAGACATTTTCAAGGATCTGAGTGACTGGAAATCTGAGAGAATTAAGTACAGCCGTGATCCTATTTATTTAGTTTTTTTTTAGAAAAATCGGTAGGATTGTTACAGGCACTCTCATCACAATAAATAAATAAAACATGGAACTGGCAACAGTTTAACAAAACCCAATCATTCAAAAGGCCCGTCCATTTCTAAATTAGAAACCTATCGGAACGAACAACAATCGTGGCTTCACAATAACAATCTATTGTGGGCGAAACATAAATATATCCCATATTTCGTCCCTTGGTCGCGCGGCCGTTCCATCAACGGAGATTTATTTCGCTGTTTCGGCCCAAAAATATGTCGGCACAGTTGACCCTACCTACACCTAAACAAACATACCTATTGTGTGTTATGTAGATGTAGGCGACAGATCGAGATCAACAGTAAATAACTGCGAGGAGACAGAGAGTTTCCTGTCAAACTGACACTTAATAGTGTGCTCTGACAGGGTTGAATTTAGGTTATTCTCTAACTTACTGTCTATTTGTCTCCAAAATCTAGGTTCTAGAAATCATATTACTAATAACAGCTTATGCTTGAAACTACGCTGTTTCAAGCACATTTATAACATAGAGAGATGTAAGAGGTTACCTGTCTTGGAGGGTCAATATTCATTTGCATAATGTTATTTGTCATAAAATCATACGTCATACATATCACAGTCATAAAGTATGGTAGTCAATATGAGCTAAGCATTTATTTTATCAACCTACATTTATGGGCTTCTTATATAATTTGTCAGACGTAATGTTTATTCCTTCTTACTATTAGATGTTACTGTTTTTTTTTTAAATAAAATCTATTAGTCGTTAATTCTATTAATATTGATGATACTATTGTTGAAAACATATTACTACTAAATAAGATGTATCAAATCTACTACACCTAATACATAGGTATACCTAAACGTACCTGGTAATGGATCATATTCTCACGAGAAACTGCTATGACAAAAAACTTTATGCATATTAAACAGTACGACGAAATACCAATATGGCTTGATATTATTATGGCTATAAATAACAATGACATCCAATTTTATGACTTGTAAATGTTATTACTAGTAAAATGAGTGTTACTGATGGTAGGTGTGGTAATATTTTATGGATACAAAAGTACCTAATAAGCATTTAGGTCGAAAATTATGGTTATACAAAGACTAATAAAATTATGCGTACCAATCATGAACACCAACAAAAATAAACCCATCGAACAAAGTATAACCCGGTCTTCTTATTCTTCAAGTTTCCGAGCAAAAGGCAAAGTTGACTATGAAATCGCAAATAATGAATTAGGTTGTACGGAAATGAATTCTGCCTGAGCACAAACAGTTCGGTCCTGTCTAGGGCGAGCGGAAGCAAGCGAACAGAGGCAGAGGCGGATGCTTGTGGGGGAGGGGGTTTATAATAGCCTCTGTGCATCATTTCCATCTGCCTACACTGTTTCAGCTAGATTATGCCATTGATAGAACATAATTAACGATGATTGGGTTAATCCACAGCTAAATAGGTGAACAAACACTCTTATTTTATTTATGAAATGGGATTACGACTTTTTTCCCCTATGACGGTAGACGGATATCTAAAAGGGCTAGTCAGAGGCACGCCTAAATATAACATATTGCTTATGCCCTCATTTTTGCAGTAGTTAGCACGGCGAAACACCTTCGGCAATAAAGGCCTACTAATAAATCCTTCCACATTTACTAAAAAATATGATAAATAAAAAAACTATTAAAATATATAGGTACTTGCTTTGTTTGGAACCGCAGAAACAAAATACCTAGTGTATTTAAGAAATTTGAATTGAAGTATTTATAAAACACATACCTACGTCTACGACAGTTCTAGTTTTGGTATCCGAGCGAACTGCGTTTCATAACTTCCATATTAACACTGCACGTTCGGGTCGGGCGACAGATAGCCCTGATACCCTGCATTACCGGCCGGCATTGTGCCCGCTCCGAGCCATTTCAAACGCTGATTGTGCCATTGTGGAGGGTCTGGACTCGACTCGCCAATATTCGGAGATCCTTCATCTTTTCCAACTTTGGGAATGACGCAATCAAGTAGTAGGTACGTATGAGGGTTTGATTTCCATTTCACGGGATCAGATGTTTTGATTTCTATTGATCCGAAATCAATTTATTTTATGGATATAAATCCATAGTCAAAGACGGGGAAATGCTTATTATTATATTCAATTTTATTGGACGTGCCTCTGACTAACTTTTTAGGTAAATTTCATTTCATTTTCATTTTATCGTTTTTGTTTACATTAAAATACTTAACATACAAGGTGTCCCAAAACAGGAATGTATTAAGGAGGTGATTCGTAGAGATGTATTAAGAAAAAAAACGTGATTTATCTAACTACCATAAAAATATTTCGTTAATTCCAGTAATTCTTTAAAATGTACAATGTTCCAACAAATTCATAACTTTTGATGAACCGGGTTGAAAAGGTTTGTTAAATAAGGGCACATAATGACTTTGTAGTATCAAGCGATATCCAAAACTAATCTAATACCAAATTAACTTAACCCTTTTTGGGGAGTTGTGTATATTTGAATACTTCGTATTAAGCATCGAATATTTAACTTTTAACAACTTAAGTTTTGACTACAGGAGATTCTTAATTAATTTGTTTTAAACTTTAAGACCCACTTACTCAAAATTTGAATGAAATTGGAGTAAATTAAATACCCACTAGGAATGTTTATTGTGTATTTAACGATAGCTAAGCTGAGTAAAAAAATATCGAAATATAACGTCGCTTAATTTTTTTTATACAAGAGGTGATTCAGGTAACTCTAATGTGTTGTTCGCCTAGACTTCCGCTTGACACTATCTTTGTCATACTCTGTTTAGACAGCCTATAGCTACAATACCCTATCCACACAAGTCTAGGATTCTAACCATTTATAAATATTTTTCGAAATAGGTAGGAAATATCATATTTCACGAGTGAAATTTGATATTTCCCTCTGAAATTAACAAGTTCAGAGTCACACAATAACATTATCAGCATTATCACGTACAGTAATCTTCGGAAACCACAGTGTTCGGGTTAGCTTAATTGAAACACAAATAGCTAGGTGTGATTGGAGCTATGGCGGATTTAACTAGTTTCAACCGCTTTTAATCCCTCACTAAGAGCTCAGGGCGTGATGTTGAAAGGGTAGGCCTTAGGCGTTTTTGTACTGAAACTATGCCAGTTTATGCCTCATTGCATTATTGAAGTTGTAACTATTGTTTAAGTTTGGATTACGTTAATGTTTAATAATTCAGTTTAATAATTCGTTTTATGAACAAAAATTACGAAGGCGTTTTTTAATTCGTTTTAGCGTTGTCACTGAAATACGTAAGTTGATGTAAATATAGCCCTATAAATCACAAAATTTGGAAAATAATCAGTTATTGATGTTTCAATAAGTAGCTTGAGGTTTATTTTGATAGATAAAACCACAACGTTACATTGAATAACTCTATTAAAATGCATTTTTTTAATAAAACTAAAACGCCATCCTAACTTATAGTTAAAATAACCGTTAAGTTTTAAGATAACTCACAGTTTACGTACAAAATAATACAACTACTAAGCGTACGTAACTAATTTTAAGCCGTTTTGATTGAGCAATAAAGCATACCACCTAAGCTCTTAGCCTGAAAGTAGTGAGCTCTAACTTAAACCGCCCCAATATAAACGCGGCTTTACCCTTGTTTTATTAGACCGAGGTCCATAGATGGCCCAGAGTAATTCTCTTAGAAAGGCTTTGTGCATAGTGAGGGCGGATTGCAAAAATCCCTCAAGGGTAAAGGGTATTTTAGACTTTTAATGTGATTTTTTAGGGTAAAACTCTTATTATTGATAGCTGCGTATTTATTAGGGTGTGTTTACTATTTTTTAAATACAATAAAAACACACGTTAAGGTACTAATGACATTAGATATTCTACCTTAAAAAAATATGAAAAGTGTGCCATTGCTACATAAACAACTCGGATGCTGATACACAGTATTCTATAATTATTTATAAGTCGAGAGTTCTGTCTAGAAATTCCTACACTAGGCAGAGCCTGTCTCGTGAGGAATCTTGTTTATATAATAGGTACATTCATCATCAAAAGTATAACGTTGTTATTTTCTGACTCATTTTACAAAGAACCTAACATTGTCTTTACTTTAATGCAGCAAATTTGCGCGACACGAACAATTTAAAAGTGCAATTTTTTTTCTCTAAATATTCTTATCAACATACATTTATGTTTTTGTAATACGTGTCATTCCTCTAAACGCCGTCTTGCGCTGCGCCTTACGTTCCGTTCCACGCAGGCATTGTTCCATAAGAGGGTACGAGCTAAAAGCTCGCCTTCAACTTAATTGGAATCTTTTACAGTTTACTTGGGCAATAAAGGAGTCTGAATTACTTAAGTACAACGCTTCGTAAGACGAAGGATTTACCTCCAATGTGCCTGTTACAGATGTAGGGATAAGTGCTCAGATACGAGATCGTAGGCTTGTACCTACTAAACTTTGAGTAAGTAATTGAACACGATATTTAATTTGAAATTGTTGATGATACATAAGGAGGACATACCTCAACATCAATAGAAAACAGGTATTTTTAAACTTGATAATAGTGCATATATATTCAAGTTTCCCACAATTAATTTTCAAAAAAATAATAAAACTGTTTCGCTACAAACACTCTTTGTGTACTCGTAGTTCAAGATGATGAAAATATTTTACGAAAAATGTTATGCTTATAATTTTTACAGAACAACATTCTGTTATTCAACAACAAAGCACCGACCGTGGCATCCTTGCGAGGTTCTGTTTAATATCCACCAGTAATATTCCCTACACTACGTAAAACACGAAAGAATTTCAACTGGCCCTTACGAGTTTCGGGCAATAACTGCCTTTTGTATTATTCATCGTCCAATTATTGTAAAAGGAGTTTTCTGTTCCCTCTGTTCCGCGTAATGCGCAGGTAGAGAGGGCTTGTTTAGTTCCAACAATTGGCTCGGCCCCACTTGATCGTGTACTTTCATTATTCAATATTATATCAAACGTCTCCGAGTAGAAAATCTCGTTTTTGTGAAAAGGAATTCCGGAAATGCTTCAATTATATTGTTCCGGCGTTTGACGTACGATAGCTTTATGTAACCTCTGTTTGTGTTTCACATTTATTTACAATTGAAATGGATGAAAGATGGAACTTTATTTTTAGCCTCGCACTCAAGTTTCAGAAGATACATCCAAACATAAATGCAACGCCTATTTCGCACCAACAACAGTACAAGTAATATTCACTATGACCAGGAAAAAACATCGCCAGAAAATAAAGCCGGGTACAGACCAGTTTAATTTGCGGCTGTCGATATTGCAGGCCGCAGTGCGCGGATAAGAGGCCTTACTTTACTTTTTTCGAGAGAATGTAATAAGCTGAATTAATCCCGAATGGCTGCTGTATATGTCATATTTGCTAGTTACGGAGCTTCGTAATCTAAGCTTTGTTTACCAAGGCTACCGGTGACCACGGTGGCGTGATAGTCGAGTGCCCGACTGAGACGCAAGAAGTGCAAGTTTGATATCTGCGGAGGGAGAAATGTTTTCTATGACCCGCAAATCGTTGTGCGTCTGGGTGTTGTGGTACCATGGTACTCTTAGTTTCCTCTCCACGATTATTCTAGTGTGTGGTCAGAACTATACATATTACGACATTTGGGCATTTGGGTGGCATTTTTTTCTAAACTGATTCGCACCTTCGCCATAATTTTTACACGGTATTTGTATGTATAGGTTTTCTTTTTTAGTTAAGTGCAAAGTAATACATAAAAATGTATGCTCTCACAACTTTTGAGCGTTTGATAAGAAAGAGCCAAGAAACCTTTTCAACCAGTTACCGTTTGATTACTCCAAAGACTGTAATAACAGTATAAGGAAATATTTAAAGGGCAAGAAATAAAGATAAGTGATAGGAGATATCAGATTAGCAAATATCCCATTTAGGGTGGTATAATATGTACTGTGATCCCGCGAGATTACGGGATTGCAGGCCCTTGGGCACAAAACTTGCGAGGGTAGCTGGCAAGCTGTTGCAGCTATCGTTCACTTACCCACTATTATCATAATAAGCCGTGAGCCATTGACTGTTATGCGTAACCCATAAAATGCGGACAGCTAGTATTTACTAAAATTTATTCACTCTTTTCTACATAATAAATTTCTATGAGGGATAAATTTTTAAATCATATTATTTTTCATATCTTCCTATAATAAAAGGTTTACTACCAAATAAAACTAGTTGAATTTGGACGAATTACTTACCGTAAGGTTTTTACCGGTTTGCTCTCCCAAAATAAACGTAAATTAGACCACAAAACAGTGACAAAATGTTTCTAGGCCATAAAGCGACAATATAACCAAATTAGGGCACCCACTAACTTTACGATCTTCCCGTATCCCAACGTAAGGTAGCTTAGAAAGATAAAGAGCAGCTCACTCAAGGCAATTATTTTTGAAGAAATGCGTTGTATTAAATAGTAAAATAACAATCTATATTACCGTATCGATACCGTACACGTTTTATTGGAAATGCAAAGGGAAAGTTGTTTTGTACCTACTACACTGTTAGCTGTAACTTATGTTGTAACTGCTATTCAATTCACAACAATGATCTATCTGTCAAGTAAAATGTCTAGGAAAAAAATTGCGGAGTGAATTCAGCTTTTCTTCATTAGCTGTGACATAAGGGCAGTAACTCAAAGACACAGTTAAATTCAAATTGGCTATAAAAAGGTACCTTTCGCGGCCTTAATAACTTTATAAATTACAGAAAACTTAGGTCTAAATGGAAACAAAGCCAGAATTAACACAACGTTATATTGTGTACATTTTTATTTATTTATCCATTGTTCATTTTTTTTGCTGTTTTTCCGCTATCGCGACATACTTGCAAAAATATCAAATATTTGAAATATTTTAAGTTATATATTTAGATGTTTGAGTGTTTTGGTCACACAAAGATGATAGTACCTACTTTCATCCGCAGGCTATAAAACAGGTTCTACCGCTGAAAGAAATGCAATACATCCTACTTAAAACGGCTATAAATATGAAATATGGTTCGCAAGGTGAGCTGATAGCTAAACTTGGTAATCCATAATAAAACGCTTGTCTTAATAAATTATTAAAAGATAAGTAGGCCGCAGATGAGGATGAATTTAAGAGGCTTCCAAACGGAGCATTTTATGTGTCTGGGCACTCGGTCGCATTGAATGAATGAGTCCGACCGATACTTGACGATGACGCAAATAAGGGTAATTTAATATGAAGATGTTTGTGGTTTACGAAATAAGTGGAAACATTTTTTACTTCATTTGTTTCAACTCGAGATAAAGTGGTTTTAATTTTTTAGAGCAAGCCGTTTTTACATGATTATATACCGAATATAGCTTTTCTTAACTTTTCTTTTAAGGGTTTGTTTGTTTATTTGTATGTATGGCATTAGAACAAATCTTGCAAGTCGATTTAGTCAGAGTTTCTGTTGTCCGATTGAGTTGAAACTTTGCATATATATCAAGTTCTAAATACAATACAATATTATGATAAGAAACAACCATCTGATTCGATACCTAATTGTTCTATCCGAAAAGTGAACTTTACTTGATCAATAATACTAGGCTGATTGTATTTGTGTTTATTTTAATTAGTAACCTTGCATAACCTATTGTATGAAGACTCATTTACAAAAGTAGGTATGTATATATTATATTTTGAAGTTATTTTTTTTATAAAAATACATTTTGAGGTAAGTAAAGGCTTTCGTTATGCTTAGTAACTCTTTGACAAATCGAATAAAATACTAAAAGACCGAACCAAAACTATCTTATTTGATTTACGTAGTTCCACCAAAAGAAATAAAGACAACAGACGTACGTAAAAATAAACGAATTCGTGACAAATTACATTCCAAATAATATTGTGTATCCTTAGCTCAGTAATATTGTAGTGATCGGTCGTCAGTGAAGCGTAAAAGTCATAGGGGAGATGAAAATAAACGAAATAAGGAACACATTATTTCCAGTAGGTCGGCAATCAGAGAAGATATAATCTTCGGACTCGTCAGACGAATGTGCCGAAATATGATTGTGGTGTGTGAATGTACTGCTGTGGAATATTTATGAGATTATCTGCAATTTACACATATATAACTTTGACTGAAGATCTCTGTAGCAGATTCTTAATAATTAATACAGAACAGACTAGCATCTCATAGTTTTTAGACAGACAGGGTAGTTATTTGTAATATAATACATTAAGTATAAATACTCGTCTCTATTTTCTGATATTTATCAAATATGAGTTTTGTTTAGATTCTATAATAATTGTAGTGTAGGGCAATTTCATGTAGTTTTTTTGTAATTATTCCTGTTCTTTCATTATTAGACTAGAAGCAAATAAACACTTACCGGATAAGAGAAAAACCAGAAGCCGATGATTTTTATGGAATTTTCCGAGCGGCTCAGTATAAGCCGTCTCTTGTCTGTGCTCGCGAGCTCGCAAATTGGATTCATTCAAGCAATCAATGCGGCAGGCGGTACACTCCACGACCACTACAATCTTCTATACTCGAAGAAATTCTTTACCTGCTCCGCCGACGACTCCACTGAGGAAAATTGAGTTCCGACTTCATTAGCCCCGTACTTGCTAGGCGGGATTTAAAAAAAAAACTTTTTCATAAGACGTTTAGGCCCGAGTCAAGTTTTCCATCAACAAAATTAAAGTACCCGCTTTAATATCAAAACTTTGCTTAATGGATTTCAAAATTTTACATTTATTATACGAGGGCGCTCCATTACAAAGTAGATAATCAATTTATATTAAATACACGGCCATTTTGGGCTTTCTTTTTGCAAAAGGCTTAACGTGATTCATTTTATAGAAACTTTTTATTCACTTGAAAATATTACGCTTCGTTAAGGTAATTTAGTGAATGATAATTAAATATTATTTATCCTCAATCGAAAGATATTTGCTTGAGCATTAATTCAGTTCTGAGAAGCGCCTTAATTGGAAACGATGTCTCACTTTAAATACCATCCATTTAACATTTACATTATCTCTGAACGACAAACGACTGCGTCCATTAATTCAAGACCCGCTGCACTGCACTAAAAAAACTTTATAAGAAGTTTTGTAAAAAGAATCAAATAGCATTAACCGCTTAAGTTTCGCCCGCGGCGGCTCTCACTCTTGCCTCATTAATTTTCATCTTTCGCTCGGTACCCAACATAATTCACCGTTGAACGCTTCCATATTACGTGATAAGCGTACTTTTATAACTGGGCAGCACTGCACTTTTATACTTTCGCGTCAAGTCGCTGGAGTGTCGACTGCTGATAGCGCGCGGTATTATTTATAAAACAACGGGTTTACGCTTCAAGAGAATGCGTATTCTCTTTCCCGTCTGCGACTGTGGACCTCTAATGCGTATTGTTTTCTCTTTTTCAAACGTAAGGATGCGTTAAAAGTTCCTTTTTTGTTTGAAAAGGTAATGTTGATTTCGCGCCGATCTTTCAGGAAGGGAGGTCGTTAAGGGTGGACACTGTAGGGTTAATAAATCTTTTATTTGTTCGTCCGTGAGTTATTCACGGCAGCTCTTTGCTTAGCATTAATAATACAATTTGAGCATGAACTTTTAATGAAGAGGGATCAGTTTATTTAAGAAATAATTAACTGAAAATGTTATGCTTTGGTTTGGAGTTGTATAAGCAAACATCCTGAGGATGGGAAAATTTTATGAACGTAAATTAATTTTACTAGCATTTACAATGCTAGTAAAGTTCATTCATTGGCTTCAAACATTTACCAAATTCTCCAATATGTATTATATATAGAAGTTCTAGCAAACAGTTTTTGCTAAATGTATTATACGAGCCACGGAAACACTGCGACATAATTATTAGTAGAGGTTACACTTACGTTTTCGCTGGTACAGGGTACAGTCCACATGTAGTTACAATAACTCCCAATCAATCAATGTTTCCTCAGTTAGGTGTAGTTTGCAAAAATACTTTTCTATAACACGAGTATGTGTTCACCTTACTCCCGTTACGGTCACTGAGTTTGGTACAAGTTTTTTAATCATACTTTCGTGAGATCGCGCCAACTTTCTCGAGCACCGTGATGATATTTTCTTAAAGAAATGGTTATAGTTAAAATAAAAGAAGCGGAGATGATATTTATTCAGTGAAATATGATTTGAAGATAAAGAGCTACAGGGCGTTGTGTTGGTATTTATGTTGTAAAATTTGCTTGTTTGTAAGTGAAGAAGGTAAAATGAGTAATAAATTGCCAATTACTTGGAGTCTAAAGGGCTGCTGTGCACTAGACATTATTATTATGATGTAAAATGGTACAAATAGATATAATTCTATTCTATTCTATGATTCGCGTACGATTCACGTAATCATGTAGTGAAATCAGGCGGGTTGCCTGACTTCGTTAGCGTGAAGTTATTTTCCAACCAACATAAATCCTGTCGCACCACACCCTTGGAGGTTGATTTTTAAGGATTCCTTTCTTTGTAGACCTTACATACTAAAAAGTAAAGGTACCTACTACTATTCTGTAATTTTTATCTTACACCCTCGTTCTCTTTCGATCTTCTGTTAGGGATTGTTTAGCAAAATTTGTACGTATTTATTTAATAGAATTTCAAACAATTTTTGAAGCTATTCGTGCCACTTATTATTATTTTTGTCTTAACTTATAACACTCCATGTTTCCTTTATTAGGGGTTGTTTTAAAAACGTAAAATAGATATTTAATTACGATCTTACCTCCTTATTTACCGTTTTAAACTCATTTATAACAATTATTATGTGTCTCGACAGACGTTGTCCTCTCAAATTTCACTAATTCCATAGTCAATTTTCAGTTTTTCCCGAACTTTACGCCGCCCTTATCACTTAAGTATATAAAAAATACCCTACGACCTATTCTCACTATTCCTACACAACAAAAAAAACATAAAAAACAGCCGAGCCGTTTCTGAGAAGTTTGGTTACAAACACTGTGTCACGAGAATTTTATATATTAGAAGATTAGTAATTGTAATTGCAGTTTTGTGAGAAGTAAAAATTGTTACAGTATCTGTTTACAATTGCGCAAAAAGTAAACATTCTCATTAAAATGTACAAAGAACATTACTAGCAGAAATGCAAGCTATGATTGGGTCCAAATATCACGGGCCGAGATTCCGAGAGAGCTCTTTATTCCAAGCTCCGCCGCAAGCATTCCCTTGTTATTCTATGCAAATTACAGACCCCGGCCGAATGTAGACTAAACGGGCATTTCGGAGATTCGAGTTTTTATGCAAACAGACCTAAGTTATTCAAGTGCGCGCCTTTGCATGAAACTTGCATACAGAAATGGTTGAATGCGCTAACGTTTATGCGCTTACCGCGCGCTTGTTAGGTTATTCTGGGAGAAATCATAGTTTTGTGCTGACTTGGTTGTTTTGTTTAGATTTTTAGCAAGATTTCTTTGTGGAGGGGTTCCAACTTCCAAGCATAGCATATTACACATTTGAAGTGTGAAAACTTGTTTTCTAAGAACTTGATATCGTAGGTAAAGACTGAAAGTCTTTTGGGCGCAAAAAACACATTGTTTGCCCCAACAACACGCATAACACAATAGTTTACTCGTAATCATTTAAGTTTAGAAAGCCGCGAAGCGCTCTATAATTTTCAAAGAGCCGCAAAGTTTAGCATCTTTCATGTTCCGGTAAGCTTGTTCTAGAACATTTAACTGACAGTTTAAATAACACAGTTAGGTGAAGTTAAAAAATCTCTTAGCCGTTAAGCTGAAAAAGCTGATTTGTTTTGAAACTTTTAAGATTTCTAACGAAATGAAAAATAAACAGTTTTTCAGGAAAAAAGGGAAGCCTAAATATTTCTGATAAAGACTTGATTGGATCAAAGACGTGGTTTATGTTGTTTTGTTGATGTCAGCTTGGGACTTTATAACTAGAAAATAGGTAAATTTATATATTTTCTTTGAATAAGAACAAATTAGCTTACCTTCGGGGAAAACTAAGTCCTACAAAACAGAGAAACAGAATAGAACGAAACTGCAAAATAACTATCCGTACAATAAAACACCTATCTCCGTATTCTCAACGTGTCTTGGACATATGCCAATGTGTTGATCTTCTAATTTATTTTATCTTGGCCAATACTTCATAGTGATGTACCTATCTGACAATAGTACTAAGCACACGTACGGAAACTGCCAAAAAACATAATTACCATGTATCTAGTACCCTTAAAAAAATACTACTACATACCATTAGTATTTTTAATGAATAGAATTAAGTTAAAAACTTAAGTCAAAAAATAAGCTTGTACACTTAATATTTTCTTCGGATTGGACACTAAAAATTCAGAACATCACTAACCCAGTACCTTGATTAATCTTGTGGACGGACAAACAAACCTTACGGTTGTAAAACTGGCTATGATTCACAGGATGCGCACTTTTATCGTTTATTGGATTTATTGTGGACTTTCAGCAACATTGTACCTAATGTTCTAAGTAATGTGATTGAGTTGGCACTCGCCGTATTTATTTTTATCCAATTGATCTATGTGTACGGAATAAAAATCTTGTTTTGACCAATTTTAAACCATTTAAGTTGCCGTGAACAGCACAACGACATCTAAAGAATTAGGTACAGTGGCTGGTGCGAATGATATTTTTCATTAAACTATGCAAATGCAATAAAGTTAAACACTAAAGATACCAACAATTACCATAGTTTCCATTAAACAAATGAGAATTCTCTCGCCATATTTTCTTTGTTCTGCTTTTTAAAAGCTCTAAATCATGCATTTTAAAACGCGCAGTAAGGTAGCGCATAGATTGGTTTGCGCTAACTAGTGAATAATTACACAATGATCCCTATTACAAATGCAAAAATGAGGAGCTCCTGATGCATACGTAACGAGCCCTTGTGGCGGGGTGCAAGGAACGGAATCACAGCGAAACGGAGAAGACAAGGAGTTTTAAAATTACATTTTGTAAAAAAGACGAGAATGTTAAGACTAATCGAAAAGTCAATAGACGATGTTAGTATTTTAAGTGTTATGAAGAAACTATTAGTCCTACATAAATAAAATTTGGGTACGGAACCCTAAAAAGTAACAAATTAATAATATGTACTTACGTCGAATTGAGAACCTCCCTTTTTTGTTGGTTGAAAATTGCAAAAACTAGAAGTGACTTGTCGGACCATATGTTGTTGAACAACCTGTTTTATTAGAAGGTCATCACTCATTTTATTTCGAATAAAGAAACACCTAATAGAACAGAAATAAGTTTGTAATATTGGCTATCCCTACGACAGAGAACTTAACCCTTGGTGCCATTGAAGCCTATAGGTACTCGTCATTGCCCATTCGCCATTGTGCGTTATTTGCCCATTTAATATTAAAGGTAAATTTTATCATCATCATAAAGATCATTCGTAAATTTCACAAAGAATGGAAAGCCTGCTTCAGTAGGATTTGACCAAAGAAAATCTGACAAAACAGTGGATTCATGATTATGTAAAAAAGTAAAGCTATTTATTATTTTCTAATAGAAACAATTAAAAAAAACATTTGTTTTCTTATCAATCAGTACGTGCCGTATTTCAGTTCAGAATATGTATATTCCACGAGGTCCCCATAAGCCTATGCACTTAAGCCGTGGTCTCCTTACTGCGAGCAGCGAGCGACGGCCGTGCAAACACCCGTCGGTAATGACTGGACAAACAGACATCTGCATACGCCTGCAACGCTGCACTTTCCTGAATTTATTACGGCACCGCGAAAAGATCATTTTTTGCTAAGATTTTTAGCTGCCACATTGCTAGCACTAATTTACTGGTACTTTTAGTGCATCGATCGTTTTATAAAAGATTACACAAACAAGCGCTCAAAACGATATATATATATATATGTATATAAATGGAGATGGTAAACATTGTGAGGAGGCCAGTTAGTATTTCAATAAACAGCGATGAGCTTGCAACCTGTCACTCACGTATGGAATGATAGCTACTGCAAAATGTGGGCGTATGCCAAATGAATGTCCTCTTAGACATTCTCAAGGAAGTCAGCGCCTAAATATCTGACGGGATGTTTAAGGTACTTAGGGATTACAATCGTGATCCTACAAGTAATATTATTATTTATATTAAACATTTTATTAGAAAAAACAGAAAACCAATACAATAAATAAGATAAGTAAATATAGGTATGCTACACAATAATGTAAGGTTAAATTAAACAATTTACCATAATCTCGTATTATCAGAATTATCAAGTTGTAAACTCTGATTGAGATCCCGCTAAACCAATGTCACAGCGAATTCTCAGAATTTCATGAAACGCAAATTATTCCTCGGCATTAATAGAGTTCACATGCCCCTAATCCAAATATCTACTAAAGGACTGAACTCTGGGCACGCTCAATAAACTAATATGCATTTATGTATTTGCCCGTTTAATATCTTCATCACGTTTCTACTGACTGTGTTGATAGGAATAGTAATTTTAGTATAGGTTCTTTTATGGTATGTTTTGGTCACGTTTAGTGAATATGATTTTCAAAGTCAAAGTCACGTTGACGTCTTCAGAAAAACTTTGATGGGATCTAAACCATTATCGGTGTAATAATGAAGATTATAGGTAATTTTTTTGCAACTTTCATGGGGATCTCTCTTAAAACTTATATTACTCGCTGATAATGTATATTTAATTAGGTGAAAGAATTTTTTAAATTGATCTATTCGTTTCAAACGAGGATTTACAATCTCTCAAGTTAACTTTTGCACAAAGTGATAATGTTGGACGCATTATGTTTGGACGTGCTTCTGACTTCCCCTTTATGTATCTTCATACATCTGAGGGCCTAGATATGAGAAGATGTCTACCATGCTTGGGAATAACAGTTGTGAGGCTATTTCTGTTTTTCCAACGATAACAACAACTTTCTTTACCTGTATTTCTCAAATAAGTACACGTACTTGTATGTTTGTCTACGTGTGTCTACTCCGCGTGCTTACGGAGAAGTTTGCACCGAGAACTGATTTAATGTACTTACGTAGGTACGAGTAGCTTATGATTATGCGGCATGCTCCGATGCCGAGACTTGGGCCTAATTAGCCTTTGTTATTTTATGTTAATAAAACTACAGCCCGATTAAAGCCTCCTACGTGGACGTTTTGAACCGTGGTTTTCTCTCGGCTGCTTTAAATGAGCAATTAATGAAATATATAAAACTCTTGCGTTACTGACTGACTGACTGACTGGCTGATCTATCAACGCACAGCCTAAACCTCTGGTCCTAAAACTTTAAATTTGGAGTTTGTATTTTTTTGATGCGTAGGGATGTACTAAGAAAATAATTCCTGAAATTCAACTCCTAAAGAGATGCAGCGAGGGTTGAAGTTTGTTTGAAAATAACTACACGTGTACGAAGTCGCGCGGGTTTCTACTAGTCATTAATACAATTTGTTTACGTAATGCTTTAGCGGTGATGGTAAATTAGTAAGATTTATCAAAACGTGCTTAATTATGGTTAAGTAAGGAAGCCATAATGGGATGTACTTTCACGCTCTGACAACAGTTGATTATGTTTGATTCTAAGTGATCTTTGTGACTACTGAGAGCGACAATTTGCAGATACATTTTTTAGAGAGTAGATGATTTCGTATGATCTGATGATATCACTACTTTTGTAAAAACATCGTATCATGATCCTACGCAGCACGGAAGATAGCACTGTTGAGATTAAAAATCCATTGACAATAAGCATTTAAGTAGGTAACTTGTTTATAAACTAACATTTTTCTTCGCCGTTCGCCATAAACCGATGATTTACACACACCATACGATAATTTTATAGACAAAAGAGAAGACTAAAGTTCAAAAATGGGCCTCATTTCGCGCACTCAGCGAAAACTCATCCGAGAGCTGTAACGATGATGCCGCCTGCGATAACCCCAACTTTTGCGTAAGTCGATCGAATATTACATCATTACCTTAAGGCCGGGGTAAATCGTCGATTTTCGACAACTCTGACAATATCCCAGTGTACAATATGTCACGTTCGCTGATACGCATACATATGTAAATGTTTTCAATAAGGCGCTGGGATGCCGGAGGGTGTACTGGATTTTACTGATTCTTTGACTTTTGGCTGTTTTATTGCAGCACCGGTGCCCTTTTTCAAAAAGATAAATGAAGAAGAATGTTTAAAAAATAATTCAACAATTTGGAAATGATTTAAAAATTCACAGTTTGCTTACTAAAATAGTTTGAAATGTAACGAACAAACTATACAAGCTACGAGTACTAGTTACTAAACGTAATACTTGTATTTGAATAAAAACCTTATAAAACACAAAGCTGAAATGAAACGGCTAATATCAGAAGGCTAATTAGCATAATTTTAATAAATTCCAAAAGCTGAACGTCAAACGTTCGCAGAAATTATAACACTAAACCAAAGTGATATTACTCAAGACAACTTTGACAAAGAAAAGACGTGTAATTACAGTGCTACGAAAGTAAAGTTCGTAGCACTCCGTAGCGTTCGTAGAGGCCGCGTAGCCGTGCATTTGTCTCTAATACAGTTTTCTCTGAGTTATGAGTTAATTTTTGAGCTTCATTCTTTTAGTAACTTTACCTTTAGAGAATATTTGTTGCTAAATTGAGGTATAAAATTGTTTGTACTGGTAGGTTCTCCCCACTCTTGTTCAGGACACATGATATTTACCAATAACTTCGCTGATATAGTAATATCACGATCTAAATCACGAATTCGAAATAGAATTTAAAAAGCCAAGTTCTAACGATGTTATTAAAGAGAATGTTTATAGAGACAGTAACTACTACAACTGAAAATTGGATATTGGAAAATTATGTTTTGTTTTGTAACTTACCTTGGTATTGTGATATCTACTCGTAGTTTATAATTGGCTTTTGGAATACGCTGGTGAATAACATTTTGTTTTTGAAGACTATTTTGTGTTTTATCTGGCAATCTAGTACAATAATTTTGGATTCGAGTAAACTTGTTATCGGTTTTAATATTAGATGTGATCTAGATTCTATATATATCTGATTTTTTTTAGTGATCGTAGGTAACTTGGTGTCAGTTGTTAAATCTAAATAAACCTAACATACTATGTTGGGTATATGCCTAACTATTGATTAATTCGTGGGTCTTAAGAGAAAAAAGCTATAGTGGATCCGTCGGGAATATAAATTAAAATTAAATACGTGATAAAAACACGTGTAAAAATATACCTATTAATGTCATTCATAAACAGGTCACCTGGCCGGATTTTATATAAAAATATACAAATTTGTAACTATAGACATCGTCATCATTACAATATTAAGCCTTAGCCTTTGAAGTTCAGCTACAATTCGTAAGACCCGCTTCCCGCACTCGCAATATTGATAACAGAGGGCGTCGTACTATTTACTAAGCTCGGGCGAGTGGAGCGCAAAATTAAGAGATTTTCCGTGCCGGTGTGGAACAGCCCTTATGAACCGTCCCTCGTTTTAAAATGAAGACGTTCTTATCCGCCATATTTGTTTAGGCGACGTTGCTGTAATCACGTTGTAAACAATCCAGTAGATGCTTTCATGTTATTTAAAGTTGTAAGTACATCTTTGTTATGTCTTTGGGAATTGGTAAAGGTTACGTTCAAACATAGGTTGACTTAAGGTAACTGTAAGGTCGAAGTTTTTAGATCGCTCAAATGTCTGTTTCGTCATTTAACGGCCGTTTTAACCGGGATCGTCGCATCCGAAGCACGGTTGATTGGTACCGTATTGAATCAGTCACCCATCGGTTTGGTTAGAATCTGTTCATCAAACAACTAGATACGCTATGCCATGATATATTCGATTGATCACTTCATGTGTGCATATAATTACTAGCGTATTCATTGCATTAATATGTCGATTTCATGTTATTTGAGGTCGTCTTAAATTATTATTTTATATCTCTAAACATAAAAGTTGTTCCAGATATTTAATTACTCGTACCTTTTCGTACCTGCAATTAACAACTCAAAATTGACCGTATTTTGATAATAAAACAGGTAAATTTACTTTACGAGTTTCGTTTTAACTTCCAACCGAATTCGTTTATTTATCGCTTTGGAACTCAATTAAAAAACAACAACCTAAAACAAGGGAGTGTTCGGAAATATTATTGTATTGTAAAGAATTTTATGAGACTATTCCACTGTCTGAGTTAGGTGATGCGTAACGTAACGCGTAATAGACGAGTACGTATGTCATCGCCATGCAATTCATGCTACGAGTTCTACAAAAATGTATAAGTTGTACCTATTCTATGAATACTACTTTACTTGTACGGCAAGTAAAGTATGTAAGTAAGATCACAGTAACGGAACTTTTAATCGCCAAAGTAAAACCTTGTTATATCTAGTTAGACATTTGTGTCTTCTGTCTTTTGCACTAGGAGATTGACCGAAATGGCAATATTCCGAACATTGTTAGGTACTTTTGGTTCATTTTGCAATATTTTTCACATTGTACATTTACTAACATTACTCGAGAAAAAATTATATAATACGGGTAGGTAGGTAGGTATACCTCTGTCCATTCCCAATGGCGCCGCCGAAACATTTGAAATCTCCTCGTAATAAGGTCCACGAAAGGCTTCACGGCCCTAATAACGGCCCAATTATTAAAAACAACAGCGTTACGTGGCCTACTACGGCCCGAATTTGTAATTGTTTGTCAGAGGCCGTGTACCGCTGGTTTTGGCTATGCTTCTTTAAATATAATTTAACATAACAAAATAGCTCGCTAAATTTTGCACAGCTTCTAGTTTGATGACTGGCACCTATAATGATGAGATTTTGAAATGCAATATTTGTTGTTTGTAAAGCAAAGTTTTCATGTTGAACAAGCGAACGATTGATTCATGGTAACACAAATTTTATATTTCTGAGGGCTTATCTCGGGAGCCACCGGCAGGTCTGAATGATTTTTTTTATGTTTTAGCTATAAATAGCCGAAGGGATATTTATTCAGCCAGCTTATGGAGGGTGGCGAACGGGAAATTAATTTATTTTATCTCTCACTACCGCGTCTTAGCTTTCTTCTTAATCTGGTGGCAATTTGTAGTTCTGTTCAATGTAGATAAGTCCCACTTGAACGTTTCCGTTAAGTTTCAGTAGACACAAATAATTAAGAACGTTGAATCGAATTGATATAAATACAAACAATAGGTATATCCATTCATTGATATGGACCAGAAGTGTATATTTTAATAGTTCTCCCAAATATAGTAATTTATTTTGGTTAAGTATAGATAGAGTAAATCTGTGACACAAAACATCTCTAGTAGAATACTTGAAATGTATGCCGCCAACATCAGTAACCGCAGGCGCATGACTACCGATGTCACGTTGTACAATAAAGTCACTGGCATGCGACTACGAGTGTATGAGCAAAAAATATACGCGTCGAAATGTGAACCTCTTTCTTTTTTTTCGTGTTAAAAAGTAAAAACGTTTGTCACAAAGCATTGCGAATATCCGAAACTCTACAGAACAGTCGTACAAGTCAATCAATATTTGAGAGCTGCTCGGACAAAAACGGCATTAGATTAAATTGGGGCAAAACTGGCGTTTGGGGCAATTCAGCCTTGGGGCAAATCGGCAGGGGACCGGCTTTTGTGCTAGCAAAAGGAATTATCACAGAGCTTCCACGAATTCCGTTCGGTGATGTCGGCACAATGCCTCTGTCCGGTGCGAGTTTCTAGTTGATTAAGAATCTGTTTATGAGAGACTAATCTTATTTATAAGCCGTAATATTTGTCAACAGAATAATACAAAATGTTTCCTCGTATTCAACAGCGAAAGAAAATACTTCTTTTATTCTTATATTTTTTACAAAATAACATGTTTTTTGTGGGTAAAAAAATTTAATAACTATTTCTTTCGAGCTTTAAGTGGTTAAGATATGTGATAAAATGTTTAGGGTAAACAAATAAATTATGTAACTTGAGAGTTTAAACAATTCGATTTGTCCTTATTACCTCAAACCTAGTAGCAAATTTACGAGTAGGTATTAGATCAGCATATTTTATAATTCGTAGGTTCATTGGAAATCTGTTAGCAAATGGCTTATTGAAGACTCGTTTCTCCACCAATGACAGGATTACACGAGATCCTATTGGAATAAGGAGATTACCGACTGAAGGATAGGCACAGGTATAAAAGATTTGTAATTAGAACTACACGGTAAAGTTACCTAGGCAAGTACTTACGAGTAGTATGCTTTTTAAATCTTTTGTGGCATAAACATGGTTATACATCTAGACATATGTTTAATTAAAAACGTGCCACAAACAGAATGTGCTAGCCATTACATTGTCAATAACTAAAAAAGTAACTAAAATAACGCGGCTAAAACTGCCACATTGCATATTGCTTTCATGTTATATGTATTGAAATTACGAATACGTCCGTTCCAATTCACGCAGAAATTAAAATTGCTTCAAAAGCGCCAGCAAATTGCATATGAAGTTGTAAATAGACGTCCAACTTTAGGCTGAACGTGCGACTAAAAAGTGCTGAAATTGACTGTCCAATACAGAGCTAACTTTTTAATTAGTGGTCACGACATGGCTGAATACGCTTTGGAATACTGCTACTTTGTAGGTAGTATTTTATATATAAGTATATTTTTCGTTTCTTTATTCATAATGAAACATTTATACTTGAATAAAAATTTATTTAGATACAAGGAAATGTTATCGAGTTAGATATGTTTATACTAGTGACAGTTTTGTATAATATAACTATAGTAATATAATTGTTTAGACAATGCATGCCAATTATTTTTTTAATAATCCATTTGTGCAACAGACAAGAAACTTGCATTGTGTGAATGGGTCTTTAGAGTAGGTACATGAAGAACGAAATGTCCCGTCTCTAAATACCATCGTGTCGTCGAAGTGTCGTCGAGACGTCAAATAAACAAACAAACGGTACGAGTGCCGACTGCCCAGGATGTCTGTTTGTTGACACTGTTATTATAGATGTGGAGGACTATTTGGAGGACGTTCTTTGATTTGTTTATCAATTTGACAACGATCGTATAAACATCATGGTTCGTTGGCATCTGTTGACTTAATTAAACTAGGTACAATTGATTCACGATTTTAGCATTTTTAGTGTCTGAAATGTAACAAATAAAAACATATAAAAATCTATTGATGCTTTTTGAGGAGCCGCAGGCAAAGTGATGGGAAAATGCTAGCTAAGAATAAATCGAAAAGTTGTTACCACCAAACTTTATATTTGTGCGTATTCTACCAATTTATTCAGGTAACATGAAACTGGGAGCTTTAGTAACTATTCTATCACGGCGCAGATAGGCATATCAATGTTGGAAACGTGTAAAGCAAATGTGATTACATAATTGTGATTTTTGAGAAATAAGAACTTTGGTCTTTACACCTAAGTAAATGTATTATACAGTAACGCTGCCGAGCGTTATTTTATTATGTAGTAATCTTGCCTAGCGCCATTTTCTGGAAAAGTGTTATCATAATTACGGTATATTAATACTTACCGGCATAGTCTGACTTCCGTGCAGGCTGGTAATTGCTGCTTGTGCCTCCTGGTGTGAGCTGAACTTGACGAAGGCGCACCCTGGAACAATATATCTTGTTCAAGACACGCAATAAAGGTTGACGTAGACACAAATAATGAACGATTAACAATCATTCAAATTAAAAGCAATGCATTCGTTTTAGTAATTAGTGATATTTCCTTTAGATCTTATTAATAAATATAGATAGCCTTACTAAGCGTATCAACACGGTGTATTCAATTTTATAAATAAACAATAGTGCCGCGAAAAACCCATTCGTCAAACTCACTTTTGGAAATCAATTATATGTAAAAGCAAATCCATATTCGTCGAATAACCAAGCAGAAAAATCTTAAACAATGGGAGGCACTGCGAGATTATCGCTCAATTTTCCAATAACGGCCTGTCAGAATAGCTCGTGTAAAGGCCGTGTTACATAAAGCTGAAGCTGGCATTCCAGACACTGGCAGGCTTTCTGTGCGAAAACGATATAGGCTTGTAACTGTTATGGATGTTTCTTCAGGCGCTTTGTAAAGTTCCATGACAGCCACGGGATTCTCCCTGCCTCTCACGTTTCTAGGCAACGTGTACAAACTTAAAGGCTTGCGTTTTCTCGCTATGCGACTAGTAACCCCTCGTTCTTCATTATATTAGTTCGCACTCGCCTATTCCGACATGCTTTTGTTCGTGCTACAGGCATGTGTATCGTAAGCTTAATCCACGGCCCATCGCTCGTCCTATCAATCTTGGTATCCAAGTAGATGTGCCCACAGCCCGCAGGTAGGTACGAGGCGATGCGCCGACGTCATGTTCCCTTAATGACGACTGATGGATCCCCGCTTATAAGGATAGGATTACCTAAATCCGCCAACTTCGCTCCGCAACTAAATCAGTTACGTTGATCTTTTAAGATATATTGGGAGTGGCGGGCACACCGTTATAAGAAGATAAAAGATATGTAAGATCAAGATGAGTTGCCGTTTTTATGAGGAAATTGTAAACAGATGCGACGACTTCAATTATTTATGTGGATTTAATGGAGTTTGGGTTGGGTACTGAAATTGTTTTGGGCATGGCTAGGGTATGGCTAGAGAGTAAATATTATTGTTCTACGCTTAGTGCACGTCTGCGGGAGACGCCAAGCATCTCGGATGTTTTAAGACGAACCTGACGACGACGCTTCGTTGGAAATTTGTCCAACGGTTTCGAGGTAATCGAATATAAACAATCAACAAGCCCGTCTCGCTCCCAACGACCATGTATATTATAGTCGTTCCTTTGTTCGAACATAGCTCTACATGTACTAAAGCGCGCTCGTAACTTCTTATTGAATCAGCTTTCGAATCCTACAAAAAACTGCCACAAGGTTCAAACTCCACGGGGAAAATTGCGGTGACTATTTTATCTTTCGCGAGCTCTCGACGCGAAAGTACGATTATGCTCAACTGGCTTTTATTCGTATTATCCTTTGTTCAACTGGATAAAAGAGCATAGCCGAAACGTTTTCCAAAAAGGCGCCTCAAATAAATTAGGACGCACTTTTAAGCCGGCGCCGTGTTTACACGCCAGCCTCCTGCAAAAATAGAGACAACGCAAAATAAGCAGACCGATACACAACGAGAAAAAAACAATTTGCACGACGATCGGCGAGCGACGACAACGTCGCATAAAAGAATAATAACGCGGATTGTGCGAGGAACACAATTTAAATGGCGACAATCGGAGGAGCAAATTGAGGAGCGAGGCGGTCGGACGCCGGCGCCGCGGGCGGCCGGCCCCGAGACTACAATGGCGCTTCACCTCGGAAAACCCATTATGAGAACGTCAGTCGGCAAGTGAGAAAGAAGTCAAAACTTCGCCGACAAACATGGAACTATTTACTGCTTCCACATTCGGCGACGTGTGCTGCGAACTTCGGTGCAATTTGTTAACCCTTTATCGCGAGTGCAGAGTCGAGCACGCAGGGGTGCGTCGCCTGTGACGCCGTGATGCGAGCACAGGTAACTTGGCCCTGCGCCAAAGATCTGTTTTCCTGTTGTTGGTGAACAAACTCACAGATCAGTTTTTATCGCGCGAAAGGCCTTTATAGTCGACCGATAGGGGGCGCCTCGACCGAAATGTTTTCGCGACGCCGTCGAACACAAATATTATCGAATGGTTTTATGTATCGGAAGCATTACACGCTAAAAACTTTGGCACTCGACTTTCGTTATGGACACACTTAAAAACTGTATATAATTTAAAACTGTCACTTTATTCCGGCGTGAAATAATGGGTAAAGTTTTGTCTTTATCTGCGAATCGAGATTCGATCGAGAATGTCTGGGACGGCTGGAGGATGTTTGCTTGTCAGTTAAATGGGATAATTTGTCAAAGGTTCTTTGAGGAGCATTTTTTGTGAGCACCTTTTGTACGTTTGACAGGCGTCACGTCGAGTAAACATGTGTCATCGCATGTCGACATGAGGGCTGCTCAAAGGTCGTCCCTGTAGGCAGGAAATTGTCTGCAGCGCTCAAACGTAGGCCTTTTCTCATTTGCTGTGACGTGATTCAAGTTCTAAGTAAACACAGTTCAAAAAATAATCATTACTAGGAAATCGTGGCAAAAACTTGACGGATAAATAACTTTCTCCTCTTCACCAAACTTAGAAAAAGATATTTTTTTCCCTTTTATCAATTTTATATCATCTTAACATGTTTTTCCATTCTTCGAAATAATATCAATAAATCGGGAAGAAATAAGTACTCTCATGACAAATATACTGAGATATCAAAAGTTTCTTTGAGAGGGTGCCAAGAAGAACTTTGTAATCAATGCCCCACGGGGCCAGGTACGGGTTTATGTATTGAAAATATTCAAAGTAAATGTACTTATTTAGACGCGAAAGTTGTAACGATTTTGTTTTGTTGCCGAATGTTTGTTGCATAAAGTTTATTTTTGGTTTGAATTCCTTCTATTTTTAAGGCAAGTAAGTACATTTTTCAAAATTAACACAGTCTTTGAATCGTCATCAATATAGTTACGCCTCCGTAACGATATTGACAACCTTTGGGAACTTTGTCACCAAAATTGGCTAATGCTGTAATTTTACTAAGTACCTATTTTAACCTATTTAATTGAGATTTAAAATCTACATGTAGCTTTAGCTTTAGGGATCAATAATTTTGAAATACATCTACTAGTACTTTCTAAATATTTTTTTAAGAGAACCTGCGTATATTAGATAGTATTCACTATAAAACTAAGCCATGTTGGCTGAGTGGGAAGTACCATGACTTTCAATCCGAAGGAATATTGGCTGTGAGAAGATGGGTATTTAAATAAAAAAAATATAAAGGTATGCGCTTAATGCACGAGCTTAAGAGGTAAAGAAAAACCTCGTAAGGAAACTAGTTAATATTTTTATAAGCGGCGATGGGTTTGTAACCTGTCACATAATATGGAATGCTAGCCGCTGAAATATCTAATGTTTGGACGTGCTTCTCATCATAAGATATCTTCAAGGATCTTAGCTCCTGGACATCTGAGATGATGTCAACCGTATTTAACTGGGGATTAAAGTCGTGATCCTATTTAATTTCTTTTTTTAGGGTTTTGTGTCTACAAGAAACCCTTAAAGTTTCGCCATGTCCGTCCGTCCGACCGTCTGTCTGTCCGCAGCTGTCAGCAGTTCAGAGACGCTTAGTGCTAGAAAGCTGTAATTTGACATGTATATACATAATATTAGTAATGTCAACAAAGTCGTAGAATAAAATCTTAAAAAAATCTTTTTTTTTAGGGTACATCTTGCGTACCCCATGGTGTGGGGTATCGTTAGATAGGTCTTTAAAAAGTATAGAGGGTTTGTAAAAAAACACTTTTCGATTAAGAGATCCGTTTGAGAAATACTAAGCTTTAAAGTGCAAAATTTTGTCAGAGTCAAGTGTCCCCCCCCCCCTACCAGCTAAACAATTAGTTTTGGAGGTGTTAAAAAATTCTAGGTAGTAGTACATATTATAACGAATTTAAAAGGAAAACTATCACGGCTAAGTAGGCTTTACAAGTTTACGAGTAAGAATCGACCAACTAAGAAAGTATATTTTATAAGTTGCTCAACGATTACTCGTAAACTAGAAGTAAACTTTTTATTACAAATATCGTTGAAAATTACTTATTTAACGTTGTGTGTGTGTAAACTACGAAACCCTACATTGCGCGAGTCCGACTCGCACTTGGCCGGTTTTTTCAGAAATCTGTATCATGATCGGAATTGTTCAAACAAAACCCAAGAAATGATTATACCCACGTTCCATTTAAATCTAATAGCCAAGTTTGCTAAACTCCAAACTCAATATTATTACATAGCATGCTCGGAATCTTTCATTTGAAAGTTGTTCGTTGCAGTAAGTTCCCAGTTCCGAGTGATGTTCGAGATGAATTCTCCAGTATAAATAACAGTCGATCTATCGAGTTTTGATTGTTTGTTTAGGATCTATTATGTGCATTGTTAATACTAGTACGACCTGCGATATAGGGATTACTACATGATTATTTTTATGTGGACAAATAAACAATAATCAAAAATGCTACATAAATATAACTCGGTTAAAGTTACGCACATAAGGAAAGAATGTCGCACAATTAGTTGGAATGTATATTAACAAAGAATTAGTTAACAGACTATTTTTTTATAATAAACTCTGTAGTTAAGCCATTTTTTAACTATGTCTATAGTTGATATTCAAAGAGTTTATAAAACTTTTTAGAGTATTCTAAAAACAAGCCTAAAATAATAAAGAAGAAAAAATTATAATGTGATTTTCATGGCAAAGTTTCGTACTCTTTACATTTTATTTCAAACTGTGTTAAAGTACCGGTTCGTATTAACCCACTCGCACGATCTCAGTCACTTCAAGCTGACTGCACAGTCGCAATTTTTCATTCGATCTCCATTGACCCCCCGTAGCGAGTGGTGGCCCCTGCCGTCCCGACCGAACCGACCGAACTGATAACAACTCCAATGAAATACACCAACTCCCTGTGACGCGCTTATCTCTGGGGAATTTGTTCCCACTTTGAAATATCGTCCAATTTTTTGACATTCGAAAACATTCACCCGTAAAAATAAGGAAAACGACCAAGAGAGGCTTTCTAATTTGTCAACGTTATTGAATACATTAATTTTGATTATTGGCGCTTTGATTGGAGCTCAAGATGGCGTGGAGATGGTTAGAATTTAATTTCGTCTCAAAGAGCTTGATTACTCGTAAATGACGGAAAATATTACCAAAGATAATAATTGCGTTCTTTTTTTGAGCCTCTCAATTGAAATGGTCATACCTAAAAGCCGCTAGTACACGGCATCTACGTTTACCATGAAAGCATCCTTTTAATATTTAAAACATCGGCGTATCACTTAAAATAATAAGGATTTTGCTACTGAGATTACCAAGTAACCCTCTGGAGCATAATTAATGCTATGCCGTGAATATTAGCTTTTCAATTATCTGCTTTAAGTACCTTAAAATGGGCTCTCCAGTTTCAGAGAGGTTGGTGGGGTATTCTTTTGTACACACGTAAGTAGCTACGAGTAGTAGCGAAAAGGCTCTCACGGTGGAGGGTTATTCTTTACACCTGTAACTAGTTGCAAGACGATAGCTAATTAAATCTAGGCCCGGGGGACTCAGTAGTGGATCTATTACATAAGCGTAGGTAATTAGTTTTGTTGAGCTTCGCGTAGATTGCAAAGATATAGAGGTGAGAGTGAAATTGGGTTCCTCCAGTTTAGTAGTTAAGATTTACAACAAGTCGTGATAAAATAGTATTTTACTATTGCAAATATATTGTTTTTACCGTTATGTACTTGTACTCGTAAGTAAACGGCGCCGATATTTTGCAAGCTCCTATATAAGCTCCTCCACAAATATTTAATGAAAGTGCACCATTTTTTTTGTGCCTACAACGTGTCATACTCGTAAAGCAGTCGTCTTCTGAAAGAGTGTCCAATATGCATTCACGTTTTTAAATTTCGCTATCAATTTCAAACGGCATCCTAAACGGACAAAGCACCTTTTTGAAAAAAGCCGGCATTCATGGCGACATCTCACCGTCATTCGACAGCGAGCGTGAACCTTCTTTGCAAAGACAAAAGACTGTCGCATTGCAAAAGTTTGTTAGGCGAGTTCAGCTCCTCTTTGTTTCACAATCAAGTTACATTAGAACAACGAGGCCATTTGGAAGTCTCGAACAATGGCCATGGAAGTCGTTTTAAACATTCGTTCGAGTTAGCGTGTAGCTATTTTACGCACGATTGGCGTCCATAAAGCGATAGACTGGCTCAGTGGGACGACGTCTTTATGCGTGTACGGCGCCCCTTATACGTTTAAGTTATCGAAAATTGCGAGGTTTGAATCGTGCCCTTTGTGCTTGTACGAGTATTTATGGAAGACTTCGACAGTTCCGTTCGACGTTATGAGGTCGATACTGAGTTTTTCAGGAACGCGTACGAGAAAATAGACAGTGTGCAGTTGGATCACATATTCGGTATTAAGGGCTAGAGCCAACACGCACAATCCTAAAACTTATTTATAGTACCTACTCACACTTATCTACGTATTATTATATAAGTAATGGTGTATTGTTACGTTTATTATTCGATCAAAAGTTGAAAGTTTAAGCAATGGCCAAGATATTTATTCGATTTCAATAAAATCCAATTATACCTGTAACTTCGAAAACAAAATTTCCTCGCGGTCGGAACTCAAATTATTCGTTAACAACCATAATTTAATTATTTCACATTCACGAAGATGAAACAAGCCGGTAATTTGTATTATAATTTAATTTTGGTTCCGTAATTGACGTATGATTCTGATGTATTATTTATGTGAACTATTTTTCTGAAAATATTGCATTGTGGTTTCTTTGTAAAATTATTTCGCTTTCCATAAACATTATAAAAAAAAATATATATATTTTCTGCAGCTTTCTTTAATCTATATATACAAAAGGTAATGTCCCGACCGATATATTTAAATATTAAAACTCTTGCGTTACTGACAGACTGACTGACCTATCAAAGCACAGCCTAAACCACTGGACCTTTAGTGTGTACTAACAAAATAATTTCCGAAATTCAATCCATAAGAAGGTCTGCCTTCTGCTGTCTACCATCTTATGGGTTGAAGGGCTAAAATCTTTACTTATAAAAAATGTCGCTTAAAATTATGTTATTCAGCAAATACATCAAGTGGACAACCACAAAGGAAAATTAATATAAAAATATTGAATTATTGAAAAATTGAATCACCAAAGCGATCTAAAAGTATTCCATAAAAAAAAATATACTGCTGACATACTCGTAGTAGGGTTAGCTCCTAACTATTCTTAGTCCCATTAAACTAAACCATGTTACAGTGTCGACAGTAGGCAAACTTTGGAGCATTAAATTTTATTATAATCCAAATAGCATTAGCTTGATTAGAATTTACTGTTGAGCGCAGTTGGGGTCCAATAAAGATGATTACGCTCCTCATTTGTTGTACATTTTGTGATAGTTTATAGCCTACATTCAGTCACCACGTACTTCAATATTTTGTATTAGTTATTGCTTTAGTTATGTTCAATGCTGGTGGATATTGATTGAGCAATATTTTATAGCTTTGTTTTGACGTGGACTTGTTTGCTCCCTAGTTACTATCTTTACACCTCAATCTATTTAGGGTTGGCAGGAATAGTAAAATATTGTCACAATAAGTGTTTAAAAATGGTGCATTTCCAAGTCAAACACGGTGGCGGAGTTCTTAGGATTTCGATTTGACTAAGTTATAGTTAGAGCTGATAAGAGCTAGCGATTACCCTGTACAAAGAGTTTAGCGCTAAGCGCTGCTCTAGCTAGTTGATTTATACAAACTATAGATTAGGACTAGACACTATTGTACTAACATTTTATTCCCCATGTAGGTACAGTAGCCGTCCTCTAAGATCTCCAAGCGCTCAGATCCTTAAAGATGTCTAAAGTCAAAAGCACGTCTAAACATTACATTTGGCACATGCCCACATCTTGCAGTAGTTAGTTCCATACTTTCCCATCGCCGGCCCCGCTTATAAAAACAATAACTAGTTTTCTCACGATGTCTTCCTTTACCGTTACGAGTAGATACGTGTTAATGCGAATAACAATTTTACGGCTGGGATTTAAACACACGACCTTGGAAATGAAAGTCGAGGTAACTACCGCCCACTCAGCTAGTAGTACATAACGGTGCTGGCATGATAACGCGATAAATATCTATGGATTCTTAGTTCAATTATCAAATTAGAAATAGCGTTGGTAACCCTATTTATAAAATGAATTAGATTCTTCATTACAGGTTGATGGATAAAGGTGTCCGCGCAATAAGGAAGGCAGACGTTTGCGATAACCACGCGGTCACGCGAGCTATGTGGCTTTGTAGCGTGTTCGTAGCGACGTAGACATTCGTAGCATCGCGTAGCTCTTCGTAGCTAATTCTAATTTGTACCTAAGCTTGCTTTCATTTCAAGAAACTCATCACTGCTACAGGTTTTTAAAACATTAAAAGATGAGTAAAGGTTATTACGTTAAAATATATTTGTGTGTAGAAGGAAAACATCGCGAGGAAACCAGTTAGTATTTTTATAAATAGCGATGGGCTTGCAACCTGTCATGAATGGAATGCTACTGCAAAATGTGGACATGTGCCAAATTAATGTTGACTAATTTTTTTCAGATATCTTTTATGATCTAACTAAGCGCTTGGAGATCTGAGACCGTACTTGGGGATTACAACCGTGATCCTATTTCATATTAACATATGTATGGCTTATTCCAAGAAAAGTATGGTATTGCAGGTAGCATGTTCTTATAAAATTCGAGTAACAAGCTCAGCTTGTACCATGACTTCAGTCGTTTAGTTAAATACCACTCAACGCTGAGCGATTCATAATTCAGTTTTACTTAAGTTTGATGAGCTTTTACGTTCATATTTTATTCAAGGGAAAATTACGTAGAACGTATCACGGCTTATTTATGAATCACGGAACGCTCGCATGTTTATAAATTATTTAAATGATATGAACGATATTTAGCGATAGAATGAGATACACCGATGTCTTTGAAATATTCAAAATTAGTTCGTATACAGTAAAAAATAAACAACCAAAGTGTTTGTATAGAAGTTATTGAAATCCGTTCAGTATTAACATAAAAACAATAAAAAAAAAAAACTATAACCAAAGAATCTCTATTCAGAATATCGGGCGATGGACATAAATTGCCTACTCTAAATGATGTAAAAAAAGTGGTAAGGTTATATAAACGAGCTGTTGAAACTCATCCTCACCCCGCAAGTGTAAACACTCACAAAATCAACAAACAAGAGCGAAAAATCGATTGCGACCTTAATCGCGATATTAAACGGGGCATAAAAGATAAGGCGATCCGCACACGTGCCTACACGTGAGCATCTTAGTGCCTTAAGGGGCTCTTTGGCCTCTTTATAACAAGTTTGCAACCGCGCGGGGCACACACATCGCCCTTATGAAGGTAGTGAAAAGATACGGCGGCGTGAGGCGCGCGGACAGAATACGAATGCTCCGAATCGAACCGACTATTCGGATCGGACCGAGTTATAGCACAACTCCAGCTTTTTAATATTGAGTGTTTTTATGGAAATTTTAGTGGGGTTTTACGATATAGCCGCGGTTGCGAGAATGTCGATGCTCTTTAAGGTCTATAAGGGCATTTGTGCAGACAGCACGTAGGGTATTATCGTTGACGTTAACCCGGATTATTTAGGTAAAGTTGATAGTGGAAAATTCTATCTAGTGCTTAGCTTTTCCGTATATATTTTTATATTGCAAAATAAGTACGTACTTTTTCACGAAAATGTAATAGAGTTTTCTTCGTGTTTAATTTCAGAATTCTTAGAATCTAAATAAAAAAAACATGGATTTCAAACATGGTTTTCAACCATGTTTTTTTATTTTTTAGATTCTACTTCACCAAAAAAAAATCCCCAATAAAATATCGATAAAATAATTTCCTCTCTATTATCGATATAGCAGGCGTTAATAACGATAGACTCTAAGGAACCTTCGGGGTTAAGTTCGTATTAGGAGGCCTGCCCCGGCCGATAAGGCTGCTAATTGTCCCGAATAGATACGAGAATGAAGTGCGAACTTTTGTTTTATACGCCTTTTTGGTGATTCGTTTTATTTATACGCCTCTTTGCCGATAATGGCCGGTCTTTGAAAAAGTTAGGGGCTAGTCAAATTTTAATGAGACTTCGGAAAAGTGATATATTTTTTGTGAAATATTTTTCCTATTCGTTATAATATATAAAATATTTATTTTGAGCCTTGTATCAAACTACCTTAAAAACAAAACATAAATAGCAGTAGGTAAAATCTAAAATCGGTCACTACCCAGCTCCAACTCCCTTGACGATGTATGACGTCATAATTATTATAATTATTGCTGCTGCATTACTTTCCTCCATCATATTTTTTAAAACCGCAACGACGTAATAACATACTTATCAAAATTACAATATCCGCATCAAGACATATACGTCTCAACTAATAATAAGCCCCTCTTTCTCAACCCTTCCCTTGCAAACCCTGTAAGCTAATTATGAAAGCATTTCTACGGCAAATAGATTGGAAGTCGCATTACAACTCGAACATCGTTTAGATAGTGTTACGAGTACCCGCTGATAAAGCGCGCGTAGACTAAGCAGTTAATAGCTTACGATAAATACTCTGCGACTTATTAATAAGCGAATAGCGGGAATATCAAAAAGTGAAAACATGATTTTCATAATTACTGTTTTAGGTTAAAATGTGTTTTCAACCGACGAAAAATTGGGTTTTCAATTCAGATATATATTTTTATATTAAACAACCAAATCATAAATTCATTTTTTTTTGGTATAATCGATCAACATAAAATTGACTGAACATCTGGTTTCAGTTTTTGGGAGTAGTCTTAATACACCCTGTTTTATCCATAGAGTTGTTACATACCTTACCTGTTTTTTATTTTACAACACAAATATTGTTTTGCCCTCGCTGTGTCTGCCAACTTGCGCCTGAATTCGCGACGTTCGCACGGCACGCAATACACCTATTTTTTAGCCTCTCGCGACGGCCATTCACAATTGCTGCCTTAAATTTTGATAACAAAAATAAGAAACAATACTAAGCTCCACGATTTAGAAGCCTTGTTGGGGGACTGGGACCGTCGCACGAAATGTGACGTCATTTCTCTTCTGTTGCAGTTATTATAGTTTGCGAGGTTCTAAAATAGGCTTATGAGAGAAATAAGGCTTTCTTCTTGTTTTGTCTATTGTTGGTGTGTATACATTGCGAAACATGCCTTTAGAATTATTTTTGAAAAGTTTATTAACTCCACAAAAGTTTTCTTTGGTGGTGTGGTGGGCAAAAGCCCGACGGAGGCGCAAGAAATGCGGGTTCGATCGGTTTTACGTCAAAATTGATAGAAATAATCTGAAACCTGAAAATATTATCTTGGCGTGTTCTTATTAGGCAAAAATGTATTAGTTAATCCTTTTTCAAAATAACACCTTTATAAGTCAAGTAAATTTAATTTAGATATTAATAGCTCGCGAGCAAAGCCGCAGGTGAAATCTAGTTTTAATCTGGACTAGTTATCATTTGCGAAACGAATTATTCATTCTATATAAAAAAAATGCCATATATAAATGAAATATCCAACGTACAGTGATAAATTCATAATGACCCTTTCTACTTTTCAGCGCAAATATTAGCGATGATGCAGAGTTCATGATTTGCATATTATTGGAGCTATTAATAACGAAGCTGCCGACTGTTCGCAGATTAAACTAGATTCGAACTTGCTTCTGTGGCTGGTGCCACACGGCTGGCGAGCACTGGCAAAACATTAGTTTTGCACTAGTTATTGTTTCACTGAAACACCCAAATGTCGGCCAAACGGTTGACGGTTATACATACATTTGAATCTAACAACAATGGGTGTCTGCCGTATGGCATCGACTTTAGTATTATAGCAAATAGTGTTATAAATTATTCTTAAAAGCTAGTAAAAGCCACTTAATTTTGTTTGCAGTGTGTCATGAATCATTTTATGAACTCAGTAAAATTATATTGCACATGGAATTTAAACTGACAAGTTTGCACCAGGTTTAAATCATGATCATGAATAAACCAGCTCATCAATGCATATTATAATTTTACTATGGGAGACTATCTTGGCATCTTTGTTATACAAGAACACATCTTATCTGAGTTGTCTTCTATACGTTACAGGGTGTCCAGGGTGCGTTGATAAATCAGTCAGTCAGTCAATAACGTAAGAGTTTTATTTATTTCGATTTTATTTAGGTGTCGGATTTGGGAATATATTAGTGGTAGCAAAATCTCAGTTTTAAAATTCTAGGGTAATGAAGGGTCACTTGAGGAACCGTAATAACGCGATCCCTGTTAAGGTATTTAGAGATGTTCCTTTAGTAACTTTAATGGGGCAAATTCAGGGAAGTCTGCACTGGGTTTGGGTGTCAAACACCCTCGTTAGATACGATTATATAGAGATTTTGGATATCATTAGATTTCAAACAATTATTATGCTTCTTATTTTTACTAGACATGAGTAAAAAAATAACAAATTAAAAATATGTATGTATATCAGCGAAGTGCGATTGAGGCGTAATTCTATTTTATTCAGTTACTAATTACTATAATACTGACGGAAAATCAACAGTTTTCTGTAATCTATTATGTGTAATAAATTATATTTTTTGAGGGTGTTCCTCTTACTAGAGTCTGATTAGTATACCTACACTCAATTTTATACTACCTACCTCACCTCGTTTTCGCGAGAAACGCATGTGACAGACAGAGGCAAGAGTGATCTTATAGGGATCCGTTTATTTTTCCCTAACTCTAACTTAAAAACACCCTATGAGGGGCTCATTATTAAGAAAATGTGTCAGAATCAAATAACATGTAATAACTCCAGTACTATACATTACTACTCAGTATAAATTAATAAAGTCAGTAATTATAATTTTGTATGATTGGGTAACCAATACCCGACTGTCTCACGCTCCGTCAGAAACTAACGAGCTTAGAGAATGTTGTAACACCGCTAAGGTGCTACAAAATTATTTTTTACTAGCCGACCCGTGACAGACTTTGTCCTGCCCAAATTTCAATAGTCGCATAGATAAAAACACTTTCAGGAAACTACAAATGTTTTCCCTATAAACCTTGTCCTGATAAAATAAATTACGAATTTTGGTAGAATGCGTTTCATTCAGTAGTCAAAACTAAAGACAGATTTTTGAAAAAATAAATTTTATTACGAATTTTGGTAGAATGCTATGACAACTCAATGTTATCGGTCTAAGATGTCTAATTTTTTGCACATCAGCGCCATCTTTACCAAAATCATCCTTTTTGCATTTTTTTATCATTTAGGGTTTGTTTTTCGGATTTTAAGTTTCCCCTTTATTTATTCAGATTTGTTATCTACATACTACAGCAAATTTCATCTTATTCCGTTTTGTCGTTTATTTTTGACTAGCAGTCCGCCCCGGCTCCGCACGAGAGTAACGTATTATAACGATTTTATGGGTATTTTTTTACCCAAGGTGGTTACATTATCGATGTTTTAATAGGGATCCCTATTTTTTTCATACAATAAATATAGGCTATGTTACTCAGAGATAATGTAGCATTATAATGGTAAATGATTTTTTGAAATCGATCCAGTTGTTTTTGGATTTATTCCATACAAATATACAAAACATCTTTCCTCATAATAACATTAGTACCTATAGATTATTACACTCATATTATTTTGCTTTTTATTCACATGTTGGGTTACATTATGGAAGTTTTCATATGGATCCCTAATAGTTAGACATATGGTATTGCTAACTTATTTGTAGATATTGATGTCCTCTTTAAAACTGTAGTACATTTCTTTGCTCTATTGTCAATAATTTTTGCAGCGTACGCGATATAAGGTTTTTTTTGCTTTTGATTCACACGTTGGGTTACGTTATCGAAGTTTTCATACGGATCCCTAATAGTTAAACATATGGTATTGTTGACTTATTTGTAGATATTGATGTCCTCTTTAAAACTGTAGTACATCACTTTGCTCTATTGTCAATAAATTCCGCAGCATACGCGATATAAAGATTTTTTTGGATTTTTTATCACACGCTGGGTTACATTATCGAAGTTTTCATCCGGATCCCTAATAGTTAGACATATAGTATTGTTGACTTATTTGTAGATATTGATGTCATCTTTAAAAATGTAGAACATTACTTTGCTCTATTGTCAACAATTTCCAAAACATTAGTTTTGCACTAGTTATTGTTTCACTGAAACACCCAAATGTCGGCCAAACGGTTGACGGTTATACATACATTTGAATCTAACAACAATGGGTGTCTGCCGTATGGCATCGACTTTAGTATTATAGCAAATAGTGTTATAAATTATTCTTAAAAGCTAGTAAAAGCCACTTAATTTTGTTTGCAGTGTGTCATGAATCATTTTATGAACTCAGTAAAATTATATTGCACATGGAATTTAAACTGACAAGTTTGCACCAGGTTTAAATCATGATCATGAATAAACCAGCTCATCAATGCATATTATAATTTTACTATGGGAGACTATCTTGGCATCTTTGTTATACAAGAACACATCTTATCTGAGTTGTCTTCTATACGTTACAGGGTGTCCAGGGTGCGTTGATAAATCAGTCAGTCAGTCAATAACGTAAGAGTTTTATTTATTTCGATTTTATTTAGGTGTCGGATTTGGGAATATATTAGTGGTAGCAAAATCTCAGTTTTAAAATTCTAGGGTAATGAAGGGTCACTTGAGGAACCGTAATAACGCGATCCCTGTTAAGGTATTTAGAGATGTTCCTTTAGTAACTTTAATGGGGCAAATTCAGGGAAGTCTGCACTGGGTTTGGGTGTCAAACACCCTCGTTAGATACGATTATATAGAGATTTTGGATATCATTAGATTTCAAACAATTATTATGCTTCTTATTTTTACTAGACATGAGTAAAAAAATAACAAATTAAAAATATGTATGTATATCAGCGAAGTGCGATTGAGGCGTAATTCTATTTTATTCAGTTACTAATTACTATAATACTGACGGAAAATCAACAGTTTTCTGTAATCTATTATGTGTAATAAATTATATTTTTTGAGGGTGTTCCTCTTACTAGAGTCTGATTAGTATACCTACACTCAATTTTATACTACCTACCTCACCTCGTTTTCGCGAGAAACGCATGTGACAGACAGAGGCAAGAGTGATCTTATAGGGATCCGTTTATTTTTCCCTAACTCTAACTTAAAAACACCCTATGAGGGGCTCATTATTAAGAAAATGTGTCAGAATCAAATAACATGTAATAACTCCAGTACTATACATTACTACTCAGTATAAATTAATAAAGTCAGTAATTATAATTTTGTATGATTGGGTAACCAATACCCGACTGTCTCACGCTCCGTCAGAAACTAACGAGCTTAGAGAATGTTGTAACACCGCTAAGGTGCTACAAAATTATTTTTTACTAGCCGACCCGTGACAGACTTTGTCCTGCCCAAATTTCAATAGTCGCATAGATAAAAACACTTTCAGGAAACTACAAATGTTTTCCCTATAAACCTTGTCCTGATAAAATAAATTACGAATTTTGGTAGAATGCGTTTCATTCAGTAGTCAAAACTAAAGACAGATTTTTGAAAAAATAAATTTTATTACGAATTTTGGTAGAATGCTATGACAACTCAATGTTATCGGTCTAAGATGTCTAATTTTTTGCACATCAGCGCCATCTTTACCAAAATCATCCTTTTTGCATTTTTTTATCATTTAGGGTTTGTTTTTCGGATTTTAAGTTTCCCCTTTATTTATTCAGATTTGTTATCTACATACTACAGCAAATTTCATCTTATTCCGTTTTGTCGTTTATTTTTGACTAGCAGTCCGCCCCGGCTCCGCACGAGAGTAACGTATTATAACGATTTTATGGGTATTTTTTTACCCAAGGTGGTTACATTATCGATGTTTTAATAGGGATCCCTATTTTTTTCATACAATAAATATAGGCTATGTTACTCAGAGATAATGTAGCATTATAATGGTAAATGATTTTTTGAAATCGATCCAGTTGTTTTTGGATTTATTCCATACAAATATACAAAACATCTTTCCTCATAATAACATTAGTACCTATAGATTATTACACTCATATTATTTTGCTTTTTATTCACATGTTGGGTTACATTATGGAAGTTTTCATATGGATCCCTAATAGTTAGACATATGGTATTGCTAACTTATTTGTAGATATTGATGTCCTCTTTAAAACTGTAGTACATTTCTTTGCTCTATTGTCAATAATTTTTGCAGCGTACGCGATATAAGGTTTTTTTTGCTTTTGATTCACACGTTGGGTTACGTTATCGAAGTTTTCATACGGATCCCTAATAGTTAAACATATGGTATTGTTGACTTATTTGTAGATATTGATGTCCTCTTTAAAACTGTAGTACATCACTTTGCTCTATTGTCAATAAATTCCGCAGCATACGCGATATAAAGATTTTTTTGGATTTTTTATCACACGCTGGGTTACATTATCGAAGTTTTCATCCGGATCCCTAATAGTTAGACATATAGTATTGTTGACTTATTTGTAGATATTGATGTCATCTTTAAAAATGTAGAACATTACTTTGCTCTATTGTCAACAATTTCCGCAGCGTACGCGATATAAGGATTTTTTTTGGATTCTTTTTCACACCTTGGGTTACATTATCGAAGTTTTCATACGGATCCCTAACGTTTTTGAAAATATTCTATAGCCTATGTTCATCAGGGATAACGTAGGATTCTAATGGTAAAAGAATTTTTCAAATCGGTCCAGTAGTTTCGGAGCCTATTCGATGCAAACAAACAAACAAACAAACAAACTAACAATCAAATCTTTCCTCTTTATAATATTAGTATAGATTAGGGAACAAGCATAGCAGCCTTATTACAAGCTTTCGCATTTATAATATTATTAGGATTTAAATATAATTTTCTACAGTCAGCATTGGTAGACCAATATAATTATTTAATCGTAGTTTTGTAACTACATTTTATTATACTTGTATGACAAAAAGTCAACTGTAGACGTAGAAATTACGAAACTTATAGATTTATTCACTGCAATTTTAAAAAGGTGAGCAGTGTACAGCAACCTTGCTGCTGTCGGAGCTATTGCGATGAGTGGTAGTCGACGAGCGTAAAAATAATGGGCGGGAATCGGCCGAGCATCCGCCAAGTGGTCCGACTGTTCCATGCTCACTGAGCTATGTGTATTATTATACTTTATTAACGTCTGAAACATGACCATGATAAAATCAAGTCATAAAAAAAATTATAATGCGCATTTAACATGTGCTCAAAATGGATAAGGAAAACATAACGAGAAAACACGTTTAGTTCCATTCTTAAAAGTGATAATGAAAAACATCTTAAAATCCTAGACAGTTATTAACCAAATTAACTTTGAATCAAAACTTAAACCTTCTTAACTGATTTTGCCGAGATTTAGATTTTTACAACGAATATTTATTATTATTATATACTTATACTTATTATTATATCGAATAGGTATTTACGAGTAACATAATATTATAATTGCACCTAGATTATGCACAAAACTATGCCCAGTAAAATTGTTGCTAAAAATAATATTCTAAGTGTATAATTATTATGTACTTATTTATGATAAAAGCAATTGTTTAAGTAGTTACCAGAACGTAATTTATCAAACGCTTAGGTTTTTTATATCAAGGGATATTGTCGGCCTTTCATGAACAGTAGGTAGCACCGCTCACAAACATAAGTAGATAAACAAGTAGCAAAAGGAAGGTAAAACATTTTTCCATATAGGATATTTTGGAACGTACATCGGTGAAAACGTTTTGAAGTGACGCAATATAAGCCACTGAAACCCCTATGTTTAAATAAGCCGACATCAAAGGTAGCACGAAATATTGGTTCCTATCGGACTCAATGAAACAATTTTTCCTTATATTCGCTTTTATTTATATCAAATAAGAAATAGGCAGTCGTACAGTGTCGCATTTTATAGTGATGGGAAAACGATAAAACGTCAAATTGCATCGAAATAACTCTACATTACACCAGTCTGCATAAAACGTACGAGTATTTTATACGCACCTATAAAACTCATAAAAATTACCGTTTTCAACTGAAGTACCTACGTTTTCACGAGAAAAATAATCACGATTAAATCACAACACTACGACGAAATAAGTACTTAGGGAAAAAAATGTCAAGCGATAAAATCTTTTCATCTCGCAAATGCAGCTATTCAAGCACGGAGTGCGACTACAGTCGTTTAAGTAAAACAAGCTACAGTTGCGACTCAAATCACAAAGTGAGTTTACGTAGCTCCTTTTTTAGCTATCATTTTAAGCGTTCGGCTCAGGTGAGGGGCACGCTGATAGCTGTTTCATCTAAACTCGCGCTTATCTTGACTCGGATCGAATCACTTCAATCGTGTCGACTTGAGTTTCGCGTATCGATCACGGCCCGCGCCCTATCATCATTAAAAAAATATAGCTTCTAAAACAATGAAAGCAAACATGAAACTTCACTTTATTACTTCGTTTGCAACAGACTTTAATTAATTAGTGTAAGTGCCGGTGAGTCTCAAGAGATTGGTCATTAATTAAACGGGTCTTTGGCTATCGATCTACGGCAAACAATACACTTTATTACTTTTATTACCCATTTCATTCGCTGTCTACCCGTTCCCGCGCCGTTGCGGTTGCTTTTTACTATTAATGAGCGCCGAGTGCCGAACTAGTAATGGGGAAAATGTAGTTTCTTATTTCACATTATGTGGTGCTTATTGCCCGCGAGGAAAGTCGAGTTCTCGTTGAAAAATAAAATTGATCGCGTTGCTGTTTTTAAAAGAAATGTAGGTATACCTACGAGCGGTGATGGTACTTATTTTTTTATCGATATCGATATTTTTATAGTTGAGTGCATACCTACAGCGAATATTTTACCATTCATTTAGGCAATGGAAATAAAATCACTGAGGTGAATTTTACGATTAGTAGGCATCTATAAAATGAAGACACTTTTATGAAAAACGAGCCTGGCACTCGTAAAGAATTAATTTCAATTCATAATGAAATCATTCCTTTGTAAAAAAATATATTTCAAGCAGTTGTAATTAAAATATTCCAAAATCAATGATAATATGATTGTAACGAGAGAGAAATTGAAAAACCAATAAAATTCAGTAACGTTATTCGTGGAATTAATTTTATATCATTTTAATTTAACGACATTGAGTTTAAATATTCATTTGGTCGTAAAAAAAATCCATTAAGCTAAATCGCACGACCACCGAGGGGTACTGCGGTAAAATTAAAAATCGCGAAAATGGCCGCTTATTAAGACAAGTTCAAGTATAAGCGGTTAAAGCACGTTATACTCGCACTTTCCAGGACAGCTTAGCGGCTCTATAATTTTATCGATATGGTTACGGGCTTCACTACTTTAGGGCATAAGCGCCTATTACTCCCGTGAACGAGTTTTTAAAAATCGATTCATTTTTAAGGCATTACTATTTCAAAGCTTACTTTACCATAGAGAAGTATTTAAAGACATACTAAATCTCAAATATTTTTTTAAAAAAAGCTCATTAAGTGTGATGTTTTCCTGCGATTACCACCTCGTCCAGCAATCCAACTTGGACTTTGGCAGAGTGCCTGTTTCTTAAGTGAGAGTTCTGGTTTTATTTGCTCAAATAAAATGGATATTTCGGGTCAATTGCGCGAGAAAATCTTTAAAACGACGGCTTGTGTCGTTGCGAAATACTTGTTTATTGGCGTTCCCAAAATGACAAGTGATATGTAATTTCCGAGGATATATAGACTGACTCCCGGGTCACATTCAAAGGGTTACTGTCTCAATTCACGACCCGGAGGAAATCCTGACCGTTTTATAATCTGACGAATGTTTCTCTGAAATGTTAAGACATTTTGTTTAGAAACTGGAAGTGGGAGGAAGTTTCTCTGTAACCGTGAAAAGCCTTTAAAGGCCGCATTGAAAGTGGGTTTGTCGGGGCACTTGCGCTGAATCGCGACTCTGAGCGATTACGGATGAGAAAGTGCCTTTTGTGTATCAATATTGCCTGGGATTTAAGTCTTTTACACTTTGGAACGCTGGAATACCTTCTATGTGGATACAAAATTGTTTCCTACGTAAATTCAATACCGATACTATTCATAAACGTATGTAAGGCAATGGTACATAGGTAATATCTATGCACATAAAGCCGATGAATATTACAGAACCAATCAGTCCGCTCTCACAATAATAAAGAGGTCCAGTAGTTAGAGTAGAGGTCAGAGCCGTCTGATCTGGCGGTCGACGGATAATCCGGGTCCGACGGGACGTGCAGGGACTTTGTTCACGTTCAATAGAAATTTCTAGAAATATAGTGACTGATTGATAGGCAAGCATGTGTAAGTAAGTAATACCAAAGAAAACTTCTACGGTAGTAACTAAAACCAGAGAACTTAAAGTTCGTACCAATTATGCTCGAAAAATCTCTATGTACCTCATTTGTTTGACTGCCTAAAGTATTAAAATCCTTAAATAAGATATTGTAATCCAAAGTATCATGTTTGTTGATTGTTTGTTTTCTGGACTAACGAAATGTAATATATTTTGTTCATAGTTATCAAGTATCTAGTAAAGCATTATATTAGGTGTAGATCAGAATGGTCTGGGGCCCGGGTAATCCGAGTTCAATGAGACGTGCAAACCTCACCGTAACGTGTTTCCTTATGTTGCTGATCGATTGGATGACGAAACGTTGTAACGAAGATTTATAGGCTGTATATTTTAGTTATTCCGGGCCTCAACTGTGATAAACCGAGAAAATATGCACATAAAGTTCTTTCCTCCAAGTTTTTGATAATATTCTAGAAGTGGACCGCCACTTTTTCTTCCAATTAGTTTAATTTTACACTAGCGTCTAAAAACGACTACGTACCAATTAAAAACAACATTTTATGCTTTCCAGGTCCCGGAGTGCAGAAAAGAGAGTTAGGTACATCTATAATCTTTGAATTATGATAACAAGAACTCAAACTCCGTACTAGGATAAATAGTTAAGTACACCCACCATCTTCAAGTCTTTACGAACAAAACAGTTTCAGCTGTGCGTTGTAAGTCAACTAAGACATTGATTGTATATAATATGTAAGTTGTACCTAGTTATAATCTCCTTCTATCTCAAGAGCTGTGCTCTAATCGATGTATTTGATGCAAACCTAGTTAGAATAAGTAATATTATAATTAATTATAATTGTTTCATTTTGATATAGATCATGTTTATTATTCCGTCACAGCGTAAAATGTGCCCCAGGCACACCCTAAGGTACAACAATAGCTGCAAATGAATACCCTTAATTTCACCACCCACACAAATTCCGGCATATTTGACGTCCAAATTTTTGCAAACAACATTTATCTCGGAAAGTCGCGAGCGCCCCACATAGCAAGACGATTAATAGCCGTTTTAATTTAACACACATTCGTGAAAAAAACATAAATTGCTCATAACCACCGCTGTGGGAAAAATATCCACGGCCAGGTTTTAATTACAGAATATTATTAAGTCAGTCGACGAATAAAAACAATTTCGGAGGAAGAACTGTGAAATGAATGGACCAGGTGTTTAGGATTTAAATGTCGGAAGAATGTCATAATACTAGGCAGGTACAGTTGTTCTATTTCATGAAGGCGGCTGAACAGTAGGTACTTCTAGTTAGGATGTGTATAGGCACGTGTTTTTGTGTGCGTGACTGCGATTCGAACGATACACACAATTCATACCAACCCGCCTTTGTGAGATGTACCTCTGTTTCAAAATTCAATAGAACAACTGTAACTTAGGTGTATCTAACCCATACATAATTATTAAAACAGTAAGCACATGTAGAAAAACTATAACCCAACCCGCTATTGAGTTTTCTTAAATATTTTCACTTCTCTTCACTGTTTATTATGGAGATAAATTAAAAGTAAAATTATTATTGAGAAAACCTCTCTCAAAAATATACGAATCCCAAACAAATACGACATAAAATGGCATTTTTATAATTATGATATTTCAATTTAATATGGAACGAGTCAGAAGAACATAAAAACATGATTGGAAAATATACTTTTATGTATAGATTTATCATTAAAACCAAAATCAAAATTCAAATTTTTACATAATTGAAAGCACTAAAACTGCAAGTTAGTTAAATACGTGTACATGTCTTTCAACCTTTCTTTTAATATTTCAACGTGTAAAGACTTTGATTTGTAGTATTGTCTACTATTTAACTCGCCATAGACACTTCAACTTTCAACTTTATTGCACTTGGCTTCTCCATTCATTTTCAGCGGGGACTCTGCGTCCGGTGTCGGACAAAAGCCCAGATTTTCATACATAAAAACATAAATAATTTTGATTGTGGTTTCCCGTGCACAAATAAAGTAGTAGGTTTTGGCACCAACACGTGTGCAAATACTCTCGAGCGCGCAAATAACGTGAGTGTGACATGAGTCCGAGAAGGGCCTGAAATACGGGACGTGAAGAGAGGGACGGGAGGCTTCGGACGAAAAATAAATAGGTACACAAACTTTGCGCACAAATACACACGTTTCGACACTACAAGTATAATGTGTTTGCTGTAACCCAGATAATTTATTTTCTTGTATCGATGCGCGTATTTTTTTGTATCAATAAAATCTTAGGTGGGGGGCACTCTATCTTATATAAATATTGATTATTAGATATTAGTTTAAATAATAAATAAATAAATATTGGTGGACATTTCACACAGCGCCATCTAAGAAAAGCTTGTACTATGAGAACCAGATAAGTGATATAATACTTAAACATATACGTTTTTTGTATCGTTTTGTAGTAATAATAAGTTTGGGTAGTTCATGTTATGTTGAAATTATTTTTGTCTCATAAACAATGAATATCAGAACAAATATGAAAATCATTTTGATATGTATTTATTTATATACAAATCCTTTTCATGTGTCTCCCACTCTACTTGACCAATTTGTTTTATTTTTATTATTTTTACCCCCATTTGGAAGCAAATCTTACCTCCTAATTGATTTAGTTCATATCCTTATCAGCAAATCTTGGAAGTACAACTTATTCACCTTCAATGTAGATTAGATCAACGGTTCTACAGTTATGCTCGGTGCTTAGTGAGAGCGATGCCAATACGAATAAAATCTCGTACAATACACTGAAACTGTTTTGTACGCTGTTGTCGCTACGAACAAAATAAATAGTCTTGTTTTCAAGCTTAATAATATAATAATAATAATAAGCCATTTATTTCCCAAAAAGTAAATAGAATTATTCAATTGACATGTAAAAAATAGTAATAATAAAGTGATAGATTGATATTAATAAATAGTAAATCGTAAAAAAGCATGCATTTAATTATTTTGGGATGTCCATTTTTGGACAAAGGCCTCCTCCATCCTAGTCCATTCGTCTCTGTCTTGTGCTAGTCTCGTCCATGTGACGCCAGCTACGGCAACGATGTCGTCCGCCCAACGGCGGCGTGGGCGCCCTGGAGGGCGGCGCTCTCCACGAGGGTACCAGTGTAGTACCCTCTCGCTCCACCTGTTGTCCGTTGTCCTTGCTATGTGTCCAGCCCATCGCCACTTTAAGCGGCATGCCATTTTTGCTGCGTCTATTATTTTTGTATTTTCGCGTATTTCCTTACCTCTTACTTTGTCTTTCAGTTTTATGCCTAGCATACTACGTTCGACAGATCTTTGAAATATTTGTATTTTAATTATTACTTCTTTAGTAATAGGCCAAGTCTGACATCCGTAAAGTAGAGTAGGGGTCACTATAGAGTCCATTGCCTTTTTCTTAAGATGGATCTTCATATTGGACTTAAATAAGTGTTTTTGTGACCAGTATGCGTTCCAAGCTTTTTTAATTCTCCTTTCCACTTCTGCTTTGTAGTGATTTTTAAAACAAATGTTTTGGCCCAGATATACATACTCGTCAACGTAGCCAATCAGTTTGTTTTCAAGCTTAGGGGAATGGAATTTTAAATATAAATACACAGTCAATTTTCCATATTTTTCATTTCAATACCTTTATGGCATAAACACGAATAAACCATATTATGGTTGGTTAAATAAAAAGGTAACTAGCTATACTATAGCTTCGCTTTTTTAAACTTCTATTAGTTGTAGGTAAACATGAACAACAGTTCGCAAATTGAATCGTCTGTTGCCAGAAGAAATTGCTAGTAGCTACTTCGGAAATAACTGTCTTCAGAACCGCTAAGGAAGCCGAGGAAATGACTAGAACGCGAAGTCTCGGCGGCCAATCTTTATTCTATGAGCTTGTAAAATGCGTATTTTTTGCCACTCAAGGGTTTGGATGGCTTCGTAAGGTAATAATAATTTCGATAAAATAGGTAGAAGCATAATCGCGGTACAGCGATAGTATAATAATACTAATAATAAGCCTTTTTATTCTGAATTTCTCTTATGTATAAATGCAATTATGTTCTTGTTATAATATGTCCAGAAGCTCAGTTTGCCTCTTGGCATAGGCCTCCATAGCACAGCGATAGTAGAAGGATTTAAATACTAGAATTACAATAGTTTACACACACGTTTTATAGGAGTAAACTAAACTTAAGGTATAAATATAGTAGTCCGCACTTTGCTTCAGGGAAAGATACCACCTATACACATTGAGTAAGCAGTGACTTTGCAAACGTCAACCTACGTACTCGAGTCTTCCCAAAGGCTCTACCGCCATTTACATAAGAGAAACCTCCAAGTCCTGTTTGTTTTGACCGTACCAACCTACTGAATGTAATTAACTTAAAAGTTAAATGTGCTTTGAACCAAAACCAACGGAAGTGCTTTAAGTCAAAATAAACATTGAGCAGCGCTTTAAATTGTAATTAGAAATGGGTTGCAGTTAATGTAGGTGTTGTCTCAGCAAATAAGAGTACCAACCTGCCTTTGTGAACTGTGTCTGTGGAACTTTAAATTGAACTATAGGTTACATACTCGTTGCTGTTACTTACTGTAACAGCACAAACAAAGCAGAATCAGAAGGTAATAGTTGTCACCGTGTTATTTGATGACGAGCTTGCAATGACGACGCATAATTTGCGCTAAAAAATGGCCAATCTTTAAAAAATGGGTACCAGAGGTAATATAGTAACAGAACATACCGAAATTTAAATCTGTGAGTTGCCTGTTGCTTTCTGTATAAGAAGAGAGATGATAAGTATTTAAGGGGTGCTTTTAAATTCGTCACTTATTCTGTTTAGTTTTCATACTTAGATGGACATATAAATGTCGGTCAATAAATTTTATCATTTATATTATCTCGCCGCTGCTTTGGTATTTAAGACGGTGGCATTACCTTTTCCCGGGTGGTAGGTACCCGAATAAAAAGTAATCTATACCGCGTGTTACTGTTTTAACGAAATTCAATAAAAGCACTGGTAGACTAAATTGCTCAAAAAGATGATGATGATAGTATTTGTCAGAGAAATATGACAATAATAATAATTTCAAGAAACGTATCACAAACATTAAGAACCTACTCGTATATCCCAGTTTATAACCGAAGCACCTTTACGCAGCCTATAACCTGACTTAATAAAGTGTCCCCACAATAGCCCAGCAAAACAAAAAGGCGTTTATTCGCCTATAATCTAGAGTTGTCAACGCGAGAATAACTGTAGACAAAAATATTTCGGAAAGGTCGGAAAATTTGACATATAAAATATCGTTCAACAATAATTCATACTGCGTGTCGATACTTATACGGCGGTACCTAAATGGTATAGATAAAAAATGTATTACAAACTACTTTTAGTATGTCTCAAATTTAATATTCCACGAAGAATTTAACGGAACGAATTTAATTTAATATTCCGATTTCGATGATTTTTTTGTATTGTGTAGAGAATTGTCAAGTTGGTCCCATTTCAATTATATTTATGTAGGGCTGACAGTTCCTTAAAAAAACTTAAAAAATAAAAATAATAGCGATTAGTCGATACATTTTCGTCGGTTTTCTTTTTAGTTTTATTAACGTAATTATTAGTTAAATGTTTATGTACGCTTATTGTTTAAAAGTTACATCTTATATCTTAAAATGTGCGGTATCCATCGGATATTTGTTTGTTTGTTGTTTAATATTTGTTCAAAGGTCATAATGTCCGGCATAATCTCACTAACTCGTACGTTTTTGCAACCCTAGTAGATATATCTCCTCGTGGTGAGAATAATATGTTAAAGGCAGGCACGACTTTACGACGGACATAAAGCTTTGCAGAAACGCGGTACCTCTACACCATTATACTGTAGGTACAGGGAAAGAAAAAAGCTTTTAATCACCTATCGTGGTGGTAAGATCACGTGATAAAACGAAACAATTAATTTCCTTTAAAACAGTTTTTATTATAAAAGTATTTCAAAGTGAACAACAACCCTTAGTAAAAAACATTGGAAGCTAAATGATTGGTAAGAAGGCTTTGTTCCTCGACTGTACCGCCTCTCCATTACTTAACACCATAACTTGTGTAGAAGGCGCACCTTCTCATTGTCGGGTATCTCATGACGTGTCATGCACGTCTGCTCCGTCTGGGTGGCTATTGTGCCATTTTTGGCATCTAATGGCGTGGCATTTTAGTCAATTAGTTGGGTTGACATACTTTGCATGAATTGAATGGGAAATAGAAGAGGTGCGGCTTAAGGTGATAAGTGAAATTTTTGACTTTTTGTTTGGGCTGAGTCTACCCGGATAAGACGGAAAAAGTGATAAAACTGCATTATCTTGAAAACCATCAAATTTAAAATGAAACTGTCTATAATTACTTAGCTAGTATGATTATCTAACGAATTATATAAAAATGAACTGTTTAGCTATTCATAGTTTTGATTAAAAATGAAACTAGTGTTTTTGAAGAGCCAACTTTAGAAAATAAATCTATCGATAAAGGTGTCACCAATCGTGTTTCTGTCTGTAATTTATCTAGATATATAGAGATATCCTTAAGTTATCTTTGTCATAAAAAAACAAAACTGTATGTTTTGCGGTTATTGAGAAAAAACGATTCTGCATTCATCAAAAACCTTTATTACTCGTCTTAGTAAAAAAAATTAAAGCTTGTTTCGACTCCATAATTTATAAATATTGTTAACACCATAGACCAAATCAATGTTCATTGTACACACAGTATTCAAGTATTTTGTGCGTAAGTCTACACAGCGTTTGATCATCAAACATGATCATAGTTTTACAAACATATAACTTTAGATTGAACCAGCTCTCTGCAAACCAAAGCTCCCGATTCACCCACAACTCGATCGTAAATATAATTTCCAATGTTTACATTGACTTTCGATTTCCATTCCGCCGCCGAGCCGCACCGCTCGAGACTCCCTAAAGATCTTGTATAAACAAATTCATTGGGCGATGTCTAAACTTTCACTGTTTGGCGTACAGCCAGGCCGTGCTTTGCCAAATCGCCGGTGACTTGTTCAGTAAAAACGATATAAAATAATATATTTTTGTGATTTTTTCCCTGTGACCAACGGTGTCGGTTTCGTTTGTCCTTAACTGGGGTATTTTTTGCGGGTGATGCTCTTGTTTTCATCGTTTGGGAAACAAAGTTGTAAATTTGGACCGAAATAAAAAGGAATTGGTGAAATATGACCAGTGTTTTATGAATTCGATGCGAGAGGAATTTAACATTTAATACAAAGTTCTACAAACGTCTTAAAATATAAATGGCTAATTATAGGCATGTGCATTATGTTAATATTTGAACATTGTTTTGATTTATTAGCAAAGTAACTTGAACGTAAACTCTTCATCCATTACATACAAAGTTCAAAGTCCTACTGTAATAAGTTAAACTTGACGGTACCTCTGCGAGTGAGTATCAACACAGTAAGAATTCTCACGTATTCCGAGCGTATATCTCTCTCGGTAGTTGGAATTACTTTATGGTATCCCTGGCCGAAGTAAACCGACTGTGTATGAAGTTGCAGACGCCGTGACTCAGCGTATAGTAGTAGAACTAGCATCTAACTCATTCTGGTAATTGGTAAGTGGGCTGAATTTGATAGCAAGCGAGCGTGTAGACGTAGGTATTACCAATACCTACACTACAAAATAATATACCTTTATACTATCCTAAACTAGTAGTCAAGATTCGTGTATTTGTCTTAATGTAATAATGTCTTTTGCAATCAAAATTTTACCAGATACTTTAGGTGTAGGACAATTTGTCACTCTTGGCTCCCTAACAAATAAATTTGTAAACCATCTAAATCAGGCTCTCGAAGACTTAACTTAGTTTCAAAAATAAATAATGTTTACTAAACATTAATAGCGTATCGGATTCTACATTGTCATTTTTTCATTAAAAATCTCAAACAAAGATAGCATCTCCAATACAATCCCACACTCGCTTGGAAGCACGTTCGCCAAACTCTGCGTCCGTGTGTCCGTACGTTATTAGCTACGTGAGGGCGCCTTATCGTGAGCTACTGTGTTTGTTATTAGGGATTACGTTGTAATCAGATATGCTCGCTTAACGGGCCGGCCGTGTGTGATGAGTTTGTTTAAATCACTTGGTAGGAATGAGGGGACCTGAAAACTTTGGCGTCACGATTTACAATAATTATTCTTTAAAATTAACTCTATAAAACCAAAGTCTAATACAAGTCTGACTACGCAAAAAAGAGAATTAAATTATATTTGCAATTTTTATAGTGTTTTTCATAATAATTTAATAATTACAAAAGGTGTACTTTTGTTTTTATGACAAGGATAACTTTAGTATTTTATTTATCTGAATTAAAAACAGATCATTTGGTCAAACTTTAACTAGATCGATTTATTATTATTAAAAGTAAAGAGTTTACAGAATTAATTACTTAAGTGTTAAAATAATATTCAAAATATTTATTTTCAAAATATAATCCAAAAATGTTTAACAGATAATTTGTTGACAAATAATAATTTGTTAATTTTGGACAATCATAGCTCAATTGAAGATTTAAGATAATGCGTTTTTTCACATTAACCGTCGTTGTCTCTGCCCATAAAAAATGTGTGAAGTATATTGTTGGCATTACAAGCCAAGAGCTTACGAATGTGTAAATATTACCGATGTAATGTTGTACATAAATCTATTGATGAAGTGTTTATCTTCTAATTATTTTATCACCCGTCAGAGCATTTAGTCCCTAAGTCCAACCAAACATTCAGCACATAGTGAAGCTGACTGACTGACTGATCTTTCAAAACATAGCCTAATTGAATAATCGAATTGAATCACTGGTCCTAGAAACGTGAAATTAGGAGGGTGTATTAGCGAAGCCTTTTACCTTGTTAGAGTGCACTAAGAAAGGAATTTTCGAAATTCGACCTCTAAATGGGTGCAGCAGGGGTTGAAGTCTGTTTGAAAATAGCTCCACGTGAACTAAGTAGCAAAGATTTTCACAAATGAAAAATAAAAAAAAAACCCGGTCAAGTGCGAAACAGACTCGCGCTCGAAGGGTTCCGTACCATTATCAATAAAAAACGGCATAAAAATCACGTTAGTTGTATGGGAGCCCCACTTAAATATTTATTTTATATTGTTTTTAATATTTTTTGTTATAGCGGCAACCGAAATACATCATCTTTAAAAAAATCAACATTCTAGCTATCACGGTTCATGAGATACAGCCTGGTGACAGACAGGCGGACAGACAGATGGACAGACAGACGGACAGCGAAGTCTTAGTAATAGGGTCCCGTTTTTACCCTTTGGGTACAGAACCCTAAAAAGGATCGCAACTGTTATTCCCGGGTAGTGATCTTTTAAAATCTCCAGGCGCTCAGATCTTCGAGGAAGTCTAAAGGCAGAGACACGTCTAATTTTATGACATTTGACACATATTTTATAGTTAGTATCGCCGCTTATAAGAATACTAACTGGTTTCCTCACGTTCCCTTCACCATTTTAAGCACGTGTTAACTGAAGTTGGAATACACATAGAACGATAGCAGGTAGGTAGGTATATCATCAAACACCCAAGCGCCATAAAGGCTATAAAACGGGGTTTCTCACGACTTCCATATTATTTGTCATACATAGATATTAACTTATTATAAAGCCGGTGATAAAACGCACGCATTGCCGACGGTTATTATCTCGTACTTGTTAAGGGGACGTAACGCGCTAAATGGATTTATTCAGCACAGCTGTTCACACATAGAAATTATTTGACTTGAATTCCCTACCGCTGCGAGTATGTTATTAGAAACTATGACTACAATTGACTACATAGAATACTCAGATCTCGATTAAAATTAATTTATTAGTAACTCACTGCACCCAACACGTTTATTGTATAAGATAATAAAAATGGGTCACGACTGTAATTCCCAAGTGCGGTAGACATTCTCTCATCAGGTTTCCAGACGCTCAAATCCTCGAAGATCTCTAAAAGAGGTACTCAAAGGCACATCCAAACCAAACATTTGGCACATTTTTCAGCGGTTAGTATTCAATTCGAGATATGTGTATAAAACTGTGAGCACTTTTTTTTTCTTCTCGTTTTGTGCACATGTTTATGCATATATCTTCGGATTGAAAGTGAAGGTACCTTCCACTCGGCCGACCCGGCTTAACTACCAGCACCAACCTTTAAGAGGTATTATGGTAACAGTTATAGTTTGGGTCTGGCTTGGAATAGGTTTCATTGTGAAATGATAGATGATTGATAATTACAGCAAATACTGAGGTTTGATTTTCAATATCCGGTTAGACACGCTCCAGTGGCTTTTAACCTCTTGGTTCTCGCAAGGCAGCGATGACTATTTTAATTATTTAGTGTGAAAACAGCCGTGAATTGAGTCTCCTTAAGATGTGCCATTCACAACGCGACACAAAGACAATACGCGTAAGACGATTGTCTCGTTAACGCCCTGTTTAAGACGTTAAAATCGTTAGTACTTTATTCGGTACTCAACTTCATTACCACCTTTTGGGTGAATAGGTTGCTTTTGTGGAGCTAATACAGGGAACAATTGGAATATTTGGCGGTTATGTACAGGAAAACCGGTATTTTAACGATTAAAATACAGAATTGATATAAAAAAATATACCCCAAAATAACTTGGAAAGAAAAATGACGCTAATCTAAATATGTAAAACTCTTGCGTTACTGACTGACTGATTGACTGATATATCAACGCACAGCCTAAACCACTGTTTCTAGAAATTTTAAATTTAGAGGGTGTAAGGTGGTTGTGCGTAGGAGTGCATTAAGAAAGGAATTCGCGAAATTTAACGCCTAAAGGTGTGCAGCAGGGGTTGAATTCTGTTGAAAAATAACTCCCTGAATGAAGTCGAGGGTTTCCACGAGTCTAATTGAACATTAACATTTCGAGCGCAAAACTATGAAAATGGATTGATAATGAAATTATTTTTATGAATTGGAATAACACTTGTTCAGCCGTTCATCTCGGTGCTTTATGCCATAGCAATAGGCAAAATAAAATAGTTTCATTATTTATTGAATTTGAAAACCTTTCAATAAGAGAAGAGAACCTCTTTTTTTTTTTTTTTTTTTTTGATAAAATTTTATTTTTGTTGTTACTCACAAGTTAGCACAAGCTACAACGTAAAAAGTAGATACAACTTATCAAGCGGCTTACGAAAAGCCGTGTTAACAGTAGGGAGGTACTTCAATTTTCAATCCGAAGGTTGTGGGTTCAAATCCCGGAAGTGCATCAATGGATTTTCTATTAGAAAAAAATATACGCGCTTAAAACGTTGAAGGAAAACGTCCTGAACAAAAATGTTAGTATTCTTTTGTTACTGAAAACAAAACATTCGTGATACTATTTATTTTACAGAATCTAAGTTGTTAGATTAAAATCTTTACGGTATCTTCAACCCATCGAATAACTTCTTGAGCGAAAGAAAATTTATCCGTCACATTCCTTGTAAACCGCTGACACGGGCGGCGCGGCGTTCTGTTTTCGATCAAATTATACGCCGAGCTAAGAAATTTGCGTGATGAATGAAGAAAGCGGCGTATGAGAGTGAGATGGCGCAATACAGAAAGGTGTCAGTGTGAAAAGGTGCGAAAATTCGTTTTCACAGAATGTAAAGTGAGTTAAATCTCCAAATAAAAGGTGGGTTGCGAAGTCAGCAGTCACTTGTCGCTACGTTGCAGTTATTTAGTAGGTAGGCTCAGCAGTAGCCGACGCAATTGCTTATGAAGTTGTTGGTAGGGATGTGATGATGAAGAGTTTTTACTAATTCGTTTTGTTTTCTTTGCTAGGAAAGTATTCGAAATGTCGGTTTTCCAAGGACATCTTCTATGCAGAGCAAATAAAATTATACATAAAGTGAGTTACGTGATAAAGATCCGTGTAAAAATCTATAGTTAAAGTGAGTTTAATATAAACAAAAATATTTCACTTTCAAAACTTTCGTGAGTTGTACTACACATTATTACAACAACGCGCGTTATGGTCCACTCACCCTGAAGAAGATTCTCTAGATGAATCGAAACATTGTCGGTGTCCTCATTGACAATTTATCATTTACGTGAGTAATTTCCCGTTGTTGTAATAATGTGTAAAAAAAAATATTTTGAAAATTAAATTAAAAGTTACTGTTTTTAGGGTTGCGTATGCGTACCCATAGGGTTAAAACGGGACCCTATTACTAAGACTTCGCTGTCCGTTTGTCTGTCCGTATGTCAACAGGGCTGTATCTCATGAACCGTGATAGCTAGACAGTTGAAATTCTCAGATGATTTATTTCTGTTGCTGCTATAACAACAAATACTAAAAACAGAATGAAATAAATATTTAAGTGGGGCTCCCTTACAATGGTACGGAACCCTTCGTTGCGCGAGTCTGACTCGCACTTGGCCGGTTTTTTGTACATGCTTAGTTTTAACCGAGCTGTTCCTTGACTTTCGATCCGAAGCTCGTGGGTTCGTTTCTCGATCGAGAATGAATGAATTTTGCTTTATAACAAATTTGAGTGCTCAAAACTTGTAACTCGAAAAAAGTGAGCTAAATATAATTTTAAGACGTGCCTCTGACTACCTCCTTAGACATCCCTATAGATCTAAACGCCTGGTGATCTGACAGAATGTCTACCATGCCCCCAGTCGCAGACATGAAACTTTTTTTCTCGTTTTAGCTATTGAACTAGAATTGCCTCTCATAATTCCGTAGACAACTAAAAAGGACGAATCAAGATTCATCGTCATCTAGTGAACACCGCAACCCACACCGCACCACTTTAGTCCCTTTGCCCTCCCTCGCTTATCAACGCGTTGATCTAAGCTCAGGGACTGTGATTACAGACACCTCGGGCGCCGACACGCGATTGCTTGCGATAGCGCAGTGTGCCGACAACAGTACCAACTATACTGCAGGATATTCCAGAGTACAGTGAAAATTCTTACAATATGGTTCAAGGACTTTCTTCTTGCTATTCAATATATACGTTTTGAAAGCTAAAAAAAAAACCTACGAAAATGTTTCGGCCAATCGAGCCAATCGAAAAGTCAAGGGACGATATAGTTTTTTTTAAAGTAATATGAAGGAACTAACTATTAGTCCTACATAAATAAAATTTAAACGGGATTAATTTGGGACTATTCTCTACCTACACAATATAAATAAAACGAAATCGGATCACCAGGTTATAAGATTTTCTTATAACTTTATAAAAATAAAAAATTCTTATTGTTTTTTTTTTAAAGTTATAAAACAAATAAGAGATTATTAATCCTTTTTTAGAGTGGTGTCAATAAAGAAAACTAAATTCAATTTGTAGCGTGCACTTTTCATCTTATTGATATAGAAATACGAGTCGTAAAATTACGCACTTTATTGTCAGCCTGACATAACTAAATATGATAAAACCTAAATAAATATACTTAAAAGTTTTCTTTTAAAATGTTTAGTTGAGCCGCGCAGCAAAATTACGAGACTTAAAATATTACATAGGTAGGTACGAGTACGTTATTGAATTGCGAAAGTTTAGAAAGCGAAATCTCATTCAATTTCAGAAAAACATGAAGAGCTTACTGAACGAGACCGACCGAGTGCAAGTCGACTTGTGCTCCGAGGGTTCCGTACCAAACTATTATAATTTTTTACAACTGTTAACCGAGCTTTAGTTTAGTAAATTCGAAACCAATGAAACGATATAAATTAATATATTATTCTACAATGTGAAAATTAAGCCCTTTCAAATGATACCTCTCTTGACCCTTTAAAACTTCAACAACCACTCCTTATTGATAGATTTAAAACAAATAGAGCTAGTTAAAAAAATATTTTTATTTTTCCTATACTATTTACATTTTATATCTACTATACTATCTATACAGACTAGAATTATTTTATATTTTTCACTTTGAAAACTTCAAAGATAAAAATTAGTATTTTTTGTCATTTTTCATTATACGCCGAAAACTATGCAAAAAAATCTGTCTTTGAATGTACCAAAGGCATACTTTATGAATAGGCCACGACAGGTTGTAAAAATAAAAACTTATAAGAAAAATATTAGATAGTGCGTTGTGTTATGAGAAGGTGGTTATTTTTAATGATCAAATAAAATCCTTGTCCAAACTCCTCAATCATAAGGTATTACGTTCATATTCCTGAACAAAATCAGTGATTAGAGACCACAAAAACAGCGGTCCTCAATCGAATAAGAGCTTTAATATCTAGCGAGTAAGACCTAAAATAGGGGTTAATGTTGTGATAAAAATGCTCATATCGCCGTTATGACGTCATGTAATCTCAGTGTGAGAATCCACTTAACCCGACTATTGGCTAGAAGTGGCGAAGGCTTATTCTCATATTTTGGCACTATTTTTATTATACTTAAGTGAAAAGGGAGCAAACTAACTTATAGTTACCATACTTTCAAGAAAATCTATAGTAAGTAACGAAAATATTTATATCTTATAGTTTTTGTTTCATTGGAATTTTGTGACGCTATTATAATGAGTCATTTTGTTGATCAACACGAATCCAATAACACTTTCATACCTAAATACACTCTAAAAACATTACCCTCTATTCAGGCACTCTGTTAAAATAGGTATACCTCCGTAAAATAAGACTACTCGTTTGAAAAATATTATTACATTGCCACTTCATTCCAACAACAAAAGCAGATTTCTCATAAAAACAATTCTTTGATATACTTAACACACATTCTCTGCTTAAAACCCTAACCTATAGAGTCAATTCCTAAGGCTCTTGGTCCCAGGTAATAAGTTGCAAGTCTGCAGCGTTTGACTCGGGTCGATGCGACAATCACTACTAAGTTGAAGACTAATTAAACCCCCGAGAAACTTACTTGTCTACAGGCAGCGGAAGTTCGTGCGTGGTGTAAGGAGTGAGATCCGAGTAATTTCGTAAAGATGTATTCAACTGATTCAAAGTGAACAGTCGTTCAGTATTATTTGCATGAGTAGAGTTGTCTCTTTTCAATCTGAAGTAATTCCAGGAACTTCTTAACTCTTATTTCATTATTACTCTATTAACGTTCATAATGAAAGATGTTGCATTATTTGTTACGTTGAAATTAGCACGTTGGTTAAAAATATCAAAGTAACTATTTACTAGATTTTGTGAATTTTATGCAACCCATATCAAAATGACAATCCCCACTACGCATGTCATAGATACACGCTGTTACGCTATTACAACTATTACGGTAAAAATGTTACAATATCTCACATCTTGGACAGAAACGATACGTCTTCATGTGTAACAAGCAAATTGTTTCCGCGCGACAATTTATGGAATGTGTAATGTTGGATTGATTCGGTTTTAGGCATCTGCAATTTATGCTTATTGCGAATATTGATTTGGCATATTTCGTTGGATCTGTTTTGAAGCAGTTTCTCTTAAATTGTTGTGACTTACTCGGACTGCGATCTAAAACGTACCTGTAAAGAAAAATGTTTGATTATTAAAAACCCACCGTATGGTAATGCATGTCAGAATAGAATAGGCATTAAAAGGTACCGAAAATATTGAAGTCTGATAAAAACAGCCAATCATTAAATCTCATCATAAATAAACTTTTCCTCTAGTTGTCTTTTTGCTTGTCGATTTGCTGACGGTCCTAAATAACCGTAAAAAAGAAATGATCCTTACATACAAAGAAATCTCTTTACCAAAAGACGGCGAAGTATCACATCGAGCTCTTATTATGAGTCAGTGGTACCTTTAGCTATCTTATTTCAATTTCTTCGCTCCATTGATTGCAGATGCCTCAAGCGTTCGTTTGCAGTTTTGCAGACAGAGATGGCGAGACCTCACATAACGAGTGCACGACAAAGACAGCCTTTATTTTTCTTGGCGAAGACGAAAATATCGAAAAAAGTTATCGCATCAAAGTCTCGGCGCCCGTAAAGGTCTCATTAAAAATGCTTTGTGGAAGAATTCGTTCCAATTTATAAGCCAGTCTCCGGATCGGTTGAAGTAAATAACCGTATTTTATGTTGTTTTAGGTAAATAAAACTTCGTCAAGTTCATTAGGGGAGTTAATTTGTCAGCTAAGGATAAAAATGCCTGGGTTTTCAGACAATAATTTGGGGGTTTTACTACCACAAACCAATGAAGTAAATAAATTACAAGTATTTAGTTATGGAAAATTGGATTATCTGAAGTGTGTTTTAATCTTTACGTAGTTTAGTTATTTTAATTATCTATTTTAACGATTAGTTGGTGAAGTTGAAATCCTGAACCACTAAATCACCTTTTAAATAATTTCGATATCAATCTGTCACGACTCAAAGCCAGCGTCAGAATTCCTTACTCCCAAAGCACCGAATTCAACTTTTTCTTGTAAATAATGCCTTATTGGTTCTCGTCAGTTTTAAATTACGTCTCGTTCAATTCTGGGGACTCTGTCACGTGTCAATAGCGGGATTTACTTTTAAAACATGTCATTATTTTTTTATATCACATGGTGCGCGCAAAAATGTACTTATTTCGCGCTCCGGTGGTCTGAAAATGTGACATCAGCGAGTGTGAAGGCGTGTTACTCCATCGTGCGTAGGGATGATCGATGTTACGATATCGATGTTTAACCTCATTGACCTGAGTATGTGCTCGGTATTTTTGGACTTCCAATATATTTACATGCTATAAATATCAGAACAGCCGAACGCTGCATGAGATATGAATTGTGATTTTGTTGTTTTTATGAAGTCTTTTAAAACATTTGATTATTGTTTCTTTTTAACTCTCGAATGTTTACAACTAGATTGTATGTTTTAGCGGTTCATAGCTTATTTTATCGATAGCAAGCGCAACCTTACTTTACTACTTATTTTACGAGGTGGTGTGATACAACACTCAATATCTCGGCCTCCTCTGTTTACGGTCACTGGCTGTTATTCAGCTTTTATTCAAAACACACAATTGTCACATATGTAACCTACAGTTCTACACTAGGAATTGCCGGGAAGAGCGACAAATACAGCGTAGTCGTAAGCAACTCAATATGCCAGACGATCAGAGCGATCTCCATACAAATGTACCTTATATAATAGATTGCTTAGTAAAATTTGACGACGTATTTTAACTATTCTTGTTCTTCGTGTTGTGTAACTAGTTTTTCAAACGGGAGGTCACTATAAGTACGAATAACTATTGATTTTCACACGGTTCTTTATCACGTATTACCGGATCGCGACCATGGCTAATTGTAACATAGTCGAAACGTCGGGAAAATAAAATAAAGGTAGTACGTAAAAATCAATAGTTTATGTAGTTATCACGATACAGTTTAATATAAGTAGATAATTATGTACTTTATCAATTTATTCGATAGAGTTTATAAAGAAATATGATAACGACTGTGACCCCAAGATTTGAGAGAATATCTGCCGTATGTAGGTATACATACGGCAGATATTCTCTCAAATCTCCAGGCACTTTCAGCTATAAAGACGTGTAAAGGGGGTTGTCAGAGGCACTTCCAAATATTTTATTTGACTCATATCCACATTGTTTAGTAATTGGCAACCTGTACAAAACAGGTTTCAAGCTCATTGCCGCTTATCAAAATACTAACCGATTTCCACACGATGTTTTCCTTCATCACTTTGATCACATGTTTAATTATGTAGACTATTTATCATAGTTGTTATCTACTATGATAACAAATATACAAGTTCAACACCCAGAATAGGAGCAAATAAACGATACCACCGTTTAGCAAACATTGGGTTGCGCGTGTGTGTGGCGTGAAATAACGCGTCGCGTAGCAGACGTGTCGGTTTTAGGATTTTGCTGTAATATAACGGCTAAGCGACAGAGCGATCACTCTACTTTGGACCGGTAGTCTTTAAAATAGGAAGAAAAAAAATTAAATAGAAGTCGCTTATAAGAATATTAACTGCTTTCATCACGACGTTTCCTTTAGCCGTTACCGTTATGTATATTTTTTTATAATACATTCTGTAATATTTATATTGAGTTATATAATACCTATATTTTATGAACTTTACCACCAATACCAATAAAACCACTCCTAAGATAGACAATTTGTTTTTCAACGATCTTTTCCTAGCTAAAGGTTTTTGTTTTTGTTTTTTTTTTTAAATGCTCGTAGGTTTGTTTGCAAAGAGATGGGGATGTAAGAATATTAAATGGCAAATAATTATTTTCATAAATTTCCAAGCTCTTTGAATGCGAGTTTCAAAGAGATAATAATCAAAGAAATAATAAAAGGTTGCTAGTTTTCTGTACACTTTCATTGAAAAATACGTTTTTAAATAGGTTCAAAGAAAGTCTTGAAATATGTTTGAATCGTAAAATGAATAACAAACTGAAAATAAAATTAATAAATAACATTACTCGTTTAGTTGTAAATCGCAAGAAAAGTCTAATAATAAAAAGAGAAAACAAAATATCTTTGTTTCTTTGGTATGTTTGTTAGTAATGAATAAAATAAATAAACTACTGGACCAATTTTAAAGAAAATCACATAACAAAAGCTTATCAATGAGTAACGTGGTTCATATCAATAGTCAGTACACTTGTTAAAAGCCGGGCAGGCAGCTAGTTTATTATGAACAAGAGAAGACCAGGTTTTTTTTATCTAGTTTAAATTCATGTCATAGTCGTAACTATAAAGACCCGAAAGCTATATCAAAAACATGTAATTCAAAATTCCGCTTCTATAATCAAGCTCTTCATAAAATAGTATAATATGATGTACATGTTAATAAACAAGGCTCCTGTCAGCCCTTTAATTACATGTAGGCTTGTTATAATGACGGGACAACATTCTCGCGTTACCGCTAGCGCCATTAATGGCCTTTGACACCCGAGCCACGGAACATGTCGAGATAATTCTGGCTATAAGGTCTACCTGACTATTTTAAAACGAATTAATTATTTTAAACATTGTGGTTGAACATTGATTTTTGTGAAACAGAAAAATATAAACAGGCAGTTAATGAGCCGCCTCTCTTAGTTTTGAAGAAGTAAATCTTTGGTTTTAAGTCCTGGCTGGCTGATTGACTAACATACATACAACGCACAATCAGCTTAGACGTAAAGACAAGAAATTCGGAGGATTGTGCTTGTATGCGCTAAGATACTAAGAAAGTAACGTTTTAGATCTTAAGAATTAAAATATTTTAAGTTAAATCTCTTTTAAAATGTTTTAAAATCTGTGAGCACCGAGGATGGATGATGAAAAGATAGAATGTAGTGTATAACCTGGAATAAAATAGAATTCGGGTACTACCTAAGATGTAATTGAATAAAACAACAGTATATACGATGATTATTTATAACGGGTCCTATGCGGTAGGTAAGTCTTATCGTCAAAGATATCTCAACAGCCTCAGGCTGCCCTTTGATAAGAAGTTTAGAACTCATTTGAATTTGAAATAAGATAACACAAACCAAGACTCAGACAAAATAAATACAGGACTAAACCACTTTTCACACTATTCTAAATTCAACCAGCAAATATAATTTAGAATTTGAAATCATACCTGAGTTTGGGCTATATTTAACCACGTCCATTATGTTCGTCGGGTAAAGGGTATGAGCTTGTTGGGTGCTAAGTCGTGCGTGAAAGGTTGAGCTCTTCTTACCAGATACGTTATTCTGTTTAGGGAACAAGGCGAAATAGTTGTGGTAGATATAACATGAAAAACATTGACAAGAAGATTTATTTACCTATCAAATTTTCAAAATAGGAAATGTGCTAAATCAAAAATAACATTTGGATGATCCTCCTATATCTTTGGTCATCTTTATAGCGAAACTTTTTATTAAATAAAAAAAAAACTTTTGAAAAGAAGAATTGTGTGTAAAAATAAAAAATTGAATGTAAAATCATAATGTTATTCACAAAGGGAAGCCTACCTGCTGTACCTTATCTTATTATAGTCGTACGAGCAAAATATTGAACAAGACTTTATAATGCTTCTCCGCGATGCAAATTGGCCCTCGACGCGCAAGCGCTGCACTCGATTTATATGACAATGTCGTCTTTTACATAATATGCTTTTTCTTTCGCATTATTTGCGAACGAATAACCGTATTCAGGAATAGAAGAGTCTTGCCCTCGTATTCAAGAACATTCCTTAGGCTAAGTGTATGAGTTCTCACTGCAAAGTTTCAGATTTCTCACAGTGTCGGATATGTTCATACATTTGTTTCATGAACAACACTTATGTATTCCCTAGCTCAGTGAACGCATGGGGGTGGATTCAGCGTAGTGATTGGTTGGTTTTGGACCTAACTTCAAGCAATAGTAAACGTCATCAATATCAATCAATCAAAGAAACAAACCACAGAGTATTTTGTATAAACAAACAATAAATGTCATGTCGGCTCATCAGCTGTGGCTGTACCAAAAGCTAAAAAGTAATATCAAAACATTATTATGTACGGTGCAAAAGTGACAACGCAATACAAACTCGTATGGCGTTGTCAATTTCACACCACAAGTAATATTGTTCTGATATTAATATGGCCCCTGATATCTATTGGATTGATAAATTAACATTTTCTTGTATATATAGTAAATAGTATAATTTTTTCGTTGGCCAAATAAAATTATCATCAAATTCATCCTAACTTGTACTAATTTTTAAGTTTAATTTACTTTCAAGTTATACGTTTTTCGACACAACCAGCACTATGCGTTCGGTAAAGTAGCTATTGAGGAGCTCTGGCTAGAAGCACACGTTAGTGTGCGCATAGTGTCGTATAACACTCAAGTGATGTTTATGAAACAAGTTGTTGCCCACTGTGTGTCGGAGCCTACTGTGCGTGCTCATAGTGTCGTTCATGAATACGGGTGTTAGAGTCGAGAGCGCAGTAAGTGAGACTGACAAGTTAGGTTGATAACTTGTTTTATGCACTGAATAGCTTCTACCCTGGGTTCCTAGGTTTCATAACGTGACGGCGGTAACTTTATCTAATATTTTTAAAAGAAAAAAATAAATTTGCTGCTTCTTTAAAATTCTCTAGATGTCAATAGATGTGTATTCTTTTTTAAGTTCTAGTGAAAACCTCTGCGGTTTCGTTTACGTGAAGTCATTTCCAAACAAACTTCAACCACTGCACCCTCTTAGGTTTTGAGTTTCCGGGATTCCTTTCTTAATGCATCCCTACTTACTCTTCTAGTTTCATGTTTTTAGGACTTACGGTTAGTTTGTGCGTTGATTTCAGTCAGTCAATAACGTAAGAGTTTGAAGTAAAACAAAAAAAAACACTGTTATATTTTTGTATTCACGGCACCGCACATACTCAGGTTGAAAGTTAGAAAAAGCATTGTGCAAGAAAATACTTACGAAGTTCTATACTATACTATTGAAAATTATCGGTGCTTGAGAGCTAGTTGGAGCTTTTAGCTTTGAATGTTTTCTTATAATAAAGTTTTTAAGTTTGAAAATATATTTGCTAACGCAATATTTTGTCTGAAGTCGGTTATAGGATCATCGATAAAATGACTTGATTAAAATGTAAGTAAGGACTTTATTTTAATTAAAAGTTGAAGCCTTCGTGAAGTTTTTTCATCAATGGACTTTATACAACGTTTAATTACGCGGCGGATAATTATTTTAAAACGTTCTAACAATATTTTTTAAATAAATTATACGCGACAGTTAATACTTAATTTAAGGTCATTCAAGGTATTCCGGCACTTTTACTAATATAAATAAAATGGGATCTCAACTATAATCCTTATAAGACTATACGGTAACTATAATCAAATATCTTTGAAGATGTCTAAAGGGGTAGTTAGAGGCACGTCCAAATATTACATGTTAATGCGCATATTTTTTTTATATCAACAAATCATTGATGTACGACCAGGACCAGGACCCTCAACCTTCAGAATAAAAGTCGAGCTTCCTCCCACCGGCCAATATGGCTCTCTTACGTCTTTTTGCATCTGTCTTACTTAAACATTTATAAAAAGTTAATTACATAATGGATTTATATTCTAATGTATATTTCCAGAAATGTAGTGTATTAAGTCATTTTATAATGGTTTAAACTAGCCTTTCACAAAACATTACATAAAATAATGTCCATATTACTTATTCCAGAGTTGCGAACGTGATAGAGTTCACAAATTCTCAGCAACCTATCAAGATATCGATTATGGAAACGACCTCATATACCAATCATACTCTGCTCCGGTTCAAATAAGATAAATCAAACATGTAGATAATAATGTCTACAGCCGAATAAATTTCCGGCAACGAAAATAAAATCTATCCTGAAAAGCAAAAGTAAGATTGATCGTGCAAGTTCGATAAAGTTAGCCGCGAGTCGGCGCGTCTGTTCTTTCCCCTTTAGTGGGAACCGAACTTACTTTTTGGTAGACTCTAGGTACTTTGGTACTAAGCATACTATTCTCTGTATTCAAAAATACTATTTTTTTCCGAAAGCTAGAGATATATTCTAGAGAAAGTTAACGAAGCCAATAAAAAAAAACAGAATCGCTTTGAAAAAACTTCTTTACATTTTTAAAAGGAAAAATTTGTATTTTTCTTTGTAATGGAACTAAAAAACCACTAGATCAATTTTAAAAATTATTTCACCAATCAAAAGCTAAATTGTCAGCGAGTAACATAGGTCATTTTTATTAAAAAAAAAATAAGGTCACCTCAAAAATTGCAATAATGTATCTTATGGTATCAAACATTTGCCTATAATCTTTACTACTACACTCAGCGGGACAGGTAGTTTCATATAAATTACTAGCTGACCAGTGCCCGCTGATCAGCGAAGCGGGCACTGGTATGTTGCCGAGGACTAATAGCTACATAACAAAAAAAGTTTCATCAAAATCCGTCCAGTAGTTTTTGCGTGAAAGCCAGACAACAGACAACAGACAACAGACAGACAGACAAAAATTTCAAAATGTAATTTTTTGACTTGTGTTACTTGTATGAAGACCCCTAGGAGTATTTTTTTTAGTTTTTATTCAATGTACAGAATTGAACTCTTCTACAGTTTTTATATATGTATAGATGAGTACATCCAGATCATTGAATCAACCATCTTTTTTGCTTCGACACCGAACAAATACCCCTCTATATAAATTCAGAATAACTCAGCATATCTGATCCACAGTTACATGCTGGTAGTATACGCTACTGATATACCGTGTTACCATAATTTGCAGCCAAATTCGCATTTCACGGTTGGCATCACACGGTGACGTAGGTTATATAAGTTTTTCACGAGAAGCTCTACACATGGCAAGATGCTAGGGCTTTCAAAATTGTACTAGCTTGTGCAAATAGCTACCACAACAAAAAACTTAAATGAGCTCTGTTGCAGCATTCACAGATTTTGCAGAGCTTGTAGGTGAGATGACAGAAATGATGATCAAAATTAAACTTTAGTTGAATGATTATATTAAAAAAATATATATTTAAATTAAAAAAAAATTGTTTATAAAACAAAAAAAAAATTGCATGCTTCATATTCCCAAAAACCTTTCATCAGATCTTAGATAGAAATATTCATTTAATTGTTATGCATTTACGAGCTACTGTGTGGAAGTATGTTTTTTTAATAATATAAAATAAAACCAATCCTATTTTGTTATGAAGATGGTATTGTATAACCATAATAATGATGTAAAAAGCTGCCTATTTTCTATAGGTAATCTAAAACTGTCTATGGAATCTGCTAACATAATAGACAACTAACAACCCTAAACTAATAATTGAAATTTTAATAATTGTTATCGGACCAATCATTACGGATGATTGGTATACGAGTAGGTACAAAAGTTAACAAACTAAAATAGTACATACCTTCGTGTAGAATACCTTCGACCTCCTTTTTTTGAAGTAGGATAAAAACTCACGTGCATGAACTTCTCGTATATTATGTTATATCTATATATATATCACTACATAGTATAAAGCAAAGTCGCTTTCCGCTTCCCGCGTATGTATGTATGTTTGCTTATATCTTTAAAACTACACAACGGATTTTGATGCGGTTTTTTTTAATAGATAGAGTGATTCAGGAGGAAGGTTTATATGTATAATAACATGCTACCCGTGCGAAGCCGGGGCGGGTCGCTAGTATAAAATAAAGTCGTGTTAGTTACCCTATTTATAACTCAAGAACGGCTAAACCGATTTGGCTGAAAATTGATGGAGAGGTAGCTTATAACCAGGAAACGGACATTGTATTTGACATGACTTTTTATAACGGGAACATGAACGGGAACGGAAACTTAACACAACATTTGTAAATTCTAAAACGACACGATGCTCGCCGGGTTAGCTTGTATGAAATAAAGGAGCAACATTACTATTATTATTTTTTAATCACTACATAGTAAAGAGTCACTACATAGTACAAAGTCGCTTTCCGCTTCCCGCGTATGTATGTTTGCTTATATCTTTAAAACTACACAACGGATTTTGATGCGGTTTTTTTTAATAGATAGAGTGATTCAGGAGAAAGGTTCATAAGTATTAAACCCGTGCAAAGCCGGGGCGGGTCGCTAGTGACAAATAAATTAAAGGAGATAAGTACTCGTGTAAATAGTTGTGTACTTACTATTACTATAGTTTTAAAAATAAAGAAGCTACCCACGAAATACAGCAATAATAGGTCTATTAATTTACTTAATCTGCACTACATATTTTATTTTGTGTAACATTTGTCTACTTTAATTATTTTTAAGCAAATAGTTATTTTATCTTTAAGTTTTATTTCTAAATCAAGTGTAGCGTGTACTGCTTTTTGAATTTGTGCTGAGGCTCTTTAGTTATTTTTATTTTTTATTTTATTGTTTACGTACTTGAGTAGTACTTTTAATTATTATTCTTGTTTGAGCCTTCACCTTGTTCGATTGGCATCACACTGGAGCTCTACATAGCTTTAAGGAAAGGATCATTAAAAAAAAAGGTAGACCCCAAGCCGTGTTTGTTGCCTGATTCTTCTAGGCTTGGTCGCGTGGAATCGGCGTAGCTTCACCTAGTTCCTAAGACGTTTCAAAGTGATCCTTGTGATTTTATTGAAATAAATGATTTTTGAATTTGAATTTGAATAAATACCCGAGTGTAGGTATGAGTAGACTTGGTGAAATCACAGGGAACCAGTTCGATTTACATGCTGGAGGTAATTAAATAAAAAGTCCCGACTGAGCATGTAGTATAAAAGGAGCAGCTCAATAACTAAGCAAAGCGACAACCCTAAAGAATAGGGATGCCCGGGGACGGCGGCAGATTGATATTTGATCCCCCGAGCTGCGATCGCGCTCGAGGCGTAATCCTCGACTATGAATGTTATACCGAGGTAGATATTAAAAGTTCGGGAATTACCCTCTTTTGGGGAATCAAAGGGGTATATACCCATTTTTCGTAAGGAAGGAAAAATTATACTCAAGATGTGATTGAAGGTATCATACATAATATATGCGAAAGATTGTGGCTACTGGTTTATAGAAATAAATTAATATTAACGGACGTTGCACAGAGCGCCATCTAGGCCCAAACTAAACAAAACTTGTACCTAAAGACTCAGATAATGGATAGAATACTTTTTTGTTTGGATGTTTGTGCGCAATCACGTCGTAACGTCTGAATGATATAAATGAAACTTGAAATAGGTGTAGTTTGCGACCTTTGAAGCATTATAGAAAACTTTTTTCTGAGTAGCAAGCAATGTCTCGACCAAAAGCTAGTATTCAATATTCTTCTAAATATATAAAATAACTGACCGACTGTCTGATAATTTGCGCACTTGAACATTTTCTTTTTATAGCATAGGGGTGCACTAAGAACTAAGAACCCACTAAGAACCCCAAGCTAAAAGTCTGTTTGAAAAAACCTTCTCTTGGTCGAAGTCACGGAGGTTTCATAGTTCGGTATATATTCGTACTATTGTAGCTAGCGGTTTGATATGTTGTTTCCACAAAAGTAACTAAAGTGCTTGATATTTTGGCTAATAGATATTGGGTAATATATTCGCACATACCTACCACCAACACTGCAACGTTACGAACCACAATTTACAACCGTCCTCAAATCAACAAAAACAACAGTACGAGTAACACAATTTGATTGCGCAATAAAGTCGTTCACAAACACCAAACACCGCTGAGGTACTGCAAATTGGACGAACAAAATATACTCCTTAAATTATTGGGGTCGCACAAACAGGGCGGCAAATATTGTCTGACCGGACGGACGGCCGGACGGCGGACACGGCTCGGCGCTATTCATTAACTTAAACTGGTTCCGAACAAAAACTGGGCTTCAATTCGCGCTTGGGATGAGCTTTAGCGAGCTACGTTTCGCTGGATACGGCTCAGTTCCAATTAGTAAATATTTAGTTAAGAAATAGGATCACGACTCTTATTACCAAGTACCAAAAACACCCTCTCAGATCTCCAGGCGCTTGAAGATGGTAGTAAGAGGCACGTTCAAACATTACATTTGACACCATGTCCACATTTTTCAGTATTTGGCTTTCTATACGTGATGAATTGCAAGCCCATCGCCGCTTAAAAAAACTTGAAATAAAACCTTTTTTAACCATCTTCAGCGCTTGATTATTTAAATCAATAAGTATTGACATTAGGCGAGACCAGTGACATAATAGTGAAGCTAATAGAAAAAGAAAAGAAAGAAACTACGAGCAGTTCTATAATATCTATATCCGTGGCATGATGTAGTGGATAGACAACAGACCACACATCCGACTCTCACAAACACTCCAGCCATTGGATTGGAACTCAATATTTACAGTTTTCGAAGTTAGTGTGTATCTACACGTTAAACTACACAAAGGATTTTAATTACGTAATAATCGGGCCGTTTATTATAAAATGTTAGTTTGTTTAGGATTCAGCTTCAGGGCCTTACGAGATATTTTATAACTATGAGTACCTACGATGAATAAGGAGCAAAATATTTTTGCTATAAATGCTTTAGCTAGTCTATGTTCTACTCGAACATTAAAACTACATTTTTTTTTCTTTAGAGAAATTTTAATCTTATACATCTCAATTTCAAGCATTTTTCAGCATTTTTTACTGAAAAAGTTTGGGAAAGACTAAGCGCTAAACATGTTGAGCCTCCAACAATGCAATTTTCAAATAAATTGTTTTCTTCTCGGGTAGGTTTGCCCAAGCTTGGTTTGTTTACCGCTTACTATCCATGCTGTCCCCCCTGTGCCTTTGAACTTTGATTTATGTCATAAATTCACAAGGAACTTGTTCAACACGAAGCCCGTCAAATAAATCCACGAAACGTAACAGATTATAAATAACATGTCATTAATCACGGGGGAGACCTGTTGCTCAACACTTGACGGGCGAAAACTATTTAATATTTAAAGACTACGTGAAAAATTCACCAGTCAAGTGCCGGGGAAAGTGGTGCTAGTTATACCGTGCACGAACTTTCATTACTTGTTAAGCAAATTATGTTGTAATTTAGTACCCTTTTTAGCACCCCAGTGTGTTATAAGTTTAACATTTAACACGTTTTTGTCTTTGCAATAATTGAAACATAATGTGTTACTATTAAATATTCAAATATTAGAAAAAAAACGCAAAGATTTTATGAATATTAATAACAATAAAGATACACATTTTTGAAAAAGGTTTACACATTAGGTTTGTATAGAAGTAAATACAGAAATACTGAACCGTACTTAAAAATATAGTGTCCAATATTTTAAATTGGCGTCGAAATTGCTTAAGATTCTAAAATATATAGAGTACGCTCACCTTAACATATTTTTGAACTAAGCCTTATAGGAAAGGAAACAGGAAAGTTGAACACCTCTGTTTTTATTACGAGACACTGATAAGCCCAAATATAAATTAATATGAAAGATATGATATCTAACTATAGTGAGTCCCTCGGGAGTAATCCAGATAATGACATTGGGATGACAAAGTTATAATTACTTTTTATTTTCCCTCATCGCCGGCGAAATTAAGCAGCGCTTATTATTACGGCGAGATGTAGGTAAGCCTTTGAGTTTGATATCGTTGAGGTGTTCTTTGATGGGAAAAGTCTGGATATTGGAGTTTGTTAAAACTAAAATAATGAGGATGGCGTTTTGAGTTGATTTTATTTTTGTTTCCAAGCAAAAGAAGGCAACCTTGCTAAACTGACAAGTGGAATATTGAATTTTACTAGACTGTCAGGTTATTTCTACTAATATATCTACCACTATAAAAAGTTATTATAAAGTCACCAGCAAAAAAAAACTGTATGATGTGGCAAGGCTTTGGTTTGAAAAACATTCGACACTTGAATTAAACGATCCACGGTCATAATAACTGTTATTCCTTATTAAACCGCAAATATATGCACTTACGTCGTTTGTGCTGGCGTTGTAAGCCATTGAAATTGAAATGAAACAATGTCACTGCATTATTGAAAAGTCATTACCGTATCGCATCGCTGAAACCGCGCACGTTGATGTCCGCAGGAGCTTTACAACGCATAATTTGAGTATAATTGAAAATGTTATGACGCTGAAATGTTACGACGCGGTACTTATTGTTGATTTATTGAATAACAGCGTTTTTTATCGGCCAGAAAATCATTAATATATTTTTATGTATCTAGCAGGAGGCTAAGTTTAGGGTATAACTTACACAGAGCACCATGGAGCACATAAAGCTCAAAATCAAACTGTAACAACTGTAATGACATGGGAAAAAAACCGAAGATGTCGTTAAACGGATAATAAAACACCATAACAATGAATAAATTGTTACGATGTATAAAAAACGCCCATAACTTCCAAATTACTATTATTTCCACATAAATTACCACTTCTCATAGATACAAAGCACGAAACTCGTCTATTCGAACTATTGCAATGGAACGATGTTGACCGAGAAATCGATCACCTAGCGCATGAATGGCACAAGTACAGAAATTCATTAAAGTCGGGCACTATTTACTCTTGCCTCAGTGTAGCGAGCCGTGGATAAAATAAACACAGTTTGATTATTGAAAACAATTGTATTTATTCAAGTTGTACTCAGTAAAATTAAAACGCTCTAAAACATTACATTTATAAAACTGATTTATTATCCAACACGAAAGTGTTATCTAGAAATTAAACGAAAGCCCTGTAATTTGTTCGCGTCTAGTTACTTTCAATCAAGCATCAACTCCCACTGCAACGCAACACATCCTTACCCAAGGTTTAATTTTTGGGGATTATATTCTCAATGCACTTCAATATACCAAAAATAATCTTGAGTGTATTGATACATAATTAATTTATTGTAGTGAGAGGGAAAATTTGCTATACTTACAAACTTGGTAGACAAACATCCGCTTGATGTGTTTATTGTATTATATTGATCACTTAAAGCACAAACAGTATAAGTATAAATATTTACGTTTGGCCTGTCGGGCGGTTGGTGGACAAAATAAACACAGTTTAATGTTTATTGAGGCCGAATAATGCCTAGGTGTTTTAGTCAAGTGTAGTTAGACAAATTAGAAACTATGTAAACATGTCATCATTTAACTAGTTCCCATAGTACAGCTTTGCTTAGTTTGGGGCTAGATGGCGCTGTGTGATAATGTCCACCAATTTTTTTTTTCTTTTTTTATGTTTTTGTAAATTAATGGGAAAATACATTTCTGTTAAGTTCCTTAGAATTTGAAATTGTGAATACGAATTTAATGATAAGTTAGTAATAATAAAATCTAATAAAATGGGTATATTTTAAACTGTCTTCAAAAAATGAGGTGGTTTTCAATTAGGGGCTATATTTATTTTCATTATTCATTTCATTGTTTATTTTTATGTATTTTATTCACGTAACGGCTGATCCGATTTCAATTTTTTTTCACTATCTTGTAGACTTATAAATGATCAATCTCTCAAAACAAACTGTTTTGACATGTAATATTTTTGTCAAGTTTATGGCAAATTTAATGTGATTAAGCATAATAAACAGGTACCTATTTAAACAAAGAGGTTAATTACTTGTAGCTAATGCTGATAAAGGTCAAATAACTTTCGTGAATTAATTATCTTTTAATTTATTGTTCAGTTCATCTGTTTGTTTATGAATTGCTATAATAACTAATTTGATCGGTCTTTCACAGACAACAAAACTTTTAAGTAAAAATACTTCAAATAGTTTTTATTTCGTTTTTATTACAACTGTTAATTGTGACAAGACAAAGCATGTGTTTACACGCGTGTACATCAGTATGTTCAGTTTAATTAACTTTTTATGGCTATTTGAATGTAGCGTGATCTACGTTTACTCTAACAATGTTGAATGATAAGGGTTATCCGTCAAACAATAGTTTTGAAGTATTCAAAGGCACATTATTATTTTATTCACTGTTAGGACTATATCGAGTTTTGGGTTGGACATTTAAATTAAAATAGTATATTTTTACATCACTTTAAAACGTCACAAGAACTTAGTAAAGCTAAACTTATTCTTTGCGATCAAGCCTAGCAGAAAAAGGCAACAAACACGGCTCGGCAAACACAGCCTGTATTTTTTTCAGCGACCCTATTCATATTATATGTGTGTCATATGGCTCCAGTGTGGAGCTGATCGAACATGGTAAGGCTTGAAAATTACATCTTTTAAAAAATATAAAAAAAAAACAATACAACATTAAAATATCGATGTTTATCACACCCCTACTAGTGTAGGGTACAATCCTAGTAGATTGTCTGAGCCCTAGGGTTGTCACGTTTGAAACTAATTAACGATATAATGTTCGACAGCAGTCGCGTGTCAGTCGGTTTGTTCGTGCAAAATTATAGCTTCAGTAATTAGCAGACATGGGTTTTTATGCTCCACTCTTTGAGTGGCTCTTAATGAGTGGGACATTATCGTAAAGCCGTGAAGTGCCCATTGTAAGGTTGTAATGGTATTGAAAAGAAATAGGGCGTTGAAAGTATATTTTATAATAATAGTGTTAAAGAAGATTGCCTTTTCGTGTCTGTTTAGTGGGAAATAAAAGTTACTTTAAATTAAAGCGACTTTGCTTTATACTATGTAGTGATGATGAACAATGATTATTACTATTACCAATGATGTCAATATGGAGTGGAGACACAGTCTTTCAATATGGGACTCATAAGAAGGCTAAAATCGCTCAACGAGCTATGGAGATAGCTATTATTCGAGGTTCCTTAAGAGATCGAATCACTAATATAAAGTAAAAGAACTAAAGTCACCGACATTGTGCAGTGGATTGCAGCACATCTACAGAAATGACGGCTGTTGGGGCAGAAAGATTCTCGAGTGGAGAGTACGCACTGGAAAGGGAAGTGTAGGACGGCCCTCCACTATACAGGAAAAAAATTAAAATACCAAAAAAAAATTAAGGATAGCAGCAAAGGCTACTTATGATAATGGCACTGTCAGAATGATTTATCATTGCACTATCACAAAGTTATCGAGGTTTCTTTTTAACCGAAAATTGGCACAAATTTATGGTCACAGTACTAGAAAATACTACTGAAATCTATCTCGTACGCACTTACTCACAAGACGCTCTTATCTTATACCATCTCTTTCCTTCCTTAATGTACTACCTAATTACGTCATCTCCCTGTCTCACTCTAGTCTCGCTCGTGTAATGGATTCAAAAGTACCGTAAAAATAAGCCATTTTTTTAAATAATTTTGTTTGTAATTAATTGTAACTTCCCTTTCATTCTTATAAGGGCTTAGGACCGGCAAAATTATTTCAAATTAAATTGTTGGAACATAATAATTTTGGCGTATTTAAATAGGTGCAATTAGCTATTTACAATAATTCATTATTTACAGTATGAACCTACATACACTTTAGTATGCAGTACTTATTTACAAATTCACTCACAATTCACACCTACAAGTATTTTAAAAGTTGTTTAAAATGTTCAGTGTCACTAGTCTTTTTATTTCGTCGGTTAAACGCGGGGGGCAGGTCACTAGGCCTACGCGGCCAATCCATCGGTTGTGAAACTCTTCAGTCAAGTGGAATATCTTCCAACATTGTATTCCTCATAATTCGTATCAGGTTTAGGTTCGATTCACCTGTGAGGCGTCCTTCGATAAAAAATGGTTAAAAAAAATATCATTGAGTAATCCTGCCCACACATTTACATTAAACCTATGTTGAAACTAATGATGCTTTGTAAATAGATACCTACGACTAGTTATTGTTGCCTCGTTCTACACATTGAGGGTACTTAATTCTTTCACGATTTGTCAATTATCAAATCGGGCGGGTGGGCAACATGAAAGGCTGTTTGGCAGCATTATTTATGAATGGATAGAAATCTGAAAATATGAGTAGCTATGTAATAGGTGCGTACGGATAAACGGTTAACTCAATATTATGTTTTTCTAAGGACATTCCTTTTAATTATTTATTTTAAGTTTTAACGACCGAAATGTGATTAGTAACAGACACTGACAATACGTTTTTTTTGTTTTGGTAATTAAAAAATAGTAGTGTATATAAATGCGATCTGATAAAAGTTACTGGGAACCATTCAGCGCTGGCCGCATCGTTTGCTCTAGAAATCTATGAAAGAAGGACCATGTTCAGCGGTGGAAGTCCTACTGAAATAGTATTAGGTATACGAAGATTTTTTTATATATAAAAAAGCTCAGAATATTACTTTCAATTAAGTCTATAAAATTTACTGTGATAGACATACACTAACTACTATCTTGCTAAGTAATCATTCAGAAATTTTAATAAATTTGGCAATTTTTAGCTTGAAATAATATTTTAATGATGTAAAATCCATCCAAACGAGCTAAGCAGCTTACCCGCTAATTAGTTACGAACGCGCAGAAATTCCGGCTAAATCCCATTCAGTGTGTGGAGCGCTTCACATGCTGCCACTGTATCTTAGTTTTCTGTTATGAAGAGCACTATTTCGACTAGCCTCACAGCTCAGTTGATATTATTTTACTTTCTGCGCTGTAGATTTATACTTTAGTACCTATTTTTGAAATTCACAGTCGACTTAAATAATAAATATGGACATATTGGACCCGCAATTCTAAAATTTGGCATTAACATCTAATCGCATTTAACAGACTTATCGTTAACAAGCCTGCAAATGAATCTCCAGCGTTGTTTTTTTTTTTGGATCTGAATGAAAACTTAGAATGTACTTTGTTAACTTCACTTCTTTGATAAACCTGAAATGACCAGACAGACTCATTTTACATCAAAAGGCTAGTTTTTTTGGCATCTCGTGGATCAAAAAATGGAAACGCTACACAAGCATCGAAATTCATGAAGAAAATTCCTTTAAATATAGTGTAAGTTCTGGACTATTTCGTGCAAAAGACGCGTTTAGGTAGTCGTCGTATAATTAAAGTCCTATTACGAAGGTGCTTTTTGAATCTAAATCTAGATTTATTCAAGTGTTTCTGAAGTGAAATTGTGTTTGTTCACAGAGTAACATCGTTGAGTGTATGAGAATAGCAGATTTTGTTTGAAGTGATACCACAAAGGCTCTACCATTTCGAGGCGTTTGAAAAGTTCCCCAAAACGTAATAATGTTTGCTGTTGTCAGTTTAGAGTAAGGAACGTGAGTGTGATTTAGTTGTTAACTTGAATTGTACTGTGTGCGGTATTTTGGTAAGGAATTTCAGGTGGCAGCGCTATTACACGAAAAATCTTTTAAATTTAGATTTGTTCTATACCTTTAAATTTTATATCAAAGAGATGGCTGAAACCTCTCTGTAGGTAAGCAAACTTCTGTTGCTTGATTAAATCATAAATTACATCTTGTACTTTCTTTGAGCTTTAGATGTTGAGATTGTCCTGCCTAGAAACTTATGATAAAAAGCTATTCACAAATTCATGGATAAAAATACTATTCACGTTAGCCTGCCAACAAATCCTCTGCAAACGATAAAAATGGCGATTCGAGGCAAAAAAATCGGGTTTGAATTTAAACCTTCGATAATTATTATAGTATTTGAATATCTTTGTTTACAGAAATAAATTACATCTATATTTATCATTACAAACAGATGAGCTATCTAAAGACCGTTGCAAACGTATGTTGTACCAGTCTCTAAGGTACTGGCGGTATTGACGTATTGAGAACCTCCTTTTTTCGCATTTGAATTAAAAGTTAATGTGGCGTTGTTTTTTATTTTTAAATCAAGAAAAGGTAAACAATCTTGTATTACCTACTACCGTGCCTAAAATTGTCACCTGCCGAAAATCACCTATGTATTTATATAGTTTGGATGACGCATCTTCCCCTCAGTGACTCTTATTATTCTGTACCTCAGGGAGAGTTCAAGCTTTACGAGCTAAGGACTCAACTTGGGCCTGCGACTGATTAATATTTCTGAACAGGGGTCGGGTGTAGCTTGAGAAAGACAGTAACTTATATGTGGTTGTTTCCACATATATGAGGTATCGAAAAACTGGCCTGTTTAAGCTATTGTTTTTTGCATATACACACCGACTTTCGATGATTATTGGAAAAACAACAAGTACACATCGACACGTAGTTTCTATGAAAGTTTAAAAACAATAACATATATACATATTTTGTTTGCTTTGCTTATAGCAAGAACCCTTTAAGACTCCTACTTAAATTTTTATGAAATTAATAAATCAAAATCAATATTAAAAATCAATTTTTTTAGCGAGACAAACGCACGGCAATTGATTTCTATTTAATAATAGATGAGTTCTGTTTTTCAATAAGATTCGTGTATTAAAAATATATTTTTTATACCTAATGTTTATTTGTCTATACGATCATGTAATGCTATAATCTCTAGATTTTATCGGGCTTTCATGGTCAACAAAACTCCTTATACTTAAAATCGGTTTAAACGATGTCACTGTCTTATTTGGTGTAAGTCAACCACATAAGGTTTGTCATAACAAGTAAACATATACTCCGCACTTGTAAAGTCAATTGTGTACCTATGAATTAATATTGCTGGTTGTACCTTGTACCTAACCCTTTGTCAGTTTTGTTGACCTCATAAACTACCTCACAAAACCTCCATAAACGTCTCATTCGCATAAACAGACCGACTTTCCTTACCGTACAACCTTCGACTGTGACTAAAACTAGTGCCAGCTCATTTAATTCGGATTAATGCTCTCGACGCCTTGTTTATTGGCCTCATATCACGTGATATGTAGAGTTTCCTTCAAGAATGTTCGAGAACGTTCAATGTTCAAGAAAAGTTTCCCGATCCATACTACATGTTTATGGCTAGGGTTTATTTTATTGTATTGTTGAGGTGAATTCTATACGTGGCCGAAATGCCTGATTCGGGCGAGTTAGAAGTGAGATATTGTTATGAAGTGGGAACAGTCCGGTCTATTGTTTTTGTAGCCTTGTGTTTCTGAGTGGATTTGTATTCAACTTGTGTTTTGATTTCGTAGTTTGTAGTATTCATGGTTATTACGAGCACATCGGGAATGTCACTATTTCATTGTTATTATTAAGTTTTTTCGTTGTAAGTATCTATTGATTATTGTTATTACAGCTTCAAGGTTTTTTATGTTAATATTGTTTTAAAAGAAGATAAAAAAAGTTTATACTTCTAATAAAATAGAGTTTTTTCAAAATTCACGTTAACTATTTTCACATAAATAAATTGATCCCAGACAGATCACATTTTACCTTGATATATCCTGCAATCGAAGCATTCCTCAACTAAAACACGGAAGAATGAATAGTACATAATTTAGAATATATCGTAAAAAAATCTTTACTAAGATCAAACGGGTAGTCCGTTGTATTCCGTCCGTATTGCATGTCTTTTCCATTTGACAAAATTTAATGATTATCATCGTGCGACTCCAATTTTAAATGCTCATCTTTGTGTCATTTTGAATCTTAAATCAGCGCAATAGAGCTCTTTTTAGAGTGTATGAAGTGACACAGAGGCGTAAGGTTGCGTCTAAATAAAACAGTTTCAAGTTACTACAGGAGATAAATTCCGTCGGATCCCTTTACAGTTTATGAGGTGCGAGTCGTAACGCGAAAGACTTAGTATGTGGTTGCCGGCTTAGATGTATGAGCCGGTGAATTAAAAAAAATCTCAATTTAGCTAAAGTTCGTGAAGGTGAGCTTGTTTGTAAAGTTCTGGAAGCAGTACTTTACGAATAAGCTCTTTTTGCTACCTTTTTGTTCCTTTTGCACCTTTTCGTTGAATTATGATTACTTACTATTAACATTGGTTGGCCAAACACACACATATTACACGCAATCGCGCACTTATTTGGATTTATGTCGTGTTCTTTTAGTCGTTTTTTTTATCTGTGACATACCGCGTTATCATGTTTTTGTTGAGGGAATCATTTGTGCTCTAGTAATTTAAGTTGGATTATTTTTCGATCAATTTATGTATTTGTATTGAGAATAGAATAAAATGGGATCGAATTGTTAATTTTGTGTCACAAAAAAAACATTAAAAGATGATTTTGATGGCTTACTACTATGACCTATAGTAGCAAGCCTAGGCTTCTATATATTCCGTATTCCGTGGCAAAAGTGTTATTGTGGATCCTTTCTAAAGCATAATAGAACATACGTACACTGTATTAGCAAACAATTGTATAATTAACCAAGTTTGTCAATCACTTAAAAATTAAAACCAAGACAGCACAGCGTCATTCATTTAATCAACACAAAACAATGTTTCATTTCGCTACTCTACAAAGGCGTGTGATCTTACATTTTTTATTCGTTTTCTATTCCCACATTTTCCGTAACGTATGCATTGAGTTCTACCTCGATACCACCGGGATGCTGTAATGTAATAACTCGCTGAATATTGACGAATGGGATCCGTATTTTTGCCAATACTATACCAACCAGAATTAGGTAACGCCGATGTATTACTATGCCATTGCTGTTTTCTTTGTAAACATATCAATCTAAAAGTTACGTTGTTTGTGGGTTTCGATTTTCCGAGTTTTACTGTCTTCCTCAGGCTAATATTCATTGACTCTTCGAAATATTAGCTGGCAATATTAGTATTTGTAAGTCCGTTGTTTTACTTCGTCTTTTAAAAACCTTGATTTTTTATAAAAGCTAAAAATACTTTACTTGGGAAATTTATTATTTATAAACACTTAAAATAGTTACCCTAAGTGAGCCCAAGCCTAAGTGCTATCATGTTCAACCTTTCCCAAATTAGGTAAGATCCCCACAAACTGGAAACATAAGATTGTATAAAATATTTTCCTAACTCTCCCTGTCTGCTCAAGATCTTCGAAGCTGGTAGTTTCGTGGAAACAAAACGGATCAGCTGTATCTCGTGTTCCCAGCGAGCCTTCGAGGCTTTAGAGTTACTAGATACGACACTGGATTTGAATAAGCGATTTGTTCGAAGCCGGAGTGCTGCAGTAGAATTTTAGGAATATTGAATTTGAAGTTGGGCTTTTTAAATAAAAGTCCAAGTTTTGGAGTTAGTTTTTTTCTGCGGATAAACGAAATAAGACATATTAAAATTCACCATTTCCACCACTTTCTTCATTTCAAACTTTCTCAAACATCGCTTACCATTAAATGTTTCTAAAAAACCATGCTAGTTAGAGATTTTGTTTTATATTTTTCCAATGATATTTACATTTTATTATAATCATCTTAATTTTTATCTCTTTTTCCCACTTTATGAGGGCTCGTCAGAACATGTAAGTTAATATTCGACTTATGATGAAAAAATATAAAAAAGTATAGTTTATAATCGGTATTGGGACACATCTGTATAATGGCAAATAAGTCATACAAGTAGCTATGGATATTCATACACCTAATTTATATATCCCTTTAAAAGAATTAGACTAGAATATATTTTTTATTCTAGCCGTTATATCTCTTTGTGTAAAGAGTTGGCAGGGAGCGAGCGATACGAAAACCTTATTTTTCGCACATTACACTTCGAAATTGTTTGAAATATGTTATAGCCGTCATTGTGGGCGAAACTTGTTTAAAACATACATGCTCTCTTACAAGCTTCTATGAACTGCGGCGTTTCAATGCTGATGAGATGAAAGTTATGATTTCGGATTATTGGCCGATTATTTTGCTGAATTATTTTAATCCTTATATTATGTGCCAATTGCTTTTGACTGACTTTTTATAACTGAAAGGTGAGTCTATTTATTTTTGCTTGTATTGGACGTAATTTTACAATCTACTTATAGTTACAAGTGTGTTTTGTTTCTAGAAGTTTGAATCATGTCTGATTTTACCCTATCTACCGTACCTGCTAAACTAATTTCGTAGCGTTGTGCTGAAAAAGCGCTATGATGCGTAGAAGTATTATCTCAGCTCAGTTGATAGTAGCTCTGCCTTCTGCGCTGAAGGTTGTGGATTCGACCCAGGACAAATATTTGTGTGATGAACATAGATGTTTCTTCCGTGTCTAGGTGTTATTATGTATCATAATGTATGTATTTATAAAAAAAAGTATATAAGTATTCTATCAGTTATCTAGTTCCCATAGTACAAGCTTTGCTTAGTTTGGGGCTAGATGGTGCTGTGTGATAATGTCCACCAATATTTATGTTTATTAATATTTATTCTTCTTTGCTTCAACACATTGGTGATTGTGTCACACAGTGTTAAAAGTGTCTAAAACAAAACAACTCCTAAATATATTTATCAGTTACAAAAAAGACATTAAAAAAACTGATGCAAAATTTCGGAAGTAACTGCTTAGTCTTTTCTTTTGTCTTTTAAATAATTAAAATAGGTACTTTAATTATGAAGAAATTGTAAATGAATTGGGGTTTTAAAAGTGAAGTAAAGTGGTTTAGGAACAAACTACGAAAAATAAATCTACATATTTATCTTTATTTGAATAGATAAAATACTTATCAAAGTTACCACAAAGGTTAAGACAAAACGCAGTCAAAATGGTAAAACCGTTACCTAATCGCGAATTTCGCAAAAGTTAAAAAAATCTGCTCGTCAGCGGTTCGGGAGTATTTCGGTTACAAAGATCTGGGGGAGATGGGTAGATAGAACATGCTAACTCTTTTTAGGAGTAACAAGTCATAAGAAATAGCGTGCAATTTTATGTTGCCTTAATTCATGCATGCCAACATAATGTGTTCGTCAATAAACATTAGCGCTTGGAGAAGCGGATGTCTACAATACTTGGAGATTACCTTCGTGACCTATTTGTTTTTAATTGTATTCAGCCAACCGTTTGGTACTTTATTTATTATTTTACTAAACACGGGACAAAGAACAAAGAATGTCATCAAATGAAGGTTCAGTTTTTTCCCATAATTATGTACCCCTTTACAACATTTTGAAAGTAAATACAGAAGCACTTATTTTGTTTTTGCACATTTTTGGTAAGCCGTGATAGCCTTGTTTTCCTAATGAAATTTAATAAGTCATCGGTTCAAAACCCGACTTTGCATTATTTGGAAAATTTATAGTAGCATTGAACACTTGTTCAATGATGAAAAAAATCATCGTGAAAAAACCAGTTAGTAATATTAAAAGTTGCAATATACTTGTCATCTGTCACATACGGTATGCTAATACAATATTTATATCTTAATATATTTAAAGTTCTTCTGTACGTGTGTTTGTCACCTAACTCCTCCTAAACAGCTAGACCAGTTTGGTTAAATTTTTTTATTTATTTTTCAATGGGTTCCTGGATGGTTTGGAAGTATAATTTGACCCGGTAGGTGGCGCTGCTGTCGGTATGTCACCAAATTTAAATTGCTGTACTCCTAATATAAGTGCAGTAATTTTAAAACAACAATTTAATTGATGGTCCAACTTTTTTTTTTTTTTTTTTTTTTTTTTATCAACCTATGTTGTCCCACTGCTGGGCAAAGGTCTCCCCCATTCTCTTCCAAGCTTTGCGGTCTACAGCTTCGTCCCACCAGCCAGTCTGGAATATGTCGAGGTCGTCACGCCAGCGTCTTCGCGGCCTTCATCGGCGTCGTCTCCCATCTTCTGGCACCCACTGCGTGACGATCCTAGCCCATCTGTCTGGATTCATCCGACTGACGTGACCCGCCCATTCCCACTTCAGCCTGGCAGATTTTTCTCCAACGTCAGCAATTCCAGTTTTTGAGCGTAGCGTGGTGTTACGGATTCTATCGATCCTCTTGACTCCAAGTACGCTGCGCTCCATTGCTCGTTGGCAAACCTTGAGTTTGGACTTTTGAGTCTCGGTTAAAGACCACGTTTGCGCACCATAGGTGAGGACGGGCAGGATACACATGTCGATGAGTTTGCGCTTTAGTGATAGAGGGAGGTCCCCCTTCATAAGCTCTTTCATGGACCAGTAGTTTTTCCAGGCGTTTTCGATCCTGCGATCGATTTCTTTATCTTGCCTGTTCTGAAAAGAAACTATCTGGCCTAGATAAATATATTCATCAACATAGTGTATCACTTGACTGTCCACCTCGATCTTTCGCTTGGTACTGTTTGTCATAATTTGTGTCTTTAACCGATTCATCGTCAGTCCAACCTCAAGGCTTGTTATGCTTAGGTCTTGTAGCATATTTTGAAGCTCGAGCGCAGTTGGGGCGAAGAGAACGATGTCGTCCGCGAAGCGTAGATTTGTGAGCTTTTTCTCTCCGAATGATATTCCCTTCTGTGCCCAAGAGTCTGCCAGTCTTTTAAATATCTCCTCGAGAGTGCTGGTCCAACTTTATAATATATGAAAAAAACCAAAGAGGATAAGCGTTAAATTTTGAACCTCACACTCGCTAGAGTTTGTGATTGAGACGGATAAATCGACAGTGTCATTTTATTAAGTCTATCTCCCGAATTGAGATCGGATCGGGATAGCCGACATGTGTCGTGGACGTGTCGAATATGTGCTCGTTTTCCCCAAAAATACTCCAAACTTTCTTTCTAATGTTATCTCGGAATGTTCCGGAGTTTCCGAAGCGATTTGAATTGTTGAGTAAGTTGTGACAATTTTGACATAGATATAAGTACATTATTATTTATTTTGACATTATTGCGCGGTTATATTTTACACTCGACTATCAGTATGCAAGGATATATCTAAATGACATTTTTCAATTAAAAGCTGTGACAGTCGCTATAGACGTTTTCATGAGACCCAAATAATTGTTTCGTCGAGTGGAGATTGACACATTACAATGTTTCTACACTGCCGTGTAAGTGTATCTGGCTGATTGACCACACAGCTCAGCTGGTAGTAGTTCTGCCTTCTGCGCTGTTGGTTGGTTTCGATTCCCAGGACAAACAATTGTGTGTATAAAAATATTTGTTCTTTGTCTGTTGTACTTACAGTAAAAACTTTGTTTAAAAACATTCATTAAGAAATCTCAAGGATATAATATTTAGATATCCTACTAAAAACCCTAGAACCTCAATCTAAAATCCATTGTAAAATCAATGCTCCTCTGATCTTTATCGGTGGTTCGCATTCAACAGCAGATTGAGGGTTAAGATTCCTTGTTTAGTATTCAGCAGGCGATCAGGTACTTAACCCTCTCGTGCTCGTACAATTCAACACCATCGGGACCACAGAAAAAACAACAAAGGTAGGTAATATTGTTTACGTACGAAGTTTTACTTATACCAAAATTATGTTATCTGTTCAAGATTTTAAAATACAGCATTATTCCAACTGCACTAAGTGATAAGACTTCAAATAATTAAGCCTTTTGAGTAATTATAAAAATAAACGAGTCAAAACTCAGTGCATGTAAAACAATTTTTTTTATCCTTTAACAAGAAAGTGCTGTTGTAGTAAGACACATTATTTCTTACATATGATTTACTTTATAAAACTACTAGCTTCTGCCTGCGGCTTCAAAATTTAGCTTAGGTTACACCCCGACCCGTAAACTACTATTTTGCAGCAATAGAGCTACGGATCGAGATGTTTTTTTTGTATGGAGATAATTCCCTTTAGGTAGTAGGTACTCCAATGTACCTTTCCAATAATAATAAACTAGGAGAAAAGATCCAACTGTGGCGTAATTGGTATTGCATTGCCAATTCTAGGCGCACGTCTAATCAAGTGACAAAAAATCCGAATCTAAAAAGGCTTCAATGCTGGTTAACAGAATATAAAAAAAAAACATTTTTCGCAATCGTAAAATGAAAAGAGTCAAACATCTACTTACCCCAAAAGAAGTAATTTGTACGTACGCGCAAAAAACATATAGACGCCACCTCGAAGTTTGTTTTGAACATAGCAAATAAAAAGAACTTTTTACATCAAAACTTTATTTTCTCTCGCACAGATTCGTACGTGAGACCGACTATATTTCGCGCTGATTACTGTCTTGAAAGTATTTATTTTGTTTGAAACGTGGACAGTAGAATATCTACAACGGTATTATATTGGTGTTTGTTATTCATTATAAAAAATTAACCGTATACATTGCAAATATATATTACACTGAATGAACGCTAGAGGTATTGTGGAAAAAGACTCAATAATCGAATCAGATTAATCAATAATCTGAATTTGAAGGCCATGCCACACACTTTGACCAAATTTCACTCGCCTAATTACTAAGTGACTACCAGTAACTATCCTCGTGTAAACTCCTACTGGCTTACTCACGTATCAGCCGAGTTGCATTTGACGAGGTTACGTACGTAGCGTTAACCGAGTTGAATGAAAATTATTTTATAATTTTGTGACTTCATTTTTGGCGAATTCATAAATGAGTTCGTGTTTAACAATTTAATTTATGTTCAGTGGGGTGAATAAATGCTACGGGTTATGATTTTTGCAAAAAATATGAAGGATGAAAACTATAAAATTAAATAAATCATTTTTAAAAGTGTAATATTCTAAACTAGCAACCCGCCCCGGCTTCGCACGGGTAGCATGTTATTATACATATAAACCTTCCTCCTGAATCACTCTATCTATTAAAAAAACCGCATCAAAATCCGTTGTGTAGTTTTAAAGATATAAGCAAACATCCATACATACAGACGCGGGAAGCGGAAAGCTACTTTGCTTTATACTATGTAGTGATACATCCAAGATAAATGTGCACCAGTGCACTCTACAATTGCATTGAGGTGAAAACGAAATCAATACATAATAATTTTGCAGTCAAAGTTCTTTTACGTAAACAACAACAACAACAACAAAAATGTTGAATATTTGTTTATTTGTCATAGTTTTCCTTATATGCTGTGAATTCTACTTGTAATACTTGTATGCTCACCGATTTGTTTATTTTATTTGAACAATGCTTTGCATTTTCTAATTTATTCAACGTCAGAACCATTTTTAATCTTCCAAACTTTTAAATCGATTAAACACTCCATACACGAGTAGTTATTGATTACTCTAAGCCACAGTTTAAATCAGAAAATTAGAGAACCACAATTGTAGCTCAGCTCGTAATCCTAATTTAGTTTATGCATCAAAAACAAAAGTCGAAACCGCATTTCATATACCCACCAAAATAGTTACGAGTATAGATGTGTCGGATATTGCTGTAACAAAGGCCATTAGATCGTGCATCAGCGCTCATTGTGTAACAGTCACATCTAATGGATTAGTGGTGGAGACTATCACTAGACCACGAGCCCATTCCACATAACATTCACTGCTAAAACTAAATTTCGACTACCTCGTTACATAACTGGCACATTGAGTAAAAATACATTATTTTGTTTCCAAACTAAAAGTATCGTATCTACACACATCATGTAAAATCATCCCTGAAATGGCGTCAGGCATGCTAATAGGGAAAGTCTGGCGTTCACGGGTATCTGGTATTGCGGTGGAGTTCCATGGCGACCGGTAGCATTGTAAGCCCGTCATGTGCGGACAATTTCAGTTCGGTTTCGGATTTTACCTGTGATTGAATGACTGCGTTACGAAATGATTGAAATGCGACGAACATTCGTTTTTCGAAATACTTTTTGGTTTTCGGCTGTTGTTTTTTTAGCGGAAATAAAAAACAGTTTGCTCGTGAATGAAATGTACGAATACTATATTTTCATACTAGTTTTGCAGTAGAATCATGTAACGAGAACGAGAGAGTCTATATTAAAGTGAATTGTTAGTAAAATAATTCGAGCACCAATATTACCACATTCAATCTAAGAATTTAATTACCTACCACGCTAAACGCTTGCAATATTTCAAATATTGATTCAAGTTACGTTAACAACTCAACAACAATAATTCCAAACGCTAATATTCAATTTATTGGACAAAGAGTCGATAATTAATGCGGCACTGAAATATGTAGAACAAATAATGCTATAGGCACTTGAATAAATGTTTAATTTGATCGGAAATATGATAGCGTAAATTGTCTACATCTGTAGCGATTGGTTTTAATGCCTCATTATCATTTTCATTCGATCGCCTCATTTATTATAGTGGTTTAAACCACTTTATGAAAATATTTTTTCGTTGACATAAAGGTGATTATGACAAGAGTCTATTCGGCAGCATATGAGGATGTTTGTGGCTCAATCACGCCCAAACGACTAAATGGTTTTGGGTGAAACTTGGAATAAAAATGCCCTGGAATAGCAAATAGGTTACTTATTCTCTTCTACTTTATGTAGGTACCATGCAAGCGAAGCTGCGGGCTGAAGCTAGTATTAAATAAAGACAATAGAATAACAGCTAGGTACTAAGAATACGGCGTTGATTATGTATACAAATAAATACCTACTTTGCAAGAGATGTCATGTATTTTATATAACCATTAATAATATTGCAATAATGTTCGATGTTTCGAATGACATTTGCATTTGGTAGGAGGTATTTAAAGGGTAAGGTATAAGTAAATCGATTTATATGTACGAGTATCTGATGCATAACTCGTTCTGCTCTTCGGAATGTCAGATGTAATTCGAATTCCGGAGATAGGTGCGTTCCCTCGCAAATTCTCCAAAGAACAAATTATTTTATTTGAAATTCTGTGCTTTTGCTGTTTGTTCATTACAACCGTGATTTATGACAGCTGTCAAAACTTTACTAATTACTGTTACTTATTTATGGTTTAGTTTTTGACTTGCAAACGTTAGTAATATACGTATAATTAAAGAATGGGGAAAAATGCTTTCAGGTTTTAGGTTTCTTCTAGTAGATGAAAATAACATTTTCTGTCACGTGTCTGCCTGTGAAAAAAGTGACGTGACTTAATTGATAACACAAGTAATAAAAATAAAGCTAAATTAAATTATAATCGAATAATATTAATATAAAAAAGGCGTAAAAGTTTCTTCAAAATGTTTGGTTAGCCAAAAACTTAATTAACGTGGAAAGCCTCTATACTGCGTCTATGACACTATGTCTCCTCCCGGGAATTTTGAGTAATTACAACTCCTACCCTATGATCGTTCACTCGTTCATTCATTCTATTCGTTCATCCCTCTGTGTAACGAGAAACTTTTGCCAATTAAGGGAGATCCCGAATAGCACTGGACAAACTTCCTTTTGGACTTTTGTTCGTCAACTAATCGTGACATAATATATAAAATATATATTTTTATTTTCCTTGTTCTTTTATGTGGAGACGCGGAATAAATACAAATAACTTTTGTTGTACAAAAATGAATACAAAGCGTTTCTGGAAGCGTGAGAAAATGTTTTCGGCTGTATATTTTTAGTTTAGGGTAAGTGGAGTAGCGTGTAGCAATATTTTCGTGGTTAAATTTGTATGAATAGACGGAATCTATTTGTCTTATTTTGTAGTTTTGTCTTAGTTCAAAAATGTCAAGAAAATTGCGAAAGATAATGTAATAATTTAGCAGATATAGCTCATCATAAGCAATAACATTACCACACATGACAGGCCGGCATGAAAAGTTAATGAGGTTTTTTATTGCGCTCGCAGCCAGCGCCCCGAGCATTCTGCCAACCAGTCGTCACGCAATAAAAGAACGCTAAAAAATATGTTCAGAAAAATGAACGTCACATCTCAGAAAGGCGTACACTTGCTCTCATTAGCCTGTAATTACCGGGGTGGGCCGAGCGCCCGACCGCCATCACCGGAAATTCAAATTTTCGTACGTTCGTCGTTCGCAAATTACAATTTTTTTCCCAATGCGCGCCAATAAAAAATAAAAAAAAGCAATGCCGATTCAAAATTTAATAACTGTTATTGTTTCCTTTTTATGGTAATGACTCACATTGAACTGGGTGTCCGACATATTTTAAACGACAAGATCGTCAATGTCGCCATTTTATTTGTAAAATTGCTCTGTTTTGGTGCTTGATTTAGGTAATACTCGTAGAATAGGCACCTACTCGTTTTTTTCAAAAATATAGCGGTGCACTTCGTTATAACACTCCTACAGGCTCATATATGATTTATATTAAAACAAATACACCTTGGTGCTTATATTGTTTTGGATGATCCTTTTCGTAAAAGCTACGTAGGTTCACGTAGAGCTTTAGTGAGTTGTTGATCGAACAAGGTAAAGGCTCAGACATAAAAATAATAACAAAGTAAAAGGGGTGATAAAAATAAATAAATAATCACCTTCAGCAGTTAGTTATGTGATAGTTGGAAATATAATTTATTAAAAAAAAAATTTTTTTGTACATTTATTTCTGTATCTCGCCATCAAGATATAACATCTCATATTCTAGGCATTAAAATATTTTTTTAGAAAAATAAATCTATAAATAAGTGCTCAAAACGGCGAAGCAAAACACCGCAAGGAAACCAGTAGTATTCTTATAAGCGGCGATGGGCTTGCAACCTGTCACGTATGGAATGCTGACTACTGCAAAATGTGGGCATGTGTCAAATATAATGTTTGGACGTGCCTCTGACTACCCCCACTAGACATCTTCAAAGGATCTAAGCGCCTGGAAGGAGGCGGCGCTGGACAGGAACAAGTGGAGAAAGCTACATTAATTACACCAATGACAACAAGAGCACAGCTCTTAAATTGAAAGAAGAAATGTAGCATAGCAATTCAAAATCTAGAGATAGATCACGACTGGTTAAAGTACCACAAAATATTAAAAGTTCCACACGCTCGGTGACTCCGTAATGCGCGATGCAAACCGACCGTCATTTAAAAACACTTATTGCAAATAGAAACGTACCTTTTTATACGCTTTATTTTGAACATACCTTTACACATTTTTGTAGAACAAAACGTCGTCGTTTGCGTAGTTTTCAATGAAATATTTTTTAATGGTCGCTGTAGACGGTAAGATTTGTTACAATATCTGCTTGTAGGTAACTGAAGGAGATGTATTTTCAAGTACTTTTTCATTATTAATTACTAGCCGACCCGGACAAACTTTGTTCTGTCTAAATTTCAATAATCGCATACAAAAATGCACTTGCAGTCAACTTAAAAACTTTCTCTATGAACCTTGTCCTAATAAAATAAATTACGAATTTGATATATTATATAATAAATTGCGTATCATTCGGTAGTCAAATTGATGCAAGATTTTTTTGATAAAATAAATTTCGTGTACCGACTTTAGTAGGTTCAACCTTTTTGGTAGAATGCGTTGCTATAACAACTGAATGTTTTCAGTCTGAAGTGTCTATTTTTTGCAAACCAGCGCCATCTATACCAAAATCATAATTTTTGCGTTTTTTAATAATTTAGAGGTTGTTTTTCGAATTAAAGTAGGTAGATTTTTTATCTACATACAACAGCAAATTTCATCTGAATCAGTTTGGTCGTTAAGGCCTGATTGAGGCACAAACATTTATTTATTTTCACAAACTTGCATTTTATATTATAATAATATAATAGGATTAGTATTAAACAAATTTTATAATATTTCTACAGCGTAGTAAATAGTAAAACTTTAACGAGGCATTTATACCATTATGACGGCATTTAAAATGCGCGGATGGTAAAGGGTTATAATTATAGGTATTTGGTGGTAAATCACCATATTGCATAGAATAAGCATAGATAATTGTAAAATATTGATTAAATTATTCGCATTGAAAGTATTCTAAAGTCATGTGTGTTTTCTGTAAAGTTGGAGTTATAACACAATATTATAACCAAAAAAATATTTCAAGGCTTCACTTATTGTATATTGTATATGAACTCCACTTGTATATTGACCTGACCTGTAATTTTCCTGTAATATGCAAAGCCCTGATTACACCAGTTGGGTGTTCAATTCCAGTCATAACTCCAACCAGGCGCCCCCGAGACCGAATTAGTACGCAACGTGACCAAACTGAAGATTTTTTGTCATTCCCTCTTAAAATATTTTCCCAAGTTTGCACCGGGTGAGTTGGTGGCACGAGTCGAGCCAAAATGAATTTGAAATAGAGCACCACATAATGCAAGCACTGCTTATAATATAGATTTGAAAAAAATAATCAAGGGAAATTCTTTATTCTTCCGAGAATAATTCCTAAGACGCCTCGATTTACATGATTTTGAGATGTCAAACTGTTGCAAAAACAAATATTTTGGTGTATTAGTCACTGGCTCCAGTTGCTGCTATATTTTATGGTGCAAATGACATCTCGCCATCACGTGCCTGACTCTGCCTTTATTTACTTCCCCAAGAGGCTTGTTTTTACAATGGCCTAAAGTTGAATGTTATCGACTTTTGTTGACTTTTAACGACAATTTTATACAACAATATGATAATTAAGGAAGCTCTGCGTCTCTAAATGTAGGTGTCGCGGAATAAAGTCTTTTTGTTTGAAAACTCCTTGCTTTTGGCTTTATGTCCATTTTGAGGGCACTTTTGTTCAGCTGTTTACAATTCGGTTCAATTTATGGTTTTTTATTTATTGTGAGTGTTTTATGCATACTTCAAATTATATTTGACTAGCGACCCGCCCCGGCTTCGCACGGGTAGCATGTTATTATACATATAAACCTTCCTCCTGAATCACTCTATCTATTAAAAAAACCGCATCAAAATCCGTTGTGTAGTTTTAAAGATATAAGCAAACATACATACATACATACAGACGCGGGAAGCGGAAAGCGACTTTGCTTTAAACTATGTAGTGATTAAATCCTAGTTCCTAGTAAGTTTGAAAAAAAAGAACAACAGAAAACATTATCTCGAATTATAATACATATATCTATTTTCCATAATAGAATATTATGATACTAATGAGAAAATTGCTCACGAGTTTCATACGCACTTTTTCAACACACTTGCGAGGAAAAAACAAACATGTGTATTGCGCAACATTATTTTTAATTATTTTTTTTTGCAAGCTTCCTATGTAAGCTGATTGATTAAATAATAGCCATACACATATACAGATACAGCCTACTTAAAAATTATAAATTTAGTGATAAAATGCAAATAATTTATAGCAAATTATTGTAAATTAAAAATAATTTGATAAAAATAAATGTGTTTTTCAGTTTCATTTATTTACACACATTTATTTATTTCAAAAATGTACATGGATTTTAAGCGGCATAAAACCTCTTAAAAAACTGTTTTACCCGGTTAAATTGAAAATGCTCTGTTTACTCGCATATAATTTGCAGTTAGGTACCTACTAACTTAACTTTGTAGGGATAATTATATTATGCACTAGTGTGTAATATTATTAAGCACGAGTGTGTTATAGCTCGGTTTATGGCCCTAAGAACGATGCTCACTTCACGAGCAAGTGTGTTGAAAAAAAAATTATGAACCGACTGTCAAAATGTGAACTATGTTGTCTATACTATGGTTCCTAATCCTGGTCTTTGATCTCATGCAAAATGATTTAGAAAGAACCCGCAAAGCGACAAACGACTGACTGTACTGCCCATCTCATATAAGCACAATGCAGCCATTACAAAATAGTAGCGATTCACAAACGTCAGAATATGAACATGACAAACTAGTCGTATGAACCCCACCGGCATCAGATATGTGTGAGGGTCATTAATTAATGACGTTACTGCCCAGCGCATGACAAATGACGTTACTGTGATGCGATTCACTGACCTGAGGACGGTTACTCCAGAGATAAATTTTATCTCAGAGAAAGAATAGTTTATAATACACTAGCGACCCGCCCCGGCTTCGCACGGGTAGCATGTTATTATACATATAAACCTTCCTCCCGAATCACTCTATCTATTAAAAAAAACCGCATCAAAATCCGTTGTGTAGTTTTAAAGATATAAGCAAACATACATACAGACATACAGACGCGGGAAGCGGAAAGCGACTTTGCTTTATACTATGTAGTGATAAGTGGTTATGGTTTTGGTGAAAGCAAATCTTTATACAATATGGCGAAAAAATTCTTATATCTAACCCAGGCTAAATTTATCAAAGCGCAAAAATGCAATATTAAAACAAATCATGCACAAAAAGGGTCATCAAAACGAATATATAAGCACCAAGCCGTTTTGTTGCCTGGTTCTTCTAAGCTTGGTCGCGAGGAACAGATAGCTAACAGGTAGCTTCACCTAACTTCTAAGACGTTTCAGAGTGATCCTTGTGATTTTATAGAAATAAGTATATTTTGACTTTTACTTTGAATTATGTTTGCTACATAGGTTCCTAATTTGATCCTTTGTGTGTTCAAGCAAGCAAATGCACGTCTTTTCCATAATACTGGGCAAAAAGACTACGGTAATCTTTAGGTAACCTGCCTTCAGAACCAGTAAAGGTATATTTACCTAAACGTGTAAATCGTAACTTTGTAAGTATTTGTTACAAAAAGCTTATACCATGAAGTGAATCATATAATAACGGCAAGCAGTAACATATTATTTTAACTAACGCCCACAAAATATTTTCACAAAAATGATAGTTTATCATTCTTCATGAATACCGGCTGTGGGGTGAATCTGACCTAATTAATTTCATCTGCCTTCCGTGCCCCATATTTTCTGAGGTGAATCATTTCACCTCAGAAAATATGGGGCAGAAAAATTAATTAGGTTCCAATGCCATAATAATGATATTATGGCATTGGAACATATCCTATTACAAAATACTGGTATTACCTTTATAGGGTTAAATAAAATAGGTACATAATGACCCTTAAATAAAGTACCTGAAAAATTACATGAAAGCAAAAAAAAACTTGTCAAACTTATGCTGAATGAAAAATGTTTCGATCAATCGAAAAGTCAAGAGACATTTTTTAAGTTTTATGAAGTAACTATTAGTCCTAAACAAATACAATAAAAAAAAAATCGAATTGCAGGTATACATCAAAAAAATATACGCGTCGAATTGACCTCCTTTTCTTAACCTACTATTGAAAATTATTTTGTAGCTATTTATTCAAACTCAAAAGGTTTTTAATCATTAAGATTTACCGGTCCCTGCCACAAGCAACATTGTTTCCTATTAGAAGTAACGGAACTCTAACCGTGATTTACAAATTGGCTATTTTTTACGGCGCAACCCCGGTTGTCCCGGCCATCAATGTTTACGTGACCCTGTTTTATTAAAATTCCTATTTTATCCCATCTCCGTTTTTTTCTTCTTTTGGATAAATTGGGGTGCAACTCCCTTCCTAAAATTATACTACATTATTTATTTTTTATTTTTTAAATAAAATATCAAATACTTAAAAAATGTTGGGAAAATAATCGAAGGCTGCTGTCAGCCAAATAATACATGTGGCACATAACCAGAAGGAGAGAGAGAGGGATAAAGATATGTATTAAAATCGTTCGACACTCGTTCCTCATTACGTGAGGTAATTGAAGACATGGCATAGTTAAACCGCGTCTTAAAATGATGTTAATGAGATATGTGGTTAATTTAAAACCAGTTTCACGTCAAACCGCGTGCTGAAATGGGGTCCTTAAAGTTTCTTACCTGTTCGACTAAGCTGAATTTAAATCTAATTTCAGGTTTCATGTAAAATTTATTTTTAGTAAAATATATAATATTATGTTCCTACTCGGGGCTTCAATATTTTAGTCAAACACCAGTTTTTGTATTTTTCCGATGGGTGGAGTCGAGATACCGTTGGCATTAAATTTACTGAAGAAATCTGAACGTGCCTTGATTTTTATTGAGGTTTTAAGATTTTAATAAAAGCTTTTTTGTTGGTGAAAAATGTGGACTATCATATAAACGTAGGTGAATACCTAGTCTACATTTTTGCTAAAATATATTGAATACCAGTTTTGGTAAAATAAAATAGCTTATGATGAATCGCGTATAGCTTTTTACTTGCACCGTGAGTGACTGACTGACACGTCATGATTTCACCTCGTTGTCGTCACATTGTAGTCAGGTTAATGAGCGGAACGTTGTTTCGCGCTCCCTCGCACCCTTTGGGTTTCTAATAAACTCAATAGCTAACGATGGATTACTCGTAACTTTGTAAACATCAAAGGTTATGATGGTGATGAGGGTGGGGACATGATTTTAATTTGAACAATCTGATTAGATATGTATACCTTTACATTATACAGGTTTAGTGATGAGCGCATGAACAGATATAATTTAAAAACAAGTTTTTGGCAGAGTTTCTATCGATAAATATGAAACTTGAAATCATGAACTCTTCAAATAGGTATTACAATACTAAAATAACACCAAAATAAAGTACGATTCTATAATTGAAATAATACCCAATAGCGAATTCAATCCGCTTACTTACCTAAACATTTGCCTTTGAAACGTTGGATTTCAGTCAAATCAGCAGAGCCATTAAAGAAATTCTGCAATTTCAATAGATAGCCTCTAAATCGCATCGATTAACTTGAAAAATGTTGCCGTGTCTTTAATAAGAGCCTTCATTTAGTTAAGAGAGGTATTTCCCCCCTCGGGCCAAGTGTAATTACGATACAGAGCGTCACCTCACCGCACACCGTTTAGGCCTGATGCATACCTGGCCAGAGTCTAAATATTTAGCGGTAGGTAAAGTTCCCTTCATTTGTTTGACGCTATACAAACGCTAGATGCATCTGTTGTTAAGTTCATTCATATAATTGTTGTTATTTCATAGGAAAATGATAATAACTTCTTTATAATATTTACGGAAATAAGAACCTAGAAATATAAAAAAGATATTTAGAAAAAACCAGAAATGATTATTGCATGCCTGGTTTATAGCGATTTATTTTTTTCCTGAAACCAATAAAATACGAGTATCTATGAAAACATTTATAAAAAATCTTTATTTTTTCTTGTTGGAAAAACACCGCAGTTTCAGAATCTGGACCATTTATTTTGTGCTTCTGGGAACCCTCCACTGCGCCCTCATTCCACACAGTAATCAAATATCTCGTTTCCTCTCATTGAAGCCATTATGTTGTGAGCTGCTATTAAATTATATTCCCCAAGGTACCAACTCTCAGTTGCGTTATACGACAATTAATTACAAAAACTCGCAACTCAAAGGAATCCGTAGTAGCTTTTGAATGTTACACAGAAATTATTTGATCTCGAGCGCAAGAGGTGTTTAATTGTTTTTGAAAACAGAGATTTATATGGCATAGCATTATATACAGGGTGGTTTAAGATTCCTCGTGAAAACTGAAGTCATAATAAGTACATCAATTCGTATAAATGCCCCTAGTGAAAACCAAATTGCTTCTTCTTTGATACTTGGAATTTATCGACTGTTTTGTATCTGTATGAAAAGAGGAAAAATAGTTTCTTTCGAAAATCTTATGAAAAATGGCCGCTAATTAATTGAACCCTAGAAGTAAAAAAAAAATATTTATTTAAGTATTGAAATTTTGGAAAAGGCTATAATTATGGCTAAAATTTACCACTTTTATTTTAGTTTTATCTGTGATAATCAAATAAGATGCATTACTGAACATTCAGTTTCAGGTTTCGGGATTAATCTTAATACACCCTGTGTATCTGAGAAATATATTTGTTTTAAGAAATAAAATCTTATTTTCATAACTATATATAGTTTGAAAAATAATCTTATTTTCGTTCCAAGAATTAAAACTTTGTTGTGAAGCTATATCTCACTGTTAAACGGTGGTGTGCATGAAAACTTATATAGACATCACACATTGGTCGTCTCTCTACGCGGATTGTTGCGTGGTTTCGTGGTTGTTGGGAGTCAGGTGTCAGCGGATAACATACTCGTACACAGTAGTACAATATTGGGATAGGCTTTTTCGCCAGCCGTGGGCGGTCGGGCGGTGCAATGTGTGAATCTCTATAGGTAACGTATTTTATTTCGATATCCTAATCCTAATAATATTATACATGCGAAAGTTTGTGAGGATATTTGTATGTTTGTGCTTCAATCAGGCCTAAACGACAAAACGTAAAACAACCCCTAATTGATAAAAAAACAAGAAAAAAAAAGTTTTTTTTTCTATGCGATTATTGAAGTTTGGACAGGACAAAGTCTGTCGCGGGTCGTCTAGTACAAAATATAATGAACTAGTGGAAACCCTCGCAACGTGAAATTATTTTCATATAAACTTCAACCCCTGCTGCATTTAGGGATTTAATTTCGTGATTTCTTTTCTTAGTTCACTCCTACATACACATATAAAAAATGCACTCTTAAAATTTAAAGTTTTTAGGAACAGTGGTCTAGGCTGTGCGTTGATCAGTCAGTCAGTAACGCAAGAGTTTGGTATATTTAGATTTGATCTAAGAAACATTTTATCCAGCTCAATATACTCAAACAAGCAAGTTAAGATACCTATATACGGCTCAAAAAAAAATAAGGTATAGCCTAACATATGCCAGTTTCACGTGAATTTCCATAAATATTTCATCAATATTTCCCATCTCACATCAACGCAAATAATATTATACGTTTATCGATATCAATATACCGGTATTTGCGTCCAGGTGACCTGGCTTAAAGCGACTTATACCCGATGTAAAACTAGCGCTTAGAATCGTAACTCCTTAACCAAGGTCCGTCTTGTTGGCACTGGCGTTGCAAATTGACAGACTTTGGTATTTCTTACTTTTTTAATTGACGAAAAAAAGGGTTACCAATTTAACTAGTATATACATATTTTTTGTATGGCCGCAAATCCTTGGACCTGGTGATCTGATGATTTTTTTTTCTATTATGTAGATCATGATTATTCATGAGTAAGCTCATGTTCATGAATTGGTCTGCTGCTCATGTTCTATGAAAGTTATAGACCTATAATCGTATGATTCGTATCTTTTAACGGAGTTAACGAGGATATCGGGAGTTTCACTTCTATTAGGTATATATTGACTTGAAAGAGTGACTTTCACACTTTGTCATCATGACACAGCGGTCTGTGCGACTAGAATTAATCGCACGATTCGTTTCACGAAAGGAAGGGCGTTTAAGGGCCGTCAGTTATGTTGTTTCAAGTCTCAAAGGACTTCAATTATTTATTTAATTTGCTAATTTCAAGGTAATCAAGGTAGTCTTCGAAACAAATAAAAATGTCGCGTCTAATTTTCTTGTAATTTAAAAACAAAATAAGTACAAGTCGATAATTTAAATTGATAATTATTAATTAATGAATATCATTTTTTATACAACATGCATCAATCATCATCATTTAGGTAGAATTTGCGTATAAAAACTTATTTAATATAAGTCCTCGAAACTTTTCCAATCCGTTTATATTTCGGGATTAATCATATTGACTAAACTTGGCTAGACATTCACAACGCCAACAGAAATATAATTACAACAAAGTAAACAGAAATATAATTACAGACTTTAAACAAAAACTTTCGTACGCCAGATACTTCGAAAGTGGTTACCGGGGCAATGAAGACAAACTTGCGTTCTTAATTAAATTGAACAAAACTAGGCGTATTTTATGAGGCTGTCGCATGAAAAATTAGTTTGCCTAAATGATAAAATGATTTTAAGATAGTTCAACAACCAACAACTTCAACAATACGTAAAAATATACCTACGAGTACTCCATAATCTTTGACTATCGAGAAGATCTGCCTTAAGTACCTAACAAGGCAAATTTGCAATTTCTACTCATCTTCTGCAATTTCTACTCATCATCATCTCTGAGAAAAACGTCTGAGTCGTAAAGCTAACCGTAAAAATTACAATAATCTAGAGAGTTAGAGTTGGGATTTTCTTATCTAAAAATATTACCTTATTTATTGAAAACCATTTAAATTAGTAGTCCGTTTTAGTTTATTTTATTCTAAAGTTAATGCTTAGCTTAAGGTGGGAGTGTTAAATTAATCATTTAACTATTCAGCTTTGCTCAAAGAGTGGCAACTTTTTAAACAAGCTGAAAGTTTAACGAATAAGCTTCTGTCAAAAACAGCAAAAAAGCTGGATAGTAAATGGAGCTAATTCCTTTTAAAAAGTTTTTAATTCTCGCTTCGGACTATCCAGCGTTGCTACATCATTGTTCGCTTCGTTCGCAAAGGCTATTGTTCTGGGAGGGTTTTTCTATTAAGTGCCTAATTAACCCATCTATTAGAAGAGGGAGGGGTTGTTCTGGCTGTGTACTATTTTAGATAGCAGTGTGTTGTATTACTCGTTGAAATACGAGCAAGTAATAAAACTAGACCATTGGCTTTTTGTTGATAGGCAGGGGCTCATTATAATATCATAAGTCATGTTCAGTCCACACAAGCTCTATTTTAGTTCTGTTATTAATTGTATTGTACACCAACATAAAATGACAAAAGCTTAAACTAGAACAAAACTGTACAATTATTTTAGAATTACTTAATTTGTGATACTTTAAGATTTTATATTTCGTGCTAGTTAAAAAACTGTGTTACGGCAAGATAACAATTTAATAAAAATGCTAAAAAATATTGCCACCTATGTCTGTAATTTTATCTTTTTCAAAGGACTTTTCAAGTAGGTATAATCTATCTATCTTCTATTTATAATTTATGAAATCTGTACATGTACATTGAATATTTTTTGAAAATGTGAATTGGTGGAAGCTTTATTTTCGATACAGACTCCGAAAATGCATTTTTTTTATATTTGTCTGTATGTATCTATATATTATCTATATCTATATATATTTTTTCCTTTTGAAATCGCATCCCGCCTCAACCACTGGACAATAAGTTACTATGCATCTCCTTGGTTTAAAAGATTTACTTTTTTTGACAACTAGGGTAAACCAATAAAAAAAAACAAAAAAAAATAGTTTATTTCAGTAGCCAAATATTACAGATACATAAACAAAGTTGGAACCTTCTTTTAAGTACAGAGTACTTGTGCCAGAAAGTTCCGCTCTTCCATAGCCATATTAATGGATACAAAGTCGAACTATTACAGTTATTAATATTATTATTTCTTTTGTTTTTTTTTATTTTTATTTATATTTAAACATTTACAAATCTCTCATGTGTGTGAGTTTTAAGATGGACGTTGTGTATTAAGTCTCCAAGATACCAGACTCTTAGAGTCTGGGAAAGGGGAGACATCTCGAATGTGTGATTGATATATATATATATATATATATATATATATATATATATATATATATATGTATATATATAAATATACATAAATGAACTTATTATATTAGAACTAGGAAAAGTGCTTCAATTTCATCGTAGCTTTTATCGATTATCCAATTATTTAGTATCTTTTTACATTCGTAACATTGTTTAGGGTAGATATTTAGGCTTTTATTTATGACATTATATAAATGAGTTGATTTTTTAACATATTGATTACTGCCAAAAGTAGTTTTGGTAACATGAATTTTAACAACCTTGTCTTTTCTTCTTTTTTCAAACATTGCTGGTTGTAGGTTAAGGTTTTGTGAAGTTTTAAAATGACATTTACAATGTATAGTTTTCTAACAGTTAATAATTTGCATGTTTTATATAATTCTAAATGCATTCCACTCATCGGTCCCTACTTGTCAAAGGGTCATAATTTCCGTAAAAGTGTTCATCTTATAAATAAATATGATACGGTGCAGAACACTGTACAAAATAAAATACTGTATAGGTAGTTAATAATATGCCCTGCTATATTGAATGGACTACGTCTGGCTTTCCCCCTAAGCTTAATTAAATTCGTATTTCATATCCAAAATGGGAGAACAAAGCACAAAATTCTTTTTTTTCCACATAGATGAACATTTTCCCTGCCCCCGGGCCGAATGTTTCATGTTATAAGACTGGAGCTGAGATACCCAAAGTGCCTTTTCACACGTACCGGTTGCCGGGTAGCCGGTGCCGGGTAGCCGGTGCCGGGTACCCGGCGGCGCAGTGTATGGCCATGCCGGGCAATTTACGCCGGTACGTGTGAAAGATAAAGTACATGGCCATACACTGCGCCGCCGGGTACCCGGCACCGGCTACCCGGCACCGGCTACCTGTCAACCTGTACGTGTGAAAAGGCACAAAGAGTGATGAAAATATGTAGAGCTAAATTAATAATATTACATTTGTGTTCCACTTTGCTAATATCTATACTTACTAATATTATAAATGCGAAATTAACTCTGCCTGTCTATCTGTCTGTCTGTCGGCCAAACCGCTGAATCGGTTGTGATGAAATTTCATGTAGAGATAATTTAAAGTCTTGGGACGGACATAGGGTACTTTTTTCCTTAAATTTTATTTTGATTTTCAGGAATTTCAATGTTTTACATTATAGTTGTTAAAAAAAAAATTCCTGAATCAAGCGGACGAAGTCACGGGTAAAACCTAGTGTCTAAATATACGAGTATAAAGCTCTTTCGTTACTGACTGACTGATAGACTGATCTACTAACGGACGTAAGCCTCTGGTGCTCGAAATTTGAAGGATGTATTTTTTTGGTATGTAGGGCTGCTCTAAGAAAGGGATTCCCGAAATTTAATAAGTGCACTAGAATTCCCTGTGTTTTGGGATTCAGAAACTACGCGCATTACGGTATTACAACGTCCGAACCAGGAACAAATGTTTGCAGATCTTGCGAAAATTCCCGCCGCGGGCATCGAACCCTTAGTAACAACTCAGATACCCCTTACGTCTTAGCCGGGTAACGCTGTAGGTGGCTGGAGGTCGTTGCATTGTATCTAGTGTTATAGTTATAGTTGTTCTATCTCACGAAGGTGGGTTGATCTCAATTCTGTGTAGATATGTGCGTGAGCTTGGAAGCGCTCTGTATATAGTTACGCACCCAAAAGCGCCTCTCTATACACATGACAAGCGTGTATATACTCATCATAACTACAAGTACTATTGTCTGGGCCCTTACTCTGCAAAACGATTTTCACATTACCAACGACAGTAACAGTGCTCCGATATATTCAGTCAAACCGCACTCTTAAAGTAAGTTAAAACCAAACGAACAAAGAGCTCGAGCTAGTACAAGAGCATTCTTTCTTGATCTTTTGGTGTAAATAAAAGCTCTACGTTTGTTTACACTAAAATAATTGTATGGAGTGGGGATAGATTGAGCATCGCTCGTCTGATGCAAATCGACCTTTAGAAATCGTCATCTGAATGAAGAATGTATAATGTTAATTGTCAAAAGTACCTAATATCCGTCGTTCCATCTTTAAAAATATAATCAAAAACGATGTGAAGTTTGTCCCGATATAACGTTGATCGATTTCAAGAGTAAATCCCCAGTGCACGAATCGTATCGACATCTTATCGTCCAAATGTCAAAATTGATACTTTTTGTATTGTAAAAGTGTCAGTTTTGACATTTATACGATAGGACAGTGATTCGTGCTAGCCCCTCTGCTCGTGAACGCCTTCGTGATATAGAACAAATATATTTTTAATTAATTCAATATCATTCGCAAGTGCGAATGAAAACCGCGGCACGTCATTTCACTGTGGTTGTAATGCATGAGACGTGCGATGGACACGCTGCAGCCTGCGGCCACGCACTCTGACAGCAGCTGAATTGTGTTTGCATAAAACCTCAGAGCTAGTCATTATTCTCTTATGGCATTGATTTGGTAATAATTAAATTTGTAATAATTTAGGTTACATTATTGCCAGTTTAGTGAGAAACTAGAATAAAAAAATTGTCCTTGTTCCTCGCCCATAATGCAGCTTTTGATAATTACGTAAAATATTTTTTAAATGAGTTTAGAGTTTTTTAGTTTATCCGGTACAAACAAAAATAATACTAATATTATTTATGTGACTAAATATTGGCAAAAATAAAACACCGTCGTCTTAGTTCCGGTAAAACAGACACAATAAATATTAACATCTTTTTGTGCCACGCAAATAACACCTGTTTGCAACGTTCAATATACTTTCACCACATTAGTAACTATATCGTTATTCTTATCAGGCCCTCCATTCGCATCGTACTTCTTAGGGTTAGAAACAGTACAAAAAGATAGGTCGTTGTCTCCTGCACTAGCCGTAATGAGCTCGACTTTGACGTGGCCGTGTTGAGCTTGTGAGGTCTTCATTTGTATTGTGTAACTCGTAGTAAGGGTCGAGCTAAATAGAGCAATGGCAATAGGTCATCCATATATCGTAGATAGAGATGTGAAAAAAATAAATATATCAAATTCTTGCGTTACTGACTGACTGACATACCGATCTATCAACGCACAGCCACTGGTCTTAGAAACTAGAAATTTAGAGGGTTTCTTCCTTATGTTATTTAGGGGTGCATTAAGAAATGAATTCCCGAAATTCAATCCCTAAGGGGGTACAGCGAGGGTTTAAGCTTGTGCCGAAATGGCATCGTGCCATTTAAGCGCGATACTATTGTTAAACGCTTAAATATTGGATGTAATGCGAATATGATTATTGAAAAGATATGAATAAGAGATATACATAATTTGTCTTCTACAAATACTATCTATAAATGATTTATAACGTGTAACTTGATTTATAACGAAGAACTCTTCTGATTCATAAATATATTCCACAGCTATCCCTTATAATATCCTTTGTATCTACAACTCATAAAATATTTGAATAGCCCGTAAGGATTTTATCTATTGGTCCAAAAATAAGTGTCTATTTTTATTTCCAATGGATAACTTGGAAGTCAATAAAAATATAAAACAGCAGATAAGGTATCGGTCATAAAATACAGGGAATCGCTGCGTCATGGACCCTTGTCCTGGCGAATGAGATTTCAATTTTACCACTCCACATATTCGGCTTTTAGGCTTTGCATAATATGTAATACGGACCTTATGTTTGCGGAGCGACTTCTTGAAGATAAATCGGCTTAAAAATTACACTTTTATACCATTCTATCCGATTTTTTTACATAAATCAATGATTTATGATTTGAAGTTGATATAATATAACTATAATTTATTACTTCAGTTGATTTAAGCCTAAAGCGTCATCAATGTATATAATTGTTGTGAATGTAGCAGGTTTTGGAAAGTGAAATATAAAGTTATTTGTTAATTTACGAAGAGAGAGATTAGAAATAATAAATAGAAAGAAATATGACCACGACTGTAATCTCCAAGTACGGTAGACATCCTCTCAGATCTTTAGATGCTTAGATCTTTTGAAGATGTCTAGTGGGGTAGTCAGAGGCACGTCCAAACATTATATTTGGCACATGCCCACATTTTGCAGTAGTTAGCATTCCATACGTGACAGGTTGCAAGCCCATCGCCGCTTATAAGAACACTAACTGGTTTCCTCACGAAGTTTTCCTTCACCGTTGTAAGCACGTGTTTTTATTGCGAATATAATTTTCGAATAGAAAAATTCATTGATGCACGCCATGATTCGAACCCAAGATCTTCAGATTGAAAGTCGAGGTACATCCCACTCGGCCAACACAACACAGATTAGATTGCTCAGAATAAAAAATAATTTTGGTAATATTATATGTTTACAGTATACAAAAAGAGCCTCCAATTCCATCGCCAGATGTTATAAGTCAGTATGTCACAAAGGTAAAGCGCGGGCGTAACCTCGTTTGCCTTACAAAGGACGTAATAAAAATGGACGTTGTAACCATTGTGCGCGATTATGTATCGTAGCGTATCGCTCGCATCGGGACACGTGCCAAATAAGGCACAGGGTAATGTTGTAGTGGCATTGCAAATCAGGTTTTATTTGGCAGTTCATTTAGCCTGTATTTAACTACATATTTAAACATATTTATTCCTTGATCTTGATTCTATAAAAGTGATATTCAAAGAAACTTGATTCGTTTACTAAAAAACTTGGGACTTTTTTGACTAAACCCCACGCCAATGTACGGTGATGGTAGTTTTCATCTATTTTCGCTTCAAATGTTCTAAAACACTCATATTTTACGGCCGATGCATGGAGAAGATGAGACGCCTGTGTATAAAGTAACACTATTTTGCACTATAACAAGTATTTAGAAGAAAAAAAGGTATAGTGATTTTGAATCCTGGGCTGGTTGAATAAAGGCTTTATTCAATGTGCTACTTATTTTTCAGGTAAGCATATTAAAAAATGCAAATTATGTTTAATATTTCATGGAATAAGAACTACTGCAAAATACCCTAAATTTTTGGATGTGCTTCTGACTACTCTTTAGACATTTTCGAAGATCTGAACGCTTTAAGATCTGAGAGCAGGTCTACCGTACTTGGAAATTACAGCCATTCGCATATTTAATTTAATTTCTTTTATTATGTTCAATTTATAAAGTTTATTTTTATAATGCCATCGTAAGTCAGGAGTTTCGAATTAAAATTAAGTGTTGCAAACTTATCTTTGTAATGAATTAAAGATCCAGTTCAATATTATAACGGTTTTGATTATGATGTGATTATTATTAATGGTGGTTCAGGCCGATTGGTATCGGAATGGTTCGTATCCAGTATTCTATAAGTATCACATTTACAGCTTTTACTTACGAGTACATTATTGTTGATTGAAATGGTTACAGTAGGTAGGCATGTAGCGACCTTTTATATTAGTTTCTGGAATTGATGTAGACATCTTAAGTATACAAAAGAAGGCTACTTCAATTAACTTCTAAAAGCAAACAGACTGAAAACCATCAAAGCTACTCGAATTTCTAAATGGCTACCGACAATTCTGTAATTTGAGAGCAGTGGGATAGTATCTATATCTACGGTATATTTTACGTCTCAAATGTCTTTGCACAAGGTACAGGCCAACAAAGTCTCCCAGCCAATCCCAGCCATATCTCTTTGACTTAAGGTCGAAATAGCACAGCACCTGCTTGCTTTACAGACGGCATTGTATTTGTTTCGAACAGCGCAAAATGGGATTACTTGTTCTCAGAGTGTTTGGCGAAATTTTGTTACCAAAGCGAAAAGGTTCGCTTGGAATTACGAGATTATTGTATTTCGTCTTGTTAATAACGAACTCGGGTGTTCGATTGCAAGGATAAGTAGGATTACTGCCAATAAAAATGTATAACAAAGCTGCCAAGTCGATGTGGATTTGCAAAATGTTTTGTTTAGTTCAGGGCTCGAGGAAGTTTTGGGAATTGTCGCTTCAGTTCTGAGAAGATATTTCCGAAGAAATATTTTCACGCATAAGTAAATATATTACAAAAGGACTGTATTGTCAAACCATTTACCAACACAATAAGGAATAGTCAAGCGAAGCTTCTCAGGTGTTTCGAAGAATTGATAATTTATTCATGAAAAACTCAGTCTACAACTGTCTTCTAGCTCAAGAGTTAAGGTATTTTTCGATCGCAAGCAGAATACCAAGCGACCATTTTTCAAAATATAAATTGATTAAGAAATGCGGGGAATGCCGCCCACCATCTACATAAGAAGGAATTTATATTGAACCGAGCAAAGAAAATTCGAAAATAGGAAACATATTTGTATCTATCTATAGGTAATAATATCAAATTAGATATAGTATCGTCTGGTATATTGATCTCTGGGTGATCGTAGCAGGCTATCGGAGCGGTAATAGCAGTTGGCAATGACTGTGATTGTTCGCGTTTTCTCGCCCCTTTTTATGATGTTTTTAGGGATTTTGATCGTCCAATACAGTCAGTGACCTTTTGAGCTTAGGACGATCACTGTTCAGATTTACATAACAATACAGTTTATTCGAGCTGGGATGTAGGTACTTGTGTATTTTGGGATACATAATGTTTTGAGATCACTTCTAAAACTGCTACTGCTCAATTATTATAATAAAGTTCAGTGAGTTTTATAATTCAAATTCTAATTGCATTCCGGCAATTAAGAGGCTCCCAGTCGCTGATTGCTCTTTTTCGAAACGAAAAAAGAAATACTTCTGAACAAGCCACATCTCCTATTTTTATAAGTATATTACTTCAGGTTCCTACCTAGATTTCTATTAAGCTGAAAACATAACTTTTCACGATAAAGATATTATTTCAAAATGATACGTTTTAGAATTTATGATCGAAATATTTTATATACCTACTATTAAAATCAACTTGTATCTCTATTAGAATAGATTTTTGATAAGTAATTATACATAATTTATATCATTAATTTATTCGAAAAGCTAAGGCGGACCACGCTCCGACGTGTGTTTGTCGTCATTGCAGCGGTCGGTAGGATTATTTATCGAAGTGATTAAAGATGGGTACATCTTTATTCACATATACTATACATTATAAAATAGGAGATGTGGCTTGTTCACAAGTATTAATTTTTTCGTTTCGAACAAAAACAATCGTCGACTGGGAGCGCCTTAATTGCAATTCTAACGCATATGTTTGATTTGACCAAAACCTCGTCGTAATATCTTATATTTGTATTTTTGTTTGTAATGGATAAACTTAATAACATTTGTACATATTTTAAAAATTCTTTCACATAATATCTGCAAATAACACAGGTTATATTTCATATTAAAAAAATAGAGATTTTCGCGAGAATTGTAACCGAAGGTATCAATAACTACGTTTAAAAACTAAAAACAAAACAGACTTCAAGATTATAAATAAAAATTGTAGTGCTTTAAAATACCTCCTCCTTTTTGAAGTCGGTTAAAAATCATTCCTCATTTGTGCGTAACCGGGGCGGGCTGTTAGTTATTTAATATTTTTATAATATCTATTTGAAAGTTCCCTTAAAATCTAGAGCATGTCAGGACAAAAAAAACCTAATTTCGCGTCCTATAAAACCATGTACCGACACCCGTTAAACGTAGCCGAATCACTTTTGGTCGAGTAACAAAATCTAGTAATGGTCAATAAACGTCGTTTTAATTTGCAATTCGTAGCGTTATCTGGTCGTCTCACGTCAGCCGCGGCGGTATTACGGAGCGGTCGATAGAACGAGGGGTTTAAAATGACTTGATTGAAATACGCCTGAAGACATTCTGTGCTGCTAAGAAAATGCTAGAGTTGGGGTATGTTTTCTCCGTCTCTGTCTTTTTAACCCCCAACCTTCAGCCTGTCTGTGTATCTGCGCGTCTATTTGTGGCATCGTAGCTTCTAATTAGATGGATCGATTTTGATTTAGTTTTTTTTGTTTGAAAGGTGACTTAATCGAGAGTGCTTATAACTATAATTTAACAAAATCGGTTCAACTGATTAAAAATCATCAGCTCTTTTCTAGTTGTTCCTAACTTCTAATCGTATGATCGATACTAAATTTAGTAGAAGGTAGTCTGTAGTCCTGGGATTTCAGAAACGGAGGTTTTAAAATTTAAATTGTACTAGACACACATAAATATCATATCAGTCCCGTCATGTATTTTTTACCAAGTCGGTCCTATTATTTTTATTTTTGAAATAATAAGAGTAACCAGCGATCTATTTTTTGTGCATTTATCATTCTTTTGTTAAAACGGCAGGTAAACCTTCGTAATAAGATCGCGGGTCACACTCACAAGGAATCCATCGTAAAGCTTTACGGCTGCGGTAATGACCCGCTCGTAAAATATCGCCAATTTAGTCCGCACTCAGACACGCCGCGTTTATTGGCTGCGGTGTGGACGTGGCCTTAGTGGTTGCTTAAAAATGCTAAAGTGCTTGATACTGTTAAAGTATAAATTTATCTTATCTAAGGACAATATTGTTATTTATTAGATGTCTGATTGTGGCGTAGAACTAAAATAACTGTTCAGTTTTTCAAACTTTGGATGTAAAATCTTGGATTCATATTTTACTCATAATAACACGTTGTAAGATGCTTAAAATGCATAAAACCCGAAATACCCTTAAAAACTCCTAAAAAAAGTATCCGTGTTTCTGTAATCATTGAACACCGTAATGAAGAAGCAACTAATTAACCCTTTGTAGTAGGCTTGGAGTAGTAATTGTAATTTATTTTGTGGCCCGAGCCTTCCAGGCATTAGTAAAAGCTTCGCCATGATACTTTAGTAATTATCTCGTTTTTACAAAGTGTTAAGAACGTGTTCTGTGTTGAATTAGTGAGGGAATGTAGGGCTTTCGGATTTTAGATTTGATAGTAAAATAACTATCTTACAAAATGAGGTAGGAGAAAGGTAGAACATCTTTAAAAGTTTTGTTTTCAAATCCTATAAATCTGTCACAATAAAAGAAACATGTATGTTATACATTAAAACGGAAGCTGTGAAGCTTCTTTTCTTTTGGTGGAAAATAAGAGTATTTTACTGTGCATCGTCTATTATATCAGTCAGTCAGTCTGTCAGTCCGAACTTTGATTCTTACATTATATATAGGTTCAACTTGAACAATCTTACAGTAAATCAAGTATGCCGATGTATGAAGAAGACTTATTTAAGTTAATCGTTTGGCGCAAATGAGATCTATAGGCATTGTAACAAATAAAAACCATTTAAAATGATCCCAAAGATACCATGAACTAAACTAAGCTGTCGAGATTAAGCCAGCATCCCGTTTAATTTACAAGGAGAAAACATTAACGATAATGTTCTTTCTCTCGTAAAAAATACTTTATCGCTGCAGACGGCCTTAAGTAATTAAGGCGAATTAACGTTTGCTTGTTCGGTACGTCGGATCTGCACTCTATGTTTAAACTTTATGATTGGAAATTGATAACATTTTTATGAAAATTACGAAATAACAAAGTATAGAATGGTATAGTGTGTACGTTGTTCCATCTCACAAGGTCGGGTTGGTCTTAATTGTGTAGTGCTCAGTATCGTCCGAGCCGCAGTCGCACACACATCATAACTACAAAGTACTGCTCACCCGCCTTCGTGGGATATAACAACGTAAACACTATACCATTCTATATTCTATACTTTGTTATTTCGTAATTTTATTATAACAAGTTATTTACACACTGCTACGCCCTTGCACGTGCCCACGGCAAGCGGAGAAATCAATTCAATGTACTACTGTGTATGTAATCCTGCTGACACAACACCATGCCAACCGACAGACCGCGCAGCAATCTGCACAGAGACAGGCAATGAGTGAATAGCCTAATTGGGCGCGTTTCAATCCATATGACAATCATAAGGAGAATAAGGACGTTTTAAAAAACAAAATGTTTCGACCAATCGAAAAGTCAAGACGATATTCGTTTATTAAGTTTTATGAAAGAACTATTAGTCCTACATATAAGTATAATTTAAATGGAACCAACTTTGACCTATTCTCTACACAATAGAAAAAACAAACATACGAATCGGATTATCAGGTAAAGAGATATATACGCAGGCATAAATAAAAAAATAAAAAAAAATATATAATACGAGTCGAATTGAGAACCTCTTTTTTCGACGGTTGAAAGGTTGTAGTAAAGTGTTGAAAATGATTTGATGTCATCTCTCCTAAGAAACTTTTTGGCAGCCAAAAATTACGTCACTTAAATAATCAGGGGAATCATGTTTTGTAAGAATCCAATGCATCGAATCCGATCGATGCAGTGGCATCTAAAACTGAAATTCAGTTATTCTGCGGTTTAAAAACCTAAGTACTTACCTCAGGTGAGGAAGAGAGCCGACATAGAAGACCTGGAGTTCAGTATTCAGAATAAAAGCAGTGCTCTGCTACATAATACTGTATGTCGTCCGCCAAAAGTTCAAAAATGTATTATTTTGCAAACTATTTTGTGTACCAGTTTATGTTTCAGGAATGTCAATATAAAACAAAAAGACCGAAAACACGTTGTAGTCAGCGGCAGACTCGGCGTTTCTCAACTTTACGACCGGCGTCAGATCTCAATTAAAATCCAACAATTTCTGCCCCATTTCTATACAATTTCGGAGTACGAAATGAAATTAAAGTTGAGTAACACCGACGCAGATTACTTTAGTGTTGTCTGTCGAGCTGCCGTGTTCTCATAATGTTACCTACTGCAACGAGTCAGTTTTGATTGTTTTAAGGTATTTTAAACCGAACAAAGGAGAAAGCTTTCATTTTGTTTGTATTTTTTTTAATCTGTAGTAGGAATATTGTATGATCAATAAAGTTAGGAATAGTTAATAATCAATGGCACATTGAAACCTCTAGGTCAATAATTATTGTAGTAGGCCTAAGTAAGTGGCTTAGTCAGCTTGCACGTATTGACCATGTCCTTTCCGTGGATAAGGCCGACTAAGCTGATAGAATGATGTTGGTACGGAACAAGCCTACTCTATCCAAATTATAGCCAAAATAATACAGCGTCTCAGTCGTGAGAAAAAAAAATACCTGATGCTGTATAAATTATTTAAATAACATTAAATTCTCATTTTCAATCAAAATATAACATTATAAAGGGATATTTACTAAATTTAATAAAACAAGTATTTGAAAGAAAACACATATTTAAAAAAAAATTGTTTAAGGCGCTCCCTGTCGACGATTGTTTTTGTTCGAAACGAAAAAAGAAATACTTCTGAACAAGCCACATCTCTATTTTATAATGTATAGTATATGTGAATAAAGATGTACCCATCTTTAATCACTTCGATAAATAATCCTACCGACCGCTGCAATGACGACAAACACACGTCGGCGCGTGGTCCGCCTTTGCTTTTCGAATAAATTAATGATATAAATTATGTATACTTTATATCATTAATTTATATTATTAATTTATATTCTTTTTGTTACTTATCAAAAATCTATTCTAATAGAAATCTAGATCTACATATTACCTATCTTTAACAATAAATTACAAGTTGATTTTAATAGTAGGTATATGAAATATTTCGATCATAAATTCTTTAACGTATCATTTTGAAATAATATCGTGAAAAGTTTCTGCTATTATGTTTTCAGCTTAATAGAAATCTAGGTAGGAACCTGAAGTAATATACTTATAAAAATAGGAGATGTGGCTTGTTCAGAAGTATTTCTTTTTTCGTTTCGAAAAAGAGCAATCGTCGACATACAGCCCCTTAATTTAGAAACTCTTTTTTTGAACAATAAAAGGCTAGGCTAAGTCAGAGGTAATGCAGAGCTCAGGTCATTAAAAAAGTAGTGTTGTAAGTGGCCATTATTGTTCGAGCCTTGAGAAAATACTCTCTCTGCTCCCATTCGATGTGATTTGGCTATGAGTACATCTTTATTGCTGTGCAATCAGTAAATTGTGATTTATATTGTACCTTGCTACTTCTTTTTATTAATATTTAATTATTTAGTTATAATAAAGTCTTATCAAGATTCTATTAAGAAAAATAATGTTGCTGTTTTGATTAGTTGTGGTGGTTATTAGACTTAAACAGTTGGTTATCTACACTAATATTATTCTGAGGTAAAATTTGTATTCTTGTATTATTGGTTGTAATAAAGTAAAAACTACTGGACAAATTTTAAAAAGTCTATCTGTATCAGTCAAGCATAGGCTATATATGTTATTTAAAAAAAATATATATATAATGTAACATAACGCTCTTTTATGATTTAATTTTTTAATAAGATATTCTCACCCTATGTAAATGTGAACCCGAGCCAAGTTATTATTTTTACATCAATGCTTTTGTTTATGTTCGCAGCATCAGATGTATAAGTAGGTAGATCCCTACGATTCTTCAAACAACAGAACTCAGCAGAACTTTCGCTCATTGTAAAACATGGGTTACAATTTTCCGTCATGAATAAATCATGATAATCCCAAAATAACAATCACCTCGAAAATAAAACACCGAAATTATACGAGGTATCCGAAACTAAAAAACGTGGTCTTAAAAAAAACAATACTTTATTTTCCGTTATTTCAACTTTTGGATTCTTCTTAGGTTGGCAACTGACGGTATACAAAATTAGTTTTTTAGGGTTCTGTACCGAAAGGGTAAAAACCTTAGTAAAAGGGTCCCCCTATTACTAAGACTTTGCTTTCCGTCTCTCCGTCTGTCCGTCTGGCTGTCACAGGGCAGTATCTCATGAACTTTAATAGCTAGACAGTTGAAATTTTTACAGGTGATGTTTTTCTGTTTCCGCTAAAACTAAAAACAGAATAAAATAAATATTTAAGTAGGCCCCCATACAACAAACTCGTTTTTTTGCCGTTTTTTTATAAATAATGGTACGGAACCCTTTGTGCGCGAGTCCATCTCGCACTTGGCCGGTTTTTACTTACCGAGTTTTCAACCCTGCTACCAAAGTCAGAGTTGAAATCACAGGGATATTTGAAATATAAATTCGGTTGTGTTTTCTAACTTTGAGTAAATAAAAAGTTACAAGATAGATTAGATACCTACACGTTATCAAATACTTCCTTCAGAGTTTCCAAAAACAAATGCAGATGTTTCTAATGGGAAAAAATAAAGTGAACAAGTCTCACAACTTTGTTGTTAGCACGAGTATGCCTTCTGTGCTGTATGTTGTGGGTGAAATTTCTACTTAGAACAACCATTTGTGTAAATAACATAGATTTTGTTTTGTGTCTGGCTATTATAACATTTTATATAAGTATTATAAAAAAAGGACACTAAAGTTTTTGCTTTGTTTAGTTTAGGGCTAGATAGCTCAGTGTACTACAGTCACACAGTGTGAACAGTCCACTACCTACTAGCAATGCTTCACATGCCCGTAGGTATGATAGTAGACCCTCACAAAGATATTCTAAACAAAAACTCTTTGTATAATTAAAGACGTAAATGGGAGGCAATGCGCATTAAATATACATAACTATAGATTTTGACATGGGTCTTTATCACGTAATTACATTTAATTTATTTTCCGACGTTATGACTGTTACAATAATCATGGTCGTGACAGAGACGGAGGCAGTTGAAGAAACTACTCTCACTTGGTCTTCAGAAATACACTACTGACTGTAGCCACGCACTGAGATCACGATAGTTTGAAAAATAATTTAAATACACATGTATTTACTTTTGGAAAAGTAAAGTCGTGACGCTGATTATTTTGAAAATTGAATTGATAGCTAACAATGAAAAATGTCAAAGGAACACTTACGTGTCTGTAGTACTTAAGGTATTTTGTGAAGTAGAGATCCTGTCTATTTTCCTTTTTAAAAGGTCACACTACTATTTGGCGTTGTAAAGATACCTAGATTATGATACGGATAAAACTATCTTCCTTTTTATTTTTCAAACTATCGTGATTAGTAGACATAACTATAGATTTTGACACGGGTCTTTATCACGTAATTACCTTTAATTTACTTTCCCGACGTTTCGGCTATGACAATAGCCGCGGGCAGACTGAGTCTGCAAAGTAAATTAAAGGTAATTACGTGATAAAGACCCGTGTCAAAATCTATAGTTATATCTTCCTTTTTATCAAAAAAATGAACCCTTAAGAAATATATAAATATTGGTGGACATTTCATACAGCGCTGTCGGCTAGAAAACTAAGCAATGCTTGTACTAAGGGAACTAGATAAATTATTGTTTTTTTTTTTAGTTTAAGTGGCACGTCTATGTTTTTGTAAAAAAACAGTTGGGAATGGTTGTCTCAATCATGGCATGGCAGTGAGAATATCCGGATATATCAAATAAAACCGCGGGCAGAAACTGATCATAAGTTATAAAATTAAAATCTAAAAACCAGTCTGAAATTACATAAAAAGTTTATAAAAGTCTGTTATTTTCATAAAAATATAACAGTCAACAATATTCGGGTATAGTACGGTAACGAGGTAGGAGTACCGGTGGGCGGGCGGCCAAGTGGGCGGGCGGAAACTGTAGTGCCTACTCTTGTATACCTACAAAAGACTGGGTCAGTCGCGATCTCATTACAGTTATTGACGGGAGTTGCGTGTCCTTTGTTTTCACTTTGTGATGCCAAAGGTAGGTTTTGGATAGAGGAAGTATATTTTTATTCGCATGATCATAATAAATGTTTTCGAATAATACTACTAGTATTATATAATACTAGCTGCCCACCCCGGCTTCGTACGGGGTGTACTAATGAAGATTATATACTTTCCTAATTGACTTTTCCTCTGACTAACCTACCTAGAGATAAACAGTTGCCATAGGGATTGCAGTGACGAGTAAATTTATTGCCCATTATATAATTTACTTTAAAATCGATGTGTCCAACATTAATGTTGTTGATATCAGACGTAAAGGGCCGCATTGAGGTGGGTGGTGCCTTGACTTTCGATCCGAAGATCTAAAAAAGACTAAGTTAGATCTAAAGAAAAATCTTGATCTTGCTTCATTTGATTAAATAATAATTATTCCATTTGAAAAATATAACATTTACTGCAAAAAGTAGGCATGTACCGAATAAAATGTTTGGAAGTGCCTTTTACTTTCCTATAAAAATCTGAGCATCAATAAATCTAAAAGAAGATGCCCAACGTACTTAGGGGTTAAAATTACGACCCAATTTCTGTTATTTTTTTTTATATATTGAAAAGTTGAAAAGTAATCTCAAATCCTGTCAAATATGGCACTCACCTTTACTTGCACCGTCCGGTCCGCGCAGTATTGAGCACTCTTCTATAGTACCGAATGGTGTGAACAGTTGACGCACATCTTCTTCACTCTGCTGTTTACTCAGCATACCCACGAACAGCTTCCGATCTGCAAAGAACGCTGGGTTAGTGTGAGTACATTAAAGCATAAGGTACGATCCGTTTTTAGTGCGCGTGTACTTAGTGGATAGATTTGATGATTATACCAAATTTGCGTGATAATTTTATCTTATAGCACAAACAGTGAGCGATATGTCATCTAAAATATATATTGAAATGATTTAAACGATAATAAAAGCGATACTGTCGAGTTTTACATATCGCACATCGTTTGAACGCAGCTATATATAGTTGTGACTATGAAACGCAGTCAAGTAGTCAGTAGTCTTTGAGTTGGGGAACAAATATGTTTTTAAATGCGATTTACAAATCTATCCAATCAAGGTTATACGCACAGCTAGCAATGGAACGCAATCTGACAATCAGCCACACCACATTAAGCCTAGCAGTGGTGCCTGAGCAACTTTAGCTGGATTTCAGTGCAGATTAACCTCGGAAACTTTGAAAGTGGTGATGTAAAATGACCAGAGTTTAACGACAATTGTGATTAATTATAAGAGCAAGCGCACACAAGGCAACTTATTGTGTGTGAGATTCAGTTTCGCGACATTGACAACTAGCTAAATAAATAAATGCAAGGTATGATTATCATATTGTGTCGATTACTTTACTTTTATTATGTAACTGAAAACTTTTATAGCACCACAATCGAGCTTTAGCCTCCCAAACACCAATTACAATGAATTTTTGGATACGACATTTGAAACATTTTTTTTTATATAGAATTCCATAAAAACTCTCGTTGTTGATACAATATCCAAAAACATTTTGTGTCAGTAAAAATCAGAACCGCTTATATCTTCAAAATATTTTTTTTTACATACTAGGTAAATTATTACAATTGTTATCATTAAAAAATGTTGTGAAATTTGGATTAAAACGTAATATGAGCGATTTTGCCTTTTTCGTAGCGCAGTGTGCGCGCAGACTAAATGCTACTGTTGTCAATGTTGAATAAAAAGGGACAGCCTATAACTTTGTGTACTCAGAAATAAACAACATACTAAATCCAGCCAATTACATTTTCTGAATACACTAATATGCGTCGATACAGTCGGTAGCCCCAAAGCCCTATCTAACCACCTATACAACGGTGGACAACAACCATAGCTCTCTAGGTATAGACACAACACACAGTTTTAGTTATTTTTACAACGGTAAAACGCACAAAATTCAAACCCAGGTAAGAAACACAAAAAAAATTAGCCACATTACACTAAAATGTTGCATGAGCGGAGGGTTTCGTAGAGGAGCGCTACGAAACTGCTACGAATCTGCTACGAAACTCTCGAGGGGTCATTTCGGGATATTCAGACTTCTGCTTGAGCTTACTTACAACGCGTCACCCAATTCGTTTTTATATAAATTTTGAGGCGTGGTCATGGCTCTTTACAGAAATCGATGTATCAAATTAATGGTATAATAACATAAATTCACACTAATACGGTTTATGAATACGAAAACAAAATATGTTTACAGCACGACGATTACTAATGTGCACAGTGAGTGTCCGTTCGCTCCACGTCGAATGCCGACTCGAACCTGAGTGCCACTTACGGAGAACAACTAGTCGTAACTAACTTTTTTGAATACAAAAACAAAAATAACTTGAAAAAAAGTAACAGAGCTCCTTTGCAACATAACATAAAGGAAACCAAATTAAATAATATTATACATTGAAAATCGTGTTATACTTTGCTTTACTTTTTTGTTGCGTACTTTTAACAAACCAGGGATTATAAACATTTAGAGTATATTGACAACAGGAAAAAAAACTTTTGCTAAACAACTGTAAGTAGGTAAACAATGTTCTTTACAAAACATTCACAATGTACAATAATAAAATAAATATAAAAAAACAATGTTCCAAAAAATAAATCTATAACCATTATAAACTAGACAAGTGGCACTCGATTCGACGTGTAGCTACCTCACTACGCGCTATCCACAAACAGTGACAACAGTATAGCCTATTGCACGCACAACAAACGCTACCTGAATCCTCTACGCGCGCCGTCCGCTCGCGCCGCCTGCAACACAAGAATACGCTACACACGCTTACTCTACCGAAAACAATTACCAGGTCACAGTTTGGCTGTCACTGGAAATCTATTTAGCTACATTTGCACTAGGGGACATTTCGGGTGACGTGTCCCGCGCGGCCTCACCCGACACGTAGAATTCGTATCGGGCGTCTGTTGAGAGACACGTAGATAGATAGCCTCTGAGCCGCGAGCCATAGATGTCACCAGTGGTGTCGTACGATGTCCCGCGTGACGATGTCGCGGGACAAATGTTCCCTAGTGCAATTGCGGCATAAATCTTGCCTATAACTCTTTAGCTAAATATTAAGGTTGGTTTGCTGTCAGACTATAATTATAAAAAATTTAAAACCGCTTACGTTATTGTTGCTATAAGAGATCTGGTAGGCCTTGCTATTATGGAGAGCTAATTTATGACGGTAACAGTGCCGTCAAATTAAAATCCAGACCGTTATCATGACACGCTGTTCTAACAGAACGGTCTAGTGGGCATAGTTTCATATAAATCATATTTTTACAATTGTGTCGATACATCTTCGGTTATAGTATAGTATGCTGCAGTAGGTAAAGAGCTTTATAATTAATTTAGAATATATAACTTCTGGAAAACTGTTTAGATACTGGAAAGTATCTGTAAACAACCAGTGTTGTATAATAAACAACTATGCAAACTACCTAACAAAGGCGTATTGTTCAAAGTTTCACTAAAGCGCACTTTATAACTTACTAGTACTTACAAAAACTCAAGTTAAAAGTCAGTTATACGTTTACGAGTCCCATAAGTAAAATTTTCAGTATAGTAGAAACTTCCTCTTTCTTAAGCGTTTTAATAAGCCCCCTACAGGGTCCTACTAAAGCGGGAAATTGCTAATTTTTACCCCGTTTCGTCCCAATAACAGGTTTATCCGGGAATTAAATGTTAACGTCCCGGGACAGGATGATCGTCCCGATAACGATGTGAGAATATATATTACATAATAAAGCGTTATGGGGATTAGAGGAGGTTCTAGTTTCAATTGTTATTACATGAGATCACGAGGTTATCTCTCCGAATATTTCCTCATCCACCTTTAAAACTTAGTTTGTTACTTTTACTTTGTTCAAATCATTTTTAACCTCATTAAAACCGCCCAAAACTTAACCTTTCATCTTTTAATTAGCTTCCAAATTATCCAACTGAGTTATCCCATTCCTATCTAACCTGTAAATGTATCCGTGGCCTTATTACCAACTCGCTGTGAAATTATCTCAATTTAGATGGTCATTAGCAGAGTCGCATGGGAGAGATATCCGACTGTCCGGGCATAAATCTGAATTTAATGACCAACCCCAACTGGTTCTAATATTTCCGAACATTGTTGCGGGACAAACGTCCCGGTTGTACCCGTTAAGTGTATGCCCACCTTTATAATTTGGATGTTTTTGCCTTTGTAATTTGAGTGTCGTGTTTTCGCGTTCATTTGGATCTCGTTTTGTAATGTACGGTTTTGTTTTACAAATTGTAAGTGTTTGGGACGTTGCGGATTTTTATTTTTATAACTTATATGTTTATTATGCCAACATTAATTTTAAAAAATATTTCATGTATGATAAATCCTTTGAATTTTTGTAGTTATTTTTTAAATTCTTTTGAAAGCAAAATTAAAAGTAAATTTAGATTCGAATAAAATGCTAGCACCGTGATGCAACATATCTAAGGTTATTTACCTAAGCTATGTTGGCGATCAATTAGTTTGTCAATTGCTAAAGTTATCTTTACATTATTGTTTGACTAATACACTATGTATATGCTACTGTTCGGTTCATTGTCTATTTGCGCTGAAATCAACTAAACCACTTCCTCTGAACTCTCAATTGCACCATAAAAGGTTATAAGACCATCGAACTAGTTAGTGATGTTATGTTAAACTTCAATGGCTCTGGTTTAAACTGTACCTAGTTTAAATTTGGTACTGACTCATCAGTAGTTCGATAAACTCAGAAATGTGTGCTTCCCTTATACTAAAATAAGGTGCCGATGTGCTGGATTAGAACATCACTATGAGCCGAGTTTCAGAGTTTTTTAAAGTTACAAAAAATATGCTTTGGTCAACTTTGAAAACTGCCTCATTATAATCAGAGTGGCTTAGACTTTAGGATGAATCACAACTATTCTGTCTGTACACTAACGCCCGCAACTTCCCCGCAATCACCACGCAGCCACACCGCAGCTTCTCATTAAGCGCTAATGCGACAGTGCCGTTAAATAAACTAATTACATAGCGGTCAGACTCCAATTCTTCGATACTAATTGGGTGGTTGACCAATGGTTATGATAATTACCGAGTACATAAGCTTTGAGGAAAACAGTCATCAATCATTATTAGTCAGAAACCAAAACAAAATAATAATAACAATAAAATATGATCGTTACAACATGTTGTACCGACCTCACATTAAGTGGGATAGAAGCAAGAAGAAGAGGATTATTCATGATAAAATACTAATAACAACATAAAAAAATATATAGTATTCAAAGAAAACTGAAAATGTTAAACTATAAGGCAATTCACAAACTGCTACGCCCAACCGAGCGGAAAATAACCGTAATCATTCAGCTCTATGACTTAGTGAACGGTTATACACTTTAAAAAACCGCAACATGACGGCCGTCCGTATATACCTACTTACCTACTCGTAGATCGGCGAATGGTTAAGTGAATTGTTCGTAAGGCCCAAGATCGCGCGAATATTGCGTATTTCACCGCTCCATAATGGCTTAATATACGGTGAAGATAAACATAATCTAGATATAGATATTGCTCACTATAATTATAATATATCTTCATCGTGTGTGATACTCTTTAGAAAACAAGACAAATTGATAACCACAAGGGCTAAACACATTTTGAAATCTGATCTCATCTGCAACGCTTAACAATATTTTCCAAACAACACAACAGGAAGCGATGGTCCACCAATCAACGCTAATGTTGCATGAAACCTATCAATAATATCCGGGTGCCCTCATAAATATACGTTACATCGGAAAATCGCCTTGCAGGAACAATATGTTGCCATGATTGATTGGGGTACTTGGTAATGTGCAAAGGTGCTTTGGTGCAAGTTGCCAAGTTTTTAGGGGCCGGTGTTGAAAAGCGTGGTTCAAATACGTTTTCAAAAATTATCCCAGTACAAAGTTTATCAACTCAGTCTAGGCATGTTTGAGAATATATTTTTTGCTATTTTTAGCACGTAAATGAAAAAAAAAAACATTACCCTCCTTCTGACGCAGGCAGGTAATTTGTAGGCATTTGACACAGCGCCATCAAAAGCGAAAAATGGTCTATGGGAACGACTAATAGAACTATCTGATAGATTACTTTTTTTTTAAGCTATTGCATAGCTTCTATCGCGGGCCTTGAGCGTGGAGACCGAATCCAGAAATTTCGTAACGAAAATTTACACAAAATTTTACGAGACACTCACACTCACGCAATATGCGTGAGTGTGAGTGTTAGAGATTTCTCTTTTTGGATTTCAAAAAATCGATTTTTAAAAAATCGATTATGTAAATTACACATATAAATCGATTTTTGTAAACTAAGTTTTCCGAACGCGAACCGAATCGTTCGTTGGCCATTTTCCCGGACGTGAACCTACATATAGTCGCCTCCCAAACGGAAACCGACTCATCGGTCTTGTCTCCGAACGCAAACCGAACCATTGATCGTTTTTCCGAACGTGATCCGACCAATAGTCGCTTCACAAACGGGAACCGACCCATCGATCGTCTCTCCGAAAGCGAGAAAATCGGAAAATCGATTTATTTGTAGGGACAAAAAATCGATTATTAATTAATAGATTTTTTTCAATATTACATCCCTATGACTCATGTCATGCCTGCTTAGAGTGATTTTCGCATTCCAGCGCCATCTAGTTTAATTTGATGATACTACGTTATTATAGGTGCTTTTCGCGGTCTCATGCGAAAGCTCGGGGTTTGAGAGGTTCGCAATTCCGCTGGCAGGTGGCGCTATTTTACCACTATCGGTAAATAGGTGGTACTTCACAGACATGATCGACTAAAAAGTTTGAAATTGAATTATTGAATTCATGTAGTTAGGTAAATATCGAATCCTGGCCGTGCATCAATGGATATTTCTGTTCGAAAAATGTATATGCGCGTTACACGTGCTTATAACGGTGAAGGAAAACATCGTGAGGAAACCTGTTAGTATTCTTGAAAGCGACGACGGGCTTGCAACCTGTTACGTGTGGAATGCTAACTACGTAGTTAGGTAAATAGGTAGGTTAAAGATTCTGACATCTATCGATGAATAGCAGAACTTTTAATGACTTTTTGAAATATCACGCTTGTCTCTTTAGTTTAGCAACTCGCCAATAGGTGGCATTGGTTGTATCGGCGTTACTGCGCATGCCTAATCCCCCTCTTCCCCCGCAATCTAGGGATGTAAAAAAAAAAAAAATTTTTTTTTTTTCTTTTTCTTTTCTTATCGGTCACCACGCTCAAAAAGTTGAATATCAAAGAAAAACAAAGGAAAAAAGGATAAATAAAATAAATAAATAAATAATTATAAATACATAAGTTGATAAAAAATGTTATGCAATAGCTTTACCGCGGCAGTCTCCGAGTGCCACACGTCTTTTTTTTTTTCATAAATACAATATTTGTAATATTATAATACCTAGACACAGAACAAAACATTCATCACATAAATGTTTTCTTGGGTGGTAATCGAACCCACACCCTAATCGTATAACGCAGAAGGCTTAGCTGTAAGGCCAGTTCAAAATTGCTTGACACTTCAAAAAACAAATCCTTTTATAAATCTTTTATGTATTGTTTCTGTACTGATTTTATGATTCTCTGGCAATCTAAGAGTAATTTGGCTAAAAATGTATCAAATCGTATAGATTTTTAAATTTACTCCATACTAGCTGGGTTTTATTTTTAATGGAGTAAATTAGGAAACGATGTATCGTTCAAAGGCTTCCACGCTCATAAAGGCAGGGATTTGTGAATAGTGCTTTGTGTACATGCACAATGGAGTGGCCTGTGTCCGATAGAATTGTATCACAAAGTAGGTCAGATATTCTTAAGGTAAAGTACGTTGATGGGCTTCCGAATAATGCCTGTCAACGCATAAAAAAACGCTTAATCTAAATATATAAAACTTTTGCGTAACTGATTGATTGATCTATCAACACACAGCAGAAGGCCCTATACCACTGGTTCTAAAAACAAGATATTCGAAGGGTTTATTTATTTTGGGGTGCACTAAGGAAGGAATTCCTAAAATTTAACCCTAAAGGGGGCGCTGCGGTGGTTTTTTATTTTTTTAAATAATAATTTATATTTACCTTTTTAAATATTGCTGAATAATTTTCTCTGCACCATCTAGCCCTCAGCTAAGCAAAAAGCTTGTTCTATGGAAACAAAATAACTGATAGAAAGTTATATAAGTACTTTTTTTTTGTAAATACATTACTACTAATAATTTGTTAGTCTTTTTGAAAATTAATTCACGTGAACGAAATCGCGAAACTTTATACTAGTATAAGTATAAAAAGTTAATCTAACAAGCGCAAAAATTAACCAAACAGAAGGCAACTCAATCAGAGATAGTAACTGCGATAAAAGTAATGTCAGTTGATGTCGGTATGAGATGAAAAAGATGAGTAACGACTTAAAACCCATCCGGCTAAAGCGGTTAAACAAAAATGCGCCTAATGGAAAACCAACCTCTTTTTTTTTATAAAAAAAAAGTGTTCATATTTGCTGTGCACTCAGAAATGTATAATAGTGTGAAAAATATGAAAAATAAAATTAAATACATCAAAATAAATTATTGATGTATTACATTTTATGAGACAGTGTAATCTGAGCTTTATGGATAAACCGAAATCTGCGGATCACTGCATGTTGCAGGAATCTTGGAAAATAAATCAGAACCTTTTATGGAAAAACTCGTAACGTATGGGTTAGAGGATGACGGCCATGACTTACGGATCTTGATTTGATCTTGCTTGTTGCACACCATGCAAGAAGAAAATAGCTTAGTAAAATGAACTATTCCTATCTTTAAATCTACATAGCAATCTTGCAAGATATGAAACGTGAAGCTTTCCCGAAAAAGCACGTCGGAAAATCCAAAATAAAAGCTGCAATTTATTTTGAAACCTGAAAACCTGATCTGATACCCTGCTCCGTATAATAGCTTTATAATTATTTATCTCCCTCACCAGCCATCAGGAACCCTTATTATCCGCGACGGGCCACCGTTTTTGCGTAATCAAGCCTCCAAGGTCACGGCGTCTTTGCTTCAGCAATTAAGCCTCGCCCTTTCAGTTTTAACATAAATTCGTTTCTAAATTGCTCTGTAGGTAGCTTGGGGCCGTTGAAGCGAAAATTTCAATGTTCAGCTGATTCCATTAATTAGGTATGCTGTGTTCGCCCCATCGCGCCAAGTTGAATAGCCAATTACATTGATAATTGGTCGTGCAGGTGTCTCAGGGACAAAGACGCCGCGCATTCTAAGGTATGGATGCGCGAGTTTAATTTATTGCTACTAAATGCACACGAATGCATTAAAATGCTAAATGACAGCGTTTTCTTCGGGAAATTTGAGAGAGACTTTCATCTTAACGATGTCAAATTTGAGTGATTTTTTTTTTGAATATTTATATTCAAAACTAACTTCACGCCGATTAAAACACGAGGTTTAGTTAATAAACCAATGTTAATAAGGAATAGACCGTGTGCAGTTCATAATAATGTTATAACAAAAATTTACATGACACTTTGTTTGAGCTGACTTTTTGGGTTTATCTTACAGGAAAAAGCTAGTTTTTCTGGTTTTTAGTTATCATATTTTTAAAGATTTAATTAGATTCTATTGCTTATCTTCAAGTATATTATTCAGTACATTATCATTATTTATATAAAATATATTATTATATTTTTTAAACAAACTAAAGTTTTAGACTAAAAACTTTAACCAATGTAAAATAATTCACTGTGGATATCCTGTAAGCCCAAAATCTAATCCAATGATTGTGAATCCAAACTGTATATCGTTTTTGCTGCAAAGCTTTGGACATTAATCAGATTATGCCACATTATAGAGGTGGTAATGTGGCGAAATGATTTAGCGCGGGTAAGGAACCAATCTAGCTAAGGTAATTAAACTTGTAGTGAGGTAATTAATTTGTGTATTATGAAGCTTAATTGAGTAATGGTGTTAAAGTATATTACAAACTTTTTGGACACGTAACTTATGTTGTTATTGTATTCATTTTATGTGTATATGCAGCACTGAACATCGTCTGTGACTCTACCCACAATTGGCTCTGTCTGAAAACCAGTGCTGTTCCACGTCATGGTTCATGCATGTGGAGCAGCATAGAGCTGAGATGGGGCCTGTTTGCTCACGCAGTAGGTTGTCTATATTTTTATTTATCTTTCTTCTCGTAATGTACTGATGTGTGTCAAATAAATGTGTTTTATTTCATTTTCTTTTTCTTTCAGTTGTAACGGTATTCATATAAGCATGTCTGAAATCAATCTATACAGCTATCAGCTCTCCATTCTATCCAATTTGTTTCATCCTCATCCAATACCAAACATAATCGCTTTCACCCACTACCTGTCAGTTACGAGTTTATCACATCCTCCCCTTGCCACCATCCAACACAGACAATGACATTCTCTGAAAACGCACCACGGATTAATACGAAAGCATTAATTAAACTCTATAGCGTAGCCTCCATCAATGAACCAATAGAAGTATAGCGGTAGCTGCTCCCGTGAATGCAACGATAGATTGAGACCGGTGTTTAATTTAATCAGGTTATGGTGTTACTTTGAACAATAAGTTGGCTTGGCTATTGTAATATGGACCGTGATATTGGGTCTGCATTCAACTTAAAATTATCTGGAAAAGAAACATAAGGAAGTTTCTTCCAACCTTTTCATACAGTTGTTCTATCTTACGAAGGCGGGCGAACAGTACAGTTATGTGAGCACTACACACTATTAAGACCGCCTTCATAAGATAGAACTAACGTACTTACCTATCTATTTACCACGCTGGTTTGTGACCCGTGATTCGAAAAAGAAGAACAATTTAAACGCGTGGCCAGAATGCTGCCATTATTTTTGGTCGGCGAATAAGCATTGTCATAAGACGTGGCACTGCCTCCAGTATTTTAAGCTGCTTCTGGTGACGATTACAATATTTATATGACAGACTTGTGTCTCATTTTTAATTTAGTCTATTTTTAGTCTTAGAAGGTTAACACACATCTAACAGTCACATACATAGTTCTATCTACACTAGGACTCCCTGTGAATAAGATTTATTTATAAACATTTCATTAAAGTCTTATCTGTAAATACCTACCATCATAAACATGATGATTATGAGAGTTTGCAATATTTTCCATAATCTGAGACAACAAATTAGGTATTCATAAATATCTAGTCACTACATACAAGCAACTTAATCAGTTTTCTAAATAATACTTTGTAGGTAGCCATTATTATTTATCTCAATCAGTTAAAACAACCGTAAACATTATGACCTATGCTATGAAAAAGTTTTTATGACGAACGATTACGCAGAAAGGCTTTTCATGATAAAACGACTGTTATACATAATATCTCTACTTTTAATGTTTCTAGTTGTACTTTTGTAATCCATATTGTTGTGTTAGGAAATGTGTAATCACCATTTTATTTGATTTGTCCGTGTATACTCGTACCTACCGAACTTAGCACAAATTTAGAGGGATTTTCATCAACTACCAGTAGATACAATGCATTATACACTACAAAGTACATGAGCAGAACCTCAAGCCCGAGTAATAATGAAAATGTTTCGTTGAAAATACTCGTAACAATACCTACCTATTTATCACCATTTTATCCGTCACATTCTGGCTTACCAAAACCAGCCAATAATACACGACCAGCGCCAGTCAAATGACGAACGCACCGTGGTTACATTTAATAGTCATAATTGCCGGTGTCCGGTTTGAGGCGGTTTGATCCACTCCAAAACTAAATTGGACCAATTCAATTAATTTACCCGTGAATAGTAGCGAGCGAAATTAATAATATGGAAAGGTGAAACAAGTCAGTTTGCTGGAATTGCTGTTAGTTTCAATAATTTTCGGTAAGTCATTTATTGCTATTGTTATACCATATATCTACGAGTATGCGTACTTACTACATGAAAACAACAGGGTCTCAAAGTATAACTACTAGAAACTAGACAACAAACGAAGCTCCCATACATGAGTATGGGACATACATGAGTATGGGACATACATGAGTATGGGACATACTCATGTAACTAACATTTACATGAGTAAATGTTCAAAATTCAATTACATTTTAATCTGCTAATCAATGCAGCTTCATTGGCTCATTAGTTCAAGATGTCCCTAAACTATCGGGTCGAACTCTAACTTGGGCCCAATAGGCGTGTCCGGGCCAAAGTTCCGCACATTAATGAGACGACAATGATTCGGGTCCCAGACTCGGATAACTTCCGAATTAACTGGAACTGTTCTTTGTTGTGTCTTTGTACTTTAGATACTATTCAAATTAAATAAAATCTACATTTAATAAAATTCTTGCGTTACTGACTGACTGATCTATCAACGCACAGAAACTTGAAGTTTGAAGAGTGTTTTCCTTTTGATGTGTTGAGGTGCACTAAGAAAGGAATTCCCAAAATTTAACCCCTACCGGGGTGCAGCGGGGGCTGAAGTCTGTTTGAAAATAACTTCACATGAATGAAGTCGTGAGGGTTTCCACTAGTAAGGATATTAAGGTACAATTATCAAGAACGAATTATTCAGGCAATACAACTCCTGCAGGATATTCGAATCTTATAGAACAGGTATCTCCTTAGAAATGCGTTATAAATGGCCTAAATTACAAAATTTTATGTGTTTGGTGGCAGTTTGAAAAGACTTAAAGTATTTTTACTCCTCCATTTCGTCCTTCCGTAAAATAATGACAGATATTATTTCAATCGAAGTACTGAAATTTTTAGAAGCGATTAGCTATAATCGTTTCACTGTGGTGGCAATTTTCATCAATCCGTCATTAAGGAGCAAAGTTTGGAGCCGCTTATCCCGAGCTTGGGCCCGCTGTCCCGCCTGATTAATTTACGTGGCAGAGTACTTGCAGACGACGTTGTCTCTGGATACGGTAAACAAGTGTGACTCACTTTCTTGCAATCAAACTTTAGGAGTAAAACGCATAGAATTTCGGAGCTCTAATTAGTAATTGGAAATGATATATTTAAAGATTAAACCTGGATCAAAATGCAAACGCACCATATGATAGAAATATAAAATTGGTGACCTCTTACATTCATCTAGTAGAATGTGTTAATGTTACTATGCACCTATAGATAAATTTCCAATACGCGAAGAGCTTACAATATGGATTTTTGCAACGGCTGGGATGTTACCAAAACCATTTAACTAACAAAAAGCTAAGTGATATTGTCTATTCTAGTTTCCCTAACAAGCGAAGGATAAGAAAGACTCGGAGAGAAGGGGTTGGCTCGCCCCTCCAGGTGTCACTGTCAGCTGCACCACCGCAACAACACCATCCGTCAATGCCGAATCTGTATTTGGAAATGTCTAATTTATTGGACATTATTTAGTGGAATCCGGTCGGCTATCCCTTTCGTAGAGGATACAATATTTCGGAAGGTTTAGATGTTGTTAGAAATTTGATAAGACTTGACTTAACTTGAATAATTTCCGGTTTGGTTGAGCTTCGGTTTCTTTGAGAATGGTGACCGTTCGTCTGTAGTACTGCCATTTTGTGTTTCGATTCGCGACTCAGCAATAATTTCCTTTGTACAATATTGTGGTATATGTCTGACTTGCCCGTTTTGAAAGTTTTATATCTACTTGCGATTGAAATTGCTCCATGATATTTCATGATGTTTGAACGTCGCGATTTTCGCAAGAAAATTATGTCGTAATGACATGGTTGCTCAAATGGAGCAACTTATGTACACTGTACACTTACAAATTAACCAGAAGCAAAAAACCTTTTGGGAGGTCAAGCGTTTAGTAGATATACAGAGCAAAACAGTGGGAATACCTCACATTCACACCAAATAGTAGGTACACCTACTGCACGGCTGAGAACATAATTGTGCTTAGGCGTATCGAGGTCTGTAATTAGTTCTCAATTAACATGGTGACAGAACAGTTCATGTTCACGCTACGAGTAGGCTGTAGGTAATTCAAGATGGTAATAGAATGGTTGTACTAATTACTGTGACACGCACGACAGCTGTCAAAATAAGGCCTAAAGTAGATTTGGCTATATCTAACTATATAAATATATAAAAACCCAGTGCGAGTCCGTACCATTATCCATAAAAAACGGCAAAAAAATCTCATTTTTTGTATGTAACCGTGATAGCTACGGTTCTTGAGATACAGCCTGGTGACAGACAGACAGACAGACAGACAGACGGACATACAGACGCACAGATAGACGGACAGCGGAGTCTAAGTAATAGAGTCCCGTTTTTACCCTTTGGGTACGGAACCCTAAAAATGAAGCCCTATGTCCCTTAGACACGTCATAGCTTGAAAACGACTGCACCAAATCGGATAATTATCCTTATGTTGTGTTCGTTATTGCCAGCACAAGATTTTTACAGAAGAAAATTTAGAAAAATTAAGCTTAAAATAAAAAGTAAGTAAGAAGTAGATTCGGGAAACACTGGAAATATTTTTTTTTTAGCTGGTAATCAATTAATTTAGTTGAACAACCATTTTGAATTGACAAATTAATCAAAAATAAAATATAATATAACGCAACTAAACGTAGTATAGTTGCTAAGTACCAGCAAAAACGGTTACGCATCAAAATTTACCAGTTTTCAGCGATTCAAAACACATAGTCCAACGGTCCGTATTGGGCCGCCCGCATGGGGATTATGGTCCGTTGGTGGATTACCGCCGGATTAAAGTGGATACCTCTCCGCGGCGGGTATGACTAAGCAGTACGCACAAAATAGGCCACTGACTTCATTGCCTACTGAAACTTTTAAGCACCTATTTATAATCAAGTTTTAAGAGAATTAAAACTATCGCGGTTTTTACCATTGATCGCGGTCGCGGGCGATGCTTATTATGAAGAGCATCTGAATTGTTTCGAAACGTCAGCAATCACTACATAGTATAAAGCAAAGTCGCTTCCCGCTTCCCGCGTCTGTATGTATATCTTTAAAACTACACAACAGATTTTGATGCGGTTTTTTTTAATAGATAGAGTGATTCAGGAGGAAGGTTTATATGTATAATTACATGCTTAATATATTAGAGAACCACTGATAATTTTAAGATTTCTAATATGAAGTCGTAAATAAACACATTTTTTTGTGCTTACATTGCAAACGCTGAGAGGATAGATCAAAATAATGTACTAAATATTGTAAACCTTGAAAAGGTCTACAAAAAAGTCCGCGATGGTATATGTTTATCTCTTAGGGATAACCCACAATAATCAATTTCTATACTTTACTTTTTACCGCGACTTTTTTTTTAAATTTTAAATGCTGTTAACGAGTATACAAAGACATTCTGTAATATATTTTGGTATCAGCTTTGCACCCGTGCGAAGCCGGGGCGGGTCGCTAGTACAATATAAAACGTGGTAATCAGCTGTATTTCTATTGAAATTTTAAGGCCTTGCTAAAGTAGGTAGGTAACCTAAGTTCTTTCGGATATTACTTTTATATCTAGTCAAGGTATTTATTGCTGCAATGGAAAAATGTATTGTTATTTGTAAGCGCGACTATTTTATTAAATATTCTAAAATATTTAAGATCGAATCATACTATTTTGTGTAAGTTAACTAAATATTACCTAAAAACTATAAAGATTTACGAGCAAGCATTATGTAACACTAGGCAATTTAGTGCTAAGCTTTTTATCTTTATACGCCCAGGCACAGTTTTTATCCCCGCAGTCTAGATTTTGTTCTATGTCTAAGACCTAAAACTATTTTATAAGCTAATGATCGCATTACTTTGATGGCGCGAGTACAAATTGGCATATAAAGAGTTGTAAATAGTTGAAAGTAAGCTGTGACTTTGCTCGGTATCTATATAACACAAAGGCACCAAAAGTCAAAAGTTCATATTTTATAATTTCTAGAGACGCATTTAATTTTATAGAGCACTAGTGGAAACCGTCGCGACTTCGTTTACGTGAAGGTATTTTCCAACAGACTTCAACCCCCACTGCATCTCCTTAGGGATTGAATTTAGAAAATTATTTTCTTAGTACACACACCAAAAGGAATGCACTACGACATCCTAAACACGGCATCAATTGGCAATCGGGTCGTTGTGTACAAGGCCGTTTAGTTAGATAGCCGTCTTTGTATTCAAATGATCAAATAGAACTATAACTTCCAACTTCAGAAAGATACTATCTGTGTCATTAAACAATCAATGGGTCGATCTGGACCCGGGTCGGATGGGTCATTATTGGGACGTTGCGGGTTCGCACTTGGACGACTTTGTCATTAAACTGGAACGTAAATTGAGGAATTTAATAATGGAGATTGTTATTGACAAGTTACGGTGGGTAATATTGTTAGATGGAAAAGTAACTTGTAAGTCGATGATACTTCGAAATTCTTAGAATTTTGCAATAGAGAGACAAAAACAATAGACAAAACATTAAATTTAGACTTAGACTATTTTTATCTTTGTTATTCAAAGAATCGTGATTAGTGCACAAGTATATATTAATGTATTTATATGTATTTTTTTCAATACATGTTTAAAAACTTATATTATCATCCAGCTTAGTTTCCAATTAGTATTTTCATAAAAAAATGGCCTCTGAATTCGGAGCAAAATAAGAAGCAATTAATCTCCTCTCTTATAAAGCCGTACGTGCCAGCCTGTGGATAATGAATGAAGGCCCAAACACCCGAAAGGCCAAACGGCGATATTAAATCGTTACGTGTAATACGACCTACGTGTCCTCTTCGAGTGGAAAGTTTTATTACTAATTCAGAGGATGATCGATAAAGCTGGCGTACTCAAAAGCGATGACCGCTAAGTGACGGTGATAAACTCACGTTATTTTACCCACTTTAAAAGAAAGAGAAGTTTCTAAAGTCGGGAGCTATGCATTTTTTCGAATGTATTCTTTCACTCCCTCCACTCACAATGTCATCACACTATTTTTATCGCAATTGGTATCAAGGTGTGACCAGACATTGCGCGGCAATCGAGTGCGGCAGCCGCGTGCTACCTGCCGCGCGCAAAATCCAAAAATAGCGGCCTTATTACTGTGGTTTAAAGCTTCTGACAGATAATTAAATTGATTTCAGCCATGTCTCAGAAATATTACAGTCATAATAATAACGGTTGCCGCTAAATAGAAGCTAAAGAAATTGGTTCGAGACTTCCACTAATAATAGATGGGCAGTGACCTTTATCAAATTTTGACGTTAGCACCGCGATCAATTTATTATTATATCTGTCCATCAATTGAAATCATCCCCAATTAGAACTGAATTTTACCTAAGGTATTTAAAATATGCCCATAGTCTTTATTGTGTATAGTGCAATAACGAGGCAGATAACTGGTTTTTAATAAACAGCACAATCTAGACATGAATACCACTGGTAGATTGAACCTGAAGCCCCAGCTATACCTAATTCCAGTAAATACAGAAAAATAATACTCAGCCCCGTTTTCAGATTCCAATAATCTAACTAACAAGAGCATCTTAAATAACAAACCAGTTGGAAACTTATTATCCGGCCGATGGACGCTCGAGCGGCTTTATTGAATACAGAGCCTCATTAATACGGTCTAAAAGCCTGTTCTATTCAGTTCACTCATTTTACAACTATTTTGCAAAATCAGTCTAGATAATATAGCTAGTACACTTGACTTTATTAAACTCCGTCAGGCAGTTAGGAGACCTTTGTTAATACGGTCCATTTCTCGGAGAAAAGTTATGAAACTCTCTTGATTATTCAACCTTATGGTCCCGATATAATTTCAGGCGGGGCAATCACAAGGCACTTGTCTGTGACTTTGTCTAAGTGTCGAAATCTATCCTTAAATCTGCCTAAATCTATCTTTAATCACCGCATGCACGTTTATGCAGTCGCATGACCGATTTTGAACCGCTTTGGTATTTGCAGACTGAACCAGCTGTTTTATATACCTATTATCCAGTCCATTGCTTTCAAAATTGAACGTAAAAACATGGAAATGTGGAGGGAAAGGAAGTATTATAATAAACTGCAGGAGAAATGCTTATGACAGGTAAACACAAACTATAATTATAACAAAAACATTTTTCATTTAAAATCGCAATATTGGCTTTGTTCTGATACATAACATTTCATTGTCAGCCTCACAGCCTCACAGCTCAGTTGGTAGTAACTCTGCCTTAAGCGCTGTAGGTTGTGGGTTCGATTCCCACCCAGAGCAAATATTTGTGTGATGAACATAGATGTTTGCTCTGTGTCTGTGTGTTAGTATGTATCAATGTATATATTTACAAAAAAAAAGTTTGGGGCTAGATGGCGATGTCGACTTTTTTCCAATGTTGTAAAGACATTTAAGAAAGCTCTGTTCTAAATCTCATTTTAATATGAATTTGTTTATCAAACAAGATATTGAAATACTTTTACAGACTATAAAGACGTGAATTATTATTTTAATGCTAATAGCTCCATAAACGGCGTAAAGAGCTTTGGCGGCACATTGGTTGTACAAGATGTAACGTTTGTTATCAAATAAGAGATCAAACGGTTTATTGGCTGTGAAAGTATTAGGTACGTTTTGTATTATACCCAATTTATCTTTTTACATATTTGAATCTTTGTATCCGAATGGGTTAGAAGAACTTTTATAGTATCACTTACCATTATAGGGTTGAGTATATAAACCACAAAGTTCTATGCGATTAATGTGAGCTAGACGCAGATCTCTGTAACCTCGCTATATACATACATGCTTATATGAGATTTTGTGCGAATAATAAATAAGGGAGGGAGGATCAAATTGGGGTACTTAGGTCAAATAGGGTGTCATATGAAAGATCTTGTTGGCACATTTTACGATAGATTTTTGTATTTAATAGTATGTAATGAATTAACGACACAGGGATAAAAAAAAATAGGTACCATTATCTTATCTACGAAGTTTGCAATTGAATAATCTGAATTCATTAGTCGATAGAAATATAACAGGAAAAATAAAATGAAAGGTAGTAAAGCTTTCAAGGAACGAAGGGGAGTTAAGTTAAAGGGGGTTTGATTAGCATTTCGTAGAATAATAATATATAAATATACCTACTTACTTTTATACTTCTATACTAGCTAACCCAGCGAACTTCGTATCGCTATAGAATGTTAATTTCCCGTTCCCGTTCTCGTTCTCGTTCCCGTTCCCGTTCCCGTTCCCGTTCCCGTTCCCGTTCCTGTTCCTGTTCCCATTCCCGTTCCCGTTCCCGTTCCCGTTCCCGTTCCCGTTCCCGTTCCCGTTCCCGTTCCCGTTCCCGTTCCCGTTCCCGTTCCCGTTCCCGTTCCCGTTCCCGTTCCCGTTCCCGTTCCCGTTCCCGTTCCCGTTCCCGTTCCCGTTCCCGTTCCCGTTCCCGTTCCCGTTCCCGTTCCCGTTCCCGTTCCCGTTCCCGTTCCCGTTCCCGTTCCCGTTCCCGTTCCCGTTCCCGTTCCCGTTCCCGTTCCCGTTCCCGTTCCCGTTCCCGTTCCCGTTCCCGTTCCCGTTCCCGTTCCCGTTCCCGTTCCCGTTCCCGTTCCCGTTCCCGTTCCCGTTCCCGTTCCCGTTCCCGTTCCCGTTCCCGTTCCCGTTCCCTTTCCCTTTCCCGTTCCCGTTAAAAAGTATCCTATGTCCGTCTCCTGGCTCTAAGCTACCTCCCCACCAATTTTCAGCCAATTCAGTTCAGCCTTTCTTGAATTATAAATAGTGTAACTAACACGACTTTCTTTTATATATATAGATATATGTAGCATAAGTATATGTTTCGAATTATAATGAAACTTTACGAAAATACTATTCTTCCCCTGATGTTGATACATATCCGAAAATAACTTATGTATCAATAAAGTTATTATCAAGTGTAAGTTGTCAAAAAAAACATATATTCGGCACGGAACTCTCGGTGCGCGAGTGGGCTCACACTTCTTTGGTCTTATTTTGTTTTTTTACATAATTTCGTCATCCTAATTAATAGTTTTAAGCCAAAGTCAAGCTGTTTTGTTTTTGACTAGTTTTCCAATACATGAAGCTTTATAGTGGAAACAAGCATCTACTTGGCCATTGATTTTAATATTGAACCATAAAACCTACAACATTTCCAATAAAGATGACTATGACATAGTTCTTAGGTAATACCGCACACTAAACGTGACCTAGTAAGCTGAAGATCGTAACTAAAGTCGTTCGGTGCATAGATTACAAGTTTATTAGCTGTGACGTCATTCAATATCAGCCTTAATTCTTTTATGACGTCAGATATTGCATTATACGCGCATAATAGTGATGTAATGGTGTAATGGTAATATGGGAAACTATAAGTAGTAGTATAGTAGTACCTACCTTTTATCTCTTCCTAGATTATGATGCATACATAAATGTGTCGATGTCGCATTGCATACAAAATTGACGTCGAAAAAAAGTAAGTTCTTCAAGACGATGGCAAGACAAAGATAATTCACAAAAACTATTTTTACAAAGCATCGTATCGTGAGTTGCACAAATAACTCGGACATTAGTCCGTTGAGAAAATGGCGCCTTCTTGGAGTTCTCGGGAGAATAGTGGTGGGTATACCCTTGCGCAGGTAAATTAAAGATGCTACTCGAATGTTCGTTTTAATACCTCAAGTAGAGTTCCAGATAAAGTGACTTTGTGTCCAGTAGGAAATAGAAATATATATTTTTTAAATAAACTTTCTGATTTTGAGATTATCAACAGTGTAAGGAAATTGAAATTATTATTCCTCAAACAGTTCAAACTATTTTTCTGCAAATTGTAGGTATTGCCAAACATAATGTGACGTGCCTCTGGCTACATAAGCATCATATGGTGCTGTTTTAGCCACAAAATAACCTGTTTTGATCCAATCAATAGTTTATCAAGAGTTTAGATACTTAATAATGGGTCAATTATATACCAAACAAGACTGGCCGTTGATGTATTCCCACCAGCTCCCATTAGCTCAAGTAAATGCCGTGAGACGGCCCCATCACGTTGAATTCTCACTTATTATTTATTAACAGGTCATAAGTGCTAAAATGTGTACAATTCATAAGTCCACTAGAACGTGTGTTGCCAGCACCTATAAATAATTCAGTGTATCTGGGTGCTCTTTCTCGACGAAAGCATTCGATACCTTACTCTTCTTTTAGTTTGATATATTTTTTCGGTGGACTCGGGAAATCATGTTCCGTGGAGTTTTCAGTCGATAGACGGAATGTAATTGAACGTTATTGAAGACAGGTGCAGAATAAAATATCATACTTTTATGAGTAGGGCTGGCAAACTCAGAGGGTAAAGCTAGTTCGGCTAAAGTGAAAAGTGCCTTTGGCAGGATATGAGGAACTAAGGAAATAGTTTGATTTACTAAATTCGTGAAAATAAAGTTAGTACTTTTAAGCGACAAAAAGAGAGGTCCGTTGTTTGGTTTAGGCAAAAGTCTAACTTAGTTTCTCGTAATTCGACCATAATAAAATAAAGATAAATCTTAATTTCCAAAAACGCCCTAAACGTGACAAAACAACCACAAATTAAATTTAGCATGCTCGTTCATACCAGCCAGCCACATAAATAAAACTTTTAGGCTTATGGTCCCAAAATGGTGAACTAAAAAGCTTTAAGGGCCCGGCAAAATTGAATTGGGCCAAACCTTTCTTGCTAAGCTATTTGCGAGTGGGTAGCAAGGACATGGTTCGCGGAAATTATAATTGGGACATAATATGCGAAGTTGGGATCACAGGCTTTGGGATGCTGTTACGTTTTTACGGGTCGATTATTTTGTCCTTTCGCATGTTGTGAAATAAATGGGAATCGACGCAAAAGGTATTTGATGGGTGTAATATCCATTTTTGCCAAAATTGATGGTTGAATTTAATTGAATGCAGTGAGCGAAACCATTATTTTGTAATAATTCACGCGTATACTACCAAAGCCTAATCATAAGCCTGAATAGTTAGTACCTATTTACAAAATAAAACGTGTGGAATCGTTACATAAATGTTGAGCTATATGTATAAGAAAACCAGTGGAAACCGTCGTGACTTCGTTCACTTGAAGTTATTTTAAAATAGACTTAAAATCCCTCTGCACCCCCTTGAATGAACCCCGGGAACCTTGAATTCCTTTCTTATTACTCACCAAAAGAAATACACCTTCCTTTCAAGTCTCTATAACCGGTGGGTTAGGTTGTGCGTTTATATATCTGTCAGTCAGTCAGTCGGTCGGTAACGGGAAGCCGGGGTCCCACGGCGCGTAAAACGACGGGTCGCGCCGGATGACGCTCCGCCCGTGTGCGTCCGGCTCGGAACGCTCTGTACGCGACGCGCCGGACGCACACAGGCGGAGCGTCATCCGGCGCGGCCCGCCGTTTTACGCGCCGTGGGACCCCGGCTTTATATAGATTTAGATTACATCACACATTTATACACACATTAGATTACACACAAAAAATCTGATTCCCGAAGTAAACAAACGGCGCAGGCCGTGTCCGATTTCGTCCTACAGATGAAATGTATCGGAAAACAAACATTGGCGAAGTCCACGAAACTTTTATATTTCCTATTCTCTGTTTCGACAGGGTTATTCCGAAGTCCACCAGAGCTCTTACATACAGAGTAACGGACACGGCAAGTCGCAAGGATTGATTTGTTTTGTTTAACTGTGCGTTTATGTTTTGTAAAGTTGGCAGATACTTTATAATTTCATGGCATTCTGCCTAAGCTAAGTTGTTAAGTTACTTCTTAAAACTAGCTATTTTTAATGATTATCTGGTTTTCATAGTACCAAGATATGCTAAGTTTGGGCTAAATGGCTCTGTGTGAAATGTTATTAACATTTTTTTATCTGTTTATATTATCAAACCAAATGAACGCATAATAATTACAACGAAAATGTAATTGTTAACAAAATCAAATAAAGTTTATTGAAATGTGCTGTGGCGTGCCGCATTCGTTTACAAGAGCTTTCAGCGTTTGTCACTTTTCCTTCAGAAGCAACTTTAAAATATTTACGAGTGGAACTTTGTTGCAAGAAATTTTTCTCGTGTGGCGAATATAGTTCGAAAATAGAGTGTAGAAGTTTCGTATTAGAGATAGATTATCTTGAGTTTTGTCATCCGTGGATTTATTTTTGTTGCGAGTTTTGAGTTTTGTTGTGTCGTTTCCGGGAAATTGACGGTTTTTTTAATATATATTAATAATAAAGAACCTAGCCGGTTTCGGCTACGGAAGCCTTAGCTTTGTTTTTTATTTTTCTTTGATGTTAAGGGGCTGGCAATAATTATTATCGAACAATTATTTCGTATAAGTACGAAACAACATATTCAAACGAATTAATATGCTAAATCACAAGCGTATGCTGTCTTAATTCAATAAACTTGCTAAAGGTTTCATTGATAAGGGCGTCTGTTTATCATCTAGTGCGGTGTCGAGTAAAATTGCGCGACACTGATTAATTGACTGGTTCGGGAGGCGTGGCGTCTTCAAAGATATTGTATAAAATAATACAGAGACTTCGTCTTTTCAATTAAAAACAAATTCACTATATTATAATGAAGGTCGAAGAAAACATCAAGAAATAGGACCACGACTGCATTATTTCCTTTGAAAATGACTAAAGGGGTCGTCAGAGGCACGTCCAAATATTTCATTTGACACATGCCCACATTTTTCAGATATCATTCCATACCTGACAGGTTATACTTTCGGTTAAAATAGACCTTGTCGAATCTCTACGAGTCCGTTTCGAACGTCAGCATGGGTTCACGTCAATGTTGTCAAATAAAAGTTCAATAAATTCGGCTTTAAATAACATTTTATTTTGGCGCCCTGTAATAATAGTATAATTCGAAAAAATTACATTTCAACGACATTTCCCTAAGATATGTTCAAATTATAGCTTTGCTAGCAACTTCACGACACGCACGGCATTTTGACGTATATCTATTGGTTGATTAATGAGGACAGTAGAATTGACTTGACATTTATTTTCCCTCAAAACAAAAACACAATGTTGCATGCATGTTGCATAACTGCTTTTATTACCACTGTAATATGGTTTATGCAGGCAACTGCAGATACACGCTTGCGTCAACTCACGATTTTAAAAACAACTTGTATTGTAAGAAAACGTCATTTAAATTATGCGTGTGATTGCATCTGGAAGTAGTTTTTTACTACACTTCTTTCCATTGATTAAAATGATAACAGTGCATTGCTGAAACATGCTTGCATGTGTGGGTCAACCCTAACGAGGTGAGTCACGCGATCTATTATTAGATCATTTGCTACGGCGCTTCGTGATTTATGCAATAGTACCTATTGTACTTTTATTCTTGAGAAGTAGAGGTTCATTCATTTTAATAATTGACACGGTGCGAGGAGGAACACCGGTACCTATCCTTTCGTCATTAGTTCTTTTGAGAATCAACAGCACAGCCTTACTCTATTGAAAAGTTAACTTTTTTGTAGGGTATAATATAATAATAATAAATATTGGTAAACATTCACTCAGCGCCAGACTAAACGAAACTTTTGCTATGGGAACTAGACTAACACAGACACAACTACAGACTAACACTAGACAGAACTAACTGATAGAATACTTATATACTTTGTTGTAAACACATACATACATATACTAACACCCAGACATAGAACAAACATCTATGCTCATCACATATGCTCGTATAAGTATTACCATGATGTATGTCTTAAATTGACTACACTATTTAACACAATAAAAAACATAAATCGTTCTGGACTTCAAGTTGAAGTTCTATGCTGTGATCTTCCCACTCGACGTTCTGGCCTTAAGGCCCTGTATGTCGACGATTGATCTTTTTCGAAACGAAAAAAGAAATACTTCTGAACAAGCCACATCTCCTATTTTTATAAATATATTACTTCAGGTTCCTACCTAGATTTCTATTAAGCTGAAAACATAATAGCAGAAACTTTTCACGATAAAGATATTATTTCAAAATGATACGTTTTAGAATTTATGATCGAAATACTTTGATACCTACTATTAAGATCAACTTGTGATTTATTGTTAAAGATAGGTAATATGTAGATCTAAATTTCTATTAGAATAGGTTTTTGATAAGTAATTGTACATAATTTATATCATTAATTTATTCGAAAAGCAAAGGCGGACCACGCGCAGACGTGTGTTTGTCGTCATTGCAGCGGTCGGTAGGATTATTTATCGAAGTGATTAAAGATGGGTACATCTTTATTCACATATACTATACATTATAAAATAGGAGATGTGGCTTGTTCAGAAGTATTTCTTTTTTCGTTTCGAAAAAGAGCAATCGTCGAAATACAGGGCCTTAAGATTAAATATTTTGAAATCAAAGCCTCTTATTTTTTTACCTGGTTGTAATTATACGTCCTCTGGACTTCAGCTTGCTACAATTTTTGGATCAACTATTATTATGGTTTGAAGCTGCGCTATCCTTTCCGTGTAAGAAAAAATAGGGCGATATTATTCAATCGATAAAACGAATAGTTATAACAGATATTTTTACCGACAAGGAAACGATGTTCAAACCGCTTAAGATGGCAATAAAGTATCCCCAATCCGAACATCAGACTGTCGGGGGAATTTAAATAACAATTTAGCTGAAGGGTGCATACGTGCAGTGGCTGTTAATTGCTGTTTAATGCTAGTGGCACCGGCTGGGGGAGCTTGTGTTATTTACCTTAAGTTTGACCTTTAGCTTTACTAATACCAATATCATCAGATAGGTCATTGGGTTTCAAGCAAAGTTTACGTCATCTAGTACACCTAGCATCCGATATAAGTAAAAATAATTATATACTACAATTCATGTTTTAAAGAACTTGACGTTCGTGCGTGTCAATTATATTTACAACCCGATTCTGTGTTGACAAAAATTTGTTATTCGTGAACGTTGTTGTAAAATTAACTGTGGATCGTGTTGGGTAAATTAAATAACTCTGATAAGGATCAGAATGTGTGTTTTAGTGAATTATACAAAAGTGGGACATGGCAGGAATTGTAATTATATTTATACTTACTCTAATGTAAAAATTAAATAATAATTTGCGCTATATTGTACATTAAGGTGATATGTGAAAAGTTTGGTTTTTTTGGTACCCGGATAAGACAGAAAAAGTGATAAAACTGCATTATCTTGAAAACCATCAAACTTAAAAAGAAACTGTCTATAATTTACTTAGCTAGTATGGTTATCTAAAAATAACTGTTTAGCTATTCGTAGTATTGATTAAAAACGAAACTAGTGCTTTCTGAAGAGCCAACTTTCAAAAATAAATCTATCGAGAAAAAAATTTACCAATCGTGTTTCTGTATATAATTTATCTAGATTATATCTTTAAGTTATCTTTGTCATAAAAAGAAAACTGCATGTTTTGCGGTTATTGAGAAAAAACGATTCTGCATTCATCAAAAATATTTATTACTCGTCTTAAAGAGGTATATTTGACTGTCATCATGGTTTTTTTTAATGATTTTTGTAAAAAATGCGTGTTACATCACGTTACCGTAGCTACGACGTAGCTGTACTAACTTAGCATTGCTGGTCCGGTCGTGGTACGCCACGTTGACATAACATTCCAGTGGACATAGTTTCATTGTAATCTATAAAAAAACCTGCCAAGTGCGAGTCGGACTTGCGCACGGAGGGTTCCGTACTTCTTTCCGTACTATCTTTAAAAAACGGCAAAAAAACACGTCTGTTGTATTGGAGCCTCACTTACTTCTTGTTTAGTATTTGCTATTATAGCGGCAACAAAAATACATAATCTGTCTAGCTATCACGGTTCTTGGGATACAGCCCTGTGACAGACAGACGGACAGACGGACAGACAGACGGACAGGCGAACAGCGAAGTCTTAGTAATAGGGTTCCGTTTTTACCCTTTGGGTACGGAACCCTAAAACTATCTAAGACGTCAAAACGTTACGTCATGCTTCAGTCTTGTCTGACCTCAAAATCATTCCAAAGTGTCTCAAAACCATTACAAATTCCAATATATCAACATCCAAGTGTTGTCATGTATTCACAAAGTAGTTATGGATGGTCTATGAATAATATAGCAATGTGTCTGTCGATGACGAATTGACGAGCGTGCGGCCCCAACAGTTATTAGTTTGAGCTTAACTATGTACCTAAATATTCTATACTGTTATACCTATGAATACGAGATTATGGTTGATTCAAATCCCGCTGATTCGATAACTTTGGGTAGTAAAAACTTGCTGGTAAACTTGCAAAGCATAATAAGATTTTTTTCTAAAAATAAATCATTCCCACATACTTAATTGTATTTGCAACCGAATCCATCAAGTTCAGATCTAGTCTAGTTCAGATCTAACTTATTCCATGTTTAAGTTTCAATAATTTCCTCCGGGACCCGGACTATTTGACGATGGCCGTGGGTTGAATTATTAACGTTACCCGCTCATAGGGTCATTCAGACCCCAAATTAAATTACAATAGCTAAGTAAGTTGTACTTAAGATTAACATGATTATTTCAATTTATAGTGTTCGCTATTCGACCGTTATAAAAGAGGTACTCATAACACGATAGGTATGATCTTAAACTTGATAACACTTTTTTGTTGGAATGGCTAAGCTAGAATCTTGCTTTAGTTTAAGTCAATATAATTTAGTCGCAAGAAAATGGAGTTTAAAACGGACGTTTATTTGTCTTTTGTAATAATAGTCTTTAATAACTCTAAATCAAAAGCCATTCTTCGTTTTTTTAAATACCTTATAAATGCAAAGGTTTGTTTGTCAGAATGTTTTTTGTTCAATTACGACATAACAGCTTAAGGGGCTCCCAGTCGACGATTGCTCTTTTTCGAAACGAAAAAAGAAATACTTCTGAACAAGCCACATCTCCTATTTTTATAAGTATATTACTTCAGGTTCCTACCTAGATTTCTATTAAGCTGAAAACATAATAGCAGAAACTTTTCACGATAAAGATATTATTTCAAAATGATACGTTTTAGAATTTATGATCGAAATATTTTATATACCTACTATTAAAATCAACTTGTGATTTATTGTTAAGGATAGGTAATATGTAGATCTAGATTTCTTAAGAATAGATTTTTGATAAGTAATTATACATAATGTATATCATTAATTTATTTGAAAAGCAAAGGCGGACCACGCGCCGGCGTGTGTTTGTCGTCATTGCAGCGGTCGGTAGGATTATTTATCGAAGTGATTCAAGATGGGTACATCTTTATTCACATATACTATACATTATAAAATAGGAGATGTGGCTTGTTCAGAAGTATTTCTTTTTTCGTTTCGAACAAAAACAATTGTCGACTGGGAGCGCCTTAACCGAAACTTCAGAACTAACACAAACACTTTCAGAAACGATTTCAAAGTATAAAGTAGTGATTATTTATTTCTAGTTTTTTGACAGTGCGAAGTAATTATATGTCAAACAGCGTGCAACTATCACAACTGACGGGGTACAAGCGTTGCAGGTCTCACGGCCCGCGTTTTCACGCGCCAGACCGCACCAAGGCGGACGGACGCGCTGTGGGAACGATGCATCCGTGGTGGCCCGTGCTCGGAAAGCTCTGAACGCGACGCGGCGGACGCACTCAGGCGGAGCGCCATCCGGCGCGGCCTGGCGTTTTACGCGCCGTGGGACCCCGGCTTTAGAGCTGTGGTAGCAGATATGCATAATTATGCGCAGCCCACAGCAGTCCTTGGTCCACAATAATATCAAACGAAAGTCCAGAAGAAGAACACCTTTAGTAGTTCCCGTATCACTCCAATATAAAAGTTGTTCCATGTTTTTGACACCCTGTTTAAAAGCTTGTTGTTCCGACGCATTACAGATGTATTATGAACCATGTAATCCTAATATATTCCAAAATTATAACGCTTCGGTTTAAATCTTGATGTTTCTTGTACGGTACGTGTGTTTTCAATTTACTCGAACCAAGAAGTTTTCATTGCACATAAGATTGCATAAACAACTTTAAACGACCGCATCCTATTTCTAAGCAAAACTGAAGTTTTAATGCTCAACTATTAAAAAGTCCAAGTTTTATAAGAAGCAGAGAATAGCGGACAACCACTACAGGTATTTTATATTGGTGAACGACTAGGATTCGATCGCACAACCTGCAGATTAAAAGTTTTTTTAAAGCCAGTATGACTTTGACATGTTACGAATGCAATATTGATTAATTATAATTATGATGGAGATAGTGTAGTTGATAGTGTAGATTTACTTATAATAAGCAAACAGCGTAGGCCTCAATAGGCTAGTCATATAAGCAGAAATAAAGTTAACAAAATAATTATCATGTAGCGTTTCATTAGAATTATAGATTTGCAGAAATAACGTAACATAACCAGCGGGGATTTCAGGACAATAATATCAAAAACCAACAAAGATTTTTTGCTTTAGTTTCTGACCCACCGTAAAGGAAAAAACAGTAATAGCTGTTCATTTATTTCTGCAGTTCAGTTTTTGAATATTATTAAATTGTTTTGACAGTTAGCGTTAGTTAATATACTTGTAACTTATAATAATAAATATTATAGTATAACAGATATCTTACCTCCTCTATTTTCACTATCTGCTGGTTTCACTTGTATTGCCCGGTTCATCTGTGAACAAAATTATGAACGTAAGTGATAATAAAAATACCAATACTCTTACTATAATAAAAATCTGCACAAACTGTTTTTGCCAAAACGTAATCAGGAGACAGTAAATAAAACGAACCAATTTATTTTTACGATTTCAAGACTGCCTATTTGTAATTTCTCGAGAACTGTTGACTAGATTTTGGCTAAGGGAGAAAGCAGAGCCAAAATCTTACCAAAGGCAAATTATTAAAAAAAAAACGTATTCATTGTCAACGAAGTCGTGTACGAAAAAAAGCTAATATTATGTTATTATACAAATGGCATATAGTATGAAGTATAAGAAATCATTACGAGTACATCTATAAGGATCTAAGCGCTTGGTGATAATGTCTACCATGCATGGTTATTATAGTTGTGCATATTTTTTTATAGTTATTCGTAATTATTGAAATAATGCCACTATTGTCCCTACAGACACATTGGCTTTCAGCACCGAGCATAAATTTGAATTTAAATAGACTAACGATGGCACTCCAAAACTGCATAATATACTTATTCAAAAGTCAATGCAATCAATGAGAATAGAATAATAATCCACCTAATCAGCCCTATTGTGTTTTGTATCAATAAATGTTTGTGACATTACGTACTGGGCTTTTTTTTAATGCACCTTTTTTTTGAAGCTATAAGGTCAGTAACTGTCGTTGTTCGTAACAACGTGCATTTCGCTAACAATTGTGGTGAACGTGTCTAAAACGCCAAATCTGTAATAGCGTAATGCAGCTGACGTATTCTATCTATGGCGGCTGAAAGAGTCAATTTGATTGTGGACTGTAGGGTTGTATGCAACTAAATATTCAAAATTATGAATTTCGTTCAAATAATTTGAATATGAAATATGGCATTTTAGATGTATGAAAACTACCTTCAAGTATGCTTATTAGAAAGTCACATAAAAACCAATAAGTATCGTGAAAAATTAACAATAACTAAACTATGAAGAAATAAAATTTGAATATAATGTATTTTTGTATTTATGTTTGTACCGGATAAACTAACACAGTACCAAATAAAAATAAAATATTTCGCCTGCCAACAGCTACAATACCAGATTATTAAAAAAATAGGGATTTTTTTTTCAAAATAATGTAGGTAACCTAATATTACCAAAAAATTGCTTATATTCTTCATTAGTACCCGTGGCGTCCATTAGCGAAGCTGAGGCCGTCTACTAGTACTGTATAAAACTCTTGCTCGCAATTATTCAATTTCTTGATTTAATCTGAGCCTTGAGTAGAAAGATTCACGATCACTAAGGGTGATACACGATTTTTGCATAAAGAATTATGGTTCGCGACGTGACCGCCAGGGGCGCTATATCGTTACAAAACATTTTTGTTCATAACATAAATTTGTTTACAAAAAAATGTTTATTAACAAAAATTCGATAGTAGGTACGTATATAACGATATTATGTATTTAAAGTTTGCACTCAAGTAATCAAGTAATGACTTTAGGGAGTACATGAGTCCAGCTCACTTGCATATGGCTTGCGTGACTATTCGCCATGAATAAGTTTCAGAACAAATTTATTTCTACCTATGATAGTACCTACCAATAGTAATGAAAACATTCAAGGCTATTGCTACAAAATAGTACCGCATTATAGATTATATCGAGACTTACTGTATGTAAAAATACAAATGTTATAGAATAATATTAATTTTAATTTGATAGGTTTGGTTGATTAATCATTTTATTTATTTCTGCTACCAATCGGGACCATCATTAATTAACTCCCTAATTTTTCCTAAATTACAAGCTCTGCTTTTAGTTTTAAGTTAGATAGCGCTGTGTGAAATTCAAAAAATTCAAAATTCAAAATTCATTTATTTGTTACAAAACCATATACCAAAACAATACCAAAACAATAATAATGTTATATACTCGTACATAGAGTTAAATGTGTATGGAATTCTAAAATGCTCGCTTCTATTTAGAGTCCAAACATTGGTAAGTTCGTGTGTGCTGCACGCGGCATGTTGCTCACATGTAAACTAAACGGGGCAACCGCAACGCTTCGAATATTCGCGGCCACTGTGGTTCCGCACGTTTCTATTTTGTAAGGCGTAAATCGGACGAAAGGAAACAGATGTGAGATGAATGTTTATTTGTAAGAGCTATCTAACTTAAACTAGAAATGCAATTTGAATTGTGGTTTGCTTGTGTTGCTGTATATATTAGGGCGAAGATACTATATTCGTTATAACTTGTACATTAAGAAGTACCAGAAGAAACAATGAGGACTAATGACATTGAAGCGGTCAAAATATATAGGTATATTTTGGCTTTTAATGGGGAGAACATGTTCAGAAATAAAGTATTTCTAGACAAACTGAAATAAACTGATGAAAATTATTTTCATGTCGTTAGGCGTGTAGATTTAGAAAAAATATTTTTATGCTAATGAAAGCAACCTACCGAAATGTTAACTAACCGTTGTCACTTTGTCACTTTGTAGTTAACGATCAACTTAAAATAAAAAATAATGTTTACGTGAAAGAGCTAAAAAAACCATTAGGTACTATTAAAACATTAGTTTGCTAGGTTAAATAAACAAGACCACGAGAACGTTTTCAGAAAACGGCATAATTACAAGTTTACACAACAAAGAAGTTAGTGGAAGCAGTTAAGTTACTTCTCAACTTGGCGACTTGTTAGGTATTTAGTTCTTACAAGTTCGAAATAACCTTGTGGAATGCAACTTATATGGATTCTGCAAAAGTAGCTTTGAAATAAAAACACGATTTATGTGACCATCATGTTTTGACAAGGAATCGACAATAGTGTGTCGTATATAGACGCAGAATGTGCTTTATGCTGCAATTGCACTAGAGAACATGTCGCGGGACATGTCGACATATGAAGCTCGGCGTCGCCCTACACGTAGAATTCGTGTCGGGCGACTGTCGAGGTACCTACACGTAGATAGCGTCTGTGCCGCGAGCCGTAGATGTCGATGTGATGTCGCGGGACAAATGTCTTCTAGTGCAAATGCCGCATGATGTTTCAACAAGAAATCGTCAATGGTGTGACGTCTTAAAAGATGTTGTTTGTACTCTATATACAAAAGGAATGCATACAAATGCTATGCGGATATTCGGACAGTCTTTAATATGTAACTGTCGCGTCGCAGTGACTTGCACGCTTTGAAATATATAAAGTAAGTCACTTCCAAACTGCGCTCTATATAAACTTAGTCTCTTCTTAGTTTTAAGAATAGCGCAAGGTATTCAATACCACGAATATACTTGTTTATACACTAACATATTTTGATAGGATCTGTAACATCTATAAACTTAGGGTCCTATTACCAAAACATAGTCTACGGTATCTACTTGTAGAATTAAAATTATGAAAGAAAACGTATTAAATTAACACGCGGATAAAGTCGCGCAATACTGCTATAATAATCAAATTTGTAAAAAATTAAGGCATTTTCGATTGTATACCACCATCTCAAAGTGAATAATATATTATGCAGTTTACCACTTTTTTTCCCCTCCTCCTCCACTTGGAGGTAAAACAAAGGATGGCTATACATCTAAGCTTCAACCATCGCCTATAACCAAATATTTTCTAGCAGGTAACGAACACCCAGAATGAGCCTTACGATGCCTTGCGTTTTTGATATATATATAGGTGCCAATAAATTCAACGGCAATCATATCCTTCAAACTGAAACAGCAATGCTGCTTGAAGACAGAAATGGGAGCGGTGAAGCGGCCCCGGATGAATTCTTTTACAAGAATCTCTACAAGGTACTCTTTAAATATACAGTTTTATTGGTTCAACTAGTCTAAGATCAGTCGTTTTGCACAGCCGATTTTTTATTTATATTTATTTAAAAACAAACGAACATCCCAACTTTCGTATTTATAACCTTAGTGTAATTTTGGTAATAGCTTGATTTTTTTTACAAGTTTATTACTAAGTTTACAACAGTATATAAATGTTGGAGGTGTGTTGCATAAAATGAATACATAAACTATTATATTTTCAGTGATATTGCTGAAATTTGCAAGTGAAACGGTGCAGAAGTGAGACAGAAGTATATGCTTCGTGCAATGGGCGGGGTTTATAGCTAGGTGAGGTATGTATCGTTTTTCTTTGAAGCCTACTGCAAGAAGGCTTTGACCAATGAGCTGTCTGTTCAGCTATTATAAAAGCAATGAGCAGAAATGTATTGAAAAAGGGATTGGAGTTGCTTTGAAAATAAATAAAATTGTTTTTTGTTTTTAAAAAGTAATCATCGTACATTGGCTCTGTCCCGGCCACTCTTCTTTACATTAATGACTTGAAAACATCTTAAATAGGTCTAGCGGAAAATCAACATTTAAATATTTAGGTGGTTGGTTGTGGGTTCGATTCCCACCCAGGATAAACATTTGTATGATGAACATAGATGTGAGCGAGTAACTAATTTTAGCGAAAAAATATAATGCAGCTACTTTTATCCCAACACAAATATATATTTTAAAATAAATAAAGATTAAACTAACTAAAACAAAGTCTTTTAACGACTTTTGTTCCACTTTGCTAAATACGAACTAAAAGTACGAACAAATCAATAGAAACGGACGTGCCATTGTCCACTGACCAGGTATAAGTAATTTAGGGCTCAGTAAAGTAATGACACAAAAGATACCATCTATATTATGCAGTATGCTTTCAAACCATCGCCCCAACGTCGATGTTAATCGACTTTTAAAAATAGCTTTTAAATAACTTAATGGGCATAGGTATGTGTATAATATGACATTTATGATTCCGATATACAAGTACCTTTATAAATTCACTAGTGACCCGCCCCGGCTTCGCACGGGTAGCATGTTATTATACATATAAACCTTCCTCCTGAATCACTCTATCTATTAAAAAAAACCGCAACAAAATCCGTTGTGTAGTTTTAAAGATATAAGCAAACATACATACATACAGACGCGGGAAGCGGAAAGCGACTTTGCTTTATACTATGTAGTGATAGTGATGTTTCATGTAAATATTAAACTTTACTGATTGGATAATGTATCCTTGTTGTAATTTATTTTTGTCAAAATCTGAATAAAAATCTTCAGACTAAAAATTAGACATCTTCAAAAGATCTGAGCGCTTTAAGATCTGAAAAGATGTCTACCAAACTCGGGGATTACAGTCGTGATCTTAGTTCATTTCTTTTCAGGGTTGCAATAAATGCTACTTTTAAACGATGCAGTTTCGAACTTCGGTAATCTGTGTTTTCTGTTACAATCTCTGTTTTAAGTTTGTTTGTTTGTATTAGAGTATTACAACAAACAATTTACTTCTTTTATTACAACCGACGACTTTAAATTTAGCTCTACAATAGGGCGCTACTCTACATGGCATGATTGTATTATTTTTAATAGCACTTAACATTTTTTTATTTTTTAATAACGCTTTATAAACAAGGATAATTTCAGGTGTCAAACTGCCAACTAAAATAAACTGACCAGTTTAACTGTCAATGGATGGTATCCGATGTCACCGTCACCAAGCAACCAAACTATCAACAAATTTCAATAAATTGGACAATATTTTCGGCCATCAAAGACATACAGAAAAATTAAGGCCCAATTTTCATCATTAATTTTAACTGACACTAACAATCGGTATCTGAAAAGGTTAAATTATTGAATTGTAAGTCCACGTGAATTATTTGTAAGTAAGGTAAGTATTATTGTTTTCAAAATAAGTACCTAATGCCTACAACAGTATCTTATGTATTTGTTGTGTATTTGAAAATTTATGAGTTATTATTATACTCTTTGCCAATAACATAATACTATCTAAAACTAAGTTTATTATTCTAAATTGGGCCAAATTTGAATACTGCAAACAGTCGGTTCTCAAAACTTAGAAACATAATATTTAATCCAAAGTCCAAAGTCAATACCCAACAAGAAATTCTCCAACAAAATTATGAGCTTTTGTTGCAAAGTAAAACCGATCATAAATTAAGAATCCGTTATCCAATCCTAAAACTTAAACAGCATTTATTAAGGGGCTCCCAGTCGACGATTGCTCTTTTTCACAACGAAAAAAGAAATACTTCTGAACAAGCCACGTCTCCTATTTTTATAAGTGTATTACTTCAGGTTCCTACCTAGATTTCTATTAAGCTGAAAACATAATAGCAGAAACTTTTCACGATAAAGATATTATTTCAAAATGATACGTTTTAGAATTTATGATCGAAATATTTTATATACCTACTATTAAAATCAACTTGTGATTTATTGTTAAAGATAGGTAATATGTAGATCTAGATTTCTTAAGAATAGATTTTTGATAAGTAATTATACATAATTTATATCATTTATTCGAAAAGCTAAGGCGGACCACGCGCCGACGTGTATTTGTCGTCATTGCAGCGGTCGGTAAGATTATTTATCGAAGTGATTAAAGATGGGTACGTCTTTATTCACATATACTATACATTATAAAATAGGAGATGTGGCTTGTTCACAAGTGTTTATTTTTTCGTTTCGAACAAAAACAATCGTCGACTGGGAGTGCCTTAAGTAGGTAATTTAAATGGCCGTCCAAAGCTCGAATGGCTCGAAAGTTAATTTTTACGTCATTCCTCAACATATTTTAGAAGAATACATTTAATTTCGGAATAAGACTGTATTCTAGTTATATCCAAACGTATCTATAGATGTGCTTTTGTTTTAATTCTGTTTGAACAAACATAATAAAAATTGAAACCTTTAGTTTTACCAAAATGTAAATAATTTCCTTGTCCTACGTCAAATATTGTCTAAAGAAATATGAAACCAACAAAAGCTTCATTCGTTCATTTTGTTTCAAAAACCTATATCTTATTTGGGAAATTTTGTTAATTAAACCTTAGTAAATCTTAATCAAATTCTCACCAAAGTTATAAACTACCCTTCAGGTATATTATTTCTAATAAAAAAACATTTTGTTTAAAATACACATAAAAAGTTATGCGATGTTTTTTTAAGATATAAAATTTTATGGAAATAATATATAATAATTTGTATTAAACTACTCCGGATTCATCATTTACTACGTAGCGAAAAAAATATTAAAATCGGTTTAGCCGGTACGGAATAATCGGATGTTATTCCGATTATCACATTATTAAACATGGGCGCTTAATTCCGACCCTCATCCGTTTTGAAGTCGGTTAAAGAGCCCAAAAAACTTAGAAAACGATTAATTCCTGTGAAAGTATCACGTTGTATCTATAATGCCGAACAAACAGTTGACCCAAAAGTTGTGGAAAAAAAATCCGTTTACCTGACTCTTGACGACACCAAAGAGGTAATGGGGCGAGGAGAGAATATTCTTTTACAAGTTTCGGCCTTTACCGACGGCCCATGATAAAACTTTTTATGTTCTACTTATATGGGATAGCGCAGTTCTGGAATCCATAACGCGTTGTGGTGCCGTAAGTCTTACGGAAAGGGTGAAATCGGTTATGACGTGAAAGTTTTTTGGTTTAAAAGGTTTTTTGCAAGCGATTTGAAGCGCAATTGTTTAATCCTTGTTAAAATAAATTTAGCAACATGTTTTAAGTTTGTTTATTGATGTTGTAAAACAAAAATTCCAATCATAATTATTTTTAATATTTAATAATAATTTAAAAGAAAATTAGTTTAGACCAAATTATTATAAAATTGAAATAGTTTTCTTATTGATTATAAATATACGTCGGTAATTTTAAACTTATAATAATAGTGAAATTTATGATAATACGCAAATAAATAAAAATATTAATGATTTAAAGTGTTATTTATTTACACAATGATAACTGGATCAACAAATAATACAAATAAATGCAAATATAAAGCTACTTATAAGCTGACTTCGTATTTAAAAAGTTTTTTTGCGTGTGCTTATATTATTTTCGGACGATGCCGTAAGAAAAACAAACAATGACCACATGGCTTTATCTAAAATACAATTCTGCTCGCGATATCATAGATGAAAAATCATACGAAACCCTGAAAGCAGAAATAAAAATACTGTCAGAATAAAAAAAAATTAAGTGATGCATTTATGAAAAGAAAAAAAGTTTTTTTAAAGTTTACTTACAATAATAGGCGGAGGCGGGTATTCAACCTTCGCAGAACGAAAAATATCTACTAGGTGAACCATATGGACCGCTATTATTATGCTCAGGTTGATAAAGAAACTTTATACTGTGTGATTTTGATAAGAGGGAGCGGAGTGTCGCGGCCGTTGCGATCGTATGTCAGTTGAGGATCGACGCGACACAACCGATCAGCACGGCGCTCGGACGTCAACTGACTGAGCGAGCCAAGCCGTACGCACGCGGGGAGGTACGCACTCACGCAGCTGTGACAGCCAATCGCGTGCGTGCGCCGCGCGCACCCCCGCACCTCATGCCCGCCCCGCACCCACCCGTCACCTCACAATCGATGCCCTATATTGCATTAATTATTTAGGAAACACGCAATAAGATAACGCGAGGTGGCAGATAAGAGATCTCAGAGTAACTTTAAATAAATCATCGTGTCTTCGTCCATGCGACGCGCGTTCTCCGTGACCGGTCGCGTGCGTTTGCCATCGCTCCTGATTCTGATAACGCTTTATTTACGCTGTCGGTCCGGCATAGCTTTGTTTTTATTTGTCAGGTTATATTTATAGATGAAATATAATAGACACTGAAAAGGGTGATTCATTCATCAGGCTGCGAAATTTGTTTCGTTGGATAACCCCTATTCCACCTTCGAGTTAAGCCGGCAGGTTTGTTTTCATAGCGTTCGAGTGGAGAACGAAAACAAAGATATATATTTTTTTGGAAGGTTGTCAACTTGTCGTTTTCCAATATTAATATATTCGCGGATAACGGGGCTTTTACGGATGGTTTTATTTTATGTTTTACTAAGGTTTTGTGGGAAATTAACAAGAACGGGAAAAATACATTCGATGAGCCGGTGCTAACGGTAGGAAACCCATTTGTATAAGTAAGTACCTATCTTCTTAATAGAAGTATAAATTTTATTAATAATATGACAGGATGGATGAAAATAGATAAGTAGCAATTAACAAAAAAAAAATATGATAGTTTTGGGCTATTGCAAGAGTAATGCTTAGTGTGTAGATTGTGGCTTAAAAACTTTAAAAGTTGATGATAACCTCCATAGATACGGCTATTTAAAGGCGATATAAGGGGCATATCCACTATTTAACAGGATATGTAAAGTGACAGTAAAGTCTTCCACTCATTTGAGATATAAAATGCAAACAATGTACTATTATTTTTAGGTTTCGTTGAAACTATAAATCTTTATACCCTTAGACATTTTACGATCACTTACACTCAGTAAATACACTAAAACGTTTATTCAATGTGTATTTCACTGCCTAGGAACACTGAAGAACCACGACCCTAATATCAATCTTCATCAGAATTCAAGACGGCGCAAGGTGGTCACCTGCCGTCGAACGTGAGTGGAATCTGCGTTATGGAATAATTAGTACGATTGTTTACCACTTTGATGTAATAGGGATCAATTTAGCTTGGACATGCTGCACATTTAATTTTTTGGTTCTGATTATAATGAAAGTCTTTCTTGAACTTGGTAACCATTTTAAAGTTAAGATCTTAGAAATGTTTATGGATATAAGGCTAACTTTCAGTATCTCTGAAAAACATCGCACTGAAATCATTATCATGATAACTTTTAAATTTATAGTTTTTATCTCAATACTCCAAGCAAACAAATGTTGGTTTGCTCAATAACTTATTATTTACAGTTGAATAACTTATGACCTATTTATTTTGTAGTATTAATGGTATTGAAATTAGAGCTGTGAGTTTATTGAAAGTTATTATTATATTAATGAAAATGTATTTATGTCACTTAACACTTGTGATGTGTTAAGTGTCATAAATACATTTTTCACTCTCTAAATTACATCTCATCCATTTCTCTCGAATTTCATCAAAAAGCTACCGTTGTATAGCGGCGGCAATATTTAAATATAACCACCAAACTTTAATAGTAAAAGAGAAATTCAAGCTCGACGATTCAGTTTATCATATTTTTCAGCATTTCGTAAACATTGTTGATACAAAGCGAATTTTGAGCCAAAAAATATTTCACCCCTGCTCTTCACTGGAATCATTTATTTACATCAAATCGAGTTACGTCACTGCGGTGGTTGACCGATTTTTCCCACCTCCATCAGTGGCGTTTGACACATGTCAAATTGGTTTAAAACAGGTATGACGAGGGCCAAAAATTAGAAGAAGTAGTTTCGGATCACAGGTCGGTAAGCTATTTATGAGGCACAACGCTTCTGTAATTGTATCTACGAGTATTGTAACTTTGAGGGAAACACAATTTGTTGTTTCAAAAGTGGATTTTATTGTTTTCTTCTTTTAATGATGTGGAATTTTTACGCGTCGTAAGCAATTTTCACTGTCTGAATCTGTAATTGTGAAAAACAATAAGACTAACATGAAAATGTAAAAACCTTTTTCTTTGCTATAAAATTTAAATAAGTTTCGAACTACTAATTCATACATAGATAAGGCTCTAAATAAATATGAACGAATGGTTACTAAATGATGCGTATCTATTGAAAAACGATCTAATTTATCTTTTTTAATATTGAAGTTGACATTTTTAGTTTTGTTCTAGAATGTGCCAACAGTTTAATTTCCGCATATTTTCATATATCCTCATCCAGCGCGTCTCTTCAGAGTTAACTTCAAAGTGACTTGACAAAATTGCTGCTTCATAATATATGGAACCAGCCGTCTGGCCCTGAAGACAATAACTTAGATCTGTGAAGGAAATATGAATATTATGAGACTGACAGAGTTATACTTGAAAATTTGAAGTGTTTTTAAAGAAACTTGACTTATTCAAATCATCTTTTATCTATAATAATCTATACTAATATTATAAAGAGAAAAGTTTTGATTTTTTGTTTTTTTGTTTTTTTGTATGTTTGTAATGGATAAACTCAAAAACTACTGAACCGATTTCAAAAATTCTTTCACCATTACCAAGCTACATTATCCCTGAGTAACTATTTATACTGCTATTTTTTATTTTGAAAAAGTAATAAATTCTTTATAAGAATGACGATAGTTTGAAGCAAGGTGTAAAAAATTGCCAAAAGTTTTGCTTTCTTCGTGTGCGCTACAAAAACTATTGAACGGGAATTGTAACGGGAACGGGAACGGGAACGGGAACGGAAGACATCATTTGTTAATTCTAAAGCGATACGAAGTTCGCGGGGTCAGCTTGTGGCAGCGTGTGGCTTGTGCTTTATTTAAGCATGATACGAGTATAATCGAATTCTTATTATGATAGCATGTAAAACGTGTATCAACTTTTAACATCGTCTGCATATAAGCTCATACAGTTTGACTGAATTAGAATTTTTTTATTTAATAAATTAAATTACCAGTACTTATCTGACAAAGATATTACTAATAAACTATGTCTATAGTTCAGACCAAAAATATTTTTAGACAAACCATAGGTTGGCCGAGATTCGAACTCACGACCTTCGGATTGAAAGTCAAGGTACCTCCCACTCGGCCAAACACATTATAACGCCTTTTCTTGATAGAATTCGTACATCCTTCCACAGCTCTCTGAAAGATTAACCAAGCGAAATGACATCTGCTGGGCGATATAAAATGCACTTGTCCCCATAAAGGATGCTTTTACATCTGGCATACTTTATCGTATACTGGGAAAACTTAGAACAGAAGAACAGCAAGTAATTTCTCTTTTTAAAATATTGTTATGGTATTTAAATTTTTAAATATTATTCGAAAAATTACTATTATATAAACAGGTTCAAATTTGTTTTGTTTGTTGATGAATAAACTAAAAAACTGCGGGACTAATTTAAATAAATATTTTAATTAAAAATATACATTATCAGCAAGTTAAGTTATTTTATATTATTTTATACTAGCGACCCGCCCCGGCTTCGCACGGGTAGCATGTTATTATACATATAAACCTTCCTCCTGAATCACTCTATCTATTAAAAAAAACCGCATCAAAATCCGTTGTGTAGTTTTAAAGATATAAGCAAACATACATACATACAGACGCGGGAAGCGGAAAGCGACTTTGCTTTATACTATGTAGTGATTAAAGATCGTTTTATAAATTGCAATAATGTAATATATCAAAAATGTGCCTATCAACTTCACTAATATTCGTACATCAAGCGTAAAGTCCCTATGAAAAGCTTATTAGTGAGACTAATTAATGAGAACTGGTGTAGGTATTATGTTCTTGGATACAGATTACCTACATTATTGCATGTTCCAAATATGGGGCAATGTGGGCATGTGCTAAATATAATGTTTGGACGTGCTTCTGACTACCCCCACTAGACATCTTTAAATGATCTAAGCGTCTTGAGATCTGAGAGGATGTCTACCGTACTTGGGGATTACAGTCGTGATACTATTTTTTTTTATTAAAATCAGATAAAAAAATCACCTACTCATACATTAAAATTATCACAAGCTAGAACTTATTAATAAAATGTTAAACTTTACTTTCTTGACTCTAGAATATTTTTTAAACTCTACGTTTTTGTGGTTTAGTTCTGTAAACTAGGTGACAGATAGACAGTTTAATACTTGAGTGTGTACATACTGTTATGTTTTTCCAAATCAATGAAGTCATGTTATCTAAATTACACAACTAAACAAGTCTTTTAGATATCACGATGGATGCTCCACTTGGTATTTTTATTCAGCTAAGGCCAGGTACACACTTCTAACCTCTTATCGCGATCTTGTCTACCCTAACCATAAAACCTGCAGGATTTAACGACACCGTAAAGTCATAGCGTGAAGATTCAGAGACCGACTATAAAAACTATAAAATATAATTACTAGATCGCTTTCTGCAACAAAAAAGCGGGGGAAAGTCGGGAAGTGTTATGAAGTTGGGTGAATGAATGAATGAATAAATGATTGCAGCTATAATATACACAGGATTGGCTTACACTGCATTGAGAACATAATCAAATAAAGAAAAAAGATAAAGGTCAAGGTGTAATCTCCAAGTAAACTACATATCTTGGGCACATTGGTACAATTGGAGTGTACATTTATTTGTTGCCTTTGTGAGCAAAAATATTTTAAAAATATTATAATATAAAGTAAGATCAATAGAAAATCATCGATAAATATTGTAAAGTTGAATTTTATTCTACAGTTATTCCACGTTTTCTACAAAAGCGAAATCTCCAGTCAAAGGCGTATCAAAATGCTTAGTTTACATTGATACTTTAAATCAGAAAGCTTTTAAAACGATTAAGCGTAATCCCATTACAAAAACTGTGTTGCAGAACAAAAGTTATCTTACGAAATGAACGATGGGACTAAATAAGCTGGAGAGTTAATGAGATTGAATCCGGTCCATTCTGCGCTAGTATAACGCTCTACGGACGTCCCAATTTCGTCGACCTTAGGTGAATAGATCAGTGTAATGGACTTTAAAGGACTTGAATAGTGTGGTTAAATCCAGGTGGATAAATGAGTTTCTAGTATACGTCATATACAAAATAAATATGAAATTTAGTTTTTTAACCGATACGATCAAGGTTCTCAATTTGACGCGTATAATGTATTTTTTTTACCTGGTGATCCGATTTGGATGTTTTTTTTTATTTGTTAGAGAATAGTTCCTTCATGAAACTTTAAACGAATATAATAGTATCTTGTAATTTTGATTGGTCGCAACATTTTTGTTAATTTTCTTTTAGTTCTATTTTTTTCTTTTAGGACGTGCCTCTGACTACCCCCTCTAGGCATCTTCAAAGGATCTAAGCGTCTAGAGATCTGATAGGATGTCTATCGTACTTTTATTTTTATTTCCTATTTATTTTATTTTTATTTTATTTCTTTTAGTTTATAAAACGTACCCAATAAAAACTTATGTACGATGAATTGTAGGTATAGTTGTTTTATATGAATATTCTAGCTTGCATTATCTTATAAATGATCAAGTGAGTCATTTTAGCAAAGTAATGATTATGAAATTCGACTCGCCTTGGGAAATCGAGGTAAACCTTGTCCCTATCAAAAACAAGTTTATCAAGCTTTTTCTTTTGGTACAAGAAGGGCTCTATCAGAAAGCCATTTAATTTCCTTTATCCCTCAAAATCAACCATGACACCACCATAACTTATATCCAATCAGAAACTCTGTCAATTTTTTCTTCTTTTTATCCTATCTACAGAATCTTTTCGAAATTCAAGTTCATCACAGTCAGTTTCGTTTAACAGTAGTTAAACGAAAAAATCTTCACCCGTCGATCATTTGGCTTGTTAAAAGTTCCACGTATCAGATAGAAAAAAGTTTTAATGATCACCAGTAGGTAAACACGATCAAAGAAGACGTGATCTTAAATATTTACTAGGAGGAGTTTAATGTAGGACGTGGACATGTTATTTTCTTTATGAAAAACTAGCAGTCCGCTCCGGTTTCGTACGGGTGTACCTACTAATTAAGATTTTCGATTACATACTTTCTATTAATGCACTTTTTGAGGAGATCTTCTTTTTTTAATTTGATATGGCCTATGTCTCTTAAGGGCTTCACACACAGCAGCTATAATGTGAACATGTATATTATAGCACGATACATCTCATTACACCTTTCCATAGAAAACGTTAGGGAGACCACACACGACAGCTATAGAGCGTTATAAAAATATATATTTTTTTCGATTTATTTTAACACATCTCAATACATTTCCGTCTAATGGAATGAAGGGAAAGATACATTACATTTTCTGTTGTGTGTGTGATACGTTAAGATAATATAAAGCTATACATCCTGGGATGTAATGTACATTAATATACATTATAGCTGCCGTGTGTGACGCCCTTTTCTGATAATGTAGCTATTGACATGTGAAAGAGTTTTTAAATTTGGTCCAGTACTTTTTTATTCATTACAAGCTGACCCCGCGAACTTCGTATCGCTTTAGAATTAACAAATGTTGTCTACCGTTCCCGTTCCCGTTCCCGTTCCCGTTCCCGTTCCCGTTCCCGTTCCCGTTCCCGTTCCCGTTCCCGTTCCCGTTCCCGTTCCCGTTCCCGTTCCCGTTCCCGTTCCCGTTCCCGTTCCCGTTCCCGTTCCCGTTCCCGTTCCCATTCCCGTTCCCGTTACAATTCCCGTTCAATAGTTTTTGTAGCGCACACGAAGAAAGCAAAACATTTGGCAATTTTTTACACCTTGCTCCAAACTATCGTCATTCTTATAAAGAATTTATTACTTTTTCAAAATAAAAAATAGCCTATGTTACTCAAGGATAATGTAGCTTGGTAATGGTGAAAGAATTTTTGAAATCGGTTCAGTAGTTTTTGAGTTTATCCATTACAAACATACAAAAAACAAAAAATCAAAACTTTTCTCTTTATAATATTAGTATAGACAAGCAATAATACAAATTTTACCTCTTTATAATAGTAGTATAGATATATTACGAAAACCTTTTCTTTACTATTTAGGTCAGCAAATTAAATCAAATTATGTTAGATATCTAGATTGCCAAAATCTAAAGATTTGGTTGAAAAAATTGGTAATTTCAGATCACCTGTTTGACGAAGTATCAATATGCACATAGACATATTAAACGGTTTCAGCGCTCCCCTTCTGTAGGAATCTAAACAAAATCTAATTTATTCATCAACCTTCTATTATTGCTTTATTTCAGAGTTTCATGTAAATAATTGGCGGCATTCCGTTTATTAATAATCGGCCATCTCGGGGTTTCTGGGTCAATTAAATTGGGAAGCCTTCAAATGAGATGAGGCTGTGATTGCTATAACCCCCAAATTTATGTTTGTAAATTAAACGAGAATGGTTGCTCTGAATTTGACGTATGGTTATTTTTCATTTGTTTTCTTAAGACAAAATGCGGTTAGTTATTTACATTATATCACTATCACTACATAGTTTAAAGCAAAGTCGCTTCACGCTTCCCGCGTCTGTATGTATGCTTATATCTTTAAAACTACACAACGGATTTTGATGCGGTTTTTTTTAATAGATAGAGTGATTCAGGAGAAAGGTTTATAGGAATCAGCTTTGCACCCGTGCGAAGCCGTGGCGGGTCGCTAGTAGAGGACAAACTAAAAAAATAGTGGACCAATTTAAACAAATATTTTACTTATCAAGAGAAACATTATTAACATTATTTAAAATCATAAACATGTAGGTAAAGTTGATAATATAAAAAATAGGATCATGACTGCAATTCCCAAGTACACTAGAGGCATAATCTCAGATATCGAGGCCCTTAGATCCTTTGATGATGTCTAAAGAGAGTAGCCAGAGGCACGTTTTAACATTATATTTGGCACAATGCCCACATTTTGCGGTAGTTACAAACCACAGGTCGTGACAAGCAAGCCTACCCATCGCCACCTATTAGAATACTACCTGGTTTCCTCACGAGTAAAGTTTATTATTTCGTATTATAAAATACAGCATGTTTATGTGTTTCCTCCTCCTATTATAAACCAACCAACAAAGTACCAGAACAAGATTGCAACCGGCAAGATTCACACCTCACACAAAGTTACGCAGAGCCCATTAAAAGTTGCCGTATGCAGTCCCGTTTCAGACGGGGTGAAAGAGAACGGATAGCGTACTTGACAGAAATTAAAGTTTCATAACAATGTACTATTTTATTTTAACAAGCTTTTGCTTAAGACGCTGCCAGTCGACGATTATTTTTGTTCGAAACGAAAAAAGAAGTACTTGTGAACAAGCCACATCTCCTATTTTATAATGTATAGTATATGTGAATAAAGATGTACCCATCTTTAATCACTTCGATAAATAATCCTACCGACCGCTGCAATGATGACAAACACACGTCCGCGCGTGGTCCGCCTTAGCTTTTCGAATAAATTAATGATATAAATTATGTATAATTACTTATCAAAAATCTATTCTAATAGAAATCTAGATCTACATATTACCTATCTTTAACAATAAATCACAAGTTGATTTTATTAGTAGGTATCAAAATATTTCGATCATAAATTCTAAAACGTATCATTTTGAAATAATATCTTTATCGTGAAAAGTTTCTGCTATTATGTTTTCAGCTTAATAGAAATCTAGGTAGGAACCTGAAGTAATATACTTAAAAAAATAGGAGATGTGGCTTGTTCAGAAGTATTTCTTTTTTCGTTTCGAAAAAGAGCAATCGTCGACTGGGAGCCCCTTAACTGCCAATGTTATGTTTGTTCGGGTTGAAACTTGCAATCGAATTTTCAACCAGTTTCCCCAAACCAATTTAGCTGAAATTTAGCATGGGGGTTAAGATCTGAAAATAACTTCGCCTGAACCATGTCGCGACGGTTTCTAATAGTCTTTTATATATTTAAGATTACTAAGCGAACGTTGACGTCACCTAATCCCTAGCTAACGTCCAGTAGCTTAAAAAACCGAAATGCTTGCAGTTTTGTAAAAAAAATACCATGATATTTCGTACCTACTCGTGCTACCGAACATTGTTTACGAAATTCCTAAAAAATATTACGTACCTACGAAAGCCTCCAGGCGCGGTTCTAACTTTTCTTAATTATTTGGAACAACGTAAGCTATGTTAATATATTTTCACAACCGTCTGTTGCCTTACAGGCTTACAGACGGTCATTCTTGTAATGAGAATAAACAAAGACGAATTAAGGGCACGACAAACAAGCAAGCAAACAAGCTTATATTCAACTCGTGACTTTGTTCACGTGAAGTTATTTTCAAACAGACTTTGAACTCCTGCACCCCCTTAGGGGTGGAATTCCTTCCTAGTGTGTACTAGGAATACCAAAGGTATAATATACCCTCCAAATTTCAAGGTGTAAGACCCTTGGTTTCGGCTTTGCGATGATAGATCAGTCATTTAATTAGTCAGTACCGCAAGAGTATAATAAGCACTACGCTATATTTTTTACCTCCCCGTTAAAAAACCATCCATCTTATATAAGGACGTGTTAGAATGTTGCATTATAATTTTTATTACGCGAAATGAAATTTTATTCAACAGTAAAAATTTTAACGTGAGCTTTTACGATCGCTGTTTTGTCTAAGCTATCAAGTAGTTATAATTTTTTACCTGGGAATTTACAATCTTGCTAAAAGGAGCAAATTATTATGGAAAGAACTGTATTGTTTTGTTTCTATTAACTTTTATAATAAATTCTTGCAACTGCTAATATACCGTAGAAACTTCTACGATGCCGTAGCAACTGCTACGATGCCGTAGAGCTGCTACAACGCCGTAGGTTGCTCCAATGTTGTAGCAACTGCTACAACGCCGCGCCGTAGCAACTTAGTACTACAGTACTAATAACTGTTCTCAGTACAGTACTGTAACTCAGCCTGAGCAGTATTTTATTTTTAAGTGACCTCTTAAATAAAATAATATTATTAGCAATTCGGCGGCTATGTCCGCGCGTTCTTTATTCATGATTATAACTCCGTTATTTATTTACTGATTTGATAATTTTTTTTTTTGGTTGGAAGGTGTACTTCTCGCTTGGTCCCATTTAAATTTGAGGAAAAAATACCACTTCTTAGGATGAAAAAATATGGGATGCAATTGTGTAATGGACTTATAATTGTGTAATGTATCTATGAGGAATATTATAATAATAGACTTACAAACATAAAGTCGATTTTGTTTTTGATATGTAAATTTTATTATATTTTAATACAAAATTTGTTTATTTGTCATAATCAAGACTAATATGAACTAGACTTCACAATCTCAAACAGCTGGGTCGATACGCGCACGGCTAATTTGACCATCTCCAATGCATGACTTCAAGAGCTTACGGCTCAAAGGATGGGATCCAAATCTGCAAAACTCACTTCTAATCCAATTAGCAAACGCATTGTGAGATAATTGGAGAGCGATCGCTGAGCTTAGAGTATCCGCTGTTAAAATTTAGAACGGGTTGGACGTGTTTTACTCGACTGTGGAGTGGAGTTAGTGGAGGTTTACGGAGGATATTAATTTCCGGAGAATATCACAAACTTTGCTTTATATATTCAACTGATACCTTGTAAAAGCCGAATGGGAGGTGCCTTGACTTTCAATCTGAAAGTCGTGGGTTTGAATTAATAAATTTATCTATTCGAAAAATTTATATTAACGCGCTCAAAATGGTGATGGAAAATATCGTGAGGAAACCAATTAGTTATCTTACAAGCGGCGACGGGCTTGCAATCTGTCACGTATGGAATGCCACAGACAGTCGGTCAGTCAGGGTTTATTTATTTAGATACTCAACCAACTTTATCTCCCATCTCCTCTAACTCTTTAACTTTTTATATCTCCTTCGTTGAATTCTCAGCTTAATCAGTTGCCATAGAAACGGGATGAAACTTCTGGACAACGTTATTAGTGAACGTTTGATGATGTGACAATATTGGTAACTGAACTGTAAAACGTATTTTGGACTGTTTGTAAACCAGTTGGTTATCAGGTGACTGTAACTAATGACTGAACAGACGAGTGGGTTAGCCCGAGTGTTCACGAACGGGATGGCAAAATCAAAGTTGATATCGTGTGAAGCAGCTCTCGAATATGAATTCTTAGAATAGTCAACTTAATTTCTATTTTCGCTATCTGTATGAGATAATTTTGTATTACGTTAAAGAGGCTCTTTTGTCTCTTAAGTACTCTATGTTCAGAATAATCAATATCGAATTTATTTAAAAACTTTTTGGGTCAAAATATTTCTTAAATTTGTCAAGTATTGTCAGACCATGGAAATCTCAAGAAGTTATTAAAGTAACAGATTCTACATTTACTAAACATTAAATTCACTTACACGGAGCTAAATTCTAGTAGCAACTTTAATACAGTTTATAGGCATTTTTCTATGTGTTCCCGTATAAAACTTAAAAAACGAATATCGTTCCTTGACTTTTCGATTGGTCGAAAGATTTTTGTATGCTATAAATAAGTCCATATTATTTTACTCTTATTCACACCGAACAATAAAAAAACGCTCATTACACATTAAATAAAAAGCCTTGCAAAAAATTATCCTTCACAGAAACCACTTCATTTCTGAGGGTCATTAGGTGGGAACTAAAGGCAAGTTAGAGCCTTATTACAAGTGGATAGGGTTCATAATTGGCACTTCATACCTGGTTTAGCTGAAGTTAGGAGTCGGAAGTCCAGTGTCACTGGACAGGACCTGTTCACTCGAAAATGAAACCAATTATGAGTTTGGTGTAAATATCGAGCGTGAGCGTGAAACTTTATAAAGAGATCGTGTTCAATCGTTACCAATGTTTCTAGTGTTGTATATTTTTGAATGGTGCTGTAATTTAGAGTAGCATATATGTGATTATACTCATTTTTACTACTCTAAATAACAGCACAATTAACATTAAATCGTTATCGATTTATCTACACTACTATATATTATAAAGACGTAAAATTTTACTTTTGCATTTTTGTTTCTACCGGATAAACTAAAAAAACTAAAGGACCAATTTAAAAAAAAAAAAAATTACCTATCAATGTTTTATAAAAAAAAATGATGAAACTATTACGAATATTATATTATGATTGTCTTATTAATAAACATACGGAATATAGGGTATAAGTCGCTAATAGCTTATCACTTGTTATTCCAAGCTCTTCCATTTCAACATCAAACGTCCGCTGTCGATTTTAACAAGTTCAACATTTAGGCGTAATAAGCGTTAGGTATTTATGGTCACTTTAGATCAGCTATTTTAATGTAGCTCGTCCTATCACTGTTCTGCCTTGGTTGTCTTGCACTAGTTCAATGATTAGCTCCGAAAGATTATTATCTAAAATTGTTTTTTGTCTATCAAGTTCTTACAATGCTTAGGTTGCTAAAACATTCCCATGTCTTAGATTTTGTTGGTAGGTAGGTAAAATAATTATTTTATGTAGGTATTACTAGTTACATCTCGCGATTTTTTCACCAAAACTATTTTTTATCAGAATAATAAATAGGTGATTCTGTTATATTATCCCTGAGTGCTATACTCAGGGATAATATAACAGAATCGGATCAGTAGTGTCGGAGATCCAACATCCATTTAGATTGTAGATTTACCTCTACATAACTTAACTAATAATATAATAAAGAGGTAATGTTTGTTTGTGAGTTTCAATGTAGGAGGTAATCCATAAAATTATCTACTGGACTGATTCAATAAAGATCCATCTAAAAATGTATAGTAATGTCATAGGCTGTATTTTATTTTGATAATAAATATAAAACTAACACCACGCGGTAAAGCTAAGACTGAAAGCTAGTAAATTGTTATATTTTCATACGTACTATTTCTATTGTTGGTGCACGACCCTTTTGAACATCCGGCCATGAAGAAAAATGTTACAATATTGAATGGCATGCTAAAGTAAAACAGTCAAGTATCGAATAATAGTCGCTTATCGCGAAAACTTTATGACTGTTTTCAACATTTCCTTTAAAAAGAAGCAGAAAATCAGACTTTAGTAGACGTCAAGCAACAAAATTTGTACTTCAAAAGATGTAGGCAAATAAAAAAGTTTCTTATCTCACCAAAGACTCAAGTGACTTTCCAAAAATAAACGAATATGGACTTTATACGACCGAATTAAAGTTTTTTATCGGTCGTTCTAGATATCATAAAAGGTGAATTCAATTAACCTTCCCTCTAAAACATGGGACACAGGAATGCCGTAAAAAGTTAAGATACGGGCAATTCATTCAGAGATCTAGAACTTAAAGAGGATGAATGCTAGTAGGTGATAAACTCGACTTTTATCATTGGTACTAGAGTAAAGGCACTCAGCTCTTTAACCACTTGTCTTCTTTTGAAAATCTTTCATTCATAATTCTAGTCCAGAATTACTCCAATGTAATTTTTGCCTCTAAAAAAAGTAAGTTCGTACGAGTTGAGGTGACGGAGTTTTAGGCTTCCGTCAAGGGTAATTTAGTATTTAACAATTTTCTTGAAGAAGGTGTAGGTTGATGGTAATTAAAGTAGATGATTTCTTTATGTATGTACTACGATTACTTTATAACAAACATCCAGTAGCAGATAACTCCTAGGTGTTCATTATAAATTCATCTTTAGAGATTCGTAGTCTGCACTAATATTATAATGAGGTAAAGTTTGTTTGTGAGTTTGGATGTAGAAAGTAAACAACAAAACTACTGAACCGATTTTAAATAATATTTTGCGAATGATGAACTGCTTTATTATTTTCATGTTATAATAAACTAGCGACCCGCCCCGGCTTCGCACGGGTAGCATGTTATTATACATATAAACCTTCCTCCTGAATCACTCTATCTATTAAAAAAAACCGCATCAAAATCCGTTGTGTAGTTTTCAAGATATAAGCAAACATACATACAGACATACAGACGCGGGAAGCGGAAAGCGACTTTGCTTTATACTATGTAGTGATGTTTGTCAACAGTCTATAATAAACTATTAGTTACGTGTCATCTGTCACTATACCGTGGTTAAGCATGCGTCAGATTGAGTATCTATCCTTAAAGCCACAGATACTCTAGATGACAAATGAAAGGACATGTTTTGCAACATGTCGCTCAACAACTACGTGAATGTCTCGGGGACAGTATTGTGAAACTTTTTATAGGCCACACTACTTAGTGTTTATAGAAATGTCGTCCACCGCGTTACGTAGAACGTTGCAGGACACTGTGCGATGTTGCAGAGACACGTAGATTGAATGTTGCGTCATGTTGCGAGACAAAATGTCACTTAGTGTATCCGTGGCTTTATAGACACCTAAAATGACTAATGACTTTTTTGAATGAATAAAAGTTCTACAACAATTCTGTGCAGTCGTTTGAATTCAGATATAATCTCTCTAACTGTTTTTTCATTCGAAAACTTTTTCACAAAAGTTTCACAGAAAACAATGCAGTAATCAGTGCGTAGTTTTTGCGGGATCCTATTGGATTAGGCGATATGAATGGACTATTGTTTGACACTGCGGAGTTTCAAACTGTGAATTTTTTTTTGCTTTTATTTGGTATCTCTCTTGTGCAGTGTTATAGAAGACAATGGAACGATTTTGTTTTTAATTAATATATGTATTTTTTAAATGTTCATATATACTCCATCTCACTCTCAGTCTATTTTTTACATATTTTATTAATACCTATAAGGTATCATTATCTTCCTGCACAAAACGCACTTAAGTTGGATCAGCACATCATGTCTTCTTCTTCTATTTCCTTGAGCCGTTATCATATCACTCACTTTTTTCTTACCTCTACTTCAAAAATCATCCACATTCCTACCTAAATTCTTCTCGTCACAATGACATTCTTCCCTTTATACATAAGGTGAGAATAAAATTATGCCAAATGTAATGTTTGGTTGTACCTCTGACTACCCGCTTCGATATCTCGGTAGATCTGAACGCCTGAAGATTTGAGATGTCTACCATTCTTGGGATTCATCAATCGTGAGATTATTTATTTAAGTTTTTTTTAAATATATTTTTAAATAAAGCGAGAGCTTATTAAAATGAGATCTATCACGGCCAATCTCCACCTTTCATCTCTATCATCAGAACATTCTGGTGCTGACATTTTAAAATTGTATTTTCATCTAAATTTGACAGGTTTCATCACGATTATACAACGGGAACTGTGTTAAAATATGTTTGTAAATATGCAAAAAAAACCATTGAAATTAAGTAATAAATATACCTATAGTCGCGCTTTTGTCATAGTTATTTAAGACGCTCATGTGAAAAACTTTAATTGGTAAGATCTTTTATATACTTTATATATACTATATATTCTTTTATAACTTATTGATATATCACACTGAATTAAAAAAGATGGATCAAAGCTCACTTTGTTAAAAATGAACAGGGTTGTTTTTGAATTAAAACTATCGTGGTTGTTAATCATTTTAAATAGAAATACGGCTAATTACCACGTTTTTACTTGTATTGCTGACGTTTCGAGACAATTCAGATGCTCTTCATCATGAGCAACGCCCGCGACCGCGATCAACGGCAGATCGCGGTCGCGGGCGTTGCTCATGATGAAGAGCATCTGAATTGTCTCGAAACGTCAGCAATACAAGTAAAAACGTGGTAATTAGCCGTATTTCTATTTAAAAGGGTTGTTTTTCTTATTGACGAATGATTGGTTCGTGTAGAACAACTTGTAATAACAAATTGGCTGTGTTGTAAAACAAAATTTGATGGGATATACTTGTACTTTGTTTACTGACCTATTTTATTTCGTCGAACTTCTATAGCTGAAACCTTGATTGAACTTGATGGTGTAATTTAATTTAATCGAATTGTTTTATGACTAAAAATCAACCATTTTATTTAGCTGAAAATTTAATTTGGTAAAACCTTCTTGCTAAGTAGTATATGACATAACCATATTTAGGCTACTTTATGTCTGGCCGAATTATATAACAAAAGGAAATTTTTACGAAACATTTTTGAGCAAAAATACCCTTCTGGATCATTTATAATCAGTTAATTAGGTGAGATTAGAGTTATGATACCAATTGTCCGACATACGAAATAAAGCTTTCCATTTTTACCCGTGGATAAAAAGCGACTAAGGGAAAAAAAGCCTACCCCATATAACACCTACATTCACCATCTGCGCTCGTCAACCCGCATGCTCAGCGTGTCGAGTATGGGACAATTCCAACTTTAACTTTGACTTTGAAAATCCTCCCTTATGATAATACACAGAAATAACAAGACACCTAGTCTTCAGCGGCCAACTGTAGACCTGTAACAGCCTGATAATTTGTTAAATCATTGAATCACAACAACAAATACTTTATATTTTATTTTATTGTGTTATAAAAATACTCGTAAACTCTAATAATAGAAGAAAATACTTGTTAAATAAACCATGGCGAAAAGGAAGGTTTATTAGCTTACAAATCTTATACAAACAGGATATCTAGCTACAAGTTAAGTAATATGACAAGGTACCGCAGCCTATACATGGAATGAGCCACACCACATCTCACAATTAATTTCAACAAACTCGGAGCGGTTCTAGCGACAAAACATTCCCTAGGCTGGAAAGCCTATAATCTCCACTACCGTCTCTCAGTCACGTTGGGAAAACAGCGTCGGTCTTAGCACGCATCGTATTGCGTAGTAACTTTAAAATGAGCCGTGGCAGTGTTTGCGTTGCGATTCTGGGGCCTACGCTCGAAGGCGGCCTTCGTAGAGTCTGAATAATAGGGTGATCACTGATCATGGTAGTGTGCATATATCAGAGGGAGTTTTAGAAAAAGGCTAATAATTTTGTGAAGTCACTGTTCCACTGCAAAAGTATCTACTATGGCCTGAGCACAGATCACTATTGTATCGTCATTGCATCGTCAAAAAGTCAAACTAGACACTTATACAGTACTAATCTAGTTGTGCTCAGGCTGCTAATCCATTTCAATGATTAACGTACTGTTTTAACTGGTCGCGTTCGAAGGCTTTTTATAATGCAAAAAAATCTATCATAAAATCAAGAAAGCATGTTGATTTAAAGGGTCTGTTTGCTTGTGAACGTTAACGAACGTTAAAATAAACGTTATTGTATTCCAAATAAATAAAGTTTATTACAAGAAATACACAAAAGAGCGTTTCAAAATTGAAGTTCATTACAAGAGAATGGGGCAACTGTACACTGTTGGCACACCGTAAATCATTACGTGCCCCTAATAAAGCGCCTGAAACAATTATTGCTTGTTAAAGAGCCTCTCGGCTAAAGGAAATAATAAATAAATAGCAAGGACTATAACACGACGCTTTTGCGTCGATTATTTTATTACTTTGACGCTGAGATTGCATTTTTTTGTGAGCGACGGCAGTATTTTTTATTTTTATGTGTCAATGAAAAGAGTTTGTTTGTACTAAATTGTTAGTTTATACTTATTAAATTAAATAAAGAAAGTGGATTATGAAATAAGGTTTACGTCCAATCTAAACTTGAACCTCTCACTGGCTGATCTATTAACGCACAATCTAAACCACTAGTCCTAGATAATTGAAATTTAGAGGGTATATTCCTTTTGGTGCGTAAGAGTGAACTAAGAAAGGAATCGCCAAAATTCAACATCTAAGAGGGTGCAGTAGAGGTTAAAGTCTGTTTGCAAATAACTTCTCGTGAATGAAGTCACGAGAATTTCCACTAATTAAAACACTGCTAAAATGGACGACGAATAAACACTGTTTTTAATAAGTTACCAAAAGTAGGACTTGAGGATGTCGCAATAGTTTTAAAGTTACATTGTATCCGAAAGTGAAACAAACTTTCATCAGATTTAACCAAATTCAAATTGTGTTCCACTGTCAATGTTGTTAACTAACAATTTTGTTTACCAGCTAGTTAGTTCATTGTTTTCATTATCTTTCTCCTCCAAGTATCTACGGAACTCGTTATATACTCGTGTTTCTTGACAGACGGATATTGCATTTCAACCTGCAATTTCCTCTCTTAAACAGACTTTTCAAGTATCCATGGTTTATGCAGCCTTATAATGCTTTAATAAGATTTTATTAACATAATTTAAAGAAACTAGATTGATATGAACTAAATATTTAAGCCACAAACTCAATACCTTTTCGAAATAATGAACAGTAAATAAATAACTATGCATTGCCAAATATAATGTTTGGACGTACCTCTGACTACCCCCACTAAACATCTTCAAAGGATCTAAGAGTCTGGAGATCTGAGAGGATGTCTACCGTACTAGGGAATTACAGTCGTGATCCTATTTTTTTTTTATTTATATAAATAACTATGAATTTCTGCCTTGGTTTTGATGGAAAAAATTGCGGTTTGATTTAGTCGATTTTACAAGTAAAAGTAAAAAAAATAATACTATTAAGAATGTGAATTTAAACTATGTGCTCATGGGACAAGTTCTATAATGTTGATGTATTGTTTTACATCGCATCTTTTGAATAGAACAAAGCAAATTTCAGTTTTTTTTTGTGAAATTATATAAATGTGTTGGAATCTAAATCTAAAATAACTATCTTTTTTTCAAAATGTAATATGTAAACTGTTAGTAGATATACGAGTACTTTAATAAATAAAGTTTAAAAAAAAAACATCTTCAGGAAACTTTAACTTTTGTGCAAAATAATACTCAAATAGCAGAATTTTATTTTTAAAAAGTCCGTCGTAGTTCTCGAGGTGGTTAAGATTCGAGATTGCACTGTGCATTGAATGAGTTCAGTTCCGCAATAACTTCCGTGTAATGAATACATAAAAGGCTTTTGAATTATTACTATGTTTTTCGACTTGAACATCAACCTGAGTTTTAGTTGGCTGGTAGAAAATGCATCGGCATTGACCCGCCTTTTCTATCCTATTTGTTCAATAGGTAAAGTAGTATAAACAGTCAACAACTTTAGTCGTTTTTTAGTTGATATAAAACGTATTTGGTCGAAACACCAATGTAAAATCACAAAACACGTAAACTACGAACACAAACCTCATTTACATAACGCTTTGATCTCAAAAACTCAACATAAAATCAAAAGATTCATTTTTACTTAAGTCAAATGGTTTTCTGCCGGTATTCTGACAGGAGACCCTAATCCCAGCGCACCGCGGGACGTCAGTGTGCCTGACGGTTTTCAATTATAACCAGTCGAGTAGTAACACTTTTCGAGACCAAAACTAACACATTGTCCCGGCTGTGTCGTTTGTTTTAAAAATAGATTGTTATGTTTGTTTTAATTTTAAAAGGATGCTCTTTATGAGGAGCACTTAAATTATTGGATCATAGTGTTTATTTTACTAATTTCGAAAAAAGCATTATGTAATGGTGATTAACTGCAAAATGTGAGCACATACCAAGCGTATGGTTTGAACTTGTATCAGACAAAACCGCTTAGAATTTTCTTTTGTCGGACTACCATACTTGCAGTTGTGACGGTCGTGATCTTCTTCAAAAGCACTTTTAGAACTTTAAAATAACTAGCAAGAACCAGCGAAAAGAGAGAAAAGATAATGCCAGAACCAGTTACAACCAAAATTATCATTATCTGTCGAAATAAATCGGCTATATCATAGAGTTACGCTACCTAGAATATACTCGTAAGTACACACTTCGCCGACAGAGACGAACGAAACTCTTGGTACACTTCGGATCAATTTCAGAAGTTTTACTTCGATCTTTCTTCAGTAGGGCGCATGTACACTGCTGCACAGATTTGACAACAGTTACTATCAACTACATATTATCTAAAATACTCGTATATATTTACCACACCCACGCCTTACGATCGACTTGTGACTCAGAAAAATGCGTAATGCGAGTCCTAAATAATGTTCACCAATTCATTGCAGTATGTTCATAACATAAAAAAATTGTGGGCCCAGATGATGACGTCGTCAAGACTACGTAGTCTTGGTAACTGTTACTATCAATTACGTTGACATAAATGTATCCGTCAAAATTACTAATCATACTCCAGGGTTGAACTCTAAGCTTAGGATGGATTTTACTGTGTTGAACTATGAAGTTTCATAAACTTTGACACGCCTTGTTTTCCAACCACCATGCACGCGTCCTAACACCTAAAGCTCAGCTTGTACGGAACTTAACCATTCACTTTATTAGCAAAGTTGGCTATGAGCAGTCTTTTAGTAATTATACCGGATTATTTTCAAGCTACTGAGCCTCAAACTTGTTTACAACTCATAGGAACATGGGGAATGCTTAATGTTTTATCTTAAGATGCTTGTTTTATGTTTAAAGGTGAAACACATGAAAATCCTTTAGATATTTAAATTCAGTATACATAACTTAAGAAATTTGCTAAAGACTAGATTAGTGCAAGAAGAATTTTATGATGGAATAACCATGAGTGGATTGGATCATAAGACTTCAAAGTATACAATGTTTGTAAACTGTTTGCAATGTTGAGAGCAGAGCAGGTAGGTTTGCAGAGTATTTGTACTTTAATATTTAATGAATTGACGTTGGAAAGTAGATTACCTGTTATTAATTATCTACTAGTTTCCGCCCACGGCTTTGCTCGCATGGTACTTGGATAAAAAGTATTCCAAATGCTAGAAAACGGACATAAGCTATGTCTATTCTAAGTTTCATCTAACATAATATTAGTAAGATTTCTTGGTTGCTATTCATAATGTATCATTGTTTCACGCTTGGTCACCTTGGGTTTTAGTCAGTGAAATTCAGGTTATGTAACCCTGTGATCTAATTGATAAATAACTCATCCTTCTAAATTATTTATGCGCAAGTTTGTAAGTCATCGATGTATGTGCTACAAACCACCAATTTAAAATGAATCTTTGGATTTTAGTGTAAACACTAGGATCATTTATTAGAATCGTCATAGAAATTAGTTTAGTTTATTTTAATTAAATGTTTGTGCTTGTGTTTTTTTACGTCTTATAATTGTAACGTACATATTACCTATTTTATGTATGTGATCTGGAATAACATACCTACCAATTACTTTTTATTCAGTTATCACACGAGCGTCGCCGCGATATTTATTATTGAACTTACTTTTTTCCAGTCTCATTGGACTTGTGTTTTAGTAGGTGTAAAAGAATAATAAGTAAACAATAAAGAAATATTAAAACATAAGTATAATTTTGATTTTTTTGTATGCAGAGGGTACTCTCCGGAAGCAAGGCATCATTTGAAATATTATTTCACCATTTAAAAAGTACGTTATTCCGGATGGACAAAGGTCACTTTTTTACCACCACGCGGGCGAAACGGCGCACACAAGCTAGCAAGTAATAAATACATATACCTACTGAACCGAAATACAATGGCTATACCATCAGTCCTATACGTTAATGCGTCTAAACGCATAGCATGTGTCCACACTGCGATCCTAGCGCGGTGGCGGCGACGGGCGCGATCTTACAAACATAAAACGCGCCTTCACTGCTCTATGGGCGCAAAGACGCGTTTCATTTGTTTGATACTTCGCGCCCGTCGCCGCCACCACGCTTGACTCGCAGTGTGGACGAACACAATAGGCATCGAGTCGCACTTGTCGGGGTGTATGTTTGCGTAGCGCTTGTGTTGCCTCGCGTCAAATACACGCCTGCTAAACTCCCGCGACTCTTATGATGAAATATCGCTGTGGCTAAAATATTGTAACTGCATAATATTTGGCCGTTTCCACACAAAAAGTCGATAAAAAAAGCTGCCAACGGATTTGTTGCGGCGATTTTTATCGTATTATTTGGTTGAGTTAGAAAAGTAAATACCTAATGCTTTTAAATTGAGCTAGGTTAACTAACTGTTATGGAAAAGAGGGGGTTTCTAATGCTCTCTATATAAAACAATTATAAATTACGTGTTAAAATAGTGGTTAGTGAAAAAACATTATAACAACATAGGTATAGATAACATTTTTTCTTAAATTGCTTTCCTAATGAAAAGTTTCTACTTTGTAACTCGCCAATTTGAAAATACCAAAACGCTGTATCTATTATCATGCTCAGTCGTGAGTATTGAATTTGTTGAATAATTCGGCCGTTTGTAGACCAAGTTGGCCGCCTCTGAAACTCTCAAGTTTTATTAGGATACTTGTAAAATTTCCCTCTACACCGCTGAAAGTGCTTTCGCCTGATTAAATAAGACGAATTTATTGACTTAGACATGGTCAACGTACCCGGCGTATTTCGTAAGGTATTTTTCATTGTTTGAAATAATCAAGGGAAGATTTAAAATGATTGACTGAAAGCCAATTTTTAAATTTAAATAAATGAATAAATCACACATCAAGACAGTAAAAAAATGTCCCTTGTATCTAGTAAAAAATATATTTTTCCTCTCACACCTTAAAAATTTCTTAATTGGCGAAATTTTGAGCAGGAAGATACATAACAGAAATACAATTTGACAGTTATTGCGATAAAAATAATATCAGTTTGCTGTGAAGGCGAGGTAAGTAGGTAAGGAAATATAAGGTTCTTGACTTAATATATTTGACTCTTTAAAGCAAAAGTTATGGTTTTTTGACATAGATTATTAGATAACTTTAAAGTAATATTAAAGACAAATATCGTTGATAAAACTTTTAAACGAAATCGACAGTTTCTGTTTCTTTAATTTTTTTAGGATAATATAATGTACCTACCAACATAAGAAAAATTGCTGACTGTATGAAATAATACAAATAAGAAGTTAGAGACATATTACCTGCACTTCTTCATATTAGTATTTCAAATTTAATACAAAAATACCAAGACTTTTGTTTTTAATCAGACAGAGATATTCCTGGCATATCTGTTCAAAAAGGAATGAGTTTAACGCACAGAGCATGGACTGCGTGGCCATTTGCATTATCTGGTAAGCTATCCAACGATGGATGGTATTCTAAACCATATTGAAGCTTTCTTTGTATTCAATGTAAATCTTCTACTGAGAGGATGAATTCGCCATTTGTGTCACTCATTCCGAATTTGGCTTTGTCAGAAATGGTTGGTTTCATTTCAAAAATAGGAATCTTATCAAGTTATAAAGCGGCTATATAATTACAATATACCTACTCTCAGATCTCCAGTCATTGCACTCTTATTCGAAAATAAATCCAATGGATCTATTAAAAAGTTTATTATATGGAGAAAGCATTTATACTTAGGAAGAAGAAGGTTAGTTATAAAAATAAATTATAATTTTAGAAACTTCTAATTGGTGACTAGTGACTTATTTACAGGTATTTTTATGATAATTAAATATCGAGAATAAAAAAATAATGACTTTGTTCTTACATCATTATACTCTTACAAAACAATTTCTTAGCTAGAAAAATATTTCATTATGAAGTTATGCAAAAGAAAAAGTTTGTAATTGTACGAATAAGATACTAATTATTAAAACAATTACGCTACCGACTTTAGGTTGGAAGACTTAATTTTTTTCAGTATCATTTTGCGTGAGCGTCTGAAAATTTCTTTATTTGTGGAACTTAAGATAACGAATGCTTTTTAACTTTTAGCACAACAGTATTTTTTTCTTTGATGAAAGCAGGAGTTTGTATTTTTAAAATTTGGGGTGTATTTCCTTTTTCAAGTTTATGAGCAAGTTAAAATTCAAGCACCTAATTAAAGAGAAGGGGTGTTAAGGGGTGCGAATGGCGAGAAAGTAGGTCGGATTGTGTAGCCACTGTTTTGTGTAGAAAAGTGATAATTTAATCCATATTTCTCATATTGTTTTATATTCTATAAATTCCAAGAAAATATATTTTAAGCTCAAGAAAATTATGGTCTTTATAAGTCACAGAAAATAATGATTTTAATTTCGGGTTAAATGGCGTTATGTGAAATGTCCACCAATATTTAATTATTTATAAAAAATAATATATTATTTATAAATAATATATAATGTAAAAACTATCTATCTGGGCAAATAAACAACTATTTCTTTAATGACCAAATTCCAAATATTTTCCTTCCGCAATATTAATGTTCCTAAAACAAAACTTTACACTCTACCGACTTCATCCCATATCACAACTTTACGGTGCCGACAAACTTGCGCGTTAAATCGTCCGCGTCGTCACATAAACCTATTTCCCAGTGTCAAAGGACATAAATAAAGTTGGACAAGAAAGTGCGCCAGTGAGCCAGTAAAGGCCAGTAAGTAATGAGGGAAAACCCATGGCAAACATATAGTGTAACGGAGGTGCGGCGCGCGTTAATTGATTGCTTGGCCGCGCCTTGACAATTGAGGCTATTGTAGTTTTAAGGCACACTGTGTATGAATGATGTGGGACAAACTGATATGAATGGAATTAAATATTGCTATTTAAAAAAAACCGTGTTGGCCGTCTGGGAGGTACCTCGACTTTCAATTCGAAGGTCGTGGGTTCAAATCCCGGCCGTGCATCAATGGTTTTTTCTGTTCGAAAAATTTACATGTATTCTTATAAGCGGCGACGGGCTTGCAACCAGTCAAGTATGGAATGCTAACTACTGCAAAATATGGGCATGGGCCAAATGTAATGTTTAGACGTGCTTCTGAGTACCCCCTCAAGGTATCTTCAAGAATCTAAGCGGCTGGAGATCTGAGAGGATGTTTACCGTACTTGGGGATTACAGTCGTGATCCTCTTTATTATTATTGTTATTATTTTATCGAGGAAAAAATGACGTTCTCCAGTTAGCATTTTTTATGAGTGTGCGAAATCTCGCCACAGCAATTTTCAAAAGCAAACAGATCGAAATCCGCTTTCAAGCTCGACATAATTAAACCGCACTTTTACTGTTTGTAAATGATACCGCGCATAAAGCAATCATATCAAACGAAACGCTTTGACATGGAATTATCGAAAATTGAAATTAATTTACGGTAAAACGACAAATATTTGCGAATCAAATGATGCATCTCTATTTCGATAATCGAGTATTTTATGAGTATACTATTCATTTATTTAATTAATATATTATCTAAAAGGCAACGTACTATAAATGGGATTGGTACAAGTAGGTATTTCGGTAGTTGTCATGTTGATGTTTAATACGATACAACAAACGATGTATTAGCTAAGAACGTTTTTAAATAGTCAAATATCCAATTTAAGATAGGTAATAAGTAAATGTTTTTGCAGAATCTTTTTTTCTCCATAACCGCCAAACATACAGTTTTGTTTATTATGACAAGGATGTAATCTAGATAAATTATATACAGAAACACGACTGGTGAAACTTTTCTCGATAGATTTATTTTCCAAAGTTGACTCTTTAAAAACACTAGTTTTGTTTTTAATCAAAACTATGAATAGCTAAACAGTTTATTTTTTATATATAATTCGTTAAATAATCATACTAGCTAAGTAAATTATAGATCCTTTTTTCTTAAGTTTGTTGGTTTTTAAGATAATGCATTTTTATTACTTTTTCCGTCTTATCCGGGTAGACTCAGCCCATATAAAAAACCAAACATTTCAGAGAGTAATTAGCTAACCTTTACGTAATAACTTAAGACAGAAGGACCCTTAAAGTAGGGACTGAATAAATTAACCGACTTGGTATTACATGGATCTCACAACTTTTTACGGTAGAAGAACTAAGTTGCGTTGCGAGACTTGGCTTTTTTTACAAGTTATGTTTTTGATGGCATTATATTTTGCAGTTTCCATCACCGCTTTTAAGAATATTATCCTCACGATGTTTTCCTTCGCCGTTTTGAGCACGTGTTCATAATACATTTTTCTATAGAATATTTATTGTTGCACAACTAGAATTCAAATCTACTACCTTCGAAATGAAAGTCGAGGATCTTGCACTGTAATTTCATGTCGAAATATTATAATGTCAATTATTCTCATAATTTATATGTCAAAATATACCTACAAGCAATTGGAACAAAGACAAGACAATCAAAGACTGGCTGTCTCACAACGCAGGAGATGTGGCGTAGACATGGAAGACAATTTCCGGCGGCATTGCATCTGTAATAGGCCATCTTGCGGTCAATTCATTGATCTATCTCTCTCATCTCGTGATTGGGTGGAGATGAACTCATCGCTTGGGATTGAGAAACTGATAATGGTATATATGATAAATGACGTATGTCGAGTTTATGTACTTGTAAGAATCATTTGTTTTGTAAATTTGTATTTTGGACAAGGTCAAAAAGTCAATAAAATGTAACGGTTTAGTGGCTAGATAAAGCTACGCCTCACAACCAAGCCTAGAAGAATCAGACAACAGGCTCGGTTTGGAGCCAATATTTTTTCGATGATCCGTAAATATTATGTAGAGTTTCAGTGTGATGCCGTTTAACATGGTTTAGTTAATAACAATAGTAAAATTGTGACGAATTGTGTTGTAGCGGCGATGGGCTTGCAACCTGTCAAGTATGGAATGCTAACTACTGCAAAATGTGGGCATGTGCCAAATATAATGTTTGGACGTGCCTCTGACTACCCCCACTAGACATTTTTATAGGATCTAAGCGTCTGAAGATCTGAGAGGATGTCTATCGTACTTGGGGATCCCAGTCGTGATCCTATTTATTTTAAAATTGTGACACCATAATTAAAAAAAAAACAATGATGTATTTCAACAAAAGTTTTTGAAATAGCACATGCTACACTTGACTTAGAAATAGTTCTAGAATAAAACTTTAATGATTGTTACTTATCTCTGCACAACGTACTTATAATTTTTAATTGTCTTAGTTGTTTTCAAGCTAAACTTCACTTATACTACCCACAAACGATCAACAATTTTATTTACATAAGACATTCGAAAAAACCAATCATACCCAAAGCAGAACAGTATCCTTTGACCCAGGAAACTCGCATATCAAAGTCACATAATTAGGTAAGGGCACTTTCATCCCATAGTTGTCCATCCCGACAACTGATCAAAAAAGGGCGAAAAGGCACTTTCCGCACCAATTAATTGCCACAAGCATTTAGTCTTATGAAAGTGGAAACAGACAAATTCAATTTTAGCGGCATACTGTGGCCCTTTGACCGGCGCACATTCACAATTTGGCATTACGAGCTTTGGGAGTAACTCGATTATGCGACGATTTCATAGAATCTTTCTCGTCGGTTATCTTTCTTCGAGCGTGAAATATTGGGTTTTCATTAAAAAAGGTGTAATTAGACCGCACAGATTCTATGCAAACAGACATTTTAATTGTAACCTAAGTACTCTTAGTGTTTGTCCACACTGCCGAGCCTAGCGCAGTGGCGACGACGGGCGCAAAGTAGCAAACATATATGAAACTCCTTTGCGTCCACATCCACAGTGCAGTGATGGCGCGTTTCATATGTTGGCACATAGCGCCCATCGCCGCCACCGCGCTGGACTCGCAGTGTGGACACACGCTTAGTCGTAAATATTTTTTCTTCACCTCATTGCATTTTCTTTCAAGCTTGGTTGCAGAGGGCAGGCGTAAATTCAACTCCACTTGTGACGATTTAAAATGACTCTTGTAATTTTAATAAATAAAAAGATATGAGTTGAGTTTCAGATTGTTTCCATCAAAATATCATTATTGTATGTATGATGTATAATTGTAGTATGCTTGACTAAGTACTAGTACCAGAGTATGTAGTGTGGTTACCTAAGTTTAAGGAGAATTTTATGTACCCTTCTACCAATTAATAACCTTTTTATTTATTACTAAAACAGTCTACTCGATTGGAGCAGGCAGGAAACTTTTTATATTTCCCCCACTTCTGTGTTACTTCAACAAGATGATTTCAATAAAGACTCCCATTTGTTTGTCTACTTCATATTATTCCTGCACGCTCGGCTGCCCAGCTCACTCAACTTTGATTCGAATTCATGGTTTAAGAAATTTTAATTAATTCGAGAAACTAAGGTATCTGGTAGCTTGGGGCGATACAATTTAGAACTGCTTTGGAATAGTTATAAATAAAATTATTTTTCTTTTGTAACATTCAGACCTAGGCGAGTTCCCAAACTGTATTTAGTGTTCGGCTTTTATTTTAGAACTGAGTACCCGTTTTTGTACAATTTAGTACCGGTATAGTTTTCAATGTTTACAAAAAACAGAAAAGTGTGTAAGTATTCTATCAGTTATCTGGTTTGCTTAATTTGGGGTTAGTTGGCGACGTAGGAAAGATATACCAATGTTAAACAATTTAACCTAAATATCAGTTTTCATCAAAAAAGGTTCAGCTATTAGAAAAAGAATGATATAATAAAAAAGCGTTTATTATTTGTCCCTGTATAGATCATTGACATATTATGCAGAAGTCAATAAATCGAGTTGCGTTTGACTAAAAAGGACCTGACATAAATATCAGAATAAGCCATACCAAGCTAATAGGTAGGTACAGCGCTGACTTTCAGACGGGACCTAGGCAGTAAAGTGATGAACATCGGTAAACAAATTTACGAATAGATATGCAGTAAAAAATGTACCTATAGGTAAACTTTATAAAATGTATGTTTTTAATATAAACTATTTATGCGTTAAATTACGACGTAAATAACAAATATCCGAACTATCGCATTTATAATTAATGCAAAATAATGCCTTACGTAGGAGTAAAGTAATGAAAATTCCACAATGGCTTCACTAACTTCGCTCAGTCTCGATCGAAAAGATAAAAAAGATGTACACTTCAGAAGAAATCTCATTCCACCCAAAAACTTTATAATACATCTTTGCAGCGCGGATTAAAAGCGCTTGTTTGGCTTAGCGGAAAGAAGCAGAGGGCGATGTTTGTACGAGGCTTAGTGAAAGTTACGTAGATCCAAACTACGTGACGTAATTAAGTTTGAGCCCAGCACCCATTCGGCGGCTTAGTTTCGTCTACCCGCAAGGGTGCAAGTAAAGAAGCTCATTTTAGGCTACTTCAAGCGCTTGATGGTGTTTGTATTAAGTTTGAAGGAAGTGTTGTCATCAAAAAGTTAAGTTAAGATACAGGTGAGGAATAAAGCATACCTTATCTATATTAAAGATCACGAATGTAATTCCTAAATACGGAAGACGTCACAGAATCATGTAAATGTAAAATAGCCTTACTTTACTTATTTTATTTATATGCAAGTATTACTTATAATAAACTTAAAAAAAAACTTATTATTGACAATATTTTATGCATAGAGATCACTGCAGAGCAGCTGTAGAGTGATTTAAGGTGATATGTGAAATGGCTGAGTCAACCCGGATAAGACGGAAAAAGTTATAAAACTGCATTATCTTGAAAACATCAAACTTAAAAAGAAACTGTCTATAATTTACTTAGCTAGTATGATTATCTAACGAATTATAAGTTAAACCGGAGCACTAAACTTTTGTAAATCGTATGCAGGTACCCACTATACATATTTATCTAGTGTGGGAACCATTGTTAACATGTCCCCAGATGTTTATTTTACTGATAATAAATATTTTTTAATTTTTTTTTCTTTCATCATAAACATTTATTAGGTACTCGTCTTGAGTGACTTCTTTACCATGAGTTTGTTGTTTTCCGATATTTCGTTACAAGCATGCGCTATAATCGATAAGTTATATCGGCTCAACAGATTTGGGTACTTTATAAATATTATTAAATCTAGGCTTATCGTAGGTAATATTCCCAAACTACGCAATGGAATGGCAGGTTTTTTTCTTTATATATTTTATTCAAACTAACTGAAAGACACCTGACTCCAGTATCTATTATAGGGCTCTAGTGGATGATCAAAAGCACGTCCAAATATTACAAGTTAATATCTAAAAGGTTTCACGAAAAGCCTAATACGAAAACATAAACTACTTATTATCCATCATAACCGATGAATAATCCCCAATTAAACCGACCGAATTCCAAGTCAATTACTAAATCACATCTGTAATTTGAAATGTTTGCCTTTGGGAGGTTAATGGACGATTTAAACTAAGCAGAGGTTAACTATTGGGTAGCCGTTCTCTCGGGACGTAACGACACGCCGTCTAATGAAGCTATGGCCGAGAGTATCGCCTTTGAACGTACCCAGGGCGTAGAAACGAGACTTCAGAGAACTGACTCCTTTAAATCATAACCGTCAAACATGTGAATTTGGGTTCACTAATGTTTCACCGACAAACGTTACGCAAATCTTCATTTCAAAACCAACGATTCGTACACTATTAATTACACAAATATATCATTCCGCAAATGTATAATTTCGCAACTCAACGGGTTTTATTTTACTTCGCATATAGTTTATTCTACAAACATATTTTTTCACAAATGTGTTTTTTTACAAATATATCATTTAATAATAAACAAACGTATAAAAAGACGTATGATACAATGTTTGAAATGATGGTGGAATACGGAGCAGAAATTAACATTGAAATCAAGCCAAAAGTTTGCATATTAGATTTTGAAAAAGCTGCCATAAATAGCTTGAAGACAAATTTTGAGATTGTAATGCCAGCACGGCTGTAATTTCCATCTTGGACAAATAATTTACAGGTAAGTTTTAATTCTATACATTTTATTATCTTACTAAATATTAAGAGGTAATGGTTAATTATTAAATGACCTCTAAAGTTAATTACATTAAACTAGTAAAATAACAGCATTTCGGTTCTGGCACTCGCCGGCCGCTGCCGCGGCACGCTCGCTTCGCTCGCTCGGCTCGTGCGGCGGGTCACAGTTCTAACCTAACCTAACCGACAGTGTCGTTTGTGGTGGTGATGTTTTTTGAATAGGCACTACATTAATAAAAACTAGTTGATTCGAAATATTGTGCAATTTATTTTATTTTACCTCAATATTAAACCATGCATATCACATCTTAGTACTAGGAAATTAGCACGTAAATTAAGTATTTTTTTTAATAAAATATGTTTTCGAAACATTGCATTTGGTTAGCGAAGTGTTGGTTTATGAATTGATAATAAGTTTGTTGATAATAAGTATGATATGAATTGTTTTTGAAATAATATGTTTTGAACTGAACATTTGCGTAATGAATACTATGCGATATGAATTATTTATGATGTGATGAGTTATGAAATTAATAGTTTTGTAATAATACGTTTGCCAAGTGAATAATTTATGTTGTGATGTAGTTGCGGAAAGTTGAGATTTGAAACGAAAGGGTTCCGAAACGTTGGTTTTGTAATGAAGAGTTTTGAAACGTTTGTCGGTAAAATGAACGGGTACCGTGAATTTGCCTGTCATATGCTAAATCTAATGTTTGGGTGTGCCTCCGACTACCATCTTTAGACATCTACCAGTATTTGAGCGCCTCAAGATCTTAGAGGCTGTTTACCAAACTTCGGGATTACAGCCGTGAACTATTTACAGTCGTCTTATTTAATTGTGATTCCCAAATACCTACGATAGTCATTCTTCCAGATCTCCAGGTCAATGATGATTACGTTAAAAATGGTAAGTATCTTCTATGAAGGACAATTTAATTCAATGTGAACAAATGGCTAATTCACTGCCCTGTAGCCTAAAAAATAGAATTACTGCAAATTTTAGTGTTTTAGTCCCTAAAAATGTTGATAAACTTGATGGACGTTTATCTATCATAAAGTAACTGTTATCGTGTCGCGACTATAAATTGCAGCTACCTTGCGTAAAGCTGCGATCATTAATAATAAGAGCTTGTACCCTTCAGGCTTTGTTTGCAGTGACATTGTTAACGCCGATAACATCCACCTAACCTTTGGTACCCTTAGCACAGTTTATAATGGTTTACAATGCTTTGATCAATATAATCGTGGTTTGGTATTTTGCAAACGAGGGAACCGAACCAGGAAGTCTAAAATGTATATTAGGTACAAGCCGCTTCAGCTTTCGACCTCGCAATACAACTAACATTATAAATCCGAAAGTTTGTGAGGATGTTTGTGTCTCAATCACGCCTGAACGACCAAACCGATTTGAATGAAACTTGAAATGTACGTAAACTATGCTCTGGAATAGCAAATTGGCTACTTTTTATTCAGGTACTACGCGAGCCAAGCGTAGACAAAACATTTTCCAAAAAAGAGATTTAATTATCTAAAAAGTATCTTTAAAGGTGTTAAAACAAGCTGAATATACTAGAATCTTATCGCATCTCCATAATGTAAGCATAGACTGCACATAATGTAAGTATTTTTCATGTTAGTAATATTCGCAAAGCTTTTATCTGATTGGAAGTTATTTCGCGCTCTAAGTTCTAGTAGAGTAACTAAAAACAATGTAGTGCAGACAAAGAGTCTATCAACACACTAATGTTGCATTATATGTTTGAATTTGACTGAACATTTGTTTTAAGTTTTGTTAATTAGTCTATTGAAATATATAAATAGAATTAAAACTAACGTCAGCAATACAAGAAAAAAACTGTGCAAACTATGAAACCCTACACGCACATAACATACACTTGAGTGGTTTTTTGATTTATGTTTCATAAGCGCAAAATAAAAAGGTGACTGTTTTTAAAACTTTCATACCTTCACACCTCTAACGCGTGCTAGCACCTTCTTGTTCATCTTTTTAATGCAGACTCTTGTAATCATTACTCTAAGGTTCCACGATTCCTAAATAATTTGTTTGATAATTGAATCCATTTCTAAGATTTTATAACTACACTTTTCTGTTTGCATAATTTAATACGAGTTTTTCCAAAGTTATACTAGTTTAAAAAATGATTTTCTATGTACTATTTAATGTAAGAAAGTTTTATTGATCTTTCTTGCCTAGGACTTGACTCTGTTATCAATGTTAACTATGTAAACATTGTTCAATCGGCACCCTGCTCTACATAGCAGTAAGGAAAGGATCATTGTAAAATGATAGGCCCCAAGCGGTGTTTGTTGCCTGATTCTTCTAGGCTTGGTCGCGAGGAACAGGCGTAGCTTCACCTATCTCTTAAAACTTTTCAAAGTGATCCTCGTGATTTTAATGAAATAAATGCCTTTTAAATTTAAATTTGAATTAAAGTTTTTTTCTATTTGTAAATTTTCATATCATAGTCATAGATTTTTCCTTGATTCTGTGACTCGGTATACGACTAATATAAAAATAACAAAATAGGGATGATAGATTAGCACAAAAGGATCTCGTCAGTACGAGTATCAAAACGGGCACGACCTTCGGTAATGAATAATGCGGAGACGAAGAAAAGGTTGTTCGTCAAATTAAGGCGCTCCCAGTCGACGATTGTTTTTGTTCGAAACGAAAAAATAAATACTTGTGAACAAGCCACATCTCCTATTTTATAATGTATAGTATATGTGAATAAAGATGTACCCATCTTTAATCACTTTGATAAATAATCCTACCGAGCGCTGCAATGACGACAAACACACGTCGGCGCGTGGTCCGCCTTAGCTTTTTGAATAAATTAATGATATAAATTATTTATAATTACTTATCAAAAATCTATTCTAATAGAAATCTAGATCTACATATTACCTATCTTTAACAATAAATCACAAGTTGATTTTAATAGTAGGTATATAAAATATTTCGATCATAAATTCTAAAACGTATCATTTTGAAATAATATCTTTATCGTGAAATGTTTCTGCTATTATGTTTTCAGTTTAATAGAAATCTAGGTAGGAACCTGAAGTAATATACTTATAAAAATAGGAGATGTGGCTTGTTCAGAAGTATTTATTTTTTCGTTTCGAAAAAGAGCAATCAGTGACTGGGAGCCCCTTAACATCGTATAGGATCAGTTGTCCACTCCGATTTTGCACGGGTGTACTAATGAAGATTATAGGACAATTTTTGGTACCTAAAAAAGTAACTTTATAAATAAGTGTAGATGTAGGTATAATAAAAAAAATGCACTACAACATACAAGTAGTCGTATTATCATTCCATTTTAAAAGCTACTAGCGACCGCCCCGGCTTCGCACGGGTAGCATGTTATTATACATATAAACCTTCCTCCTGAATCACTCTATCTATTAAAAAAAACCGCAACAAAATCCGTTGTGTAGTTTTAAAGATATAAGCAAACATACATACATACATACAGACGCGGGAAGCGGAAAGCGACTTTGCTTTATACTATGTAGTGATAAATCAAAGTTGCACATAATACTAGCATAAAAACTGCAAGGTTTTTTCTAGTTATTCTTACCGCAAGATCTCACTCCTTCACTCCCTTAAATTCTTTGCAACATAAAACGAGCACAACAAGCCGTAACATACCGCGAGGAGACAGTAGAAAGTCTTAACAATCATAGCCAGTGACAGCCATTGTGAGGTTTGCAACGGAGTGCAAAATAAAGCTTTTGGGACCGTAATGCACCCAGACCCCCTATAAATGTAGGTTGAGTTGCCTGTGGAAATTAAAATTTCAAACGATAAATAAATAAATATTAAATGTCTCCACATTTTACACAGCGACATCTAGCCCCGAACTGAGCAAAGCTTGTACTTTGTAACTACATCTATGTTCATCACACAAATATTTGTCCTGGGTGGGAATAGAATATCAATCAAATACTGATGATAGAAAGAAGCGAATATTTGTGCCAGAAAATGTGTTTACTAGATAAAAGGTAGCACTTTATTCTGCCCATATATTTTATTCAAAACGCCGTGAGTGCGACCAACGAACGAGTCCTAATGAATTTTGTGAAGGTGGCGCCCCAACAGGGGCAGTTTTTATGTATTCTTATGACTGGCTGATTTGCGTTTCTTGTTTGTTTGTACAAATATAAGAGTAAATAAAAAATATGAATGTTATGAATTTGTAGAAAACTAAAGCTAAATGCTTATGCTTTATATTATGTAGGTTATTCAAAGAATGTGGTAATAAATAGCACCTTAATATAGTATTGTGCTACAAATAAAACAGCCTATCGTCTGGAAGTATTATGACTACATACTGCACAGTCCACTTATAAAAGCACAGAAAAGAAAATGCAAGACGTTTAACATTTTTATTTTAAATTTCCTTTACGTTTGCGTCTAAGTACTTTCATGTACCTACAATGCATTATGTTTACAAATTTATTTTCCCGAAACACCAAAAAGATTTCACAAAGCATTCCCTACTCCTTATTTCAAGGAACCTCTTACTGAAGTCGAAAACATCACTAGCGAACAGACGGCCACGGCAAAGGTAAAAAGACTCATTCTTTTGACAAACGCGGGGGAACGGTTGCCGAGGATACAATTTGCGCTAAAGGTGGCGTGGTTTCTTTCCAACGTGACGAGGGCGAGGGTGTGGTGGAAATTTTAGCGGAAACGAAATTATTATTATCATCATCATATTTTATTCTATCCAATTTACGATTATGTCATGGATTTTGCATTTTGATATAGTGTCGATGGTTTTATACTTATGTTATCATATTACGAGAGAGTTATCATACATAGAACATCTCTATTTATGGAAATAAATAATACCTAAAATACATAGTATTTATAGAAGACAAACACCAGCTGAGCTATATAAAGACTATTGCAAACAGTTAAGGCGCTCCCTGTCGACGATTGTTTTTGTTCGAAACGAAAAAATAAATACTTCTGAACAAGCCGCATCTCCTATTTTATAATGTATAGTATATGTGAATAAAGATGTACCCATCTTGAATCACTTCGATAAATAATCCTACCGACCGCTGCAATGACGACAAACACACGTCGGCGCGTGGTTATCGTGGTTCTCGTGATCGTGAAAAGTTTCTGCTATTATGTTTTCAGCTTAATAGAAATCTAGGTAGAACCTGAAGTATAATATACTTATAAAAATAGGAGATGTGGCTTGTTCAGAAGTATTTCTTTTTTCGTTTCGAAAAAGAGCAATCGTCGACATACAGCCCCTTAAGACAGTTATCTACCTATTTTCTGCATTTGATCTTTTTCCAGCTAATGCACTGAAATGTTTAGCTAACAGAACACAAACTTTGATCAATCTTTCTGCACTGTAGGTTTATGGGTTAATTTGTGTGACAAACATGATGTTGATGACGATGAATGGTGATGTTTGTTCTGTGTATGGGTGTTAAGGTAATAAGTGAAATTTTTGACGTTTTGTATGGGCTGAGTCTACCCGGAAAAGACGGAAAAAGTGATAAAACTGCATTATCTCGAAAACCATCAAATTTAAAAAGAAACTGTCTGTAATTTACTTAGCTACGAGTAGTAAGATTATCTAACGAATTATATAAAAATGAACTGTTTAGCTTGATTCAAAACAAAACTACTTTTTGAAGAGCCAACTTTGGAAAATAAATTTATCGAGTAAAGTTTCACCAATCGTGTTTCTGTCTGTAATTTATCTAGATTATATCCTTAAGTTATCTTTGTCATGAAAAACAATACTGTGTTTTGCGGTTATTGAAAAAAAAAACGATTCTGCATTTATCAAAAACATTTATTACTCGCCTTAATATATATTCTCGTATTTACAAAAAGTAGATAAATATTCTATCAGTTATCTAGTTCCCATAGTACGTCTTAGTTTGGGGATAGTTGGCGTTGTATGTAAAGTCCACCAATATTTATTTACTATTTATTTATATTTGTAGTACATATTTATTTACTCATTTTTTTTCCTAGTGAGGCGATGCAGTTATCCAGCTACGGCAATCTCTGACATACAAACCCCACAGAACTGGCTACGAGCGCGACTGCGGTAAGGAACTGAGCATTTCTAATGCAAATGTGGATACGTGGTTCATTATGTTCTGATTTTAGAGCGTTTAGCGAGAGCGGTATTTTTGCGCGTTTCTTTGTCGTTTGCGAGGAAATGCCACGTTGTTTAAGAAAAGTAAGCATAAAGTAGGCAAGGTGAAGTGGTGGCGGAATTAAATTTTACTTTCGCGCTGGTACTTAAGATTTCGTTTGGTAGAAGCGTTTGTTTGACTAAGTATGTAATTTTCAGCTTTACAACGAACGAAACAAAAAATATTACCACTATTCAAATAATTATTTGGTTTATGAAAATGATCATAATATGCGAGTTGGGTCAACAAAATAGAATACGAATATGATCCGAAAAGCTGCAGTTTTGGCTGTCATTTCAGGCAAAATTAATTAGAGACCAAAGAGGCTGATTATATTATACCTCTTTGCCATTAAACTTGACTGCTTTACTTTATAGAAAATTCGAATCTGTTACCACAAAATACATTATTCCATTATAATTGCTGCACGTCACTATTCTGTAAGACGACGTTTTTGCCGAGCGAGCGCCTCTAGACCGCAAGTAATTCAAAACATTAATTTTCCTAATGGAGTAAAGCCCCGCTAAGCCCGACGACAGAAAACGAATGTCGAGAGAAGTCACTAGGTGTCTCCGTGCGTAAACACCGACTGTTGCGCTTCCCCCTTCCCGCCCAGTCTTAATTAATTAAAATGCAAACCGCTGACTGTAGTAAGTTATTCATCTCGCATTACGATTGCTACTTTGATTTACGAAATAGGTATGTGAGCGGTGTTGGTTGTTGGAACAAGTATTTTTAGAGTATAACCAAAAAACTTTATTAAAAAAGTTGTTTAAAGGGCTATTGACAATTTTAAAAGTGGTTATCATAATATAAGGACATTCATGTGTGGAATATATTTAGAATTTTAAATATATTCCACATATGAAATCAGCGAAATTTTCCAAAAAGACGGATATTTATAGTCGAAAAAAAATGGTTGTTTTAAAGTTCCGATATTATTTTTAGGTTAGGTACCACAAAATATATGTAACGGAACCCATGCTGCGTGAGTTTAACTGGTACTTTGTGGATAATTTTTATAAAGAAGGGCGAAAGGTTTTTGAGTGGAGTAAGCGAAGAATTGTGACCTCTTTTACAATTCTGCGCTTTGAAGCTAATGTTCAGAAGTGGACGTGTTGCCTCTCCGCTGATAATGGTGATGATTCTTCATCATCTTGTAAACCAATAAGGTGTATATTGAAAAGTAATTGTTGTACCTTGTTATTATATGGCGTAATATACCAGATAGGAGCAAATTTATCAAGCTGTTTTACTAAGTACATTTTGATAATGTAAAACCACACACCTACTTATTCTGTGGAACGTCTGAGCAGTTCAGCCGCTTTCCACGTACGTTCGTCGCGCATTCGTTGCGAGACTTCATTTCCTTTTGGTGATGGATGACGGTGTATCTTCAATGAGATTTATAATGGTGTGTCACATTCCTGGCGCGTGATGTGTGCTGGGATTGATGCTTGGATCGTGGCTGTTACAGTTTGAATAAAATCAGGCAAACACAAGTTGAACTGACAAAACTGAAAGAAAACCAACAAAAATGTTTCGACCAATCTAAAAGTCAAGAGATAATATTAGTTTTATGAAAGAACTATTAGCTCTATATAAATAAATGGGACCAACTTTAGACTATTCTCCACATGGTAAAGAAAAATATCCAGATCGGACCACCAGATAAAAACAAAAAGCAAAAAAATATTTGTAGAATTAAAAAATCTCCTTTTGCGTCGAATGCAAAAAGGCGCGAGTATAAAAAAAAACAATAATTAAAACAAAAATTACATTCAACCGTTATTTATTTGAATAGTAGGTATCTACATAAGTACAATTGTACCATTTATTTTTTAACCAAGACCAATCAATCAACCTCCATCGACTTGGAAAAAACTACTCCGAGTGTGATTGTTATAAGAGAAAGACTTAAGGCCCTGTATGTCGACGATTGCTCTTTTTCGAAACGAAAAAAGAAATACTTCTGAACAAGCCGCATCTCTATTTTTATAATGTATAGTATATGTGAATAAAGGTGTACCCATCTTTAATCACTTCGATAAATAATCCTACCGACCGCTGCACGTGGTACTGATCCATGGGCGGCGCGTGGTCCGCCTTTGCTTTTCGAATAAATTAATGATATAAATTATGTATAATTACTTATCAAAAACCTATTCTAGTAGAAATCTAGATCTACATATTACCTATCTTTAACAATAAATCACAAGTTGATCTTAATAGAAGGTATCAAAGTATTTCGATCATAAATTCTAAAACGTATCATTTTGAAATAATATCTTTATCGTGAAAAGTTTCTGCTATTATAGAAATCTAGGTAGGAACCTGAAGTAATATATTTATAAAAATAGGAGATGTGGCTTGTTCAAAAGTATTTCTTTTTTCGTTTCGAAAAAGAGCAATCGTCGACATACAGGGCCTTAAGTAGAGAATTTCCCTTAGCTGTTCCCCTAAAGACCACGACCGATAGTTCAGTTCCATTAACAACTCAGGACCTATACCTACCGAGTAGCTAGACTGTCGTAATGTAATTGCAACGGGTCGAAAATGCCCGTCCAAGCCAAGAGGAAAATTTTCTTAAAAGGTTGTCCATAGACTGGAGCAGCACGCAACCATTACTTATGCATTAACCTGGCCAAAGCGGTCCCTTAGGCCCTACTGGCTCATGATTCTATTCCATTCCTTGCCTATTCTTTTTGACAATGCGAGTGTTAGTGTAATTGGTTTTAAATTGTTTATTATGAGTCTTTCTGATATACAAAATATATATTTGTGGTTCAATGTGTTACGCAAAGCTAACGTATGGATATAGCTGAGCTAGGCTCGACCTGTCCCAAGCGCGGTACAAGGTGCATCGGACTCACGAGGCGCATCGTCAGCGGGAACGTGGTCGCTTGACGTCAATCGCGCGTTTCACGGAAATTACCTAGTTTTATATTCGCATTCTTTGTTCAAACTTCGAACTTGTTTCATCTAAGATAATTAATTTGTAATCCTTTTACTTTCGATTAAATTTAGATTTTAAATAAAAGTATTTTTTTAAAAGCTACCCTAGGCAGCGGCCTACGTATTTGGCGCAGCCTTACGGATACTTGATTAATCTTAATCTCACGAGATCTCATCTCGCAAGTAAAAAAGAACCTACTAGTGTCGCTGTTCGAGGGTGAATCTAGAAATCGATTCTGCTACGAGACGACGAGAAATGCTGTAAGTCCTTGAATCTTTCAAGTCCTTTCTTTATCCTTACTATAATCCTTTCTTTAGTGCATTTTTATATTTTATATGTGTGTGTATTTCATTTATTGTGTGTTAGCATAAAAATCCAAGATTTTCCATCCGAGAGAATCACGGTATATTAGATTAGGTAGCAGTAGATTATCTAGAAGTAAACTCAGTGTAATTGACGAGCATAGAGATTTAGAAGATAATATGGCTAATCCGATTGATACCATTTACAAGAATCTAAGACTTGTGCCGGAATTCGATGGAAATCCGCACATTCTTACAAGGTTTATTAATCTTTGTGACCAACTTGTAGTGGCTCATTTTTCAACAGAGCCAGGTAAAGAATTAGTTAATTTAGCACTTATAAATGGGATTCTGAATAAAGTGTCGGGGTCCGCGGCTAGGCTGATTAATTCAAATGGGATACCAGAAACCTGGCAGGGTATTAGAAGCGCGTTAATTAACAATTTCGCAGACCATCGTGACGAGACCGCTCTGTATAGTGATTTATCCTTAGAGAGTCAAGGATCAAGTACCCCGCAAGAGTTTTACGAACGGTGCCAAAATCTGTTTAGCACCATAATGACGTATGTCTCACTTCATGAGACGGTAGCGACTACCATACAGGCAAAACGTGTCCTGTACCAAAAGTTAACCCTTCAGGCTTATTTACGAGGTCTCAAGGACCCACTTGGATCTAGGATACGTTGTATGCGACCCGAGTCTATGGAGAAAGCCCTGGAATTTATCCAGGAAGAGCTCAACACTCTATACATGCAAGAGCGTAGTGGTGGTTCATCTATTAGTAGAAAGGATTGGCAGCAGCCGACCTCTAACGCATCGAAGTTCAATCTCCCTCTTAATAACTTCACTCCTAGACTGACTAACGGACATGGATTTAGACCAATGTATCAACAAATGGTTAACATGCCCGGTCCATCAAGACCGAACCCCATGCAGGCTCATCCTAACCAAGGTTGGAGACCTAACCCCATGTCCCAATCGCAACCACCACGTGGGCCGACTCGCACTCAGCAGATGTTCCGTGCCCCTCCACAGAATTATAACCCACAGAGTAATGCATTTAGAATGCCCTATAGACCTCAGCCACAGCAACCACAAAATTATGGCAATGCCCCGCGCCCTACTCCAATGAGTGGTGTTAGTAATTATGTTGAAAGACGTTTACCGACATTTGCGTTGACAGGACATGACTGGCGAAAGCACGGGAATCCACCCCCGACTAACTATTTTAAGACACGCGAAGTTAACTTCAACGAATCTGACGGATACGATAGTAACTACTATTACTGTGACGACTATGACGGCTATCCTGAGTACTACCAGGACTACTATTCTTGTGAACAATATCCTGATTATTACCCATGTGATCAGTATTCCTACTCAGAACCACCGGTAGTAGAGGAAGTGCCAGCCGATGAAAATTTTCAACAGGATTCGAAGTTAGAAAAGCCAAAATAGAAGTAAACTTTCATATCCAAAGGCAACTAGGCTATATTCAAATAGCGAATCCTCCTCTTAAGTTTTTAATCGATACAGGCGCTAATCAATCTTTTATCAGCCCTGATGCTGTAGAAAGATATTTCCGTCACATTCCTTTAAATTACGATCCCTTTGAAGTGACAAATGTGCACGCGACTAGTAAGAACGATTACTCAATTACGTTGCCTTGTTTTAATGAATTTAACGACCCGAATGACATGACTTTATATATATATAAATTTCATAACTATTTTGACGGACTTTTAGGCTTTGATTTACTTGACGTATGGGACTCTAACATTAATCTAAAAAATAAGTTACTGATGACTCGTAATACGCAGATACCTATTCAGATGTACGACTCTAGAAACGTTAATTTATATGAAGAAATTATTCCAGCTAACTCTACGAAGATAGTTAGGTTACCGATAAACACACAAGACGGTGAAGTTCTGATAGAGAACCAGACGATTTGTAATTGCCTTATCTTAGATTGTATAACGACGGTCCAGAATAACCGAGGCTGGGTAGAGATTACTAACCCGACTTCTAATGATGTTATATTTTCTATGGATCGTCCTGTAGAAGCTGAAATATTTAATATTGAATGTGACAGTACTGAAATTTTATCAGACCGCGAAAATGATGTTTTATCTCGACTTCGGACAGATCATCTTAATCCGGAAGAACTTGCTAATTTACGACGTTTATGTGCAAACTACGCGGACGTGTTTTATCTTGAGGGTGAACCACTTACATTCACCAACAAGATCAAACATAAAATTAGGACTAATGATGAAATTCCAGTACATACTAAGAGTTATCGCTATCCTTACGTTCACAGACAAGAGGTCAGAGATCAAATCAATAAGATGCTTGACCAAAATATTATAAGACCTTCAGAATCTGCATGGAGCTCTCCGATTTGGATTGTACCCAAAAAGGCAGATGCTTCAGGCAAAGTTAAATGGCGTCTTGTCGTGGATTTCAGGAAAGTTAACGAGAAAACGATTGATGATAAATATCCAATTCCGAACATAACAGACGTACTAGACAAACTAGGCAAATGCCAATATTTCACGACTCTTGATTTGGCCAGTGGATTCTACCAAGTAGAAATGGACCCTTCCGATGTTCATAAAACAGGATTCAATGTAGAGAATGGGCATTACGAATTTTTAAGGATGCCAATGGGCCTCAAAAACTCACCATCAACCTTCCAGCGTGTGATGGATAATGTCCTGAGAGGACTCCAGAATGAAATCTGCCTAGTCTATCTCGATGACATAATTATTTTTAGTACTTCCCTTCAGGAACACATTATTAACTTGGACAAGGTTTTCAGCAGATTGAGAGAATCGAACTTCAAAATTCAAATGGATAAATCTGAATTTTTGAAGTTAGAAACTGAATTTTTAGGTCATGTAATTTGTAAAGAAGGTGTAAAACCTAACCCTAATAAAATTAAAGCAATTGAAAATTACCCCATTCCAAAGACTACCACTGAAATCAAACGTTTTCTCGGGTTACTCGGTTATTACAGGAAATTTATTCCAGATTTCGCTCGTATTACCAAGCCACTAACTCAATGTTTAAAGAAAGGTTCTAAAATCAAGCTAGACCAAAACTACACCAACTGTTTCGAACATTGTAAGACGCTCTTAACAAATGACCCGATCTTACAATATCCAGATTTTACGCGAGAGTTCATCTTAACTACAGATGCATCTAACGTAGCTATAGGTGCCATTTTATCTCAAGGCACAAAGAGTTCAAATAAACCGATCGCATACGCATCGCGAACTCTCAATTCAAGTGAATTAAATTACAGCACAATCGAAAAGGAGCTTTTGGCTATTGTTTGGGCAACTAAATACTTTAGACCTTATCTTTATGGACGAAAGTTTCTAATCCTAACTGACCATAGACCTTTACAATGGGTAGTGAATTTAAAAGATCCTAGCTCACGACTTACAAGATGGCGTTTGAAACTTAGCGAATATGATTATAGAGTCGAATACCTACAAGGTAAGTGCAACACAAATGCTGATGCACTATCGCGTATTGAGATTAATAACGAAGAGCTCATGTCAATTGCAGTAAATCCATCTGAGACTAATCCCGCGTTGGACGAGTCTAGAACTATAACAGCTACTGAAACTGAAGCTGGTTCTAGAACCGCCACTGTTCACACGAATAATGAAAGCCCTATCTTGGAAGTACCAATTACTGATGACCCTTTAAATAAATTCACGAAACAGCTTATATTTAATGTGGTAGGTGACATTAAAGGACGACCAATGATCACCAAGCCTTTCGAGACGCACACACGTACTACAGTCCAAATATCTGAATCTAATGTAGAGGAAGATGTTATAAATGCAATCAAAGAGTACGTCCACCCTAAGATAAAGACCGGACTACTAATAAACCCCTATTTGGCTATGTACACTATTATACCTATTATACAGAAAACCTTTAAAAATTCGGCTATGAATCTTACACTGACTAAGACTGAATTAGAAAACGTTAGGGAATATTTGAGACAGCAGGAAATTATAAACAAGTATCACGATGGCAAGACAAACCATCGCGGTATCAATGAATGTTATTTAGCGTTATCCCATAGATATTATTGGCCAAAAATGAGAGAGCAAATTAGTAAATTCATAAATGAATGTACTATCTGTGGTCAAGCGAAATATGATCGCAGCCCGATAAAACAACAATTTAAAGTGGTACCACCCGCTACTAAGCCATTTGAACTGGTCCATTTAGATCTATTGACTATTCAAAGCGAGAAATTCATTACAATCGTAGACGCATTCTCCAAATATGCACAAGCATATCACTTAAGAGACGGCACTGCCGTAAGTGTAGTACAAGCTTTATTACATTTTTGTACTCATCACGGAATACCTATCACTATAGTAACCGATAACGGAACCGAATTTACAAATCAGCTTGTGGCAGAATTTATGAAGATGCATAAGATCCAGCATCATAGAGTTGCTCCTCATACACCAAATGAGAACGGTATAGTTGAGAGATTCCACTCAACGATACTGGAACATCTCCGTATTTTAAAAATTAGGTCAGAAAAACGAATCTGTAATTAATTTAATGCCCTACGCCCTTTTGGCATATAATAGTAGTATTCATAGTTTTACAAGGTGCAAGCCAATAGATGTAGTTACAGGACATTATGATCCTCGTGATCCTTTCGACGTAGATCTCTCAGCTCACTTACTACAACAGTACATGACCAACCACAAAGACAAGATGACTAAAGCTTATAACGCGATTCATGACATGTGTAGCACGACTCGTAAAGACCTTACAGATAACCGAAACAAGGAACGAGAACCAGAGGCTGAATACTCTCCCGAGCAACAGATTTTCGTTAAAAATCCGTTTGCTTCTAGACAAAAGTTAGCCCCTCGTTTTACTCATGACGTCGTAATGGCAGACCTCCCTATTCATATTTACACTAAGAAAAAGCGAGGTCCCATTGCCAAATCTAGGTTGAAGCGTCTCCCTAAAAGCGCCCAATTGTTACAGGATCCTTCTTATAATTCACCTGCTCCTGGCACCAGCTCTGATGCAGGAGATAAAACTTGAAAGTCTCGATGACGGGCCTGGCATTTTACCTTTTAAGTTAGGCTCAGCTAAACTCGTTTCCCACTACCATTCCTTTCTACAAAATGTAAATCTCCAAGACTTGCAAGATAAAGTAAATTCAGTAGATAATCAGATAGATAACTTTAGCTCTCATCTAAATAATCAAACAAATTCATTATTTGAACCTTACATAGATTATTTGAAGAAAAAGCTTGCAGGTGTACTTAATCAATTAGAAACATTTGAGATAAAGCGTGTAAAAAGAGGACTCGTAGATGGTCTCGGATCGGTAGTTAAGAGTATCACGGGTAATCTTGATTATACAGATGCATTGCATTATAATAATGCTATTCAATCTTTAGAAGAGAACGAGAATAAATTAGTAACCGAATTAAACAATCATGTTAGTTTATCTAAAAATTGGACTTCTCAATATTCAAAAATTTTAGATAGTGTTGTAGAAAATCAGAATCAGATTGAAATATTAGTGAATAAAATAAAACAAGTAGAAATTTCTAAGGACTATGACCTAGTAAAGTATGCGCATTTAGTTCAAATCCTTAGGATTTTAACAGATAACGTAGATTCTATCTCTCAAGAAATACTTAAATTACAGGATGTTCTTGCTTTTATTAGGGCTTCCACAGCTCATCATTCGGTATTAAAATTAGATATGATTCGCGATATTATTCGCAAATTAAAATTACTATATGGAAGTGAAAAAGTTTTAGATTTAGATATTAGAGAATATTTTGATATAATTAGGTTAGGCTTTTATTACGTAGGAAATGAGATAGTTATAGTATACAAATTTCCGATCATCCTCTCATCCACATATGATATGTATAAATTATCTATTATTCCCAATAAGAAGCACGAGATCCTTATCCCTCCTTTCCCATACCTAGTTATCCATGAGAAAGATTTCAAGTACATTGAGGCTGAATGCCCGAAGACCAGTAAATGGTACATTTGCGACGAGAAAAGGAACTCGCAGAATCGATCACCAGATGACTGCATCCAGAAACTTATATCTATGCAGCAGCGGGACGAGACATGCAGCCCTACCACCATCACCTTAACTAAACCAGCGTATGAAGAACTCGACGAGAAACATTACAGCATCAGCTTCCCTGTTTCTACGAAAGTACATCTATCCTGTGGGCAAGATCTCTACAAGACTTTTCAAGGCAGCTATCTCGCTATAATTCCTCAGAAATGCTATTTGGAAACTCAAGATTTCACGATATCCAACGCCAACGATCGTTTGAAAGGACAAGCGATCAAGATAATGGACCTACCCGAGAGTGACCTCGTGACATCATCTTCAGCTCCAGCATTCAAATTGAACTCTATCAACTTGGACCACCTTCATGCTACCAATAAGAAAATCTCGCTACAATCGCCACTTCATCTTCAAAAGGACATCGACTACAGTTTATACCACACAACAATTCCTATGTACGGGGTTATAACCAGTGCATGTGCACTCATTAGCTACCTACTATACAGAAGATATGGACCTAATCGTAACAAGGATTCGCACCAAATTTCTGAAGCAAGCCAAGCTGAACTACAAGGAGTCTATTCTCTTCCAATCAACAAAAGGGTTGATCCCAACCAACCCCCAGCTCAATTTACGACAAGCTTCAATACTCGCTGTTCTTCGGGGGGAGGTGTTACGCAAAGCTAACGTATGGATATAGCTGAGCTAGGCTCGACCTGTCCCAAGCGCGGTACAAGGTGCATCGGACTCACGAGGCGCATCGTCAGCGGGAACGTGGTCGCTTGACGTCAATCGCGCGTTTCACGGAAATTACCTAGTTTTATATTCGCATTCTTTGTTCAAACTTCGAACTTGTTTCATCTAAGATAATTAATTTGTAATCCTTTTACTTTCGATTAAATTTAGATTTTAAATAAAAGTATTTTTTTAAAAGCTACCCTAGGCAGCGGCCTACGTATTTAATGTAATAATATTATGGTTCAATGTTAATATTTTAAGAACCCTTAAAATATTTTATTACCTTCTCACACATGCGTCTACCTCCGTCTCAGAAGGTCTTGAAATTTGGCACAGTGATACAATAGTTTAAATTGTTTCGTAATTATGAAGGTTTTTTAGAAATTTCAAATTACACATAACCTAATGGTTGGTGTAATTTCAAATTACCTAATTTTATTTATAAATGTAGTTAGGTATAGTTATAAAAAAATTATAAAACCTGAATTTTATAAGAATCTCTTCCTTTTTTGAAGCGGTTAAAAACTAATTAAATTTACAATTTATATAAACAAGTAAACAGATGTTAGGTGAATGACGCATCGTGCGTTATGATTTCTTCACGGTATTCTTCTTTCGGTTCTTGTTGGTGTTTTTAGGGTTTCGTACCCAAAGGGTAAAAATGGGACCCTATTACTAAGACTTCGATGTCCGTCTGTTAGTCTGTCCGTCTGTCTGTCACAGGGCTGTATCTCATGAACCGTGATAACAATAAATACTAAAAACAGAATAAAATAAATATTTAATTGAGGCTCCCATACAACAAACGTGTTTTTTTGGCGTTTATGATAGATATTAGTTTAGGTGATGTTATTATGCATCATTTCCAAATTCAAAGAAAAACAACAGGAGAAATATGCCGAATTCAAACAAGATTGTTTACGTGTTGTGTTAGATTTCTTGGGTTAGTGTGGCGCTATCGTTTTGATACTTTAGTTATATTCATAATTGTAGGTTGTGGATTCGATCCCCACCCGGGATAAACATTTGTGTGATGAACATAGATGATTGTTCTGTGCCTGGGTGTTATGTATAATAAGTATGTATTTACAACAAAAAAAAACTTGGGTTTAAAATTTGGTGGACCCAAATTTTAATCGTGTAGACGGATTTAGACTCTCTTCCTCATAGAATCCTGTGGTCGCTATGTGTGGGAGTCTCGATAGACCATCTCAGTGCGTGGATACAGTCAGTGTGGTGTGTCGTAATGTGAACATGGACATTTCTATTTCTAAAGACCAAGTGAGTGTAGTTTCTTCAACTGCTTCCGCTTTTCGACGGTAGCTCCGAGTAATCCAGTCTGCCCGCGACCATGGCTATTGTAACATAGTCGAAACGTCGGGAAAGTAAATTAAAGGTAATTGCGCGATAAAGACCCGTTTCAAAATCAAATAGTTATATTTAGCAGGGATTAAAACTATAGAAAAACTGCAGTATTGATTTATTTTCATCATTGCACCTGTGCGCATGTTGTGTGCGAGCGAATACTCGTATATCTGTGCTTTCAACAAGCACAGCCTTGGCCGGTTTTTTATGTATAGGTAATACACATTAATGCCGCGCAGAGAAAGTATAATATATGATATTATCTATAATATAAAAATAAGTCGGGTTTTCCTTCCTGACGCTATAACTCCAGAACGCACGAACCGATTTCCACGGTTTTGCATTCGTTGGAAAGGTCTCGAGCTCCATGAGGTTTATAGCAAAGAAACTTCAGGAAAAATTTCAAGAGAAAAGCAGGAAAACAGGAACGGGAACGGTAACGGGAACTTAACACAGCATTTGTTGATTCTAAAGCGATACGAAGTTCGCCGGGTCAGCTTGTATCTATATAAATGTAGGTACATCGCGCGAAATTCAATGATCAAACACTTAATATCGTTATTTTTGTTCAAATTTTTTGAATGAATAATTGTTTTGGTGTTCAATGACACTATTAATACCTAAATATTTATACCTAGATATTTTCTTTTTATAGAGAAGAAAAGCATAAAGAGCTAAAAAGAAAAATAAATTGTGAACGTCAAAGAGCATAATATTATCAGCGTCAGAAAGATTTGAAGAAAAATGAAGAAAAAAAATACTAATGAAAAATGAATACTGCATAAATAAAATAAATAAATAATTATAATTACATAAGTTGACAATAAATGTTATACAATAGCTTTACCGCGGCAGTCTCCGAGTGCCACACGTCTTTTTTTATTTTTGCCACGCTTTTTCATTCTCTTCTTTCATTAGCCATTCTCTTTGTTTTGTTTTTACATAATAAGTATCACACGCAAAACTTCTGATTTGTGATATGGTTATACTAGTTTTATATAAATAGCCAATAGTGGTTAATAAAAACAACTTCTTAAAATAAAAGTATTTTCTTTTATTTCATAGAACGAAATTACGTTCACAGTGCTGTCACTGGCACTGTTTTGGCGTGTGATACATATTATGTCAAAACATAAAAAAGAAAATGGCTAAATGAAAAAAGAGAATGAAAAAGCGACTCCGATACATCTTCTTGGTATCTCCTGCCGCAGAAGATGCTAAAGTTTGTTTGAGTTTAAATGACGCCAAATGTATGATGCGATTTTGATTGCAAATGGCTTTTTATTCCATCAGTACTTGATGATGAGCATCTAGCTTAGGTACCTACAAGCAAAAAGTAACCGAAGCGGAAAACGCCACAGAATCAGATAATACGATATTATAGCGTGAATCCGCGCACTTGTTGTACGCACTGAGTTATATTAGCATAACGCGCCTTTATGTGTTCTGTTATGATAACTACGTTATTATGTATAGTGTATGATTTAATAAAACGGAATCAGGTTATGAACAGTGGGAGACACGAAAGAGGCATTGTAATTCTGCCAGCGAAGGTGTAGGCTACTATGATGAGAACTCATCAAAACTGTATTATTGTAATTAGCTAAATATTAATTCAGGAAGTATTTCGAAGCAATTTGACGGCCTCGGTGGCGTAGCGGGCGGGGATACAGAGAGGGTTCGCGGCAGGACAAATATATGCAGCATTTACGAATTCTACGTGTAGGTGTCAGTTGTGGTACTATAATGTAATTATACTAGCTGTCCCGACAGACGTTGACCTGTCAAATGTCAATAATCCCACAGAAAAAAGCACTTTCCGTTTTTCCCGATCTTTACGCCATCCTTATCACTTAGGGGTATGAAAAATAGATTGTAGCCGATTCTCAGACCTACTAAATATGCATATAAAATTTGGTGAAAATCGGTAAAGCCGTTTCGGAAGAGTAAGGTAACGAACATTGTGACACGAGAATTTTATATATATGATTAAAATATGCTTTAGCATTAAACTCGCAGTTTAAAACGTGAAAAATCTGCCCTACTGACTGCTTGGCAGAAAACAATTTGCTGATGTCTTTGTATCTAAATAATAGATCGGGTCCAGTTTCTCAAAAACATACTAAATTTCACACTAAATAAGAAGCCAAGCTCCTTGCTGGTACAAATTGAAAAGCTTGTTTCTTTTCAAAGGTAGCTAGTCTAAATTACGTCACATCCGCGATCATTGCGGTCGGGCGCGGGCCTTCCGGTGGGCCATTGCAATAACTCTTGACCTTCATCGGGCCGGTTATTGCCAGTTCATAATATAAAGGTTGTTTAGCTGTTATTTTATTGTTTTGGGGTGTGTGGAACGGCGGTAGGTTAGGTACGTATTGGTACGTTTATCAGGCACTGACACCTAACGGCCTTGTTGGTCTTTTTAACCGACACTAAAAAAAAAGAGGAAGTTCTCAATTCAGTTGTATATTTTTTACAGTATTTTATGTTGCTACCTCCCAAGTATATACATATGTGGATGACGTGATAAGTCGGCTTAAAGGTTGTATATGTATAGCCGATCTAATGATGCTAAATACTTATTACATATCGCCAGCAATACATACAAGATATAGTAGTAATAGTAGTTGAGTTGTTGTAAAAGCAGAGAACCCTGTGAGACTCCGCTGGGTATACAAACCTATTCATAGATATAATTATTGACCGCGATAGGAGGTCACCCCGTATACTGATGAGTTCTAAATTGGTTTTAAGGAGCCTGTGATCAATTTTGTCAAAGCATTTGCATGTCAGCATAACCAGCTGATTTTCTACAAGACAAATTTTGAATGGTGTTTGGCATCCCTTTACCAATGTAGATTTTTCTAATACCAAGAGCTTGCGGTGTCTGGTCAAGACAAACATACACATACACTACAAACATGCGAAGACGTCGCGAAGATTGTTATAAGAATGATCGAAGGCATCACAATTTTTTGCCACTGTTTGTTTATTTTGTAACATCTAATTGCTATAGTTCAAGGAGTGACTGGGGAGTTATTGTTGTCATAAGTAATCTAGAAATCAAGTTGTCAAATAAAACGTATTTGTTGCCATGCGAATGTACAGCTTGTAAAATAATAAATAAATAATTTTACCAATAACGTATCCGACTGGCGATATTATAAATTCTAAATGCAGCTGATATTAGTTAGGGGAAGCTACCAGGCAGTTTTCTTTGACGGAGAGGAAATCGTCTTTTCATCTCGAACGTTACGAGAGTAATAACGCGATGTTTATGTTTCAGACATGTTTGTTATGTTTTGAAAATATTGAAACAAGATATTGAGCCAAATTAGCTTTAGTTTCAAATAATAATCTAAACAAAATAATTTTAGTTAACTTTATAAAAGGAGAAGGTTATTAATTCAGATACCTACAGAATTACCTAGATTTTTTTTAAGTTAACAAATCCATTCTAAAAATGTACTTCGACGGATTTGTTGTGGATAAAAATAGAATAATAAAAAAAATTGCTGATTTTACACGTTTTCGAACGTTATATAACTTTCCGTAATAAAATAAAATACTAAAGAAAAGAAAATAAATTACGTTATGTGTGGCTTTAAAATATGGCTGTTCTATTCTAACATATCAAATTCGATCCTTCTTAATTTCAAACGTTTATATTGAAAGCACCTAGGGCCATACCACATGGTTCTAAAGTAATAACAAAACAATATTACCTACTCGGTGCGAAAGTGATAACGCGATACGAGTTCATATTGCGTTCACTTTCGCACCGTAAGTAATAGTGTTTTGATATTACTTTTGAGCTTGTGGTACGGCCCCTGTATTATCACTTATAACAGAACCCAGTGGGGGTGCATCTTGGCCATTCGTCTTGGGTTCGTTTAGCAAAGTAGCAAATGGGACCTCCCACTAGGGCAATTACGTAGAGATTGCTGATAAGCTGAGATTTTATGAGCTGACAATAGCATTTTTTAAGGGAACAGCACATTTTTCTATTATAGGATTAGGTTATGGCATCAGAACTGTAGTATGTGTCCCTGTTGGGTGTATGTTTATTATTTTAAACCGAAGGAAAAGGGATCTCTATTTGAAACGTATGTACCAGTTTTTTTTTTATTTTTTTTAGAGAATATTCCTAAATTGGTCCCATTTAAATTGTATTTATATAGTACTACTAATAGTTCCTTCATAAAACTTACTATCTCATATCTTTTCGATTGCATAAAATAATTTGTCGGTTTTTTTTTTAATTTTTGAAACGTAATTTTTATGTTTTCTGTATTCGATAGATAAAATACAAGATTTATTAACCCTTATCACAAAAAACTAATAGTAAAAGACGTAACATTGAAATTAGCATATTACAAGTTTTTTTTTAACTTACAATGTATGTATGTAAATATGTAACTTTGTAACTATGTTTGTTAAGGTGGAATCTTGCAACTCAATTTTGAAGCAGTTATCCCCAACCAATTGATCTGAAATTTCGCATACTTATGTAACTTCGGTGACAATGCAATAATATGGTAATAGTGAGCTGATCTGATGATGGAGTCAAGAGCTGTTCAACAGACACTCACAATAGAACTCCTAAGAAAATACTTCGATTGAGTAAAAGCTTTGTATACTTGTCAAGTTCCGATGACAATGTTACATGATGTGTCAGGTGACAGCGCGCTGGTTTAAATGATTTTACGAAAGCTTGTCATTGAAAAATATTTTTCAACCAAAAACTTATTTTTCACTTTAATTATACACTCTTTTACACTGATTTTCAGTTAAATAAGAGATGGACAATATTTTAATTGCAACCGCAGCTACGTAAAAAATACTTGACAAAACTTTAACAAAGCTTACAGAGGATAAAATGAAGTAGTGTAACTTTGAAACTCGTATCAGTGGTGGTAAGTTGAGTCTAGCAAAACATTTCACATCAACTTAATTAGGAGTTCAATTCGTTTATTTTTTTATGGTACAGATGAGAGTTTTTATTGCGAGATAGTTTTACTGTTCATATTTAAAGTTACATATGTACTTGATAAACAATTTGAAAATAATTAATTTTCGTCTGTAAATACGTATTATTCTAAAAATACGTAGCTTAGACAACCACTCAGTGCTTAAATCTGAATCTGATCAGATATAAAAGCATAATTAAAAAGAAAAACATCGTGAGGAAACCAGTTAGTATTCTTATAAGCGGCGATGGGCTTGCAACCTGTCACGTATGGAATGCTAATTACTGCAAAATGTGGGCATGTACCAAATATAATGTTTGGGCGTGCCTCTGACTACCCCCACTAGACATCTTCAAAGGATCTAAGCGTCTGAAGATTTGAGAAGATGTCTACCATTAATAATGGTATGACTAGACTAGACTATGGTATTCCTCCAGCCAGATTGTTCTTTTACCTTATACCTCCTCCATTTAATGTAATTGAACAAGGCCTAGGCCTGATCTTTGCCATCCCTAGGGCAAGTCATTTTTCCAGCATTTTATAAGCCTACCTCTACTGATATTACATTTACAAATTACACGTAAAAAAATGCAGCACAACGCTGCTATAAAACGTCCAAAGCTACAACAAAAACAATATTGCTCGCATGAGTTCATAAAGAAAAATATATGTAATAATGTATGAGTGACATTATGAACATAATAATATAAAAGCATTCTTCCTGTCGTACAGTCCTGATTCTCGCTTCCTTTATTAGGCGACGTCCTGGTTTACGCTGACGACTTTTTTATTTCTGGTTATCTGTCTACGAGACGTGTTTTTGCCGGTTTTAGGGTCCCATACCGCAAAAAGAGAAAAAGGGACACTGAAAATGTTTCGGTCGAAATTAAAAAACGGTATTCCCTTTGTGAGAACTTGTTTACTGACGCATACGACTGCGTTGATTCATCTGTTTTTAATTTTATTAAAGTATGAAAATGTTCTTTGAATCGTGATGAAATGTTAAGTAAACTAATCAAAATTGATATTTTGTTTCTGTACACAATGTATTCCTGATACAGTTTTCAGAGCACAATGTATTTGGTAAAACAATAACTTTGCCTTCGGAACCCTTTGTCACGCGATCTATCTCGCGCTTGACAGCTTTTTAAACACCTTTTCCTGTCGTAAAATTATTTTTGACGTAAACATTTTAGGGTTAATAAAGTGATGCAGTCGCGAGGGTTCATGTAATAACTACTTGAGTAGTGAGCAAATGTTTTACGGCTTTTTTCATAATATCATAATAAAAACAACATTCTGCTTTATATCAAAATTTACACATTTTGTACGCGCGAAAAAATACGTACAAAATTTTAAAATTGTCCAAGGTGAAATATACGATATTATGAACCGTTCTTAAAGTACAAAATCGTACAGTAAATAAACATAAAAAATCTAAATTACATTTTGTTATACAGTTTCTTATAAACTGATCTCTTACTGACGGCTTTATAAAAAGTCTTTAGGTTGTTCAATAAGCTATTGGTAAAGACAATGTTTAACGTTTCTACAAAACATAAGTAAGGAAATCTGTAGACAAAGGAGAGTCGCCGACATAACTCAGAGGATTAACAAGTTGAAGTGTACGGGGCACATTGCTTGGAGAACCGATGCCAAAGACCGTTAAGCGCAGTGTAGGACGGCTTCCACTAGATACGTATAAAGACGACCTAATAAAGGGTGCTGGAAGCCATTTTGTACAGACAGAACACACCAAACCGGTTTTCTCCAGATACCTTAGCCTACTTTCAGACGTCAGCGTATTACTAAAATGATGATGATGATTCATAACCTATTTCATACTCTAATTGTATGGAACCACTTTCTTGATTAGACTTAAATGTACAACATTATTAATTTATGAAAGTGCAACACAAGTCGTGAACCAATATTAACGAAGTAACGACTCGCAAGGGAGTCAACTACGAAGTTTGTGCTAAATAATCTGTGACAATACACTTTTGTTCAGGTGTGTTATATTGCCCCCAGAAGAACAGTGGGTGATATGCGATTGCTACCATTCCAGGTATAAAAAAAAACAGTAGGTAAGCTTGCGCCAGATATTCAATAGTTCTGCTGAAATGTCTCATTATATATGACAAAGAATACCTACTAGTGTCACCTTATATATTTTTTTCTGTACTAAGGTTGAGTTTCCATGTACGCGGAGCTATGGTGTGCAAAACGGACCAATGACAGCGCTCAAATATTCGAGTTTGAAAATGTTGAGCGTTGTGTTTGGTCCGCTCTGCACAATTTAGCGCAGCTCCGCATAGTTTCGCGTAGATGAAAACTCTACCTAAGTCTGTACGTTTTGATCTGTTCTAGCTGAAAATTACATTTCAACGTGCCTTCTGAAGCGCGGAGCTTGACTAATACGTCTATTTCATGTGATTTTAAGACTACATCAGATGTTCTTTGACGATCTAATAAATAAACCAATTTCGTTTTATCATTTCAGATTATTACTATCCTACCAAATGGTTTTCACATCTGCTAAGTGCGTGAAAATATAATGATCATTTAAATATCATTCCCAAATGCCAATTTCTATACCTGGAGCCCAGCGTCTTCAGAAAATGGGCCGTAACTTTAAAATCTTAGGGTGTTTCATTGCCATCATAAAGTGTTACTTTATAATGGACTAGTGGACTAGTAAACCCTCGCGACTTCGTTCATGTGAAGTTATTTTCAAACAGATTTCAACACCCGCTGCACCCCCCTTAGGGAATTAATTTCGAAAATTCTTTTGTTAGTACACCCCTACACACCGAAAGAAATACACCTCCTAATTTTAAGTTTCTAGGACCAATGTGATGTGCAATGATAGAGAGAACAAACGCAAGAGATTGTAATAGAATGGCATAAACGTGCGTATTTTTATTGCGACAAGCAGATTTGAATAAGGTGAACGAAAATACAATACGAGTATAACGTATGTACGTTATTTTCTACAATTTCAGAAGCGTAGCGTCACTCGTCTTTCGCATGATAAACGAAGACATGAACGAGACACTACCATATATATATAACATATACCTACTAAAATTTTGGTTGAGATGAAAAATGTGATATAAAAATGCAACAAACCATATTTAAATAACATATACCTACTAAAATTTTGGTTGAGATGAAAAATGTGATATAAAAATGCATTAACAAACATAAAACATAAGATGAAACAAAGAAAATAACATGAAAGCAATTTTTTTTGGATCAATCTTTACGCTACATAATATTGGTTTAAATTTGTATAATATGCAAATGCACTGTTACCTGAAAAAACAAAGTAGGTACAGTTTTCAGTCGTTCTTCTGTCAAAAGTCTATATATGGTATCACTCGTCATGAAGACCGAGGAATCAATTTTTAACGAATTATTGCCTTACTGAAAGGAACGTAAAGTTTGTCGAACGCAGCCATGATTGCTGTATAAAAGGCGCGGAAGCTTTTGAATGAGAATTTTCGAAACGATTTTACCTTTATACGCGTTTAAATGGCGGTAGTTTGGTGTAAGGGGTGCTGTTTTGGCGATTAACGTTGGACAAAATTGAGATTTCAAAGCAGTTTTGGTTGAGTAAGTACCTACTGGGGGGCTGTGAACCACTATCGTATCCGATAGTGGTTCTTGCTCAGACTACTGGGTAGCATAGATGCGAAAGTTTTGCATAATCTCGTCAGCTAGTTTAGATCTGAGTTGAAACATAGGATATTTTTCTTCAATTACTACGCGAAAAAATAATTTTACTTGCATTGACCACATAAGGCCTCGGCTCCATAAGGTAACTTGAATCAATAATTCATTTCTTAACATACAACTATTATTAAATAGTGTATTTAAATACTAAGATAAATAACGACCATGTGGCAAATATAAGTTCCTAGACAATCGAGAACTCAATGTATATGGTTTGTAGTAAACACTCAGAGCTTTTACATTAAAATTTAGCTTTGAATATAAGAAGAGATTATGGGGAATGACGTAAGACAGACATGAGTCCAAGTATCTTAAACATGAAGCAAGAAACCTTGCGCCACACTCCAAGAACTGGGATAGTCGAATAAGGTCGGCAGTTGAATCCACTACGGCGGGATTACCATAATTGATATTAATGTACTAGGAAAGGTTTAATTAAACAGGACAAAGTAAGTCTCGAGAACTCGTAAATTGCGCGAAGCACTATTTCGGCCATTTCCCGTGTCTCAAATTGCTTTTATATCTGTTTTTATTGCGTAGGTATTTTTAGAGCTTCGAAGTATTGGATTACTAGATCAACATTTTATGTAGATATATTGTTTACATCATATTTTTTTGTAAGTTTATGTTTTGTTTACATCTGATCTATTAAAATAAAAGGCAATGTCCCGATTTGAGAGGATTTTGAGAGACATTTTGAGAGGATATTGTAGGCGTCATTTAAGAAATGATTTTTGAAATTCTTTCAAAGGGGTGAAATATAACTGGGGTCAAAGACCCGGTTGTAGTGCCTACCCCTTGGACATTTTCAATACTTGCATTCTATAACTAAGCAAAAAAAACTTGTTAAAAATCTATAGTTAATACAATTCTTTGTCTATGGTCCTCTAAATTTGATTGACCACAACTAAATATTTCTCGATTTTTCTATTTTAATATAAATAATAATGAAATAAATATCGCCTGTTACAAAACCCTTGCTTAACCTAAGATATAGATAAATAAATACACTATTCTTTGTTGTTTAAAAATCATCGACTTAATAATTTTTTCAATATAAACCGTTTATTTGAAAATTAAAATGTTGTTAAAATGGCCACAACCAGCGCTCTCACCCTATATATCTCGAGGCACACCAACAAAGTAACTGGTAAGCGTAAAAACTCCTTACTAACGTAAATAATGACTACGATTTCGCGTTATATTTCGAACCTAAATCAAATTTACTAAGATGTAAGTTTTTTCTCGTCTTCACTGAACTTTGAGTCTCCGGGGCAAATGTGAAGTTAATGTTTCGGAAAAGGAATGAAAATAGTGGACTTATTCAATTTTCAATGTAGAGACTGGTGATATTCTTATGTTTTCCTTCGTTGATTTGATTCAGAAAACGACTGTTAAAAATAAGAGTTTTAACGAACTAAGGCACCTTATTTAGTTTTTCAAGCAAATATACACTTTATTTACTTCAAGCATAGAATTTTTATTAAAAAAATGAGAAAAAATAGCTCCGCGCCATAGTTTTTCATCACATTCGCGAAACAGGAAAAAGTCTAGCAGCGGTTCAACCGTAAAAGTTTCCTAGAAAAGTAATTTAAAACGTAGTCATTCCACACCGTCCGAATTCTCGAATTTCCCAGTAAACTATACAATATCACAGTGCAGTTTTTGTCCGTCAGTCCGTTCACCACGTTCCTGGGTATCGTCACGTACGGTTTGCAACAATTAAATCTTTCAACTGGCACGCGAGGCACGGACGCGGCTCACCAGCTCACATGATATTGTGTATTGATAGAGCTACTCGCAGATTGGATTTATTGACACTGTCAACTAATTTTGGATGCCACTGAATACTATGATTTACAACAGATGGTAAATGTTTTCAATTTAAACTGTATTGACTCGAAAGTAAATTTGTATGAGCCAACTTTTGTGACAGATTTTACAATAAAATATTGTTATATTTCACACAACAAATTTAGCAAAGCCATCTCCAAAAAAATCTCACCATCTTGAAACTAAGCAAACCTTTGTAGTCGGGAGTCGGATTTTTAAGTATAAGTATAAAATCTTTATAAAATCTTTTATTTTATTCACAAAATAATGGTTTACATTGTGTTAAGTTGCTATACTTATCCTGAGTTAGAGGAGTTCCCTCTTTATTTACGGTGGTCTATAAAATCTAATCAATTAATAACCTATATTTAGGTACAAATAATTTACTTACATGATATAATTATTATAATATCGGATAACTGAGAATACTCATTTTTTTTGTTTGAAAATTTTACCTACTATTACACATATAATAGCACTTGGATACTGTCATACCTTAACTTGACAATGTGATACCAACTGCACAATAATATGAATGACGTTGGTGATAAAAATCTTGGGAAGAAATCATGCACCTTTATAAACTAATCAAGTAATCTTCCAGAATATTCTCTGAAGGCTAGTGTTTCTGATTCAGCACAAAACATCCGTCGAGGTCGGATGACGTACGGTATCAATTGTTCACGAGTCCGATCCTATTCGGGTTGCGGAATGATGAGCAATGTCCCATATAATATTGTTAATGTTACTGAACAGACAAAGGTTCAATATTAATGTAGAGTAATTATGGAATCGGAAACTCTACAGTCCAGATAAATAGAACGTAATCATGATTTCAACAAGCAGCTAATAAATTCTTACTTTATAAGAAATATGAGCATTCATTGAGATTCATTTAAACTTTTAATTGCCTAAAAGTTTTGAAAAATCATTTGTAAGTGAAATTTTCTTTTTAGAATGAGTGCCGTGCCAAACTTTATTTGAACTTATGTGACATATTTAAAAACCTGAAGTATTCATCTTATATATTCTTATATATAACTAGCTGTCCCGACAGACGTCCTGTCAAATTCATTTTTTTTCCTTATGAACCTTCTCCTGATAATTATTATCAGGAGAAGGCCAAGCGCGTGGCTCGACACGCACTTGGCCTACTGGTTTTATCTTTATATATAAAAATGAATCGCTGAATGTGTTGTTGCTAAGCGCAAATCTCGAGAGCAGCTGAACCGATTTTGTTAATTATTTTTTGTTGTATTCGTTATAATTAGGAGAAGGTTCTTATATTTTTTTTTTCTTAGGCCTACTTCTGTCCGGACAGCTAGTTTGTAAATAAATTAAATAATAAGCTTATATTATATTTGAAATCCTCCAGCATGGTAGACATTGTCTCAGTTAAAGAGATCTTCCTAAAGAAAGCCTATTGAATTAGTAAATGAAAAAAAAACACTTATTGATTTAATGAAGTATTATCACAGAGAACAAATAAACAAAACGTAAAAAACAGTCAAACATGAAGTTTACTATGAAAATTACCCCAAAAAAATCTAAGGTCTATTATTGAAAACGAGCATAAAAAAGTTTTGGAAATAAAAATAAGGCATAATAATAAGCACAACCGTCCATAAAACTCAATACTGTACAATATCCGATATTCCGCTGAAAGAAACATAAAACCAAATCATTATTATGTTAATCTACATAATTTTGTTCCTAATCACCTCGTTAAGTAACAGGGCTCGTTAAAAAGAGAATTAAAAAAGGCGTTCAGACGAGGCGAGTACCGATTGGATTTGCGGCGTGCGATTACATTAACAAGTAGTAAGGAACATTTCCGGACGGAACCGGTCTTAACCGGTTTAGTGTGTAGGGCTGTCGCGTGAATTATGTTCGGGCTATCACATAAATGAATTAGCAGATTAAATTATTGTCATACAAAATTCGGTTCGTGGATTTTAAATATTCTTTACCGACGAACATTTAAAACTTGCACCTGATCCTGATAAATCATGTTATTGCTTTGGACGTTTTAATTTAATTTTGCTAAAGCAAATAATGACACATTTTTAACAAAGCAATCTTACTGGTTTTGTGAGATTGGTAGATATTAGGTAAAATATAATAACCGAATCATAACACTGACCAAGAATAAATGTTGCACAACTTATCTTCTCGAAAAGTTTGTAAATTACCTATGAACTACGTGAGCTGAAGTTTTGGCAGCCCTAAAACCGGACGTAGCCGGTTCAAGTCGGTATAGTTTGTTGTAATAGTGTTGTATAGAAGTGGACTTAATCGTGTTCCGCGGTTTCCGAATGTGCTCCCGGAACGTGCCGGCGTGAGGTAGGAAATTAGTTAAGGGTTGGGGTTGCGAATTTTCGGGAATGTTACGTCACAGATCAAGAGAAATAGCCTGCTTAAACCGTTTTAAACCTACGTTTTAAAACGTACTCAAATCATAATAGACATACTCTTATATTTTCTAGGCGTTACTATTCTTGAAAATGTCAAAAAATTCAAAGGCACGACTAGATTAAATTTGGCACGTGTCCACTTTTTGCAGTAGGAAATTAGTGTTCAATACTTGACAGGTTGGGCTACCGCGTTTATGAATGACTGAACTGCCCCCTTACCAGAAGCTCTAAAGTAATATTTAACAGTATTACTCGCGGTGCGAATGTGACAACACCATACGAGTTCGTATAGCGTTTCCAATTTCGCACAGCGAGTAATACTGTTTTGATATTATTTTGGAGCTTGTTATATTCTTACAATATTTTCCTTCACTGCTCTGAGCACGTGTTCTAAGCACTGAGAAAAAGAGATTAAACCAGCTGTTTAAGCTTTTACGGATTTGTGCTTGTAAGCCGGGTGTGCCAAAGTTGCAGCCTCCAACCACGTAGTTTTAATATTAGTTCCGGAAATTATTGGTTACCTACCTGTAATGGAAGCTGCACAGTTATTTATAAAGCTTTTACCTGTACATCATATTAACCAATCATGGTGAAGTTTCAGATATTTTGGTTATATTGATCTCTAGACTTTACATTAGACTCGTAGGTTTTTGTTATATATTTACTTTACTTGATATATAATATTATAAACTAGCTGACCCGTGCCCGCTTCGCTGAGCGACAGACATTTTTAAATGTGATTATTTTGGATAGGTATGGCTATGATACCCATCGCCATTTAAGAATGGCGATGGGTATCCGCGGAATATACGCAAGTTGTCCCGCTGCTGGCCCCGTGAGGATATTCATTGGTAGCCACGATTTTAATATTTCGCAACTTTTATATCAGTACTTATATGACTTTACCATTAAGGAGTAAACCCGATGCAGAGCATGCTGTGCACGGGCACGCTACGCATTTTAGCTGCGTGGGTTCATTTGTTTGACAACGTGAGTCTACATTTCCACTGCTGCACACGCTATACACAAATATTAATCCACAATCACAACTATGTGAAACTGTAGCGCATCATAGTTTTGAATTTTGATTTTGAAACGTTTGCGTGTACCGCGTACATAGCGTGCATGACGTTGACAGCGTTAGCTACCTGAGCATTATATTCGAGCAAGACACGCGTGCCTCAATGACGACAAATAATGCGTAGCGTAGGGTTGCAATGGACACAATTACATACATATTATTTTTAATATAACGCCATGCTCGCTGTGTACGTGGTACACGCAAACGTGATGAACGTATGATTCAAAACTGTGCTGCGCTACAGTCGTACATAGTTGTGAGTTAATATTCCTGTATAGCGTGTGCAGCAGTAGGAATCGTGGACTCACTTTATCAAACAAATGAACCCACGCAGCTAAAATGCATCGCTTGCCGGCGTACAGCATGCTCCGCGGTGGGTTTGCGGCTTAAAGTGAAACTTGTTGCACGTGCGTCGCCTCTCTGTGCGCCGTGGTGGGTTTACGCCTTTACACTAAACACATGTTGAAAGGGCTCGAGTTTCTTAACAGGATGATAGGAATTTCGCGACAGCTTTCATTTTATTTAACTCATCATAACTTCAAAACGAATGGACCGATTTGAACAATTCCAAAAGTGGTTCACTCCTAAATATATAGCATTAATTGCTAATTAGTTAAGTTGGATAAGTAACATCATGATATGGATAGAAACAAAAACGGTTATTATACCTAAACTATATTTAGATATATACCTCCAGACTTTCTTATACGTATTAATGTGGACATTCAATAATGTATCATTATTTGTTTATTTACTATCAATAGTTTTTGCAGCGCACGCGAAATATGCAAAATTTTTGAGTTTATGCATTACAAACATATAACATCATACAACAAAAAATCTAATCTTTCCTCTTTATAATATTAGTATACCAACTAAAATAACCCATAATGGTTCAGCAAGCCAACACAAATATAAAGAATGTTTGCGCCTTATATTATATAGGTAGGTACACATGTGCTGCTATCTGTTGAGTTTTTTATGAAGTAATGTATAATTCGTAATTATTTTCCGTATCCAAAGGGTAAAAACGGGACCCTATTACTAATTATTAAGACTTCTCTGTCTGTCTGTCCGTCTGTCCGTCTGTCCGTCTGTCTGTCACAGGGCTATATCTGATGAACCGTGATAGCTAGACAGTTGAAATTTTCATAAATGATGTATTTCTGTTGCCGCTATAACAACAAATACTAAAAACAGAATAAAATAAATATTTAAGTGGGGCTCCCATACAACAAACGTGTTTTTTTGCCGTTTTTTATAGATAATGGTACGGAACCCTTCAAGTCCAAGTCCTACTCGCACTTGGCCGGTTTTATTTTATTCCTTCTTTCGTATGTCGACAGCAATTGCTCATCATGTTGACCAACTTTGCCTAAAGCAGTATATTCATATCTCATATAGATTACCCAAACCCAGACCGCTATAGTTCCACATCTGGTATTCCGATCTTCCAAAATTATAGTCTATAAGTTGCCTAGGACTAATAGCTATATAAAAAAAAAAGTTTCATCTAAATCCGTTCAGTAGTTTTTGCGTGAAAGCCTGACAACAGACAGACAGACAGACAAAAATTTCAAAATGTTTTTTTTTGGCTTGTGTTACTTGTATGAAGACCCCTAGGAGTATTTTTTTTCGTTTTTATTCAATGTACAGAATTGAACTCTTCTACAGCTTTATTATATGTATAGATATAGATATGTATAGATAAGCTCAGTTTATATCTTAAAAAAAAAACAAATAATTTTATCTTGCCCTTGAGAACCAATGGTAGGTTTATAGAGTATCCATAGCTTATATTGTAAATCAGAAAGTTAATGTTTGGGTGTTTGTGGTTGAATTGCGTTGTAACTGCTGGACCGATTGGGATGCAAGCTTGATATAAATATAGCTCGTAAGCTGAAAATAGTATTGCGTTCCTTTAAGTCATGTCTGGAAGGTAGTCGTTCTTATTCTTGTACCATCAAATTTTCCTACCACAACTAACAAAATGTATACTCTGGTATCTCCTAAGTTAGTTATCGATTATCTCGGTTACGTCCCTGACTGCATAATACATCGTATACAAGATATATCGCAGTATGATCCGACGTCCGACTAAGATGCAATTGTTCCGCTTGGCGGACCAACTAACTGAGTTGCCTTTCATTACTGACCAGTGGTGAAATCTGAAAATTGCAGAGCGGGATCTATTTCGCTCGGGATTTGCGGAATTTATTTTTAGAAATTAATTTAATTTATTGGTACCTGACCTGGTACCTGGAAGAGATAGCGTTACGCTTTTAGCGATAAGCCCGCCTATTGATTACCAGTTTTTGTATCCTCTTCTTTACTATTGTGAACAATAAAGTTATAGGTACTTAATCTATTTCATCTATGTACCTAAGTATATATTTTTATTTATTTTGGGTCTTGTTATTTGAGGTCAATGAACATGTTTTTCAAAAAAAAAAATACAGATTTTTTAAGTTAATCTTTAATTTATGATATTAAACTATTCTAAAAAATTGTATGCGTATATCTCGTACTCTACACTGTGAAGGAAAGCATCGTGAGGAAAAGGAAACATGTAAGTATTCTTATGAGCAGTGATGGGCTTGCATCCTCAAGGATCTGAGCGCCAGATGATCTGAGAGGATATCTACCGTACTTGGGGATTACAGTGGTGATCCTAATAAATAACAAACAAAATAAAAAATCAAGCTAATTTTGATTTAGTGGATAATACCTCTATTTACAATTTTTAGTGCGTCGTGTGTTTGTCTTAAAACCATGTTTTTTTTTATTTCAATGAATTTAAGGTATTATTTCTTACCTATTTTATGTTTCCTTTAAAAACATGAGTCTCATTCTAAACCTATTCAATTCACCGTCGCAAAGCCAAACTACGCTACTCACAAAAGCACACTTCATAAAATTAGCTTTCGAGTCGGTGTAAAACGAGTCAATCCGCCCAAGATTAAAAGTGTAACCGGAAACGCAACGCAAACACTGAAATGCCATTAAGCCACCCAACACTCGACGTTAACTTTTAATTTCACCGGAATAATACACCGGCTTGGAATGGAATAGCTGGATCACTTCGTAAAAGTCGTACTTGACGTGCTTGCACTCAACGCTATAAGTCTGTTCAGCCTCGCTTTACTCAGTCACCACTTTCATTCCAAGAATAATTACGTTTTAGAAACTGAAAACAAAACCGATAAAAATGTTTTAACCGATCGAAAAGTCAAGAGAACATAATATATTCGTTTTTATAGTTTTATGAAGGAACTTTTTAGTCCTACATAAATACAATTAAAATGGGACCAATTTGGGACTATTATCTACACAATATCAAAACATCTAAATCAGATTACTAGGTAAATAAATATGCTCGATCATACGTGAAATAGAAAAAAAATCTTGTCGGTTGAAAAGTCGAGAGTGAATGATTGAAAGGCGTCCACATTTTCAATTAAAGGGGCTCTGGGCGTCCAGTCTCCAATTGATTTTTAAATAATATATATCTTTTAATTTAATCTATTTATGCAGAAAATAAGACCCATTTAAAATACTTAATATCGCAGAAAATAAAATATTGTAGTACATAACATGTCAGAAAAATAATCTGTCAAAAAAAATTGTTTCATATCGCATAGTCTTGTCACAATCATAAAAAACAGTGCTTGGCGAGCAATTGGGAGCCACTGTCGTTCAGAGCCCCGTTAAGAATACAATAACATAAATTCTTGGTCAATAAGAAATATTATAACCAATCGAACCTGTATCCTACAGCGAAGAAGGCAACGCTAATACCAACTGAGCAGTGAGGCCAGTGAATAAATAATGTATTAATTGTCTTTAGCGTTACATATATACGTGTTGTGTTTTTACCTAGATTATTAAATACATTGAGTATGAACCGTTGCAGTAATCGTGTCTATTTTGACCGCAATTTATATAAAAATTACTTGAAAGACTAAGTTAGAAAAAAAATTGAATCCTGACTATAATCGCCAAGTACGGTAGACATTTTCTCAGATCTTTCTCGTGCTTAGGTTTTTGAAGATGTTTGAAAGGAATAAGGCACGTCCAAACATTATTTACCTGCACACATATTGCACTGGTTAGCATTCCATACGTGACAGGTTGTAAACCCATTGCCGCCTATAAGAATACTTACTGGTTACTTTTAAACTGAGCCAGAGGACAATAATATAGGCTGTGAAAATACTTCTCGGCTTAAAATCTTCTGATTTTAGAAGTGAGAATAGAAGCTCGGGCTTTCATTAATTTTGACAGAGTTTGCAGGTAATAATATAATTTTAGCGTTATTATTCGAGTGCTTATTTAAATGGAGGCTTGTTTCTGCGAATAGCGCTGCTTGAATATCATATAATTTCTAAAATATATTTATAACAAGTAGAAAAAAATAAATATTATTAAAAAAGACAATGTTTACTTAAAATAATACTTAACTGGTTGTGGCAAAGATAAGACTCTGAATGATCAAATATTCAAGCTGTATGCACGAAAAAAGTAATGTGTGGATTTTGTTTCAAGTGGATTGTGATTTTGAGTGCTTTTTGTTTCAAGTTTTTTATTATTATTATTTTTGTTTTATTTAAAAAGAAGTTACGCCTGTATCAGAAAAGATAAGGAAGTCTGATTAATCACACATATGTTTGTCCTAAAATCGACCTACAGTAAATCCTAAACCTACAGCGTAGAAGGCAGAGCTACTACGAACGGAGTTACGAGCTCAGTCAAAACGGTAATTCATATTTAAATTCAGAACTGATAATATAATTTAATAATCCTGATTATGTTCTAAGAATAGGATTTGTCACTCTTAATACAAACATACCACGTGATTTGATCGAAAATAAACAAAATAAATAAACTCTCTATTCCAATAGAACGTCGTGATGTAAGCCAAATCTGAAGCATAAGGGCCATAAGGGCATTTCTTTGTTCAAATATAATAATAGAATGACTCACATTATAGTTCGGAAGACAGAACTGGTTTTATTTACATATTTCACGTAGTTCCTACGATGTTTCAAAGTGATACTTGTAGTTTTATTGAAATAAATATCTTTCAAACTATCGTGATTAGTAGACATAACTTGTCTACTAATCACGATAGTTACGACCATGATTATTGTAACATAGCCGAAACGTCGGGAAAGTAAATTAAAGGTAATTACGTGATAAAGACCCGTGTCAAAATCTATAGTTAAATAAATATCTATTGACATTGTCTTTGATATCAGAAGAGGAGATTTTTTAGGTTAAAGCTTTAGAGTATCTTAACATGGCTAAAAAGCTTTACTGGTAATAATATTTCTACATTGAATTATTTACGTGTCATAAGTATTTTACTTTGTATTTAGTTGCAAATCATATCATTTTGGAAACATAAATGTATGAGAATCACATTTAGCTCCCGCTCTAATAACAGAATGACTCGCATTATTCGCGAATGAGATGTGAAGTGAACGCGAAGTGAACGCAATCTCATTCGGAATAGTGCTTTTAGGTCGCAGTGATGGTAACTACGATATTTTTTTTTATCGATAGTTTGAGATTATAGTGTATTGGTTAAACATCGTAAACACGCGACTAAGGCAGATCCACTACGTCGTTCTTGTAGACAAGACCTGACTCTGCTCAAAAGATGTCACCAAATATGTCTAGTACCTACCTACCTGGTACTAAATCCGTCCCGTAAATGTGAGTGATGGCCAATTTTGTCATTGTTATAGGATTTCCAAATAGTTTTTTTTTGTTCTTTTGCTCGGATGCAAAAACAGTCAAAAACTAAACATTCAAGGTAAAGCAATTTGGTTTTCACTAAAGGCATTTATAAGGGTATGTGGAAGTAACTTACATGAAAGTTTTCGGAAGCAGTCTTATTTTAAATTTATAGATGTGTAGTTTACTTATATAATTAGTCTTTTATATTTGTGGTTTGAAGTAAGTAGGAGTGATTCAGTCACATTATTGGTAATGCATTGGTAAACTAGGTAATTTTTTCAGCACGTCTAAACCTAAAACTTCCTCTCTATATAATTTATCCAAAACCGACCAATAAAAAATGATTCGATTTAAAATTGCAATTACTCGTATTCGAATCCACATATCACATCGCATTGCTCTCATAAATTCTGACGTCAATTTGAAATATCGACTCTACCTCAATCGATATCGAATCGAATCACGTCACTAAAAGATTGGTCTCGAGCGCCAAGTGATACATTATGGGGATAAAAATATTTCACTCTACCTGTTGCGTGATGTGAGCAAGTGTAAGGTTTAGTGTGGAGACACACCAGGAGAAAAAAATGTGGCAAAAAATAACTTGAGATGTATTCAGTTTAAAAAGGTAATTTCCATAACCCTTTACTGACTTTAGCCTAACAAAAACTATTCCGGTATTGTGTTTCTGTCTGTATTAATTATTCTTTTAATTACAGGCGGTCAGAAAAGATGAAATCTGATTTATCACACAAATGTTTGTCCTAGAATCGAACATATTCTCTTCGCAACATGCTGTGCCGACTCCACATTAAGCGGGAAAAGGAAAAGAAAATGACGATTAAAGTACAAAACACTGGCCTGAAAATAATGTACTTACTGCATTTGTACAATATGTCAATAATGTTTTAAATATTTTATGCACAAAACTTGATATTTAGACTGATGTGTCACTGCACTGTGGTTTTTCGACCGAATAGCCTATCTCGATCGATTCCGTTCAAACGAAGCGAACGAGATTTTATCGGAGTAATGGTTAGCCAACAAGCGGCAGGTTGAGAGGTGTTGATTTATAACATTGTGTGAATATTGTTTTGAATCGACCTTGCATTTTCTGTTCCATGTTTCTTTATTTTATTCATCACTAGCGACCCGCCCCGGCTTCGCACGGGTAGCATGTTATTATACATATAAACCTTCCTCCTGATCACTCTATCTATTAAAAAAAACCGCATCAAAATCCGTTGTGTAGTTTTAAAGATATAAGCAAACATACATACATACATACAGACGCGGGAAGCGGAAAGCGACTTTGTTTTATACTATGTAGTGATTTATACGTTTTTTTCTAGAATACCACCGAGTTAAAAGTTCTGTTATGGATCTTATGATGTAAACAAAAACCAGGTGCGTTGTGTAGTTGTTCACGACATCCTTGTATGAGGTAGGATTATGAATGTGACTGTTGGATGTTTATTTTTGATTAAAATAATACAAGTCCGATATAAGTGTGCAAGAGTAATATGTAACAACATTCCTGAAAATACGGAGCTCATTGCGTTGAAGTGCCTTGCAGTAGTTTCCTAAAAACAAATCAAAACACTAACAATACCCACCGAGTTCTCTTGTTGATTTTTCCCAAACCTAGACCAACTTAATTTTCTTAAACGTGGACTTTTCATCTGGATTTATTTTTGAAGTGCACTTACCTGAAACAAAATAAATAAAAATTCAATGAGTTGCACAATTTTTACGCTATAATTATATCAAATACTAGTGAAGTTTTTTTCAAACAGACTTAAACCCCCCTTTAGGGATTGTATTTCAGGAATTGCTTTCTTAGTGCACCACACACCAAAAAAGGCTAGGCTAGTTTTGGCTGTGCATGGATAGATCTGCAAGTCAATAACGCAGGAGAATTATATATTAAGGTGTTAAAAATGTATAACTTTGTTTTATAGCCTAAATATTACAACAGTATAACTAAGTAAAAAATAGGGGCAAAAACAGATTTTATTTTATTATTATAGCAATGTAGACAGAGAAGATACAATAAAATGAAATTATTTTTCAAACTATCGTGATTAGTACACATATTATACTATATACACGTATACATATATACACGGGTCTTTATCACGTAATTATTTATAAAGAAAGAAGACGTAAGAAGTGAGGGTAGTTTCTTCAACTGCCTCCGCTTCTCGACGGTAGCTCTGAACACTCCAGTCTGCCCGCGACCAAAGCTATTGTAACATAGCCGAAACGTCGGGAAAATAAAGTTAGTCCGGTGTATATAGTCGAAGATGAAATAAAGATAATATGCAACCCAAAGCAAACGATAAGTAAACATAGTTTATCATTCATCAGACCAGAGTAGGTACAAGTTATTCCACCCGTCACCTCCTGTTTACACAGCCATAAGTTACAGGGTGCTTCCGACGCAACTTCGCCTGCTCTTTTGCATCCTTCCTTATTGCATAAAATAAATTAACATCCTGTAGCAGGTATTCCAATGAACAAACTTGTGAGCATTTATTACAGACAGTGGGAGCAACTGTGAAACAATTACTGATTATTTTTAGTATCCTTGTTAGTTTTCGAATGGTATTGTGTTTGATTCTGCAAAGTACTCACACCGGTCATAAATTTATTTCACTTTTTTAGAGACCGGGGACAGCGGGAAGAATTTTTAATTGAAATAAAAACTAGCCAAGTGTGGCTCGGATTCTATAAAAATCACGTTTGCTGTATGGGAACCCCACTTAAATTTTAATTTTATTCAGTTTTTAGTATTTGTTGTTATAGCAGCAACAGAAATACATAATCTGTGAAAATTTCAACTGTCTAGCTATCACGGTTCATGAGATACAGCCTTGTGACAGACAGACGGACGGACAGCAAATTCTTAGTAATAAGGTCCCGTTTTTACCCTTTGGGTACGAAACCCTAAAAATGAATTCCCGCTGCCTCGTTGACGAGGACACGGTCAACGGGGACAACGAAACTACACCTTAAAAATAGCAAGAGTTCAGTTTTTTGTAGATTTATCCGTAAAAGGTTGTAGATGTAGAGGTACTCGTAGCACTAGTTTTTGATGTGTATAACGATTATAAGTCTGTAGTAAAGCTCAAATATGAATTATTCTATAAACAAAATACACGTTGAGACGTAGCTTCATTTTTGTTATATACTCGTAGGTGCATGATAGTCTTTTAAAAATTATAATCAAGGACGAATAATATTCATTATAAATTGAGAATAAATTTGTGACTGATAGTGACATAATTCATGAGTATCATCAAAACTATTATCATTCACAGCCCGACTTTATTAGACTTGAGCCTCATAAAGACAGAAGAGAGTTCCTTTCTTTTTAATATGATTCGATTAGAAAAATAACGAATGCTAAGGGTACGACAACGTGAAAAGCGATACAATTACAATGTGCTTTCGCGGTAGCTGAGAAGCCGACCTCGGCGTAGACTAGCAAATGGCCGCGTTTCTCGTTTTCTATCGTATCCATCTACTTGTATTGGTAAAGGTGTTGGTTTTAACTTTTATTTTTTTAAGGAATTTAGAGAGAGAAATCTTCTCACACTATTTTGGCAGTTTATATTTTTTGTATTAGGAATAGAAACGAAAACTTTTTATCTATAACAATCATAAACTAAAAACCGAAATATATTCGAGCCGAGCCTCTGCATAAAAATAAAGCCTACCTGATAGGTATATCGTAGCAAGCTCGATATTCTAAAATAACCAGACAAAACCAGTACTTTATCGAACTTTCCAGCAAAATTTTCTTTTTCCACTTTGACCTTTACAAACAAACCGCTACAAGTTCGTCGGCAAAAATAAGCAGGAATCACCATTTGCAATTCGACAATCGATTCGTGTCAAAGCCGGGTGTGGCAGGTGAAATCGGAATGTACGCTGCAGGCTCCCGTAATCCTATCGCGTGGCCCGGACGCCGCAAACATTAAAAAAAAACCAAAATGACATTTCCAATTTTCTACTGTTGCTCCCGGCCAAATTCATTTTATTTCGTAGGCTCGGATTTCGCCCGTCACCCCAATCGGTACCTAGGCAATATTTCATCCCCATCAAAGGAATTCACGCCACGCGACTTTATTAACGAATAATTTGAACTTCCGACGTAAAAAAGGAATTTTCTTAAGAAAATTAAAGAATTTGCCGCCTGCTTTTTGATTTCCTTTTTACAGCAAAATAAAAAGTAAATGAGTTGGAGTGCGACGCGAGTACGCACTTTTCTAATGGTTTAGAAATTTCAATATTTTCTTCGCTCTCCAGTCTGATACGATACGGATGTTGCCAGTGAAGTTTATTAAAAATGTATTAGGCCAGTAAAGCTTAACAGGATGTTTATGAAATATCTTTCAAAAAAACAAGAACAGAGATCAAATTAAGATATAAACAGATGAATAAAAGATTTTATAGAAATGTTTTAAACTCTTAGTAAATTAATAAAAAAAAGTATTGGTAGACATTTTACCTTAAACTAATCAAATTTTGTAGGTAATATGACACTAGGTAACTGATAGAATGCTGATAAAACTTTTTTTTTGTAAATATATACTTATAATGTGAACTCGAATGACTTAAATTCAAAAGCTGCAGTTTTAAATTACGCATTTCACTCATCATCAACAACACCTGCTCTGAAATATCGAGCCAGACTAAAGATTCAAATGAGCTTATGATACGAAATAATGCTGAAAAATGTTGGAGTATCAGCGTAAATCATCCGTAACAAAGGGAGGCTCCGATTGCAGAAACTACGAGCAGAATGTAGAAAAGATGGACAGAATAATCAGAGTGATAAATGCATCAACTGATTTTCACTTAGATGCGTCACTGAAATTATAAACATTTATTATTTTTATATTGTTACTAGTTGTCCCGAAAGGCTTTTTCTTGACAAATTTTAGTTATCTCATACTTATAAAAAAAAATACTTAAATTTTTAACCGAATTTTACATTTTCCAGGCAAGTTATCCCACTTTTTTTTATTTTTTAAGGCAGCTAATCATTTTTTGAATTTTAGCGAGACCAACAGCAATTCATTTTTATTTATATGAGAAGAAAAGATGTAATACAACCTAACAAAAAATCTAGTTAGAGTTTATGATATTTTATTAGTAAAAATTGTGTTGAAAATATAAAATGAAACAATAAAAAAATACAAATTAAATATAGTATTGAGATAATGCACTATGTTATGAATCTCATTAAACTCGTATCATAAACCGACACAAAATACATTTTTTTTTATTTATTTATTTCAGTGAACATAAGTACATGTGAATAAAAACTATGAACACTGGAAAATGCATTAGTATTAAAACTGTGTCGCGCTTTCCAGTGCCCGTCCTTAGGACTAGTTGAAGAACCAGACGTTCCTGATAATATAACGATGAAACTATTTAACTTTTATCTTTAATATAATTATATTTTATGGTCCTATCCATTGGTGTAAAATACTAGTGAAATAATACGAGTATATCGATTTATATTATTCAGAACATAGAATACCTAGTTGTAAAAATAAATAGGAACACAACTGTAATCCCCAAGTACAGTAGATATCATTTCAAATCTCCAGGTGCTCAGATCATCGAAGATGTCTTAGTATTTAACACCTAGAAGTGTATAACTATAAATTTTTACACTGGTGTTTATCACGTAATTACCTTTAATTTAATATCCCGACGTTGTAAAACCCGTGTAAAAATCTAAAGTTATGTCTACTTATCACGATACCTAGAAGGGTAGATCAGTCTACTGTTCTTTAAGTTTTTGTTTTTTTTGAATAAAGTTATTATTATTATTCTTATATTCAAAACGTCTATCTGAAAATGATAGATGAAAGAAAAATTACAGCGCATAGAGCTTATCGATTATTCGGAACAAAACAGTGAAGTTGTTTGCGCTCAAACTGCACACCTCCGAACAATCGAGGCAAACAAGTTTTACTACGTCATTCTCGTTTGCGTCTGCCGAAAACGAATGACGAATCTTGTCGCGGGCTTCATGTAAAATTCATGTCGATTCCGCCTCGCCCCGCGGCGAGAATTCCCTATAAAATTACTCCACGTCTAATCATGTTACGCGACTGGAAACTGAATCAGTTGGAATATTTCTAAATGCTACATTTTTCAGGTTATAATAAGAATAGCGAACAATAACAATGTGCATAACATACCTGATAGTTTTATGTGTTGATTGATTTATTATTTTAAGAGAACAGAGTTTATCTAAATCTACATCTAAAGGTATAATTGGTAGTGTGTTAAATATTTATCTAAGTAAGTTAAATGCATAAAAATAATAATTTGAAATCTGTGCCATTACATATTGGGTATTTTTTTGGTTCGTGCAAACTAACGACATAATATTATGGATCTATGTAGAAACAAATTAGCCAAGTTGCACTTGGCTAATTTGCCTTCTGTCCTTCTGACTTATGTTATTACGTAATTAGCTAACCTTTACGTAATAACTTAAGACAGAAGGACCCTTAAAGTAGGGACTGGATAAATTAACCGACTTGGTATTACATGGATCTCACAACTTTTTACGGTAGAAGAACTGAGTTGCGTTGCGAGACTTGGCTTTTTTTTACAAGTTATGTTTTTGATGGCATTGTATTATACAATTTCTGTTCATAATAATATGTGAGTGAAAAACATATTGACCCATACCTTTATTTCAAGCATAAGCTTGGACTGAAAATATCTCCAATGGCACCTTTCATTCGCCCGTATTACAATAAACAATAGCTCTACCAATCCGATTACGTAAAAGCCTTGAACAATAGGTACGTGGACGGACAATTCTGGTATTTTTGCAGTTTTATTTTGAAAATTTTCATTATCTGGGTTTATAAATAAATAATAAATAATAAATAAATGCAATGTTCATGGGGATAAAATAAAATATAGCATATGTTACTCGCTGATAATGTAGCTATTAATAAACGAAAGATTTCTTAAAATTGGTTCAGTTGTTTTTTGATTTATCCGGTACAGTCAAAAATTGAAAACTACCAATTTACCCCCTACTGCGTAGTGTTCTCTCATCATTGTCATGATCATCAGTCAAGTAATTTGAGTAAGCAACCAAACAAGTTTGTACGTCTAATGCCGGGGTCCCACGGCCCGCGTTTTCACGCGCCAGACCGCGCCAAATCGGACGGACGCGCCGTGGGAACGATGCATCCGTGGAGGCCCGTGCTCGGAACGCTCTGTACGCGACGCGCCGGACGCACACAGGCGGAGCGTCATCCGGCGCGGCCCGTCATTTTACGCGCCGTGGGACCCCGGCTTTATACGTTCGAGCGTCAAAAGAGACCTGCGGCAGTTATAACTATAATTGTCTGCCTACGTAAGTACGTAGTACTACCTACTTGCATAAGTAGGTATGTTGGTGAGTTTATTTTGTATTCGAGTTGCTCTCAATTCACGGCAACAATAATTCACTTTGTGAAAGACATTTCAGAATAATATTAATGGAAAAAAAAATGAAATATGATCACGACATCCTCAAGTACGAGTACCTACGGTAGTCATACTACGGTAGACTCCGATCTACAGGCGCTCAGATCTGTAAAGATATTTCAAGGGGGTAGTTAGCGACACGTTCATACATTATATTTGGCACATGCCCACATTTTTCAGTAGTTAGCGTTCCATACGTGACAGGTTGCAAGTCCACCGCCGCTTACATACTAACTTGGTTGAGCTACAACAATAGATATACAATAGCTACAATAGAGTACAAATTATGTGAATAGAGCTTAATTATTGGTAGGTACGAGTAGGTATTATTAATACCCTTATGGTGTGCAATGAAAAGATAAATAAACCCTGGCATTCAATTAATTTCAATCAATATTTGCTAGCTTATTTAGCCAGTTAGTGGCATTTCAACCATTCATCGCAATAGTTACAATCAAAAAATCGACTAAGTGCGAGTCGGACTCGCGCACGAAGGATTCCGTGACATGATCTATAAAAACGGTGGGGAAAATCACGTTTGATGTATGGGAACCCCACTTACATATTTATTTTCGGTTGTTATAGCGGCAACAGAAATACATCATCTCTTAAAATTTCAACTGTCTGGCTTTTACGGTTAATGAGATACAGCCTTGTGAGGACAGACAGACAGATGGACAGCGAAGTCATAGTAATAGGGTCCCGTTTTTACCCTTTGGGTACGGAATCCTGAAAATATAATATAACCGGAGATTTTGTTGGTCCGACGAACCGCAAAGCAACACCGATCCAATTATCAACACCCGACACGTGTGGAAACTCCATTAATCGAAATAATGTTGGCTGTTATAAAACAAAAACGACATGAGAATCGGACCGGCCGCCTTTTTGTTAGTTACTAACGAGCAACAATGTTTTGGTAAACACCCTTATGTGTACAGGGGCGTGAGGTTTTTAGGAAATCATTTCTTTGACAATCGCTAGAGTGACAAAAACAATTTATTGTTTGACGCGGTCTTACCTTGTTTCACGGAGTACAAAAGGGCTTATATCACCTTCATAAATAAATAAATTGAGTTAAATATATTTATGTATATACCTTTATTTACAGAAATCAATTACATCTAATGCTCTGACCATGAGCATTTTGGTAATAAATAACAGTATTTTTTATAAGCTTTACTTTCAAATGTTCCAACCATTTATTTATAAAAAAATAATTGTGTTCTCAGCATAATAAAAATGATATTGGTCAAAACATGAAAATGATATAGAATATATTTATAACAGAATATACATTTAAAGTTTTGAGCTGCTCTCTATAGGAATGTTTTCAATGGGACTTACTTAAACAATAGGAATTTTACAATGAACGTTGTTACCAATATTCCGTTCGGTGGGACATTCTAGCGTTATGTTTTAGTGTATTGGTTTGTATTGCAATAATTGTTAGGTTTTCAATTTCCATTTCCATTATTTGAAGAAATATTACTTTATGCATTCACAGTGTTTGAATTTTTTAGGACAACTATTTCGAGCACTATGATAGGTCGGTCTATTCACGGTCGGCTCCGCTCCACTCCGCCCAGTTCCGCGTCAATTGAAACGCACCATCTATGTTAAATCGCATATTTTCTTTCCATTATCGTCAGCCCGTAGAATGAAAGTAAGAAGTAGTAGATTTCTGATGATTTTCTGATTTTTCTTTTAGTGAGATTCTAAAAGAAAAAAAAATAACAGCCACTTGCCTCCAGCCTCTTTATTATACTGGACTTACTATACTTTGTACTTCTTCTTGCTCATCTCTCTTCTTCAGAGATTGATTGAAATGATATTTTTGTAGAATTTCGCATCCTCCACTCCATCTTCCGTGGCGATAACGAGGCCTCTTGTGCAGGTGGTAGGACACAGGGGACTTTGCAATGTAAATCCTAATACTAATACTATTCTCATATCCTAATAATATTATAAATGTGAAAGTTTGTGAGTTTGTATGTATGTTTGTTCCTCAATCAGGCCTAAACGACAAAACGAATAAGGTTAAAATTTACTGTAGATGTAGGTATAATGCCCGAATAAAACATAGATGGGCTTGTAACCTGTCACGTATGGAATGCTAACTACTGCAAAATATGGGCATGTACCAAATATAATATTTGGACGTGCCTCTGACTACGCCCGCTAGACATCTTCAAAGGATCTAAGCGTCTGGAGATCTGAGAGGATGTCTACCATACTTGGGGATTACAGTCGTGATCCTATTTATTTATTTTTTTATACATAGACTACTTTAAAATATGAAAAACGTCCTCAAAATGATAATAAAACGCAAAAGGGATGATTTTAGTATAGATAGCGCTGGTGTGCAAAACATCTAACATATGTGTTGACATCAGTAGTCATAGCCACGTGTGTTACTCTATGCGATTATTTAAATTAAGACAGGACAACGTCAGTCGCGGGTTTGCTAGTAACCTTAAATATAGCAAGGTAGGATGATCAATATAGTGTCTTCAAACGCTTGGACTTAGTACTATACGTTACTTTGTAGCAAGGTTGCTACCAGCCACCGTCGCTGCCTAGTCTGGCAAATTAACCGGCGAGGTGAGGTGAAGCGGCATAGCAATTGGATTTGCGTCTACGGACTTACAATTTAGGATGCGATGGTATGTTGACGTAATGTTTTAATTTTTGAACTGAATTTATGTTTGAATCACGAGTAACTATGTTTACACATGTATTTTTATATTGTGTCATGAGTTTTTATCTAAAAATTTATAAAGATTGTCATTGTTATAAAGATTTCATACTACACTGATACATGCATAACTTTTATTGAGAGTAACATTCCTATGAACCAACTGGTTGAAAACCCCACGACTTCGTTGACCTGAAGTTATTTTAAGACATTTCAACCCTTGTTGCACCCCTTGTTGTCAAGTTTCTAGGGCGAGTGGTTTAGGCTAGTCAGTCAAGAGTTTTATATAATTAGACAAGGCCTAAAAATCCTGAAACTTCATGAAGCTCCACCCTGTATTGAGCAGTAAGCCCATAACGTCAGCGCCTCAGCTAAGCCGTACCACACGTCCTATAGATCTCAATAATTGCGCTCTAATTGATTTGCTTTGTATATGGATTACCAATTAATTAGCGCGTAGTGTCCGACAAGCGTTACGGTCTGGCATAGATGATAGAATGTTCAGAAACTGCTCAATTCTCTAAAGTAATCCATTTATATTATGCAGAAAATGTTAGCGGTGACGGGCTTGAACCTGTCACGTTTGGAATGCTATCTACTACAAATTATGAGCATGTGCCAAATGTAATGTTTGGACTTGCCTCTGACCATACTCTATAGACATTAAAGATCTGAGCACCTGAAGATCTAAGAGGATGTCTACCGTACTTGGGGATAACAGTTATAATCCTCCTATTCTGTTTTATTTCATTTTCACATTTTTATATGCAGGTTCAAAATTGTCCCGTAAAAGTAATTTCGTCTGAGTTAGTGAACCTAAGAGTTGATCAGACGGAGTTTCAGGCCACCCAAAGGCTCCTGTCATGGCTTAACTACTTTTTAAATCTGGGACCTACACCTACGTATCTGAATTACTCCGTGATTTCACTTTAGCCTCAAAAGCCTTCGAAGTAAACTGTATTTTTCATGATCTACTTTGAACTTACAATTGCTGAAGGCAAAAACAGGTAAGTACCATTTTAACCTAGCTAGATACTCTTGATATCAATATAGAAAGTGTTGGATCATTTATCACCAGACATTTCTTCGCTTAAACATAATATGAAAACTTTATACTTACGCACATACGAGTATGACCATGGTGGAATGATTATTAAAACAGTTTGACTTTTCATCGGTCTCAAGTGTGTAATAATTTGCTCGAAAACCTTGCTCGCACGATGCCTGAAATATGATTGATTGCATGGTCAACCACGGTCACTCAAGTAACTTGAATAATGGTTGCAAATATATTAGAATCACTCAATTTCATCAGTCAATCAATCACCACATTACACGATAAGCTCGCCGTCAGTCATAGTACAAATACAACGTCTGATTGATTCTGTTTCCTAACTATACGATCAGTTGAATGAGAATAATCATTTTTATATCTTATTTAATATCTATAATAACGATAATGAATAAAAAACTCATGAAATGTAATTCACATATTTTTGATAAAGATTTCAGGAGAACGCATATAAAATTACCCAATTGTTCCACTTTATGGCCGTCTGTTTGTATGGCTGCGATTTACCCAAAAGCTTAACATTCAAGAAAGTATTTATTAACTATAGAATTTTACACGAGTCTTTATCAAGTAATTACCTTTAATTTATTTTACTGACATGGTCATGGGCTATTGTAACGTAGCCGAAACGTCGGGAAAATATTGTCTTGTTATTGTCTATATCATCTAACAACAAATTATGAAAGAAAATGTAGTAGTTCCACGCGAATGAAGTGCCCCGTCACAAATTTCAAAATCAAATTCAAAAATCATTTATTTCAATAAAATCACAAGGATCACTTTGAAACGTCTTAGGAACTAGGTGAAGCTACGCCGATTCCACGCGACCAAGCCTAGAAGAATCAGGCAACAAACACGGCTTAGGGTCTACCTTTTTTTTAATGATCCTATGTAGAGCTCCAGTGTGATGCCAATCGAACAAGGTGAAGGCTCAAACAAGATAGATAGATAGATAGATAATACTTTATTGTACACCAGAAATAAAGAAGCAAAACATTAAATAAACAATATTTTAGAATTACGCTACACTTGATTTAGAAATAAAACTTAAAGGTAAAATAACTATTTGCTTAAAAATAATTAAAGTAGACAATAACATTTGTATTTGTATCACAAAATAAAATAGTGCAGATTAAGTAAATTAATATTTAGCTGTCGAGTGGCAGAGCGACATCAGGCCACGAGGATTTATCATTTATATAATCATCTACAGTATAATACGCTTTGTTTATAAGATTATTCTTTATGTAGGCTTTAAATCTTCTAACGGGAAGTTTTGTTGCGTTTTCTGGCAGTTTATTATAGAATCGTATACAATTCCCCATAAACGACCCCTTCACTTTTTCTAATCTAAATTTGGGTATGTACAATTTGTTCTTATTTCTTGTGTTAATACTATGTACATCACTTTTTTTCTTAAAGAAAGCCATATTCTTATGAGTATACAATAAGTTTTCATATATATATTGTGACCTTACAGTGAGAATGTTAATTTCTTTAAATTTTTGTCTCAAGGAGTCCCGGGACTTAATTTTATAAATGGCACGTACTGCCCGTTTTTGTAAAACAAAAATAACTTGAATGTCTGCCGCCTTCCCCCAGAGAAGAATCCCATACGACATTACACTATGGAAGTAACTAAAATAAACTAGCCTAGCTGTAGCTTCATCAGCCAGCCGCCTAATCGTGCGGACTGCACACGTGTGCGACTTCATATACTACAGGGTGAAATCGTAAACACACGTCAAATTGATATGGGTGGTTCAGTATACGTAATAGTTTGGTTTCATGAAAAAATAATACACATTAAAAAAAAAAAAACAACAACTGCAAAGGCATCTTATTACACTCGCAAAGTTTTGTGTACTTAGTTCAACTAAATTAACTTGATACTTTAAATGTTTTTTATCCGAATATTATTTTTTAAATATTTTAACAAAAAAAAACACTGATATTATGAACTTATCTGAATACATTGACTTTGTCTGCATCGTTTAAATTGATTACATCAGTTGTTGTTTTTTTTTAAATGTGTATTATTTTTTCATGAAACCAAACTATTACGTATACTGAACCACCCATATCAATTTGACGTGTGTTTACGATTTCACCCTGTATACTCTCAAGTTGTATGTATGGGAAGTAAAGCCGAACGAAATGAACAGAATAAATAATTGTTACCACGAAGCGCTATGATATAAGCCATGGATAACCTAGGGGACAAGGAGCAACATGTTCCGCAACATGCCACTCAACAACTATACTACTCAAAACAAAATAACCACCTGGAATATTGACGAAAAAAAAAACGTGAAATATAAAATCAAAACGTGAAAGTCTCAGGGACAATGTTGTGAAACTTTTTACAGGCCACACTTCTTAGTGTTTATAGAAATGTCGCCCGAAGAGGTGTCCCGCATCACATACAATGTTGCAGGACACTGTGCAACGTTACAGCGTTACGTAGATTGAGCGTTGTGCGTGAGTCACAATATCTCTAGTAACCGTGGCTTTTACGACGAAGCCTAGTCTACCATCATACGGAAACAAATGACAACACACGAAACGAACGTGTGACACCCCTGAACCTACCTACCTGAACTGACCCGAACTGAGAATTGGCCATATTTTAATTTGGAACCGGCATAGAATCTGGCCTTTTATATGAAAATGTAATGTTGATGACTGACTTGCCTCAATTACATACCTACTACGTTTCTTGTGTGCTCTACCGTCAAAACGTCGTAATTTGCACAGACATAAAGGTCAGAGCTAATTGGCAATTAATTACAAGCCAACCGGCTTGTAATGATGCATCCGCGTATAATTGTACTGTATAATTGTATGACTATTTGATTGGCTGGAGTGAAATTGCTCAAGGGTTTCAGGTTTAAATTGCATGAAACTGTAGGATGAAATTCTGTTTGTATAAATTTAATATTAAATAAATAATGAATGGTAGTTTTTAATATATAAAAGCGATATCGTTTAACAAATAATTAACTATAGAGTTACGTTATAAACTACGTTTTTGGACATCATTCTGGGAATTAAGTATTGCTTTTCGTTGATTTAGAAGGATTATTATTCAGTAAAAACTTTCAGTGCATTGCAGTATTCACCAACAAAGCTAAATTTGAATTCATTGCATCCGATTCCGTCTAAAATGTACGTAAGTAGGAATACTCCTATACATTTGCGAATACAAAGTTGTAGGTCAAGTCGCACAAATAAAGAGCGAAGAGAAGGATTTCGCATAATTCTATGCGAGGGTTAGAAGACGGGAACCGGGTCAGAAGCTTTGGAGAGGTCAGGCTGAAATTCTACATACATTAATACTGACTGCATATAATTTGAAAGAAGGGGAGTTGCTTATTGGAGCTTACGAATAACAAATCTAAATATATAAAACTTTTGCTTTACTGACTGACTGATATATCCACGCAAAAACTAAACCACTGGTCTTAGAAACTTGAAATTTGGTGGGTGTATTCATTTAAATTGAGCCCTCTGAGGGGGGTAGCGGGTGTTGAAGTCTGATTGAAAATAGCTATAATAAAAAGTACGAGGATTTTTACTAGTTAAAAATAAAACAAGTGTTGAAAGTACAAGACGACTCGATCACCGAAGGTTTCTTGTGAATCAAGCCCTTTTAAAATGATACAACTTTACCTAGTGACACTTTGGGATTTCTAGCCTTCCTATGACCCTACCCTTCGGAAATGAAAATGAAAATAATTTATGATGTATAAATTTCAAATTTCAAGTTTAAAACGAACGACGAACGACGCAATACGACGAACGGAAGGCAACCCTAAAAAGTTCTCCGACAAAAAGACATCACAAAATATGCCCTATTCTACCCAATATCTGGTATATTCTGGCTATTGGTGACCTCATTTCATACAGGTTGACCTAAATGACATAATTTGATGCACCATTTTATGTTTTACTAGCGACCCGCCCCGGCTTCGCACGGGTTTAATACATATAAACCTTCCTCCTGAATCACTCTATCTATTAAAAAAAACCGCATCAAAATCCGTTGTGTAGTTTTAAAGATATAAGCAAACATACATACAGACATACAGACGCGGGAAGCGGAAAGCGACTTTGCTTTATACTATGTAGTGATGTTATGCACCGAATATGTTTGAGTTTCCAATTCTATATAAAGTAGAGTAAAGTAAACGTATATTCATACAAGAAGCACTTAAAAATAGGTACATTTATATTTTGTCAAAGCTATACTAATTCTAATTATGTTTTTTATTTCTAAGTATTAGTATGTATTTTGTACATATACAAAGTTGTTATGTAGGAATGGAAATTGTTATATAATAATTCACCCTGAGAAAGTGTAACAAACAAATTAAATCTGGATATTGTTGGAAGAACTTGAAAATACTTTTAACGAAATTATACTATAAAAAACACCGTATCGCTTTCCCATTTCGTCTTACATTCATAGCGCATAAAATATAAATATGTGAAAGGGACTATGACAAAAAATGATAAGTAACAGAAAAAAAAGCCGTGAGCCACATCGTAAGAACAATGTGAAGAACAAAAACACGCTAATGTAAGGCGTATTATCATGAATAATAAAAAAGTACAGTATCGTAAAGTGATGTTATAGAAGTAATGGCGGGAAAAGCGCCCCTTGGGGCCCTAGATACGTATTCTCGTTGTAAAGGTAAAGATTCCAAAATGTTAAGGCTGGATAAGTCTAAAAGTAAAAAGGGCAAGCATTTACAAATACTCGTACAAAAATATGACTATAGATTAAAAATCGAGTTAGTAACAGATAAATCAAAAAGTAAAACTGAATAGGATATTAAAGAAGCCATAGTGAATTCTGCTGGTTACATCAAGTTTAAATAACTATAAATCAGTCATATTGTTTTTTTTCGTAGAGTTTCTATAACTAACTGCACAAGGTAACGTATACTGTAAATAGATAAATTCCAATTTTGGCAGGTTTTTAGTTACCCATTAATATTTTTGACATTAATGCAGATAAATTGACAACATACTAACATACGAGTATGATATGCTTTATTTGCTTGAATAACGTTTGTGCATAAAAATTGACTACTCTGAATTTGCATAAAAAAAACGCATGAAAAAATAGTTAAAATATTGTTATTTTGATTAGCATCTGTATTTTCAATGTACGAGTAATTTTCTAATAATGAAATACGCGTACTGCGGCCATCGACTACATAGCCTTTAGTATCATGGTGACGTGGAAAAATTGAGTTTAAAACGTATCACTACATAGTATAAAGCAAAGTCGCTTTCCGCTTCCCGCGTCTGTATGTATGTAGGTATGTATGTTTGCTGATATCTTTAAAACTACACAACGGATTTTGATGCGGTTTTTTTTAATAGATAGAGTGATTCAGGAGGAAGGTTTATATGTATAATAACATGCTACCCGTGCGAAGCCGGGGCGGGTCGCTAGTTATTTTATATTCAAGCTTTTGTCAAAAATTTGAAATCCTTTCCAGAAAACTATCTCTCTGCCAGCTATCTGCTCCCCTGGGTACAGGGTAAATTCAATCTCTAGGCCGCACTCCCAAATCACCTGAACACTTTCCACGGAGAGTATTAGGTTTACGTATAAATCTAATTTGGATACATTTTCTTACATTTCAAAGGTTATGCTTATTTTTGGGTGTACTTTTCAATGTAAAGCAGATGGAAATTTGAGGCAGCATGGTGATTTTGTGAAGGTTCTTTTGATATTGTGTGTAAAGTATACAGAAAGTATGTATAATATTATAACCTGATGAATTTATTCTACTACGGTTATCGCTGATTCATTCTTAGACCGGCGACATTATATATTTTTTTTATTCTGAGACAAAAGCGGCGATAGGCTAACCTGTCTGTCTGAAAGGTAGCATTCCATACGTGACAGGTCGTAAGCCTGCAATACTGCAAAATGAGGGTATGTGCCAAACATGGTGTTGGACGTACCTCTGACTACCCCTCTTAGAGGTCTTCAAAGGATCTAAGCGCCTTGAAATCTAGGAAAGTGTCTACCTTACTTGGGGATTGCAGTCGTGATTATTTTCATTTTTACAAAATTAGATATATTCACTATTGTAATTAATAAATGATAGAAATCTACAGTTCAGAGTAAACTGGTTCTAGTTTATAACGTTCATCCACTAATTTCTTGAGTAAAAGCCAAAATCAAACTGCAAAGTACGACTTCCCATATAGCCACAATATGTCTTGCTTTGTCCCATTCGTATTGGTGTTCAAAGAAACGGCGGCGGCATACTGATGTGCTACTTTTAAATTTATTACTCTAACTCTTTGCTGAAATGTGCCCTGTCGTTACTTTGTAGATAAATCTGTATTAATAAAAAGGATGTAGTCTAGGCTATAAATATGAAATGTTTTCGGAATTCTTTTAGTTAAAATGCGGTTAGTAGGTACTTGGCAGTTTATTGCAGTTATTTAGAAATTTTATAAATGCTCAATTATTCAGAGTGACTATTAACTGTGTACCTATTTAAGTAGTTTTTGTATCATGCATTAAAATATACAATATTTGTTTACTATCTTAGAACCCTACGTTTAATCCTGCGTACATTGGGCAGACGGGACCGGAGATGATTATTTTTAAATTGATCAATTGAATTTAATTTATATACCTTACTTCGATTGGATAACTATTTTAAATTCAATTGATAAATTTTAAATCCTCTACCGTCCCGTCCGTCGTGCGCAGACAATTAGTTTCCGTTGTATTTTCGATAACAACCCAGTTTTAAGAGCAATCAACGGCTCGAAATTATGTACAAAAAACATACGATTGGGGCACCGTTTCACCCCTCTTATTTGTCGAAATCACTTTGCACAACAAGCATTCGCTAATGGCTGTTTACCGTCCCAGCACTAACAATCCCTTTCATCGATAACCCGACCAGCGCTGAATGCACTACCCGACTGCGTCCCTGAATAAGAAGTAATGAGTTTTCTTTTACATCTCGCCACCTGACTTCTAGTCCGCCATCCGACGCCTCGTAGACTTTACTAAACAAGATTAAAATCCTCTTTTTACTTTTGCACTCCTGCTTATTTTTATTCATTGGTAGACGTCTGCTTTGGTAATGTTAGCTTTAGGTGTTTTGAAAGCAACGTTCTATTTGAAAAGATTAGTGCACGACGAGGTTTATAATGTAGAAAGTCTTGGAACTACGATTCGAAGAAAGGGAAAAAGCATCTTAGAAGTTGTGCTTTGTACTAACCAACTTATACAAAATAGTGTCCCAAAAACTGTGTTAAGCGGAAGTCAGTGAACATATAAAAAATAAGAAAGAAAATAAGTTTATTATATGGTACAAAGTAACATAAAAAAAATAAGGAAGAAAATAAATATAACATATTACAAAGCTCTCATCACCTTTTCGATTATATAGATTACTACGGGTGCACGGGTGTTATAATGATTTTATGGCAATTTTTTTTACACCTTTAGTTACATTATTCAAGTTTTAATAGGGATTTCTAATTTTTTCTAGTAATAAATGTAACTTATGCTACTCAGTGATAATGCAGCATTCTAATAGTGAAAGAATTTTTGAAATCGGTAGTTTCTGAGTTTATTCGTTACTAGCAGTCCGCCCCGGCGTCGCACGGGTATAATAATGATTTTATGGCAATTTTTTTTACACTTTTGGTTACATTATTGAAGTTTTAATAGGGATCCCTAATAGTTAGACATAAATATGGTATCACAGATTTTTTGTAGATATTGATATTCTCTATAAAACTGTAGTACATCACTTTGCTCTATTGTCAATAATTTTTGCAGCGTAGGTGATATAAGAACTTTTTTCGCTATTTTTTTCACACGTTGGGTTACATCATCGAAGTTTTCATACAGATCCCTAACAGTTAGACATATAATATTACGGACTTTTTTGTAGATTTTGATGTTTTCTATAAAACTGTAATTTATCAATTTGCTCTATTGTCCATATAATTTCCGCAGCAAACGCGATATAAGGATTTTTAGAGATTTTTATTCACACATTGGGTTAAATTATCGAAGTTTTCATACGGATCCCTAACATTTTTGAAAATATACTATAGCCTATGTTCATCAGGGATAATGTAGGATTCTAATGGTGAAAGAATTTTTCAAATCGGTCTAGTAATTTCAGAGCCTATTCGATGCAAACAAACAAACAAACAATCAAATCTTTCCTCTTTATAATATTATTATAGTATAGACTAAGATAAAAAAATACAAATGTTTCCTCTTTATATTATTAGTACAGACAACTGCAGTCCACCCGACTCGCACGGATGCACTCATGAAGATTTTTGATACCTTACGTCACTAATAATTATGCTTTTGATAAGTGAAAGAACTTTTGAAATTGGTTCATAGTTCTTTAGTTTATCCGTTATAAACAATAAAAAACAAAAATACACATTTTACTTATTTCTTGTACTGACTTAGACGTAGACTGTACTTTATTTATACGGCATAAAGATGCAAACTTGTAGATGGTTTAATCCATCAAATTATAGTGCAAATTATCTGCCTTTAAAATTGTATCATGATGTAGACTCAGACGAAAGAAGAAACACTAATTTCACTTAACCCAACCATCGCATCGGCGCATCGTGCGCCATCTCACGACAATGTGCCATTTGTAAACTATTTGTATGCGGACGAGTGTTCTAAGCTCACTTTTCTTACTTTCGAGAAGGGTTACTAGACGGTGCTTCGTTTTCTGCAGCTATCAGAACTGTATTAAAGTATTAAATAATGTCGTATTAGAATATACTCACTTGAAGTTTTTGAGTGATATTTTCAATGTAAACTATCAAAAAAGTGAGAATAACTTATGACTCGTAAATTACATTAAAAATTTACAAATCTAGTGCCAAGGTTTTCGTACGTTGAGGACAACCGTACTATATTGATTAATATTTCATAAGGTTAATACACGTTCGAAATACCATTTATTTATATTATATTATTGTGTGTTCATATCTGGAAAGTAGATTGAGATAGACTACCGGTTATAGAGTATTTCGTATCAACTTCGAAATGAAGTAAGAAGTTGCTGCAAAAATAAGGTACCAATCGTGTACTAGGAGTGTATCTTCTGATCATCACTATTTTTTCTGTGAGCGGAGTGACGATTTTCTTTATTCGTACTGGCATTAATTTGCACTTGGTACGAATGAGGCGTGCAAGCGTGCATGCTCTCTGAATTAAATTGTGTTCTTGAGATCCTCTCGATATTCGCTTGATACGTTGATTGAAAGGTATTTCTGGTACGTGATCTCTGGCTCTGCTCTATCTGTTTCTCGGTTGTCAGTTCAAGTTTCAAATTGATTTTAATTAAAGTGAAGGCATTTGCTTTATTACTGAGCTGTTTTGATTTAATATAATAAGATAGCTTAAACAGGAAATATTTTGCTGTTCGTTTTCAAACTAGTTCCGATTAAAACACAGTTGAAATGTCGGGATAAATAAAAGGTAATAAATATCCTTTCAATTATTAATTATAATAACAAACATATCAAACATCATACAAGTCTGCATAGAATAACAAGGATTACATAAATTCACATGTATAGTGAACACCAATTTTTACACTTACATAAACATAAAATATAGTAATTAAAAAACCTTAAAAACATGACTTGTGCCAATCATACAAACAAATGGTTCCAAAGGATCCCAGATCTTATTTAAAAGGAACCTAATTTTGCTTTTCTACGATATTGTCTGTCGCAGCATCGCATAAGACAGCAAATAAACTATCTTACGAACCCGTTCCAACGTTCGATGCATTTTTATTGTCATGGCAATAAACTGCTTCGAAAACGACAATAGTGTAGTATTGTCGTTTTAAGTTTCCCATAAACGTTATATCACATCCTAACTTCGAGCAGTCAAACCTAGAAATGGCAAAGTGTTTATTCATTGAACATTTCTGAATTTTCCAGGTGAAGTACAAATGGACAACGTACTCGTAAGTCGCGAAAATAAAAGAAGAACGAAAAAAGGTTATGGCACAAATCAAATTAACCCGTACAATGGTCATGTCTTATTTCTTGTTGAACGCGTCTTGTTTGGGCAATCCAGTCTTAAAACCTTCTGTGGACGTAGTTATATCTATGGATTACATCATACTGCGTTTCTAGTCGGATTGGAGTGCGATTTAACGATCTTCGGAATGAATCATGAGGTAAGCTCACTTCGGTATAAGCGGCTTACACAGTTTACTAGGAGAGCCAATCCCTATGTAATAATTTCAAATATTAATTTGTTATGAAACAATGCATTAGGCTATACTATGCTATGCTGTAACTGCATGTTTAGAATTAAAATAAAGTAAGTACAAATATTTCGCTGTTTTATAAAAGTTTGTAACCGAACGGTCTTGCTTCTTCATAATATTAAGTGTAACGATATGATTGAAAATGCTTCATTTTTTTTTGTTGCTAAATTTGATGGGCAATTTATATAGCTGCATGGCATCCTAAACTAAGCAAATTTTTATGTCTACAATTGATTGTTTTGGATATAAATCGAACCCACATCCCACAGCGCAAACGGCAAAGCTACCAACAATGCTGTGAGACCAGTCAATAAAAAAAAAACAATGACGTTGAAAATTCTTGACCGGAATGCTGTGATTCATAGCATATTAAGAGACAAATAAAATTGAAACTACGAGTAGGTATCTAGTGGATATCGTAGAAGCCGTGTCATATTTTTATTATTCTAGATAAAATTTTACTGCCCTGTTTGTAACGCTACGCTAGTGTTTGTGGCGGCAGTTATGCACGCTTTGGAAGTTTTACGAGAGATGGAAAAGATGCACTGGATTTTGAATAAAATTCTGCTTATATTTATTAATTAATAATACATATGAAGAAAGAAAAAAGGCTACACATTTTTATTTTTATATATATAAAAAAATATATTATATATGTATTATATATATATTTATATTTATAAAGCTATCCTCTTTTTTTTAACTTTGACAACTATGGATCTCTAGTTTTTTTTGAAAATAAAATATAGCCTATGTTTCTCGTTGATAATGTAGCTTTTAGAAAAGTGAAAGTATTTGTAATATTGGTTTATCTAGTCGTTTTATAGTTTAGCAAATTTTACTTCTTTACATTTGTAAACAATCTTTAAATTAAAAATACATTGGTATTGTACCCAAAACCACCCAGACAAATAAAAAAAAAAATAGATTCACGAATGTAATCCCCAAGTACGGTAGACATCCTCTCAGATCTCCAAACGTTTAGATTCTTTGAAGATGTCTAGTGGGAGTAGTCAGAGGCACGTCCAAACATTATATTTGGCACACTTTGCAGTAGTTAGCATTCCATACGTGACAGGTTGCAAGCCCATCGCCGCTTGTAAGAATACTAACTGGTTTCCTCACGATGTTTTCCTTCACCGTTTTGAGCACGTGTTTTTGATGCGCATATAAAAAAAATCGAAATTTTTTGATGCACGCTGGGATTCGAACCCGTCGTTGGTCTTCTGATTGAGAGTCGTGGTACCTCCCACTTGATCAACACGGCTTTTTTAAATAAAAGCATTTTACTGTAAAATAAATTGAATTTATCGAGAACGTATTACGTTATTACTTCGAACATTTCCTGTAATCCAGCATTTCGTAAAGCACATTTTTCATGGAAACCTTAACTACAAAGCTGCGCTATTTTGTTATTTATCATTGGAGAAAATAATATGATCATTTTTATTAATTTTAAGCAATTAATTGTTCTATTTGAAAATTAAAATCCGACTCTGAATTAAGACGCTCTGAATATTTCTAGTAGTGGTAGGGAAATCTTATTCATATCAAATTGATTGAGCACTTAAACCTGGAGTCAGTAAATGAATACCACTTAGGAATCCACGACTGGCCATCGCATACTCGAAATGGCGGAAAGACCGCGAAGGCTCTTGCACTAACATGCACAAATGTTTGTTTTAGCGTAGGGCGTCCATACTTCATCCAAATTAAAAACCAGCTTCTTAACACTTACATTCATAAATAAATAAGTTGTAATATTGCTTGAGAAAAGCATAGTTTAGTTGTCATTGACGTCAGCGCATTATGCTAGTTGAAATAAAATCCGATGTATTGGTTTGTTTTAGTAAAAAAATAATGAAATATGATGTGTAATTATTCGCCAAGTACGGTAAACATACTATCAGATCTCGTAGCGCTTTGATTCATAAAGATGACTAAAGATGGTAGTCAGAGGTACGTTTAAACGTAATCTTTTGCGCAATGCCAACATTTTGCAATAATTAAATATAATTTTTAATAATAATTTTGCAATATTCCATACATGACAGGTTGCAAGTCCATTAGTAACTAGTAACTATTGTTTTAATCTTCCGTTAGCACATAACCAATGAACAGCAGCCACTGTTGGGTCTAAACAACCTATACCACGTATATTTCATCGATTGATCTCGGAGTATGCGTATTCATACTTGGATGATCTACTGCGCTTAATACGTATTATGAACTTGTACCGGTATGAGTACATACCTAAACCTAACTAATCATAAACTTGTGGTAAGCCTAAGTTACTGACCTTCTTAGGATTTATCAAACAAATCAGCCATTTCGCTTAATTAATTGATCACTTACACGAAGAACTAGTTTGACCTAGATAAAATATTAGTAACCCTAAAATCTGGCTTGGCCGGTAGCATTTCGCTAGCCAATTGTCCTTAATTTTGGTATATTCGTCCAACTTTATTGTCACCTTACAGCATCAATTGCTTAGAAAGTACAGCGAGGCAGTGGTCTCACGGTAATCAAAGTGCAGTCCTTAGTTTCTTCTATAATACGTAGGTAGTATTTCTAGACAGTCTTATTATATTAACTACTTTATGTTTTACTAGCTGTGTCTCGCGGTTTCACCCGGAAAAAAAAATCTTTTTATCAATCTAAAATATACACTCAGAAATTGTAAAGCATTCCATTTACAGAATCGCGTCAGTAGTTCCAGAGATTACCTCATATCATAATGAACTCACAGTCGTAAACAAACTTTACTTCTTTTATTAGTACCTATCACAATCATTGAACTCGTGCCATTTTTATTTAAAATATTTATTAATTATATGTTTAAATCTCAAAAGCACTATTAGGTATGGTACTTAATAAGAAAGCACTAATTTTTTTTTGAGTGATATACTTTTTTCTTTCTCAAAAAATTAAACAAAATACCTACCTAAACCTCAGATCTTTAGGTAGTCAGATCCTTGAAGATGTATAAATGGAATAGTTAGACGCACGTTCATACATTAAATTTGGCACATTCCTGCATAGATAGCATTTTGTACAGCATACGTGACAGATTCCAGAACCATCGTCGCTTATCAACATGTGTATTGTGTAGTGTAATGAGTTTAATACATTATTCGAATAAAAAAATCCATTGATTCTGCAATCATTTTCGGCTAGGGTGCAAACCCACAACCTCAAATTATGGTATTTTCCATTCATACATAGCATATTTTGTAGTAAAATAGTTGAAAATAATATGGAATAATAACAAAATTTCATACATTTCACTGCGTGTCAACACCATAACAATCTTCATTGAAATAAAATCTGCGGCTGTCGAATGAATCGAACATTGAATTGCGTTGAATGGAGGATAAATTAATAATAGCATTACTATATCGGGAGAATGCAAATATTTGATGATTGCGCTGAGGCAAACGGTGGCTGCCGATACTGACAACTGCGGATGTAAAATTTGTACTGTATGGAAGAGCCATGTCATTAAAGTGAATGCTATGAACTGAATTTTATTTATATTGCTAGCTGTCCCGACAGACGTAGTCCTGTCAAATTACAATTTTCCATTTTTTTAAGAACCTTTCCTGATAATATCGAATACAACAAAAAAATAATTAATAAAATCGGTCCAGCCGTTCACGCGTGATTCCGTGACCAAGGAAAATAGGGATTAATGTTTATATAATAATAATAATAAGTTATGATAATAAGTTTTCCAAATGTTATTCCTGTATATATGAAATGTCTTCAAAAATTTATTAAAAGTAAACTTAATTATCAGAATCTTCTAATAAGAGATTTAAGAGTTTATAAGAATCATTTGCCGTTATGAAAATAAAAATATTATAATCTACAAATAAACTTATACAAAAACAAAATTTTAATCTGCAAATTTGATTATAAACATTACGTCACAAATATCCAAAAATACTTTGAAAAAGGAGGAATTATTCTGAGTAAAACAGTTATTAATAGGTGAAGGGAGGTGTCAACCCGTGAGAATACGTTAAATTATTCCCGTGGGTCCATCCAGGGGGCCGTTCCATGAATTTTTAACAGAATCACGACACCCCACGTGCTGCGAGACTAATGATGTTTTATTAATGCAGTTTTAGCCAGAAAGTCAATTACGGGTCAAAATTACTGGTAAAATTTACCAGCTTTATTTTAATGCCTTGAGAATTTTGAAGCAGTCTATTAATAAATAATCAATAATAGTAGTTGACATTCCCATAGCGCCAAACTAAGCAAAGACTGTGCTATAGGTACTAGATAACTGATATAATATATAACATACATACGAGGACATGATACATAACAGAAACTAGATAGATAGATAACACTTTATTGATTACCACACGTCCACACGGGTACAATAGACACAGAACAATTTGACACGTATGTATTAGTAATACAATGGACGGCCTTATCGCTAATTGCGACAATCTCTGCCATAAGACAAGAGACAACCTTAGGATGAAGCAACTGGTCGATGGTTGAGCTATTGTAAAACTACAGAATGTACTAGAAAAAACTCAAAATTTATAAAAAAATACTACGACCTCAATTCCTATGTACGGTGGACATACTCTCAGATTTCGATTTCGATACTGGAAGATGTCTAAAGGGGGTAGTCAGAGAAACATCCAAACATTATGTTTGGCACAATGCCCATATTTTGTATTATATATATAAATTGCGGCGATAGGCTTGCCCAACCACATTGTACACCAGCGAACATCACACAGATATATGGAGTGTAACTGGAAGCGGCCGAAGCGAAGACACATTATCTAATATGTATGAGTGCCGCGTGCCCTTTCATGAAAATATTAAACAAATATCGTGGCGAAGCGCAGACTTGAAACGTTGCGGCCATGAAATGTGAGGGGAATACAGAATGAGTATGATTGGCCGATTTTGCGATAGGTTATCTATCTATTAATATAATAGGCGATGGGCTTGCTAGATGATTTTGTATTTTATTTTTTGCAAAAACTGTAGGTCATTCATAACTGCAGTCAAACAATCAATCTATTATTATAAAAAAAACCGGCCAAGTGCGAGTCGGACTCGCGCACGAATGGTTGGTACCATTATCCATAAAAACTGAAAAAAGACCTTATTATAGACCTTTGGCAGACAGACGGACGGACGGACAGACAAACAGACGGACAGAGAAGTCTTTCCGTTTTTACTCTTTGGATACGAAACCCTAAAAATTAATTCCTATTTTCCTTGGTCACGGCATCCGACCGGCTGGACCGATTTTGCGAATTCTTATGTGTATTCGTTAGTGTCAGAAGGTTCTTATAAAATATTTGTTTTTAAATCTAGCGTAAAATTGTAAAACTCTTGAAAAACGGAAAGTGAAAATTTGGCAGGAATCCTCCTGGCAAACTTGCACTTTCCGTTTTCTGTCACATTCTGTCAGCTGTCAGGAACAGCTAGAATAAAATGAATATTCGGAAATCACTACATAGTATAAAGCAAAGTCGCTTCCCGCTTCCCGCGTCTGTATGTATGCTTATATCTTTAAAACTACACAACGGATTTTGATGCGGTTTTTTTTAATAGATAGAGTGATTCAGAAGAAAGGTTTATAGAAATCAGCTTTGCACCCGTGCGAAGCCGGGGCGGGTCGCTAGTATTTAATATAAAGAAATAAATATTGGTTGACATTTTACAAAGCGCCATGTAGCCCCAAAACAAAGCAAATCTGGTACTATGGAAACCAGATTACTGATAGAATACTTATATCAGTCAGTACTTTGTATGGAATGTAAGTATGTAATATTAACACCCAGACCCAGGACTAACATCTATATTCATCACACAAATGTTTGCCATTGGTGGGAATCGAACCCACAACATTATACGTATACATATTTTTTTGCCAATCGCTTCCTTCTATCTTTTATTTAATAGCCACACCAAAACACACAGTCGGCTAAACAAACCTCGTCAGATTGAAACGTTTCGACAAACACTAAACTCGTAATGAGACCATCTGAAGATATTATTGTCGTGTTTTTATTCGACAGAATCACGAAACAGTTCACACTTTGCCCGTTGAGTCAGTATAATACTGGGTATTTAATGTTTATAGAAGGCAACGTAATAAAAATGATGTTTTGTTAAAATAATGCAGTTTTAAAATTACTTATCGACTCTACTATTTATGCAGAGGTGAAATTTGTATTTTTGTTTTTCGTACGGGATGAACTAAAATAATACTTAGCCAATTTTATAAATTCTTTCACTTATCATAAGCTTCATTATAAGCTTATTTAAAAAAAAATCCTCACGATTATTGCTATAATGTGACCAAAGGTATCAACAATTTGCCTATCATCTTCATTAGTACACCCGTGCGAAGCCAGGATGGACTGCTAAAAGGAGAAAATATAATCTGTATCAAAAGTAGTAAGTCACAAAAAGTATAGACTTGCTTCTGGCTAACTCCTAGCTAGTATTTTATGGACATCAGAGCTATAGCCTAAAATTTTACATTGTAATTATGAGAGAATTGTCTTTTCAACAATTCAATTCTAAAAATCCTTTCACCGAACCATTCGTGGAATGTAGGTATTGAAAAAAGGCGATCAAACTTTTACGAGGCCATAATCGCGTCTATTACAGGGGTCACTTGATATTTTTGAAAGCGAAAATCTATATTTCGGTCGTAATAATAAAATAAAAGTTATCGTTAAACTTCTTTCAGTGAGTTGACCGCGGAGTTATATTTCATATTTTCCTATATGTTCCTCTTTTAACGTTCCTATTTTTCGAATCGGTTTTTATGATTATTTTTAGGACTACCTTAACTCAATCAAACCGACTACTGACCTATGAACAATAATTTTGTATTGTACCTAGACAAAGAGCGAGATAATAATCGCTGATTTCTTTGCAACGTATTAGCCTAATAACTCGGCTCGTAGCTTCCGTAGCGTTTCGCAGCTGTCGTAGCAGTTCGTAGCAGAAAGCCTACGAAGTCACAAAAAGAACTCTGGCCTCACAGCTCGGTTGGTAGTAGATCTACCTTCTGCGCTATAAGTTGTGGGTTAAATTCCCACACAGAATAAACATTTGTGTGAAAAACATACCCGTAAATGTTTTTTCCTTGTCTTGGTGTTGTTTTGTACCGAGTATTTACAAAAAGTATATAAGTATTCCATCAGTTATCTAATTACAGATATTATGTTTTACAAGTTACTAGTACAAGTAGTAGTGTAATTAATTAATTAATTAATTACTAGTAAGTAGTGAAATTTAAAACTAAATAGAAAAAGGACAGAGAAATAGGAGAGAATATATATATATATACATATAGATAAACATTATATATGTGTATATATATATATATTATATTTATACATTATGTGTATAATAAGTCACTTTAAGGGTCTACAAAACGTTTTAAAACTTTAATATTAACTTCCATTAAAGTGACCTCGATGTATTTCCTGAAACGTAACTAAATAATGTGAAACTACACGTGTTTCCTGGAAACGTGAACGGCGAGTGCCTACTACGTGCACTACGTACAAGTAGTGTAGGCTCTTGGTGCAAAGTTATTTCCTCACAAGAAAATAAAATACAATGTTAATCGAGTCATAGGGAGTTTAATAAAGGTTGTAAAAAAAAACAAAAATAACTTAAAACTATAAAAGAACAAACACATAATGGTAATAAAAAAAGCCACCAGCGTAAGCTTGGACAGTAACTACTGCCAGAGCGCTGGTCTTATTAAGAAATTTTTAACTATTCGATTTTTCAATCAACATCCTCAGATAAGATATTTTCATAGGTTTTTTTTCAATACCTACCTATATAGTTTGGTTTTTGAAGTTAGCTTTGAAGTATAAGATTTAATTTTGAATGATATAAACGATAATTTATAAATAACTTTTATTGTATCCAGAGCTTCAGCAACTATGTTACTACATCGTAGGGTATTCAAACCTTATAAAATTAAACTCGTGCCTGCGCTTAGAGCAAACTTTGATTACATCCATAGTTACTTCGATTAACTGATCAACAGTTTTGGATGTTGGTCAGCACATTGTATTACATTGTTTTCCCGCTCCAAACTCAGTTTTATAAAGTGTAACGTTTTTAGAATCGCGAGTTTATAACATGATATTTTTTTCAGTGTTTTTTTTATCATCACGAATATTACTTTGTCATTTATTTTTTAATGCGTTTTCTTTTAAGTTTACCCTCGAAACTTCGTTCACGTGAATTTATTTTCAGACTTCAACCCCGCTGCATTTCTGGAATTCCTTTCTTAGTGTACTTAATAAAATGAAAACACTTCAAATTTTAAGTTTAAAGAACTAGTGTTTTAGGCTATAATAATAATAATGATAAATAGATTTAAATTCATTATTTTTTTATAAATATTGTTGGACATTTCACACATCTATGCGTTTATAGATCAGTCAATCATCGCAAGAATTTTATATATTTAGAATTATAAAACTATCTATACCTATTACAGTTTAAAAACGAAAATAAAAGATAACTCAACAAACTTTGTACAAGAAAATGTTTGATGTAATTTTTACATTCCAGCACATACAAACAGTTTGTATGTGCTGGAATTCAATGAAATTCAAATGAATTCACAGCAGTTCAAACATTCTTAAAAAATGATACTAAAAGTGTGTGCCCTATAAAGCATCGATCTGCTCCCGCCCCGCACTCGCCCCGCGCTCGCCCTGCAACCGCCCACGATACGCAGCGGCGCGTGATCTTGCATGAAACAGGAGGATTTTAGACCTGCCTGAAACCTCCCGATTCTAATGCAAACGTTTACCAAAGTTTTGCACTCAAAAGAATGTATTTGTGTTTGCGGTCCATGAACGAGTACGTGAGGTTTGATATGGATGGAAAGGTACAATAAAATGACGCGAAGTACACAGTGAAGTAATGGTCTGTTCGCTATTTGCCCCTTTCCGCATCTAATAAGTTTTTTGGCGAAAAATATTTTTTTAAAACAAGCTTTTTTAAAATCCTTCGAGCAAGTTATCAGAGCAGAGCGAATATTTGGGCATGCCTCAGATTACCACCTTTAGTCATAATGCCCTATTGCTGCACTCAGCTAATTTACAAAAAATCTAACTGATTAAAATTCATAACTCGAAAACAACAAATAAACCGCGGAACATACACTTGGGTGACCTCAAAGGACTTACGTTTGACATATTTTTGGGAAACTTGACATAATAATACGTAGTTAATAAACGCATACTTTCTCGTTTATTGTTATTACTTATAAACATTTCCTGTAATTAAATATCTGCTTACCAAAAATATAATTTATTGCTCAAGTCTAACTGTAAAGTAATATTTCCGAAATGTCGTGTACACAAAACAAGCAATTATATAGAACCCCATGGAAAACTTCATTGGAATTGAACTCGCTTTGAAGTATCAAAAGCATTTTGTATAGAATTCTGTATCGTATAACATTCACCATTCATTTCTGCCTCGTCGCAGACTTTGCAAATATATAACTGGGTGTAAAAAGATAACTCCCTAAAATGGTACGAGTAGGTACAGCAGTTTTTATATCTCTCGAAAACGGGCAGTACTTGTAGTTGTGATGTGTATAGACACACGCTTTTGTGTGCATGTCTGCGGTTCGGATGGTACTGAGCGCTACACTACACAATCAAGACCTTACCCGCCTTTGTGAGATAGAACAACTATATAGAATGTACCTTTAGTATTTACTATGATGAAAAATGTTGATGAAAATGTTTTGATGTATGTTTGTTAAGATTTTTTTTTAAAACCAATAGATTTTATAAATTTTATTACGACTTGGTCAATCAATTTGATTACCTAATGAAATGAAAAAAAAATTGATGTTAGGTTTTTTTGACAAAATACATTTCCAATACCAACCTTAGTAGGATTCAACCTTTTGGTAGAATGCGTGGATGCCGTGCTATGACAACTCAATGATTTCGGTCTGAGATGTCAAATTTTTTGCACATCAGCGCCATCTGTAGCAAAATCATTCTTTTTGCATTTTATTTTATCATCAAGGGGTTGTTTTTCGTTTTATAAGTTTTAGTAATTTTTTATCTACATACTACAGAAAATTTCATCTTAATCAGTTTGGTCGTTTAGGTTTGATTATGGTACAAACATATATACAAACTCACAAAATTTCGCATTTATAATTATTATTAGGATGCCACGAAACAAGGTCTTAATATACTGTAGTTTGATTTTTGAAGTAATTATTTTACACCTTGTATAAAAGCAGGAACGGAGCTTTCTAGTATCTTATAGAGTAAACTTTGCGATTCTAATTGGTGAATGCTTTACTTTGTGATTGTTACTTTGATCTTTGTCTGATAACTGATAACGTTGAAAATAAATATTTGTTGGATACGAATAAATAGAATGAATCCGTTGACCGTTGACAAAAAGACTGATTCCGTTTTCAAAAGACAAATTAGGTCAAGCAGCTTAAGTTTGAAAATCCAAGTAATGAGCAGTTAATTAATGTAAATTTAAGTAAAAAAAACAATAAAGACGTTAAAAAAAATAGAAAACAATTCTTAAAAACTTGCTAGAATCTACAAAAGTATTTTATTAAGGGCATCTGATTTTTACATTTGTAAATAACCTGGATTGCAACAATGAAAATTTGTTATCCCAGCACTACGCTAGCGAAGCCACGGATGAGAACTAGGTTTTTATAAATTGTACATATAATCTAGTACTCGTAGGTACCTATTCAAACACTATCTAGAGCTCAAATGCAGCCGAGCGTTCTAGATCAAATGGATACAATATTATCAATACTCGCAAATATTGGTTGCGTCTCAGGGTGTTTGCGAAATAAATTTATCGGTCCAGTTAATCGATGTTGCTATGTAAGACAACTCTACCTTGAGTCAGTAGTAAGTCAAATGGCAACGTTTCTACTAGAATGATTATATATTTACTCATGCAATTTTACTACCAATAAACTAACAGCTCAGTTGGTAGTAACTCTGCCTTCTGCGCTGTAGGTTGTGGGTTCGATCCCCACCCAGGGCAAATATTTGTGTGATGAACATAGATGTTTGTTCTGTGTCTGGGTGTTACTATGTAAAATAAGTATGTATTTACAAAAAAAAAAGTATATAAGTATTCTTTCAGTTATCTGGTTCCCATAGTACAAGCTTGCTTAGTTTGGGGCTAGATGGCGCTGTGTGTAAAGTCCGCCAATATTTATTTATTTATTTATTTAGTTGTATCAATATTAAATTGAATTATTTGCTGGCTGGAGACAAAAATATAAATTAACATATTTCTCGTGTTATCATGTAGCCGGTTGCATTGTTGAAACCAGTTTCTAAGTATTTCTTTTATAATACTCGTAATATAACCGTTTCAGTTTGACTTATTTTAATAATTTTAATGCGACAATTTGTTAGGACCTAATGGATTCAAAAAATCAAAACACAATAAGAACTATCAGCAAGATGATCAGCATGTTATTGTCACTAGGAATCGTAAATATCGGATACAAACGCTGCGAATCGGGTGCCTATGCAAATTTCATTTGGCCGTAATCCACTCAGTGAGATTGGGTGTTGATTGATAGGCGCAAATTGGAAATAGGCCGGAGTGACAAACGCATTCGACAGCGGCAAAAAGGACGCTGCTGTCGTGTTTGAAGGTAGAGCTGTTAATTTTCTACTGATTGACCTGTATTTTTTAAACAACTGAGGCAAAACAAACAAGACCGCTATCACAGCTGATTTGCGCTGTCAGGCGTTACAGTGTGTAATTCGCCTTACCGAGATAATTATTTATTACATCATTCTTTTCAGTAAATTATCTAAGTCTGTTTAGAATTTAAGTGTGGCTGACTAACTGGATTGTCAGTATACATCGCCTTATATTATATAATTTATGGTGGGTAATTTTGTTTTTATTGATAAATTGAAAAAAATTGCAAATTTGTCGTCTATCTGTAAACATATACAATTATTACCGTTAGGACAAGAACCCGTTTTGTTACTGTGTGCACATCTATGCGTTAGTCCACATTGCGATCTAAAACCAAAATCCAACCGGTTTTTTTTCAGAAAAATACTGCTGTAGCTCGTTTAAAGCCGCCAGCGACATAGCCACGCGTCAAACACGCAAAAAGCGACTCTCACTCAAAAGGACAGGTTCCAAATGAAAATTTAATAATAAAAAAAGAAACTACACATGCGATGTTCAGGCATCTCAAATACCAACTGACGGTTAGGCACAGTTATTGGATATAGTTACTGTACAAGTGTACACATTTTTTGTCAGGTACTGCGTAACTTCTCTTTACGTGGCTACTCGTGGATAGTAAAAAATATTATGCTAAATGGACACAAGTAAACTCTGTACACGTTATAAGTGTATTATTATAACATCAGTTTTCATAATACTTGTCTATAAGAGTTGAAATAACATATTTTAATTTGAAACAAATCTTTAGCATGTATGGTTTAGTAAGTCGCACGATTCACGATTGTACGCCGCCACGCAAAATACGGAAACTTGTTTATTTATTTACCATCTTATATTACTATTAAATACCTATATATGAATATATAAATATGAAAATATTTTTAAAATCAATTTTACAAAAACACGTGGATGGAAGAACACACGAAGAAACCAGTTAGTATTCTAATAATAAGCGGCGATGGGTTTGCAACCTGTCACTTATGGAATGCTAACTCCTCCAAACGGGCATGTGCCAAATATAATGTTTGAACGTGTCTCTGACTACCCCCACTAGACATCTTCAAAGTTAGACCCTTTAGAGAATCAAGTCGTGATCCTATTTTTATTTTTATACTAGCGACCCGCCCCGGCTTCGCACGTTTTACATGTTTTTATACATATAAACCTTCCTCCTGAATCACTCTATCTATTAAAAAAAACCGCATCAAAATCCGTTGTGTAGTTTTAAAGATATAAGTAAACATACATACATACATACAGACGCGGGAAACGGAAAGCGACTTTGCTTTATACTATGTAGTGATTTTCTATAAAAAGTATTGCTTAAAGAGAAATGAAGTCATCTGAGATTCAAACTGCTTTGTTGTACGACTCCATACCTTTTAATTTTGAGCATACATTTGTGAAACCCTTTTAAAACATTACAACGTAAACGGTCACAATACAACACCATCGCTCTAGGCGTGTATTGAGCCCTCGACATTGTTATTAGTTTTACTGCCTTTTTATAGCTCTAATTGAAGTTGACGCCGTTTCGTGTGTTTTTATCGCCAGTAATATTTGTTTTTTCCCCACAGCGAATTAAAATACGGGTATTTTGTTAGCCACATGCTTCTAAGTATAATAAAGGTTTTGTGTGTAATTTTTGAACATAAAACTGTAATGGATTATTTTGAGAATTTTAAAAATGTTGTTGTTTTTACTGTATTGAGCTAATTTTACTGTAATGGAAAGAGACTGTCAACTCTATGCTTGGAGTTTATGATGTGGTCAATATAATAATCTTGTTCTTTTATATATAAACCAGAGTCGTTACACCATTATAACTCGAGAACGGCTGGACCGATTTTCATGATTTTTGATTTGTCGGTCCTTCCCGAATAGCAGAATGACTAATAATCAAAACATTTCAAAAATTAAAAATTAGTAAACCCTTGCGAATCTGGGGCGGACAGCTATGTTATCTATACTAATATTATAAAGAGAAAAGTTTTGATTTTTTGTTTTTTAGTTTTTTTGTTTTTTTTGTTTTTTTGTATGTTTGTAATGGATAAACTCAAAAACTACTGAACCGATTTCAAAAATTCTTTCACCATTACAAAGCTACATTATCCCTGAGTAACATAGGTTATTTTTTATTTTTAAAAAGTAATGAATTCTTTCTAAGAATGACGATAGTTTGAAGCAAGGTGTAAAAAATTGCCAAAAATTGTGCTTTCTTCGTGTGCGCTACAAAAACTGAACGAACGGGAACGGGAACTTAAGACAACATTTGTTAATTCTAAAGCGATACGAAGTTCGCGGTGTCAGCTTGTGTATAATAAACTAAATTCTAATGCGATAATGTATCAAGATCTTTCACTAACCGAAACAAAGAAGGTGGATGTCTTTAAATTCAATTCAAATCAAATAAGGTTAAACAAAAAAAAATAGCTCAATTATTTGTTTTTTCCTTATCGCCAAGACAGATGATCTTTGCTTAGACGTTTACACCGTCGAGCCAAACAGCTTGATCGCACCCCCGGACGTCGATTGAGATTAACGGTTAATCGATACGGAACTCTAATTGAGACAAAAAACTGTCTTAATCCTCGCTGTGATGCTGACTCTGCAGTAAAATAAAGGTTTATTTTTGGCTTTTCAAGGGATGACTTTGTCTCTTTTCGGACCGATGAGGAAAATTATCTGTATATATAAAACTCTTGTGTTACTACCTGACTGACTGATCTAACAACTCGAGACGTTCAGATCTTTGAAGGTGACTAAAGGGGGTCCACACATTAAATTCGGCACATGCGCACATTCTGAAGTAGTAGTGACAGGTTATACGGGCAAGCATATCGTCTTCTCCCGATGTTTTCCTTCACCGTTTTGAGCACATGCTTATGCGTATATATTTATATTAAGAACAATCACTACTTATCACTTGCTCTAAGAACTCTAAGAATTCGAATCCTAGCTATTCCGTCAGTCATTGGAAAGTTTTGCCGTTAGAGTAACGACAATGGGACAGAGCAAGACATAAAGGAGACTGGGGGTTTCGTGACGCGGATGCGAGTCGACGTCCCCATTGACCTCGGATGCAAGTTGCACAATCGTATAGGAAATGGTGTAGGGCAGCAGCGTAAGCGATTAATTATCCGAATATGCCAACTAACCCTCGCACCTTCACTATCTTAATATAAATATATTTGTCTTTAAATATAAGATTAATTTATAGAAAAAAAATATTATTGTTTTTTTGTGTTTGATTGTAAATATTTATATTAAATATATTATTTATATATTTATTTAAACCTAAAATACACACAACCAATTAAAAAAATTCTTCCACCTGAAAGTCAGCCTATCAGCGAGTAAAATCAGTACCTAGCTAGTTGGTAAAAGACGTATTTCTCAGCATGGTCACTTGGTCACCTAAGAACCAATGATTAAAAAAAAAAGATGTACCTATATTGCGGGTTTATACCCCGCGACGGAATAAGTTTTTGCATATTTGCATAATATGCATGTTGTATGCTTATTCAAGTTATATTTTATGCCATGTTATATTTTAAGTTTCATACAAATTCGTTGAGTTGTTTGGGCGTGATCGAGCAAGAAACATGCTCACAAACTTTTATATTTATAATACGAGTATTTCTAGAATCATAATTGACTAATCGTAAATGTTATCTAGTTTATAATGTGTATGTGTCTATGTTGTGTTGTGTCTATGTTGGTATCTAGACAAAAAAATATGTACAATTCACTTTCATTTGAGTGAAAAATATAATGTTGCTCTCGCCTATGCCTTAGTACAAAACACAAGGAGACAGTGTAATACTCTGTGTCGAATTTTCCGGAATGAGTACTACCCGTGAAACAGGGCGAAGCAGCCTTTGAACTTAGTCACTGTTTAACTAATCGAATACCGACTTGCCTTAGAATTTATAATAACCTTTTCCTAGTATGCGAATACGTCCAAAGAAGCACTTGCTTACTTGCTAACATTTATTATTATTCTCAAATAATTCAATTAAATTTTGTTTTAAAGTTTTATAGGGTAGCTACAAGGTCAATTTCGATTCTTACGACATAGATATTATAAAAAATGCTTTAGTGTTTACTATTAAAAACAGTTTTGGAAACTATAAATATATATTTTTTAAATAAAGTAAAATTAAAAAGTAAAAAAATCATTTATTGTATCTAAAGCTTATGGAAATATTGGTGGACATTTCACACATCGCCATCTAGCCCCAAACTAAGCAAAGCTTGTACTATGGGAACCAAATAACTAATAGAATGTATACACAGAACAAACATCTATGTTTATCACACAAATGTTAATTCTGGATGGGAATCGAACCCACAACCTACAGCGCAGAAGGCAGAGCTACTACCAACTGAACTGTCAACTATTTTTCGTAAGTTTTACTATTTGTACACAATTTTTACATGACCTATTTATAGGAATGTTATTATTACGAGTATATTGATCAACCAAATGGCCAATGACAAAACCAACTATTTTATAACATTTATGGCAATTCTGTTGTAACCGCAACTAACTAAAATTGAGCAAAACACGATCGATCTTATTCTTTTCACGTTAAAGTCGGAATTAGCGTAAAGTGACATTCCCCAAATGGGGACAGTTTTGATAAAATTTACGATTTTCGTAACTTGATTTAGAAACGTCAATCTAAATTTAGTCAACGCTTAAATTGGTGTTGACTAATATGACACTTCAAATAACATCCCCACTTTAGATGTAGGGGAGTTACCCTAAAAAAAATGTTTTTCTAGATTTTATTGTACGACTTTGTTAACATTACTAAAATGTATATACATGCCAAATTACAGCTTTCTAGCACTTTAACTCTCTGAGCTAAGCTGCGGATGGACATGGCGAAACTTCAAGGGTTTCTTGTAGACTACGAAACCCTAAAAATGAATGTTTGTCTAATGTCCTATATAGAATCGTAAACTATGCATTTGATCATGTGATGATCTTTAGCAAAGTTGTTGTGCATGAACCCACGAAGGTTTTTGAGTTGGTGGCATAGCAACGCGCTCAGGGTACAGCTAGTTATTTTTATAAAATTCCGAATTTACTATTCTCTCTGGTGTAAACATTGATAATGGTAACACAGCCAACATCCAGCTATATCCCACACTATAATTGAACGGGCTGAGGGTAAATACAAACTTTCAGTAACATTTACGCCATTTTGCAAGTCCTCTGGCGAGTCAATATTAATCGAGGATCCGTCAATTATCAATGTTTAGTGATGCTGAAAATTGTGGTCGATAGATGGGTAGATTCGAACCTTACCACAGATATTGATCTAAGTTTAGAATGTACCTTGTTTATGTCAGGTTGAACATTGATTGATTTGGACATCTATCTATCTGTATTATATAATATCTATACATATAATAAAAAGTAACTGCGCACATTTGAAATGGTTTTATTCGTAAACTACTGCACCGGTTTTTATAGAAACTGGTAATAAGGAGTGTCCTAAGGCATATTTTGTTTTTCTACGTTAACTAAAAATCAATTTATACAAAAAGTTTTTTTTGTGCATTATATTATTTGATTATTCTCATTATATTAATTATAATATAGCCGTGTTGGCCGAGTTTGAGTTATCACGTCTTTAATTTCGAAGGTCTTGGGTTCGAATCCCGGCGTGCATCAATGGATTTTTCTGTTCGAAAAATTTAAATGCACATCAAAAACACGTGTTTAAAACGGTGAGGAAACCAGTTAGTTGTTATGGAATGCAAACTACTGCAAAATGTGGGCATGTGCTAATTAGATAAGATAAGATAAGATAAAGATATTTATTTCTCAACAAACGTCCTTAAATACATAGATAAACAAAGGTATTTCTTATATTAAATCACAATTCAAATATAGGAACAACATAGGTACCCAAACTAGGTTAAAACCTGTATGATGCCATACCTAGGTCCTCCGCCAGTCAGTGGTTCAGGTGAATTCACATTTTAAAATTGGTAGTGTCTACAGCTTATAGTTAGATTAAAGTATTATGAAATAACATTCAAAGAAAACAAAATTGTGTAAATGTAAAAGAAAACAAAACTAGAGAAAAATCAACTAAAAGAAAAAAGAGGTAAAAATGTATGTATGCGTGTGTAAATGTTTGTTTGAGTGAATGCGTTTATGTTTTGTTAAGTTTTATGTATGCACCAGTTGAAGTTAATAAAAGTCGTTATGCACGATTTTATAGAATTGGATTAAAAGTTACCTAATGCTATGACAGTATAGAGAGTAGACTCTCCGTCGTACTATAGTCTTGGTCAAGCAGCCAGTTTGTGAGTGTAATTTTACATTTAAAGCTAGTCATGGGGTAATACTGTAAGGTTTTATTCAATTGATTGTAAAGATACGGCCCTAAAAAGTATGAATGCCGTCGAGCGAAAGTAGTGTTACACCTTATCACATTACATACTCTTTTGTTGCTTCTTATTTTGTCTATTAAAGCCGGGTCAAAAACGGTTTTTTTATGTTGAGCAAGGATAACATGTAGTATAAATAATTTTCGAGTTGACATAAGTTTGCAGTCTCTGTAAAGAAATTCTGTTCGGTAGCGGAATGGTTTCGATAACATGACCTTTAGTACCGAGCGTTGGGCTCTCTCGACTTTAATAAGATTCGTTTTGCAGGCACCTCCCCAAACTGAAATACAATAGCTTAGAATAGACTGGCATAAGGAGTAGTATACAGTTTTGAGAAGGTTAGCGGTAGCGACAGGACGAAGGTTTTTAAAAACCCAAATCAGTTTACGAAGACGTCCGGCAACTGCGTCAATTTGTGGTATCCAGTTTAACTGATTATCAAGAAGATGATCAGAAATAAATCAGAAAAGAATTATAATGTTTGGACGTGCCTCTGAATAACCCCCTCTAGACATATTCAAAGGATCTAAGCATCTGAGAGGATGTCTACCGTACTTTTTTTCTTCAAAACATACTAATGTAATTCATCGTTGCCTCTTCATATCTACTAAATTAACATACAACAAACTCAGCGCTAGTAAATTAAACTTATGCAAAACAAATATGACTTTGATACGCTTTTAGTTGAGGTTGAGGCAATAGATAGTTTTAGAAGACCTCTTAGTTCTAGTACTAACAGAGTTGGTATTATTTGGTTAATATTCCAGTGTAAATTACCAGCGCGAGTAAAGTTATTTAGTTAGTTTGTTGTTTCAGTTGTAGGATTTCATTTGAAAAACATTGAAAACGTTGGTACGTATTAGTAAAAGTGTATACGTATGTGGGTAATTAGATAATTGTTATGATAACCCAATTTAGAAAATCGTTGGCCGAACTCACGACCCAAAGCTTTTTATGATAAGCTGTGATAACACCGGCGAAGTGCGAGTCGGACTCCGTCATCTTTAAAACAGCAAAAAAAAAAGTTAAACTTTAAAAAAAGTTGTTAAAGCGGCAACAGAAATAAGATACCCGTTCATTTTACCGACAAACGTTTCAAACTCTTTATTACAAAACCAACGTTTTGCAACCCTTTCGTTTCACATCTCAACTTGCCGCAACTACATCACTACATAAATAATTCACTTGGCAAACGGATTATTACAAAACTATTAATTTCATAACTTATCACATCATAAATAATTCATATCACGCAAATGTTCAGTTCAAAACATATTAATGCTGTTATTTTACTAGTTTAATGTGATTAACTTTATATGCGAAGTAAAATGTTGTGATGTTATACATTTGCGTAATAAAATGAATCAAAGCGTTGAGTTATGAAACGATGCATTTGCGGAACGATACATTTTTGAAATAAATAGTATACGACTCGTTAAATTGCGAAATGATACATTTGCGGAATGATAAATTTGTGGAATTAATAGTGTACTAAACGTTGGTTTTGAAATGAAGATTTGCGTGACGTTTGTCGGTGAAACATTTGTGAACCCAGAAATACATCATCTGTGAAAATTTCAACTGTCTAGCTATCACGGTTCATGAGAGACAGACAGACAGACAGCAGAGTTATATTTTTACCCATTGGATGCCCCTTGCTTTTAAAAACAATCTTCTCTTCGTATATATGTTATCGAAAACAGTTTACGGTGAATTTCATAAAACCGTTTTATTTTCCAGTCGAACCAGTAAATTAAAGCTGGTCGAAAAGCTTGTTTATCAAGAACTGATGTGAACCGATTTTGCCAGACAGATACCAAAATTCACGTTTGTAACGTTGTCGACGTTCACAGCATCACAGCTCACATGCGAATGCGTGTAAACATTTAATATCTGCAGGCTGTATCGATGGATCGACGCGCAAATATGTGCTTAGTTGTGTCATGTTCTACTCGTATCCGTGTTTATAAGCAGACTACTTAAGGCCCTGTATGTCGACGATTGCTCTTTTTCGAAACGAAAAAAGAAATACTTCTGAACAAGCCACATCTCTACTTTTATAATGAATAGTATATGTGAATAAAGATGTACCCATCTTTAATCATTTCGATAAATAATCCTACCGACCGCTGCACGTGGTACTGATCCATGGGCGGCGCGTTGTCAGCCTTTGCTTTTCGAATAAATTAATGATATAAATTATGTATAATTACTTATCAAAAACCTATTCTAGTAGAAATCTAGATCTACATATTACCTATCTTTAACAATAAATCACAAGTTGATCTTAATAGTAGGTATCAAAGTATTTCGATCATAAATTCTAAAACGTATCATTTTGAAATAATATCTTTATCGTGAAAAGTTTCTGCTATTATGTTTTCAGCTTAATAGAAATCTAGGTAGGAACTGAAGTAATATATTTATAAAAATAGGACATGTGGCTTGTTCAGAAGTATTTCTTTTTTCGTTTCGAAAAAGAGCAATCGTCGACATACAGGGCCTTAATGATGATATTGGATACAATTACTTCTCATAATAAAGTTTTATAACCGCCGAAAAAGGAGGTTCTCAGTTAGACGCGTGTATATATTTATGTAGCTTTTTTATTTATTACACATATTTTTTTACCTGGATATCCGATTTGGATGATTTATTTTCTATTGTGTAGAGAATATAGTAAGTTGATCCCATTTAAGTTGGACTAATAGCTCCTTCATTAAACTTAAGAAAACTCATACCTGATAATGGTCTCGGTCTTCTTTTCAGTTTTTAAACGTAATTATTGTCCAAATTCAATCTAGTAAGGTAATATCGTTCAACCATGGCAGAGGCCTTTGGGTTGCCTAAAAACGCGAACGACTCCATCCGAGTTGGCCACTAGTTCACTGTCTAGATCATCATCATCATATCAGCCGTAGGACCGTCTATGCTGAACTAAAACATTTTTCAATAAAGTGAGCGGAATAACATTTACAATTTTCTGAGAATTTTCAGTATTAAATGCTGAAACATTTTTGTATAATCTGTATTTTAAACATGTTAAGTCGATAATGAAATACCCTGTATGACATCTAGATGCCAACTACTTATTCAAAATATCCACCGGCACAGAAACAATTTCTATATCGCACCGTCAACAAATTAACACAAACAAACAGCCTCGCGGATCTATAGACGTGTCAATACGAAAAGTATCTGATGAGATTTAGGAAACGGTAAACAAGAAAGTTAAATTATACTACTGGTATAATATTTGGAAAGGCTTAAGCCGTGGTTTTCTTACTAATAATAGACGAATGCTGACGATCGTGATACATCAATGAAAACTACCATCTATATATATAAAAATCAATGCCACTTTTCGTTGTAATTTTATAACTCAATAACGGGATCACCTATCCAAACCAAATGTTAAGGCTTTGTTTGGACTGTTTAGTAGATAGATTATGTGAGGTTTGCACAAAATCGGTAGAGCGGTTCTTCATTTATCACATTTTTTTTTACAAATGAATTCAATAAATGACGGATCATTTTGTAAACGGGAACGGGAACGGGAACGGGCTACTTACCACGTTTTTTCATATATTGCTGACTTTTAGTGATTTCATGAGCATCGTTTGCGACCGCGATCAACGGCAGATCGACGAATTCTATATGATATATATAAATAATGCAATATTTAATATGTATAATAATGCAATACATGAAAAAACGTGGTTATTTTATCACTATTGCACTTGAAACTTTCAGTCTAAAATAGGCGTTTATAAAACAAAGGAATGTAGAAACTTAAAATTTGGCACGGTAATAAATCTTCATACCATCCCCAAGGCTTATTACAAGGGTTTATATCAGTTTTGATTTTGATTTATAAGCACTTTCCAAGTGTTGTTTTCTATGGTTTTGAACATAACAACAACAAAGTTTTCATTACCTGTTTATATAGATTCAATATAAGGATTCAATAATAGTGATCGCACGATGTATTATAATTAAAATGGCATAGTCTGGACACCCCGTCAAACCCACAGTTCGCTCAATTAAAAACATAATTGAAAATTTGGCAACCGAAGGCGTACTAGCTCTTATTTATTCTGCGGTTCGCGGTGTTCTACCGCAGTAACTGCAGCGTATTCTGTGGTTGGAGGGCGAACTGGGAACAACACAGTTAATCGACACTTGAAAATACTTGAAGTTTAATTTGGCGATGCGACATTAAAGGAGGGAGAGATTTTGGTTCTTTAATGTCGGGTTATTGTCGTCTTGGTATTAAAATTAAGAAACCATAGGATATCTTCCCTTATAATAATTATTGGCGTTTGACTTTACCATAATTATTATGTAACATTTTAATTAAACGGTTAGTAAATTTTTGCCAGGCTTTTAGTATTTTACATTGCATTTCATTTCGTATTTGTCATTTCGCATTCATTAGGGTTCCGTACCCAAAGGGTAAAAACGGGACCCTATTACTAAGACTTCGCTGTCCGTCTGTCTGTCTGTCACAGGGCTGTATCTCATGAACCATGATAGCTAGACAGTTGAAATTTTCACAGATTATGTATTTCTATTGCTGCTCTAACAAAAAATACTAAAAACAGAATAAAATAAATATTTAAGGGGGGCTCCCATACAACAAACGTGATTTTCGCATTCTAGCACCATCTAGTTTCATTTGATGTTACTACGTTATTATAGGTACTTTTCGCGGTCTCATGCGACCGCTCGGGGTTTGAGAGGTAAGATTAAAGATGTTTGCAATTCCGCTGGCAGGTGGCGCTATTTTACCACTATCGGTAAAGTAAGTCGGTAAATAGGTGGTACTTCACATGATCGACTAAAAAGTTTGAAATTGAATTCATGTACTTAGGTACCTAAGTAGATATTATTAATTTCTGAGGAAACCTGTTAGTATTCTTCTTATTCGGGCTTGCAACGTTACACGTGTTTATAACGGTGAAGGAAAAAATCGTGAGGAAACCTGTTAGTATTCTTCTTATTCAGGCTTGCAACCTGTCACGTGTGGAATGCTAACTACGTAGTTAGGTAAATACAAGATATTATGAATTATTTTTTATGTTTTTAGGGTTCCGTACCTAAAGGGTAAAAAACGGGACTACTAAGACATCGCTGTCCGTCTGTCTGTCACCAGGCTGTATTCTAGGCTGTGTTCTCGTGAACCGTGATAGCTAGACAGTTGACATTTTCACAGATGATGTATTTCTATAAAAACAGCATAAAATAAATATTTAAGTGGGACTCCCGTACAACAAACGTGATTTCGTTGCCGTTTTGATAATAGTACGGAACCCTTCGTGTGCGAGTCCGACTCGCACTTGGCCGGTTTTTTTATAACACGCATCACTATTTCTTAAGTATTTTAGCGAAAACCTACGCAAAAGCTTTTTCAAAATATAAATTCTTCAAGACTTCCAATCCCACTAAAAAGGGTCAACCAATAAAAATGAACCCCGCCCGTTTATATCGATGTGTTCCGTTCCGCATGAGAGGGCGGCTGACACCTGTACTGTCACTATCACAAGTGTAGTATCGTATTGCTGTTAAGCCTTGGTTTCAAAGATTGACGGTACAGACCACGGATAAACGTCAGTGACGGCCGGTACGGTATAAATCCTTCATATCCTTCAAAATCCTTCCTATCGAGACGTCAGAATAAATAGGTGTAATGTCAATTAACCAAACTTATTTTTCTGACGAACATATAAAATATTAATTTTTAGCTCTCGAAATACAAGCTAAACAAGCCAGTACAAAAAACATTTTTCTACCTACGAAAAGAGGTGGTTCTCAATTCAATACGTAGGTAATTTTTTATTGTATTTTTTTATATTATGGCCGCATTATATCTTTTTAGGGTTCCGTACCCAAAGTGTAAAAACGGGACCCTATTACTAAGACTTCGCTGTCCGTCTGTCCGTCTGTCTGTCACAGAGCTGTATCTCATGAACCGTGATAGCTAGATAGTTGAAATTTTCGCAGATTATGTATTTCTGATGCCGTTATAACAACAAATACTTAAAACAGAATAAAATAAATATTTAAGTAGGGCTCCCATACAACAAACGTGATTTTTTTTGCGGTTTTTATAGATAATGGTACGGAACCCTTCGTGAGCGAGTCCGATTCGCAATTTTTTCTATTGTGTAAAGAATAGTTCAAAGTTGGTCCCATTTAAACTTTTTTATAGTTACTTCATAAAACATAAACTAATATCATCTTTTGACTTTTCTTAACGTTTTTAAAACAAAATTATTAATGTTAACACTTTGTTTGGTCAACCTTTTTTTTTTTAAAGATCTTTAAACTCACACAGTACTTAAAAGTGAAATGTGTGCTGGGACACATAGTAGAAGTGAACCTCTCTCACCACGCGATATACCGTCTATCCCCTCCACGCGGCCGTAAGGCTTTTTCGTGGCAGAAAAAAACCTAATACCCCCTAGTCTATATAGAATTTTCACTTTAAAAACTGTCGTCACCATCAGAACGACTACGTCCTAGTTGACGGCCGTTTGTTAACGGAAACTACAGCTTTACTGTAGAGCTACAAGGCAATCGAAATAGAAATAGGGCTGTCCTAAGACTTAATATAAGACGGTCTTTTGAGAAACGGTTTCCTGATGTGCATCTGACCAGAAACTTTATTGTTTTCTAGAAATACTAGAAGTTAAACGGTGAAAATGAAAATTATGACGTGAAATACAAAGTATACATTAATTAAATTAAATAGGCTCATAACTTGAATCCCCCAAGTACCGTCGGTAGGCATCCTCTCAGGTCTCCAGGTGCTGATCCTTGAAGATGTCTAATGAAGATAATCAGAGGCACGTGTCCAAATATTACATTAGCACAAGCCCACATTTTTTATATTTCCTACATTAATTCATAAGATGCGGCACCTAACTTCATATTTATTATATGCTGAATGATATCAGCAAAAAAACTTGTCCTAAAATATGATATTACCGAAGCCATTACATACATGAATCCATCCCACCGAGATGATGAAATCGAGATTTGCGAAATCAGAAAACTTTCCTTCAAGAAAAAATATTCATTATAACTTTGGTACACACGGCACTCATACTAATTCTCTGAGGATATATGACGCGAGTCTGGGACGTACAGACGCAAAAGCAATTTTCTATGTTATTACGAAGATCTTACTTAATTTTGCACCTGACTTGTCGACAAAACCAGTTATTTGATAGTAATTACTACTATGATTATTTTTTTTTTTTTTTTTTTTTTTTTTTTTGAATCTGAGAAATTTATTGAGTGACTTAGAGCTTTGAGAGATTCACTCAAATATTTTGCCGAATTAAGTACCTACTGCTGATTTATTAACTTGAAGGCAAGTATATTATTGAGAACAGCAGAACAACATCAAATTTTTAAATACTCGTAATTTAAAAATTGGATGAGGTTCGAATATATAAAATAGAGAGACTAATAGAGACATATATAAAATAGAGACTAATTATTGGTATTATTCGTTATTTTAAATCGATTCTAGTGTTTTTATTTGAAACAAGCTGATCCGGCGAACTTCGTATCGCATCCGTTCCCGTTCCCGTTCCCGTTCCCGTTCGAACTTTCGAACCGAAAAATTTTGTATGAGAAAAAGAAAAGGGCTGTTTTTAGGGTTTTTCCGGCAATTATTCTAATTTTTCTCGCCGTAAAAACCATCCTAGAACTTCAACGAACATTTATTAAAAAGAATTGGACAAATTGGTCCAGGCGTTGTTGAGTTAAGCGCTTACCAACACATTTTGCGATTCATTTTTATATTATACTAGCTGACCCGTGCCCACTTCGCTGTGCGTATGACATTTCTAATACCATCGTGGACTTTTTTGTAGACGTTTTTAAGGTATACAATACTGTAGTACATTACTTTGATATATCTCGTGGGGTTCAGTTTATCACTAAATAGTATAAAGCAAAGTCGCTTTCCGCTTCCCGCGTCTGTATGTACATACATACAGACGCGGGAAGCGTACATACATATGTATGCTTATATCTTTATAACTACACAACGGATTTTGATGCAGTTTTTTTTAATAGATAGAGTGATTCATGAGGAAGGTTTATATGTATAATAACATGCTTAATATATTAGAGAACCACTGATAATTTTAAGATTTTTAATCTGCGCGACTTTTTTTCTTAATTTTAAATGCTGTTAACGAGTATACAAAGGCATTCTGTAATATATTTTGGTATCAGCTTTGCACCCGTGCGAAGCCGGGGCGGGTCGCTAGTGAACTATATACAATAAATCGACGATCTTTTGTTGCGTGAAAAAAAAAAAACCAACAAACATTTACAAACACACAAGAATGTAGTTTGTTTTTTTTTCTTCAAAACAATGAAATAGGTAAAGTAACTGAAATATTTTAGTTCATAAATATACTCACATTTTATCAAGCATTTCAATTTCGTTCAGCTATTTCGTTAATCTAAGTTACTTACCTGAAACAAAAATACAATTATAATCATTAGAAAAAACATAGAAATTTTTTTTATAGCGTAAATCTCTACATCACCTTAAATCTTTACTTTTTGTTTACTACTCGTAGTAATATACTCACTGCTCAAATAATATATAAATCACTAAACAATACCAAAATCAAAAAAACTTTGTGTAAACAGAAACTAACTGGACACCCCCTAAACTTTTTCCATCTCCGAAACATCTCTAAATTTTCCCCAAAAACTTTCCCCATGCAAATCTCACAAGCGTTCTCTTTGTTTAGAGTTCCGCAAATAACTCAATCAGAACCAATCCATCAAGCTGTCATCTTACACAGAAACACTTTTCAGCGTACGTCTGCTAACAGCTACCTTAATGCTTGGCTCAGGGTGGGTTTACATTGGAAAAGTGACTAGAGCCATTGATTCGGGTTTTGAAGGTTTTTCTTTGTGCAGTGTACTTAGTCCAAGAATTTTGGTATACTTTACATGTTCTCATCAAGGCTATACTGGTAAGCAGTATAGCCTTGATGAGAACATGTAAAGGACGACCTTTCAATGGTGTTTTTCGCTTTGTCAAACAAGTATACATACGAGTGTTGTAAACAAAACCAAAAGTCTAGATTTGTATTGGATGATTTTCTAATTTTATATTTAAACTAGCGACCCGCCCCGGCTTCGCACGGGTAGCATGTTATTATTATACATATAAACCTTCCTCCTGAATCACTCTATCTATTAAAAAAAACCGCATCAAAATCCGTTGTGTAGTTTTAAAGATATAAGCAAACATACATACACGGGAAGCGGAAAGCGACTTTGCTTTATACTATGTAGTGATTAATGATCCAAACATCCATCATTAAATTGCATTCTTAAATTCGTCTTAACATCGGGAAAATAAATTAAAGGTAATAAAAATACCCGTGTCAAAATTTTATAGTTAAATTGCATTCTATTTAAAACTCATTTTTATTTACAATTTTATATCAAACAAATAAATATAACACAAAAAAATGGAAAAGTAGTTTCATACTTCTTATTTTATTCGCATTCTACTTATTCAATAATATTTAAAAAAAACAAAAGAAAACGGAACGGCTCTCCAGGTTTGCAATCGCTCTTGGACCTGCCAAAACCATTTCCACGTATTTTGTTTGTTTTGAAAATGAGAATTGAAATGTGCGTTGTGAAAACATTAGAAAATATGGTCGTAGCTGGGAAAATTTAAGAGTTGTAGTAAAATATATTAGATCACAGTAAATTCTATTTTACAATATATCAAAAATCTTGAAACATTTTTCTGCACAGCAAATATCTCAAATACGCTAAAGAACCGGTCACTTCACTTATGTTCACGGACGATTTCTCACGATATTTTAAAAGGAATTTATCGAGGCACGATGGAAATTCAAATACTGGAACGACAGAAGCTTAGAAGAAAAATTTTACAGAGCGCATGCTTTGCTGAGATGAACAAATATATAGAGGACCAATACGCAAAGTACGAACCAAATAAGTTTATTTATTAAAAATAAATATTTTTAAAATCAAGCTTTAATAAATTCTAGGGCTCTAGTACTCGTCAACACAAATCCAACGAGCCAAAACACGACGTGGTTATGTTGTGACTACTGCAATAAAACATTATCACTTAATGATTTTATTGATATGTTATACATCATACACATATAAATATAATACGAGTATTTACAGGTCCAAATATAAACAATTGTTTTTATCTATATTATAATACAAGTGCCTCTTATAAAACCTTGTATTCTAAGATTTAAAAAGTTACAAAAGCGCTCCATTATATTTTTCCTCTAAGAAATTGTATTTTTATGTCTATTTCGTCGAGTTCTTTAAAATTTATATCGTAAAGAGAAGATTATGGATTTATTTGATTCAATAAAAGGGGCTTGTAAGGGTAGGGTTTGAACTAACAACTGGTTCTTAGTACATTCTGTCTGAGCTCACAAAATGCTCGGATAGATAGGATTACTTTTACGATCTTTGAACAAAATCTAACTTATTTATGGAAGAACGGAGATAGTCTTTTCGTTTATAAACAGAGATAATTTAAAGGTAATAATATGTTATGGAATAACCATAGACAAGAAATCAACGGCAATAAAGCACATTAAGGTATTGACACATAACTCCCATTTTCTTTCTTGTGCACACAACAAATATAATATACCTTCCAAATATCAAGTTTCTAGGACCAGTGGTTTAGGCTGTGCGTTGAAAGATATCAGTCAGACAGTCAGTCAGTAACGCAGAGTTTTATATATTGTCAATGAAATTTCGAATCGGTCCTTGTGATTTCATTTAAATAATAACCGTTGTTTGTAACAAAAAATCCACGTACCGTACAAAACAGCATAAAAATAAACCACGCAACCGTTCGCTTCTATTTGCACTTTTAAATGGTGCAAATTGAGTTATGAATGCATGCGACGCTCCCCTGGCGTCCCGCAGTTAAATGCAATTATCTGTAATACAGGGGAATGACGTCTGTCTTCCCTTCACTTCACTTCAGTTACGAGTATATAGCTCTCTAGTTACTGGTCTCATTGAATTAATAGCACCTACATTTAGCAAATATTTTGTACTTTTTGATACCTACCTTCAATAGTAGTAGTAAGGCCATTTTTCACCATGTGATTGTGATGATTTATACAACGACAATGAAATTTTATGCTCAGATTATGTGAGGTTGTAGTGACTGGGACATGATTAGGTAGGTTTGCCTAACACCAATACTATCATCTCGGCATAGATGACCTTATTGACATGAAAAACGTAGTAATTAAGGATTTTAAGGTGTTTTTTTCACGACCGTTTTGTTATTCGAACTCACGACATTTTTACCAAACGTCAAGCCAAAACTCTAAACAATTGAAAAAACTCAGTTCATTGAAAGGCTCGACGTAAAAATACCTCTCTGCTTGTAAAAAATACTGGTACTGCCAAAAGTTTAACAAAACAAGTTCTCAAATACAACAGCACTATATGGATAGGTAGACTATTTGAGTCTATAACATCTCCTTTTTCAATCTACAGCTAATTGAAGTCACATTTTTCGAATTCCCATTCTGCACTATCCTCCGAGAGCGCAGAAACTCACTAGATTTCATCTAACAATATTACTGTCTGCAAGTCAGTGTTAAATGTTTGTGACGGGTAGAGGAAAGGGACACTGGTGCCTGGGAACAATATCTTTTAGAAACAAAATACTGAAGGTCTGGTCACAGTAAAGAAACAGAGATTCAACTCTGTACTTTACTCAAATTCAGTGGCTTATTAATTCTAAAGAGATTCTAAGATTGGTCAAAGATAACATCCGTATGAGCTCAGATTTGCTTTACCCGTATTTAGAAAGTCGTTATCATTATCCAGTTAATCCTGTTGTCTTAAGACGTATTTCTAAATATTCACTACAACTATTTTCTTCGAACGGTATTATGATTTACATCTAGGTACACTTATAATGAGAAACTAAAATATTTTTTTTTGTACCTACATTTATTTGCAATGGATTAACTAAAACTACAAGACTAATATTGAAAATTCTTTTACCATCTGAAATTAAGTTGTTAGGGAGTAACATGGTCCTTTTATCACTACATAGTATAAAGCAAAGTCGCTTTCCGCTTCCCGCGTCTGTATGTCTGTATGTATGTTTGCTTATATCTTTAAAACTACACAACGGATTTTGATGCGGTTTTTTTTAATAGATAGAGTGATTCAGGAGGAAGGTTTAGATGTATAATAACATGCTACCCGTGCGAAGCCGGGGCGGGTCGCTAGTTTTTAATAAAAATATCTAAAAAATAATAATAAAACTCATGCTCATCGTTAATTTTATGTTTCAACTAATTGAAAATGAAAGATTTGCATAGAAAACGATCAAAAAACAACTAGGTTATATATATTTTTATAAGATTACAATAGCATAAAATGTGGTACTGTTTGATACTGTTACTGTGATCATGTACATTAGACGGAAGTACATAACCGTTACAGTTTGTTAGAGGTCATTAAGCTGTTCGATGAGTTCTTTGGCTGTAGAATTTTATTTTGAGCGGGTCTTGTCTGGTCTGAATCGGCTCCAATATGTTTGGAAGCACCCTATTGCTAGAAGTTTCTTTGTAAACGTTTTATATTGAAACTTTGGGAGTAAAACCAACTGTTACTGTTTATGTTTGGTAAATCAAATGCTTTATGTGCTGCGTTGTCTGTAGTTAGTTTTTATGGATTAGATATTGATAACGCCCGTAGCTTCGCTCACGTGATACCTATTTAGATAAAAAGTTTTCTATTTGTTATTCCTGAACATAAGCAGTTTGTTTCAAATCTGTTTTGTCGTTTAGGCGTGGTTGTGGCACAAAACTATACAAACATCCTTACTATTTTTGTATTTATAGTATTTAAAAATTTGTTTAACTTTTTGTTGCATTAATAGGCTTCTAGCTAATCATTTCTACGTTATGTAGGAGTTTACCAAAATAAATAACATATCAGTCACAAAAATAGTTCCGATTTCACACTGGAGTGTCTTATTTATCAGAAAATACAAATAGGAAGGTACCACAGCCCAGACCAGATCATACAGACTTTATGTTTCATCGCAGAGATCAAACCTACACCATTTGCGACTGAGTCCACTACGCTACGGAGAGCGTTGATGTAATATTACGTTCATTTAAAGCCGCGAACACAAGGAAACTACCGCAACCTGACCTCAGCCGAAAAGAACTCCCAACTCCGCGCAAACAATTACGCTCCACGTTTAAGGCGCTCCACAAAAGAAATTACTTCATTCTTTCTAAATTTCAACTTCTCCGGCGAACGTCTAACGGGCGAGAGTTATTTATCTTAGCTGCCGTATAATAGAATTTAATTAAGTTAGGTGCGACATTGCTCGCGCGCTTGGAATTTTGCAAAGTCGCGCCAACCCGATACAGTGTGTACATAGCCTTATGTAAACGGGGTGATACAAGTACTTTATAGATTTGAAATGAGGTTAATGTTTACCGAGGGGTTTATTTAGCTTTTTTTTTAAATAACGCCAGCAAATACCAAAAGCCGATTTTCCTATATTATTACAAAAATAAATTAAGTACCTACCTGTTTGCTGTTATACGTATATTTTCAGTATTTTACATTATAACAAAGGCTGTGGCAGGTAATAGGAAACCACTAGTCAAAAATGTATTTAATGATCGCGTTGGCTACATTCTAAATATTTTTACTTTTGTGGTTGTCATATCTTTAATGAAAAGTGTTTTAGGGTTCCGTACGTACCTCAAAAAGTTTAACGGAACCCTAAGGTCACTCTTTCGTAAAAGACATCCCTGTAAGGTACTTTGCTCGAAAACTATAAGACGCTATGTGTTTCTAAAGCGTATATTATAACTTGTGTTTAAGTATTTTTGTTAACTTTATTATTTTTTTTGTTACTCGTAAAATTTTACTCAAAAGAGCCGCCTCAAAAAGTATTATATTAACTAGCCGACCCGTGACAAACGTTGTTCTGTCAATTTTTAAATAAATTACGAATTTTGGTAGAATACGTATCATTTATTAGTCAAAACTGCGTTGCTATGACGACTAAATGCTTTTAGTCTGTGATGTCAGATTTGTTGCACACCAACGCCATATATACCAAAATCATCTTTATTGCGTTTTTTTATCATTTAGGGGTTGTATTTCGAATTATAAGTTCCCCTTTATTTATTCTGATTTTTTATCTACCTACAACTACATACTATAGCAAATTTCATCTTAATCCGTTTTGTTGTTTATTTTTGATTAGGGAACAAACATAGCAGTCTTATCACAAACTTTCACATTTATAGTATTATAAGGATAATACTGTTTATTTTGAAAGCTCTGTGACCCTACTTTTAAAATTAATAGTGAATATAAAGTTATACTTTGATGTTCAAAGCTAAAATGTTTTTGTTTTAAGTATGTAGGTTATATGACTTCTCGGTCACTATCATGGTTACTAAAATACTGAACCCCGAATTCCGAGACCGTTTCGTACTTGGCCGATCATTTTTACTATGACATGAATGCCATTACTTACTTGCGGCGGGTAAGCCACATCCAAAAACCATTCCATACTAAAAGCTCCTTTAATGGATGAGTGCCACAGATTGCATAACTGTACTCTATTACACACACGTATGTATCCACCGAAGTTGTGTTGTTCAAATTGACAATTTAATCAAGGTTCCGTATTATCTATAAAAAGTGCAAAAAAGTCACGTTTGTTGTATGGGAACCCTAACTTATTTATTTTATTCTGTTTTTAGTATTTTTTGTTATAGCGGCAACAGAAATACATCATCTGTGAAAATTTCAACTGTCTAGCTATCACGGTTCATGAGATACAGCCCTGTGGCAGATATACGGATAGCCTAACAGACAGACGGACAGCGGAGTCTTAGCAATAGGATTCTGTTTTTACTCTTTGAGTACGGAACCATAAAAACGTCGCCAACACAATCTCGAACTAATCCATTGTCTACGAAAAGTATCCGAACAAAATCCCTCACCGCTTTAATTAAGAACTGATCAAATTTCCGCCGCTAAGTTTGGTACAGAAAGGCGAACATATGTTGTACAGTGTACAGGCTACTTTACACTTCATGTTTTAGTTCGACGCTAAAGATGCATATTGACGGGATGCTTCATTAGAACCTGGAGTTTGTCATGTACCCACCCATTGTGTAAAATACGAGTAACTTTAGATACTATACATAATAAGAGCTAAATCTTGTAAACATCTGGGATATACATTCAAATGATGCTATCACTAAAGTTAGTAGGCTCTTATGAGATTGCCAACTCTGATGAGGTTACTGGCTATTTTACTATCTTTGAGAATATTAATTTAAAAAAAAAAAAAAATTGTATCTTGTTTGCTAAATGATACAAAAACAATTCAAAAGTAGTACTTACTAAGTAATCAAAAATACTACTTTTCGATTTCCAAATCCAAGTTTTTACACCCGGAGGCCATAATATAAAATAAAAATATTTTATATTAAAAATATTTAAAATCATCATAATATTTGATACTCAAGAACGTTTACTACGCCCAAATAATAAGTACGCTGAAAATCTGGCTAAAATATAAAATTACATATTTTACGTAATCAAAGTGACCCCCCCCCCCGTGCCCTGTAAAAAAGGAACATTTCCAAAAAACGTTGAAACTCGTGCTTCATTATTTTGTTTGAAGAGTATACGTGTAAAATTTAAAGGGTCTACTAAAAACAGTTTCTGAAATACAAAAGATTTTTTTAATAATTTCAAAGTTTGGTCACCTTTACATGCGAATTTTCTCTTTTTGCAATAAGAAAAATATTTCTAAAATTCAACCCCCAAAAGGGGTGCGTGTATTGAAGTCTGTTTGAAAATAACTTCACGTAAACGAAGTGGCAGTGGTTTCCACTAGTCTTAGTTGCGAGAAAAGCAAAAACTAAAAAATAATGAACTTGAAACACTCATTTAAAAATGAATTTAAAAAGTCACAGAAGAGTCTCGTCGGTTTTGAATCGCTGACCGGAAGCCTTTTTATGCGGAACCTGCAGTGTTTGCGAATTCAAGCTACAGCGAACCCCTAATTTAGGTTCGCAGCATTCTTGCGCTCATTCTAGTTTTGAAGTATTTCTGACTAAAATAGGTGCTTTCACATACACAATACACGCTTGCAGTTAAAAATGCTTCAACAATTTCGTTTGCATTATTTTTAACATTGTATTTTAAAATTTTAGTGATTATTTTGATAGGAAATTTTATTTATTATTAAAACTAACTAAACTCTTACGCGACTTGGTTCGCAGGGTGGGAGTTTAGTCGTAACCATAACCTACAATTATAGATATACTAAAGTAGAATGATAGGTATGTATTTAGTTCCAAACACACGTCTGCTTAAAAATATTACCTCATTTTGTTTCACTTATAAGTCTAAATGTGTGTCCGATATCAATCGATAGCTGAGTTTTTTAAATAAGTTGAAGTTAAGCTTAAAAATAATAATAAAAACACGACTGTTCCAAAATAATTGTAATGGAATACATTTTTTTTTATTATTTATGTTAAAATATGTGTACTAACTTATTCTTACTACGTTTTCTGTAGCTTTAGTTTCGTGCTTGCTTATTTGCACATCGTTTTCAAAAGTGTGTATCCTAGTCGGTACTCATCAAGTAGGCATGCTTCTCGTTTCACTACAACAACACACATAGTCAATATATATTATATCATCGAGTACGTAGGTGAACGGTAGGCATATTACGAAAAGCAACTTGGGTAAAACCAAATTGGCCACTCTCCTTAGGCCAAGGTTGAAGGTACGGTTATCACTTAAAGGGACTTTTCGGTTATATCTCGAGCGAATTTGTCGCGAATATTTTAGAATGTTTTAGGGGAAAAGTTACAAGACCTCTGGTTATTGAGTGAATTTTTATTCAGTTAAAATTATGTGGGAATTTACTGAGGGACATTTATTAGTGATTTTACTTTGTATTCTACGGATATCGCTCTTGCAATTATCATATATCTAGTTATTAATCAAATAGCCTATAAATTTCATCGAGCAATTGATATTGGTTTGAATTCTAACTTACAATGTTAGCAACATTGTTGAAATTATTTTTAAGCAAAAATTTAAGTAAAATATTTTATAAACACATTCAATACAATTTACTCACTGTGGATTGTATGACGCCGTATTTATTCGATCTTTAAACAATAAAAACAGTTCGTATCTTAAAGTTATGAAAGTTTTCTTATCGACTTTTATAGGTGAAATACTTATGTGGAATATTTATTCTCAGTATAAACTTCTATATTTTTTTATGAGATATTGTATTGTATATTACTAAAAAATCATAATTTTGTTTATCTAGACGCAATTATGTAAAACTTTTTTGAAGTCTGATCAAAATAACAAAGAAAAACGATATTACTTAGTTATAAGAAAAATAATTCGATATCAGAAACACATTCTTTCTTCAAAAACTATTTCACTATCCGCGTCAAAAAATGGTCTTTGAAAAGAAGCCCGTCTCTCGAAAGTAATCGTAGTTCCAACTCAGACGGTAAAACTTGAAATAATATCATCGCAGAATATCGTGAAATTTCAAGTTCACGTGGCAAGCACGTTGCAGACCCACTTCGAGCGTTCCTTCGCTACGAAGGGGCTGTTTACACGAAGACAGTAGAATCGAATTCTTTATGTAACTGACCAATCAGACTATTGAAAAAAAAATCAAGCTACAATACAATACAATACAAGCTTTGCTGTTCATGTGTTTTTTAGGGTTCCGTACCCAAAGGGTAAAAACGGGATCCTATTACTAAGACTTCACTGTCCGTCTGTCTGTTACAGGGCTGTATCTCGTGAACCGTAATAGCTAGATAGTTGAAATTGTCACAGATGATGTATTTCTGTTGCTGCTATAACAAATACTAAAAACAGAACAAAATTAATATTAAGTGGGGCTCCCATACATCAAACATGATTTTTTGCCGTTTCTTATAGATAATGGTAAGGAACTCTTCGTGCGCGAGTCCGACTCGCACTTGGCCGGTTTTACTATAGATAATGGTACGGAACCCTTCGTGCGCGAATCCGACTCGCACTTGGCCGGTTTTTTAAGTTGCTGTTTGTAATTTTTGTATAAATATGGTCTAATTTTAGTCGGAATAAGTTATTCTAGTCATAGTGAATGAAAAAAGTATTATGCGTAGCAAGCAGAGTTCTTTAGTCGATGGTAGTCATTGTTCTCACGTCACCATAGCATACTTTCAGGGTCGAAGTTACTGTCTCCGCGTACACAGTCTTAAAAGAGGCAGAAGGGGTCTTGCCCTCCTTTATCGGTGGATAATTGAATTTCCGCGCGCTGCTACAAAACAGGAAGTTCCGGTGGTTCGCGTCCGACCTGATGGAGTTATTATATTCAATAATTAAGGTAGCAGTAGTTTCATAATTTAAAGTTTTTTGAGTGTTCCTTCCGTAACTTGTATCAACTAAGTTATATCTTACTAATGTAACTAACCCCCTCATCTTAGTCGAATGTACCGAGTGAACACACAGACGACTTTATCTACTGAATTTGTAATATACGCCATTGTACGTAATTCGAAAATTATTTGTTTAATGTTTTGCTTGTTTATTTTTGGTGTACAATAAAGTCTATCTATCTATATAATAAAATGTAATTAAAAAAAACATTTTTTTACAAACATTTTATATTAAAGACACACTCTACATTTTGAACTCTTCATACTCTACAATTTCATACATCCCTTTGTGATCACGTTTCCCTACTATGGGTACCAACATCCTGCCTCGGCGATTGCTCCCAAAGCCCCTTTAAATAGTTTTTGAAAGCTTTATACTCGAGGCCTTCTGCTCGCGACTTCCCCCTGCCTCCCCTTTCAGGCTTCCGTTCTTATTTACACAAGGGGAACCTTCAAAGTCCCAAGTTGTTCGGCACTTTCTTAAGCAGCGGTTGTTCAATTTCAGAACGTGGTAAAGGAAATTGGTAATCAATAGTTTAAGGCTCTGGGATTGGTCGCATTTACTGGTATAAGTTACCTATCCTTTCGTTTCTGTAACTAGCCTGCCCGCCCCGGCTTCACATTTCCAACTTTAAGAAAGTACCTTCGTAGGTATTCTCATAATAAAACCGGCCAAGTGTGTGTCGGACCACGCGCAATGTAGGGTTTCGTAGTTTACACTGCTAACAACGTTAAATAAGTATTTTAATAATGATATTTGTAAAAAAAAAAAAATTATGTTATACGGATCCCTTAATCAAAAAGTTGTTTTCACAAACCAACAATACTTTTTAAAGACCTACAAAACGATACGCTATGTGGTACGCGAGAAATAAAAACATTCCCGCTTTAGGCGAGGTACCATAAAAAATATATTTCTTAAGATTTTATTGTACCACTTTGTCAACGTGACTAATAATGGGCTATTTGACAAGATTTTAAAAACCATTTTAGATTATTCAGTAGTGTTTTATGGGTTCCATAAACCCATAAAACAATATTATTTGAAATTCTGATAAGTATTGGCCCTAGAAATTTAAATTAAATATCGTCAATTTAAATAACCCGCATAAACGCTTCTTTAAGCAAATGGCGTCGCACTAGTTTCTGGACGTCACATGGTAGCACTGACCTCTATTATACAAGTATTAATAGAGGTCAGTGCATGGTAGTCAAAAAGTAAACAAACGTCAAGTTTTTCAAAACAGGCGAAGACATATTGACAAGCATGCTACGACATCGTCAATTCGACCATCGTTTACCACCATCCTGACCGTTATGTGTCACGTGACTGGCGTTGAAAAATTGATAATTTTAATTATGGGTTTCTTAATAAATTATATTTATTATAATTATTATTTTACTCCATAACGCTTTTCGAAGGCATAATTTACATATATTACTATCGACAACACTTTATTTTTCATACTGTCAAATAGCCTATTATGTATATTCATGCCAAATTACAGCTTCCTAGCATTATGAGTCTCCGAGCTTAGCTGCGGATGGACGGACGGACGGACGGACATGGCGAAACTATAAAGGTTTCTTGTAGAATAAGAAACCCTAAAAAAAATTGTATAAATTTAGTATGTTGTTAAAAAGTCATTTTTAATGAACATAGAAAATCGATTTTATCATAATCATCATCATTTCAGATGTGGGACGTTGTCTATTTTACTGCTTTACGTAGACTCCATACATTTCTATAGCGACCGATCCGGTGCGTGCGGCCTTACACGACTCCGAGCTTATTTCAGCTATACGACGTATTTTGTTGTCACTTTCGCACCACAGATGTTTTGATATTATTTTAAAAGTTTGTGGTAAACCCCCGGGTCATCATTATATCTAGTCGAGCTTTGTTCTACGCTGCGCTTTTTGGTGCGTGGTCTCCACTCGAGAACCTTTCAGCCCCAATGGCTGTAAGTTCTCCGAGCTAAGTGCCCCGCCCACTGCCACTTCAACTTGCTAATCCTCTGGGCTATATCTGTGGCTTTTGTTCGTCTACGGATCTCCTTATTCCTGATTTGATCTCGTGAAAAAACGTACTCTTAGATCGCTGAGCGTTGAAAAATTCATGTTATCTATAAAGTCTAATGGCATATAGACATAATCAGTAGTTAATTTATTATTGGGAATGGAATGTACAAATAAAAATAGCGCAATAACAAGCATATATATATATATATTCCACCTTGCTAAGTATCAAAGGAGCCTTGAACTATTTAAAAACAAGATCAGTGAAGTGAAGTGAAGTGCGAGCAGTTGACTCGCGCACCGAAGGTTCTAGAAATATATCAGAAATGTATAAACATAACGAGGAAGAAAAACTTTTTTCTTTTGTAATATTTAACAAACCCTATCAGCAGCAAAAATCGTCGCCAGCTAAAGACGGCCATGTTGCAGCACCACAATACGCCACGATTCATTTCCGGTAATACCCACTTTGAGAGCACTCGCTTCGGTTAAAGCTTCCAGAGTTCAAAATGACTTGATCTTTTATTTAGATGAAGTCAAATACCTGTACCTATTTCTGCCGTCAAGCAGTCTCGCTGTGTTTTGGTATGGTTGCCTGTGAAGTTACAGGCAATGCTTAGCAGTATGGCTGTCTGCTTGTTCTGTGTCTATATGATAAAATATATATAAAACCTATACCTAATTTATAAAAAACTTGGTACTGTTCTGAGAAAGAGTGTAATGGGCATAAAGGCTGGTTCTGTGTCTGGGTATTATAACATATCATTAGTAGGTATTCATTTACATATAAAAAATTGTAAGTACGTATCATATCTGTCATTTGGCTTCCAGAGGACAAGCTTCGCTTAGTTTAGGGCTAGATGTCGCTATGTTAAATGCCACCAATATTTATTTGATTAATTTCGCCTAGGGCATATGGGTCATATGCCGTAGGCGAAATTAATCAATTCCACTTATAACTATCGCATATTAACTTTTCCATCCCTATTGGTAGCTTGTTAATACAATGAAATAGGGATTTCAAAAGGCCTTTGATGTTAGGAGGCTTGGCGGTGCTTGATTGTACTCGTAGTTGCGGTGATTCGTTTTTACTTATTGGATAATAATAATACAGGTCGGTACAAAAGTCCTACCCTGAATTAAATTTTGGCACTTAGTTCGTACAGCAGATCTCAATGTAGGGTGTGTGTATGGACGGAGAGCTCAGGGTCTTGGATTCTAGTAAAACAAAGCCGTATAATTAGTAGAAATTGTAGAAATTAGATGTCGTCATCCAAAAAATTCTAGAACTTGAATTAGGTTTAAAGAATTTTATTTCTCATAAAAACACAGAGTTCACTTAAAGTGAGATACAAAAATAACACATAAATATTGCGTTTTAAATGATTACACCTAAGGGCCTAGTGCAGTTGGTATATTTTTAAATAGATCGATAAGGTTAACATACTACATAGAGTGGTTACCAAGATAACAGAAATTAATAGATATGAATTAGGATAGCTATGTTGTAAAAACAGGAGCTACGTAATTGTTTAAATGTAAAGCTTTACTTTCTTAAGTAAATTTTAAGCAAAATACTTAATTATGATCTTCATTTGTAACTTGTTGATGATGATTTTTACAAAACCTATAAATTAGATTTAAAATGTTTATTCAAATTAAAATGTTGTGAAACAACTAGAGTAATTGGTATTAATTAATAATTCACATTGACAAACTCCATTCATGAAACAAAATAATATTCCTGCAATCCTATTTGTAGGAATTTGATTATGTACGATAGTCACAGTCATGTTGAAAGCCAAAAAGTATTGTTTGTATTAATATGTCGATATCAGCGAAATTTCCAACGCTGCCTATTATCCTCCGTCCTGATACACTTCCCAACATGTCATATTTATATTTCAACAGATCCATTTCGATATTAAATTTTCATTGTTAAAATATACTGAGGAATCCTGTGCCACCATGTTAAAGCGTATGCCATATTGGTATTGTTTGTGAATACGAAGCCATACAAATAAGGAAATTTTTTACGATGTAAAAATGTATTTTGAAATATATTTATGAAAAATGCGAGATGCCCCGACTGTATGAGAAAGTATTGAAATACAAAATTAGAAACCTATGAAGCAAATCTATTAAAAAACTGGTTATTTTTTTGTTATTGTTTAAATTTTTACAAATTGTAGAGAGCCCAAAAAAATCCTGTCCAAACGAACCATAACTTCTCCAAATAAAAAACTTAATCCAAGTTTCAGCCAAATCCGTTTGAGCGTGGCACAAACATTCAAACATCCTCACAAAAATTCAGATTTATAATATTTGGTTATTAAGATTAAGATATAATTGACCTTTAAGATATACCGAAGAAACCGATAAAACAAACAAAAGTGAACTTTAAGACCTAATTTTGCATTAAGGAAAGATGCCTCACCTCGTGTTTCGATACACCGACAAATATTTAAAGAGCGTAATGCACACCCTAAGTCTCACAAGGCTGTAAAGAGAATTATTAAATCGCGTCTACACTAGTCAGAAACTGGCTTACCTTCCTGTGAGTTGGGAAGTAGCAATAATTGAGAGTTGGGTAGCAAAGTTGTTTGATTATGCCTTTCTGCGCATTATTTACTCCGTTTATGAATTTTGAATATGAAGTATTCACAAAATGATAAAATTATCAGTTGTTATATCAAAAACAGCTTGCTGACTGATTGACTGACGGACTGACTGACCTGACTGATCTACCAACGCATAGCTTAAATTACTGGTACTAGAAATTTTCAATTTGGGGAGTGTATTGGAATATACTATTGGTGTGTAGGGAAAGACAGGGATTCCCGGAATTTGAATTTGATTATCCCGGGGGTTGAAGTCAAACGAAGTCACGGGGGTTTCCACTTGTAGTAGATATGGTATAGAAAGAGTTACGGCTTATTAATTTTGGTCGTTTTAGTAAAGAAACAACTAAATAAATCCCACTTAACAGAATGCACAAATGAAAACACGTTCCGTAATCCACAATTACACAGAGACATCGGTAAGAAATTCCGGATAAAACGCGTAATCCGGCGACCGGGCCGGATTGAGCTGGAGCTCACGGAACGTGCTCGATGCACTGCTTTGTTATATTTTATTTGTAGAATTAAATGACAAAGTGTGTGCATTTTATTTACGGAGATTATTATACAGTAGAGCTCATGATCGTCTAAGGGAGGTAAATTTAAATCTACACTACTAATTTTAAAGAGGTAAAAATTGTGTTTTTTTATTTTTGTTTATACCTGATAAACTTAAATAACTTAAAATGTAAAAAAAAAAATCATCTACCTAAAACTATATTATCAGCAAGTAACATAGGCTTTTTTTTCATTCCTACTAAAATTACAGTAATGTAAGGTATCAAATTTGCTTATGATTTTCATTAGTACACCCGTGCGAAGTCGGGACGGACTGCTAGTAATATAATACTTGTCTGTGTAGTAGAGATCTATTATAAAAAACTTGGCCGGGGAAGTATTCCCAGTAAAAACGTGTCCCTAGCCTCTGAACAAAACATTAAAAGCAGTATCAGTCTTTCTTATCTTATATAATATGCGAAGTATTAAAACAATCGATCAAGTATTTACCGACAAATCGAAGAAATATAAATCTCTTGGAGCCGCCTGTATTTACGGAGTATTGATAACTGACATTCGTGTTGTGTTACGAGTATATTCATGTAACTTACATATCACTCATGTTGTCATTGTCAATGATTGATCCAGTGTGTTACTATTTGTAAGGGATTAATTGGGAACTATAAAGTGTTAAGTGAAAATAAAGTGTTGTTGATAGATTACTATCAACAACACTTTATTTTTCATACTGTCAAATAGCCTATTACAATGCGTCCTTTAAAACAGGAACAGAAAGACTCCTTGTGACACAAAGAGGTATATAACTTATCCTTACGCTCTGAACAAATAATGAAAACCGTAATACGAGTACTACTTCACAGGAATGCTGTAAAATTACTTGTGTTATATGTATAAATAGAGTGGTTTAAATTAATATTCTAAATCTACTTCGAGTCGCTTTTTGAAGGCATAATTTACATAAATTATGCCTTCAAAAAGCGCTATGGAGTAAAATAACTTAAAAATAAACAATGATTTATTAAAAAACCCATAATTAAAATTATCTATTTTTAAACGCCAGTCACGTGACACAAAACGGTCATTGGTCGAATCGACGATGACGTCACATGCTTGTCAATATGTCATCACCTGCCTAACGTCACAGAAACTAGTGCGACGCCATTTGCATAAACAAGCATTATGCGGGTTATTTAAATTATCAATATTTAATTTACATTTTTAGGGCCAATACTTAACAGAATTGAAAGTAATATTTTTTTTTGGGTTCCACAGTCACTACTGAATAATCTAGAATGGTTTTCAAAATCTTGTCAAATAGCCCATTCATCGTAGGGTTTACAAGGCAACAGGCAACATACAGGCGTAGCTTCACCTAGCTTTTGGCTCCGAAGACGTTACAAAGTGATCCTTGTGATTTTATTGAATTAAATACCTATTGACTTTCATTAAGCTGTAAAATGAAATATAGGTACTTATTAATTTTCCTTCGCATATGTTACTATTGCCACTTCTAAATTATAGTTTTTCAGGTTCAAAGGAAGAGCCGATAATGAATCCATGTGAACCCACTTTATAGTCCAAGTGTGAGGAACAGAGTCAACTAATGATACTACATATTTTCAGTTTTAATGTGTCAATAAGCGATAATTAATGTACTGTTTTTGTAAAATAAACGTTAAATATAATTATCAATATCATTGCAGTTATTTGGATGGGTGACCGCTATGATAAACAGCAGTAGGTAACTTTTTTAAAGCGAATCTTTCTCTTTGACAAAATTCATATTTTCATGATATTGAGCACCGAACCTACAACCCGGGGATTCCCGACCGTTTGCTAAAAGTTAGGGATCACTCGCGGGAACTCAGCCAACTTACTGAATCAGATGTCGTGGGTCCTCTGTACAGTTGACTACTAAAGTGTTACGGACACAAGAATGTATAACTTATTTTTGTTTTTACGAAACATGAATCTTGAGCATTTAAAAACTATGCCAAACCACCACCACCACCTACGTGTATATTTATTAAAGTAATCTAGAGAGTTATGTTTATTTTTAGACAACACATATTTCATTTACAGTTTATTTTATTTTACCTTACAGCTCGAATTCCAGATGTTACCAAATTAGAGATTTTTGTCGTTTTAACAAAGCCATAATGTACAGAATTCGAATTATATTATTACTCAATTATTAAACAAAAAAAAAACTATTTTAATAAATTAAAATGTCTTTATTAATAGAGCCTTGAGTTTCACCAGTCACGGAGGGTGGTGAGAAACCTTTTTTTTATAAAAACTAAAGTGGAAGAAACTCCGTATAAGTTTGATCGTCATTGATCGGTCGAAACGCGTTTTTTTTGCAATTTGCTTGTCGAGCGCACTTTGTTACAGCTTACACCAGTTGCCAACAGCAACAATTAATGACTCACCAGCCAAAAGCAACTATCGAGTTAGACTGCCGCGAGATTCTCCAACTTGCGGCTCAGTTTATTACGCGACAGTACTTCGGCATTGTTACTGGACGAGAACTAAAGATCAAGTCTTATTTTCCGATAGGGCGGGCACAGTATCATTCAACTTTTTTATTATCCTCGAACAAGCCGGACTCGAGTTGTATCGATCGCAGTCTCTATGGAGATCGGAAGGCTTATTATGATAGAGTATTGTTCACTCAGATATAAAATATGGCTTTAAAAAAACTTTTGCGGGATCTCAGTAACCAAATTAGACCCGCAAAGGTAGGAAGCGTATTAACGCCACTCACTTTAACTCGATTATCTGGAACATCGTTTGTGCTATCTAACACTGACATATTCAATTTAAATTAAATTTGTCAACACCCTCGCGCTGCTTCCGATAATCAACAGCTAATTTTAATTTTGTCCGGAGAAATCTGGAGGAAATCCAATGGGATGAATTGAATTTTGCAGATTTGGCTGTGAAATCACTGTATTTTGGACGAAAATTTTATTATACTGGACAAGTTCATTATTCGAACATGGCCTAAAGATTTTTGCTACTTATGTTTTTAATTTATGTCGCAAAAGTAGTTATTCTTTTGAGTTATAAAATTAACTTTTAATAAAAATTATTACTTAGAAAAAGAGAGAATATGGACTATTTGAGGCTCTTCATATTATTTTAGAGGCTATTCGAGGCTATTTGAACGCTTTATTACTTGTAAGTAGCGTGTTACAATTTCTGAATCCTATGCCGATTTAAACCAGAATCTAATAACGGTGTCACCATGCGTTGTGGAACTTAATTAGTATCCGAACATGTTTGCCAAATGGTAATACAAAGTCTTTGATCTCCAGGGTTTGATCACGCAGGACGCCCCAGTGGCGACACGGTCAAACGTATTTGGATATTAACCATGGGTCAGTTGGTTTGTTAATGTTGATAGGATGTTGTGACATGCTATCATCTGCAAAATTTGAATTGACGTAGTGAGTGATTGGCCGTCTGAGCTTTGTGCTTCGGGCACCACGGCAGGACGAATGCATAATCTATACTAATATTATAAATACGATAGTAACTTTGTCTGGCTGTCTTTCTGTCTATTTATCTGTTTGTCTGTGACGTTATCACAGCCAAACCGCTGGGCCAATTTTTTTTTCCAAAATAATGAAGTCGCGGGTATAATCTGGGGTCAGGAGTTTGGATGTAACTGCTGAGTGTTTATTTATTGGTAAATTTTAGTAAATACTAAATAATTTTATAGGTCTGCCGTTGATCGCGGTCGCGGGCGTTGCTCATGATGAAGAGCATCTGTATTGTCTCGAAACGTCAGCAATACAAGTAAAAACGTGGTAATTAGCCGTATTTCTATTTAAAAAGATTGCAATATATTTTTTAAATGATTGTAAAATATTTAAATGTAATGAAAAAATAAAATGATATACTATATATAATTGTTGGACATGCCTCTGAGTACCTTTAGACAACTTCAAGAATTTAAACACCTTTAGATCTGAGAGACCACCTTATACGGCACGACAGTTTTATAAAGACTATAATGGAAGGGAAGATTGAAGGGAAGAGAGGAAGAGGAAGGCCACGAATAAGCTACATGAGCCAGATAAAGGAGAAAATAGCTGTCGTGTCGTATAAGGAAGTTAAAGAGACGGCACTGGAGAGAAATAGATGGAGAGAGCTGCATCAATTACACCGACAAGAGCACAGCTCTTAAGTTAGAAGAAGAAGAAGATCTGAGAGGATGTTTACATTGTTTACCGTACTTGGGGATTACAGTGGTGATATAGTTTTTATTTTACTTACATACTTCTACCATGATCTATTGACTCCACTATTACCGGTACATTATCACGCTTTTATTCGAAATAAAACGAGATTTTTGTTTCGCAATAGGACTCCCATAACATAAATCCCGGTGGAAGATACCATAAAGTGTGAATATTCAATATTGTCTGTTCCGTGCTCATAAACCCACTATAGTGCGCAATCATAATGTCCCACATCATGGAATATTGGTTAGGTACTCAACAATGTTTATGTACCAAATTATAGAAGCAATATAAACTCGTGGTTTCATCGCGCAGAGTAATGACTAACTCAAACTACGCTGAAAGTATGAACTGAATAATGAGTTCTACAAATATTTGTACGTGAAATTGTCTGCAAACTACTGGTTTTTTAGGGTTCCGTACCAAAAGGGTAAAAACGGGACCCTATTACTAAGACTTCGCTGTCCGTCTGTCCGTCTGTCTGTCACAGGGCTGTATCTCATGAACCGTGATAGCTAGACAGTTGTAATTTTCACAGATTATGTATTTCTGTTGCCGCTATAACAACAAATATTAAAAACAGAATAAAATAAATATTTAAGGGAGGCTCCCATACAACAAACGTGATTTTTTTACCGTTTTGATAATAGTACGGAACCCTTCGTGCGCGAGTCCGGCTCGCACTTGGCTGGTTATTTCTTTGAGTAAAAACTCGAGATATAAATAACAAGGCAATTAAATTGCTATTTTGTTTGGTATTTTCCAACGGAAGAAAACAAGTAATTTAAGTTGAAAAGCTCCTTGTCTTATATATGTCTATGCTCTATGGTTATATATTATCTATGTGGTTTCATCATAATAACGTTTTATTGAAGGTCCAATAATGTTCCATTTCAATTTAATGTGAATTTACAGATGCTTAGGAATTGTTAGGAGTATATGCAATACATAATATTCCAATAGCAATAAAGAAAAATAGACGCAGCTGATTGTTTTTACAAGCTTATTTTACTTGCTTTGTAAGTATGTATGTTTATACAGTTCCGTTGTTTAATTTAGATATAAGTTTACATACATAAATAGCATCCTGATTTTACGATGGTGTTAAGAGCTGTCTTATGGAATTTATCGGCGAATAACAGTAACCCGGGCTTATGTAAAAATAAATCAAAAATACTTGGTTTGCAAAGCCTATTTCAAAAATACCTATTCAATTTATTTAAAAAGATCTTTGATTTAATAAGTTCATAGTGCCATTACCATTCACAGTGAAAGCAAAAATGAACTTTTATTTGAATAAAAAATAAATAAACTCACGACAGTATAGTAGAATTGAAAATAATATCATTGTTTATTTTGTATCATAAAAAATACATTACAAGACAATATTAAAAATACAGTAGAGTTATGTAGAAATCGTGACAGCAAAATTGATCGCATCGTTTCAGATTCTTGGTATTTAAGGCCCTGGTATGTCCACGATTGCTCTTTTTCGAAACGAAAAAAGAAATACTTCTGAACAAGCCACATCTCCTATTTTTATAAATATATTGATATATAAATATACTGTTTGCAACGATCTTTAGATAGATCAACTGGTTCTTGTGTATCATGAAAATATTCTGTAATATTATATTACATGTTATTTATTTCTTTAAATAGAGAGATAACTAATACAATTAATACAATACATTCTTAACTACTTAAAAATCAATGAAAAACTCAAAATACTCAATGTCCGTTTTTTACACCGTGAATCTCAATTAGTCTCGGTAGCTAAGAAAACGTTTTAATTCAGTTGAAGCGCATCCTGGTTCTTTCTCGTTTAATTAGATCGGCTATTGGTGGCACCTGAGGCGAGTCTTTGTGCTCCGTTCGGCGCAAATTGTGTCTTGGTTAATGGTGACAATTTACAATGTTTTGTAACATTGTAAAACTGTTTTGTATATTTTATTTAAATAAACAATTTTTCGAATAAAAATAATTCATAGAGTTTATCGATTGAAGTTCAATGTTGGCTGCGTTCTGATTATTTATGGAAAAACTAGTAATCTTGTAATACTTAAAAGAATACTTAGAACCATGGTAAACCTAAACCGATTAGACTATATTTTATACTGTAAGTTTACATTACATCCTAGGAGGATGAAAGATTTTATAGTTAACCCTGCGATAATTACAGACGTACGGTATCACAAGTAGGTGATAAAATGATCATCAGTAGGTATATTATAAGGTATAGTATGTTGGTCTTCGGAGAAGAAACTGTAAGCGGGACAGTTTTTTTTGTATATACTTTTCCTTACCCTTAAAACAAGCAGTTGTTCAAATCAAATAGACGTTACACTGCAGTGTAATAAAAACCCATTTTCTCGGTTTAATGGAAGTGCACAAGACTATTGCTCGATGTTCCGCGCGGTGCATTCGATGAAAGGCGCCGCCGCGAATTACACGACATAACTCTATGTTTAGTCGAGTATGCTCCGTACGGTGTAATTGGTGTCTTAGTGCCAATTTGGGCCGATAGTGCAGTTTAATATACAATTTAATGGTGTAATTATTAATTTTAAGATATTATACTTGTCAGGATATCGTCGAGTGGTGGGATACTATAGTTAAGGAAAATTTCAGACTTTATTAGTCTTTTGAAAAACAAGTATCTGTCATAAATTGACTTGGTTGATTTTATAAAAATGTGAATCTTTTAATGTATTCTTGTAAATAGATTTTAAAGGACAAACTTGACAAGAGATTTCAGTTTACATGAGTAGTAGAAACATACATACACAATATAAACGAAATAGATGTAATATTAACACATCATAATACGATTAAGTATTAGGTACTCGTATTACCTACCTAATTACCTATATCCGTTTCCACTCTCGTGATAAAGACACATCCAATAACCTCATTTATCAATATCCATCAACGACGAGCCCAAGGAAAGGGTCCGAAAAAAATTTACCCTTCTGGGCAGTCGGGTAAAAAAGTATCATATAAATATGCCCGTTTTTGAACAAAGCAGAAACTCCATGCACTCAAATTTGTCTCTTTTCTGTAGCTTTTTTTGTTCTGGAACGTTTCAGAAAGTTAGAGTCACGGGAACGCGATGACCGTCTGTCAACTTGTATTTGCCCCTCTTTACGAACAAGCCCGCTGGGGCTTTAGATTTTCCAATCAGTTTGAAAAACAATGAGCTTTTGTTAATATTTTTAACATTTTTATAAAATAAGTATGTAGTTTATTTTGTGTCACAAAAATACATTTCAAGATTATTTTTAATTTTATTAGAGTTAACGTCCATATTTAGAAGTAGTGTGTCTACGTCTAAATTATACAACCAGTTTGTAGTTTTAAATGCTGTTAAATTGCTAGTCTTCGGTAACGTACTCACTCGTAGCTAGGAGATGTTTAATTATTTCTTGCTGGAGTGTTTAAAATAAATCTAAATTTATCGTCAACTTTCTATGAAAAAGTACAGTCCATAAAGACATATTTCTGAATGAGAGCGTTTTGAGCATGATTATGTTTTGATTAATCATCTTAAATTACAACATGTACATGTACATGCCTACTTTTTGAAGTAGTTAGCATGTTAGCAAATATAATGAATTTCCCTATATGCGTTGCAGCACAACGAAAACAAGCCGATCGCATTAGAAGAACCGTCAGCAAAAGCCTGTTTAAATCTCGAGTTGATGCAGCATTGTGCGCACAATAGCACGTAGACTAATGCCGCAAAACGAATTGAGAGCGGGACAAGTTCATTGTAGCTCGAACATAAATAAGCATTTGCGGTGTTACTCTTCGGTGTGAGTGACGGTCGCTGGCGGTTTGACTCTGACTTTGATAAGATGTTCGTTTTTATATTAAAATACTTTTTTGTTATAGTAGGTTTTAAATATATTTTTTTTTAAATTTAGGCATTTACATCGAATAAGATGTTCATAAAAGTTCACATGAAAAAAACATGCTCCAACTTTATGCTATGACCAAATAGCGAGTTGAATGTGTATACTTACACCAAAATCAGCATTAAGCAATTAGTAGCAAATACTTACCTGGAAAAGAAAAAAATAACTGTAAAATTAGAATGTCTGTAGGTTTTAACTGTATAACTTATGACTCTCTTTATGAAAGCTATGAAACTAACATGAAAATTTTATGACTAAGTAATTTATGTTTTTATCCGTTATATACCGATACTATGACAATAGTATCGGTATATAACGGATGTCACCGCAATTTATTTATTTGAACCAAAATATATTAATTTTAGTTTTGTTACTTGTAAGTTTCCATTGCTACTTCCATTCTACTTTGAATTTTTCTCCGACATGTTTTCCGTTTCACTGCAATTATTATTGTTGTCGTTTTTTTCTAAGAACATTGAATACCGGAATAAATTACCGTGGTTTTACATTTGAATAAATGAATTCGCTACAGTCCATATCTTGCACTGAAAAGGACAAAAAGGGGCGTCCCAGAATTAAGATCGCACCACCCAGTGATATATTATTGAGACTGGTGAGCGCATTTATCATAAGCAATTATTTTCACTGTGCACGAACGGAGCTTAATGAGAAGTGGTACTGCCTCGGGTTATTTTGTGGCCTTTGGTAATTGTTTAGGAGATTGGCTATTAAAATCAGGTGTGAGAAATTACTTCCTTACAGTTTGGACCGGTCGTGTATTTCAGTATTGTGTACCAATATTAGTATATTGTATTCAATGAAGTCGACGTTCATGAGTCTGTTGTAGTTATAAGTAACTCTATGACCTTTGTCAGGCAAAAGGAATCACTTGATATCTTTAATTTGTTTTTTAAATATTTGGAATTGGAGTAGAAGCCCCGTAACTAAGTACCTAAGAATAAGAATTTAATTGTTGAAAACTTCTGTGTGGATAGATTAGGTAACATTGAATTCATGTAAAATGATGACGACTTTATATTTAAGGTCGTTTTTGCTAAGAATTATCTATTGATAATAGTATGCTTTGAGGCTCTTCAATAAAAACTCAATCACGAATCACGCAACACAGTCATTTCCCAAACACTGATGTTTACTTTCAAGAGAACATCCAACAACAAATTCCAAGCACAGGTAAACAAACGACATCTAAAACCAGGGACGCATATTCATACATACAGCCTGCACGGATGAGAATTGAATTTAGTGCCACTACAAACATAAAAGCTAGGTGAGTGCCGTGCAACTGATAGCGATAAAGCGATTGTCTATACCTACCCGAATAACGAGTTGAGATCATTGATAGTTGAAAATTTACACCTATCCTTAGATTTTACGTAAAACTTTTCTTATTTGAATTACTGTAAAATTGAGTAAGCTAGAAATCGTCTTGAATTAAGTAAGACCTTTTTTTTGATATTTTCTAAATAAGTATGTGTGGGATATCTTTAAAAGCTGAAGTGAGAAATCTTGTGATAAGGGAAAGTTGTGGGGTGAAAGAAGACATTACTAAATAAGGATTGAGAAAGGTATGCTTAGATGGTTTGGGTATTTATAGGTAACTAGCTGACCCGTGCCCGCTTCGCTGTGCGTAAGACATTTCTAATACCATCGTGGACTTTTTTGTAGACGTTTTTAAGGTGTACAATACTGTAGTACATTATTTTGATATATCTCGTGGGGTTCAGCCAGCATTTGCAATGTAAGCGCAAAAAATGTGTTTATTTACGACATCACATTAGAAACCTCTAAAATTATCAGTGTTTCTCTACTATATTATGCATGTATTATACATATAAACCTTTCTCCTGAATCACTCTATCTATTAAAAAAAACCGCATCAAAATCCGTTGTGTAGTTTTAAAGATATAAGCAAACATACATACGCGGGAAGCGGAAAGCGACTTTGCTTTATACTATGTAGTGATAGTGAAGTGATGGCGAAAGAAGATTCACAAGACAAGTATATAAGGCGTTAAATAGGTATAAGGATGTTTTAATAAGGTCAGGTCAAGAGTACCTACTCTAAATCGACAAGTATACATGAAGAATCGCAAGGGGAAAGTCGTAGTCTCTGCCTACCCCTACGAGTCGAATCATCCAATTGAGTCTGATCAAGTACTTATATATACATGTTTTGTCTTACTATGTATAAATACAAAACATTCGTACTCTAATAACGCCAAAAGTAACAAAATATAGAACTATATTTAGTTAATTTATATTTTACCAAGTCAAACGCTATTATTATAACCACACATTGAAAAGACTACAACAAACAATTTGCCAACTCAAATGATTGTGGAAAGTCTCTCGGTGACTCTCGGAAGCGGACATTTTTACTGTATAAAATATTGTGTATCTATGAGTATAGTTTGAATTTAAAAGTAGGTACGTTTAAATCGTAGTTAAGAATAAATTCGTATTTTACTTGAAGTTAATGTGTTTCTGCTCATACTGTTGGATTTATTTTTACATGAGTAAAACGGGTAATGGACTTAATCACGTATTATGAGCATCTGCGGTGTTGCAGTCTGCCCGCAAAAATCATCGTGAAAATAAATTAAAGGTAATAATAGTGATAAATAAATCCAATTTCATTTTTGTTTCATTTCATTATTTTGATAAAGACCCGAGTAAAATTAATAGTTATTTAAAATTTGTTTCACATGTTATTTTTTCATACAGATAAAACAAAGGGCCAAAGAACTTGTTAACTTTCCTAAAACTGATACAATTAGGGTTTTGTTTAGTATATTTTGACGTCAGAACCATAAAATCATTTTGCCTATTTCCGTTTACCCAAACGATTTAAAAACAAATTCTAAACCTCTTAACATTGTAACACATAACTCTACGTTCCGATAACCCGCACACAATAAATGCATATTTCATGAAATGGTATTGAATAATGTGGGCCGAGTATCGCCCTATTCCTGTGACTTTTATTAAAATGGTCGGCTTCTAAGTGTATTAGATTCTTACGGGAACATGTGGCAGGATTTTTGTCTTTTTTATGAGGAATGTCGCGGTTTCAAAGGTGGTTTAATTTTTTTAATATTTGGAATCAATTTTACATTATTTCCCTAAAGAGAAAAAAACATTAAAATAGGCCATTAACTTGACAACCTTATTTTTTCTTTCAGTCAGATACACGCTGCTGTTATCAAAATATTTTGTTGTGTAGCGCTTTCTGTATTGTAGATATCAAAAACGTCTAAGAACTTTTTTTTTCTGTGTTATCCCAACACCCACACTATTTTCCAGTATTTTTAAATCAAACAAACATTTATCTGCGAAAAGGCTTAAACTTTACCTCGTAATGCCAATCAGGATTACTGAGATTAATTATTTGCACCACTCAAGTTTTTAAATAATCTGTAATACAAATTTAAATTTTCCAACTAGCTACTCAGAAGAGAAATTCAATTAGCTTGGAAAAACATCAAAATCTATTTAAAAAGACCACACCGCAGACTAATCAACATGCTAGACGCGTGATTTATTTCACGTCAAAGTTCAAATTAATTCACAACAGCGCTTTTCAGGTGAGAAATTCATTTGACTCTACTGCCTCTGTCGAGAGTTCAGATATTGGTATGTTTGCTGTATTTTTTTAAGCCGTGTTGGCTGAGTGGGAGGTACCTCAACTTTCATTCGAGGAGTACTGCTGATTTCGCGTTTTAAATGGATTTTTCTATTCGAAAAATGTATATACCCATCAAAACACGTGCTTATAACGGTGAAGGTAAACATCGTAAGGAAACCATTTAGTTTAGTTTTAGTTAGTATTCTTATAAGCGGCGATGGGCTTGTAACCTATCACGTATGGAATGTCTAACTACTGCAAAATGTGGACATGTGTCAAATATAAGGATCTAGTATCTTTAAAGTACCGTACATCCGATAAAAATATATAATAATAACGGTAATAATTAATATTTATAGAATCATTCTTGTGGTTCACTAATGTTTCACCGACAAACGTTACGCAAATCTTCATTTCAAAACCAACGTTTCGTACACTATTATTTCCACAAATATATCATTTTGCAAATGTATCATTTTGCAACTCAACGAGTCGTATACTATTTATTTCAAAAATGTATCGTTCCGCAAATGCATCGTTTCATAACTCAACGCTTCGATTCATTTTATTTCGCAAACATTTTATTACGCAAACGTATAAAAAGACGTACGATACAATGTTTGAAATGATGGTGGAATACGGAGCAGAAAATAACATTGAAATCAAGCCAAAAGTTTGCATATTAGATTTTGAAAAAGCTGCCATAAATAGCTTGAAGTCAAATTTTGAGAATGTAATCCAGCACGGCTGTAATTTCCATCTTGGACAAATAATTAACAGGTAAGTTTTAATTCTATACATTTTATTATCTTACTAAATATTAAGAGGTAATGGTAAATTATTAAATGACCTCTATAGTTAATTACATTAAACTAGTGAAATAACAGCATTTCGGTTCTGGCGGGTCACAGTTCTAACCTAACCTAACCGACAGTGTCGTTTGTGGTGGTGATGTTTTTTGCATAGGCACTACATTAGTAAAAACTAGTTGATTCGAAATATTGTGCAATTTATTTTATTTTACCTCAATATTAAACCATGCATATCACATCTTAGTACTAGTAAATTAGCACGTAATTTTTTTTTTTTTTTTAAATAAAATATGTTTTCGAAACATTGCATTTGGGAAACGTTGGTTAGCGAAGTGTTGGTTTATGAATTGATATAGTTATGATATGAATTGTTTTTGAAATAATATGTTTTGAACTGAACATTTGCGTGATGAATACTATGCGATATTAATTATTTATGATGTGATGAGTTATGAAATTAATAGTTTTGTAATAATACGTTTGCCGAGTGAATTATTTATGTAGTGATGTAGTTGCGGAAAGTTGAGATGTGAAACGAAAGGGTTCCGAAACGTTGGTTTTGTAATGAAGAGTTTTGAAACGTTTGTCGGTAAATGAACGGGTACCCATTCTTGAGCTTGTCTGTCTGTCATTTTCTCTACACTGGCTAAATTTTGATATATATCCTCAAACTACTGAAACTAAAATATAGATTATTATAATTTCACATACAGTTTACAGGTTTACAGTTACAAGATTGATTTTCTGAACAGGTAATGGTAAAGGTTGGTAGGGTGAGAATATTTTTTATAATCTTTATGTGATAAGAAAAGTCCACCCCAATTTTATTTTGGTAAATTTTAGGGTTCCGTACCCAAAGAGTAAAAAAGGGATCATATTGCTAAGACTTCGCTGTCCGTCTGTCTATCACAGGACTGTATCTCGTGAACCGTGATAGCTAGATAGTTGGAATTGTCACAGATGATGTATTTCTGTTGCTGCTATAACAACAAATACTAAAAACAGAATATAATAAATATAGTGGGGCTCCAACAAACGTGTTTTTTTTGCCGTTTTTTATAGATAATGGCACGGAACCCTTCGTGCGCGAGTCCGACTCGCACTTAGCCTTTTTTATGATTTGGCACTATTAAATGCATAATAACCCTCAATTTCACTTTCAAAACTTTCGTGAGTTGTACTACACAATATTACAACGGGAAATTACTCACGTAAATGATAAATTGTCAATGAGGACACCGACAATGTTTCGATTCATCTAGAGAATCTTCTTCAGGGTGAGTGGACCATTAAACGCGCGCACTACCCTGTACCACTACATTGTCTCAATTTTCTATTCTACCACCAACCCTCATTTTTAATAGCGATATTAGTATTTTTACTTTCGCCACAAATGTGCAAGATGGCAATTGAATATAATCATTGTCGTACGATAAATCCAGCGTAAAGTTCGGGAAAAAACTGAAAGTGTAGAAGTTTGACAGGACAACGTCTGTTGAGACAACTAGTAATCTAATAAAACGTTTGATAAGGTACTCGTACCTAAACTGAGCTACTCGTAAGTTGTCACTTGGGCGTCATGTTATCGTGTTGTTGACATCTCGCTTCGACAATGATTACCTTTGTTAGTTTACGTTCGAAGTAAATGTGGATGGAAATTATTTGCAAAACGGTCGTTTAGTTTTTGAACATTACTGAAGTAAAGGTCTCATATTAATAAGACAAGGAGATAGTATCATTACCTTTTAGAAGCTTTTATTTTACTTGCCCTATTAGTCGTTAGTTCCTGTGTATGTAGTATGTTGTCTTGCAATATAATTTTAAACAAGTTTCCCTTCACCAATTAACTTGAAATTTAGCATACCTGTGTAGTTTCAGTGAAAATACAATAATATGGAGATAGCTTGCTAATCTGATGATGGAGCCAGGAGCTATTCAACGAACGCTCACAACGGAACTTCTTGGGAAATAGTTCGATTGAGTAAAAACTTTGCATACATATTGCCAAGTACCAATGACAATGCGCGCTGCTCTGATCTCTTGCTTAAGGTGATAAGTGACATTTTTGACGTTTTGTATGGGCTGAGTCTACCCGGATAAGACGAAAAAAGTGATAAAACTGCATTATCTCGAAAACCATAAAATTTAAAAAAAAACTGTCTGTAATTTATTTATATAGTATGATTATCTAACGAATTATATAAAAATAAACTGTTTAGCTATTCATAGCTTTGATTATAAACGAAACTAGTGTTTTTGAAGAGCCAACTTTGGAAAATAAATCTATCGAGATAAGTTTCACCAATCGTGTTTCTGTCTTTAATTTATCTAGATTAAATTCTTAAGTTATCTTTGTCATGAAAAACAAAACTTTATGTTTTGCGGTTATTGAGAAAAAACGATTCTGCATTCATCAAAAACATTTATTACTCGCCTTAAAGGAGGATTTAATACTACTTGTTTTAAAAAAATGAGTATGAATAATTTTTCTGTTGAAAAGAGGAAACTTATTATATTAACTATAGATTTTGACACGGGTCTTTATCACGTAATTATCTTTAATTACCCCCGCGACCATGGTTATTGTAACATAGCCGAAACGTCGGTAAAGTAAATTAAAGGTAATTACGTGATAAAGACCCGTGTCAAAATGTATAGTTATGTCTACTAATCACGATAGTTAGCAAAATAATACTTATTATATTATTTTTCTATGTAATTATTTATTTTAAAATATATGTTGGCAGAGTTAGTTTTACATCACCGCTTTTCTAAGTCTTATTTACTCGTAGGTACACCAAAGTAAAAACAATGTGATTACATGGATATTCATTTCATTTTCATTTCACGTTAGCAACTGCTTATATTTAGGGTTCCAATAAAAATTATTAAAACCTGTTTTTAGGGTTCCGTACCGAAAAGGTACAAAAGGGATCCTATTATTAAGACTTCGCTGTCCGTCTGTCCGTCTTCCTGTCACAGGGCTGTATCTCATGAACCGGGATAGCTAGACAGTTGACATTCTCATAGATGATGTATTTCTGTTGCCGCTATAACAACAAATACTAAAAACAGAATAAAATAAATATTAATCGGGCACCATTACAACAAACGTGATTGTTTTGCCGTTTTGTACAGATAATGATACGGAACCCTTTGTGAGCGAATCCGACTCGCACTTGGCCGGTTATATTTTAATTGGGCTACCCATACATTTGGTATTAACTACTACATGGTTATTGTAATGTTACAATAATATATAAGAGCCCATTAATTTTGATCCCCCAATTAAAAAGCCCATAGGAGTTTACCAAAAATATTGACTTTTGGTAAACTCCTCGTAAAGGCTACCCTTGACTCCAAACAACTTTTCCTATTAAACAAACATTAATAACAAATATTTTCAACACAAAATGAATCTAAACTTTAGATTAAAATAAACGAAACCCTTGGATCCCTCTCACTGCTTGAACCTTCTTAGTAAATCACTTTTGGTGAGGGTTTTATTTTTTTGTAATTTTTATCGTGATTTTATATATATTTGCTTTTACAGCTTTTGTTTTATGACATAGAAAATTAGGTTTTATTTATCCAAATAAATTCTGAAACACTTTTGTAAATATAATAACGAGTATCATTCGAAAAAAGCTCTTTAAACCCACTTTTTTTGTTTTTAACTCCGAATTCATGTGTTTAACAGATCATTTTACATAAATTCGTAGAAAATCAAACGTACTTAAATTAAACACAGTTTATTTTTAAACGACTTCAAAAAAGAAGACGGTTTCCAATTTGGTTGTATTTTTTAAGCTTAATAGTCTCATTCTTATTCAGATAGACACGGTCCATACAAATATAAATATAATAAAAAATATCACAAATTTAGTAAAGGAGATTTATTGACTTTATAATAAATCAGTATAATTTTAGTTTTGTGCAAGACACTGTGATATCAATGCTCGTTTAATATTTTAACCAGTGAACCAGTATTAAAATGTCCGCGAGTCCCGCAATAAATACCCATGATTTGTAACACAACACCTCAGCAGTTTTTTATTTTAATACCCGGTAGAGGAGCGCATAAATTCGGTTCGACTGTTTGATCGCCGGCTATACCCAGGATTCGCATGGTATTCCGACGTCGTTGAACAATTTTGCGGTTTCGAAAGGAGAATGTAAACAAGGGATATGGCGTGAAAGTTGGATGTAACAAGAATTTCATTGGAGTATTTCCTGAAATGAGTTTTTGTGCAAATACAGTTGAGGATGTTGTGTGAATGGAAAATGAAGTCATCTAAATAAACAAGCAAACATTTTACACACAATTGTTGGGATATTGTTATGTGAAAAATTTAAAAAATTAAATAGTATCACGACTGTTATCCCTAAGCACGGTTTCTTCTCTCAGAACTTCAGATGCAAAGACCCTCGAAGATTTCTGAAAGGTTAGTCAGTGGCACGTTCAAACATTATATTTGGCATATGCCCACATTTTGCTGTAGTTAGCATTTCATACGCAATAGGCTGCAACTATCACCGCTTACAAGAGTACTAAATTTTCTCACTATATTTTTTCTTTACCGTTTTGAGCACGCATGCGCTTATATTTTTTTAAATAGAATAATCCATCGATGCACCGCCAGGATTCGAATTTACGGACTTTCGGATTGGTAGTTATGGTACTTTTCACTCGGCCAACGCGATTTATTATGCAGTTATTATTATTTTTATAACCAGAATAAAACAAAGTCGTAAGATTATTTTAATTAAAAACAGCCAAAGAGCATAATGAAATCCAAGCAAGAATTATAAGAGTCATAATAGTAAGGGATGTTAAAGCATTTTATACTCACGAAGTGAATCGTGCTTTACGACTTGTCGAAACAAAGCGCCCTAATGGCAATAGAGTAGAACAACGCCACACAATGCCTAGTTACTGAATCGCGAGCATTTTCAGGGATCGTTGGCGACGAAATGTGGCGGATTTATCCGCCCAGGCAAACATTCGGCTGTTGCTAATAAATCAAGGCGTTTTGTCAGGTGCTACGATTTGTATTGGCACACGAAAGATTTTTCAATTTTTCGGCTTGTTATCAAGCAGGAGACGGAAATGAGTAATGTTCTTTTGACAAGTCAACAGACCGAAATTAAAATTGGATGCAGAATTGTATCGATTGCGGTATCGATAGCCGCTACCTTCTAATACAAAGAAGAATGTAATAGGTATATTACATGTTTACTTCTAAATTACAAGCTCTCCATCCCGGCTTCGCACGCGGCAAAATAAATAAAGATTATATGCAAATGTTTGATACCTTAGGTAACATGTTTGTATTATTCATAAGGATCTCTATTTTTAAAATAAGATATATTATATGTTACTCGCTGATAATGTAGATTTTGATAGGTGAAAGAATTTATAACTTAGTCCATTTGTTTTTATGTTTATCCATTAAAAACAAACACAAATTTTACCACTTTACTATAGTAGATGTATATGTAGAAAACATTTTGCAGGATTGAATTTATCCTAAGAACTTGTAAGTCAGATGTAAACACAGACTTCAATGATAAAGAGCATGAATGCCAGTTAGTAAATGGAAAAACACGTTCGAATAGCATACTAAGTAATGCGATAGGAGCTCACGACGAAGTCAAAGCACAGACAGAATTGCACATTTATTTAAATAGTGGCACACGCGAGCAAATATTTAAAGTTACGAGTACATAGAAAATGGCGGATTTGCTCTGCTACTGAGACGCCGTACAAACAGAACTAATATGAGCATCTCTCTTATTAAATTAATTATCGTGTCTGGGAATCTGTTTTAATTTAATCATTTGCCGCATGTTTGATTCGAATGTTGTTCTGATTTGAACACAAATAATATTATCGGAATCGGGTTTTTGTTTAACTAGACTCATAGTCTTTAACAGTACTTCTTCGAGAGACCCATAGTTTTTTCTATTTCATCACTATTTGTTTGATAAATTTATACGTGTAAAAAGGCAGAAATAGGGACATTGTATGAAGGAAGTGTAAACTCCTTATTCTCATATCTTTACTACCTATCTGGACAAAGTCATTGTTTAGTTTCATATCATACACCGATAATACAAATATGCATAAATATAAATTTTGGTAGAGTTTATTTCAATTCAAGCATGCGTTCGAAGGTTTTAATATTTGTCACAGGAAGCTCCTTTTATTTACTCTATAGGCACACATCCGGTCGAAGGGCGTTCATAGATTCCTACCCTTTGATATTTGTGTATCGGGACCGTAGTAAATAACGCTGTATTTAATATTTGACTTGGCCAGCTCGACATTGAATATGAAGCGTATTCTTCGGATGTATTGAAAATACTTTATATGAAAACTTTCTTAGTATTATCCATTTGAATCGAATAATATCCGGTTTTGTTTGTGTAGACTGCTGAATAAAATCTTGGATTTATACCGGATGCTTTGAAGGTTCTGTTTCCAAAGAGGTATAATGATAAAAAATTGCCAAATTACTAAGCATTTTAGTTTGAAATTCGCAGCCAATCCTTTAGAACGTACCAAATTGCAACCACACAGTGACATAATAAACCTCAAGCTCAGTTCAAAAGGCTCTCCTATTTATGATTAGGCCGTGATTGCCCGACGCATACAAATGAAGCCACCACGTCGTATGTCACACTCCATGTATGAAAATACCCATCGCGAGTTAACGAAGTTACTTTGTTTTGAACAAGGCCAAGTTTTTATGTAATTTTGTGGCGAACAAAATATGTAGCTATTTCATGTGTTTGCTAAATAAGAGAAGCGATGGCGAAAATTATAAACATCAAAGAACGCAAAAAAAAAATTATTCACTGATTACATTTAAAAAAAGAAGAAGGAAAAATAGGTGGCGTTGTAAGTAGTAAAGTAATTTCGATATATCTACGTAAAGCCGTTTTTCAAACCAATTAACATTGATAAAGAGTTTAATCCTAACTATCTACAAAGTTAACAGAGCGTTTCATCATACCCAGAGACCAATTCAAAGTTCGCATCCGCTGTTTTTATTGGCATCAAATTGCATACCAACCTAATTAACAACCTCGCAAAATTTTCATAAACGCCCAAACATTTTACGCGCGGGAATGCCAACCGTAAAAACCTTAGGACACTTCGGGGGGCGTTTAGTGTTTTATATGCCAAAGGGATTTATGTTATTACCGACCATATTTCTGCGGACTGAAGCCGCTGAGAGGTCACGAAATCTTGCTGAAAGGTGTTCTCTTTCTGCCGGATAGGTGTGTCCCTTTCCCTCGCATCAAGTCGATTTAAAGCGATGAATATTAGGAGATGGTATTCGGATCACGTAGGAACGCGCAGCGTGCGCTCTTATGAACTCTGATGGCAAACTGTATGAGATATACGTAACAATGAAAAAACCCCCGAAGGTGGAAGAGTTGCGATGACAACTTCCAACAAACTTGGTAATCAGTTGTAACGAATTTATGTGTTGTGCGTGAGAGTTGTGTAGTAATTCGACGTGACGGGTTGTTACGGTTGGTTTGGGAGACGGTAATTGTCTTATTTAAAGCTTATTGTGAGGATAAAGTACTGGGTTGAAAATATTTTTGTTTGCACTCTGTTCTAATAATTATAATAAATATTCTTTATTAGTTGTTAGAATAATCACCAATTTTTCATCACATATTCATATTACCATGTTGACCTACATTATGAAATATTTGTACCGTTCGAATTAGAACAATAAGATTCAGTCTCGTAAAAGTATTTAAAACAAAAGTTGTATGTTTTCCGATACAAAACATTTTAGCATCGTTTTCGGTACAAAAGTGCGCTGATGGTACATAAAGTCCCGAGGGAAGCGTCATAAAATCTGAATAAGTAAATGATCAGGGATAGTGGTCCGGTGATTGATTCCTTTCGGGTAGGTGTAAGTAAAGAGATAATAGAGATTTAACTTATTCAATTTTAAAAATTTTAGTAAAGAAAAAAAGTTGGGTTTCCTCTGATTTTGAGTGCTGTCTGAGATTTATAAGATATAGGTCAACTGAATTTTATTGAACCTGATAATTTTCTCTCATACTTTAAAGATCGCGTAGAGTAGTGCTCGTCTGTCGAATCTAAAATTAAAAAAAAATATATAGTAAAAAAAACGTTGCGTAGGATGAATTCGCATCTCTTTCGTCTCAGGCAGAGTCGCTCATCACGTAACGAGTTCGTTGGATGATGTAATGATGGTTTGATTTGGCTCTTTTATTATAGGCCATGTCACCTATGTTTATGAAATGAACGAGTTACGGCGCTTACGAGCCAAACAACGGTTTATTCTCACTTTGTAAACTGCCAAACTATTTTATACACACATTTTGGGAATAATACACTGCAAAGCAGATATTCTGCTACTAGAAGTTGCAAATTTTTCCATAAGGCTAGCAGAAAAGGTTTTTTCTTCTTATGTAATATATTATACCCTAAATATTTTAATATAATATGTAAGTAAGATAAGTTCGACCAACATGATGTTTATTTTTTTGAAATTTGAAGTTTATTTATTTTGCAATATGTATGATAATCTTACATGTTATCTTATGAAACCGTATCAAAAAACGCTGCATTCTGGCTTAATTAGGCACGGTGGTACCTTCAAAGGACCTCTTTCACGCTAAGCTCAACTTGTTACTACTGTAATGTTTCTACCTATAATATAACCAAAATAATGCTTAGCAAAAAGCCATGCAGAAGAACCTACTAAATAATTGTATGTTGCTAAAAAGAAAATACAAACACTCAACCAAAAACAGTCATAAATAAATGAATAACCTATACATTTGAATGAGACGCCTCAATTTGTATTCTGTATTTCTACGACTGAAAGAACGCCTACTAATATAGCTCATTAAAACGCCTAAAGGTGCGCTCGTAAACGGCGAACAAAATTTTCACTACGCCATCTCGAAGCATAATGATCGGTCCGCCGTTAAAAAGCATTATCTAGCAACTGGAAAAGCATAATCTCACTCCATGAATGCATAAAGAACTATAAACGTCAGATATCATCTAATTGAAGTTAAAGTAATGGCGAGAGGTAGGGCCGTTAAAATGCCTAGAGGCGAGGGTGAATGGGAGCGATCAAAGAATCAGAAATCAGCACAACCCCTGGTATGTTGGTAGTCGTCAAAGTTTAAAGTTAAAATAAAATTTTGTAATGAAAAATTAAGTAGAATCACGACTGTAATTCTCAAGTACGGTAGACAAACCTATTCTCAGATATATATAATGTTTGGAGGTACCTCTGACAACCCCTATTAGACATATTTAAGGATCAAAGAGGCTGAAGTTTGTTAGAAATTGCAAATAAAGTAGTGTACCATTATGCGGAGTGAGGAAAACAAAAATGACATATATTATTTTTAGCCAGTGTGCTATTTCAACAATAGAAATGGTTTATTGTACATTGTGTCTCAGTTAAAACCAATCTTCAGTTTGCAGTACTCAAATTTTAATTTAATTAAGTCTTAATTTGTTGTTTCTAAATTAAAACAATGCAACATCATCAGAAATTGGTCCTAATAAGAAAACATTTGAGCACCGTGAATCAAATAATGAATTTACTTGATCATTGTCATTCATACCAACATTGCCTTAACTAAACGTCAAGGATTTTTTTCATGTGAAATATATTTAAATTCAACGACAACAAATGGAAGGTAGAATTGTTTATACATATAAAGTTCAAGTAGACGTGTGTAAAAGATGACTGATATATTTTTTTATGAACAAATATTTGTTTTCACGTTATTAATAGGTAATCACTGATTTGTTTTAGGTGTCTACTAAATATTATGAATCCGAAAGTTGGGAAAGATATTTGTATGTTTGGATGATCAATCATGACTTAACGGATTTAGATGAAACTTGGAAAGTTCATAGTTTATGTCGTAGAATCATAAATGATACTTTTTATACAGGTATCACGTAAGCTAAGCCGTGAGCGGCAGCTAGTAAGCTGTTAAGCAACAATGGTACATTTAAGTTGATGAATTGTGTAACGGAAATAGTTCTACAAATCTATTAGGAGTTTTATCGAGGTAGTAAGTAACCCTGCTTAATAAAACCCTTATGAAATAACACCATAAAGTGAAACTAAATTTAGGTATGTTAAATATTACAAGATAAATCTATAAATCCAATCAATTTCCGCAAAATTTCACATAATCATTCCGTTAACTACCTATAGCTTTCACGAGTAAGTAAGTTAGTAAAATTACTCCAAAACGCCGAAGGAACTTATGGAATTTCATATCCCAAACAAATTTCTGAAGTAATGAATTCCTTCGAGACAGGAAGCTCGGCCATTGAACGACAAGTCATCCGAAAATATTTGGGGATTATATTTATGTAAAGGATGCGTTGTCGTTTAGATGTTCTAGTCTAGAAATTTAGTATACAAGTGAAGTTGAAATAATGAGAGCCGGATATAATATTTACAGATTATGTAAAAGCTTTCTCAATTATATAGTACTAGCGACCCGCCCGGCTTCGCACGGGTTTAATACATATAAACCATCCTCCTGAATCACTCTATCTATTAAAAAAACCGCATCAAAATCCGTTGTGTAGTTTTAAAGATATAAGCATACATACAGACGCGGGAAGCGGGAAGTGACTTTGCTTTATACCATGTAGTGATTTGACTTTCTCAAGACATCTTCATCTGAGTGCTTTGTGATATGAGAATGGACTGTAATTGAGATTAAAAGTCTTGAACTGAGAAATGATTTTTTTTTACATAATTGCAGTTGAAATTTCAAAATACTACACATTTGTATTCAAATAATGCTGTTTTAGTCAAGCCTATAATTATAAAAAAACTCAAATACTGTAAACCAAATTGATATTTTTGTGTTGAATATTGACAATAGGATTAAAATTGAACGAAGTCTTGAAAGCACTTATTTACTCTTCACTTGCATGAAGGATCCACGATAGAGATATTTTCAGATTAGGTATGTATTTACATAGTGACTGGAGTGGTCACACTTTAACGTAGGTAAATAAGCTAACTACCGCAAAATGTGGACATGTGCCAAATATTATGCTAAAAATGGTATCTGACTTTTCTCTTTAGACATCTTCAAGAATCAACGCCTAGAGATCTGACATACTTGTAAATTACATTTGTGTTATCTCTATCTCATCTTTTTTTATAAACAATGGTGTCGATTCTGTTGTTACCGCACTAAAATTAAGAATTCCAAAAAAAAAACAATTTTGCTCTTGTTCCTTTACGTGCAGCAATCGTGTTTTAGGAATCCTAATTTTTTTAATGGATACAACAAAGTCGTCACCTTCTCTAATATAGACTTTAACGTAAAGGAATAAGAGCGAAATTGTTTTTTTTAGGAAATCTTAATATTAGCTCGGTCAACAGAATCGACACCATTTTTAATTTATATGGATCAGAACAAGTACAGCATAAGCTGCTTTCTTACAGTACGTTCAGAATTGATCAGATAACAAGCAAACAAACCAAACATCAATAAAAGATCGTTGTAATAAAACAAAAGAGTCGCACCTGTTTTTATAAAAAGTGCACCTTCCTTCCCTTCGTTTATCACACACGACACTTCAATAAAATTAACTATGATAAATGGAAAAATTGTCTGTTGGTTTCATCAATCATAAAAGTTAGTTGGAAACTATACGGCGGATTTTAATGGACGATACGACATGTCCACGACGTTTCTTTGATAAAAAAGCCTATAATTATGTTGTAATTACTTTTTTAATTCCATGTTTATTATTATAAAACCAGCTGAACCACCCGCAAAACTTTGGCGTTTTGCTTGAGGAACGATTGGAGTGTATTATGAGTTGCTATATCGTTATTTATAAACAACTCACGCTAAATGTCTGGCACTAATGGCGTTGTTATTGTGGTAAGCGTTGGTTTTTAATCATCTTCGCTGACATCGCGTTAATTTGTGAGTCCTTTCAGCGAACGCAGCTGGGCGTGCCGGAGACACATCAAAATCTATTATCTTGATGAACATAGGGTTTCGGCCAACTTAAAAAAGGTGACATTAGTGGAATCCCTCGTGACTTCGTTCACGTGAATAAATAAATACACCCCCTAAATTTCGAGTTGCTAGTACCAGAGGTTTTTGCTGTACGTTAATAGATCAGTCGGTACATTTTTCCATAAATATACATTTAAATATGTAAGTAATATATATATTTATACCATTTATACAAATATAGGTATTTGTTCCAGATGATTCTCATTCGACACGACCATATAAGTTTTCTTTTTCCGAAGCAAGAACTTTCCATTGCAGTTATTAGGTGCGTTAGAATGCTATGAATTTGTCTTTGAGGCAATGCGAAACACAGAACACCACTGACCGTGTTCGTAGAACTGGGACTGGGAATGCGGACTTGTTTGGGAGGATTCAAAAAAACTGACAGCACTCTCTGTTGAATGAACGGAACCCATCCATTAATTACTCTCGCTATCTGCATCTCACAAAACCTTCCTTGCTCAAGGATCTGAATAAACATATGATTTGAGCAATTTTTGTTTACTTACTCACATAAGCATTTTCTTTTTTATGTTTTTCGTCATGACCGATCCCATAATGTCTGTATTTATGTTTAGGAAAATAAAATACTTTGTTAAATTAAATAGGATCACGATTGTAATCTTTAAATGCAGCAGACATCCTCTCAGATCTTCAGGCACTCAAAGTCTTAAAGATGTCTAAAGACGAAGTCAAAGGACTGTCCAAACATTTTGCAGTAGAAGTAGTTTTGGTTACAATCCCATCGCTGCTTTTAAGAATACTAACTGGTGTCCTCATGATGTTTTCCATCACCGTTTTGAGAATATATATATTTTATGAATAGATAAATCCATCGAATGGGATGACCCACGAGTACCACCTTCGTTTGTTCGATTGAATGTCGAGATACCTCTTACACACCCGCGGTAGCAAAAATAACTGTATTTTAGGATCATAAGCTCGGTTTTGGGTCTCTGGGCGGGTAAAACATACTTTTATGTTGAATAAAATATATGTGCCAATACAAAGCTATATGAAATCATTGTTCATCTGTCAGTCCCTAGTCTACTTCAATAAATACATACAATAAATGCACCTTGCTGATGCGGAAAAATAAAGGATCCCGGTTTATTATGACGAATAGTTCAAAACTATTTCAATATTAAGCAAATCTCAAAATCTGATCAGCAAAAGCTACCGAGTCGTGAGTTGTTTATCGGCCTCGAGGCTAATAAATAAGCAAATAAAGTGACGTCATCAATATTCATGGCGGAATTACCGGTGTACGTGTCGAGTCGCCTGTCGACGGGGGCTGGGTAGTGATTTGAGAGGATTACTCTTTGGGCTTAAATATTTTGAAAACAAAGTCAGCATCACACAGTACACAAGATTGGGAATCTTGGAGCTTTTGAATTTATAGACAATGAGTGTGTTCCTTTCTTGTACCAACTGCTATAGTTTATGCACGTTTTAAACACAAGTTCGAAGTATATTGAATGATAGGTACTTCACAAACTCGTAGTTACTGCAAAGCTCCTTACAATAGCAAAAAATAAGTGAAACACCTTTATACGTATTAAACGAATAATATTATGACTGTATACTTTGTATTTTTTTTACCAAAACCACATCTTACAAAAGCCTTTGGTACTTTCTAAAAAGCTTGCGCAAAAATAAATATCAATAAAAACAAAAAATGGAGTAAACCCGGCTAAAACTGGTTCATCTGTCATCGTTACCCAATCCGCCGGGGCAAGGGTTATCTTCAGGTACAGAACTCGGTTAGGGAAAGAAAAAAACAATTTTGTACGGGATTTGCCGACTTCTTTATGGAGTGCTTGACGATTCCCCAACTTTGGGATTACGGTTTTTTTCTAAGTTTAAGAGATGTTATTTAACTTGGTGATTTCTTGAAGGGCTTAATCTTAAGTTTCTTCTTTGCTGAATTATCAAAACGATTTGGCTTTGCTTAGGAAGTGTTTAAAGCTTTTTGTTGCTGGGATTCTCATGATTTTAGAAAACTATTCAGTTTCAAGTTTGAAAAAAATGTTGCTCTCAAAAGAGTAAACAAATAAAAATAAGGTTCACTTATAAGTGAAGCACGTGTGTGGCACGTGTTTTTTTTTACGAACAAACGTTTTATTTAAGCCCTTTTTTTATTGAAACAAAACGTTCTCACTGCCATTCGTCACCAATCAGATCTTCAGTTGCCATCAAAAACCTCCAAAACAGTCTAATACAAACAGCCGAATGGAAAACTTTTTACGACGCCAGACAATCGTGAGCCATTTAGAAAGAGCTTACCGAAGACTTACAAACGAACTACTAGTAACTATTGCGAAGTCGGTAAAGTCTGTTCGTATCGCAAAACTGTGGAACTTTATTCACAAATTGACTCCACGTATTCGCTTAAGATGCAGTTTCTTTCATCCAAGCTCAGCTTGTGGTGTGGTGTGGTTGTGGCCATGAGAGATAGCGTGCGGTTTTATTTTTAAATGAATTTAAAACGAAACTAGCTAAGGCGGGCAGCCCTGCATGATGACGATGATGATGATCACAAATATTTTTACAAAATAAGCCAGCTGGTCCTAACCGTCATAAGATTTATAATAGACAATTTTATTTACCTTTGGTTTTTAGATTACTTTATTGCAATATTCGTAAAGATCTCTTTTTTGGTTCAAAAGTTTTTTTTTGCATGCGTGTACGATCTAAATCAAAAATAATAATAAAAAAAAATTTAAATAATAATTTCTTTACGCCTTTTTATACATTTATTTAGATTTTATGTAAAAACTTACTAATATTATTCTTATTCCCTACATTATTATATTATGTAGTTACGATAATATTAAATGTTTAAAAAAAAGCGTCTTTGCCTCTGAGGCAGTGGGCGGTGCATTGTAAGAACCTTTTTTTTCAGTCAGTCTGAAACTTTTATGAGCGTTGGCGGATTAATCGCGTAAATCATCTTGTAACGCAGCTTATAAAATCATGGTTCAGACCCCGCGTGGTGTGATAATCGCTTCAGCTTATACATTTTAATAAGCATTTGGTATGTATTAAGAAATACGAAAACTAAGCAGAATGGCGTTCTAAAGAGTTTTGCATCTGAACTTTGTTTTGCAAAAGAATCGTCGCTGTTTGCCAGTTTTAAATTCTTTAGTCGACAAAATGGATTAAAATGTTTGTCTACGTGTAGAAATAGTTAAACAGTTAACTTTAGTTAGGAAAAATATAAGACATTTTTTTTTAATTGGTGATTACAAAACGCAGATGACTTTTATCATAAAGAGTAAATACAATTTTATTAAAATATGTTAATAGTGTAATAAGTGTTGTTTTCATAATTTACTCGTACACACCAAATCTTTAAAATATATGCTTATGTCTTATTTACGACATTTTCATAAATAAATAATTTATAGAAGGTACTGATAAAACATAGAGTAACCAATTATCAAACAAACTCGTCCTGTTTAACTTATAGTGTTTACAATACACAGTATCTTCTGTACAACAAGCTGGCTAAAGTTACCATACAACCCTCAAGTTCCCAAGAAAACAATCCGTGGAAACTGATAATCAAACCGGGGCTAGGGATCAATAACAAACAAGCTAGAATGAAGTCTGCAACATCAAATTTAAATACGTAGACTACCCGAAAAACAAACTGCTGGGATTCAAACAACACAGTTATCCGGTTGGAACTAGTGATGTGAAATTTGATCTTGTCCTATAAAAAATTTAATGCCGCAGAACGAGGCATCCTTAGTGATCCCAAAGATATTACCGTTGCCAAGGAAAAGGCGATCTCTTTGTCCAACTTAAATCCTGAGACGTCATAACGGTGTGATTGTGAACTGATTCACTGCATAATACTTTATCAATTTTGATACTTTTTTATATCTACACTTCTATTTATAAAAAGGTGAAATCTATTTTTGTATTTTTAATGTATAAATATTAAATATGGTCCAATTAAAAAAAAAACACCTATTTTATGCTACATTATCAGCGGGTAACATTGTTAAATAAATTTAAAAAAAAAAATTAGAGGTCCCCGGAAATTGAAATATTGTAACCTAAGGTATCAAACATTTTGAGTGTAATTTTCATAAGCTGGGGCGGACTGCTAGTGTTATATAATGTTCAAAATTAATGAAACAAAAAAAATATGTATAAAAAAATTAAAAAAAAATCAGAACAAGAACAAGGTTATCAGAGTCGCAGTCCCTTCACTATTGAACTAGAACAGGTCCCGTTATTTGTTCAGAAGCAATCTGTTCCAGTGAGATATGATTAAAACAGTGCATAGGACACCGCCCTATGGGAAATCACGGACGCAGTGCATAATTAGCACTCGCAAAGGCTTTCCTGCAACTCCCGTGGCTGTTTTGATAATGTTGTTGTGTTGTTTTGAAACGGAATCTACAATCTAAGTAAAAAGTAAAGTTTGTTTGTTTAGCTATGACTAGAAAAGTCCTTTAAATGAAGTTGACATAACAAAACTACTAAAACTTACCTAATTAACTCGATCTACGAATGCATTTTTTATTTCCTAACTTCAATAATTACGTTTCAAAAAACTAAAAAATAACTAATTACGTTTCAAAAATGTTTCGACCAATCAAAAAGTCAAGGAACAATATTAGTTTGTAACGAATTGTCCTACATTAATATAATTTAAATGGGACCAACTTGGGACTATTCTTTACATAATACATAAAAACATTCAAATTGAATCACCGGGAAAAAAGATCATAAATATATATACGCGTCGACTTGAGAACATCCTCCGTTTTTCGTCGGTTAAAAATGATAATATATTTCTAAAAATAAAAAATAAAAAATAGGATCAAGACTGTAATCCCCAACTACGGTAGACATTCTCTCAGATCTCTAGACGCTTAGATCCTTTGAAGATGTCTAGTGGGGGTAGTCAGAGGCACGTCCAAACATTATATTTGGCACATGCCCACATTTAGGCAGTAGTTAGCATTCCATACGTGACAGGTTGCAAGCCCATCGCCGCTTATAAGAACACTAACTGGTTTCCTCACGATGTTTTCCTTCACCGTTTTGAGCACGTGTTTTTGATGCGCATATAAATTTTACGAACCGAAAAATCCATTGATGCACGCTGGGATTCGAACCCACGACCTTCAGATTGAAAGTCGAGGTACATCCCATTTGGCCAACACAGCTTTTTTATAATATAATATAGTATATTTCTGACCTTTGGTATGTACTGAGGGGTTAGCATGAACCACTATCGTATCGATAACCTATCGTCCAAATGCCAAAACTGTAATTTTTACAATACAAAAAGTGTCAGTATTGACATTTGGACGATACGTTGTCGATACGATAGCGGTTCGTGCTCAGGCCACTGTATTTAACTTTACTGTATTTTACTTGAAAATGTGTGATTCTGAAAATGAGGCTTTAATTATTTTTTTACTACACGATTGTTTATCAGCATTTTGATGATACACTGCAGTTGAATTTTAAAATATGATTTACAACAAGATAGGAGTAGTACAATAACAATAATTTGTTTATACTTAAAGTACACATAAACGGTGCTATTAATAAAAATTTACTTATCCAAAGATCATCTGAGGTTACACCAAGACTTGTTAATACTAGCTTAATGTAAGCAACTCCATTTCTAATCCTTGTTTATTAATATTGAATTCGACTAGTCCAAACGTAAGCGTTGGACTAAATTTAATCCTGCGCTAGTCTACGTTTATTAATGAGACGGAAAGTGATTTATTGAGTATTATAATTATACTCAACACGCAAACCTAGCTCAGTGCTAGTGTTCATGCTTATTACCATGTTTCACCTATAATAGGACCTTACCTACCCTATCTAAAAACTATCTAATCTATTTAAATATAAGTTTTTTAGAAATGTGTTATAAAATCAAGCTTTTATAAATTCTAGGGCTCTAGTACCAGACAAATCTAACGTGCCTAAACACGACGTGGTTATGTTGTATAGTTCCTATGGCTACATTCCATAATTAATAATACCATAATTTTTTACTGTAATTGGAAATTGATAAGTATGCAAAGTTTAATCCCAATCCGACTATTTACTGAGGAGTTCCGTTGAACAGCTCCTGACTCCATCATCAGATGAACTTGCTGACCATATTATTGCATTGTTACCTAAGTTACATAAGTATGCCAAATTTCAGCTCAATCGGTTGAAGATAACTGCTTCAAAATTGATTTGTAAGATTCCACCTTAACAAAAATAGTTATATAGTTGCAAAGATACATACATAGCAAGATAAATAATAGTTTTTAAAAATGTGAACAACCTGTCTAACGAGCATAGCATCCAAATAATTTAAAATAATTATCGCAATTTAAATCTCTACGCAATTTTAACTCTCTTTGAGTGCCACAAAAGCCTATCTCCACATGGGTCTCAAAGCAGTCTATTGCATGAAAGATTCGTTAAATGAAGACACTGTTCTTAACGCCCTTTTGTTGCTTACGCCTGTGTTTTAGAGCTCATTAAATTTGAGCACTTGTACAGTCAGCGACAGAATTTGAAAAAACCGGCCAAGTGCGAGTCGGACTCGCGCACGAAGGGTTCCGTACCGTTATCTATAAAAGCGGCAAAAAAATCACGTTTGTTGTAAGGGAGCCCCCCTTATATATTTATTTTATTCTGTTTTTAGTATTTGTTGTTATAGCAGCAACCAAAATACATAATCTGTGAAAATTTCAACTGTCTAGCTATCATGGTTCATGAGATACAGCCTTGTGACAGACAGACGGACAGACAGACAGACAGACGGACAGCGAAGTCTTAGTAATAGGGTTCCGATTTTACCCTTTGGGTACGGAACCCTAAAAGTTAGATTTTTTTTATCGATAAAATACGCCAACGAGCTCCAGGTATAAAGAAATACTGATAAAGTATGCTTATCTGTAAGGAGCAGCATTATTTAGAACTAAATGGACAATATAAAAAAAAAACTTTTGCTATAATAGAGACAGTTAATATTTTCACTACGCCAGTTCATAAAACTAACTAATTTTCATCTCTCTCTCTTTCAGTCGTGTCTTGTCTTGGCAAATAGAGAGACTTTAATAAAATATTGAAATAAAAATGAAAACATTTATATAAATGTTTTATCCGTCTTGCCATATGGCAAGACGGATAAGGTTGGGCAAAGAAACATTATATAAAACGAGATGGTGGATCAAAGCTTAAGTTCGGAATAACAAATAAATAAAATCTTAACCGACGTTTGTCGGTGACACTACTCGTTTGAAACCCCTAGTTTCAAAACGTTTTTGTTAGTGTCGCAAGTTTATGTGCATTACGCGGTCGGTATTCTATGGCGGTGAGTCTTTAGTGGTTAGAAAAGGGTTTATTTATAAGGACTGATGTAGGTCGACTTTTCCACGCAGTGATTTTGGTTTCAGTTTATTTTGTAAGGAAGGAGTTGTTTGCAACCTATAAATAAATAAATACTGGTGAACTAACTTCAAACTTGTACTTGGCAATGTGCCAAAAATGTTATGTTTGGATGTGCCACTGACTACCACATTAGACATTTTCAAGAATCTAAGCATCAAACTGTGCGTCGTAAGTGTCGTTTTGTCGTTTTGTCGTTTTTTCATTTTCTTTTATTTTCCTAAATCAATAAGTAGGTCGTACTTTGGGTTGTTAATTATAATCCTATACTAACTTACCAATACAGCAACATTATTTAGTAGACGTTTTAATGTAATTTTCTGACTCACCTGAAACAAGAAAAATATTTAAATTAGTTTTTACGAAAAGACAAGAACTGCTTTAAAATACGAAGCCCTAAAAGGCTTAGAGTAATGTCATATTGCGTCCGAAGGGTAAATTTGCATGTATTTTTTATTAAAAAAAATATGTTATTTAAAAAAAAATTTTCAAGTGTTTTGTAGAGGTGCACATTAAGGAATAAAAAAAAATATTGTCGGACATTTTCCCATCGACATCTAGCACCAAACTAAGCAAAGCTAGTACTATGGGAACGAGATAACTGGTAGAATACTTATATACTACTTTTTTGTAAATACATGCTTATTATACATAGAAAAGAAAACAGAATCCCGTGCAACGGATGTTGAAATCTATTTAAAAATAACTTCATGTGAACGGAGTCGCGAGGGTTTCCACTAGTATATAATATTGCAATAATATGTACGTATACATGCACGGCCTTATCTTTTCAACTAGTAAAACTTTCATCAGAATTATATCATCAACTATACCACAACGTACCTACCCTACATACTCGTAATACAACGGCATCGTCGGTCACCTAGCATCCCGAAGGCTTCACTTCCTTTTCCCACTATATATTATTTAGAGAGCTGTTACGTTTAATGCTCTTAGTGCGAATGAGTGTCGTAATAATATCAACGTCTGCCGCTTCCGTGCTGAGAATTATTGTGTTATATTTCAAACTGCGTTTTAATCCTTATTCGTGGATCCTTGCAACAGAATACAATCTGTAAACTGTTTTTTATACTATTTAGGCAGGACAAGCCAATAGCCATGTTGTATATGAGATGTACCATCGCCTAAATAACAAAAAACTATCAATCACGAATACACAACTCGCGCCCTACGATGCGCTGCCTTGCGTTTGTAAGTACATTAGCAACTTTAAACTATACTAACTAAATACTATAACTTTACATATACTCAAATTTGAAATTAAATAATCTTATATAAAAATATGAATCCCTATTTTCTTTGGCACGCATCATGCTAAACGGCTGGACCGATTTTGCTAATTCTTTTTTTGTTGTAATTGTTAGTGTTAGGTGAAGGTTTTTATGGAAAAAAATGAATTTGACAGGACGTCTGTCGGTACAGCTAGTTAATAATAATGAATCATGAAATGAAAATAAACCGACCGAGGATGAATAGTTTGCAATCATTTTGACAGAAAAAACAGCCTAAAATCTAAACTACGTAGATTTTCTACGGCGTAGAGGTGCTACACCTTAGACAACATACGAAATACGGTAGAGCGCCTTCGACAAGAGGTTAATATTTCACAAAGTTAACTAGACATTCTAAACAGGTTACCAGTAAACAGATTGGTTAATAGACACTTACAACAATATTACTCTAGAAGATTTAATAAGTAATAGTAGGTATATATTAACGTTTTCAAAACTAACAAAAAGAACAGACGAAAATGTTGCGACCAATCGAAAAGCAATGAAGTTTTTCGACGAGCTATAGGAACAACAAACAATTTTAACAGGTTTCTTCGGTTTATTCTCTACATAATAGAAAACAAATCATATAAATCAGATAACCATCAGTTAAAAATATATTTGCGGTCATAACGTACATAAAAAATGGAAGAAAAAAAAGGATGTATTGTATACCCATCGAATTGAGAACCCCTTTTTTGTTAAATGTAATATAAAGACAAAACAAATCAGACATTCTGAACACCTAGCCAGCGTAAGCGGTTACCGTTTCGTCTATAATCCATTTCGTATACATAACGCCAATGGCTGGCATTGATAGTGTAATGCCTACTAAGAAGCTCATAATGTTATGAAAGTTTAAAAACCTTTACAGAATAGGAATAAACTTTTGAATAACTTAATAATAATAGGATATTATGGATTTGGCGACTTTGTGTGCATTTTTTAATGTATTCATGGTCAATGGTCGTTTGCTCTTGTACACAATTGGGGTAAAAAGATCACAAGTACGGTAGACATCCTCTCAGATCTTCAGGCGGTCAGATTCTTGCAAGATGCCTAAATAGTAATCAGAGGCATGTTCAAATATAACATTAAGCACATGCTTAGATTTTGCAGTTTTCCAAACGTGACAGGAGGTAAGACCATCACCGCTTATAAAAATAATAACTGTCTGATGTTACCTCTCACCGTTATAAATAAGCACGTTTTTTTTATTTTTTCAGATATTTTTTTTACAACAAGTAAAAAAGAGTATCAAAAATAAATTAAATAAATTAATTGTGTACCTTACCATAATAAATGTGGTGCTTGTATATGCCTCTGATTAACCCCTTTAGACATCTTCAAGGAACTGATTGCCTGGAGATCTGAGAGGAAACTACCGTACTTGGAGTTTACTGTCGTGATCCTATTTATTTATTTTTAATTATAATCTGCAAATTTTAAACGAATTCCACTGATAACTATTTTGTCGCAATGATTTAGTGTTCATTTGCTGGGGGCATGGGTTTGTAAATATGACAAGCTATTTTGAAATTCAGATGTGGCAAACGCCCACTCAACTATGAGCATGCTTTCATGAACGCCTTTATGAATATTATTTTAAGCGATTTATTTTGCATTTAATAGTTGAGCTCAATTATGAAGACCTTTTTTGCAAACTTTATTAAAGTAGCGGGTAGCATACTAAGTTTTAATTGCGTTTTGAAAATAAACAGACTTCTAGTTATTTTTCTTATTATAAGCTAACATTAGTTTTTGTTTGTATTTGAAGTTCTTCATAGCATCTTTACCAAAATTATTTAGAACTCGCTGCCTACAACTTAAATGAATCTCCATAAGCAATCCATATATATTACTAGCGACCCGCCCCGGCTTCGCACGGGTAGCATGTTATTATACATATAAACCTTCCTCCTGAATCACTCTATCTATTAAAAAAAACCGCATCAAAATCCGTTGTGTAGTTTTAAAGATATAAGCAAACATACATACAGACATACAGACGCGGGAAGCGGAAAGCGACTTTGCTTTATACTATGTAGTGATATATGTTTCGACAAATTGATGTACTTTTTTTAATGACTAGCCTTTTTCATATTGTAGCTTCAATTCTAACCAAAGAAAATGAATTATGATAAATAGAAATATAATTTATGTACGAGGGGAGCTTTATCTTCAAAATTACAGATCAGACCAAAAATACTGAAAAAATACAAGTAGAACGGCGATGTTCTTGAATCCTACGTTCGAAATGCTGACTACAAAATGCAGAACGTGGCATTATGTTTAGACGTATCTGATATCTACAAAGATCTGAACTCCTGGAGATCTTAATTAATACTAGCTGTCCCGACAAAAGTTGTCCTTTAGATTTCAATAATCCCACAGAAAAAAGCACTTTCAGTATTTCCCGAACTTTATGCTACCCTTATCACTTTGGGGTATAAAAAATAGCTTACGACCTATTCTCATACAAAATATACAAAAAAAAACATAAAAATTGGTCAAGCCGTTTCAGAGGAGTTTGGTTACAAACACTGTGACACGAGAATTTTATATATAAGATTTAAAACGACTAACTAGCTATTACAAAGTAATTTAAGCGCTCCTTTCACAATTATATAATACCTAACTCAAAAACTGCCAAATCGAGCGGTTTGCCCGTCCAATCATGAACTCTAAAACGTACGTAACATCTTGAAAGGACAAAATACTAGGTCCGAGGTCGTCTCCGTTATTCAATTTACATGCAAATGGGATGGGGCGGGGTGTGACCGTGCCAATAGTACGCTGATGTATCGCGTCAGTACGTGTACTGTGAAAAGCTGAGGTGTGTGGTACAAGGTAAGGGATGAAGCGTTACATTTATCAAAAAATTATATACTGACAAAATGATCAATCGGTTGAGAACGCATCTGCCCTCTATGCTGCTTTAGATGAAACGGCGGCTTGCGATGCGACCACAAATTCTATTTACATATTAAGAGGTAGTTTTAAGTTTTATGATAATATACTGATGGTAGACGGCAACGGTCTTCAGATGGCTCAACTGGTTCTTATGATTTTTGTAAATATTTTGTAATATATTAGTATTAGATGCTATTTGTTTCTACTTACTAATATTATAAATGCGAAAGTTTGCGAGTAAGTGAGTGAGTGGGTGTGTGTGTGTTTGTTACTCTTTCACGAAGAAACTACTGAACGGATTAAAGTGAAACTTTGCTGTAATATAGCTTATACATCAGAATAACACTTACCTACCCCGTATTCAAGAACGACACTATGAGAACACGCACCCACAGTGGACGAAATCTTTTTTCATAAACATCACTTTATGTGTTGTGCGACACTATGGCGCACACTATCGTGTACCTCTAGAGCTCAACTTTGGTTATAGGCACACGACAGTGTGCCTCTAGTCACACTATGCAGTGTCGCACAACACATAAAACGATGTTTATGAAAAAAGATTTTGTCCACTGTGGGTGCGTGTTCTCATAGTGTCGTTCTTGAATACGAGGGATAGACTACTTTATATATTATTATACTGACAAAATTATCAATCGGTTGAGGACAGATGCATAATGCTTTGGAAAAACGGTAGCTTGCGCTGCGACCACAATTTAGATGTAGTTTAAATTTTTTATGGAATAGCTAATAATCGGACATAAATAAAATATGTATGGGGATTTGCATTTCCATACAGATTCCACAATAGATAGAATCGTTAAAATATGATGGTATGTGTGGTCACAATTTGTAACTTTATTATAACTCCTCAGCGGAGTCCACATTAAGGCCCTGTATGTCGACGATTGCTCTTTTTCGAAACGAAAAACGAAATACTTCTGAACAAGCCACATCTCCTATTTTTATAAATATATTACTTCAGGTTCCTACCTAGATTTCTATTAAGCTGAAAACATAATAGCAGAAACTTTTCACGATAAAGATATTATTTCAAAATGATACGTTTTAGAATTTATGATCGAAATACTTTGATACCTACAATTAAGATCAACTTGTGATTTATTGTTAAAGATAGGTAATATGTAGATCTAGATTTCTACTAGAATAGGTTTTTGATAAGTAATTATACATAATTTATATCATTAATTTATTCGAAAAGCAAAGGCGGACCACGCGCCGCCCATGGTGCCCCGTGTGTTTGTCGTCATTGCAGCGGTCAGTAGGATTATTTATCGAAATGAATAAAGATGGGTACATCTTTATTCACATATACTATACATTATAAAATAGGAGATGTGGCTTGTTCAGAAGTATTTCTTTTTTCGTTTCGAAAAAAAAACAATCGTCGACATACAGGGCCTTAAGAAAGAACAATGTAATAACACCATGTTTATATACAAATTTACGAATATGAATGATCTTCTTCATCGTGAGGAAACCAGCAGTTAGTGTTCTTATAAGCGGCGATGGGATTGCAACTTATCACGTATGGAATATGCTAACTATTGTAAGTGCCAAATATTATATTTGGACGTGCTTCTGACCCCCATTAGACATATTCAAAGGATCTAAGTCGTGATCCTATTTTTTTTAATGTTCGCGTGATCTAGAGGGAGGACTTTCTAATAAACAACTACACCTGCAATATTCTGATTTTATTTTAATAAGTACTCGTAGCTGCTTCAGGTAACAAATTAGACCAAAACGAATTTGTTACCACATTAATTACGTACCTCCTTACATTTTCAAAGACACGCTTCCTCAATGTAAGTTAAATTTCCATTATGTTGCTATTACATCAAGATTTTGAGTTGACTTTATTAATTTGGACCAAATCCCGTGCGCGTGCAAAATATAACGCTACAGATAGGTGATATTGATAGTCAACATCAGATCGGTTGGCGGGGTTTTAATAACGTCTGCCTGGTGTACGGTAAGCTTTATTAAAATAGTTGTTTTTAAAGCAAGGTCCATGAAACATAACATGCTGCTCGTAATTCAACTGCATGGCTACATCTAATATTGCTGTTCGATCCAGCTTCGCACGGGCTTAGGTATTTAATGAAAATTTTTGATTAAGAATACATTATTGTATCTGGTTCACACGAGCTTTCCTTATTTTGGGTCTAAATGGCGTTGTGTAAAATTTCCAGCATTATAAATTTAAATTTTGAATTTATTTTTTCAGATCCCTACATCCTAAACTCATGCGGAATGTTCTCAATCTATCTCTTAACAGAGAAGTCAGCAAGAAATTGCACGTTAAAACGGTTGTGGTCGCGCCAAGGATTGCCGTGATAATGGCAGGTGGTCGCGAAATCGAAACTTGTGGTCACTTTCAATTTGTCGCGGTGAAGCTGAGGTTGAGGCTTTGTTGTGCTTTTGATGAATTTGATGACGCTGTATCTGAGATTCCATTAGATTTTTCCACGAAACAATAAGGAGGAAGTCCTGAACATACTAAGCATGGTAGACATCCTCTCAGAACTTTGAAGATACCTAAAGGGTGCTAGTCAGATGTGGAAGTAATGTTTGAACGTGCCTCTGACTACCCCTTTAGACACCTTTGAAGATCTGAGCATCTGGAGATCACAGAGAATGTCTACCGTACTTTGGGATTAACAGTCGTGCATATTTTTTCAAGCTATCTAAGGTGACATATTTCTCATTAATGAGTCTCTGTAGAGTTCGTAATACCAGTTAAAAGATCGAAGTCGAATAGATACTCGTACAATATACCTAGCGACCTATTACATTCTATTTTTGCTACACATATTCGGTGAAACAAAACAGTACGACTCAAACCCCGTTTATTTGCAGTCCACTTCAGATGCATGGCAAGCGACATTGTTCTACCATAGGTGGGGACAACACCCCGGAGCCAAGCACGGTACATTAACTTCGGCTAAATACGTCGGTTAGAACGTCTTTGTATCTACAGACTACATTGTACTTACGAAGTTGTATTTGGTTATGATACAGTGTGAAGCTGAACGGTTGAAGAGACGGAGAAATCTATATACTTCATTATAAAGAGGAAAAATTTGTATTTTTGTAAATTTCGATGTTTGTAACGAATAAAATCAAAAACTACTGAACCGATTTTAAAAAAATATTTTTTTACTTTTAGAAATAATGTAAATCATTATGTATTATATTTATTACTAGAAAAAATAAATAAAACCGGCTAAGTGCGAGACGGACTCGCGCACGAAGGGTTCCGTCCTATTATCTATAAAAAACGGCAAAAAATAACACGTTTGTTGTATGGTATATTGTTATATATTTATTTTATTTTGTTTTAAGTATTTGTTGTTATAGTACAGAAATACATCATCTGTGAAAATTTCAACTGTCTAGCTATCACGGTTCATGAGATACAGCCTTGTGACAAACAGACGGACAGCGAAGTCTTAGTAATAGGGTCCCGTTTACGTTTACCCTTTGGGTACGGAACCCTAAAGAATAGGGATCCCTCCTAAAACCTTAATGGTGCTATTAATAAAAATTTACTTATCCAAAGATCATCAGGGGTTACACCAAGACTTGTTAATACCAGCTTAATGTAAGCAACTCCATTTCTAATCCTTGTTTATTAATATTGAATTCGACTAGTCCAAACGTAAGCGTTGGACTAAATTTAATCCTGCGCTAGTCTACGTTTATTAATGAGACGGTAATAATATAAACCAAGGTGTAAAAAATTAGCCATAAAATCATTAGAACACCCGTGCGCAGCGCCGGGGCGAAATGTAAGTCGTTTTTATCAGATAATTTTTTCCCATTTTTAAAAGCATTTGATAAAAACTATAAAAGCCGTTCCCAAATAATTCACAAAACTCAGTGCTCCCGGGATTCATTAATAGTCACGTACGTGTCTAATGGAACAAACAAAAAATACTCAGTTTATTTAATGGTGAAGTGAATTATATTTTTCACAGTTTAACAATTAAGGTCAGTGGAACACTTATCGTTGTATTTACTATTGCTATGAACAACCGTTTATTTTTGACATCAATGAAGTTTTGTATTCGAAAATGGTACAAAAAACTGTACTTATTAGATAATGTTCGTGAGAAAACCAGTAAATATTATTACAACCGGTAATGAGCTTCCAACCTGTCACGTAGGTATAGGATGTGCCAAATGTAATGTTTGAACGTGCCTTTTAATTTCCCTTTAGACATATTCAATAATCTTTGCGCCTGGAGATTTAAAAGCATATTTACCATGCTTTAATATTGCAGTCGTCATCGGATTTTAGCTTGAACGTTTGTTTAGTTATTTAAACATTAACTAAAATTAAATAAATATTCATTTTATAAACAGATCCGGTTCTGTTTGTGCGCGATCCATCTTTTGGCGCGATACGCTGCGACATAATGCATAAACTTGTTTGCGCGCGAGATGAAAAATCAACAAAATCACACGAACTCTTTTAATATACGACTACGGAACTTTGGGCGATTCTGACCTGTTTTGCAAAAATGGTAACTACGTTTAACGAAAATTTGGTTAATTTCATAATAAAACGTTTAAATAAAAAAAATAATAGGATCTCGACTGTACGGTAGACATTCTCTTAGATTTCCGCAAGCGCTTAGATCCTTTGAAGATGTCTAGAGGGGGTAGTCAGAGGCACGTCCAACACATTCTGCACATGCTTACAATTTGCAGTAGTTAGCATTTCAGTGACAGGTTGCAAGCATATCGCCGCTTATAAAAATACTAACTGTTTTCTTTCCTCACGATGTTTTCTTCACAGTTTTGAGCACGTGTTTTGATGCGTATATAATTTTTTTGAACAGAACAATCCATCAATGCACGTCGGGATCCGATCCCACGACCTTAGAAATGAAAGTCGAGATACCTCCCACTCGGCCAACACATTTTTAAAGATAAAAATAAATTTCATAGCCATTTTTTAGCTTCGAGTATTTATTACTAAGCACATAATGTTTTGGGATACCCTTGCTAAAATGCAATTATAAATACTTTGGTGATTTCTGAGTTGCGTTGGTTGCGCGTCGCCAAAACCTGTTTTATTATATGCTAGCGTAAACATTATTTCAGACAACGAGTGCAGACATAATCGTTCGCCATTCAATCACCAATGTTTTCGCTGCCATTTACCAGACATAACGACTCCAAAGAATTGAAAAATAAAATAAATTAAAAAACCGCAGCTATAAAGACAAACGGACCATCCCAGTGAAAGCAGATTAAATCTCTTCACACACAATTTGGTAGCAGTTTTTACGAAACGTCTGCAAGGGAAAATAGCCTTTGTAGCATGAGAGGTAAGTCGTTACTACCGATAGGGAATATAGCCTTTATGTCTTAGTGATGTGACAGAGCATTGTTCTGATGTCCATTCCTCTAATAGGTGTCTGGTTGCATTTGTATGGGACTACGGTGGAGCTAGTAAATACGCGAATAAATTTAGTTATTCTATTGTTTTCGTCTGCTTCGGATAAAAAAGTACAATAGACCTGCTAAGGTAAATACGCAAAAGATCGGATTTCTAAAATAATGTCGGTAAGGGATGGAGAAATTTAATGAAAAGAAATTTGGAAGCAAATTCAATAAGAATAATATCAGTTTTATGTCATTTTGTGAAGAATACAGGTGTCAGAATGGATATTATATCAAAACCATTTAGGTTATAATATACTAGATATTTCTGATAAATGAATACCGACCTACACAAAGGTACTACTTAACTGTTACCTTTGTTGTTATATTAGGCACCAATTCAGTATGAATTACAAGAAGATGCCTAAGTTATTTTCTTTATTTTCATGCATCACCAGACTTTGGCTTTGTGAATATTTTTTGGATCGTGTAAATAATATTCATGAAATATTATGTTTCCCGCTAACACTCCAGCCTAGCCCCGTACAGTTGGTTACATTAAACAATTAATCAGTTATGACGAAGGTGCTAAGGCAACAAAGGGTGTCTTAATAAGGTGATACTCAACCCCTTTATGTAGAATGTAGGCTATTGTTCGATGTCTGGATGGTTTCGAGTGTCTTACGGTCTTATGGCAGGTTTTTGGAAAAGCTTTTGTGCTATTAAATTATTTAATTCAAACAAATTTGGGTATAATTATTTTCTTTATTAAATTACTAGCTGCCCGCTCCAGCTTTGCAAGGTTGTACTAAGATTATAGGCAACATTTTTGGTGCTCTTTGTTGTATTACTGCAATTTTCATAGGGATCTTAATTTTTTTTGCAAATGAAATAGTCTAGGTTACTAGCTGATAATGTAGCTTTTGAAAGGTTAAATATTTTTTCATTCCACCTTCTCGGAAAGAGTATTTTTGCTCTTCAATATCTGAGTGCAAAAGCAGTTTTTATTCTCTAGAGGATAAAGTAAATTTAATTTAGAACTGCACACGATGTTCTAAATTTGTGAATTAAAAAAATCATTAAACCTATTTACTGCTACCTCTGGTGCCGAATATATCATACAACTTTTTTTTAATTTGTTAAAAACTCAGACTCGGAACCTTCTTGGTGTTCTTTTTTCAATTTGCTTTGTACGTGGTTCTTTACGCGGCATTTTTTCACGTCATTATTAAGATTATTCTGTAATACTTACCTGTCTTAATGTAGTAGTTAATACCTAAACTGAAATAAAAGTACCTATCTTGTAATTGTAAACGTTTTTTTTTTTTTTGCATTTAGTCATTTCCTCGCTGAAGTGGAATGAAAAGTTACGTGTTGCACTCGAGTGCAAAGATTTTTCACCTCGTGCTCTTTTGATTCCCTCGCTAACGCTCAGGATTCTAATTTTGAATCACTCGCTGCGCTCGTGATTAAATTTTAGAATCCTTCGCTTGCTTGGTCATCAAAATTGAACACGCGGTTAAAAAGCAACTTTGCACTCTTGTATAAAAAATAACTATTTTAAATTGGTTTAGTAGTTTTTTTATTTTCCTATCCATTACAAACTAACAAACAAAATACAATTCCTTTTCTTTATAATAATAGTGTTGATAACTTCTTGTATTATTAAGCATCATTTGCGTGGTATAGTATCCCGATTTTTTTTTTTAAATTAATTATTTAAATTTTCAAGTCAAATAAAAAAATGTTCCTATTATCTATCGAAACATGAACGAATTCAAACCACAATTCTATTTAATGTACTTACACTCAAGTCGCCCTGATGACGTAAGTGTCACTTAACAGAACCCTCACTTAAGTTATTTTTACTCTCAAAAATATTGTTTCACTTTTCTTATTCGTCACGTTCTTCGGAAATGGTCAAACTATAAAGTAATATTTTGCTCTTTCGCCTTTATTTCTCTCGATTTGTCTGTAATGGTTAGCAATTCATTGTGGATTGGTGGATACTCTCATATAGTTTTGATATATTTTGACGATATTCTCGTTCTGACACATTTTTCGTTTAAGCTTGCTGTGTACCTACGTGTAAATAAGTTTTCTGTTGAAAAATATTTTTCAATGACAAGCTTTTGTAAAATCGTATAAACCATCGAGCACCAGCGCGCTATCACCTGTCACATCGTATAACATTGTCATCGGATTTTGACAAGAATGCAAAGTTTTTACTCATTCGATGTATTCACTAAGGCGTTCCGTTGTGAGCGACTGTTAAACAGCTCCTGACTCCGTCATCAGATCAGCTCGCTATCGCCATATTATTGTATTGTCACCAGAACTAAATGTATGCAAAATTTCAGCTCAATCCATTGGGGATAACTGCTTCAAAATTGATTTTCAAGATTCCACCCGAACAAATATAGTTACATAATGTAAGTTAAATAAAAAAATGTAAGAAGTATCTAGAATGTGACGACTAAGATGTGTTTTTTTTTGTGGAGGAAACATTAGCCAGATGATGTTTTAGAGATAAACTGTGGTTTCAAAAATCCGAAAGCTGTTTATTTGTAGTTATCATCATTTTTCAGCCTATTTTTCTACCTATTTTAATTTTAAATCGAAAAAATAACACTGTGATAGTTCATAATTTCATTCATCAATAGAAAGACAATTTTCTTATACTATTAAAAAAGCAAAAACAGCTTTTTTTTGTCCAAAAAATTACTTGTTTAATTTAGAGAGTTTTTTAATTAATTGATCTGAATGTTCTAAGAAGTTGTTTCCTCCCTCTCACAACTCCCAACAGTGTATCTTTGGCTTTAATTTAGAATTGTTAGCGCAAAGGGAATGCAATTTACGTAAAATAATTGTTTGATTTCGAACATGCCGGCATTCCGGTTTACCCTTCTGCGGGACCTTAATTTGGTTTATGAAAAAGGTCTTGACCGGTTGTAACTTAATGAGATCGGTTTTGTTTCTGGCTTAAGTAGATTTATTCCTAAAACCTGCTATGTATTGAAACACCTTATTTTACAAGCTTTTATTTAACTTTACATACAAATATGTAACAATGTAACTAGGTGTATAGGTGTTTGATAAGATGGAATCTTGAAACTCAATTTTGAAGCAGTTATCTTCAACCGATTGAGCTGAAATTTGGCATACTTATGTAACTTCAGTGACAATGCAATAATATGGTGACAGTGAGCTGATTTGATGATAGAGTCAGGGGCTGTTCAACAGACACTCATAATGGAACTCCTTTGTAAATACTTCGTTTGAGTAAAAACTTTGCATACTTGTCAAGTTCCGATGACAATGTTATATAATATGACTGGTGATAGTTAGATAGTTAGATTATGATAGTTTAAATTATTTTACAAAAGCTTGTCATTAAAATATAATTTTCAACAGAAAACTTATTATTTTTATTCTTAATAAGAATAAGATATGTATAGAATTTGAAACTATAAACCTACAAACAAATATTACATTGCTTTACTACACGTAGGTACTTTAGGGATCAGTCACACCAAGAACACTAGAACCTACCTGAATTTTAAGTTTATCGGTTAATTTAAATCATTTGTCTTTGTAAAGGTGAATTAATATAGTTTTAGTAGTTTCTAAAGTTTTGTTGAGTGTAATGATTTGATGTTTAACTTTTATAAAAAAACCACTAATCTAATGTCGATGAGATTGAAATGGGACCACCTCAGGAAAACCTCATTTTCTTTTTTTTTCCATTTAAACATTGAATCGTTTTAAATAGAAATACGGCTAATTACCACGTTTTTCCTTGTATTGCTGACGTTTCGAGACAATTCAGATGCTCTTCATCATGATCGCGGGCGATGCTCATGATGAAGAGCATCTGAATTGTCTCGAAACGTCAGCAATACAAGGAAAAACGTGGTAATTAGCCGTATTTCTATTTAAAATGATTAACAACCACGATAGTTTTAATTCTATACATTGAATCGTACTCCGTATCGAAGTAATCTATGTAGGTTAATTTAAAAATACAAAGCCGCCAAAATAAGACCGGTATTATGTAAGAACCTCTTTTTTAGGGTTCCGTACCCAAAGGGTAAAAACGGAACCCTATTACTAAGACTTCGCTGTCCGTCTGTCTGTCCGTCTGTCTGTCACAGGGCTGTATCTCATGAACCGTGATAGCTAGACATTTGAAATTTTCACAGATTATGTATTTCTGTGGCTGCTCTAACAACAAATACTAAAAACAGAATAAAATAAATATTTAAGGGGGGCTCCCATACAACAAACATGATTTTTTTGCCGTTTTTTATAGATAATGGTACGGAACCCTTCGTGCGCGAGTCCGACTCGCACTTGGCCGGTTTTTTAAGTCAGTTTTTGTTCTTGATTTGGATTGGATTATGTTATAACTATTAAGTTAGGTTAAGTCGCTTATATAGGGGTCCTATCCCATCGTGAAGACCTTTTTTTTTAAGTTTCCGTACCCAACCCAAAGGTTAAAAACGGGACCCTATTACTAAGACTCCTCTGTCCGTCTGTCTGGACTATGATAGCTGAAATTTTCACAGGTGATGTATTTCTGTTACCGCTATAACAGCAAATACTAAAAACAGAATAAAATAAACATTTAAGTCCCATACAACTAGCGTGATTTTTTTGGAGTTTTTTGATGTACAGAACCCCTTGTGCGTGAGTCCGACTCACACTTGTCTGGTTTTTTATACAGTTACATAAAAAAGTATGTCAGGTTTTATGGGTTAAGTATAAACATGGGTTTCGCCTCGTGTGATCGGGACTTTAGCGCGGCTGGCACCGGCAGAGCACCTGAGATGATAACGTATTTAAATTACCCTTAACTTGTGCAGACTGGGAGCTGTATCAAACTTGTTATTTGTGTGTTTTAAGTTAAGAGATGATTTACGCGCACCGGATTAAGGGGTAGACAAATGCGGCGGACGTCCAACAAATCATTTATATTTTACGAGCTTTTACCCACGACTTTGTATGCGAAGATCGAATTTGGAAGAATTGATCAAAAAAAAAAAACCTGAAAAAAAATAATTTATTGGGCGGAAAACTTTCTAAGAATTTGAACCTTCTCTGTATGAAATTTCATCACAATCGGGCCAGCGTTTGGCCGTGATAACGTCACAGACAGACGGAGAGTAACTTTCGCATTTATAATATTAGTATAGATTGTATTTCCAAGGATTATTGTTCATAATTGATGACGCCTCACAACTGAGCTTTGCCTTTTACGCTGTAGGTTCAATCCGCACGATCGAATGTGGGTTGATTGAGTTGTGATTACATAATAATGCGTGAAACCTTTGAAGCGTTAGGCTTGCAACCTGTCACGTATGGAATGCTAACTACTGCAAAATATAACAAACTAGCTGTCCTGACAGACGTTCTGTCAATTTTTTTCTATTAGATCCTTCTTCTGACACTAACGATTACAACAAAAAAATAATTTTCATAATCAGTCCAACCATTTACGAGTGATACTATGACCAAGGGAAATAGGGATTCATTTTTATTTATAAGATATGACAATGCTTGTGACGAATGTAGTGTTTAGACGTTTTTCTGACTACCCATTAAACATCTTCAAAGATCTAAGCACTTAGAGATCTGAGAGGTGGTCTACCATTCTTGTAGATTACAGTCGTATACTAATTTAAAACTCGTTCCCTTTTCCGACAAATAAGTAAAAACCTCAGTGTGCTACGATTTTCAATAACAGAACAAAAAATTACAACATTATGAAGTGTGTTACACTTCCAATTCCTCGCTTCGAAAAATCGTTTTTAAATTCCTTTGAACCATGAAAACTACAAATTGGGTTTCGGTGCCCAAAAAATGAATAACACCAGAACGACACCAAACAATTAAAAGTTCCGCATTCGCTCGGTCAGTGTGTCACGCGCTTTGGTGAAGCAGTGTTACAGTAATTGGTTCTGACTGTACCAGGTGTTGGCATTGACTTACGGTGTTTTGCGTTGAACGTCTCGCTGTTACCTGATTATGTGTCATATGTGATACATTTTAGGACTATTTTAATACTAATTTAGGTTTAAACGTTTATTTAAATTATACTCGTACTATCTAGTTCTAGTAGGCTTGGTCGCGAGGAAAGGACGTTTAGAAGACGTTTTAAAGTGATCCTTGTGATTTTATTAAAACAAATACCTTTTGACTTTGACTTTGACTTTGATTTATAAACATAGGTATTTCGGTTAGTGATGATTGTAACATTGAAATAAATCTGACTAGGCACTACTCTGCCTTCTGCGCTATAGGTTTTGTAAATACAGACCACCGAAGACTGATATTTCAATGATGAATATAATGTTTAATGTATCTATGTTTATGTCTTATAATGTGTATTCAATTATGTTTTATTGAAATAAAAATAAAAGTATGTACCTAAGTACTCTATCAGTAATCTGGTTTCTATAGTACAAGCTTTGCTAAGTTTAGGGCAAGATAGTTCTGTATAAATATCCATTCATTTATTTATTGCATTGCTGTAACTCAACCGACAGAATCCTATGCTTCGCTTTGTATGTTGTACAATACCACCTTTTCATATCGTACGCTTTATAGGTACGATACGAAGTAAGGCTGCAATGCACTACCGTCTGGGCTCTGGCCGTTCTAACTCAATAATGAAACCTCCTCGGTAGCCGTGACGTCTCGTTTTTGGAGTTCCGCGCTGTACTTCAGATAAAATGAGAGTGGAATGCTTGAGAAATGCAGTAAAATGAAAAACTACCTATTTTATTGGGACTCAATTCATTGACAAAATAACTTTTCTGTTTTAAAATATTTATCAATGGCAAGCTTTTGTAAAATCATTTAAACCATTTAATAACCACATATTAGAGCACCAGCGCGCTATCACCTGTCACATAATATAACATTTGTCACCGGAACTTGACAAGAATGCAAAGTTTTTACTCAATCGAAGTATTTACTAAGAAGTTCCGTTGTGAGTGACTGTTGAACAGCTCCTGACTCCAACGTCAGATCAGCTCGCTATTACCATATTATTGCATTGTCACCAAAGTTACATAAGTATGCCAAATTTCAGCTCATTCGGTTTGGCATAACTGCTTCAAAATTTAGTTGCAAGATTCCACCTTAACAAACATAGTTACATAATTACATACATACATGCATTGCAAGTTAAATAAAAGCTTGTAATTATAGATACCGCGCCGTATTTTTTGCTTGATTCTTTTTTAGGCTTTGTTGCGAGGAACAGGTGTAACATCATTTTGCTTCGCATTTCAAAGTGATCCTTGCGAGTTTATTGAATCAAAGTACAGGAAATAAGACTCAAAATATATATAGCCTTTATTTTTTAACGCTACACAAATATTGGAAATAGGAGTAGTAGTATTTATTTTTATACAGGTTTATCTCTGAAACTTTATAGGGTATTAGTGGAGTCGCACGCGACTAACAACTATTAAGCCATTTGAAACAAGTTTTTATAAAAACATGTAAACTATGCATGGAAAACAGGTGACTATTGAAAATATAGATAACTTTTTTGTAAATTGTAGTACCTATTAACATAAGTACATAAATTAAAACAAGCACTAGTTTAATATTTATAAAATTATTAATACATAATAAGCATTCACATTAACGTAAAACGTGAATGTGAAAAACAATTCAATCGGTCCACATTAAAACTGGCCTCGCATTGAAACTGTCAGCTGCCAGTACCATTGTCTATCACAACAAACTGCGGTATTTAAAAACATTTATATAATAACAGCTTTACTCTCAGGATTAATTCAGAGTACTTTACTCAATATTTATTTTCTACTCAACTCATAATTCTACGTTACATCAACTTTGAGCAAAGAAGATTTTCATTTATTTGAATAAAAACACAAGGATCACTTTGAAACGTCTTAGGTGAAGCTGTGCCTGTTCCTCGTGACTAAGCCTAGAGGAATTAGGCAATAGTGACTTAAGCCTTTAATTTTTTTCGATGATCCTTTCCGTAAAATGTTATGTAGAGAGCTCTTTATCTCTGTTTGTTGCTGAGTCCAGTAATCCTTAAATTTGCTATAATATCAAGGCCTCTGATATTAAGGTCTGGGTTTAAGTGGGCTCTGAGCGTCTAGTGGCGTCCAAAGTTGTTTTTTTTTATATAAAAAAGACCGTCATGTACATAAGATGACATATTTCTAAAACTAAATTTAAAAATCAATTGGGGTCGCCACTAGACGCTCAGAGCCCCATTAACTAGTTTGACGTTTCTAAATACAATCGCATGAACTTTTATGATAAAAATGATCAGTTAAATACATCATTGTGTCATCATCATTATTACAATTTTAATATATTATGGAGGTTCAGATTACCGATAAAACATGTTAATATGGGTCGAAAAGATGAGTATCGAGTTCGACGTGATTTTAACATTGTCTGATGTATTTATTGCACAATATTTTTAGATTCATAATAAAATTAGGATACAAGTTTTTTTTGTTTATAAATATGTTTGACAATAAAATAGGGTGTTTTTTTTTCGAGTGCATGGTTTTGTTTAAGCTTAAAATAGCGCCATGACCATAAAAACGAGCGTACACATCCACGCGGTTAAAATATAATATAATCGTAAAAACACACAAAATAACTTTGGAAAAATATAAATATTGAAAAAAAGCGGGACAAACACTTCCCTGTGAGACCTTACATCTGTCGTCAGTAATGCACATTTAATAACACCACTTCAAAATCCGCCAAAATGCTTTATTGCCTGAAAGTTCTCAAGCCGACTCAAGCCGACGATAAAACTTTACAAGCATAATGAATCTTAATCGCGCCGCCAATTTCCAAAATTGTTCGTGAGTTTTGTTTTAAAATAAAACTTGGATTCATCTCGTTTGGTGGAATTAATTTTGTCTTTTGTTACATAATCGGTTACCTGGGTGAGCTTTTAATTTCTTCGGCAACTTTTACAAGATAATGCAAGATCATTTAAGATTCAAATTTTGATAATAATAGCCCAGGTATCATTAGATTTTTTGTCAATAAAATTCAATCACACAAAAAAAAGTGTATCCCTGTTTTGACCAATTTTATTTATTTTGTTCTATTCGTAGAAACAAGCATATAATTTTCTACGCTGTAGGATTGGTGTTCGATTGCCACCTAGAAAAAACATTTGTGTAATTAACATGATGCATGTTAAGTCAGCAGTTAGTATTATACATTTAATACTATTCATTTGAGCATTGCTTTGAAAACTAATCTCACTAAATTCTAAGCGTAGAAGTTCTGTTTGTGTCAGCTCAGGAATTTTCAAGAACTTTGATAATATTGCATGCTTACTGCATTGCTTAGGCATTATTGAAATAACTACATTCGTGTCGAGAAGTTCTGAAATTTACTATCGTGGAGAGAAATGTTCTCCTGTTTCAAGACCCGTATTTTCAAACATCAGAAAATAAAATTTGATATACATCTGGATAGCTTTTTGTTGGTTTACAATTGTAAAAACTTGATGGAGTCGTCCTAAAATTAGATAAGAACGGAATAAGAATGCACTCGTTTTCATTGTAATTAGACACTGACATTGCAGGTAAGTACATAAAAATTTACAAACATTTTGTAGGATCCCGAAAACAAAATAAATATAAACTAATCGATCACACACACATTCATCGAGAATCGATGAATGAGGGCGTAATCAGGAACCATCGTTTTTACTTTGACTCCGCTGTCCGTCTGTCTGTCTGTTCGTGTGATTCTGTTCGGTTGAAATTTTCATATATGATGTATTTCTGTTGCCGCTATAACAACAAATACTAAAAACGAATAAAATAAATATTTAAATGGGGCTCCCATCAATCAGGCTGATCATCTCAAAATCAGGCATATCATACAACATTAGCTCTGTAGATTGCCCATTTAAAATCTCAAAACCGGCTCAGTCCTAAATGACAAAAGTTGGCTAGTTTATATCCATTAGAAGCACGCAAGTTGCCGCTTCAAATGTGTATTTGCTTGAAAAACTTAAAGCTTACTACTAGATTGTAAAAAACAACTATGTTTAGTCAACAAAATAAACAATCGGTGACAATGTTGACAAAAACGGCCACATTATATGGCCGGTGCTCATAACAGTGCAGGAATACGTTAGTAATTTTGCAAGAGGCGATTGTCTTGCAACCTGTCACATATGGAGTGCCAGCTACTGCAAAATGTGCCAAATTTAAAGTTTGAACGTGCCTCTGACTACTTTCATTAGATATTTTCAAGGATCCGAGCGCCTGGAGATTTGAGAGAGAAACTCTTTTGTAGGTATTGGGAATCACAGTCGCGATCATTATAACTTTTTGATTAGTATTTATTTTTGAACTAGCTGACTCGTGCCCGCTTCGCTGTGCGTAAGACATTTTTAATACCATCGCGGACTTTTTTGTAGACGTTTTTAAGGTGTACAATACTGTAGTACATTATTTTGAAATATCTCGTGGGGTTCAGCCAGCATTTGCAATGTAAGCGCAAAAAAATGTGTTTATTTTCGACATCACATTAGAAACCTCTAAAATTATCAGTGTCTCTCTATTATATTATGCATGTATTATACATATAAACCTTCCTCCTGAATCACTCTATCTATTAAAAAAAACCGCATCAAAATCCGTTGTGTAGTTTTAAAGATATAAGCAAACATACATACATACGCGGGAAGCGAAAAGCGACTTTGCTTTATACTATGTAGTGATGACGATAGATTTCTCTACTCCAGTCAACAAACCGATTATTAATTTTGAACAGTTAACTGTGTGAAGTTTGAATCAATACTTCTATTGTACTTTATTAAAGCATTCCGATTTAATTAATTATCAGAAACTGAATTGTACTATTACTTCTTCTGTTGTTTGATTGAAACATTTCCAAAACTTGTTAAAACTGTTTGGACAGGTTAAAGACGGGATTACGAGTGTTTTCGGATCCGGGTTTGCATTGTCACAATGATTGAAAATGTTAAAATTACAAGTACAACGGGTATTTTGAGAACATAATCTAAAACCAGAGATGTTTAATGGAACAATAAGATTTATAATGCAAATTTATGTAATTGATTTAAAATTATGTTTAACCAAGTTATTTTAGTGTTGTATCTTTAAGGGTAGGTATTACGAGGTAATACCTATTGGAATGGGATAAACAAATGTTTATAAGATAGTAGATATAGAATAGTGTATCTCATAGTATTTTTTCAAAAGGCTCAAGCCATTATACTCGTTATTATAAATTGTTTATCAGACTTCATAAAATCAGCAGTTCCGTATTTATAAAAGTAACATTAACACTGAGGCAAGGTAGAGTAAAATAGTAGCAGAGCACCTACGAGCAGCAATTTATTCGAGTCCGCAAACAATCTAATTTAAATGTAGAGTGAAGACTGATGCGGCAATTTTCTCAGTCTCACATGGCCTAAGGGGTTTGTCGGTTCTGGCGAGGTTATATCTTTGTAATAAGTGTTGGCTTAGATTTGAATTCAGTAAGGTTGTGGCTGTTAGATAATAAACAAGTTTTTCAACCGACTACCCAGAAAGTTTAAGGTTTTTGGTTGCATATATGTAATGTTTGTATGTCTGTTCCATTGACTCATTCTGTATGCCAAGACGGCTTCATGAAACGTTTTCATAAAACCAAAGTTGCATCTTTTGCAAATATTTAGAAAAACGCGATCATAATGACAAAATACAATTAAACCGTTGAAGGTAAATTAAGGTTGTTTTTCAACGCGATATCTAAATAGATGACTGCTATAATATAGTGATATTATCAAGTGAATGCTTTTGTATTTCAGAGAGCCCGTTAATATGTCAGTTTCAGCTATGCGTCTTGATTAATTATCACTGAAATCATCATTCTCTTCTCTTTTTCCCACTTCAAGTGGGGTCGGCACAACATGTTGTGTATATAGAGTACTAGCTGACCCGTGCCCGCTTCGCTGTGCGTAAGACATTTCTAACACCATCGCGGACTTTATTGTAGAAAAAAAATGTGTTTTTTTTACGACAGACATCACATTAGAAACCTCTAAAATTATCAGTGTTTCTCTACTATATTATGCATGTATTATACATATAAACCTTCCTCTTGAATCACTCTATCTATTAAAAAAAACCGCATCAGAATCCGTTGTGTAGTTTTAAAGATATAAGCAAACATACATACATACATACATACATATTACATACAGACGCGGGAAGCGGAAAGCGACTTTGCTTTATACTATGTAGTGAAGAGTTTTGACTTATGTTTTACAACCGGCCGACTGCCTGACGTCAATCCTCTGTGAGAATCACTCTTTTGAATCTTTATCACCGAAAACAACTAAAACAAAATTGGTGAATTTATCAATGTTTTAATTATGCCCTTTTCCAAAACAATTTAGTCTTAAGAACTTTAGGTTCCGTTAATTAGCGGCCACTATTAACTACTTGCTACTAGTATTGCTATCATAGTACTTCTAAAATAACAATATTTCGTATTTTCGCGTCAACAATAACAGTTTATAAAATTAACATTCTTCATGATGAAGCAACCATTTGTTTTTTCCAGGAGCATTGGCTGTACGTGACTCTTTAGTTGTTGGAAGTAGTCAAATCCCGACAAAATATTACTGTTACCTTGATATACGCCAGTGTTTGAAAAATCGATTAATTAGGCCTAGCGGCAATCACGGGTGCATCACAGCCGGCCACGGGTGTAGCAAGGGGCAACTCCTTAATATTAAATGATAACCTAGAACGAAATGGTAAATATGTCAACCTTTTTCAGAAAAAGCATGTTATATGTAGACAAAAGATTTATTGCTTGTACCCTGTCGTCACATATCGCCACACAAAATATAATCATAATTTTGTCATATAGTTTACTGTAGTATTTCAAACCTAGGCTTAGGCTTGAAATACTACAGTAAACCTACAATGAATAAAATAAACACAGTATAATATAGTATATAATCAATTTTATTTAACATTCTTTAACAGTATGTACTTTCATCAAATGAATAGTACACATTTTCTAAATATTAAAAATTGTTTTTAAGAACCCGGAATCGCAGGTCAATTAATTATTCGTAAATCACGACGTGGTAATTATGATTATCATAAAACTTTTCGGCAATCATTGGCAATAATGGCTTTTTGATTATACGTTCGAACTTTTATTTGCAAAAAATGTTTTTTCCTTTGAGCAGATCTTTTTATCTCTTATCAGCAAAACAACTGTTATCTGCAAATCCTACCTGATATCTCAGCTCGGCATACAACTCGCTGCGCGTTGGGGCGTAATCACCGCGATACAGCGTGAAACTTTTAACTCTCATCAAGTCCATGAATTTACACTTCAGTGGTAACTATTTATTGATTCATTTGGTGATTTTATTGATGGGTTTGAGAGTTGGTAACTGACTGGCGTCGTGTCCGCTGGACGCAGCAACAGGCAGCAGGGGCGGAGTTCTGGGCGCGCCTGCGCACACGCCCGTTGCCATGGCGACGCGAGGCGGATGTTTGTGATAAAGAGAACTTTTCTGATTGACTGTACAAATTGTTTATACATTGATTTATCGTGTATCTCGTGTTCCAGATATCGGTAAGGTAGCGTAGGAAGACTCAAACAGTTTTGGATAACTCAACTATCTTCGTCTAATCTCTAGTCAATATATTATGCGAAAGATTTTTTCTTATAAGTTTTAATTGATTGGGAATTCTGTCATTTTACAACTGTGTTGTAGATAAATAAATAATATAAAATCGGTGAAAATTTTGACACATCGCCATCCAGCCCCAGCCGTTTATCGGTGAGAAAATACGGATAAAATCCGAGGACAGCATTTTTATATTTCCATACAAACTGTTTCTACCTGTCAAACATAGACAATATAGACATATTTGGTTGGATGTCAAATATTCTTGGGTACGTTCAGAAACTGACAAAAGATCGATGAACAATTTGAATAATTTCAGAACGTTTGTTAATTCTAAAGCGTAATAAGGTTTGCTGGGTTGGCTAGTGATAAATAAATATCAAACCGGCCAAGTGCGAGTAGGACTCACGCACGAAGGGTTCCGTACCATTATCTATTAAAAACGGCAAAAAAAACACGTTTGTTGTATGGGAGCCCCACTTAAATATTTATCTGCTTTTAGTAAGTATTAGTTGTTATAGCGGCAACAGAAATGATAATTTCAAGTGTCTAGACGACGGACAGCGAAGTCTTAGTAATAGGGTCCCGTTTTTACCTTTTGTACTCAAAGGAACCCTAAAAACTAGGTCCTTAGTCCCCGGCGGATCCGCTATTCATGTTATCGGTTGCGGCCATAGCAACGGCATGGTACTAAGAATCTCCGAAGGAAATCTAGCTATGTATCCCTACGGTAGTGTGGGATAGTCCCCCCCTCCCCTAGATACAAAGAAGTCCTGATTAAAGTTGCTAAAACTCGTTAGGTGAAGGCCGTAAAATGTCTCCGTGACTGCAAAACCATTTTGCATACGTTAAATACAAATACAAATACAATAAAAAAAACAAAATAAACAATAATGTATCTACAAGAAGTAGTAAGAAGTTATGCGCCCAGGCAATTTTTGCCTATCTATAATACACAACAATGCTGATCCGTTGTTTAATCTAGAGCTGTTACAAGTTACAACGTTCTCTATGCTCGTTAGTAACTGACGAGGCGCAAGATGGCCGAATATTGACTGTCTATTGGTTGCAATTAATCTTAGTAGATACTGTAGGTTATAAAGGCACTCAAACCAAAGAACTCTACCCATCTCCGCAATTTTCAGACTATAATTTTCGCAAACCATAACATCGAACACTAAACGCGGGTCAACGTCACAATGAAAGTGAAACAACATACAGACATATGAATACCTATATAAGTATGTATTGTATACCTTTAGGTACTGAATACAAGCTCGAGGTAAAAGCTTCGGACCATAAAGTTTTGTTTCACTTTGAGTGAAAGCCGTCTCAAAGCTTCATTATAGGGTGTCATTTTGAAATGTATTCGTAGTTTTGTACAATATTTGAATGCTTGCTAAATATTTAAATTGCTACAGCAAAGATAATGTATTTTATGTATGTATTAACAAAAAAAAGGTATGTATTTTATTAGTAATCGGGTTTCCATAGTACAAGCCTTGCTTAGTTTGGAGCTAGATGGCACTGAGTGAGATGTCAATGCCAAAAGTACTCTAAAGTAGTATAAGTATACTTACTGAAGAAAGGGATGAGGCAAAAGGGATATTTTATGTAAGGATTGTAGTATAATTATATAAAACCCATTGTCTAGCCTCTGGGAAACAGGAGTTATTTTTTGTTTGTATGTATTTATGTAGAAAATATTTTATCTTTATTTCAAACTAGCTGACCCGTGCCCGCTTCGCTGTGCGTAAGACATTTCTAATACCATCGTGGACTTTTTTGTAGACGTTTTTAAGGTGTACAATACTGTAGTACATTATTTTGATATATCTCGTGGGGTTCAGCCAGCATTTGCAATGTAAGCGCAAAAAAATGTGTTTATTTACGACATCACATTAGAAACCTCTAAAATTATCAGTGTTTCTCTACTATATTATGCATGTATTATACATAATATAAACCTTCCTCCTGAATCACTCTATCTATTAAAAAAAACCGCATCAAAACCGTTGTGTAGTTTTAAAGATATAAGCAAACATACATACATACATACATATTACATACAGACGCGGGAAGCGGAAAGCGACTTTGCTTTATACTATTTAGTGATGACAAAAAAGGAGGTTCAATTCGACGCTTATATATTTAGTTTATATACACCCTCTACGGTACATAGTCTCCATAAGAGTAAGAAGTAGTTTGACTCAGCTCGCGAGTAAAGAGGGCAATGAGTGTGCTATTTGGAAGTTGGCAATATCAGCGAGTAGTTTTGATGCTACTTACATTTAGCTGTGTAGGATTATGTTGTTTTGTAACAAACAAAATGATGTACCTTATAATAATAGTGGAATTTTATTGTAAATAAGTTTTCTTTTGAAAAATATTTTTCAATGACAAGCTTTTGTAAAATGATTGTCACAAATAACATTGTCATTGGAACTTGACAGAAATGCAAAGTTTTTACACAATCAGAGTATTTACTAAGGAGTTCCGTTGTGAGTGTCTGTTGAACAGCTCCTGACTCCATCATCAGATCAGCTCGCTGTCACCATATTATTGCATTGTTACCGAACTTAAATGAGTATGCAAAATTTCAGCTCAATCGGTTGGGGATAACTGCTTCTTAAATGCTTCAAAATTTAGTTGCAAAATCACAACTTATCAATTATAATTACATAGTTACATAGTTACATAGTTACATAGTTACATAGTTACATAGTTACATAGTTACATAGTTACATAGTTACATAGTTACATAGTTACATAGTTACATAGTTACATAGTTACATAGTTACATAGTTACATAGTTACATAGTTACATAGTTACATAGTTACATAGTTACATAGTTACATAGTTACATAGTTACATAGTTACATAGTTACATAGTTACATAGTTACATAGTTACATAGTTACATAGTTACATAGTTACATAGTTACATAGTTACATAGTTACATAGTTACATAGTTACATAGTTACATAGTTACATAGTTACATAGTTACATAGTTACATAGTTACATAGTTACATAGTTACATAGTTACATAGTTACATAGTTACATAGTTACATAGTAACATAGTTACATAGTTACATAGTTACATAGTTACATAGTTACATAGTTACATAGTTACATAGTTACATAGTTACATAGTTACATAGTTACATAGTTACATAGTTACATAGTTACATAGTTACATAGTTACATAGTTACATAGTTACATAGTTACATAGTTACATAGTTACATAGTTACATAGTTACATAAAAGCTTGTAAAAATAAGATCAAGACATTCCCAAGTACACATTACAACTCGGTTAGACATCTTCTCACAGAAAAGATATCTAAGAAGAAGGTCTGAGAAGTTCTCAGACCTCCAGAGATAGGCATTCAGATGCATGAAGATGTCTAAAAGGGATGTCAGAGGTACGTCCAAACATTACATTTGACACAACACATTTTGCAGTTTCGCCGCTTGTAAGAATACCGTTTCCTCACCGTTTAGAGCCGAGTTGGCCGGGTCGAACTCACGTCTTTTGGACTGAAAATCATGTTACCTCTCACTATAATGTACTTTTATTGATACTTGATATCTATATTCATTCATATCATTATATTTTACTAAAAAAGGGTTTTAGGCAAGGGTCAATAAAAAAGATTAACTACTTTTCAATTTTGGCTACTTAAATAATTTATTTTTTATTTTTATAAATAACATTTTATTATTTTAATATTCTATGTTAAATACACCTTGTATATTTATAATTCTAAAACAAATAAATCCTACAGTCATTTTTGTAAGACAACAGCTTTGTTAAAAAATTCACCGTAAAAAATGCTTGAAACCAATCCATTATGCTTGGGGCTTTAGATTCGAATCCGTCGTTTGAAGACCGTGATACCGATTAATTAGTACCTTTTAATCCTTCCTTGTATTACAAAAACAGCATCGGCTTTTTACCTCTTCCTCCTTTAAAAAAACATATTGCTGCGTAAAAATTTAATCACGTTCAAATTAGCGATACTGATAGGGGTTGCTTTTAGCTTTTTGTTTTTTTTTGCCAATTAATTTCGACTATGTTTGGTACCCGTCAGTATTATTTATTTTATTCTAAGTTGGAATTATCTACTTTCTCTGCATACTTAATGTTAATTATCAATGTTGGCCCTGATGCGATGATCTTCGAAATGTCACCGGCTAAGGATACATGAGAAGAGCCGATGATCGGGCTCAGTTCTGACGGGACGTTCTTGTTCTTGTCCTATGTCCAGCAGTGAACTGCTGTAAGTTTATGATGATTATGATAATCACTACATAGTATAAAGCAAAGTCGCTTTCCGCTTCCCGCGTCTGTATGTCTGTATGTATGTTTGCTTATATCTTTAAAACTACACAACGGATTTTGATGCGGTTTTTTTTAATAGATAGAGTGATTCAGGAGGAAGGTTTATATGTATAATAACATGCTACCCGTGCGAAGCCGGGGCGGGTCGCTAGTAACGTATAAAATAGATAGATATATAACACTTTATTGATCATCACACGTCCACAAAAATATAATCTGATACGCAATTTGTCAAAATTGGCAGTCATCAAATCAAAAGTGGACTTATTATCTTCCCCATGTTATCCAGACTTCTTTATTTTTACTTTCCAACCAGACCTAAGACACAAGTTATTAATCCTTCTAAAATCAAGCTAAGTTGGTCAGCAAAGAGCAGGTAAGATTGCGGAACCCATCGGCCAACTTCCACAGTTATAAATTACGGAGTCACTTTTACAGCTCATGAGAACATACGGCTAAACTTTATGGGTGGTGCGTGGGGTGAGATTTTAGAGACTGGCGTTTCTGAGGTTTATTATGCCTCACTTGACCTACGACTAACCTAACCGGTCATTACTTGCAAAGATTATTTAGGACTAAATTTGAATGCATAAGTTGAGTTTTGTTTGTGGAAAAAAAAAACATTTACGCATTATACGCACTGTGCTTAGTCACGTTATCAGTAGATTACAATTATTATTATTATTAGTAGTCGACCGCCATTATGTCTACGCCATTATTTTTAGGAGTATTAGAACTACTCAAAGAAAAAACAAATTGCGATTTGAATAATAATGTCAGTGTGTGGCTGGTGATAAGTGAAATTTTTGACGTTTTGTATGGGCTGAGTCTACCTGGATAAGACGGAAAAAGTGATAAAACTGCATTATCTTGAAAAACATCAATTTTTTTTTTAAATTGTCTTTTATTTAGGTATTTATGATTATCTAACGAATTATATAAAAATTAACTATTTAGCTATTCATAGTTTTAATTAAAAACGAAACTAGTGTTTTTGAAGAAGAGCCAACTTTGGAAAATAAATCTATCGTGAAAAGTTTCACTAATCGTGTATCTGTCTTTAATTTATCTAGATTAAATCCATAAGTTATCTTTGTCATGAAAAACAAAACTGTATGGTTTGCGGTTATTGAGAAAAAACGATTCTGCATTCATCAAAAACATTTATTACTCGTCTTAACCAGAAGAACTTTATCACTAGATTTTGTTAGAAGCTCATATGAACATCTTGTATATTGGAAATAGCGTTTATATCGCTATCACCCAAGCCTTAAACTGAAAGTAAGCTCCATAGCATTAAGTGGATAATCCGAGGTTCATACTTTCATCTCTATAATGGATGCAGTGAAACCATTTATTGCCCCCGGGTTTTTATGATATTGAGTGGCAGTTGTATGTAGGTACGAGTATATTATTTTGGAGTGAGTATAATTGGTGTTGCTTTTATCGAGTGTAATCGGTTTAAGCGTCATGTTTGTCGTTTGTGATATTAAAAGGTTGTCTGAATGGATTTACTCTGAGAATATTTCGAAAATTATTCGCCATGCTGGTTAGCTCCAATCAGAGGCAGGATAACAAGGGTTTAAAAAACTCACTGCTCAGTTAAATTGACGACTAATAAAAATTGTTACCTACATTAATAAAGCTGTTTGCAGGGATTATTATAGCAACTTGGGTAAGAGAAAATTGTAATGATTGGAGGTATTTCTAACTCCATAGACATCTTCAAGGATCTGCGCCTGGAGATCTAAGAGGATGTCTATGATGCCTAGGGATTATAGTTTGTGAGCTTACTCGTAGTTTTGTTTCAGGGCTGTGTTCAAGAACAACGCCCGACCATGAGCGAGGATGCAACGGACAGTTTGTGTGCTCCTAATAAATAAATTGCTGTATTGATGATCAGATGATCAACAATATTAGTTACGCGGACGACATGGTGCTGCTGAGCCCGTCGGTTTGTGCGCTGAGGAAGCTGCTGCGTATTTGTGAGGACTACACTAAAAATCATGGTCTTAAATATAACACTAAAATGAGTGAGGTGATGGTCTTTACAGTGCGCGGCGGCCGCCTTGGTTACATACCGCCGGTTTACTTGAATGATAGCGAACTAACTAGAGTCTCTAAATTTAAATATCTAGGTCATATGGTCACTGCTGATTTAAAAGACAATGATGACATAGAAAGGGAACGTAGGACGTTGGCAGTACGGGGTAATATGTTAATTCGGAGGTTTGCTCATTGCTCAGTTGAGGTTAAAGTCACCTTGTTCAAATCCTTCTGTCAATCATTCTACACTAGCGGCCTGTGGGTTACTTATACTAAAACATCTTTCAGCGCCCTACGAGTCTTTTACAATAACCTGTTCAGAGCGATGGTGGGGCTGCCTAGGTTCTGTAGTGCGTCTGGCATGTTTGCAGATGCTCATGTCAAAGACTTTTATGCTGTTATTCGCAACAAAATAACATCAGTTAGACATATAATACTGGGTAGCTCCAACAGTCTACTTAGGATCTTGGCGGGTCGGCAGGACAGTAACCTGCAAAGGTACTGGATGACGGCTCTCATGAATCCATTTAATGAACAGATCTATTATACCAATTAGGTATATTTATATGCCTTATTGGTGTAATATGGTGTGTATAATTGTTTGTAGATGTTTTATGTAATTGTTTTGTTTTTTATTTTCAATTTATTTATTTTTTTAATTTATTGTATAAACTTTTATGGACCCCCCCCCCCCCCCAATGTTGTCTGAATAAAACATTTTTTTGCTTTTTTAAAAATATTGGCGGTCTTAACACTCAACGCCATCTAACCCCAAACTATGAAAAGCTTGTCCTATGGGAACCAGGTAACTGATAGAATACTTATATATACTTTTTTTTTGTAAACATACATAATATACATACTAACACCCAGACACAGAACAAACATCTATGTTTATCACACAAATAATTTCCCTGGGTGGGGATCGAACCCACAACTTACAGCGCAGAGTTACTACCAACTGAGCTGTGAGGCTAATCAAACTAATGACTAATTCAAATAATTACTTAAAAAGTAACAACCTCTCCTTCCCACCTTGGTAGCTGGCTGGATGACTGACTGCAGGACAGTAAAATTAAATGACTTTGACATTTGAATTTTGGGGGACTCGGTTCTTTCTTTCTTTAAGGCGCTCCCAGTCGACGATTATTTTTGTTCGAAACGAAAAAAGAAATACTTGTGAACAAGCCACATCTCCTATTTTATAATGTATAGTATATGTGAATAAAGATGTACCCACCTTTAATCACTTCGATAAATAATCCTACCGACCGCTGCAATGACGACAAACACACGTCGGCGCGTGGTAAGCCTTAGCTTTTCGAATAAATTAATGATATAAATTATGTATAATTACTTATCAAAAATCTATTCTAATAGAAATCTAGATCTACATATTACCTATCTTTAACAATAAATCACAAGTTCATTTTAATAGTAGGTATATAAAATATTTCGATCATAAATTCTAAAACGTATCATTTTGAAATAATATCTTTATCGTGAAAAGTTTCTGCTATTATGTTTTCAGCTTAATAGAAATCTAGGTAGGAACCTGAAGTAATATACTTATAAAAATAGGAGATATGTGGCTTGTTCAGAAGTATTTCTTTTTTTGTTTCGAAAAAGAGCAATCAGCGACTGGGAGCCCCTTAAATGAACAGCCCAAAAGGATTTTTGTAAGGTGGTATTGGTCTCACTATGACAGTTTTCAATTCTACTGTGACACGCATTAACGTGCTGCTCGTAACTTGGTTGCAAATATGTAAGTCTAAAATGACTAGACCATAACATTTACTACAACTAAAACTCAAACGAGTTTTATGAAACTAGAAACTGTTTGTCGGTAAGGAAATGTTCAGGACCTTTTACCGTCAACTGCAGTCGCTTCAGGAAATGACGCCTCCTTAAGAAGTTCTCCGACTTTTAGTTTAACTTGAAACTTTGCAGTCTTATTTTGTAAGGCGGAGGTAGAAAATATGGATTTAAAGTGTATATTTTAACTTTTTTGCTATCCTTGAATATCCGGTGATGACTATCGTGGTTGGGTGTTTATAAATTTATGGTAAAAGTTCTTAACCTAAAGTTTTTAACTTGAAATATCTTTGTTTTTTACTTTTTATATTTCTATTATCCTGGCATAAAAAAAAAACAAATCCAAGGGTTCGAACCCCAAGGGATACCGGTGTCTTACTGTTGAGCAACGCAGTCCGACCATCCATCATTACTCACGTTTTTTTGGATTTAAAATAAAATATTTTGGACTTTCAATGAAATATTAAGATAGGGATTTGAAATTTGTATTCCTTATGTTTAATTGACACAAAAAAGTATTTATAAGTACGGAAGAAAAAAAAGGAGGACTAGGTAATAGGTACTTTTGGTTTTAATATTGAAGTTGTAAAGTAGATGTCAATACTTTTTACGTAGGTGTGTACCTACCCAAAGTAAAATAATGGGGTTAGTCCAGATATCCCCATTGACTATCCCCATTGGCAAGTCATTTAGTTTGTAATGGGCATTTCTGAACTTTTTGTCCAGAAATCCCCATTGATGCATCCCCTACTAAAAGCAGCTAGCACAACAATCCCAACAATTTCTTAATGTGTTTAGCATGCAAGGAAGTTTTCAAGTCATACAAATACTTCAAATTTAAGTAAAATTAGCCACTTGTGCGCTCTTCATTGTGTCTAATAAGGCAGCTAACTAAAAACTCGGTTTTTATGATTGAATATTAGTTTGGATCATTATTTATTGTTATTTTGTACACATATAGGATAGATATATGTTTCGTAATTTAAATTCAATTCAATTCTGTTTCTGGATTAATTTAGATTTCTGGACTAACCCAAATAATGCTACTGCATTGTCAATATGCTCAGTTCGTAAGACTTACACTTGACTGATTTATTTAGTGTGCACAACAAATGTGATTCGTATATAAAAATAATAATAAAAAGGATCACGACTGTAAGAAATCCCCAAGTACGCTATATATTTCCCTAATCTAAAAATAAAATAAATTGTAAATAAAAATAAAACAATAAAATCCTGCGAGAAAAAATTACTCTGTTAGCTTCAAAGGCCTTATGTCGGAATATTAGTTATGAATTTAGTTTTCGGGAGCCAAATCTAATTTACCAGAACATTCGTAAGCGTCAGTATTAGTAATGATACGGGGAGACGTCTGTATGACGCAGGGATCCTCGGAAATCCGCTGTGATGGATCACCGTCTTGCATTAGGATGTGCAGGTATCGTGGGCTCAGAGGCTTTGATTGTACAACGTATTTGTTGATAGTTATAGCACCTTTGTGAACACCTTACAACAATATTTTATATCGTTCAACGTAGGCGATTTAGTTTCTTGCTTTTTAGGGTTTCGTAGTCTACAAGAAACCATTTCAGTTTTGCCATGTCCGTCCGTCCGCAGCTTAGCTCAGAGAGTTTAAGTGCTAGAAAGCTGTAATATGGCATGAATATACATAATAGTCACGTCAACAAACTGGCAAAAAAATCTTGAAAAACACCTAACCTCACCTCTCCTACACCTAAATTAGGGATGATATTTTTTTTCTCGCATACCCTGTTTTATGGGGTGTCGTTGGATAGGTCTTTTTATTATTTAAAAACATTATTATTTGGGTTTTTGAAGACAACTTTTGTGTAATATTAAGCTTTAAAATGCAAAATTGTGTCAGAGTCAATCAAAAACCTCCCCCACCAGCTAAACGATTGGTTTTGGAGATGTGAAATAATTCACGGTAGTAGTAAATATAACGAATTTAAAAAAACTAAGGAAACTATCACGACTAGTAGGCTTTACAAGTTTACGAGTAATCATCGACCAACTAATAAAATGTATTTTCTAAGTTACTCGACGATTATTCGTAAACTAGAAGTAAACTTTTTAGTACAAATATCGTTGAAAATTTAATATACACCACTAGTTTTTAATTACCAAAAAAATAATTACGTATTGTCAGTGTCTGTTACTAATTAAATTTAGGTATTCAAAACTTAAATTAATTAATTAAAAATAATATCCTTAAAAAAACACAATATTTAGTTAACCATTTATCCATACACACCTACCTCATAGCTACTCAGATTTTAACGATTCTATCCATTCATAAATAGCTTGCCGTCTCACTAGCGCGTACCGTATGCGCTGCGAACAGCCTTTCACCACCCGCCCGATTTGGTCATTGACAATCGTGAAACAATGAAGTACCCTCAATGTGTAAAACAAGGTAATAATAACTAATCAGTTCACTCAGAAAAAAGTAGGTAGATTGAAATACTTTTGCAACACTGAGACCAGTGCACATTGTGAGTTCACTGCGCGCGTCTTATCATTTATTTAGTGTTGTCGTTTTTGCGAAGAAATATCAATACACGACGAGAGTATGCGCTCAAGTTACGCGCGTACTTTTAAAAATGTGTATGTGAAAATGTGAGTGCAGCATTATGAATGTATCGCGATTTGTACCAAAACAATCGACAATCAAATCATTCCAAGATGTCCAGCATTGACCAACGATTATTAGACCACGGCTAATTTTATGTGCCGTCGCATGCGCAACTTCTACGATGACATCCTTGAGTACATCGCAGAAGATCCTCGGAGGAGCACGCATGACGCGGCACGTCGCTTCGGTGTAAGCCAATTATGCACTTGGAAGATTAGGCGCTCTGCTGATTGCACCCGTACCACTACAGAAAAACCCAAGGAGCTAAGGTGTTGGAAAACCTTATGCGAACATTTTGTTCTCGGACCTAAGCTAAGTTGTCCTAAATAAAATTCACAAATAAAATTATTTTTAAAACAAATGTCTTATGTTTACTTTACGGTAGGTAGGTAATTACTAGGTACCTATCTACTACCTCTTGAATCCGTTATACGAGTGAGACAGGGAGATGCCGTAGTTTTCCAACTACGGCATCTCCCTGTCTCACTCGTATAACGGAAATATTCCTTCCGGAAGGAGATGGAATGAGATAAGAGCGTCTTTGAATGGAGTGCGTACGAGATACGAGTATATGAGTATTTGTGTCGTATTTTCTAGTACTTACTGTGACCATAAATTAGTGCCAATTTTCGGTTAAAAAGAAACCTCGATAACTTTGTGATAGTGCATTGTGATAATAAATCATGCTGACAGTGCTCAGATCATAAGTAGCTTCTGCTGCAAGGGTAATTTTATTTTTTTCGGTAGTTTAAAAATATTAGTGTATAACGTTGTTAGCTGTGTAAACTACGAAACCCTACATTGAGCGTGGCTCGACACGCACTTGGCCAGTTTTTTTGCAAATAAAAAGTATCAAACAAATCAAGCTTAGAATAGGTAAATGTGGTGATAGTTTCTTCAATAATTTGTAAACACAGTAAATAAATCAAACTATTTTTGTAATATCAAAATTAAAATAACCTAATAAATTAAATTGGCTTATTTCAATGTTTACGACCCATAAACTAATCACTATCAGTTTAATGTAGTGGTTAATTATGAAAGACCTTATAAAAATATTTAGTTTGAATTTGAGTTTAATAAATAGAAGCAGAGTAAACAACTCATTAGTCACTCAGCTTTCCAAATATCACATTAAAATAGAAATAAAACGAGAACCCAAAGGAACTCACTAATAAAGTGAGCTAAACCCCGGATATGTTGTTTTCTGTTGATACAACTAGCACAGAATAAATATATGTAGTTAGTCATGAAGTTTAACTTGAATGACAGACAAATAGAGGGTGTTCCAAAAAAATGTGTTGAGCGGAAGTCAGGAAGCAATTCTAGGGTATAAAAAACTGGCACCAATTTTGAAAATATTCAAGATTTTTATTTTTACAATTCGATCATTTTTTTTAACGAAATTATTACACATGCTTATCTCGTTTAGTAGCACAATGCTTATTAATTATTCAGCTAATTTAGAAAAAAACCCGGCCAAGTATGTGTCGGACTCGCGCACGAAGGGTTCCGTACTATTATCTATAACAAACGTCAAAAAAACACGTTTGTTGTATGAGCCACACCACCTTATATATTTATTTTATTCGGTTTTTAATATTTGTTGTTATAGCGGCAACAGAAATACATCATCTGTGAAAATATCAACTGTCTGCATAGTTAGCACGGTTCATGAAATACAGCCGTGTGACAGACAGCGAAGTCTTAGTAATAGGGTCCCGTTTTTACTCTTTGGGTACGGAACCCTAAAAGTGGTCTTTATCTCGTATAACATACTCGTACATGGGATGGTTTAAGTAGCTCTAAGGGTGCTGTACCTCTGACCTCTGGGAGACCCTGTACAATTAACTTAAAATACATACACGTATTTGAACGATTTAGGGCGAGGACACGAAAAGGTTATCTACTGATTGTCAAACTAATGTATGAATGGAACAAAATTATGAATTCGTGACAAGAGACTTATTATTAGTATTAGTCTTTGTAGAAGCCAAATAAACAAACCCAGATCTAAGTCAAATGACATTTGTCTACCATTTTTTCAAAAAAATCGTATGGTATTTATGAGAATGAAACACTCTGGAACATTGGTATGGTCTGGAACAGCAGCCAGTCGATCTGTCTGATGAATATTATACCCGTCTATTATCGTATTATAACACACTGATAGTGTTCTTAGAAAATAAAGTAACAGGCATGTCTCAATCAGGTTTGTTTGAAGCTTTACTTCCAAACAAATTTTCTATAGTTGAAGTTTACAGTTTACACCTAAAGGCAGTGCAGTAAAGCTCAATTCACATTTAAGATCGTTTCGGGATGACCATTAACTGGTAGCCAATTCTCAAAGCATACCGACTTATTTACCGAAAACTTTATATTTATCGCTGCAGTGTCCATACGTTCCGAGTTGTCAGATAAATTAGTCGCAAAACAAACAAGTTGATGTAGACTTTGCAGTGTCAAATTACTTGAGTACAAAATTGTGTACAGATTTTGAATGAGTTATATAAATTAAAGCGCGCTGGTGGAGTAGTTTGAATAGTTATGAGTAGTTTCTAATGTTTAGTTTAGCAACTTTCAGCGCGGTATGCGACCATTGAAATAAAAAGATAGAAACAGGATCACGACTGTAATCCCAAATACGGTAAACATCCTCTCTGATCTCCAGGTGTTCAGATACTTGAAGGGTTCTAAATAGAGATGTTAAATTTGGTACATGCCCACATTTTGCGCCCATCGATGCTTATACAAACTGGTTTCTTAGTGATGTGTTCCTTCACGATTTTTAGCACGTGCTAATGTGCATGTTCTGGCACCTAAAACATAGTTTTTACTGTTTTGGGAGCCTACGGATACAGTAAATTATGTTCACTGTATAATAGTATGTCAATAAAATAAATTTGAATTTAAATTTGAATATGGATTTTTCGAATAAAATAATCCATTGATGCACGACCACAATGGAGGCCTTAAGGCGGCCTAAGAACTCCGGCATCTAAGGTCTAACACGAAGTTACTTTTCACATTCCAATATGTCAACCGACGAAAATGAAAGTTCTCAGTCCGACACGTCTATTTCTTTTATTTAATTAATTTTGATACCAAACACAAACCTCGCTATAAAAGATTAAAACACAAGCCGTGTCTTTGTTTTAATTATTTGCTCGAATATTACTATTATAACAATCAGCATAGAACATAATTTACAACGGACAGAGTCATTTGTTAAAAGCTTATTAGTGCCCTCTGGGAGGCTGCCTGGCTCGCGAAGTGAAAATATAAGCTACTTATTTTAGCTGTTGTTCCAAAACTGTAAGTAGGTAGTAGAAAGAACTACAAGTACTTGCGATATTTACCAGAATATTATACCAGTGAAATATGAGTTAATTGACAGTGTAGTATTGTGCTTTGATAACACCTACTTTTTAGGGTTGCGTACCTCAAAAAAAAAGGTCCTTATAGGATCATTTCGTTGTCCGTCTGTCTGTCTGCCTTTTTGTAGAACGCGCTTTTTTTGGAGGTATCAAGTTGATATTCATATAATATACTCAAGTCTACAACCTAAATATATATATTTTTTTAATATATTTATTTTTAACAGCAATACCTACATATGATAGATAACTACGAGTATCATAACTAAAATAACTAATTTAATTAATAATTAATAATTTCACACTAATTTATAAATGTAAAAATTAAAAGGGCTAGAATATGCGTGTGAATTTTGGTAGAATGCGTATCATTCGGTAATCAAATAGACTTCCGAATTTTTCTGTCAAAATAAATTTCGAATACCGACCTTAGTAGGATTCAACCTTTTTGGTGAAATGCGTAGCTATGACAATTCAATATTTTCAGTCTGAGATGTATATTTTTGTTCACACCAGCGTCATCTATACCAAAATAATCCTTTTTGCATTTTTTTATCATTTAGGGGTTGTATTTCGGAATATAAGTTCTAGCTCGTTTCTAGTTCTCTAGCTCGTTCTTTTTATCTACAACAAATATTATCAGTTTGCTCGTTTAGGTTTGATTTGGGTACAAACATAAATATCTTTTCACAAACTTTCACATTTATAATATTATTAAGATTGTGTATATTCTTATAAAATAAACACGTAGATATAGGTACCTATTTTATTCACTTTTTATAATTCTGTTCCAATCCCAAAAACCATAACTTTGGTAATAAAAATGTCCACAAAGTGTATTTACTCCCGGCGAAATAGATAAGTTCTAGTCTGAGTATCTGGTGAGATAAGGTGAAGTTTACCAAGACACGAAACAAGGAGAAGCGACATTATTTGCCGAGAATAAAAACTCGTTTGATAAAGATTAAATTAAACAGGTAAAATTAACTCAAAGTTCTTTTGATCCGATATTAAAGACAGGTTTTTACACGCTACATTTTTCACTGTTTTATTTAAATAAATAATAATTTAAACATTTAGACATTTCACACAGCGCCATCTAGCCCAAACTCAGCAAATTTTGTTCTATGGCTAGTTCCCACTACTAAAAAAATACTTTTTATTAAAAGTTCTTACATACATTGATACATTTTAACACCCAGACACAGAACAAACATCAACATTATGTTCATCACACAAATGTTTGTCCTGGGTGTGGATTGTGATTACTACTAACTGAGCCATGCGACCAGTTTATTTATCTATTGTGTCAAAAATAACACGATATTGTAAAATGTTAAGAAAGTCGCGTTCGTAGGTCGCGTATATCCGCGAGCCACCTTAAATAGAGAGGAGGTTGTATTCAATTTACCGACAGGTCGTTTTGATGATACACATGCTTGTTCTGTTTTGCTGGATTTATGCTTGAGAAACATGTCTTGGTTACATACGGTTAAATAGTTTGGTAAACTTTTGATGTACAACAAAACTTTTTTCTGTGACATAAATTTAATTTGATTACAACAATAAGAGAGTATGGAAGTCTATTGTCTATTCTATTACTCAAAAAAATATAAATAAGAAAATTTTAAATTGGGTTCGTTTGTTTGTTTTAGCATCTAGGTACATTTTAATTAAATATACTTTTTAGAAGTATCTTTATATGAATGGTAGCTTAAATACACTATAATATTAAATACACTATAATACACTATAGTGTGCTGATTCATAATAAAATGATAAATATTATACTGATTAAAATTATAATTATGTATGAAATAGCAATAGTCGATAAAATCTAATTTAAATGTATCAATGTTCATGTATATCATTTGTCGGACCTAGAAATTACAGTTTAGATTAGTCCTATCGCATTGAGAAATTCTGCTAAAACTGTTTATGCTACTGGTTGGGTTATGGGATTCCTCCGTAATCTTTTTGTCAGTGTGTAACATCATCTCCGAATAGATAACTCTGAGCGTCGTTAGTGCGCTTTGAATTCCGTTATTTACGGTTCTAACGACAAATAAAGAACTTCATTAGGATGCCTTGCATTGCGTCCCCAGGGTTACTTGCCTGAAACTGAAACTATTGACTGCGATTTATCTTTCATTTGCTTTATACTATGTAGTGATTATAAGATACGATAAACCTTTTCGATTTGATTGCCACGTTAGTTCTTGTAAGTCTATTTTGCAAGAACGACAAAGCGATCGACGTAACTTTGATTATACTCGTAATAAGTTTTATGTGAAAAAATATTTTTTCAAAACAAGCTTTTGTTAAACCCTGGAGCTATGGAATTTACAAAGACCCAAATACAACGGTGTTAAGTTGTATACTTGAGGAGATAATATAGTTCTTCGAGCTCGTAGATCGGACCATCGGACCAGCGGTTCTCAATTTTAACTAAACTTATTTTAGACAGCCGACGAAATGCACTCCACAGAATAAAAAAGACTAAACTTCCTTTCAGCCAACGAAGACGTATGGTGTATCGCACCCATTTCATTCTTAGCGTCGGTCGGTCGCCGTTGAATCTGTTTTATGGACGCTACGTGCCACCGGACTTGTACTTAGACAGTAGTAAATCTAGCATAGCTATGCTTAGGTGCCTCGCCTTAATTGTTTAGACCGAAAATAGGATTTATCTTGGCAATAACATTTTATCCGTGTATAATTCTGTAAATTACCATGTATGTTGTGAGATAGGCACTTCTACTTTTATTTATTAAGCGTCTTGGCGTCAACATCTACTTTGAGATATATCACATTGATCATGATATTTTATCACAGGATGTACACACGTGAATCTATTCCCTACGTACGGTAAGCATCCTGTATTTTGAATCAAAATCAACATGTACAAACAAAATAACATCAAATCACCCAAAAATCAGACACGCCAAAAATGATGGCAATCAAAGTTCAACCAATCAAAATATCGCTTTACGTTTCCGAGTAAAGCAGAGGAATAAATTGGCGCCCAATATAAAACTGAGCTTGGTTTAAAATTGCTTCGTTCTGCCTACCAAGCACTGAATCAGGCCGGCGCGGCGCGGTCCAACAACGAAACGCAGTATTGGAAAGCCAGGTCGAGTTTCAACAGTAGAATTTGTAAAATATAGAAGGTTACAAATAAATTTGCTTGCCAGTATTTTATGTAATATGTTTCCATGTGCCTACAAAGTTTAAAACCTAACATTACTTGTTGTAGGTAGGTACGTACAGATTCTTAGTACTTAAATTATTATTTTGATATTAATCAAATTTAAATTAATTTCTTTATTTTTGAAGATTCGACTACGGTAGCCTGAAATATGCATTTTTAAGCTATTGCATAGCTTCTATCGCGGGCCTTGAGCGTGGAGACCGAATCCAGAAATTTCGTAACGAAAATTTACGAGATAAGACAGACATATAGACATATTGCGTGAGTGTGAGTGTTAGAGATTTCTCTTTTTGGATTTCAAAAAATCGATTTTTAAAAAATCGATTATGTAAATTACACATATAAATCGATTTTTGTAAACTAAGTTTTCCGAACGCGAACCGAATCGTTCGTTGGCCATTTTCCCGGACGTGAACCTACATATAGTCGCCTCCCAAACGGAAACCGACTCATCGGTCTTGTCTCCGAACGCAAACCGAACCATTGATCGTTTTTCCGAACGTGATCCGACCAATAGTCGCTTCACAAACGGGAACCGACCCATCGATCGTCTCTCCGAAAGCGATCCGAACCATATAATTCGATTTTTTGGAAAATCGATTTATTTGTAGGGACAAAAAATCGATTATTAATTAATAGATTTTTTTCAATCAATATTACATCCCTATGACTCATGTCATGCCTGCTTAGAGTCCTCGCCACCACTCATGTCCTGCGACGAAAACCAAAACTAAATTTGACAGCAACGCCATTTTATCTCATGTCAGAGTGCTCGATGAAATTAGCGTCCATGGTTTTTCCCAATATTTTCTTGAAATCTGCGTGAATATGTCGCGTAAAGTGGTGAAAAGTGCAGCTCGTGAAATGATTCATAAAGTAAAAGAGTTTTGTGAGTTAGAGCAGAGGAATAAAGACGTTTTGATCCCTTTATATAATATACAAAAAAGAGTCGCTGCCATGACAGGTAAATTTTAGGGATACCAGAGTATTAAGTTTTTTTCTAACAATAGGTAAAATATGACTAAATTAAAACACTAATTAAATTATTTTGTATTTTAGGTGTTTCAGAGAAAACGGTATCTCGAATTACGAAAGAAGGAAGAGTGGCAGCAAGCACTTCAAAAAGAATTGTAATATTTCAAAAATGATGGACTGGTAGATGAAGAAATAGAAAGATTCATAATTCATAATATCAACAGCCAGTGATAGCGACACTGATTCTGATCATGGCAGTGAATTTCAAGAGACAAGTGACAGCGATATGTCTGGAGTGCAAGTAATAAATGATGAAGACCATAATTATTGTATAAAAATAATTTAATAAAATTTACCTATATCGTGAAACTAGGTTGATTTCATTGTTTTCCTACATAACTACACTACTATTACAAAGAGATAAAATTTCTAGTTTTATATTTTTGTTTGTACCGGATAAACTGAAAAAATATAGGACCAATTTAAAAAAATATTTAATCTATCAAAAGCTTCATTAGGAGCGAATAACATCACTACATAGTATAACACAAAGTCTCTTCCGTTGTCTGTCTAAAATTATAATCGTAAGTACAATAAATAAAAATAAATAGAGATCCCACGAAAATAGCAATAATATAACCAAAGAAATAAAAAAATTGCCTATATTCTTCATTATTACAACTGTGCGAAGTCGAAGTGAACTGCTAGTAGTAAATAGTTTTAAAATGTAAACATTAGTTCACTCTCCCTTTTAGTGTAAGGGGTAAATTATGGCTATCTTACTGGCATCATTATAATAGGCGATTGCGACGCCGCGTCTAGCGGACTTGAGTGGTGGCGCGGACTCTAGAGTGATTTTCGCATTCCAGCGCCATCTAGTTTCATTTGATGATACTACGTTATTATAGGTGCTTTTCGCGGTCTCATGCGAAAGCTCGGGGTTTGAGAGGTTCGCAATTCCGCTGGCAGGTGGCGCTATTTTACCACTATCGGTAAATAGGTGGTACTTCACAGACATGATCGACTAAAAAGTTTGAAATTGAATTATTGAATTCATGTAGTTAGGTAAATATCGAATCCTGGCCGTGCATCAATGGATATTTCTGTTCGAAAAATGTATATGCGCGTTACACGTGCTTATAACGGTGAAGGAAAACATCGTGAGGAAACCTGTTAGTATTCTTGAAAGCGACGACGGGCTTGCAACCTGTTACGTGTGGAATGCTAACTACGTAGTTAGGTAAATAGGTAGGTTAAAGATTTTGACATCTATCGATGAATAGCAGAACTTTTAATGACTTTTTGAAATATCACGCTTGTCTCTTTAGTTTAGCAACTCGCCAATAGGTGGCATTGGTTGTATCGGCGTTACTGCGCATGCCTAATCCCCCTCTTCCCCCGCAATCTATGGACGTAAAAAAAAAAAAAAAAAAATTTTTTTTCTTTCTTTTTCTTTTCTTATCAGTCACCACGCTCAAAAAGTTGAATATCAAAGTAAAACAAAGGAAAAAAGGATAAATAAAATAAATAAATAAATAATTATAAATACATAAGTTGATAAAAAATGTTATGCAATAGCTTTACCGCGGCAGTCTCCGAGTGCCACACGTCTTTTTTTATTTCATCATCATTTACAACTCATTAGAAAAGAGATGGCCTTCAAAGATAGACATCTCATCTACAACATAATGTGTGACTTCATTGTTGAACCACCGGTACAACTGTCAACATCAGAAACAGATACTGAACAAATTTAAAAAGGATTATATGAATTGAAAATGTATAGTTTTGTTTTTCGTTACCATCCATTAAAGTGTTACAAAATATATATACTTTTATACTAATATTATAAATACGAACGTAACTCTGTCTCTCTGTGAAGTTATCACGGCCAAACCGCTAGGCCGATTAACATGAAGTTTATTATAGACATAGTTTACGTCTTGGGATGAAACATTAGGCTACGTTTTATTCCATTTTTAATTTTTTAATTGCATTTATTAATCGATTTCTTAAATCGATATCCTGAATCTACGCGTACGAAGTCGCGGGTTAAAGCTAGTACTTTATAGATAGCTCCTGAGATAAACAGTTTATTATATTCCTCAAAAATCTGCAAATGATTGTCAGTACCAGTATAGGTAAAAACAATTGCTTGACAAAAACGGCGGTCCGCGGCAATAATTGTATTTCAGATACACGTTCATTAAATTCTGTAAACTCGCGATGCTTCTTTCCTATTTTTCGAGGGAGGTATTGAAGCTTGAAAACTGGAAAACAACTACGTAAAATTGCCTGTGACTAACTATTTTTGGCTTTGTTTTGTTGAGGAGCAAGTCAAATACAAAGCAAAATATTTTCTACTGAGCAAAATTAATCGATGCATTTTAAGCGAAAAATATACGTTTAGTACGTTTTTAAAAACTAAAAACCGACGAAAATTTTTCGAAACATTGAAAGTCTCATTTTAAGTTTTATCAAAGAACTATCTATTTGTCTTGACCAGTAGGTATGGTCTATTATTTACTCAATAGAAAAACACAATTGGATCACCAAATAAAAATATGTGCAGTCGTACATAAATTTTTTTTGTCAGTTAATTAATAAATACTGAAAATAATAGAGTAGGTTACTTGATTTTATAACCTTTTAACTGTATGCATGTTTTTAATTTAATAAGTTGTTGAGAATAAAACGATTAGTGTTCTAAGACTTCGTTTTATTCTCAACTTTTGTTGGCATTTAGTTCTCATAAAAATAAATGCTGCGAATAAATGCTTATGTATATGCGAAGAAGACATGCGTATGCCCCATGGGTAAACCCAAGCAAACAATATATATTTACTAGTGGAAACCCTTGCGACTTCGGTCAGGTTATTTTTGAAGAAACTTCAACCCCCGTTGCACCTATTTAGGGGTTGAATTTCGGGAATCCTTTCTTAGTGCACCCTTACATACTACAAAGAATACACCCTTCTAGGACCAGTGGTTTAGACTGTGCGTTGAGTCAGTCAGTCAGTAACACAAGTGTTTTATATTATATAGGTATTTAGATTATAGTGGTGACACAATCTATCTAGGTTCTAAACTTATACAAGAAGGATAGCTTTTACTTTAACTCAATAATTAAGTTAATGGATGCCCGGTAGGCACGAATGGGCATCAAGCAATCAAATTAATTCAACCCATTTAAATTTTTGCAATCCCGGCGGACTCTGAAGCGATATTGTTTTTTAGGAGTTAATTCCTTTTACCTGTCTACAGTAGCAAATTATTATGATTATTAAAAAAATGGATCACAACTGTAATCTCAAAGTATGGTACATATCCTCTCAGATCCTAGAAGATGTAAATGTAGTCAGAGGCAGCACTCAGCTGCCAGGCCCATTAGCGGTCACCTATCTATCTGATCCCTGCGCCAAAGGTTGCATAACGGAACGATGACAGAATCTACACAGCAAATATTACTTAATTTTCTAGTAAAGAATACAATGCTCTTTTGCTTATAATCTAACTCTACAAACAAGTAAGATCGACGATAACAGGCAAAGTTTCAGCAATATATTCACTTCACTTTGATCCAAGGTGCGCTTTGGAAACTTCAATCTTTATGCACCGTTTAATACTGATTAGTTACTAGAAGAACTTACCTGCAATCTTACTAAACTCTGGTTATAAGATTGCGGGTAAGTCACTATCGTGTAACCTCATTGCGCTAAAACATCCAAGGGACGTACCATAAGCTCAATTTTTTTTTAATAATATTACTTACGTTGCGAAAGTGATAATGTAATATTGTTTTAATATTACTTTAAAAACTTGTGGTATGGCCTCAGGTGAATTTTAATTGTTAACAGCGGGTACAGCTACATACATACTAGATTAGCGTGATATATTCTATCTCATGGTAATAATAATGCCTTTGGATGACCATTATCAATGAAAAAATGTAAGATCGATAGATTGGGTTGTTAAAACTGTAAGCAAAAATATTTTAAAATTTAGGGGAGGATCTTATCTTGTGATGCGATTGAGCCCAAACCTGGGGTTGAAAATTACTCTTTTGAATACGTAAAGAAATATCAATTCATTTTTTCAAAATACTAAAGGAAAAAAACACGAAAAAAATAAAAAATTAGTGGCGCGACTGGCTTCAAACATTGCAAAAATATTAATAAATATGTTTTGATATATGTGTTGAATCGCTAAGACTAAGTGTTATTATTATGTTTGTTATAAAAATAGTTATAAAGTATAAGAATGCCGCATCAAATGAACTTAAATCAACTGTTTGATGCTTCGCCATGTTACTAGATAAATGTGAACACAGCATCTCTTTGTTATTCAATTGTATTATAAACTAGCATCCCGCTGTTCTACCCGTAAAAACTATTTTTCATCAGAATACAATAGATTATTAGAAAAAATATTTTTAAGATCAGGACCAAGAACCAATGGTTCCGGAGATGGCCTAACTACAAACAAACTTTACCTTGCACTAGCAGTGTCTACAAAGAATAGCAGTTTTTTTTTAATTTAAAAATCGAAATATCAGCTGTATTTGACATAAGAGTGCAACATCTCTCTTTAATTTAGACTGTTATGTAAAGGCGTAGGTACACAGCACACGTCAAAAAATATATTTTATGTGTTCCCAGCGATTTGAGAGAATTTGAGGATTATCCGTTTTATTTGTTCTGTTAGTAGGTACTTTGTGCAAATCGTATTGTCTGTTTTACAATTGATTGGTTTGAAAAAGAGAGTAACATGTTTACTCGTGTTTTGAACTGAATATTACAATGTGTTTTTATATTATTTGTTCATGATAAGGAATTTAATTGACAAAAAAGTATCTTGTAAAATGTACGGTTTTAGATTGAACCCTAGGTTTTTAGATCAAGCTAATGAATATAGTGTAACGGCATATTAAAATATATAAGTACTTATTCAGTGGTACGCTTATCGTAGGTAGAATACTCGTTTGGTTCTATGCTAGGTTTTGAGCAAATTCAACTGTCGCTCTGACAGGTATTCTTAGAGGTAGTGAATTGGATGTTTAGCTATATTATTGTATTATGAAATATGAATAAAATATAGTATGCAACTAAAAGTATGGAAATTGATTGACCCTGAAGAGACGATTTACAATAGAGGAGGAAAAAAATGAAGTAATCATACGTAATCATATATCATGAATTTCAGACCTACATTTATTACCTTTACCTACTTATCACAGGATTCCTTTTATTTGGTTTCTGTAATTACCCATGAATCAAAGTGGGCTTAGTTTTTTTAGGTGACCCTGTGATAGTTTCATAAAGAAAACTGATTTTCTCATTACAAATAGGTACTTTTTTTCTAAGTGTTTTCAGTGTACCATAATAAAAATGGTATTATTGCCAGATTTACAGGAATCCAATAAAATTACGAGAAAAATCAAAGAACCACCCAAAAATAGATAAAAACTGATGAAAATTTTGCACGATTTTACCAAAGAAATTGCGAAAATACCTCGTAATATTAATATGTAATAAAACCTTCAATACTTAATATAATTTTGAGCCGACCGCGCCTACGGCGACGAACGACGGAACGGTACGGCCGACAATTCATTTAGCGAAATTAGTAAGATGAAGTAAACTTTCACGGTAAAATAACGTGCGGTTTTCTGACAAAATTTTATGATTTACAGATATTATTTTAAAGACATTATAACATACATTATTTGACACAACAGCGTGTAATTATTTCAAAATCATTTTGAGAATCCTCATTTGAGAATCCTCATAAATGTGTTTCTTTATCATAAACAATACAATACATAGTTTACAAAACAAAATAAACCAAGCGAGTTCGAACAACAATATTAAAAAAAACCGTCACGTATGCAATATCGTCCTGTGTACACCCAACTTAGCCGGCGGCGCCACCGTCGCAAATCAATAGGACAGCGTTGCTAGGCAACGATCATGTTGCAAAATAAACAATCAGACGAGCCCTGGCCCTAAGTAAATTTACCTTCTTATTTTATTACTTGTGTCAACATTTTAGATCTATATTATTGGATTATTTACCCTTGTACACGGAGTATCTTGTTTTTTTATTTGTATATTGAGATTGTTTTGAAAGATGGTTTTGTTGCCACCGTGCGCGCCCGAGAATTGTGGAAATGGGAGGGACTTCAGGAATTCCTTGAAGAAACCCAGCCCAAACTATCCTTATGGAAATAAGACCAGAAAGGCTAGGATTGTTCCTGCTTTTACCATTCAAGGTAAGAAACCATAGTCTAAGAACTCTACTGTTTTTTTGTTGATATATATGAAATCAAATAAAACTCTTGCGTTACTGACTGTCCTAGAAACTTGAAATTTGGAGAATTTTTCCTTTTTGGTGTGTAGAGGTGCACTAAAAAACGAATTCCCAAATTGTAACCTCTAAGGAATTAAGTAGCTGAGATTGAAGCCTGTTTGTAACTCTTAGGAAAATTGAGTTTACACGGTGTTTTATATGTTTTTAATTCAAAGTTAACTGGATTATTTTGCATTCCAGCGATGCAAAAGAACACTAGAGTGGTGGGCCCTCCAAAATGTGGCGTTCTAGACCCGAAACCACTAAGACCAACGATGTTCAGAAAATGTTATCAAAGGGGAGAGTTTCCCATCACTATTGAATTCACTACATTCGGAAAGCAGCTTGCTTGGAAGGTATTTTAACTTTCTGTTTTTTTTTCAACTTCTTAGTGAATTTTACATGAACTTCATACTGTTGTCTAAACTTACTATTATTAAAAGGTATATTTTGTATTTTTGTTTGTAATTTATACTAAAAAAAACAACAGGAGCAATTTCAAAAATTCTAACCTATCAAATGCTACTTTGTCAAAGCGTAACATAGGCTATACTTTGAATTAAAAAAATCCAATAATATAACCTAAGGTATCCATTTTTTTCCTATAATCTTACCGTATACCCATAAAAAGCCGGGGACAGTTATTTTGAATTAAAATACGATTTCCAGGTGCCAATCGAAAAGCTAGACTTCCACCACTACCTGCCAATGTTCTTCGACGGGCTGGCTGAAGGCGCCTATCCATTCAACTTCATAGTGGAGCGTGGAATTCATGATCTTGTCACCAAGGGTTCATACAAAGTACTGCCGGTGGTGCCGCAGCTGATAATTCCTATCAAAAGTATGTTCGACTGGCCTCACAGCTTAGTTGGTAGTAGCTCTGCCTTCTGCGCTGTAGGTTGTGGGCTCCATCCTCATCCGGGACAAATATACATATGTGTGATGAACATTAGATGTTTGTTCTGTGTCTGGGTGTTATAAAGTATCTTGTGTATGTATTTACAAAAAAACGTATTTATCACTACATAGTATAAAGCAAAGTCGCTCTCCGCTTCCCGCGTCTGTATGTCTGTATGTATGTTTGCTTATATCTTTAAAACTACACAACGGATTTTGATGCGGTTTTTTTTAATAGATAAAGTGATTCAGGAGGAAGGTTTATATGTATTATAACATGCTACCCGTGCGAAGCCGGGGCGGGTCGCTAGTGTATTATAACAGTTACCTAGTTCCCATAGTACAAGCTATGTTTTGGTTTTTTTTGTTTGGGTCTAGATAGCGCTAGCTAAAATATGTCGTCTTGTAGTTACGCAAGATTCTTCCTACTAACCTACCACCATGTGATATCGCTTACGATTACAGGTAGTATACGATAATTTATAAGTAAAACACATGAATAAATAAAGCCTATTATATGTACCCATAAATAAAAGGGTGAATCAAGTCTACTAATTGTGTACTCGGTGCACCTGGGGTAATTCACCCTTTGAATTAAGTATACCGCCCCTTTTAGATGTCTAAAATGGCAGGCTGAGGCACGTCTGAGGTACGTCCAAAGTAAAACAAACAAACCCAATTCTTTCAAAATGTAGCGTTACAAATCAGCCACATACATATAAGAATACTAATCAATGCCACTCCACTTAGAACTTCTGATTATAGGGCTTGCTTGCTTTCAATGTACTTATCCATAAATTTAAAAATAAATTAGTTTTAAAATGCAGCTGTAACGCTATAACGCCATAAATAATCTACCGTATATATATATATACAAGCTAACCCGGCGAACTTCGTATCACTTTAGAATAAACAAATATTAAGTTCCAGTTCTCGTTCCCGTTCCCGTTCCCGTATTATAGATATATTATAACCTGTGTGAGTTCTGAGGTTGTACTTTGAATTATATTTATTTTCTTCTCAGATGCCCTAGCTACAAAACGACCAACAGTTATCTGCCACGCTCTCACGTGTATCCAAATGCTGGTAACAGGATGTGACAGGGTCGGGGAAGCATTGGTGCCATACTACAGACAGATTCTCCCGATGCTTAACCTGTTCAAGGATAGGAACCGTAAGTTTACTTTCTATAGTTCAGCTCGTGAATACTAAGCAAAATATTTTTAATTTTTAGCTCCATATTTTTATTGAACGTATAAATATCTCGTATCCAAAGAAAAAAAGCGTTATGTTATGATGATCGCTTTCAATATGTTTGCAATGTATGTATTAGTTTTTTTAATTATTTCTTCATATGATAGTCTAGCTGTAAAATTCTAAAATAAACCCTTTAATACCAGCTCATTATTTCCTAGCCTTGTGTATTTTTCTTTAAGACTTTATTTACGTAGAAAAAAACTAGAAATTAAAAATAGGATTATGATTGCAAGCTCGTCGTCGCCTGCAAGAATACTAACAGGTTTCCTCAAATTGTTTTCCTTCACTGTTATAAGCTTAAAAATAAGGTTACCTAAATTCCGTTTAAAATAAATAAAGCCACTTCTTACCTAATTAACTTTGTCAGCTCATTTTAACTAAGGCTTGGTTGAACAATAATGACGAACAATTTACAAAACATTAGCTCTGAGTAAACCGAGCACAAAAACAACACTTGAACCTCGCTCGCAACTATTTCGCAACGAAACGGAGTCACCTCATTTGGGCTCGGTAGGCTTTCAACAATAATAGCAATAAAAGTTGCTCAGACTCAACGGAGATTGAATAATTTGGTGGAACAGCAAATTGAGAAAATACCCTGGTTATGCAATTTTTTAAACACCGACTACCGACACCTTTTTTGAACATTATCAGTACTTATTTAGATATACTCTAAAATATATTTCAAATAATAGTTAAACCGTAGTACTCAGACTCATTTATTCCTTTTGTTTCTGTATTTCCGAATTGATGTTTTTAGTCACTCTTCTAGCATTTCAGTCGCTCGTTTGTTGTGTACACGTCATGTTAAACAAAAACCCTGGAACGCGTTGAATTCCCTAACAATGAGGTTTGGTGTCGACCGGCGGCGAGCTACGTCACCGCACCCTAAAACAACGAAACATTCGCACCCCTATTTGCATGCCTATAAGAGTCAACTTGCAAAATCTGTTGAGTGTGTTGTGTGTGTAATTAATCTCGGTTGCCACAACGAGTCTATTACCGAAAATAATATCATCTCTTGTGATGCGTGTCAATTATGTCTCGTATTTGATTGATGTCGTTCGTTCACGTCGCGAGGTCACGTGGCGCACGTGTATGTGGCGGCACAAACATTACATTTCAAGTTATACATTGAATATTCTTCAGGTAAGGATAATCACAAGGATAATTTAGACAAATTATTTTCTTGTTATTATTTATTAAACACATTAGTGATACAAAAGATAAGGAGCAATAGGGTATGAGCATTGAGCATATCATGAAAAAGAAAGAAGGTTATGTGTCGAAGAGGATGTTAGGTATGAAGGTGGATGGATGTAAAACTAGAGGTAGGCTAAGGAAAAGATAGATGGACTGTGTGAAAGATGACATGAGTAAGATAGGAGTGAGTGATGAGATGATTGTTGATAGAGAGATAAAGAAGAAAAATAATTCGTGACCAGGTCAGGAAAATGATTATGATTACTAATCATATATTAATATTTATAGTACACAGACAGTGATTTGGTTGCACACTAGTTATTGACATTAGCACTCTCACATCTTTTGGGGACATCAGTTAAGGCACGTATAGTGGAAAATTCCACCAAAATGTGAAAAAAAAGTGTCGACAGGGCCAACGTCGAAATTCTCGGTAAGCGGGTCATATTTAGGACGTCTGGTGGCAATTTTGCCAATGTTTTGGAGACCTTCGACTGGAAGTAGTCTAGATTAGTTGAGCTATCTACGGATTGTTTGCAACAGCCTAGCTCAACAGCTTTTAAGTATTTTGTGAATAGTTTAAATAATAATACAATTACTTGTTGTTAATAAAGTAACGTGGACAAAAACTATTAGTTTGAATAGTTATTTTGCTTTTTAATATTTCGTTTCACGTTTTTTGGATGGTTCCATTTTGGCTAAAGAGTTAAGCCGGGCTCCCACGGCGCGTAAAACGACGGGCCGCGCCGGATGACGCTCCGCCTGTGTGCGCCCGGCGCGTCGCGTACAGAACGTTTCTGGACTTCTTTCACGGATGCATCGTTCCCACGGCGCGTCCGTCCGCCTTCTCGCGATCTGGCGCGTGAAAACGCGGGCCGTGGGACCCCAGCATTATAACTATTAATCTTTTAGTTTTCTGTCGACCACCAATATGTCAAGAAATATTACTATACGCATTTTATTTCGCAGTGCGCAATATATGAGAACGTGTAGTTTTATCTCTTTTAATTAATGAAACTACGGTACAAAATGAAATCCAACGCTCTATTCAAAAGTGTCTCTCATCAAAACATGATTGAGTTTAGTAAAATGTGTAAATTACATTTTGCGTTAGTTCGTTTCGGCATTTGGTCAAAGGCTTTTCAACGAAATATTTCATTCGTTGCGAGTATTCACTGCTCCATGACATCAACATACTATTAATATTATGTTTAAGAGATGTTTGTGCTTTACAAAGAGCACAATATACGTAAATCCAAGAAAATGTAAGCTTTATTGGAATACAACGTCTATTACGTTAGATTTCAAAGTATTACTGTCATAAATACCTTTACATTTTACTAAGACTCATAAATGCGGTAAACAGTCTGCGTGCTGAAAACGGTGAAGAAAACATCGTGACGAAACCAGTTAGTATTCTTGTAAGCGGCGCCGGGCTTGCAACCTGTCACGTGTGGAATGATAACTACTGCAAAATGTGGGCATGTGCCAAATGTAATGTTTGGACATGCCTCTGACTAACCCCTTTGGACATTTTAAAAGATCTGAGAGCCTGGAGATCGGAGAGGATATCTACCGTACATGGGGATTACTAACGTGTTTTTTTTAAAATTATTATTATGTTTAATGAAAATCTTTTTAAACAAACAATTAATATGTTCAAGAATTTATAAAAAGATAATTGTGTTATATTTATTTATATTATTTATTTTGTTTAGGTAAACGAGCGACTATATTATTTACGCACATAGCTACCGGTCTTAAATGGCACGGCGTCACAATAAAATGTGAGGTTATTTGTATAGTGCAATTAATGATTAATATATATTTTTTTAAACTATATTTGTTTGTTATGGCAGAATCATTGGGCTCCGGCATAGACCACACTACCACCAGAGGCGAGAATGTGGCTGACCTCATAGAAGACACCCTCCAGATCCTCGAAAGATATGGGGGTCCTGACGCCTTCATCAACATCAAATACATGATACCAACCTATGAGTCATGCGTGCAGAACTAATCGGAAACAGTACTTTTATAGGGCATCATATTCAAAGCACAAAGCGCACTTCATAAAACGAAAATGATAAAAAAATACAATGAAAAGAACAGTAATTTAGTGAATGAGAAATGTTTCATATTGCTATACGAATAGGATATATTTTTTATTGTTACAACCACTTTTAGAATAGCTTGCACTTGTAGGATTTTATTAGATGTTTGAAATGTGTTTAGACTTTTAATTGGAGCTAGGTGAAAAAAAAAAAAAAATATTATTATATATGAATAAAATTTAAAAGTGTTGTGAAGCTTAGTTTAATTATTCAACATGATTTATCAAAGCAGAGCACACGAAGGTTGTTATTTAAATAATTCGAATACTTACTCATTTGCTTAATGTGATAAAGTGTGTGCTTGTGATATAGCTACTTGTTTAGTTTTAAATTCACATTTTGTTACTCATATTTGTGAACAAAACTAGGTCTATTCTATTTATAGGTACATTTATTTTCAATTGTTGTTTTTTTAATGTAATAATTGTAGGTTTATAAATTTGTCTTTCAGATGAAATTTAACAGTACTACTTTGTTCTATAATAAAGTTTATACCAATAAATCATGACATGTGTGAGCTTTTTTTATTAATCTTTGATTAATTTGCTTTTGACCTCGCGTACCCATATTGAGGCTCACAGTGAGAGACCTCGTCTCTGTTCCATACATATATTGTCATCACTTTGTAACACAAATTGGTAAAAGGCTTGGTTTGAAACACTGAATTATTTTGGACGAGAAGACGTCTCGCATTTTCCTGAACTCAGCCCGGCCGAGTTGGGTTCGTCGACTAACCTCTTTCTCGATGTTCGACCCACCTATCTGGATTGTTTGTCCTGTCAACTCGGGGCAAACAATACTTGTCATGCTATATGTCTATCTGAAACTGGGATGAACGACACATGGTTATTTGACATGATTTTCGCATAAATACAGATTATATACCTATGCCTTTGTTTATGAATAAGGTCAACGGTAGTAAAGCCATTCGCAAACTATTAAGGAGGTTGGAATGCGTCAAGCCAGCCCTCAGAACAAATTGTGATGATCCTTGAGAAAATGCTGCAGAAAATGTTTTGAATTTCAAGATTTGAAGTGTGTAGGTAGTACACCTTCTCTTTAATTTGTAATTACTATTAATCTCGCAAGACCGGAGATTGTATCGCAAGGCTTTGATGTATCTACATCTATTAAGCTGCCTATCCTGCCGTCAACGGAGAACTACAGACTTTGACCGAGTGGGACGTACCTCGATTTTCAATCTGAAGATCGTGGGTTTGAATCCCGGCGTGCATCAATGGATTTTCCTATTCTAAAAATGTATATGCGCATCAAAAACACGTGCTCTAAACGGTGAAAAAAAAACATCGTGAGCAAACCAGTTACTATTCTTATAAGCGGTGATGGGCTTTTCAACCTGTCACGTATGGAATGCTAACTACTGCAAAATGAGGGCATATGCCAAACATAATGTTTGAACGTGCTTCTGGCCCCCCTAGACCCCCTCTAGACATCTTCAAAGGATCCAAGCGCCTGGAGATCTGAGAGGATGTCTTTATTTATTTACAAGTCAGTATTGTAGTTTAGTTATTGTATATTATACTAGTGGAAACCCTTATTTATTCTTTGAAGTAATTTTGAAACAGATGTAAAGCATAGGGGTTGAATTTCGGAAATGACGTTTTAAGTACACACACCAAAAGAAGCCCTAGAAATATGAAACTTGGAGTGTGTATACTCCAAGTTTTATGTATCTAGGACTAGTGGTTTAGACTCTGCGTTGATATATTATGTCAGTCAGTCAATAACGAAAGAGTCTTTTATATTTGGATTTACGGCGGGTTTTAAACTTAGATACAGTCTTGACGCATAGAAAGTTGCTAATAACTGGTTACATCGTCATTTAAAATGCGGCTAACAAGGCAATACTATTTTTTTACCGTTTTAAAGTAGCTCGAAATTTGAAGAAAAATTTCAGAGTTCTGAAACAAAGTAGGGTTATATAAACACTATCTGATTGCGTCTGACATGAATCGATAGCTCAGAGAAATTGAAGCAAACTGTGTCTACTGACCCGTTGTTTGCTTCATACAACTTTGTTGTTCAACTTTTGAAGTTCATTATTTTACTCCGTTGAAAGTTTTCTTGTCTGTAGTTTTACATTAAATATTTTAATTGATTGATTCAGGCGTGACTTTGCGGAAATCCATTTTAAAAAACTAAACGGACAAAGATATATAGCAACAAATTCCGCCAATCTGCTCCCAAAGAGTCCAACCCAATGTAAAATACTCCAATAGAAAACTGTCCTGGAAAGAACCTGGAAAAGTACAGTAAAATGAAAATAAAATTAAATAAAAACTGTAAATAAGACAATAAAAATAAAATCTTGTTATCTATAATAATAATAATCTTGTTTATTGTATTATTTTATTTTTATTGTCTTATTTACAGTTTTTATTTAATTTTATTTTCATTTCTTATCTATTGTATTCTTATTTTATTGTACCAATTTACTGTACTTTTCCAGGTTCTTTCCAGGACTGTTTTCTATTGGAGTATTTTACATTGGGTTGGACTCTTTGGGAGCAGATTGGCGGAATTTGTTGCTATATATCTTTGTCCGTTTAGTTTTTTATTAAATATTTTCTAAGGATTTTATTGTATATGTAAACTGTTTTATTCTTTATCTTAATGGATCGTAAATATCAGTATGTCTAAAAGAGAAACGTAAACTGCAATGCTTTTTGATTATAAAACGATCAACATTAAGTGATAAACTAATTCTAATTTATCCTATTTTATTTATTTCATATTATATTTAAGACCGCGGGGACGAAGCCCTAAGCGATGGGCCGACCAGGTATCAGAACAACTGGAGATACCAATAAGCACGGCTCTTCACCAGGCAGCGGACAGAAACCGATGGAGACAAATAGTTAAAAAGTTGCACCAAAGGGGTCACGATCTTCAGCAATGAAGGAACGACTGGAAAGAGAGAGAATTCTAATTTTATGTTTACCTAGCCTAGTCAAAAGTTCAATTAGTTCATTTATTGTCATGCCGAATCACTGAAAACTAGGAAAACTTAAGCTATGGCAAACAAATGATATTTTTTGTGACTTCCGATCATTTGATTTGATACAAGACGTTGGCACAGTTGCATCCAAACAGTCCCCAATAATTTCTAAATCAAATACGCAATCTCAAGGGACATTGACACAGATCAACCCGAAGCAATTAACAATCACAAGACCAGAGTTATGCATGCGAGTGATTTGCATCGCATGATGCCTCGTTGCAAACTGACGCTATGCTATGCACTGTATGCTTGTAAGTGTCGCATTACATTGCTCCTCTCGTCTACCCAGTGAGCTGGTGTGCTATAAACTTATACTTACATAGGTATAGATGCATTCATATCTTGAATACCCTTATTACATGCAGTGTTCGTTCCAAAACTATTAATAGGTATCTTTAATATATAAAATTCTCGTCTCACAGTGTTTGTAACCAAACTCTCTCGAAACGGCTAGACCGAATTTTATGTTTTTTTGTGTTTATTTAATAGGTATAAGAATATATCGTAGGGTATTTTTTAAACCCCTAAGTCATAAGGGTGGCATAAAAACTAAAAGTTCTTTTTCCTGTGGGCTTATTGAAATTTGACAAGACAACGTCTGTCGGGACTATTTATATAAAACAATGGAAGCCCTAGCGATTTCATTTACATGAAGTTATTTTTTAAACAGACTTTAACCCTCGTTGCACCCTCTTAGGGATTGGATTTCGGGAATTTCTTTCTTAGTGCACCCCTGCACACCAAAAAGTCCTCAAGATGTCAAGTTTTTAAGCTGTACGTTGATAGATCAGTCAGTCAGTAACGCAGGAGAAAAAAAAATAACATCTAATACGTTAACTATTACAGAATAATATTCATACACACGAATCAATTGAACTGCCTAAAGACTGTTGCAAATAAATGAAAAGTATTGCGAAAGTTCCAAAGCAAAAACGATTTGCTAACCGAACCACTAGGGCTCTGAAAAATCAGCTCTATAACTAACACGAACATCAAATTAATCCCAAAACAAGGAACCCGGATATTAATGACCCAAACAGCAACAATGAAAAGCACTAAAGAAGCTACTAGCAATGAAATAGCAGTAGAAAAATGGCTGCGATTAATAACGAAGCCGGTCTGCAGCCATATTTTTCATCATTATGTGCTCATTAAAGAAAGGCATAGCATGAATCGGATCAAGAACGAGAGAGATAAAAATGCAGACATAATATTTCAGCTACCATAAGATTTTTTCACGATGGCTAGAAACATCTATACTAATATTATAATGAGGAAATATTTGATTGTTTGTGTATTTGTTTGCATTGAATAGGCTCTTAAACTACAGAACCGATTTGAAAAATAATTTTACCAATAGAATCCTACAATATTCCTGATAAACATAGGCGTTAGGGGTCCATATGAAATTTTGATAATGTAACCCAAGGTGTAAAAAAACTAGTCATTTATAACTACGAAGTTTGCCGCAGAAGCCGGCAAAAGAGAAATTTAAGCTCACCTGTTTCTTGAGTTATTTTGGAAGCATAAAGACGACTAATTTTGTGTGGGTAACATAGCACGCGTGGTGTATGTATAATAAAAAATAATAAATATTCTATACTAGCTGCTCGCCCCGGCTTCGCACGGGTGGTAGTACCTGGATAAAAAGTAGCACTTGTGTTATTCTGATGTTTAAGCTGTATTACTGTAAAGTTTTATTTTAATCCGTTTAGTAGTTTTTGCGTGAAAGAATAACAAACACACACACACACACACACACACACACACACACACACACACACACACACACACACACTCAGAAACTTTCACATTTATAATATTAGTAGGATAGTAGGATATAGCAGACCCGCGACAGACGTTGTCTTGTCTCAATTTCGATAATAGCATAGAGCAACGCACGTTGCTATGACGACTTATGTCAAAACGTATTTCAAATTTCAGCGACATCTTCATATTACCAAAATCATCCCTTATCGTTTTTTTGTCATTTTGGAGATGTTTTTCGTATTTTAAAGTAGTATTTGTTTTATTCGGGCATTATATCTACATCTACAGCAAATTCATCTTAATCCGTTTTGTCGTTTAGGCCTGATTGAGGCACAAACATACAAACAAATAGGAAGTAGGATGTCATTCTAGGACTTAAGGCGCTCCCAGTCGACGATTGTTTTTGTTCAAAATGAAAAAATAAATACTTGTGAACAAGCCACATCTCCTATTTTATAATGTAATAGTATTATGTGAATAAAGATGTACCCATCTTTAATCACTTCGATAAATAATCCTACCGACCGCTGCAATGACGACAAACACACGTCGGCGCGTGGTCCGCCTTAGCTTTTCGAATAAATTAATGATATAAATTATGTATAATTACTTATCAAAAATCTATTCTAATAGAAATCTAGATCTACATATTACCTATCTTTAACAATAAATCACAAAGGTATATAAAATATTTCGATTATAAATTCTAAAACGTATCATTTTAAAATAATATCTTTATCGTGAAAAGTTTCTGCTATTATGTTTTCAGCTTAATAGAAATCTAGGTAGGAACCTGGAGTAATATACTTATAAAAATAGGAGATGTGGCACACACAGTTATTAACTAGCACGGGAGGTAAAGGTTTTTTTGAACTGTCTAGCTACCCTTCAATTTCTGTTTTTTATTTCTTTTTATTCACCGGTCAGTTTTTTATGTTGTTCTTTTTACCTATGTATCTAATATTACTTACCTTAAACATATAAGCTATACAAATGTTCTTTAAGTGGTTTATAATTTATTTATTTGGAAAATATTCTATTCTATTCTATTCTATTCTATTTCTTTTTTCGTTTCGAAAAAGAGCAATCAGCGACTGGGAGCCTCTTAAGCTAGTTTCATTCAAATCCGTTTAGTCGTTTGGGCGTGATTGAGCCAAAAAAATAAAACCATCCTCACAAACTGTCGAGTTTATATTAAGATTATTCAATTTGCGATTTTTAAATATTGCTGCGAGAATATCAATTATGGCCACGGTAAAAGTAATAAATGAGTTTACGGTCGCACGAGTTTTCAGTTGATGAAAACTCATATTGGATCGAAGTTTGTTTGAACTAGTTGAATGAATGTTTAATAATGTAAAATACAGAGAATGGTGCCATTGTGTACATATTTTTAATATGACTGCAATAAAACTGGCATCTGAATTGAAAATGTGTGGTTTTATTGTTGACTTTATTTCGAGTTTTTTTTTCTAGTAGTAGTAGTATTCTTATGAGCGGCGATGGGATTGTAACCTGCCACGTAAGGAATGCATTACTGCATACGCCAAGTATAGGTAATGTATGGACGTACTTCTGTCTCCTATTAACTATCTTTAAGAATTTGAGCATTTGGAGATCTGAGCGGATGTCTACCGTACTTACTTCAGGATTACAGTCGAGATCCCATTTTTTTTTCATATTTGTATATCGCCATGGAACGTCACTTTATCCTTATAATAGTTTATATTTTCTCGTCACATGACATTCTTGCATGACATGCCCACGTTAACTTATTGCTTTTCAACTATTCCGTTCGTGGCGCTACTTTAAAATTATCCTAATCCTATAATATTATAAATGCGAAAGTTTGTGAGTTTGTTTGTATGTATGTGCCTCAATCAGGTCTATACGACAAAACGGATTAAAATAAAATTTTCTGTAGATGTAGATATATATGCCCGAATAAAACATAGACTACTTTAATATACGAAAAACATCCCCAAAATTATAAAAAAAGCATAAGGGATGATTTTGGTATAGATGGCGCTGGTGTGCAAAAAATCTGACATCCGTGTTGATATCAGTCGTCATAGCAACGTGCATTACTCTATGCGATTATCGAAATTTGAACACAACAGCATCTGTCGTGGGTTGCTATTTCTCGATATACCGGTTATTAACGATAAAAAAGTGCATGCTTCGAAATTTAAAATGTAATAGATTGTGGAGTCATAAAAACACGGAATCAATATATTGAAGATAGTTTTAAAGTAGCGCCACGAACGGAATAGTTGAAGAGTAATAAGTTACCGTGGGCATGTCATGCAAGAATGTCATGTGACGAGAATTTAAAGTGGTAGGTACGAGTATGTTGATGTATGTAAATAAATATATGATAAGGGAAGTAGATCACATAAAAAAAAGCATGGATTTTGTGAAAGATGATATGAGTAAAAGGGGAGTCAAAGGCCTAGGTGACAACTGATGGAAGTGGGTGGAAGAGAAAAACATGTTATGCCGCCCTCACATAAAGTGGAATAAGGGCAAAAAGATAATGACACCAACGTTTATCGATAGAATAACATCTCTTAAAATTCGGAAAGTTTATGAGTTCGTATTTTTGGAATTGAATAATGTCGTAACGTCTGAACAAGTAGCAGACAAAAGCTTAGTAGTCAAATAATACTGTGACTATTATTTAATAGAATTATATACAATTATTGAATAGACTATTATTTAAAGAAAATTTGATAGGACAACGTCGGTCGGGACAGTTATAGCATCCCGATCCTGTAAAGTTTTTAGGTTTTCCAAAACGTTCTTCCTTAAGGGGCTGTATGTCGACAATTGCTCTTTTTCGAAACGAAGAAAGAAATACTTCTGAACAAGCCACATCTCCTATTTTTATAAGTATATTACTTCAGGTTCCTACCTAGATTTCTATTAAGCTGAAAACATAATAGCAGAAACTTTTCACGATAAAGATATTATTTCAAAATGATACGTTTTAGAATTTATGATCGAAATATTTTGATACCTACTATTAAAATCAACTTGTGATTTATTGTTAAAGATAGGTAATATGTAGATCTAGATTTCTATTGGAATAGATTTTTGATAAGTAATTATACATAATTTGTATCATTAATTTATTCGAAAAGCAAAGGCCGACCACGCGCCGACGTGTTTTTGTCGTCATTACAGCGGTCGGTAGGATTATTTATCGAACTGATTAAAGATGGGTACATCTTTATTCACATATACTATACAATAAAAAATAGGAGATGTGGCTTGTTCACAAGTATTTCTTTTTTCGTTTCGAAAAAAAACCATCGTCGACATGGAGCGCCTTAAGATCCTTCTCCCGACACTAACAATTACAACAACAAAAATAATAGCAAAATCGGTCAGGCCGTTCACGCGTTATGCCAAGGGAAACAGAGATTTATTTTTATATAATAGAACATGTTTATTTTCAAAACTTAAAATGGATTAACCTAAATCCACAGAACGACTATCCAATCCATAAAAAGCTTATTATTCTAATTGAATGAAACACATAACAAAAACCTAATTAACTAAACAACAACTCTTTGAATCCAACCTTTTTCAATTCAATATAAATAATTCAAATCGAAAGAAAACAGTTGAAATAATAATCTCGCTCTACCTCAGATGTTTTTTTAGCAATTTGTGCTGTTTCGACGTAAACCTTGCTTGTTTCATCTTATTTCTAAGAGATCTGTGTTTTTTATCGTTTACACGATTGTAATGTGAACACGATTTACAAATATGTAATTCTTTTACATTCTACCATTTTTATTAGTTTTTCTTGAATCTGATGAAAAACTACAGGAAACTAAAGTCACAATTTTTTAAGAGTCAATACTGTAAAACAGACACATTTTTAAAGACTCTCCATCTAATATTTTCCTAATTATTTTGTTTGAGGAGTCATGTAAAATTTCAAGACTTGTTACCAACGTTTCCTGATGTACAGATCATTTTTGTTTAATTTTAAACCTCAATTTTGGATGCGAATTTTCATTTCCTTTCCTTTCTTCTTTAGATAATTATATATTTTTACACGAGTCTAATCTTTATAATATAATCTTTAATTTATTCTCCCGACATTTCGGCTATGTTACAATAGTCATTTGGTTTTAATTTGCTTGAATACAACAACAGAAATAGATTTTAGCATCGATTTCCCTTTATTTTTATTATATACTAGCTGACCCGTGCCCGCTTCGCTGTGCGTAAGACATTTCTAATACCATCGTGGACTTTTTTGTAGACGTTTTTAAGGTGTACAATACTGTAGTACATTATTTTGATATATCTCGTGGGGTTCAGCCAGCATTTGCAATGTAAGCGCAAAAAAATGTGTTTATTTACGACATCACATTAGAAACCTCTAAAATAATCAGTGTTTCTCTACTATATTATGCATGTATTATACATATAAACCTTTCTCCTGAATTACTCTATCTATTAAAAAAAACCGCATCAAAATCTGTTGTGTAGTTTTAAAGATATAAGCAAACATACATACATACATACATACATATTACATACAGACGCGGGAAGCGGAAAGCGACTTTGCTTTATACTATGTAGTGATGTTGACAATGTGCAGTTTACAAAAATTGCATCATATTGGTTTGTTTGTTTTGAAGCCAGCACAAAACACATTCACTAATTGACTTGCGATCCAGAATTCTCTTTTCCATATTTTTTAATGCAATATTTGCATGTGCATTTCAAAGCATTTCATTGCTTTGCCTATTCTCTAGTCTGAAGTTTTTGTTAGGTAGGAAAGTCATATTGTTTTATATGGAAATCATTGTTCTCCTTCTTTTAAGTTTGTTCGTCACGCTGTTGTTCCTTTCAGTTATATCTTTTCATTTTTCAAGCTCCAAAAAAAATCGAGTGCCCAATTAAAATAAACAAGTTTTATTCCCTGTAAAACCCTCCCGCCATTCTAACAAGCGACGCAATAACGGCCGGTGCAACGGCAGCTAAAATAAATCGCGTCGAGGTACTAACTGCACGCAGTCACTACGTTATGTAAGCACTAAATGAGCACACGATTCAGATACAATGCAAAATATGTTTTATTTGTTCATAATCTCGACTTTGATATCCCTCTAGTGAAATATTTTTAAAGATATGATGCATGTCATGCAAATTTAAGTCATGAAATGATATGTAATACGCTTAAGAATTATTCGTAATTCAAAAGATTGAATAGAATAATTTATATATATAAAACTCTTGCATTACCCTACTGATTGACTGACTGATCTATCAACGCACAGCCAGCAACACAACACAGCACAGCAGCACAGCAAATCACTGGTACACTAGAAATTTGGAAGAAATTTGCCTTTTGTATGTAGTGGTGCACAAAGAAAGGAATTCCCGAAACTTGACCCCTAAGGGTAAGGGGAGTGGAAGGCTGTTTGAAAATTACTTCACGTGAACGATGTAGCGAGGGTTTCCACTAGTATAAGAGCGATGAAGTCAACACAATTGCTTTATTTACTTGCACGCAATCTGAAGCCGCGAAAAATATGGGTTCCAACACAGTAAAATTACTACGCGCAGTAAAATGAATGGGAAATATTATGTTGCACGTGACCAGCATGCAGGTTTAAAAGCTAAAGCCATAATTGCACTAGGGGAAATTTGTCCTGCTGCATATTGTCGCCCCGATACGTATTTTACGTGTCAGGCGACGTCGCGCGGAACATCGCCTGACGTGTCCAGTGCAAATGCGGCTTTATAGTTTTTTTGCAGTTCTACGCTACACTTCGGTGTAACAGTCGTCCGTATTTAGACTATTTACAGCTTCGCCTAGACAAATTTTGCAGTGCAGATAAGAAAGAAACAGGACAAAAGCCGCATTACGGCGGCTTGTGGTCCTAATGGGGATTATGCGGGAACGAATGAAGGGTCGATGCGAGCCGAGCTTAGTTTTTGGGCAAGATAATGGCGAAATGAATTTATCGGTTCTCACAAAGTGTGACTGCGTGTTTTTAAATTATTTAGAAAAGTTTGTTCTTTATTGCGTCAATTCGCCAAAGAATAAATACATGACGATAGAACAAACTCTATTTAAATTTGTTCTAAGTAATATTTGGTCAACATTTGGTTCAAACATAATCACTGAATACAATTAACACGTTTGTGGGAGGGGTATGTTATGAAAGAATACAGATTATAAAAAGTGCGATAAGAACAGATAGGGATAGTGGTACATGTTTTTGATGCATGCAGAGTCGTTTTTTCTCAATATCCGCAAAACATATAGTTTTGTTTTTTATGACAAAGATAACTAGGATATAATCTAGATAAATTATAGACAGAAACACGATTGGTAAAACTTTTCTCGATAGATTTATTTTCGAAAGTTAGTTTAATCAAAACTATGAATAGCTAAACAGTTCATTTTTATATAATTCGTTAGATAATCATACTAACTTATTAAAATATAGAAAGTTTCACCAATCCACCAATATTTATTTTATATTTATATTTTATAAGTTTGATGGTTTTCAAGTTAATGCAGCTCTATCACTTTTTCCGTATTTTTATTTAATTTTTCCAATAAATATAATATATTATTTACTAATCTAAAATAAATGTCGAACTGCTCAAGCATTACTAACCTTACAAGAAAGCACAATGAAACATAGTAGGTAATCATAGCAACAGTTGCGGGCGGCCGTATGTTTTCCGGTCTATATGAGTGGTGATCGTCTCGCCCCGTCGTATCTGCTCGAGTGGAATCAGACACGTGCAAAGATTCCCATAAACTAGGGAAATATGTAAGACCATGGCTACACGAACGCACATTTAAAGGCTTAGTCACAGTGTGATAAATGAATATAAGAGTGCTGGTTTTTAGCTTAAAGTAAGTGGTGAAGAGTATGTAGTTAATATAGGAAAATGTCTATATTCATTTCTCTGACCATGGGATAGAAATCTAAGGTAAAAATATAAAATGTCTCGAAAAGTTTGATGTTCTGTGATCATTGATTTTATGGAAAATCTTAATAAATAAATCTACTTTCAGGTTTCAGGAGAACACTTTGGTGCCATTCTCTACACGATGGCGAAAGGCTTTTGAAATCAGACAAGCCCTAAGTAGTAATCAGTTAACATAAAAAATAGTCAAATTGAGAATCACCTCCTCATTTTTAAGTCGTTTAATAATTAAATAACATAATAACTTCCGTAATAGCATGGATTTCTTGAATTATACTTATCAAAATCCTACTCAAATGAACCTCATTAAAATCGCCTCGTCAAACTTACCGGATTACCAAAACAATAGTTCGGAGACAATTACAATGCAATTACAGGGAGATTACAGAAATACGATAGCACAAAGCAGCGAAACAATTAATATGGAGCCGTGGCGGTGACAGCAAATCAATGGACCAATCATAGGCTGCCTGGCCATAACGAAGCGGATCAAAGAATAGCTAGTGAAAGCCTTAATTTAATTTTAATTATAATTGTCAGCACCAGATCATTATTATGGCTTGGTTGTTCGACAAAATATACATATTTAATATGTTTTAAACTCTGCATTGATTGATGACAATCTACTGTCCCCTGTGCTCTACCTGTGCATGTGCCTGTGCCCTGTCCCTTGTGCAGGTGGCACAAGGGACGACCTCATTAATGCCACTGAGCATGTGGTGAAAAAGGCATAATTTAACGAAAATCTAATTTAATAAATTGTACTATTGACACGTTAGAAGAAGAACTACTTATTCTCTTCTCTGCATCAGTCACGTTAGACCAATGTTATCTTATTCGGCCAAAAAAGATATTTAGCACAACATTATCATTAAAAGGTTGACATCTGGCAGGCAGCCTGTTGTAAAACACTGCAAACCAAATAATTTTACAATAGGCTTTTACGAAAGAAGTAAGTGGAAGAGAATAACATGCGCCAACCTCACATGAAGTGGGATAAAGGCAAGGAGATTGTGATGAATACGTAGCAGTGAAGTTTAAATTTAGGATCATGGACAGGCAAGGTGATGCAACTCGTGAGACAAATTTACCACCCGCTGCGGTGTCTGCCTGTACCAGGTGCTGTCCATGACAGCGAATCAATAGACTTCATAGTGACCAGTTGTCTGATAGTTTAAGCGAACAATTATACTTGCCATGCATGCTCCATTGCTCCATTAATCATAAATATCTTCTTCTAATATATAAAATTCATGTGTCACAGTGTTTGTAACCAAACTTATCCGAAACGGCTTGACCGATTTTTTTGTTTTTTTTGTGTATATTCGGTAGTTAAGAGAATAATAGGTCGTAAAGTATATATCATACCGCTTTTTGGAAAATCCAGCGTAAAGTTCTGGGAAAACTGAAAATGTTTTTTTCTGTTGGATTATTGACATATTTGACAGGACAACGTCTGTCGGAACAGCTAGTCTTAAACAAAGTAAAATAAAAGTATAATACAATTTGAAAAATGTATTCTTTTTGTGTGTAGAGGGTCTTCTTTTGAATTTAGAAAATAACTTCACGGTCATGAAGTTGCGAGAGTTTCCACTAGTTTCATTATAAGCAGATAATTATCCAAGTTATTAATTTAACATTTTCATACGTAGTAATCGCAATATATCTTTAAAAATGTATTGTACATTCGTATATGACTAGCTTTATGATTTAAAATGATGTTAGTATTTAACTGAAGAACTTAAAACAATCTGTACATTTTCTAATATATATTTTAACTAGCTGACCCGTGCGTAAGACATTTCTAATACCATCGTTGACTTTTTTGTAGACGTTTTTAAGGTGTACAATACTGTAGTATATATATTTTTGAAAAAGTTATTCTTACTCAGTTATTATCTCACTTCAATCTTAATGGGCTACTTCATTGTCATCAATTTGGATTTACAAAGGGTCGATCAACAACCGATGCCGGTACTTTGCTCTTAAAGCACATATATGAGGCCTTTGAGAAATCGCAAGATGCGATCGGTGTGTTTTGCGATTTGTCGAAAGCGTTTGACTGCGTGAGTCACGCAACTCTAATCGCAAAGTTACAACACTATGGCATCCATAACCAGGCAATTCACCTCTTACAATCTTACTTGTCCAATAGAGTCCAGAAAGTTGATATCGGTGGCGAACGATCTTCTGGGTCATTTATTGAAATGGGAGTTCCACAGGGCTCGATTTTAGGTCCATTTTTATTCTTAGTTTACATTAATGACCTCCCATTCTATGTAAAAGACATTTGTGACATAGTCCTATTTGCTGATGATACGTCGCTTATTTTTAAAGTCGATAGATCTAAAGTTAACTTCGATGACATAAATGCGTCACTGTCGCTAGTCTTTAATTGGTTCACTGTAAACAATCTATTGCTTAATTCTAAGAAAACAAAATGCATTAAATTCTCTTTGCCTAGTGTACGGCATACTCCGACTAACATTGAAATAAATGAAGAGGCTCTTACGCTTGTTAATTCGACTACTTTTTTAGGTCTCAATATTGATGCAAACTTACAATGGGGACCTCATATTGTAACACTTGCTGGTAAACTTAGTTCCGCTGCCTATGCAGTCCGCACGATTAGGCGGCTGGCCGATGAAGCCACAGCTAGGCTAGTTTATTTTAGTTACTTCCATAGTGTAATGTCGTATGGAATTCTTCTCTGGGGTAAGGCAGCAGACATTCAAGTTATTTTTGTTTTACAAAAACGGGCAGTACGTGCCATTTATAAAATGAAGTCCCGGGACTCTTTGAGACAAAAATTTAAAGAAATTAACATTCTCACAGTAATCTCACAATATATATATGAAAACTTACTGTATACTCATAACAATATGGCTTTCTTTAAGAAAAAAAGTGATGTACATAGTATTAACACAAGAAATAAGAACAAATTGTACATACCCAAATTTAGATTAGAAAAAGTGAAGGGGTCGTTTATGGGGAATTGTATACTATTTTATAATAAACTGCCAGAAAACGCAACAAAACTTCCCGTTAGAAGATTTAAAGCCTATATAAAGAATAATCTTATAAACAAAGCGTATTATACTGTAGATGATTATATAAATGATAAATCCTCGTGGCCTGATGTCGCTCTGCCACTCGACAGCTAAATATTGATTTAGGTACTTAATTTCATTTTGTGTAACATTTGTCTACTTTAATTATTTTTAAGCAAATAGTTATTTTATCTGTAAGTTTTAATTCTAAATCAAGTGTAGCGTGTGTTGCTTTTTGAATTTGTGCTGAAGCTCTTTAGTTATTTTTTTTATTGCTGTACCTACGTACTTGAGTAGTAGGTACTTTTAACTTTTAATTATTATTCTTGTTTGAGCCTTCACCTTGTTCGATTGGCACCACACTGGAGCTCTACATAGCATTAAGGAAAGGATCATAAAAAAAAAGGTAGACCCCAAGCCGTGTTTGTTGCCTGATTCTTCTAGGCTTGGTCGCGTGGAATCGGCGTAGCTTCACCTAGTTCCTAAGACGTTTCAAAGTGATCCTTGTGATTTTATTGAAATAAATGATTTTTGAATTTGAATTTGAATTTGAGTACATTATTTTGATATATCTCGTGGGGTTCAGCCAGCATTTGCAATGTACCTAAGCGCAAAAAAATGTGTTTATTTACGACATCACATTAGAAACCTCTAAAATTATCAGTGTTTCTCTACTATATTATGCATGTATTATACATATAAACCTTCCTCTTGAATCACTCTATTTATTAAAAAAAACCACATCAAAATCCGTTGTGTAGTTTTAAAGATATAAGCAAACATACATACATACATACATACATATTACATACAGACGCGGGAAGCGGAAAGCGACTTTGCTTTATACTATGTAGTGAAAAGCAAATAGGGCTTTTATGGGGAACATTGAAAGATTATAATATCTACTCGTATAATAACCTAGATAACGCTACAAAACTTCTTGCTAGAAAATTTAAATTTTAAAGCCTACATAAAGAATAATCATAAAAAGAAAGCATACTATACTATAAAGATGACTATCTTAATGACAGTCCTTCACTCTGCCCCTCGACAGCCAACTTTTTAACTCACGTGCTTTGGTTGTGTCGGAGACTTATTTCAGTATTTTTGGGCACCTAGTTATTTGAGCGAGCACTTTGCTCTAAATCAAGTGTAACATGATTGTGCTGCCTTTTGAACTTTTGATGTAGCTCATTATTTTATTTTTATTTACCTTGTTATTATTTCTCTTGTTTGAGCCTTCACCTTGTTCGATCGGCACTACACTGGGAGCTGTACATAGCATTCACAAAAAGGATCAACAAAAAATTATAGGTTAAAAAAAATTATATGTTTGTTGCTTTATTCTTCTAGGCTTGGTTACGACAAACACGGCATAGCTTCACCTACTACGTAGATCCGGATAAGATTAATCATTTTGGGATTAAAATACTTACATCTGACTTTAACTATTGATTGCTTGTTTCTTGTTTTCCTTCGCTGTTTTGAGCACATAACTCACGTAAATTAATTTTTTTTTAAATAATCCATTGATTGCCGTATAGCCGGGATTTGAACCTTCAATCCTTGGATTGAAAGTCAGTAAATATCGCGGAAGTGGTCTGCCATAAATGGTTTCACCTTTTTAAAATGTGCCATGGAAATGTGCCAACATACTCGTAAGTAGGTACTCATAATAAAGTACTACCTACCAAAGACGGTACTTATTTTGCTGTTATATGAGATTCGTTGAGAAAAGTAAATAGGTACTTATATTATTATGTTGTTCGGGCCCTGCCTTTATAAGGTAAAAATAAACAAAAAAGAAATCCCTGATATTTTTGACGGGTCGTTTATATAAAACTTTTATCTGAATAGTTGTCGGACACAAATCCTTATTCACATGAACTGGAAGACGAGGCTTGACAGAGGCTTTTAAATGTTTGTTTTCTCTTTGATAAAAAAATCAGATTTTCGAAGTTGAAGGGAAACAGAGGTAATAGGTTTTATATGTTATGTTTATGTACCTATAATAAACGTTTTTTTTTTGTTTAAGTAAAGAAGTGACCATTTATGTTTTATTCATGCGACATCTCTTTCTTATGCAAATTATTTTTATATTAATGCAAGCTTAAAGTTATCAACAAGGATACAAACTTGCATCTTTGTTCTATATTTTTTTAATTAATAGACAGGAATACCAAGAACTGTATTCTTACCTTATAAATCCGATATCTTCTAATAAATCTCTTCACTATCGAGGCTTCAGTGATCATGAAGTGCATTGAAGCATGTTTATTGCAAACTAGAATACCATATTTCTTGGAGCGTAAACATCAAAACAGTTACTACTAACTGAAACTCGTCGGAAACTCGATGGCCATTTGAAAGTGAAATAGCATCACGACTGTAATCCTCAAGTACGGTAGACATCCTCGCAGATCTCCAGTCCAGGCGCTTAGATCCTTGAATACGCTTAAAGGGGACAGTCAGAGGCACTTCCAAATATTACATTTGGCACATATTGCTAAATTTTTTAGTAGTTAGCTTTTCTATTACCAAATATTTCGCATTCTAAATATTTTCTCGATTACTTGATAAATTTAATGGTAAACTTTTTGTCACGTGGTATCATTCTTTTAAACATCATCATTTCTTTTATTTTTTTTGATAGTCATGTGGTTTAAGCTGAAAGTAGTCACTAATTCAAGCTAAATACTAATTTATAATTTACTATTTCTTTTTCACTTTCAAAACTTTCGTGAGTTGTACTACACATTATTACAACAACGGGAAATTACTCACGTAAATGATAAATTGTCAATGAGGACACCGACAATGTTTCGATTCATCTAGTCCTCATTGACAATTTATCATTTACGTGAGTAATTTCCCGTTGTTGTAATAATGTGTTACTATTTCTTGATTAAAATAAACAGTAGCACGCAAAACAAGATAAAGAAAGACATGCTTCTGAAACCCATAGTAATATGATCAGTTAACAAGCTTGCGAGATTTTCGCATGAGTTCACGCACTAACTACGCATTTATACGGCTCGCCGACACCTACCTACAGCAAATACATCCAAGTATATAACCCTTATCACCTTGATATAAGAAACATGTTTCGCAATTCAGAAATAAGTGTCATATCGTTACTGCTTTGAGTATGCAAAGTCGTCTCTCTTCCCGATGCTTAGGTAAAAATTATAAGCGAGATATATAAATACTACATAACTTGTAATTATGTTCTCTTTTTTTTAAATATCCCTCGAAGGCAGTAAAATATGTCTTTTATAGGCATGTTAAATAGCGTTTATCTCATGAATTGGTTTATAAAACACCTAGACTATTATTAGGTCATGGCAATATCTAATATCAACTTTTACTCGCTACTGAGTTTTCTTCGTTCTTGTTCTATCCTACTGCATTATAAAAATATGTTATGCGCCCGTCGCTCGGTAATATGATCAACAGACAGCCCACTAATATGATTCAAAGTCTAATTTCACAATATCACCGTCACAGGAAGCTCTATAATGCAATTTCACCGCAATGGATCGTCGGTCCGGGGCGCGCAAACAATTTTTTCACCCGCCACCCAGTGACCTAATTTCCGCTCAGGTGACCTAAACTCATATTTCCACCAATAGTATACAAGAGCCTGTCAATTGGTTAACTATATTAACCAATGGTGAGCCTAGGCGTGGCGTGGCAAAGCGCCAAGCCAAATGTGCCAAGCTGCATCTTTTACGCCTATACACTTGTTGATTTTGGCGGAAGTTTTGAGCTGTAGGTTGTTGAGAGTGTGAGGCGATTCAGTGGTTGGCGGAGGCTTTCGAGCCGTTCCGGAATATTGTAGTAGTACAAGACAAAAGTAGGCTGGTTCAACGCGGGTTCGTTGTCGCATTTTAAGTTATATAGGTCATAAGAAATGTCTTATTGTACAGGTCTCGCAATACTTGCTGGGAGTTTATTTTCAAGATTTCCAGTCACCTGGTTTCACTGGAAGCAAGTTATTGTTACAGTTACCTTCTGGTGGTAAAGTAGAGTCATCATAATGAATACTTTGAAGAAAATTGTTCGTAAAATATAACTACAATTTTAAATACAATAAGTTTTATTAATATTTCACAATTCACTTCTAAAACCAGAGCACCCATATAAATTTCATTTCAATAAGGGACTTGCAAAAAAGCAATCAAGATGGAATCACATTACAGAAAACTTTGTACGGCATGTTTTCGTTTTAATTTGAAGCCAAGACGGAAGATGATGCCTCTCAAAGTCCCGTATAACTAAAATATATAACTTCTTAAGTATTTTATTTATTTGTATGATCATGCTGTTCTTGATGTTCTCTTTGAGTATTTTTAATTTAAAATGGACTGATTATACTGCGTTTTATTATTAGAATCGTGCACTCAAATACATAAAATGTTAAACAGTCTCTGCACATGGGAGAAATATGGTATGTAACTCTCTCTTGTGGCTTTGCTAAAGTTGGATCAAAATCAACAAATAGAATGTGGCAACATATTATTGATATCTGATCTTATTGTGGGTGAATAAAACTCAGTCACGTAGTTTTCCTCTTTTATTCAAGGATATTAAGAAAACAGGCTAGATCATCCAATATCATGTACGATAAAGACGCATACACGACGTGGTTTGGCAGCCTGCCTAGATGCAAGGGCAATTTGCCACAACGTTTTAAATATACGATAGTATGGTACAAGTTAAAAGCGGCTGGGTTGGTTAATAGGTATTTTTAATTAGTAAAACTGTTAGTAGAGATCTTTAAATCTAATATTGCGTATCTTCTATCAAATTCAAATTGAATGTGTGAGAGCAAAAATACCTATAATGTCACATCTGGAAAGTTTTGTTTGGCCCAGTCACTAAAAAAAAACAGCAATTTATGACTCTCGTTTGTAACCCGAAGAAGAAAGAGAATTTTCCCAAACTAGACATGTATTATATATTTTTTTGCTTTTTTATATATGCGCATCTTTTTACGTGGTGATGCAATTTAGATGTTTTTTTTCCCGAAGTTGGTCCCATTTAAAATTAATATAAGTAGGACTAAAAAAAAAACTAATATCAACTCTTAATTTTTCGATTGGTCGAAAACTTTTCGTTGTCGGTTTTATTTTATTTTTTTAAAACGTAGTTACGAGTATTTATATATCATAACACGTCCGCTCTGCCTCACGGCCGTTCGACTACATCGTTTGCATCTATAGAAAGATCAAGGAACGTGTTGTTTTTTCTCATAATTTTATAATTCGTCCACTTTATATACATAGTAGATAGTAGTTTTTTTGTCGATAAGTGTTATTTACGGCCTGGTACTATAAAATGTAATTTTTTAAGTCAATTTTTTTTTAGATCACCCTTCCATCGCCCTTATGTTAACAAAAACATAATACAGTGTATACATTGTAACAAAAAGCCTACGCTAAAGGCGACACGACAAAAGCAGAAACGCGACACTTTTTAAACTCGTACCGCACAACGGGATCACATGCATGCAATTTGTTGGCGACAAGCTATGGGGTCTCATTTTTACAATGACGCTCAATTTTGCTTGTTAGTGATGCGGCGTGTCCTATATGTGGGACGTGCTTTACAGAATCCAATATTCCATTTAAAATCTCATTTACAAACATGTCAAAGGCATCGGAAATGAGTACTTATTTTTGTATTGGTTGTTTTGTATCGATTGGTATAGTTACATTTATAGGCATTAAACATTGTATACACCTTACGTAGGGTAGGTATGTCTTTATGTCGGGCTGTTTCAGGCATTGAAATCTAATTTTCCTTGTGTTCTAAGTCTCATTTATTTACCCTGCCGCATTTAAATTCAATCACTCAGATTTTAATTTATTTTTACGGCATTTGGCACGCGTAAATTGACTTTGTAAACACGTCAAATGATACCTTCATTTGACGTGTTTACAAAGTCATTTTACTCATGCTTTAATGATATTTTAAAGTATGAAAATACGATCAGCAGTTATAAGATTAATGTCGTATTTATATCAAAAACACATTGGTTTTTCAACTCTAATATTTATTAGTTTTTTAGTTCTAGAAGCTAGGTTTGTAATGCACGGCAATTAGTTTGAGGCCAAATAAGTGTACCTAAAGGTAATCCGAAGATTCAACATTTACCCAAAATAAACAAAATTAATTTCAAATTTATAAACCATTTCCAAACATTACGCATTTACATATAGCTTTTTGGCTGCGCGCCTCGTAGGTACAAATTTTATTATATTGTATTTTATGTACAAAGTTTCTGGAATTGTTATGTTTTTTGTTTCAACAAATCACAACGGCCAACAATCGCTTGCAAAAACAAAGCACTCGCATTCCAAAGCAAGTACATCACACAATCACAGACACCTACCATTCGTGACAATATTCGTTTTAATTAACATTGGACGCGAATGACATACAAAGACTGTAGGAAATCCGGTTGGGGTGGCGGCAGACACTTATAGCCTTCGACTCGATTGCTACACGATATATTGCAGGTTATATAACGATCATGTAACTTTTACACAAAATCAACAAGTTTACGAGTTCAGTTACCTTTACTTAGAATAACTAGCATGTTCGTAGGTACTTTGACCATTTAATTTTAGTAACATGATTTTTTACTTTAATCTTGTGAAACGCTTACGAATCTTAATATTAACATTTCTCTACGTGTGTTTGTAACCTAACTCTTCCTTAACGGCGGGACCGTTTTGTTTAAAAAGTTATATGTATATTTCAATGGGTTCTTGGATGATACAACAACGATGATACGAGCTCGCAGATTGAGATGGCCTGTTGAAGCGATCTAGAGGTTTTTAAAATTTGAGATGAGCTTTCATTGTGTAAATTTGAATATAAATATGTAATCTAATACATAATCTGAGTGTATATACATACTATAAAGTAAATTGATAGGAAATTTTGAGGGTAGTTCAATATTTGAACGGTGTTGGCAGCGAAACGTTTTTATATGTTAGTTAGGTACCTACTATTATATCATACATATATAAGGTAAGGGTGGCGATAATACAAGAAATAATAGTTTCATTATCTTTGTGAATCATAATATAAGACGAGTAATATATGTGTTTAATGAATGCAGAATCTTTTTTTCTCAATAACCGCAAAACATACAGTTTTGTTTTTTATGACGAAGATAAATAGATAATAGACAGAAACACGATGGGTGAAATTTTTCTCTACTATGAATAGCTAAACAGTTCATTTTTATATAATTCATTAGATAATTATCATACTAGCTAATCAAATTATAGACAGTTTCTTTTTAAGTTTGATGGTTTCCAAGATAATGCAGTTTTATCACGCTTTTCGTCTTATCCGGGTAGACTCAGCTCATACAAAAAACCAAACATTTCACAAATCACCATAAATAGAAGTAGTGTTTCGGAGACAGTGAAAGTCTAATCAAAGAGAAATGATAAATCTGGCTTCTGGATACCTAATTAAAGATGTCAAATAGGTTGTCAGAGGCACTTCTATACAATCAAATTCATGTTGCTTGTGGTAGAAAGAATCTACACAGATTTTTCAATATTCATAAAGAGTGTCGGTCCCAGTACGCTCCTCTATGTTAGCCCAAAGTTTATTTGCAACAGATCACTACTTTCTTTCTAAGATTTTATAATTCCAGTTGAGTTTTATGTTGTTTTAAGGGTTCAGATAAGAGTATTAGATAGTTTAGATCTATTTTACCTGTCTTTTTAACCGATGCAAAAAAGGTTCTCAATTTGACATGACATAATTATTATTTTTTTTATGTACGACCGCGCTTATCTTGTTATAAATTTCGATTGTTTTTAATCCAGTTCCTATTTAAATTATGTTCTTGTAGGAATAAAACTTAAAAATTCTTTGATTTTTCGATTAGTCGATACATTTTCATCAGTTTTGTTGTTACATCATTATTTTGCTTCTAATAGAACGCACCGCCTTATTGGAGTTTACTCCTTAAGAATCGGTTTTTGATATAAGGCGCCCGGTATGAGAAAAATGTGAGCAGTAAAATCTACTGAACGAATGACCTCGTTACGTTTTTGGTGCGCAACCTATCGTGTGCAACTTTCTAATTTGGTGTGAGCAGTGCAGCTAGATCGTGGGTAGTGTGTACTCTTACTTTGCCTATACTTTATAATATTTGCGTCTGTTTTGACAATCGTACTTAAGGAGTAAACTCCAGTCGTGCGTCGGAGCTGACACACACAATTTTTTATTTTGAATGTCGAACACCAACTTTGTTCTAAAAATCGTTGAATGTAAAATGGCTTTCGGGTTAAATTATTCGGGGTTTCTCCGTCGGAGGGTGTCAGTGCTATTGACAAAGGTCATTCATATTGTACTTTGCGCTCGGCCGCTCGCACTAATTCTGATTAAACCTACCTACCTATCTGTCTATTTCTGTATTTACCGTCTTGTATTGTAAATACAGGTAGATATTGGCTTTAGAGCTAAAACTGGTAATAATTTACTCTATTCTAGAATACTATTTATCAATGGCACCCCCTTTGGATCTAAAAATAATAATATGAACATATTTCTAACTATTTCGTGTACTATTTAGTATACATATTATCTATTTATGTTTTCACGGGAAATCAAGTTAAATGGAATATGTGATAAAGACCCGTGTAAAAATCAATAGTTATTTGTTTTTAGAAACAAACATGTACGCTAAAAAAAGCTCAAAGCTCGGCAAATGTAATAAAAATTAATAGGTACTTTTGTGTATTAAACACAATAGGATATCATGGTATAGTATATCAATAAGATGTCACTGTTTCCCAAAATTTTCTATACGAATTTGTCTATAGTCTATATCATTATCTATTTGTAACGGTGTATGTTGTTAGGCGGCGGTAACAAGTTTTTGTTTTTAGTTCGCCGGGCGTGATATGTGACATGTCCGGATTTAGCGTGCCGATAGAACTAGGCGGAAATGATTTTGTATAGATAAGTATTGACGGGCTGTTAATAGTTCTATGAAGTAACTAACTGGCATATTACGCTTTTAAACAAGTTATATTTTCTTTAACATACAATTGATTACAATTTTTTTGTTGCCTAACCCATCCTTTGGTGTATTATTGAAAATAGCTCTCAAAAATAAGAAAAAAGTTTTATCAACATTTTTGTTCAATAAGTTTCAGACCCCCTCCAATTTTTGAAATTACAAGATTAATAGATAAATATAATAAGCTTTACTAGTTAAATATTTCTTATGTGTTTATCAACCCGTGTATGTTATGTATCCAATCTTAGTATTTATGTTTAAAATATTCTGTTATAATTTTCGAAATCGCGTGTTTTCATTTGAGAGTTTTATCCAGCTCCAAAGACGTTTTAAAGTGAGCCTTGTGATTTTATTAAAACCTTATGACTTGGACTTTGTTATTTTTATTACGTTATTTGCTTTTACCTTTTATAATGAGCATAGCTGAAAAGCAGACACTAGTAAACAGAGCAACAACAAACACACCACTTGGCAATGCTCTTCAACCATCATTCTATAGTCGCTTATCAAATTATGCTGTCACTAATCGTATTACATCCCACGACCAGCTTAGGCACAGACAGCTGGCTCAAGTGTTGGCAATAAGGAACATTATGCAGTAACTTGGTTGATATTAGAACTACGAGATTTTTTTAAATATCCGCGGATTATAGAATCGTGGAATCTGCTTCCCTTGATGTATTAAAAAATAACTTTTTGTACCCAATGAAAAAAGACTGAAGTAAGTTTACTAAATCTTACTAAGATATGGTTTTCATATTTATGTATAAATAGATTTGATTAACTTTCTTGGCTTCTATTGATTTGATACTGTTAATATTCTTATAAACGGCGACGAACTTGCAAACTGTCACGTATCTATACATAATAATAAAGCTGTAGAAGAGTTCAATTCTGTACATTGAATAAAAACGAAAAAAAATACTCCTAGGGGTCTTCATTACAAGTAACACAAGCCAAAAAAAAACATTTTGAAATTTTTGTCTGTCTGTCTGTCTGTCTGTTGTTAGGCTTTCACGCAAAAACTACTGAACGGATTTTGAAGAAACTTTTTTTGTTATATAGCTATTAGTCCTAGGCAACTTATAAATTATAATTTTGGAAGATCGGAATACCAGATGTGGAACTATAGCGGTCTGGGTTTGGGTAATCTATAAGAGATATTAATATACTGCTTTAGGCAAAGTTAGTCAACATGCTGTCGACAATCGAAAGAAAAGGAATAAAATAAAACCGGCCAAGTGCAAGTCGGACTCGCGCACGAAGGGTTCCGTACCATTATCTATTAAAAAAACGGCAAAAAACACGTTTGTTGTATGGGAGCCCCACTTAAATATTTATTTTATTCTGTTTTTAGTATTTGTTGTTATAGCGGCAACAGAAATACATCATTTATGAAAATTTCAGCTGTCTAGCTATCACGGTTCATGAGATACAGCTCTGTGACTACCAGACGGACAGACGGACAGCGAAGTCTTAGTATTAGGGTCCCGTTTTACCCTTTGGGTACGGAACCCTAAAAAAGAATTACGAATTATACATTAATTCATAAAAAACTCAACAGATAGCAGCACATGTGTACCTACCTAACTACTACTAACCTACCTATATAATAATAGGCGCAAACATTATTTATATTTGTGCATGCTCTGCAGCGGGTTTACTCCTTAATGGGTAAGTCATAAGTACTAATATAAAAGTTGCGGGATACTAAAATCGTGGCTACCAATTACTATACTCACGGGGCTGGCAGTGGGACCACTTGAGTATATCCGCGGATACCTATCTTAAATTTAAGCCATACCATAGCCATACCAATACCAAATAATCACATTTAGAAACATTTAGAAATGTCTGTCGCCCAGCAAAGCGGGCACGGGTCAGCTAGTATTGAAATAAACTGTTTAGACGTGCTTCTGACTGAGTAGTCTGATACACGCTCATATGACGTCTCAAGAGAGTCCTTAAGGCATATTAAAAGATCTGAACGCCTGGTGATGTCGTTCTTAGGACAGTCGTGATCATGTTTGTTTTGATAGTTATTTAATAGTTATTTTATCTTTAAGTTTTATTTCTAAATCAAGGGTAGCGTGTGCTGCTTTTTGAATTCGTGCTGAGGCTCTTTAGTTATTATTATTTTTTATTGTTTACGTACTTGAGTAGTACTTTTAATAATTATTCTTGTTTGAGCCTTCACCTTGTTCGATTGGCATCACACTGGAGCTCTACATAGCTTTAAGAAAAGGATCATTAAAAAAAAGGTAGACCCCAAACCGTGTTTGTTGCCTGATTCTTCTAGGCTTGGTCGCGTGGAATCGGCGTAGCTTCACCTAGTTACTAAGACGTTTCAAAGTGGTCCTTGTGATTTTATTGAAATAAATGATTTTTGAATTTGAATTTGAATTTGATACAGAAATTATATTTATTACATGAATTGTTTCTGCTTCCCTAGTTTCAAAGTAAACTAACCGTTTCCATTCACCTGCAACAGAAGCATACTTGTATCTAAATTATGGATATGCTGATGACGTTGATGACATACTATTGTGGCCAAATCATATAGCAGCTATTAATTATTTGGTAGGGTGTACGATGCCACCTAATGAATTGATTATGGTATCGTGTTTTGGTATTCGAGCACGTTTGTTGGTAATGCATACCTATATAGTTATACCCAGCGAAGACATAGTACCTATGTAATGTTTGGTTATATTATTATGTAAGCTATATCGTCTATTTATTTCTTTGGAACTACAAGTAGCCTTACTTGTACGCAATTTTGTTCATGTGAAGCAAATGTTTTTTTTATAATTTGTTTTCTAGATAACGTAGAAAAATAAATAATACCTCCGATAACTCCTTAGACCTATCTAGAAAAGAAAATTAGAAACTTACTTTCCATAAAATCTTATCGATTTATCTTCGTTTTGGTACTTACCTGGAAAGAAAAATAATTTATTTTTTTAAAATATACAAGATAGAAAACACGATTTCGTGTTTTGCCTAAATATTCACTGATTGTCTAAATTTACGATAGAAGACAGTAAATTAAATCAAAATTTAGCTCAAATAAAAAGTCAGCGTTGATAATAATCTGCTTTCGATATACGTAGACAGCGTAGTCCCCTCGATCGGACTACGTGTTTTTTTTCTTATTGGTCCAATAACATAAGCGGCCCAAGAGCATTCGTGGACCGGCCACATCCTCCAGTCCCCTCAGTCGTGTATGCATAAGGACGAAAATAGTACTAAGTTCGGCTGTTACATCTGTTTCTTCCACAAGTGTGACGCTGCATCAATAAAGCAAGTGTGCCGTACAAAATCAGAAGCACTGTAGAAGACCCATAAGTCCCTCATAATCCATAAATACAACACAGCTTACAATGTACCTGCTTCACCCTGCCATATTGTGGTTAATTAACATCTCGGATTACCGAGGCAATGTGAACTCGTTAATTACGAGTACCTGGTACCTTCAAGAACCTTACGCGTCACAGAATAATAATAATTAGGTATTTACGTCTAAGATGGCTGTCATTAAGCCACCTTCATAAACATTATGATAAAACGAGTTGGGCTGATCCAGAAAACATAGATTGCTCGGAGCTTTTTTGTGGGCTCCTCTTCTCTGTCTATATATAAATAATAATCGTCCATCAGAAGACAGAATTACCAATTTTTTTAACAAGAGGTAGATAACTACGACTTTGTATGAATATTCCAAATCACTGGGTAACTTAGCACGACACTAAGGTCGTCAGTTAAATATATTTGTGATTTGGAAAATGTAATGCACTCTTGCGTCTAAGCTATTTAGTCGTAAAGCTTAGACGCTTGATTTCATTTTTGACACTCTGAAACTATGGCAAAACTCAGTTTTAAATGGGCATGTAAAAATACAGCGTTGTCAATAGACATTAGTATAGATAATAAAAGTTAATGGAGAATACGCTATGCACTTTTTAAACACAAACTGTATTAAATATTTAAAAGGCGTAAAAGCTGTGAACAAGGGATCTGTCCATCGGATTTAGCAGCGTTCTGTTTATCTTCAGTTTCAATTTCTCAATAAAAGTCTATAAATAAAAATATCCATTACACATAAATTGACACACAGTAAGTTCTTGCGCACTCCTTAAGGGCCAACCTACATCGAACACAGTGGAAATCGCCCCCCACCTGGCGAGTAAACATGTCAATACCGTATTTACGGTGTCGAGTATGATCGCATTAGCTTGGGTACGCCTATGTTGCTTAATGCTATTGGTACTTTTTTCAAGGCAGGCTTTCTGAACGAAACAAAAATAGGATCACGACTGTAATCCCCAAGTACGGTAGACATCCTTTCAGATCAGGTTAGTCAGAGGCACGTCCAAACATTACATTTAGCACATGCCCACATTTAGCAGTAGTTAGCATCCCACACGTGACAGGTTGCAAGCCCGTCGCCGCTTATAAATTATAAATACTTACGCTTACAAGAATACTAACTGGTTTCCTCACGATGTTTTCCATCACCGTTTTATGCACGTTTTTTAATGCGCATAGCATATTTTCGATCAAAAAAACCATTAATGCACGGCCGGGATTCAAACTGGCAACACGACCTTCGGATTGAAAGTTGAGGTACCTCCCACTCGGCCAAGACGGCATTTTTCTGAACAGTTATTAGTAAATTCACCCTAAAACAAGTACTGTGCACTGAGAGTTATAACCTATGAATAAATTTTATAGAAAAATGTACTAACTAACATTGATATAATATGTATGCCACAGGGAATAACTTCTAGTAGCGTGGCGCCATCTAGTCTACAATTTCAACCTTACTAAGTATTTGAGAAGGAAATTGTTATAATTTTCTCTTGATAAATAAAACAAATTGAATTACAGAAATAATTATACATAATCATACATATACAGAATATTTACAAAATACAAAGAAACCTGTTGGGATATCTAAAGACCGTTGCAAACTATCAGAAGCGTTCCCAATATCTAGAATATCTTGATTAATGAATATAATATATCAATACCATACAAATAATCTTATTGATATTACTAACTCACATGATAGGTATAATCGAGACTTTTCCATGTTATTCTTTTCAATAGAAAAAATAAGTACCATTGTATGAAAAAGAAGAGATGAATCAATAGACATCTGCTCAAAATAACACAAGTAACACTCGAACCTCTCGAAACGAATAAAGATCATTATATTCTATACCTTTATTTCGTCTACCATATATAGGCTGTTGTGACAGATCACTACATAGTATAAAGCAAAGTAGCTTTCCGCTTCCCGCGTCTGTATGTCTGTATGTATGTTTGCTTATATCTTTAAAACTACACAACGGATTTTGATGCGGTTTTTTTTAATAGATAGAGTGATTCAGGAGAAAGGTTTATATGTATTAAACCCGTGCGAAGCCGGGGCGGGTCGCTAGTAAAAAGTAAAGGAAGAAAATGCAACTTCTACAATTTACTCGAGTTTTTTCTTTTCTTGTTTTAATAGGTTTAAATGACTGTAAATAATGGTAATTACATACCATTTGAGATTGATCTAATAATCAATAAATAAATAAATAAATATTGGCGGACACTTTACAATGCGCCATCTCGCTTCAAACTAAATCATGCTATTCTAGGAACTAGATTGCAGTTAAAATACTTTGTTTAATTTTTAAGCCAGTTGATGCTATCACTATTACAAATTTCTAGAAAATATTCCTAGAATAGCAATAAAGGATACGAAACTCTAGGTAAGCATGCGAAAGTAATTGCTTTCAGGCTGAAATTAAATTGACTAAAATTAGAAGCTGGATGGAATTTGTCATCTACCTACAATTACTAGCTTCAGCTTGATAGACATAATTTATTGGACGACCTTGTTGGAAACAATTGTTGACGAGCAACAAGAATCGAGTGTTTAGTTATGATAATTTTATCACTGGCCGAGTTTTTTTTGTCGCTGCGACAAACTAGTGTAGCGAGTCCTCGCTGGCAGCGTGAACAGTCAGCGATCAACTAATAATAAGTGTGGGTATTTTTTTCTATTGACACGAAATACATTTATCGTAGGTTTCTTGAGCGAAAAAATAGTCGATACCTAGTTATTTACTCGTCGGCGGTGGGACAAGTGGCTGTACAGCCTACGCATTTTGTAAACATATTTAGAACCTTAAAAGCTGAATCCGCAGAAAGTCGCTATGTAACATTGAAACTCACTCCGAATTTAGCTTTCGACATTTGGGATTAGTTTCCATCTACGCGGAATCTCTGCAGAGCTGCGCTAAGCTTGCACAGCTTAGCTTAGCTTAGCGGACCAAACACAGCGTTCGACATTTTAAAACTCGAATATTTGAGCGCTGTCATTGGTTCACTCCGTACAGCTTCGCACAGCTCCGCTCAGCTCCACGTAGTTCGACTCGGCACCGACTTGCACCGAAAGATAATGTGATTGATTTTTCTGTGACTGTAGTCAATACTACGAACTCAATATTATCAGGTTTGCTCAATGTATGTCAATATGTACCTACCAGTGTTTATAGTTCACTGGTATTATTTTCCTACCAACTGAAGAATCCCAACAACCTGTATAAGTTATTACGTCTCGTATTTCTAAACAAGCACGATAGGAGATCACTTATGTAATCATACACTGATTTCTTTATTGCTATTGGAGGGAATTTCATTTGTTTATTATCGTTATTGAGTATTGATTTATTCAGAGCTTCTCTACCAAATACTTACTTATTGGATCAAACTGTGATAATTCAGAAATGTCGTCTTCATTTTACTTATTAGTTCGCTTTGTTTGGGGATCTTGTTAAAAATAAATGCTTTTGGAATCATTAAAAATTTTGGACTCGTTATAAAAAAAAACTTTTGTAGTAATGTTTACTAGATCAGAAGCAAATTATAATTTTCAGTATACTAATGTCTACATTAAAATCACTACAACAATAAAATAAATACTAATCTACTTTTATAAAGAGATAGATTTGGTAGTTTGTTTGTAATGGATAAACTATTGTAATGGATAAGCTCAAAAGCCGTGTTAGCCGAGTGGGAGGTACCTCGACTTTCAATCTGAAGGTCGTGGGTTCGAATCCCGGCGTGTATTAATGGATATTTCGAAAAATGTATATGCTAAATACGTGCTAAAAACGGTGAAGGAAAACATCGTGAGGAAACCAGGTAGTAGTATTCTTGTAAGCGGCGATGGGCTTGCAACCTGTCACGTATGGAATGATAACTACTGCAAAAGGTGGGCATGTGCCAAATATAATGTTTGGACGTGCCTCTGACTCCCCCCACTAGACATATTCAAAGGATCTAAGTGCATAGAGATCTGAAAGAATGTCTACCATACTTGGGGATTACAGTCGTGATCCTATTTTTTTATTTTTATATTTTTGGATAAACTACCAATTTCAAAACTCTCATATTATCAGAGTAAAATTAGCTGTTATATTATACTCACGAAAATTTTCAATAATGTAACATAAGGTATCAAAAAATCGCCTATATTTTTTATTAGTACACCCGTGCCAAGCCGGGGTGGGTCGCTAGTAAGTTATATTATGAAAAGCACATTCAGCGAGATAGTAAATTTTGTAATAACAAAATATTCCCAAACTTTTTCCACGTTTGAAATTGCATATCCATCACCCTGCATCCCAACGTAATATTAATCTACCCGCATTTTCCCGTACAAAAAAGCATCTCAAGTTTCTACGTGCAGGAGGTAGAGGGAGGGGGGATAATAGAGTGTCATCTTGACATAATAAATGATTATGCTCCATCCCTCAGGTTACCTCTCACATTTACAGTTTGCGAAACCCCTTTTAGGGTAATAAAAAAAGATGGGCAAAACTTGATTTCATTCATTTGTTACTTGGTAATAGAGTTTTTGTTATGGAACTGCACACACCAGACTTTAGGTTATAACAAAGATTAATTATAATATCATGGCATTGAAAACTATGCTTTATATTTTCTCAGAGATGGGTTGCAATTACCTAAATTCATTAAATTCAAAACCACTTTACCCATTCTAAACAACCATTGCAAACAACCCGTTAATATAAATCTCATTAACCGAACACAGCCCGGACCTGGCACATCAAAAACAGCAAAGCAATGTTGAAATCTATTCGCGCAACCTGAATGTACGACATTCAATACGCGGAGCGACGAGCAGTAGCAACAAATAAGTTTTTTTTATTAAAAACAAGCTGACCCCGCGAACTTCGTATCGCTTTAGAATTAACAAAATGTAGTCTTAAGTTCCCGTTCCCGTTTCCGTTCCTTAAATTGACTCTACGTTTTAGTTAGAAAACTTTTGTATAGGAAAAAGAAAAGGGCTGTTTTTAGGGTTTTTCCGGCAATTATTTGATTTTTTCTCGCCGTAAAAACCATCCTTGAACTTCAACGAACACTAAAAAAAAGAACTGGCGACATTAGCCCAGGCGTTATTGAGTTATGCGCTTACCAACACATTTTGCGATTCATTTTAATTTATATATATAAGAAGATATATTTTTAAAATCAAGCTTTCATAAATTCTAATGCTCTAGTACTCGTCAAGACAAATCACGACGTAGTTATGTTGTGTAGTTGAGGTGTTCCTATGGCTACATCCGAGCTCCATCATCAGACCAGCTCGCAAGTACCATAATTGTACATTGTTATTGGAGATTGATAGGTATGCGAAGTTTTAACTCAATCCGACTATTTACTAAAGAGATCCGTTGAACAGCTCCTGACTCGATCACCAGATCAGCTTGCTGTCACTATATTATTGCATTGTCACCAAGTTACATAAGTATACAAAATTACAGCTCAATCGGTTGGGGAAAACTGCTTCAAAATTTAGTTGAAAGATTCCACCTTAACAAACATAGTTACATAGTTTCATGCTTAATATTGATTAAGATTGGGACTTTTGTCAATAAATTATAAATAGGCGTTTCACACATTGAGTGGAATACCGCATGGTCGAACGCTTGGTAGGTGTCAGTGGATTATACTACACAGACAGCAAGGCAACATCTCTACTACTCAGTACTGTAGTATATGAAACACCATAATTACGTTCTGATTGATCTCGTATGTGAATCTAAACAGGATATAATTGTAAAGTCGAATAAACCAAACATTGTTTCTATATCAATTAGGTTATAAATATTTTTCTGATACTACTTGTTTATAAGATTTTTTTCAGGTAAAATTCGGTCAGTGTTTCGTGGCTTACAAGAAATTAGCCGTGTGACCGCAAACATGTTTTTGATCACTGCATTAGATCTAAAATTGCCTGCTGCGCAGCCAAATTACTTATTTCACGTGGGTCAAGATCCACCGATCGTACCGTACCCACCGTAAGAAATATTGTATTCAAATAGATAAATAAATGATTAGAGCTGAAAATCTTGTCAATCATCGCTCTCAACAAATCACTGCATGATGAACTAAACAAAACAAATAAAAATAACATCCTAATAATATTATAAATGCGAAAGTTTGTGATAAGGCTGCTATGTTTGTTTCCTAATCAAAAATAAACGACAAAACGGATTAAGATGAAATTTGCTGTATGCTTATAATCCGATAAACAACCCCTAAATGATAAAAAAACGCATTAAGGGTGATTTTGGTATAGATGGCGCTGGTGTGCAACAAATCTGACATCACAGACTAAAAACATTTAGTCATCATAGCAACGCAGTTTGGACTAATGAATGATACGCATTCTACCAAAATTCATTTTTTATTTTATCAGTACTACAAGGTTTGTAGGAAAATAAATTATGTTGCCTGAAATTGCTTTTTCAAATGCGGATTATTAAAATGTGACAGGACAACGTCTGTCACGGGTCGGCTAGTGATTTTATAAAATGCTCAGTGATAATCGCTACATTTTTAACTAAACGCTCAGCCTACACCCGCTTAGCCCTTACACAGAAAGGAAGCGTTGTACAAAGCGCAGGAAATTGCCTATCCGAACTTAGCGGCAATCAAACCGGTGGACGCCAATCTAACTTTGCAGCGGACGTTATATTCCTCATAATGAGATATTTCTCGAGATGAAGGCTGCGAGCTGAAGGGCTTGGAAGTAGAATTGTTTTATGAAACTGATAGTTTGAAATCCACAGACGACAAACTTGCAGTATTTTAGCGAATTAAAATCTGGTTCTTTGGTGCAATGGTAGGGTCATAGACCTGGTTGTGGTACCATACACCCCGGCTTTGAGCATTTTAAATTTTGGCAGTCAATAACTAAGCATAGCAAACAAACCTGTTTAAAATATAAAGTTTAAAATTTAAAATACTATAATTATTTGTCTGTGGTCCGTTTTGATTAGTGACAGTTGTGATACGATAAACTTCTAGAATTGATGATTTCTCGTTTTGTCTATTTAAATATGAATAATTAATAAATAAATAACGCATTTTTAAGAAATTGTCATTTTAATTATTTTTTAAATATAAACCGTTTAATTCAATATTAAAATGTTAAGTGCCAACAACTAGCGCACTCATCTAACACAGTATTTTATACGCACTTAAGGATGTTTTTATTTCAACCTAGATCACGCCGGCGGCTTTGTTCGCGTAATACTTAAATCAAAAGTCTAGAACATAAACTATGTATTGGTATTCTAAATTTCATCCAAATCCGTTCGGTCGTTTGGGTGTGATTGAGCCATAAGCATCCTTACAAACTTTTAGATTTATAATATTAATAAGATGTTTTTTGTCCGTACAAATGATCGAATTAAATTAAAGTTATTCCATCACAAACATTTTCAAACAAAAATAGTCTTTAGATCACTTCATAATTCACTCCTCAAGATCCCAGCATCCGACGTTAGAAAGTATCTTTCAAATATTGACAAACTTGAGAAAGTCCTCCTAGTGAGAGCTCCAACTTTAGAGTGTTAGATAAATTAAGATGGCGGTAATTTTAAAAGTATCCGACTTGGTGCTCAATCAGAAATTTGTTGGATGTGAATTCGTTTAAGAAAGTATTATTTAAATGAATTTATTTCAATGAACAGCATCTAAATATTATATAAATAAAATATAGAAATTAGATTTAGATTTAAAAGTTAGTAAATTAAGTTAAAATGTAGTTTTTAACCGTAGAGGTGCATTTTATAGATAGTGGTACGGAACCCTTCGTGCGCGTGTCCGACACGTACGTGGCCGGTTGTTATTATACTTACTTTTTAGGGTTCCGTACCCAAAGGGTAAAATCGGAACCCTATTACTAAGACTTCGCTGTCCGCCTGTCTGTCTGTCTGTCCGTCCGTCCGTCTATCTGTCACAGGGCTGTATCTCATGAACCGTGATAGCTAGATAGTTGAAATTTTCACAGATGACGTATTTCTGTTGCTGCTATAACAACAAATAAAACAGAATAAAATAAATATTTAAATAATAATATCCCATACAACAAACGTGAGTGCCTTTTTATAGATACGGAACCCTTCGTGCGTGTGTCCGACTCGCACGTGGCCGGTATTTATTATACTTACTTTTTTATTATAATACCTGACTCGTTTGGGGTTCAAAAATGCCTTTCAAAAAGAGATAAACACAGAATAGTTTCAGCAAATATTACCGGTAATTTTAAAAGAATGCTTTTGTTCGGTGTGCTCATATTTGACATATTGGTTTACATGCAGAGACGCATTATGTGCCCTACCATAGTTAGCAATATGGGAAAGTCCCTCAAGCAGACTAAATCCTTTCATTACTTGCTTTTTTTTAATTGTACAAGTATTAAACACTTGCTTACACAATAAACACTTGCATAACTGGCTGACTGAATGACTGATCTATCTATATAGGCTGGCCACACAGCTGTGCCTTCCACGTTGTTACTGATATGTTCTATTCCCACACAAGACAAACATTTGTGTGATAAACATAAATGTTTTGTATATGTGTTTATGTATTTTATGTATGTTGTTAGTTAATGTAGTTTGGGGCTAGATGACGCTGATTAAATTTTCACTAATATTTATTTATTTATCATTCCCTTCCAGGATCAAATCAGCCAGGTCATTTTAAGTCACAGGAAATAATGATAACGTTTTTAATCAATTTCAATCGAATGATTAGTTGTTTACGCCTAAATTACTTGGTGTGAACTAAATGCGAGTTATTTTCGATAACAGCTCGCATTTTCGCAATTAGCTAATCAATCGACTACCAATAGTACCACCATGTTGGAATATTCAAATTCTTTGCCATATCCGATAATACTGCTGCTCATGCAAAATGCATACAATATCATTCCTTACTTCATACGCGAATGCTCCCGTAATTCATGTGAAACTGGCTTTATTTGAATTTTATGCGTTAAAATTTTTGGTGTATGGTAGCCATAATGTGGAGTATTAAAGATTTATTTTATGCTTTTGTTATCGAAATAACGGATTTTCGAGAGCTCTGGTTTCTTGGAACGGCTTTAGGAAGGATGCAATATATTTGGATTTAAATCACTTGTCCGTTTTTAGGGTTTCGTAGTCTACAAGAAACCCTTATCGTTTCGGACGGTACATACACAGAAGTTAAAAGCAAAACTATAACAGCTAAATAGGCGTTAGAAATTTTCGAGAAATAGACGCAATAGTCTACCAACTTATAAAATGTAATTAAAGAAGAAATAATCATTTTTTTTTACCTTTAAAAAATACCTTTTATAACGTTGTTAGCTATGTAATCTACGAAACCCTATATTGCGCGAGAAAAGCACTTGGCCGGTTTTTTTTAAAGTCGTTTTACCTCTGAATTTTGTATCTATTCAAAAGAAATAACCTTTTAAAAAAAAAACATATGAGAGGAAGACAGAATAGATTTATGAAAACATCTAATTAAAAGTTCGGCCGAAGCACCTTTTGCGCTTGTCAAAGTGACAACGCTCAGTTAGTAGGTCTCAGAGACCAACAATATCACTACATAGTATAAAGCAAAGTCGCTTTCCGCTTCCCGCGTCTGTATGTATGTATGTATGTATGTTTGCTTATATCTTTAAAACTATCTTTTAATAGATAGAGTGATTCAGGAGGAAGGTTTATATGTATAATATCATGCTACCCGTGCGAAGCCGGGGCGGGTCGCTAGTATAATAATAAATCAACAAAAAAAACTCATTAAAAATGAACAAATTCAATGGTCTATAAATTTAATGAGCTTTGTACACATGACACAATATTAGGGTAATGTTTAAACAAAACAAATTAATAACGCGATAATAACGACATTGTTTACGTTATAACGCGTATAAGAGTATTAATTTTGTAATTAAAGGAGTTATATCTATACAATATGCTTTAGATTATTTATAAGAAGAAACTCAAGAACGGGTTAATACTCCCAACATTTTGCCAATGTATATTTATGTATATTTTGCTAATGTATTATGTAAATATGTCTTAAAAGCAAAGGCTTTACTAGTTATTGCCTGTTTGATGTCTCTAAACTACTGTTCTCTCCGTGACAATTCGCTCATGTGACCATATTCTATTGACCTAATCCCTAAATTTAACTTCTATGGAATAAACTAGAATAGAATATTTAATGTGTTACATTAATATTAAGAAATGTAAAGCCAAAGTAAGAAAATATTATAAGAACATAAAGTTAAAACGGGAAATTACTCACGTAAAAAATAAATTGTGGATGAAGACAACAAATGTTTCGATTTCGATTTTGAAAATGAAATATAAAGGAAGTTCACTCGACATTGTAATACTCATAAATGGTAAAATAATCTCGAGTCAAAAAGCAGTCACATGTCTACTTCTGCAGTAGTTAGTATTCCATAATGAGACAGTTTGCAAGGCCATCGCCGCTAATTAGAATACTGAGTGCTATTCTCACGATGTTCTTAATATTGAACACGACCAAAATTCAAAGACAAATTTCGTGGATAACTTTTAACTCAATAGTCGAAGCATTGGCCTCCCTGCTCTGCTTTCTGCGCTGTAAGTTGTGGGATCGTGTCCCACCCGAGTCAAACATTATTGTAATGAACATAGATGTTTGTTCTGAGTCTGAGTCTGAGTGTGAGTTCTGAGCCGGGGCGGGTCGCTAGCATGATACATTATAATGTATCATACTAGCGACCCGCCCCGGCTTCGCACGGGAGCAAAGCTGATACCAAAATATATTACAGAATGTCTTTGAATACTCGTTAGCAGCATTTATTTTTTACATTTTTGCTTATTTACTATGTTATTATACATTATAAACCTTCCTCCTGAATTACTCTATCTATTAAAAAAAACTGCATCAAAATCCGTTGTGTAGTTTTAAAGATACAAGCATACATACAGACGCGGGAAGCGGGAAGCAACTTTGCTTTATACTATGTAGTGATAGTGAAGTATGGATTTACAAAAAAAAAGTTTTTAAGTATTCTATCAATAAACATGTGTTTATTACTCCCTTTAGGGTCAACGTGACTATCCTAAAGAAAACTATCTAAAATTGTTTTATTTCTGTCGTCCTTTCATCAGACGCACCCATGTTATGGGTTGGTTTACGGGTTGATTGTTTTGTAATTTTATTAGGACCCGTAAACTACGAGATCAGGTAAATGGGGTCTAATGGATGTTCACAAATTCAGTTAGTGAGAGAGGTTGCAATCGGCAGTACAGACAGTAGAAAAAGTTATTCGTAAATATGTGGAGACTCACGTAAAGTTGGGTAACAAAGATTTATAAATTAGTAGAGATTCACGTTGAAATATTGTTGCTGAAGGCACCGTCAATTATTCGATTTATCTAAAGAAGCTTTATCAATGTGAGTGTCAATTAACTTACGAATGTTTTTAAAATGAAGCAGAGAAGAGTTCCCAAATCTTGAAACTGCTTGTTTATCGTATGTTCGTTTTGTATGTTTTAGTTAAGTATTCGAGTAGTTCTAGATATTCTAGTTAGATGGCTGTGTTAGCCGAGTGGAAGGTACTCCGAATTCTAATCCGAAGATTGTGTGTTCGAATACCGGCGGTAGGTACATCAATTGTTTTTTATTATTTGAAGATAGAATTTTCTACACACACTGGACAAAAAATAACTTATATAATATTTATTTGAAAACTTTTGTTTCTGACTGTACCTATCCCTATATGTCAGGCAGGAGCTGGGATGTATCAGAGTAAACAAATTGTGTTTAAATATCGGAGACTGAAGCCTTGTCTTTAAAAGGTATTTCTGAAAGCCAGCAGTGTATTTTACCCTGTTATTCTTCAAAGTTAACGATATTATACGATAAATTAATAAATAAATATTGGTGGACATTTTACACATCGACATGTAGCCTCAAACTAAACAAAACTTGTACTATATGGGAATTAGATAACTGATAGAATACTTATATACTTTTTTTTAATATATTTTAATGATACATACTAACACCCAGACACAGAACAAACATCTATGTTTATCACACAAATATTTGCTCTGGTGCTCTGATCGAACCCACTATCTACACATCTACAGCGCTGAAGGCAGAGTTACTACCAACTCAACTGTGAAGCCGTTTTAACATAATATACCTACAAATAGTATCACGGCTGTATTCCTCATGGAAGGTTCCCATTAGTGGCAAGTTCAAATGGCAAATTTGGCAAATTGGCCTGCCTTGGCACATTATTCACGAACAAAGCACCAAGAGGGTTATAAGTTTAGCAGTATGTTTTGAAATTCAACTATTCGTTCGTGATAAAAATATAGATGAGCATTTTCTCAGCGTGATAATTACCCCAATCTAAGCGCAACTTGTATTATCGAAACCAAATAACTGTTATAAAATAAGTAATCGTTTTGTTAATAAATGATCGATGTCCTATTGCCGCCGGACTAACGTGATACCAATCTATAGTTTCATTATAATCGTTTTCAATTTCGGTAATTATCGATGAATGAATATTGAAAATTAGATTATTATGCCTGCTGTTTGTATTTTCCATAAAAAGATTTGTGTATTTGTAATCTACGAGTCATTTTTGATATAGGTGATAGCTAGCTTTTGAACTTGGGGGTTAGCATGAACCACTGCCAAAATTCCTCCAAATGCCAAAATTGACGATTATACTACACAAAAAGAGTCAGTTTTGACATTTGGACGATAGGTTTTCGATACGATAGTGGTTCGTGCTCAGGCCACTTAGGTACCTATGTTGTTAGTTTATTTTACTACATTCCCAACTCGGTATGTAAAAAAAACATTCGCATGTGGTCAAATTTAAATCCGTAAAATTTGTGGAAAAGGTACGAGCTCAAATCCCGCGCCGGGACAAAGCTTGCTTGCTCTATAAATATTTGTTCGCGGCCTGAGTTTTGTGGTATTGGCTCGTATTTTTTGAACTGGGAATACAACTCCGCTGTCAGAACTATGCATGAGACTGCCAGATGTATATTTATTAATTAGACTTCTACCCACTGAAATCTATATTCACATTATAAATGCGAAAGTAACGTCTGTCTGTTTGTGACGTTATCACGGCCAAACCGCCGAAGAGCCGAAGATAGTGATGAAATTTCATATGGAGATAATAATAATAAATTATAAAAATTGGTGAACATTTTACACATCGCCATCTAGTCCCAAACTAAGCAAAGCTTGTACTATGGGAACTAGATAACTGATAGAATACTTATATACTTTTTTTTTGTAAATACATACATTATGATACATACTAACACCCAGACACAGAGCAAACATCTATGTTCATCACACAAATATTTGCTCTGGGTGGGGATCGAACCCACAACCTACAGCGCTGAAGGCAGAGTTACTACCAACTGAGCTGTGAGGCTGTCAAGATAGTTTAGTCTTGGGACGGACATAGGCTATTTTTTCCCAATTTTATTTATATAATTTCAATGTTATCTTCAAACATCGAATCGAATCTAACGCTGGCGAAGTCGCGAGTAAAAGCTAGAGTTCAATATATTATACCTAACCTATAATCAAAACACGGAATTCATATCAATCAAGGCTCAAAGCACAACTATTCACTAACAAACTAGTCAATTACTGTGTTGAGCCGTCAGTCTACAACAAAATAGTTGCTTGTTAACAAAATATTCAATTGGTGTTACGGATAAACTAATAAATTCGTTTTATGCAAATTTTTCGGTACATTTTCAGTCTCTAGAGAATAGGTAAGCACCACAAAATTAAAGTTATTGTACACAAAAAATTAACTGCAAAAATATCTACCATTTGGCAAATAGTCACGTACTGTACATACTAGGCACAAACTTTAAGACGAGTAATAAAAATGTTGTTGTTGAATGCAGAATCGTTATTCTCAAAAATCGTAAAACATACAGTTTTTTTATGACAAACATAACTTGAGTGAAATTTTTGACATTTTGTATGGGCTGAGTCTACCCGGATAAGACAGAAAAAGTGATAAAACTGCATTATGTTGAAAACCATCACATTTAAAAAGAAACTGTCTGTAATTTAATTAGCTAGTATGATTATCTAACGAATTATATAAAAATGAACTGTTTAGCTATTCATAGTTTTGATTAAAAACTAAACTAGTTTAAAAAATAAATCTATCGGGAAAAGTTTCACCAATCGTATTTCTGTCTGTAATTTATCTAGATTATATCCCTAAGTTATCTTTGTCATAAAAAATAAAACTGTATGTATTGCGGTTATTGAGAAAAAACGATTCTGCATTCATCAAAAATATTTATTACTCGTCTTAAGATATTTTCCTCGTGGAAAATATTTAGGAACATGACAAAACTACACAAAAGCCTTTTATACCTGCGACATACATTGAGCACAATCATGGATAACTCAAGTGGGGGTCGCCATAGATACAGGGAGGCGTAGCTAGGTGATGAAGATGAAGGGAGATGGTTCCTAAAATGTTTTTGCTTCCAAAGTATATAATGGGGCAAATGTTTCCATTGGAAGATGTTTGATAAAAGTTGTAATCAGCAAAAATAAAATATAACGAGTGATTTTGTTTGGTGTTTTTATGGATTTCATTAAAACTTTACAGTTACATTATATTTTTATAAGAACCTTTTCACATAAATAGGATTTGAACCTAGAATTGTTATAGAAACGTTTTATGAGGCCCAAACCATTGAGAGGAGATTAAGAAGGGGTCATAATTATTACAAGCTCAAAAGTAATATCGCTGTTTAAGTACGTATTGCGTTGTCACTTTCGCACCGTGAGTAATATTGTTTTGATATTACTTTTGGACCTTTTGGTATGTATTGCTGGCATAATATTTAGCGCACCTTTGTAGTACTAAGGGGAAGGTGTGGGGTTCGAATCCAACTAGTTACAACCTTTTGTATTTATATATTTGTGATTTTCTTTACGCATTATATAATAAGTAATAAGATAAAATAAAAATAAAAGATAAGATATAATAAGATAAGAGATAATAAGATGTTTTATGGTACTTGAAATTTTATAGTGTATTTTACGAAAATCTATGGTTAATACAATTCTTTGTTTATGGTCATCCGTCCATGATTAGTGACAGTTGTGATGCTTTAAACCTCTTGGCTTGATTGACCACAACTAAATATTTCCCGTTCTGTCTATTTAATTCATAAATAAATATCGCCTGTTACAAAACCTTTGCTCAAACTAAAAGATAGATAAATACTCTATGGTATTCTATGTTGTTTAAAAATCGTCGTTTTAATATATTTTTCCAATAAAAACCATTTATTTGAAAATTCAAATGTTATTAAAATGGCTACAACCACCGCTCTCACCCTAATATTGTAATGTAATAATATGAATGATGAAGGTACCTCGGTAGGCAACGACAATGTTAAAATTCATCTGAAGAATCTTCTTTTAAGGCTGAATTTCTTAGATTTACTTTCAGAGATCAGATTGGGTACTTCCCTACTTAATTAGCTAGGTAGGTTCTCGTGCCTTGGTATCATAATGGTTTTATTTTCAAAGATCACACCTACTTTATATTGGCTTTACCTAAAAATATACTTATAAACTGCCAATATTATAACTACATACTTAATACTTACGTTGCTATTAAGTATACCTTAGTAGGTAAGTATGATAAATTCCTTACAACTATTTTTTATTCCTACGAAACTACGAAAAAAAAGTGACACATGCCAATTTAATTCTTAGCTAACGGGGTGACTTGGGTTTACAATTTTTATAAAAAAAAATATAGGTAAGTGACTGGTTGGTACATACCTAGGTACTTCATTGTCACTAGTAAGTAAGTAGTTTAAATACTAAATTAATTAAAAATTTCACAAAATTGTAATAATCGTCTTTGAATTACAACGATTGACTCTAATAAGCATTCATGCAAAATCCTGAAAATTAGCTTTTGTAAAAAGTTTACCATTTTCAATTTATTGCTTACAGCGCCATCTCTATTTCAGCCGTGGTATCACATCGTCGCGTGGGCGGGGGTAGACTGAGCGGGAACACCTTAGTTCTGGAATACGGGAATGGTTCTAGGTGTCGCTACCAGGTGGAAATTTTGCACAGTGGCTGTTTAGAGGAGGCTGTCTAGGATGAACAGATGGCGCTAGTGAACAAAACAGAAAAAATACTTGCAACAAAAACTTTTCTAAAGTCTTGTAGACATAAAACGAAAGAAGCTGCCTTTTTATGTATTTAACGTACATAAACCAAAAAAAACTCGAGTAGCTAGGTATCTTTCTTTGATTAATAAAATAAAAACTTTTTTTTTTATTAAAAATGCTTGTTACACAGTAAAATCCTTTTTGGCTAGCCGCATCAGTTTCAAAATATAAAATGATTGCACCCACTGCCATATTAAAATAAGGCTCATCATGGAGTTATTCGAATACAGTCATCTTAACTCGTATTCCGCGAAGAGCAAAGAGGCTCACAGGATTAATTTAGAAGCGAGCCGTAAAACCTTACTTTCCAGCGCGAACAAACTTTACATACATTTACATAAAAAAACATAAATGTTATTACAAAAAAAAGCAATCTGAAATTCTTTAAACACACGGCCATAAATTACTCCAGGCACGCTCCACAATTCCCCTGCTGTAAGTCCCCTGCCATAATTCCCCTGGCAATTTGCTCAGGTGTCGGGGTGTTGGACAGTATCACGGTGCGCGACACTAGCCCGGAGCGGTCTGGGTAAGTAAGGCCTAGCTCAGACCGCAAGCTAATGCTGCATTAAAAATCGCACATAAACAGTTTTAGGTCAATGATAATCAATTTAATTTAGACGGAATATAGTAACCTTTTTACGCGTATAGTTTTTAAAATACAGCAAATTAGAAGTAAGACTCTGTAAGCAACATTTTTCAAGATTGTATAATGCGTCAGTGAAATATCCGTTTCTTAAGTTTTTCATCCAGCGTTTATTGCTTTAAATTGATTCAGGCGTGACTGCGGAAATTCATTTCAAGAAACAAAACGGACATTATCATTTATCAAATATACCTAATAGAATATAATAAGAAAATATCTTCGTCCGTTTAATATGTTTTATATCTAAAAAGTACACCGAATAGATATTTTTTTACAGCAATAGCAAACACCTGTCCGTTCCATGCAACTTATTTTGCTTTCCAAAAGCACTCCAGTCTGGCTTTACAGTTGTGTGTCCGGCACTTTTTCGCGACATTTGTTTATTTTCCACGCTATCGAGTTCCAAATTGTTGTATCGGCTTGGATGTAAATAAACGTAGTTTAAGTGGAAACATAGAGCGGATTGTTAATTTTTAAGCGAGTCTTAAATTAAGACTACTAAATATTTTAAACAGGGTGTATTAAGACTCTTAATACACCCTGTTTAGGTACATTCATTTTTAACGTAATGCAACATGTAACATTTCGTTTAAATTAAACCTACAAGTCAGTTATCAAAAGGTTCATGCGAGATCCCGACTCAGGGATGGCATTGTCATCGTAGCTCGTTCTTATTTACTAAGCATACATGAATAGTTACCTAATACTTACGTTTTACGGTTATAGGTAATAGATTTCTAAATGATAACAAAGTTAATAGGATCTACAGCCCTATTGAGATAAATGAAACGTATGTGATTACGATTCATTTGCGGTTTGATAGGTTCCGAGTCGCTGGAACTAAAGTTGTAGGTACATTTATCATTAAATTAAAAACACGCAAAGCGCCTACCACATCGAGGTTATATTTCACTCATTGATTTTGGCCAGAACATAAATTATTAATAATTGAATATATCATGCGTCATATTAAATTAGGTACATTATTTGAATAAATAAATCCCTTTCAAAAGTTTATTCACTTTTGCATGTGTAATTAAAAGCTTTCTAGAAAAGGGGCTACAATAGGTTCGTAGAAGCATTCCTTCAAGTCATGATCAAAGCAAGGCGACCGATGTCTGGAAGAGATTAGAATTAAACTGATTTTAATGTTAGGACCAAATGCTATCGTCTTGGAAAAACCATACCTATTTATATAAATGGTCATTAGTATAGGCATAGATTTTCCATATTATGCAATATTAAATGATGAAAAACTAAACTACCTGCTGCACATTGTATATAACACATTATTTGTAAATAATATTGTTGATGAAAATAAATGTTCTAAAGATATATACTATATAATATCATAAATACTATACCATTTATAAGTCTCCTACGTCAAATATTATGAACCTCCCTCTTCGTATAGAAATTTATGTTCTCCATCGCGTTCAAGATTTCGCCATCGTGTTAGCGATTTGTCTTCTACAGCCTAAAATAGTTCTTACATAAAAAAGGTTGTTGATTTTTAAACTCTTTTTTATCAAGAAATATTTATACCATAGTTTTTTAAACACAACCAAAAACTATTGCAGCCCAGGTGGCTTCGACAAGGATTAATGTCACACAAACACGCTGAGAATTTTAGCCGGCCGGACAGCCGCGAAAAACTGCACGATATACAATAGGGTGGGTTTTCAAAGATAGCGACTAAAACTACAACTATAGGTAGGTATAAATACACTTCTTATGAAAGATATAAATTCAATTTAATGCAAATTTATTGACATAACTTGTATTAAGATTTGGAATTTTGCCACAACTTCGATATTAGCACTTCGAGTTCATTAGGGGTTCATTGATGGGGTATTTTTGAAGCCCGGTGTTTGTATTCAAATGCAGTTTTTGGGCAGAATTTAGTATCCAATTATAAACTTTATCAGATATGCAATTTTAAAATGTTCGGACTGTCAACTGATGAATAGTGACTGAATCCTATCAATATAAATCGTTTTTTGTATTCTATACGCTTTGATTTGTAACCAGAGCGTGAAAAATTTTAAAGTTTTTTTACTATTTTGTTTTTATTTTTCATTTGCCTAAAATAAATGTCTTCTGTTCTAATAAAATATATTGATTTTACAATTGTTTCGCACTATTGAATAAAATGACATCATAGTTGAGGTACATTGTATGCCCCCACACGTGCATTCGTGTATCAAAAAGGGGCATTTAAGATAACGTAGCATGAATAAAATGTTTAAATATTAAGTATCTAAATTTATCATTAATAACTAAATGATGTACTACTAAAATTTAAGAACAAAAATGTAAAACTTCAAAATTACAATGCAAAAAATTGTTCATTCATTGAAATCGTAAAATCTCTAGTTTACCAATGACTAAGGACTAAGCTTTGGGAAGACAGTCTTAAATTTTTTTTTGGTTCTTGAACTTAACAAATGAGATAACGTAACTTACGTTTTATTATTATTACAGAGTACCAACTTCAAAACAGAAGGCTATTGAATATTGACCTTGTTTTCATCGTCTCAAGATTTTCCCAACATCGTGCACAAACTATACGGCTATTTGCACCTACCATGCAAAGTCTCGCGTCTCGGTCGCTATGGATCATACCGCTCACGCCACCCATGCCTCCGATATTAGCATAAGGTTTTCGGGGACACTTTATGGTTGTCTGTCAGGATAGGCCATTGAATTTTATCATGCATTAAATTGTTTATGACTTTGGTCAGTTTTTGGGCTCTTTTATGTGAGGGGTGCTTTGTAATTCAGTTTTGAGGGTGTGCTGGGGTGTTTTATAGCGAAATGTTATTAGTTATTGATCTGATAGGCACCAGCTTATTGGACGTGGTAGGGATCAGACATTTAACGGTTGCGGAGAACAGGCGTAGCTACACCTAACTTCTAAAACGTTTTAAAGTGATCCTTGTGATGCTAAAATTATGAATACAAATAAAGGTAAATCTAAATAGCTTCATTTCAAATTGAATTGAATCTATGCATATAAAACATTAATCAACCTGTCCCAGAGTTTGCTTGTATTGGTCTTTAAAGGTGTGAGGTTGAACAAAGGGCGAAGCTAATGAATGAAGCGATGCCATTATGATCCTATTATTAATAAGTCATTGTTCAAGGAGAGTTGAAAAGTTCAAGTTATTTTCACACGGCACGTGTTTATAATAACTTGATATTTTCAACCCACGAAAAAAGGAGGTTCTCAATTCGATGGGTAGGTAATATTTATGTATTATTTTTTTTATATTTTTATGTCCTGAGTTGGTCCCATTTCAATTGTATTTATAGTATTAATAGTCCCTTCACAAAAGTTAATGAAACGAATATAGTCCATTGACTTTTCGATAAGTCGAAACATTTTCTTTGGTGTTTTTTTAGTGTTGGTCGAGTGGGAGGTACCTCGACTTTCAATCTGCAGGTCGTGGGTTCAAATCCTGGCGTGCATCAATGGATTTGTCTGTTAGAAAAAAATATATGCGCATATAAAACACGTGCTCAAAACGGTGAAGGAAAACATCGTGAGGAAACCAGTTAGTATTCTAATAAGCGGCGATAGGCTTGCAACTGCAAAATGTGGGTATGCGCCAAATATAATGTTTGGTCGTGCCCCACTAGACATATATTCAAAGGATCTAAGCGTCTGGAGATCTGAGAGGATGTCTATTGTCTACCGTACTTGGGGATTACAGTCGTGATCCTAATTATTTTTTTTAGTTTAAACATTCGTGGTGTGAGTGAGAATTGGCTATAGATAATATAATATGCGTGTCCATACTGTCTACAGACGAAAGAGTTTTCTTTTTGAGGTACGAAACATCAAAAATTACCTTGGCCCAATATAATTCACGGTAACATTTTCGTAATTGATATTTCATAATCGGCATTTCCATAACAAGTTCTATTGAAGGCGTAATATTCGCACGCAATATGGGACGCCATTGTACCCTCATGTGGGGCGTAATTGTACCCCTTTATAGGGAGCTATTGTACCCCGAATTCGGGCTGAATGAACGCTGCTGAAGTCGTTCTCTGAGGCAGTGAACCAATTTCATTGGTAACCTTGGCTCGTAACGATCGTTCTTTTTTTTATGCTTAGGAAATATTATTCTGAAGCGACTTCGCTTTACTAAAAGGTGCTTCCTAACGAGATTTTGATCAAAACTTAGTCGTATTTGAGCCGTGTTGGTCTTGTAGGTATCTCGACTTTCAATTTAATGCTTGTAAATTCAAATGTAACTTTATTTTGTTTAACTATTGTTCAGTTCTAAATCAAGTTTACCGTAATATGCCAATAAAACTTAAAAAAACACGACTGTACATCCCCTCCTTTGATCATTGTAATTTTTTTTATGTCGATCTAGTGTACTTATATATTTTTCTATTCGATAAATGTTTTGAGCCTTTCAATACGTGCTTAAAACGGTGTACCGTGATAAGTTGCTAGCCCTTTGCCGCTTATAAATATTCTAACTGGTTTCAACACGATATTAAATAATGTTTATACGATTTGACTAACTCAAAAAGAAGCATGAAACAAAGTTAAAATTTAAAAAAATCACGGTCAAAAGAGTGACCTGCTAAATTCCCAAACTGTAAAGTGGGTTCGTTGATTGAATAAAGAGAATTGCCCAGTCAGCTTTTTGCCCACTTCCAACACGGGAACAAAAGGGGCATGGGAACAGACAAATGTTTGCACCCGTCTGTCTGGCATTTTCTCAAAGCCTGGCATTTTGTTTTAAAGGTGACGGGTTAGTTTCAAATGTCACTGGTGGTGCAAGACTAATAGGGTTCAATTTAAAAGTAAAGTTGTTTTTTCCAAAATTTTACATTATAAAGTTGTACATTGAACAAAGGAGAAAAATCAAGACAGGAATTTGCTCAAACTTCAAACAAAAATTGGACTGAACTCATTTCATTTAAATGAACAGACTTTTTTAAGAGAACATGAAAATAAAACTACCAACTTTGATTATGACCAAAAACTACGGAATCCTTTATTGAATACGAGTATAAAGTAAATTAAGGAAATCATAAATTTTGTATGTAAGTTTATGCGAATGAAGTCTGCAAGTAATGACCATATCTTATAAGCAAATTAAAACTATAATTACAGTCTGCCAATTATATCTCGGTGCCAATTTTGTGAAAATTCCAAAGCTTATAATTTGCTGTATAAAAACATGCATAAGTTTGTTCGGAATGAAACTGGTTTACGATTGTTTTATACTTCAATTTAGATTCAGATAGAGTTTATAGTGAATGAAATACGATGCGTAAAGTATATTGCTTTCCTTTTTAGGGTTCCGCACCCAAAGAGTAAAAAACGGGACCCTATTCTAAGACTTTGCTGTCCGTCTGTCCGTCTATCTGTCACAGGGCTGTATCTTATGAACCGTAATAGCTAGACAGTTTAAATTTTCACAGATTACGTATTTCCGTTGCCGCTATAACAACAAATACATATAAAAACAGAATTAATTCGATGCAACAAACGTGGTTTTTGCCGTTTTTTACAGATGGTAAACAAATGGTACGGAACCCTTCGTGCGCGAGTCCGACTCGCACTTGACCGATTTTTTGTATGTCTTGTTTTTATATGTCTTTGGTACCTGTTTAAAAAAGTTTCCCTTATAATGTAATATTGCTTCTTTGCTTCCTCCAAAAACCGCACGAGAGTTCACATTACTTGAAAAATTAAGGGTAAAAATTTTAAATAATTTTTATTAAACGATAAAATAAGTTAGTATACACCTTTCCTAACGTATTTTATTATACTTTATGTTCGCCATAAAAAGTTTAAATGAAAAATCTTAATTTAAAGAGTACCACCGATGTAATCCCACAAAAAGCTCGCTCGAGCCAAAAAACGTAGCAAGATCCGTCCATTATAAAAGAGGAGAGTTCAAAGACGTCAACTTCATTACATTAAAGGAGGCGGTATTGTTGTCGTAGCAATCCAATTTCTCCCTCTAAATAACTGTATTTTGTGAATAACTAGCGGAAAAAAATTAAAAAGAAAAAATATACGGTGTACAAAACGCCAAAGGAAGGTGGAGAGGCAAAAGTGCTTTTATGGAACAACTTTGGCAGACGGTGTCGTAGCGAAGGCATTTACTAGGTAGGTATAGTTGGTGTTAGTGTTGTATCGAGTTTTTTAGCTGTGCATTTTTCCGGCATCATTTTTGGGAGTACTACCGATATATTTGTGATTTTTTAGAGTTTGCACTACGATAAGAATGTGTATTTTCTAAGTTTTGTAAAAAAAAATAAAGCCCGTTTTATTTAATCATATAAAAAACTTCTCAAGGAACTTTTATTATTCACTCGTAACTGACTGTTCCGTGTAAAAATCTAATTAACGTTTTTGCTTGGTAAAACAAAATAGAAACTGAGGAAGATCAACGCTGAAAAATCTCTTGTTGAGACTTCAACCGTCCACAATATTTTCAGGCGGCAGACGCCACAAAAAACATCAGACCTCAAATTACTCCCGCCGCCGTTAAAACAACCGCGCAAAAGAAACGGTGAAAAAACCGGCAGGACGCAAATGTCCGCGACTTTCAGCGATCTCCGTAGATAGACCGGATTTATGTGTGAAGCAGATTACATGTGCATGTCTACTATTTTTGAAACAAACTTTCGGACAATGTTCCGTCCGCGTTCGGGGTTTGTTGGTTAATAGAAGACAAGGTACATATTTTTTGATTGTAAACATCTAAATACTCTACAACCAAAGCCCTGATCCGAGATACTACGAGTACCTTCCAGATAGAAAAAGATATTTGATGAGCATACAAACACGGATGAGAGTGAACCCACACTTCTTGTAGCTCAGTAGGGCACTACTTCACAACGTCGTCATCAATATTCAGGTTTGACAAAAATATGTTCTGGAAGATTGGTTCAGTAATATCCACATTTCAATTACAGCATTTGTCAGAACACAATCGTGTCTTGGCAACCTTGCTATATACTTAGCCCAAAAATATGCGCCGGGTGGAGTTTCAAACTAGTAAATGAAGCCGTACATAAAAGCGTCCTCGCGATCTCCGTAGATATGCAAAACACAGTCCTTTGTAACATGATCTTATTGTGTTCGAGAATCTGCGCCCGCTGAATACGAAACGACTTATGTCGATTTAGAAATTTATTAGAATGCAATGTGAAGCGAGAAATACGTGAGTTTCGAACGAGTTATTGTTGCATTTCGGCTTTGCATTCTTAAGTGCAAATGACACGGTTATAGCATCTGCGCTGTCTGTGATTTGGTTTCCAAGTGGCTTAGGCTAGTCTTCACCATCATAATAATCGACTGTTTCAACGCTATTTAGTTTGACTGGTTGATTGGTGATAGATTTGGTAGATTTCGACCCTTCACTCCCTTAACCCTATACTTGGCAGGAATTTTTATTTTTGAAATGTTGTTTTTTTTTGTTTAATTTGTGATCTAGGGTCATTAATAGAGGGGATAGTATGAAAAAAAAAAAAATTTTATTAATACTTTTAGATTTATTGAATGTACCATATTTGGCACATTGCCAGATGTGTCATAATCAACTTTACTAAATCAACGTACCATATGTGTCACACTGCCAGGCTTATATACATTTGTGTTTAACACTTTATATAACAAAAATATTACATTCTTACATTAAAAAGTAACAAAAACATGCTAAAAATAATTTGCGATTACGTTATATTCATTTTCAATTTATAATCTGTAGATAATATATATATATAAGTATATAAAACTCTTTAGTATTCCCCTAATCCTTTCTTAGTTTGCACTTTTGTGCAATGTATGCACCCCCCTCACCCACGTCCCTCTGCTAAATTTGAAAGTTGGGTGATGAGAAATTTAATCAAGCGTTTTAGAGAAGATAGGCGAGTATTATCAACAGCCCCGAAATGATGTATATGCCCCAAAACGATCTGCTAGATCAGAAAATGATTGTCAAAAATATTTTTCATCGCCTTCTGAAACTTCGGAAGAAGTGCTAGTTATTTATGTGCTGTAAAGATTTGTTTTTGTACATATAGAGAGATGATATCATCTAAGTAGAACAGCTTGAAGTATTGAATGACACTCTTTCCTGCAAGTCAAACCCCAAAGAAGACATGATCTTTGACTTCAGCAGAACTAGTGAACTTTTTACAACGCCAATAAGGTGTTAGTCTTTAAGACCTTCCTTCGTGCCTAATACACTAGGTCTTATTGATTAAGTAGCTGCTTAGGGTCAAGGCTGCATACCTACAATAGGGAAGGTACTTGTTCAGAATCAACGGGCAGTGACCAGTGATCGACAGCGATGACAGTTGATATTGTAGCAGAAATGTTGATGTAACAACTTGATTCATCTCATTATCAACATTTCATAAAAAGTTTAGGTTTTCCAGTGAAAATGGCAATGGGAAGGTGTGAAGGCGGTGAACTGCTATCACAGCATTGCTATTGTTCATCATCTGATGATTAAATTTCGTCTAAATCTGACTTGCCCCTGACTTTAAGATAAGACCCACAAGTTGAGGAGGTCGATGTTGCTGCTGCTGATATAGTTGCGGCACCTGTGGCGCTAAAATGTAATTTTACCAAGTACTTCGCATCAAACTGACACCTTACGTACATTCTCATCTCTATAATTTCTTGACAATTAAAGCTCAAGCTTGAAAATTTTATGACAATTGGTGAATTTCGATTTATTGGAGCAACGATTAGAATGCTATCGTCGAAAAAACATTCATACTCGCATAAAAGGGCCGACGACACCTCCGAGTTGTTAAAGAGATCTCGCTTCGCTCGATCAAAAATCATAAATGTATGTAATTTTGAAAAAATATAATTTATACGAGTATGGCAATGTCACATATCAGGCACATAGTAAAGATAAACTTGAATGGCGCTCATCTGGAAATGTGACTTATTTGGTACATCATGAAAAACCAGTTGATTGCATGCCATTGTAATTCATTTAGGAACATGAAAATATTAATTTCGGGTGTAAAAAAATGTTAACTATTACATATCAACCGTTTTTGACAGAAATACTAAAAAATACTAGTAATATTTAATTTTTTTGAACTGCGGTGAGAAGACTCCTTTCACTGGTCAGCTATCATTCGCTCTACTTCAAATTGAGAGTTGCAAATCATCAAAAAGTATTTTTTAGTAGAATTGGGACAATATTTTCTAAATTATGTAATAATTAAAATAGATTAAAAATATTTTTTCACGCGTTGGGAATTTTTGAAAGTTGAACGTACCAAATTAGGCACTCTGCCAAGTATAGGGTTAACATACTAGTCGTAACATGCACAGATGTGGTCAAACACCCGTACAAATACGAAATCATAAATCAGAGGATAACAAACCACTAACTAGAAGGAAGGATCTCAAAGTACCATTTACTCCAAAATGAAATATTACAAAACACTGTTGTAATACCATGTGGTCAAACTTTAATGCTCTACTGGTCGAGCTGAAATGTTTAGATAACCCTAATAATTATCTCTAAGGAAGATTTTATTGAATTGTAGTGTTTGTAGTAATTGACACAAATTATTATATATTCTTATATTATACAGAGGAAATATTTGTAATTTTGTATGTTTGCAACGAATAAACTCAAAAACTACTGGACCGATTTCAATAATTATTTCACAATTAGTATGCTACATTACCTCTGAGTAACATAGGTTATATTTATTACTAGAAATAGGAATCACTACTAAAACTTCAATGATGTAACCCAAGGTGTATAAAAATTGCCATCATATTTATATGATATATATTTTTGAAGATGAATTTTACTTTGTGATTGTTACGCTGTAAGTGACATGTATCCTTGCCTATATAACAAAACTGTAACTCGTAGATTTTAAATACTAAAATCGCGCAGTACGGTGCATTACCCGTCCACCAATTCGAGGCAAGCATCGTATTCCTGTTAGTTCTCCGGCAACCATACCCTTCAAACCAGATCATAGCATTGCTGCTTGATTTGTTTAGCCCGGAGTAAATGATTCTTTCGTGTTCCTCGTACAAAACATTGGCTTCCTGATATATCTCACAATCATCCAGTAAAGGTACTCGTACAATGCCTTTATAGAGGTAGGAATGAATTTGTTTTCTTTATGGTCCATAAAATTGATGGGTCGGAAGTTGTTTGCGAATATATTTGTTTGTATCTATTTTATGTACGGAATTTGCTTCAGCAGAGGTGGTGACAGGCTTAAGGATAAAAGTATTTGTTTTCATTGTGTCATCTGTTTCCAGAAAAGTAGTACGTAATTTGTACAGTTTTTTGGTATACTCATCATCTTGTATCATAAGTGCATTTCTCATAATAAGTCCTTTAATTCACATCAGAGGAAACCTTTGTGACTGCAAACCTCGATGCACCCTCTTAGGGGTTGAATTTTAGGAATTCCCTTCGTAGTGCACCTTTAAACACCTAAAAGAATACACCCTCCAAATTTCAAGTTTCCTTTAAGTACGTTGATAAATAAGTCGGCCAGTCAGTCGCAAGAGTTTTATTTATATTTAGATAATGCTCAAAACAAAAGTTTTATTTCGTTTTTTTATTTTCCCCCCCTAATTTTCTCTCCATATACTGTTTTGATTGAACAGTGAATCATACAGTTGAAGGTGATGATGAGTACATCTTAGAAGTCGTATAATAAAATATTACAACGAATAATCTACAGAGCATAAATAGTTAAATAGTTATATTTGAAGCCCGGTCATAAAATAGATTGCTTCTAGTATATCGGTGCCAAACTTTATTGAAATTGATTAAGATCGCAATAAAATAAACATAAACAACGGAGCGATGCTTTATGAGTAGTTTGAACTTCTGTTTCTAAAAGCTTCTTTATATTAAAAAAGGCGAGAACTCAAAAGCTAAAAATACTGATCTGGTTTCCAAACATGAAGAATATAATCTGTTATTTTGATGTACATTATATCATTGATTCTCACTGATAATTTGGCCAGCAGCGGTGCTATTCCGTAAGCAAATAAAGTTCGCAACTTTATGAATGATTTTATTAATAGACATTTTAGAAGTAGCATCCTCTAAAAAAGACTCAAACATTTCTCGTAATGTTCAAAACATGGGTTTAAAAAATATTGATAAAATAGTTTTAGTAACAATTTTTTTACACACTTGGTTTCTTTTACCAAATTAATCAGAAACTATTATGAATCTGTCAAAGTTAAAGTACATATTATTGGTAGTCATAGTATTGGACTTAAATCTTAAAGTGTCAAACGGTGTCAGGGTTTATTTTAGTCGTGCTTGTGTATAAGAAGTTTCAATACTAGGGCAGAGTCTAGCCGGATGAGACGGAGAGCGCATTATATTTAAAACATGAAACCAAAAAGAATTAGGTTAATCATTTGAATATAGTGTTTTTTGTAAATTGTCTCATAAATTATATCAAAATTAACTAGTGGATCTTAAGAGCCAACTTTGAAAATAAATCTATGGAGAATTAAGTTCCAATGTTTATCTTTTAGTGTTTTTATCTTTTAGTTATCTTTGCCATGAAATTGAAGCTGTTTCATAAATATTAAGAAAACCCAATAAAAAATTAAAAAACCCGTCAAAAAACAAACCACTCTAGTAAAACGTAAAAAAAGAACTCATAAAGCCTTATCTCGATTGGTTAACACTTAAATGAATAATTAAACGAATAATTAAATGAATAATTAAAGCAAAGACCGGCGCGGCCGTATTAGTTTATAACCGCAGAGGTTACAGACTACTTCCGACCTTGAGACTGACCTAACTGACCTTGTATTTTTGTTGACCTTGAGACCTTTGACCCTAATACACAAGGTGTTTTAGCTGAGACTGATCCACGGTCAAAAATGGCTAAAATTAAGCATGGATTTACGTCTTACATTCTCGATTCAAAATAAGTTGGTAACTAACATCTGTTGGTAAATATACAGTTTGATTTGAACACTGTTTGACCTACGATATAATATGTGTCGTAATGTGAACATAGACATCTATATTTTTGAAGACCAAGTGAGGGTAGTTTATTTAACTGCCTCCGCTTTTCGGTAGTAGCTACGAGCACTACCGTTTTCCCGCGACCGTGGTTATATTAATAACAATAATAAATAAATATTGGTAGACTTTTTACACATCGCCATTTAGTACTAAACTAAGCAATGTTTGTGCTAAGGAAACCATACTACTGATATAATACTTATTATTTATTTTTGTACATTTAAGATACATTATAATACTCAGATATTGAACAAACATTTATTTTCATCACACATATGTTTGTTCCGGATGGGATTTGAACCCACAACCTACAGCGCAGAGAGCTGTGAGGAAGGAATACGTGATAAATACCTGTGTGAAAATCAATAGTTTACACTAGGTACTAGGATTTAGCTACCATCCGTAGCAAACAAAGATTATATTTTGAATATAAAAATCGAGCTATATAAGTAACAGACTCCATCTAAAAACGTCGATCGATTTCACCCAGCTCTTAAAAAGCATTAATCCGCTAAGTGGCTGTTAAAACGCCGAGAATTAAATTATCAGCTAAGGTTTAACTTAGTCCAGTGTCAGATAGGTTTTCAGAACCAATTACCTGCATCGATAGTTTCACTTTAAATTAGCTTTCATTGTAAAGTATATCATGTGGCGATAAATTTAGATTTCAATATCGCTTGAGCAACTACAAAAAGAATATGTCGGGGAAGTTATCAAACTATTTTGTTTTTCATAAAGCTGTTGAAATGCTTTCATCTTCAGGTTCTTGACCGGTAAATAAAAACCTAAATATATTGTGTTCTGTCTAGTAATACATTTTACAATCAAAACGATTAATATGAAACACGTATTTTTATTTGTTTACTTATATAATTAGTTTTCATATAAGACATGAAAAAAATAGCACTTAAAAAACCACCAAGGTTTGTAAAGTAGGTGATATTTATGAGTCTATAAAACTTATATTATAGTATTCGTAGTTCAAACAATAATATTTTTAAAGTGTCTCTATGCACCCAAGTTAAAACTGAAACTAGGCATATGTGCATTTTTAGTATACTTACTTAATTATTTATTTACTTAAGTAATATATGTGTTTACTTTCTTTCTTCTGATGTAAGTAACATTGAAGGATATTAGTGAAAACTCCATATAGCAGTACTATTATGCAATCTGTGCCTGCACCTTGATTGGACAATTAGTCGTGTGCTAATCCCAGGCGATCGATATTAACTAAATTATATCATCAGGTGGAGTTGGGGCTTAATCGCCTGTCCCGTGAAGAAATATTCGCCTGGACTTGAACACTTTTAAGAATGGCCAGCTTAGCTTGGTAAATTGAAGAGTTTAAAATGTGTTGGTGGACAACGAAGGAACTTTTAATGGTTATGTTTAAGTTTCAGTTTTTTAGCGACAAACAAATATTGAAAAGAAAAAAATATGAATGACATCGGCATATTGACTATGAAAGTTTTTGCAAGGTATACCATGCAACTTGTCACGTACGTATGAAATGCTAAGATGCAAAATGTAGGCATGTTCCAAATGTAATATTTTGACGTGCCTCCGACTACCTCATTCAGACATCTTCGATGATGGACGATTGAAGATCTGAGAGCCTTCCGTGCTTGGGGGATTACTATAGTCGTGATACTATTTAATTTGTTCGTTTATGATGACTGCTTTTAGCCTAAAAATTACCCGTAAGACTCAACCCGAAATTATTGCTAATTAAATAACCACATTTCAGTTTTGATATTATGACCTCAAATATGGATTCCCGTTGTCATTGATATCTAAAACAAATAGCTAAAACAGAAACAAAAAATTTAAAACCATGCATTTTTACACGACGCGGGGATCAAACCTGCACCTCATGCGTCTCAGCTGGTCACTCGCCCACTATGTCACCGAGGTCGACGACGCACTAGCATTTCAGATCGTTACTATAGTTAGGGTAAGAATCTGCATTGCGTCTGAAAGCAAGTCCTCGACAAGGTCACGTTCAAAGCGTAGGTACAGTCACGTACATAATTACAATCATACTTATATTAGTCTACTACTAGGTACATGTAGCAGAAGCTTACTTGTGAAAACTACGTGTCAAAAGTGTGGCTCAGTCGGATAAAAGTTAAAGTCAAAGTTAATTCGTATTTAAATCAATAAAATCACAAAGATCACTTGGAAACATCTTAGAGCTAGGTAAACGTAAGGTAAATGCCTATTCCTTCGCATCCAAGCTTAGAAAAATCAGTCAACAAACACGGCTTGGTGTCTATAATTTTTATTATTGATTATTTCGATGAGGATCACTCTAAACACAATATGCCTCCTAAGAGTACACCAATGTTCTTAATACTACTCGTATCTATGACTTTGCTTTTCTGCCAAATGATCTTACCAACTAACTAAGCACAAACAAAAATAACAATATAGGCAACTTAGGTAGCGCGGTCCAGGTGCCCACCTGGGTCAGACGCAATATAATGTCAGTCCACCTATGTCTGCATTTTTGAGCGCGACTGTAAAATCCTGTGATAAGTAAGTCTACCCGACGCACAATTGTGTTTTCTCAGGTACCTACTCACAAGTTTTGGATTTGTTACAGCTAAGGGTTTAAAAGGTTAGATTATTATCATGTAGGTTAAATACCATGCTCAGAATTAAAACTTAACTAAAACACATTTTATAGTATTAACATACATTTTCATTATCCAAATAATATTACAAATGCGAAAGTTTGTGAGTTTGTATGTATGTTTGTACCTCAATCAGGCCTAAACGACAGATTAAGATGAATGCTGTAGATGTAGATATAATGCCCGAATAAAACATAGACATACTTTGAAATACGAAAAAAAATCATCTAGATGATAAAAATTATTTTGGTATTGATGTCGCAGGTGTGCAAACAAACAGACAACAGCGTTGACAATAATCGTCATAGCAATGTGCGTTACTCAATGCGATTATTATTTGGACAGGACAACGTCTGTCGCGGGTCTACTAGTTAATAATACAACTATATTCACGAAACTTTTCTAATATTTAAAACGGTGTATTCCCATGACCCCGATTGTTGTAATACTCGAAAGGTCGAAATAAATAAAGATAAAAACGTAAATAAAATAGGATTTTTATAAAATAAGCGATAATGGATATGCCTAAAATTATTCAGCACGAGATAAAAACATAATCACTAAGTAATTATTAATAAAGTAGACGAAGTCGAGTAACTTCGGCACGTGAACATCAAATCAAATAACGCCTGACATTCAAAAGTGCTAAGAAAGTTACTCAATCAAACAATACATTCCTAATGCACTGCCCATAAAAACTCAAAAGCCCATTTGAAAGCCAAAATCAAAGCATACGAAATACCACCCCACAAGCAATATATTTAAAAACCCCGCGCTTAAAAATCCCCACATGTACCTAAATGCTATACGACATAACAAAAGTCATGAAGTCCTCTTTGGAACCTTTTTATTCGTTCGGAAATAGGGAAAAAGTGTTCGTAAAGCCATTCGGACGGCGTTCGCAACGGTTCCAGATATACTTTGACTCTATACTTTGTGCAAACGAGCGTTTGATAGGGGCGTACAGATGTTTAGCGGCTGGATGTGCCTAGGATGGGAGATTTATTTTATGGAACGGAAGCTGATCGGGGATTTAGACTGTGTTACTTCGAATTTTGAAAATGCTGTTTGGATTTGGATTTGAATCCCATTTGGGAGCGAAAAAGACATAAACAAATTAAACGAATTTACAATTTTGTATCTTTTAACCACGTTTTGGGATAATATTATACAGCTATTTTAAAATAAATATAAATTATTTAATCAAATAATTTGTCTCTATTTTTGGAGAAGTTTTAATTAAACATTTAGTGAAAATAGGATCACGAAAGTAATTTCCAAATACGGTAGACATACTCTCAGATCTTTAGGCGCTCAGATCGTTACGTCCAATCATTACCTACATTTGGCAGATACCCACACTTTACAGTCGTACTATACGTGCTAGGTTGCAAGCCCATCGCCTATTTATATCTTGCACTACCTTGATATACCTTGCAAATAAAAATAGGAGCAAATAAAGAATAATATTGTACATAATTCAGGCAATGTGGTAAAAAAATAAGTAATGTATGTACTGGATAAGCGAAAAAATGACTGGACCAATTTTAAAAATTCTTTCACTTAAAACCACATTATCAACGTTTAACAACAACATAATTAAGCCATATTTAAATAAAGAATTTAGAGTTTTCCACAAAAATCGCAACAATGTAAGCAAAGGTAAAAAAAAAATCGCCTATAACCATGCGAAACCGGGGTGGACTGCTAGTAATGAATAAAAAACACATGATTTTGTCGAGCAAAATGCCAGTGATGACGTAAATGGGAAATGGGTTTATGCAAATATTCTTTTTACAGCTACAAATCGCTTCCACTCGATCTCCATCAATGTAAATATCAGTACACACAGCTCGGTATCGCTAGAGGGATTACAGCCTCAGGATTACATCTTTTATGATAAAATGTCGGCATTACGAGCGAGACGGTAATAACTTTCCTCTATTAATTAATCCGGTTTGCGAGCCTTTGTTATTGAATCAGATGTGGGTTGTTTTGAAGGTTTTTGTAACTGTATTTGTTTATTCGCGTACCGTCAACTTTGTAGTGACTGGAATGTTTATGAAGGACTTTTAAGGACGTCCTTCAGAAATAGTAGAATTTTTCTTTACCTTAAAATTTATTTACAACTCCCATGTATGGAATGCTCATAACTGAAAAATGAGGGCATGCATCAACTTTTTTTACAATTTTATAATCCAAGCTATCATATCTAGAGACAAGTTGATGTACCAACCTTCTCGTACATATGGGATAAACGAATTTGTAAAGTATCACTGTCTTGGGCATGTGCTAAATGTAATGTTTGAACGTGTTTCTGACTACTCTCATTAGACATCAAGGATCTCAGCCCTGAAGATCTAAGTGGCTGCCTCTGCCTACCGTACTTGAGGACTACAGTCGTGATCCTATTTTATTTCTAATTTCTTGGTAATGAGAACGAATATTTTAGCCCATATTAAATTTATCGGGAAACGCTTCAGAAAACTTAAGCCATCTGAAATTCATACTTGAATGCCGAAGTGGCAGACACAAAAGCTAGCCTACCCCACACAATACCTATCCCAAGAATGTGCAAAATCTGCCGTTAAATTGACGGCTCGTCGCGGCAAGTCTATTCTGCTATGCAGTTTCAATGTCGCTGAATTGAAAATCTTAAATCTGCCGTCATTTTTAAAGGCAGCTAAGATATCGGTAAACCGATACGTTATTGTTAACGATATTTTCTGAAAGGTTTTCATAGTTTTAAGTGCTTTGATAGTTTGAGAACAGTGCAGTAAGATATTTTATTTTAGCTATTATGACGGTATGCCACTGCACTAGCTCATTTTTAGGTTGAGATTATTGATTTGATTTAAGGACAAACTTGGAGTTTTTACAAAAATATTGAATTAGACTACTTATATTATACATTTTAGAATTTATTATCGAAATACTTTGATACCTACTATTAAGATCAACTTGTGATTTTTATTGTTAAAGATAGGTAATATGTTGATCTAGTTTCTCACTAAGATAGTTTTTTGATAAGGCAAGGAGATAATGAATATTAAAGCTTTTATTATTTTCACATCGGTATCAATATTAATAAATCCGATTCATAGAACATTCTCAAGAAAATGAATAACGTAATAAAATTTTGAATCTCTCCGATCGGGTACTTCAAAAATATAACATTCGATCGTATCTGAACAACAGAACTAGTATAGAGAAATTCTCAGGTGCACAATCGAAAAATATTATAAGAACTTGGGAAATTTTCAATCGTCGCGCCCTCATTCTCCCAAAACTTCGGCAATCGAAGAGAAAGCTAGCGAAATAAATTGGTGCATTTTATTGGAGATTTGTGACGAGACGTACCATCATGTTCAAGCAATATTTTATAGATATTAGTAGCTTCTGCCCGCGGCTTTGCACGCGTGGTACCCGGATAAAATCTACAATTCTATACTATCCGGCCCATGAACTATCTTTCTGCAAAAAAAATCATATCGATCCGTTGTTGCTGCGTGAAAGGAGAAACTAAAAAAACACACATTCGTATGTATAATATTAAAGTATAGATAAGCATCGGATATAAACTTTTATCGGATGGATAAAAAGTAAATTTTGATTATTTAAATATTTTCATAAAATATTTTAAATAATGAATTGTCATTGAATAAAAAAACACGGGTAAGTTTACTATAGATGCATATTTGGACTGATTAAACATAAAATGTACCCTTTATGATATTTGAAACCAAAATCAACAATAGCACATTAAAAGTAGAAAACGATGACATTTGCAAAAGTATAAATACTGTGTCGCAGACATCAACGTCCTCCTCCGAAGGTAAGGCACAGAACAGTTCCTTATATTACTCAAAAACATTTTTGTAGAGCTAAAAGAAAATATAATCTAAAATATATTGTCAATAACATTTTCATATATTTTTGCCGACATAATTAGAAAAGGTGTTTTAATAAAGCAGTAATATCCGTGCGTCTCTCAGATTGAGTCGTTAGACGTAGTCATTATGCAGATCCGGTCGGCGGTGAATTTGAAATTTTCTTTTTACATTTATTTGATTAGGGTGCACAAATTGTTTCATCGACTGAGTTTACTTAGGTACCGTTTCTACTGGACACAGGGTTTAATATGATTGTGGCTATTAAGCAATGGGCCTTAGTCTATACAATTATACTATGACTACAATGACATTGGCAAATCAAAGGTATAATAACGTGTTGTATTCTATACTGTGTATTATATATATGTATTATGTATATGTGTATTATGTCTATGTATTATATTCTATTCCATAGTAAAGTAGTTTTGGGCTATATAAAATGGCGCTGTATAAAATGTCCACCAATATTTATTACTAGCGGTGACGGGCTTAAAACCTGTCACGTGTGGCATGCTAACTACTGCATAATGTGCCATATGTAATGTTTGGAGGTGCCTCTGACTAACCCCTTAAGACATCTTCAATGATTTGAGAGTCTGGAGATCTGAGAGGATGTCTACCGTACTTGGGAATTATATCCAAATAGGATTACGATTGTATCGTAATCCTATTTCGACGTAAAAACTAAACTGCTATGTTAAAGTTGCTGTCAAAGCAATTCGCATCCCAATCAAAAACTTTCTAGAACAAGTTCCAGCACTTAGACGCACGTCAGGTGGAATTTGTGAATTTATTACGTCCCTACTGAATTTTAAACCAAAAACTAAGGTAAAAGTTCTTGCCGACTTATGCTTGTATTTTTAGAGGTCGGGGGGTTATACATCAATTGAAATAATATAAGTATTCATTTTTGCTCGCGCCCGTGCGAAACATGTACGTGCGTAGATTGTGAACGCATAAAATATATGTAGACTGAATTGAAATAGCAGGTAGTAGACAAAAATTTATAGGCTATATATTTATAGGTATAACTAAAAACCAATGTTATTGTATAGACTAACGTTCTGATAAAAATAATGCTTACTTTTTATTTAACCCAATTGCTTCGTGATTTTCTTCAAACCTGCCTGTATTTTCTAGTTCTGAGTACTTACCTGAAACAATAAAACAAAGTTAGTAAGGAAATGTTTATATCAAAACCAAATACACTTTAACATGTAATAGATATGGGTAGAAATTACTTCAAAATCCGAAATAAATAAAAATAAATAGGATCACGACTGTAATCCCCAATTACGGTAGACATTCTCTCAGATCTCCAGACGCTTAGAGCCTTTGAAGATGTCTAGTGGGGGTAGTCAGCGGCACGTCCAAACATTACATTTGGCACATGCCCACATTTTGCAGTAGTTAGCATTCCATACGTGACAGGTTGCAAGCCCATCGCCGCTTATAAGAATACTAACTGGTTTCCTCACGATGTTTTCCTTCGCCGTTTTGAGCAAATGTTTTGATGCGCATATAAATTTTTCGAACAGAAAATCCATTGATGCACGTTGGGATTCGAACCCACGATCTTCGAAATGAAAGTCGAGGTACCTCCCACTTGGCCAACACGACCAAATAATAAGAAATAGTTTTTATTTACTAAATCCAATTTTTTTTTAGTTTCCAAAGCAAAAGCCAAACTGTCAAAAATTGGAGCGGTCGCCTCGCGTTTTAGCCGCGTTTTCTCAGCGTCTCGTGATACAGGAAAACAATTAAACCCTTCGCTTGTTCCTTGGAAAGTTTGTGGGGGACTGCATCCGCCTCCTTTGTGTCTAAAGTGGGCTAGTTGAGTGATGGGAAGCGGCGAAGCCAATTTTTTCTTATGAATTCCGTACCGTAGAAAATCGCTTTTCCGTTTTTAATGTTAGATGGCTCTGTCTCGAATTTCTCTATGAAACTCATAGTTTATTAAATAATAGCTTTGCTACACACGATATCTACCTACCACATTTGATCGAAATCGGTGCAGCCGTTACGACGTGATTGAGTAACAAACAAACATCTAATCATTCGCTTTTATAATATTAGTGCAATTGATATTTTGTACAACTAAAACTTGTTTATTAATTTTGACAAGTGATCTGTTGAAAAACACGGTCTGATCATAATTTTGATAGGCGTGGGAATAGTAAAAAGAAACCCAGTTTGGGCTCCTCTGATTCGTTTTTTTGCAACGTTTTACGATCTGCAACGTGTCATTACTAACAGCGATAAAAACTGCCAACCTCAGTCAGTTTACATAATAAATTATAAACTTTGTATATTCATATAAACTTTGTGGGCATAACTGAATGAAGAAAACGATATAATAAAATACCAACATGTTATTGTTAGTTGACGTACAAAGTAAAATTAAATTCTCTCAAATCTTCTTTTATGTATTATTTTCCCGTTCTGTGTTGTAACTTACAATTTGAGCAATCAAACCAATTTAATGTAGTGATCATTACGTCGATTCATTTGTATCCTCAGGCAATTCATTGGCGCAATGAGTTGCTACGCATGTAAGCTGATTGGTAATGGAATTGTTCTCCGCCATAACCATTGTCCAATCAGATTATTTCTATAGTAAAACAGTAAATAAATATAGCTAAATACGAAACTGACTATTTATGATAAACTGTAAACTATAAACGGTTTTTGTTTACTACTACTTTTGATTACTATTTTTTCTAAAAATGTGTTAAAAATAAGCTGATATTAAAAATGCAGAAGTTCGGATGTTCCGATTTCGATGATATTTGAGAGATTAAAGAGGATTAAAAAGCTTGGGTTGAAACAAAATTACTTAATATCTCGGTAGATGGATAGTATATTAGAGAAATACCTAGAGTATCTCTTTGATCTCTCATTTATACCTACGATCTCTATAGATAGAGGGTAGATTGATAGAAGAAAATTATTTTTAGCACAAGATAAAAATATATATACATGAGCGAATTTAGTACTAATACCTAAGCATTTTTTCCAACTAACCTTTGTGCAATATGAAAAATGAATGGTAGGACATACTTACAAGTTGTACTACATAAGATGTCAACCAATATTTATTTATTTATTTCTCAATAGTTTATTTTAAAAACAACAAAATGCCTTTCCCCCTTCAAATAAGTACGCACCGCTAACCATCATCCATCTCCATAGCCACTAATCATAGAGCCACTCACCCCCACTATCCTATTTCAGTAAAGAACCCACATTATTCCGCATCTCTGACGTCACCGCTGTAACGACCACTCCGTTTTCAATTACACCGTAATTGTGGCCGCTATAATAACGGAGGCAATTACGTCGAACGTAAATAGCGTTTGTTTTTCTACTGTCTGACGGATGAGGTGCATTTGGTTGCAAATTTAAATAATAAACCTGTTTTTCTTTTGTTTATATACTAAAGTGATTGAAGCTACAATTACCGAAAGTCGAGTCCCAGCAGTGGGAGCATTACAAGCTGATTGTGCATAATTGCTAAAGGTCAAGAAAAAAATTACAAAAGTGGTCATTGGTCGCAAAGTCTTGTAAATTGCAAAGGTTTTGAAGCTTACAAAGGAATTTTTGCCGAAAAAACCGACGGTTTTATTTGAAGGTGAAAGCAATTTATCCGTTACCCGGCCCATATGAAACTTATATACTTGCTTTGAAGCTTTAAGCGGTATCGGATAAACAATTTAACATTTTGACTAGACTAATCTAAAATTTACAAAGACTAATATAATTATAGAATGCAAAAGTTTGTGAGGATGTTTGTTTGTTTAGATATTTGTGTCTCTATTACGCCCAAACAACCAAATGGTTTTAGATGAAACTTGCATGAAGTCTGCAAATTTTAATATGAAGCCTGTAATAGCAAATATTCCAAATACCTACCTAGCAAACAAAAACACGGGTTAAGCTAGTAATTAATAATGAATATAAGAAAAAATGCAAGCATAGTAGAGAAATTGATGTAGCTTTACTTAGTTCCTAAAATGTTTCAAAGAGATTTTTGTAGTTTTTTTTCACCTCTGTACGCCACTGAAGAATAAAAAACATACGCCTTCTCATCCGCTTATTCGGGACTAAAGTATCAAACCTACCCTACATTATAACATAATTGATTTTGACCTTGAGACATCCTATCAGATCTAGAGACGCTTAGCTCCTTGAAGATATTTAAAATGGGTAAGTCAGAAACACCACGAAATTCGAACATACAGAATTTTTGCCGCTTATACAATCAAATATAATGTAATAAACTGGTATCCTCACAATGCTTTCCTTCGCGCGTTGAGCACGTGTTAGTGCGCTTATAATTTCAATTAAAAAAACTCATTGAACTCAAATTCAAAAATCATTATTTCGATAAAATCACAAATGCCTGTCTACCGCTATTTAACTATAATCAATTAGATTTTAGTGAAGGTATATCCGTGGGCTTCAGCTACTTCAATATAGCATAAAACATTATTTTGTACCATCATTCACTCGCTCCAAACTTCCTAAAAATTTCAAAAGCGTCACAGGCATAAATAACAAAACACTGTCTCAGCCATCCTTCATTAAACTTTTGGCAGCAACTTACCCCAGAACTTATTATATATACAAAAAATAAACTTATTTCGTCCGTTCCTTTAAAAAGTGAGTGACTCAAGAGAGGAGACAAGTGCTATAAATTCCGTGAGACGTTTCATGAAATTGTGTTGGCGAAAGTGACTTTAGCTGGACGATGAACCTTGGACGGGCGCTGACAAGGGCTGTAATCCCGGTTTTTGCCGGTAGATGAATGCTGGACGACCATTAAAGCTACGAGTACATTCTCGTTCAGTTAAGATTTTCGGAAGCATTATATTTGGTGACTAGTAGAAAACCTCGCTACGTTCACGTAAAGTTATTTTGAAACAGACTTCAACCCCCGTTTTCCTCCTTAGGGGCTGAATTTCGAAAATTCCTTTTTAGTGCACTCCTACATATTAAAAAGAGAACACCTCCTTTCAAGTTTCTAGGCTCTTTGGTTTAGGCTGTACCTATCTACGTTGATAGATCAGTCAGTCATTTAGTCAGTCAGTCAGTAACGCAAGAGTTTTTTTATATATTTAGACGTGGATGTAGAAAAAAAAGTAGGCCAAGTAAAAGATAAATGTGTAAATTTGACATGATTAAAATAAAATGAAATGACGGCTGATAGGAAGAAAGGGAAGTACATATGCTGTGTATGATGAAGGAGGCCATATATTTTTACTATTAGAGTTCAATTGTGAATAAAGCAAGATATTATCCTATATCGCATCCCAAAACCTACACAAGCCTCATTATTATTTCTTTTTGGTAAAATATACTGTCTTCCATCTGCTATAGCTACATATTACTCATATTTCGGGCTTCATAAGCTTCATAAGCGTGACTTCGTTGTAGCGTATTATGATTTTTACTTTATTCCACCGGTGTTATATTAAATATTTTAAAATTCTTTGGTTGCGATGCTCATTTAGCTGCTATTTTCGTTACTCTTAGGGCCTGTGCACATCACGTTTTTTACACGCGCCGTAGACGCGCTTTTCTAAAACGCGCGTCAACGCGGCGACGGCGCGCTTGTTCCTACAGAGCTGTTTGTTGTCGTTTGTATCAATAAACATGCGCCTCTATATCGAATCAAAAGCGCGTCGACGGCGCGTTTAAAAATGTGGTGTGCAAAGGTCTACAGGCTGCGTCTGACTCGCGTGCGTTTCGCGTTGTATCGCTACAAAAGCGCGTCGACGGCGCGTTTAAAAAATGTGGTGTGCACAGGCACATACCCTCGTATTCAGGAACGACACTGTGAGAACACGCACCCACAGTGGACGAAATCTTTTTTCATAAACATCATTTTATTGTTGTGCGACACTGAATAGGTGCATAGTGTGACTAGAGGCACACTGTCGTGTGCCTTTAGCCAAAGTTGAGCTCTAGAGGCACACGGTAATGATGTTTATGAAAAAAGATTTCGTCCACTGTGGGTGCGTGTTCTCATAGTGTCGTTCCTGAATACGGGGGTTAGAGTAATCTGCATTCCATTTAGCAACCAAAATATTGCACCCACTTCATCGTCATCTCCTTGCTCTTTACTTCATTGTGGTGTAGGCAAATGTTTTTTTTTCACTCACTTTTTTAACAAAATACACAACAAATTATTGAGATTATTTTATAAAAATCACGTTAATCGAAACTGCCAGTACCATTTTACTTTTCCATTACAAAGTTAAAAGAACTTGATAGAAAAGTAATTAACTGACGTACTTTATTTCAACTAATTGCACTGAAGTGTTGAGTGTCTCAGCAGAGTAAATGCTTCTTTAGACCAAAGGTTAATTAAACCTCTGAATTAAAACATTGCAAAGCGTAGTATTTTTAAAAGCATTTTCTATAGTTTATAAGCTAAGCTAAGAGGTCCGTATCAAAATATATACCTATGCAAAATATATATATAATATATTAGGTAAGAGGTTCCCTCTTTAAGAGCCCTCGTCCATTTGTTTGCTATATGCACTTTATGGTATGGTTTCCTCACGATGTATTTCTTCACATTCACATTTTCGAACCGAAAAATCCATTCATGTACAGCCGGGATTCGAACACAAAAGTTAAGGTACCTATAACTCGACCGATACACCAGAAGGTAATGTCTCTTATCGCCTTTTGCCAATAAATCAATAGGTTTATGTAGATGACATGCTTGCTTACTCGCTAGCTTACACAATCCATTAACTCCGCCACAAGACAGATGTAATTAATAAAGTTTGTCAATAAATCATGTAATGCAAACAGAAGTTTCATTGTTCATATAAACTTGGAAATTGTGACCTTGAAACTTGACCTTTAATAATAAGGTTGATTGTGTAAAACTACTACGCACACATACATAACGTGTGAACTACGCATATAATTTTGCTGTACCGAACAAAGCAATGTATAGTAATCAAATTTTTTGAAAGATTAAGATTATGTTTCTTGATAAATTTACAATGGCTTCGCACCGGTGAAAATCATGAAAATCATAAGCATATTTTTGATATCTTAGGTTAATTTTTAAGAAAACAGCCTATGTTACTCACTGAAAATGCAGCTTTCGATAAGTAAAATAGTTATTAAAATTCGTCCAGTAGTTTTTAAATATTTTCAGTACAAACAAAAATACAAATTTTAATGCTTTATTATGTAGGTATCAGTAACATGTATGTACATTATACAGTACATTATTTTTTGAGAGAAAACTGTCAAGTTTCATTGCTAATACAATTATATTGGATACAAAAAACTGATCATAATTAGATTTTCCGTTTATGCCCATTTTAATCAGCTAGCTAAAAATCTATTTTAAAATTAAAAACCTATTTTATCTTCAATTCTTTAATCATTTACAAACATCACAATACATTCCTCTCAGAACAGAGTTTCTGATTTAAGTGGCGATTAAATTGAAACGTCTCGACTGGCAACACCATCTATCAAACGGGACGTTTTACTCAGTGTTGCCAGACACGATATTACGGTCATCAATTTCATGTTACAAAATAAAACTACAACGCAAAACTTTAACAAAAACTATTTTGTACAAATATACGTGATGAATCGATCACGTGGAACTAAAAATGACATTGTTTCTGGAAATGCTTTCAAAATATTGTGATATGGTGTACATCACTACATAGTATAAAGCAAAGTCGCTTTCCGCTTCCCGCGTCTGTATGTATGTATGTTTGCTTATATCTTTAAAATTACACAACGGATTTTATTTTGATGAGGGTTTTTTTAATAGATAGAGTGATTCAGGAGGAAGGTTTATATGTATAATAACATGCTACCCGTGCAAAGCCGGGGCGGGTCGCTAGTTATAAGATATACAGATTATAATGTCTAAGTAAGAAAGTTATGTTGGCCGAGGAGGTGCTCCGTCTTTCAATTGGAAGGTCGTGGGTTCGAGTCCCGGAAGAGCATCAATGGATTTCTCTATTTAAAAAAAATATATGCTCATTAACGCGTTCTCTCAACGGTGAAAGAAAATAACGTACGGAATGCAAAATTAATGAAAATGAAAATTGTGGCTGTGTTAAATGTTATGTTTAAAATGTGCATCTGTCTACCCCTATTAGATATATTTAAGGATCTGAGCACCTGAAGATCTGAGACTTTACCGCACTTAGAGAGTAGAAATGTTTCATTTTATTGATATAACTAAGATTACGAAAATATCGATTCATTTGTAAAATCGATTCCGTTTATGGTGAAAATGATTATTTTAAACTTGCACTCAATTCAAGGTAATATAATAAAAATATGGATACAAAAAGACACTACACAACTTCGTGTACTACACCTACCGCAGATTGCCAAACCGTCTGCTAGTTTGAGCAATAAATCGCCATTACCACTTTCTGTCGTCTCTACATCTCTATCGTGTGACACAAAGAGCTCCACTCCCGTGTTCCCGTGCCAACAAATGAAATTTTCGATCGAGACGAATCACTGTACATTACTCTTTTTGTGCGCCCGACAACAATGCCGCTTTGAAAAGTGCCATGTAGAGAAAAATGATTTATTAAAAAATATGCACGTGCAAGGTGCGAGAAAATCCACTATCCTTTCGTTTTTCAGTCTCCGACAAGGAGCAACTGTTTAAAAGGATTTGTATTTTGTTTCGAGTCTTTTGCAAACGTGTGGCTGTATTCTTCTGTAGAAAATAAAGGGGAGATAATATCAGACATGTTTCTCACTCTACGGTTGACGAATGCTTACTAAAGTACCCCTGGGGTAAAGAAATGGGCAAATGGCGTCTCACAGGCATTTGTGTAATGCTTATCTGATTGACCAACCAGCTAAAGTCACACACACTCAGACACGTTATACTGGGTGATTAAACAAATTAGGAAATTTAGATTAAATTAGGATAGTAGAAAAGTTAGTAAATTTACAACTTTGGTAAAGTTCTATCTATTGACTATCTAATTACTTATCAAAGAAATGCTTTAATTGTGTTATATTTATCTTTTCATATTCATTGTCATGGGGTATCGAATAGAAGAAGCCATTGCCACAATTAGCTATAAGAATCAATCAAAAGAGATGGTAGCTGTCGTGTAAGGAAGCCAATAAGATGCTGCTGGAGAGGAACAGGTGGATAGATCACTGGCAAAAACACAGCTCTTAAATAAGATAAATAAGTGTAATGAGGTATCAAACTTTTCGAGAGTTCATCCCTCAGTCGAGTTGTCTATAAAAAGTCTGTTCAAAATTGGCCACGGCGAGAATTCCCGAAACGAAATTTAACTCTTTTCTGTCCGACGGAAAAAGGATACATTTTAGTTATCTGAGCTGAGTTTCATTAAAATTTCACACGGGCTCTCCTACTGAACGAAATTTAGAGATAAGGTTCGTTTGTTAGCCGTTCTTTTGTTCAGTGTTTTTGGTGTAATTTAGTGAGGATTTATTTTAGGTATGTAATGATAATTAAACTGTAAATTATTCTTGAAAACTTTGTACCAATTACTTACAATTGTATTGGCTCGTGTTGTACCCGAGTAGGAAGTTACATCAACTTTTAATTCAAAGGTCGCTGGTTTGAAGCTCGGACGTGCATTAAATGTTTTTTTTTTTAATTTTATTAATTTCAGTATTTATTTGAATAATTTTCTACTTGCAGCTAATAGAGTTTATTCTAAATAGTTTCATGAGCTATGACAAATTATATAGATTTTTATGCGGCCTTGCTTTAAAGCACAGTGGCCTGAGCACGAACCACTATCGTATCGTCCAAATGCCAAAACTGACACTTATTATACACCTTATTATACGCTGACGTCTCAGAAATTGCTGACAAAAACACACAGTCATGACAAAATGATATTACAGTGAACTTCTTTGAACTGGTAAATTGTATGTTAATTCACTCAACGAAGTCTGCAAGATATTCAGAAGGGATGGAGGACCGTGGCGACATCTTGGACGAGAAACTCGATTATTAGGGGGGATTGAACCCAACGGGTTTTATTACAAGCTTAAAGTTCGTGTTTTATGTTACGTTTAATCTGTCAGAGATTCGTCTCAGACAATGACGACCAGATTTGTAGGATTGGTCTGTTTTTGTTTCTATGTTTCTGCAACATTATTGCTTCGATACATTGTAGAATATATTATACTAGCTGACCCGTGCCCGCTTCGCTGGGGGACAGATAGTTTTACGACTTTATATTAGAAATGTTAAAATTATCAGTGGTTCTCTAATATATTAAGCATATTATTATACATATAAACCTTCCTCCTGAATCACTCTATCTATTAAAAAAAACCGCATCAAAATCCGTCGTGTAGTTTTAAAGATATATGCATACATACAGACGCGGGAAGCGGGAAGCGACTTTGCTTTATACTATGTAGTGATTTTATAAAAAATAAAGTTGAGCCGTGTCGTCCGAGTGAAAGGTATCTCGACTTTCAATCCGAGATCGTGGATTCAAATCCTGGTCTTGAATTTAATAGTATTCGAAAAACTTAGTGCTCAAAACAGTAAAAGAAAATATCGATAGATGTGCTATGGAGATCTGAGTGGATGGGTAATGCTATTTGTTTTTTTATATCGGCCATCCGTATCTCAATCCTCTGGTTACTGAAAATTCTTAAAGATACCCGTGTATAAATATAATAGTCAGTACCTATTATTTTTCAAACTATCGTGATTAGTAGACATAACTATACATTTTAACACGGGTGTTTATTACGTAATGTAAACGTAAACGTCGGCAAAATAAATTAAAGGTAATTACGTGATAAACACCCGTTTTAAAATATATAGTTAATAGTCAGTGCTTTAAAACGTATTGCAAATTTAAAAAATAAACAAAATACAACAGTTACCGATAGAATTATTATAATATTTTGTTTGTTAGTATAACTGAAAACACTGTCTAATAAACAACACTGTCTATAGTTAAACACTGTCTATAGTTGATAGTCAGTGCTTTAAAACGTATTGCAAATTTAAAAAATAAACAAAATACAACAGTTACCGATAGAATTATTATAATATTTTGTTTGTTAGTATAACTGAAAACACTGTCTAATTAAGTGCCACATTTATATAACGGCGAAAATATAAGTAGGTAGAGTAGCACAGTAATTAAAAAGGTTATCCTTATATTTAAATCAAACAAAGCTTTAGCTCTGGCTTAAAGTAATTACAAAAAGCTACATTAATGTCGCAGCGACTGAAAATAAAACGCAGTTGACATTTTGTCCACGGTCACACTCCACTCAACTAATGAATGCAAATTTCATCAAGCCATGAACACATTGGGGCCTACACTCAAGCCGCAGGTTGTAAACGCGCGAGTGTAAATACTCGTACAAGCGAGGCAGCATTTCGTTGAGCTTGGTCCTAGACAATGTTATTTTTAGGACGCCTCTACGAATGTATATTGCCAGCCTCTTGCCACACAAAATGCCTTTTGCCACACCTCGGTGCTAGGCATTTTGATTAACTTACCTACATTATGACTTTGAAAGAAATATTGGTGGACAGATGAGGTACTCGCCCCAAAATAAGCAAAGTTTTTTGTATGTACCAGATTACTGATAGATTTTTTTTTTTGTAAATACTTGTAAAACATTATAACACACAGAAATAGAAAAAAAATCTATCTGTGTATCACACAAATGTTTGTACTAAATAGGGATTAAAATCAAATCCTACAGTGCAGAAGGCAGAGCTGTGAGACCAGTCATAAATCAATAGTTTTTTTTACGAATTAGAGACTGATTTAAAAATATTACTTATATTTAACAAAAATATTGTTTATAAGACTTCTTGTTGTTAACAATGATTTTTAGAAGATCGTAACTATTTTATACGGTTTAGATTTTTGTTACAAAACTCTACATGACAAGTTGCCTATTAAAATGTTTTTATTTGAATGAGCAACTTGCCACAAGTGTGGGCCCACCTTAACACGCGACTCATAATAAAATGCTTACTTTAAAAAGGCAACAATATTAAATCAGAGTGTTACGTTTATTAAACACTTGGGTTGTTATTTGCATAATATTTGCAACGGTAAAAAGAGGCAAGTACATTAAGACAACAGCTTATTTAGGAAAAAGCTTATTTCATAAAAGGCTCACTTTAAATTCGACTATTAATGGTAGATATATTATAATCTCAGACCTCCATGCACTTAAATGGATAGTTAGAGACAAGTCCAAGCACTACATTTGGCACATTTCTATATTTCGCAGTAGTCATTCCATACGTGTTCGGTTGCGAGCCCATCGCCAAACTACATAATAATAACGAAATCTTTCTGTACTGAATATGGGTCAATTCAATAATTGACCTTTTTTAAGTTAGAATGTTACCTGTGGAAAAAGGTCAAAATAATCAAGAGCTTAAACAATATTGTAATTTTGTAACATGGTTGGTATCCAATCATTTTTTTCCATTACAGCAAAAGTACTCGTACATCGACATACATTATGTTATTCAATTCAAACCCAGTTGGTTCTGCTCGCTTGTCAAATATGGCCTTTTATACTTTTCGGCAAAGTCCCTTTTTAGCTAACGTTTGCACGTCACGTACACTCGCAAAAAGGCTTTTGCCTAAAAAGTGGGGTGAAACGTGTACTTGAATATCCTTTGAGTTCGATAGCCATAGGATAACGTATTTTTGTTGGAACTTACTTGAGGCGAATAACTTCAGATCATCATCATTTTCTTCTCCTTCTCCCACTTAATGTGGGATCAGCACAAAATGTTGACAAACAAATTGCAAAGAGGATTTGGCTTATGTTTTATAACCGGCAAATAACTTCAGATGCATAAAATAAAATATTTTAATTAGATAAAGTTTTATCACGACTGTACTCCCCAAGTACGATAGACAAGTAGATCTTCAGGCACTCAATTCCTTAAAGATTACTATATGGGGTAGTCAGAGATACGACCAGAAATTACATTTTGAAACATGTCCACATTTTCACATACATGACAGGTTGGAAGTCCAGCGCCGCTTATAAGAATACTAATTGGTTTCCTCACAATGTTTTCCTTTACCGTTTTATTGAATACTAGTAGTCCGCTCCAGCTTCGCATAGGTGTACTAATAAAGATTAGGTATAGAAATTTTTTTGATACCTTATAGCCTGTTTTACTTGCTTTATACTGTAGCTTTTGATTGATGATTTTTTTTTTAATTGGTGCAATATTTTTTTTTATTAATCCATTACAAACAACATCTTAATAAAATTAGTGTAGATGAGCTATATTGATGATAGCAATAATCGCCTACACTATCCCTAATAAATCTTAAATTTTGATTTCAAACCTAAATTACAAAAAATACAATGTTCTCGAAAAAAACAGCTCTGCTATCTCTACAAGATTGTAAGCGAAATGAAGTCAGCAAAATTACAGTCACATGACATTTCATTTTGTCTCAGAAGAATGCAATGCAATATCGCGTATCACATTTCATATTACTTTTCAGTTATTATGAGAGGAGTTTCCGCTGAAATATGCTGATCTATTTATAACCTCAAATGCATATTACATTCTATTATATTATAATTATATATTCAATTATATTATCTATCTTCTCCAAATTAGTAAAACTGTCAAAAACCTGGATTGGGAAACCACCAACTTATAAATGTTAGACAATACTGCAAAATAGTGTAATAAGATACATAAAAGTGTGTATAACATATAAATTCCTTGTAATAAATTTACCTATGTAAATATAAAACTAGCGATGGTGTAAGAGCGTCTGATCCTATTAGTAGAAAACTAAGCCTACTTTACTGAAAGGTATTTCTCAAACTTCCACAAGTTGCTTCTGCTGTGGCTTATTACTTTAGGGAAGTTGACATTAAAGCGAATGCATGCCAGAGCAAGTGGTGACGAGGGGCTTCCTACGTGCGTTTGTGGTTTTTATTTTTAGTACGGCACGGTAGTTCGATGTTTTTTATTAATTTATTTTTTAAAACAATTTACTATGTTTTAAAACACTATCATTTAAACTAGGAAATCATGTGCTACAAGCGAAAGTTACGACTCGAAGTACAACAATTTAAACCGGTTGCTGCGAATTCTCGTAGAGTTTTATGAAATTATATTACATTTCATTTTTATCCTATTCTAATCAGTTATATGAAATCATTTCATCCCTACATTCTACCTATAATTTTGCGATTTGATCATACGATACCGATTATATACAGCTTATTCCCAGTTTAACAAGTATCAGAAATAGTATACACGTGTAATATCGAGTCTCAAGAGTTGTTATGTCATGTACCTTTTTTTGGTAAATAAATATCTTTGAATTTATACATGAAGAAAAATACATTTGTTGTACCGACCTCACTTGAGTAGGATAAGGGCAGAAAAATGATGATGATGAAATGTCTTTGAATTTATTGATAATATATTTCTGAAAAATATTTTTTCACTTCAGTATATTAGTACAAATATAAAAACAATATTTTTTTTACATTTAAATTTCCATCAAAACGGGCGGAGGTAGCCCGCTACGGTGTCGAGCGAGTGTGTTAATTAGACGAACTTTATCTTGGCTTAGCGCGATGATGCGACATAGCTTAGAGACTCATGGATACCAAGTTGCAACATTCAAGATTGAAGTTATTGATTGGACTTGCAAACTTCACAGGCTCATGTCAGGAACGTGATAGGTTTTATGAGATTTCAATAACTTGTTAGGTACAGTTGTTTTATCTCACGCAAGCGTTGTACTTGTAGTTGTGATGTGTACAGACACGCGCTTTTGTGTGCGTGACTGCGAAACAATACTGAGCACTGCACACACAATTAAGACCAACCCACCTCGTGATATAGAACAACTGTTTCATGTTTCTTCGAGATACATTAAACACATAAATAAAATAAATAAATAATTATGTACATTATCACACAGAGCAATTCAGCACCAAACTTAACAAATCCATATGGGAACTACATAGATAACTGATTGAATACTTAAATATATATTTTTTGTAATAACGATGATATGATACAATATAACACCCAGAAAGCACAAACATCTATGTTCATAACATCGATATTTGCCCTGGGTGGAGATCGAACCCACAACCAAAATACATTAGTGATCATGTTAACATATTTATTAAATTGATGATCCATCATCACTGATCATAAATGGATAATCTAATTGATAAACTGTTCAAAACTTTCAAACAAATCTGCGTGTTAGATTTCTAATTCAAATTTTAAATTTGTAGCTAGCTGATCAAACAATAAAAAAACAAATCGATCATTTACCAATCGTATTGTACCACATCCCAACTGTCGTTGCTAAAACAACAAAACAGAAGCACTATATAATGACTACAAAATTGAGTTACTCGTACAAGTTTAATGTTCCCAACTGTCCAAAGCCGTGTGTCTAAGTTGCGACAGTGTACAGAATCCTCGCAAGAAGTGGAAAGCTGATTCCGGATTAAACTTTGAATACGTAGAAGCGACTTTACTTCGCTGTAGCGCTCAGACCGTATGAGTTGCTGAGTGTCAGGCGATTGGGACACATTTTGAAGGATTATTGTGTCTAGATTGTCGTAAAGCTCAGAAGGGGGCTTGAGGTGTAGGTAAACACGTGGGTTACATTTATAGAGACTTTAGAGGTTGGTAAATGAATGTGTCGCAACTCGTAATACAAACGTGACTACATAAATTAGTCTCATATTTAAGGGAGCCCAGAGGGTCCAATGGAGCCCCCAATAGTTTTTTTTTTCATTTAAAATTAATATGCAGTGCAGGTGGCATTACAATGGTGGCTACCAATCACCGTTAGACGTAAAGGTGTGACCAACATTACGTGGCATTTGAGCGCGGCAGCCGCGCTCTTCTTGTCGCGCTTTGATTGGACGACGGGCGCGCATACATTTATCTTTATTTTTAAATTAATCACGCGGCAAACTTGTGTCCTGCGAATGCCGCGCTCAAAAGCCGCTCTATGTCTGGTCACACCTTAAACCATTTTTTTCTGTTAGAGATTTATATCATCTTATGTACTACAATATTACAGTCTTCTTTTTTGCATTTTTATTTTATATTAAGTCTTAATTTAAAAACAAATTGAATTGAGAACGCCACTGGATGCTCAGAGCCTACTTAACAAAAAAACAAATATACCTACATTACCTACTATCTAGACTTTATCCATAATTGGTAAAAGAAGTCCTTAGTCAATAATAAGTTTTTATCTTTACTGGTATCTTCTCATCGTGTCTTTACATTCAAGACGGGATAATCAAATAAAATACGGTTCTTGACTGTAGACCATTGAAACTTAGCAAATTGCAATAAATTGTAGGGTTTTCAGCAACTTTGTAATCTGAGCCAAAGTTCCACATTGATTGCATTTTTGACACCCTGCCAAATGCTGATCTGCACTCTGGCTTTCGTCTTTTGGCTAAGCAATTTTATTTACAAATGGATATCATTCATTTACATCCAACGATTCATCAAAAAAGGCTTTAATACAACCGTGATCCATCATTCTGTCTTGCGCACGGTCCTGGAGCACACGAAACATGATGTCGTATGTACTCAGGTATGTATGACGTCACGCCCGTTTAATGCCTATGTTAAACATTGCTGTAGCCACATTGATGCAGTAAGCAGTGGCCTCAGCACGAATCACTACCGTATCGACAACGTATCGCTCAAATGTCAAAAATGACACCTATTGTATTATAAAAGAGTCAATTTTGACATTTGGTCGTTACGAAGATGATATGTATCTTCCAAATGTCAATATTGACACTTATAGTGTAGTAAAAGTGTCAATTTTAGGGTTCCGTACCCAAAGGGCAAAAACGGGACCCTATTACTAAGACTTCGCTGTCCGTCTGTCTGTCTGTCTGTCACAGGGCTGGATCTAATGAACCGTGATAGCTAGACAGTTGAAATTTTCACAGATTATGTATTTCTGTGGCTGCTCTAACAACAAATACTAAAAACAGAATAAAATAAATATTTAAGGGCTCCCATACAACAAACATGATTTTTTTGCCGTTTTTATAGATAATGGTACGGAACCCTTCGTGCGCGAGTCCGACACGCACTTGGCCGGTTTTTATTTTATTACATTTGGGTGATACGATAGTGATTCGTGCTTGCTATATTTATATTTATAAGTTTTCATAACATTCCCTTAGATGTCAACAGCTGATTGTATATAATCCACAAAAAACTAATACTCATTCCTTACTTTTCATTACCATAAAATTATACCATTATACCTACTTTAAGCCCCACCTCAACCCCAACCAACAAAAACACAAAACCAACTAGCTACAACAATACGAGCACAGAAAACTGCTGAAAGACGGCAATTACATACCGTTTAGACTATTCTATTACGTTATACATTTACACAGTCATGCAGAGAAAAGGCAGGTCATGGACACAGCAAACATAAATACAAGCAGTAAAGTAACTGCCCACACTAAAGCTATTTTCGTATTTATGGCGCGAATGCACGCTTTTGCTAGTTCAACCGACGCAAAACGCAGGTTCGAGCAGCAGCAATTCGACGCGTTTACTTTTTTTTTACTTTTTTTATGTTCTTATCTTTTTACCCGGTGATCCGATTAAGATGAATTTTCTATTTTGTAGAGAATAGACTAAAGTTGGTGTAACACCCCCCCCTCCTTTCATCATCTAATCTAATTAAATAACCTAACCACTACGACATAAAATACTATCTAATACATGCCCGACTTCATCATCTTACTAAAATTTTTGAATTAAATATAATTATATTAATTTAATGTAACTTATATTATGAGAAGCTAACCCTTAACTAGAACTAATCCTAATAGTTGTTATGATCTGATTTAACTATTTAAATTGGCCAAGTGATCGTCTAGTTTTTACTGATTAGGACCGTACGTTGCGATAAGGTAATAACTCTGATTCTTTTAAGATATTATGATTAAACTGTCTGCCTACTTATCTACTACTATATAACCATTTAGTATACAATTGAGGAAAGTCTAGAAGATATGCTGGTATAGAGAATAAGAAGTAACGAAGAATAAAATATAGGCATATAATAAATGGGTTAGGCTCGTCAGTAATCTAAAATGTAATGTGATATACTCGGCTTAGATCAGTTCACCTCCCCGAACTGACAGTACGGCTCATCTGCACTGAACTGGGCACCGTTCCTCCGAGAGATAGACTTAGACACACCATCGGTGGTCGCTATCTAATATGGTGGGAATGATATTAACTGTTGGTGTCATAGGTTCAGTCGGTCAATTCAGTCAAGCAAAGGACAAGAGGGCATAATCTTTTAGCAACCTGAGTCAGTGTGTCTGTGTTAGTCAAGCCTTCAAATAAGTGGTTACTTTCGGATGCTGAAGAATCGATCAGATCGGTTCTAAAACATCCTATTTAGGTCAGATAAATACTTATACATAATATAAATCATAATAAATAGAACCTTCAAGTTCATTATGAAGTAAATGTCTAATAACCAACTCTCCGTTGTTAAAATTATAATTGATATAATTTGTGATCCAGTTAATCACCAGCTCAGGTCATCTCAATCAAAAGACACATGTACATCTCATAAGTTAAGATTCACGTTGCTCGAATCATATAACTTAAACTCCAATTGTCGGGTCCACAATGATCGGACTATCTGAAGATTGCTTAGTCCACATTCAACGGACTTTATGAAGATTGTAGGTCAAGTCCACATTGTTCGGACTATATGATGTATGTTAGGTCTACATTGATCGGACTTCCCGTTACGGTGAGACCGTGTTGAAACAGAATCTCAAATTATCTCTCTCCAACACAGAATGTAATTATTAACTAAGGTAAGGTTAGACAAGTCCTTCATAACAGACACAACTAGCTGATTTTAAACATAAAGAATAATGAACTCCAAAATAACTCACGACCTCTCCTCACTCCGGATCCCGAACCAAGCAGAATCACAATCTAGTTGTCACCGTTAGGTATCAATTGTGTGTAGAGAGAAGCCTTCTATTGGTAAGGCGGGGTTGACGTTCCCTTGCTTCGAACGAAACACTTGGTCCACTCGACTTGTTCACTTTATTTCCTCGTTGTTGTCACTTCCGCTGTGCCTCCCTGACTGTCCCGCTACCCCATCCCGTGACCATCTCTACACCCCTTCCTCTACGAATCTCCCGAGCTCCCATTGGTCCGCCTCCCACGGGAATCGCATTCTTACGACCCAAAGACGACCGTTAGAACGACGGTATTGTTCTTCAGCTTCTATATTGTATTCCTTTATTTCTAAAATCGGCGTTTACAATCCAAACGGCTTTGTTCGGATACTTTTTATTGTTTTATAGCCGAAAGAGATATTTTTCATAATAGTCGACTTTCTAAAAGTTAAATCTTTTGTGAAAGCTAACTTTACGATCCTTAGTTAATGTCTATTTTCATTGTTCTAAACCTTGGTACTGGCCATAAACAAACTAAAGCTATTGTACTATTCACTATTCTAAACGTCGTCCTGCACAAGTATAATAACATAATACTTATAAAGCGTTATATTCGATACCAGGCATACGATAACTTATCGTAAATGTTACATTTCTAGTTCCCTTTAATAAGTCAATATGTCTCTCTCTGGTTAAGTATGATTGATAATTTAGATTTAAATCAATTTTTCGACAATATTTATTTTTGTGAATTCGAATGAAGGTCTGACTCGTTACAGCCAACCCCCAAAATTTACGCAGATAGAATATCGTAGTTAATTTTCAATAAGTAGAAAGTAGTTCTTCGCAAAAATAATTATAATACATAAAGATATTTATAGAATATAATTCTCCATAAATACATGTATACATATATATAATTATAAAATATAATATGTAAATAAGAATATATTTATATATATAAGATCTTATTATCTAAAATAAAACAACACAGTCATAATGTAACCATAACATAAAACATACCATTATAATTACATTATAGTAGTGGTTTACCTCCTAATAAAATTTTGTTGTGTAAGTAATTTTAATTTATAAAATCTTCTAATTTGATTATATTTGGTTTCGATAACTATTGTGTGTGTGTGTGTGTGTATGTGAGTGTGCCTATATGTAAGTGTTTTTAGAACGAGATGTCATTAATTATAATTTTGTACCGGTGACTAAGTTTTTGATGAACCAATCAATAAACAGATATCCAACTAGCCAGTCCGATCAACATCACATGAGACAACTTGGTTGTGAGGCAAGTCAATTCTGTAATACTCTGTAGCACAAACAGCTTTGGATATCAATCTTCCATTTCCTCAGGAGTAATCTACAAAGGTCTACAGATGAGGATCTTTCCCCATGGGTTAGACACATAGCTCTCCATGCTTGGAACATCCCACAAAGCACCAATCTCAAAACCACAAGTTAATAACACTCGGAGTATGTATAGTGTGCTTTAGGTCGAGCCTATCTGTATAGTAAGAACTTTCATGAAATCAGCGATCGCTGATGAAATATGTATCCTAACACCAATTCTCCTTCATAATAGTTCTTTGTAAGTGTATCGTTTATCGGAAACCAACTAAAATCAAACCGTCTCAATTTAGAATATTTGTTGAATCATCTGGCCCAATATTCCATTAAACTCTATCACATATATTTCACAACCTCCAATCTAGCATTCATCTCTCTTGCACTTCAAAATTTAAATTCATTCTTCACTCACAGAACATTATTCACACCCCCTCCCCACAATCATTGTTGTTTACGCCACCAGACAATTCACCAACTATATGTAAACTTGAGAGCACGAAGATTCCATGTATAAAAAAAAGATTTATTTGATTTGACATTAAACTCAATTGAGTTTCTTTTGTATGATTTTTTTACCTTTAAAAACCATTACCTTTACCAAAATCTTTTCCAAGATCTTTACCTTATTAAGAGTACCTTAGTTCAGTTCAAGAAGGAATACATTTTCAGTATAGTTACCGAACATGTCAGATTACCATATGTAATTAAAAAGCATTTTATGAAAATAATAATTTATTATTTAGATAGGGATAAAGAAAACTTCATACCCAGTCAAATATTTTATTTCCAATAAGAACGTTTCATTATTGTCAAAGAAACAAGAAGCAAGCAATGATCAAACATTGCTTTGTGAAGTCAAGCTCTTTAAGATTGAGTAGTTACTCAAATTACATTTTTGCGCCACTATGTATGAATAATCATAATCTCTGTATTTTAATTTTCACATCTAATATTATTCTACACCCTGTAATTACTAGACATCCTGTAAATAAATAATTATGTTAATATGATGTCAAGCAATTTAAATAAGCTACAATAATCAACCCACCATTATGATTTAGTTATGTAGTTGAATTTATTTTAATAAAAAATACTTATATATATATATAAATATTTTTTTTTTTTTTATACCAGACGTTATTAAATTTCAAAACTGTTAGAACTTCTCAAGACTAACTAAACATTTTTTTATTTTTTTATTTTCAAATCACTGAAGTAACATACTCGTTGGTATGCCTTATTTCACTCTAGTCGGTTGTGATGAACAAATCTAAAACTCAAATGCATAATTTAATCTGATCAAATCTAACCTTCAAAACATTAAAAGTTAAATAATCAACAAAGATTATTAAATAAAATATGATTGTAAAATCATTAATTAATAATTTGATTAATCTGAGGTAATAGTTTATAAAATCTCTTCATTATGAACCTTTTTAAATTATCACATTGTTGTTACCTTATCAACTTCAACGACGATGCTAATATAAAATTGAATTTGTTTCCGGAGAACCATGAAATAAATCAATTAAGTATTTTAAACGTGTATGAGTTAAAATTCCTAACCATTGATAAATTAAAAATAATTGTTTTGTTTTAGGAAAACAATGAGATAAATAAACATTTACATGTTATAGGTATATTAATTTTCCTAATATCAACTGTTTGATTAAATACCTAATGTATGTATAGCGCACCTAGCTATATCATAATACCTGGATCCAAAACATTGGTATTTAATGTAGATTTCATCATTTTATTAATGTAACAGTAACTTGATAAGATAATCTCATTAAATACTCACGGCGGTGTCATTTATGACAATTATGGCTACGTATCTAAATTTAATCTTAACAGCCGAATAGTTGATGAATTCTCCCATTGAAATATGATAGGTATATCTGTTAGCTCAATTCCTAGACAATAAAATATGACTAGCATAACGCGGAACTTTGAAAACCATGAAATTGCCAAATGTGACTATCTACCTAGTGTTCTCATCTACTGGTTGTATTACTTTGAATTCTATCTATGTATATCTAACAGCTATATACCTTGTTCCAAAACACAAAAAGTGTATAGATAGAATAATTTCGAGTTAAAGAGGCTGTTTATTCCATGGACCATAAGTTGTATTTACAGATACTATAGGTCATTTTCCTAATGCAATTCGTGAGTTATTAGTTTTAAAATATCTATAATAGTGTATGATTATAATCTAACACTTACCCATGTGCTGTAACACAAACTGACCTTTCATGCACTAAATGAGTTTGCTTTACCTGCACTAATTTTACTTAAAAATGCCATTGATCAATCACTGTTTGATCTCCTCCGCCTAATTTAAACTCAAACACTAATACTAGCACTTGTTAATGCCTGTTTCAAGACGTAATTCCTTACATTTATTTTAAATTTATTCGGTGTGTAAGGTTTTGGCCTCTCAGTCCTCTCGTTTACTAATCACACCTTTCTCGCACTCCAATCCATTCAATTAAAATTTCTCAATTTTATATCAAATATATATTTTGTTTATTTTGTATATACCCCAACAATTCGACGTTCGAAGAGTGTTGTTATTATGTACGTTCGAAACTAGTTTCTGTAATACTTAAGTATACTTAATTATTGAAACGTAAAGATAACAATCTAATAACTAAAATAAAATAAAACGTACGAAATTCAAACCCATGACTTATCTACCAATTTGCAATCGATTACAAACAATAAGTATGTTCCGTAATGAAGTAACTAGTGCTAAACCTACTACTACTACCTATTTAAACGCATAAAATTATGTCTTTATATGATAAACTTAATTCAATTGAAATGTTTACCTGACCAAATACAAAATACTATTTCAGTGTCTACAACTTTGTATATACGCGAACGTGATAAATATTCTGATGAAGCTTCAATTCAGTTACGCACTGAGAACCCATAACTAGCCTCCGTCACTCGCTTAAAGTCGCGCGATAAGTACCTGCTAATCTAACACACAAGTGATAGTGGAACACCGCATGTGAAGATTAAAATTAGAATATTAAAAGGATAATAAAGATGATAAATAGTATCTACAGTAAACCTTTCATTGAACTTAAAAGGAAGGCCTGGAAGCAAATTGTATAATATATTTAAAATCAATTTCATTTAATTCTTAGTGTCCACGCTTTACTTCTCACATGATTATTTGATCAAACCTTTTTATTAGATTCAGAATATTTGTCACTATCAAACTCACAAATGCAAAGTTTAGAGAAGGTAAAACAAATTGACCATTCTATAAATAAAATCATTTATAAAACATTTCTATATTTAACTTGATTGAGTCAACTCTAAGGTATTCCCATACCGGCCTATGTCTGTCATCACCCGCTGTGCACTTTAAATGTTCCGATAAGTCAAAACAGTTAAACTCATACCTTCTTGTGTCACTTGACAGCAAGAAAGTTTAGGTCTAGTTAATAAAGTTAAGTTTATAATATTTTAAAGTACAAACTAATTTTAAAGCTTAAAGGTATTTGTACAAACTAATTATAAAGCTTAAAGGTATTTGTCGTTCTGCAGGGAAGTGATGGATCTGTTACGTTGTTACTTGTTAGTAACCTGTGTCACAACTTCCAACCTCTGTATCAACCCGCTATGTAAACATTCTAATATTCGTTGTATTAACTAATTGGTAATAATTTTATTTCACAGTGAAGCCATTGTTAGTCTTTGTTCATTGTCGTCTTGTCTAAAATGCTGACTTTTGTTTATTCGTTCTCACAGAATCAACTAATTCTAAACGTACTTATACCTATCTACGTCTATAAGGTTGAGATTTGCATAGACACATTTATGGGTCAAATAGAAACACAATCGCCTAGTAAGTATACCGAGTACCCTTTTTTTTTAAAATACACGATACATTATTTATTTTTTACGTAAGCACTTCTAGCCATCAAATATATTTAGGAAGGTAATTCCCCTTCATCCTTGTTGAGATTAACTGAGCGTGAGATTGTTTGTGCTTAAACAGTATCTTACAAAAAATACGTGGCGAACCAATTAACATTCCTACAAGTGTCGAGTGGCCTGGGATCCGTCCCTTATGGAATTTCAACAAGCCATCTAACTCTAAAAAATCTTTACCTACGTAAATATCTACCTACTTTGATATCTACTCTGACTGTTTCAAAGAATTGTCCAATAATGACCACTGAACTCTTGCTATGGCAATAAAATAGTTAATTTGTACCTATTTATGTAAATATTTAATTTAGAGTTCTCCTATTCAACTTAGAACAATATTTCTAGCTAATAGATCTAAGTAAGTGTAAGTTAAATCAATAAGTCACCCTCTATTGGTAGGTATGTTACCTACTACGTATGTAAAATCGAGTAGATAAGACTAATTTTATTTTAACACATGAAGCGGTGAATAGCAATATTACTTCAATACTAATTTCTTTACACTCGATAAAGATTGTGCTATTCCTGTCACTAAAAATGTCATTACTTGTTTGTAAAAGTTTCGTTTTAGACATTTACATTATTTTGACTATACTTATGGGTTTCGTATGATTGACACTAGATAATAATCTTTAGCTGCAATAATCCTTTTCCTTGATTGAATAATAAGTAAATGATTAGTTAAGGCCAACTTAACCCCTTAGATTAAATAACTAATTTTATTACGAATACTAGATAGCTACAGATCTATTCAAGCAACCCCCCGTCTGTGAAACTTTAAAACCTTTTAGGACTTAAATTTTGAACCTAGATATTAAGTAATATCTTTTAATTAGATAATCCAAAACTCATCTAAACATCTATTACTGTTTCTGAATACAGTATCTCTGTCTCTCTCAAATTCAAGTGTGTATTTCCTTCTCTCGCAAGCTCAAAGCATTTTTATGAATACTAAGTTTAGAGACTAATAAAGTTTAAGTGAGTATAAGCATAAATAGAGTAACTTCCTTTAGATCGAACTTTTCATTGCATACAGTTTAATCAAATCCTATCCATTAACGGCAACAAATTGTGCGGTTCTATCCGCACTTAAATAATTAAAGAAACATAACAACTTGTAAGTAAAACTACTATTAAATATCCTGGTTTACGGATTAACCAAACTTGGAACTAAAACTACTATTAAATATACTGGTCACGGCTAACCATATTGTAACACCCCCCCCTCCTTTCATCATCTAATCTAATTAAATAACCTAACCACTACGACATAAAATACTATCTAATACATGCCCGACTTCATCATCTTACTAAAATTTTTGAATTAAATATAATTATATTAATTTAATGTAACTTATATTATGAGAAGCTAACCCTTAACTAGAACTAATCCTAATAGTTGTTATGATCTGATTTAACTATTTAAATTGGCCAAGTGATCGTCTAGTTTTTACTGATTAGGACCGTACGTTGCGATAAGGTAATAACTCTGATTCTTTTAAGATATTATGATTAAACTGTCTGCCTACTTATCTACTACTATATAACCATTTAGTATACAATTGAGGAAAGTCTAGAAGATATGCTGGTATAGAGAATAAGAAGTAACGAAGAATAAAATATAGGCATATAATAAATGGGTTAGGCTCGTCAGTAATCTAAAATGTAATGTGATATACTCGGCTTAGATCAGTTCACCTCCCCGAACTGACAGTACGGCTCATCTGCACTGAACTGGGCACCGTTCCTCCGAGAGATAGACTTAGACACACCATCGGTGGTCGCTATCTAATATGGTGGGAATGATATTAACTGTTGGTGTCATAGGTTCAGTCGGTCAATTCAGTCAAGCAAAGGACAAGAGGGCATAATCTTTTAGCAACCTGAGTCAGTGTGTCTGTGTTAGTCAAGCCTTCAAATAAGTGGTTACTTTCGGATGCTGAAGAATCGATCAGATCGGTTCTAAAACATCCTATTTAGGTCAGATAAATACTTATACATAATATAAATCATAATAAATAGAACCTTCAAGTTCATTATGAAGTAAATGTCTAATAACCAACTCTCCGTTGTTAAAATTATAATTGATATAATTTGTGATCCAGTTAATCACCAGCTCAGGTCATCTCAATCAAAAGACACATGTACATCTCATAAGTTAAGATTCACGTTGCTCGAATCATATAACTTAAACTCCAATTGTCGGGTCCACAATGATCGGACTATCTGAAGATTGCTTAGTCCACATTCAACGGACTTTATGAAGATTGTAGGTCAAGTCCACATTGTTCGGACTATATGATGTATGTTAGGTCTACATTGATCGGACTTCCCGTTACGGTGAGACCGTGTTGAAACAGAATCTCAAATTATCTCTCTCCAACACAGAATGTAATTATTAACTAAGGTAAGGTTAGACAAGTCCTTCATAACAGACACAACTAGCTGATTTTAAACATAAAGAATAATGAACTCCAAAATAACTCACGACCTCTCCTCACTCCGGATCCCGAACCAAGCAGAATCACAATCTAGTTGTCACCGTTAGGTATCAATTGTGTGTAGAGAGAAGCCTTCTATTGGTAAGGCGGGGTTGACGTTCCCTTGCTTCGAACGAAACACTTGGTCCACTCGACTTGTTCACTTTATTTCCTCGTTGTTGTCACTTCCGCTGTGCCTCCCTGACTGTCCCGCTACCCCATCCCGTGACCATCTCTACACCCCTTCCTCTACGAATCTCCCGAGCTCCCATTGGTCCGCCTCCCACGGGAATCGCATTCTTACGACCCAAAGACGACCGTTAGAACGACGGTATTGTTCTTCAGCTTCTATATTGTATTCCTTTATTTCTAAAATCGGCGTTTACAATCCAAACGGCTTTGTTCGGATACTTTTTATTGTTTTATAGCCGAAAGAGATATTTTTCATAATAGTCGACTTTCTAAAAGTTAAATCTTTTGTGAAAGCTAACTTTACGATCCTTAGTTAATGTCTATTTTCATTGTTCTAAACCTTGGTACTGGCCATAAACAAACTAAAGCTATTGTACTATTCACTATTCTAAACGTCGTCCTGCACAAGTATAATAACATAATACTTATAAAGCGTTATATTCGATACCAGGCATACGATAACTTATCGTAAATGTTACATTTCTAGTTCCCTTTAATAAGTCAATATGTCTCTCTCTGGTTAAGTATGATTGATAATTTAGATTTAAATCAATTTTTCGACAATATTTATTTTTGTGAATTCGAATGAAGGTCTGACTCGTTACAGCCAACCCCCAAAATTTACGCAGATAGAATATCGTAGTTAATTTTCAATAAGTAGAAAGTAGTTCTTCGCAAAAATAATTATAATACATAAAGATATTTATAGAATATAATTCTCCATAAATACATGTATACATATATATAATTATAAAATATAATATGTAAATAAGAATATATTTATATATATAAGATCTTATTATCTAAAATAAAACAACACAGTCATAATGTAACCATAACATAAAACATACCATTATAATTACATTATAGTAGTGGTTTACCTCCTAATAAAATTTTGTTGTGTAAGTAATTTTAATTTATAAAATCTTCTAATTTGATTATATTTGGTTTCGATAACTATTGTGTGTGTGTGTGTGTGTATGTGAGTGTGCCTATATGTAAGTGTTTTTAGACCGAGATGTCATTAATTATAATTTTGTACCGGTGACTAAGTTTTTGATGAACCAATCAATAAACAGATATCCAACTAGCCAGTCCGATCAACATCACATGAGACAACTTGGTTGTGAGGCAAGTCAATTCTGTAATACTCTGTAGCACAAACAGCTTTGGATATCAATCTTCCATTTCCTCAGGAGTAATCTACAAAGGTCTACAGATGAGGATCTTTCCCCATGGGTTAGACACATAGCTCTCCATGCTTGGAACATCCCACAAAGCACCAATCTCAAAACCACAAGTTAATAACACTCGGAGTATGTATAGTGTGCTTTAGGTCGAGCCTATCTGTATAGTAAGAACTTTCATGAAATCAGCGATCGCTGATGAAATATGTATCCTAACACCAATTCTCCTTCATAATAGTTCTTTGTAAGTGTATCGTTTATCGGAAACCAACTAAAATCAAACCGTCTCAATTTAGAATATTTGTTGAATCATCTGGCCCAATATTCCATTAAACTCTATCACATATATTTCACAACCTCCAATCTAGCATTCATCTCTCTTGCACTTCAAAATTTAAATTCATTCTTCACTCACAGAACATTATTCACACCCCCTCCCCACAATCATTGTTGTTTACGCCACCAGACAATTCACCAACTATATGTAAACTTGAGAGCACGAAGATTCCATGTATAAAAAAAAGATTTATTTGATTTGACATTAAACTCAATTGAGTTTCTTTTGTATGATTTTTTTACCTTTAAAAACCATTACCTTTACCAAAATCTTTTCCAAGATCTTTACCTTATTAAGAGTACCTTAGTTCAGTTCAAGAAGGAATACATTTTCAGTATAGTTACCGAACATGTCAGATTACCATATGTAATTAAAAAGCATTTTATGAAAATAATAATTTATTATTTAGATAGGGATAAAGAAAACTTCATACCCAGTCAAATATTTTATTTCCAATAAGAACGTTTCATTATTGTCAAAGAAACAAGAAGCAAGCAATGATCAAACATTGCTTTGTGAAGTCAAGCTCTTTAAGATTGAGTAGTTACTCAAATTACATTTTTGCGCCACTATGTATGAATAATCATAATCTCTGTATTTTAATTTTCACATCTAATATTATTCTACACCCTGTAATTACTAGACATCCTGTAAATAAATAATTATGTTAATATGATGTCAAGCAATTTAAATAAGCTACAATAATCAACCCACCATTATGATTTAGTTATGTAGTTGAATTTATTTTAATAAAAAATACTTATATATATATATAAATATTTTTTTTTTTTTTATACCAGACGTTATTAAATTTCAAAACTGTTAGAACTTCTCAAGACTAACTAAACATTTTTTTATTTTTTTATTTTCAAATCACTGAAGTAACATACTCGTTGGTATGCCTTATTTCACTCTAGTCGGTTGTGATGAACAAATCTAAAACTCAAATGCATAATTTAATCTGATCAAATCTAACCTTCAAAACATTAAAAGTTAAATAATCAACAAAGATTATTAAATAAAATATGATTGTAAAATCATTAATTAATAATTTGATTAATCTGAGGTAATAGTTTATAAAATCTCTTCATTATGAACCTTTTTAAATTATCACATTGTTGTTACCTTATCAACTTCAACGACGATGCTAATATAAAATTGAATTTGTTTCCGGAGAACCATGAAATAAATCAATTAAGTATTTTAAACGTGTATGAGTTAAAATTCCTAACCATTGATAAATTAAAAATAATTGTTTTGTTTTAGGAAAACAATGAGATAAATAAACATTTACATGTTATAGGTATATTAATTTTCCTAATATCAACTGTTTGATTAAATACCTAATGTATGTATAGCGCACCTAGCTATATCATAATACCTGGATCCAAAACATTGGTATTTAATGTAGATTTCATCATTTTATTAATGTAACAGTAACTTGATAAGATAATCTCATTAAATACTCACGGCGGTGTCATTTATGACAATTATGGCTACGTATCTAAATTTAATCTTAACAGCCGAATAGTTGATGAATTCTCCCATTGAAATATGATAGGTATATCTGTTAGCTCAATTCCTAGACAATAAAATATGACTAGCATAACGCGGAACTTTGAAAACCATGAAATTGCCAAATGTGACTATCTACCTAGTGTTCTCATCTACTGGTTGTATTACTTTGAATTCTATCTATGTATATCTAACAGCTATATACCTTGTTCCAAAACACAAAAAGTGTATAGATAGAATAATTTCGAGTTAAAGAGGCTGTTTATTCCATGGACCATAAGTTGTATTTACAGATACTATAGGTCATTTTCCTAATGCAATTCGTGAGTTATTAGTTTTAAAATATCTATAATAGTGTATGATTATAATCTAACACTTACCCATGTGCTGTAACACAAACTGACCTTTCATGCACTAAATGAGTTTGCTTTACCTGCACTAATTTTACTTAAAAATGCCATTGATCAATCACTGTTTGATCTCCTCCGCCTAATTTAAACTCAAACACTAATACTAGCACTTGTTAATGCCTGTTTCAAGACGTAATTCCTTACATTTATTTTAAATTTATTCGGTGTGTAAGGTTTTGGCCTCTCAGTCCTCTCGTTTACTAATCACACCTTTCTCGCACTCCAATCCATTCAATTAAAATTTCTCAATTTTATATCAAATATATATTTTGTTTATTTTGTATATACCCCAACAATTCGACGTTCGAAGAGTGTTGTTATTATGTACGTTCGAAACTAGTTTCTGTAATACTTAAGTATACTTAATTATTGAAACGTAAAGATAACAATCTAATAACTAAAATAAAATAAAACGTACGAAATTCAAACCCATGACTTATCTACCAATTTGCAATCGATTACAAACAATAAGTATGTTCCGTAATGAAGTAACTAGTGCTAAACCTACTACTACTACCTATTTAAACGCATAAAATTATGTCTTTATATGATAAACTTAATTCAATTGAAATGTTTACCTGACCAAATACAAAATACTATTTCAGTGTCTACAACTTTGTATATACGCGAACGTGATAAATATTCTGATGAAGCTTCAATTCAGTTACGCACTGAGAACCCATAACTAGCCTCCGTCACTCGCTTAAAGTCGCGCGATAAGTACCTGCTAATCTAACACACAAGTGATAGTGGAACACCGCATGTGAAGATTAAAATTAGAATATTAAAAGGATAATAAAGATGATAAATAGTATCTACAGTAAACCTTTCATTGAACTTAAAAGGAAGGCCTGGAAGCAAATTGTATAATATATTTAAAATCAATTTCATTTAATTCTTAGTGTCCACGCTTTACTTCTCACATGATTATTTGATCAAACCTTTTTATTAGATTCAGAATATTTGTCACTATCAAACTCACAAATGCAAAGTTTAGAGAAGGTAAAACAAATTGACCATTCTATAAATAAAATCATTTATAAAACATTTCTATATTTAACTTGATTGAGTCAACTCTAAGGTATTCCCATACCGGCCTATGTCTGTCATCACCCGCTGTGCACTTTAAATGTTCCGATAAGTCAAAACAGTTAAACTCATACCTTCTTGTGTCACTTGACAGCAAGAAAGTTTAGGTCTAGTTAATAAAGTTAAGTTTATAATATTTTAAAGTACAAACTAATTATAAAGCTTAAAGGTATTTGTCGTTCTGCAGGGAAGTGATGGATCTGTTACGTTGTTACTTGTTAGTAACCTGTGTCACAACTTCCAACCTCTGTATCAACCCGCTATGTAAACATTCTAATATTCGTTGTATTAACTAATTGGTAATAATTTTATTTCACAGTGAAGCCATTGTTAGTCTTTGTTCATTGTCGTCTTGTCTAAAATGCTGACTTTTGTTTATTCGTTCTCACAGAATCAACTAATTCTAAACGTACTTATACCTATCTACGTCTATAAGGTTGAGATTTGCATAGACACATTTATGGGTCAAATAGAAACACAATCGCCTAGTAAGTATACCGAGTACCCTTTTTTTTTAAAATACACGATACATTATTTATTTTTTACGTAAGCACTTCTAGCCATCAAATATATTTAGGAAGGTAATTCCCCTTCATCCTTGTTGAGATTAACTGAGCGTGAGATTGTTTGTGCTTAAACAGTATCTTACAAAAAATACGTGGCGAACCAATTAACATTCCTACAAGTGTCGAGTGGCCTGGGATCCGTCCCTTATGGAATTTCAACAAGCCATCTAACTCTAAAAAATCTTTACCTACGTAAATATCTACCTACTTTGATATCTACTCTGACTGTTTCAAAGAATTGTCCAATAATGACCACTGAACTCTTGCTATGGCAATAAAATAGTTAATTTGTACCTATTTATGTAAATATTTAATTTAGAGTTCTCCTATTCAACTTAGAACAATATTTCTAGCTAATAGATCTAAGTAAGTGTAAGTTAAATCAATAAGTCACCCTCTATTGGTAGGTATGTTACCTACTACGTATGTAAAATCGAGTAGATAAGACTAATTTTATTTTAACACATGAAGCGGTGAATAGCAATATTACTTCAATACTAATTTCTTTACACTCGATAAAGATTGTGCTATTCCTGTCACTAAAAATGTCATTACTTGTTTGTAAAAGTTTCGTTTTAGACATTTACATTATTTTGACTATACTTATGGGTTTCGTATGATTGACACTAGATAATAATCTTTAGCTGCAATAATCCTTTTCCTTGATTGAATAATAAGTAAATGATTAGTTAAGGCCAACTTAACCCCTTAGATTAAATAACTAATTTTATTACGAATACTAGATAGCTACAGATCTATTCAAGCAACCCCCCGTCTGTGAAACTTTAAAACCTTTTAGGACTTAAATTTTGAACCTAGATATTAAGTAATATCTTTTAATTAGATAATCCAAAACTCATCTAAACATCTATTACTGTTTCTGAATACAGTATCTCTGTCTCTCTCAAATTCAAGTGTGTATTTCCTTCTCTCGCAAGCTCAAAGCATTTTTATGAATACTAAGTTTAGAGACTAATAAAGTTTAAGTGAGTATAAGCATAAATAGAGTAACTTCCTTTAGATCGAACTTTTCATTGCATACAGTTTAATCAAATCCTATCCATTAACGGCAACAAATTGTGCGGTTCTATCCGCACTTAAATAATTAAAGAAACATAACAACTTGTAAGTAAAACTACTATTAAATATCCTGGTTTACGGATTAACCAAACTTGGAACTAAAACTACTATTAAATATACTGGTCACGGCTAACCATATTGTAACACCCCCCCCTCCTTTCATCATCTAATCTAATTAAATAACCTAACCACTACGACATAAAATACTATCTAATACATGCCCGACTTCATCATCTTACTAAAATTTTTGAATTAAATATAATTATATTAATTTAATGTAACTTATATTATGAGAAGCTAACCCTTAACTAGAACTAATCCTAATAGTTGTTATGATCTGATTTAACTATTTAAATTGGCCAAGTGATCGTCTAGTTTTTACTGATTAGGACCGTACGTTGCGATAAGGTAATAACTCTGATTCTTTTAAGATATTATGATTAAACTGTCTGCCTACTTATCTACTACTATATAACCATTTAGTATACAATTGAGGAAAGTCTAGAAGATATGCTGGTATAGAGAATAAGAAGTAACGAAGAATAAAATATAGGCATATAATAAATGGGTTAGGCTCGTCAGTAATCTAAAATGTAATGTGATATACTCGGCTTAGATCAGTTCACCTCCCCGAACTGACAGTACGGCTCATCTGCACTGAACTGGGCACCGTTCCTCCGAGAGATAGACTTAGACACACCATCGGTGGTCGCTATCTAATATGGTGGGAATGATATTAACTGTTGGTGTCATAGGTTCAGTCGGTCAATTCAGTCAAGCAAAGGACAAGAGGGCATAATCTTTTAGCAACCTGAGTCAGTGTGTCTGTGTTAGTCAAGCCTTCAAATAAGTGGTTACTTTCGGATGCTGAAGAATCGATCAGATCGGTTCTAAAACATCCTATTTAGGTCAGATAAATACTTATACATAATATAAATCATAATAAATAGAACCTTCAAGTTCATTATGAAGTAAATGTCTAATAACCAACTCTCCGTTGTTAAAATTATAATTGATATAATTTGTGATCCAGTTAATCACCAGCTCAGGTCATCTCAATCAAAAGACACATGTACATCTCATAAGTTAAGATTCACGTTGCTCGAATCATATAACTTAAACTCCAATTGTCGGGTCCACAATGATCGGACTATCTGAAGATTGCTTAGTCCACATTCAACGGACTTTATGAAGATTGTAGGTCAAGTCCACATTGTTCGGACTATATGATGTATGTTAGGTCTACATTGATCGGACTTCCCGTTACGGTGAGACCGTGTTGAAACAGAATCTCAAATTATCTCTCTCCAACACAGAATGTAATTATTAACTAAGGTAAGGTTAGACAAGTCCTTCATAACAGACACAACTAGCTGATTTTAAACATAAAGAATAATGAACTCCAAAATAACTCACGACCTCTCCTCACTCCGGATCCCGAACCAAGCAGAATCACAATCTAGTTGTCACCGTTAGGTATCAATTGTGTGTAGAGAGAAGCCTTCTATTGGTAAGGCGGGGTTGACGTTCCCTTGCTTCGAACGAAACACTTGGTCCACTCGACTTGTTCACTTTATTTCCTCGTTGTTGTCACTTCCGCTGTGCCTCCCTGACTGTCCCGCTACCCCATCCCGTGACCATCTCTACACCCCTTCCTCTACGAATCTCCCGAGCTCCCATTGGTCCGCCTCCCACGGGAATCGCATTCTTACGACCCAAAGACGACCGTTAGAACGACGGTATTGTTCTTCAGCTTCTATATTGTATTCCTTTATTTCTAAAATCGGCGTTTACAATCCAAACGGCTTTGTTCGGATACTTTTTATTGTTTTATAGCCGAAAGAGATATTTTTCATAATAGTCGACTTTCTAAAAGTTAAATCTTTTGTGAAAGCTAACTTTACGATCCTTAGTTAATGTCTATTTTCATTGTTCTAAACCTTGGTACTGGCCATAAACAAACTAAAGCTATTGTACTATTCACTATTCTAAACGTCGTCCTGCACAAGTATAATAACATAATACTTATAAAGCGTTATATTCGATACCAGGCATACGATAACTTATCGTAAATGTTACATTTCTAGTTCCCTTTAATAAGTCAATATGTCTCTCTCTGGTTAAGTATGATTGATAATTTAGATTTAAATCAATTTTTCGACAATATTTATTTTTGTGAATTCGAATGAAGGTCTGACTCGTTACATTGGTCCCATTAAAATTGTATTTAATTAGAATTTATTAATCACTACATAGTATAAAGCAAAGTCGCTTTCCGCTTCCCGCGTCTGTATGTATGTATGTATGTTTGCTTATATCTTTAAAACTACACAACGGATTTTAATGCGGTTTTTTTTAATAGATAGAGAGATTCAGGAGGAAGGTTTATATGTATTAAACCCGTGCAAAGCCAGGGCGGGTCGCTAGTCTTTCATAAAACATAAAAAATGAATATCGTATTGCGACTTTTTGATTGGGAGAAACATTTTCGTCGGTAATCAAAATTATAATGAATATTCGCCCTAATTATTCTTATACGACAACAACTTAAGCTTAGGTTATAGCAACCTCGGATCAAAGTTCGTCTACTGTTTAATATGCTATATTTTACGTGGGCGTAGGCAAGGGGAATACGCTATTTCCCCTAGATGTAAGGGGTAGGCTTTATTGGCAGGATAGGTGAATCAAAAGTAGAACTATTCACATGCATTACAAGTGTAGGAATGACAGGTTACTTTTTGATCCATGTAAATAAAAGAAGTTCTAAAATTATAATGTAAAAAACCATGAAACATACATTGAATATCTTTCCACGCGGAACCCTATAAATCCCTATAATATAAACTCTAAAACTTTAAAATATAAATGATTGTATAATACCACTAGCTGACCCGTGCCCGCTACGCTGTGCGTAAGACATTTCTAATACCATCGTGGACTTTTTTGTAGACGTTTTTAAGGTGTACAATACTGTAGTACATTATTTAGATATATCTCGTGGGGTTCAGCCAGCATTTGCAATGTAAGCGCAAAAAAATGTGTTTATTTACGACATCACATTAGAAACCTCTAAAATATCAGTATTTCTCTACTATATTATGCATGTATTATACATATAAACCTTCCTCCTGAATCACTCTATCTATTAAAAAAAACCGCATCAAAATCCGTTGTGTAGTTTTAAAGATATAAGCAAACATACATACATACATATTACATACAGACGCGGGAAGCGGAAAGCGACTTTGCTTTATACTATGTAGTGATAATACATCAATAATTAAACTACATAATACAATCATTAATACATTATTTTTGATATATAAATATTAAAAAATATACAAAAGTCATCTGTCAATCGCCAGTATAGAATGGACATGGTTTATTTCCCCACATGACCCTAACATTAGTTAAATCAAGTCAAAAATTAGCTTCATTCGTTATCTAAAACTAGGACTTCCTATACCGGAGTAAGGAGGGAAACGCGACAACGACTCTAGAGTCAGGGAGACAACCGTTGATTAACCATTATAATCGTGAGTGAATAATAAAAAATCTCCTAAATAAAAATAAAAAATGTACTGAGCTCATTAGGATTAGGTACTACTAAACTAGAGAAGCTAAAAAACTAAACCATTTATCATTTAATTATATTATATAAATTAAATTATAGTAATATTTTTAAATATTTTTCATGTATTATTCCCAAAAAGCGGTATTAATATAAAGCGGCCAGTAATGGGTTGAGACTAACTGACAAAAATGGCAAAACTATACATAGTTCTTTGACACCCTTCGGAAGCCTCAAATTGAAGATGATGTCATTATAACATGATTATACTGTTTAATATTTTACAGTACATTTCTACTCTCATTTGCTTGTGGAAGTTTAATGTGTAAGAAAAGTAATTTCAGTAGGCAACTTGAAGATGAGTTCAATATTAATCCAGTTCCATAGAATCCTATGATTTATCATTTAATTTAGCCATCGTTATGCTCCATTAGGCCTTAATCCCCCACCACGTCCCTCATGGCTTGCACCATCAGACTAATGTTCGGTTTATGTAAATATTATGAGAGTTTAACTATTCACTTATTCACTTAGCGTCGCCTCTTTAAGCTGTCTTTTTGTATCGAATTTCGGGAACGACTTTGGAGTTGAAAGTGTTTTTGTAAGTTCATTTGGGGAATGAATAATGAGTAAAGTAATGTTTTAAAGGCCTTGAACAGAAACAGTGCTATTGTGTGAACTTGCATCTCATTCGTCGTCGGTTCGTGTTTTCCTTCAGCGTCAAGTTTTCTTCGGATATATGATTACGGGTAAAATTCACTGAACCTATTTGGATTAATAAAAAAAAAAGAAAATAATATCAAGCTATCCTACTATTATTATAAATTCGAAAGTTAGCGAAGATGTTATTATATGTTTGTGGCTCAATTACTCTATGCTGGTACGTACGATAAAACGGATTTGAATGAAACTTAGAATATAATAATAATAATAATTATAATAAATATTGGCTGACTTTAGACACAGCGCCATCTAGCCCCAAGCTAAGCAAAGCTTGTACTATGGGAACCAGATATCTGATAGAATACTTGTATACTTTTTTTTGTAAATACATACTTATTATACATATTAACACCCAGACACAGAACAAACATCTATGTTCATCACACAAATGTTTGCCCTGGGTGGGGATCGAACCCACAATTTACATAGCCCATGCCCTCGAATAGCATAACAGCTACTTTTTATCCAACTACCACGCTTGCGAGGCCGCGGGTGGAAGCTAGTCAAGCTATAAGCCGTGTTTGTTGCATGGATTCTTCTAGGCTTGGTTGCAAGGAACATGCGTAGCTTCACGTGATCTTTGTATTTTTTTTTAAATAGATACCTTTTGATTTTGACTATAAGCGAATAAAAAAACTTCCAACAGTCACATGCTTACCCTACCTACTATAATTCTCTGTATCAAGGGCAACACCCGAACCCGGAACCAATATATGTAGATAATCCAAACATTTGCCCCACAGCGGTGATCAAACCAGCGCGTCTTGCATCTTAGCTCGCCATTCCACAAAGATCTATGTATGTATGAGATGTGTGCGTTTAAGCTTTCTAAGACACTGTTATTGTAGATTTTAATTAATTTGCTCTAGTTAATTGAGACACGTAATAAAACATTTTGATTATGATGAGTTACATAAACATTAAAGCGCTAACATTATTCCGACATCATTTACAGTAGTAACTTTGTAAGTGTGTCTTAACATCGAATCTTCAGACTTACACAATCTAGTTACTGAACAGCGTGTTGTTGAGTGTTGAATGACTTGTTGTTTAATTTTGTAAGTGTGAAAAGTGTAGCGTGTTTTCTTAACAGCAAAAAAAAGTCCGTTTACTTTTAATTGGTATGTAAAACGAAATAAGACATAAGAACAAGCTGTCCCGTCAGACATTGTCCTGTCAAATTTCAATAATCCCACAGAAAAAAAAGCACTTTTAGTTTTTCCCGAACTTTATGCCACCTTTATCACTTAGGGGTATAAAAAATACCTTAGGACCTATTCTCATACCTATTAACTATATAAAAAAAAAACATAAAAATCGGTCAAGCCGTTTCGGAGGAGTTTGGTTACAAACACTGTGACACGTAATCTTGAATTACGTCCAAATCTTTTAGAATATAATATAATATCTAGGTAGGTATTATACGTATCCATTATTTCGCAAAATCAACCCGACAATTTTATTTTAAAATCAATTCTCTTGGCGCCTTTTCTCGATCATTTCATCTGTTATTTCTTGCAGTAAGTCGGGTCACGTAGCCGACTGCACGTATGCCGTGTCCACCTCGCCTTCTTACTCGGATTAGGAGAATTAAGATCTCAGTAACGTATCTTTGTTTGCCAGACGTTGCTACTGATCTCTGGAGGCTTGTTGGGAATTTGAAATTTTAAGCTAACTTCATAGGGTTGTGTGTAGCAATTTTTTAAAATATTTTATTTTTATATTTTTATAAAAGTTTAAAATTAAAATAGGAAAAGTTTTACAATAAACGACAAATTAAGTACGAGTAAATTATCAGTCAAATTCATATTTTTTTGCAAAACTTGCTCCCTACTTTACAGCTTACCGCGTGTAGTATTTTTTTTTTACTGTATCAATGTTTTTTTATATTATTTTTTTACTTACAGAAAGATTATTACAGTTTTACACAAAGGTAAAAAATACACAAGATATAGTTTAACCGTACCAGTGTAGCGAGCAGGAATCATTATAGTATGGTAAAGGTATTGCCAAAATGTCCAAACTAGAAATTTTGTATTGCTTCTGTCTTGATGATAGCCCAGACTACACTTCGTGCTCGCTACACTGATCTCAGCTAAAACATCACTGGTTGCATTGCCACGCAAAGTGGCAATGCTGATCCGTACTGTCAAATAGGAGCCAGCTCTCAGATCATGCGAAGCTACAGCTGGACGCCTTGAAATACTTTTAAAAACCTTACAGACCTCAACTCCATTAGGCTCAAACATGTAAGGTTGAAATTATCTATAATAACTTTGGTGGCTAGAAACTCTATCACATTACCTATTTTTATCATTACACCAAACTGTCTGTTAACACTATTTCAGTTTTTTGTTCCATTCATAAAATCCCTCAACCCGTAAACAAAGTCTCATTTTTTGTATGTGACACCAATCCTCATAGGATCCGCCAATGCGAAGTATAATTCAACTTGTCAACTACAGTCAAACATAGTGTATCGTAGTGCCACATCAACTATGTCGCTGTAAAGCCTCACTGTATCCTTAATTGCAATAAATCTAAATCAACAATAATAAATTTCTGTTGAAAAATATTTTAACAATGACAAGCTTTTGTAAAATCATTCAAACCATCGAGCAACAGCGCACTATCACATGATATAATATCGGAACTTGAAAAGTATGCAAAGTTTTTCTAAGGAGTTCCGTTGTGAGTGTCTGTTGACAGCTCCTGACTCCACTCAGATCAGATCAGCTCGTTGTCACCATATTATTGCATTGTCACCGAAGTTACATAAGTATGCAAATTTTCAGCTCAATCGTATCCCCAACCCATAACCGGCTCAAAATTGAGTTGCAATTACGCTCGAACAAACATAGTTACATACAGTCATAGTCATACATACATTGCAAGTTAAAAAAAAACTTGTAAAATGAAGAGTTTTTTTCCGCATCTAAAAATAATGCATCTTTATTAGCATTCTAGCTAGGTCTTAGGCTATATTAACTTTAAATTGAGCACAAAATGTAAAAATACTGAATAGAGCGCTCCTCATTTCAATAATTCCAGAACCAACTTTGTGTGCTATTAGCCTAACCGATGAACTGATAATATATGCCTAGTGCGGGCTGCGCTTATTAATTGAAACAATTTCTCTGGCAGTTAACAATTTGAAATCGTAATTTGTGGTTGAGTTTTGTGAAATAATAATTTTGACAATGGGCACTAACATTTGGACTAAATCGTGCATTATTAATGTGAAGGTACTAGCTACATTATTTTCGGAAAACAAATATGTAGTTTCTATTCTAAATTATGGGTAATTCATAATGTTCAGCGGCCATGGGCTTGCAAACTGACACAATGTACTGCAAAATTTCAGAATGTGTCGAATGTATGTATGGATGGACTTCCGACTACCCTCTTTAGACATCTTTAATTATCTGAGCGGAAGGAGATTCAACCGTACTCGGGGACAGTCCTCTGTGTGATCCTTTATAGTTCAATTTTACACGACTTACAATTTCAACTGTCTTGCTATCACGGTTCATGAGATATAGCCCTGTGACAGACAGACGGACAGCGAAGTAATAGGGTCCCGTTTTTACCCTTTGGGTACGGAACCCTAAAAATGCATCATTTACTTACAACCAATGTGTGTTTGTCTCAAAACTCTCTAAAACACCAGCTGTTTGTTAAAAGTGCGGAACATAGCCAAATATCATAACAGAAGCGAAACTGCCATATTTTTTCTAGTAATTACACCAGCAGTAAGAAACTCATTTAAACCGCATCCCAAGTCACTTTCAATCCATCTCAACAACCGCAAAAACCAAAATACAGCGGTTGAACTAGTGGTACAGATAAGCTAATAATACCGAACTTTCAAAGGTTCACTCCAACGGAGAATCTTCACCTGTGACAAAGATGTTCTCACAAACATTTATATCTATAGGTACAATATTGTGTCTAGGATGCGGGTGTTGAGGCTGCTACACAGTTTTTCATAACTTTTGCTGCTCTCATCGTTCTATTTGTAACGTGGTTCATGATTACTTTGTACTAAATAATAAAATAAAAAAAAACTACTATGACGTTGTTAGTCACTAGGATACCTTTTTATTTTATACTTCTAGGTATAATCAAAACCATACATGTTTACATTCACGAGATAAATAAATAAATATTAGTGGAAATTTTTACAGCTAAAAATGTCATCATCTAGCCAAGCTAAGCTAAGCTTGTATAATGTATATGTTTACTTATATACAATTTTTTTTTTGTAAATACATACATACTTATTATACATATTAACACCCAGACACATACTAAGGCTTTTTCTACTTCGGTAAGCTATAGAAAACCTTTTCTGAGATTTAGTAGCTTTGGCAAATTAGGAATAAAAACTGAAAAAAAATAAACTATATAAAGTCGAGTTTCCTTTAAAAATCGGTAACATATCCGTAAGTGGCCAGCCTTGGTGAGAGCAAAGAAATAGCTCTGAAACACCTGTAGAGACGCCGCTGGTTCTCACGATATTTTCTTGCACCAAGACAGGTTTATTTCAGTTATATATCTGCTACGTAATTCGGGAATTTGTAGGTGTGACTTGGGATAATAATTTAACTTGAGCTTGGCATTCGAAATGAAAACTCGGGGAAAATGCAAGCTGGGGCCATATTTTTTGTCGGATTATATTAATTTTTGAAACTTTCTGTTAAAATAACACTATCGGGGTAGCTTTGATAACTACACACTCTTATTTTCTATACTTTTATGTTTACAATCTGTCACTTGACGAGTGACAGCTGCTGCATAGTGCGGAGTATTAAGGTCCTGATAAATAAATAATACCCAACAGTCCTGACACTTTGTTCGGGAAGAACATAAAAACACTTTTTTAGATTTTAGATAATTTATTGGTACGTTGCAGTGCAAGTCACAATGGCGAGAGAGAGAGCCACAGATAAAAAATCATTCACCTATACAACTTGCTACAGATAAAATATTACATATTCTTATGTTCTATTTTTAATCGAACATAAATTGGCGGGCCGACACGACCATATACGCCTCTATATATTAAACTATGAAGTACTTAAATCTTATTCTAAACTATTATTTAAATATTAAGCCAAACTATTATACCTTATCCTTAGCTTATCCTTAGTGTAAGTCTTTTACATCCCAAATGTTTTCAATAAAATTAAAAATTTAAAGAAAAATCAATCCTCCCTATCAATGGGCAATACGGCCACCTTATTTATAGCTCTTCTATGAGTGCCTCGACCAGTTTTGACCTCTATTACTCGCACTAAACCATCAGACCCGCTAAATAAATTTATAACCCTAGCCATCGGCCACTGCAATGGAGAACAGTTTTCACCGATTAACAACACTAGGTCCCCAATTTTAATATTCGGATTGGCGTTATGCCATTTAGAGCGCCTTAAAAATTGTGACAAATAATCTTTGTGCCACGCCCTCCAGAAGTCTTGCTGTATCTTAATGCATTTTTTCCAAAATTTCAATCTATTTATATTCATAGAGGTTAAATCTGGTTCAGGTATCGCGTTTAATGGGCGTCCACATAAAAAATGAGCTGGAGTCAAAAAGGAAAGGTCGTTGACATCATTTGATAGCTGAGTTAAAGGTCTTGAATTCAAGGTTCCTTCGATTTGAACCACTATGGTGTTAAACTGTTCGTATGTCAAACACATACTTCCTACGACTCTCCGATAATGGTGTTTGAAAAGTTTAACTGAGGCTTCCCAGAGTCCTCCAAATGTGGGGCTATAAGAAGGAATGAACTTGAACTCAATACCCTTTGTTGCACAATAATTTAACACACTGTCTTTATGCTGCTGAGTATTATTCAACAAATACAATTGTCGCAATTGATTATTGGCACCTTTATAGGTTGAGGCATTGTCACAGTAAACCACGGAAGGAGTGCCTCGCCTGGAGCAGAATCTTTTAAAGGCTGCCAGGAAACATTCGGTTGTTAGATCGGAGACCAATTCTAAATGTATACATTTCGTTGCAAAACAAACAATCACTAAAACACACTTCACTAAAACCCTTACAAAGTAAGTTAATTCCCACTCGAAATACTGTTTACTACCATGTCATTCAAAAATATTCTTCGGCCTTACGTACAATATATTTCTGTCTCACCGAACCCACAAAGTACAGCTAAAACAGCGTGCACTTGGGCCGTTCTTTATGTCGTAGTAGGTTTGGTTGCGATCGGTCTTATATATCACCTGCATGTCACGAGAAAAACTGTGTTTAAAGCTACTGAAACATCTATGTTGATCGGTGCACGTTCGCTTTTATGCCTCCAATATAAACTTGAATGAAAATGCTGCTGCAGATACCTAATTGAGCGGTTTTTTTTAACAATGGATATTTCATGCAACTTTTTTTACAAATTATTTTTTCTGATTTCCCTTTTCACAGTAAAATAAGTTCGAATAACAGCTTACATTAAGGAGTAATGGATAAAATTTACAGTATCTAAATTATGTAGTAACAATCACCAATCAAATAAGAAAAAAAGTTACAACCATTTCAAAGGTTTCAATACTTAGGATGCAATATGCCAAAATAGAGATACTCCTTATATCTGTACGACGAGCAAAGGCCCAGCGTGACAATCCCTTACCACCTCCCCCTCCTCTTTCCTCTTCCCCCCCTCCAGATACGCCACGCAGAATGCGGCTGGATTTATTGCATCCACTCTGCGGCTGTCTCAGCTGATGTGAAGGAGACACGAATTTACGAGACACTTATTGGCCGTATTAAAATTGCACGCTGTCTTGACAATCTTGACATTATAATTAATAGTTTGCATAATTCATTGCATTGGATTATGCTTAGCTAGTTTAATGTGAGATTAGAGTAATATACATTTATAAATATGATTTTAAACTTTCCGTTACGCATTTAGATACAACTAGCAGACCCGTGACAGACGTTTTTTATCAAAATGGGGATGTTTTTCATATTTTAAAGTAGTCTATGTTTCATTCGGGCATTATATCTACATCTACAGCAAATTTCATCTTAATCCGTTTAGTTGATTAGGCCTGATTGAGGTACAAACATACAAACAAACTCACAAACTTTCACATTTATAATATTATTAGGATTTCCAACAGATATAGACATTTTTTATAGACATAAACAAATCTTTGGGCAAGTGTGTAGTGCTATTTAAATTGTTTGAATAATGGCTAAAAAGCTTATCATTTTTACTAGCCCTCAAGTAAAACTTATGATCAAAGGGATAAGGATTTCCACGTGTTGTTTTCGTCGGTAATAGTTTACTCGTAGTTCGATTATTCTGGCATTATGATTGTCTCATTAATTAGTTCACTCAATCGTTTGTAATATTCACTAATCTGTTGGCGTCTTGGATTATCAATTCACCATCATTCCAATCAAATGCATGAGCTGCTCTGTAATTGGCAGGACCCTTGTATTTGATTGAATTGGGGTTATCTGGGGTTATAATGATGTTTTCTGACGAGTTTGCTCGTCAGAAAACATCATTATTCGTAATAGGGTTTCGTCCAACCTTTTAGCGCGTATGAGCTTTGATATTATTTATTCAATAGCATTCGCTTTGGCTTGTCTGCGTATTACCTACCCAATTTGATTTGATCATATATAATGTAATTCAAACAGTTATTGTTTTCATAATAATTATAATAGGCTTATACGGCAATTATATAACTTCGGAGGTCAAGCAATCAATTACTAGCACTATGAATATTGAAAGCATGGGAAACGACAATAGCCTAGAGATAGTAGCACAGACGTGCAGATGTTTAGGTATGCTAATGGGTAGGAGCTTGAATATAGATTGATGGAACAGTAGTCTGAGAGTCTGAGAGTGCTTCTATGCATTCAAATAATAAAATGGAAGTCTTATAACCACTATCTGTCTATCCGTCTGAGAATCATACCTCAATTTATAGTTTAGTAAAATTTTGTCAGCCGCTTTTTTTTCCATCACATACCTACTGAGCCCACATAGGATAGTATGTCATGAGTGATTTATACATAATACTCGTATTTAAAAAAAAACCAAGATCAAGTAGGTGTATGTAATTTTGCACGGTATTATAATTTACTTTTATCAAACCACAAGAATACACACACAATAATTGTTTAGTTTTTCTTGTAATTAGGCTCTACTTGTTTACTAGAAATAGTTTGTAGTCAGTTCTATAAATACGCCGAACTAAATTAATTGGTAAATAATTAATTGGTAGTGTCTTCGTAAGCCGTTCCTACTAATTACGGAACCCTCGATGGGTAGTCTGACAAACGTTTCGCCATTTATTAATAATAACTAAGAGACCTGCCAGATTTTCATAGTAAAACTGAAAGGGTGCCTATTTTTACCTAATTAATTAATTTTAGTAATGAAATACGAGTAATATTGGGTATATACTAAAACCTATCTTCTTCTTTTAATATATAAAATTCTCGTGTCACAGCTTGTATCCAAACTCCTCTGAAACGGCTTACACGATTTTTTTTTTGTGTATATAGTAGGTCAGAGAATAGGTCGTCGTAGGATATTTTTTATACCTCTAAGTGATAAGGGTGACGTAAAGTTCGGGAAAACTGAAAGTGCTTTTTTATGTAGGATTATTAAAATTTTACAAGACAACGTCTGTCGGGACAGCTAGTAATATCGAAATGTCCAGTAACAATCTACAGACATAGTGAAGATGCTTAGGTATGCTAATTGCTACGGCGTTCCGAATATAGATTGATGCTCAGTAGTACTTAGTACGTAACTCTGCAGTGCTTAGGACTTACATTGTTGCGGTCTTGGCTGTGCTTGCTTGGTGTGCATTGGCTTGCAGAATTGATAGCGTGTTTATCAAAATTATGCCCAACTACTGCTTAGATTATTATCGTAAGTGTTGATAGGAATTCGATACGATTCCTGCGGCAAGACGAATGTATCGCAAATATTTTGGTCCGATGCAAATATTTTTTACAGGTCAGGGTTGTGATACCATGGTATAACTAGTTTCTGATCATGTTTTGATACAAAAAAATCTACTCAGGTAATCAAAGTTTGAGGTCAGGACTATGGATGTGACTGTGAAGTATTAATATGATTAAAGTGAAACTTTTATTACATCGTCTAATTTTTTTTGGTCTGTGTGTCGCATGTCGCGTGACGGTCGGCCGCGGAGTTGGGATAAAGTGAAAGGCGCTCGTCAGGGCAGCCGAGGCCAATATGGCGGCGTCTATAGTTCCATCAGCTGACCGTGTAGTGTATAGACTAAAAGTTTCACTTTTACCGTGGTTTCATAAAACCACACAATTCCTTTTTTATTGATATGTTATAATCATTATTTTTAAATACAGGTGTTCCGAAAACTAGTGACAGTCTATTATGTACTAGTTTTCTGCGTAACGAACATGCAGTGAATTTTGGCTTTGGCTACCTTTTGATAACAAGTTTGTAATAGTAAGTTAGACTATTTTGTAGTTAAAAGTAAAGTGTGGACGATTTTGCTAGTCACAATTAAAAAAATGTGCATAATATGAAAACTTTATTTTATTTGTGAATGACTTTGGTACATATCGAAAATGAATGATTCTTATAGTTTTTTTTTATTTATATCCATGAAATAATTAAAAAGAAATTGAAAAATTGAGAAATTGCTTATTGACAAATCTGACACATCTGAAAACGGAACCACTGGAGAATCGCAACACGCTTGTAACGCAAAAGGTGGCTAATGCGAAATCGATTGGATGAATGGTCGGTGTGACGGGCGGGACGCTGACAGTCGTGACGGATGTCCTGTCCTGACCGTCGCTTGTTCACTATCCGTTTTTAGCGGTGTAAATATGTTTACAATTGAATCGACGTCGAATAAACTCGGTGTTTTTATCAATCTCAATCATAGTTCGACGAAACAACTATTGCCTAAATTTTTTTCACATTTTTAGAGTCGGTATTTACTAATTCTGACCAGTTTTTTAATCGCTGAAGTAGGCACTGGAAACTTCAGTGAGACTACGTCGATGTCCGAAAATTACTCAGTAAAGAAACAGAGAATCGAAAACAAAACTAGGTGATATCAAACAAATCAAGGTGCATCCCTTAAATATACTGCTGCTTAAAAAAGGTAAATCATATTATTACTTTAGTAACAAATTACAAGTTTTTTTTTTATATCGCCTGGCTTTTCATCACAACACTATCCTTCGCTAGTGGATAGTGAATATCTATGAACGAACACCCAGAACTAAATCATTGCAAATGGGAATCAATGGTGGTGTGACAAATGATGCGGATAGCACTCTTGACACGGACCTGAGACGACTGTGACGGATACAGGCCTCGCCTACGAAACCATGATTAATTGCACGACTTGTTATTCTCACTATAATACAAAAAACTGAAAAAAGTCCTTCAGCACCGCTAAAATGAAGAATAAACCGAAAAGTGAGATATTTAATTGTAATTTTAAAGTTATATGAAGTCAAAGTCAAAGTCAAAGTCAAAGTCAAAGTCAAAGTTTCTTTATTGCTTGAAATACATGTCGTCCATTTGCGACGACAGTGTGACATCTCAAAAACCGTAATTTTACAGAAAACGGCTTTTGAACATTAAAATGAGTATAACTCTTAAATTGTTGTCAAGATAGCTTTATTATGTATGAGGTGATTAGAGTATAACTAATATTGAAATGAAATATCAAAAGAAATAACACATTTGGAACCAAATTAACTTCATTTATAGAGTTTGAAAAAAAAATGGAAAACTTATCACGTTTTTCCAGAAAAAAAGAGAATTTACAAGTGGGTAAGTTTAGTTGTCACGTTGAAGATGACGTAAAATTTGACATTTAACTAAGTTATATGAAAACAAAACATTATTCTTGAAAAATAGTATTTTATTGTAGGAATAATAGAATCATTCAACATAGTGGTAACTATTTTAATCATACCAGTTTGTTGCGTTCAATTACACTTAGACTTATAAAAAAGTTATAATTATTAAGACACTTACTGTTTTTTTCACACTATCAAATTGAAACAAATGAGTGACAGGAAAAATAAAGCTTTCTGTAAGTAAAGCCATTATTAGCTATTTAATTAGGAACTTAAGTAAACTATTAGGTATGATTGACTAGTATTGTCTTAGATCAGTCTAGAAGGTATCTTGTACTGCTTACATTTCTTTTACTTATTCTAAAAAATAATTTGTATCAAAGCACTTGTGAAAACTTAACATACAAGACTGCCAAAACAATTTCGTTAACTGTTACATATAAGAAACAAAATATGTATAACGTAAAACCTATCTAAGTAGAGACTTAGGAACTAGCGACTTTATAGATAATAACTAAATAACAGGTACTCATAGGAACATTATCTAAACATAATAACAAACATTGGAACATTAGTGAGATTAATCAGTCATATAAATTCAGTCTTATAAGTAACTTTATATTTTTAAACAATTTTTAATTATAAACTTTCGAAAAATGCCCTGTAATAGCCAGGAATGTGGTTGCCATTTAGCAGTGAAAGAAGATCCTGTTTTTTCTTTTCGGCCAACCCCGATTTTCTATTGAAAGCATTCTTTAGTTGGATTGCATTAACAGGCTTCTTTTTTATTACCACAGCTCTCTTCATATTTTCATCCGCGTAAGACGTACGATAGTAGATCGCATGTGGATCATCTTTTAGCACTCGAATCCCTTTTAATTCAGAAGTTTTAACGACGTTTTGATCTTCATCCTTGTGAATTGCGAAATTCATTTGATTGAGAACAGCCTTCCAATCATAAATGTCACTGTAACATAATTCATTTACATGTATTGGCTCTGACTTCTTTCTTGCAGCTTTGATCGCCCCAATAAATCCTTCAGGGGTAAAAATAGGTACACTTCTCAACTTTTTTTTTTTTTTTTTTTTGGGGTAAAAATAGGTACACTTCTCAACTTTTTTTTTTTTTTTTTTTTTTTTTTTTTGTGTGTGTCCCTTAATGAGATATTTGTGTGTAATTGAGTTTATGTTTGGAAGGTTCTGAACAGCATAGAGATACATTTCACCTTCACCTTCAGATACGATTCACCTCTTCTAAGGACTGAATGATAAATGACCACTGTCTTTCAATTTCACCCAAATCCCAGTACTCTTTCAAAAGTTGTTGTCGTTGAATTTCCGTTATATTTGCGTAACATTTAAATTTACAGGTTTCTTTACAGGGGGGTTTAATTCTTCGTTTTGGAATATCCTTTTGAGTTTTAGCTGATTTATAAGGTTTCCCACTATTTCTCAATTTCTTTGCAATATTCTTCTTCCATTTTTTTTCTTGTCTTGGCCTTTTTTTCCCTTTTTTAGTAGGAGTTTCAACAGTAGTAGGAGGATTTTCAGATTCTGTTGCGGCGACGACGCTTGGTTCAATTGGAGGCGATTGGTTTTCGGTACTCATAGTGTCAGGTTCATCGATTGGATTTTCATTAGAAGTAAGAATTACTGAGTCGATGCCTGACCTTCCTTCTTGGTTTGCCGTTTGCTGACTAGGCGCAGCTGTCGGAACATTATCGCTCATAATATCATTGAGTGAAAATACAGGTCGGCGTTTTTCTTGAATTTCTTTATAGTCGGGGTCTTTTACGGAGTCATCGCTGTCCTCAGTGAAAGATGAACTTGAAGAGCTGCTACACGAACTACTTGAAGAAGATGAACTCATCGATACACTGCGATAGCGATGACTTTGCGTCGTTTTTTGATCATTAAATGATCAAAAAACGACGCAAAGTTTACTGTTTCATCGTCGAGAATCGTCGGGTTATTACGAGCAACTAAGGTACTTGAGGAAGATGAACTAGGTGATACACTGCGATGGAGATGAGTTTTTGTCGTTTGTTGGTCACCAACTGTTTCATCGTGGTAACCAGTGTTTGAAGTGGGGTTGTCACGAGCCACTAGGTTGCTACTGGACAAAGCTTCGTCCATTTTTTTTTGAGCCAATTGCAATATTAGCTTAGACCTGGTCCCCATCTGTAAAGATAACTGTAGTTTTATATTGCTGTTTAGTGTATACAACGTGACAAGTGAACATACCATAAAACTTTATCAAAATGTACTCTGCAACAACAGAACATCAACAAATGACCTACAACATATTTCCAGTTAAGGAGAAACATGTATCATCTACAACGTTACAATTCAAAATGACGCGGTGATACTGTGAATTTCTTCCAAGAAAAACGTGACATCAAAAACTTATCTCGTTCACTTTGCTCGATATTTTACAAGAACACTGTTATAAGTATGCGTGTCACATTATCGAATAAAAGAAAATTAATAAAAGAGACTCACCTTTATCACCTAAATCGTGGTATCCTCGTGATGTCACGTTTTTCACGAAAACCGAGAACACTTCACACCTCGAAGCTCAAGTGACAACTGAATTGTAACTGTGTCGAAGCCAACTAGATCAACAAACGAGACAGCGCTACACTGTGATATTTTGTCTCTTTCTCTCATTTACTTTGTTGTTTTTGTAGTAAAAAATATCCCGTTTTTGAAGATAACAGAACGCGAGATCGCGATTCAGAATATCAGTAAAACAAAATATCGTATAGTTCGAGATGTCACACTGTCGTCGCAAGTGGACGATGTACAGAAGATGTTAATTTATGATTATATTACCAATGTACTCTGCCTATGAAGGCATGCAATATCTCAAATTTAAAACATATCAAAAAAAAATTGTAATAATTGTAAATCATGATACATTTTTGATGTCCTTAAAAAAATAATAATAATAATAATAATAGTAATAATGTCAAAATACAGTCAAACACGGAAATAATTAAGTACATTTAAAATAAATAAAAGAAATAATAAATAAAAATAAATTATGAATTAATTAATTGAGATTTTTATCATTCATGAAATCTTCTATGGTATATATATAGTAACATTTGCTTACTAATAATTTCCTAAGTTTCCCCCGAAACAACGAACATGGCAAATCTCTCATTAACTGCGGGAGTTTATTATAAATGAAAGGAGTCATACAGAATATGAATATCTATATTCATTAGGTACCTATCTTATAGGGTACTTTTAAGGGTACTTGTAGGTACCTTCGGTAGTCATTATTTAGATCATTTTCTAATACTTTGAAAAAACCTTGAATTATAACTTAATTATGTTTTTTTGGATAGTCTGTATAGTTAACAGACTTGCGTTGAATGTAAGTTTTGGCGTACTTATGATAATCAGTTTACTTCCTAGGTAGGTATTATCGGAGAAAACATTTAAATGTTTAATATTGATTGAGTTCAAACACGCATTCAGTTTATATTTTTATTTATACAGTATGTTTAGTAATTAGATCCTGTAAGAGTACCCTCATGTAATGATGCAATGTAGACAGTGATACAAAAAGCACCTTATAAATATTTTATATAAATAAACACACAACGCAAACCTAGAATAAAGGACTAAGTATTGTCGACCTATCTGCAATGTTGGCGGTGTTTGTCGAGATACATTAACAAAGCAGAGGGCAGAGAGAGCGACAATAATTCGCTCACAGTTCCGCTTGTCTACCGCCCAGTTTGTGTGCGAACGCTTCCTGTAGGCTCACTGGGTAGAGAAAGCAGGTAACTTTTACCTGCACTAGGTTTTGCTTTTATAAAAATATAAAATGTTCTAACAAAACAAAGCAAAAGTTGAAAGTAGTTTGTATAAAGAGTAGAGTCGATGCGACAGTGGTATAAACATATTCATCACCATATTAAAAACAATTAATATTTTTGTTTGAGTTAATTTATAACAAAATAAATTTGTTGACGTGTCTAAAGTTTTCAATTACGTATATAAAAGAAAAATACTCATTAAGAAGTTTGAAATTTAAGGCAGGCAGCACTTCATTTAGAACGATGTCTTTCAATTTTTAAAAGGAAAGTAATGAACTATAAATAATGTAGTAGTTTGTACAAAAACTTTAAATTATTAATAACAGTTGTACTTATTTTGTGGACGCTAAAATTAAACTTTGCCTGTTAGTTGTTTATTAAAAACATTACTGATTTCATTTAAAAGTAAGTTGGCAAGCAAAAAGGGCCAAGCGTGATATAAAAATGTTTTTGTCAAATATTTATAACAAATAAAAATAAATAAATCCTAACAGATATATTTTAATAGCTCCTCTCAAATTTTGCTTCTTATTGTTTTAGAAATAAACCAAACTAGAAACCAAAAACATTTGAATTTTTAATAATACACTTAAACATCAAAAAGCAAGGACCAAAGACCGCCTTCCCTAAAATTTCCATTTATAATCAGGTGCTTGTGGCAATATTTTAGCCACTTTAAATAAAGCAGGCACCTGCGACAATAACTCTCCACAAAAACACAATTTAAACAAGTCTTGCCTTGTTTTTCATGTCATAATGTATTTGGTTACGTCGCATTCTACTTGTGTTTTGGAATGTTGTTCTTATTTTTTGCACGTGTTCTGCAAACTGCGTTTTTTTGTCATATATTATATAACTTACTCTTCTACACGTGTAAGGTGACAACCTAACTCAAACGGCTGGACCGATTTGGTTAAAATTTCATATGTATATTTCAATGGGTTCCTGGATGGTTTGGAGGTTTATAGCAAAGAAAATTCAGGAAAAAATTCAAGAGAAAACGGGAACGGGAACGGAAATGGGAACGGGAACGGGAACGGGAACGGGAACGGGAACGGGAACGGGAACGGGAACGGGAACGGGAACGGGAACGGGAACGGGAACGGGAACGGGAACGGGAACGGGAACGGGAACGGGAACGGGAACGGGAACGGGAACGGGAACGGGAACGGGAACGGGAACGGGAACGGGAACGGGAACGGGAACGGGAACGGGAACGGGAACGGGAACGGGAACGGGAACGGGAACTTAACACAGCATTTGTTAATTCTAAAGCGATACGAAGTTCGCCGGGTCAGCTTGTATTATTATATAGGCGGTTCAAAGTTCGCCAGTTCAGCTAGTCTCTAAATATAATTGCTTATAAAAATTAAGGGACTTTTTTAATGTACGGCCTAACATAGTAAGACCCTGCGTTCACGCTAGATAATTTATACAGATAATCTGTAAATTTACACTAATAACAGAACATCACACAAGCGATTGATCTGTGTGGGAATTGAGCCTACAACTTCAGGTGGAACTTTTTACATCTCCACAAGACTATATAGTAGATTGATAATTTATTTGAGTTTACAAACTTACTAACTTAGGCTATGTATATCTTTTATACTCTTAAAACCGAAGTATTATAAAATTATTTTAACTTAAAGATGTATGCTTACTTGTGAAAGAGTAACATCAGATGTTACATAACCACAGATTCTGTGGTTATGTTCGTATTTTATGACACAAAAATTTGTACACTTATCCTTTGGTGCCCATACATATACTCAAAGTACTTAGAAATACTCATAGTTTTCACTGTATGACGGCAAAGTATTATTGCTTGCATATTACTAAGGATCTAAAACTTTTTAATAAACATGTTCATTTTATATTATTTCAAGGTATTTTGTGTTTAAGTTTTTTAATGTTTTTTGTATTGTTGTTTCATTGCAGTAAGGAACCTAATTTTGTTAATAAGAGTTATTTATTTTGAACTATAAATTAAGGTATTCGAAAAGACTTATGTTAATCTCTTAACATAATTCTCTTTTTGATTAGAAAACGAACATTCAAGTAAATATACAATCTCTGATTGGCTAATACTAATTCATCAAAGGCTAATTACCTGGCTAATGCCTTGATTCGCTACTTATGTGAATTAATCAAGGGGTTCGTGGATTTAATTAATTAGGGTTGAGATCCTGAAAGTACAATTGGGAAATTACGTGTGAGGTGTAAAATATAGAAAGGGTATTTTTGATGGAATAAAATAAATAAATGTCGATTAAAATAGAGAAACGATTAATTAATTTAAATCATGGTACATTTTTGCTCGAAAGAAAATGTTTTCCGTGTTATTAATTTTAATTGACCGAAAAATATAATAGAATCACGACCTCCTTATATCTTACCTAGTAGAAATCCTTGAACTTGTCTTGAAAATACCCAATTCTATTTTTTTCTTACTTCCATACTACAAAAGCCGTATTTTATCGTATTGGCTTTAAATCCCTAACCCTAAGAATAAAAGATGTTTTACAAAGGTTGATCCAGAATATTATTTTCGTTAAATAAAAATGCAGTTTGGACTTATTAGACTCAGAAGTATCTTCAAATGTGACTTCGAAGTAAAAATCCCGGCTACGCTTTCTTCCTTCCATTATCCTCGTGATTACCGTTAAAAGAAACTGGCCGCTGCCGAGCGAGCAGTAACAGCTTATGGGCTCGCAGTTACGCAGTATTGCGCTTTTAGACGTTGTTTCATATTTTTCAAAGAATTTCAAGACGTCGTACAATAACTACGTTTTAAAAAATAAATGAAAACCGACGAAAATTTATCGCGCGTCGTAAGTTTTCAATTAGTTCTACATAAATTCAATTTAATAGGGATCAATTACTAGTGACTATCCGTTACAGAATAGAAAATAAAAATCATCAAAATACGAACCGTCTTTTTTCGTTGGTTGGAAAGTGGTATACTGTTTTATCTACGGTGTACGGCTCTATTTTCATCCAACCGACCTATAGCAACTGTTTACCTTGTATGCTTAGTATTATTAAGACTTAGTATTCTATTTTTTAGTGGACTGTACACAACATTTATTAGACATTCAATTTATTGCGTAATGAAACTTTGGATGAGGGATTTTATTTTCTTGTTTTGTCGTAGCTGTCTACGTCGTAGAAGAGCTACGCCCCGTAGCTCCTGTTAGTACCGGCGCACGGTGGTCCAAGCGCCCTACAAGGGCGGTCATAAATATCTTACTTTATTAAATTTGTTAAATGGGATGTTTTCTGAAGGGTAAATAATAAAAAAATACTTCACTAATGTACATTAATGCTTTATTTACATAATTTAATACATTATGTACAATAAACTGTAAAATATGTACTGTTTAATATATACATTTAAATTGTCAGTATTTGAGATTTATTCTCCCTCGCTCGGAAATACATCTGAATATGATATTAACGCTGGTTATCATTAAATATGTATTCTTTTATATATTATATATATTATGTACAACAAAAGGCAAGAAAACTGAAACTACAATTTACATAATATATTTACAAACGTCATCATAACCACAACTAAGTTAAATAAGTACAACAACTAACCTAATTTGAATTTAAACTTATTTTTTAATAAATCTAAAACCTGCCTTGACATAACGCTCTTTTTCTTACGGGGAAGTTTCCGAAGACCTGTAATGAATGGGTCTGAGCTAAGTAAAAGTCTGTTAAGTAAGTCCGTATTCGTAAGTTCTCGCGACATTTTTCTCGTGTGATCCCGTCTGAAGGCCATATCATTTTTGTTATTAGATTCTGCTGCCTCTTCGGATAATTCCCCGATAGATAATAAAGCACTTCAGCACCATGAATGAGGACTTTGTGAACGGAAGCTGGGAGATTCCAGAGCTGGGGGCCACGGATATTCTTGAATTAAAAGTCGCGCGGTTTCCAAAGAATATTCATTAAATTTATCCGAATCAATATTAAAACCCGAGGAAAAGGCTTGTAAAATTGTGGAACAACGTTCAATCAAATCTTTATTTAAGCCAGTTATTTCAGCTGATCAATTTAGACAAATCTGAAAAAACTTTCCTGGGACGTCCGCGTTCTCAAGATGGCCCGGGCTGGTTCGCGTTTTCTTGAATGCACTTCTCATTACCCCTTACTAATTCAACACATTCAATTTCATTTAACCAATCTGAGTACTTATCCAAAAATTTTCATTTACTTCTAGAGACAATTTTCCAAAATCTATCAAGACTTTTACATAAATTGAGTATCTTACTATCTAAGTTCTTAATATCTACATTTTCGACCTCATCCAGTGAAGCTAGAATAGTTTCCAACACGTGTTGATGTTTTTGAGGAACAGTCCCAGTTATGGCAGACCAAATCTCAAAGAAATGCATCCTTGAGAAAGAAGATTTAACCAAAGTACCTGAAAAAAATATATTATTTACTTTCGTAAGTTTCGCAGACCGTTCTACGCCAGAGCCTACGCAGACGTAGAGGCTATATAGCGACTATAGGCGCAAAAGGGCGCAAAAAAACCTTTTAGATTTTCAAAATAGACAGTTCAATCTTTAATATAAGATATATGAGAGTATTCGATTATGGTTGAAATTTTTTGTAGGTCTATGTGAAGTCAACTATAAGATACAAATTTGGTAGAAATACTGTGTGGCGTAGCATGTAAAAATACGTCATAATAAGTAAAATAAAACTTAAAAATATAACTATTTAGTAAAAACATACCTTGATCTTGAAAATCCATGTCACAAACACCACTCAAAAACAATGCAATTCTGAGAATTCACAGTTAAACAAACAGTACCGCTAATGAGTTACTGATAAGGCGCGCGCAACGTAATGATGTGTTCACTTCGGAGGTAGAAAAATAAGTGATAATTAGGTAACATGGGTGACATATTTATACTTTAGGGTAGATTGTTTATCGGTAAATCATTATAGATAATTAAATTGGGGGTAATTGATGATGAAATTTTTGCATTAATGACCTACGGAGGAACCACTGTGCGGCGCGTGTCAACAAAGGGACGATTTTACATACCTATTTTTATTTGCTCACGTAATTATTGCATGGAATATTTATCTTAATTATTTTGCATACAACCTGTTCTGTTAGAAATAATTATTTTACAATGGATAAATTTGAATTTCACGATAAATTCACACCATTAAGTTAGTTATTGTAATATTCACAATGTTACCCAAACACACCCGGATCTAATCCAGCACAGAACCACAGATGAGAAACGAGTTACTATACAAATTAACAACAAAACCATAGAATGCGTAGTAGTTAGTACATAAAACTACTGTGAAGCCGTAGATAACGTAACAGTTAGTGCATAAACTATCCGATTTAATGACTAAGTTGCAAAGTTTGCACATCATTAACTCCGATAGTTGTACACATCGATTTTATTATCGCCCGCGCGGAATTAACGATAGTTCGAATGTTGTACAATCATCCGTTCACCAACATTTTAACCGTCGGTTACCGTAACTATCCGTTTTGATGACAAATATTATAAATACTCTTAAATAAATAATGTGTTGGGTTCGCTAAGTGAATACTTTGACTTTACATCCAAAGAATTAGTAAACTTTTATATTAGAAAAAAAAATATTATGCACATAACGATGATGAAAAACATCGTAGTTATTATTATTGTAAGCTGAAATGGGCTTAAAGCCTGTCACAGTGTGGAATGCTAACTACTGCAAAAATGTGCGCAAATACAACAAGTAGACGTTGGGCTAGTTGTTTTGCGTTCGCTACATTGTTTAGGTATAATTACGACCTCGGTGGCGGGTAAGTAATTGACTGAGACACTTCCACTGACAATGGGTTCGAGTCCCACTGTGGTGCTATGAAATATAAATACAAAAGTAATTTACTTCAAAAGTAAACACAAAGATCACTTTATAATATCATGACCTAGTTGGCCTAATAGATTAGTCACCTCAATTTTCATCCGAGATTTTCATATTCGTTTAACAGACATTTTCAAGAATCTGAGCGTGAGGATAGCTGAGAATATGTATGTCATATAATCCTATTTTTTACAGAAAACAGTAATGCCAAACGCCAGGTAATCATGGCGGCCGTCATCTATTGACCGTCCACAGGACGTGTGGCTGATCAAACATCATAGCGAGACGCAGTGGTTTGCTTTACTATAGTATTTCAAGACGGTCTTCTTTCTTTTGGATGACGCTGGGTAAACAGTTGCCGTTTACATAGAAATTTTGACGTCAGCCGGCAACTAACAGCCTGCCAAAAACGACAGCATTCATTAAAAATATAGCTGTAATTTTTTAAATAAAATTACAATAAATACCGTTTAAAAATGTATAAAAAATACACAAGAAATATACAGACTAGTCTAGTCTGTGTATTTCACACGTATGTGTATACTCACACGCTCAACCTACACGATCTACGATCTATAAATAACTTGACTGATTCTGGCCGCAGTCGGGAGGATCTCTAAAGTCAAAGTCAAAAGGTAATTATTTCAATAAAATAACGGGGATCACTTTGAAATTTCTTTAGAGCAAGATGAAGCAACGTCTGTTCCACACAAGCCTATAAAAATAGGGCAAAAAACACCGCTTGAAACAAGGCTTGATAGCATTTCAAGTTTTTTTGCGTAATTTTTATTGTATGTATATTGCAGTTAATCCACTCTAAAAAAAAACAACAGAGGAAAAATTAAATAGCCGGCTTTGAAGGAGCAATTCAAACGCGATTTAAGCACCAAAGCACATTCAACTACCTTTTAATTTTATTAGCTGAATAATTTGCACATAAAACCGGTTCCATTAGAGCAAGAAAACTTAATTGGGGGTTTATTAAAAGCTTTTAGAGACTCCTACTGTGGAATTGTTGAAGTAGTCCGTAAGAAATATCATCGAACATTTAGACATCAACCAGTTAGTTGTTTGTGTAAATTCTAGGTTTAATCGTAAAATTTAGAACGATTCAAAATTATCCTTTTGATTTAATAAAAAAAATATGATAATATATATTTTGCTTTAAATTTTTATTTGTTAGACCATTGGTAGCTAGCGTAAGTTACAACAAATATCTATATAGTAGGAAATGGACGATGATAATAGTGTTACAGTTAAAAGGATCATAATAAATGTAACAGACTTGCTGCATGTTGTTGTCTATATTACTTTTTAGATTTTTATATTAAATCAATATAAACTGCTTATATTCAATGCAAGGAGACCGAATTTTACTATATATATCGATAACATTTTATAGATCCGATTGGCTACTTTTATTGCTTAGGGGAATGGTAGAGTCCTTATCTCCAGCTCGCATGCATGGCTCGCTTATAGTTAGAGCCGAGATTTGATGTTGATACTCTGTATGGAGCCGCATCACAGCGTTCAGGACAGCTCGGGCACTTCTAAAACTAAATATAGTAGATTTTTCACTTAATAAGTGAAATAAGAGAGATAAATGTTTTTGAAGAATGCAGAATCGTTTTATCTCAATAACCGCAAAATATACAGTTTTGTTCTTTACGACAAAGATAACTTAAGGATATAATCTAGATAAATTACAGACAGAAACACAATTGGTGAAACTTTTCTCGATAGATTTATTTTCCAAAGTTGGCTCTTCAAAAACCCTAGTTTCGTTTTTAATCAAAACTATGAATAGCTAAACAGTTCATTTTTATATAATTCGTTAGATAATGACACTAGCTAAATAAATTACAGACGGTTTCTTTTTAAATTTGATGGTTTTCAAGATATTGCAGTTTTAGCACTTTTTCCGTCTTATCTGGGTAAATTCAGCCCATACAAAAAGTCAAAATTTTAAGTATTGCTTTAAATGCGTTCACAATTTATTAATTTATTGATATCACAGATTGACTGACTACGACCATGCTTCTATCAACACCCTAAAGCACTGGTTCTAGAAACTTTTAATTTGGATAGTGTATTTATTTTGGTATGTTGGGTGCACTAAAAAATAACTTCCCAAAATTCAATCTCTAAAGGGGTGCAGCTGAGGTTGAAGTCTGTTTAAAAACTTCACATGCGCAAAGTTGCGAGCTTTTCTTTTCTTCTAGTCTTGTGAATTATTAACCCAGTATAAAGTACCAGCTCTATCTTCAGGGACTGGGTACACAGACCATACAGATGTACAGTCATAAAGTTAGGCTGTAAAGCTAATCTCCTAAATAAAGGTCAGCGGTCCATGTGATTCGTTTACGCACTGGAATAGTTCAAGCTTTACAGCTGCCAAAAGTAACTATACGACATAAGCAAAAACAAATGCAATGACAACTAGCTAGCTACAGTTGTTCTATATCACGAAGGCGGGTAAATAGTACTTGTAGTTGTAATGTTGCATAGACACTTAGACACGCGATTTTTTGTGTGTGTCTGCGGCTCGGACGATATTGAGCGCATTCGCCGAAGCGAGATAAAACAACTGTACAATAACTTCCAGACAAAATAAAAATTAGTTTCACAATTGTCCACCAATATTTAATTATTATATATTAACAATTAATTTCAATGGAAGGTAATTCGAGTGTAAAACGAACTTTACAAACTTTTAAAAACTTTAAGTTTGTTTCTTGAAGTAACAATTTTAGTGTTCAGCTATATTTGATCACATGCGATGAATAACTACTTATGATTGTGGTTTGAATAACAATTTTGGGGTCTCATATTATTTACCTAACTTCCTAATTTTATACGAAGCGTAAAATTAGGTTTGTTAATCAAATATGTTGATTTTTGACCATTTATTTAGGTTTGATAGTGTTTTACATCATAACAAAATAATATGTTTTTTTTTCATTCAAACTTAATTGAAAAACACTTAAATTGTCTAACATATCGAACGTTGTTTATATTTTTACGCTTACATGACAAACAGTAGGTACCTACCATACATAGTATTTAAAAACTTTTTTTCTATGCTATGTTTCACGTTCTGGACGGAACATTTTAAACAGTATCCAAAATTATTACTCAAAAGATATAATACGAATAACTAAGCCAAGCTGATTAATAGTTACTCGTAGTGGAATTGAAGTTGGCCACTCCATTCATTACGTAGCCATCGGCTCCGCAACTAAATCCGTCGGATATCGGGTTTGATTCCCGTTTAAAGTCGAATAGGCCGGAAATCGATTGCTTTGGATGCTTTGCGTTCGAATTGTACGCGGATCGGGCGCTGTAAAGCGACTGGATGTGGCACTAGTTAACTCTCTGAAGTTTTTCCCAAGTTTTTAAAGGACATAGAATGTTTTTATTTGACAGATTTGATTCATATTCTTACCTGAAAGTTCTGATAGTAAAACCTATTGTTATTATTTTGGTGAAAGCCCGACTGAGTTGCAAAAGGTGCGGTTCGATCCTAGTTGCATGTTCTAGAAATATTGAAATTTATTCTGTGTGTGTGGTAAATTATCAAGTTCTCCGACCTCAGTTGGTATCAGATAGCCAATGACGTTTAAGCGCGCCATCACTACACTGTGGACGCAAAGGCGAGTTTCATATGTTTGACGAAACGCGCCCGTCGCCGCCACCGCGCTAGGCTTCCAGTGTGGACGAACGCTAAGACTTAATGTTATATTCGTATCACATCCAGTTTAGCTCATCTGCGCTGGCCTGCGCAAACGGAAATAACGCGCTTAATAGATTCGCTTCGGCTCACAAGCGCGCTGACAACTGGATAATCTATTTACGAGGAAAACTGCCCGCTTGCCGGCTTCGCGCGTATACGCTACCGTTTACAGTATACTGCCTTAAGCATTAGTTACTGGCACCCTCCAATCAGTAGCGAGTCTGAGACTTTCTGGGTGGTGATTTTACGAGGTCGTATGAGTCTTGTTCGTGATTGCGTAAAAGCTAACCACATACCTTCTGTAGGAACGCACACCATAGAAAGTCACCTTTATACAGTACTAGATTCTTCCCACGGCTTTACTCGCGTGATACGCGTGATCGCGTGATACGTGATAAAGTATATGCTTTTCCAGCTATGATATTCTAAATTTCATCCAAGTCCGTACAGTCGTTTAGGCGTGATTGAGCCTCAAACAGAAACATCCTCACAATTTTTCGAATTTATAAGACTTATTAAATTGGAATTCTTCAAATTTTCATCATGTTATATTATTTCAACCCTGTTGAGGGAATTCTTTCTAAGTATCCTTCCTTGATCACGAAATAAAAATACTCTTAAAATTTTTGGCTATATTTAAATTCGTTAAGGATATTTTAGTAAGTTAATTAGGGCACGTAAAGCAAATGATTTATTATTTTCTCAAGATTTTTTTGAAACTTGATATTAACTTGTCTACAATAAATTTTACTTGACAGTTTTTATCTTTCCTTTAATGGCAGAATCTGGTGCTAAGTGATTGCGGGTTAGTCAGAACCTACAGCACGTGTAGTACAGAACACGGGACGTGTAGGCATGTCACGGATTTATGTTCATTAGTAACTCTGTTTTGATTCGACCCTGAACCACCGGTTACATGTGTTAGTTAAAGTAAATTCATATGGCCTACGTAGTTTTCAACTTTGCTAAAGTAAGTTTGTATGAGCTAGTGGCCAACTTAAATACGAAGTTTTTGGGCCTCTATCATGGCTAAACGAGTTTTTAAATATGCTACATCATAACGTGCTGTCCGAAGCACAAAACGCATAGTTGTTGATACCACTAGTGGTCGCCCATCCATTTAGTGACTGCACTTAAGTTTGTGTACTTAGTTACAACACTTTTTTCAGCGATCTGTTGAATACGTTTTCATGGATAAGATACTGTTGTAGAGACCAACAGCTTCAAAGCATAAACAATCAGTTTAAAATGTCAATAACCGTCATTCCTTTTATATTATAACCGCGTTAAGCATTACATAACTTAGTTGATCTATGTGAATGACTAGACAAGACAAGCTACACCAAAAGTGTTTCAGCATAATTTTTCTTCTCTTTACCACGTTATGTGGAGTCAGCCCAACATGATTGTTTTCTTCTATTATTTTCTTACTGACCGCTATCTCGCTTACATTCTATTCGCATTTATACAAAACTTCAATATTTTTTGTAACTTTTCTCTATATCTATACTCATCTATATTCATATCCTATAGTTATCGAATAAAATGACTTTCATCCCTTCCCCTTGATACTGTCTCATCCTATGGTACGTTGTTGTACAAATCACTCACGGAATCACTCGTCGGCCACAGATTACCAAACAAACTGTTTTTGGCACTTACCTGAAACAAAAAGTTTATCAATCAATGAAATGTACGGCAGCTAAACTTACTTCATTTTATTGATTGCAAAAATTAAATAAAATAGGGTCACGACATCCATTTTCAATAAAGATCTGAGCGCCAGGAGATTTGAGAGGATACCTAAAATATGGTAGATAAAATTGCTACTTATGGATAATGCTTGTTTTACAAAAAAGATCATACGTACATTTTTTGTGAATACATACATAAAATATATTGAATACCTCGACAGATCTATTCGATTATCTCCTCAGTTTAACTTAAAATTACAAAAAGTGCTGGATTCAAACCAGCGTGTTCGCAATCTGATAGTCAACTAACTGTAACTCAAATAATACGCTTACATTTATCGGTTCTTTACTGTAAATACTGTTGCGGCACTTTCGCTCTGCCTTCCAAAAAACAGCTCAATCATCGATCAGTTAATGGCGCCAGCATTACGGCAGTTTTGTTTCAATGATTTATATTTGGGCGTTCGCAACGATGGCTTCATTTGGACGCGGATGTTTAATTTTGTTTCATGTAATATTTATTCAGCTTTTGTTAATGACATGTGTGATAGGGAGCATTAGTTTGAGTAGGTAAGAGGTTTTAGCTGAAAGGATATGCCTCAACTTTCAATTCAATGGCGATGGGTTCAGAAGATTTTTCTATTTTAATAATTTATAAATGTACTAGCGACCCGCCCCGGCTTCGCATGGGTAGCATGTTATTATACATATAAACCTTCCTCCTGAATCACTCTATCTATTAAAAAAAACCGCATCAAAATCCGTTGTGTAGTTTTAAAGATATAAGCAAACATACATACAGACATACAGACGCGGGAAGCGGAAAGCGACTTTGCTTTATACTATGTAGTGACTATGTAGTGATTAGGACGTGGTCAACATTTTAAAGGTTCTACAATTATTTGATGTATTTCCAAAATTGATAGATACCTATATAAATATGAGGTATCTACAAAAACACTTCCTTTGTCCGAGAAACAAAAACAAGTCAAATCTAACAAAGAGAAAGTATAACGACTCTAAATTGTATAAAGTTTGAAATTTTAATTCAATGAGATATCATTAATTTATAAAATGAAAGTGTGTCAAAGACAATCGTGGATTTTATGAAACTGCTCTCTGAGGGCCTTAATTTGTTTTAGGGTTCGTAATTATTTGTAAAGTTTCTTGATAATCTCAGTTTATAATTCTGTTTCCTCCAAAGTGCTTAGTATTAACTTGTTAAAAGTTTCCAAGACTGTTTGTATTCCCTGGATTTTCACTTTCTGTCCTAACAAAACGTAGCTATATCTATGATGAGTTACATTTTTAAAATAATATAACATATTAAATATTCGTTCGTCTATCTCTCTTGTACAAACTAAATTTCAAAACATAACTAGTACATCAACTTTGAGTAAGAAACAACACACGGAATTCCAAAATATTTTATCTTCAGCAGCCTAAAGCCATAATTTGATTCGAAATGCTAATACGATAGAGCTAACAAACCGCGCTACGTGTTAAAATTCCACGGCGAAATTCGCGTATAATTTCTCGTGTTCACTGTATTTTCGCGTATTTCAGAAGAATTGCATGCGCGCTGATTGAGACAATTACGTTTTGAGGATAGAAATTGCATTAGGTAATGTGCCGAGAAACGTGGCTAGCCAGAGAAAATGAAACGGCAGCCGTGTTTCAAAAGTGAGAGCGCAGTTTTCAGCGAAAATATGGCAGCAATGTATGTAATAAAATGAAATGAAATAGGATCACGACTGTAATTTCCAAATGTTGTAGACATCCTCTCAGATCTCCAGGTTTTTAGATTCTTAAATACCTATGTATTGGCATGTACCAAATGTGGTTAGATCTTACATTTGGTACATGCCCACATTTTACACATTTCATATGTTTATGTTGTTTCATATTTTATGTTTATGTTTGTTGACTGATTTAGGCTTGGTCGCGAGAAAAAGGCGTTGCTTCACCTAGCTCCTAAGGCGTTTCAAAGTGATCCTTGTGATTTATTGCAATAAAAACCTTTTGATTTTAACTTTGACTTAATTTATGTACTCGTACAAAGTATAGGAAAAAACAAAAAGTAGCATAAAAAATGTTTAATAAAATAAATCAATTGCGTTCAAAAATTATTTCCATACTAAGCCATTTCCATTGATACTACATCTCCGCTCAACACATTAGCTACCACCGACTATTTTAAAACAGCTCAGTTAGGGCCAACATTTCCGTATTTCGTATAATTATGAATTAGCGTAGATTTGATACGCGATAAACTTGTAGCGAGCATTCGACACGTCGGGATACCAAATACAGAAGGCATTTTTAAAATATGGATACAAAATATAATATTTAACCGTGCCTCTGGCTAGCCTTTTTAGACTTCTTCAAAGATCTAAGTGCATGGAGATGTCTACCGTACTTGGGATTATAGTAATCTAAGTGTATAAAAAGAAAAAGTGTTGATAAAACCTCATATTTTCAAAGTTCTATCAAGTTCGTGCTCTATCTAGATCTCACAAAGTGGTTGGCAAAAAAAAACCCAAGTACCTCAGAAAAACTTTGTACTAAATAATATGCAAGTAAAACGCCTCTGGACGGACGGACGAACAGATTTGGCGAAATTATACGACGAAGGATACACGTAAAGTAAAATTATGGTCCATCAGTATCTATTATAAACACTAATGAACCATATTACGTTGACGGATTAAACAGGCAACGCGAGACATCTAGTATTTATCACGTTAGTATTATATGTTTCATATAGTACAGACGTGAAATGAATACACAAACTAAAATTAAAGCTTATGTAGCTAATATGATGCATACTGACGCGATCGATACCGTGGTATGTATTGATCGATTGCATTAACGGATGTCAGTATTTATCTTAAACTGTCATCGGGATTTTAGAAGTCTAGAAATATACATTACATTCTTATGTCTGCCATTACACTATCATTATACCACACTATTTGGTACATGTGTGAACTAATGTTTAATTTACATGTAACGTGCATCAATGGATTTTTCTGTTCGAAAAATTTATATGCGCAACAAAAACACGTGCTCAAAACGGTGAAGGAAAACATCGTGAGGAAACCAGTTAGTATTCTTATAAGCGGCGATGGGCTTGCAACCTGTCAGGTATGGAATGCTAACTACTGCAAAATGTGGGCATGTGCCAAATATAATGTGTGGACGTGCCTCTGACTACCCCCACTAGACATCTTCAAAAGATCTAAGCGTCTGGAGATCTGAGAGGATGTCTACCGTACTTGGGGATTACAGTCATGATCCTATATGTATATATATATATATATAGCTTCAGAAAGCGAGAAAGTCGGTTTCCACTGGTCTACTGTGGCTACTTTACCATACCACAAATCAAGCAGAAAGCGAAAAACACGCCGCTCCTGATACACGGCCCCGATAGCAATAATATTCATTATATCTTATTGCGGAAACAATTACAAATGTAACAGATGCTGCGCCAATAATTCATTGGATTTCGTGAAATCGTTCGCTTTTATTTTGTTTTATTGGTGGAAGAAAAATGACCCGGTTTGTAAAATACAGTGTAATTCGTTCAAAGAGAAACCATAATTTGGATAACATAAACATTTATCTATACAGACAAACATGTTTTTGTGTGTCAAAATTCGAAAACTGCGCTATTTTTACAAGAATTCTATACAATTTTTGTCATTTACATATCCAAATGTAATTTTGGATCACTCTCAGTAGACAAATCGTTTTCTCAAGCGCTCAAGCTAGGTCAGCTGATAATCAAATGCTGACTCTAAAGATAATAGTGCATTAAAGATGAGACAATTATTCTCATAACTGAATTATTTTGTAGGAATACCCGCTTTTGTTATACAATGAATGGCATTATTTATTTCTGCATCCGCGCATTGTATCCAGCCCGTGAAAAGAGTATTTTTATCGCACTATTAACTGAAATAAAAATTATTGCAATATTTTATTCGATGCATCTGTTGCAGCGGAAACTGGAATCGTTTATATTTTCAGATTTAAATAAAGCGCTTTTTTTGATTGCGTGATTGGTTTTAATGTATTTGTGGCATTACTAAACACGCAAAATAAAAATAATTAGTTTGTCTCCATGAACAACAGATTTAAAAATTAAGTACCTACCACATAAAAGAGGCACTTTGAATAAAAAAACAGAGACGAGTAAAAAGTAAAAAAAAATACAAGAAAGTGTTGCGAAAGGCCAAACATTCACTGCCTAAGTATAAGCCGCCGTTATCCAGTAAGTAGGTAGGTGCGGTACCGGTTTTTGGTCAAGATCTACGCAATGAAAGTGTATTTTCTATGGAATGTCCAAATATTTTCCATATTTTCATCAGAAATATTTATATTACCTGCTTCTACTTATACCCTTATTTATAAGTTGTGCAAGTTATTAATTCAAACTAAGCAGCCTTTTCATCGAAATAGTGTAAGTATATAAAAGTGATTTGAACCTTGAAATGGATCAAATACATGAAATTAAACAAAAAATATATAACGCTTTTTTTCCTCACAGTTACTCGGATATAAAGATTTTTATAAGAAACCCGAAACGTTGTCACTCAAGTGGGATTTGAACCTACACCTTTTCCTCATTAGAGGACGCGTTTTCGCCATTTAAATTTAATCTCCACTCGACAAAATAACGATTCGGGGTCTCATGGAAACGGTCCTATAGCGACCGCGACGCGTCACTTGGGTGATAAAGGTTTGGGTTACATACAAAAAATTTGTGAGTTTTTTCACAAGGCAAGCACCGAGCTTCAAGTGGTGAGATGACATCATAGATTGTTACCGACACATTATCCATAAATATACTATAAGTATTCTTCCTCCAGACCTTATATCACTTCTTGTAGGGTCAGCACGACACCTACTCGTAGATGCTGCAAAATAATTTGGCTAGGGTTGTTTTACAACCAGCTGCCTGCCGGACGCCAACACTCCTTGGAAATGCTTTTTGGTTGTGTACTTTATCGTTTTTTAAACTTTATATATTATTTATCGGAAGAAAAAAGAAATATAAATACCGTTTAAAATATGCAAAAATAAATAACTGTGTCCACTTTGTGACGTCATTTGATAAATAAAATATACGATAAATACTCGTAAAAATTTAATAACTTCAAAGGATGTCCGGATCGACCGCGTCGTAAAGTACTCGTAGCAGCATGACCCCTTGTAAATAGGTTTACATTTTAGGGCGATATAACATGCCAAAAGTGGGTGTGCGTTCGCTTTATAAGGTAATCCGACAAAATATTTTCACTGAAGCTACTATCTATAATCAATGTTTAGAAATAAAGTAACAAAATGAGAGGTCGGAAAATCTATCAAGCTTATATATTATTTTAGTCAAAAATAATAAATTAAGCCAAACCTAACAACTAAAAAAAACTATTTATGGTGCATACGTGCACTATAGGCACAGTCCTAACTAACCCCACACTAGAATTCAGTATATTATTGTAGGTACACAGTAACCATGATATCTAACGAAGAATTGGAACAAATCCCAATCCCTACACAGACATAAAAATGATAATAATAACATAATTTTTTAATAATCAATTTTATATTATGAAGAGAAAAAAAATTGAGTACAGCAAAATAAAAACATTGTGCTTTTTCACGTGGTTACTCGTACAATGGAAACAAACTTATCGTAAAATGTTTGACTTACCGTAGAAACGCGGTCATGATCTCAATTTTGTAATGCTACACAGCGTCTTATCTCTATTTATAGCCGTAAACATTTAGCTTAGTCGCTAAATTGAAAAACCTAGGAATAGTATACCGAATGTCGAGACTCGACAACGAACTAAGGTCAAGGATGTTGGCATACGAGGCTTATGAGAAGCTGGGTAGGATACTTAGAACAGCAGATATACTTCCGATGAACCAAATCATTCCTCGGGTAACGGCTAAAGATGCAATATTTTTCCAAATAATAAATTAAAAGATATAATTTTCACAACAGCTATTGACACCGTTCTATAAGTTAATTTGCTTTCATCAATAAAATTAGTTTCGTTTAATTATTACAAAATTATAATTTCATTACAAAGTGATCAGTGTTCAATAACCCAATTTCGTTATTCAGTGAATTTGCAATGAATGTATTCCGTTGATCCGTTTGTTTACACATTATTAAAATTGTTGATGATTGGCAGTTATTTATGTTATAAACCTAAATTTTTTACATAAATAATTTAAATTATTTTATTAAACGTGAATTAAATTGTTGTAAATAATATCGGCGTATTTCGTTTAAAATTTCTAAAGTCTAATTTTAAACGAAGCATGGTACGAGTAACAACATTCTCGAACTTTTTTCTACTAGCAAGTGTAAGTCCAAAATGTCTTTGAGAAAGTGAAGCAAACTCGATATCTCACATACCATACCATCGGCACCAATCTTTAAGTTCATGTTTATCTTACGCGCACTTAGCTATGTTCGTTTGTATAAAAATATCAGCTCTATATTTTTAAAAGTATATAAGGTATGAACTAAAAGTTAGTGCAGGTTGAACCACACTTAGCACATCTCACATGGCGTACTACATTAGCTCATTGTAATAGTTATGTTATCTTTAAGTTTTATTTCTAAATCAAGTGTAGCGTGTGATGCTCTTTGAATTTGTGCTGAGGCTCTTTAGTTATTATTATTATTATTATTATTTTTAATTGTTTATGTACTTGAGTAGTACTTTTAATTATTATTCTTGTTTGAGCCTTCACCTTGTTCGATTGGCATCACACTGGAGCTCTACATAGCTTTAAGAAAAGGATCATTAAAAAAAAGGTAGACCCCAAGCCGTGTTTGTTGCCTGATTCTTCTAGGCTTGGTCGCGTGGAATCGGCGTAGCTTCACCTAGTTCCTAAGACGTTTCAAAGTGATCCTTGTGATTTTATTGAAATAAATGATTTTTGACTTTGACTTTGACTTTGACTTTGAATATTACACTTGGCAGTATTGAGCGACATAGTTTCGCGAAAAGTAAATTGTATGTAACGCAATTTGGGCCTATTCAGACGCGGTACAACAAAAATAGCATTAGTGCGAAAGTAGCCACGGCAGCTGCTTTATGTTGCGTTGTAACAGCCACAGAATCATTTGGTTGCGTTTTGCGAGAACAGCTTATAACTGAGGCGTATTTTGGAGAGTACCACGAGTGGTTGGTCTGTGGCCGCGGTATTATCGGTTTTGACCACAGATTCACGGCGGCGATGGCAGTGCAAAATTACGTTGTGTGAATGAAATTACACAATTTCATACGATTTTTTAGACTTTCATACAAATTTCTCGCTGTTGTATAATTGTGGTTGACAAGTCTAAAGATTTTCAAAGTATACGTAACATGGCGAAATATAATCAAGAGCAGCGCGCTGATTGCCCTTGGGAAACCATCTCACATTGTCCCGCCACACGCGGTTTACCACTCGTACTTTTGCTAACTTGCCGACTAGACGTTTGCTACCGAGTCGGATACGATACTAACACAGACGTCACAGTTACCCTACAACACAGATTATAGAGCAGTTACTATGCCAAAAAGGGTTGACAAAGTGCCCCGTTTCTGTGCGTAAATGTTGCTATTGAGTGAAAATAAATACATAATGAGCTCTCCCTTATAGCTGAACTTTTGGAGGACGGTAGGGATTTTAACTGAAATTAAACTCGTGTTGAGTACTTAAGCTGGCTTTTAGTATTTTGATTGCAGTGCTTGAATTGCTTGATTTTGTGTCCTTTGTAAATATTTTCATTTTCGCATTAAGACCTTGTAGTGGCTCATTTCTATAACCAGGGGTGCGAGGAGTTATCATGAATAAATATTTGTTTTAGAACGAAATATATGCTTTGCTGCTACTGAATGGAAAATTAACATCTTAGAGTCAACTCTATGGGTTTGGATGACATTACTATCTTTATTTCACTTTCAAAACTTTCGTGAGTTGTACTACACATTATTACAACAACGGGAAATTACTCACGTAAATGATAAATTGTCAGTGAGGACACCGACAATGTTTCGATTCATCTAGAGAATCTTCTTCAGGGTGAGTGGACCATAACGCGCGCGCTACCCTGCTCGCATTGCCGTCTCGCACGGCGAGACGGCAACATCGAAACATTGTCGGTGTCCTCATTGACAATTTATCATTTACGTGAGTAATTTCCCGTTGTTGTAATAATGTGTATTACTATCTTTGTTACCTAATAATCTGTTTTTTTGGAATTTTGGAATCCCATGACCACACAGCGAGTTAAGAAACTAATTTTTGCGCAGATTTGACGTTGAAAGTAATATCATTATACTCCTCCCAATTCATTTAAGGTCGGTCGGTATTGTTTCTCATTTCCATTCACTTTTTGCTTAATAAGTTAAAATATTGGGATGGTTCAATTTATCAGCTCTTTCGGCATTTTAAAAAGACATATTTCCGTACATGTCAGTTCTGTCACAATGACCCATCAGCTTATTAGCACTGCTGAGTGCATGCACGTTATTTATCATGTTTTGATGAATTACAAAATATCAACGTCCGTGCACGCAACGTGTTTATTTAACAGATTTATATAATTACTAACTTACCCGTGACAGACGTTGTCCGGTCCAAATTTCAATAATCGCATCGCATCATTGCTATAACGACTGATGTCAAAACTGATGCCTGATTTTGTGCACACCAGCGCCATCTATACCAAAATCATCCCTTTTATGTTTTTTATCATTTTTGGGATGTTTTTCGTATTTTAAAGTAATCTATGTTTTATTTGGGTATTATATCTACATCTACAGCAATTTTCATCCTAATCCGTTTTGTCGTGTAGGCCTGATTCAGGCACAAACATACAAACAAACTCACAAACTTTCGCATTTATAATATTATTAGGATTTGGATAATAAGTAAATTTTCCGAAAAAAATGTTTTTTTTTTAAATTGCAAGTAGTACTAATTCTCTAATTGCACACCCATTATGAATCGTAATCGATCAACACCAAAAAAACCTAAAACAAATGTAGTAATTTACAATTTTTGTTAATTATTCATCAATAATTATATTCATAAAAAAACTTCATAGCTAAATTCATTCATTATCATATCATCATTAAAGCATTTAATTTTCATCTTAGCTTTATTCATGTGTCATTAACATTATGATAAAATGTTTTGGAATAAAATGTATAGGGTTACTGAAAATTGTGTGATCGAATCACAAACATACCATCTCACAACCTTTTGAATCTATAATATTACTAGCAGCAGCTGTGCCCGAAATGCGTTGCAATACCTCTTTTTTGTTAGAAACCTTCTCGAACGCACGTGCAATAACTCAACAACAAAGTACTTTTTATTTGCAATCGAATAAATGATATAAATACAAAAAAAAACAATTTAAATAATTGATTAGTAGTTCTAATATAATTCAAAGTGACGTGAAATGACGTACTCGTAACTCTGTTAAAAAAACATTTGTGCGAAGCTTCTAACATAATTCGATTGTCAAACATACTAACTCCTTGATATGCCTCCCTTGCAAGTTATTCCCTCCCAAGTTCATAATTTCCATTCTTAATCCCAAAGACTCTGTTTAATTAATATTCACGAAATCAAAGCTCCCCTTAAATGGCGGCTCGAGATTTCTGAATAATAAACAACATTTTAATAAGTTTTTTGGAGCTAATGAAACATTGATATTCTGATGCGCAGGCCATGACAGTTTGTGGCAACACACGGATGTGACCATTGAAAAAAATATTTATTTAGCAACTAGCTGTTTCACCCGCGTTTATCCCGTTCCCGTGGGATTTTTTTTCTCCACAAAAACCTTCCCCAGGCGGAAAAAAATATCAAAATCGGTTCAGCTGTGTAAGTCTATAACGAACATAGCTAGAAACATATATGTATCGTATTTAATATAATAACTACGAGTGTGTGAAGGTACTTACTTGACAATATTTTAACATTGTGTAAAAAAGCCGCCGAAGGAAGGTATCAATAACCATAACACAGGTTTATTTTAAACTTAGCTTGGTTTTTGATGCGACCTCTTTTTGTTATCAGTGATTATGTAACTCGTTGGTACGAAATCAATTATTATTATTATTACTTGTAATAGTATAGCACTCAGACACAGGAAAAACATCTACGAGTATATTTATCACAAAGATGTTTATCCCAGATGGTAATGAAAACCACAACCTGAAGCACAAAAAAGCACCTACTACCAACCGTGCTGTAGTTTGTATGACCTATTTTTTTTTTGCAAAATATTTTTTATAGATGGACGTTGGACGTAGAGCTAGCGTAAAAAAAATGATTGCGTAATGTAAATAATACAAGAGATAACCTGGCTAAGAAAGGAGTGAGATTTGAGAGCTGATAGCGTAATATGGAAAAAAAATCTACGATAAGAAAGATGACTAACCATATGTGTAACATTTTACTAAACCAACTCATACATCAGTTTACAACCAGTTGAGAAAAGTTTACCATATGCTCGTTTGTAGCAGAATTCCCAACTGTGTGTAGCAAGCGTCCTATTTTTAGCACTAAATTATTTACAGCCTTGAAGGTTCTAAGTACTTGCTGTTATAACTGTTAAATCTCGTGCTGTTCTTAGTTTCTTTTTATGAGTAAGACACTTATAGTCTGATGGCAAAAATCTTACAATAAAGTTAGTCTTACATCACATAACTGAGGGTAACAATAACTATGAATTGAAATAACGGCGATGGGCTTGCAACATAACACGTATGGAATGCTAACTACTGCAAAAATGTGGGCATGTGCCAAATATCATTTTTGAACGTACCTCTGACTACCTCATCTAGACATATTCAAGGATCTAAGCACCTGGAGATCAGAGAGGAATTCTACCCTACTTGGGGATTACAGTCGTGGTCCTTTTTAGGGTTCCGTACCCAAAGGGTAAAAACGGGACCCTATTACTAAGACTTCGCTGTCCGTCTGTCTGTCTGTCTGTCCGTCTGTTTGTCACAGGGCTGTATCGCGTGAACCGTGATAGCTAGATAGTTAAAATTTTCACAGATTATGTATTTATGTTGCTGCTATAACAACAAATACTAAAACCAGAATAAAATAAATATTTAAGTAAAGCTCCCATACAACAAACATGTTTTTTTGCCGTTTTTAATATGATGGTACGGAACCCTTCGTGCGCGAGTCCTACTCGCACTTGGCCGATTTTTTTTATTTATGAAATAACTGCCATTGTGTAATGCATGTGTAAACAAACATGTCTAAATACTCAAATTAGTTGATTAGTCATAATATATATCTATGAATGCCGACATAATATTCTAAGAAGTCAGAGGCAATTGCAATTACCAAAAAAACATTATAATATATCACGTAACTTCTTTTAGAAAATTAAGAAATACGTTGCCTTCACAAAATACACAGTTTTTTCATCAGACACCGAAAGTACATTAACTATAGTCTCCAGACTCCGTCCCAACTTCTTTATTCAATTATGGAGCAACAAAAATTACTGTGTAGCCTGTAAATCAGCCTTAACAGCCTTCAGTATTATTTATTTATGTTAAATAGGCTTAAACTACCTACAGAGTCCTGGCCTTTTATGAGATGCCAGCCTGAAATATGTTTTGGCCGGTTTAAATATTTATTTATTGCATTTAGTGTTTACTTAAATAGTGCTGCAGAGAATGACACCATACCCGTTCAAGCTAATAGTGATATGTGATTTTTTTGGTTTTTCGTATGGTCTACCCAGGTAAGACAGAAAAACTGCATTATCTAGAAAACCATCAAAACTTAAAAAAAAACTGTCTATAATTAATTTCCCATTATCATATCCAAATGTCAAAACTGACACTTTTTGTATAGTAGAAGTGTCAGTTTTGGCATTTGGACGATACGTTGTCGTTACGATAGTGGTTCATGCTAACCCAAGTACATAGAGTTATCTAGGAGACCCTGCAAAATTGTAATAGATAAGGTAAGGCTACCATGAATGAAGAAATTCTTTTGCACATCGTACATTGTCGAACCTTTTACGTGATTCAACCCACATAGCGGCAAAGCTTTCAACACGTTCCCCATATAAGTTGACCGCTGAACTATCGCATAGTCATTCTGCAGTAATGGACGAAGCTACTTTAAACTTTTAACGATCTTACAGCTAATGTTGTTTTACAAAATTCTGTAGAGAATGCCTCGCACTCACTTTACTTCAGGCACAGTTTTTATATAAACGGCTGGGCTTCTTTTATTATTTCTTTATTTTTAGTAAAATATTTATTTATTTTAGCTCAGTTGGTAGCCCCGCCCCACCCGGGATAAACATTTGTGTGATGAACATAGATGTTTGTTCTGTGTCTGAGTGTTATGTATAGTAAGTATGTATTTACAACAAAAAAAACGTATATTAGTATTCTATCAGTTATCTGGTTCTGATAGTAAAAGCATAATAATGTGACAGTAAAATAAATTGATAAATTATGTAAATACATTACCTTTCTGTTATTATTTTCCTTAATTGTAACTTTTAAGTAAAATATTTCTCGGCAAAACTATACTATTTAAAAATGTTGACAAAACTGTGGTTCAAAATTCTTACGGTAAAGTAACAAAAAATAGGTTGGAGTGCTAACGAATTATATAAAACTACCTATAGTACGAGTATACCGAAATAAATTTATATAATAATGAGACAGTAAAATATATAGATAAAATATTTTAGACTATAGAATGTGTTAAAAACAAGCCAACAAGCCGTGTTTGACATCTTATTCATCTAAGCTTTGTTGCGAGGAATATGTGTAACTTCACCTAGCACTTGAAACGTTTTATCTTTTAACTTTGATAAAATTACTAACAAATATTACATTTTTGAAATATTAGTGGAGATGAACATGAAAGTATTAGATTCGAAACAAAATGTTACATTATAAAAAAACGGCCATTCCAGTTTTAACATGTCAGTGGTTTTCCTTTTCTTGTAGAATCACCAGCTGTTGTTTTCTTTACAAGCAGTTTACAAACTTGAACCGAAACAGCATTAGTTAGCTTTTTTAAGCGAGAGGAACATCTGCATTACTTTACATAAACATGATGCATTTTTCATTAGAGTCTGCTCGTGTGTGCAAACTTAAAACTTGTAATGTCGGTTCTCTTCTGAAAAGATTTTTGACGATAAGGATAAGGAGTACTCGTAGCACCAAGCCGTACCTTCTGCGCTATAGGTTCAATTCCCACTTAGGAAAAACATTTATGTGATAAATTTAGATGTTTGTTCTGTGTCTGGGTGTTATAACTTATTATGAACTTAGTATTTACAAAAAAGAGTATTTTAGTATCAGTTATCTGGTTCCCATAGTACAAGTTTTGCTTAGTTTGGGGCAAGATGGCGCAGCGTTAAATATCCACCAATATTTATAATATCACATTCGTTTGAACGTTTTTAAACCAACTAAATAATATGGTTGTGTTGAGCTAACTAACTAGGTACTAGTATGTTCTAAACAAAATGTAGTTCACTCGTTTATCAACCTGGTAGCTAGTATCACATATCGTGCGGGGCTGTAATTCCACGGGCCTCCAACTTCGCCCAGAGAAGTTCGATTATATGGTTTCGTAGACTAACGAAGTTAGTCTCGCCGGTGGAGGCATCTTATTTTATAAATTACATGCAATTTACTTTCGAAATCATTTAGTATCTAAACAAGAACAAAGATGACATGTTTTCGTCAAGTTATTTTTCTTCACTTCACTATCACTACATAGTATAAAGCAAAGTCGCTTTCCGCTTCCCGCGTATGTATGTATGTTTGCTTATATCTTTAAAACTACACAACGGATTTTGATGCGGTTTTTTTTAATAAATAAAGTGATTCAAGAGAAAGGTTTAAATGTATAATACATGCATAATATAGTAGAGAAACACTGATAATTTTAGAGGTTTCAAATGTGATGTCGTAAATAAACACATTTTTTTGCGCTTACATTGCAAATGCTGGCTGAACCCCACGAGATATATCAAAATAATGTACTACAGTATTGTACACCTTAAAAACGTCTACAAAAAAGTCAACGATGGTATTAGAAATGTCTTACGCACAGCGAAGCGGGCACGGGTCAGCTAGTTTATAATATAAATAGCTTCCGCCCATGGCTGCACTATCGTATTACACGAATAAAAGATAAGGATTTTTGACAACGGTTTACATTTTGTGGACCTTATCGCACAGTGCAGTTTATTAAAACCTGCCTCTATTAACATTGGTTTTTCATGCTCTACGATAGGCTCAGTCGAAGCTTTGCAACTTTGACAGGAAAAATCGGTTTATTTTCCTGTCAACGTACAGCAATAAAGTCTACGTGACTTTTTTATAGGTTTCTAGACACGAAAGGTGGGAGACATGAGCTTTAATTTTTGTTATCTTTATCATAGTAGTAGTAACTATACGGTTACTACTATACTATTATAACTATTATAACTATACGGTACTATACGGTTACTACTATTTATAATAGTAGTAACCAGTCATATTTTTTATAGATTTTTTATGTGATTGTTTTTCGTGCAAACTCATAATTGCAAGTTCCGAATCCACGTTGTCGTATAGCTTCTAATAATATTATAAATGTGAAAGTTTGTGAGTTTGTTTGTTCCTCAATCAGATCTAAACGACAAAACGGATTAAAATAAAAATTGCTGCTGATGTAGGTATAATGCCCGAATAAAATACGAAAAGCATCCCCAAAATAGTAAAAAAAACTCAAAAGGGATTATTTTGACATAGATGGCGCAAAAAATCTGACATCAGTGTTGAAATCAGTTGTCATAGCAACGCGCGTTACTCCTATGCAATTATTGATATTTGGGCAGGACAAAGTCTGTCGCGGGTCGGCTAGTAGCTTCTAGAGAACATTGAGATAACGATTGTAAGATTTGTAACTACACATAGATAGATAGCAAGATAGCCCAGAATACAATACAATAGGCGAACCTAATGCTATTTTATTTAACATTGTCTTCCAGCTAACCTTTGTATAATTTGGAAAGGAAACTGTAGTGCTTTACACGTACAAGTTTTATTTGGTCTGCAAAAGAAATACTAAAGACCTTTATTTCTTTAAATTGCAAAGAAAGATCTAGCTGAGAGCAATAGTAAAATAAAGCTCAGTTTCACTATAAAATATAAAATATTAGCTCCTAAATAAAATCTGATGAAGCTTGAGTTGCACAGTGTTGATGTCTCGTAAATATTTTTCCAATATCGTAAATCTCAATAGAGTCCGATGAAACGCTTTTAAGCTGCAGTACGTTGGCTTAGGGCGAGGACATGCTATAGTTGAATTATATTACTGGTTTAAACGACTTTTTTATAAACTTGATCAAAATTTTGTTAGCTAGGGTTTACAATCGATTAAATCATTTTGAAAAGGACCTACCAATTAATTCTAGGTTAAGTAATTAGTCATTTTAGTCATGATCAGCATAGTTAAATCTGACTTAATAAAAATATAAAAAAATAATAAAGTATCACGACTGAAATCACAAGTACGGTAGACATCCTCTCAGATCTCCAGACGCTTAGATCCTTTGAAGATGTCTAGTGGGGGTAGTCAGAGGCACGTCCAAACATTATATTTCGCACATGCCCACATTATACGTGACAGGTTGCAAGCCCATCACCGCTTATAAGAATACTAACTGGTTTCCCCACGATGAAAAAAATCTAAACAAAAATAAAAAAAAATCTATAAAAAAAAATCTTCAATTTTAATAATTTAAAGATGGGTTAGTTTGACAAGATTTCATAGAGTTCGTATTATAATAATATACAAACTAACTGATACTCGTTTTACATGGTATGATCATGTGAAAAGACGCACCAAAGACCATAAAGTGCAAATTGCTCTGAATCTGCCTGAAGAGAGGCAGAGGCTGTTTCCTATACATCTCAAATTTAAATTGAGACCTTAAGAAAGCTCGACTGCCTGAACCGACAGCCTAGGATAGACTGTCCAGGTGTAGAACAGTAGGAAGATCCGACTCCCAGTAATCGGAACATGATAGATAAAGAGAAAAAAAACATTTTTTGTAAAAAGTCTACTCAACTAGAACTGTCAGAAAATTAAGATTACTTTCAAAAGTTAGTTATTCCCAAACAAGAATTCGAGCAGATGGCTGTTAATTTCCAAAAAAAGTCCTAAGCTGGGATACAGAAAAGATTTCGAATTTCGATGTCGAAAAGGTGTAAGGGCGCCATAAGTTTCAAGGTTTGGGTAATGTACGCACAAAACCGGATGAAGTTACATGAAACAACTGGACACACGAATTTCAACTCTATGCTTTAGGCTAAAAGATTCAAATTTGTTAACTAAGTATTTCAATTTTGTAAAGTATTCCTAAGTTCAAATCGATTTCTTCTTGGAAATGGTGATTAGTTTGTAAAGTTGTCTTTGTGCTACAAGATCCCAAACAAAATACCCAATAGGGTTAATATTGATTGTAAAAAGATTTTTCGTACATCAAAGCAAAACGTTTCGTTTTATAAATTACTTTCTAAACAAATCACATAAAAACGAATTATCTAATATTTATTAATTTTTTATAAAACTAAATTCTTATTGCTTAAATTTTCCCGAATTCCATTAAATATGGATGGCACAATTACGTCAGTTTCATTTCAACTACTAATTCAAGACCGCTCGATTGACTTCTTTAATAATTGAAGTGAGCAATGTACTAAGAATACTTTTAAAACAATAAATATCACGACTGTAATCCCCGAGTACGGCAGACATCCTCTCAGATCTCCAAGCGCTTAGATCCTTTAAAGATGTCTTGTGGGGGCCCATCGCCGATTAAAAGAATACTAACTGGTTTCCTCACGATGTTTTCCTTCACCGTTTTGAGCATGTGTTTTGATGAATACTTTTAAATGCATAATAAGCTGCGTTCAAACAAACCAGCGACATTTCAAAAAAACTCATAGCACTCATGCTTGGTTTGCCGAAACCAAAATAGGATTTTATAAAATTATTTTTATATGTGAATTTTTGATGATTGTTTCTTCACCACGTCGGAAAAGCTGAACCGATTTTTATCAAATTAGAATTATGACCTAAAATAATATATAAATGAAATTTTCTTCCCGTCGTATCAGACGAATCGGTAGCAAAAAGATCGGAAGTATTGAAATAGTAATTGAACAGCAATAATTATTCTATTCATAAGATTCTTAATCACAATCCAGGTATTTACGTGATAAAAATGGCTCCAATAGTTTTTTTGTAGAAGTTTGTTATATCTAAAATATAAATCTCTTGCGTTATTGACTGACTGACTGATCTATCAACGCACCTAATCCGCTAATCATATACATTTGGAAGGTGTATTCCTTCTGACGTCTAGAGGTGCACTTGCAAAAAAAAAGGAATTTCCCTAACAGTACAACGGGGGTTCAAATCTGTTTCAAAATAACTTCACTTGAACTAGGGTTTCCACTAGTCGGTAAATAAAACTATTGGATCTTACTAAGCACTTTGCAGGGCACCGCTATGAAAGTTCAAGTAGCGATTCCCATTTGCATACCAAGTGTCATTATAAATTCCTTGCCGGCACTTGAGCCGTGATTATATTACGCTGATACTGGTATTTTTTAATTTAAGGAGTCCCAGTTTCTTAAAGATCTTAGATAAAGATTTTTAATAATGTACCTAATATAAATATATAAATAAAATAACAGCAGAAAATAATGATTTAAATAGAAAGTAAATAACCAAATAAATATTGGTGGACATTGTCTTAATAAGCAAAGCTTGTACTATGGGTATCAGATAAGATAACTTACCAAAAAATATTAAGATACTTTTGTGTATATACCTTACTTTATAACTACTAGTAAATATATATGTTTTTCTCAAACTGAACTGTAATTTAAATTGTGAGTCAACATAAATTATTGCTTTGGTTTTGTTATAGTTTCCTAAATATATATTTGTGAGAGCTATTGGGAATGATCGGAAACAGTTATTAATACGGTAAACAAGAAAATTTTACGCAAAATAAATTCACTGTGATCCTAATACAACTGGAATAAAGCCAGCTTTATTCCGAAATCCAATTCGCTATAACCGATCTCGTTAAAAAAAGCCAATTCTGCTTAGTAGTTAATGTTTAATTCGTGATCCGACCCCGGCTGCGACACCGCGCCTATCCGTTTAAATGGACGGAAAAATCTAGGTGTGGCCGATTCTACCATTGCTGAGTGGTGGTTGTGAGAGCGATAGGCAGAAATCTGTATTTTAAAGTTTTTTTTTTGACTCTTTTTTATGAAGTAACTAACTCTTCTTCTTCTTGACCTTATCCCACCATGATGGGTCGGTATATGTAGAAAAAATACATGTTGTCAAAGGCTTGAGGTGTTTTACCACCGACCGCCTGCCTAAAATTAACCCTCTTTGGGAATACTTGCTGGTTATGCACTTAGTCGTTGTTGGCGGCGGGTTGAACATGATAACGATAGTGACGGCCTTCCGTAGAACTAACTTACTCTAACCCTCATATTTTTTCAGACTGACGATGAACTATATAAATATCAGAGGATATTTTATACAGTCATCTAACCCCAGAGAGAGACTAACCCTCGTATTCAAGAACGACACTATGAGAACACGCACCCACAGTGGACGAAATCTTTTTTCATAAAAATCACTTTATGTGTTGAGCGGCACTATGGCGCACGCTACCGTGTGCCTTTGGAGCTCAACTTTGGCTAGAGGCACACGACAATGTGCCTCTAGTCACACTATGCAGTATCGCATCATCACTACATAGTATAAAGCAAAGTCGCTTTCCGCTTCCCGCGTATGTATGTATGTTTGCTTATATCTTTAAAACTACACAACGGATTTTGATGCGTTTTTTTTTATAAATAGAGTTATTCAAGAGGAAGGTTTATATGTATAATACATGCATAATATAGTAGAGAAACACTGATAATTTTAGAGGTTTCTAATGTGATGTCGTAAATAAACACATATTTTGCGCTTACATTGCAAATGCTGGCTGAACCCCACGAGATATATCAAAATAATGTACTACAGTATTGTACACCTTAAAAACGTCTACAAAAAAGTCAACGATGGCATTAGAAATGTCTTACGCACAGCGAAGCGGGCACGGGTCAGCTAGTAACACATAAAGTGATGTTTATGAAAAAAGATTTCGTCCACTGTGGGTGCGTGTTCTCATAGTGTCGTTCTTGAATACGAGGGTCAGAAAAGTTCGCACTATGCCATAGTACCAAAAAAAAGCTAAAATAAAATAAATAATAGGCTCTCGTAATCCCCGAGCGAGGTAACAATCTTCTCAGATTTCCAGCCGCTTAGATCCTTGAAGATGTCTAGAGGACATCTTCAGAGGTACATCCAAACATTACGTTTGGCACTTGCCCACTTTTGCAGTATCATTTTTTACGTGATAGTTCGCCAGACCATCGCCGTTTATAGGAACACTAACTGGTTTTTTCTCAAAGTATTGTTGAATGGTCCGTTGTGATTTGCACCAACGACTTTTTGTTTGAAAGTCAATACTACTGTAAAAATAAGGTCATTCTTTGCTTTAAAAAAAAAGTCCAATTCTCACAACAAACTTTAAAAACTTTATCACGCTTACATTCTGACCACGCCAAGTGCCGTGGCGTGCATTTGCGGCCTCAGGACAGGCAAAGGGGATCCAAGCTAAATTGGACTACGAGTCACTTTATTTCTTTCTCGCCTTGTTTTTTATTGCGTTTTATTTTCTCTATCAGTCAAAATCTTCTCCAAGCGCTTATCTAAAAGATTTTTTTCTTGACTCTATTATCGATAAAATATACTGGGTGTCAAAAGATAAAACCTTTTTCCAAATTGTAAAGCAGAAATCCCAACCGAAATGCAGCTGCTATAGTCTTATAAGTCGGAATATTCTTACTCGGAACCGAAAGTAAACTTTATCGCGTCGCCATAAAGTTTAATTTAGTTAGCTTTCAATGGCAACGACCAAACGACTTGTGGATAAGATCGCCACACCTGCACAGTACACGAGTTGTCTTATTTTACTATCCTGCAACATCCGATCGCTAGTTTTGTACCTTGAGGGTTGTTTGAACCTTGTTTTCATTTTGTGGTTTTTCAGTTTACAATTAAACATTATTTTGTAGATTTATTATATTTATCAGAATGTAAGGAATTAATGTGGATGGATGTAGACGTAGAGGATGGCTAAGGAAAAGATGGATGGACTGTGTGAAAGTTGACATGGGTAAGAAAGGAGTGAGTGATGAGATGACATTGTGCCGACCCCACTTAAGTGGGTTAAGGGCATGAAGATGATGATATTATTGATCAGCTGCTTAATGGCATAGCAGAGCTATTCATAAATGTATTGTTTTATACTAATTGAAAGCAAAAGCTTGGCTTGCTGCTGAACATCAACCTTCATCTATAACAAAACCCTATCACGAACACGTAGAACGCGCCTATGATGTAGTGTCTTGCTACCCCCAACTTGAGACCCATATCCTTCAGAGCAAAGCTGCTTAGTGGCAGGACTAGGTATGGTGGTAGAACTGCCTAACTTTGTACCTACACATTTTAATATCCATCAGTTTTTTGACCCTGGAAAGGAATTAAAACCAAGATTCGATTGAAGCCATTGTATAATTTAAATTAAATAATATAGAGCTCATTTATTATAAAGGTTCAGCAAATAAATTACAAAGATTGAAATGTATAAGCATTCGTTAGAATCAAAGGATGTCATATCCAGTTGTTTATGTGTCGAACAATAAACTATTGCTGCAGACCAATGCATTTCGAAATAAGCATATCTCAGAAGGTCAATAAAGCCGCCAAACGTGTTTATCTCGGGGGTAACAAATGTCGTAAGTTCCCACTGAATCGATACCACCCCTGGGTGCAGTTGGTTGTACCGGACCTCATTGTTTGACTCCGACTGGATTACGAGTTCGGGTGAGTGAAAAAGTTTCATTGTTTTTCGTGGAGTCGATGTTACGAGGTGGAAAAGTGGCTTAGAATTATAAAACCCAGAACATACTTGTATATGAGATCGGCTTTACTTTTATGCGCACATGCTCTATTTTGAAATACACCGTTACAATCTGACAATTGTAATCTGTATGTATGTATATATCTATTGTTTTTTTAATTTGTGAAGCGTTGTTGTTGTTCATCAATGTTACTAGATTTTACATAGAGTATAAGCTTACAATTTGACACATCACAAATCTTAATCACTGCAAAATGTGCATATTATGTAATGCTTGAAGTGAGTTTGACTAGCCTGCCGATTTTCTCTGTTTACTTTTAAATGACCCATGAAAATCAAAGGTTGGATTAACTAAAAATTACCATAGCTATCTGCCATCAATAATGCTAATAATATTCAAGCCAATGTAAGGCGAACTATTCAATGGCCATCGGGCACGCCTATACATCGATCGAGATAGGCACACCTTGCTATCTTTGTATTTGGTTTCAATAACAACTATTCGGCAAGCTGTGTAGTAAAATATAGGGCAGTTACAAATAAGAAATATAGGGCTTTCAAATGAAGGCCAGACTCCCTTGTAAATGTGAAAGTGTGTTCGTATCTTTATTAATTTGTCCTTTTTTTACGCAGCAACGGAGCAACGGGTCGTCGTGATATTTTGCATAGAGATAGTTCATGGGCCAGAGAGATAGGCTACATTTTATGCAGGTACCACGCTAGTAAGAAGCTAGTAGTCTGGTATACGTTTACGATTTTAAACATTGCATTGCCTTTATTATTTAACTACGTAAGAAGAGTTTTATTATCCGAAGATCATAATCAAAGACAAATATCAGATCGGAAAATGGTAAGATTAACTACTACTTGTGGACTTACTTCCATTATTAAGTCGAATAGCCTCTAACAATCAAAATGATGTTTGAAAGTAATATAAAAGTTCAGGTAAGGTTACTGTGGAAACCTCAAACTTTACTATATAATATGAAAGTTATCAGTGCTAGTACCTATTACTAAAAAACAGAACTTTCTTTATTATTGGCTACTAGCTGACCCGTGCCCGCTTCGCTGTGCGTAAGACATTTCTAATACCATCGTGGACTTTTTTGTAGACGTTTTTAAGGTATACAATACTGTAGTACATTATTTTGATATATCTCGTGGGGTTCAGCCAGCATTTGCAATGTAAGCGCAAAAAAATGTGTTTATTTACGACATCACATTAGAAACCTCTAAAATTATCAGTGTTTCTCTACTATATTATGCATGTATTATACATATAAACCTTCCTCTTGAATCACTCTATTTATAAAAAAAACCGCATCAAAATCCGTTGTGTAGTTTTAAAGATATAAGCAAACATACATACATACATATTACATATTACATAAAGACGCGGGAAGCGGAAAGCGACTTTGCTTTATACTATGTAGTGATTATTGGCCGACAGAGTAGTAATGGTAGAACCAGACTATAAAATCAAAATGCTAGCAGGTCACGAGTTTTTCAGTGCCTCAAGAGGCAATAGTAAATGCAGTGTAATAATCTTTTTAGGGTTCCGTACCCAAAGGGTAAAAACGGAACCCTATTACTAAGACTTTGCTGTCCGTCGGGTTCTGTCTGTCCGTCTATCTGTCACAGGGCTGTATCTCATGAACCGTGATAGCTAGACAGTTAAAATTTTCACAGATTATGTATTTTTGTGGCTGCTCTAACAACAAATACTAAAAACAGAATAAAATCAACATTTAAGGGGGCTCCACAACAATAATTATTTTTTTGCCGTTTTTATAGATAATGGTACGGAACCCTTCGTGCGCGAGTCCGTCTCGCATTTGGCCGGTTTTTTATTTTTTCTACATTGCAAGACCATTTTTTTAGGGTGGCACTGGCCAGCTAGACGTCCATAAAATTTTATGTATTATATTATAACCTGGGAATAAGCGTAAAAAAGCAGTAAAATACTACGAAGCTATCTTTATTGCCTAATATAGGACTCATTGGTTTAAAATATTACCAATACATACGTGGAATAATTTTTGCAAGTAAAATTTCACGTAGAATATTTCATAGACTTTATTTTACCTCGTTTTGAGCTTATGCTCTGGGTTTCTATCATCTTTTTTATTGTTCTTTAATACCTTGGGTCATTCAATCTCTAAACTTCAACATTTTGTGGTAGAATTCTCTTGAAAATTAACCGGGTTCCAAGAATCCCCAATACCCGTATTAAAATGTAGTTGTAGTTCACACATTCCGTTTTATTATACTAGGAAGAAAACCTCATGATGGGCTTAGTTTACTGAAAGTTTATACAAAAGCCCCATTACAAAAAGCTGTACGTACTCGTGTAAAAGGAATACGTATCAGAATAAGTGTGAACCAAGCTTAAATCCTTAATGTGCTCTGGTCTGTGGTTTCTTTTGTTTGGGCACAGGTGTGAATGAGGCATTAAATTCAGATACGGTTATTATTATAGCTCGAACGAAAACGGCATCGCAACAACAAAGACTTGAAACTTTTCTTTTTATTCGTTCAGATGGGTTTTATCGAACCCCATTTGTTATTTTTAATTATCGTTCTTTATTGCTATGTTTCATTGGATGAAATGCGGACGGCTATTAAATTTTGTGTGTTATACTATATAAACTATTTTAATATGAAAAAAAATATTTATTTACGTATCTTTACATAGCGAAAGTATATTTAACTTTTTAATTTTTATTTAACATTTTCTTATAGCGTCAGAAATTGAATAAAAGAGATCAATTCACGATAAACACCAAAAATATTATAAATTATGAATACCAACTCGTAGATTTGTTATTATTACGGATTTAAATGAGGCGTTTGATTACTTTGATGGCTTAATGTGTGTTTGTGGTATCTTGGTTTCGTAATGATTGAAGCAATTTCAATCAAGTTTGTTTCATTAAGAGATATTTTTAGCCATGTTTGATGATAAATCAATCAGCTCAATCAAATCTCACTTTTCCAAGGTATTATCAACAAGGCAAAGCAGACTCGATGTTTTTAAAAATTTCAAAAACTGGAAAATATAGAAGGTAGATTTTACCACACCAGTTCTATACAGACGACTATACTTCAAATAATAAGAGTAGCCAATTATTATAAATAATTTTTGCTCTTATTCTGTGTTCAGATTTCACCAAAATTTACTAGTAAATTCAACAGAACGTTATTTTCATAGACTACCAAATAAATTTACTATTTCCACCAAGGATTTTTCACTTAGCTTTAGAGGACAACTTAACTGATAGTTTTCTATTAGAACGCGACAAAGCTGCGCATCTTGCGATTTCGATGGAGGATACGTAGGTAAGTACAAACTAGAATGAGTAAGTCGTTTCAATCTCCACTTATACGGGCTATCCAAGGAAATTCAGAAGTTAGAAGATTTTTCGTCCTGTGTATCACTTTTAAGCAATCATTTTATGAAGTTTTTCTATTTAGTTGTAACGTGTATTTATGTTGTAAATAAACATACATAAGGAAAGTGGTTTCTTAATTTGATACAATCTTTCTTCATCTTTGAAAGAATAACGTTTGATTTGTTTTTTCAAATCACATTACCGACTCGTACTTCGAGAAACTTGCAAAGTTGCAAGGTATAAAGAACATTGCCACGAAACAGCAAAACCATTACATTTTTCAAACTTAAAAGCCAGCGAAACTTCACGTTATTTCTTCGAAAACTTTCAATAAAAATCCACCGAACCGGGCTATTATTAGTTAAGAATAATGGCCAAATGAACCATTGTTTCGTTGCCAACATTCGTTTAGAGCAGGCTCATTTTCTCAAAAACCAATATAGCATTGCATTGCAATTGCAATATCAATAATCAATTGGCGCATTCTTGGCTTCGGTTCAACTCCATTACGTCTATCTACATATACTATTATAAAACTACTTCAGGGTTACGTCTTTAAACTGAAGATGCTTTTAAAAATTGATTTACAGCTCTAAAATTCGTTTCAAATCAAATCTATTGGCTTGATGGTTTATTTTTTGTGCAACGAACGCGCAAATAATCCATCTGATTTTAATAAGAGGTTCAGAATTGTTAGGTTTAATATGAATGAAAAAACATGCCAAAAAAAAAATCCAAGAAGGAAAAGTTAAAATCAAGAAATCGCTACCTCGGAAGTGGCACAGGCAACCCTAGCTCGATATAAACGTAGATTCAAATGTATTGCATATATCCTTTTGTGTTGCATCTGGCTTCGTCTAGGATCCACTTTGCTCTCATATTGGATGGCGTTTTGTTGATATGAATTTGTCTAGATTGCGAAGAATTATTTCCAGTTAGGGAAATGGAATTTGCGATTCTCATCACTAGCGAGTTTATTTTATTCGTTGTGGGACTGAGTTTTCCGTGAGATTTTTACCGATTCTACGTAGATTGGACCGAATTATTTAGAATACAAGCTTTGGTTAAAACGAAATAGGTAAGCTATCTTCTTATGCTGTGCTGAATTGAACGCGATACTAATAATTAATTGAAATATTATTTCAAAACATGTCTCAAAATTGCCGTTGCTCAAAATTTGTAATATAAGTTTTGCGAGTTTATTAGCAAACGTTTTATGAAAGCATGACAATTTCAAATAAGTTATATATTACGTTGCTGTATATAAACACTTGTAAGCCATGTTGGCCAACTAGGATGTGCTTCGACCTTCGATCCGAAGATCGTAAGTTAGAATCCTGATTGCTGCAAAGCGGTTCTAATAAAAAAAATCAACCGAATTGATAACTTCACGTTTATTGAGTTCGGTTAGTAACGCATCTATTTTGATTGAATGTTCCATCTGGTGTATTGTGATGAATCAAACCAGTTGGTTTCCATGTGCGTTTATAATACAAATGTATTTGGGTATGTAGGTCAACATCTTAGGAAAATTTCAGTCCGACAGACCAACTAGTAATAACTAACAAATCTGGTTACGAGTGCACAGATACTGAGGCACATAAATCAAGCCATACAAACAACATTTACATCTAAAATACTAGCTTCAGTCTACGCTGTTGCTCATTCTTATGAAATAAAAATAGTATATTTGAAATCTAGGACTATTCTACATTTTAAATAACTAAAAATATATATAAATATCATCAAAAGCGACAATGGGCTTGCAACCTGTCTCGTGGAAATCTAACTACTGCAAAAAGTGGGTTATATACTGAATGTAAAGTATGAGGTGCCTCTCAACAAATATAAGAATCTGAGCACCTCAGATCTGAGAGGATGTCTACCATACTTGTCTACCATTCACATAATGAAGACAACTTTTACTTCGTTATACAAACACACTAAACCCTCTTGGATAAAACTATTAAAGCAAGTACATGCCCTCACTTATTTGCTTCTACTCAATCCAGCCATAAGTGTACGTCAAAATAACTTCAAAACATACATACATTGGCTTTACCGGATATGTGGGCTGTATACTTGTACAGCCAATATTCAACGTAGAGCGAAACAGTGCTGTATTGGTATAGCCAAACTACGAGTAGAAAATTTGATTGATTTCTTTACCTTTCATACATTTTGTTTCACATAAAGCAAAGCTCGTACAAGTATATTAACAATTTCAAAACTTTATTTACCCCTGACTAAACTATTGTTTATCTTCATTCAAAACTCCCCTTCAGTCAATTTTCTACTGACTGACAGCCGTGACGCAGTAACTTTCAGTTAAACTGTAGTTGCGTTGTAGAAAGAGCTTATTCCTAACCGCTCTAGTACCAATGTTCTTTTGAAAAAGTGGCATGTTTTAAGTTATTTGTCCCCTGTGCCCTACCACCTCATTAACGCCGAGGATGGAGTGAAGGTGGCAAAATTCTACGCGAACTTTATTTAATCTTTGCATCATTGACACGAAGAAGAATGTAAAGTTTATTAAGCAGGATTTTCACAAAACGAGTAGCTACAGATGGGGCCAACCCAAGTAGCTAAGCCAGGTGCTTTAGATACTACCTAAGAATTACTTTAATTAAACAACTTAATACTGTTTTACATATTATAAAGTCGACTACAGTTTCAACCAATCTATTAAAAAAAGTTCGCCATCTGCCGATCGTACCTCAGCATTTGTTATAAACATGAGAGCTGGCTTCTAGGAACTCTTGGGAGTAAGCCGTGTCGTGGCCTAGTAACTGTTGAGTACACTGTGGGTGCGACCTCAAACCGATCGGTCACCGTGACTCACAGAATTGCTAATTTTCGTATCACGATCTTCACAAATCGGAACTTCGGTGCGTGCCTAGATAAACATGTTCAAATTATACTCGATTATGAATAGTGATGAATTTGATGAAATTATTTTTCCCGGCGATTTAATGAGAAATTGGAAAAACGTAAATTATGAAGTGTTTATACAATTAAGGTAAGAAAATCGAAGGAGGTATAATTTAGTATTCGTTCTACGTAAAAGAATTCGCATACAAGTATTTTATATGATTGTGTGCTATACAAGTAACTGTATTTTTTGACATAGAAACTATTCACCAACAACTTGCGGTGAAGATTGAGTGAGTAAAGTTGTAGTTTGTTGTTTAAAGTATCTAATAAGTACATTATTACACATACAATAAATGATTATTTAAATAATGAAAGTATAAACTTTTAAATGAAATGACAATTAATCTAATTATACCCATCAAGAAATTCCACAAAACTAACGTTAATTTTGACACAGCAGTCCCTAAAGGAACTTAATAAATTAGTTCGGGGACTGAATTGCTAATATCGAAATGGAAAGTTGTGTCTTTGGGGATCGAGACACAGAATAAAAATAGAATTGTCGTACAGAAGACTCACTCTGGTAATATCTTGAGTTTTAAGAAAAACTTGCGCGAACATTTCTGCGACTAAACTCACCAGGAAAAACGTTAATTTCCTATTTGAACCTTCCAGGTATTTTTCTGTGCGAAGACCGAAGCTATATTGTGTCTAATAGTAATGTGATAGAGCTTCTTTTCCATTGAATGCTATTGTAAACTGTGCGAGTGAACTAGTAGGGTCTTTGGGGATTGAGGTAGGCAGAGGAACCGGGTAGTTGGGGAACTTTAATTTAATCAGTAGGCTTGCCCGTTATTTGTACAATTTCATTAGGTTCAAGTGCTTTTTGAAAGAAACGGTAATGAAAGTATTCAAGTACATTTTATTCTGTGATATTATGTTAGTTCGACTAAGTCGGAGTATGAGTATTTGATTTTTTTTATAAGTATATAATAAATCATGACTGTAATCCCAAATGCAGTAGATATCATATCTATGCGCTTTAATCTTTATAGATGTCTAAAAGGGTTAATACTCAATTTGGCACATGCCCACATTTTGTACCAGCTAGCATTCCATATGTGACATGTTACAAGCCCAGTATTTAATCCATATTTGAAGTCCTCAAACAATAAAAATAAAATAACTGAAACTCGAAGGTGAAACAACTCTACACTGTTCCAAATTCATTACTGAAGTACCCCATTCGTAAGTTTTATTACCGAAATTTACATTTCCGAGTTCCTGTCGGCCAAGAAATGAACAGGCTAATACATTCTCGCTCGAGTCAAAAGTCTTGTCCTTCTGGCCAAGCGTATGCGTATTGGTACGTGAGCATTAGTAGGCATTGAAAAACGCCAAGTAAAGCTAAGCATTGGAACATAATATTGGAATACTAACTACAGCAAAATGCGAACAATGTGCCAAGCACAATGTGTATTTCTGACTACCTCTTTTAGACATCTTCAAGGATCCAAGCGCCTTGATATCTGAGTGTAGGTATGTCTATCGTACTTGGGGTTTACAGTCGTGATCCTATTTTATATAAGCTAAGCATTCTTGGCTTCAGCATACCTTGAGGAGTCTCTTCGAGAATGTAATGCCGCCATAAAAAGTTTCAAGCAGCAGGTGACGAATGTCGTGTTTGTCAAAACCACACCTATTTGTGTCAAGAATATTTTTAAATTAGGGGGTGTGTTATATCGTGTGGAATGTACAAGTATTAGAAACTTGCTGATATCGTCACCCTTCGGAATTGAAATATACTGAAAAATATTTTGTTAGTTATTGTGAAAATTGGCTTTGTACAACGTATTAATGAACAAAAATATCGTTATGGCTGTTTTTGACATTTTAGAAAATTGCCTGCAATATACAGATTTTAGCGATGGGACCGCGATTTTCACGCAGATTTATAACCGTTTTTACCTTTTTGTCTATTTTTATGGTTTTTTATGTAATATAGATAGTCTATCTGTATGTTTTTTCATTCAACAATAGATGGTTTTTTGACGACCTAAGTGGCAATACAAGTGCCCGGCTAAGTGGCAATACAAGTAGTTTCTCATACCCACGATACAAGGCATCTTTGTGTGGGGACAAGACAAGTCCATACGACTATTGGGTGTTATAATTACAAAAGCAGATTTTCGTTTTCGTCACAAAAATGAAAGACATCCCCACAAAAGCTGGCTGGCTCTTCGTCACAGATTCGGGAACAATTCCGGGATCAGGACCTTTGTTCCCGCAGCCCCTTTGTCGATGGTTCACAATAAAATTTTATCCCGGAAACCTATCCGCCGTTACCTTTTATTATAATGTTGCAGCTTTCCGGGTACTTTTCAGTGGGCCCATTGTTGGCGGGCATAATGGGCGTCGACCTTTATATTCCGCTACATTTTTGAACAGAGATGATGTAGTTTAATAAAGTCTTTTTAGGAAACTATCTCGTTGTTCCAGTTTTTTTGACGATGCGGTAATAATCTCCGTTTAACTTTTAATTAATATTAGCCGACGAAAAACAGAATGACGCGCGTTATGAACCTAATAAATTGCATAACATAACATAATTAGTCTATCACCTACTAATGTTTATTATGATGTAATATCTGTAATATGATCATCTCATGAAATGACGTCACGGATTCCTCAGAACATTAATACTAAGGAAAGCGTCGGCTTGGTATGTACCCCCATTCTCCATAGGCGTGTCGGTATGCGCCTTATATCGCGATATGCTGTTATTAATATTCAGTTGGCACATTGCATTTTGCAGGATCGGTAGGGGTCGTACACCTTTACTAGAAATTATTTTGAAAAATAATGAATTATATAAAAAATATAGTATTTTTACTAAATTTTCAAAGTCAGTAATTAAACTTAGATATTTTTACTTTCTGAAAAAAAAGCCGCCATTTTATTAATTCTGATCTGAATGTTTCATTGCATGAAATATATAGGAAATTAAAATGGGAACTGTCAGACGTTACACAAAATTAGGTTTCTTTATCAGAACAGACTAAGGCCATCAAAACAAAGCACGGTAAATTTAATTATTATACAAAGTGGGGTGCGCCTATCTGTGCGGGTATCGCCTGAGGCGTCAGGGTGTAATTGATTGATATGTACCCTTCGTAGTCTTTGAAGTTGTAGACGTTTTAAAAAATACATTAACAAAATTTTATACACCAAAAAAACTCTAATAGAAATAATACCGAATACCATATAAAGATATACAAATACAGAATACCGATATTGAATATCAATGAAAAAAAATAAAAAAAATACTTACAAACATAATATGATCATAATCATGCAAAAGTGAGCAAGAGCTCATAACTTTATATCTCTAGGTTTCAGAGATTTGTAACACACACACAAACAAACATAATAGGCAAATAATCTTATAAAGAGCAGAATACGATCACGATTTCATGAAAAACCACCAAAGTACCGTATTTTACGAAGCCCAGTCTATCCCCTTTGCTCCTATCCTCTTTAAGCTCATCATCTCAACTCGCTGAGCCCAACGACTGAGCCATTCATTACCGGCATAGAGGACCTCGAGCGTCATAATAATGTCGCGAAATGTTCCTATTGTCCCAGTAAAAACGTGAAAAGGAACTATAAAAATGTGAAGGTATTTGTACTAAAAAAAAACCCAACGAAACGCGGTTTTCAGTTTTTTTTACCTGTCAAAAAAAATGTGTATCTTCGAGTATGTTTCAAAACTTTGCTTGTCACTTAGTTTTATAGACTTTTTTTAATATTGGTGGACATTTCACAACCGCTACCTAGCCCCAAACCAAGCAAAGCGTTTTATTATGAGGTCTAGATACGAACTAGATACTATATAGATAGATAGATAACTAGATAGTCTAGATACGTCTAGGTCTAGAACTCGCTGTATGATTTCGAGGAGTAGGTATGTAAATGTTCTGCTTTTAAATGCCAGGCCGATAGACACTCATAATGACTGCAACAATAGTAACATAACAAATACGAGTACGTGATTGTTACGTATCTTTATAAACACAGGGGGGTTACCAGTTAATGACGCTGTACTTTTCTACGAATTATAAATGTGATTCATTTGTATTATGGCAACAAGCAAAATATTAAACCAATTGAAAGCGAAACATTAAGTCTCACTGGAATGTTTGTACATAATTTCGAAGGGGACGAAGTAATAAAGTTTAAACTTTTATTAGGTACTAATTTTAATTAGGAGAATCGTAAGAACCGTTAAACATCTCTAAGGGAACCCATAATCATTTCTACTAAGTCCCTTTATAACGCTGCAATAATTTATTTACACGATTTTCGCGCTTTGATCTTTAATATTTAGAAGTAGATTGCAGAAAATATTTATTTATAACTGAACGGTTTGACCTCAAAATATCTGTCTATAGTTTTGAAGCATGTGATTTAATAATAACGACTTTTTAAAAGCAACTACAATTAAATGAAATTATAGTTTAAAAACAAAAAAAAACACGCTTATAAAGTACTGCACTAAAAAGCAATTGAATGCGTATAAAAGTTTGGTTTCCGTGCAATTAGCCGTTGAGGAGTTTTCTCCTGAAGATAGAGCTGATTCTGGGTGCAATACTACATTTATATCATGTTAATGTAATTATAGATTTTTATTTTTACACTAGTCTTTATCACATAATTACCTTTAATGAATTTTCCCAACCTGTAATTATTTTTTCGACTATTTTACAATAGACATGGTCGCAGGCAGACTACGTAACGCTAATTACGTAATAAAGTCCCATGTAAAAATCTACAGTTATGTCTACTAATCATGGTAATGTATTGCCATCAGAACTATCCACAACTCTCAAATTAGATTTTCGATTTCCAAGATTTTCTTACTATAGTTGAAGCTCGATCGGTTGCTTGACAAACATTTTCAAAGGCATTTTTATTCAACTTGCTCAAAGCTAAGTTTTTTTTTGCGTTCTGAAACTCCGTTTGTGCGAAAATTTCATGCAAATGAGTGATCAGGAATATTTGTAAAGCTTAAATCGCTCTGAGCGTTTTATTTGGGGAGGGCATCGTCTACCAAAATTGCAATTAAAGTCAAAGGAGCTGGGTCTTAGAGGGGCAATGTACCGTGATCTGGGGCATGTAAACGTATTAGCACGTTACAAGTTAGAGGAAGTCACGATCACGTTGCGTCTGAGAATTGATGAAAGTCTACTTTAGCATACATACATAAATACTTTAGCATCTGTATAGCGGTTATACTTATGCCATCAAAAAAACGGTATAAGAATAACGTTTGTTGTATGAGATCCATGTAATACCAAGTCGGTCAACTTATTCAGTCCCTACAAAGGGTCCTTCTGTCTTAAGTTATTAGGTAATTAGCTAACCTTTAGATTCGAAAATGGCCTTAACTGCTTCGAGAAAGGGATGGTACGGCCGTGCCGCTTTTTTTTTACTCTATACGAAATAGAATGAGATGCTGGTTGAATGTCTACCAATTAGAATGCCAATAGAATCACCATTTTAACAAACTTAAAGGTAGGTTTCTATTGTTATGTCGGGGCGAGACATGACGCGCTATAAGTATATCGTATCCATACATTTAGTATGGTTAGAATTATATTACCAAAGCGCAGCGTGTCGGGATACACTTTAGTAATACTATTCATTATTATTCTTGTTTCAGCCTTCACTTTGTTCGATCGGCACCACATTGAAGCTCTACATAGCATTAAGGAAAGGATCATTGAAAAAAAAGGTAGACCCCAAGCCGTGTTTGTTACCTGATTCTTCTTGGTCGCGAGAAATCACGCAGCTTCACCTAGTTCCTAAGTCATTTCAAAGTGATCCTTGTTATTTTATTGAAATAAATGATTTTTAAATTTGAAAATATGTAATGTATCGATATTATTATGCTTATGGCGCGACACGACACGCCCCAACATAACAATATAAACCTACCCTTATTCTTGACAAAATATGACATACGCATATGTGTGGTCGTGTTATCCAGACACTTTAAAGACTGACGAAACATGGTTTCAATTTTAAAATTTCAGTATAAATATCACCAGCACATTTCGTTAATGAATTGTACACAAAAAGTTATTCAGGAACATTTAAGCACGGCCCTGCACGCAATGATCACTACAGGTAATTGTTATAATTGTGCCACTTACCACGGCCTGGTAATAATGTTGAACGGTGGAGTTTTAAATTATAACGAGTTATTATTATAATTAATTTCGTGTCATGTTACTTCAGTGTCGATGATGGTATCGTAAAATGAAAAAAAGGACGTTACGTTAAAGCAAGTTTTTTGTTAAGGTTTATCCTATCAAAGCAAAAGGTTGCCTTTATGAGATCGCTTTTTAGCGATAAACCCATTATCATACTGATTTATGAATAGTTTCGTGTCTTCATTCTCTTTTCGTTTCATATCGCGATCGCGATGGCTTATATTCTATATTCGTAAATTCGGTAAAAGGGATTGACGAGGTTAATATCGCTTATGCTTTTCAGTTATACCACATTTATCCCAAATGCTATGGTTATAATAACCCTGAAATGCCTTCGCCATCCAGGTGGATATTCGGGAATACTAAGATCTTGGTCCGCCAGTTTCGGTGAGCAATTGACTAATGAGTTATTTAAGTGTGAGAATTCAATAAAAGTCATATCTTAGTTTGATTTCATGTTCAGCTATAGAATCAAATTAGTTATTTGAGTTAAAAGTACGAACACGTAAGTAACTGAACATATTTTTATCGTTTTTAGGGTTCCGTACAGGGTAAAAAGGGAACCCTGTTACTGAGACTTCGCTATCCGACTGTCTGTCTGTCTGTCTGTCACAGGGCTGTATCTCATGAACCGTGATAGCTAGACAGTTGAAATTTCACAGATTATGTATTTCTGTTGCCGCTCTAACAACAAATATGTACTAAAAACAGAATAAAAGGCACCTATACAACAAACATGATTTTTTTGCCGTTTTTATAGATAATGGTACGGAAAGTTTTTTTTGTCACATTTGATTGAATGAGCGTTGCCGGCGGCACTAACTTAAGCTTCTCCGTAAGCGATACAATGTGAGATTTTTCTGAGAATGAATAGCAATGTATTTTTTATCCATCATATCCACATAAATGTTAGTATAACCATATAACTATTATATTATATAATATATTAAATATGCCACCCAGGATAAACATTTGTGTTAATGAACATAGATGTTTGTTCTGTGTCTGGGTGTTAATATCTATATTAAGTATACAAAAAAAGTATATAAGTATTCAATCAGTTATCTGGTTCCCATACAAGCTTTGCTTATTTTGGGGCTAGATGGCGCTGTGTGTAAAGTCCACCAATATTAATTTATTATTCAACTCAAAGCCTCCGACGTCCGAAAGGATTACAATTTTGAACCGTTAATAAAAAATAAACCAAAATATCCTTACGTTAGCGTTGACCTAAAAGCTGAAATTGTTACGGATAGGCTTAACTATAAAGTTGGTCGAACAAAGTCGCAAAAACATAAAACAACTGAAACTGAACTTCATTAAAATCGGATGATGTCATACACTCGTGCCGAAGCTTTACCTATGAATTCGGTCTACATACACCGCTGAAAATGAATGGATTTTTAGAGTGACTTTTGACTAGAATAGAAAATATTGGAATTTTTATTATTTCGAACGAAAAAGTGTTTTTATTCAGAATAGTATCCTTTTGAATGAATGATCGTGATCTAGTAGGTCTTTATTACTTTATTTGCACCATTGATGAGTATTTCGAGTTTCGGTGAAAAAATCCTGGAAATTGATGACTGGCCACAGCTCAGTATTCTCTGCCTTCTGTGCAGTTGGTTGTGGGTTCGATCCCCAACCAAGACAAACATTTGAACATAGATGCTTGTTTTGTCTGGGTGTTATCAGTTATCTAATAGTATCTACAGTACCTACTTTTCTTTTTCCTTTAGTCTTTTATTTTATTTGTGTTCAAAGAAAATCTTAGTAGAAACGTCATTAAAATTATAAACGTTATAGTGAGACCACGAAACGCTCAACAATTGCAGTAAGTAATCGTATTTACCATCGCGAAGTGTAATTGCTGAAGTTTCCATTGAATTGCTCTTTTCAAATAATTCAGGGTAAACAACTTGTTTACTTAGGCTCTGCGAAGAAGGTTCAAGTAGCGACGGGGCGGACAAGATTAAGAAAGTTAAAAGTTACTAAAATATTTAGAGTCAGATCAGTCCTAAGATGGAGGTAACTCCCACTTGGAACTATTGACAGTATTGACAGGTTCGTGATATTGTCGCGATGTTAGCACAATTTCTACAACACGCATTGTTACTACAAAAACAAACTGGTGACGATTAAGAATAACCTTCAATTTTTATAAATAAATCACGACTGTAATCTCCAAGTACGCTAGACACTCTCATATCTTCAGGCGCTCAGATCCTTGAAGATGTCTGCAGGTAGTTTTTTTTAATATACCATCAATGATTTATGTAAAAGCACTTTACCTCACCGAGTCATGAATTGGATATCAGTCCGTGAAATCATTTGTATGAACTTGATGTACCAGTATCAAAAACAGTTTATATTAATAGTTTAATTTAGGTAGGTATATTTTAATAAAAAATGTTAATTATTTATCTAAAATAATTAGTATATAATACTAATTACTAATAAGTACTAATTATTTTTTAGTAAAATATACCTACCTATCCGGAACATGTTGTATACAGGGGGATTAGCATGAACCATTATCGTATCGACAACGTATCGTCAAAATGCCAAAACTGACACAAAATTGTCGATACGATAGTGGTTCGTGCTCAGGCCACTGTTCTTTCCGGCCCGATCCCATCCCGTTGCATTATAAAACGACCCACCAAAGTGCCTTACAGAAGTAGTGTTTACCCTCCAGACGATGGTATTGAAACATTGTGTTCTTTACGTCTAATGGTAATTGAAATTTCAAATATTTATTTTATGTGTTTGTTAATTATTATTAACTTTGTCGAAAATTGAGGGAGCGCTTTGAGAGGAAAGTAATTATTAGACCTTAATTACTTTAGCTATTTTGTATTAGCTATTTATTTAAATTTATTTACGGTATAATAAACAAATTATTATAAAAAACATAAAACCCGACTGCAAAAAATGATTTTTTTTATTTAGAATTTGTGCAATTTGTGTAAAATAAAAGTGTTACGATTATATATTTTTGGAATGGCTTATTTAGTAGTTTTTATCGTTATGACAATGTTATGTCTCCTTTAACGGGGAGGGGGGCGCCACATTTAAAAACATATATGAGTAGTATAATATGAGACGATTCCAACGACACCTCATATGTTAATCCGTCAAGTCGTTTGGGCTGTAGAGCGTGCCCATGAAAGGGTACGTAAAAAAACTTCAAAAATTTGCTGGTGAAATGAATGCTATAACTAATGAGAGTAAACAAATAAATGGTCAATAAAATCCCATTGTTATTTGAAAACATAAAAAAAACATCGAGGTCATCTGATTGGCTGGATTAGCAGGATAAATGGAAATAGAACCTCATTTGTCCCACAATGAACCTGATTTGTAGGACTAATGATATTAAACGCTATTTAGAGGATAAGCTCATAATGCTGGGTTTGCGCAGCTTTTAATCATTAAAATAATTGAATATAGCGTAAGTTTTACTGAAAACCTCGGAATCGTGCAACAAAATCAACAAAAAACATTGCTGGTGCATCGATTTTAAAAAGTTCGCTGAAAACAAGCTGCATCCTTGAAGCTGGAAAGTTCTTTAATTGGTCTTAATTAAAGGAAAACAAGCACGTACGTGCTATCGGGCAAGATAGCCGTATTGGCACAGTGGTTGGAAACTTTCTGTTCTCTTTTATAATAGCATTACAAAATCTGAAAACTTTTAAAAGACATCTTTGTGTCTAAGTTACCTATGATTGGATTTGAAGTTAGTTAAAGTCTAAATTAGCGTGACATCAAAGTGACAGTTCTAAAACTTGGGATATTTTAGTGTGTTATTATTTTGTGTGTGTGTTATCTTACTAATCCTACTAATATTATAAATGCAAAAGTTTGTGAGTGAGTGAGTGGGTGTGTGTATGTGTGATTGTGTGTGTGGTGTGTGTGTTTGTTACTCTTTCACGCAAAAACTACTAAACGGATTAAAATTAAACTTTACAGTAATGTAGCTTATGCATCAGAATAACACATAGACTACTTTTTATCTAGGTACCACCCGCACAAAGCCGGAGCGAGCAGCTAGTATTGTTTTATTTTTACTATGACACTTATTTTACATAGTCTGAGATAGGAAACGAAAAAAATATCGATTCGCTTTGCAAAACTGAAGTTTTAAAAACCATTTAGAGTCGAACAACGTTTAATCAAATCACTTGAATATACGAATCAAATCATTTGTATAGCGTGCAACACAAAAAATGTTCAAGGATTGATGACAAACTGGTAAAATGATAGTTGCGCGTGTTTTAGAGAGGATATTCGTAATATTAATTTGATTTGTGCTACACATTATTTGAACGCGCAAATTTTTTTCTCTCATTTATGAGTCACTAGTTAAATATTTTTTAAGGTAACCGTATACCTGAGACATCAACAAATAAATATATAATATTTTTTTATGTTTAAAATCAGCCAAGTTCAGATCAGATTACAAGTTCCCCCTTTATTTATTCTGATTTTTCATCTACATACTACAGCAAATTTCATCTTAATCCGTTTTGTCGTTTATTTTTGATTAGGGAACAAACATAGCAGCCTTATCACAAACTTTCGCATTTAAATCTATTACTAGCCGACCCGTGACAGACGTTTTCCTGACAAATTTCAAAAACCGAATAGAAAAGACTGAATGTTTTTAGTCTGTGATGTCAGATTAGTTGCACACCAGCGCCATCTATACCAAAAACATCCCTTTTGCGTTTTGTTATCATTTTGGGGATGTATTTTATATTTTAACGTAGTCTATTATTTATTCGGGCATTATATCTACATCTACAGCAAATTTTAACTTAATCTGTTTTGTCGTTTAGGCCTGATTGAGGAACAAACATACATACAAACTCACAAACATTCGCATTTATAATATTATTAGGATTAGGTTTTGTAGGATTGATAGATTACAAGTTGCAGTATTTTAAAAGTATTTATTCCACAGATTCTCAAACTTACTCCTAGTTTGCAAACTGTGTACATCGACTACGTGAATATACAAACGCTTTACCAGTACACAGCTATTTTTGGCTTTTAAGACCAAGAACTGCATGCGTTTATACCAAACGGATTTATTTACGACGGTACCATCATGGTTTGTGATTAAAATAGATTTGGTAGCTGTGGCCAGCGTTCTGCTTTCTGTCTGTATTGTTACACTGTAGAGGTTGGAAATCATAATAGAAGTAACTTTTCAACTGACGAAAAAATGGGGTTTATAATATAGTCACTACATAGTATAAAGCAAAGTCGCTTTTCGCTTCCTGCGTATGTATGTATGTATGTTTGCTTATATCTTTAAAACTACACAACGGATTTTGATGCGGTTTTTTTTAATAGATAGAGTGATTCAAGAGAAAGGTTTATATGTATAATACATGCATAATATAGTAGAGAAACACTGATAATTTTAGAGGTTTCTAATGTGATGTCGTAAATAAACACATTTTTTTTTCTACAATAAAGTCCGCGATGTTATTAGAAATGTCTTACGCACAGCGAAGCGGGCACGGGTCAGCTACATAGTTACGTATAATTCTGTACGCAATATCTTTTTACCTGGTGATCCGATTTGAATGGTTTTTTTTACTGTGTAGAAAATAGATCAAATCTATTGCCATTTAAATTATAAATATGTGGGACAATATAGTAATTTTATATATATAGTTTTTAAAACGTAATTATGTTCAGCGTCGCACCGCGCTTCGCCTGACTATGTTTTGTGCTGTGCGGCTCGGTGCTGAGACGGGAACCTATTTGCCACCACATGGCACAATTTGCTGTTCATCCTTCATTGTATATTTCTTGATGTGCTTATAGTGTGTGGAAATAATAGTATTTTCTTTCTTTTGCAAACATTTGCAGATCATGCTTCAAAATTTGTCCTGTCGCGGGAATTGAACCGTAGTGACTAGCTTCGCGTCAGTGAAAACCCACCCTAACTACTTACTAACGCGTATAGACGTTTGGCTTAATTTATGTTTGGCCTAAATTTAAAATCCTAATTTTTTAAAGGTTTTGTTTTGTATGAGGACTCCTTTTGGGGTTTAACTATTTAATTTTTCTATTTAACTTTTTACAATTTGTTGTGATAGCGGTCAAAGTAACACGCATGCTGTAAAAATTTCAGGCTGTGACAGCCCTGTGACAGACGGACAGATAGAAAAAACGATGACATTTGCAGAAGTATAAAGCCGCATTTGCACCAGGGGACATGCAGGACATGTTGCCCGAGATGTCCCACGCGACGTCGCCTGACACATAGAATTCGTGTCGGGCAAAGATAGCGTTTGTAGATGTCGCCTGCGATGTCCCGCGCGACATCGTATACGTGTCGGGAGACAATGTCGCAGAACAAATGTGCAATTGCAGCTTAAAAGTGTCGCAGACATCAACGCCCTCTACCGAAAGTAGGGTTACACAGCTCCACAATATGGAATGTATTATATATAAACCTAACTCGGTAATCTGCATCTATTACATAATATTTGACAAAGCGATTTGGGAAATGACCGGTTTCCGGCTCGATAATTAAGTCATTTTAATTTGTGTTTCATTCGAGTATTTAGGGTTGAAATCTGTTTTAAAATTATCTCGACATAATTTGAAAAGTTCGGAGAGGTGAATAACTTAAAAACGGTTGAATTATTTTCATCTTATCGTGGACATTATTAGTGCGTATAGAAAAATCCATTAATGCAACCACGATCTTCGAATTAATAGTTGAGATAACGGCCACCATAACTATTTAGAAGGCAATCCCAGAACTCATCACTGAAGAATAAAGTTGATGTTTGTTATGAAATAACTTCAAGATCACTAAAACGTGAGCAGTTGGCAGCCCTAACAAATTACACTGATTATTAGTAGATTTGAGTTCAACGTTATTTCCGATAATTGGGTAAACAATATTGTTTACTTTGAATTTAAAGTATGAAATACTAGCTTCCACCCGCGGCTTCGCTCGTATGTTATCTGAAAAAGTGGTCTGTTGTACAGATGGCCATTACAACTCAGTTGGTGGTAGCTCTGCCTTCTGCGCTGATGGTTGTGAGTTTGATTCCCACCAAGAACGAACATTTAGTGTAATGGACATGAATATTTTTTTTGTTTTCCATGAGAAAGTAACTATGTTTGTTTGTTAGTTTGTCCTAAAATTATAAACATGGAGCAACAGATCGACATGATTTATTGTATAAAGATAGTTCATGTGCCGGAGAGTGACGTTGGCTACATTTTATGCAAGTACAAAGCCGCGGACAAAAGCTAGTTAACTATATTTAGACAAGAAAATGTATACTTCATACGTTTTGCAATAAACACGACACCCACTGCACCAGCTTGATGATTTCGAAGATCTCATAATTTCAACAGCACATTTATCTCAGTTTCTGCTCTGCGAACAATCTCTAGGCGATGAAACCATCAACACATTGCCCTATTTGAACTACATGACGTAAGAAAGGGCTTTTTAGTTGATGTGCGTCCCGAAATAAAACTAATAAAACTATTTGTAATGTATCACGTGCATTGTTTATGGGTTCGACTGTACTTTCGGTTTCACGCTAAGTGAAGAGTTCTTAACTTTATTCGTTTATTGAACTCGATGTTAAAGGGTTGTTGACGTTTTTTGTGGCTGATAAGTAGGTACTTATGGCGATTTATATTCAAAGCGTTTTATTACAAAGTTTACCACGGATTATTATACATAATGAAACATAAGCCGTTCATAACCAATAGCCAAAAACTTGAATCGACACATTTTACATAATGACCAACACTCCGGGCGAATGGATCTGCTTTCGGATGGTTGGTGTGTATTTCAGCGTACAACATTGAATACTCTTCTCTGTTTGTGCGGGTGATTCGCGCGATCGGGTTGCGCAGTACGTGAATCGCCTAATTTCAAAGCCTCACACACACAGTCTCACTTGGGTAAACAAAAAACTTTGGACTATACATTATGTGTTTATAGAAAAAGATCATCGTAAATATGTGGAATAACACACGCGACGAACCGAGAACCTTTTTTTTTCGTCGGTTGAAAATAAATAGAAGGACCTCTGGGCACGAAAGGCGGAATATAACTAGTAGCCAGAAACATAACACTAGTATAGCGTTGTGGGATACGGCAGCAATGAGCATTAAATGTTGATTGCACCTGCCTACCGCGGTCATTATCGGCCGGATCAGCACTTACTGATGGTTTACCAAATATTTTCAGGAATAGTTTGAGTACTTTTAATTTATGACTATTGTTTTTGGAACGGTTTTAATCGCATCTCAAGTATTAAAAACGGAATCCTGATAAGGGGTAAGTCAGACAGAAGAGACGTAAGACGTAAATGCGTCGTAAAAGGGCGCAGACGTAAACGCGTCGCGTCCGCGCTCCGTCTCTTCTGTATGTTTTGCTTCGCGACGCTTCTATACGTTTTTTATGAAAGTACATCAAAGCGTACTCTGAATCGCTCCTTAAATCTCTTGCGTTTGTCTGCCTGTCTGTCACAGGTTTTTTTTTTTCAAAACGAAGATGGTAAATTTAACTGCCATCGTAGTTAATATGTATTAAATATTTTTTGGGGTAATGATGATGTTATTGGTTTATCATTGATAAATGAATGCAAGTTAGAACTCCGATTCGATGCTACATTTAATATTATTGAAATATTTCATATACTTACCAGAACATACGTTACCTAAGTACGTAAATTATCTCAAGTAGCTATCCATTTTGATCACAGCTAAAAGTACCTACCACGCCATAACGAAATGTTTCCCAAACCTACCTAATTAGTGTGCACAATTAGAGCAGTGTGAGGTAGTGATCAGCCTCAATACCAATTAGTACCTCGCCTCGGGCACAGTAACAGACAAAACGGTAGCATAACTCTACCTTTTACCTACCCATTTCGTTGTATGATATGCTTAGCGTACTACGATGGCTGGCGTATAGTATTGAGAAATCTTTGATCGCGTAGGTACACACGTCTATCGCGCGTTCATGTTTTTAATCCTACTAATATTATAAATGCAAAAGTTCGTGTGTTACTCTTTCACGCAAAAACTAAAGAACGGATTAAAATAAAACTTTACAGCAATATAGCTTATACATCAGAATAACACATAGGCTACTTTTTATCCCGGTACCACCACTGCGAAGCCGGGGCGAGCAGCTAGTTATAATTATATATATCTATACTCATACAAATATCTATGACGCTCTTTAGCATCCGTGGCGCGCACGCTGCTCAAATAGTTCCGCTTCTTTTCGAACCGACTGACTTTTATAATTTCCAATATTTCATAGCTTATTCATACTTTGTAGTTTGACACTGGTTTAGCTCGTTGTTAGCATAGCTTCTTCCTCTTTCAATAATATGAGAAGAAGTTTATCTAAGTGATGCTACTCGTACCTACATCGGAATTGGAGATAAAAATAATAATAATAGGTACACAGATTTTATCACCTGGAGATCTTAGAGATGTCTAACGTACTTAGGGATTACCTACACAGTCGTGTTTTTTTATACATTTTATTTACTGACTGTCCAATGCATACTGTCGTTGCTTGAACAATGACTCATTGAAGGCTAGCACACAATGCTTTCTGTATATTGTTTAGAAATGCTTGGTTCTATATTGTTTAACCAGTATATTGCACCATATTGATATTTTAGTAAATATTTGTGTATAAAATTAGATATTTAACCCAATTTTCATATCTTGAATTGTAAAGTCACGAATTTTTTTTATACCACTTCGTGCAGAACTTGCAGATGACATTGTCAAAGTAAAAGTCTAAAGGATTACATTGAAATGTCATAAGTAGCAGCTAGGAAAAGCTACGCCTGTTCCTCGCGACCAATTCTGGAAGAATCTGGCAACAAACACAGCTTGGTGCCTTTCATGCTGCTAAGCATAAACCATCTGCTGGCCTCACAGCTCAGTTGGTAGTAGCTCTGCCTTCTGCGCTGTAGGTTGTGGATTCGATCCCCACCCAGAGCAAACATTTGTGTGATAAACATAGATGTTTCTTCTGTGTTTGAGTGATAATTATGTATAATAAATATGTAATTACAAAAAAATAATGTTTGTATTCCATCAGTTATCTGGTTCCTATAGTACAAGCTTTGCTAAGTTTGTTGAGTGTAAAGTCCGCCAATATTTATTGAATATCATCTTAAGGCGCTCCCAGTCGACGATTGTTTTTGTTCGAAACGAAAAAATAAATACTTGTGAACAAGCCACATCTCCTATTTTATAATGTATAGTATATGTGAATAAAGATGTACCCATCTTTAATCACTTCGATAAATAATCCTACCGACCGCTGCAAAGACGACAAACACACGTCGGAGCGTGGTCCACCTTAGCTTTTCAAAAATCTATTCTAATAGAAATCTAGATCTACATATTACCTATCTTTAACAATAAATCACAAGTTGATTTTAATAGTAGGTATATAAAATATTTCGATCATAAATTCTAAAACGTATCATTTTGAAATAATATCTTTATCGTGAAAAGTTTCTGCTATTATGTTTTCAGCTTAATAAAAATCTAGGTAGGAACCTGAAGTAATATACTTAAAAAAATAGGAGATGTGGCTTGTTCAGAAGTATTTCTTTTTTCGTTTCGAAAAAGAGCAATCAGCGACTGGGAGCCTCTTAAACAAAACACTATCTTGCAAAACACAACGCTTCGTATGTAGCAATGCTTGCGTCCTCAAACTTAGGCATATAGGTGTTATGCTTTATGTACTTGTAATATCAACCACATTTAACCACCCGTTAAACTTTAGGTACCCAGGTACGTAGAAATAGTTTACAAGGAGTTCAGCAGTTTAGGCAATAAGGCTTTAATACATTAATTTTATTTACTTATTACATTTAAAATCAGTGCACAATTATTCTTTTTTATCATTATTCATTATTCATCCTCAGTCCTACTATTCTTACTCTTTAGAGAACTTAGATTCACTCATTATATAGAACATAAAGACCGAAAGTTTATAATTTAACTTATTAAGTTTTTATCGCTAAACTACAGGATTGAACTTCATATTTTATTTATTCACTTTTAATAAAGTTTTCGCTTGAAAATGTTGAGATTAAATTAGTCTTCAGAGCTATCCAATCTTGAGTAAGTTACTTGGCTAAATCGCCGAAGTTTTTCATTTGGCAAAAAGTACGTACATTTTTGCCGTTACTGGCTCGTACGCCGTGTAACTTTTATTTTCTTAGTCACTCTGTTTTAAAACACTGGCTATCTAGTATCTGATGCCTCTAGAGAGCATACGATGTATAACAATAAAGATATTAGATTAAACAACCGTGTTGATAGATTTTGGAAGACCGTTTTTCAAACTGTTGAATTTTTTATTTCTAGAAAACGCTGGCTTTTTCGTTGTGCGTTCTTTTAGCAACTGCAAATTGATGGCAATTTTTATCATGTATATAATAAAAATTAGTACGTATCTAGAAACTGAAAAACATAAGCTCACCAGATCATCATAGTAATTCGCGAGGTGCGAGTATATAAGCGAATCGTAATCCATTTTGTCACACTAGCACACACTTTAGGATGAATGAATATATTTTTTTTATTCACTGTTTCACAAATCCACTGGATGCCGGACGTGGGCCTTCGATTCAAGACGCATTGGTACAGTACGCTCTGATGTGTACTAACGTTGTAAAGCTAAAATAAGACCCAATTTTAAACACAAATCTTTGATGCCGGTGCGTGTAAATATAGAGATGGTATAACCATTTTTTGAAGCGTATCGATTGTGTTGTTTTTCATATACAATAGTAAAGCTCTTGGCGATATGTTTAATAATATTCTTGAGTACGTCGTACTTGATTGTAATTAAGAAGCCTTTCTTGATATTACCACGACATTTATTTTATTAATTATTTTCTAAGGAATTTACAGAAAAATGGGCGATGGGCTTGCAACCTGTCAAGTATGGAAAGCGAACTACTGCAAAATGTGGGCATGTGCCAAATATTATGTTTGGACATCTTCAAAGAATCTAAGCGCCTGGAGATCTGAGAGGATGTCTACCCTACTTAGGGATTACAGTCATGATCTTATTATTATTATTTTTTTTATGAAAAATTTCCTACAACACTATTGGTTGTGCTAAGGCAGTTGAGTCACAGGAAATAAACGTTCGTTTTCTGCAATAAACAATCAGAAACCAAAGTGTACGAAAGGTGTAAAGAGCAATGATTGCACTAGCACACTTTATTGTACAAACACACTTACAGCTCCATACATTCCATTCGCGAGAGGAAGCGTGCCGCGCTCGACTCGTGCGTTACCTACTTCAAACATTTCATGTTAGTTTGTTTTATAATTTCCACAGAGGTAGTTCATACTGGTAGATTTTTATATAAACTCTACTTTATATAGTACGTACTACTACTGCACTAGAATATTTTTATTTTACAATAAAAATAATAGTCCATCTTACTTATAAAATCCGTAAGTACAGAATAAAGAAACCTTTACACTCAGACATTATTTATTCAATATTATTTTTATTTTCTAAAAACAAAATGTTTGTTCTGTTCTTCTTTGCAAGCTTTCTCCGTTACAGTATTACAATTTTTTTTATTACCTGTAACTTTTATAAACCTTATAAAAAATAGAGTTGCTTTTATATTATTAGGCAGATAATGACAGAATTCACTAGTTTGGCTGTCAATTTAAAAATAAATTGTGCAAGTGCGTATCGGATCACGCATATTAAAGGAGGCCAAAGTTAGTATAGACGGGTTACGAGAATATCTGCTTTAACATAAAAATGACATAAATAAACTAAAATTAAATAAGTAATAATTAAGATATAAAGCAACGTAAATAGAAGGGGACACAGGTAAAAGCATTGACGTCCAATACAACTCAAGATAAGTGCTTCTAAGTGTTAGAGGAGTTATTTCCGTAAACAAAACAATGAATTTATTGTTTACTAGTGGTAACCCTCGCGACTTCGTTTGTTTGAAATGTTTTTTAAACAGACTTCAACCCCCGCTGCACCTCTTAGGGGTTGAATTTTGGAAATATGAAAACTCCAAATTTGGACCAGTGGTTTATGCTGTGTTGATAGATCAGTCAGTCAGTCAATTAGTACACACGAGTTTTATATATTTAAATGACTTTGAACACAACTTTAAACCGGAAACGAAATCTACCTTTCCGTGTGCTTGGCATCGAGGTTTTTCTCGATTTATATTGTAAAAGAGTCGACCTCTTCAAACGCTCGGCGTTTTTTTTTAATTTGCATACTGCAGTTTTCCCGAGTCGTGGCAATGGCAGTGTGGATGAATGTGAACGGAGTTCTGTGTCTGTTGTTTTAAAAAATAATTGCGTTGTTTTTATAGGCCGTTGGAAATGTTTATAATGGATTGAATAGCGGTTATGAGATTGGTTTGTTTGGATCTATTTTTAATGGCGGGACAAATGTGGGTGTTGTAATACTCGTAGTTTGTGATACTCACAGTAGTGTAGAATGTTTCTGTTAATACAAAAACCGAAACATTTTGAGTATCACCCTTCATCTGCTGAAAACAATAGTTAAATGATAGATAAAATCTAACAATGTGCCGTTATTGACTGCAATTTTGAACGAATGCATTGAACCATTTCTAAAATCATTTAACTTACGACCAAGTGGTACTAAACTACTTGATGGTAAGTTTTTTTTTTTCATTTGGAAAACTAAAAAAAATAGTTGCTAAATTATTAACGCTATTTTAAAAGTACAAAACTTTACTTAAATATTGTGAAAAAACTCTAAAACTTGATAAAATGATCATTATACACTTTTATACTTTTAATTATTATTCTTGTTTGAGCCTTCACCTTGTTCGATTGGCACCACACTGGAGCTCTACATAGCATTAAGGAAAGGATCATAAAAAAAAAGGTAGACCCCAAGCCGTGTTTGTTGCCTGATTCTTCTAGGCTTGGTCGCGTGGAATCGGCGTAGCTTCACCTAGTTCCTAAGACGTTTCAAAGTGATCCTTGTGATTTTATTGAAATAAATGATTTTTGAATTTGAATTTGAATTTTATGAATTTGAAGATTAAAACACTATTGGATTTAGGTACATAATTAAATCGTCTCAGAATCTTGTTAACAGCATGTTTTGATAAAATGAAATGTTCGAAACATTCAAAACTAGTAGAAACACGTTGGTTATATTAATAAATAGTAAGCACATGTTCGCGAATGTTATTGTTGCGGCCATCAATATGTAGAAATGTTTAGAATCGCTTGCACCTGGGTTTTATCTAGCAGGAATATTATGGTATGAATTTTTAATATTTTGTGTAAACTTTAGGTGAAACTGCCAAATGATGCTTTTCGGGAATATTCACAAAATTGTGGAGCATATGTGGTTGTAACATTTTCTATGTAATGCTTTGAGTTTATGAACTGAAGCAACCAAAGCTTTAGTTTGTCTGTGATGTTTTTATATGTAGAACAAAATATATGCGCTGTGGGTTGTGGGTTCAATCCCCATCCAGGACAATTTGTGTGATGAACATAGATGTTTGTTTTGTGTCTGGGTGTTATTATGTATCATATATGTATGTATTAAAAAAAAAGTATATATGTTTTTTATCTAGTTCTAATAGTACATGCTTTGCTTAGTTTCGGGCTAGATGGCGCTGTGTGGTAATGTCCACCAATATTTATTTATTTATTTATTTATCTATGTTTATCACACAAATTTTCTGGGTAGAACAACTTACAGAAAAACCTACACAAACGGAGCTGTGAAGTCAGTCAAATATAAACTATAATTTCGAAGAAGCATAGTAAAAGGCAATTTAAAATTCGGAATAAGCTAATTTAAAAGCAGGCAAGCACAGTAGCCGTCATCACTACATAGTATAAAGCAAAGTCGCTTTCCGCTTCCCGCGTCTGTATGTCTGTATGTATGTTTGCTTATATCTTTAAAACTACACAACGGGTTTTGATGCAGTTTTTTTTAATAAACAGAGTGATTCAAGAGGAAGGTTTATATGTATAATACATGCATAATATAGTAGAGAAACACTGATAATTTTAGAGGTTTCTAATGTGATGTCGTAAATAAACACATTTTTTTGCGCTTACATTGCAAATGCTGGCTGAACCCCACGAGATATGTCAAAATAATGTACTACAGTATTGTACACCTTAAAAACGTCTACAAAAAAGTCAACGATGGTATTAGAAATGTCTTACGCACAGCGAAGCGGGCACAGCTAGTAAGCGATAAGACCACACTGAAATTTATCGCCTGATCCCAGAATGCGTTTTGGCAACGCACGAAGATGTACATATTTGGATATACATTTCTGGATGAGACCGAGATTACTTTTTCTGTGCTAGTTTGGACTTTTTGGCTTAGTTTGGACTTAACATTTTTCGGTTTTTGTATTGGCAGAATCTACCCAGAAAAGACGGAAAATACATTAAAATAAAAACCGCTTTTAGTTAAGTAGTTAAGTACTATGATGGTTAGTAAGAGCCATTTTCAGCCAATCATGTTTCTGGCCTTAATTTTGATAAATTATACCCCTAAAATAAACAACATTTTTTTATAAAATCAAAAGGTTACGTACTCTCTACAAATAATGAGAAAAAAACGATAGACAATCAAAATAATTTATACTCGCATCATAATTTACTTATATTTTTTTAACTAATACTTTAGGTTCAGCAAACCTCTTAGATTTCTTGATGTTCATAAACCGATAAAAATATTGCAATATTAATATATTTACATTAATATTTAAGTTAACTCAAGCGGTTTATTTGACTGTATACCGATATAAATATTGCAATATTTATATCTCATTAGCTGTCCCGACAGACGTTGTCCTGTCAAATTATTTTTTTCCTTAAGGACCTTTTGATAAAAAATAACGAATACAACAACAAAAAGAATTAGCGAAATAGGTTCAGCTGCTCTCGAGATTTGCGCTTAGCAACACATTTAGCGATTCATTTTTATATTATAGAAGATTAGATACTTTATATACCTTCAATGCAGACATCTTCTGAGCATCTAGAGGAAGTGTACCGCGTACAATACGAATTACAGTCGCGAATCGTGATCCAAAATTATCTCACATTTCAAACGTTTTTTATACACTATATGCCTTAACACTTCCTGTTACATCCATGTTACATTACTCCCAGCTAATCCAAAGCACGCACGACCTGTTGCAGCTGGATAACTTCCAGTTAAGTGATATACAGTCAAATAAACCGCTTTAGTTATCATTTACATTTTTCAATTGCCGCTTTTCGTGCCAAGAGTGCGTTCTAAAGTTTGGCTGAATGGTTGTAACGCTTGTTGCCACATTTGGTTTGTTTTCTTTATAAATGGTTGCGTGCGAATTGAATTAGAGTTTGTTTGTTGAGGTTTTTTGGATGTGTGCATTTTATTTGCTGTGAAGTGGGTTAGTTTAATTTTTAATTTATTTATGGTAATGAAAAGATAAACATTCATGTCTGCCTCACAAATTGGACTAAGTTTTTTTATAATAATTCATAAATTGTATGATCCTAACATGCCTACGAGAAGCATTACTTATAACTCTACCCCAATTTCTTCTACTTACGTAATGATGTTCGCAATGTAACTAAAAAAGGAGAAGTTTAGGTGAATAATGTTTTTTAATGCTTTAGTTATGGTTTAGATGTTTGGATATTGCTTAGATATTATCAAAATAGTTCTCCAAGTAACGAACTCCATTATAATTTTGCATCGCTAATTCTCGACCAACTTTACACATTCCCTTCTAAAGAAATACAATACATCAATCATTGATATTAATAAAAAATACAAACACATTGAGAAACTCCTCCTTTTTTGAAGTCGATTAAAAAAATACCAAAATAATTTTCTAATTAAACCAATTTCTAAGAAAACCCAGATCAAGGTTAGCAAGTTAATACAAATTGTTTTCATCCATATATGAATCTACCATCTATATTTAACATCGCCATAACTGCATAACCCTGGCTAGAAGGTTCCGCATAATATTTTTATAGTGAAATTCTCCGGGACATCTCCGAGGGATTGACTTTGGGGAGCCGGGAACCTGGATACATATGTTATCGGTACGTGTTTGTAAAATCATAACAAATACATACACACGTGACCTGCTTGCTGAGAGCTCGTTTACGAAATGGAGACGAATTTTGTGTAATGGTCCATCCATTACACAAAATTTATTATGGGACGTTTTTATAGATGTTTGGTGTTTTCATCGTGGTAGATGTCTACAGCTGGATGCTTTATTGATTGACTTGACAAATGGTCTAAAACCGCTGCCATCTGGGTATTAGACATGGGTCCGTCTAATGGGGGAAATCATTCTACGTCGTGTCATTAGGTTCATGATTACTACTCAACTTGTTCTGAGAGTTGAATTTATCAGCTGGTTTATTTTGTAAGAATCTATAATTATCATATTATGGCTTTCAACGCAGTTTAGGTACCTATACCTACTTAGATTCTATGATAGTTACTATGAAATTGATATTCTCTAAAATGGATGATATTTATAGCTAAATGATAGATTTTTACAAAATAAGCCAGCAGGTGCTGTGGTTGGTATTTTTCGTTTCCGATTTTATTATGCTGCAAAAATATTAATGTAATACGATTATGATGTAATGTCCGAAAAACAAAACATATTTTCCAACGCGCCATCTACGAAAATATGAATTTACGTAATACGAAGGCAATGCAGCCTTTAAATTTCGCACACAAAAAATACCATAGAGAAATTTTCTCCATAAATCATTCGAAGCGTTAAAATTTTATCTCAATGATTTATATTACCTACTTTTGTGTATAGGGAATATTTTGTGACATGAAAAAATGTATTATTTAAACATAATGCGAGAACGCTTGGAGACTCGATGTGTTAACCTTATAATTTATGAATAAGGTATTCATATGGGCATAGAATTTCTTTGGCTTGAATTATTTAATCTACTTTTCCATTAGGGTTTTGGTGAAATGACGTAATTTATATTCCGTGCGTAAGGGTACACGTCACACAAGTCACGGTATTACTTTATAGGAAGATTGGGGTCGAGATCCAAATTAATTCCTTTCTTCTCTTTTTCTCCTTTTAGACACTAGTATGTCTGAATGATGTCACTATATTAAAGAAAACCTTTTTACTAAAGACAGACTAAACAGGTTCTTGTAAACAAAAATGATGACCAAGATATGAAGACTAGACATAAACACTACCATGAGAGTCATCATTAAGTAAGAGGCAATTTGTTTTGTAAGTGTGGCAAAATGTACCTAATTGGTACCAAAACTAAAGTACATTCCGCTCCTGTACAAAGTCAAGCATTAGTCTCGCTAAATTTGAAATGATTTATACTGCGATTTAAATTCAATAGGTGGTATTCCTTTCACGCATTGAATAGAGTTTCGACCGTTTATGTTTCAGTCATTATCCTGAATCGTTTCATGGCCCTAAATAAAATTACTTCACAAAATTCTGTGGGCACTGCTCGAATATAAAGTAGTGCTTAATTCGGAAGATTATGCTATATTCTATAGCATGCCTCAGCATAACGGTATAGGCTGTTACTTAAACTTTTATTTGTACCTATTTTTAATAATTATATAAACTAATTTTAGGCTCGATCGATCGAATTTGATGGCAATCCCGATACAAATAACGTTAACTTATATCAAATGCAAATCGTGGGTATGTGCCAAATGTAATGTTCTAGTCTTGGCACTCACTACTCTTGTAAGATACCTTCAAGAACACTTGAAAATCTAAGAGGAAGTTTATCGTATTTAGGAGAGAATTACAGTCGTGATCCTATATCAATTTTATTTTATTTTACGTTTGTAAGTATTTTTGATAAAACGTTTGAAACTTTTACTGCTGGTAGAATTCAAATACAAGTGTATGAATAAGATGCTGATGTTTGCAATAGTATGTAGAGTGCCTAATTTAATCGCAGTTTTGTGAATAGAAATTAGCATTACGTCAGGATGCGATGGAATACAAAGCACACTTCTAAATGTGATATGTACAATGCTGAATATGCTGATGCAAGATTCTATACCTAGTTTCATCCTGAGCCTCGCTTTATTTTGTACGCAATTACCTTGTGTTAGGCATACGATAAGTTTTATGTCTTTGTTTAGCAGTATTTTGCAATACATTTTCTTTTGTATTTCTGGTTTGATGTTCATTGTTCATTTATCAAATGTAAAAGCCAACTGTCTATTTCTGCTTTCAAAATAAGTTTTAAAAGTTTTTTTCATAAGATTAAAAAATTTATAACCTTCATAGTTTTTGTAACGCCACAAATTCACAAAAAGAATTGTTAGCACCTTTGAATAATGTAGGTCTAAGTATCTAGTATCTAGGCTAAAGTTAATCCTAATACGACCTAGAATTTCTACAATAGTATCATAAACCCCAGCGGAAAAGAAGTCTTTGGTACAATAAAAGCAAAAAGGTGTAAGACAAGAAAGCCGCTTACCCCGGGCAACGTCCGTTTCTCATGGAGGGCCGACTGAGCGCTTGAAGCACTCTCCGGGTTGAAGTATGTCAGGAACGCACACCCTGAAACAAATACACACAAGATTAGAAAAAAATATTTGAAATGCATATAAAAACAATCAAACTTGCATCTTTGCCTAGAATAATAAAGATCGAAAAAGTTTGATTGATTAAAATACCCAAAACAATTTTAATAAAACATACAAAATATATCAAAAGATTATTTAATATGCATCACAAAATAATCGAACTTGCATCTTTGCCTAGAATTATAAAGATCAGAGAAGTCTTATTACCCAAAACAGTTGTAATACCTAATAATAGCTCTACTGGCTTATAGAATTCTACGAGTCACAAATAGTTCTGATTTCGCACTACAAAGCCTTGTAATAGTGATAGGCTTCAACTGTCAAACCACAATAGGGCTTAACAGATTCCGAAAAAGGCAATTCCGAGTACCAGTTCAGTTACGTCATACAATGATTAACAGGATGATGGTGAAATTACTAATTACCTACAAGAACGTACACGATGAAAGAGCGAATTCTTCTTTCATACACTAATAAATTTTGTCTGTTGCATTTTTTGGATATATTTTGTTGAAAAACTCGTAGTTTGTAGGTGAAAATATAACAAAACATTCCTGTAATTCCTATTCATTCCAAAATACATTTCCACATAATGAGTAGCGCCGTACGGTAGGGGGCGTAACGGTGGCAGATTACCGCGGCTTAGATACCGTCGACTCGGAAATAAAAGCGGCTAACTGCTAATTAGTGGCCGGCGATGCAAATTCAACCCCTGATATAGGAAGCTTTTGGTTTTCGGCTGCAAACGTACCTACAATGCAGCAAAATGTTACGATGCTGCATGTATGAATCCTTTGCAATGAGTTTCTACCTTTGTTTTTTATTAGAAACACAAAACGTTAGGGATAAAGATCATCCTCCTCAGTTCAAATCCTGTTTGATTTTGATTTTATTTTTATATCATTAATATTTTATTGATATTTTTGATGAACAGCTCCGCGTTGGTGGAAACTCACCCGAAAGCCTTCAGACAGCTTTAAATTCCAGGTACTAAAGTTAGACACAAGGTGAAGCATTCACATCGTCACGTCACTGTTTCCGTCACGTGATAAACTATCACAGGCACAAATTGAGCACTAGCATAAACGTTCATGACTGGCCGGCACGTGCTGACCAAAACGCTCTAGCATGCACCAAACTCATACAAATGAAGGCAATGACAGACGTTTACGAGTAATACAAATTGTAGCTATAATGGTTTTGTAAGCGTACTAAACGCACATAAAATTACACCCAAGTGCACCTACTATTTCATTGTTCCAAACAGCAGCGCAAATCACCCGTCGGTAGTCGGATCACGGCACGTAATATAATTTCATTATCTAGCAGCGACAGACAATATCATAACCATTGTATTTTATTCAACCGAGCTTTGGAAAAAGCGAAGTGTTCGGTGCGACAGTGAAGGGATGCAAATGGAAAGATATTTGGATTACAGAAATGTTGCTTTTTTAGTGGTGTGTATTGTAGCTTCCAATTACTCTTTACATATTTTTCACACGGCTTATACTAAGCAGCGGGTTTTCAACAATGAAATCTTTTGCACAACCAGTGGCCTGAGCACGAACCACTATCGTATTGACAACGTCTCGTCCAAATGTCAAAACTGACACTTCATGTATAGAAAAAGTATCAGTTTTGGCATTTGGACGATACATTGTCGATACAATAGTGGTTCATGCTAACCTCCCTGGTTCCGAAGTCATAACAACCAAATTGAAAGTCGAGGTTTCCCACTAACCAAAACCAATCCTAATGATCTTTACATAGATGATTTTTAGACATGATACAACTGCCACGTGATTTACGGTGAATTCTCGATGGCTAGCACATGCACCGAATTTAAGGAGAACACAGGATTATTATTTAAAAAAAAGCTTCAGGATAAAGTGTTGATAATTCCTTGATAGAGAAAGATATGAAAGATGTACCCACCTGATTATGTCTTAGAAGGTTATATCTGATCCTGACATAGTCGAAAAATCACAACAATTTACACAGAAAGCTCAAAAATTATGAGTTGGCAACTTCGCACCGGAAATGTATAGGCGCAGGAAATGAACCCGTTAGCGCAAGCAAGATGGCGAACGGAAGCGACCAGCGATTTATTCTCGCTGGACCCTGAGAGCGTGTATGAAACTTTATTGTAATGCAAATGTATTACCTTACCTAGATGAGCCGGAATCGGTTTATTTTTAGCCGCCGTCAGGAGTTTTCCAACCAACTCCAAAAAATAGAGGAGGCTCTCAATTTGAAGGCTATGTTTGTTATTATGTAAAGTATGACTACGAGATGCTCTCATATAAATTTCATCGATATTAGATGAGTCGTTTTTTCCATAAAAGTAAAAATAACAAAATATTACAAAATTATTTGGTACTTTCAATCAATACACTACTCTTGACGTCGGACGTGGGGGTACGAACCAAGACTATTATATATTTACAGCCTGCACTTTGAGCTAGCAAAAAAAAATCACTACACAGTAAAATGTTGTGTTATATCTGCTTGAAAACGAATGTAATTTAGCAAAATAAACAGGTAAACCTATAAACAAGCAGATTAATTAGTTATTACTGGGTACAGGGCTAATCAATCGTGCTTCAGAAATAAATTATTCGAATTTGTTTTAGTTTTTGAAACGAAATTATTATCATTTATTTAGAAGCATTTTTCAAATCAGTGCTTCTTTGTCAAGCAATTATAATAGTCATAGCATTTGTCTTCACAACGGTTCTACCTGATTAAATTGTTTTGCAAGTAAAATCCTTCCAAATAACAGATTAAAATAAAGTTACTAGGTAAAGATGCGACGGTCGTCCATCGATTCAAATAAAAACACCCAAGTCTACAACTTTCATCAACCAAAACTTTACCTTATTTTTAAAACTATAAGGTAGAGTTTCCCGAAGTTCGTTGACGTTCATAGATGGTTTCGGTATTTGTAAAAGAAAAGTTCACTTAGAAGTCCACATTGTTGCTTGAAATTAGTTTCAGTTGAATGTCAAAGATAGAGGAATCCTAAGGACGGTGAGTTCAAGTCCTTTGCTGGATCGTTATGACAAATCTGAGATAAATTTAACTAAGCGATGTCTTTATTAAAAATACAGTATGACTGCATGCAGGTGATTTGATCTTAATTGGCTCAGTAGACTATTTAGAGGTAGAGGTATTTACTACTGGTGTTTTTTTGTAGATACTTACAATATAGTACAAGCATTTCTTAGCTCGATAATACTACTGCTAACAAGAAGTTCCTTCTCTCATTAAGAGTTCGAAAAAGAATAGCGAAGTTTTCCAACAGTACAAAACTATCTTTATCTATTTTTATTGATTTTTCCATAGTAGTAACCGTACAGTAGAAAGAGCGCGGAAACTAAACAACTTTTTATTCCTATTTCCTTTTAAGCTAAATAGTATATTATGCAACTAGTCAATAAAGGACGGATTTAAAGCGAGGGCCGTAGATGAGTCACGAGCAAGTGAAGGATTCTAATGATTGAATCACGAGTTCAACTGTTAGAATCCTGAACGACGCGAGTGATTCATGGCCCTCGATATAAATTCGTACTTTATTCAGGAGTTGCATACTATACTTTATACCATGACTACGAGAATATGTATTTAATCTAATGCCAAACTCCTTGTCGCAAATATCGACCAATCAAATCTCGAGAATTTATTTGCACCAAAGAGTTTTGAATTTCGAATCTCAGCGCAAGGAGTTTGTGTAAGCATTGAAATAGAGACCGGATATATTTTGTGTTCCAAATTCAAACACCAAAATAGTGAATAAAAACAAAACAGTGAATAAAAGGCCTTTTTATTCACTGTTTTGCGTGAATAAAATAAGCTTTTTAAAGTAGGTATGGTATAAACATATTATTGTTACAACAACGCAAGCATGAAATTTAATTTAGCAAAATTTTTAGTGGATTTATTTCTCATTTTACTTAGGATATTTCGTTCCACTTTTGTTTAGTGGATTTACTTGTACCTGTTTCACTTCGAAACAAATGTAAGAAAACTCGAGGTCTTAAGTTCGGAATGAATTTACTCCTGCTAATAAGAAAACGGTTTCACTTTCACTTTGTTATACAGCAAAGATTTATTGTTGGACCTAACTTGTGGTTAAAGATATTTATTTTTCTCAAATAAATGTACATTTCACTTATAGAGAAACTATTTAAATAAAGTAAGTTAATGTAAGCTTCGAACAATCGAAATTATTAAGTAAAGTACATAATAAAAATAAGTAAGGTAGTTACTAAATTTTAGAGGCAGAAAGTTAACAAACAAATAATTTTTACTACCCGCAAAATACGCACTTATTGAGTATTCGCGTGAACAATGCAGGTCCGATCGGTGTGTCACAGCGCAAATTAGTCAGTAGATTTATCAGTTTATTTTAGTAAAGTAAAATCATTTAGAATATGTTTTTTTAGCTTTCTTTTAAATACACCAAACGATTCTGAATCCTTCACTTCCCTAGGCAATTTGTTATAGAGCTGTACACCCTCAAAGATAATAGTTCTTTTTCCAAGAGTAGTACGAACTCGTGGTAAAAGTATGTGATCTTTTCTACGACTGCTTCGATTGTGCACCTGATGTACTTTTATAAATGTTATGTCTGAGTGAATGTGTTTTTTAAGTATTTTTCTGATAAGTATACAGGAGCAGTAAGTGTAAATTTGTTTTATGTTCATTATTTGTGTTTCTTTGTATATTTTGACTGTAGGTGTTAAGTATTTATAATTGAATAGCATTTTAATGATTTTATTTTGTGCAATCTGAAGGTCTTTTATGTTAGTTTTCGGAGCACTTCCCCATATCTCAATAAGGTATAGTAGGTGAGGTTTTACTAAGGAGTTATAAATAGTCTGACGGATTCGTTGAGGGAGACATCGTACAATATTACGTAAGGAACCCAGTAAGGATGAAAGCTTGGATCTAGTATGATCGATCTGAATCTTCCAATTTAAGGAGCAGTCTAATCTTAGTCCTAAGTATTTCTCCGACACCTTCTGCTGGAGAGTTTGGCCGTCAATTGTTAGAGGAGAGTGAGGTGGTATTTTTTTATTCCTGGGTTTAAAAATGACGTAACTAGTTTTTGCCACGTTAATTGTTAGGAGATTTTGTTGGAACCAGACGTATAATTTATCAAGATCTTCTTGCGCTTGTCTTTTTATATCAGTTATGGAGTTCCCAAAATAAAAGAGACAGGTGTCATCTGCATACAGTGATATGTGTCCATGTAGTGTTAGCTCATGTATTGAATTTATGTAGATGAGGAATAGTAACGGCCCAAGAATAGAGCCCTGTGGGACCCCGAAAGATATATTACGTTGTTGACTAACGTGCTCACCTATTTTGACAACCTGGAACCTATTTGACAGATAAGATTTAAACATATTAAGTGCTGATCCTGATATACCTATAGCTTTGAGTTTTTGCAGTAAGATTGAGTGACATACTGTGTCGAAAGCCTTTTTTAAGTCTATAAATACCCCTAGTGCTAGCTTTTTTTGGTCTATGTTCGTTTGAATTTTTGTTATTAAATCTGCTGTGGCTGAGAGAGTGTTAGAACGTGAACGAAAGCCATATTGGCGGTCTGAGAGAAAATCAATTGAAGTGAGGTATTTGTCAATGCGAGAGTATATGACTTTTTCTATTATTTTGGAAATTACCGGTAGAACGGAAATGGGTCTATAGTTACTTGGGTCGGTTTTAGTTCCAGATTTATAGATTGGCGTAACCTTGGCTATTTTCAAGTTATCGGGAAAGATTCCTTTTACTAGGTAGCTGTTGATACAGTTAGTTAGGTCGTTTACTATTAAGCTACTTATACATTTGAGAGTTTTGGTGGTTATACCGTCTATACCTACGCTGCAGTTTGGGTCAAGGTTATTAATTATTTTTTCCACTTCCTCTTTGGAGCATGTTTTTAGGTAATTTAATTTGGAATTATATGTAGCATTTGGTGTCATATTTGAACTTCGTTGTTGTTGATTTATATTTTTAGCAAGTGTCGATCCAATCGTAGAAAAGAAGTTATTAAATGCATTGCATACCTCATTGCCATCGGCTATGTGACCTGATTCTGTTATTAGCTTTGGAGGAGCACAGCCTATTTTAATTTTGTTGTTAGATAAGGTGTTTATCAAATTCCACATTTTCTTCGGATCTCCCATGTGTTTCATAAATGCGTCGTTGTAGTATTTGTTTTTGGTTTTTTGTATTTTATTTGCAGTATTTTTTCTTTCTAGGTTAAATTGTGACTTCAGAGTTTCATCATCAGGGTTCTGTTTTAGTTTGTGCCAGATTTCATTCCTTGTTTTGATCTTGCCTATTATTTCTTTACAAATCCAGTCTTGTTGTGGTAGGTTCAGCACCTTTGTTTTAGTTACTTTGCTCTTATTAATACCACATTTAATAAAGTCTTCTAGATTGTTATAGTTGTGATCACATTGGTAATAAGTTGCGTTTTTTATGTGTTCATAAAGTTTTTCGTAGTTAACCGCTTCATATTGGACTCGTTTCTTGGGTGGTGGCTTATGTTTTTTCATTGTTAGGTGTATCTGTTTATGGTCAGACATAGATGACTCTAAAATAGTCATATGGAGACTCTTGTCTTTTAAGTTTGAGCAAATGTGGTCAATGATTGTTTTGCTGGCCGTCCGTGTATAGTAGTCTTCGTGAATATTGTTGATAATATCGTAGCCTGACTCTCGTAATGTTTCTCGATATTTTTTAACATTGCGTTGTGATTTAAGAAGATCTAAGTTGAAGTCTCCGAATACAATGGCTCGTTTTTTCTGCACTAGTTGAGTTGAGTAGACTTCGAGGAATGTATTTATATTTCGGTTTTCATCAGGATTGTAGACTACTCCTACATTAAGTGCGTATTTTTCAAGATATATCCAAAGATAATTGACGCCACCAATGTAAGTTTCCTCATGTAGACTATGCTCTAAATTATTGTTTACATATAAAGAAACACCACCACCTCTTGAATCTGTTCGGATGTTATAGTGATGTTGATAGTTAGGTAGGTGGTAACTTTTAGCTTCTTCATTCGATTTTATCCATGTTTCGGTTAATAAAATGATATGAACTGTATGGTCGATAGATCGTAATATACACTTTAGTTCATCGAATTTCCCTCTAGTACGTATGCTTCGCACATTTGCGTAGAAAAAATTCAGACACGATTTCTCTGAGTGCAGTTCTTGATATGTGTGACTTAGTTGATACGTAGTGGTTTTCTCTGAGTTTTTTTGTAAGTCGGATAAACTTAGGAAAAAAATGTGAATACAATCGAAATTTTAAAACATTTTATGCGACTTTCAAAAAAAGTTACAATTAGAAACTACCTACGGGTAGGAGTTGATTTTTAAAATAACTGTTAGTCAAGGTTTATAAAAAAAACATTTTTTTTAATAATAGAAATAGGAACACGACTGCAATCCCCAACTACGGTAGTCTGAGATCATAGAGTGTTCAGATCCTTAAAAATATCCGGAGAAGTAAGAGGCAAGTAGATAGTTTTCTATACTATCTGCAATATCAGCCATTTGATGTGAGAAATTTCATTTTGAATATTTCAAATAGGTTTAATAATGTAAAAACGTTACATGCACTTCGTCACAGCTCATTACTTACTTATAGATTCCCTTATATTACATGCCCGCCCTCTCGAAGTTTCACTAAAAATATAATCCACTTCGAGCTGATCGGCCCACACTCGTATATTCATTTGTTTATGGCCCTGCAACGTTCGTGCCTACAATTTCTCTTTACCAGCCTTTTTAGGGGTCCGTTACGTGAACATTTTATGTCATTGAATCCTGCACCAGTTCCAAATACTTATTTATTAATTATGCTTTAAACGAAGAGAGTCACAGCAAAGAAAATGCTTAACCAAATACAACTAGTTTCAACCAGTTTCACCAAATACTTATTTACATTAATATTAATCTAAATAAGTATTTGATTTTATTTTAATACAAAATTTGGATCACCACATAAATTGCAGTTTAAGGGTATCAACAATTCGCCTATAATTTTCAATAGTAAAGCTACACTTGTGTGAAGCCGGGGCAGTTAGTAAATAATTGGGTGTACAAATTATGAAATATTTTCTCGCTCTTTGCGAAACCTGCGGTATTAATAGAATTCTTTACGGAACCACTATTATACGACCTATAAGCCACTTAGCATTTCCCAAAACTCTTTTCTAGTCTTAGCAATTTGCACATTGCTACCTGAGTGTTTATGTTTCCTTTCTGTGGCTGATTTGTTGGCTTTTTTTTATGGCCCGAGCTTTTTGTTGGCCTTTTTCACGGTGGCCCAACATTTTTCTTGCTTAATTACGTAATAATACACTGGAATACAGTTCTAACTTCGTTTTTACTTTGTTTGGTTTTTTTTTGCGCGCGATACTGAAGAATAAATGGTGGTAATGTTTTAACAGTGAGTAATTACTGCTATTCTATTTTATGTGTATGTAGATGGTTTGTGTACTTACAATAATAATTATATAGGAATGGTACATACTCGTACGTGTGAAACCAGGGCATGGTTTCGCACGTACGAGTATGTACCATATACACCTTAGGCACATTATGGTAATTAAGCCATAATGTAGGTTTTGACAAATGAAATAATTTTTTAAATTGCTCCAGTAGTATTTTAGTTTATCCATTACAAACAAACTTACAAACAAAAACATTATACTGTACTAATATTATAAAGAGAAAAGAGAGACCCCAAGCCGTGTTTGTTGCCTGATTCTTCTAGGCTTGGTCGCGTTTAATCGGCGTAGCTTCACCTAGTTCCTAAGACGTTTCAAAGTGATCCTTGTGATTTTATTGAAATAAATGATTTTTGAATTTGAATTTGAGAGATAATAGTAGAGATAAGTGTAGATGAAGATGAGTAAAGTTAATAATGCCAGCAATATGATACGAGGTTATTTAAACGGTTTCAGTGAACGTAACACGTCGCCCAATAGTTTAGTAGCTAGGTCATGATTTGGTTATATAATTCAAAACTAATATTTAAAATCTACACGTTGAAATGTTTTTGAACCGATATGGTTCAAAAACATTTCAACCTTCGGAGAGGAAAACAAGATTTTATTTTTCAAAAAAACTTACCCAGTCGTCTCTATTGTCAATCCGATTCAAACCCAACAACACAATTAACAGCAGAACGAAACAGACTGATTGCAAGGACATCTAACTCGAAAAATAACTCAGGCGGTTTTTAAGGCTACAGCCCGGCTCACGCGACCATTCTAGTGACCGCGACTTATTGCAAGACTTTTAACGTCATTCAAAGTTAATTTAGTACGAAATATGTATTCTCTATACTCAGTATCTCTATATATGTATATGTATAGGTACGTATACTACGTTTGCAGCATCATACGTGTAGATGTAAATACAACTTAAATTAGCGCCAGTTTATTTCTAAACTATAATAAATAATAGACGACCTCAGTTTTGAACGAGCGCCGGCTCAGACGCAAGAGGTGCGTATTCAATCCTCGCGGTAGGACAATAAATGTTCGCATGATCCGCATGAAAGCTGAAATCAAAATGGCGTTTTTAAGGCAAATTGGTGTTAAATTGTTTAGAACATACAAAATTTTAATTTTCGAACATTTTCTGGAGATAGCATTCAAAACTATCCGTTTGGTTCAAAATTACGAACAATGGCAATCAAAATGGCAACTTTGTTCTACGATGCAAACATACCAGTGCAAACATACCCCTAAAACAGTGTGGGTTGATCTCGGTTTATAATCACAGTTGAAAAATCTAAAAGCCTCCTTTAGCTGCAAAGCTTCGGGTTGGGAACCGGCCATTTCGGCAGACTTAATCCGGCCGACCGGGTATTAGTATTCTTTCTGCGACGGGTAAAAGCCGGACTCTGAATTTTTAGGTTAGTTTTCAGAATTTTCTAGGCAATTTTTGCGTATCTCAGAATATTTGAGAAGGACGTATTTTTAGCTCAAAATAACTTTTCAATGAATTCACACTGTATAAATTTTTCTATAACCTATTCCCAGCGGCGAAACTACGACTAGGTTTTAACGACTGCGAAGTCTTAACAAATAAAATGCTTTTACTGAAAAATTTGAATAAATAAACATGATTTTATGATCAACAGTAATAAAAAGACTGATCTATAAAAAGTTTGCGTGCCAATAGTATAATAATATATTGCGAATTCTTATATAGAATAGAGAATAGAGCGGTTGTACAATAATATATTATGATACAAGTAAGCCCGAGCCGTAGGCGAGAGCGTAAATCTGCCGAGTATCTAATGAGCAAGTAGCTCACGTGTTTCATACGCACTTTTTCAACACACTTGCGAGGAAAAAACAAACATGTATTGCATAAATCGTTTTATCACACAGCAACAAATGCGATACAAACAAAAAGGCGCGCAAGTTTTTTTTTTGCATGCGCCAAATTTAATGTTATTTATTACATAGAAGCCTTAATTAGCCTACTTGAAAATTATAATTAAAGTGATAAAATGCAAATATTTTATAACAAATTATTGTGAATTAAAAATAATTTGATAATAATAAATGTTTCTTTCGACTTAATTTATAAATTCATAAATTCCTAACACACACATTTATAAATTCCAAAAATGTAAATGGATTTACAGCAGCATAAAACCTCTTTATTGTTACAAAAAAAAACTGAATTACCCGGTTTAATTGAAAATACTCTGTTTACTCGCATATAATTTGCAGTTAGGTACTAACATAATTTTGTAGGGATAATTCTATTATGCACTAGTGTGTAATATTATTATGCACGAGTATGTTATAGCTCAGTTTATGGTCCTAAGAACGATGCAATAAGGCTCATTTTACAAGCAAGTGTGTTGAAACATTTTAGACGCATAACGTGTGAAAAGGCGTGTCTAATGTCAGCACTAAACAGTTCACTCTCTAATTACATCTCGTGACTACTCGTGAACGGTCATGACAGCCCACGATAAAAGCTTTCATTCGTTATTAGCTAATGGGATTGGCACGTATTTATATACATTTTGTTGTATATCAATTTTGTTATGTTTGTATTTATATAAAAGCGGTTATGGATTTTATGTTTTCATAACTTGAGCTTATACATTGAGTTGGTTATACATCTTATATATAAAAAGAATCCCTATTTCCCTTGGTCATAGCATTACGCGTAAACGACTGGACCGAGAAGGTTTATAGATAAAAAAATGATTTGACGTCTGTCGGGACAGCTAGTACATTATAACTATCTAACGCATAATTAGTTATGTATACGGAGGATAATCTCCGGAACCACCTAAATGAAAATATCTTTCACCATTTGAAAGGTACCTACGTTATTCCAGACAAAAGCAAATCCACGGACAGAAACTAGTAATTGTGTAAAAATACCAGCAGTGCCTAGCTATGTTTTATTTATTGGCGTATGTTATTTTTAAGAAAATTATAACAAGGGTGAGTTTCCTTCTACGCGATGCTGTGCGGAGCTGAACAAAGCTGTGCGCAGACGACTAATCACAGCGCAGCGCTCAAATATTCGAGTATGAAAATGCCAAGCGCTGTCATTAGTCCGCTGCGCACAGCTTTGCACAGCTCCGCAAGACTTCAGGTATTTAGAAACTCACCCTAACTGAAAACACGACACAACTCCTTAATCCCCAATATACTCCTACTTAAAAAAAAATAAGGATAACATGATCTGTCGTACTTAAAAATAAGAGTAACCAGGTATCCAAGGTATCGGTATCCAGGCACGTTTTATTTATTGGCGTACGAACATATTCTTTTGAAGAAAATCACAGTAACTGTGAACACGACACAACTCCTTAATCCCCAGTAAACTTCTACTTAAAAACACAATTAGGGATAACATGATCTGCCGTACTTAATCCGGGCTGCACATTATACCTATTTAACGGGATATGCCGGGACACTAACATAGGGAGAACAGAACAGCTAGAGCATTTTCACCAACCGACTTTGTGAAATACTGTCTTCGTTCTTGCGTTTTCATAAATCGTTTCGTGAGAAAACGGTTTATGCAAATACTATGGGAAACTACACTGTGTATATAAAGGATTTTTTTCTGTGGACGAAAAGATACTTTTTATGTTAAGAACATATAATTCTTTGTCTACTTATTATACAATTATATATGATCCAAAGCATAAGGCGCAATTATATTGTATCTCGGAGCGTGTCGTGGCGCTTCATAAGTATAATCGTATCCATACATTTTGTATGTAATTATATACAAATATAACTGCGGCTTTAGAGTTGCAGTGCTGTTCTCTATGAGCTACAACAGTGTTATGAGTCCCGGACGTAATCCCGGCGTAATTGTTGTCCGAGAAATGCCTTGAAAGTTGTTCCTAATTGTCGGAATAATATGATCTCCCTGAACCCCGGATTAAATTTGGTTTCGATAATTGCTCCCGGAAAAGTTAAATTGATGTATGAGGAACAGCTTCCTCTTTTCAAAATAACATTAACATTTTTTATAAAAAACAAATTAATAAGGTATTTTAATAATGTATTTTAAACCTACATTCAAATATAGCAGTTTTATTATTCTTGAAATGATATTAAGTTCCATAATTTAATATAAATAAATTATAAGTAAATTAAGACGTTCTACATTTTTTCTTGTATTTTATTATTATTTTTATATAAAATATAAATATATATTATATCATTGGATGAAGGCCTCGTCCAATCTCTGCCAATTTCCTTGATGTTATTAATTTTAAATGAACTACGTCTAATTACCACGTATCCGCTTTCATACTGAAGTAACTCGGCGAAATAATTAGTTTTTGATTTGAAATTTTGTAAATATTTTGATGGAGACAAGATATCATAAACCGTGAACCGTAATAAACCGTGAGTAAACTTTATACCTTTCTCGACATAAACAGCTTCGAAACGGAATAGGCGGGGCTCAATAAAACCGCCGATGGTGTAACATATAACATGATCACAATCGAGATGCGAGTACCTATCGTCCCGCTGAGTTCGCACTTCTGTACCCGGCCTAATGGAACCACGAGAATCAATAACTGCTGACCGCCTCATTACCGAACCCCACTTTCAATCAAATACCTCCAATCTAATTTGAACCTTGAGACTGCAGGGGCAGAGCCTGAATTCGTGGGGTAAGAAAACGGTGGTTAGGATGTTTAATGGTGATAGTTCCAATAAAAGTGTCAAACTGCTATGTCCGCACGAAAGAAAACAGTGAACGTTTTATTGACTATCTAATAAAATAAAGGGGAAATTTACTTCCAATAGCGTAGTGATATTTAACTATATAATTATATATAGTTTTTCCTTATCAGGTTTAGTTTAAAAAATTTTAATCCAAAAAATCTGTTTTTTAACCGCAAAACAAATAAAATTGTATTTTATTTCACCAATTGTAAAAACCATGTTTTTTTTTATTTTATATTATAGCCTTTTTGAAGTGCCATTGTTTTGCCGCCGCTGTATTTTCCTCAAATCATTTAATCATCCGAAGAGGCCGAAAGGCGACGTCGCAGACAACACATAACAAACGGTCGGGTTAAGTGCATTCTCCATCTCCCTCACTCGTTTAATGCTAGAGCAAGAGACACAGACCATATTTCAATGTCAATTCCAGTGTACGATACAAGATCCGTATTTTCCTAAACAAAACTTCGGTTTATATTGAGATATTGGTCGTGAAAGGAACTGACATTTGCAAAGGAATAATATATTATTATATATGTGCTTACGAAACCAAAAAACTAAAATACCTAAATTATTTTTGCCAAGAACCGAAGGAAGATGGTATTGATTTGAATGCTATGAGTACCTACATAAATAACAATATTACTATCACCAACGGCGAAACACGCAAATACAAGTTCTCAAAACAGTGAAGAAATTGAGAAGAACACCGGCAACTTATAATGGGCAAATGGCTTGCAACCTATTACGAATGGAAAACTGGGCATTTGACAAATGTAGTGTTTTGGCGAGATTTAGAGTGCGTTTCCACTGACGCGGAGCTGGACAGAGAGGATCGGACCGTGAATTGATCACAGTGCCCAAAATCTCGGTTCAAAAGCTACACTTCTGTAAAAACGTTCCTTTAGACTTTTCCCTATAGGTATTTACAAGCAACTAAGCGTCTGGAGATCTGCCTATTACAACCAAGTTGAAAGCTTTATTTCCTTTTTTTTCCATCGGCAAAGCTAAAGAAACTATAAAGGCATTATAGGCTATGCGAAACTAATAGCAATCTCGTTCGAATATGCACACCTCGGCGAGTCTTCATTACCAGGCATTGTTTCATATTTAAACTCGAGCCTCCGTTCGCGCCGGTTGACCCGAGTAGTAGGCACTACGAGTGCATTGATGACTTTGCATTATTAAAAACTGTTATTACGTAGTTTGACGGACGCTCTTGTGATATATTGAGAGTGAAAAACCACTTCATATATGCTATATTGCGCTATATTGCTATATTGCTATATACTATATTGCGTTATACTGTGGTTAAATCTAAATGTTTTTTCATCAGTAGGAGAAAGCTGGTGGGAATTACAGGTTGCAATGATTTGTAAGTGCTTCATGACTAATGAACCAAGACTACGTGTGTGACCGTTGAGTGTCATATATTTTTTTATGTTATCGCCTTTCTTTTAAATTTATTGGAACGTGCAACATCACCTAAACATGATCCCTTGACTTGGAAATTCCATTCATACTAAAATACAACTATATAAATTTAGGCATATTCAGGCTTTGCGTTAATAGTCAGTCAGTCAACTACGCGACATAATAATATTTAGTTTTAATAATATGCCCTTTTTTAAATTGCAAATAACAAACAATCACTTATAATTATTTGATGCTGTTTGTACATTGTAAAAATATATTTGTACCGACAAGTTTTAGGTAGATTGCAAATTCTTCACGCGTTTTATTTGATGTGCAACTTTGAAAACCAATTGGGTTCGACTGTTGGTTTGGGATTCAGCACTCTAATTTGTTGTAAAACTTTTTATTGTTAAAACCAGATTGAAATTCCGTAACACATACAAAACAAAGTTAATTTGCTCGAAGCTTTAATTTGATTGAATAGTTACAGCATTTGCTTCGAAAACAATCTGACACCCACTTTTTATTTCGCTGTACGCTATTTGTTGATACCAATATACAGTTACATCCCGACAGACGTTGTCATGTCAAACTTCAATAATCCTACAGAAAAAAGCACTTTCCGTTTTTCCCGAACTTTACGCTGGATTTTTTTATAAAACGGTACGAAATATAATTTACCTACCGAATATACACAAAAAAATCTAAAAAATCGGTCAAGCTGTTTCGGAGGAGAAATTTATAAATGAGAGATGTAAAAACGGTACCTACCAGTTTATTTTATTATTAACCATTTCAATATAAAAATTATACGTTTATATTAATAGTCGGCATGAATGCGCATTTAGAAACAAATTAGAAAAAGCCGTTTTAGGAACTGAGGAGGGAGAAACATAAGGAAATTGGTACGTTATCGTAGAAAAAAATATAGCGAAAACATTTTTTTTCTAATTCACTCAAGCAAAACAATTCCCTAGCGCGCCCCCCTAATCTCACTAACATTGTGCGTTTACCTTCTTACGGGAAACTTTCCCGGAGCGGATAAAGGAAACATTATGTAAATAGTCGAGGTTCATGATTAACTCCGGAGTGGATTTTAGCTATTGTTTTTAATATACCACGCGCCATCCCAACAAAATGATTCAGGCTGAAATGACTCGTGAGCTACGGAAAATCAGGTTTATGGTTGAAATTGGCGTAACAAATTAATTACAATTTGATATAAATAACTTTGAAATTTGGCGAATTAGTTTATTCATCAAGTAATTTTGCTTTATGAATTTGAGTATAAATAAATAATAAATATAAAGAACCGGAATTGAGAAATTATTCTTCTTGAAAAAAGTGAAAACGTACAACAACAGTGCTGGTATTTTGTTGAATGACGTGAGGTGCTGGTTTGAACCTCGCGGCAGAACAAAAATGTTCAGGATCTGCAAAATCTTAATTCGAACTTATCACTTTTACTCAACAAAATTATTTTACCGTAGTACTACATAGAGTTTTTATAGTTTACTAAAATCAGTCGTTTGACAAGTTTTGTAACCTATTTTTTGAATATAGTTATTATTATTATTTGTTCCGGGTCTTGGTATTGTAGTACGTACACTAGTTTTTGATACCCACAACACGGGATATTCTAGTGCGGCGTCAAGACTATGTACGGTAAGGTTGCTATTAATTTATAATGGCCAGACACAATGAATTCGCTCCACACGGGTTTCTTACACAGTTTATGTAATGAATTCCTAAAATACAAACGTCAGGCGGAAATTAAATCCGTGACATCTCGTTTGCCTTGCATAGCGTAAGTTCCATGAAATCGCGAAGGTAAGCAGTTTCTACTCGAGTATCGCGCAAAGTTTTCCTTGATCTCTTTCCTGCTGTTTTCCCCGGTTGCCCGGGTAACCCCGGATCTTCGGGGGTCGTCGCCTAATTGGGTGACACTCTTTGGAACTTTCTACCTAGAACGAATTGGGGGGATTGATGATGGCCGATTTGAGAAGATTGGGTTTTTAAATTAAAAGGGCGTGGTTGGAATTTGAATTTAGATTGTTTTTGATGAGAGATTCAATTACTGTTTCTGAAAATTTTACTGAACCATAAGTAATGGGCACCTGAGACTGATATTATTTCGTGGAGGGGTTAAAACTTTGATCGTGTTGATAACAATAAGAAATAAATATAAACCAATGGTTCCTTGCGTGGTTATCAAAAATCACAAACACAAAATGGTAATACATCACCCAGACTCCGCATAACTGAAAATCATGCAAACAAAATGTCCGTTGCGGTAATTGAACTAGCATTTAAGGTATCTCAGCCAATCGCCCGTTACGCTACAGAGGTCATCAAATATAGCGCATCTATTTTCTCTTTTATCTTCTCCAAATTCTAAGCTAAAGCTATCAGTAAATCTCAAACCAAAAGTTCCATTACCAAGCCGACAACACTAAAATTAAGTACCCAACTTAAAATCCCCAATTTATCACCCAGACGTCTACACAAAAACCTAGCCTCACATTTTCATAAAGAGATCTACAGATAAGTGATGATTTATTAGTACCAGTTAAAACTAGCGTGGTTGCTGCGACAAAAACTAACTGTGACTTTAACCACCAAGACGTTGGTAATGTTCTCCTAATTTATGCTGTACACTGCGGGCCAATCGATTCGGTATGCCAGTTTTTCAACTATTATTCAAAGCCGTGTTGGCCGAGTGGGAGTTACCACGACCTTCCGAGTCGTGGGTTCAAATCCTAGCATCAATGGATTTTTCTCGTAAAATGTTTATGCGCATTATCGTGCTTACAACGGTAAAGGTAAACATCGTGAGGAAATCAGTTAGTATTCTTGTAAGTGGCGACGGGCTTGTAACCTGTCACGTGTGGAATTCTAACTACGGCAGTGGGCATGTGATAAAATTTGTTTTTTAAATGCACACACCTTCCAGCCGAAAACTTTCCAGCAAAGAACCTAGACGAAGTATAAAAACTAATCTTACTTGCCTGCATGAAACTTAAAAGAATGAAGTTCAGTTCTTGACAATGAATTAATTAATTAAACGAAATATATTTCCTAAAACAATACTTTGTTCATATCTTAATCCTAAATTGAAAAATTTGATCCATACATTTCCATGGTAGATAATTTTTAAAACGAACACGTCTTAGTTATTTTTTTAAAACAAAACGCAATATTGTTTATACAACCACGATTTGTGTAGAATTGAATGAATGAATTGCTGTGGTCCTTGCACGCTATCGCAATGTTTTGGAGGCACTTTGACTCTTTTTATTGAACTGGTCGTATTCGGGGGTAATTGAAGCGATTATCAGTTACAGCCATACGATTGAAGATCTTCGTTGAAGACCATGCAGTCAATCGATCGTTTCCATGTGCCATTATCAATTTTATTATTTCATTGTAAAACAACAACATCAGTTGGGATACAATTTTATTCAGATAGTCCGGAAATATGGAACAGATCATCTCGACATTCAACAATTGTTTGAAGGTGTACAATTTTAATATCTATCCATTAAAACACGTCAATTGTCATCGTTACGGGGAGCTTTTTGCTGAGCATTTTGAATAGAATATACATACGGAACCCCTAACCGGCTTCAACTTATCTTTATGCACCCTTCACGGTGCAATATTTATGAAAAAAGCATGAATAAACGAAGCCCAATGGTTGATATAGCTATGTGTCATATTCATTGGCAGAGATGAGGTGATTAAAACAAATTTGGCTATTTTTGCGGGTCGGAATGGAGTTTCCTATGCCTAATGCATTTTTAAAATATAAATTAATGATTATAAAGAATAGCTGGTATTTTTAAAATAAATGATGAAGGAATTTATTATTTATTCACAATTGATTTTTTATTCATTCACATCAACAGCGATGTTTATCTTAAACTTAACTAATATTAATGCGATTATTATCAAATTTTCATAAATCTACTGGCTCTCATAGGACAGGCTTTGCCTAGTTTAGGGCTAGATGGAGTTTAGGAATGTCCACCAATATTATATCTAAACTAATATTTCAAAGACAAAAAAAACGTTTCTTGTGTGTTTGCTTGTAATGATTAAACTAAAAACTACTAGACCAATTTTAATAATTATTTCACTTATTAAACACTACATTATCAGTGAGTAAAATAAAGATAAATTTTTTTTTCAAAGAATTTAGAGATCCTTATAATTGCAAAGGTTTCCAAAATTTGCCCTTAATCTTCATTAGGTAACATCCAATGCAGGGGTAGGCAGCCAGTATTTGATACAATAAGTTTTATTCACGGCAACTTAGAATCTCAATCCTTCAAGAGCAGAATCGACCCCGCTTATAATAATGCAGTGCAAGTCACACAGAATAGTCGAGCAAACAACGGCACAATGGCAAACATGAAATGAGATGTCTCATAACAGTACGACGGAATTCTAACTAACTCTTGTGTATTCGATATGCTCTTATTATTTTCAACTGTCCGTAAGACCATCTGGTAATCATTAACAGCTACAACTGTTAGGACAATTAAAAAAACTATAATCCTCCTATCTTCTGACAGTTACATAATAAAAAGTAGTAGTATTTTTTTAGTAGTTTATTTAGAAATGTCTTAGGAGCTAGATGAAGCCTGTTCCCCGCAACCAAGCCTAGAAGAATTACGGTTTGATACCTGATTTGATTAGGTAGTCATCAGTCAGTCAGCCGCTAGAAGGCTACAGATTTCTTAGTGCTGAGATTGTTGGTTCAAACCTACTCGTGGGTACTTATTTAAAACTGTGGTTTCTTTAGCAGTGTCACGTGTTAATATCTAAAAAAAAAATAGGATCATGACTGTAATATCCAAGTACGGTACGTAGACATCCTCTCAGATCTCCAGGCGTTTATATCCTTTGAATATGTCTAGTGGAGCTAGTCAGAGGCACGTCCAAACATTATATTTGGCACATGCCCACATTTTGCAGTAGTTAGCATTCCTTACGTGACAGGTTGCAAGTCCATCGCCGCTTACAAGAATACTAACTGGTTTCTCAATGTTTTCCTTGACCGTTTTAAGCACGTGTTTTGATGCGCATTTAAATTTTTCGAACAGAAAAATCCAAGATGCACGCCTGGATTCGAACCCACGGTACCTTCCACTCGGCCAACACGGTTTTTTTAATATCTAGTATAGTAAAAAAATGTAAACATGTTATTATCAAGCGATAATACTAACACCTTTCTCTCTGTATGATGTTACAAAATAATTTGATATCAAATGCGTAGTCCGTACAGAGAACAACACGTGCGCCCACTCTGCTCATGACAGATATTAAATTCGCATCGCGATCCCTCTGGCCGACCACGACCAATCCGATGTGTTACTGCGACACGTCGCATCATTTCACAAAATAGTTGTAAACAAAACATGTTACTTACAATCTATCTATTTGATTACCTATATAAAAGGTAATTGTTCCGACTGATATTATATTTGCTAGCCTAAACCACTAATGGTAGAAGTTTGAGAGGATATTTAAGAAATAAATTCATCGTCATTTATTAAAGGAATTTTCGAAATTTATTCCTTTAAAGGGTAAAATAGGGGATGATTTTTTTTAATAAACTCTGTCGAAATACCCCACCCCTTACAATTGGGATATATATTGGTGATGGGATACCATATTGGTAAGAGTTTTTTGGAATTTCATCCCTAAACTAAGTAAAAAAGGGTGCTAAATGATGTATGACAAATTCTTTATTTATTATCAAAATACTTTAAAATTTGGTATTCAATATAATTAAAGAAATACGTGTTTTAGGAATTTTTGAATTTCATCTCATTACGTGTGTTAAAGTTTGAATGAAAAATTACTTATTTCTATGCGATTATTGAAATTTATACAAGATAGACAACACCGTCTGTCTGTCACCGGGCAGCTAATTAGAAGTACATATATAAAGGTTTGCCAATAATTCATCTGTGTTAATTCCTTTCATTTTTGGAAATTGTGCGTAAGACAGGATTAATTAATTATTGGTCTAATATACACATAAATAAAATAAAGGTTGTTTTTTAGAGGGGTAGGCAGATACCACGACTTTCTACTTGCTACGATCCCGACATACTTTTGCTTCAATTACTCTCATCACATTCTTCATGCATACTTGTCGGCTTAGACCTAACAGTGGCTTTATAATTCTAATATAGTTTTTCAACTATTCTAACAGAAATACATAATCTGTGAAAATTTCAACTGTCTAGCTAACACGGTTCATGAGATACGTACAGACAGAGGGACAGCGTAAGTCTTAGTAATAGGGTCCCATTTTTACCCTTTGGGTACGGAACCCTAAAATCTTTTCTTCTTCTTGCCTTTATCCCACTTTGTGTGGAGTTAAGAATTTGGCTTAGGGTGTTTTACAACCGGTAGCCCACCGTCTAAATCAAACAAGATAATTACGTTTAGAAAACTAAAAAGAAAACCGAAGAAAATGTTCCGAACAATCAAAAAAAAATAATGGGAACAACTTCGGAGTAAACCTACTCCATTAAAAAAATAACTATCAAAAATGGTCTACTCCATAAAAAGTTACGCGTCTAACATAAAAAAATATAAACGTGTCGAATTGAGAACCTCCGTTTTTTTCGTCCGTTAAAAATGATATTTCATCGGTTGATTTCTAACATCTTACGACAATACATCGTTGTTTGATACCACGTAGACAGCCACACGACAGCCCGTCATCGTTCAATGTTTTATAGCCACATCAACAAATATATAAACAGCGATAAAGCTGGTGACAGAAAGCTCAATAGAGCAATAACAATGACGAAGAATCAAGAGTTACACGTTTCATCAGTTACAATAAATACTAACTCGGTTCAAGACAAACATTACTCGGTGTGTCACTCTTATTGTGTGGCCTGAGTATTGGAGCAGAGCGGTAAGCGGAGGCGAGTTGTATGTAAGAACTTATACTGTAAGTGATGCGCTTTGTTGTATTAGGTAATAACTATGATATTCCATGAAACTATGTGAATACATTTTTGAGTGTTGTAACCGTCGAAAAAAAGAGAGTTCTCAATTCGACATGTTTATATATATTTTTATGTTACTTTTTTATGTATGACCGCTCCAACTTTTTAACTGGTGATTCGATTGATGATTTTTTTTCTATTGTCCAGAGAATTGTTCTAATTTTTTCATAAAACTTATAAAAGCTAATATAGTCCCGTGACTTTTTGAAATGTTCGTCGGTTTTCTTATTAGTTTTATATACCTAGGCTGTTTTTTTTAATATCATTCTATTATAATGAGTCATACATGAGACTAACTACAAACACAAATACCACAACACCCACTAACAAAACAAAATATATTTTCCAGTGTTGCCCGATGATTGCGAAATTTGTCTCGCGGCGGGGATCTCCGCACCCTCTATTTATTTTTCTTACAACTCGCTTCATCCAAAAACTTGCGCCACTAACCTCACCCTAAGTAATTCACCCACCCGTCGAGGGGTGATTACCCCTTTATTACTCCCCCGTGCGGGCCCTAATGCATGGCACTATTACGCTACGTGGACTAATGCTTACAATGTATTTTTGCAAGATATTCTTATAAGCCTAAGCGTTTATGAACCACTTCCTGCGCTAAAGGTTTTTATGATGCAAACTAAACTTTTCGTTGTAACACGAATAAAGCCATACCAGCTGTAGAAGATGATAAGCTTCGGTATAGATAGATAGATAGATAGAAAATACTTTATTGCACACCATAAAAAGAAATAAAACATACATAATAAGAATACACAACAAAAAAAACTATGCTGAACAAATGTTTAATGTAATGTTTTATCACTATGGTATAGTTGTTCTATCTCACAAATGTAGGTGAGCAGTACTTGTAGCTTTGATGTGTATACTTATAGACACGCTATTTTGTGTACGTAACTATACACATATGTATATGCAAAACTAAGCACTCCCGACCTTACGCACACACAAACAATGTCAATGTCAAATCTACACACAATAAGGACCAACCCGCCTTCGTGGTATACAAATCTATAACAGTCATTACCCAACAATGCTGGATGGAGCGGAGATGATGTCGCCCAGTATTATGTTTGTGTTAAGACGAGATATAAATGTTTTTGATGAATGCAGGATCGTTTTTTCTCAATAACCGCAAAACATACAGTTTTGTTACAGATAACATATGGATATAATCTAGATCAATTACAGACAGAAACACGATTGCTGAAATTTTTCACGATAGATTTATTTTCCAAAGTTGTCTCTTCAAAAACACTAGTTTCGTTTTTAATCAAAACTATGAATAGCAAAACAGTTAATTTTTACATCAATCGTTAGATAATCATACTAGCTAATTAAATTACAGACAGTTTCTTTTTAAGTTTGATGGTTTTTAAGATAATGCAGTTTTATCACTTTTTCCGTTTTATCCGAGTAGACTCAGCCCATACAAAAAGTCAAAAATTTCACTTATCACCTTAAAGTGTTACATTATCTACGCGCGGTTCGATTTCGGATTCGGATTTTACACGTTTCCATTAAACAACACTTGCTTATTGCATGAAAGGGTGACAATAGTTTTATCACTACATAGTATAAAGCAAAGTCGCTTTCCGCTTCCCGCGTCTGTATGTAATATGTATGTATGTATGTATGTATGTTTGCTTATATCTTTAAAACTACATAACGGATTTTGATGCGGTTTTTTTTAATAAATAGAGTGATTCAAGAGGAAGGTTTATATGTATAATACATGCATAATATAGTAGAGAAACACTGATAATTTTAGAGGTTTCTAATGTGATGTCGTAAATAAACACATTTTTTTGCGCTTACATTGCAAATGCTGGCTGAACCCCACGAGATGTATCAAAATAATGTACTACAGTATTGTACACCTTAAAAACGTCTACAAAAAAGTCAACGATGGTATTAGAAATGTCTTACGCACAGCAAAGCGGGCACGGGTCAGCTAGTTTACTATAAGTAATAAGAAATATATAGGATCCCCAGGTACGGTAGATATTTAGGTTTAGGTAGTTAGATCTTGAGATCCTAGAGGGGATAGAGTAGTCAGAGGTAGGTATGTTTTAACATTACATTTAGCACTTGCCTACATCTTGCATAGTGAGCATTCCGTACGTCACACTACAAAATGAAATGAAATTTCATTTCAAATACTTGGGGATTACAGTCATGATCCTATTCCATACGTTACACCACACTAAGCAAAAGTACAGGACTAAACAAAACTATTCCAAATAGAAGCCGTCCACACATTAATTTAATGTTGTATATTGGAAATTAGTTTTTTTTAATAAATATAATCAATAGGATCACGACCGTAAACCTCAAGTACGGTAGACATCCTCTGTCAGATCTCCAGGCGCTTAGATCTTCGAAGATGTCTAGAGGGTGTAGTGAGAAGTACGTCCAAACATTATATTTGCCAAATGCCCTCATTTTGCAGTAGTGAGCATTCCATACGTGACAGGTTGCAAGCCCATCGCTTATAAAAATACTAACTTGTTTCCTCACGATGTTTTCCTTCACCGTTTTAAGCACGTGTTTTGATGCGCATATAAATTTTTGGAACAGAAAAATCCATTGATGCACTCCAAGATTCGAACCCACGACCTTCGAAATGAAAGTCGAGGTACCTCCCACTCGGACAACACGGCTTTTAATCTTCTTCTTCTTATATATAAAATTCTCGTGTCACAATGTTAGTTCCCATACTCCTCCGAAACGGCTTAACCGATTCTCATGAAATTTTGTGAGCATATTGAGTAGGTCTGAGAATCGAACTACATCTATTTTTCATACCCTTAAGTGATAAGGATGGCGTAAAGATCGGGAAAAACGAAAAGTGTTTTTTTCTGTGGGATTATTGACATTTGACAGGACAACGTCTGTCGGGACAGCTAGTTTAATAATATACATTAATTTGTAACAAAAATATACTATGGGATATACCTTTTTGTATAAACGTAAAAACTTTCACAAATCGATGCTTACCGGACACAGTAAAGCAAGGTCGGCGAATAAATTAAACTTCCAAGAGTTACGCTGGCAATATTAACTGGAATCCGGTCCATGAGTGCAGGTGTCATCCAACAATGAACTCGGTTCAAGTGGCTCGCCAGAATTTAAGGTATCTTGAAATTTCTGTAGCGTGGAGCTAGAGTTCTAATGGAAGAGCCACTAATTATATAATTAGTATAGTGTCCTAAACAACTCATTATTCAATTATTGGAATACTCGATGGGATTGGTGTTCAGTAGAGTTTTACAGTCGAGAAATTATAATATACCTACGTATGATATTAAGAACATCACGGCATAATAAATTGAAATATTCACGTAGCATTTAAGCGGCGATGGACTTGCGACCTGTCATGAAATGCTAACTACTACTAAATGAGGGCATGTGCCAAATTTAATATTTGGACGTACATGTACCCCCTTTAGGCATAGAGATCCTATTTCATTTTTTTTTTTTATTAAAAATCCATTAATAAAACTACAATAATTGCCGAAATGTACATATATACGTCTTCTCCAAGGCTACTACTCAACGTTTAACTGTGAATTTTATTTTGGCAATTAAAAATATTTTATTCTATTCTTTATTCTATTTTATGCCACTAGCGGTCACCAGTCCATTTTGGGATCGCGCTGAGGGCTGTTTAACTTAGACGATCTACGATAGTGATAAAGACGATACAAGACGATAATTAGAGGTCTACTTTTGAAAACGATCAACGATTATATCGGGACAAACGTCACATCGTTTTCGATTTTACACATTACTTTTGTCAAATAATGACATCATACTTTATACTACGATAGATTTGGTCGAAAATATCGAAGTTTTGGTGGCGATTCTGTTGTGTTCAAGGTAAACCTAAAGTTTCGTAAAAAAACTATCAATTCTATTCCATAAACTTTAAAATCTAAATTAGCGTAACATCAAAATGACAGTCATAAAACTTATGATATTTTGTTCATTTCTATATTATATTTCGCACATTTGTCACATCTAAGTATCATCTTAGTCAACACCAATTTACATGTTGATTAAATTTAGCTTGACGTTTCTAAATCACTTAGGAAAATCGTAAAAATATCAAAACTATGCTAAATTTTAGAACTGTCTCTTTAAGGTTACGTTTATTTAGACTAAATGAATAAGAGCGATCGTTTTTTAGGAATTTTAACTTTAGCGTGGATACGACAGAATCGCCACAACTGTCGACGAAAATGTTGAAATAGTTTTGCAGATTATTTAAATATTAAAAATAACGTTATCTCTTTCGTTTTTTCTAACTCTACACAATCCAACTTAGCCAGGGCAAATACAGTTCGAGACGATGATAAGTGGATTGAGCCGGCTTCATATTGCACCCCTGTTTCAAATTTAAACAATGTGACTTGAATCTAGAGTTATATCTTAGTTATTATCTTTGATACTACAAGCTTTATCACAAGCTTTGCTAGCCAGGTGTTGTAGAAAAATAAGACGACTATAATTCCAAATTTTATTTCCAAGCACGAGTCGCACATAATTATAATTTTACAATAATTGGTAAAAATAAATATAAATGGACTGGCCACACAGCTCAGTTGGTAGTAGCTCTGCCTTCTGCGCTGTAGGTTGTGGTTTCGATCCCCACCCGGGGCAAATATTTGTGTGATAAACATAGATATTTGTTCTGTGTCTGGGTGATAATCTATATCTATCTATACATCTATACATATAATAAAGCTGTAGAAGAGTTCAATTCTGTACATTGAATAAAAATGAAAAAAAATACTCCTAGGGGTCTTCATACAAGTAACACAAGCAAAAAAAAAAACATTTTCAAATTATTGTCTGTCTGTCTGTCTGTCTGTCTGTTGTCAGGCTTTCACGCAAAAACTACTGAACGGATTTTGATGAAACTTTTTTTGTTATATAGCTATTAGTCCTAGGCAACTTATATACTATAATTTTGGAAGATCGGAATACCAGATGTGGAACTATAGCGGTCTGGGTTTGGGTAATCTAAAAGAGATATTAATATACTGCTTTAGGCAAAGTTGGTCAACATGCTGTCGACAATCGAAAAAAAAGGAATAAAATAAAACCGGCCAAGTGCGAGTCGGACTCGCGCACGAAGGGTTCCGTACCATTATCTATAAAAAACGGCAAAAAAACACGTTTGTTGTATGGGAGCCCCACTTAAATATTTATTTTATTCTTTTTTTAGTATTTGTTGTTATAGCGGCAACAGAAATACATAATCTGTGAAAATTTTAAATATCTAGCTATCACGGTTCATGAACATTATTTATATTTATGTTCGCTTGCTAAACCAATATGGGTTATTTTAGTTGGTATATTAATATTATAAAGAGGAAAGCCGTGTTGGCTGAGTGGGAGGTACTTCGACTTTCAATCTGAAGGTCGTGGGTTCGAATCTTGGCGTGCAACAATGGATTTTTCTGTTCGAAAAATGTAAAAAATGCTAATAAATAAATAAAATAATAAAAATGCCCATCAAAAACACGTGCTTAAAACGGTGAAGGAAAAGATCGTGAGGAAACCAGTTAGTATTCTTATAAGCGGCGATGGGCTTGCAAACTGTCACATATGGAATGTTTGTGTGGGTAGTCAGAGGAACGCCCAAACAATACGTTCCTCTGACTACCCCCACTGGACATCTTCGAAGGATCTAAGCGTCTGGAGATCTGGAAGGATCTCTACCGTACTTGGGGATGAAAGTCGTGATCCTATTTATATTTTTAAAGATTTGATTTTTTGTTGTGTGTGTATTGTTTGTTTGTATGTTTCATGTTTGTAATAGATAAACTCAAAAGCTATTAAACCGATTTTAATTTCATTGTTACCAAGCTACAGTATCTCTGAGTAATATAGGCTATCTTTTATTTTTGAAAAAGTAATTGATTCCTTAAATAAAATGCGATAGTTTGATGTAAAGGTGTAAAAAACTATATATTTAACTATATATATTGCGCAAATGAAAGTCTGCGAGGAGGTATATATCTAAATATTAAACTTTAGGTATAATAACCCTTTTTGTTTCTATCCATATCATAATTAGCAATTAAGACTATTATGGAGTGAATCACTTTTTGAATTTTTTAAATCGTCCGTTCATAAGACTGCAATATAAAAGTTGCGGGATATTAAAATCGTGGCTCCAATGACTATCCTCACGGGGCCAGCAGCAGGACAACTTCGGTATATTCCGCGGATACCCATCTTCATTTAAGCCATACTTATTCAAAATAATCACATTTAAAAATCACTATCGTCCAGCGAAGCGGGCACGGGTCAGCTAGTATTTATAATAAGTATGTATTTACTAAAAAAATTAGTGAATTTTTATCCCGTTCCCGTTCCCGTGGTATCAAACTGAATTCACAGCAAGATTTTTATTCCGGACGAAGACAATTCCAAAAACACAAAAATCATAAAAATTGGTTTAGACGTTCTTGAGTTATAAATTGTGTAACTAACAAAACTTTGTTTTTAGGGTTCCGTACCCAAAGGGTAAAAACGGAACCCTATTACTAAGACTTCGCTGTCCGTCTGTCTGTCTGTCTGTCTGTCTGTCTGTCTGTCTGTCTGTCTGTCTGTCCGTCCGTCCGTCTGTCACAGGGCTGTAGGTATCTCATGAAACGTGATAGCTAGACAGTTGAAATTTTCACAGATTATGTATTTCTGTTGCTGCTCTAACAACTAGTAAAAACTACTAAAAACAGAATAAAATAAATATTTAAGGGGTAATAACAACAAACACGTTTTTTTTTGCCGTTTTTATAGATAATGGTACTTCGTGCGCGAGTTCGACTCGCACTTGGCCGGTTTTTTATATACATATAATTATAGGAAGATGAGTATCACTCGCGAACTACCGCACAACTACCTACGCAGTGGTAGTATAGTGGTTATAAGTGCACAATGTATAGCCATAGTCGTGTATAGCCGTCACTTATCCCGGCCGAGTGGCTCAGGTATCCTCGTCGCCGCAATTAAGCACGAGACGATGGCACTCCACACTCAATGGATCTTGGAGGGTTCGATATTTTCATCTTCGTAGTTTGAATTCTAGTTAGGTCAATGGGGTGTGAAATGAGTAAACTTTCATGATTGAGGTGAATGCGTATAGGTAGTAATAGGTTGCAGTTGGGGCAGTTACAGAAACTTCTAAATCTTCCAATTTTATATAATGAAATTCTCTTACTTCAAAAACATAAAATACGTTTTTACCTATTTGGTTCCATTGCTGGGCGAAGGTCTCCAAATCCTTCCAACCATCTCTGTCCTTGAAGTTCTCCCAACATGCTCTCTCGAAGGCGTCGAAATCATAAATTACGTAAGGTGAAAAAAAAATTACAGTACAATACAGTAAGTAGATATTATCTTCTCAGATCTCCAGGAACTCAAGTCTTTGAAATTTTATTGTAAGGGTAGGCATAGGTACGTCAAAACATACATCTGTAAACGGAAATGTATGTACCCTCATTAATAGCCGCTGATGGGTTTGCTACCTGTACAACCTGTACTTGTATGGAATGCTTGCGAATATTGCTTTGTATGCGAATATTTCAAAATGTGGGCATATGCCAACATTTGACACGTTTGGACGTGTCACTGACTAAGTAACCACATTAAGTAACTTCAAGATGTTTAACGTACTAAGGGATTTCAGTCTTAGTATTTTAATTATAATTTATGTAGGTACTTAATAACAATATTCTAATAACCTTCTTATATAGAATTTTATAAACATTAGTAATAATGTAGGTGTTGCAATTTCTTCACAGAGTCACTTAAGACGCTGCCAGTCGACGATTATTTTTGTTCGAAACGAAAAAAGAAATACTTGTGAACAAGCCACATCTCCTATTTTATAATGTATAGTATATGTGAATAAAGATGTACCCATCTTTAATCACTTCGATAAATAATCCTACCGACCGCTGCAATGATGACAAACACACGTCCGCGCGTGGTCCGCCTTAGCTTTTCGAATAAATTAATGATATAAAGTATGTATAATTACTTATCAAACATCTATCCTAATAGAAATCTAGATCTACATATTACCTATCTTTAATAATAAATCACAAGTTGATTTTAATAGTAGGTATATAAAATATTTCGATCATAAATTCTAAAACGTATCATTTTGAAATAATATTTTTATCGTGAAAAGTTTCTGCTATTATGTTTTCAGCATAATAGAAATCTAGGTAGGAACCTTAATATACTTATAAAAATAGGAGATGTGGCTTGTTCAGAAGTATTTCTTTTTTCGTTTCGAAAAAGAGCAATCAGCGACTGGCAGCCTCTTAAGACGAAATAACTTAAGACGTTTTTTCCCAATAAGTGAAAAACATGCAGTTTTATTTTTATGACAAAGATAACTTAATGATTTAATCTAGATAAATTAGAGGCAAATACACGATTGGTGAAACTCCTCTCGATTGTTTTGTTTTCCAAAGTTGGCTCTTTCAAAACACTCATTTTGTTTTTAATCAAAACTAATAAATAGCTAAACAGTTTTTTTTTCTATATAATTCGTCAAATAATCATACTAGCTACATAAATAAAAGAGAGTTTCTTATTAAGTTTGATGGTTTTCAAGATAATGCGGTTTTATCACTTTTTTCGTCTTGTCCGGGTACACTCAACCCATACAAAAAAATAACAATTTCAAACATCACCTTACGTTATCGATGGTTCGAAATAAAATAAAGCACTCCCCAACTAAATCGTTGCGTTTCTATCAATACACAACTATGTAGAGAACTGTAAAAGTTTTATTGCATCTTGCGTTACTCCAAGCTCATATCCGTCTCGTTTTACGTATCTTTGAAAGCGTTACGGCTCTTACATATGACTTCTGTTATGCCGCCTTTTTATTATAATCCTGTTTGGACTCCTAACATATTCAATACATTTAATAAAAAACATTAAGCATACAAAATGTTAAGAACATTAAATATGTCAAAAAAAAAATCTCAAAGACTGTTCGGATAATAAACGCACATTATACGTATAAAAACAATAAGTCAAAGTCAAAAGGTATTTATTTCGATAAAATCACATAAATTATTATGAAATCACGATAAAAGACCGATATATTAGGATAAATATGTACCAAATATATTATTTTATAACAGTGGAGGAACACCCTGGCAATATTATTGAAAAACTGCCTCAAGCCGTGATTGTTGCCCGATTCTTCTAGGTTGGGTCGCGAGGAACAGGCGTAGCTTCACTTAGCTCCTAAGACGTTTCAAAGTGATCCTTGGATTTTATTGGAATTAATGCCTATTGAATTTGAATATCTTACCAAGACTTAGTCATCGTTTACAATGTACAAGCAGTCAACGTAGTATCTTAAATAGTAACTTAGTAAGAAAGAAGTGTATAAACTATTAATAAAAGAAATGGTTCCTAACCTGTTGATCGACCAGTTACGGAAGGTCATAATGACATAATCGAAGCGAAAGTACGTAAGCGAAGTTTCAGTTCTATATCTTTATTTTTATAATCATTCAGAAATATAGCTCTAATACTGTAAAATTTGGTGAAATACCATTTTATGAAAGACATAAAATTATGGGATTCGTAAATTTTTTAGGCATACTATTTTGCAAATAAGATTTCTTTTGTCCAAAAAAATAGCCGGTATTAAGCAGTAAAAAACGCATATTGTCCTAAAGTATCGGTACGTATAAATATATCTCATAGTTAAAATATTCAGCAATATACATACTTGTTAGGCTGAAGAGAGAATATTGTGGAAAGCTCAATGGCGTTTCAGGGTATTTTAGGTCATAATGAAGTAGTACCTTTAGTAGCTTATTGCATGAGGCCACGGCACGTCGCGCCACTTGTGACCTTACATTATACAGTCAAACATTATAGATCTTACTCTTAAACTGATGTTAAAACTAAAAGTATAACAACTTGAGAGGCTTTATGAGAAAAAGTTTACATTGTTTTGTTTTAAGCAAGCTGTATCAAGGCTTTATGACTTTGAGTTTTTAAATAAATTGGTGGAATGATAAAGGTTTGCGGAATGGAGTGTACTTGTTCAGACTGCGCTAGTTAAGAAGCTTTGTTTTTACGAGGTTTTGTTTACCTTAGCTCGCAACGTTTTGGACCTTCTTCCGCTTTTATAAAGGCTTTGAGTTTAGTATGCATGTTGTTTTGACGGGAAAAAACAGTAGTTTCTATTTTTACCCTGTATGTAAAAAATCTAATACAAATACAATAATAGTTATAATATACCGAAAAAAAAAATTGACCGTTGCAGCAGAAGCTTCTTATGATCTGAGCACTGTCAGCATGATTTATTATTGCACTATCACAAAGTTATCGAGGTTTCTTTTTAACCGAAAATTGGCACTAATTTATGGTCTCAGTACTAGAAAATACTACACAAATTACAACGGAGACGGCGAGCTATTTATGAATGGATAGAATCGTGAAAATATGAGTAGCTATGTGGTAGGTGCGTATGAATAAACGGTTAACTAAATATTGTGTTTTTTTAAGGATATTATTTTTAATTTTTTAATTTAAGTTTTAACTACTTAAATTTAATTAGTAACAGACACTGACCATACGTTATTATTTTTTTTTGGTAATTAAACACTAGTGTTGTATATGCATCTACTTTTGACGACAAACCAGTAGTTTTATTATTAACCTATAAATTATGTAAAAAATTTGATACTAATATTTGAAAAAAAAAATGTTACTGAATATTTACAAAATACACAAAATCCAGTTGAGTTAACTAAAGGCAGTTGCAAACAGTATATAGGTAGCTCAAATGATCTAGATCAATACCAGTTGGAAGCGTTCCCAACATATAAAAAATATATACAATAATATATTTTGCTGAATATCTTTAATTAGATAACGTATTCAAGAAAGTAATAGGTACCAGAACTAAGCTTTTTATTATATTTTTTTGCCATTGATGCCTTGAAATAATGACGTAAGCTCATATCACGACTGTAATCCAAGTACGATAGACATCCTCTCTAATTTTTAGACACTCAGATCCTTGGAAAAACCTATAAAGGTTATACAGAGGCACGTAATCATTACATTTGGCACATGCCCACATTTTTCATTTCAAGTATCATAGAAATAACTGGTAACACGTTGAAACACAAAAATGTTGTTTATAATTTGACCTCTCTATGTCCTTTCGTTAGTAGCAACTTGTTTATACTTCAGCTTTAGAATAACAAGTTTCTTTAGAAAACTGATTCGATAAAAGCACGAAGTGGGGCGCGCCACGTCTCGGTCAATCAGCTCAATCCGCCCAATAGAAGGTCAACGAGTAGTGTTTTGAACTTTAAGTCTGGCTTTGGAAATTATTGACTATTTGTGTCTCAGGCCACCTCATTAATACCTATAACCTATCACTACATAGTATAAAGCAAAGTCGCTTTCCGCTTCCCGCGTCTGTATGTATGTATGTATGTTTGCTTATATCTTTAAAACTACAAAACGGATTTTGATGCGGTTTTTTTTAATAGATAGAGTGATTCAGGAGGAAGGTTTATATGTATAATAACATGGCGGGTCGCTAGTATACCTATAACCCAAACTAGGCACAAATAAAAAACATATACCTACCCATATGTTTTTAAGTAAATCCTAATCCTAATAATATTATAAATGCGAAAGTTTGTGAGTTTGTATGTATGTTTGTTCCTCAATCAGGCTTAAACGATAAAACGGATTAAGTTGAAATTTGCTGTAGATGTAGATATAATACCCGAATAAATCATAGACTACTTTAAAATACGAAAAACATCCCAAAATGATAAAAAAAATACATAAGGGTTGATTTCGGTACAGATGGCGCTGGTGTGCAAAAACCTGACATCCGTGTTGACATCTGTCGTCATATCAACGTGCGTTACTCTATGCGATTATCGAAATTTGGACAGAACAACGTCTGTCGCGGGTCTGCTAGTACCTAATAAATTATTAACACCCAGAACAAATATCTATGTTCATCACACGAATACTTGCCCTAGTTGCGAATTGAATCCACAATCTAAAGCAGAGAAGGCAGAGGAGCTCCTGAGGCTGCTTCCAAATGAGCAGTGAGGCCAGTCTCTCTGGACCCTAATGTTTTTTGTAAAATAATGTACTAAGGACAAAGTGGCAACGCTGCTGCGTCGACTACTTCACAATATATTTACTTATCTGCTGTTCTTCTATAATTAAGGTGCAGTTTGTCGGCTCTTGTTACTAAAGAAGTAATTGCTGTGTTAATTACAAAGAGGTTTTTTCGTGTAAGCGAACGCTGCTTGTGAAGTAATTTGGCAAGAATAACATGTTATATTTTTAGTACCTAAGGATTGTTTTGCAGTGCTCTATTTCGTATAATTTTCAAAGTAAACATAATACTAAACAACACGCGTAAAAATATAACTACTATTTATGTTTTTAAATATGAAATGAAATAGGATCACGACTGTAATCCTCAAGACGTCTTTTCAGATATCCAAGTACTCAGATCCTTGAAGATATCTAAAAGGGTTAGTCGGAGGCACGTCCAACCAATACATTTGGCACACGCCTACAAAATTAAGGCCGTGATTTGTCTGTATTTTTAGGTACCTACTGGGTATTGGTTTTGTTTTGATTTAGCATTATCAAAAACAATATTTATTCTCATAAACCCGACCTACCTATCTCATGTTTCAGTAGGTCTTTACAAACCCTGTAGAATTTCAAATGACCTAGCAATATAACTAACAATTATATTCGATCCCCATAAATCCCGGTCGCATGACGACCGCATATAAATATAGCGGCGAATCTCAGTGGCAATATAAATACGAAACGTCTTGATAATCTGAAACATTTTTCTGTGTTATTTAGCTTGAAAATTAGATATCTAGTATTAATCCTAATATCCTAATAATATTATAAATGCGAAAGCTTGTGATAAGGCTGCTATGTTTGTTCCCTAATCAAAAATAAACGACAAAACGGATTATGATGAAATTTGCTATAGTAATTATGATAAAAAAATCAGAATTAATAAAGGGGGAACTTATAATCCGAAAAACAGACCCTGATACATATTAACAAATGATAAAAAAAAACGCAAAAAGGATGATTTTGGTATAGATGGCGTTGGTATGCAACAACAGACAACAGACAAAAACAATTAGTCGTCTAATGAATGATACGCATTCTACCAAAATTCGTAATTTATTTTATCAGTACAAAGTTTGTAGGAAAAAAAATGGAAGCTGCCTGAAATTGTTTTTCTTATGTGATTATTATTAAAAAAATTGACAGAACAACATTTGTCACGGGTCGGCTAGTAAGTTTATATAATAATACTGATACTGATTATGATTTTAATTGCTCGGAAAATTGATGGCAGTTGGGGCAGAAAGGTTTTCTAGTGAAACTACGTTCCGGAAAGTTTATTAAGGTTGATGGGAGTCGTCATTAGGTGCAGGACGTCCTACGGTTAAAATGATGATGATACTGACAAAAAATGATGTTGATGATAAATTCAAATTAAATAATATCCATAAATTACTCTACTCCGTTGACTTTGATAATAATAGTCAATTGATTAACAGACAGACTGCAAGGTACTCGTTTCATGGTCGCAATATTTTCTTTTTAAAGTATGGAACTCTTGAAATAAACCTTAAATTGTAATATTTAAACATAAATTACTGCTTTTTATACAAACCAAACATGAAAGCGTCTCAATGAACCGTCTAATTTGTAATAACAACCGCAGAAGAAGATTAATCTATCCATCTAACTCGCGAATATTTTGTGAAGCGGGGCTCGAGGGATTAAGAAAAATTTCAATTATACTACCCTCCCCCCCTCTTCGCCCCTCTCTCCATCCAGGTCGACAAGGCAGGATTTTATTCCCACCTGAATTAAAACTCAAATGGAATCCCATTTTATAATATCTCCGATTTGAAGATAGGCAGCCTTTTCAGCCATTTTATTGGTCGAATTCTGATGGTTCGTCGATTGCGGGTGAAGTCAGATGGAAGAAATTCTACTCGGATATTTTAAATACCGCTTTTTGAGCGAAGAATTTAATAAAATATCTGTATAAGCTTCCGACCACGGCTTCGCGTGGTACTTTTTGATATAGTAAGATAAGAAATAAAAAATAGGATCACGACTGTAATCATCAAGTACATAAACATATATATTCAGATCTTCTGAAGCTCAGATCCTTCCAAACGACTAAAGAGGGTAGTCGGAGGCACGTCCAGATATTACCAATATACAAATTCCTACGCCGGTTCAGCTGCTAACATGATTGAGTAACAAACAAATAAATACCTAAACTTTTTCATTTATAAAAATGCGTTTAGTGTGAGATGCTTATTATTTTGCTTACAGTTAATTAATATGCGACCAAATCAACGACGGCGACGCTTTGAAACAATAACGTATGTTGGATTTAATTGTTACAGATATAATATAACTAGCTGGCCCGTGCCCGCTTCGCTGTGCGTAAGACATTTCTAATACCATCGTTGACTTTTTTGTAGACGTTTTTAAGGTGTACAATACTGTAGTACATTATTTTGATATATCTCGTGGGGTTCAGCCAGCATTTGCAATGTAAGCGCAAAAAAATGTGTTTATTTACGACATCACATTTATCAGTGTAGTAGAGAAACACTGATAATTTTAGAGGTTTTTATTGTGATGTCGTAAATAAACACATTTTTTTGCGCTTATCTCGTGGGGTTCAGCCAGCATTTGCAATGTAAGCGCAAAAAAAAGTGTTTATTTACGACATCACATTAAAAACCTCTAAAATTATCAGTGTTTCTCTACTACACTGATAAATGTGTTTATTTACGACTACTATATTATGCATGTATTATACATATAAACCTTCCTCTTGAATCACTCTATTTATTTAAAAAAACCGCATCAAAATCCGTTATGTAGTTTTAAAGATATAAGCAAACATACATACATACATATTACATACAGACGCGGGAAGCGGAAAGCGACTTTGCTTTATACTATGTAGAGATATCCAGCTAATTGTATTAGTAGATAAATGTTATGAACACATTTAATCTAAAAACTACTAACTAGTAAGTAGTTGGCTAATGTATTGTGTGTGTTGCCAAAATAATAAAGTAAAGTTCGCTGACAAATGTGAGACTATATTTTGAGCGCAATTACGTAAAAACCCGGTATACATATACATATACAGGCGGTGCTTTTTAATATAATTCAAAACATGAGCAGAAACAAAATAGGTATTATATTTATATAGCAATTTTGATTTAGCAACGAAAAAAATAAAGAACCCTAAAATAAGACTATGTCATTATCTATGACCACAATTCAGGTGAAATGTGTTCAAGAATAAATAAGAATACCTTTGTTGTCGCCGGAACGGGGAAGGAAAAACAGAGCAATATATTTTTTTGGGAAATGATAATTCAGGAAAAAATGGCTCGCTTCTGTAATATGTAAATTGACTTTTTAATATTGTGGCGACGATAAAGTACCATTTTTATATTATCACAGCATAGATGATGCTCAAAGGTTTGTATGTCCGCAAAGACCAGTCTCATAGATAATTAATGCTCTAGTAGACGAGGCGTGCATAGATGAACATTTTTGAGAAAAACGGCATAAAAAATCAACAATTCACCGGTTTTGTAAGTTTTATTAGCACTATTATTTAAAAAAAAAATGAGCGCTAAAAATCATTCGACATTTGTGATGTATAGCTGAAGTTGAAAATCATTTATCAAACTTGAAGGGGATTCAATTCCCCGTTTATTTAATGGTCAAACTTTTGTACATTCGGAGACAAAAGTCTTTGAGAATGTTCAACTAGAATTATGTTTGATCCGGAACGTGTTCAAGTCAAAATACTTGGAAGTTTATGACAAATATATATGTGATGATGAAAATAATGGTTACGAAATTGAATATTTATATGACTTAAAATAAGATGAAATGAAATAAAGTTTATTTTAAACACAAAATAAACAGAAGAGACATATTTTTTGGTGGTTACCTAGGTACGTACCTCTTTACTAATAAAACAATTGATCTAAAAACCGGCCAAGTGCGAGTCGGACTCACGCACGAAAGGTTACGTACCTTTATCTATAAAAAACGGCAAAAAAACACGTATGGAAGCCCCATCTAAATATATATTTTATTCTGTTTTTAGTATTTTTTATTATAGCGGCAACAGAAATACATCATCTGTACAAATTTCAACTGTCTAGCTATCACGGTTCATGAGATACAGTCCTGTGGAAGACAGACGGGCAGACGGACAGACATACCGACAGCGAAGTCTTAGCAATAGAGTCCCGTTTTTACCCTTTGTGAAGGGAACCCTAAAAATTATTAGCCTCCTTAAATTATTAGATTTTAATCTCTAAGCATACTTACTACTTAGTCTTATTGTAGCTATTCTCTCTTCGTTACAGAATGTATATATGTAATTTTTAAATTAATCATTATCACACTGATGACAGATGATGTTGTAAATTATTATTTTCCAATTTTTAATCATCACGATAACTGTACTAGGTGTTCTGACCTGACCGTTTAACCGCACCTATTGGTATTTTATTTGCAATTTATTGTTAAATGTTTTTAATGACGATTGCCCCAAAGCAATGAATAAATTGATCAGCTCGTTATCGTAATATGAAAGTAAACAGATCTATCACTCACAATGGACTTTTAATGTAAAATGGTATATAATATTACAACGATAAAAAATATGGATGAAAATATGCGTAGAAATTGTTCTGATGATTGTTGTGAACCAATCATAACAATGTCAGGTGTAAGGTTCTTGTTGAATAACAATCATGTAAGTAATTTTTCAAACTAGCTATTATTTTTTACACAGCGTCTATCACTTTCTCGTTTAAATAAATATTTTTTCGCTTACTTTGAGATGGCGCTGATTTCAATTTTCACCAATATTTTATTATTTCTTTAAAATAAAAGTAATACATGATAAAAACATGTTTAAAAAATAATAATTAACCGCATTTATGCTACGAAAAGACAGGTCTTACTGCATATCTCACATAAAATATATTTTATCTAAATCTGTACTTTTAGATGAACTGATGTGCTGTTATTAAGTCAAATAAATAACTCACTTCAAATAAATTTATTTGAAGTGAGTAAAACTTTTGTGTTGCATAAATATATTCTGTGTCGGCGCGTCAGCAAAATTGGAAGGTATGAATAGGGTCCATTTGGCTCGGTCGCAATTATGACCGCAATGATTTTACTACACTCATCATTTTATATCGATGATCGACATTTAAAATATTCATTCATGAATTTATTTGACGATGAAATCCACTGAAACGAGAATATTTTAGGTCTTTCAATACTAGCATGCTCTATTATTAACAAACCAGCGTGAAATATATTATATGATTTCCGTTATTTCGAACCACAACAGAGTTACCAACATTTTTCCAATAATAATAATGTTTACTATTTTTAGTGACAAAACTAACACGCTATCGTGATATTCGGCGACAATATAAAAAACTTAGTTTGTTAAAGTTTTATCAGAAACATCTATTAATAAATAGCGCTGAATTTTTGAAAAATTCGCCGAAAGCGTTTAGGCATTTTTGTAATAAATTGAAAGCCAGTGATTGATGGTGCACTGAGCGTGTACAAAATAAAGGCACTAAAATGATATACACTGTACCCGCAGCGTGTGATTGACGTTTACATATTTTGCGAGGAAAAAAAACTGACGATCTCATCAATTTTTCACTCTTATCGAAGGTAATAAGGGTCCGTATCTTTTAGTAGTAGTCATTATGCCTGCAGAAAAATTCCTATTATCATAACCGGCGATGGGCTTACAATTTGTCACGTGTGAAATGCTGTGAAAAGGGTAGCCTAAAACTACTTAAACTAAATAAACATTATATACTAACTTTATATAGTAACATAATATTATATTGTAAACTCATCGCCCATTACTTAAAAATACTAATTGATTTCTTCACGATGTTCATGTACCTTCATCGTTAAGCACGTGTTAATGCGCATATTATTTTTTTAACAATAAAATCAATTGACTTAAGGCTGTTTTCAAACCCACGAAATTCGGGTCGAAAATCGTGATGCCTTCTACGCGGCCAAGAAGGAGCCAACTACTAGAAAGTGAAGTGTTTGAGTCTTATGAACCTAAAAATGTAAAAATCTTTGCTCAATTCACGAATGTTAAAAACATATTCGCGAAAAAAACCCGGCGACATAAAATCCTGTAGTAAAAAAACGTCTCGCTCGTCGTTAAGGAAATGAGTTATACACACGTATACTCACAATCAAGTAGGGCAGTCGCACATTGGATGTGTTTTATCATAAATAATACAAATATATAAAATCATATTGTCTTCTTTTATTGTGTTTTTAAACGTTCATAAATAATAATGCAAACCGGAAAACAGTTGGTTAAAAATCAAGAGTTCTAACTACAGTTTTTGTCTAAAATTGTTTTTGTCCTAAAATATTGCCAGTTTAGTCCTAAACTCATGAAAACGATTGAATCTTAGTTTTCACATTTATTTTTATATTAAAACAAAACATTTTACCTTACTTGAAACATTGACATCGATGATTTCTTACAATACCTATTCTTACATTTAGCGGATGCAAATCAGTGCATCGTATGACGCAATTTGTGTATTCTTGTCCACCGAGTTAGTATTTTCATATATGCATTGTACTTATAGTTTATGGTTATATGTTACATACGTAAGTTTATTTGCTTATTTTACCTTCATGTGGGAATAACTTCTACTTCAAAAACAAAATAAATGCTATACCTAAATGGTGTCTGCGAGGGATTACTTCTTTAACACTACTTATTCGGTGCTCCCACAAAATTATTAAAATATTTATTTGAACAAAACGGTACACATAATTTATCCGGGTTTTAATTTCTTTATAGGCAAATTAGTAATTCCTTTGAGTTTTTTAATTAGTAGTTCCGCCAGAGTGATACAAAAATTTGAAATAAAAATAATGCGTAATGTACGACTCGCTTACTAAAGATGTGTGCGTCGCATCGTTCGGCTAGTCACAGTATTCAATGCTGGCGTTTTTAATGAACAAAATAATATAAAGAGATTATTTTTGTACGTACGTTTAAAACTCTTAGTGTGCATGTAGCTTTAGAGAATTAGTGATCGCATTTAGTTTAGTTAGATATAGGATGTGTTTCTCTAATTGCAGCGTTTATTTAATGTAAACGTGTGAACATTATTTACTTATTTAAATCTGGTAATAAGAGACTACAAACGAGATCTAGATTTAAAAAATAAGCTTTTAGCAAGATTAAATTCTATTTTGCATCAACTTTGATAATGTTTTAGATTTTACTACAAAGCAACATCATCATCAAATAATAAACATCAAAAAATTGATCACATATTTTTCAAAATGATCCGTTATCTAGAAATGTGATATGTTAATGATGTCACGTAGCTTTACCTAATTGCCAACTTTAAATACTTTATTCGAACATTTAAACGTATTTGAAAAAAAAAACAAATATTTTTTAGTTGTTGGTGACTATTTGCTTTGCTTTGAAACGTCAACCTAAAATTAATCCACATCTCAATTAGTAGACACGTGGCCGTGTATTATACTTAGAAGTAAATTATAAGTATTTACTGAATTATACTAATTACTAGCTGACCAGTGCCCGCTTCGCTGGTCGACAGATAGTTTCACAGCTCTATTCCCATCTTCAAAATAAATTATAGCCTATATGTTGCCGAGGACTAATAGCTACATAACAAAAAAAGTTTCATCAAAATCCGTCCAGTAGTTTTTGCGTGAAAGCCAGACAACAGACAGACAGACAGACAGACAGACAGACAGACAGACAGACAGACAAAAATTTCAAAATGTATTTTTTTGGCTTGTGTTACTTGTATGAAGACCCCTAGGTGTATTTTTTTTAGTTTTTATTCAATGTACAGATTGGAACTCTTCTACAGTTTTATTATATGTATAGATATATAGATATGTATAGATAAGAATGTCATTTTAAATTTGCAATTTGAACTCAAGTATGAACAGAATAAGAGCGTCCTTATTACTAGAGATCACCATTATCGTACACCGACGTAGTTTATCCCCGATAACCATCAAAATTCGAGTACCTACTAAAATCATTGTCATGTTATTACAATTTCTTATCACTTATCTTTATCCTATAGTTTAATATAACCTGTTTACTCGCATTCATTCTTATCTGCATGTTCCAAAATACCACCTAAAAATTAAGGCTTCGCCACACCGAACGATGTACGGCTAGCTTATCACACAATACAAGTAACTAGTGAGATGTCACGAAATGTCTTTTTTTTCACTAAGGTCACGGCCCAGCACGTCACTGAACTTCCACAACAATTGACAAAAAATATTTATTTTGACAATACTTTTTATAGGTACAGTTAGTTGATTCAGTAGTAACTTTTACGGAAATTCATTTCAAACTACTAAACAGACAATGATATATTAATATGTACATATCTTACAATCTACATATCATTGTATCCGTTTAGTATTGTAGTACTTTTTTCAAACGATTTTGTGACCTCAATGGCGGTGTGTGACAGTTTAAGTAATATTTTTTCGGGTCTTTTGTAGTACCATGGTAGGTATACCTACTCGTACGAATAGCTTCTGAAACCCACGACACCGGGAATTTAGATTGTTTATTTAAGGGACGGTTGAGTTTTATTTGTTTAATCACAAGCGGGAAGTTTAGTCGTTTAATATACGCAAATACCGCCTAAACTGGCGAATATGGTTTTCTGGTGTATACACCGCGAAACGTCATACTTCATACAAACACCCGGCGGCATTTTGCTTGGTAAAATTCGCTACAAGCTTAAATCGCACCGGAACGCAACCGGACCGCGTTCAGTGTGACGACCCCTTTACAATCATTACCTGATAAGGGAGATTTGTAAAGGCTCAATATTGGCTCCGACATCAGGGCGGTGGGTTCTGCAAAATAAACGCGTAGCTGCATTTTCGTCACACTGTGACCATTCAAATAATTGAATCGCAAATTACAGTTTTTATTTAGTTTTTCACACTTTAAAACTCACTCGTCACAATATTTTATTTTTGCTGTGCATTCGTTGTACACAAAGGCTCTGACTATACATAGAATGCTTTGTTCCATTATTTTCTGCAAAAACAAGAATATTTCAAAATATTTTTCCTAAGTTTTCCAAGAAATATTTGTATGTTTCACAAAATTATTTATACTATCACATTTTTCATCGCTACTGGGAGAGGTATGCCAGACATGAATTTTTTACACGTTGGCCTTTTTCATCTCGTTATCAAAACAAAAATTCCTTTCACTTATCTCATGAGAGTCCACGCCGTTTCATATTCTGGTACAAATACGTATTTTGTTCTACTATACTTAAGGCGCTCCCAGTCGACGATTATTTTTGTTCGAGACGAAAAAAGAAATACTTCTGAACAAGCCACATCTCCTATTTTATAACAGTATATGTGAATAAAGATGTACCCATCTTTATTCACTTTGATAAATAATCCTACCGACCGCTGCAATGACGACAAACACACGTCGGCGCGTGGTCCGCCTTAGCTTTTCGAATAAATTAATGATATAAATTATGTATAATTACTTATCAAAAATCTATTCTAATAGAAATCTAGATCTACATATTACCTATCTTTAACAATAAATCACAAGTTGATTTTAATAGTAGGTATATAAAATATTTCGATCACAAATTCTAAAACGTATCATTTTGAAATAATATCTTTATCGTGAAAAGTTTCTGCTATTATGTTTTCAGCTTAATAGAAATCTAGGTAGGAACCTGAAGTAATATTCTTATAAAAATAGGAGATGTGGCTTGTTCAGAAGTATTTCTTTTTTCGTTTCGAAAATGAGCAATCGTCGACTGGGAGCCCCTTAAACCGAAACACAACGTCAGACTAAGTTGATAAATAAATGTATTTGTACAGATTTTTGAATGCCGTTTGTAAACATGAATGTTTTTATCCGCTTTTTTGGCGTTATTATGTTAAATCTACTTACTTTTGGTTTTAAAACATACCTAAACACACACATCACACAAACAAAAAAGTTCCACAAAACCATGAACCACAATAACACAACTCATTATTTTGTCACTAAACCAACCTTTATAATTATATTACAAATTACATTTTCATACTTGCACTAAAATATTTTTTTATGTTTATTGTAACAAAAAACTAACATTCAAAATTAAATGTTACATACATTCTCATTGATGATATTTGAAAACACACTTTATTTATTGTAAAATAAGATCTTCAAAAGTCATTTGTTACATTGGCTTCTTTGTTAAAAAGAAAATAGAAATAGGATAACGACTGGGATCCCCAACTACGTTGGACATCCTCTTACATCTCCAAGCGCTTAGATCCTTGGAGATAACTAAAAGGGATTAGTCAGAGGCACGTCCAAACATTTCACTTAGCACATGCCCATATCTTGCAGTAGCTAGCATTCCACATTTCTTTGTTTACCTATATAATTCACTTGTAAAAAATTTAAAAGGGGGGTCATTTTTGAAAAAGTCTTCTTGTATAATTTGATCTAGCTGGGTAAATGATTTACAAACGCAATAAATATTTTTTTATCTTACTCCTATATACTTATAAAATGTTTAAATAACCTTTTAAAATTTTAGAACACTACCAATAATACTTATGACTCCGAAGTACTTGCAATGTTCTGCCAAGAATCTAGAAATTATTGTTTTATAAGTCTTGGACACATTTAAATAACTTTATCTTAATTGAAATCTTATGAGGGTGGTCTCGGAACGTTTTCTTTACTGGAAAACGTTTATTAAATTTCCTTTAGATTTTGTGAAAAATAGTGATTGTTGTTTGGTTGTATGCAATTTTTTTGGATATTATGGCAACCGCTTTGTAAAAGTGATTATACGACATAAAAACTAGCAACTAAACTTTACTATTTTATAAAGGCTTCTATTGAAAATCCCAAATCTTTAAAAATATTTTTTTGCATTTTATTATCTATTATAATAAGTTGTATAAATAAATAAAGTAAATAAATTACTTAATTATTAAATAAAAGAGTCAGTTTAATCAGTAATAACTTTTTTTTACTTGAACACCATCAACACTACTTATTGTTAACAGTTTTGAGCCCAATAGAAGTTTCGGGTCAAGAATAGTAGTATCTATAAATCCGAAGCAAAGTTTCGAGTCGGTAGGCTGAGATAGGGCCGACAGTGAATTTATTCGGTTTTACATGCGAAAGCCGGTAAGCCCCTGTTTTATACGAGTTTGAGGTTATTTTAATGTTCAGTCACGTGGGCTTTACATACATTTCTGTTTTTAAATGTAAATTTTTAAATATTATGTTATGTTCAACTTTGTTTATTTAGGTTTAAATTATATTCATATTTTAAATTTTTGTGTACCTAATTGTTGTTATAAATGTTTGTTCCTTAATTTAGAGTGAATTTGTTTTTGTTTACATTGCTCACAAAGAGCAGAAAGCGTAAATAAATTCAATCCTAATTTTATCAGCGATCAATCCAATGTTTACAAACGGCATTCGATATTCGTGTCGCGGGCTTATGAATCACGAGATAATGTTTCTGTCAAATCGTACGAAATCGAAAGTGAGTCACCAACGTGTACCAAACCCATGTCTGGCCTCAGAGGTTTACTTACCTCCACATATCAGAGACATCTTTAGACGTAATTTTGTATTAAAACGTACCTAATTAAAACTTTGAAAATTTCTCTAACCTTATCCTAACTAGCGCTATAATTTACGCTCAAAGCTACTAATACTATATTAGGCATGAAGGCAATGATTCAAATATTTGTACTGGCGATATATCGTAATTTTCTCTACCTATATCACTTTTATAATTATTTAAAAATGGCACTAAAAAGACACGTTAGCAAACGCCGGTTGTCAACGAACGCACATTAAAAACACTTATAGTTGAGAAAATTAATACATCAAAATTGGAAATAAATACACCAAAATTGGTTTGTGTGCAAGTTTTATCATAAGCGTTGTGACATAGTGTTGTTTACGCGAGATTCGCGTAGTGCCGGCGGGCTGGCGGCTTGGCTTGGCCGACGGCTTGAGACTGGCCACGGAGGCACGAGTGACGTCAGGGTATGAGCATATACTGCCGCGCATGCGTGTCACTCCGTGTGACATGGCCCTTATCAAAACTTTGTGATACTAAGTTTTGGGAGTTGGGTAACTGGTGGTGGCAGGTTTTTTGCCAGAATTCCTGATGTACAACAAAGTTGCTGTTACAGTTTTGCGTTTCAAACTTTATAATTGATGTGGGTGAAAATTATCATAAATATCCTCGTACTGAGAAAAAGGTGTGGGTTCCAATCCCCTGGGTTCAATAAGTTTTGTTTTTTTTATAAAAAACTTGATGATTGTTTATATTTCAACAAAAAGCTCTAGGTTCTTAATTGCAAAGCGATTTTTAAAATTCTATCAGATTATACTTTTGTTAACTAGTTAACTATAATTTAATTTAAGATTAACAAGCTAACCCGGCGAACTTCCGTTTCCGTTCCCTTTATAAAAATGTATCCTATGTCCGTCTCCTGGTTCTAAGCTACCTCTCCACCAATTTTCAGCAAAATCAGTTCAGCCGTTCTTTAGATAGTTTAACTAACACGACTTTCTTCTAAGATTATATTTATATATTGTAAACAAAAATAAATTATTTCGATTGTTACCATTAAAGTACTAATTCGTAATACCGAATGAACACGGTTTAAAAACGTTCATTTGAACGCACTCTTCCATTAGTTATTTGTATAACTTTATTTACTCATTAAAAAGTTAGGATCACGACTGTAATCATCAAGTACGGTAGACATCCTCTCAGATCTCCAGACGCTTAGATCCTTTGAAGATGTCTAGTGGGGGTAGTCAGAGGCACGTCCAAACATTATATTTGGCACTTGCCCACATTTTGCAGTAGCATTCCAAACGTGACAGGTTGCAAGCCCATCGCCGCTTATAAGAATACTAACTGGTTTCCTCACGATGTTTTCCTTCACCGTTGTAAGCACGTGTTTTTGATGCTCATATAAATTTTCGAACAGAAAAATCCATTGATGCACGCCGGGATTCGAACCCATGACCTTCAGATTGAAAGTCAAGGTACATCCCACTCGGCCAACACGGTCGCATCGTAACACATTTACTCATAGGTATATACACATAATGTTACCAGAAGAAAACCACCTGACTATCTTTCCTCTTAAGGGTAAAGCTCTTTCTAAGTTTTAAAGCCTTTAAAACGTAGATAACTTTTATCGTTTCCCCGGAACAGTCCCCAAAACTTGAAACAGCCCTTTCGCCCTTCGCTTTTCGGTCCTGAAACCACGTGACCGTGACCCAGCAAAATGGAGTCTTTATCCTCAATACATCGCCACAAAGGGCATATTACACCCTAAGCACACACTGCAATAGAACCTTCCGTTACACGCTAATATAGGCGTTATTACTTTCCACTTAAGACTTAAATAGCGTGGTTATGATGATGTTTGAATAAGTGAAAGATGCTTTGAGAGCTTTTAGTACCAACTATATGAAATTATATCCCTTAAAAAATTGGAAGATGATGGGTTGTCTTACAAAAAGGATACAAGTAGTCTTGAAAACCTTTGAACTACTTTTTATTTACGTCATGAAATCATTTGAGTATATTTATGCAGACAGTACACAAAATTGTATACAGAACATTATTAATATTAGTTTTTATAAAGTTTTTAACAGGATTACACCAAACGCTATAGAAAAAACGCTAAGTTATAATAAATTAAAAGTCACCTAACCAATCGTAAACAAAAAAACGCTAGTTAAACTCGCTTGGTGAGAATTTCGTAGGTACCTACTATTGATTTCTGTTCATGAAAATTTTAAATTTTTCATGGGAATATAAAGTTATACGATTATATTTCGTATTGTTTCGATTGTAAATTTTCGAGTTTTGTTATATTTTAAAATTATGAATTTAACTTATACATTATTTCTTATGGCAATCCCTTTTATTTCACATGATGCACGTGAAAAGTAATATTTTTTTCTAGTTTGTCCCATTTACCATTCAAAATCTTAATTCATTTTTTCGTTAATATTATTTATTTATTTATGTACAATACATAGTAGTTATAGGTGAAATATCGTAGTAGTTCGTAATAATCTAACCAAAAATTGCTAAATTTATAAAATTTCAACTATATTCATTCAGTGGAACAAGAAAAAATCCTTTATTCTATGACAGACAGACAAACAGACGGACAGATACCAGAGTCCTGTAATTAAAGGTTGCGTTTTTTATCAAATGTACGGAACCCAAAAACGTTAAAGATCGAAAACATAACATAAAATATCTACGTCCGACTGTCACGTAAACTGTCTAACTAAACGGTTAATAAAATGTCTACAGCTGTTACGGCGTAGCAGGCGTAGCACATTGCTGCGATAGTTGAGTGAACCTTAAACGGTTAAATGGTACAAATAGACATCTAAATAAACTTATTTTATTTTCGATACAATTTTTGTACGGGTACTAAGTTTTTGGATTATGATTGTCTAGCTCAACCATTTTTAGTAGATAAGCTGAGTTAAGCGGTTAATAAATGGCAAGTGTTTTAATGCATTTTTTTTAAACTGACTGACTGACTGATCGACGGCCTAAACGACTGGTTCTAGGAACCTGTTTGAGATGTCAGTATCGCCGGAGGCTTGGCGAGCGCCAGGTGGCGCTGCGGGCGAGAAATAGATAGATCGGAAATGAAAATCTAACTCAAGGTCGAAGTAAATGATTACGTTTAAAAAACTAAAAAGAGAACCGACGAAGATGTATCGAACAATCGAAAAAACGATATTAGTTTTTTGAGTTTTATGTAGGAACTATTAATTAGTCCTTCATATATATAATTAGAATGGGACCAATCTAAGACTATTAACAATATTATTAGGATCACCATGTACGATATGGGCATTACGGGCAGTCATATATAAAAAAACATCAAACAAAAATAAAAATATAATACATGTTGAAATGATAGCTTCATCATTTTTCGTCGTGTGAAAAATAAGTGTTTATTCATTTATATCATTAGGATCAAACTGACAGTTGAGACGGTCATGTGCAGTTTAACATAAACTAAACGGGTAAAATCGACGACGAGGTCACCTTCACATGAGTGGAGGTAATCTCATCATCGTCATCTCCAGGTATACAAGGATCCCGCTGATAAGTAAGTTATGTACGTGCCTAATGCTTTGGCCTTCGGAGGGACTGGCGCTTTAAAGACAAAACAAAAGAAGATCGCTTGTCATTTCCAAGTACGGTAAACATACTATCAGAGCTTCAGCTCAGATCCTTGAAGATGTCTAAAGATTTTTTTTTGTTCTAATTTTGCAGTAGTTACCATTGACAGGTAGCAAATCCATCGCCGCTTTTAAGAATACTATTCGGCTTCCTTAAGATGTTTTCCTTTACCGTTATAAGTAGATAGATACTTTATTGCACACTATAGAAAAGTCAAATAATTATTATGCATAAAAAACAAAAAACTATGCTGAACAATGGGCAGTCTTATCGCTGATCAGCGATCTCTGCCAGACAACCTTTGGATGGAAAAGGACAGAAGAAAATAAAAAAAAACACGAATGTAATCATGGGTTAGACATCCTCTCTGACCTCCAGGCATTTAGATCTTTGAAGATGTCTACAGAGGGTAGTCAGAGGCACGTCCAAGCATTATATTTGGCAAATGCCCACATTTTGCAGTAGTTAGCATGGTTGCAAGCCCATCACCCTGCTTATAAGAATACTAACTGGATTCCTCACGATGTTTTCCTTCACCGTTTTATTTATTTATTTATTAAAAAGGATACCCAACACAGGTGTACACATTCACATTCAAAAAGTAATACCAAAAGTTAAAGCAAAGTGCTCCCGCAATTATAGGGTACCAATTATAGGTACCAATTATAGGTACCAATTATACCAATTATAGGTACTTTTGTGTACTTGTTTATGATGCGCATATTAATTTTAAAATTACATGTACTAATATAAATATGTATTAATGCGCATATTTTTTTTTTGAACATAAATATTTGATACTTTGAATACCAAGACCTACGTATTAAAAGACGAGGTCCCACAAATTAAAACAGATGTATCTATTTTTTCTCACCGAATGTACGTTTCTAATCCCGCTTCGTTAATAGAACCTGGAAATCTCGCGCCTCAACCGGCTAATCATCCAGAGGGTGGTAAGTGGTGAAACAGGGAGGGGTAGCATTTGTTGTCCTTTTCTATTGAAGCGAAGCGCTTCTCATTCAATCTTGAAGTTGAAACCCAATACAGCCTTTCTAATCGTAACTACAATAAGTAAGTTCATGTCATTGTTGTAAAAACGTTTTAATTCATTGAATTCTGATTTATTTTTTAGATTATAAACTAAAAACGTTACTGTTTTATCATTTAATAATTAATATATTTGTTTACCTTCATAATTATACGTTAAAAAATCCGCCTGTATCAACAAGTGGACTAATCCAAAGAAAAATAAATGTATAACTATTATTTTTTAGTGCAATATTTTTGAAAAAAGGCCGGGTCAAGAGTACTCTAAACCGACGAGCATGCACGAGAAATGTGATGAGAGTGAATGAAGCTAAAGAAATTTGTCAGGATCGTAGCAAGTGGAAGCCGTGATCTCTGCCTACCCCTCTGGGAAACAGGCGTGATTTTATGTATGTATGTATGTACAATATTTTTTAAAGAAAAAATATACAAAATTTAAAATGCTTTTCTTTTTTGTTATAATAAAAGTTTAATTAATAAATATTGGTAGACATTTTACCATCTATCCACCGACTAAGCAAAGCTTATACTATGGAAACTAAATAACTGAATACTTGTTTTTTTTTTAAATACTCGTACATACATTAAGTTAAATTATAACTCCTAGACACAGAACAAACATCTATGTTCATCACATTGTTTATCCTAGGTGGAAATCGAACCCACAACCTACAGCGCAGAAGACAGAGCTACTACCAACTGAGCTGTGAGGCCAGTTTTACTTCCTATGTCATGGTTATGAGAATCTACGAGTACCATGACAACACAACACCCAAACCGGAGGTTATATTAAAAGACGGCCTCACAGCTCAGTTGGTAGTAACTCTGCCTTCAACGCTGTTGATTGTGAGTTCGATCCTCACCCAGAACAAATATTTGTGTGATGAACATAGATGTTTGCTCTGTGTCTGAGTGTTAGTATGTATCATTATGTATGTACTAGCTGACCCGTGCCCGCTTCGCTGTGCGTAAGACATTTCTAATACCATCGTGGACTTTTTTGTAGACGTTTTTAAGGTATACAATACTGTAGTACATTATTTTGATATATCTCGTGGGGTTCAGCCAGCATTTGCAATGTAAGCGCAAAAAAGTGTGTTTATTTACGACATCACATTAGAAACCTCTAAAATTATCAGTGTTTCTCTACTATATTATGCATGTATTATACATATGAACCTTCCTCTTGAATCACTCTATTTATAAAACAAAACCGCATCAAAATCCGTTGTGTAGTTTTAAAGATATAAGCAAACATACATACATACATATTACATACAGACGCGGGAAGCGGAAAGCGACTTTGCTTTATACTATGTAGTGATATACAAAAAAAAGTATATAAGTATTCTATCAGTTATCTAGTTCCCATAGTACAAGATTTGCTAGATTGTGACGTGTATAATGTCCACCAATATTTATTTATTTATTTATATACACTACGGGGACCTCACAATCTCTTGTGCCGAGCACTAGCCTGCAACACCAACTAGGTCGTCTTATTAGGGTTAGTAATTAGTTAGCATTAGTAAAGGTCTCTACATAATAATTTAATTTATCTACCTACAGGGTGTATTATGACTACTCCTGAAAACGAAATCCTGAAATCGACTAGGACTAGGACGTTCAACTTGTAGGTAATAGTTTTTGAATCGATTCGACAAGACGAAAAGGTTTATTTTTCAGAAATCCTGTGATGATGACTATGCAACAGGTAATCGACGAAGCTATTATGGCCACTAATTAACTGAATTCATAGCCAAAAAAATATTTTTTATTACAGGCAATATGATTCAAGTAAATTAAAAATTATGAAGTTGAAAAATTTGTCATAATTGTTTTTGTTTATATTTTTTCGGTGAAATTCGATCAAGATAAATAAGTATTGGTAAACTTTAACAGCGCTATCTAGCCCCAACCTTATCAAAGTGATAACTGATAGAATACTTATATACTTTGTAAATACATAGTTACGTATATACTATATTAACACCTAGACACAGAACAAAAATCTATGTTCGTTTTAAATAAAAATACGGTTAATTACGACGTTTCCTCCTGTATTGCTTTCGTTTCGAGACATCGAGATTATCTTTATCATGAGCATCGTACCGCGACCGTGATCAACGCGATTTGTCCTGGGTAGGAATCGAGCCCACAACCTACAGCGCAGAAGGCAGAGTTACTACCAGCTGAGCTGTAAGGCCAGGTGCATTGTCTGAAGATCTAGTTTTCGTTTTCGAGAGTGATCTTCATACACCCTATGTCTTTAAGAGACTGTGGCCAACCAAATAACGCCTACGCTTCGCCCACGCGCTGCTCGTAGCAGGAAAGCTAACAGATTAATATAAAGGTACAAGGTCACTGAATGATTAAGAAAATAACTATGCGTCATCGAGGCAGTAAAATCCATGATAGAACTTATCTAATCAAATGAAATGAAAATGAAATAGGATTACGACGTAACCCCCAGTTACCGTAGACAGTGCAACTAAAGAATGTAGTCAGCTCCTGGAGATCTAACTTATCTAACTATAGTTTTACGCGGGTCTATACCACGTTACCTTTAATTTATTTTCCCGACGACGTTTAAAAACCCGACGTGAGAAAGAGCCGTTTAAAAATATATAATTGTATCTACTTATCACGATAGTTTGAAAAATAATTAAGTTGATGTCTATACCTACTGTACTTGGGTTATATTTTTAGGGTTCCGTACCGAAAGGGTAAATACAGGACCCCATTACTAAGACAGTTGAAATTTTCACATATTATGTATTTCTGTTGCCGCTATAACAATAAATACTAAAAATAAAATAAATATTTAAGTGGGGCTCCAGCAAACGTGTTTTTTGTCATTTTTTATATAAAAAATGGTAAAGAACTCTTTGTGCGCGGGTCCGATTCGCACTTGGCCGGTTTTTTTTAAATTAGTCCAATAGTTTATTTATTTTACAACCAAAAATGCAAATTTTAACTAATTTCAATATTAGTGTCGACTAACTAACTAATTTTTTGAGAAAAAGTAACGATCGTTCATAAAAAAACATACACTTGATCATTATTCACATCGACACGCCCAAAGCCTCCATCACTGTATCCTATTCCTAATCAAAACCGGACCCTGTACGTGATCGCACTATAAAACGCAGTTCCTACATCACCTCGCTACGCATAGCGCTATATGTTTGTGATCCAGTTAAAGATACCCTATAGCAAAATGTAAAATATAACACTGAATTCTTTTATCAATATTGACTAGCCTCGCAGCTCAGTTGGTAGTAACTCTGCCTTCTGTGCTGTAGGTTGTGGGTTCGACCACAAAAGATAAACATTTGCGTGATGATAGATATAGATATTTGTTCTGTTTCTGGATGTTAAGGCACTACCAGTTCCTAAAACCGCGGCAGAAACGACTAAGACAGTTAACAACGGCAAGCTCTAGATGGCGTATGCGTATCGTAAATATTATCGACAGTTTTTATGAGATCGCGTTGCTGGTACCTACGTAGGTAAGTAATAGGGGTAGCTTTACCCACCCCTCAATAACCATTTTCTCTTTGTCCGCCTTTGCTTTTCGAATAAATTAATGATATAAATTATGTATAATTACTTATCAAAAACCTATTCTAATAGAAATCTAGATCCTATCTTTAAGTTGATCTTAATAGTAGGTATCAAAATATTTCGATCATAAATTCTAAAACGTATCATTTTGAAATATCAAGTTTCTGCTATTATGTTTTCAGCTTAATAGAAATCTAGGTAGAAACCTCAAGTAATATATTTATAAAAATAGGAGATGTGGCTTGTTCAGAAGTATTTCTTTTTTCGTTTCGAAAAAGAGCAATCGTCGACATACAACCCCTTAATGTGTATAATAAGTACGTATTTGTAAAAAACAACGTATATAAGTATTATATCAGTTATCTAGTTCCCACAGTACACATTTTTTTTAATACAAAAACCACCAATAGGCATTTTGTAACTATGACCGGTAAAGAAAAATAATGAAATTTGCTTACTAATTTTTATACGGAAAAAGTGATAAAATAGCATTATCTTGAAAACCATCAAACTTAAAAAGAAACTGTCTGTAATTTACTTAGCTACTATGATTACCTAACGAATTATATAAATATGAACTGTTTAGCTATTCATAGTTTTGATTAAAAACGAAACTAGTGTTTTTGAGGAGCCAACTTTGAAAAATAAATCTATCGAGAAAAGTTTCACCAATCGTGTTTCTGTCTGTAATTTATATAGATTATATCTTTAAGTTATCTTTGTCATAAAAAACAAAACTGTATGTTTTGCGGTTATTGAGAAAAAACGATTCTGCATTCATCAAAAACATTTATTGCTCGTCTTAAATCAGCAAAATGACGTTACAGTATAACCCTATGAGCGTGTTGACATGGTACAGTCACTACCTAAATAATTTATTGAACAATCTGGTGGCAACAAATATCTTCGCCACAGTTATCACTACCGAACAGGCACAACACTACGCGATGGAGGGTAATTAAGTAAAGCGGGTCGTTGATTGACAGACGGCTGATTGCGCCCAGCCCGGCCGGTTCGCAACGATCTCTCCACCATTCTATTTCTGTGGCTTCTGAAGTCAGTTTGTTAAGCATACAAACATAAAACCACATATGTTTCCTTACAATCTATTACCCCTATGTAATCGATTTCGATCCTGACACACTTGTTTTGATTCAATTTAGTGTATTTTTGTATTATGAATTGTTATTTTTGCGTAAAGTCATTCATAAATTCTACGACTTGAAACTTGTACTTGTAGTAGCATTATAGCAAAAGTTAAAGCTGTAAGTCGTTTCAATTTTTCCGTGATAATATTTTAAAATTCTAGTTATAAAAATATGTAAACCATATTTGTTATTCTGGAAAATGATTGAAATGAAGCGCCTGGTGATTTGAGAGGTTCCGTAATTAGAAAATGAATTTTCTAAAATATAGCTAGAATTATTATGTCATCTATGATACTGTTACAGCCTACATTTCTAACATATTGTATTTCACATAATATTACTCGTACTATAATGTACGAGAATCGATTTGTACGTTTTAATTTGCAAATATAAAAACGCTCCAAAAAATTCTTCAAGCAAAAAAGACTGCAGTATAAGTGAAGAAAAGAACAAATAAGCGCCTCCGCTTAGAAAAACGTAGGCAATTGACCCATTTCATACCTGTGAATCGAGCTACGGGTGCTACGATGCTACGTACTATGGTGCTACGGCGCTACGTCGTAGCAATCGTGGAGTTGTAAAAGAGGTGGAAGTGGTATTGACACGGGATGTTCACGGAATGCTTCAACACTAAATAGCCTTAAGTTGTTTATGATTAGTTTTGTGTGCTTATTTCACTTACTAATATATAAAAACTAAATGTGCTTGTAAAAATTCACCGTCAACTCGAATCAAGTAATTGTTTGCAAATTATTATGAAACTAATAATAAACAACTTTAAACTAAAATAAACGCCAAAAGTTTTCAAAAAAGTATCGATAGATTTTAAATTTAAATAAATATGTAGTTTTAAGTTTTAAACTACTAAACGAGTAATAAAATTACACTTCATAAATAAAATTTATAGGTCATAATATGTTTGAATGTTTGTGTTGTGTCTCATGACTAAACTGATTGGGATGAAACTTGGAGTAATGCCTGAAAAAGCAAATAGCCTACTTTTATTCAGATACTACGCGAGCAAAGCCAAAAGAAGCTATATAAGTAAAATGAGATGTTGATTCACGATAAGTCATAGTTTGACTGAAAAAAATAAAGTAAATTAATGTTCTTTTTTATCGATTAATATATTACAAGTTTCATAGTATGGTTATGGTAACTATGTAAAAACTCAGATATTTAGAAGCACTATTTTTGGAATAATTTGTTTGCGAGCGAATAAAAATTTAAGGCACACCTTTTCGTTTTTGAAATCATACGTTTGAAAATTTTAATAAGACTTGTTAGTTATTCATAAACGTCATAAATTATGCTTTTAGATTAAGCTCAGTTAAATTGTCAAATTTTACGACTTATACATGTCCCAGCTCTAACTGTATTACATTTGAAAAACTCCCTGTCATTTGACCTTTATTTTAATGCAAACTTTTTCATCATTTTTCCATACATAAATATGTATGATGTAGCCTCGTTTATCGGTGTGTGAGTGGGAGGAGGCCTTATGTAAATCCAACGCCACACATACATGCATAATTTTATTGACATAACTGTGTAAGTGAGCTGCGTTCAAGTCTGAGCTTTATACTGTTGCAATAGAGATCTGAGGTTAGTGTAAAATTTAGGTATTTTTAACGAACGAGTAGGCAGGTTCAAAGAATATTGAAGCGAAAAACAAACCTAAAAAATATCACCCCGTTTTCTGCTCGATTAGACGAAAACTGTTGCTCATACGAGCGTTTTGCTGTAGGCTGGCACTCTTGATGATCGGATGGATTTAGGTTAGAACGTAATTTGCTGAAGAAGGATGTAAATTTAGATTAATAAATATTAAAACCGAAAATGCTCCAACTCAATCAAACTTGAATTTCCCAAGAATCTCTCAGCCGTGTGCCAACAACAACTTCGAACTTCGAAGCACTTTTTCTCATTATTTATTTCAATTGCAATTACCAGGAAAATATTGTGTAACTTAATTGACTTCCAATCTTCGGGAGTGATTATTCGTTCCATAAACGTGATACTGTTTTTTTTATCGACTTCAAAAAAGGAGCTCCTTTTTTTCTCAAGCCGGCTGTATTTTTTATGTTTATTACCTTAGAACTCCGAGAAAATACTTCTTTTCATTGAGAGGATATACTGCCCATTTTGTCCCATTTACATTTGAGGGTTAAAACCACCTCTAGGGTGATAAAATTAAATTTATATTGGACGTAATGCATTTATGAGGAATATTATAATATAGACTGACAAATTCGGTTTGGGTTTTAACGAAACGAATATATTATAAATACTGTATGACTGGCTAAAACAGTAACTGAGTATTTACGTATTTACATCAAATCACGAAACGCTATTAAGAAGCCCACTGCGACGAACGTCACGTCGACACTGACATTACGTCACCACTTAACCCTTCCATTCCGCTGGTAATTATCGCAACCCAAGTGTCATTTCGTCCATTTCGGTACAAAAGGCCTTATATTTTATGTTGCGAAATTCATTCGAAAGAAAACAGCCTTCCGCTCCCTTCGTAATGTCTTTTCAGGGTCGTATTTGAAAAACTGAGGCAGTGTGATGAAATACTCGCTTATTTGCTATAGAACATAATAAAATAATCATTGGTAATATTCAAAGATTTTTATTCATAATCATTTAAATCTCTTTTGGTTTTATTTTAATCGAATACAAAGTGGTATCTGGGAAAATTCTACAACCAAAGACGGTAACTAAAACAATTTCGGTATTCACCAAAGCACCAGATGTAGGTACCTCAATTTAAAAGCTAATCGAGGAAACCTATAGATTTTTATTGATCTAAGCCAGATTTTTCTATTCACCCCCCTGTGTTTTTGATTATATTTTGTGTCAAATTGTGAAAACTGTCATCAATGTTTTGAATTAAAATGACTAGGAATTACCACTTTGCAGTAGTAGTAATTTAGTGCATTCCACATTTCATAAGTGGCAAGGCCATCATCGCTTATAAGAATACTGACTGCTTTCCTCGCGATGTTTTTCTTTACGTATAAATGCTCTTAATTAAAGAGCGAGCTTTTGTTGTTTATTCAATTATTTTTGTCTGCTAACTGGACTGTTGACCGCAACTCAGAGCCATCAATTCCTCACTATACAACCCCACTGCAACAAAATAAAACAATCGCCCAGCCCCTGACAGTCCCTTCGCTCTATGGTGTTATTAAATTTTATGTCCTCTCTCCCCCCTACCCCTCATGATTCTACCGCTACTTATTGTAATTGCTTTTTTAAGGTAGTAATAATGATGGCTGGATTTTTGCGTCGGAAAGGAATTTTGATTCTCTTTTTACGATCGTTAAAGAGCGGAAATCGTCAGAAGTTAAATAGCATCAATAACGGTGGAAATGTGGAGATATTTTTTCGATGACCGTTATATTTTAGCGCGAATTCTTTTGGGAAATTATAAAATGTGCTGTGAATGTTCTTCTAATTTACGTGAAGTAATACTGTTGTAGTGAAAAAAAACAATATAGCTGGTAAACAAAGTCAACGTTTTTGTTGTATAGCGTTAATTTTGACGTTATGATTAAATACGTCGTAAAAAAAAAGCCGAAAATTACATTAACACGTGAATGAAAAGCATCGAGAGGAAATCAGTTATTATTTTTATATGCGGTAATGGGCTTGCAATCAAAAATAACGGAAAGTGCCAGACGTCACCTCTGACTGACTCCATTTAGACAATATTCAAGTCTAAGCGCTTGGAGATTTGAAAGATTAGATATCCTTACTTGAAGATAACAGTCCAGATCCAATTTTTTTTTAAACTGATTAAAAGTACAACACTTTCATTCTACGAAGACGAAATATACTTATCGGAATGTATGATATCAATATATATATCATACAATCTTTCTAAATACTATATACTCATGATGTAAACTAAATAAACGCGATCAAACCCTATAATATCAAGTTGATGTTGATAGTAAAACAATAGTACGGTACTCTGAATTATAAATAATTCATTTTCGATCTCAACTTTTTTCTATACTGAAACAAGTTTATTGTTTTATCTTTCACCAAATAGATCATACTTTATATTCAAGATGGCGTCCAGCGTCCACTATAAAAACAAACAACCACCCCTGATTACTCCCCACGCAAGCTGCACCGAACGCAAGCCACTGTAATCCCATTTAAAATAAAACATTTAGGCTTACGTATGTAACCGAGCGGAAATACAACAAAACTGAAATAATTTTTCAATTTCAGCATGCAAGAACTACTCATAACATGTTTTGCAGCTTTTTCTGTGCACAATTTCACTTTGGCCACAGTTCGTAAGAGGACCGTTCGTTTAATAAAGAAAATAAATCTAAAAGGGCATCAAGATCGTTAACTAAAAAAAACTGTTGGACATTTTACACAACGCCATCTAGCCCCAAACTAAGCAAAGTTTGTACTATGGAAACTAGATAACCTCTATACACCTTTTTTGTTGTAAATAAATATCTTTAATATAAAAAAATTAAGTTTTCTTTAGGTATTACCTAAAATTATAGAGCAGGAATTAAAAATAATAATTTCGAATAAGACGCGGGGAATTCCACTAGTTGATAATAACTAATAACAATAATCTGTTTAGATATTCTATTATCAACACGTGTGCCCTAACAATTCATTGATTGATCAATGATCATTCCATTCGCGAGTAGTGTAGCATCTTTTACAGTGTAAAATAGTATAATTACTTCATTTAACGAAACTTACCAATTAAAGTTCTATTGTAATTATACGAGTATTTGATTTGACAGATTTGACATCCCCAGTCCCCCCTAAATTAGGATTTTACCTACAGTTTTTCATATCTAAAGGCTATTAAATACTTGATGACGTGACATCTTACAGTGCGAGACGGCAATGCGAGCAGGGTAGCGCGCGCGTTATGGTCCACTCACCCTGAAGAAGATTCTCTAGATGAATCGAAACATTGTCGTTGTCCTCATTGACAATTTATCATTTACGTGAGTAATTTCCCGTTGTTGTAATAATGTGTAGTACAACTCACGAAAGTTTTGAAAGTGAAATCTTACAATAAGTTATCTGTCAAATCAAATCCTCGTATAATTAGTATTAAACCAGTTATTCAGTCTATAAGCTGTGCCCAAGCTTTATTTGTATCGTCGCACGCAAACTGTTTTGACTGTGGGTGAAAAATTTGTCACGGCGAGTTTTTATTAGTCGTTTTCCTTTCGGCCGAATCGCGAATTCCATATTCGGTGTTATACGGTGTGGATTGCCCTTAATACTGTGTACTTTGCAAGTAATGATTTTCGAGCACGATATTACTGTTATGATGAATGTGAACAATTTCGTGTTTGGTTGTAATGTTTTATTTATTTATAAGTCGGGAGCTTTAGGGGTTTACACCACAGTCAAATTAATATAATGATTACTGATACATAAATAAATATGCCTCTTCGTGCAGGGGATCAACAATAAATTGTTATTTTTTGCCATTTCTTTCGTAATATAAATAAATTTGTATTTTAATTTGTACTTGTATTAGATTTTATACTGAAATTGACAGCCTATCTGACATCAAATAGCTTAGCCGTGATAGATCATCATCATTAGATCATTGAGAGTAAAAACCCAGTGTAAATATAACATTGTATCATAATAATGTGACTTGTAGTTTATCAAATCAACATGATCAAACTCACCTTGATGAAGATTCTCTGGATGAATCGAAACATTGTCGGTGCTTTCTACAATGTATTTTTACGTGTTTCCTCATAATGACAACATGAAAAAGCTTATAAAAATTGAATATATATCAAAATGTACGTTTAATAAAGCTACGAGCAAAACCGCATCGAAAACTTACATTATGTTTTAAAGTACCTCACAATACTAATAAAGGTACGCTTGAAAAAACTCATGTCGTGTAAAATCAAGACCGCAAAAATTCAACTTTAAAATTTTACTTTCTTTCACACCTCGCCACTTTGCTTTAAATGCAAATTAAAAGTAAGTAACGCTATAAATTTTCGCTTAAATTTGGTCACGCATAAACAACTCACGTGTAAGCCTTGTTTTGCCATTCGTCACAACCAACACATCACGTGACGAAAGCTCACGATACCGGTTAAATGCAGTTTTTGTTTTTGCATTCCAATTGTGTTTCAGAGCTTAGCATGTAAAGTTGGATTTTGATATAAAATAGGTGAAAGCATGCCACTTTCGACTGCTGCCACTTTATAAGTTCAATGTCCTACTAATACAAACTATAAAAAAATAATCAGCGTTATAACTGATATAATATTTTGATTAGTAAAAACATACTTAGTATTTTAAATATAATTACGGCTAATTACCACATTTTATCTTGTATTGACAATTCAGATGCTTTTTATCATTCTTGCCCAAAGGTAAATCAGCGAATACAGCGCGATCGCGGGTGATGCTCATGATGAAGAGAGTAAATACTCCAATAAGTAACTTCACAAAAACAATATAAACAATATTATGACCAATTGTGAAGTGTAGGGAATATGTATTTTTTTATTCGTTTGGAAAACCCACTGATAGATGAAATTTTAATGGGATCACCTCGGGATCATTCACTTTACAATAGTAAAAAAACATTGTAATCGGCCATCAAAGAGAAATTAAATATATATAAAATAAAATATATTGTCGCTGACGTCCTTTTTTTGGAAGTGGGTTAAAATTTTACATTTTTACTATTTATACAAACTCTTTTTTTTTCAAATTTTTACATCATCTTATATAATATGTCATCGACAGTGTATTCAAGAAAATAAATTTAAACTTATTATTTTTATATTCCTCAATAAAATACTAACCTCCCTTAAAACTGCATAATGTACACCTACTTCTTTACTAACATTTTCTTCATTTCCTCGAGGGAAAAATGCTAGTTTTTAATCTTTGCATGTCGTGACCGGTACTATTTAATTGTGGTTATGATTTTGATAAACTGGTTTTATTTCTTTGTAGGAGTGGTCGAGTATGCAGATAAAATATTTCCATTCGAATTGCATAAAGTGGTCGTAAACAATACAACACTATTATAAATAAAGCTATTATTGCAAAAGGAAAGCCTTAGTTTTTTATTTCTGGCTTTATAATTACGTATTTAATTATTGAAGATCCTGTTATAGGTTGAGTGAAGATCATGGTTCATCATATCACGACTTCATTTTTTATAAATGTAAGGTCACAGACGCCAGATATTTTTGAGAAGAATAATATAAATATCTTCTCACTTTTCAGCTTATTTTGATAATTCGATTATTGTATGTATTGACATACAAGTATCAGGAGCATGTACCGTTGTTACGAGTATAATGTAGCCCAAAGGTTTACTGCAGAGTATTTGTCGGTTTCTAATAATACCTTGAATTCATTTTTATCCTTTTAAAAGACCAGCATCTTAGTTTTTAATTTAAAAAGTAAAAGAAGGAATAAATTATCATCCTATTCTAGCGCTTATCAATAAAAACTTACCCTTATGCATGCCGGTATGTTTGTCCTTCAGCACGGTCAGCTCATAGATCTTCCCAAACTCCTCAAACATCGGCCTCAGATCCTCCTCCTCAAGGTGACGAGGGATCTGGCCGATGAACAGCTTCACAGCATCCTTGCCGGCCCCGGGCGGAGCCCCGGTGATCTCCGACAGCGTGAGCGGTGAAGATGATGATCGCTTCTCTTTTATAAGGTGGTTGTGATTGTGGTGGTTGCTATGGACGGGCGTTGCCGGAGAAGACTCCATCATCGGCGTCGGCGGAGGCATGCTCACATTACTGATTGGAGCCTGCATATTGTACCCGAACAGGATCGGGTTGACACCGAAATTCGTGCCTACCAACATGTCTATCACAGTTATTGAACACTAAAAATCACAGTTTTTGTACTATTAGTTCTTATAAATATAGGAGTAAATTCGGTTTTTATGTTAAAGCTGTATTTGTGAGGGCGACGGTGGGGTGGGGTTTAAGAGTGTGCGTGCGGCGCGCTTCTGTGTGCGTTCCTCTCAGTCACCCCGTAATGCGTAATATTATCGATCCGTATAGTAACTGTTGTACACCGTCGACCCCCGTTTTTCTCGACGCGAGATTTATTTTATGTTTTTACACATAATTTTTTGTATTTTATGTTTGTATTTTTTTTTGTACACTTTTGCTTTCGCTTGATATTGTAAGGGAATTTATTCGGCTATTTACAGTTATTTACAACACACTTGAGAAAGACAGTTAAATATTTGGCACGAATTTACGTTTCACAGTAATACATTTGAGCGGCGTTTCCTTTAGTTTGTTCGCGGTAACCGCGGCGCTGCTTAGGGCGTTATCAAAATAATTCTCACACGAAAAAGTGTATTATGTTGGTCAATGTTTACACTTGTTAAACGCACGCGGCACTGTTTACAAACAAACCACGGTAAACACAAGTGTTTTTTTATTATTTTTAAACTCACCGTTTTACTGTTAACACACACAATTTATCACTCACTATCCAGAAAATTTATTTTTACGCCAAAAAGTTAGCGCACTCACCCAGCGACGAAAAATTGGCGCGCAAATTACGGCACCCACTAAAATATATTTACACTTAACTAACTTACTCTAAAGCACGATACGACGACGAACTATGACGTGACGCACAACGAAAAGCACAAAACGACACGAACTAAATGAGACAACAAATTTGCCGTGTTCCCGTCTTTATGCCTACATGTCCACTAACCTAAAATTCCCTCCGAGTCCCCTCATAGCGACGCCATGGGGGAGTCTCGAGTCTTGATACGATCCTCCCTTTCGCTCACCCTCGCTCGGTAGATTTAGGTACGAGTAAATTCGCCCTGTGCGAATAGGTTGATTATTTGGAATTTCTTGTTTAGCCGCGTCTCGTGTTGACGCGTCTGTCGCGTCGCTTTGTACTTAAGTTATGTGGAATATTCCTTTAATTTAAGACAGTGATTTTGTTCAAATTGCTACACTCAATTTTACTGAACTACGCAATTTCAGAAAAAAGTCTCTGTTTTTGTTATGTATGCGCAGTTTTTCCGCGTCGTTTCTACTTGATTTTTACCTTAATCATTCTTGAGGATTTCACGATTTAGGAACTGTTATTTTTCTCTGTTTATTAAAAGAAAGAAGATACAAAAAAAGGCGGAAGGTTTATCTTTTATCTTTGAAATTTTAAGCATGAACGTGGGTGGGTAATTTACTTTTTTTATTGTTATATTTGAAAATGTATGGTACCTTCTCTGAGGACAAGAACCTTGTCTCGTGTTTTGATAGGCCACGACGGTGGAATAAAAAATGTTCGTCACCTGAAGGAGGTGAATTCATTACTTGGAATTATTAATACCGCTTTAGTCCGCAGACCTTAAAAAACTTTCCGCTGAATAATTTAGAAAACCGACACGCTTAGGATCTGCCGTAAAACGTAACACAAAATTCGGTAAAAGCTCTTCAATGCTTGGTCGGACTATAATTCAAGTCCCGAAAATAGCGAAGGGGATAGCCCCTCCCCCTTACCCCCGCCCCCGCAGCTGCCAACCTCAGTTGCGATGATTTTCGCACGCAGCTCCTAATGGTTGTTTTGAAAAAAATTAAAGGAAACTCCCTTTAAAATTTCCGGATGTTGGCCGTGAATTCCGAGTTTTACAATTTACGACTAAGAAGTAAATTTTTTATTGAAAATTATGCGGGAGTGTGATCATGAGCTTACAATTAATATTATTATAAATAAATATACTCGTATATTTCTATAATAAAATCTTTTGTTTTTTATTTGTAGATCACAGTTATAAAAGTGCAATTTGTATTTTTGTTTGTAATGGATAAACTAAAAAAATACTGGATCAATTTTAAAAACTCTTTCATTTATCAAAAGCTACATTATCAATGAGTAGCATGGGTCATATTTTATGTTTAAAAAAATAGAAATCCGCACAAAAAATGCAATAATGTAACCTAACCTATAATCTGATTCTTCTTCGATTCTTCTTGCCTGATTCTTCTAGGCTTGGTCGCGTGAAAACGGCGTAGCTTCACCTAGTTCTTAAGACGTTTCAAAGTGATCCTTGTGATTTTATTGAAATAAATTATTTTTGAATTATTAATTATTAATTATTTTTGAATAAATTATATTGAAATAAATTAATTTGAATTTTGAATTTGAATCTTTAAAAGAGCACCCGTGCTTATAAAAAAAAAACGATTGATGTTAAGGCGCTCCCAGTCGACGATTGTTTTTGTTCGAAACGAAAAAATAAATACTTGTGAACAAGCCACATCTCCTATTTTATAATGTATAGTATATGTGAATAAAGATGTACCCATCTTTAATCACTTCGATAAATAATCCTACCGACCGCTGCAATGACGACAAACACACATCGGCGCGTGGTCCACCTTAGCTTTTTGAATAAATTAATGATATAATTATTTTACTTATCAAAAATCTATTCTAATAGAAATCTAGATCTACATATTACCTATCTTTAACAATAAATCACAAGTTGATTTTAATAGTAGGTATATAAAATATTTCGATCATAAATTCTAAAACGTATTATTTTGAAATAATATCTTTATCGTGAATAGTTTCTGCTATTATGTTTTCAGCATAATAGAAATCTAGGTAGGAACCTGAAGTAATATACTTATAAAAATAGGATATGTGGCTTGTTCAGAAGTATTTCTTTTTTCGTTTCGAAAAAGAGCAATCAGCGACTGGGAGCCCCTTAATTTGATTTCTTTTGATGTAGTTTTACACAACTTATTACAACCCTTGCCTTTGTATAAGCTTTGTGTAGCCAACGTCATGATATGAAACGAATAGTTCCATTACCTTCAAAAACACACTGTAGAATAATTAGTCTAATCTACATAAAGTTTCAGAGCATTTTGTACTTCGTAGGGACATTTGAGTGTGATGGTGAATAAGTAGTGTCGAGTTACAACATTTCAAAGCTATATACTTAGTGGAGCCTGCTGAGTTTGAATACATATACTTAGGTACATAGGTTGTAGTACTAATGGTTCTCGTAGTTTCTGTTACCTACTTGCTAACTAGCATTAAGTTCGCATACCTACATATTTTTTGTTTAATTATGCAATAAAGAATTTTCTATGTATTTTTTTATATTTGGCTGGGTACTTTGATAGACACAAATACGAGTATATTTGATGTTTTTTTTTATGATTATCACCGAATTTATTATGAACAAAAAGTCTTCTGGTCAGACGAACATTTGCCTTTTATAGCATTTGTGCTTGTAAAATAAAAAATGTAACAAATTATGTACAAATTATATTTATACAGATTATTTTATGCCTTTACGGTTAATCCGAATAATAATTAGAGTCGTTTATTTTGTCAACAGATTTTTCAGATGTTTCAATGCATGTAAAGTAAGAGCAAAAATAATAGGCCTCACAGCTCAGTTGTTGTTGAAGCGCTGTAGGTTCTAGGTTCAATTCTCACCATGGACATTTGTGCGATGAACATAGATATTTGTTTGGGTATTGTAATGTATTTACAATCTGGCTTCACATGGATGTATTAAAATAGAATGCAATTTTTGTGGAATATCCAATTTTATTTTATTAAAATATTAACTATGTTACTCGTAGATAAAGTTTTTATAGGTGAAGCATTTGATAGGTAAACGATTTTTTTTTAATTGGTTCTGTAGTTTTTTTGTTTATCAATTAAAAACATAAATACAAAAATACAATTTTTCTTTCTTATAATAAAGTGTAGATGTAGATTGATGTTGTTATACCAGTAGGTTTATACTAGTCCAGAGAAAGATGATAGCGACGATCATAGGCATACTGACTTAATATCTCTTCATCATTGGTGATTATTATAGCCAACACCAAACAGCTTAACGTTTCTCTAAAACAAACAGGATATTTAATTTACTGGTCCACAAGTTCTCGAAATCTGTTTGAGCTCAGATCATTTCACTAAAAGGTTCTGCTCGTGTGAATATCACTGTGATGCTAAATAAATAGTGTCGTATTTACAAAATGTAGCAACATTGTGGGGCCGCTGCGGTTTGCATCTCGTTGGCTCCCGTTTGGGATTGTACACGTGGAGAATGAAACACTTGGCTGGTTTTGTAGAACATATTTTTTATGGTTAACTGCATTTTTTGATTTGAACTTTCGCATACCGTATTGAAAGGAAAAAATAATCAGTTAGGTACCAAAGACTGTAAGCTCATCAGTTTTTTGCGTATTTTGTAATCAATTATTTTGAGGAGACTAAATTATTTTGAGGCATCAAGTCGCCTTTTTATATATAATTTTTAAGTGCAATTTGAATATTCATAAATAAATAATTAAAAATAGCATAATAGATAGAACACCAAACTAAGGTTTTTCGGGAACTGATTTGTGTAGTTTAAAATATATATAATAATATCGTTTATTTTTCGGAACAATGTATAAGGTACAAATTAATCGTAAGAACGATGATAACTACAATAGTTATTAAAACTGTGTCGCAGCTACCAACGCCCACCTCCTGGACAAGTGCAGTTTGTTCCTAACTGTATACAAAACATTTTAAAATAATAAAAAAAAATATATAATAAAAAGTAAATGTAAGTAAGTAAATGTTTCAAGCTCAGCGTATTGGTGTCACATTTTTAGGGTCCGTACCCAAAAGGTTAAAACGGGGGTCCTGTTTTAACCTTTTGGGTACGTATTACTAAGACTACGCTGTCCCTCTGTCTGTCTGTCTGTCCGTCTGTCTGCCACAGGGCTGTATCTCATGAACCGTGATAGCTAGACTGTTGAAATTTTTGCAGATGATGTATTTCTGTTTGTTATAACAACAAATACTAAAAACAGAATAAAATAAATATTTTAGTGGGGCTCCCATACAACAAACGTGTTATTTTTTATACATAATGGTACGGAACCCTTCGTTCGTGAGTCCGACGCGCGCTTGGCCGGTTTTTTTATTTAGTTTTTTTGTTCATTAATTATTCATAACAAACATTGTTCTAGTAAACGAATTGCAAAACAAGACGGGGAAAATATCTGTCTAGTGTATAATAATGTAGTGTAGTATATTGCAGTTTTGAAAATCGAATTCATAGCAGATAACGGTTTTGTTACCGCCACTGTACTTGGCCAAACGCAACCTAATTGATACATAGTAGCGGCGACCTTAGGCGCAAAATACACAGAAGCGATGAAAGATTCGGATACGGCACCGATGCGACTTAAATTACATATAAAAGGCAAAGATCTGCTTAAGATCGTTGTTATATAGGTTGATTGTATTCGTGTGTATTCGTACTCTATAACAAGCGATACGTGCTCTTCGCACGGCGGTCGGTCGCAACTGCAAGCGAGGTGGCGCGGATTCTCAAGTGATAAATCCGCGCCGCATCCTTTCTGTGTAATTTACGACGCATCTCTTTCATACATTTTGTACGAATAAAATTTGAAGCGACAACAAATCCGATCCACATCCGCATCGTATCCGAATCTTCATCGCTTCTGTGTATTTTAGTGGCTACGCCACTTCCGCGATAATGCTACGGGTTACGAAGTATACTCAATAATGCTACGCGGTTATACTGGGGCGAGTACGTATATTCTCATAGTGTAGAGTACTTTTATACCTGGTATTACTCGTAACATTGTGCGATGTCTGTGAAATAATAATTCTATGTTCTTTTATTTTACGCATACGATAATCATAATCAGTCTCTCTCAAATCAATATTTTTTTATGACTTTTTCATGTATAAACCTTTAATTTTTTTTAAAGATTTTAGATGAATCGCCGCTTTGCAGTATAAATTGTATATTAGCAGAGAAAAATAGTATTAGATATCAATAGTAAAAAAACCGGCCAAGTGCGTGTTGAACCACGCGCAATGTGGTATCGTAATTTACACAGCTAACGACGTTAAATAAGTAATTTTCAATGATATTTGTGCAACATTTCTAATATTACTTGATAATTGTACAATTTTTTTATTTTATAGGTTGGTCGACGATTACTCGTAAACTAGGACACTCGATTCTAACAAAAATAGACTTATATTTCACAAACGAATCCCTAAATCGAAAAGTTGCTTTCACAAACCCGTTATATTTATAAAAGACCTATCTAACGATACCTCACACCATGGGATACGCGAGAAAAAAAAAAATCCTCACTTTAGGTGTAGGGGGGAGGAACCCTAAAAAAAAAAGACGTGTGGCACTCGGAGACTGCCGCGGTAAAGCTATTGCATAACATTTTTTATCAACTTATGTATTTATAATTATTTATTTATTTATTTTATTTATCCTTTTTTCCTTTTTTTTTCTTTGATATTCAACTTTTTGAGCGTGGTGACCGATAAGAAAAGAAAAAGAAAAAAAAAAAAGTTTTTTTTTTTTTTTACATCCCTAAGGGGAAGAAGAAGAGGGGGATTAGGCATGCGCAGTAACGCCGATACAACCAATGCCACCTATTGGCGAGTTGCTAAACTAAAGAGACAAGCGTGATATTTCAAAAAGTCATTAAAAGTTCTGCTATTCATCGATAGATGTCAAAATCTTTAACCTACCTATTTACCTAACTACGTAGTTAGCATTCCACACGTAACAGGTTGCAAGCCCGTCGTCGCTTTCAAGAATACTAACAGGTTTCCTCACGATGTTTTCCTTCACCGTTATAAGCACGTGTAACGCGCATATACATTTTTCGAACAGAAATATCCATTGATGCACGGCCAGGATTCGATATTTACCTAACTACATGAATTCAATAATTCAATTTCAAACTTTTTAGTCGATCTTGTCTGTGAAGTACCACCTATTTACCGATAGTGGTAAAATAGCGCCACCTGCCAGCGGAATTGCGAACCTCTCAAACCCCGAGCTTTCGCATGAGACCGCGAAAAGCACCTATAATAACGTAGTATCATCAAATGAAACTAGATGGCGCTGGAATGCGAAAATCACTCTAGAGTCCGCGCCACCACTCAAGTCCGCTAGACGCGGCGTCGCAATCGCCTATTATAATGATGCCAGTAAGATAGCCATAATTTACCCCTTACACTAAAAGGGAGGGCGAACTAATGTTTACATTTTAAAACTATTTACTACTAGCAGTTCACTTCGACTTCGCACGGTTGTAATAATGAAGAATATAGGCAATTTTTTTATTTCTTTTGTTACATTATTGCTATTTTCGTGGGATCTCTATATTTTATTGTACTTACGATTATAATTTTATTTCTATTTCTGTAAGATTACATTCTAGGCTAGACAGACAGCGGAAGAGACTTTGTTTTATACTATGTAGTGATATTCGCTCCTAATGAAGCTTTTGATTATTTATCCGGTACAAACAAAAATATAAAACTAGAAATTTTACCTCTTTGTAATAGTAGTGTAGTTATGTAGGGAAACAATGAAATGAACCTAGTTTCACGATATAGGTAAATTTTATTAAATTATTTTTATACAATACATAATTATCGTCTTCATCATTTATTACTTGCATTCCAGACATATCGCTGTCACTTGTCTCTTGAAATTCACTGCCATGATCAGAATCAGTGTCGCTATCACTGGCTGTTGATATTAAGAATCTTTCTATTTCTTCATCTACCAGTCCATCATTTTTGAAATATTACAATTCTTTTTGAAGTGCTTGCTGCCACTCTTCCTTCTTTCGTAATTCGAGTTACCGTTTCCTCTGAAACACCTAAAATACAAAATAATTTAATTAGTGTTTTAATTTATAGTCATATTTTACCTATTGTTAGACAAAAACTTATACTCTGGTATCCCTAAAATTTACCTGTCATGGCAGCGACTCTTTTTTGTATATTATTTAAAGGGATCAAAACGTCTTTATTCCTCTGCTCCAACTCACAAAACTCTTTTACTATAAGAATCATTTCACGAGCTGCACTTTTCACCACTTTACGCGACAATTTCACGCAGATTTCAAGAAAATATTGGGAAAAACCATGGACGCTAATTTCATAGAGCACTCTGACATGAGATAAGATGGCGTTGCTGTCAAATTTAGTTTTGGTTTTCGTCGCAGGACATGAGTGGTGGCGAGGACTCTAAGCAGGCATGACATGAGTCATAGGGATGTAATATTGATTGAAAAAAATCTATTAATTAATAATCGATTTTTTGTCCCTACAAATAAATCGATTTTCCAAAAAATCGAATTATATGGTTCGGATCGCTTTCGGAGAGACGATCGATGGGTCGGTTCCCGTTTGTGAAGCGACTATTGGTCGGATCACGTTCGGAAAAACGATCAATGGTTCGGTTTGCGTTCGGAGACAAGACCGATGAGTCGGTTTCCGTTTGGGAGGCGACTATATGTAGGTTCACGTCCGGGAAAATGGCCAACGAACGATTCGGTTCGCGTTCGGAAAACTTAGTTTACAAAAATCGATTTATATGTGTAATTTACATAATCGATTTTTTAAAAATCGATTTTTTGAAATCCAAAAAGAGAAATCTCTAACACTCACACTCACGCATATTGCGTGAGTGTGAGTGTCTCGTAAATTTTCGTTACGAAATTTCTGGATTCGGTCTCCACGCTCAAGGCCCGCGATAGAAGCTATGCAATAGCTTAAAAAAATTTTCAAGATTTTATTCTACCACTTTCTTGATATTACTAATATGTATATCAAATGACAGCTTTCTAGCACTGATAGTATCTGAGCTAAGCTGCGGACAGACGGACGGACGGACGTGGCGAAACTATAAGGGTTTCTTGTAGTACTTATTTCTTTTCTCTAGTACTTGTTTCTTTTCTCGTATTGGTTGAAAATAAAACAAATGAATAATAATGGCATTGATAAAATCATAACTAAGGTAATTATGATTTTAGGTTTAAGTACTGAGAACAGAAGACTATTATAAAAGTGATGGAACAAAAAACTCAACTACACAAGTTCCAATAGCTGTTTTCCTTGCCGAATCAGTGCCAAATTCACCCCTATCAAATGTGATGGCTGCGCACCCCGTTATAATTTCGCAAGGGACTACTCCCCAGCCACCATTCTGTTGAACGTACGATCAAAGTAACTATTGTCTACTCTGTGGCACAGCCTCCGGCTACTTTCTGTCTTGGGATCTGTTTATTACCAGAAAAGGCCTTGTGCATATTCCCAAGCAGTAAACACAATTTAAAAAGTCAAATAGTACCTTTGTTTATTATGCGCAAAATGTTATCTCTACTCAATAAAATTCTATATGATACAAGCTGACCCGGCGAACTTCGTATCGCTTATGAATTAACAAATGTTGTCTTAAGTCCCCGTTCCCATTCTCATTCCCGTTATCGTTAAAAAGTATCATATGTCCGTTTCCTGGTTCTAAGCTTTCCCACCAATTTTCCGCCAAAACGGTTCAGCCGTTCTTGAGTTACACTATTGACGTGTAACTAACACGACTTTCTTTTATATATATAGATATTTTATAGGGAAAAAAAATAAAGGTTGCCCGAAAAATAGCCAAATTCCCTTTAAATTAGACTATTTTCTATTTGATTCGATTGCTATTTTCCATGGGATTATTGAAATTTGAACAAGAAATTCATTAGGTACTTTATCATCCTAAAAAATAGTGCAAAATAAAATTGTTCTGCTCTACAAATATTTGTTCCGGGTCTGAGTGCGAGTACCTGCCACGGTACTCGTAGTTTAAGATACTCACAACATAGGGAATCCTATTGTGAGGTTAGGACTATGTATGCAAATGTTTATTTAATTATAATTTGAGGTCAAATAAAGGTAGAAGGCAAATAAAACTATAGCAAATTCACTAGAAAGAAGAACAAATATGCCTACTGTATTTCCACTTTTACTGTGTATTTCTAGGGTGCAGTGAGGCCATTCTGCGTCTTGAGAGCTTTGTTTTACTAGAAGTCGTATCATGTTTGCTCTTAGGTTGCTATGTGGTAAGCCTGCGTCTGACTTGAGCTTTGTATTGTAATAAAATTATCTTTGGGCTACGTAATTTCTAAGAATACATTTGTTTTAAATACGCACAAGAACGTATTCTATGTTATTTTTTGAGGGGCGCTCGGCGATGTATTTTAATATTTTATTTTCATAATAATTCAGTACAGTTGTAATTGTGGCTGTAAGTAGCTTCAGTTATTTCAAGTTTCGTAAAAAAACACTGTTGAAAATGGTATTTGAATACCATCTCTCTAATTAGGATAAATAAGATTTCATACATGTGTTTTTAATAATATCTTACCAGTCATAAGTTTTTTAGTAATAGTAAATACGCAATTCTTTTTGAAAAATTTCTACTATTTTCTATGTTCTTTAAATTTACGTTATTTTATCAGCAATTTTAAATATAAATAATGTTAAGTTGAATTAAGTTAATAATTCAGAAAATGTTTTTATAAAATCGACGACAGAGTATACAAGCCAACAAGTAAAACCTTCAAAATTCAAAAGAAACATTTCACCGGGCCCTCTCGAACTACTAACAACCTTCCCTGGAACAAACGAGCCCGCCCATCGCAGTTTCCCCATATTCTATACCTTCACAAATTCAACATAAGTAGGTCACCTACCCTTTGTTCAGTCTTCGCGACCGCATGGATGATATCATAGTGCTGACTCACAAAAGATTCACTAGCATTACATCAAACTTGGGAACTTGTTTCAACGTCAAATATCTCAATGTATGTATACATCCCATTAGCATTGTAGATGTCAGATGTACCTTGACGGTAACGGTAACCATGCAAAGGGCCGGGTTTGCCTACTTTCTACTAAGAATGACGATACAGCTCAATTGGCAGAATAAGCTCTGCCTTCTGCGTTGTAGACAACTTACACCTACGTTTGTTAAAATTATGATGTAATACATTATAAACATGTGTGTACAATAATAAAATATATAAGTAACTAGCAGACCCGGCCACACGTTGCTGTGTCAACTGTTTGCAATAAAATAATATTGTGACTATAAATATAGATGTAAGCTATCCTATCTTTCAAGTTGGATCATTCTGGACACGGTGTGCAAAGTTTGATTAAAATCGGTTATGTAGTTTAGGAGTCCATTGCGGACAAACAGCGTGACGCGTAATTTACATATATTTAGATATATCTGGTTCTACTAAAATATAAAAGATTGTGAGAGATATTCTAGTTCTAGTTCAATCACTTCGGCGGCACACTAACGGCGAAAATTTAAATAATACTTTGAAGTTCATGATCTAAAATAGTGAGGCAAACTAAAAGAGGAAGCTAGTAAAAAATATCTTAGCACAACTTTTCAAAACACAAATTATCCACCGTCGAGCAATATCAATTCTATAATCATCACGTTAAAGTTTATTTTAGGCTGCAAGTCGATTTGAGTGTTACATACCGGCCCCGGTCTTTGTGACCGCAACGAAATTTACATTTATTTGTCGAGTTTTATGAAATAATGGGAGGGAAAAGAGAAGTTTAGTTGCCAACTAGCTTCATTGATGTGGTAATTGTTGGAATATTATATTCTAAATGGAATAAAAGAAAAAAACCTTGTTTTAACCGACTTCTAAAAAGCAGGAGGTTCTTGGTGGTTCTAGGAAATGTTCTTCCCCTTTAATGTTCACGACTGTTGACTTTGTTCACGTGAAGTTGTTCACAAACAGACATTACTGCGCCTCTTCAGGGGTTGAATTTCGCGAATTCTTTTCTTAGTGCACCCCTACACACCATAAGGAATATACCCTCCATATTTAAAATACGCGAAGCTTTGCGGAGCGGACCAATGACAGCGCTCAAAAATATTCGATTTTAAAAATGACGCGCGCTATGTTTGGTTTGCACAGCTTCATACAGCTCTGCATAGCTCTGCATAGGTGGAAACTGACCCTTAGGCTGTGCGTGGATAAATCAGTCAGTCAGTCAACAGTATCGCAAGAGATTTATATATTCGTACTTAGACCGGCTTGTACATCAATCGCTAAAAGTGTTCAGGGGCTAATGTTATTTAAATTTGACGTATTTGTATGACTTGACAAGTCCAAGGGAGATTATTGTGCAAGACGCCCTTAGATTATCTTTTTCTCATACACATGTGATAACATAGAAGAGAGCATTGTATCGAAGCTGGTCTAGAACTTGAAGTAAGGTAGTTTCGAGAGGCATTAGTTCGACACCAAGTTGGGGATGCCTTCAAACGTTTTGCTCCGCGGTTGAGTTATTCGAGAAGTTACCACCGAGTGTGATCATGCTGCATAATATACTAATATTCTACGCACAAAACCAAGTCGTTACTACATTCTCGTAAACTTTTTCACTGCTCATTTGATGCAGGAAATTACCAAGAAAGAACTATTAAAAGTAGAAAGAAAAAAGCAATCTATTGTATTCGTAATACATAAGTGATTTATTGGGTCGTGGTTGTTATTTGTATGACATTCCAAATGGCCACATATAAAAACAACGATTAAAAAACAGCTTTAGGTGCGTCGCCCACTGGTAAGTTGAGGCGAAGTCGCGGAGGCTTTCTCTTCTTTTTTTCTGTTGACTCCACAAGAAACAAAATAACAAAATGGTGGTGGAGTCACCGCCTCCAACTCGCCTGTGCTGCGACTTCGCACTGCCATTCATTCCATAGCCTCAATTAGTGCCTACCTACCTAAGTATAGTTTTTGCGCGGACGCACTCTACGTTGGTTGCTTATGAAACAGAGGGTCAGGTCTACTCGCGAACTAAAAACAAAATATCGTGACAATATTCGTTTCAAAATTACATCGTTTTGACTATAGTTTGAACTGATTTTTATGTAGGACTGATGATTGTCACAAGTAATTATGGTCATTCTATGCATCGTTCAATTCAAACTATAGTCAAAAGAAACGAAATAATTTTGAAATGATTAAGTAGGTACCTACCTATAGTCACGAAATTTCGTTTCTAGTTCCCGAGTAGATCCTAGTAGGTAGGTATAGGTATGTACCTATATAATTTTTTTGTGAAATATAAAAAAAAAAGATGGTAGGTGTAGATATTGCAGCATATAGCTGAGTGGTGACCAATTTTGTTGTCAATGTTGCCAATATGTCATTTTATGTTTAGTTTTAAAGAGATTATGCTGACACAAATAAAATTATAGAAAACGCGCCGCTTGTGCGCCCGTGGGCTAATGTGGGCTCATGTGCTCATGTGGGCGACCCGCCTAAGTCTAAATTAATATACAACTAAATATCTTTTTAGTACCTTTACAAGTAAGCTCAAATGACCATCAAATATGAAACATTACTGACATTAACTATCAAATCACACCCTTTAGCTTTACAACAGGAAACAATGCCATAACCGGAAATGTGAGACCATTAAATTAAAACACATACTCGTAAGTATGTCACCGTAGTGACAGTTTTTATGCTACTGCGCATATGCGCAGATAAGCTTTGTAAGAGAAAAATAGAAACAAAATATTTTTTCTTCAAACCATCTTGGAACTAAGACTAAAAAATAATTATATAAACAATAAAAAAAAATCTCCAAAATTGGATAACCAAGTAAAAAGATAACGCATACTTAACACAAAAAAGCAACTATAAAATTAATAGAAATACGCGTTAAATTGAGAACCTTCTTATTCTCTATTGTGTAGAGAATCGTCCCAAGTTGGTCCCATTAAGGGGCTGTATGTCGACGATTGCAAAATGATTTCTAAATGATTATTTCAAAATGATACGTTTTAGAATTTATGATCGAAATATTTTGATACCTACTATTAAGATCAACTTGTGATTTATTGTTAAAGATAGGTAATATGTAGATCTAGATTTCTATTAGAATAGGTTTTTGATAAGTAATTATACATAATTTATATCATTAATTTATTCGAAAAGCAAAGGCGAACAAAGAGAAAATGGTTACTGAGGGGTGGGTGAAGCTACCCCTATTACTTGCCTACGTAGGTACCAGCAACGTGATCTCATAAAAACTGTCGATAATATTTACGATACGCATACGCCATCTAGAGCTTGCCGTTGTTAACTGTCTTAGTCGTTTCTGCCGCGGTTTTAAAAACCGGCAGCGCCTTAAATTATATTCATATTTATATAAAGTTCCTTCATAAAACTTAAAAAACAAATATCGTCTCTTGACTTTTCATGAAACATTGTCGTCGGTTTTCTTTTAGTTTTTTAAACGTAATTATATCAAAGGTATAAGCTACTTAGCCTCAAGGTAGTAAGTCTATTATAGATTGTCGCAACAGATTTCGTGAGAAGTAACGATAAAAATCCGGGAAGCTTTATTGGTGGTATAATTATAATTTTAGCGGTCGTGTTAATTAATTATCTTAAGTTATTATTTCAATTAACTGAAATTGTTACCACAATTCACCACTGAAATGAGTCACTTGAAAATTAAGTCACGAAACATCATTGCATAATATTTTATTTTGAATTTTGGGTCCCAATTTTTTATAAAATGTTTTGGGACTACGGAAAGTATGGAATGCTAATTCATGCAAAATGGTATGCTGCGCCTCTGACTGGGTAGTCAGAGGCACGTGCAATTTTGCATCCTCTCAGATCATCGAAGATGTTTAAAGGACCCACCCCTAAAGGATCTGAGAGGATGTCTATTGTAGGAACTTAGAAATTTTTTCGTCATACTATTTTTATTTTGAATAAATTCTCTAGGGAAAAAAACTCCTTATCAAATCGCTTTTAACGTCTTGTTTGACGGTACTAATAATTACCTTATAAAAACTAGTAAAACTAAAATATTCCGAACAATCGAAAAGTCAAGGGATGTGTTAATGTGTATGAAGGAACTATTAGTCCTACGGTAATATAATTTAAATGGGACTAATTTGGGATTATTCTCTACCCAATTAAAACAAAATTATCGAAATCGGATCACAATGTAAAAATATATCAGCGGTCAAACAAAAAAAAGCGACAAAAAATATACTATACAATGTCGAATTGAGAACCTCTTATTTTGTCGGTTAAAAAGTATTCCGATGGCGTATCTGAGCGCTAATCCAGCTAAAGCCAGCTGCAACCAACCGGTCCAAGGCACGCGCATCTTGACGCGTGGACAAGTCCCGGTCGTTGAACCGTGGGGCGCAAACTTGGGGTGATCTCAAACCATGTGATCTGTCCTTTTTTCTCCCAATAAATCGCAATTAGGAACGGTTTTTGGTTACGTAACAGGTGTTAGTTTATTTGTTCATCGTGATTAAAGGAGATAATTTAAATACGTAGAGTACAGGGAAAAAGGGTCTTATTAACCTATAACTGTCAAATTCCTAAGAGTATCAAAATCAAAATACAATGACAGTTATCTATTACCAGTGGATTTACGAAATTCTCGTTTTTTTTTTCACAAATGTACATAATATAAAAATCTAGAATTAATATTCTACAAATCTAATCTATAGCATAATTAATAGTGATAAAATACTAAACATTAAACATGCAACCACTTTCGTACATAGATAGTATTTATTTGATAATATAATTTGTTTCAGTCATATTTATCGCCACGGTTACCACAAATGATTTGAAGTTAGTTCGCAAATTGGTTAGGAAATATTTAATTGTGATCCATATTATTACTTGTTCGCATAAAATTGTCATCATCGTTTTAACAAAACATTGATTTAGTTACATTTAAACTAAACTAGCTTCCGCCCGCGGTTAAAGATATACAGTCTGGTGACAGACAGACGGACAGATAGACCGACAGCGGAGACTTAGTAATAGGGTCCCATTTTTACCATTTGGGTACGAAATATAACAATAAAAAAATACGAATACCATGGAAGAACATATTTAACTAGATCATTTGTCATACCGCGAGAAGCAAACCTCTTGCGTCCGAACCGAGTACTTGCCCACAACGCCACATAAGTCGTCATGAAAGTAATTTTACTTGGTATAGATTGCCTTAGTTATATTATTTAATTACCACTTAAACTGAACTTTTATAGCTGTGTTGGTTAAGTGAGAGGTACTTCAGGTCACTTTCATTCCGCCGTGCATTTATGAGTTTTTTTATTCTAAAAATTTCATTACGCATTAACTACTCAAAAAAAAACATCAAGAGAATTCAAATCTTTATAATTATGTAATACCAGTTAGTAGGCGATTGGCTTACAACCTGTCACGTATGGAATGCTAGCTATTGCGAAATGTATTTATGTGCCAAATTTAATTTTAGATTTACTACTACTTAATTTTAGATATGCCTCTGATTACCCCCATAAGACATTATTAAGGATCTGTCAGAGATCATAGATGTCACTTGATGTCACGTGCTTAATGATAACAGTCGTAATGCCATTCCAGTTTTCATTAGTGCCTGGAGACCTAAGATGTCACCGTGTTTAGGGATTACAGTCGTGATCCGTGTCGTGATATAAAACTTTTTTATCTGCAGCACTGAATTGTGAGATTGTATGTAGCATGACCCTTATACATAGTCTGTTTAGGCAGCTCAATGTCACAAACACTCTATCTATACGAGTATGAATGTGTTATCGAATCTTCTCCCTTGTATTTAAAAGCGATGTGTGGAGACGGATGCGTATTGCGCGGTTAGGAAAGGCATAGAGATGAGTAGAAGCGACACGATGTGTGAAAAAAAACCGGCCAAGTGCGAGTCGAACTCGCGTGGAAAAGTGGGAATTTGTGGTTCAATCACGCCGTAACGTTTAAATTGATTTGCATAAAACTTTTAATTTGAGTGTTATGCGGACAAAGCCACAGGGAAACTTATTGCAATAAAATAACAAATAAATAATACCGTTGTGGTTGGAGATTTTTGAAAAAATCAAACTACAAAACTTAATTCTGTTTTGAAATATGTACGTTTACCGAATTTATAATCAGCAAGAACAAAGTAATGTATGTGTGTGTGTGTATGTTATCCCAGTAGACTTCAGTTTAATTCTATAGAAACTTTAGTTATTATCAAACAACTACGTTTGCCGAATTTCAAATCAGCAAGAACAAATTAATGTGTATGTGTGTGTATGTGTGTATGTCATCCCTCTACAGAGACTCCAGTTTAATTGTGTAGAGACTTTTAGTTATCTAAATATATTTAACACTTCCTTTACTGACTGACTGACTGATCTATCAACGCACAGCCTTAACCACTGGTCTTCCTTCTGTTATTTAGGGGTGCACTAAAACCAGAATCCCGATATTCAACCCCAAAAAGGGTGCAGCAGGATTTGTTTGAAAAAAAAAACATGTGAAGGAAGTCGCAGGGGTTTTTATTAGGCATTAAAAATCAAACTAACCGAGCACATCGAAGGTAAGTAAAAGCCTCACCATGGCACAATTTCAACAAAAAAAATTACTTGTACGTTTTCTCCACCCTTTTCACTTTCCATCCCCAAAACCGAGCGGGTAAGAGTAGGGCTTGGCCGGTGGGGAGCTTTATTGATTTCCATTATACCTACACAGGGATCTTAGATGTCGCACTACTATCACTGTCGTGACGTCACATTTGCTGAGAAAATTATTATTTTCGCAGAAAAAAGGTAAAAGGAAATGGAGACGCAAAAGCAAATTTCATCAACTGACACTTAGCATTATGTTGTCATTCACTCATCTATATTATTATAAAAATCATAAAAAAATGGAACAAGATCACGACTGTAATCTGAGAGAATGTATTGTCTACCATACTTGGGGTACACAATACATTCTCTCAGATTTCCAGGCGCCCAGATCCCTGAAGATGTCTAAAGGGGTTTGTCAGAGGCAACTCCAAGTACATTTGGCACAAGCCCACGTTTTACAGTAGTTAGCATTCCACACGTGAATGTTTGCAAGCCCATCGCTGCTTACAAGAATACTAACTGGTTTTCTCACGATGTTTTCCTTCACCGTTGTAAGCACGTGTAATGCTGGTCTGAACCCCCAAAAACTTGGTCGAGTTTTGCGTGGGTACTGAACGAGCTGGTTTTGTTTGTGTTACTAGTTTGTTTTAGTCAGTTACTAAACTCACCCGTTCTGACTTCTCAAGGATTTTTCCCCATATTCATAGTTGTAACCTCGAAATATTTCCACCTCGACTCGACCTGTGTTTGGTGTCGAAACTGTGTTTTGGTAGTATTTGATAAAATTATCTCAAGTTTACCTCTAGTCGTGGATTCCTTAGTCAACAGAACTGTCCACTCAAGGTACCTCGAGATGTACCTTGACATTTCTTGACAGCTTCTGAACGACGCATGCGTTTGACGGTTTGTTTTATGAAAATCTCCTCGGACTGATAACGTAATGACGTAATTGAGGAACATTCAAAATCTCTATTTAAGATACCAAACATGAGGTTCTTTTCGAGGGAAAGTTCGAGGGGCCTTGAAAGAGTTTCAGTCTTTGACGTTTAGTTTTTTAGAGGTAAAAGTAGAAACATAAAAAAACTGAAAATATTTTTCAGTTTGTATAAGAAGCTCTACGAAAAATAATTAAAATTCTCTTTTTAGAGTATGCCTCCTTTATTTCGATCGTATCGCTTCGCGGCGCGATACCTCACAATTCATATTCTATTCCACTCTGTCACCTTCGCAAATAGAGTTTACCAAATGAAGTGAATTTTAAATCTTTGTCTGGTGGTTGCATTCATTATAATGGTTTTTTGTTTGCTGCACTGTGTTTTGACCTAAATATATTTTAGCAATAGCCGTTTTATTACAATAGCTCGACTTTTATTTGAGAAGTTTATATGCGCATAGATAAGTGCTCAAAACGGTGAAGGAAAACAGCAAGAGGAAATGAATTAGTATTTTTATAGACGTTGGGCTTGAAAGCTATCATTCAAATTCAAATTCAAAGATCATTTATTTCAATAAAATCACAAGGATCACTTTGAAACGTCTTAGGAACTAACGCTACGCCGATTCCACCAACCAACAAACACTGTTTGGGGTCTACCTTTTTTATCAATGATCCTTTCTTTAATGCCATGTAGAGCTCACGTGTGGTGCAGATCGAACAAGGTGAAGGCTCAAACAAGAATAATAATTAAAAGTACTTCTCAAGTATGTACAACAATAAAAAATAACTAAAGAGCTTCAGCACCAATACAAATTTTTATTTTGAATGTGCTAAATGTATTGTTTGTAGGTGCCTCTCACTACCTCTCTTAGATATCTTAAAGCAACTGAACACTCTAAGATCCGGCGGAAATGATGTGGAGGAGATGAGAGGATGTCTATCGTAATTGTGATTACAGTTGTGAGCAATCGTGTGATCGTCAGCATAATAAAAATATGATTTACTAATTGAAAACCTCGCGACTTCGTTCAAGTAAAGTTATTTTTAAACAGACTTCGACCCCTGCTGCATTCCCTTAAGACGCTGCCAGTCGACGATTATTTTTGTTCGAAACGAAAAAAGAAATACTTGTGAACAAGCCACATCTCCTATTTTATAATGTATAGTATATGTGAATAAAGATGTACCCATCTTTAATCACTTCGATAAATAATCCTACCGACCGCTGCAATGACGACAAACACACGTCGGCGCGTGGTCCGCCTTAGCTTTTTGAATAAATTAATGATATAAATTATTTATAATTACTTATCAAAAATCTATTCTAATAGAAATCTAGATCTACATATTACCTATCTTTAACAATAAATCACAAGTTGATTTTAATAGTAGGTATATAAAATATTTCGATCATAAATTCTAAAACGTATCATTTTGAAATAATATCTTTATCGTGAAAAGTTTCTGCTATTATGTTTTCAGCTTAATAGAAATCTAGGTAGGAACCTGAAGTAATATACTTATAAAAAAAGGAGATGTGGCTTGTTCAGAAGTATTACTTTTTTCGTTCCGAAAAAGAGCAATCGTCGACTGGCAGCCTCTTAAGGGTTGAATTTTGGGAATTTGTTCATTAGTGCAACCCAACAGATCAAAATAAAAACATCCTCCAAATTTCAAGTTTCTATATAATTTAAAGCTTTAGCTTTTGCGTTGATCAGTCAACCAGTCTGCCAGTAACGCAAAAATTTAATCTAATATTTAGATAGGAAATAACAAGATTAGGTATAAATACAATTTTATTGTGCTTCTCCGCTGGCTGAAGAGCCGTCATATATTATCTTTATTATATACAAGCTGACCCCGCGAACTTCGTATCGCTTTAGAATTAACAAATGTTGTCTTAAGTTCCCTTCCCCGTTCCCGTTCCCGCCGTTCCCGTTCCCGTTCCCGTTCCCGTTCCCGTTCCCGTTCCCGTTCCCGTTCCCGTTCCCGTTCCCGTTCCCGTTCCCGTTCCCGTTCCCGTTCCCGTTCCCGTTCCCGTTCCCGTTCCCGTTCCCGTTCCCGTTCCCGTTCCCGTTCCCGTTCCCGTTCCCGTTCCCGTTCCCGTTCCCGTTCCCGTTCCCGTTCCCGTTCCCGTTCCCGTTCCCGTTCCCGTTCCCGTTCCCGTTCCCGTTCCCGTTCCCGTTCCCGTTCCCGTTCCCGTTCCCGTTCCCGTTCCCGTTCCCGTTCCCGTTCCCGTTCCCGTTCCCGTTCCCGTTCCCGTTCCCGTTCCCGTTCCCGTTCCCGTTCCCGTTCCCGTTCCCGTTCCCGTTCCCGTTCCCGTTCCCGTTCCCGTTCCCGTTCCCGTTCCCGTTCCCGTTCCCGTTCCCGTTCCCGTTCCCGTTCCCGTTCCCGTTCCCGTTCCCGTTACTGTATTATCAAACATAATTAAGATATCTATTGACTCCACTCAAATTGACTCTACGTTTTAGTTAGAAAACTTTTGTATGGGAAAATCAAAGGGCTGTTTTTAGGGTTTTCCCGGCAATTATTCGATTTTTTCTCACCTTTTAAACCTTCCCTAAACCTCCACAAACCTTTCAAGACCAAGATAAAATAAATCCGTTCAGCCGTTCTCGAGTTTTAGCGAGACTAACGAACAGCAATTGATTTTTATATATATAGATAAAATTCTCGTGTCACAGTGTTTGTAACCAATCCCCTCCAAAACGGCTTGAACATTTTTTTTGATTTTTTGTGTGTTTTTGGTAAGTGTGAGAATAGGTCGTTTGGTATTTTTTATACCACTAAGTGATAAGAAAAAAAGCACCATGGCTTGGTTCAAGAAAAACTGAAGTGCTTTTATTCTATTTCATTATTGAAATTTGACAGAACAAAATCTGTCAAAATCAAGCAAAATTGTTTTAACCTAACTTTTGCATAATAATATCAGTGTGAATTCAAGAGGTGTTGTTCGTATACAATAAATTTAATATTTAATAACAAACATATAATTCCACTTAAAAGTTAAAGCGCATCAAAAGCTAAAAGCAACTCAACACAAAATGAATTTTACAAAATGAGTCGATCATTCAAGACGATAATATCTTGGAGTAAATGGAATGAGTTTCAGTTGGGCCTTCGCTGTAAATAATTGATTTTAAAGCGCCGAGAATGAAGGTGGAATAAAAATATCCTGTCCGTAACCTACTCTGGTAAGTGGGTTAGGGTCACCTTGTCACATGTATTTGTTATAGAATCCTAATCCTACTAATATTGTAAATGCGAAAGTTTGTGAGTGTGTGTGTTTGTTACTCTTTCACGCAAAACTACTGAAAAATAAATGAAACTTTACATTAAATATAGCATATACATCAAAATTACACATATACTACTTTTTATCCAGGTACCACCCGCGCAAAGCCGGGACGAGCAGTTAGTAATATTATAAATGCGAAATTTAGTGAGTATATTTGTATGTTTGTGCCTCAATCAGGCCTAAACGACAAAACGGAATAAGATAAAATTTGCTATAGATGAAGATATAATGCCCGAATAAAACATAGACTACTTTAAAATTAGAAAAACATCCCCAAAATGATAAAAAAACGCAAAAGGGATGATTTCGATAGAGATGGCGCTAGTGTGCAAAAAATCTGACATCAGTCGTCATAGCAACGTGCGTTACTTTATGTAATTATTGGAATTTTGACAGGACAACGTCTGTCGCGAGTCTGCTAGTTTATAATAAATAATATAAACCAGATCATGACTGTAATCCCCAAGTACGGTAGACATCCATTCAAATGTCTAAAGGGAGTAGTCAGAGTCACGCCAGAAGATCTGAGAGGATTTATTACCATACCTGGGGAATACGATCGCGAGTCTATTTATTTATTTATATTAGGGTAACTATTTTGGTTACATTATATTTTTTTTCGTGTAGTATATTATATTATGCATATTCGGTCATATAATTTTATTATAAATATTATAAATTCGAAAGTTTGTGAGGATGTTTGTATGTTTGTGGGTCAATCACGCCCAATATAAAATATACCTTGAAATACACATAGCTTATGCCCTGGATTAGCATAAACGTTAATTTTTATCCAGTTACCATATGAAATAAACCGCAAGTGGAAGCTAGAATAATAAAAAAAAACCGGCCAAGTGCTAGTCGGATTCGCGCACGAAGTTTAAAATTATCTGTAAAAAACGGCAAAAAAAAACGCTTGTTGTATGGGATCCCCACTTAAATATTTATTTTATTATGTTCTTAGTATTTGTTGTTGTAGCGGAAACAGAAATACATCATTAATTTGTGAAAATTTCAACAATCTAGCTATCACGGTTCATGAGATACAGCGTTGTGACAGACAGACATACAGACAGACAGACAGACTAGGGTCCCGTTTTTACCCTTTGGGTACGGAACTCTAAAAAGCTAATTGCAGCGACTCCTAAAAATCACTACATAGTATAAAGCAAAGTCGCTTTCCGCTTCCCGCGTCTGTATGTCTGTATGTATGTTTGCTTATATCTTTAAAACTACACAACGGATTTTCATGCGGTTTTTTTTAATAGATAGATTGATTCAGGAGGAAGGTTTATATGTATAATAACATGCTACCCGTGCGAAGCCGGGGCGGGTCGCTAGTGTTACATAATTTGATTATTTTAGTGTGTTATTGATTCCCTGTGTTTGTAGCGTTTTAGCAATATAACCGCCATTTCTCATTCTCAAATACTGGTAGGTACACGTCAAAATAACAAGAAAAACAAAGTCCTTCCATACAGCGGGCAGTGGAACAATCTCCTATGAGGGCAATAATGCGATAGGAAGGGTCGTATTCGGTATCTTCAAAACAAACGCTGAATGTGAGAAAGCTGGGCGCTTTCACACAGAAGGAGTTAAAGTTACCAGGCTTCCGAAGTCAGCACGGCTTTGTTATATTTTATAATATGACAAAGAGGCCAACCGATTACAAACCTGACTGCTCTTTGAAAACATTAAAGCCAGCTGTGACAACTTTACTTGTAATTGTATTATAATATATTAGGTAATTTTATACGCTCTTTATATACTTTTTAAAAGGTTTAACATGTTGGATACATGATTGTAATATATTTATCACGCAAAGATTTATTTATCTCTGTGGGTATAAAACAGTTCAATATTTAAAAAAAATTGTCAATTGTCCATTACTAATAGAAACCTTTGCGACTTCGTTCACTTGAAGTTATTTTCAAACTTCAACCTCTGTTTTACCCCCTTAGAGGTTGAGTTATCGTAATCTATTTCTTAGCGCGCATCTACACACCATAAGGAATATAACCTCAAAATTTCAAGTTACTGAGACAAGGATCTTAGCGTGAAGACAGATCAATGTGACAGGTTCATATTTATTTACTTCAGTTTATTATATTACTAGCAGTCCGCCCCGGCGTCGCACGGGTGTTACACCTTGGGTTACATTATCGAAGTTTTCATACGGATCCTTAATAGTTAGACTTATGGTATTTTGGACTTTTATTAGTATTGATGATATCTATAAAACTGTAGAACATTACTTTGCTCTATTGTCAACCATTTCCGCAGCGTACGCGATATAAGGATTTTTTTTCACACCTTGGGTTACATTATCGATGTTTTCATACAGATCCCTAACGTTTTTGAAAATATTCTATAGCCTATGTTCATCAGGGATAATGTAGGATTCTAATGGTAAAAGAATTTTTCAAATCGGTCCAGTAGTTTCGGAGCCTATTCGATGCAAACAAACAAACAAACAATCAAATCTTTTCTCTTTATAATATTATTAGTATAGACAATAGATAGTTACTTGTTATAAACTTACTACTCAAGATTGTATTTTGAATTGAGATAGTTGTAGAAATTGTTTACAGCATCTGCAGGTATCCCTCCCATTCACTTATTAAATTACTGTTATAATTTTTCGCACTAGCTACTCGTTACCTATATTTATATGTAATACACAGTATAAACTGGGTACAATCTGTAGTATGTAGTACACATCACATTGTCTTATGAACGATTGGGCTTACAGTTCGGTGTGATTCTCCAACTATCCAGATGTAGGTGATATAGAGCATAGACTGCCTCGGGGCGGTATCGCGAATAACCAGGACTCCACCAAACTTAAGCAAAGTGCTTCGTGAAAGCACTTTTATAATGTAGAGATGATAATAGAGCATGGACGTCTAGAGATTTGATCGTAACCGTTTAAGATTGTGGGGTAATATAAAATGGTCTGGTTTTTATTTTGCTTTAGATATACAATGGCGACGTAGTAAATGCCTCAATGTCTGAGTATTAATTATTTATTTTTATAAAAGCGATATTGTTTTCGCTTTCAATAGTATCTCACTTTCTCTATCATTATATGAAAATGAAATCTCTAAGAGCTTTTATATACAGCTGTTAAGAAAAGTAAAGCAATACTTTACTAAGACATTTTTAATAATAATCCCAAAACAATAAAAAGGTCGCTTTCGAATTATAAGGTTGTATTGGTTAACGAAATATATTGATACAAATGTTCCAAACATACCGCGGTTTTCTACAGTTCAACGGCCAGGGGGGGTACCAGCAGAAATTTCCCTTTTTCCAATTTATAAAAGCCAACAGCGCGTATTTCTATTGAAGCACGCATCTTTACCCGTGAATTCCCACAAGTTATTGGCAACGTTTCACTAAACGGTCCGACGATCAAACGAGTTCATACACAGGTTAAATATAACAGCTAGTCTATTTTAACTAGATACCGGAAATGTATAACTAACAGAATAAAAAAAATAAAAGTACACATTTTTGACGAAGGATCGATGAGACAAACATGTTTGTGATTTCTCACGGATCGCCAGTGATTAACGGGTCTGTCACTCTATAGTGATCTGCATTTGATAAACTGTCTACAGTTTGATAGCTTTAGATAACTCAAGGTTCTTGTGTATTTTGTATTTATTATTTTTGTTTAAAATAATAAAAATAATCGTTTATTTTCGGACCAAGTTATAAGGTACAATATTTATAGAAAGAACAAAGATAACTGCAGTAGTTATTAAAACTGTGTCGCAGCTATCAACCTCCACCTCCTGGATAAGAGCAGTGTGTTCCTAGCTGAATATTTTTTTTTAACTATAAATACGGCTAATTACCTCGTTTTTTTTATTGCTGCTCATGCTGATCAACGGCAGATCGGTGAATACGTGGTAATTAGATGTATTTATAGTAAAAATATGTAACAACCACGATAGTTTTCATTGAATAAAAAATGTACTACAATAAAATAATTTTAAAGAATAAGGAATAGGGAATTATCTGAAAGTCAAAGTCAAAGTATATGTATTGCTTGATATACGAACCATTGTACTCTGTATATGTATATGTACTATGTACAACATGCTTAAGAAATTTAAGGCGCGACTCTTTTTTAATGTTTGTTAACTTGTTATTTTGCTAATATTAGCTAGAAATGCAGTTATTTATTACTAGAATAAAGCTTCAGGTAAGTTGTGTTGGAATGTGTTTTTAAGTGTGTGCAAGTTTGTATTTATTTCTTAATTATTTTTCTGTGTCCGCCTTTACTCTAATGATTGAGTTAGCTGTTTTTTGTAAGCTGTGTATCTCTACATTCCGCTGGGTCACTGCGGCTCACATAAACACTTTTGTGAGAACCATCGCCCGGTAATAAAGATAGATTAATGCCGTCCCTTTTTGAGTACCAGCCCTCAAATGACAGCGTCTTTGTCTCTGACGAAACTTCTCGATACGATTAGGTGCAATTAAAGAAATAATTGTTGAAAAAATAACTGCATTTCTAGCTAATATTAGCAAAATAACAAGTTAACAAATATTAAAAAAGAGTCGCGCCTTAAATTTCTTAAGCATGTTGTACATAGTACATATACATATACAGAGTACATTGGTTCGTATATCAAGCAATACATATACTTTGACTTTGACTTTGAGATAATTCATCTAAGAACTCTAGATATAGATCTAAGATAATAATGAAAGGCACGTTCATACTTTACCTTTTAGATTTGCCCACATTTTGCTGCACAAAAAGGACAAAAAAATCTTGTTCAGATGACACCCTTATATCTATTATGTTTGATTTGACAATCTCTAAATTTTATGAGTTTAAAAAGTTTTTTAAAAGTTGCGCGCGTAAATTCGTCGTTTTCAATATATGAGAGCAAATACTTATATCGCCAATACAAAAATGTATGTGCCGCGAATCGAATCTAAACCTAGACTTTTGCTCGAGTAGTCGCTAGACTAATCCGAAGACTAGCAACGAAGTAGTCTGAAAATTCTTTATGTAACAGCTTTGTTTAGATCCATTCCTTATCAGATCGCATTACTGGTTGATAAAGGGATTTAAAGCTTAATCCAGACCTCAACTAGTAAGGTAAATTTCATTTTCTTAAAATGCCTTCGATTCAGGTGGTAGCCAATCACTCGAAACAAAGATATAGAACTTTAACTTAAGCTTTTAGTTATTCTCTACCATTTTCCACCACCATAAATCCTCTCACTGAATTATTTATTCCGCAAAAGCTACCGTCCACTTTGGAATGCTCGCACGAGTCGCATTCACTACGAAACCAGGTTCTTTTTTGCTCATATCTGTCGCATTACTTGTAATTTCTTAGATATTGCAGTTTAAACCGACGAGCATGCATGAGGAATATAATGAGAGTGAATGAAGCTAAAGAAGTATGTCAGGATCGTAGCAAGTGGAAAGCCGTGATCTCTGCCATCCCTCTGGGAAACAGGCGTGATTTTATGTATGTATGTATGTATTGCAGTAAATCATTTTATCGTTGAGGTACGAGTACGTATTGCCCTGAATAGAATTGTATATACGCTCGTGATCGACTAAGCCAAGCAATCTAGATAGGTGACCGCTATTAGAAATAACAACCTGATTGCTTCTGTGTTTTTAAAAATATTTTAAGATCAGATTCTTTTTATGTTTGATGGTTTTTAAAATAATGCATTTTTATCACAATTTTCGTCTTATCCGAGCTTTACATACACAAGCGGTTTCATAAATAAATACAAACAACTGATTCCAACGTGAATTCAGCCATAAGCTTAGGAATCGCATAGGGAAGGCATCGTCCGTTAATCTATCTTTATTACTATCGTTTGATGCCAATGAATTCGCACAAAACAAGTGGCCTGAGAAAAATGAAATAAAAAAAGCCTATTCTTCGAAAGTGATGAACTCGTTGATGACTCCGCAGGAACTCGTAACTCGTATAAATTGTGTTATCTCACGAAGACGCTACCGAGCTACCGAGCTTGAACAAGCTGTGTTCAAGCTCGGTAGCGCTCAGTATCAGTCACGCACACAAAAGCCCGTGTCTATACATATCATATCTACAAGTACTGCTCACCCGCCTTCGTGAGATAGAACAATTATGCAGTAAAGTGGAATTACTACTAAATAAAGCTGTTAACTAAGCTAAATAACCAGCATGCATTTATTTGGTTAACAATACTACATAGTTACCATAACCATCGGTTTATATGCCTGCTAATCATTTTGCGAAATCCTTGTGCTCAGTTTCTTTGACAGCTGCCAATGTTTTTTTTAATCAAAACTATTTCCATTAATCATTTGATGTTTTGTATTTGCCCAAAAAGCTGTTTCGTGGAATGGTCAATTGAACAGTTGCTTGATTATGCGTTTTTTTCAAGTTGGACCCGAATTTAAGACCCTTTTTGATATAATGTTAAAATAAAACAATGTCAATGTAAATAAAATAAAGTAAATAAAGTGGGTAGCTGTAATACTGTTTATGCTAAATATTACTTGTAATAAAATTTATTAGTTGGAAGTTACAGACAAATATAAGAGTATATTTTTATTTATAGCCTTCTTCCCAATTCTGGGCAAGGATTCAATTCAATTCCTCATCACCTTGTACTTTTTTCAGTCCAGACGTAAAAATCATCTAGGTCATTTCACCAACGCTTTTAGGTTGTGCATCGGCGTCATTGAAATAAAAATTCATGTAAATTTCAAAAGATCCTTAAAAAACCTTCCAAACTCTACAGAATATAGCGTGCATATTTTTTTTCCGTAGGATAATTTCTTCTGTAACTTGCAAAGTTTTCCGAAGCGCTTTTCATATAACTTGATTTATTCCGTAACGGCTAAGCATACTACACTTGACAGCCTTAAGATTTATTGCCCTTATTTTTTCCTGTGCGAAAGGTAGTTTTGTTTATCTTGAAAGGTTATCTCAAATGGTGTAAATAACGCAAGTATGTTCAGATTAATATATGGCTCAATAAACATCTTGGAGTTAATGAAAAATAGTATTTTACTCGTAGATATTGCGTCTACGCTTAGTGCTGATATTTATTACTTCGTACGATTCATTTAAATGATAAAATATACCAAACAAAGAGTAAACATTTTTAAATAATTCATTTAAAATTGTGCAATTTAACTCCCCACTTGATTGATAGCTTTAGACAGGTTACTTATTAATATTATATACCAGCTTTTGCCCGCGGCTACGCTCACAAACAAACAAACACAAACTTTATTAGTTTAAAGTTTTATTAACATCGAAGCAACTGATCAGTTGCTTCGATGTTTGTTTGTGAGCGTAGCCGCGGGCAAAAGCTGGTATATAATATTAATAAGTAACCTGTCTAAAGCTATCAATCAAGTGGGGAGTTAAGTTAAACAATAGTTTTTGTAAATACATTCTTGAAAACTCGCTTACCGCGGGTTTACATGCAATAATTACTTTTTGAAACAAACTATATCTCTTTATGGTTTTTGATTATATCATAATATAAACGGAGTGTTTTATAATAATTATTAATCAATTTTTACAAAGTCTTGTCGTGACCTTTTCAAATTTCATATTGTAATATTCTCGTGTAGCCTTCTACCACTCGTATTACCTAACTAAACAAAAATTGACGCTTATTTGAACCCATATCATTATTCCACCTTTGTTTTTCATAATCAAAGGAAACCTTTGAAAGCACCTTCAAAATCCCGTTTTCTCGGCAACACGAAAATGCCCAAGGCGTTTTTGTGTCCATAATATCCAATGTCTTACCAAAGGAAATATGAGAGTAGGTAAATGCTGATGACTACATACGCGTGTTTGTTATAAAATTGTTGTTAGTATTTGTAAAAAAATATAATAAAATGGTGTAATTGCTTACTTTGTTGTTTCTTTATTGGTAACTAGCGACCCGCCCCGGCTTCGCACGGGTAGCATGTTATTATACATATAAACCTTCCTCCTGAATCACTCTATCTATTAAAAAAAACCGCATCAAAATCCGTTGTGTAGTTTTATTGATATAAGCAAACATACATACATACATACATACAGACGCGGGAAGCGGAAAGCGTCTTTGCTTTATACTATGTAGTGATTACTCGTAGCTAGCAACCGGGTGAAATGTAGTGACCCTTAAAATATTCAAAGATCTTTAAAAATAAACACACACATCGTCGCTTTAGATTCCAAGACATGGTATTTTCCTCATGCTGTTTTCTTTCACTGTTTGTTAACTACGGAATTATATTAGCATGTGCCTCTTACCAACCTTTAAGACATCTTCAAAGAGTTGAGTGCCAGCAGACTTGAGATGTCTACCGGATTACAGACATAATCCATTTTTTTAATTTATACGCAAACCAACAAATATGTTGTATATAAAAAGAAACATGGAGAAAGCCTGATTATGCGCAGTCGGCGTCTCGACAAAGCCATCTATTTACCAAAACAAATTGTTGCAGCATAACGCCGCGTGTGATACTGCACTCAATAGAGCAATGGGTGTGACCATTCCATTTCATTTCCTCTGTCACAGCTAAATAAACTTTATTAGCTAACACATTTTATTACTATTGATATAGTACAGTCAACATCAGAGGTTATGACCTTCAGGATTTCTGTCTATTTAAGTGTAATTATAGGTTTTCATCATTGCGTACATAAAAATATCTTTAGTAATTTGTATAAGTATATATTTATAATTTCGATGTCTTCTGTTATTGGAAAACATTTTTATTATTATTATATTTTTTATTTTTGTGTCTACTTGTATATTTTATGAGCTGCTACCAAAATGCCCCTTCTATGTGTCTGTTTAGTCCAGTCTAAAAGTTAACGTAGGCATTGACTTCTCTGTAATAGTTTAAATAATAAATATATATTATTGGTGGACATTTCACACAGCGCCATCTAGCCTCAAATTAAGCAAATATTGTTACTATGGGAACTAGATAAGTGATCGAATACTTACTTTTTTTTGTACATTGACAAAATTGTATTCATAAAACGTTTTTAATACTTTGATCATTTACTTTTGATGTTGAATGTACGAGTATGTGTCTCAAGCGCAGATACGAATAAATAGAACTCATCAGTGACGTAACTCGGCTAAGCCAAGTATATATTTATTAGTCAATCATGTTCTGATGAGGATTATACTGGTACATTAACTCGTGTATTTGCTGAACACTATCTTGGCTAAATCATTGTTGAGTACGTTCAATTTATCAGGAGAACAGCTTCAATAAATGATTTTATTGGTAGAGCGAGTGGTTCTCAGGGGTTTACCACTAAATCTAAGGTAACATGACCTAGAGTAAAATATGTGATTGAGCTCAGAAATAGAAACCAACTAACTAACCAAGGTAAGCTTTAAAAGTTTATCTGATTAAGTAAAAATTATACCTATATATTTTTCAGCAATTTTTAAATATTATTTTAAATTAATTTTAAAATAATAATTGCACATTCTTCTAACTCTTCATAGACATAATTTCAAGTACTTATATATGGTAACATAAGGTTTTTTATTTACTACTAGTTTAAATTTTTTTCTTTTCAAAAATATTTTAAATATAATATTATTACTAGTGACACAACCACAACGTATGTTTACTGTACCATAGTTCTGCGATTTCAGCCCTACACGAAAGGGGATGCTCCCAGATGTCGCTAGAACAAATTATTTACTACCCTCCTTTTGTAGAAGTTTTGCACTCCATATTTGTGAATGAGGTTGCCGTAATAAGGTGAATAAGGTACCAAATATTTGGCAAAAAGGCTAAGGCAGAAATGTGCGAGAAAGTTGAGCGACGAGCGAGTAAAAATCCAACAATATGAAAAAATATAATCACGACTGTAATCCCCAAGTAAGGTAGACATCCTCTCAGATCTCCAGGTGCTCAGATCCCTGAAGATGACTAAAAGGGGAAGCCAGAGGCACGTCCAAACATTGCATTTAGTAAATGCCCACATTTTGCAGTAGTTAGCATTCCATATGTAAACTCATAGAAGCTTGTATAACATACTAACTGGTTTCCTCACGGTTTACCAAACTGGCTTACTAATAGGTTTGCTTCATTTTGCGGGGCTAGGTAAATAAAGTAAATCTATTAGTGAAAATGCAGTTAGTGATAGGTGGATAGCTGGTTAAACCCGGCAATGACTAGAACCGAGTCTCGTCACATCTGTTGTAAAAAAAACCAGCCAAGTGCGAGTTTAATTCGCACACGAAGGGTTCCGTACCATTATCTACAAGAAACGCAAAAAAACACGTTTGTTTTGTGGGAGCCTCGCTTTAATATTTATTTTATTCTGTTTTTAGTATTTGTTGTTATAGCAGCAACAGAAATACATAATCTGTGAAAATTTCAACTTTCTAGCTATCACGGTTCATGAGATACAGCCCTGTGACAGACAGACGGACAGACGGACAGACAGACAGCAAAGTCTTAGTAATAGGGTCCCGTTTTTACCCTTTGGGTACGGAACCCTAAAAACTAGTTATATAGAGTCAACCGAACGCTGCAACATATATAATGGCCCATTCCCGGTGCGGTTTCCTTTCCATAGAAAATCAGCGTTGTATGGACAAATTGCGATAAGAGGTGGCGCTAGACAGAACCAACATCTAAATATAAAACTCTTGCGTTACTGACTGACTGATCTATCAATGCACAGCCTAAACTACTAGTCCTAGAAACTTGAAATTTAATGGGTCTATTTCTTTATTTTTTTCGTATTTCACTAAGAAAGGAATTCCCGAAATTAAATCCCTAAAAGATGCAGTGGGGATTGAAGTCTGTTTAAAAATTATGTAAACGAAGTGGCGAGGATTACCAGTACCAATATTTGGTACTTTTTGGGATTCCGTACCCAAAGGGTAAAAACGGGACCTTATTACTTTTTTCTTTCTTTCTTTCTTATTACTAAGACTTGCTGTCCGTCTGTCCGTCTGTCTCTCACAGGCTGTATCTCATGAACCGTAGCTAGACAGTTGAAAATTTCACAGATGATGTATTTCTGTTACTAAAAACAGAAAAAAATAAATATTTAAGCAGCGCTCCTATACAACAAACGTGTTTTTTTGCCGTTTTTTATATATAACGTTAGGGAACCCTTCATGCGCGGGTCCGACTTGCACGTGGCCGGTTTTTTATACAACATTTGGAATCACGACGTATTTAAAGATAAAAGGTATAAGGTATCCGATATTTGGACGGTGATTTTTCTTGGAATGGATAGGCCTAATGTGCTTTTTCGGGACTAGCTTGATGGATCCGGGTAAATGGGAAATCAATCTATCCCAGGGGAGATTTTGTCTTTCAGTTAAGATCAGTCTACTTTGTTATTAGGTGGATCTTGAAGCAAAAAATATAAGCAAAATTCTAAATAAAAGTAGCGTGAAAAGAGCTACGAGATAAACGAAATCCGTTTACCAGTGATTATTTCTCTAACTTTCGGGCAAAATTGTAATATTCAAAATTATAGACATACTCTCAGTAGTAAAACTTATGACAGTCTAAGAAAAAAACAATTAAAATAAACATTAAAATTTTCAAATACTTTGAAACTATCGCCATATGAAATTTCATTACAATCGGTCTAGGGGTTTGATAGTGATAACATCACAGAGAGACAGACAGAGTTACTTTCGCATTTATAATATTAGTATATGTAGATCAGTGATTCCCAAAGTGGTCCAGATGAACCCCTGGGGCCCACGGGAGACACGATAGATGGCTACGTTGGCGTGAAAAAAAAATGGGGGTTCACAAGTTGTAAATAATCTACGAAAATTTACCTGGTTTCGAAAGTAAAGAACTAAAATTTCGGCTTGGCTTTACCTATCAATGGTAGGCGCGTTGCATAAACGTTGTAAGTTGTGCCTGTACGCATTCGTTTTTGTGGTCACAATACACTCATAGCTAAACTAAATTCGAAGAACATGGCAAATGGTCTACGAGATAAAATAGGTTGGGAACCTCTGGTATAGATTATCAAACTCTTAACAACTCAAACAACTCTTAACAACTCTTAACAACATCAGACATTTTTACAAAAAATTGTATCACATTAAATTCAAGTATCGTTTGAGAGCCTAACATACATTCACATAAATATCAACATTTAAGCCGACACAACAAATTAAACAATAATGATTTAAAAATTCTACAACACATTTCAATTAAGAGCCATAACTCTCTTCGTGTAAAAATAAAAGTAACGACCACAGGGTGAAATAAAAACCCATGCAACAGAATAAGTAATAGCTACAGAGGGAACTTACTAGAACATACTTCACTGGAATCTGTGGCATGTGTAATTGTGTAAGTGACAATAATTAATATTGGTCTTTGTTGAAGAATTATTAAAAATAAATTACATAATGCTTAAATTATGTCGTGAAGAACTAGTCGACTTTGTCACTATAAAAAGTATGCAAATGTCACTAAACAACTTTAAAAAATAGTAGTTACCTGGTTTTTAGTAGCATTAATAAATAACATAAATTAAAAAGTATATATAAAAAAAAGGTACAGTATAATGCTATCACAGTACTTTTTTGGATGTTTAAAAACGTGCTTAAAACTTTCATCGTCAATTTTAAATTAATTGTCGGATAATAGTGACACAGGCCAATCCATGCAATGAAATTAAAAAGTCCTGGTGAATCTGACCAATAACAGCTCGGGGACCGCCGGTCGAAACGAACGGACATAATAAAAAACTCACATACATGTGTTGCAGGATTGAGTGCAATGACCAAAGCTGGAGTTCTTTTAATAAGAGTTTCATAATGGCTTGTATAGAAAATGGGAATATGGGGGTTTTGTAGAAGTTCTCTTCAATACAATTTTAAAACTTTTTGAAAAAGCATCCTAATGAAGGATTCAACTTCATTGATGGACTAAGGACGAGTAATAAATGTTTTTAATGAATGCGGAATCGTTTTTTCTCTTTTCCGCAAAACATACAATTTTGTTTTTTTTATTACATAGATTACCTAAGGATATCTAGATAAATTATAGACAGAAACACGATTGGAAAAACCTTTCTCAGTAGATTTGTTTACCAGTTGGCTCTTCAAAAATTCTAGTTTCGTTTTTAATCAAAACTATGAAAACTAAACAGTTCATTTTTATACAATTCGTAAGATAATCGTACTAGCTAAATGAATTATAGACAGTTTCTTTTTAAGTTTCATTTTTTTCAAGGTAATGCTGTTTTATCACTTTTTCCGTCTTATCCGGGTAGACTCAGCCCATAAAAAAAAACAAACATTTCACATATCACCAAACTTTATTTTTACATCGTAGCTATAGTTTATAAATATAACAAACTATTCGAACATCTGTCGTAGCAACTGCGTAGGCGATGACGTAGAATCTTCGTAGCGTTTCGTAGCAAACATAAAATTTGTCGTAGGACATCCACTGCTGAATATTTTCAAACAGATTCAACCCCCGCTGTACCCCCTTAGAGGTTGAAATTTGGGAATTTATTCCTTAGTGCACCTCTAAACACCAAAAGGAATACACCCTCCAAATTGCAAGTTACTAGAACCAGTGATTTAGGCTTTATTGATAGATCAGTCAGTCAGACGCGAGAGTTTTATATACTTAGATAAGATGCCAGATATGAGTGTGATAATGGATTTCACTTTTACAGATTGCCGTACTCGCTCATTCACTTTGCTCTCGATTTAAAAAGCATAAGCCCATTATCCACATGAACAGAGCGGAGGGATTTGTAAAATAAAATAATAAAAACCCTCGTAGATAACGTGATGCCATTTGATTCTTTCGGTTGATTTTCCAATTCTCCGCTTACATTTGGTAGATCATGGGCTTTGTACCATTATTTACATGAAACGCGTTTAAAACAACAATGGATGCATATATTAAACTCACATTGCGCAGAATAACGAATACATAACAGAGGTATATTTGTTTTTCATTAATCCAATAGTATAGTTGGCGCGTAAAGTAATCAGTACCTACTTTCTATTTTACTTTGATTGGCTTCTCGTTCTAGGAGCTGTTGCTTATTTAAGAGTGCAATTCGATTTTTTTTTGTATAAATTTAATAAGTGTCTACAACAATGAAAGAAAAAATCTTGAGGAAACCAGTTAGTAATAATAATGATAATTAACGTAGTTAACTAGAAAACTAACAGATTTCCTCACTATGTTTTCCTTCACCGTGCTAATGCGCATATTTATTTTTCAAACAAAAAAATCCATTGCTGCATGGCTGATATTCGACCCCATGACATTTGTGAAAGTCGAGGTATACTCAGCTAACACAGCTGTTATACTCTTTCTGTAAATAATTGTGTTTATTTGAGGACGTCTCATTAAATTGCTTTGACAGCCTAATAATGGCAAAGGGCATCAGTTACAAAAGTGAATCGCGTCGCGGTCGCCATTTCACGTAAATTGTCGCAACTGTTTGCGACCGAGTGCGTTTTAGTGCCGTGCGATTGTAAGGGCTGGTGCGTACTGGTAATGTCCGACAAACTTTCGAGTCAGCCATTTTCTCTTTTGTTAGCATCGACTAGAAAAAAAGTAATGGTTTAATCTTTTTTTAATATTCTGTTTTTTAGAATAAACCGTGAAAATATAAAAAAAAATTAGGTATACGACCGTAATCCCCAAGTACGGTAGACATTCTCTCAGATCTCCAGAGGCTTAAATTTTTTGAAGATGTCTAGTGGGGGTAGTCAGAGGCACGTCCAAACATTATATTTGGCACATGCCCACATTTTGCAGCGTTGAAAATACTCATTCGGAAGAAAATATATCGTAGATACAATATTAATATAATTTACATTGAAAAGCAAATTATCAAAATAGCGAGACTACTAAGGTGTCATAAAAGAGTTACAAATAACTGAAAAATATAAGCATGCGCCAAATTTGTTATCTATTCTATACATATAATAAAACTGTAGAAGAGTTCAATTCTGTACATTGAATAAAAACTAAAAAAAATACTCCTAGGGGTCTTCATACAAGTAACACAAACCAAAAAAAAATATTTGGAAATATTTGTCTGTCTGTCTGTCTGTCTGTTGTCTGGCTTTCACGCAAAAACTACTGGACGGATTTTGATGAAAATTCTTTTGTTTTATAGATTGGAATACCAGATGTGAAACTATCTATTGACCAGCGAAGCGGGCACGGGTCAGCTAGTGTTATAATATAAACTTAAAAAAAAATAAAAAATATATATTATCATTTGTCAATCAATGGTAGACATTTCTCACAGCGCCATCTAGCTTAATACTAAGCATAGCTGTACTATAGAGACTAGATAACTGATAAAATACTTTTTTTGTTATTTCATAGTTACTTAATAAAACATTTTACCATACTAAACACCGAACAAAATACGTTACAAATAAAATGTTAATCACACAAATTTCTTGGGTGGGGATCGAACCCACAACCTACAATGCAGAAGACAGAGCTACTGCCAACTGAGCTGAGGTGTGAATATAATTAATGACTACACAACATTGTATTAACTGACTGCTATTACATAAGCGCGGTAGTAAATTATTATTTTTACGGCCTACCTTATTAGCAGCAACTAAGTCAGAAGCTCATAAACAAAATCCATTAGTTCATTACGTCAACAAGATCAGTTTCCTTGTTAAGGGGCTCCCAGTCGACGATTGCTCTTTTTCGAAACGAAAAAAGAAATACTTCTGAACAAGCCACATCTCCTATTTTTATAAGTATATTACTTCAGGTTCCTACCTAGATTTCTATTAAGCTGAAACATAATAGTAGAAACTTTTCACGATAAAGATGTTATTTCAAAATGATACGTTTTAGAATTTAGGATCGAAATATTTTATATACCTACTATTAAAATCAACTTGTGATTCATTGTTAAAGATAGGTAATATGTAGATCTAGATTTCTATTAGAATAGATTTTTGATAAGTAATTATACATAATTTATATCATTAATTTATTCGAAAAGCTAAGGCGGACCACGCGCAGACGTGTGTTTGTCGTCATTGCAGCGGTCGGTAGGATTATTTATCGAAGTGATTAAAGATGGGTACATCTTTATTCACATATACTATACATTATAAAATAGGAGATGTGGCTTGTTCACAAGTATTTCTTTTTTCGTTTCGAACAAAAACAATCGTCGACTGGGTGCGCCTTAAAGAAGATTATAAGGTGATGCTTAAAATTTTTGTATTTTTTTTGTATGAACTGAGTCTATCCAGATAAGACGGAAAAAGTGATAAAACCACATTATCTTAAAAACCATCAAACTTAAAAATAAACTGTATATAATTAAGGTGGTGGTGGTAGTATGATTATCTAACGGATGAATCGAATATGATTTTTTCTGTTTGAAATATTTGTATGCGCACAAAACCGCGAATGAAAACATCGTATTCTTATAAACGGCGTTGGGCTTGCAGCCTGTCACGTAAGGAATGCAAACTTCTGCATGTGGAAATGGGCCAAATGTATGGTTTGGACGTGCCTCCGACTAACCTTAAGATATCTTCAAGGATCTAAGCGCTTTGAGATCTGAGAGTATGTATGTGATCCTATTTAATTTCATTATAAAGGCGCCCCTACCTCGTTTTACTGTTTGTTACTTTATACGGAGTAAAAAAAAGTAATTTAGCTATGATGCCTTTATTACGGTCCCTTCAGACGTATAGAGTTATGACCCTTCTCATTCCCTTAGATAGCCCTTTGTTTAAAGGCATATACTTTTATGTAGGCCTTTCTTTTTTACGCGTAAACTTTCTCTATGTGTCGTAACTTGAACATGTTGTAAGGAGGCTGTTGAGCCTTTATTTTGTGGAAATTTTAAGGTCAGCGGTCGTAAAACGTAAAAGAAACAGGAAGGATATAAGACAAAACTTCCTGGGTTGAAAAATATTTGCAATTTTTTATTATATTTAAACAAAATTATTTTTCTTATAACTAAATACGTTAGAATGTCTTAATTTGGAATACACACTTAACTATTTGTAACCATTTATATTTTCTAGTGCAAAATGGGATCATTTCGTACGTGATAGGCTGCAAGCCCATTACCGCTTCTAAAACAATATGGGCATATGTCAAATGCTTCAGAACGCCTGGATATCTAAAAGGATGTTTACTTATTTACGCACTTGGTGACAGCAGTCATAATTCTATGTCTATTTTTTTTTATGGGATACCAAACATTTTTACAAGTTGTTTCATTCGCCATCTCGATAAATACCAATATTCGCAAAGTTCCCGCCTCGTTCTCAATTGGTAATTCATAACAAACCCAACTTCCTGTTTTCAAAACAGACTCCAGTATTGAAAAGCGTAACACGCAAACAACAAAATCGAATATTTCTACTACCTATACCTGTATTCGAAAATTTCCAATACGTATTAGGCCTGTATTGGCAGTACAATAAGGTTGAAGTTAGCATGTTGAAGTGTCGGGATTGGGAAGTTTAGTAACATTGACAATGGGGGCCCGCGTACCGCCAAAATGTTTTGAACAAATATTCATTGGATGCAAATCCACCCGGCCAGTTGGGATTAGAAAATTGTGCGCAGTATCTACTGTACGTGTGTGCAGTTCGTTTTGCAAACGTTCGCCGTGTTTTTGTGAAAAATACAATCCGGTACGTAGATTACGCGGAAATTGGTTCGTTGCTCACCTGCCATTACCAGCTTTAAATAAATAAAGAGAAATGTAAATTTTTGTTCTATCTTTCGATGAGATCACTTATATTCTCTCAATTATGATATTATTAGCTTCCGCGAGCGGGTTCCTTAGTTTTTTCAATAGTTGGTTCTTTTTTCAGTCCTTACTACGTGATTGAGTATAAACAAGAATAAAACTACACAACGGATTTTGATGCGGTTTTTTTAATAGATTGAGTGATTCAGGAGGAAGGTTTATATGTATTAAACCCGTGCAAAGCCGGGGCGGGTCGCTAGTATAAGATATACAGAAGCAACACCAAGGGGGTCAATGTCAAAATGGTTTTACTCTCCCAAAATATTTTGATAGCATAAATCATACACCTTAATATAGAGAGTCGGTTGGAATTCACACCCGCACCCCCTTAATGGGGGTAAAGGCTTAAGGGTTGTTGTAATTAACATTTTTATACGGCCGATTTGCATATTGCCGTGATAACTTTATGAATTTAAATTTATTAAAGGTTGCGTCGTGTTGCCCTTACGTGGAGGAGGTAAAAGGGTTGATTTTAATAATGAATTAATGTACTTCTTTGCTACAAATTATAACATAAGCTAGTAGGTAGGTATGACCTTTTTTGGGGTTAGAAACCAAAGTACCTATTAATTTTATCAAGACGCTGCAGTGTTATTTATATGTAAGTTAAATAAATAGGTTTGAAGTTGTGAAGGGGTCAAAAATAACTTGAAATGGTTCGTGTAATCATTCAGCGCTGCGTCGCCAGTACTTTTTTTTTTAACTTGGCTGGACACGCTGCCGCTTGATTGTGCTTCCATAAGTCATAATATTTACCTGGTTTAGAAACCCACAGCTCATATAACAAACCCTTGTTATTCCCAAAACCATATGTGGAAAGTAGTTCCTATAAAAATATGCGAAAGACGTTGCACTAAAGTTTCAATCGAGTTTCAAGCGACAAGTAGAAAGTTAGGTCTCCAAAGGTGCGCGGACCAAGTTTTATTGTGCGGCACATACTGAGTTCATACATACTGACTTTTGGCAGCGGTTTGCCTGATATATTTTTATTTTTATAAGCGTTGAAAGCAAGCAGTTTACAATATTATACTGGTTATGATTTGTATGTCTCGTTTTTCGTGTAGATAGTATTCATTATCAGGGAAAAAAAATAAGATCACGACTGTAATCCCCAAGTACGGTAGACATCCTCAAAGATCTCCATGCGCTTAGATTCTTTGAATATGTGGGTATATACATTATATTTGGCACATGCCCACATTGTTAGTATTCCATACGTGACAGGTTGCAAGCCCATCGCCCCGCTTACAAGAATACTAACTGGTTTCCTCTCGATGTTTTCCTTCACCGTTTTAAGCACGTGTTTTGATGCGCATATAAATTTTCGAACAGAAAAATCCATTGATGCACGCTGCGATTCGAACCCACGACCTTCAGATTGAAAGTCGAGGTACCTCCCACTACGCGGCTAATAATATCAGTGAATTTATACAATAAGGCTGCAGGTCTGCTTCGTCCATGGTCTTTCTAAATACAAGTACAAAAAATTCTTGCGTTAATCACTGACTGACTGACTGATCTATCAACGCACTGTTGAATTTTGGAAGGATGTATTCCTTTTCGGTTTTTAGGGGTGCTTTTAGAAAGGAATTTCCGAAATTCAACCCCTAAAAGGATGCAGCGGGGGTTGAAGTATGTTAGAGTATAACTTCACGTGAACGAAGATGTGAGTGTTTCCAGTAGTCATTCATAGTACGAATATTTTCTTCACAAAATGCTCTTATTTCTATTTGATTTAAATATATTCACGGACATCTTGCTATCTCTTCATTCTGTGGATAAATCAACATGAAAATTAATTAATTTCCTTTGAACCATCTAGAAGCCGTAAACTCAAAGTGTTTTTGTTTATTTTGTGTTCATTTATAAATTTGAATGCAACGTTATATAAATTCATTAAAATCACAAGACAACCATTAAAGTTAGTTAGCCCATCCACACTCAAGACGAGAACCTCCGAGAAAACACGAGAAGCGCGAGTGTGGCTCGTCTTCTCGTTCTCATTCATTTTGTGTTCTCGCGAGAAAGCTCGCCGAGACTTCTCGCTGAAGTGTGAATGGACTAACAAACTGGCATCTGACAAAACCAAATAAAGAATATTTTCTTCTTATATATAAAAATGAATCCCAATTTATCTTGCTGGACCAATTTTACTATTTTTAATATGAAAAAAAAAATAATTTGACAGGACAACGTCTGTCGGGACAGCTATTAACTTATAAAGAAACAATGTCATGTTGACGACGACAAGGTGATATTAAAGTTTTTGTCTAAGGAATAAAAACATTAATACAGAAAAAATGTTCATTTTGCATTGTAAAATATATTTTAAAGCATAGTTTCTTTATCAACAAACTAGAGCACTCAGAATGTAGTCTCGCAAACAAAAAGTAAAAGTTGCTTATGAAAGTTACGAAAGTTCCGCTCATTTACATTTTTCTCCGGCTTCATCTTAAAACCCGCAATGCAGGTGGAGTAACTCTATCAGAGGCGCTGTAACTACAATTAACATGCTAATAAACCGTGGGAAGGCTCTACCGTAAAACGAAATCATGCCGCCTTATGAAAAATTCTAGAAAATATCTTAATTATTTTTCAAACTATCGTGGTTGTACACATAACTATTGTTTACTAGCCGAACCGTGACAGACTTTGTCCTGCCCAAATTTCAGTAATCGCATTGAAAGAAACACTTTGAGAAACTTCCAATTGTTTCCTTGTCCTGATAAAATAAATTATGAATTTTGGTAGAATGCGCATCATTCAGTAGTCAAAACTAATGTCAGTTTTTTTTTACAAAATAAATTTTATTACTAATTTTGGTAGAATGTAGGAATTCGGAAGTCAAATTGTCAGATATGAGAAAAAAAAATCCACACCTTAGTGGGATTCAACCTTTTTGGTAGAATGCGTTGCTATGACAACTCAATGTTTTCGAATTATAAGTTCCCCTTTATTTATTCTTATTTTTTATCTACTTACTACAGCAAAATTCATCTTAATCCGTTTTGTCGTTTATTTTTGATTAGGGAACAAACATAGCAGCCTTATCACAAACTTTCACATTTATAATATTATTAGGATTAGGATTAAGTCTTTATAACCTTTAAATTATTTTGCCAACGTTTTAACTAAGTTATAATAGCTATTATCGCGGGCGGACTAATAGATAAAGACCCGTGTAACATCACAAGGTAGTTAATTATGTCCTGAAATCGTTTCATAAGATAGAACAGATTGAATGAGTATTATATATATAAGATAGCAATTGAGTCTGTCAGCATAGTATTTAAAATATAATAATTCAACACCTAACTAAAGTGTAATTATGAAGTTAGATTGTGAAAAAATAATTTGTTTCATTCTTATCGCAGATTTATATATGATAGTCAAGACAAGACTTAGTAAAATATTAATTTAATGTAATGTAAGTAAGTGAGTACTCTGACTAAGTACTCCCTTAAAATATCATAAAGGATCTGAGTGTCTGGAGATCTGAGACGATGTCTGACGTATTTAGGGATTACAGTCGTGATCCGTTTTCTTTTGTTTTTTTTTGTAATATCTCAACATTTAGGGGCTATTCATATATCAAAATATACAAGTACATAATACTAACATGGTTTATTTCTAGCATAGGCAAAGTTTCTTCAAGTTACAAGGCTTCTACCCCTTATTGTTGTACGATAGAAACGTTACTTCCTCCGGGGCACGCTATAGGAGGCTAGCTAGATTTATGAACGGCAATAAAATTTAATTATTGAAGATCGCGATGATAAGTGCTAGAGTGCCGTGCGTGTATAAGTTTCCTATACGATTTGTTAAAGCTGAGGGTTTAATATAATGGTGCGTGAGACCGGATCGGAAGATAAGGTATGGTTCATGATAGGTAAATTACTTATCAGACACATATAAGGAAGACAGACAAATTATGCATCGGGGAAATGATTCGTTTTAAGCACTCCACGGGTTCGGTTATTTAGCTCTCTTCGGAGTCACCATCCCTTAGCTAGCTAGCTACTCTTAGCAATCTAACCCAGCTTTAGCTATTGTTTGGTTCATACCCAAACAAGCCATGTTGGCTGAGTGGGAGGTACCTAGACTTTCAATCTGAAGATCGTGTGTTCGATTCCCGGCGTGCATCGATGGATTTTTCTGTTCGAAAAATTTATATGCGCATCAAAAATACGTGCTCAAAACGATGAAAGAAACATCGTGAGGAATCTAGTTAGTATTAGTATAAGCGGCGTTGGGCTTGCAACCTGTCACGTATGGAATGCTAACTACTGAAAAATGTGGACATGTGAAAATATAATGTTTGGACGTGCCTCTGACTACACCCACAAGACGTTTTTAATGGATCTAAGCGCCTGGAGATCTGAGAGTATGTCTACCGTAATTTTTTTTTTTTTTTTTTTTTCATTAAATATGCAAATTGTACAATATAAATATAGTACATTTATTGGTTACAAATATAAAACATTTAAAAGTGTTTTTTTATTTATTACTAGCTGCTCACCCCGGATTCACACCGGTGTAGGGAAATAAAAGGCAATGAAGATTATAAGCAATTTTTTTATAGGTAGGTTACATTATTGCAACTCTAGTGGGATTTCTATTTTTTAAATCAAATATAGCCTGTGCTGCTAATATAGCTTTTGATTATAGGTGAATTTTTATATTAAATAGGTTTAATAGGTTTTTTTAAATAGGTTAAAAATAGGTCCAAAACATAATATTCGTGTAGAAAAAAAATATTTTGTATTCACTCATTAAAGTTACAACTGCAAATCAATTAAAATAAACTCCGATATTTTATAAACAAAACAGCGCTTTTTTCATGCTTTAAAATAAATGTTTTCACAGCAAACATCAGCAACAAAACAAATAAACTGCATCAATTACGGCGCCGCAATTACTTACACTTCACATAAAAAACCGTAATTGAATGCGTGAGGTTTACGAGACATTCGTTTCAGTCATTTATCTGTCCGGTCATTCGACCGTTCCGGACGCCCGGCCGAAATCCGTTCCGGCCTGACATGACTGTCAAAGCTGAACACAACGCATATTGCAGTTAGATAGCTTCCTGCCTTATCCTACGAATACGATCCTGTTCACTATTCTACGAATACATAGCTACATCTACACTATATTACAAAGAGAAAAGTAAATGGAGTTATTGTTTTTTTTGTGTTTGTTTGTAATGGATAAAATAATAAAAATACATAATCAATTTTAAATAATATTTTATCTAACAAAAGCTATATTATAAGCGAGTAGCGGCTTTATTTTACTCTTGAAATTAACGATCCTTACGAATATTGTATCCTCATCATTTTCTTCTTCTTTTCCCATTTTAATGTATCCTGAGGTTCCAAAATCGGCTTATAATCTTCATTGGTATACCCGTGCAAAGCCGGGTCGAGCAGCTAGCTACAAATATGATCGATTTTAGCGGCTGAATTGATGTGATATAAAATATTTAAATTTGTTTACTGGTGTAACTTAAACGTTATATAAGTTTGTGGATTAGTCACCGAGCCTGTGTTTATTTTAAATGGTCACTACAAGTATGTTCTGACTACCTTGGTCAATGTTAATTTATCTTTAAGTGTCCATAATGGGATACAATTGGATGAAGAAATAGATACAATTTTAATTATCAAGATGGTGCATTTAAAGTATATCAATCCCGACTCATATTTTCTTGAAAGTTAGCTCAAAGGGATGTAATAACACAATAGAAGAAATGTTTTACACACAATACCATTCACCCAATTCGATAGTTGTAATAGTCTCGAACGCGCAAACGACGTCGCGAGCGGAACAACTACACTCTATACCTATAACAAGAAATCATTGCATTTGCCTTACTGTACATCTAGTTTGCCAATACTGTGCCTACACCGCCTGCCCCCAGAGACGACACGTGCGAATGGACAGCGATTTTGGCAACACGGTGCGTTGTTAGCTTTGATTGTGCCTCACATTGATTTTTGCATTTTTTTTTCTTGATGAATTGGGTCGTGGCTTTGGCAGTAGCTAAGCGTTTTGGCAAACGGTGACGCAGCGGACTGTGCCAAAAATTAGATTTGATTTTACCTGGGACAAGGGAGGAGTTTGTGCGGTAAAAAACTAGACTTATGACTATTCAGCCAAAATAGAAAATCTTTTGGGTGTCTTTACAAAACAATAGGTAAAACTTAAAACATTCGTATTTTCTACTTTAATAAAGTAAGATTTGTATTTTTGTGTGTACCGGATAAAGCATATAACTAATAAAGCAATTTAGAAAAATCTTTCTTCAATCAAAAGCTACACATTGTAGCATAAGTCATACTTTATTATATCTTACATCTACAGCAAATTTCATATTTATTCGTTTTATCGTTTAGGCCTAATTGAGGCACAATATATATACAAACTTACAAACTTACGCATTTATAATATTATTAGGATATCAAAGTTACAATAATCTTAAGGCACCAAAAATTTGTCTAAAATCTTCATTAGTATCCACACGCGTGAAGCCAGAGCGAAGAGCTAGTATGAATTAAAATGGTGCCTATGAATTAGTTATAGCCTCATCTGGCCAGGCTGACACATCCTTAACTACGCTGAGTCGCTTTACAAAAGCATTTATCACAATTCTGAATCTAATCCAATCACGCACAAACAACTGCCCCATAATTCAAAAACACACTCCGTCAGTGTCATCAAACTAGCCGAACTGCAAAGTGGAGACATTTCATCTAATTCACAGTGCACAGACTAACGAAGAAATATTTCTCGCTTAAAAGATCTATAGAAACCTCCAAATTAAATATACCAATTAAAAAAAAAACACGAGAATCTTTTAATTGTAGAATTGTCATAAAATATAGTCTGTTTTTATCAACAATTTTAAAGTATTTACCTACGATTTATAAATGTTTATCAAAAGATGATCATATCTCCCTGAAAAGAACTATAGAAACCGCTAAACTCAATATTCCAATTTATAAAATTTATTTATAAATTAAAATCACAAGAATCTTTTAAATAATGAATCGTCATAAAATGTAGTCTGTTTTTATCAACAATTTAGAAGTATTTACCTACGATTTATAAATGTTTATCAAAAGATGATCATACTGACTCCCAAGAAAAATGTATGAATTGCAATAGTTTTCTCTTTTAACTGATGAAGTATTCATAATAATTGGCGATCAGAGCCCGATTGCATAATATCTCATACAAATCATTAGGTATGATTCTGATGAAAAAGTAAAGTAAGTTTCGATTCAGAAATTTCATTGAAACAAGTTCAGCCGTTGTTACATGATTGAACAACAAACAAACATTCTAAGTTTTGCATTTATAATATGTATCTTTATGTGTGATGTATGTATCTTGGTTGCTACTTTTATATTTTTCTTGAGATCTTTCAAAGTAGGTTGACATCAGGCAGGTGGCCGGTTGTACAAACTTTAAGCCAAATCCTTTTGCAACATGTTTTTCCGTTGTGCCGACCCCACGTGAAATGGTATAAGGGCAAGGAGATGATGATAATCTTGCAACGATTGTTGCACTATTATCAAGTTTCATTGTCTCCTTATATTAAGATAGATAGAGGTGAATTTGTCTTCCAGCTTAAGAGCTGGTAGACAAAATTCACCTCTATCTCAGCATAATTAGAGTTTCCTTACCCCATCCAGCCATCCATCATGTGACAGCGGCCGAAGTAATTCAGTAGCCGCTATAAATCTCGGGAATAACCCAACATGGCGGAATTAACCACGTTGATCATTGGTTTATTGTTAATTATTGATATGAAAATGATTTGTGGATGTAATTTGATGATAGAATGATAAATCAAGACCATCATTTTAGTATGTTGCGTCTTATGCCTATAAAATAACCAAAAGTCATTACAAAAACGTATTATTTAGGCCGCTTTACAGAAAAATAATGCCAAAAAAACAATAATACCTACTGGCCTACTTTAATTTACGAAAAACCCGATTGAAACTGAAATAATAATAATACTCGTATATTAACAAATCGTTATTTTTACAAGCTTTTATTTAACGTGCCTTATTAGTTAGTAGTATTAGTAGATATGCGAAGCAAATCTGTGTAACTTTGGTGCAAATACAAATAAATGAAGACAGCGAACTGATCTGATGATGGAGTCATGAGCTGTTCAACGGAACTTCTTAGTAAATATTTCGATTGAGTTAAAGCTTTGCATACCTGCCAAGTTCCAATAACAATGTTATATTATGTGACAACTGATAGCTCGCTGGTCTGATTTCTAGCGCGATGGAGGATTTTACAAAAGCTTTAAAAAGCCAGCCAAAGTGAGGTAAGGAGTTACCTCGACTTTCAATCTGAAGGTTGTGGGTTCGAAACCCGGCGTGCATCAATGGATTTTTCTGTTCGAAAAATATATATGCGCATCAAAAACACGTGCTCAAAACGGTGAAGGAAAACATCGTGAGGAAACCAGTTAGTATTCTTATAAGCGGCGATGGGCTTGCAACCTGTCACGTATGGAATGCTAACTACTACAAAATGTGGGCATGTGTCAAATATAATGTTTGGACGTGCCTCTGACTACCCCCACTAGACATCTTCGAAGGATCTAAGCATCTGGAGATCTGAGGGGATGTCTACCGTACTTGGGCATTACAGTCGTGACCCTATTTTTTTTGGAACGAAGTTCCTTATCGCGCGTTGTGAAAGGGGGGCTAGACGGAAAAAATTCTTACGAAAAGTTGTCACGAAAAGTTGTCACGACACTTTTTTGCTATAGTATATCCATTAATATATATATCTATTAATTGTGTCGAGGTCGAGGTCGAGGTGGAAGTGGAGGTCGAGATGGAGGTGGAGGTCGAGGTCGAGGTCGAGGTCGAGGTCGAGGTCGAGGTCGAGGTCGAGGTCGAGGTCGAGGTCGAGGTCGAGGTCGAGGTCGAGGTCGAGGTCGAGGTCGAGGTCGAGGTCGAGGTCGAGGTCGAGGTCGAGGTCGAGGTCGAGGTCGAGGTCGAGGTCGAGGTCGAGGTCGAGGTCGAGGTCGAGGTCGAGGTCGAGGTCGAGGTCGAGGTCGAGGTCGAGGTCGAGGTCGAGGTCGAGGTCGAGGTCGAGGTCGAGGTCGAAGTCGAAGTCGAAGTCGAGGTCAAGGTCGAGGTCGAGGTCGAAGTCGAAGTCAAAGTTGATTCCCCTTCCCTTGTCCCACGTTATTTTGTGAGAACTTCGTTCCATCCGGGTGACCCTTGACACCTCTCAAGTTTTTTTTTTATATTTTTACTTAAAACGAGTTATAAATGTTTTTGATGAATGCAAAATTGTTGTTTCTCAATAACCGCATAACATATAGTTTTGTTTTTTATGACAAAGATAACTTGAGGATATAATCTAGATAAATTATAGACAGAAACACGATTGGGGATTTTTTTTTCGATAGATCTATTTTCCAAAGTAGGCTTTAAAAACAATAATTTCGTTTTTAATTAAAACTATGATTAGCTAAACTGTTCATTTTTATTTAATTCGTTAAATAATCATACTAGCTAAGGAAACTATAGACAGTAGATAATGCAGTTTTATCACGTTTTCCGTCTTATCGGGGTAGTCTTAGCCCATACAAAAAACCAAACATTTCACATATCACCTTAAAACGTATTTTGTAAATTATATCTGTTTAAGTTTTGGGTGAAGTCTTACGCCCTGTTTACATTCAGTTTTATCTTTATCTGCCCCTAGTTGACGGATCCGGTCACAGCCGGATATGCGCGACAATAACCCGCTAAGTGCGCCTACCGGACGGACGCTTTTACGACGCCGTATAAATTCCATGTCGTTATTTACTTTTTGAGGGTGTCGCGCTTCTGAGCCTGTCTGCCGGAGGTTATGGGTTGTGGTACTGTGGTGAATTTACGATGTGCTATGAAATTGGTCTTGAATGCGAAAAATCTAACACAAATATTTGGGTACGCATGACAATAATAAAGGCATAATGTTGCGTACATCTGAGCGGAGAGTTCAATTCTTGGATTATTGTACAATAAATCTATACATATATTAAACCTGTAGAAGAGTTCAATTCTGTACATTGAATAAAAAGTAAAAAAAATACTTCTAGGGGCCTTTATAAAAATAACACAAACCAAAAAAAAACATTTTGAAATTTTTGTCTGTCTGTCTGTCTGTCTGTTATCCAGCTTTCACGCAAAAACTACTAGACGGATTTTGATGAAACTTTTTTTGTTATTATATAGCTATTAGTCCTCGGCAACATATAGGCTATAATTTATTTTGAAGATTGGAATACCAGATGTAAAACTATCTGTCCCCCAGCGAAGTGGGCACGGGTCAGCAAGTACATAATAAGTCAATAATAATAAAAACGGGATGGCGTCATTAAAAAATGCGAATGAACAATAAAAACAATAAAACAATATAAACAGACCAGCTGAAACAATAAATAAATGTATAGTATCTCACCAACTTTTAAACTTTTGTAATAGTAGTATGATTAAGATATTTAATAGTATCTAGCAAATGTAAAACACGAGCAAATGTAAAGATGTAGGTACTAATAAAAATACCGAGAAAATAAAAGATTACTAAAAATTCTACTCCATTGCATATTTATAAAGCTTATTCGTATCTCTACGTACTGGCAAAACAAACTTGAAATCCCGTGACCATCATATTTCAACTGCAACACAGTTAAAAGTGAAGAGATTACGTTCTGCCGCCGAGCGCGTAAATTCCGCTTGGGTTGTGGTTGGTTGTGAAGCATTTTATAGGGTGCCTTTTTTACCAGCTATCAATATGTAAATATAACTAACAATGCAGGTTTATTTACAAAACATACTTTGACTAAAGGGAATATTTGTTCAAAAAGTGAAATAACCGGCCAAGTGCGAGTCGGACTCGCGCACGAAGGGTTCCGTACCATTATCTGTAAATATGGCAAAAAAACACGTTTGTCGTATGGGAGCCTCACATAAATATTTATGTTATTCAGTTTTTAGTATTTGTTCCTATAGCGGCAACAGAAATATGTACATAATCTGTGAAAATTTCAACTGTCTAGCTATCACGGTTCATGAGATACAGCCCTGTGACAGACAGACGGACAGACGGACAGCGAAGTCTTAGTAATAGGGTCCCGTTTTTACCCTTTGGGTACGGAACCCTAAAAACAAACTAAGATTAAAACCTATTTTACGCGGTGATATTACCTACTTATCTCTCATGCACGTATTATATGTCAAATGGCCTTAAGCCTTTGCCAGGGCCACTATCACTGACCTGAATGTGGGCATGTGCAATTGTAATACTCTGGACCCTGGCCTGGACCTAGATGTCTACCATACTTGGGGATTTTAGTCGTGATCCTATTTTATTTTAATTTTTATGTAGTAAAGCAAATACCAAACTATTAAGATATTATAACCACCCTGCCAAACTCAGAACAATACCTCTTCGTAGTAATGCATTTCATTTGTCACTTGGAAAGTCTCAAGTGCATGTAATTGCCAGCCAACCCTCGAAATGAAACTGGCTGAAATCCCAGACGTAAAGTTTTAAAATCTCGAAAAACAAAGTGACCTGCCCCTCACAAATATACGAGAGTTTCAAGCTATGTGCTCCGACCTTCTTTTATTTGCTTCACATGGGTATTGCTTGAGCTCATTATGCATGACAAAGGAGCTAGGATAATCCAAAATAAAAGAAAATCTGTGTTGTCTTGTTGTTTTGTGAACAAGATACCTACTTTTAATTATTTTCGGATTTGTTCCTACTACCTACCTTCATACTCGAAGTGAAATAAAATTACGGGTATCATCCTGTATGCTCTAAATACGAATACTCGCCCATTAAATCATCGAAATTCTATTGAAACCTAATTTGCGCTCGCTTTGCGATGCATTTGGGTGTAAAATCAAATTATGTAGGTAATTTTGGTAGTATCCAAACTTGGATCTGGCTAATGTTCAGTAATTTTAGGGCACAGTGAAAATTTCCATATGATGGTATCGTATGTTTGATTATAAGTCGATTGAACACCGACGGCAGGAAGCCTCATCATTGGCGTCGATAGTATCCGTGACACACTGAAATAGCAGATTAACAAACGAATGATTTGCTTTTTAAATACATGGGTAGGCAAAAACTCTAGCATTTCTTCTTTAAAACACTAGCTGACCCGTGACAGACTTTATCCTGCCCAAATTATAATAATCGCATAGAAAAAAGCACTTTCAGGTAACTTCCAATATTAAACCATGACCTGATAAAATAAATTACGAATTTTGGTAGGATTCAACTTTTTTGGTAGAATGCGTTGCTATGACAACTCAACGTTTTCGGTCTGAGATGTCTAATTTTTTGCACACCAGCGCCATCTATACGAAAATCATGCTTTTTGTTTTTTTTTTTTTTTTTTTTTTGGAATAGAAGTTCCCTTCCGTTTATCTGATTTTTTACCTACATTGGTACTACAGCAAATTTCATCTTAATCAGTTTGGTCGTTCAGGTTTGATAAGGGTACAAACATAATTATATCTTTTCACAAACCTTCGCATTTTTATTAAAGGATAGAAAAAAAGGCACGGTTTTTTCCCCAATTGTTCTATAAAACTACATAAAAGCATTTTCATCCGAGTTCACTTTTTGTGGCGTATTATCGTTTACCTCGTAAAGCCTGCAAACTTCGCAATAAATACTGTCACGTGTAATAATTTGCAACAACGGTTATATTTTATTTCTGAACTCAAAGTTACGCTTTTACGCAGAAATTCAAATCCAAACTTGAAGGAAATACGTGGGTTGTGGAAGACCGCTTTAAGCCAAATCAAACATAATATACATATTTCATAATTTAATTTCCTTTACAATATTAATATTATATTACTGTTAAAATATCGATTAATATTGTGAAGGATTTAATTATTTGGATTCAGGACAGACTTCTCTATATTTATAATTTTTATAATTCGCAAAGATGACATATAAAAAAACCGTCCAAGTGCGAATTGGACTCATGCACTAATGGTTCCGTACCATTATCTATAAAAAACGGCAAAAAAAAATCACGTTGGTTGTATGGGGGCCCATACAACCAACGTGTGTTACTAACTACTGTGTGTAACTGTGTGTTACTGTTACTAACTTACTAACACTTAAATATTTATTTTATCTGTTTAAGTTTTTGTTGTTATAGCGGCAACAGAAATACAATCATATGTGAAAATTTCAACTGCCTAGCTATCACGGTTCATGAGATAAAGCCTTGTGACAGAAAGACAGACAGACGGACAGCGGAGTCTTAGTAATAGGGTCCCGTTTTTCTTTAAATCCATACTGAAACGATTAATTATGAGCCTCAAATTGTCTATAAAAAACATAATTTGCGATTGTAATTCCGTGTTGACTAAAATAAGTTCTATAACATGCTCATCGGACTTCGATACAAACTAAGTAACTGTATGTCAGGTTCAAAGCTATCAAGCTCGCATATTGCAGGATATCTTATGCCACTACATGCTTGCATAATATTCAAACCATGAGTCGTGTACCAAGCCATAGACGCCCCTATTAGTCGTGCATGCAACGGGCGCATGCAACCCGACTGTTACACAGTTTATCAGAGATCAAGAAGCTTCATAGTCGCGAATACAGCCGTGGCTTACCGAATAGTTAGTAGCTAGCTAAATTACAGGTTGATTACTAAAACGCTGATAAGCTTGCCCCTGAACTATTGCTGCAGTGTGCTATTGATTATGGTGGCTTTCGAAAAGTACTCGAATTTTCGGTTTATTTTTCTTTGTCATATAAACTAGTACTACCTGCGATTTAGTTAAAGTGAAGTTATTTTAAAACAGCAACTTGAACCCCCGCTGCACCCCTTAAGGGATTGTATTTCTGGAACCTTTAAACAACAAAAGAAATACACCCTAAAATTTTTTTTTTAGAATCCATCTTGAACGAACATTTTTAGCAAAATAATTGACCTTAGAAAATTGTTCTAAGGCATTGGCAACACATTATTATGATCTCCAAGTACGGGATATGGTGATTCTGATGATAGACAAGTAATTTCCGGTTTCTTGTAAGTATAAATCCCTCTCTTCAACTATCCCATAAAGAATCCTACATATTTGGTACTAGCTGCTGCCTGATTATAGACAATTGTTTTATACCATGGGTTACTATTAAAAAAATATGTATACAATGATACTCGCTAATATTGCAACTATTGAAAGGTAAAGAATTTTTAAAATTAGTTAAGTAGTAGTTTTTTTGTTTATCCATTACTAGCGACCCGCCCCGGCTTCGCACGGGTAGCATGTTATTATACATATAAACTTTCCTCCTGAATCACTCTATCTATTAAAAAAAACCGCATCAAAATCCGTTGTGTAGTTTTAAAGATATAAGCAAACATACATACATACGCGGGAAGCGGAAAGCGACTTTGCTTTATACTATGTAGTGATAAAAAAAAAAAATTTTACCTCATTAAATTAGTAATGTAGATTTAATGGTAACATTATTTCAGTTTAACACGAAACGTGTCCAATCAAAATATACCAGTGGAACACATCAAGATGTACAGGGACAGATCCATTTATACCAAATTCGACTAAATACCGTTAAATGACAGGAGTACGGAGAAGTCCGTCACGGCTTACGGGCATCGGGGCCGTAAATCTGGGAAACTATCCGCAATACACTAGATGTCTGGAGAGCACTTAGTACTGTCCTAGAGTTGGGAGTGGCCCAAGATTAAGGAAATAATCTGTATCAAGACTATTTGTGGAACAAGAGCCTAATCGCGTCAGGTAAGCCGACTGTTTGAGGCAACAGCCTAACCATAAATAAATTAAACATCCAACAGGCGTTGGTTTATATTCATCGTCGTTGCCAGCTATATTATTAGCGGTTAAGAGAAATAAAGTTTCTTGTGTGATAGACGTTGTCTTATAAAAAATTCTATATTCCCATAGAAAAGCATTTTACTATTTTCTGAAAACTTTTCCAATTCCGCACCTGATTTATTACCCATTTTTGCAGTCACAAAAAGTTGTTATTGCAAATAAAAAATACGCCGAATATCCTAATAATCACTACATAGTATAAAGCAAAGTCGCTTTCCGCTTCCCGCGTATGTGTGTATGTATGTTTGCTTATATCTTTAAAACTACACAACGGATTTTGATGCGGTTTTTTAATAGATAGAGTAATTCAGGAGGAAGGTTTATATGTATAATACATGCATAATATAGTAGAGAAACACTGATAATTTTAGAGGTTTCTAATGTGATGTCGTAAATAAACACATTTTTTTGCGCTTACATTGCAAATGCTGGCTGAACCCCACGAGCCACGAGATATATCAAAATAATGTACTACAGTATTGTACACCTTAAAAACGTCTACAAAAAAGTCCACGATGGTATTAGAAATGTCTTACGCACAGCGAAGCGGGCACGGGTCAGCTAGTATTAAATATGGAAGTTTGTGAGTTTGTATGTATGTTTGTGCCTCAACCAGGCCTAAACGACAAAACGGATTTAGTTGAAATTAGCTGTAGGTGTAGATATAATGCCCAAATAAAACATAGACTACTTTGAAATATGAAAAATATCCCCAAAATTATAAAAAAACGCAATAGGGATGATTTTGGTATAGATGGCGTTGGTGTGCAACAAATCTGACTTCACAGACTAAAAACATTCAGTCTTTTCTATTTGATTATTGAAATTTGACAGGACAACGTCTGTCACGGGTCGGCTAGTGTGATATAAACCTGTGCGTGAAATGTAAGAGTGATACGACTTGAACATGACATGACTGGACTGTGTTTATTTTATTGTATCTTGTAATGGCTTAGATAAAATAGCAAAAGTATGGGTTTATCGCCCTCAGCTTACCCTTTAGGCGTAGTCTACACAATCGGCCATACCGGTTTATGCGCTTTTTAGCGCTTCGGAAAGAGAAAACGACATCTTAGAGGGCAGCAGCTGCGCCGAGATCCCTTGTCGGCGTTTAGTTGCCTGTGAATTATTTTTCTTGCGTTACACACAGATACAGTTTCGAGATAGAATTTTACAAGAATATTGCAGCTAAAAGAGTTTGTTGAGCTACGAGTACTTTGTTGTTTAATGACGCTTGGCATAAAGTGCATGTTTCAAGAATGATAAAAGGCGTGTTCATACTTTGTATTCATAAAAAAATATCAAATTAAAGTTAGCAGCGCATCTCTGATTTTCGAGGTGCGGTGATTTCTAGATTCGAACCTGTTATTTATTAAAAGTTACTGCAAAAATACATACATAAAATACAAAATGTTATTTTTATTCATCAACTAGCTGACCCGTGCCCGCTTCGCTGTGCGTAAGACATTTCTAATACCATCGTGGACTTTTTTGTAGACGTTTTTAAGGTATACAATACTGTAGTACATTATTTTGATATATCTCGTGGGGTTCAGCCAGCATTTGCAATGTAAGCGCAAAAAAATGTGTTTATTTACGACATCACATTAGAAACCTCTAAAATTATCAGTGTTTCTCTACTATATTATGCATGTATTATACATATAAACATTCCTCTTGAGTCACTCTATTTATAAAAAAAAACCGCATCAAAATCCGTTGTGTAGTTTTAAAGATATAAGCAAACATACATACATACATATTACATATTACATAACAGACGCGGGAAGCGGAAAGCGACTTTGCTTTATACTATGTAGTGATATCATAACAAGATGACTCGTGATTAGAAAATTAAAGGTCCATTCCTTTTTTTTCTGATCACATTGTACATTGTACATTCGAACATTTCGAGCATTTCCGATTCCAATATCTAATTATCCGTGTCATCGTAAAACGCAATGACTGCATTTCCATTGAAATACTACCTGAAAATAGTAGCTCATCTCGTTCACGCACGACTCGGCAAATCAGTCAGCATCACGAATATTTGGCGTTTGGAGTGTCAGCCGTGAATATTCAATCGATAGTGTCAACTATGCCTAACTCACCGTGGTTGGTGGAGCTGCGAGTGTGTCTGGTTACTATTTAAGCTTGTAGCATTGCTTATTTGTCGTTTCACTGGTTTTTTCTTGGCCATCCTAATCAGCAAACATTTTGTTAGTAAAAAGGTAAGTACATAAACAATGTAACTAGGTATTACAATATAATCAACTAGATACTGTTCGCTTCTTTGGACGCATCAAAATGTATATGTTGGCAAAATGTACTCATGTCGATCTCTTGGCCTTTTACGAAAGAGTTTTTGAATTAATATAAACCCTCACCAACCCTCAACCATTACCATTAAAACGTTTTTCTTCAAAACCTATAATGCACTACCCATTAGTATACATTATTTCATATTAAAATAATGCAATAAAACCGCAAGACGTTGCCTGTTTTAAATAAAGGTTCCCGATTACGTTAGCATAGTGGCGATGGATAACGCAGCGATGGGGATCATTTTTACAACCACAGCCAATGGAGCAGCTTAGGTCAGAATGCTACCTGAGACGTCAAAAATATATATCATCATCATCATCGCTTTACCCTGTATCCACTTTATGTTGGATTGGCACAACATGTTTTTTTCGACTCACATAAAACATGTTGTAAAAGGATTTCTGTTTTAAAACCGGTCGCTTGCCTGACGTCAACCCTCTTTGGGAATTCTGATATAGCGAAGTTTGTTAAAACGATCCCCATCGTCGCGTTATCCATGGCCACTGTGCTAGCGTAATTGCCTCCAAGATGACAGTCCCATGTTTTATTCATTGCCGGCTGGGAAAGTTCGTCGGCCGATAACTTTGAAAGGTGGCGGTGTAAGATGAAGTCCGCAGTAACGCCAATTTACATTTTAATTGGTTCTCGCGTAGAATAATAAGGCATAGAGATTGTCTATCAATGTTCCATCGTCATAAACTTGTCACTGCTCGGGGTCATCAGAATACCAGCACTAAGTGCACTAAGTAGGTTGGTTCTCAGCCTTATGCTGAGCTGAATCCTATTAGTCGCAAAAAGGCTTTACTGAAATAAAAAAAAAATTGTATAAAATAAATAAGCCTCATTGATCGTCGTTTGGATGAAGTCTTTGAGTATGCTAAAGTGGGTATGGATAACAAAAGCTAGTTTTGAAATAACATTTTTTGAAAACGCTTTGTAGCTATGGATAGTGATATTTGTAACTTGAGATGTCAATGACCGAAATTTATAGGTACTTCTAGCTCCTACAGGCACGGCATGCAGACCGCGTGTTGAAGAAATCCGATAACCGCGATCCTAGACTCGATTCTGCCGACACTATTACTGACGAACCAGAGTTGAATCTTAGAGTAACTGTCATGCGCGACACATTTGGTGTTATTAGGTTTATCGACTAAGGAGTCTTTTGGGAAATAGGAGCAGAGATAATAACGTTTTAAAAACAAAAAGAAAACCGCCGAAAATATATCGACCAATCAAAAAGTCAAGAGACGATAGGAGTTTTATTATGGAACTATTGGTCTTACACAAATACAACTTAAATGGGACCAACCTTGGCTTATACTCTACACAATAAACGAAAGATCATCTAAATTGGATCGCCAGTATCGTTTCTTGACTTTTCTATTGATTTGTTTTTTATTTTATTAAACGTAATTAACATTACTGTTAAATATTTGATTTTATCGACGGACTCACAAACTTATTAAAGCCACAGTTGTGGTAACAAAGCCTGAATTAATAAGCATACAACGTTTTTCTGTATTACACATCCACATAAACAAAACCTTTATTTAACCAGGGCCATAACAATAACAGCAAAAACCAGAATCCTAACAGGCACTAAAATAAACAAATAGATAAAAAGCGAAAAGGGGTTTTGCGGCAAGTGTCTTCGAAATCACGATTCAGCCCTTTGCGATTATTCGCTATCGAGTTTAGGGTCGTCCCTGAAATTCAATAATACGAACAACGGTAAAAACGAAACGGTCCAAAAAGTATTGGGGTAGCTCGAAATTTTCGGACGCTGAATGTTTAATACCTGACTGAAATAAAGTGAGCCACGGGGTTTTTTTCAGGACCGATTTTGGTGGCTAGCAGAATCGCTAATGTAATTTATTGACCAATATTTTTGTTAGAGACAACTATCGAGAATCAAACCGTTACTTTGGTATACCTGAAAAGTGTTCACAGATAGTAGCATATGTTATACAGGATGTGCCACAAATTGTGTTAGAAGTCTAACGGTCGAGAAGTCGAGGTGATGGGCTGGCAATCTACTCGTATCTCGTATGGAATGCTTACTATCGCAAAACGTGGGCATGTGCCATATATAATGTTTAGACTTACCTCTGAGGAGGTATCCTTCCCTCCAGACAACTTCAAGGATCTGCGCGGCTGGAGATCGGGAAGGATGTCAACCGTACTTGGGGATTAAAGTCGGTTTTAACTCACTATACTTTGTGATAAATAATTGCAATAGACTGCAACCAAAACGATCGAATATCATAACTATTTTATCAAACAGAATCATCGAACGGCTGGACGCTGAAATATGTCCATAATTAACCACCTGCGTAACATCAACGGCGAATAGATGAGCTCGGCCGCCTAATTCCGTGTTGTGTAATCAAGGAATTTGATGATTTGCTTGTCCTATTTGCATCATCAACCACACTAGGTAAAACTATGTAACTGAACATGCAAATGTAATGATTTTCGAAATGCGGGCGATAGCTATAAAATAAAGTGTTGGTTTGTTCTTCTTTCACGCAGAGATAGTTCATTAGCCGGTAAGTGACAGACTACAGCTAATACGCCGCCTGCAAGAACTAATTCTCTCAGAAAGAACACAATGTGGAGACAGATATGTAACAAAACTTTTTCTCAATATTTTTTTGAACAAGCTTTACTTAGCATAGGGCTAGATGGCATTGTGTGAAATGTCCATAAATATTGGTATTAATTCAATCAATCTTCGCAAACAAGACGCGAACGGTCGCATTAGGGCAGGCAACAGTCGGCGACGATTCGTAATAGGCATTATATGTCGCCAGCAAGCCTACCGCACGCAGATGTTGGTTAGCTAGCTTGTGTGTACTGGTCACTAGAGTGAAGAACATTTGCTGTATATATAACTGTAACTGTGCGCGTTTTTTTATTATATTATATAGTGTAACTGTAGGTACTAGTGGAAACTTAGTGCACCCCTGCACACTAAAAGGAATACACCCCCCAAATTTCAATTTTCTAGGATAGTGATTTAGGCTGCGCGTTAATAGATCAGTCAGACAGTCAGTAACGCAAGAATTTTATATATTCAGATAACTTGGATTAAAACAAAGAATACTTTTCATTTTGTACCAAGTGGAAACAAGTTTGACATAAATTTGCGATTCTCTACTCTTTATGTTCCACTTTATCTCCTAAGTTCGAGTCAATAATCAAGGCATTTTCTACTTCATTATTTTACGATAATACTGGTATTTTCTTAGTAAAAAAGTTTAAATCCACAAGGTTTTATCAAAACGATTTTTGTGATATCACTACATAGTATAAAGCAAAGGCGCTTTCCGCTTCCCGCGTCTGTATGTCTGTATGTATGTTTGCTTATATCTTTAAAACTACACAACGGATTTTGATGCGGTTTTTTTTAATAGATAGAGTGATTCAGGAGGAAGGTTTATATGTATAATAACATGCTACCCGTGCGAAGCCGGGGCGGGTCGCTAGTCAATTATAAACAGACTTTTAAATTAAAATTTTGAATCTTAAATATTTAAGGTTTTAGTCCAGATAACCTTTTATCATAATAGTCACCCAAGATAGTTACTGTATAAACGAAGATTGCTGCAAAGAAAGTTGAGATTCCGATTAAGTTCTGTTACAAACAAACAGAAAATAATTTAGAGAAATCCAAAGAGTCAACTGGCTCTGCAAACTTCCCGCCCTTATGTCCCACGGCAATCTAGAAAGAAGGGAGGGGGAGTAGCAATTAGGACCACAATTAGAGGACAGTATGTTTGAGATTACAGGCGCATTCCGCTTGTCGGAATAACAATGCTTGCCAACTAACTATTAAGACGTTTACCATTTGGAGTTTACGATGGCTAAAGATGAAGTATTTTTGAACTGCTGCTACTGGACTCGTCCAGTGGCAGTAGTTCAAAAATACTGGTGTTATTTGAAACCAGTTTTTGAGTTCTTCAAAAACTTGCTTCGCATTATCATGTCACGCTTTTTACGTAAATCAGGACTGCTGGTATGGTACAAAATCGACTGCCATATAATTTTTCAATTTGTCAATCTATTTTGTAACCAGCTGTCACAAAGCTAATACGTTTTTTTAATAAAACATCTTGATAACGTAGCAATAATAAATTATACCACCGGTCACTCCTTGGATGATATTATTCTAATAAATAAACTTCGGAATAAAATGGGGTCGTTTTATTTGCAGGCTCTTGTTTTTCGTTTTCGTAAAACATACGAGTGTACAGATTTTTTATATAACTGTTTTAATTTTGTACCCAAAGATCATTTTTAAACCATCAAAGCACAGAAATTCAAAGTATTTAGTTTATATTTTTGGTATTTCTTGTTCTAATTCCGTTGCAAATCAAAACAGTCTTTTCCCTAATTATACAAACCCCAAAACCAGAAATTCTTAACAATAATTTGGTCTAGGTTTTGCACCGAATTCTCCCGTAGCTTTTTCGACCGTTTGCTTGGTTGAGTGGTTTTAATATAGCAAAGTAGATACGTCCGCCCGTCTGTGGTTCAGCAAACTGGCGCAATATTTTTGAATTTGTTACGGAGAAGCGACTTAGCATATGAATATGCGAAGGATTGTATTGTCAGATAGGAATATGCAAAATGGCGGCTAAAAGCTTGAAGTATATTTTATGCAGTCTTTAAAATTAAAGCGCGCTGTAAAATTGGTGGCGCACACGACACCCAAAAAAGTTCAAGAGCCCAGAAAAGACTGAGAGAGAAAGAGATAGAGGTTTCAAAATACATATTGTGCCCTTGGAATATTTATGTCCGCACCAAAAGAGATTTATCATCAATAAACTAGTCTAGAGGTGTAGAAATTTTTATGACAACCACTACTCGTTGAAATCACCTTTCAGCGGTTTTATATAAATGCTAACATTCTAACTGCAAACGTTTAGCGTTTTCTCGTAACAAAAACTTTTCAAAGTAAAAATTCTTACTTACATAAGTTTTAATTTTCGCTTTCTTTCAAATTCTTTTCCCGTGGAATATAGGTAGAATCCAGTTGTTTTGTAAACAGCATTTATCTACGTCGAGGGAAGGCCTTTTCGTAAATTATTGGCCTCTGGGCATCAACCCAACACAGTTAGCATATTGAAGGGATAACATACCCTTTATCTTGTTAATAAGGTACGAGTTTTCAAGGAAAATTATTTTCCTTGTGCTTTCAAAATAATTGAATCGATTGTTGCTTGAGAGAGGGTTGTTCATATCTGTTTCTTATATGCTAAATACGAGCGGTATTAGCTACGGGTGGTAGTCAAATAATCTAGCATAGGTTAAAAGTGGTTACTTATACAAAATTCGATATTCACCAAATGTTTATGGTTACTGATAGTACTTTATACTTTACGGACGCTCGTCGATTTTAAACGCAAAAGACGACTTAGTATTTACCATAAATCATTATTACAAAGCATTATTATACTAGTATGTAACGTCATCAACATAGTGAGTTTTATTTATATTTTTTTGTCCGAAACTTATCACAGCTCTCAAAAAGCTTACAAAGCCTCCTTCCAAACATTTCTATCCACAAACCAAAATAGTTTCGCACAAAAACATTCCACAAAACCGGAAAGAAACCAATTATTCCCAACTTAACGCCACAGCAATCAGGCCACCAAAGCGAGAATCCGAGGAATGCCACAGAAAAAAGATTCGCGAGAGAACAAAGATTATTAAAAAAGCAGACGGCCGGTACACGTTCAATAAAATCCGCCTGAATCCGCCCCACAGGCTCCTAAACAGCTAGATCACATCTCGTAGAAGCACTAAGTCTACGCCGTAGAGGTAAGGACTTCCAACCTCTACGACTTTTGGAGCTACAGCGTAGGATGAACACATTGTATTACTAATAAATAGACATAAATAATTAAATATTAGAATCAAATAAATGTTATTCAGTATTAGACATTTTACAAAACGTTATCTTACCCCAAACTAAGCAAAACCAACACTATGAAAACTAGATAACTAATAGAACGACGTGCCTCGTTCACCTCTTCGCCGGACGCTATTTCACCTTTTTCCAACGACATTCATTCTGTTATAGATATTGGTCAAGAATTCATGATTTCAGTCATATTACTTTTTGCAAGTAAAGAATGAACAAACCTTCATTGCGCTGTGGTGTGAGTCGGCCACCGGCTCCCATTCAAAACACCAAACAACGTAGGAAATTAAAATGTCTAGTGGAAAAATTGTTGTGTTTTCTTTGAATATCGTGGCAATAATGCTTTTAGTCGGAATGGTACGAATGAATTAGATGAGATTTTATGCGCTGTTTTGAATCGAGGCGTAACTGCTTTTTTGCATTTGTTTCTCGTTTTAATAACCAGCATTTTATCGCTTTTTCATAAGTTTTTAACATTCAGTTAAAAATTTACAAAACCCCCGCCACTGAAGTCTATCCAGTCTAAAAAATGCTTTAACATCCCTACAACATCATCATTTTCTTCTCTTTTTCCTACTTAAAGTGGGGTCGGCATAACATGTTGAGAAAAGTTCAACATCCCTTCAATAATTTTAGCTAAAAACCATCTCGATCACGTCAGCTTTCAAACAAAAAACCGTATCAAAATTAGTCCATTCGCTTAGAAAATACCACAGACTGACTGACAGATACATAGACAGACACGTCATACTTATATCACCCCTCTTTTTGCGTCGGGGGTTAAAAATTAAATAGGCAATATTGTACCAGTAAACGCTGACCGTGGTGGTAGATAACAAATTAAACGTGACACTGTGCATGACATCAAGCCAAAATGGATTTGCAAATAATAATGTAAACACTGAATAAAATGCGTGTTTAATTTGGTTCAGTGGTTTCGCGACACGAATGGATCACCACGCTGTAACATAAAGCCTGCTACACATTTACGGAATCCGATATCCGAGTCTCGTCTAAATAACATGTGTATACGGCCTATAGTAATGTTTTATGCCAAGAGGAAATACGTAGAAGGTACAAAGCGCAATATACTTAGATAATGTTTAGCAAGTTAGCCAAGCCTTTATCTCTAGGCTTGACCTAAATTCTCTCCCCTCTGTAAAATATAATGATGTTCCCTTGGGTTACTGCTCCGAGGTAAAGAATCTTGGCCTCATCATCACTGAAAACCTATCCTTGCAACATCACATAACTGAAGTCAGCAGGAAAATGTATGGTGCTATGCATGCCTTGAAGTGTATGCAAAACTTTCTGCCTTTTTCCGCTAAATCCACCCTTGTCAACTCCATTCTACTCCCCATTCTAGATTACGCTGATGTGTGTTATCCCGACGCCACTGAAGAGCAACTTAACAAGCTGGAACGGTTGTTGAATCTCTGTATTAGGTACATGTACGGTCTGCGTAAGTACGACCACATCTCACACTATCGGACACAACTGAAGTGGCTTAACATCCGCCATCGTCGGAACACCCATATTCTCTGCCTCCTTTACAACATCCTCCATCATCCCCTCTCACCTCACTATCTTAAAGAACGTTTCACTCCCCTCATCCCTCCAGACCGTCCTTCTCGCTCCTCTCAACACCTTCTTCTCATGACGCCTCAACATAACACAAACTTTTACACCGACTCTTTCACGGTTACTGCGATCCGCCTATGGAACTCTCTCCCTGTAGACATACGCAAAGCCTCATCCATGGGAATCTTCAAGTCCAAATTATACCAACATTATCTCTCTCTGCAAAATACTCATCCAATTTGAGCACCTATATATATATTTTTTTTTTTTGTAGATACTAGGTATTATGGTATGGTATATAATATGTAAGTTTATGTATTTTTTAGTAAGTATGTGTATAAATATAATAAATTCAATGATTTCTCTCTTACAAAGCACTACCATTCCCTTTCCAAATTACACAAAGGTTAGCTGGAAGAAAATGCTAACTAGCATTAAGTTCGCCTATGTACATGTTCTTGTATTGTGCAATAAAGAATTTTCTATCTATCTATCTATCAAGTTATTCTTTCTTCGCGCGTGTTTCTTCTTACATTAAATTTCCTATGTGTTAGAGATTTTCATGTGTTTTTATATGTTCACTAGCGACCCGCCCCGGCTTCGCACGGGTAGCATGTTATTATACATATAAACCTTCCTCCTGAATCACTCTATCTATTAAAAAAAACCGCATCAAAATCCGTTGTGTAGTTTTAAAGATATAAGCAAACATACATACATACATACATACAGACGCGGGAAGCGGAAAGCGACTTTGCTTTATACTATGTAGTGATATTATATCCTATCCTAATGATATTATAAATGCGAAAGTTTGTGAAATGATATATATGTTTGTACCCTAATCAAACCTAAACGACCAAACTGATTAAGATAATATTTACTGTTAGATGTAAATAAAAAATCAGATAAACTGAAAGGGGAACTTAATCTTATCCGAAAAAACAACCCCAAATGATAAAAAGATGCAAATGATTTTGGTATAGATGGCGCTGGTGTGCATAAAATTAGACATCTCAGACCGAAAATATCGAGTTGTCATAGCAACGCATTCTACCAAAAAGGTTGAATTAATTAAGAAGACTTTACTTAGATGTCTGAAAGTGCTTTTTTCGAGATTATTGAAATTTGAGCATGACAAAGTCTGTCACGGGTCGGCTATTCTGGTACATATTTGTTCACGTGTAGTGAGCTCTTTGGAATCTTTACTCTTAGATTTTACCCCATTACAGAGGCTTTCGAACAGTGTTTTTATGCAAAACGTGAATAGATACAGTTAAGTTAATTTGGATTTATTTTTACGGTTGCAACGTTTCGTATGCGATAAAATTGTTTGAAATTTTTTTTTATCTAAGCGCATTTTTAGGGTTTCGTAGTCTACCAGAAACCCTTATGATTTTCCCCATATACGTCCGTCCGTCCGCTTAGCTCATAGAGTTTAAGTGTTAGATAGTTGTAATTTGGCATGTATATACACATATATTAGTAATGTTAACAAAGTCGTGGAATAAAATCTAGAAAAACAATTTTAACAATTTTGGGGTACCTCCCCTACACCTAAAGTGGGATGTTATTTTTTTTCTCGCATATCCTATGGTGTGGGGTTTCGTTGGATAGGTCTATAAAAACATTACGGGTTTGTGAAGACAAATTTTCGTGATCCGTTTGAAAAATATTAAGCCTTAAAGTGCTAAATTTTGTCAGAGTCAAGTGTCCCCCCCCCCTAAACCACTACCAGCTAAATGATTGGTTTCTAAGTTGCTCGACGATTACTCGTAAACTAGAAGTAAACTTTTGTTACCTGTGTAAACTACAAACCCTACATTACGCGTGGCTCGACACGCACTTGGTCAGATTTTATTCATATATTCACAGAGATATATTTTTAAGGTTTACGTGGTTAGATGCTCAAAGTGTGAATCACTCGTTTGAAATAAAATGTAATGTAGGCAAATATTCTAAAGCTGATGCGAAGTTGAATTCCAAATAAAAATATTATGATGAATATAAAATCGATCTAGCGATATTCTTGTTCTTGAAAATGTAAAACGTTTTCAAAATGAATGTATATGGAATAGAACGAATAAATATAAGTGGACCATATATGTATTACCTACCAGACCTCAAGCATCCAATACCCTCGAGGATGTTTAAGGGGGTAGTCAATCACACGCTCAAACATTAGATACATTAGATTCATGTCAATTTTTGGTCTAAGTTATTAAGGTGTCAAAAAAACTGGTGTGGAATTTGTTCTAATTTATAAAAGATGTCCCAAAAACCAGTATTATGTAGAAGTCCAGAAGTAGATCCACCTTAGAGAAACTTAAATCACACCCATGTTATTATCATCATCACTTTCTTGCCCTTATCGTTACACCCATGTATAAAAAAACTAAGTAATATTTATTTTAAATCACCTCAAAGAATAGGGAAACACGAAAAAAATTATATAGAATGAATTTGCAATACAAGAAATAACTTGGTAATTAGCCGTATTTATAGTTAAAATGAGTAACAACTACGATAGTTTTAATTCTAAAAATAGAATGATCGCGGTCGCGGGCGATGCTCATGATGAAGAGCATCTGAATTGTCCCGAAACGTCAGCAATATAAGAAAAAACGTGGTAATTAGCCGTATTTCTATTTAAAATAGAATGATCTAACTTTGTGAACCGCGCCGCTCGGTAATATTTTTGGGACATCCTGTATATACACATACAGGGTGGGTACCCTGTACTATACAGGATTTGAAACGAAATTCTACATTTGAACGTTATTCCGAACAAAACCATTGACACTCGCGAACTACGGCCGGCGGCGGCGCTGCGGACAAAAATTTATGACTTTTGTTTCTCAGGATAGTTCCGTGTTACTTATTTGCTCTATTGATTTATGCCATAGATTTGTAGAGGCAATGAAAAATTTCTATTGGCCGATGATTTAAAAGCCACGGCTAGTAGTTGCAATTTGAAAAGTGTTGTTGCTTTTTAGGAGCTGGCACAGAAAGTATAAATGCATTCTCGTGTTGAATGTTTTCGCGGGAAATCCCAAGGTAAGAATCTTTTTATGAAAAATTCAAATGAAATGAAATACCATAATAAAAGGTAACCAATTTTGGTGTTAATATTGTTATAATTATTTTTATATTAAGTGACTGTTGTTTAGTTTTAAGAGATATATTGAAACAAAATAAATTACTTTCTTTATTTCTTTTCTTTTAAATATATAACATACTCTCAGATCCTTTAAAAATTGTATAGTCAGAGGTACGGCCAAACATTACTAAATGCACATGCCTCCATTTAGCAGTTGTTTTTATTAAGTATGTGTTCCAAATTATAGGAAAAATTGTCTGCGCTTATTGTAAATATCAGAAAACAAGTTAATTTTTAACTCATTCATACGAGTATTTCGAATAATTATACCGTTCATGCACTTGGCGCACTCTTTAGGCCGCACTTAGCGATATCAATTTACATAATAGAGGCACGCTAGGTGCGTCCTTAGAAAGGTAATTAAGAGCAGACACGCAGTTCAGTTATGGCTGACGACAATGGAGGTTCGAGTAGATAAATAAAAATATCTATATAATAATACGTAGTGGGTCGTCTTGTACGTATTTTAGTGTTCCCTTCACGTATCGCGATGATACAATATCGTTGTTATCGAATTACGATGCAGATTTGTCGAATGTTTCATCGCGATACGTGCAATAGAACGCAGGTAGGAGAGTCGTTAGAGTGATAAAGTGATTTTCCCATATAAAATTATGTTTTTGGGGTTCCGTACCGAAAGGGTAAAAAAGGGACCCTGTTACTTAGACTTCGCTGTCCGTCTGTCCGTCTTTCTGTCACAAAGCTGTATCTCATGAACCGTAATAGCCAGACAGTTGAAATTTTCACAGATCATGTATTTCTGTTGCCGCTATAACAACAAGTGGAGCTCTCATACAACAAACGTGATTTTTTTTGCCGATAACGGTACGGAACCCTTCGTGCGCGAGTTCGACTCACTTGGCCAGTTTTTTATTTTTATAATCGTGGTCTAATTACGACCACCGGCCGATTTTAGTATAAAAAACTACACTCACGACTGTATTCTTCAAGAGATCTTTAAATATGTCTATTGTGGTAGTCAAAGAAACGTCCTACTATTTCATGCCCAATTTGTGCAGTAGTTAGTGGATAGTCTAGTTAAAAAAATAGTAAAGAAAGCCTCTACACTTGTGCTTTAATACCGCCGATCTAACTTGCGGAAATCGAATCGCAGCACAAAAAGGTGGGAACGTGCGCGGCCGCTGAATTTCCTGTGTGTAGCACTGATTAAATTTGCACGTGGACGTTTGCACGTGAATGTACCGGCGCGGTGAATGGTGGATGCGGATTTTTCACTACGACAGTGCGGGTACAGATGGAGATCCTACGGCATCAGTTTTTATATGCTTGTTATTATTATTTTCTATGTTGCCTTGGTTTAGCTATATTGAGTACAAGATGTGCTTGGTATGCGTTGCTATTAATTTTTTTAATTAACTACTAACTTACCAAAGTTGCATCGTAGTCGGTTGGACAAACAAATATTCATAACTATAGATTTTAATTAGGGTCTTTATCACGTCATCATCATCATCATCATTTCGGCCACATGACGTCCACTGCTGCTGAACATAGGCCTCCCTCATAGATCACGTAATTACCTTTAATTTACTTTCCCGACGTTTCGACTATGTTACAATAGCCATGGTCGCGGGCAGACTGGAGTACTCGGAGCTACCGTCGAGAAGCGGAGTTGAAGAAACTACCCTCACTTGGTCTTCAGAAATAGAAATGTCCATGTTCACATTACGACACCAGTGTCAAAATCTATAGTTATGTCTATTAATCACGATAGTTTGAAAAACAAACATTTATTTGATATAATAGATGAATTGAATACTTAGTATTTTTCTCTGCTGAACCTCATTTTTGGACCATATTGAAAACTCTACCTATCAAGTGTGAAAAAAGCCATCAAAAATGGACCACCATGTAAAATGTTACGAGTAAGATCACTCTCAACCGACAAAAAAAACCATGACGTGGCATGTACTCGTATTATAGATACAATTTAAATTCAAAAATCATTTATTTCAATAAAATCAGAAGAATCACTTTGAAACGTCTTAGGAGCTAGGTGAAGCTGTTCCTGGCGACCAAGCCTACAAGAATCAGGCAACAAATACGGCTTGGGGTCTATATTTTTTTTCAATGATCCTTTTCTTAATGCTATGTAGAGCTCCAGTGTGGTGCCGATCGAACAAGAAAGATCAGGCTCAATCAAGAATAATAATTAAAAGTACTAATACGGCAGGGAGAGCCCGCGTAAATTAAAACATCCCATCACCAACCACAAAATTTCCAGAGATTCTGATGATAAAGCACCTATATTGCTTTATAGGTACAGAAAATAGACAGAACATTCACGGTTCTTTAGCAAAGACCAAAAGGAATATTATCATAACTAAAATCACAGACACATAAGATTACGTGTCTGTCCATTCCGTGAGCAATCAATTAGAGGCGACAGAGGTACAACCATGCTTATTTATATGCCTTCACTTCTATCACACAAAGCAATCAATATAAGCTCAGTGGATGGCAAGCAATCGATTAAGAGAACCGTGAGGCGGTCCTTAATCTGGCGAGTAGCCATCAACGGATTGAGGAATAGCCAAAATGAAAACACATTACCTACATTTTATTTGATACTTTCAAGATACGCAATGTATACTATCTATTCTGTCTGTAACGTTATCACGACCAAACCGCAAGACCAATTGAGATGAAATTTCATAATTTAGAGATAGTTTAAAGTATTGGGAACGAAATATTTTTTTCCTGAAATTTTCTTTTCCATTTTCAGGAATTTCAATGTCGTCAAAATAATATTTCCTGAAACTACGCGGATGAAGTCTAAGTGTCACGAAAAACAAGTAAACTAGCTTGATACTCATTTAGCCTGTGTATTGGACAATGTCAGTAAACACAGGTATTGTGTTTGCTCTCTTGCCTTGAAAGGTCTTCACTTCAGGTTAAGATAGTTCTGAGAAGGATTTATGTCCAAAGTGAAGCTATTTATGTTAAAGAGTTGCAATAGAAAATCACGGTGTAGTTCAATATAGAGTCTTCGCATAACAAAAGCAAAGGTCGACATTTGCCATTTCACAAAAGGCTTAGGAAAATAACTGCGTTATAGTGGATCACAGATGTAATATCATGTACTGGGGAAGCTAATAAATATAAAATATAGTATCACGACTGCAATCCCAAGTACTGTAGACATCTCAGATATCCCGGCGCTTAGGTTCTTGACAACGTTTACAGGAGTTAGTCAGAGGCACGTAGCTATACACAACGAAAATCATAATTTAAATGGCGCAGCTAGTGATGAAAGTGTAGTACATTTGGATTTGCACCTCGCAAATCAGTTGGAAGTAGTTTTGACTTCCGCGCTGTAGTTTGTGGGTTTGACTCCCACGGACTTGGAAATATCTATTTACAATAATAAACAATTTAATTTTCATGTTTAGCTGTGCATAGTTTGGGGCTAGATGGCGCCGTTTGAAATTATGCCTTGTATTCTACAAAAATTACATAAATATACCTTAGTAGTAGAAGGTACATGATTATCACTATTTAGTTGGACTACGTATAAATCCATCGTTTCGAATCCCGGCGGGCATCAATGAATTTTTCTGTTTGAAAATTTATATGCGCATTAAAAACACGTGCTTACAACGGTGAGGGAAAACATCGTAAGGAAACCAGTTAGTGTTCTTATAAGCGGCGATGGGCTTGCAACCTGTCACGTATGGAATGCTAACTACTGCAAAATGTGGGCATGTGTCAAGTATAATGTTTGGACGTGCCTCTGACTACCCCCACTAGACATCTTCAAAGGATCTAAGCGTCTGGAGATCTGAGAGGATGTCTACTGTACTAGGGGATTTACAGTCGTGATCCTATTTATTTTTATTTTATTTTATTTATAAATCCAAGTAAGTTTAATGTACTACGTAACCTACGCTACATACCTACGAACTAGCTACCTATTTTGATGCACTTAAAGCTTAAGTTTTTGCTGTAAAACTCAGCAAATTCGCTCTGAAACTATCAAAAACATCATTACACGCCAACAAGTCATAAACCTTTCAAACTGCACCGAATGCATAATAAACCAACCATTCTTATACAGAAAACATTGAATTTGATGCACGCCGACCGCCGCCGCCTATAAAATTAACAATTCTTATCACTGTCGCTATGTCTCCGTCGTAAAAGCTCGTATGCTGCCACAGATTACACAACAGTTACTACACAAACACAGCTGAAGAAGGAGGTATGCTCGTATGGTACCAGATTATAGAGCAGTTACTACTCGTAAAACATTACAATCGGTGGAAGAGTCACTACTCCCGACGAGTATTACAGATTATAGAATGAGGTCAAAGATCCGGTTGTAGTGCCTACCCCGGTTTTGGTCATTTTCAATTTTGGCAGTCAATAACTAAGCATAGCATACAAACTTTAAAATCAATAGTTGATTCAATTCTTTGTCGTTGGTCCGTTTTGATTAGTAACAGTTATGATGCGTTATACCTTTAGACATGATTGACCACAGCGAAATATTTCCCGTTTTGTTTATTTAAATAATGAATAATTGATAATTAAATATCGCCTGTTACAAAACCTTTGCCTAACTTAAGAGATAGATAAATACACTATTGTATGTTGTTTAAAAATCGTCGTTTTAATCATTTTATTCAATACTAGCGACCCGCCCCGGCTTCGCACGGGTTTAATACATATAAACCTTCCTCCTGAATCACTCTATCTATTAAAAAAACCGCATCAAAATCCGTTGTGTAGTTTTGAAGATATAAGCAAACATACATACCTACAGACGCGGGAAGCGGAAAGCGACTTTGCTTTATACTATGTAGTGATAAACCGTTTTTTTGAAAATTTCAATATTGTTAAAATGACCACAACCAGCGCTCTCACCCTAACTACTACTTGTGAGACTGCAGAAGATTGAAGCGAATCTTGTTTGTGACCTAGGATGTTGAACATGTCATGAGTTGAAAGAAATTAAATGAAACAAGATCACGACTGTAATCCACGAGTTCAGTAGACATACTCCCAGATCCTAATCTAAATCGCAAGGGTTTCCACTATTTGTTGGTGGACAAAGTTGGTAGAAAACCATTCATCATGTCATTGTGAAGCTCTGGAAACGACTAAACTTCTTCCTAGTTCTCTAATTAAATTTTTCTGCAGGACGGTATAAGAAACATACTGATCCATCGATGGTTATCTTTGTAGCAACTAGATCGATTGGTACATAAACGGTAATGTTACCGATCTATCTCCTTCGCCTTAAACCGAAACCAGCCAAAGCAAAAGATCCAGAAAAACCAACTTCTAAAAGCATAAAGCTTCATCAGTAACCATAAGTACTCGTAACTAGAATGACGTTGTAACGACAAAAGTAGCTGAGCAACCCAAACTACAGCACAGGAATCCTAACTACTGCAATATGTGAGCTTGTGTAATGTAATGTTGCCGTGCCTCTGAGTACCCCTTTTAGACATCTTAATAGTTTTGAGCACTTTAAAATGAAGAGATTTCTACCGGACTTGGAGATTACAGTCGTGATCTTGGGGGTTAGCATGAACCACTATCGTATCGACATCCTATCGTCCAAATGCCAAAACTGACACTTTTACTATACAAAAAATGCCAGTTTTGACATTTAGACGATACGTTGTCGATACGATAATAGTTCGTGCTCAGGCCACTTATTTATTTATTTTATTTATAGCACTTATAATCAGTCAGATTTACTCTTTACAAATCGTTGCTATACTTTAATTAGAATGAAACTAACACATTAATCTTTGTGACTTACCAGTGATCATCTTGGTCAATTAAAATGTAACGCGGTGCATCGAAAGTTGACTTATCTATCAATAATCAGCCTAAACCACTCAACTCAGTCAGTCAGTCAGTCATTTATTTAGATCATCAGGCACTTTTTAAATGCGTAGATGTATTTGCACACAGGTTGCTCAGTACCCTCTGGCGACAGCTAGTACTATTATTTTTTACCGTGACACAGCTATAAAACCAAGGGCTTCCACAATAATGATCATTCAGTATGATAGTTGCATTTTGCGATAGGCAGAAAATTTACGATGACAAGTTGTAAAGTCGCTAAGGTAATTCATATTACGGTCTTTTGGTACCTAACGCTCTTGCAACTTTTCAACGTCACTGACGATATTAATGTAAGGTTCCAAACCTTTCTTTATCTTATAACGAGCGATCCGACTTTGCATGTGTACTAATAGTAATTTTTCACTTCTTAGGTTACATTATTGTAATATTTTTTTTTTTATAATATATTAATAGATAAATAATAAATACTGGTGGACATTTTACACATCGCCATCCAGCCCCAAACTAAGCAAAGCTTGTACTATGGGAACTAGATAACTGATAGAATACTTATATACGTTTTTTTTTTTGTAAATACATACTTATGATACATACTACACACACAGAACAAAGATCTATGTTCATCACACAAATATTTGCTCTGGGTGGGGATCGAACCCACAACCTACAGCGCTGAAGGCAGAGTTACTACCAACTGAGCTGTGAGGCATACATACATAACTTATGTTGACAGATATAAGAATTTTTAAAATTGTTCACGTAGTTTAGTAGTAGTTTTGTTTATCAAGTACAAACTCAAATACAAAAAGACAAATTTTACCTCTATAATAGTACTGTAGATAATTTCAGTTCTGTCAGTCTAAATGTCTACACTGATTTAAAAAAATACTGCAATCATATTTTATATTGCAACAACGAATACGATTACAGACTTGATGAAATGAGATGACATGAACTTGATAACACTATTATATAACAAACTTTCATGATACATTGAAAATATTCCTTACATTCAGACTGTGATACCTACTACAACGGTCTTCTGCCTGGCCTCAACACCAAGGCGTGCCGTCACCATATTAAAAAACCGGCCAAGTCCGAAACGGACTCGCGCACGAAGGGTTCCGTACCATTATATATAAAAAACGGCAAAAAAACACGTTTGTTGTATAATATATACCATTTTAGTATTTGTTGTTATAGCGACAACAGAAATACATCATCTGTGAAAATTGTTGTGAAACTGTTTAGCTATCAAGGTTCATGTGACAGACAGACGGACAGCGAAGTCTTAGTAATAGGGTCACGTTTTTACCCTTTGGGTACGGCACCCTAAAAACGAACACGCACCGTGTCACTGTACAGCAACGGCACCGCTTCGTGGTTATGTGGCTGGGCTTCTAAGTATAAAAAAATTGGGGTTGCAATATACCCTCGTAAGAGGAAAACAACTTACACTTTCCCCCGTGGCAATCAAAACTGATGCGGCCCTTATTAGTCAATGACAGTTAGTTCAAATAGCAATATTAATCTTGACTCTTTTCATTTGTTTAAATTTAGAGACGCATGAGACGCAAACTCGGTTCCCTGGGCGGGACAAATGATAGCTTTTGATTATACTTGTTTAGGGTGTAGTGTAGGTATTGCCATAGTAGGTGTTGACAGTTTTGCCAAGGTACAGGCAATTTTTTTTTTGTTGTTTATACTCGTAAGTGCACCCAATCACTCCATTCTAAGGTTGTCTGAAAGAGATCGCTTTTACCGATAAGACTGTCTATTGCACAGATTTTGCTCCAGTTTAAATTTCTGTCATTGGTTTTTATTATTTTAAACAGAAAAATCCATTGGGTTCATTACCCACATGAAATTCGCAGTACCTCCCATCAGGCTAAATTTAATTAGAATATGTGTACAAAAATCACCCAAATCGAATCACAAGGTAAAAAGATATGGGTCATACATTCAAAAATATACGCGTCGTATTGAGAACCTTTTTTTTTTGGTTAAAAAGTAGAGGTTTCCGAATACCTGGTTACAAAAAATGGAAACCTTCTCGTACATTCATTCGACTAATGAGTTGGTCGACTTTTTAAGCGATTTGAAAAGAACTTGAGAATATTTCCAAAGTACCTGCGGCGGGCGGCGGTTCGCTTTCTCTGTTTTGTTTTCGTAACCGCAACAACTTTTTAATGTTTATTTAGAACAAAAAGTTTTTAATCAAATTTTTTTGGTAAACCAGTCTGAGCGATAGAGTCTTCCAAATCGCTTGCGAAATGCCTTTCGATTTTCGACAACTTTTAACTTTTTTGCGTCAAAGTGAATTTTATAATTTCAAAAGAGGATACTTTAATCGTGAAAGTGACTTTTTATCAAACAAAAAACACTCAGAGATCTTCTTATTAGTGAAAAAGCTCGGAATCGGATTACTACATCAAAACTCACGAAATCACTAACAAACTTTATCTCTTATAATATAGCATAGATTTAAATCCAATCACTATTATACAGTCGATCCTAGTATAATATTATTCTCTCTGGAGTCTCGAGTCTCGTCTCGACGTCTCTGGGACGTTGTTCCTTTACGACATATCTAAAGACTGGTGAATGAAATGGCCAAAGGGCAGGCACTTACCTTGGACAAAAGATTAGCATTGCTTTAGCAAAAGGTAGCTTTTAGGGCACAATGCCTGCGGTTGAAACCTAGACCCTTTCAACCCGTAACTGTATATTTAAGGTATAAAATAGAGTTTGTTTATGCAGTTCTAAATAATCGTTTATCTCAGTTATATACAAAAAATAGATGGTAATTTAAAAGCACATTTGTTGTATTTATTTCCTACAAACTTAGCAATCATTAAAAAAATAGTACAACTCGTTTTTTAAGCAAGTCACAAAAGTTTTTCAAAGCCCGGCTGTCCCAGTAATTGGGTTTGCCTGTCCAATTCCGCGCGGCTTTCTGCTACGATGAATAGCCTCCTTACAAAAGCAGCAATGGTCAATGCCATTTGGTAGAACGTTTTAAAGAGACTTAAAATAAGGTAGAGAACATTCTGGCTTTTTGCCTCTTGCTTCAGCTAATATTAAGGGTAATGTGGTCACTTTTTATATTAAAATGCGGGATATGTTGATAAATTCCACATTATACATCAATTATTGTTGATTTTTAGAATTATATATCCTTATAAAAATCACGTCTTCCTTATTCGCTAAGGATATAAATACTTAAAAGAACAGGAGTTTAAATTTTTGACGTTAGTTAGTACTGAAAAAAAACATACCAACTATTAATTCAACCCTTTAAAGGTTTAAAAATAAGAAAACTTATTTAATGATCTAGGGATTAAACTTTTCATTTGAAATCCTTAAAGCACCTTAAAAGTGACAGCTAAATAAACTTCAAAACCAGTCATGTCACCTACAAAACGATAAATAAAGTCGCGCCTGTTACTGACGTTCACTGTTTCTTAAGAAACTCACGCTCAAATTCTTTGAATAGTTAGATAATAAGGTACTTCCGGTAGCAAAATTGCGCACTTTCTTTGTATAAGTGTTTGTGTTAAAATATTATTTAAACGATTATTTATCTCAAAAAACTGTCGAAAATACGCAAAATACTACTGATTTTTACTGTTCACGAAATAAAATGAAGGTATTAGGAGATAGTTTAAAAAAAAAACACAAAAAAAATAGGATCACGACTGTCCCCAAGTGTACGGTAGACATCTTCTCAGATCTCCAGACGCTTAGATCTTTTGAAGATGTCTAGGGGGGGTAGTCAGAGGCACGTCCAAACATTATATTTCGCACATGCCCACATTTTGCAGTAGTTAGCATTCCATACGTAACAGGTTGCAAGTCCATCGCCATTTATAATAACACTAACTGGTTTCCTCACGATGTTTTCCTCGACGAAGGTAGTTTAGTGTTTTATTTCGCTTATTGTTTCAATTTACCTGTTGGATTTTAGATGGAAGTTTCTAAATCACATTACGTAATTCGTAGGTACATTTTATCAAAATTATCCTAATTATAAAACTGTCACTCTAAGGTTTACGCTAATTTAGACCTTAGCTTGAGCAAAATAAGAGCGTTCATATTTATCAAATTTTCAATCAAGTTTATCGACAAAACAGAATTCATTTCTTAAAAACAATTGAATGGACTTTCCAGTAGAATACCAGTGTTTGAGCCGTATCGTCCAATAGTATTTGAGCTTAGTTTAATAGAGACAGCTCTATGGCGCATTATGTAGAGATGTAGAGCACAAAGGGGCATGTTGCCCGTCAGCGGGTTTCCGAGCTATAACATGTGTGGTACAGAGACAATAAAAACGACCAACACCAAAAATTCAATATTTAGTAAAAACGGGAAAGTATTAGTAAATAATATAAAAAAATCAAATATAGCCGTACGTTTCATTTTGTCTTGTATTGTCTTTGAATCTGAATATAATTGGGATGGAATTTTAGTATTGTATAGTTGTAATATCTGTCACTAAAGTTAACTACTGCTAAATGTGGACGTGCCTCTCATCACCCCTTTAAACATAATCATGTATCTAATTTCCCGAAGATCTGAGGATGACTAATGAATGTTTACAAACATGTTGCGAAGATTTGCCTGCCTGATGTCAACCCTCTCTGTAGTGTTGTATTGTAACCTTTAAAGAAGTTAAAAGAAGCAAGCTGGTTAACGGCCACAGCAGTGTGTATCGACAGTCTCGTGCCGCCCCCGGCGCTACTAAGCCTGCTTTAATAATGTGGACATTCGACTCATAAGTCGCTGTTACCGGCCGAGTCCTGTCTTCTCGTATTGACATAAATGGGTAACGTGCCTGCGTTGCTACCTAACATTTCTGTTTGCTTTTTGTTTTCCTCTAACCGCAAAATAGATGAACGAGCTGAACTGAGACGATGTTCTACGTTGTTTCACATTGGCCATCTTGAATAATCTTGATAGAATCACTATAGTTTTTGGTCATAGGTAGTGATTGATAACGTTTCGGTAAAAATGTAAACGTACATTTTCAGATGAAAGTATTAATAAATAGCTATCCGTCCCAGTTTTGCACGGGTGTATTAATATAGATTGAAGGCAATTTTCGTGAGGATCTTTAATGCTTTAAAAAAAAATGCGAGTAACATGTGTCATCCATGTTACTCGCTGCTAATGCAGCTTTTAATAGGGAAAAATAGTGCATCGGTTTTTTAGTATATCCGTTTCAAACAAACATAAACAAAAAACAAAAAATATTTTGTTTCTTTTTATAATGTTAGTGTGATGATTGCGGAAGTATTTTTTCACAATATTTTAAAATACTAACAGATCGGTAATACTTCCTCAAATTATTGAAAAAACCATTCAACATCAAACAGAAAAATATGGCGGTACGATGTTCAATAAGAAACTCGCAACCCTCAGTATAGAGAAATACGACACGAGGAAGCCTTCTCAATTACTTTTTTATCGCTTTTTTAACTTTAAATTTTATTTCCCCTCACGTTTCTATTGTTTTGCAATCCGTTTGAAATCAGTCGTTATGGAAACATTGCAAAGTTTTTAATACTTTTAAATGCTTTGAAGCAAAAAAACATAACTCAATCGTAAACATACCAAATACCACAAATTGCACCTTCCATTCGTGTACAAATAGTGCCAATAAAAAGCAATTAAAGTCGGCTCTACGCCTCAGGCAGATTTGTCTACTGGCAGAGTTCGGTAGATAGGGGAAGCCGATCAAGTTTGCATTTTGGGAGCTTTCGTTATTTAGGAAATTGTTGTTTGGTTATTTTGGAAGATTGGATTTTATGAATTAACGCTGTAGCACAGGTACTTCTATAGATAAATGGGTCTCACCCAAGTTGGGTTGGTTTTTAAATATAATAAACTAGCTGTACGGCTTCTACGGCAGATTTTATAGACAAACTTAGATACTAACAAACTTGGTACCTTAGATTAAGGTTAAATATAGGTTAAATAAGGTTTTTTAGTTTATCCATTACAAACAAAAATACTAATTTTACCTCTATATAATAGTAGTGTAGATAAGTTACATTACCAACTGGGTTGAACTGACCTAAATTTACCTAATTTATATTTACATATGAAGATTAAAAATTTTATCTATACTGTATTATTATTTTTATTTAAAAAACATTACATAACAAACTTATCTAGGTTCCTTTCTAAGCTGATTAAATTATTAAAAAGCAAGTGTTATGTTACTACACTAATTAAGTAAGACCTAAATTTATTACTAACTGATAGGTTAGGTATTATAATCCTATTCTAACATGCTCGACATTATCAAACTCGAATATTTGAGCGTTGTCATTGGTCCGCTCTACACAGCTCCACGTAGGTCGAGAAAGCGGTAGATTTAGGGTAGTCTAAATCAACTGTGTACACTTTCAACAAACATTTAACAACATCATGAAGTTACAAGTTGTTTGCTGTACCTCCTTAGACCAAAACATGTGACACAAGGCAAGCTAAATAAATATTACATGCTCGTACTGGCGTTGTCCGAGTTGCGATGTAATTGCATTGCTTGTCTGTTAGGTGCGTATACTGTTGAGGGAAAACTAAGTGCTGTGCGCAAAAACGTAGCACATCATTTTGCTTTACAAACTGCAGTAGCATTTACCGTATGGTACTAGTTAGCAGTTCACTAGTACCTACATGCGTACATAGCAAATTTATAACAAGTTTTTATTTTTATGAGCGGCGATGGAGTAGTCCTAAAAAGGGTCTTCCTAATGTCTTGATGATTATTTCCACGATAGTACATTTTGCCCTCTCACTCCTTATACAGCTCAGGAGAGTCTGTTTGCGAACCTTAACTTGGGCATTGAACAAGCAATTATTAGGATCACCCAAATACAATTACAAAAAAAACACCCAAGAATACCGTGATTATACCTGCTGATCATGACTCCACACTTTATATTTCCTATAATATAAAAAAGTATTAAGCACCGTAACTATTAAATACCCTTAATTATTAAACACCCACAATAATCTATGTTGTGCTTTTATCCTTCGTTTATGACGAAACAGAAAACATACTGAAAACTAACGAATAAACAAACAGATCTTCTCCAATTGCACACAAACTGCACATACACATTCATACACATACACACATTCATACACACACGCATTCACACACACGCACACGCATACACACAAACACACACACACATTAGGTTTTAGCTTTTATTTTGAGGCGGGCTGCTACACAGTTTTTTTAACTTTTGCAGTTCTCATCGTTCCATCAGTAACCTGTTTCCTTTGTACTTTGTTCTGTATTAAAGAATTTGAATTCTCTTGAATTTACGATTGGTCGAATTTTGTGTAACGATTATTCGATTATCGTCCCTTGACTTATCAATTGGTCGATACATTTTCGTCGGTTTTATTTTTTTTAAAGTAATTATCAAGACCTACCAACTGCGGATACCTAGCTTGAACAGCATTTGTCATGTACTATCGACGTGGTCGCTAGTCGGCACACCTTAATCTTGTTAGAACTCTTAGAACTTGTCTTCAGGAGTTGTTTGTTCGTGATGTTTGTCCAATTGAGTCAGTTTGTCATTGGTTTGTTTTAGACTTCAAAATACAATCAGGTGAAACGACATTTTCAACTGACTAAAATAAAAGGTTATCAATTAAATATCGTAGGTATCGCGATCTTTTTGCCTGGTGATCCGACTTTTTTTTATTGTTTTAGTCCAAAGGTATGAATTTGTTTTTATCATTTAAATAGTATTTATGTAGGACTAAAGTTCCTTCATAAAACTTAAAAAACGAATATCGTCTCCTGAATTTTCGATTGGTCGAAACATTTTTAAATTAAAAACTATTAAAACCACAAGTTTAAAACTATTCCGTATAAACTGAGGCAACGAATAGAAGCGTCCGCTGAACGGGCAGAACGTAACGTTGAAAAATATGAGATGCTACAATATGTTTGTGATATTGTCTAGGAAAACTAAACTACAGTCTTAGTTTCATGTCCTGAACACACGAGACACACAGTCACGTAGACAGCACAGCGAGCGATGTAAAATCACTCGTGCGTGTATTCTCACATTCGAACGAACGAAACCATTCGGTCTATAGTTGAAAGGATACATCGCAGATTGCACGGTTGTGGACGTGATTGTTATAAGGCTACCGAGGTATTGGGGAGACGCAGAACGGATTTATATTAGGCACGAGTACATCATTGTTGAAGTTTGTTCTGATGCTTATATTTTATTACTCCATTTTACCACTTGTATGTATGGTTTGTAGTTTGCTTCAGATAACAAGATATGATTTAATAAATCAATTGGAAAGCTGATAAAGTTATTGCTTCTGCCACGTAAACCGCATTATATTTGTTTGACTTGAACATGTTAGGTTAAGACTGTAAAATACATTAAAAGTCTTCTTCTTCAATACGTACCTGCTGCATTATATTGATCTTTACAAAATGAACAACACAAAATTATAGCCATTTCTCAAAGAGCATTCCAAAAAAACCTAATATTTCACTACATCGAAAAGAAATTCACCCCAGTCGATAAACAGCGTCGGGACACGTAACGTTTTGCACGAAACTTTCGGCGAACTTTGTTTTTGGCAAGCGCAGCAAAAACTTCCCAAGTTAGCCTTCCCACATGACCGTGTATCGCAGCATCTGGCACGTCTCGAACCTGATCCTTCTCGCTTTTTTAATTAATACCACTTCGAACACTCGCGCGAAAGAATGCTCCAACTCATTAAAAGTTTTAATAGCATTTGACTTCGTTGCAACGGGAGCAACTTTTAGTGTGCGTCAAAAGTTTTCGGCTACAAAATGGTTTCGAATCACAAAGAAATAGTGCAAGTTTCTTGGCTTGGATTATGGGAGTTGGCTGAATTTTTATTTTAAGCGAACTCACAAAGCTCCGTGACGACTGGCACAGACGCTGCCTCATCGATGAAAAATAAAAATATCACGCCAGAACCGTATCATAATTATATTTGGAGAAAATGCAATGTAAAACAAACGAGCAATTCTGATAGTTTTCGAAATTTTATATTTTATCTGTCTTTAAAGTTTTACTTTGAAAGTGAAGCAGTAGTAGTTTCTTTCTAGTCTCGTGCCTGGCACAGTCCGGACTCGTATGAGAAGTCCTCAAGTCCATTTGTATAAGTCAATGCCAGACTGATTTATTAAGATTAGAGTAAAGACCGCTCACCACCGTAATGTGGCTTTTAATCCACTTTTAAAGTGTGGATTGTGATTTAATGCGAGAGTTTCTCACATTTTCAATTTTATGATTCATGAGGACGTACGGGTACGTATTTAAACTATATAAATGTCTAATTTTGTGAAGATTGAAGATTGATAAGACATAGAGAACCTTCAGAAGTACTCGTATGTAGTGATGGTTTACCTACCAATTTGGAAATGTTTACATACCTCATTACTGTTCTGATATTGTTAGTGCCCCTAAAAAGAGGTCGTAATTTACTTAGATGGGGATGCCAAAATTAAACTGCTCTGCATTGTTATGAACGTGTATTCATGTTCATATGAGTACAAAGATAGTAATAGTACACAAACTTTGATTAAAATGGAATATCTGAATCTTTGAATAATTATTTAATTTTACAATTATTAAAATTTGACAACATGAATTATATTTTTATTTCGAAAATCATGCAAAATCAATGAAGTCATAAAGGGGAAAAACCGTATAACCAACTTTCCATTACGTACAAGCCATACGAGGTAACACACCATAATACCCATTTGCAAGCGAAATGCAAGTCCGCCTGCAACCTCATTTATGCAGCTACCTTTAAATCGAAAACCAATTACGGAAAAACTCCACACAAGTGCACGCATACTATGTGACGCACGCACACACGCGCGGTATCGCAAATGTCGAGGATGTAGAATTGGTGGAAGTAAAATTAATATATTTTTTTAAATAGAGTATTTGCCGATCTGTCGTTGATCGTTGTCGCAGGTGAAGGCATCTGAATTAAAACGTGGTAATTAGTCGTATTTCCAAATAAAATTATTAAAAACCACGTTAATATTATAGACTGCTAAATAAACAAATGTAAAATTATCATTCGTCAAATCAAATCTTCATTATGCGGTTATAAATTCAAACTTATGTATTTCAAACTGAAGATGACATTGTATAACTTTGTTCAACGAAATAGTCTTTGCCTTTCTTATAACATTAAATGAAAGAATAATCAAATAACTCTGAATATTCAAGGGGAATATTCAAGAAACGAGACAGTTGCTTTCAAATTCAAATGTCTTTGAAGTTTGCATTGATTTAAATTGTTCTGCGTCCAATAAAGTTCAATAACATTAAGATTTTTTTACTGTTACGATTTGATTAATTATGTTCATTTATCCCAAAATTGGATGACATTTCTTTTGAAAAATAAAAAGTTTACTTTAATAAGAAGAAGGAGATGTATATTCCTAAAATTCAAGGATTAAAGCTTTTAAATTATAACATTACACAATTTTTTTATGTGTTTATTAGTGCATTATTGTATAAGGACCATTTGAATATAATAACAATATCATATGAAATAATTAACGCTACAGAAGAAATTAAGTATATTTTGTTCTATCTCACGAAAGCGGGTTGGTCTTACATGTAGATTTGACATTGACATGTCAAATCTTCACATAAGATATGTTTGTGTGTGTGTATTGTGTAAGCTGAGTGAGAGCGCTTGGTATTAGTCACGCACACACATCACAACAACAAGTACTGCTCAGCCGCTATACGCTATATATAAAATATTATACATGCGAAAGTTTGTGAGTTTGTTTGTACGTTTGTGCCTCAATCAGGCCTAAACGACAAAACAGATTAAGTTAAAATTTGTTGTAGATGTAGATATAATGCCCGAATAATACTTATACTAGTTTAAATACGAAAAACATCCTTAAAATTATAAATAATGCTAAAGTGATGATTTTGGTATAGATGGTGCTGGTGTGCAAAAAATCAGACATCAGTGTTGACTTCAGTTGTCATAGCAACGTGCGTTACTATATGCGATTATTGAAATTTGAACAGGAAAACGTCTGTCACGAGTCTGCTAGTACTTGATACTTTTTACGGTACCGCATCCAGGTAAATATACATTCACAATAGGAACGTTTAATTAACACGAGTGACAGCGGCGCGAGAGCGGGCTGGCGTGCTGCAATAACAATACACGTGTACATACCCGACTGTAAATGGGACTTGATTTAAAGGAAATTACTGGTTTACCTTTACACGTAACGCGTGGTCAAAAAACTTGTTTAAACTATAGTAGCATTCCTATGTAGAGCCAGATTGTCAATGCGGACGATAATTCAAAACTTTTTTTAAGCTATTGCATAGCTTCTATCGCGGGCCTTGAGCGTGGAGACCGAATCCAGAAATTTCGTAACGAAAATTTACGCAAAATTTTACGAGACACTCACACTCACGCAATATGCGTGAGTGTGAGTGTTAGAGATTTCTCTTTTTGGATTTCAAAAAATCGATTTTTAAAAAATCGATTATGTAAATTACACATATAAATCGATTTTTGTAAACTAAGTTTTCCGAACGCGAACCGAATCGTTCGTTGGCCATTTTCCCGGACGTGAACCTACATATAGTCGCCTCCCAAACGGAAACCGACTCATCGGTCTTGTCTCCGAACGCAAACCGAACCATTGATCGTTTTTCCGAACGTGATCCGACCAATAGTCGCTTCACAAACGGGAACCGACCCATCGATCGTCTCTCCGAAAGCGATCCGAACCATATAATTCGATTTTTTGGAAAATCGATTTATTTGTAGGGACAAAAAATCGATTATTAATTAATAGATTTTTTCAATCAATATTACATCCCTATGACTCATGTCATGGCTGCTTAGAGTGATTTTCGCATTCCAGCGCCATCTAGTTTCATTTGATGATACTACGTTATTATAGGTGCTTTTCGCGGTCTCATGCGAAAGCTCGGGGTTTGAGAGGTTCGCAATTCCGCCGGCAGGTGGCGCTATTTTACCACTATCGGTAAATAGGTGGTACTTCACAGACATGATCGACTAAAAAGTTTGAAATTGAATTATTGAATTCATGTAGTTAGGTAAATATCGAATCCTGGCCGTGCATCAATGGATATTTCTGTTCGAAAAATGTATATGCGCGTTACACGTGCTTATAACGGTGAAGGAAAACATCGTGAGGAAACCTGTTAGTATTCTTGAAAGCGACGACGGGCTTGCAACCTGTTACGTGTGGAATGCTAACTACGTAGTTAGGTAAATAGGTAGGTTAAATATTTTGACATCTATCGATGAATAGCAGAACTTTTAATGACTTTTTGAAATATCACGCTTGTCTCTTTAGTTTAGCAACTCGCCAATAGGTGGCATTGGTTGTATCGGCGTTACTGCGCATGCCTAATCCCCCTCTTCCCCCGCAATCTAGGGATGTAAAAAAAAAAAAATATTTTTTTTTTATTCTTTTCTTTCTTTTTCTTTTCTTATCGGTCACCACGCTCAAAAAGTTGAATATCAAAGAAAAACAAAGGAAAAAAGGATAAATAAAATAAATAAATAAATAATTATAGATACATAAGTTGATAACAAATGTTATGCAATAGCTTTACCGCGGCAGTCTCCGAGTGCCACACGTCTTTTTTTTACCAATATCGCGTTTAGGTGCCTGTGGACACCGCGTTTCAAACGCGCAGTTGACGGGCGTTTGTAGCTATATAGACGCGATACGCACGCGAGTCAGACGCAAGGTCTATAGGTTGCGTCTGAATCGCGTGTGCTAAGTTTTCTTAGTATAGTTACGCTTTTTTTAATCAAACCAAGTTTTATAAATCGTTATATCCTCGCCATAGTATGCAGTTTTTTGTGTTAATATATGTTATGTCTAACTGTTAAGTAAAACTTTAAAGACATCGCTAAAAAACTTGACACTTCCTAACACAATCTCTTTAGTTATAAAACTAGCATTACAACTCTTTTCAAGAGCATAACTCTGACATAAACACCACTCGCCTATTCGTTTCAAGGTGGGCAATCCGCCAGTCTATCTTAAAAGAATTTCCTAAAAGAAACTTTATTTGAATTAAAAGCAGTTCCCGGAACATTTGCATGAGTCTGCGGACTGAGCACTGTGACATATTTTGAAGAGGCGCCAAGAAACTTAAGGCAATGCTTGCTGAGAAGCGGCGATCGTTATATGACGATATTTAATTTTCTGGTCTCCAACGACCCCATTAACAGCGCGGTTGTAAAAGTTGTGTCAATTGTTTTACTATCACGTAAAACGTGTAGGCAGTAATCTGTAGGTCACGTCAGTGACCAACGCAACGGTGCTGACGTGGCGATGAAAATGTAAAGATGACTGGCCTCACAGCTCAGTCGGTAGTAGCTCTGCCTTCTGCGCTGTAGGTTGTGGGTTCGATCCCCACCCGGGATAAACATTTTTGTGATGAACATAGATGTTTGTTCTGTGTCTGGGTGATAATATGTATAATAAGTATGTATTTAGAACAAAAAAATATATAAGTATACTATCAGTTATCTAGTTCCCATTATAAAATTTTGCTTAATTTGGGGCTAGATGGCGCTGTGTGAAAAGTCCATCAATATTTATTTATTTTTTATTTTAAAGTGAACGAATATGAATTGCATGTATAATAAAATAATAGCACTTCCTTGAGTCTCGTCAGCTGCGTCAGTGTTTAGTATTGTCGCGTCAATCGGTTCTACACATCGACATTATCCCCGCTTTATTGCAACGCCCGCTGTTTATCAGAAAACGAAGGCTTTAGCAGTAAATTCAGGTAGTTACTAACTTCGAATTCCATTGTCTTTTGCCCTTACATTCGAGAATTTCATAGAACTCTACCATAATGTTACATGAAACTAAAATTAAAATGAGACCTTTGCAGACGCGAAAATCATCTCTTGTTTTGCAGTCAGCAGACTTATCGAGCAAAGCACAGCAAATGGAATCAACCTTTAAAAATGAATGAGTTTAATTTGTCTAGAAAGAGATGTTATCAATAATAAATAAATAAAAAGAGCTTTATTTTTCCTATGCACTATAACCTAACATATAATAATAACTTGAGTGTCTAACAAAAAATACAAAAAAAGATTTAAATAAAACTTTTTACTTATAATAATAATGCTAGCTATATTCTATGTAGTGCATGGACCGCTTATAGCGGTGAAAGCCTCCTGTTATCAATAAATAAATAAAATAAATAAATATTGGTGGACATTATCACACAGCGCCATCTATCCCCAAACTAAGCAAAGCTTGTACTATGGGAACTATATAACTGATAGAACACTTAGATACTTTTTTTTTGTATATACATACATATGAAATAAATAAATACAAATACAGATAATATATGAATATGAGCGACGTTATTTACTCCCGTTTTGTTTTGATTCCGGTTAATAAAAGTTTCATTAAAAATTTCAACATTAACTGTCTCTACACCGAAATTTCATTCGCTTTCCCTCAATGAGTGCAATAATTAGTGAAATTGGCGCAGCTCATACTGGGAATAATTAATTCAAAGCAGTCAAGAGCGCTGAGCCTAGGTGAGACGCCACTCAGCGAGCGGAGTTTTTGTAGCTCTGTTTTTAGGAGTACCGCATGGAAATCGGAAATGAAATCATTGTAGTGGTTGACGACTCTTGTAAATTATGGCGAGTAAAAATGCTAAGGTGATAAGTGACATTTTTGACTTTTTGTATGGGCTGAGTCTACCCGGATAAGACGGAAAAAGTGATAGAACTGCAATATCTTGAAAACCATCAAATTTAAAAAGTAACTGTCTGTAATTTGCTTAGCTAGTATGATTATTTATCGAATGATATAAAAACGAATTGTTTAGCTATTCATAATTTTGATTAAAAAAGAAACTAGGGTTTTTGAAGAGCCAACTTTGGAAATTAAATCTATGGAGAAAAATTTCTCCAATCGTGTTTCTGTCTGTAATTTATCTAGATTAGTTATCTTTTCATAAAAAACAAAACTGTATATTTTGCGGTTATTGAGATAATAATATAAGGATATACATTATTATAATTTATTATTATTATTATTATTATTACTATTTATAATTGCGAGATTTTATTTAGATCCAAATAATATCACGATAACTCGTACAACCTATTATGGCTGCCATTTATTACATTAAATTACGGAACCGGCGACTCTCGTCAAACTCCCTCTTACCCCATTTCTCACCCCGTACGGAACAGCTATTACAATGTAAAATTCTAATTCTCTCGTTAAATCCTCCAGCCTTCTCTGGCCACTTTTACTGAATATAAAGTAGGGTAAATGGATTTAGTTTCATACGTGTGTGTTGGGAATTATGCTAATGCATTTGTTTGTGTGCTGTGGAGTTTAAGGAGTTTTTATTTAGTTATAGAAATTCAAATATACCGAGCCAGAAAAATAACATGGAATCTGTATATGTTCTTTATGGTAGAAGGCGTAGCATTGATACTTGGAGGACATCGTTGAATGTATTAAGGCGCTCCCAGTCGACGATTATTTTTGTTCGAAACGAAAAAAGAAATACTTCTGAACAAGCCACATCTCCTATTTTATAATGTATAGTATATGTGAATAAAGATGTACCCATCTTTAATCACTTCGATAAATAATCCTACCGACCGCTGCAATGACGACAAACACACGTCGGCGCATGGTCCGCTTTAGCTTTTCGAATAAATTAATGATATAAATTATGTATAATTACTTATCAAAAATCTATTCTAATAGAAATCTAGATCTACATATTACCTATCTTTAACAATAAATCACAAGTTGATTTTAATAGTAGGTATATAAAATATTTCGATCATAAATTCTAAAACGTATCATTTTGAAATAATAACTTTATCGTGAAAAGTTTCTGCTATTATATTTTCAGCTTAATAGAAATCTAGGTAGGAACCTGAAGTAATATACTTATAAAAATAGGAGATGTGGCTTGTTCAGAAGTATTTCTTTTTTCGTTTCGAAAAAGAGCAATCGTCGACTGGGAGCCCCTTAAGTAGAGCACCTTAAAGTTGTTGGCTGGTTTTTCGTTTAAAGTGTTTTTACTTGTTTATCATTATATATTATTATACTTGTAGGATAAAGTATGCGACCTTAAACTACACTGGCCTCACAGCTCAAGTGGTAGTAGCTCTGCCTTCTGCAGTGTAGGTTTGTGGTTTTGATTTATTCTCAGAACAAAAAAAAAAGTATCCGTTATCTGGTTTCTATAGTACAAGCTTTACTTAGTTTGGGGCTATATTGCGCTGTGTGAAACGACTACCAAAATGTATATTTATTTATATATAAAAAATATATATGTAGACGTGTGACTGATATAGTAAGATAAGGAATGTTGTATGAGAATTCAACTGTAGGTTTTTGCAGGAACTCCTTTCTTGCACCGATCAATTGTAAAATCTTCAACATAATGCATAGGTACTTCAAAAATGTAAAAAAAAAAGGATCACAACTGTAATCCCCAAGTACTGTAGACATCCTCTCAGATTTCTAGACGCTTAGATCCTTTGAAGATATCTACTGAGGGTAGTCAGTGGCACGTCCAAAAAAATTTACTATACTTTGTTGATATAATACCTTAAACAGACAAACAAAATACACACGCAAACTACATACACACACAACGATATCTCTAGATCCGCGTGAAAAGCCCCCAAATGTTTTAATCCAAATTAATACTCGAATCGGATACAAGGTCGTAATAGAGTTTACTGACGATGAGTTATATACCACGCTCGATGGACGCAGATTACGCTCAATAAATTATTATGAAGCAATCAGTATATGGTAAAAGTTTTGGTGAGTTTAATCGGGACGATACGATTGGTAGACGACTTTTTAAAACTCACTTTAGTGGAGCTGTTCCTTTACTTGTGTAACAAAACGTGTTACAAATCTGATTCGTACTCAGTTATTAAAAAGTATGGTTTAGCGTATGCACGTGAGTCCTCTTATACATTTTTAAGACAATCCATTTCATGTGGGCAGCAACATCAATTTGTTGCTGAAAAAATATAGTAATTCAAAGTCAAAAGTAATATATACTTTAAAATGTTTTAGGAGCTAGTTGAAGTTACGCCTGTTCCTCAGGACCAAACTTATTTTTCTAGGATTTTTGTAAATGGTGATGATAATCATACTGTGTAATGTTGTTTGTCTATTTGGTTTATTTAAAAAAATATTTATAAGCACGCAAATATCTATATCAACTGAAGTTGCCACCTTTGTATGCGATACATAAAGCAATTTAAAAACAATATTGCACAAATATCGAGATTCATGCTGATGATAATCATACTGTGTAATGTTGTTTGTTTATTTGGTTTATTTAAAAAAATATTTATAAGCACGCAAATATCTATATCAACTGAAGTTGCCACCTTTGTATGCGATACATAAAGCAATTTAAAAACAATATTGCACAAATATCGCTAGTTATAAAAGGCGTGTTCACACAGCGTGAGCTTCCGTAGATTTATTGGTAATATAATTTTGATTGATCGCCCGCCGCCGACTCAAGTTGAGGTTTAAACGACATACTTAGGCAGCGATTCACCAATACTGCAACCAGCCGTTATCATAACCATCAGTTAAAATGACAGTTCAAATATGAAATCCACCATCAGAAATAAATGGTTAAGCTAAACAGCCGTCGTTGAATGGTTGGGTAATGTGCTAGTTTACACTTACCTAAGAGCATTAATGTAATGTGTGTCAATCATACATGTTATCCACGAACTAATCGATTTCCTTTAAATTGACAAGTTTTGGACTTGATTTCGTTCAGGTAATTCATTCGGAAAGTTGCTTGAAAGTTTGGTTCAATTCTAGGCAAAATATGATATACTAGTGGATTCCGGCGACTTCGTTCACGTAGCTTTTTATAAAATTTTGAGGTCCCATTTCAATTGGAGAGTTGTAGGTATGTCCAAAATATTGCTTCGAACGGATATTTCAAGACGATGTCACAAGCGGTTAAGCTAGTTACAAGTTGCAATTTAATTCAAATAAATCGTGACACCCTGTTGCACCCTTTTTTAGAAGTGAGTTTAAAAAACGATAATGCGATCGTTATTTAGAATGTTTATGTTTATAATACATAAATTTAACACTCCGTTTCAACACCTTTTCAGAGACGATAAGCATAATAAAAAAATATCGCAGGAATTTCAACGAATTTTCTATCCACTTGAAAGAGATAACCTGTTTATGATGTTTTACTGTTGAGGTGCCCTTGATGCCCTTTTTGTAAATATAATTTACTCGCGACTTCTTTTACGTAAAGTTATTTTCAAACAGACTTCCAGCTGCACCTTAGTGCTTAAACACGTTGACTCGCGGGCGCGGTGGCGGGCGCGGTCACGAAATATCAAACATATGACGTGATTTCCAAGTGTTCACGTTCAAAACGCACGTGCGGTCTAAGTAGCGAGCTAACTAGCTAATATGTTTGATATTTCGTGACCGCGCCCGCCACCGCGCCCGCGAGTCAACGTGAATAAGCACTAAGGGGTTGAATTTCGAGAATTCCTGTCTTAGTGCCCTCTAAACACTAAAAGAAATACATCCTACAAATTTAAAGTTTCTAGATCTTAAGCATATCAACTTAAATACGTTTTCAACTCACGATAAAATACATGTACAAATACTAAGAACTAAAAAAAAATTACATAAATCTATCACTATGTTGGGGCCTTCTTTTAAGTTATAAATACTTGTGTTAGAATACCTCCCTCTTCCATATCGAGATAGAATTGCTAGTTAAGAGAGATTAATTACACAAACTCAGCACAAAATTGCACTGCAAACACTCACATCAGTATCACGTTCAATTTTGAAAGACATTAAATCAATTGGTACAAATGTGTTGACCAGACATTGTCAGTCACAGGCACAGTGCCAGTTTTTAATTAAAACTGTGTAGTTGCCATTTCATTCAATTACTCGCATGCTAGCTACTGGGCCGAGCGTAACGCATCGTGTATGCAAACCTTTATGACGTTGCATGAAATAGCTGTCGAGTGAAAAGGAATATTTTAGTTTTTTGGACATGTTCACGGTATTTGAAATAGGGTATTTTGTTTCACCATAAATAAAAAATCTAAATGGCTGCTGTCAAAAAAGTTGTCATAGGAAATTTTGTGTGTGGGTTTTCTTTGTGTAATATAAGCGTTAAAGGTAGCCGTAGTGTCCCGAAACAGTTCAAACATTCATATGAAACGAGAGTCTAAAAACGTGAACTTCAATAAAAACATTGCGGCATAGTTTTAAGGGTTCCGTACCCAAAGGGTAAAAACGGGACCCTATTACTAAGACTTCACTGTCCATTTGTCGTACGCTGTATCGCATAATAGACCGTGATAGCTAGACAGTTGAAATTTTCTCAGATTATGTATTTCTGTTGCCGCTATAACAACAAAAACTAAAAACAGAATAAAATATATCTCCTACAAAACAATTTTTTATTCTGTTTTTATAGATAATGGTACCCTTCGTGCGCGAGTCCGACTCACACTTGGCCGGTTTTTTACAGTACTTGCTGGTAGGCTTCGACTTTGTGGTCTAATATGCACTTGACTAAGCGGCGACGGTCTTGCATACATACATACATACATAGGATCACGACTGTAATCCCCAAGTACGGTAGACATCCTCTCAGATCTCCAGACGCTTAGATCCTTTGAAGATCTCTAGTGGGGGTAGTCAGAGGCACGTCCAAACATTATATTTGGCACATGCCCAAATTTGCACGGTCTTGCAACCCCTCATATTATATGGAATGCTAATTACTGCAAAATGTGGCGTGAGCTAAATATAATAATTAGGCGTTCCTCAAAAAAAAACAAAGCACCTAGATACAAAGAAATAAAAGATAGGGAGAATTTTTTATAGAGATGGTTGGATCAAGCTAGATGACAAAGGTCAGAAATATAAATAAATTTACGGAATTGGGAGATAGTAAGAAGGCCTCAGTAGAAATAAAATTAATAATTATGCCCATATTAATTTTTTTTTATTTACTTGCTAGAAAAAAAACAACAGTGAAACTAAATAAAGCAGGCGATGAAGCGCTTCACTCAGAATTGGGAATCTCGTGGGAAATTTTAATTATGGCCGAAAATGCAAGTTATGCTGCCGCGCACGCAGACAACTTGCCCCGCAGAGAAATACGAATACCGACTTGAGCTGCTGCAGTCGGTGAATGCACACAATTTTCGAAATGAAACTCAGGGTAATGGAGTACTTAATTATGTAAACAGTTTATATATAGGTTATTTTATAATATAAAAAATAAGTTATTAAAACTAAACATGGAATTTAAGTTATCCTTTAATATGACTATACAAATCAGTATACAAGCCAAATCCTTTTACATGTTGGCAAGGAAATGATGATTAGTATACAACACATTTTATACATAGGTAAATATACATACGTAAATAATACTAATAGAATGTATAATAATGTGAATTACTTTATTTAGGTGAACAAATAGGTACAGGGGCCACACCACAAGGTCCTAAAGTAATATCAAAATGACAACGCTATACGTGTTCTTATTGCGTTGTCCCTTTCGCACCGTGAGTAGTATTATTTTATTATTACTTTTAGCTTGTGGTACGACCCCAGAGCAGAAAAATGGTACCATCACACGCGATACCCAGTAATACCCAGTTCAGTAGCATCCCTTAGTTAGACATTAATAATTCAACCTCCGTAGACCACGACAAATACTGCTCCTGCATATTCATAGAAATGTTGATTTTTTTCCGTCTACCCGCATTCGACTAATTACAAATCCTTTCCTTTATCGAGGCTCAATGTATAATTACATTTTAAAAACTAAAAAAGAAAACCGACGCAAATGTTTCGACGAATCGAAAAATCAAGAGTCCTACCTTAGTCCTACCTTAGTCCTACCTTAGTTAGTCCTACCGTACATAAATAAAATTAAGATGGAACCAACTTTGGACTATTTTCTACACAATAAAAACAAACTGTGCAGTGTGTGAATCAAATAATGTATTAAAGTTTTTTTGCAAGCAAGCTTCAGAATCATATCACTAGAGATCTAGTGAGATTACTTTAATCAGATTTTGTTGGTTTACCATATTTTTTTTTTAATGTGCTCTTTTATGTAGGAACATTCGAACCTTACAACATTTTAAAGTTATTAGCTTGTTACACCACAAACTTACAAATACAGGCAATAAAAACTCCCCTCCTACCCTTGACTATTCATCTCTCTCCTTTTGATTGGGTATCGAGACACTAGAATATGAATCGTGGATTTAATTAAGCCTCTTTCTGTAAGTCAGTTCGGGTGCGATCGTTAGCATATTCCCATTGATTACAAAGAGTCTGCTTTAGGGATGCGATAAGAAGTTTTCGGAGTAAGATTTTCTTATAAACGTACTAAAGAACACTTCTTTATGCTTAGTTTCTTAACGAACGTCACTGTCCGTCGTTGACCGTCGGCGATTGACTGTCACGGATTGCGCACAATTAAGGTGTGACCAGACATTGCGCGGCAATCGGCAAGCCGCGCTATGCTTAGACGACAGCCGCGCGCGGCAACCGTGAGCTACCTGCCGCTCTCAAATGGTGTTATTGTTCGTTCACATGGCAAACTTGTGTCTTGCGAATGCCGCGCTCGAATTCCGCGCGATGTCTGGTTACACCTTTATTTAAATGTGACGTAAAAGACGACGGTGTTTGGCGTTGTTCGTTCTTTTATTCGAGTTGATTTTGTCAGCAAATTAAATTCTTATATATCAAAATGCGCGGTCTTGTAGTGGTCTTGTATAGATCTGCAATTCTTAGTACGAGATTAATAACTAATCTAGAGTAACTGTTACTCTTTATTTTGATAGATTAGGTAGTAGCACAATAAATAGCTTGCATGTTGTATTAAAATAGACCCGTATGATAAATTCAACTTTTATTCTACAGACAGGTTTTTCTAAATCGAGCCTTCCGTTTTCTGCAAAAATACAACTAAGTGTTACAAAATGTTGCATTGTAACATTACCATTTAGTTGAGTAACAATAAAAAGCAAAATGAAACATCGACACAAACAAGTTGACGAAGATAAAGTAAAAAAAGTACACACAGTTGCGTAATTTTGGAATGTATATATTAGGCGATTGTACCAAGTAACCTACCTTTTTTATACTGTTTTTGAATGATCTACTTATCTCTTGATAAGAGTTACGTCGTCACTCGAAGTTCCATCATCGAATGATTGTAATCTTTCTCAATCGACTCCGACCTTAATCTTACATCCCTAGTTCAGATTTCCATCTTTTTCCGTGTGCTTTGCTGAATGCCCGGATTTTGACAATGGCCCTTGTTAGAGCTTTGATTCAACTTTTTACATAGACATTTTAATTTTGTTCTTTTAGATCATTTGACTATTCAGAACCGATATTACTTAAAATCGATGGTGGTTTTTCGGTACCTTCTCTTTCAATTTGGTAGTATTTTAAAATGATCCTAGTGTTTTTATTAAAATAAATTCCCTTTGACCCTGACTTTGATTGGGAATCAAATAAATGGGAACTAGAAAAGTGATGGAAAACATATACTTATACTATTACTATTATTTTTGGAAATATAAATATATTTTAACACATATAGAACAAGCATCTATGATCATCACACAAATGTTTGTCTTAGATGGGAATTAAACCCGCAACCTACAATGCAGAAGGCAAAGTACCAACTAAGCTGTGAGGACATGCACATGACATCTGTCTGTTTAGTCTGCTCTTAATCCATTTTGCATGAAAGTATACAAAACATCGATTACTAGCGATACAAAAACATCAGAAACTCGTGCCTGTAAAGTTTGCAGTCGCCGCAGTCGGCCACTGTTGTGTTGCTATCGAAAATAATTTAATACTGTTAAATTCGGACCGTGCTGTTCCGAAAACCACAAGAATTACTGGGGATTATCGAGGCACACTCGAATGAAACTCGACCGTAAACCATAATTTGTATTAAAATTAAATAAAATCACCACTGTAATCCCTAAGTCAGACAGAATCCTCTCAAATTCAAATTCAAAAATTATTATCACTACATAGTATAAAGCAAAGTCGCTTTCCGCTTCCCGCGTCTGTATGTAATATGTATGTATGTTTGCTTATATCTTTAAAACTACTTAACGGATTTTGATGCGGTTTTTTTAATAGTTAGAGTAATTCAGGAGGAAGGTTTATATGTATAATACATGCATAATATAGTAGAGAAACACTGATAATTTTAGAGGTTTCTAATGTGATGTCGTAAATAAACACATTTTATTGCGCTTACATTGCAAATGCTGGCTGAACCCCACGAGATATATCAAAATAATGTACTACAGTATTGTACACCTTAAAAACGTCTACAAAAAAGTCCACGATGGTATTAGAAATGTCTTACGCACAGCGAAGCGGGCACGGGTCAGCTAGTTTAAATAATACAATTCATTTATTTCAATAAAATCACAAGGATCACTTTGAAACGTCTTAGGAACTAGGTGAAGCTACGCCAGTTCCACGCGACCAAGCCTAGAAGAATCAGGCAACAAACACGGCTTGGGGTCTACCTTTTTTTGAATGATCCTTTTCTTAATGCTATGTAGAGCTCCAGCGTGGTGCCAAGCGAACAAGGTGAAGGCTCAAACAAGAATAATAATTAAAAGTACCTACTACTAAAGTACGTACAACAATAAAAAAATAACTAAAGAGATTCAGCACAAATTCAAAAAGCCGCACACGCTACATTTAGATCTCTAGGCGCTCATACCCTTAAATATGCCAATAGGGGCTAGTAAGAGGCACGTTCAAACATTACATTTGGTACATTCCTAAATTTTTGGAGTAGTTAGCATTCTATACGTGACTATTTGCAAACCCATAGCCGCTTATAAGAATACTAACCGGTTTCCTCACGATGTTTTTATTACCACAGTTGACCAAATCTTATTAGGTATTTTGAAAATAATTTCAAATAGACATCGATAGATTTTTATATGCAACGAGAAGGATGTTAGGAATGAAGGTAGATGGAAGTAAAATGGGTGATAGACTGTGTGAAAGACGAGTGAGATAACTGCTGCTGATAGAGGGATGTACATGAGTGAAGAAAAATACATGTTGTGTTACAGGACCAGGCCAGGAAAATGATGATCACATCATCTTTTTAACTTGTAATGTGTATAACTATGTTTGTTAAGGTGGATCTTGCAACTCAATTTTGAAGCAGTTGTCTTTAACCGATTGTACTGAAATTTGGCATACTTATGTAATTTTGATGACAATGCAATAATATATGACAGCAAGCTGATCTGATTATGGAGTCAGGAGCTGTTCAACGAAACTCTTCAGTAAATAGTCTGATTCGTACCTATCAATTTCCAATGTCAATATAAAATTATGGTATTAGCGAGCTGGTCTGATGATGAAGCTCGAATGCAGTCATCAGAACTCCCTTACTACAATAACAACATAACTGCGTCGTAAACACAAGCCTATAAAATTTATAAAAGCTTGATTTTGAAAATATATTTAAAAACAACTTATTTAAATTTAGAAAGATAGTAGTGGTAACTGACATCAAGTCAAAGTTGGAGATGCAGCCAAGTGCCAAAGTTACAGTTGTAAGATGCAGTTGGACTCGCCGCCAACCAATGTGATGCTTATTGCATTGTTTTTGGTAACGTTTCATACGCTTGTGCTGTCTTTCCGTCCACTGGTTGCTTTTTGTCATCACAGAAAACTTTCAGGTCAACTTAAGGGTAACCACTTGTGGTTATGTTGGCGATTCTGTTGTGTCCACGATCAACCCAAAATTCATAAAAAACGATCGCTCATATTTCTTTACGTTTAGCGTAACATCAAAGTGACAGTTCTAAAGTAGTCTAAGTCTAACCCTCGTATTCAAGAATGACACTATGGGAACACGCACCCACAGTCCCACAGTGAACGAAATCTTTTTTCATAAACATCACTTTATGTGTTGAGCGGCACTATGGCGCACACTACCGTGTGCCTTTAGAGCTCAACTTTGGTTATAGGCACACGACAATGTGCCTCTAGTCACACTATGCAGTGTCGCACAACACATAAAGTGATTTTTATGAGAAAAGATTTCGTCCACTGTGGGTGCGTTTTCTCATAGTGTCGTTCTTGAATACGAGGGTAAGACTATCTAAATTTTCATAATTGAAAACTTCATTCAGATTATGCATAAGCAATAACATCGCTTGGCTGGTTGGAAAATTGTACTGAACCTAATTTTGCTTCCTTTAATTACCATTGTATAAAGGTTTAGGACCCAGAATACCCTAAAACGCTTTCGTGTTTTACCAATATATTTTTTGGCTTGCTCTATATTATTACGTTGCTGAAATATTTGTCATTGTGATACTCAAGGAAATATGTATGAAGTGATGTTTATCAGTAACCAAAATACGATTTTCATTTGACTTAGTGAAAAACATCCAAACACACCACTAGAAAGTCCAATAATTCCAAAGCTTTCATAAAATATGACTTAGTTTATTGGTATATCAAAATATTGCTATACTTACTAAATATATCTTTTTTTCCGAAGTCAATCTTTTATTCTACGGCTTTGTTGACATTACTAATATATATAAGTGCTTATACACGTTGACTCGCGGGCGCGGTGGCGGGCGCGGTCACGAAATATCAAACGTATGACTAGTTAGCTCGCTACTTAGAACGCACGTGCGTTTTAAACGTGAACACTTGGAAATCACGTCATACGTTTGATATTTCGTGACCGCGCCCGCCACCGCGCCCGCGAGTCAACGTGAATAAGCACTAAGCCAAGTTATCTAGCACTGATAGTCTCTGAGCTAAGCTGCGGACAGATAGACCGACGGACATGGCGAAACTATAAGGGTTTCTTGCAGACTACGAAACCCTAAAAATGAACGAGCTGAAGTTCTAATTTTGCCGGAGTACTGGCCTTAAGAATGCAGTAAATAAATTAATATAAAGCACCAACTGCACGATCCGCTTCATGAACGCACAAAACACTACTAAATGATAACAGAATATATTAGTTGGACAAATACAGAATATTAGTAAAGCTTTCGAAACGGAATCGTAAATTAGCATGCAAGTGTTGTTTGCTCGATTCTGTGCAAATTGGCAATTGTATAATTACAATGCCTTTCAGATTGCACGAAACTTAATAGACGGGAAATACGGTAGACATTCTCACAGATTTTCAGGCAGTAAGATCCTTGAAGGTCAGAGGCAAGTCCACACATTGCAATTGGCACATGCCCACATTTTGCACAATTGAACACACTGAACAGTTTTCTGGATCCTTGTACTTCATTTCTTACTGAAAGTTCAGAACTAGCTGTTTCGTTAGAGACACGTCCAATCATTACATTTAGAACAACTACATTTGCAGTAGTTAGCATTCCACACATGCCACAAGAATACTAACTGGTTTTTTCAATGTTTTCCTTCACCGTTTTAAGTACGTGTCAATTCATAACATGCATAATGCACATAATGTGTTTTGATTACGTGTGTGGCTTAAGGTGATAAGTGAAATTTTTGAAATGGGACCCCCCTGATAAGACGGAAAAGTGATAAAACTGCATTATCTTGAAACCCATCAAATTTAAAAAGAAACTGTCTGTAATTTACTTAGCTACTATGCTTATCTCACGAATTATATAAAATGAACTGTTTAGCTATTTATCGTTTTGATTAAAAACAAAACTAGTAGTTTTGAAGCGCCAACTTTGGAAAATAAATCTATCGAGGAAAATAAATCTATCGAGAAAAATTTCACCAATCGTGTTTCTGTCTGTAATTTATCTAGATTATATCCTTATATATTATCTTTGTCCTAAAAACCAAAACTGTATGTTTTGCGGTTATTGAGAAATTCTGCATTCATCAAAAACTTTTATTAAAACTAGCTTTGAATAAGTTTAAAATGAATCCTAATTTATTCACTGGTTTATTAAACTTTACAATGATCGTACTAGAAGCCGTGTCCACTCAGAATCATTGGTGGAATTGCTCTCTCAGTCGAGTAACATTTGATTCCGTGACGAGGGTTGACGGAAACAAAGAGGAGGATGGACGGGTGTCTGTCACTGAATTGTATGAGCTCAGTCCCACCACGAATTGGTTAAATCGGAAGTTTCAAAACACTGTATTTAGGCCAACTGAACCTATTTATAGATAAGCTATCTCATCAATAAATACAATTATTTCTACCTTTTTACCATGAAACTGAAATAAAATCGCGTGGTGTGTTTTATTTTTAGGGTTCCGTACCCAAAAGGTAAATATGGGACTCTATTACTAAGACTTCGCTGTGCGTCGGTCTGTCTGTCACTATCTCATGAACCGTGATGACACCATGAACCATGACCATGACAGTTGAAATTTTCACATGTATTTTTGTTGACGCTATAACAACAAAATAAATACTAAAACAGAATAAAATAAATATTTATTTGGGGCTCCCATACAACAAACGTGTTTTTTGTATCTTCATAGACTGATATCAAAACACACAGATCTTTAAAAAAATTTAAAAGGGTTAGTCGTAAGCACGTCCAAACTTTACATTTGGTACATACTCATCTTTAGCAGTAATTAATTCCTTAGGAGACAGGTTGCAAGGCAAAAACACGATTAATAAAACTTTTCTAGATGGATTTATATTAATTAAAACAGCTGTATTTATGCTCAAAACATATCAAAAGCTTGCTTTCTCTACTTCGTGTGAAGACAATCTTCGGATCACGACCACAGCACGTCCACACTAGACGAATATAATTTAGAAAATGTGGTTAGTTAAATCCGAATCAAATTCCATTTGTAGTAAGTTGTGTTGGGGCCGTTTGCGGGATTAAGCCGCGTTCGGCGATAGGACTCCTTTGGGACCACGACGCCGACGGTTACCTACTCCTCTGCGTAGACCAAGTCATAGGAAACGAGGGTATTATGAAAACCCACTTATCTACACCACTATTTTTTATAGTTCTGTGTCTGAGTGTTATAATGTATATTGTGTATATGTATTTACAAAATATAAATATATTATAAATTTTCTATCAGTTATCTAGTTCCCATAGTACAAGCTTTATATGATTTTGGGCTAGATGGCTCTGTGTGTAATGTCCACAATTTTTTTTTATTTATTTATTATAAAGTAAAGGTAACATTTGGATTTTTATACTTTGGTTTGAACATGATAAACTAAAAAAAAAAGCGCCAGCTCGTTTTTTTTTAGAAGCGGCGAAGGGCTTGCAATCTGTCACATAAGGAATGCTAACAACTGCAAAATTGTGGCCTTGTGCCAAATTTGCCTGGAGATCTGACTAGATGTCTACCGTGATTACAGTCGAGACCTTTTTTATTTTTTTTTATTTCTCATTACGAGAGAACCCCGGATTATCTGTCGCGGTAAATGGTGTGACACAATTTATGTGTATTAGTAGAATCAAGTTAATTGAGATAAATGCTTTTTCCAAATTGACCGAATAATAAGGCTTTGCTCACAAAAAACATTTTAATTAAACCAGCTAATAATTACCTTTAAAAGATATTATGTTGTGTTGAAACAAAATTTTTTTTTTTTTTTCTATAATTGCGCCAAAAAGTTGAGAACAAAAAAAGTTGAGACTAAGGGCGTTTTATAGGTTTATTTTAGAAAATTACCTTGATTTTTTCTTAGGTACTTTAAACGTAGTCATGAATAAGTCGCTTGAGCTTATTACTTGATTCTCCAACACAGATGAAATTGGACTCGAAATGATTGAATGCAGTTGTAAAAGCGAGTACTAGTTTAAAATATAAGGAATAGTCGTGTCTGTGATGTTGTCAGTTGTTGGGCTGCATTTTATGTTTATACAAACTTACATGAACCTCCTATTATGTAATGTATGAACATGTTTTATGGTTGCCAAAAAATGTTTAAGATTCGTCTACCATAGTCGCAGATCCATGAAAATTCATGGATCTGCTACTATGGTAGACGATAATAGTCGTAAGCGTATTTTTTTCTTACTTTCAAAAATTACGTTTTTAGGTTTCCGTACTCAAAGGGTAAAAAGGGACCCTATTACTAAGACTTCGCTGTCCGTCTGTCCGTCTGTCTACCACAAGGCTGTATCTCGTGAACCGTGATAGCTAGAATTTGCGTTATAGGGTCAATATCAAAAACAAACTGATAAATATACTCGTATTTACCATCATAGTTGTTGGAGTGGGTTTCAAAACTAGGTAAACTTACATCAGCTTTATATTAGGCAAAAACATCTAAAAAAATGTTGTGACAATGGGCGGCCTCATTACTAAGTACGACTTCTTCCAGGCAACTTTTGGTTGGACAGAATCTATTCTGAATCTATTAAGGTCTACCTTAACGAAGGCAAATTTAATTTTAAAGCATTTTGTGAAGAAACATACAACGGTTTTTAATTATTTGTCCAGAGCGTTGTAAATATACTTTATTTTTGTACAATAAAATAAAAACTCTGCAATATAAATTAGACACAAACAGAGTCAACGTGCTTGAAAAACAAATAATCTAAGGTCCAACTCGTATGTTTGTAGACGGTTTCTGAACAAATACACAACAAAACATTGGCCATTGATTCCATGTTTTTACAAACTGCGCCTTTGTGCCTTTGTCCTAGTGGCTTGTGGAAGATTACTCTCGGTTCTTTATTAAAAGCGGGGCTTCTCTGAGCTTTAAGTTGCTGCTGAGATAAATTAACCGCTTTTGTTGCTTTAAGATGTTTTTGTGGCGTATTTTAATTTTACGGTATGCTTTTTTATGTTCAGATGAGGCGGTCCTAAGAAAAAAAAACATTAATGAATAGGATCGCGACTGTAATCCCCAATTACGGTTGACATCTCATCTGAGATTCAAGCGCTGGATCCTTGAAGATAACTAAAGGGGGTAGACAGAGGAATATCTTAACATTAAATATCTCTTTATGGTAGTAATATAGACTAGCTGGAAAAAAATGTACTTTTGTCACTCTCCGGCACATGAACTATCTTTTTGCAAATAATCATGTTGATCAGCTGCTTCGTTGCTGCGTGAAATAAGGACAAACCAACAAACCAACGAAAACGTTTTCGCTTTTCAATCGACGAAAAAGGGAGGAGGTCTCAAGTCGACGCGTATATCTTTTTTTTTTTATGTATGACCATATCGACGCTTATCTTTTCACCTGGTGATCCGATTTCGTTGTTTTTTTTTCTATTGTGTTGAGAATAGTCCCAAGTTGGTTGCATTTAAATAATATTTATGTAGGATTGACAGTTCCTTGAAATACTTAAGGTGATAATAAAAATTTTGACATTTTGTATGGGCTGAGTCTACCCGGATAAGACGGAAAAAGTGATAAAACTGCATTATCTCGAAAACCATCAAATTTAAAAAGAAACTATCTGTAATTTATTTAGCTTGTATGATTATTTAACGAATTATATAAAAATTAACTGTTTAACTATTCATAGTTTTGATTAAAAACGAAACTAGTGTTTTTGAAGAGCCAACTTTGGAAAATAAATCTATCGAGAAAAGTTTCACCAATCGTGATTCTATCTGTAATTTATCTAGATTATATCCTTAAGTTATTTTTGTCATAAAAAACAAAACTGTATGTTTTACGGTTATTGAGAAAAAACGATTCTGCATTCATCAAACACATTAATTACTCACCTTAAAAAACTAATATCGTCGTTATGTATTTGCAATTATTCAAAGTATCATTATTATATAAACTTTTCAATTGTTGTAATTTATTCGCCCCGGCATCGCACGGATGTGGTACCTGGATAAAAAGTAGGCTATGTGTTATTCTGATGTACCAATAAGCTATATTACTGTAAAGTTTTATTTTAATCTGTTCAGTAGTTTTTGCGTGAAAGAGTAACAAACACACACATACACCCACTCACTCACTCACTCACTCATAAACTTACGCATCACTACATAGTATAAAGCAAAGTCGCTTTCCGCTTCCCGCGTCTGTATGTCTGTATGTATGTTTGCTTATATCTTTAAAACTACACAACGGATTTTGATGCGGTTTTTTTTAATAGATAGAGTGATTCAGGAGGAAGGTTTATATGTATAATAACATGCTACCCGTGCGAAGCCGGGGCGGGTCGCTAGTTTATAATATTATTATAGTATTATTTTTTAGCAACTACAATATTATGCATTAGCTGTAGGAAGTACAATAACTGATATTTTATATGACGTGTAAAGGTGTTTACTAATAAAGGGCTATTATTGAGCTGTCCCGACAGACGTTGTCCTATCAAATTCATTTTTTTTCCTTAAGAACCTTTTCCTGACTCTAACAAATACAACAAAAAAAGAATCAGTAAAATCGGTCTAGCCGTTCACGCGTGATGCCGTGACCAAGGGAAATAGGGATTCAATTTGATATAATAGATTACTAAGATAAAAAAGCAAGTATTTTCTAACATGGTTTTTCTAAACTTGATTAGCTTTCGATTGATATAAAACTATTTTCAAAATTAAAAACGATGATAGTCAAAGGCCTTCAAAATGAGCCATCTAAATTCCGCAAGCGGGCCAAGGTGTCAACCTCCATACCTCCAATTTGAGAGCTCTTCTAAATTACAAAGGTCTTCACATAAATTGTTCCAATATTCGCTACGGGAACGGCATGTTAAGCTTAAACAGGCCACAATTACACGAAAGTGAATGGAAATAGTCCACGAGCCGGCAACGGAACTTTAAAATGTCAACAAAATCTTTGTAGCCCTAGAATGAACAAGTATTTTGTTGACTGAATTCTTTGATTTTAAATAGTCTCTCTGCAAAGATATTTTATGCTCTGCTGCAAAATATAGTAGTTAGCATCCCATAAGTGACAGGTTGCAAGCCTGTCGCCGCTTACATGAATACTAACAGGTTTCCTCACGATGTTTTCCGTGTAAATGCGCGTATAAATTTATCAAACAGAAAAATCCATCGATTGATCCGGGATTTGAACCCACCTTCGGGTTGAAAGTCGAGGTACCTCCAATATTTGACACAGCACAGTGTAAATTCCACCACTCCAGTCACGAACGCCAGAGATGCGTCAACGGGGATCGATTTCGGATGCCGCGGCGTGCGTACTTTCATTAGCGCCAACTTTCCATCGAAGAGAAAGAATGCGCGCTATGGCATTCACGATATTATTATGAGATGTCTTCAAGGTTCGAAAGCTAAGTGATGACCGGAGCATGGAATGAAAGTTCAGCTATTCTAGTGACAATCAAATTAACTGTACTTAACGATTGCGTTTATTTTTTATCAATGCTTTGTATTTTTTTATACATCTCGATTTCCGTCTTCATTTCAACTACAATTTAATATTACGACAAGCGCATACAACCACGCATATTCTTTTACCTGGAGATCCAATTTCGATGTTTTTTTTAATTGTGTAGAGAATAATCAAAAATTGTTCCCTTTTAAATTGCATTTATACTCGTACAGAACAAACAGATCCTTCATAAATCTATTAAAAAATAACGTTTTTCTTTTAGTTTTTAAAACGTAATTATGTCTCATGAGTAACCCGCAATAGATAACAACTTGCTTGTTAGAAACACGTTCTAAGTAACAATCACTTTTGGTGTATTCTACTTGATTGCTAATGGTCGATAGGGCCCATTTGCGTTGACACAGGCTACAAGCCTATCTAACCGCAACCGGTTCTAGCTTTGTTACGCGTGTGCGGCTTGTTTAGATTTGCTAATGGATTTACTATTCAGAAACTCGAACTCTATTTCTCGTGTCTAAGTCTAGCTTCTGCCTACAGCTTCGCACGTGATAATCGGATAAAATGTAGCCTAAGTCACTACGTATTACTACAATATTTATGCAAAAAATCATGTCTGCGCGAAATAAGGAAAACCTACAAACGTACATGCTTTCGCATGAATAATGAAAAAGATAATGAGATTTATTTCGCTTTAAAATATTTTAATCAGTTTCATTTATACAAATTAATTTGGATTGAATTCCATTACCTACAGCGCATAAACTAATAAACTAGCTTCTCCGTACACGGCTTTACATTTACCACACAAGAAGATGTGCATGAAAATCTGAGAGGATATCTACCGTGCTTTATTACAGTCGTGAATTTTTTTAACAGATTTGTTCTAGATTTTATCTTAGACATTACGGCCTAAATGAGTTACAAATGTTCAATTTGTTTATGAATTCGGGCATATGATTCACTTGTGTAGGATAATAACATTAAACTGTTTTTTTAACAAGGCCTTCATCAGTTTCTCTTCCCTTTGGACCAGGTCTTGAACGTTTATGCATCTAAAATATTAACAGCCCATTCCCTAAGCAGCGCTTAGCTTAAGTAACCAACCGCCAAACAAACTGATATTACTCCGTTCCTTTCTCTTGCAAATCCATCTCTTACTTCCGCTTAAATAATTCATCTCAGTTCAAGACTCGTACTTTTGTTGGCATTCGTTATTCAATATATTGCCAAAAACATGACGGTGATTTGACTTTAATAACTTAAAAAATCTTAATAATATAATAAATGTGAAAGTTTGTGAGTTTGTATGTATGTTTGTTCCTTTATCAGGCCTAAACGACAAAACGGATTAAGATGAAATTTGCTGTAGATGTAGATATAATACCCAAATAAATAATAGACTACTTTAAAATATGAAAAACATCCTCAAAACGATAAAAAAAACGCAAAAGGGATGATTTCTGTACAGATGGCGCTGATGTGCAACAAATTTGACATCACAGACTAAAAACATTCAGTCTTTTCTATTCGATTATTTAAATTTGACAGGACAACGTCTGTCACGGGTCGGCTAGTGATTTATAAATGTTTAAAGTGCGTTTTAAAAAAATCTTGGTTAAATGATCTAAAATCGAACTAACTTAACTTAGATAAGTCTAGTAATCTAACTTAGATCATGACTGTAATCCCCAAATACGGTAGACTATACTCTTAGATCTCAAAGCGCTCAAATCCTTGAAGATGTCTAAAGGGTCAAAAGCACGTCCAAATATTACATTTGGCACATACTCACATTTTGCTGTAGCTAGCGTTCCATACGTGACAGGTTACAAGCCCATTGCCACTTATAAAAACACTGGGCAGCTATGCTGCCTAGTGCGCGAGGACCCTAAATGGTTTCCTCACAATGTTTACCTTCATTTTTCTGAAGACGTATTAATAATACGATTTTTTTTAATTCTGTTTCAGAAGAATTGTAGGTATAATACAATTAATTAGGCCACAGACAAACTTCGAACGATATTGATACAAAATGTATCATGTCAAGATTCTGTAATAGAGTGTCAATAATTGGAATTAAAACGCCAATCACGAGGCCTTAGCTGACATGGCGATAATTGCTTTCTGATCCACATGCGAGCATCTAAGTCGATTTTGAGCATGTTATCGCTGGATAGCTGGCTTGAAATTGAGTATCTCCGTGTCACGCCACGCTTCGGTATTTTAAGTACAGCCTTAGTACTAAAAATATCACACCCTTGGTGTTTATTAATAAGATCATGTTATGTACAACGAGTCTCTCTCTGGACAAATAAGAAAATAATCTAATCTGTTAAAGGAATGCTGTAAAGTTACTTATATTTTAATTAGAGTAAAATAAATAAATTAATTTTCTTTAACAAATTTAGTCAAAATTAAACCCCTACAAAAAATAACACACTTTATCAATCATTGCCAATGACAACATGAGTGACACGTAAGTTAAATGGACATAATTAACACAACACAAATGTCAGTCTATCTATACTATTACCTATATACTATATCACATAAACACAGTAATTACTTAATCGATTGTTTTTATACCTACTTTGTGTATTCGTCTAGATCGTATATTTCGTATATTTGACCAGAAGCTAAGAACACGTTGAATAACGAATCATGTATCCATAATACTATATTATTTTAATATTCGGTTATCTCAACTTTTTTAACATTAAAAAATAAACAATAAGTAGATCAGTCTTGTAAGACAGTGAATGTATAATGTTTTTGTAACTTGACAGTGCCAGATTATTATAGTACAAGTGATGAGGTCGGTTGAGGTCATGCTCAAATATTTTATAAGCCATCAACATCAGCCATCACACTTACCCTCGTATTCAAGAACGACACTATGAGAACACGCACCCACAGTGGACGAAACCTTTTTTCATAAAAATCACTTTATGTGTAGTGCGATACTGCATAGTGTGACTAGAGGCGCATTGTCGTGTGCCTCTGCCAAAGTTGAGCTCTGAAGGCACACGGTAGCGTGCGCCATAGTGCCGCTTAACACGTAAAGTGATTTTTATGAAAAAAGATTTCGTCCACTGTGGGTGCGTGTTCTCATAGTGTCGTTCTTGAATACGAGGGACAGTCAACTCGCCGACACTTATCCGGCGAGTGTATATGACTTTGAGTGAGCCATTATCCACTGCCGACCTCACTACAGAATTATTCCAGAAAGTACTTGTAGTTCTATTGTGTTCCAACCATAGAACATCTTTAAATTTAAATAACTAGCAGACCCGTAACAGACGTTGTCCTGTCAAATTTCAATAATCGAATAGAAAATAGGTACTGTTTTTTTTTTAGTCTGTGATGTCAGATTTGTTGTTTGATGTCACATCATCTATACCAAAATCATCCCCTTTGCGTTTTTTTATTGTATTGGGGATGTTATTCATATTTTAAAGTAGTCTATTATTTATTCGGGCATTATATCTACATCTACAGCAAATTTCAACATAATCCGTTTTGTCGTTTAGGCCTGATTGAGGAACAAACATACATACAAACTTTCACATTTATAATATTATTAGGATATTAGGATTACTTTTAAAAAACGAACTAAAAACCGACGAAAATGTTTCGACTAATCGAAGTCAAGAGACGATATTAGTTTTTTAAATATTTTGAAGGAACTATTTAGTCCTACGTGGGTACAATTTAAATGGGACCAACTTGGGATTATTCTCTACAGAATATAAAGCAACAAAAAATAAACATGTCGAAGAGAGAACCCCCCTTTTTTTTGTCAAACCGATTTTCATGGAAGCTGTATCATCTGGTAGATTAGGGTCCCAGGAGTGTCCGGAGGTACTTTAAATTTTTTACGTTGTCTAGAAATCAAATTATGAAAGAAAACGTAAATAGAACTACTAACCTACTTTGCGAACGAAGTCGCGCACGGGTACAGTTCATACTTGAATATTTTTAAGAACTTTTTTATCTCAATAGCCTTTGATTTTTCTTTGTTACAATATTTATTTTTCTGCTGCTGATGATAGAATGTGTTCCTGGTAATAATTTGTTTCCGATAAAAGAGTAACGAAACAGCGTTCATATTCACTTACAACCTGCTACTAAAATTGTTTTTTAGTCGTCCCACCTGCGTTGTTTAGCGTTCCAATTTAGCTGAGTGCAATCGGTTCAATGAGTTCGATATCAACACTGTATTTTTACGTGTAAATACACAAGGTACACCTGCGGCTGATTGTAATTTAGTTCAACATAACATGGGATGAAAATATTTTGATCTCAGCTATGGAAGATAAATTAAAATAAAACAAGTGACAATGTTCTGTATGTAGGTAGACAGGTAACGGTAGGTAAAGGTAGGTTTTTTAACAGTAGGAATAGTCGATGTATTCGATTTCTAAGATGTATCAAATCTAGTACGTTTTTTTAGAGAACGTAAGACATATGAGCATAATTATGCATTTTTCAAATGGAAAAAATCATTGGACACGGCCGGGATTCTAAAAATTAAGTTCGGATTATAAATCGGCTTTAACAAAAAAAAAACAAATCAAAAAATTACCTTGTATACTAAGTTGTTAACTCCTGCACATCATATTCTACGGTAAAAATTTGGCTGGTATTCAAAAACGCCCCAGCGACATAAATTACAAAGTTACGTTATCTCTTTCTAGCAATTTAAATAGAGTTCGGAACTCAGTAGCAAATGAGCCATGAAGAGGGAGCGGGACAGACGATAAACTTCGAAAAGTTTCCCTTTCGCAAAGTTACTTGTATCGGCAAAGGAATGCAATAAAGTATTTGTATGGAAAGTCTCCAGTGAATTTCTCGAGTTGATTTCGCAAATTTGGTGGATAAAGTTTGTCAATCCTTTCTTTATTTGGTGGAACGTTTAATAATAATTAAGGCAGGTTTACACAACAGTTTTAGATAGGTTTCAATTTTTATTTGATAGAAAATAAAATTAGTACACGAAGGATAGAAATTGTTGGAAGGATTTGGGGGAAACCATTGCGCAGCGTTGGGATGGACAAAATAGACACTTCAAAATGTTCCGTTTGAGTATATAGGCAGAGTCTACATTATGTTGATAACTACCAAACTTAGGAAGTCTTTTATTAAACTGTATTTTATTTAGCTTTAGATTAAGAGCTACTATGTTGGTCTTGTAAAAAAAACCTGTTATTTTTTATTTTTCTCCGAATGAATATTTTATTTAGGAAGGGAGATTCTATCAATCATGTTTCTGTCTTTAATTTGGATATAATAAAAAAAAACCTTCCAAAATGCAAAGGCGTTTTCCGTCTAATTAAATAAACCCGTTGTAAGCAGAGTACTCGTGTCCAATTACACGTTTTTCGCTTATTCAAATAGTAACAAGTGCAATCTGTTCAGCCTCGAGCGCTAATAGAGCCGGCAGATAGGGCACGGCAAAATTGAATACGTCCCAAGCCAATCTCCGCGATAGATGCATTGCTACGTCTTAAGACACGAGCTGAAGCGTGATCCGCTATGTTTTATAACCCACACTATTATAAAGATGCAAGCTTTTTATTTTTGTTTGTAATAACTTAAAAAAAATACTAAAAATTCTATCAAGCAAGCCGGGACTGCTAGTTATATAGAAAAATTAAAGTTAAAAAAAAACACGCTATTTGCTGCTGAGGATTTTTAAGCTATTGCATAGCTTCTATCGCGGGCCTTGAGCGTGGAGACCGAATCCAGAAATTTCGTAACGAAAATTTACACAAAATTTTACGAGACACTCACACTCACGCAATATGCGTGAGTGTGAGTGTTAGAGATTTCTCTTTTTGGATTTCAAAAATCCATTTTTAAAAAATCGATTATGTAAATTACACATATAAATCGATTTTTGTAAACTAAGTTTTCCGAACGCGAACCGAATCGTTCGTTGGCCATTTTCCCGGACGTGAACCTACATTATAGTCGCCTCCCAAACGGAAACCGACTCATCGGTCTTGTCTCCGAACGCAAACCGAACCATTGATCGTTTTTCCGAACGTGATCCGACCAATAGTCGCTTCACAAACGGGAACCGACCCATCGATCGTCTCTCCGAAAGCGATCCGAACCATATAATTCGATTTTTTGGAAAATCGATTTATTTGTAGGGACAAAAAATCGATTATTAATTAATAGATTTTTAAGCTATTGCATAGCTTCTATCGCGGGCTTTGAGCGTGGAGACCGAATCCAGAAATTTCGTAACGAAAATTTACGAGACACTCACACTCACGCAATATGCGTGAGTGTGAGTGTTAGAGATTTCTCTTTTTGGATTTCAAAAAATCGATTTTTAAAAAATCGATTATGTAAATTACACATATAAATCGATTTTTGTAAACTAAGTTTTCCGAACGCGAACCGAATCGTTCGTTGGCCATTTTCCCGGACGTGAACCTACATATAGTCGCCTCCCAAACGGAAACCGACTCATCGGTCTTATCTCCGAACGCAAACCGAACCATTGATCGTTTTTCCGAACGTGATCCGACCAATAGTCGCTTCACAAACGGGAACCGACCCATCGATCGTCTCTCCGAAAGCGATCCGAACCATATAATTCGATTTTTTGGAAAATCGATTTATTTGTAGGGACAAAAAATCGATTATTAATTAATAGATTTTTTTCAATCAATATTACATCCCTATGACTCATGTCATGCCTGCTTAGAGTCCTCGCCACCACTCATGTCCTGCGACGAAAACCAAAACTAAATTTGACAGCAACGCCATTTTATCTCATGTCAGAGTGCTCGATGAAATTAGCGTCCATGGTTTTTCCCAATATTTTCTTGAAATCTGCGTGAATATGTCGCGTAAAGTGGTGAAAAGTGCAGCTCGTGAAATGATTCATAAAGTAAAAGAGTTTTGTGAGTTAGAGCAGAGGAATAAAGACGTTTTGATCCCTTTATATAATATACAAAAAAGAGTCGCTGCCATGACAGGTAAATTTTAGGGATACCAGAGTATAAGTTTTTTTCTAACAATAGGTAAAATATGACTAAATTAAAACACTAATTAAATTATTTTGTATTTTAGGTGTTTCAGAGAAAACGGTATCTCGAATTACGAAAGAAGGAAGAGTGGCAGCAAGCACTTCAAAAATAATTGTAATATTTCAAAAATGATGGACTGGTAGATGAAGAAATAGAAAGATTCATAATATCAACAGCCAGTGATAGCGACACTGATTCTGATCATGGCAGTGAATTTCAAGAGACAAGTGACAGCGATATGTCTGGAATGCAAGTAATAAATGATGAAGACCATAATTATTGTATAAAAATAATTTAATAAAATTTACCTATATCGTGAAACTAGGTTGATTTCATTGTTTTACTACATAACTACACTACTATTACAAAAAGATGAAATTTCTAGTTTTATATTTTTGTTTGTACCGGATAAACTGAAAAAATATAGGACCAATTTAAAAAAATATTTAATCTATCAAAAGCTTCATTAGGAGCGAATAACATCACTACATAGTATAACACAAAGTCTCTTCCGTTGTCTGTCTAAAATTATAATCGTAAGTACAATAAATAAAAATAAATAGAGATCCCACGAAAATAGCAATAATATAACCAAAGAAATAAAAAAATTGCCTATATTCTTCATTATTACAACTGTGCGAAGTCGAAGTGAACTGCTAGTAGTAAATAGTTTTAAAATGTAAACATTAGTTCACTCTCCCTTTTAGTGTAAGGGGTAAATTATGGCTATCTTACTGGCATCATTATAATAGGCGATTGCGACGCCGCGTCTAGCGGACTTGAGTGGTGGCGCGGACTCTAGAGTGATTTTCGCATTCCAGCGCCATCTAGTTTCATTTGATGATACTACGGTATTATAGGTGCTTTTCGCGGTCTCATGCGAAAGCTCGGGGTTTGAGAGGTTCGCAATTCCGCTGGCAGGTGGCGCTATTTTACCACTATCGGTAAATAGGTGGTACTTCACAGACATGATCGACTAAAAAGTTTGAAATTGAATTATTGAATTCATGTAGTTAGGTAAATATCGAATCCTGGCCGTGCATCAATGGATATTTCTGTTCGAAAAATGTATATGCGCGTTACACGTGCTTATAACGGTGAAGGAAAACATCGTGAGGAAACCTGTTAGTATTCTTGAAAGCGACGACGGGCTTGCAACCTGTTACGTGTGGAATGCTAACTACGTAGTTAGGTAAATAGGTAGGTTAAAGATTTTGACATCTATCGATGAATAGCAGAACTTTTAATGACTTTTTGAAATATCACGCTTGTCTCTTTAGTTTAGCAACTCGCCAATAGGTGGCATTGGTTGTATCGGCGTTACTGCGCATGCCTAATCCCCCTCTTCCCCCGCAATCTAGGGATGTAATTCTTTTTCTTTTCTTATCGGTCACCACGCTCAAAAAGTTGAATATCAAAGAAAAACAAAGGAAAAAAGGATAAATAAAATAAATAAATAAATAATTATAAATACATAAGTTGATAAAAAATGTTATGCAATAGCTTTACCGCGGCAGTCTCCGAGTGCCACACGTCTTTTTTTTTCGTGAGGAGCTAATTCTAGCTACATTATCAAGTTGTTGATATAATTTTTGTATTGTCATCAGAACTACACACAAGATATATATAGTCAGGGGATAGTCAGAAGCACGTTCAAAGTTGACAATTTACACAATTTTTCAGTAGTTTTCCATACGTTAATATGTCATAATTTTAATTCCTTTGATTTATGCAGGTAGAAAATGTCGAAAATATGAACGCCCTTTTACAATGACGAAATAAAAGCTTATGGCTTAACATGCACTGGTAGGTAAACTGTAATAGTGTAGAGCGGATTGGCCCGATAATACGTATTCCTGAAGCAAAAACCTCTTTACTTTTCTATTTCGACTTCAAGTGAACTTTAAAAATGTGCAAAATACTTGAACTTATAAAATCTTCACTTATAAAATAAAATGCATTTTTTTTAGTTTAAAATACAATAAAAAAACGACCAAGTGCGAGTCGGAGTCGCGCACGAAGGGTTATCTATAAAAAGAGCAAAAAAACACGTTTGTTGTGTACCCCCACTTAATTATTTATTTTATTCTGTTTTTAGCAAGAAATACATAATGTGTGAAAATTTCAACTGTCTAGCTATCACGGTTCGTGAGATACAGCCCTGTGACAGACAGATGGACAAACGGACAGACAAACGGACAGCGAAGTCTTAGTAATAGGGTCCTGTTTTTACTCTTTGGTTACGGAACCCTAAAAAGATAATCTTTATACATTTTTATCAGTTTTACAAACATTTATCTGCCCACTACCGTAAATCTAGAGGGTCTACATTCTAGACTGAGTTAAAAATACTAACTGTAATGCATTGAAATAAATGTTCGTCACAAGCATTTCATTGCACTTATTCCGACTAACAATGCATCTTGCGCGCACTCAGTACCAACAAATTATCTCCTTCAAACCCTCGATGTCACTCCACTGAAGCGTCCTCGGGCCGAGAGCCGTCAACGTAAACATTTTTACATCACCAGCCTAACCTGGCTCCCCACCCCGCCCCTTGGTGGTACAACAAAGATGTGACATGGGTGATTGGCAGGGAAGCCAGAGCTCAAGGTTAAATGGCCTGAGGGAGGCGCCAGGGTTCTTTATAGTGACGATGCGTGAGGCGCCTGCGAGGCGACTGATGACGTCGTTAAGAGGTTAATTGTTTAGGCTCTGTGACGTGAGGCTGTTTTGATTGCGTCTCGAGACTGACCCTGGAATACCAACTCGTTTTACTTGTTCATCGCAATGCCAGCATTTATGTATACAAGTGTGAGTTTCCAATTATGTACATATCAATGGAATGATGTGATGAAATCCAATATTAATTAGTTGATATCTGGGAATGCTGCGGGCAATCTTAACATAACTCGGAATACTTCGATTATTGTTCTGTTTGGAATTTCAACACTAAATATGGCAACAAGTGGTAAATTATAATGCCATAATATATCTGATATGAATAATGAGATTAAATAAATTGTGAATAGTATGATGTCTTAAATATGAATAAGGAGCATAAACAAAATAAAACAGTATTTTCCTGGTTCCTATAATTGGATAACTTCGAAGGATTGAAGAGACTGTATTGTTATTTAGGAGGAAAAGATAGAGGGAAAAATATTTTAGATGATGGTTTAATTTGAATATAATTGCGAAAGTTTATGAGCTTGTATGTAACGCTACAGGAAAATTTATCATAGGTAATCCATATTATTAAAATATATAGATGAAATATTATGTTCCTCAATAACTTTTTTGAAAAGCTTTTGTAGGCAAAAAAATGATGTCTTATAATCGTAAGCATGAAATAGTATAAACCATGTCTCATAAAAATAAACGTATAAAATAAGAAACTGTTTTTTTATTTGATTTTTTGGGTTCCGTATCCAAAGGGTAAAAACGGGACCCTATTACTATTACTTCGCTGTCCGTCTGTCTGTCCGTCTGTCCGTCAGTCCGTCTGTCTATCACAAGTCAACAATGTATCTCATGAACCGTGATAGCTAGACAGTTGAAATTTTTACAGATTATGTATTTCTGTTGCCGCTATAACAACAAATACTAAAAACAGAATAAAATAAATATTTAAGTGGGGCTCCGATACAACAAAAGTTATTTTTTTGCCGTTTTATATAGATAATGGTACAGAACCCTTCGTGCACGAGTCCGACTCGCATTTGACCGGTTTTTGTTATTATTTTATTTAATTACATTTACATTTTGCTATAAATTTAGTTTTTATTCATTTTCAATATAATTCAATGGTAATATTCTTCTCTCTATTGAAATCTTTAAAAGTTAAAAAATGACGCGTCTCTTCGAACACCTACTTGATACACCAAAACCGTGTCATAATACGTACCTGATATACTATTCAAGTAACGTGATGTTCTTAACTTTCAACATAATAACCTAACAAAAACTGGCCAAACTATCACGTGGGCTTCAAATTCCTTTGACACGACCGCCATGGCCAAGTCTCGAAGACTCGTATCAAGTTTCGAAACTTGAGCGATCGCAATTGTATTCACGCGAGACGGTAGGAATTCTAAACTATGTGTCGTGTACATCATTTGAGGTGTTACCTGGCTTTCGGAACTGTTTAATGAGTTTTAATGCCACTGAAGAGAATTGAAGTTTATAGTTCATCGTAGTTCATTGTTCCGTTAATGATTCTTCTTCTAGCGTTTTGATAGTTATCCTGTGACTTCGTTCGTTCATATTTTTAAAGATAAGTACTAAAAACGGCATGAAATAAATATTTATGTGGGGCTCCCATACAACAAACTTGTTTTTTTGGCGTTTTTTATAGATAATGGTACGGAACCCTTCATGCGCTAGTCCGACTCGCACTTGGCTTTATTTTATAGTTTATCCATTACAAACCAATATACACAAATATATTTTTTATTAGCCTAGAAGTGTAGATACGGGCGTAGGTAGCACACTGCAAAAAACAAGTAATTCAAAAGTGAAAATTATATCTCGCGTAATTTTTGGCATCGCCGCCGAGTGCTACACATCTGCTACACGCGTAGCACATCTGCTACGGAGCTACGCCTTGCATGTGTTCTCATTTTAAGCTTCGTTATACACCCATCTCCTGCAAGTATTAGAATTATTATTCTCCGTGTTTATTACAATTATTATGATTTTTAAGCTTTGTGTTGGAGTTCAAAGGTATAACGATGTTAATAAATAAAGTAGATATCGTGACTGGTAGAACATTTTGTATCCTTTATAACATAACCGCGACATTAATAAGTACATTCTGTTCCAAAATAGAAACTAGAGCACGTAAATTGTACATAGAACTTAAAACGGTGCTCAGATGCCACTAAGCACCGTTTTAATGATTGTGACAAGGCTATGCGACATAAAACTATTTTTTTGTCAAAGAAATATTACCTCTATTCATTAATTATGACGGTCTTCTTTTCGATATATTTATGTTAAAGGAAAAATATATAGAGGCGCCACTAGACGCACAGAGCCTCCTAAAATAAAGTTCTTAATTCAAGTTTATAGGTAAATCCGAGTCAACCGCGAAAATAACGATTCTTTACAACTACTGTAACTTACATCCCAAACGTGGGAGTAATTGATGTCTTGCCAACACGATGCAGGAATCTTCTAGAACTTTCCGAACAATATATTAAAAATCCGGCTGAACCGGTGCCAAACCGAGGCTCTAAACACTTTTATATCGCTTCGCACAATACAGCCTAATGTTCAGGTTCCAGTTGCCAACAAGTTTGTGTATAAATCGCGGCGAGTGCGGCTCGCAGATAGTGGCTGGGCCGAGTTGCTGGCACGGAACAAAGTCTCCGATTTAACGGTAAGAGGTTTGTGAATAGTAATGTAAGTTTAGTTTCTGAATCCTTAGTTGGCAGACGTGGTGAGACTATTTTATGTTTAGCATTATGACTTAGTTTATGCCATTTGTTAAAGTTTAATACGGCAATAATAAAAAATCAAACTCACGGCTCGTAAAATCTATCTACACTAATATTAATAAGCGATTTTTATAGTTTTATTTCAATTAAAAATTCTTCTACCTATCAAAAGCTACTTTAAAAGCAAATAATACTCGTATAAGCCATATTTTGTTTTTAAAATTGAGGTCCTTACGAAAATTTGCAATAACGTAACCTAAAAATCTAAAATTTTCCTATAATCTTTTAACTTACACACGTGCAAAGCCGGTACGAGTAGCTAGTTTATAATGTGTTGGTTCCTGATATAACTAAGTCCTGCTAGACTCTTTATTCGCACCTCGCAGGATAAGGTTATCCTGAGAGGTGCGAATAAATATTTAATACTGTCCGTCTGGTTGAGGTGAGGACACGAGCATACATTACCTGGGTTTAGCGTAAAATAGAACTTAAAACTAAACTATACTTAAAAAAAACTTTTAATCTATTATATAAAAATGAATCACTTTTTTGCTCGGACGGCATTACGCCTAAACAGCTAGACCAATTTTGCTAATTCTTTTTTTTATTGTAATTGTTAGTGTCAGAAGAATCTTATGGAAAAAAAAAAAATTTACAGGACAACGTCATTCGCGACAGCTAGTTCTTAAATAACTATAAAAAATATACAGCCACTAGCAGTCCACCCCAGCGGCGAAGGGGTTTAATAAAATCTATAAATAAACGGTGTCAATAGGTAACTTTTCAAATAAGCTTCACCCCATGCATAACGTAACCAAAATGAATTTAACAGACAGCCTCGTCCAAAGTTTGCCAGGTTCTATAATTATAATATCAGTGTGACAACAACAAAATTAAACAAGCTCTCGCTATTATTAAAATGCTCATTTTCATTCACTTGCGCGAGCTAATTGCTTGCAGAATTTGTCCACATTTTAGTGTTCTCTCTAGTTTGGGGCTAGATGGTTGTGTGAAACCAGAAAATTATCAATGACAGCAAAGAATGCCGCCCAATTTATCATTATAGCTTTTTTGTGATGGACTCCCTAATCCATTCTGAATAATTCCAGCAGCAGAGGTGATGCAGACCCGAGATAGCGTTTAGGCCGAGTCTTGGCACCGGGCCCTCAATAACCGTGGACGGCCGGCCGATGCCACTATTCTGATCGGGCGATAAGCGATACTGAAATATTAGGAGCGATAAGAGGTTTATAGGGTGGGCGAGATGGCTTGTAATTTGATGTCGTTTTCTAGAGTGTCCATGATTTTAGGCTGCTTTTCTTCAAGTCGAGATAAGACAGGAAGCAAAGGCATCAATTATCGGTTCCTGCACGATTATATTTATGTTTATCTTATCATGGTTCGTTTTATTTATTGGTATAGTTTCATTGGTTAAATTACACAAAACTAATATGAGAATTGTACCTACCATTAGCACTCTTGCGTGTCAATGGTAGGTACAATATAATATCTACGAGTAGTATGAGTAAGTAGTATAAAGTAAGTAAGTGAAAATAAGTAAGAAGTAAGTGACCAACTCTGGTGATAGTAGACCGCCCAAAGGCCCGAAGCACAAAATCGTTTAGATAGCGGTCACGCATCTATTTAGTCACTCCACTGAAGGTTGCACAACTTATCTATCTATATATATATAAAAATCAATGCCACTTTTCGTTGTAATTTTATAACTCCAAACCAACAAATCCATCTCCAAACACAAATCCAAACCAAATGTTTAGGCTTTGTTCGGACTATTAAGTAGATGGTTTATGTGAAGTTTGCACAAAATCGGTAAATCGGTTCTTCATTTATCATATTTTTTGTAACAAATGAATTCAATAAATGGTGGATCATTTTGTAAATGGGGATTTTGCTGTGGATCATTTTGTAAATGAGGATTTTGCTGTCAATCAATTATTGAAATTTGACAGGACAACGTCTGTCACGGGTCGGCTAGTATGATATACGGGTGTCCAAGAACCTGGCGTCCAACTGGATTCCCACGATGCCCCAAGTTCTAACAGTACTCAGAAAAATATTTTAAAAAATCCACCCCATGTACTTACAGAATTATACTGATTTCAAAAAAAAGGGGAAATGAGCACCCTGTGACATACTTTTGAATGCTGTGACTGCTAATGCTGATAATTTCGATATTTCTTGGAGGTTTTGTAATCTAGGGTATTGCTGTGTCTAAATAGAATGTAAAAATAAAGTACTTATTGTACCATTTTAAAATAAAATATTATTTTAACTAAAGGTGATATGGAAAACTATTGAATTTCGCAACTTTGACCGACTGTAGTGTAAAAAAAATGTACCAAAATAGTATGGCAAGTGACGTCAAATTTTGACGCGTTTATTCCTCTTTTTAAAAAGGTATAATACTTACACATTAATTTGAAAAAAAAAATTTTGATAATATTTTTACTCAACAACCCAATTTTTACGATGTCTTACAGAATTCTTAGAAAGAAAAATTTACGACGAATTGAATCTAACCTCTAAAGAATTACTATTGTATGCTCATAAAAATAACAACAGGCCTCTCAAAAAACAGGTTAGACCGTAAGGGACGGTATGTGCATGCATCTCACCATAGTGATTCGTTATTACAACAGGAGGGAGCAAGACAGAAACTATCTTTGCGATTTGCTGGTTCTTCTTTATGGTACCCCATTATTCAGGTAAGAGTGAGGGAGAAAAAGGTTTAGGATAACAGTACGGTCAGTACGCGTCACTGCCTCCTGCCGTTACTACGCACCTCTCTCTTATTGTTACCATTGATCACGTACTACGATTTAAAGCTTTGTTTATTGGACTCGATTACTCTTTGTGCTCTGGACTTTGAAACGAACTCTTTACGACGACCTTTGCCTGTGTTTGGACAGTTTGTGTTTTGTGTGTGCTACCTACACACATACTACATACATGGCGACCTACACTCCGCAAGAATACGCAAATATGCACTACATTTATGGAGAATGTAGAGGTAATGGACGAGCTGCAGCGAGACTTTACAGAGAAAGGTATCCGAGGGCTATGCGATATCCCGACCATCGAGTTTTCATTAATGTGCACAGATCACTATGTGACGGGCGGTTCCCCAATCAAGTAGCTGGTGAAGGACGACCCGTAAATGACTTCATACGCGATGAAGTTTTAGAGGCGGTGTCGGCAAATCCAAGCATCTCTGTGCGAGGAATAGAAGCTGATACGGGGATACCGAAGAGCACAGCACACAGTATTCTCCAAAAAGAAGAATATCATCCGTACCACGTACAGCGAGTGCAAAGTCTTTTACCTCGAGACTATCCGAGCCGAGTCGCGTTTTGTGAAACAATCCTGCAAAAACATCGAGAAGACGAAAACTTTATCGACAAAATTTTGTGGTCAGATGAATCAACATTTAAGAAGGATGGCTACATGAACCTACACAACTTGCACGAGTGGCATGTGGAAAATCCGCACTTGATGCGAGAAGATAGATCCCAGTACCGGTTCAAAGTGAACATGTGGACCGGTATTCTCTGTGGGAATATTATTGGTCCATTTGAGATGCCCGAGAATTTGACTGGCGAATCATATTTAAATTTTCTTCAAAATGATTTGCCAAACTTACTAGAAGAGACCCCACCAGATATGTGGTTCCAACACGACGGCTGTCCAGCACATTTTCGCGTATCCGTTAGAGAGTTTTTGGACGAGCAATACCCGAACAGGTGGATTGGGCGATCAGGAACAATCCCGTGGCCAGCCCGCTCACCTGACTTAAATCCGCTGGATTTTTTTTTCTGGGGAACTATGAAGGAGCTCGTTTATGCGAAGCCCATTAATGACATCGCTGACCTTCGTGAGAAGATAACACAAGCAGTGCAGGTGATACGTCAAAAAAGTTACTCGCGAAACATAAAGCGGTCCTTTTTAAGGAGAGTGAGAGCTTGTATTGCCGCGGGTGGTCAACATTTTGAACATTTATTGTAATAAAATATCTTTAAACTAACATTCTTTGCTTTTATTCTACTGGGAACCCATCTACCTGTGTGTATTTCCTTCTTGCTCACTCTTGGAACCGAAGTAAATAATAGTAGTAACATAACAGTTTCTAAGATAAGAAAGGGTCCGACAGTTACCGTTAGTAGGTAGGCACTTCGTAAAAATTGGGTTGTTGAGTAAAAATATTATCAAATTTTTTTTTTTCAAATTAATGTGTAAGTATTATACCTTTTTAAAAAGAGGAATAAACGCGTCAAAATTTGACGTCACTTGCCATACTATTTTGGTACATTTTTTTTACACTACAGTCGGTCAAAGTTGCGAAATTCAATAGTTTTCCATATCACCTTTAGTTAAAATAATATTTTATTTTAAAATGGTACAATAAGTACTTTATTTTTACATTCTATTTAGACACAGCAATACCCTAGATTACAAAACCTCCAAGAAATATCGAAATTATCAGCATTAGCAGTCACAGCATTCAAAAGTATGTCACAGGGTGCTCATTTCCCCTTTTTTTTGAAATCAGTATAATTCTGTAAGTACATGGGGTGGATTTTTTAAAATATTTTTCTGAGTACTGTTAGAACTTGGGGCATCGTGGGAATCCAGTTGGACGCCAGGTTCTTGGACACCCTGTATATGATATGTTAAGAACATCGACCACACAGCCTATGTGGTCGATGGTTAAGAACGACAAGGCCAGCTATGTCACAAGTTTTTTATAACAGTGATAAAATGCCACATCTTTATTGTTAAAAAACGATTGAAAGTGCCAGAATAGAGCTTCCACCATGCTGTGAAATTGCGTTCAAGCGCCGAACAAAAAATTTATATTACGAAATTCAGCTGCCGACCGCAACCAAGTTAGATAGATAGAGTTTAGAACAACAAAATCGCTTACGTAGCTGCAAAAAGCGCTATAGTTACTATAGGTAAATATAGAATATAGGTTCCATAAAAGGTATTTCATTATTGGACTAGTAATATTTAAAAAAAAGATTCTACAAACAACATTCATTTTACAATAAAAAACGACAAGCTCAGTACAGCCTAAGTTCTAGAAACCTATAGGTATTCATTTGTATTTTAGAGGTACACTAACAAATTAATGCTGTAACTCAGCCCCTGAAGGGGTGGATCGATGTTTAAGTTCACATTACCGACAACATATCCAGCTTCCATCTTCTTTCTGGTTCCATTTTCTCCTTATTTCAATTTGTCTAATTTACATATAAAAATAAATAAATAAATTACAAACAAGTTATATAACAGTTTTTATGGTCTGAGCACTTAGCTTATGATCGGCAATAAAGATGCAAAATAGAATTTGGGAGGCGATAGAGAGGTGAAATTTATAGCTTTTTTATCAGGTAATGAAAAAGTTCAGAGGATTATTGGCTCAATTGGTTCACGTAGAGCTGTGTTAGTCTATTTCAAATTCTTTGTTCAAACTTTTTTATTTTATTTTAGGTACGAGTGGATTTTCATTGCCGGAAATTAGTGTGAAGACTGGCGTGCGACCGGAATGAAAGGTATGAAGAGCATTGTAGAAGAATACTCGTAGAAGTCGAAAATAATAGTGAAGAGACCTATTTATACCCAGCAGTAATTGCAGACGGGTTGATTATGATGATGATTAATGGAGATGTATATTTTCTATTCTGTCTACACTGAAGTAATCGGAGTGTGTACCCTTTTAAGAGTCGCTGCATTTTAGTTGTATGATACGTATGTCAACTCGATCAATAACATTAACTAAATATAATATAAAAGTAAAAACTGACTGACTGATAACCATCACAGCCAAAACTATAAGTCCTAGAAACATGAAACTTGAAGGGCATGTAGTAACTACATAAGTTACCCTGATGGTACAGCGATAACTCTGTAGTAGCTATTGTGAAGGCGATGACTCCGAGTTAGTTCTAAATAAATTGTATATGTAGTGGTGTATATGTAGGTAGTATTTTCATTAAGTTTCAAAGACAACTTCATCACTTGACTCTTGAAACAGGCCGATTTAGTGATCAAATTTTCAACCGGGGAAAATAGGTTCTCCAATTGATGCATATATTATTATTATTACTATTTTGCTGTTTTTAGGATTGCGTACCCAAAGTGTAAAAACGGTACCCTATTACTAAGACTTCGCTGTCCGTCTGTCTGTCACAAGGCTGTATCTCATGAACCGTGATAGCTAGACAGTTGAAATTTTCACATTATTTATTGATGTTGCCGCAATAATAACAAATACTAAAAACAGAATAAAATAAATATTTAAATTGCCGTTTTTTATAGATAATAGCACGGAACCCTTCGTGCGCCAGTCTAACTCGCACCTGGCCGGTTTTTTATGTATGACCGTGCATATCTTATAACCTGGTAATCCGATTTGAATGATTTTTCTATTGTGTAGAGAATAGTTCAAAATTGATCTCATTTAAATTGTATTTACGTATGTAGGAACTTATCCTTTATAAAACTTAAAAAATAATATCTTTTCTTGACTTTTTGATTGGTCAAAACATCTTCGTCTGTTTTATTTGCAGTTTTTAAAACTAAATTATGGATGTCTTACTTATAAAACTTTGCAACGAAATTGTTACAGCCACATGCTACACTAATCTGCACATTATAAAGTTTCTCAGGTCGTACAGGTAATTAATTAAAATTGTGAAGCATCTACAACATAGCTTAGCAAGGTAAGCTGGTGTATAGGTGTGTGTGTGTCCATAGGCTGTGTGTATATTAATTGTATTAACTCCTTAATGGAATTTCTTGTGGTACGCCACATCCTAAATAACGTAAAATGTTAACCTATGAATTTTTTTTAGTATTTCGCAAAGTACTTTGGGGCAAGCCAGAAGAGACGTAGGACGAGACGTAAAAAGACGTTAACCTGGCTCTACCTGGCTCTGTCTGGCTCTAACCTTGATACTATCTCAGCTTATTAGCGGCTTTCTAGTTTATCTAGATTTTTAGGTCACGAACTATATCTACTATACCAAGTTACATTGTTGCAGACCACAAAAGCCAAAGCATTATTAAAAAAAAATAGGTATATCACGATTTTAATTCCCAAATCTCCTGTCAAATCTCCAAGCACTCAGACCTTTGAAGATATCTAAAGTGGGTAGACAGAAGCCGTCCAAACTACATTTGTCGCATGTCTTATTTTGCAGTAAATCTCTGAGTGAGGTGATCTGATGATGGAGTCAGAAGGACACTAAAAACGGATCTTCTTAGTAAACAGTTCGATTGAGTAAAGGTTTTTCATACCTGTCAAGTTCCTATGACAATTTCATATTATGTTCCAGGTGATAGCGCGCTGCTCTGATTTCTAATTTGAAGGAGTATTTGACAAAAAGCTTGTCTTGAAAAAAATATTTCTAACAGATAACTTATTATTATTATATTATTACCATTCTATATATGACAGGTTGCAAGTCCATCGCCGCTTACAAGAATTCATTATTATTATTTTAGGGCGTCCTACAGAATAACCACAAATACATCTGAATTAAAAACAATTATACTGTTCTTGTGGCTTGTTCAGAAGTATTTCTTTTTTCGTTTCGAAAAAGAGCAATCGTCGACATACACGGCCTTAAATCTATATATTTTCCCAGTTACAGGATGCCACAGTAAGCTTAATAGTAGTAGCACTTTAATAATAGTAGTAGCATGCTAGAAGTAAACCAGGTGTTTGAATCTGACAACAAGTTGGCTGAGTCTTGAGATTGTTCCGGGTATAACTATCGGCTTACTCGACTTCCTTCCGAATGGAATGTACGCGATATTAACCTTTGCGTGGTCCAAGTTCCCTTTCTATCGGAAAAGGCTACATAAATAAGTTCCTACTTAGATTCACAAAACAAAACAACTTAAGAAAATATAATTACGTTTAAAAAACTAAAAGAAAATCGACAAAAATGTATCGACCAATCGCAAAGAAAAGGGACGATATTCGTTTTTTAAGTTTTAGAAGGAACTGTCAGTCCTAACATGATTAAAATTTAAAAGGGACCAACTTGGGACTATTCTCTACACAATAGGAAAAAAAACATCGAAATCGGATCATCAGGTAAAAATATATGCGTGGTCATACATAAAATAAAAATACGCGTCGACTTGTGAACCGCCTACGTTTTTCGCTGGTTAAAAAATTGTGAGAAAACCAGTTAGCAATTATTATAAGCTTATGCTTGTAACGACTCTCCTTAATGTCGTTCGTATTTGGGGTACAGTCATGTGATCCTATTTCTTTTTTTTTATTCTATTTTATTATTTAAGTTTAAGTTTAAGTTTTAAGTACATAAACAGTTCATTAAATTATAATAAGTATGCATTTACAAAAAAAGTATATATAATTATTCTATCAGTTATCTGGTTCCCATAGTACACGCTTTGCTTAGCTTGGAGCTATATGGTTACCTTACACACGCTGTGTGTAAAGTCCGCCAATATTTATTTATTTATTTATATAATGCCACCATGTACCAACCAACTAATACTTCTTTTATAACTGTACACCTATTTACACCTATTTCGGTTTCCGCTTATACCTTGCACCATAATTTCATAATTTCATAGCTAACGCCACATCAACCGCCTACTTCATTAATATTCGATAAAATGATGAACGAATTTCAAAATTATTAATTAAAATTGTTCAGTGGCTCTTACTTACATTTCATTGAACTATTTAAGTCAAATAATAATCAATTCAATAACCTACACTACCAGTATTATGAAGAGGTTAAATGTATATTTTTGTTTGTTTGTTTGTAATGGTTAAATAAACTACTGTACCAATTTTGGAAATGAATTAACCTAACGATTTCTTTTTTTTTAACAAACATTTGCCTATAATCTTCATTAGAACACCGTGCAAAGCCGGGGCGGACTACTAGTACCTAATCAATAGTAATAAATGCAAGTTAGCAACGATTTACTTTTTGCAAGTCCTAAATATTTTAGAAAGACACAAAATAGCGCTACTTCGAGAGTTACAAAGTAATGCTCAGTCTTTGAGTCCGATTAAAAATGTATGAAAAATTGAAATTCGGTCGTTCGAGACCGAGGCTTCAAAGTCGATTCCATAGAGCATGAATAAATTGTGTGCAACGCTATTATAGAGAAGCTGATGCCAGAAAAAAGACCAATCATGACGCAAAGATAACGCAACAATAAATTAGATATTACAATAGTAAGGATTCCATTTCACTCAACATACGAATAGGTTTGAATTAGCGAAGTTATTACTAAGAGTTTTTTATGTTGATAGTCATGTTGGCTTAGTAGACTTACATTCCTAAGATTGTGAGTTCGAATCGCTCCGGCCGGCCGGAGTTATGCGCTAACTGAATCTCTCTATTCGATACATTTATATAAAAAAATTGTAAACAATAACACGATGATGGACAATATGTAGAAGTCAGTATATATATTTATATATAAGCGGCGATGGACAAGCAACTTGTCACTTATGCAATGCTAACAGCTGACAAAGGCATGTGCCAAATATTCTGTTTGAATGTGCCTCTGACATCTTAGAAGATCCAAGGAGATCTCTTAGAAGATGTCTGCTTTACTTGGGGATCACAGCCTGTGTCTATTTATTAACACTCTTTCATTACAACTGACTTTAAAAGACGGAGATTCTCAATTCTCAAATAAACAACAAATATAAACTCCACGGTAGGTGTGTTATTTTCTTTTCGTTACTAATCACAACACCGATGCAAACTGCTATTAGGTCATCTATTTCAAGTTGCAGACAAGTTTTCTGTTCCTCTCTCTACGGTTTGGTACTCAGCGGCGAGCGCGGCTCATTGTCCATTCCCAATTGAAATGCAGCTGATTCCATCGAGTTTTTATTCAATAGTCGAGTTCCATTTTATTCATTGTATATTGAAATTTCATAATTTATTGGTCTTAGGTTTTGAATAGAACTTTTCTTTGATACTATTTCTTTGGCAAGTCGATTTCATTGCGCGGTTAGGAATTATGGGCATAAAGATAAGGTTACGTCTGAATAAGTCGATAGAATAGATATCCTAAAACAATCTTTAATCGAATAAATACAATCCTCCAGGGATTCTTACTTCAAGTACACGAACTGTGCAGACGAAAACTACGATTATGATTTTAATCTAAATAAACAAATATAGATTGCTGTATGTTTATTACTTAAGGCTCGTTTTGTGTTCATAATTGTTGTCAAGATAAGGTTTTTCTGAACATTGTTAAATTAAAAAAAAATCTTGAAATGCTTTTTATATTGCCTTTAAAGACTGAACAGGACATCTGTGCGTCTGACTACCCCTAAACGATGAGGAGAATGTCTAACAAGCTCGTAGATTGCAGTTCCGAGCCTAATATTTTTCATATAGAACCTAGACCTACCAAAAACTTTTGCCAGTTCCGCCAAACTTCCCCAAAACCACTTCAAGGCCACTCGATATCAATTCATCCGAACACGTGTTCAATTCAATGAGCATTTGTCATTCGAGACAACGGCGAATCGATATCTCCCTAGTAGGCATCGTTTTGAATCTGGTCCAGAACATAAAATCTAAGAGTAGCTGTGATAGTTGCAACTCCATAGTTTCGGCAAACTGTTTTTTTTCTAAATACCAACGTTAATTTTCTTTGACGTTAAAATCTAAATTAGCAAAAACCTTAAAATGACAGTCCTAAATTAATGATAGTTTAGTATTTTTTAAAAACTTTTATTTAACTTGGTATGTATGTAACTATTTCATGACAACATACAATTATGGCACTAGCGAGCTGGTCTGATGATGGAGTCAGGAGCTGTTCAACGGAACTCCTCAGTAAATAGTCGGATTGAGGTCAAACTTTGCATATTTATCAATCTCCAATGACAATGTGAAATTATAGTATTAGCAAGCTGGTCTGATGATAAAGCTCGAATGTAGTCAAAGGAAATCCTAACTACACAGAATCACCACGTCGTGTTTGGGCTCGTTGGATTTGTCTTAACTACTAGAGCCCTATAATTTATAAAAGCTTGATTTTTAAAATATATATTAAACAACTTATTTCTATTTTATTTTGCATATTTCACACATCCATGTGTCTTATTAGTCTACACCAATATACATTTTGACTAATGTATGTTTCTAAATCACTGTCTTTAAGACTGTCATTGATGGCAGTTCTGAAGTTACCAGAAAATGGTTACTTCAGTTTTCGGAGTTAAAAGAATTGCTACCAATATTTAATGATATTTCAACGAGTAGGTATTTATTAAATATTTGGCAGGTCCCTACATTTTAAAGTGCATCATAGGTGCGAGCCCATCGCCGCTTAGAAACATATAAACTGGTTTTCGCACGATATTTTCTATTATTTTTTTAAGTACGTGTTAATGCGTGTATAAAATATCAATTATTGTTCTGGAACACGATTTACATGTCATAAAGTCGAGGTACATTCCTCTGGATCAAAATGGCTCTGGGTCCTAATATAAATGTGTTACCATATAATATTATACTCGTCATCTATCTGAGATGTTTGGTTCAAAAACCTTCGGTCTATCCATATCCACAACAAAAGGTTTATTTTTGGTAGATTGGGATATTTGTGAAACCAAATGAACGTTTCAGGGTATTCTTTTTCTTATCCAGAATTCCGAATCGCTCTTGGGTTTTCCCAAATATTTTCACTTTACTTATGTTACTAAAATGATATCATGTGATACTAAAGGATCACATAAGTAAGTGCTATTACGATTGTCCAAAATACGATAATATTTATACATTTTTGTAAAATAAAATTACACATACTAGAAATTTCAAGAATCACTGAATTTTGATCGCGACATTTTGATCGCGCCGCTGTCATAAGCGCCATGTCACAGCGTGAGCCAGTCCCAGCTTTAATTCGACAAGGCTATGTCAGAAAATTGAAATTATACAGTAATTGAGATGCAAATTTTGTTAGAGTCTTAAGTAGTTGAAAATTAAAGGTTTACCTTAGTTCATAAACCTAGTTTTATCATATGGAATGGAGTTTTGTATACCAAACCACCATTAACAAAAAAACAATAGAAATACGGAAACGTCATATCATATCGTCAAACTTAAATGAACTGAACTTAGGGCCCTGTATGTCGACGATTGCTTTTTTTCGAAACGAAAAAATAAATACTTCTGAACAAGCCACATCTCCTATTTTTATAAATATATTACTTCGGGTTCCTACCTAGATTTCTATTAAGCTGAAAACATAATAGCAGAAACTTTTCACGAAAAAGATATTATTTCAAAATGTTACGTTTTAGAATTTATGATCGAAATACTTTGATACCTACTATTAAGATCAACTTGTGATTTATTGTTAAAGATAGGTAATATGTAGATCTAGATTTCTACTAGAATAGGTTTTTGATAAGTAATTATACATAATTTATATCATTAATTTATTCGAAAAGCAAAGGCGGACCACGCGCCGCCCATGGTGCCCCGTGTGTTTGTCGTCATTGCAGCGGTCGGTAGGATTATTTATCGAAGTGATTAAAAATGGGTAAATCTTTATTCACATTACTATACATTATAAAATAGGAGATGTGGCTTGTTCAGAAGTATTTCTTTTTTCGTTTCGAAAAAGAGCAATCGTCGACATACAGGGCCTTAACTCTTAGTAGTTCCTCAGTATAAGTCATCACGTCGTCATCATCATCAAAAACATCTCGCTCATCTACTTAACAAGCTCAAAGGGACAAAAAAACAAGATTTTCCGACACGAATTCCGCGACACGTAACACTATCCCGGCAATATAACAAGCTAATGCGACGACATCTCCTGAGCCAAGCCGCGCGTTTTTGGCACTGATTCATGATTTGTTTTGGCTATGAAACCCACGGCCCGGCGAAGTAAAGGTTTCGTTACACGGACACAAGACATTTTGTCTAGAAATATTTTTTTTAAAATCTAGCTTTTATAAATTCTAGGGCCCTAGTACTCGTCAAGACAAATCCAACGAGCCCAAACACGACGTGGTTATGTTGTGTAGTTAGACAGTTCCTATAAAAAAAAATTCAAAATTCAAAAATCATTTATTTCAATAAAATCACAAGGATCACTTTGAAACGTCTTAGGAACTAGGTGAAGCTACGCCGATTCCACGCGACCAAGCCTAGAAGAATCAGGCAACAAACACGGCTTGGGGTCTACCTTTTTTTTATGATCCTTTCCTTAATGCTATGTAGAGCTCCAGCTATAGCTATCTCAATCCGACTATTTACTGAGGAGTTACGTTAAACAGCTCCTCACTCACACACACACTTAACAAACATACTTACATAGTTACATACATACATTGCAAGTTAAATAAAAGCTTTAAAAAAATGTTTATATTATCGGTATCACAGCTATACCCAGGCATAGTAGAAATCTCTTCATCATCATCACGTCCACTACTGAAAATAAGCCTCTCCTATAGATTTTTAACGCGATACGGCCTGCGCTGAACTAACTAGTAATCTCTACCAGGTCATAGGTATTATACCAGCAAACTATAGTCAGACGAGCTGTCTAATTAACACAGGATTTCATCAATTACTACTTTTATATTTTTTTTTTACTGTATGTGCAGGTACTTATATTAAAAATTTTATATATAATTGACTCAGTTTAACATTTAGAAGCGGTTATTAGAAAAACAGTGATAAGTACAACTCAATAAGGTTTCAAACCTTTGTTTTATGTATTTTCCATGGTTAAAATGGTTGGATAGGATTATCTACCAAGTAAGAGTTTAACGCGTGGAGGTACTCGTAGATAATAATTTACGCGTCTCCGTTTTTAGGGTTCCGTACCCAAAGGGTAAAAACGGAACCCTATTACTAAGACTTCGCTGTCCATCTGTCTGTCTGTCCGTCTGTCTGTCTGTCTGTCACAGGGCTGTATCTCATGAACCGTGATAGCTAGACAGTTGAAATTTTCACAGATTATGTATTTCTATGGCTGCTCTAACAACAAATACTAAAAACAGAATAAAATAAATATTTAAGGGGGACTCCCATACAACAAACATGATTTTTTTGCCGTTTTTATAGATAATGGTACGGAACCCTTCGTGCGCGAGTCCGACTCGCACTTGGCCGGTTTTTATAAAATGTTATTCTGAAAGAAAAAGCTTATCTAGTTTTCGTCAATATTTCAGTTTGTTCATAAAACAACCTCATGTGTTCCCACCCTAACCGAGCAGCCACTACCTCCAAGACTTTTTGACTCACTAATGGACTAGTAAGTCTATGTTTTTGCATTAAAAATTTCGTGCCAGGAATCGTAAAATTGGAAACTTGGATTTAATACTTTTGAAATTTTGTGTCTCCTAAAATCTCGCTTGCTTTTTGCGATACTAACTATTACTACAGAAAGATTAATAGGAAAAGTTTTATGCGTATATCTGGTTTATGAACCCTCGACTTTGAAGGATCTTGATTTACTTAACGTATAGTCAACAAAAAAGTAGATACAAATATTTTTTGTGTTAACAGCAGTGATAATTTAACTGTTTGAGCACGTCAAATGCAAAAAAGGATTAAATACATTTAATTCTCTCAACCAAAAAATTACGCCTCACACTTGATCGGTCTGTTTTGGTAAAAACATATTTACAATTACTTTATAACACCAGCCACAGATCAAACAACTATGTTTATTAAATTGTCAGGGGTACTACGAATTTAATTATAAGGGTACGTTCACAGATAATGGTGAAACCTTTTGTGAACTCTGTCATTGTGGTTGCTCATTTGAACTTATGAGTATCAGAACGACTTACACACATATAAGGTTCTGCTGTCATAATCATCTGAGTATATAAAAGTGCCCAATTTTGAGTGTGATAATAAAAATAAAAATAAGTGTATAATTTAAAACAAAACCAAGCTCTTTGAGATGGTGTTCTATTAATGTTAATGACGTTGTATGCAAATTGCAATAAATTATTTCGTTTATGTTTTTGCAATAAATGCAATATTATAATATTTTTAATAACTGTTTAGTAATAGTCTGATGTGTTATAATTTTTACTCAGTCAATATCACTACATAGTATAAAGCAAAGTCGCTTTTCGCTTCCCGCGTATGTATGTTTGCTTATATCTTTAAAACTACAGAACGGATTTTGATGCGGTTTTTTTTAATAGATAGCGTGATTCAGGAGGAAGGTTTATATGTATAAAAACATGCTACCCGTGCGAAGCCGGGGCGGGTCGCTAGTTATAACTAAATCAATGTAATATTGTTCTATGGCGAAACATTTTATACTGGAAGAAGCAAAAAATATTATGTATACTTCTTTTTTTTATTGTTTTAGTATCTAGTGAACATAATAACATAAAAATAAATAAATTGATTGACAGTTAAATTTATAACAATCAGTTGTTATAACTGAGGTTTAACGTTATTTCATAAAAATGTACGCAAATAATAAGGTTTTTGTATGTACCGGTACGGATAAAATCACAGCAAAGTAAATGCAAAATATTGTGTATAAACCTGTGGACATAAACTTTTAAGGTCAATTTTCACTAGGGTCGATCCTTGCACGCACATTTCCGGGCTGGGTTTTATGGATTAATCAGCAACAATAATTTCTTTATGGCAGCAATCTTTCGCCTCACACTCAAAGTGAAATTGGCTGTACCCAGGAACCTTCATCAAACAACAAATAACTCATTTAATTCGACCCTGTTTTAATACCTCGTTTTGAAAGGAGCTTAAGACGCAGACGTAATTAAAAACAAACTGGGAAGAATTCATTATGCCTGACGTAGAAATCCATCTTAAGCCAGGAATGGTGTTTTTAGAAAGGATAGATATCAGATATTTAGAACTGGCAGTCTGCCCGGGCTTTGCACGGGTGTATTATGAAGATTATAGGCAAATTTTTGGTTCATTATTGCAATTTTCAAGAGAATCTTATTTTTTTTTAAATAAAAAATGTTATATGCTTAGTTTAGCTTTTATCAGGTCAAATAGTTATTAAAATCGGTTAAGTAGTTTTTTATTTCATCCATTACAAACAAAAATACGAAAATAACTTTTTTTAAATATTTAGATGAGATTTAATTAGAATAAAAGCAAGCCAGATGAACGACAAATATTGAAATATTTTGACATTAGATCAAAATACTATTAGCTGATATTTTACTTTCATGTTTTCATTCTATTATTATGCTTATATAATAGACTAGCGACCCGCCCCGGCTTCGCACGGGTTTAATACATATAAACCTTCCTCCTGAATCACTCTATCTATTAAAAAAAACCGCATTAAAATCCGTTGTGTAGTTTTAAAGATATAAGCAAACATACATACATACAGACGCGGGAAGCGGAAAGCGACTTTGCTTTATACTATGTAGTGATAAAAGAGAATTTAGATTCCAATTTCAAAATGTCATAATCCTTCTACACCTTATAACGTTATGCCGGAAAGCAATGTAAGCGGAAAGGCAGCCATGCCTCAAAAATAAAATTTAGATTTTAATAAAATGCAAATGGTGTGTCTCGTCTCGTCTGATGGAACGAGCCGACATTTTATATGTACGTACATCCAGTGATAAAAGTGCGATCCATGGAAAAAGTTCATTTCAGCAAAGTTTTATCGTAGAAATAAACTATAATTCAAAAATGTATTCGTTTGTACTTAGTTTTTTTATTATTATGCGTGTCGTTTTTGTTCATCAGTATCTCATTTGATTTTATGGGTAGATAGATAAAATCAAATAGATAAATATACATCCAATAGTGACAAACATAGTTCTGACCCCACAATGTGATTCTCTGGATCGTAGAACCACAATACATATACAAACATTAAAACATTCCTCCCGCGCTGCACCGTGGGGATTAAATCCACACCTCTTGCTTTTAAAAATATTTTGATTTTAACGACAATCAATTATTTTATTAACTGTAACTAATGAGTATTTATTAACCCAAATAAATAAATTAAAATGCTTATAGCACTTTCGCGGTCAACTGTACATCCAGGGAGAGCTAGTGCTGAAATTCAGTACTTATTTTGTAAAGGTTTCAAGAGTTTTAATAACTGTTTCCTTTGGGACAGTGATAGTGATACTGGATTTTAGTAGTTGGCTTTGTTACTTGGCGAGAATTGTTGTTGACGTATCTTTCACAGCATGTTATTCTAGGATAAACAGATTTAAAGAGACAGATGTAATGCATTACTTTATATGTTTAAAACAGCGTCATCTAGCTCCTTACTAAACAAAGCTTGTATTATAGATTGCACGTTGTACTTTTAATACATTTTAATAACTTGACACCGAACAATTCAAATTATGTTCATCACACAACAAATAAATAACCTCACCGCTCTGTTACTAGTAGCTCTGCCTGCTATGCTGTAGGTCGCGGGTTTAATTCCCACCCAGGATAAACATTTGTGTGATGAACATAGATGTTTGTTATGTGTCTGGGTATTATTATGTATCATGTACAGGCTTTGCTTAGGTTAGAGCGAAATGGCGCTGTGTGTTGACCATTTATTTATTTATTTATGTATCACATACTCTTACAGATTACTCAATTTAAATTTTAAAATATATAACACTCTTTGGCATTTTGATTTTGGAGCTTACGTTGTTCGATTCAAATTAAAAAATATCAAAATATTGAATTCCTATTTAAAATTCTAACTACTGCAAAATGTGGACATGTGCCAAATATAATACTTGGACGTGCCTCTGACTACCCCCACTAGACATCTTCAAAGGATCTAAGCGCCTGGAGATCTGAGAGGATGTCTACCGTACTTGGGGATTACAGTCGTAACCCTATTTTTTATTTTTTTCTGTTTAAAATTCTTTACCTAAGCGAAATTAAGGCAATAACAATGTTTACGTATTTGTACAGCGCCGGCCTGCTGATGCAATGTATACATCATTTGCATACCGCCTGTGTACCGCCATCTTTATGTTGTTTTAGTTAATTACATGTGGTCTTTCGTTTATCATAGTTATTGTTTGAGGTGTTTTTAAAAGCTTTTATTTAACTTGCTTTATGTAACTTCTGTGACAATGCAATAATATGACAGCGAGCTGATCTGATGATGGAGTCAAGAGTTGTTCAACGGAACTCCTCAGTAAATAGTCTGATTGGGATAAAACTTTGCATACCTATCAATCTCCAATGACAATATAAAATTATGGTAAGCTTACTATAATTTTTAATTTCATTGCATTGCAATTGCAACCCCTACGGTTTGAACCATAACCCCTTCAGAAGGCGGGACCTATGTTGATTGCAATTCAAATGACGAGCAAAATTAAGATGGACATCGAGAGGAGAGGAAATGAGGGAAACAGACCTACAGTGGAATGATAGAAAATAAAATTTAATTGCGCCTACTTAACCTCTCTGCTTTTAGCCAATGATTTCTCTACTAATCTATTACTTTGGTTAATATATATGCCCAATATCTAGCTTTAAAGACGCTTGAATTTTATTAAACTTTGGAGACTTGCAGATTCTACCATCCCACTTCTAGCGGAAATGACGCGAGTACGACAGTAGTGAGTTTATGCTCGGTCAAGATATAAAAAGTTTTCTAAAACAAGGATATTTCTGGTGTTTTCAATTCAAAAATCAAAGTCAAAACCAAAAATCATTTATTTCAATAAAATCACAAGGATCACTTTGAAACGTCTTAGGAACTAGGTGAAGCTACGCCGATTCCACGCGACCAAGCCTAGAAGAATCAGGCAACAAACACGGCTTGGGGTCTACCTTTTTTTTAATGATCCTTTTCTTAAAGCTATGTAATAAATATTTTATTACATAAAATAAATAAATAGGTTCACAACTGTTATCCCCAAGTACGATAGACAAGACATCCTCTCAGATCTCCAGGAGCTCAGATCGCTGAGGATGTTTAAAGGGGTTAGTCAGAGGCACGTCTAAACATTACGTTTGGCACATGTCCACATTTTGCAGTAATTAGCATCCACATGTGACAGGTTGCAAGCCCGTCGCCGCTTACAAGAATACTAACTGGTTTTTTCACGATGTTTTCCTTCACCGTTATAAGCTACGTGCTTATAACGGTGCGCATATACATTTTTCGAAAAGAAAATCTTATGATGCACGGCTGGGATTCGAACCTTTGTATTGAAAGTCGAGGTATCTCCTACTCTGCTAACACGGCTTTAATATGATTCTAACAGTATATATATATAAGCATAGGTACTTTTTGAGATTGATGTGATTAAAAGTCAAAGTCCCGCAACATACGAACTAAGCTGTAGGTAGAAACAAGTTACTGGGAACATTACATTTCAAAGTAATTTGACCTTTATGAGCTGCTTTTGTATCATTCTAATAATACAAAACCGAGTGCTGACATTTGAACCAACTTGATACTAAGCATTTTCTTTCTATTTGAGAACGCCAATGTCGAAGTGCGTGTTATAAGATACTACAGTCAAATTATTACGTTATTCCACCTAAATTCACATAAATTATGATTGGTTTGATATTAAATCGATATGATAGCAAAAAATATTATTGAACAACATTTTTGTACAATCATGTTTATAACAAAAGTAATACCTACCTAACATTTTAATAATTTAATCATGTACTGTTATTAGATTACAGTTTATACAACAAACGTTTTATTGTATTTTCATTCTGAACACAATCATCGAATTTATGTTGAAGCTTATCGCGTGCCGTCAGCCAAAATACAATTCCAGTGCCTTTTTTGAATATTTTCAACTAAACTGATGTCATCTGCTGACAATAATGAACATTTTTAATGGCCTGTAACTTCGGAATTCAGGTTACCATATTGTATCGCGTTGTTTATAGCAAGCAGCGATTGTCTTTGAATATTTCGTGACACGTTCGAGCTTTTATTTTTAACAGACGAAAAAAACGGCCAAGTGCGAGTCTGTCTCGCGCAGGTAGGGTTCCGTACCATTATCTGTAAAAAAAGCCAAAAAAACACGTTTGTTGTATGGGAGCCCTACTTAAATATTTATTTTATTATGTTTTTAGTATTTGTTGTTATAGCGGCAACAGAAATACATCATCTGTGAAAATTACAACTGTCTAGCTATTATGGTTCATGAGATACCGCCCTGTGACAGACAGACGGACAGACGGATAGCGAAGTCTTAGTAATAGGGTCCCGTTTTTACCCTTTGGGTACGGAACCCTAAAAGGAGTTTATCAATTGGAAATGTATATACAATACATATATATATTTTGTAGCTTTTTTTAATGTATGACCACATTGACGCATATCTCATCGTACCTGGTGAATGCGATTTCGATGTTTTTTTTTCCATTGTGTAGAGAATAATCCTAAATTGGTCCCATTTAAATTATATTCACGTAGGACTAACAGTTTTAATTCTTAATTATTGTGTGTAGCACTCAGTATCGTCCGAGTCACAGTCACACACACATTAGCGTGTCTATACACATCACAACTACAAGTACTGCTTACCCGCTTTCGCAATATAGAACCATCGACTACATAGCCTAATGTAGTCGATGGATAGAACAAACTGTATAATTTGGCCTCAATCGGTCATCATTCTCAGTTATATCAAGTTGCAATACATCACATTGAATTAGTCTGATAATGGATTTGGAAGGCGGGTAAAATTGCTTTATAATAAAATAAAGTGTTCATTTAAATCATCTCGCGAATCGAAATACGAATGATGTAGTCATGTTTTGAAGTCAACATTTTACAAGAAAATACTTTTAACAGCCTATCATCATAAAGCCTCAGTGTCCCATCATGACTTACGATGTGACACAAGCTTACGCCATCAGTCAAGTCGTGCTTAGAGTTAGTTTCATCTAACGTGACGGATCCGGGCCGAGGGCGAGTTGACCTAGCCACGAGTATTATGCCGGGGTCCCACGGCCCGCGTTTTCACGCGCCAGACCGCGCCAAGGCGGACGGACGCGCCGTGGGAACGATGCATCCGTGGTGGCCCGTGCTCGGAACGCTCTGTACGCGACGCACCGGACGCACACAGGCGGAGCGTCATCCGGCGCGGCCCGTCGTTTTACGCGCCGTGGGACCCTGGTTTTAGATGCCCTTTGTGTCGAGTTGTCAAAATCCAATTTGAAGTATTCTTACCTAAGATCTTAAGAATAATTTAGTTTTCTTCGAAACTGGACAATAGGCCTGATATTTGCTACTATAGAGTACGTAATTGAACTTATGCATACCATGAAATAAATCATTGACACACAAACCGAAAATTCCATTATTAGTAGGTATTACTTCAGTATTAGCTAATAGTATATCCGGTCACTTCTTCGGACCTAAGCTGTTAGACGTCAAAACTCCCATTAAAATATATTCAAAGTCTCCGCGTCATACAAACATTCATAAAAAACTCATAATGAAAAAAGGGTTATTCTAAAATATGGTTATTCTATTATATATAAATTATAATCTATTATATATAAATATAAAAGAAAGTATATATAACTCAAGAACGGCTGAACCAATTTGGCTGAAAATTGGAAACTTTTTATAACGGGAACGGGAATGGGAACTTAAAAGAATATTGTTAATTCAAAAGCGAAACGAAGTTCGCCGGGTTAGCTTGCATTCTTTATATTGAACAAATTTGAGCAAAAATAAACAATTATTTCAATAGATTTTTCTTATTGTATTTTATTCCTAACGGTCCCATCCCTGTTAGTTACAATCAGCTTTTACTCCCCCCTCGGCTTACAGGAACGTCGGCAGATTAAAGTGAACAATAAAAAATGTTATGGTGTCTTTGGCAATTCATCAATGGATTTGTCGTCAAGTGGTTTTATGGGAGGCTTTTTTATAAAGATTGAAAATGTGCAAAATTATTTATGTTACTGTTCAATATAATGAATTATTAAATAAAAATGTTTTATTTGCACATTAAACAAAATATTGAGCTTAATAGAACAAAACAGCACAATAAGCGGACTTATTTACTTAACCGTAAAATGGATGAAATATTATGAAGCATAGAAAATTGGTTGCGGTGCATTTAAACACAATATCATCAAAATACTTATAAACAATTAATACTGTAACTAAAATCATTCTAATATTATGTGAATTAGAGTAAAGTTTAAGTTTCTATGATGACATCGATATCTGTACTAACCTTTTTTAAAAATGTTTCGTATTGTCTTAGCGCAGCTCCGCACAGCTCCGCATAAGTGGAAACTCACCCTAATACTCGTAAATCACTATGTTTACTAGTTTGCACGAAATTACTGTTATTCTACGACCGTAATTAATGAAGACTGATTCTCAGGAAAACACCTTTCTTTAGGAGTCTAAGCAAAAGATACTCCTTGACATAAATCGAGCGAGATGCCATAGCATAGCAGAACATCCTAATCCGGTAAGCCTCTCCCGCGACGCAATTAAGGCGTATTTACGCCGTCATATTTGCGCAGCTGGCTCGCTGATGCATTGTAAACAAACGTGTTGCTGGTGTGTCGATGGATTAATGTTAGTTTTTAAATATTTTCGTAAGGCTCACAGTTCTTTTTAAGGTATTCAACAAACATGGCCATTCCGGGGCAGTCCATTTTTTAGCTTTGTACTCATTAACGCCCGACGGTCCTTTGCAAAGGACCTGAAAATTAATCGTATGATAATGCATTTCTGAACAAAATATTAAAGATTGTTAATCAAGTATCACCTGTCAATTTGTAGAAAATAGGTGAAATGTTGGGATGATAATGGCATGCGCTGGGCTAGAGTCACTACTTTTGTGTGGTTCTTTAGGAAGGACCACTGGGTCGTTATGATAAGTGGACGACTAGCAGCCCTTACGAGGTTATATAAGACTAAAAAGGCCGTGTTAGCCATGTTAGAAGTACCTTGACTAATGAATAATGAATTTTTACATGTACTCAAAATGTTGAAGGAAAACATTGTGAGGAAACCAATTAGTATTCTTATCAATGGCGATGAGTTCGTATGGAACTCTTAGTACTGTAAAATAGTGACAATATAATGCTTAATGTATTTGCCATTGACGCAAGTTCAGACCCAACGAAACACATTTTGCATACGAATATTAAAAATTACGACACAAACTATAAACATTTACATTTGCTTTTACGACGAGTTGGATACTAAGACATTTCACGACCTAGGCGTTTTGCTGATATCGTCGTTTTACTTTTATTCGGATACAAAAAAAATTACAGACTCGCGCACCTAGGGTTCCCTACAATCTTCTTATACGTCTTCCTATAATCTGAAGAATAACTTTATTCTGTTTTTTTTTATTGTAGGCTCATTTGTAAATAAGAAGGAGAGACTGACGGACAGACACATGAGTGATCCTTTAAGAGTTCCTTTTTTTCCTTTTTAAGGTACGAAGCAATAAAAAACCGCGTTGGCAGTATCTATTTAGATTTATTGTCTGTGCTATTAATTATCAAAAGAAAAACAGCTGCTAAATATAAAAGTAGCTTAAGGAGCTTTAAACAATAAATTCTACATAATCTCAAGTTTTATGAGAAAGGAAGTTCTTAATTAAAATAAAATGTCTGGCCGGACCGCGATCATTTTTCTCCATAAACCAAAAATAAAGTTTAATGAAGACGCAAATAAATTGGTAAATCTTTCGCCAAATATACACCAAGTGATGAATAGTACGACGAACATAATGATAAATGGTACTGGTTATTAGAAGAAATCACACAAAATATTATACATTTTAAAGTTTGTAACTCAATCACGTTATAATAACTGAACCGATATTAATAAAATGGAATGTAATTTAATTATAAATAATTACATCAATGATGTTTTTTATTTGACAAAGGCGATGGATTTTCTGAGCAATCATTAAATAAAAGGTGTATTTCTACGCAACTGCTACAGTCGCACTCGTAGCAGTTGCTACGAAATCGCTACGATGAAGCTACGACTCTGCTACGATGTAACTACGAATTGGTTACACAACACCGTGCATCAGACAATGTAAGAGCAATGTGTATGGCAATGTTCTTAGTTTTCGCTGCATTGTTAGGACAAGACACATTGTCACATTGTAACAGACCAGTATGGGCTACACTGCTCACACAAAATTTGGATCTTCAAAATCACTATCAAATACTAACAACAAGTAGGTACCACGTGTAAATTATTAAACAAAACCTTCAGGCTATATTAAAAACAAAAAATGAACTAACAAAAAATGTGAACAGTACGTAAATATTAAAAAAGACGTTAGCCTGAAGGTTCACATTTTTTGTTAATCAATGTTAAATTAACATTGATCTGAAAATAATCTCCATGTATAATATTTCACCTGGTATTGGATAGAAGTAGGAAAAAAAAGTGCTAGTTCCATAAAATTATTATAAAAATGCAAAAACAGATTCGACTAAATATTACACACTGAAAACACTTGACGATGGATCCAATCTGTCTTCATAAACCTTAACAAAACATAACAAGACGTGATAAAGCAACTCGCCAAAACAAGTCTACGCAAAAAGCACTTAATTCACTAAACAGCACTTGGAAGCGATATTGTCACAGCCAATTAAAATTTCGTCCTCTCACGGAGACTATTACGGGCGAAGGAAAGTGCCTAGTCACGCGTCTTCAATAAATTACAATAAAAATTACCCGAGAAATAGGGAGGTGGGTAGTGATGGGAAGATTGGATGCCAATTAAATTAGGTCTTGGTCTAGTATACAGTATAGTTGTGTTATATTTTTTTATTTAACCTTAATTAAAACGACATTATACATATATATAATACATACATATAATAGAAAAGATCAAGTTTTTTCGACTTGTTCTATCAAAAAAAGTAAATATCATAAATTATATTTAAAAAAATATAACAAACATAATTCAAATTTAAATGTCATATCGCTCACAGAAATGTAAAAATACATTGTCAAAAAAACTGTATTGTATCGTCTAGAAAAATCTTATTATTATTGTGGTGAAGCATTCGTGGCGTAGCTTGCCTAGTCTTTCTTAACATATCGTCGGCATATACTAATAATAATGAATAAATAATCTAACGAAAGAATGAAAGTCTTTGATCCAAGCCCCATCACTAAAATTTCCGAGGAAAAATATTAACAGGTGAACTCAAAGGTAATGAGGAAACTTGGGAGATGTCGAAGGATCACCAATTTAGATATTCAAATGGTGTTCCGTATATTTTGCAGATATTTGTACTTAAGCCACGGTTTCCATTCAGCGAACAGTGCCGTAGACGGGATACAGTATACACTAATCAGCTTATGGCCATCTATGTATTGGACAGCACTGGGCTAACTAGTATTTGTATCAACAACTATTTAAAATATGGATTACAGTTTGGGTTTATTGCTGGATAGGTGAGCTTATGGGATAGGTTCTCGGTTATGGAGTGAAAAACTTTACCTGCCAATTCTGTATTATACAAAACAGAAGACAAGTGGTGACTCGCGCCGTCCTCTAAACGGGTCCCCAAAGGTGAGAACAATCAAAAGCAGCGTACATAGCAACGTTGATTTAGAGAGCTTGAAGGCCCGATGACACTGGGCTAGTTTACAAGCTACAAGCCAGCGAGTTCGCGAGCAGCTTGTAAACTCGCTCCGTGTGTGTTGTAAGCTTTTTTACAATTTGCTTTTGTGTATCTGATTGTAAAAAAAGCTGCTTGAAAAATAGAAAGCCAGGCTAATTTACTAGCCATTCGCTGGTGTATTACTAGCAGCTAAGTTACTAGTAAGCTAGTAAACTAGCAGCGTGTCATCATCGCTGCTAGTGAACTAGTTTCGAGCACCTGGTTCACAACACGTGGTTCCAACTCGCTAGCTAGTTCGCTACTGAGCGAGTGGAAAGTTTTATCGTGTCATCGACACTCGCTTACTCGCTCACTCGCTAGCTTTTGAACTCGCCGACTAGTAGCTCGAAAAACCAATGTCATCGAGTTTTAATACTGTTGAGAGATGAGAGTTTCAGTTTAATATTATTATTAATCACATTTGATTGATCAAATGCTTAATTTAAGGCCTTGGCCTGGATATAAACCTAATGTAGGGTGACCAAAAACAGTGAGACGAGGAACAGCCAAGATAAACATGAGTATCTTTTAGCTGACTTATGAAACACAAGCTTAACTCTTCGCAGGTAAATAGCTAGCAGCGAACAATAGAGGAAAAAAGAGGGGACAATACACCTGCTTTGCATTTTGTTTGTTGGGTTTATCTGATTTGATTTTGGGGTAGTTTGTTTCGCTTTTGGAGTTTATATTTGCGAGTTTGTTTTTATTTGTTTTGTATAACTTATCTTAAACTTTTGAAATCTTCTTTCTTTATGCACGCTGGCAACAATTTTTAAATAAATACAAGATAATTATTATGATACCTACTAGTTTGTATAAATATTGATACCCAACGGCTGACTGAACCAATTTCGATGAACTACTATCAAAAACCTAGTAAAATACATAGATTACCGACATACGGAACAATTAAATAAATGACCTCCTCCTTAGGGGTTAAATTTCAGAAATTCCTTTCTTAGTGCATTGGTGGAATACATTACAAACCGTTAGTTTAGGCTATTGATAGATCAATGAGTTAGTAACGCATATGTTTTATATATAATATTATATTTATTTAGATAAGGTTTTAGCTCCAGCGCTCCGACTTCGCGCTACATAACTGTTATAAACCGGTTAATTGTAACCCAATTCCGAGCCTTGTTGATACTTACAAACTAAGTTCAGTCGAAGTGAAACTTATGGCACCTTGCCTACTGATAATCCTTTACATAACAAGACTTTACGGACGACGGAATCAAATTAAACTTGTTCTACAAAGCGTTGCGTAATTAGGATTAGCGTAGCAACACAAAAAGCTTATAGATAAAAAGATTATTCTTATTCTTTGCCGAACCTTTTTAAAACAGCTGTACCAATACCAACCACCGAGGTCCATTGGTTTAGACTGTGCGTTGATAGATCAGTCGGTCAGTAACGCAAGTGTTTTATAAATTTAAATGATTAAGTAGCGTCTTTATAAATACAAATAGGCACTTACGCCCGTGGTTTGTCAGGATTATACGGAAGCGAAAGCTATGACAGCAATTTCTTCAATTGAATTGGGTCCTCGTTGGTAAGGGTGAGTTTCCACCTAAACGGAGCTGCGCTAAGCTGTGGGAACTACATAGGGTAGTCGATGTGTGGAGCGGACCAAACATATTTTGAAAACCGAATATTTGAGTGCTGTCACTGGTCCGCTCCGCGCAGCTTTGCATAGCTCCGATTAGGTGGAAACTTACCATAAAGGGAGGCTAGAAGATGTCTTCATAGTGTGCTGCTGGGACAATGTTACAAAGAAATGAAATAGGATTACGACCGTAATCCCCAATACGGTAGACATTCTCTCTATTCTCCAGGCACTGATATCATTGAAGGTATTATCGTTTGCTTGACACTATCAAAAAACAACGATGTTTGATTTAATTCAATCTTAATTACTTATACTCGTACAAGTATGAATCTGTGAAAAGGCAATCAGCGCTGATAGACCAAGTGATTGGTCGATAGAATAAAGCGCAAGCAAGCTATTTTGAACCTTAAATTATTGTTTTAAAGTTCATTTTCCATAGAAAGCCGGTTTAGAGTGCCTCTACTCAGTACATGGAAACTCATGCTGGAAACTACGAAATTGCTCTAACTTAAACATTTCGTCGGAACTCAGTTAGCTTGTCACAAAAACTTGGTGACTCGAGTTAGTAACTACTCTGAGTACCCGTGAGATGGCGTTAGCCGTGAATAAATTTCGGAGGTAATTAAACACGTTTGGAGTTAGATGTGTTTCGAAAGTCCTGTTGTTTTCAGGTGCCGTAAAGGCCGTAATACACGTGCCTGCAAATGGTAAATATGCCAGATACTGGTAAGCCAACATTCATACATATAACTATTTCATTTATGAGGTCATTGGAGCGGTTGATAGAAATTAAAAGATAGTGATAGTTATTTAGGGTTCCTTACCCAAAGGTTAAAAACTGGACCCTATTACAAAGACTCCGCTGTCCGTCTGTCTATCACAAGGCTGTATCTCATGAGCCTGATAGCTAAACAGTTGAAATTTTCACAGATTATGTATTTCTGTTGCCGTTATAACAACAAATACTAAAAACTGAATAAAATAAATATTTAAGTGAGGCTCCCATACAACAAACGTGATTATTTGCCGTTTTACGAAACTCATAAAATTCGAGCGTTGCACGGAACACCTCGAGCACGAGTCCAACTTGCAATTGGCCGGTTTTTTATACATTTAATTTACCGTCACTTCAAACCTATGGACCTACCTATACCTAACAATGTCACTAAACCACAGAGTTTATTTTTATATTATTACTTTGACAATAATAAAACACTATCATTATTACCCTGCTTATGCAGTATTAAAGTCATATAAATAATATAATTAGGCTCATATTATTCACCGCCACGCTTATGTTACCGTGCAAGGTATGATTTACAAAAATCGCGTGACTACTTCAACCGAAACCAAATACTACAAACAGTTCAGTTATGACCCGCTAAAAATATTTATGAAATGCTTGCCTCGCAGAGCAACTACGTTTTCAAAGACTGCATTTTAGGCTATAAAAATAAAAATCATAAGCGGTAATAAAAAAAACGTTTTTTTTTATAGACTTGGTTGCAAAGCACAGGCATAGTATTATCAAGTTGCTAAGGCGTTTCGGAGTAATCCTTGTAATAGTATAATATAAAAATAGCTATTTAGCCAGATTCCTATTTCGACTCCAAACAATTCGGCTTACCGCACAGAATTGAAAAACTTTTTATTTATCTTTCGCATAGGCCTTGCAGATTGAAAATAAAAAGCCAGTGCTAAGTTAAGGGTCACTGATCCCCTCTTCTTGATCCTACGGATGCTTCTAAACTTTCGAAAATATAATAAGAATCATCATCTTCCTTACCTTATCCCGTAAATAAAAAAAATATTAGTGTACAATCAGATAACTGATAGAATTTATTTAAATACATACATTTGATATAATATTACATCCAGAGAAAGAACAAACATCTATGTTTATCACACAAATGTTTTTCCTGGGTGGAAATCGAACTTACAACCAGCAGCGCTGAAGGCAGAGTTACTACCAACTGAGCTGTGAGGCCAGTCAATATGTTCAACAAAATTGTTCTATTGAACGTGTACCTATTGTGTACGGCGTTCATACCACTCGTGCTATAATATAATTCCAAAACAGAGAGTCATAGCTTCGTAAGTACACTCTAATGCCAGCAGTCCTCTTTGTAAGTAAATGCACACTTAAAACTCGGCCGAAAAAAAGTAAGTTTCGAGTTTACGGTTTCATGTTTCACAAGAAAGTTATTTCCTTGGAAGTTTGACTAATAAAGTGGTGCGATATGAAATCTTAGGACTTGTTGCTTCCTTTTATTCCTGACAACATTTACATTTTCAACTTGGCGAAATACAAATGGATGTATACAAATAAAAGACAACGAAATGTTTTAAAAATGGAACTGTAGGTAGGTTATATTATTAAATGTACCTATGTACTACCACGATCTAGGTAACCTTCGGTGTGAGTACCATGGTAAGGTGATAGTAACAGTAGCAGTAACTGTCAACAGCTGAGCGCTTCTGTACTTCGGAGAACATTAAAGATGTCGGTCTCGGCTCTTGAAGTCGTAAAACCACGATACGGACGGCTTTAGGCGGCCTATCTGTCATAACATGACACTAGAGCGCGCGGAGAACATACGAATTTCATAGAACTACGAGTATTTATAGGTTTTTTTACTCTCAAAGGCATATGTATTACGAAAACTATTTATTTAGAACTAGAAGTGCATACCAATTTTCATCACCAGTGACTTCCTATACACCTTGGTTGTTTAAGTCTGAGAGACTGACTCAGGTGGATATCAAGCTATAGATTATCTATATATTTATGCATTGGACTATTTGACAAACATTTCTGGCACACAACTCAATACAAGTTTGAGGCAACATTACGTGCAACATACCAGGTTTTGATACTTGCAACACAGAGAATTCTAGTATAGGGTGAGTTCAGAACTATGTATGTGACTGTTATTTATATAACCGATATAGACTAGCTTTCCACACTCAATGAACGTTCAACCACAGATCACAGTTAACACAAAGTGGCAAAGATGAGTGCACTATAAACAACGCCATGTATCGTGCGTAAATTTTCATTTAAGCCGTGGACGGGCTGGCAATATTTCATAATTCCACCATTGAACTCTAAAATATTTCCGAAGGCAGCGTGAATAACTGGGCGGTTGAAGGATAGAGAAGCTAGTTTACTCCATATAAACAAAATGTTTGTTAGAGCAGTGAAGCTCCTTGTGAACGTGCTAATCCGTGGAATACTACTATCCTTATAATATTATAAATGCGAAAGTTTGTGATAAGGCTGCTATGTTTGTTCTCTAATCAAAAATAAACGACGAAACGGATTAAGATGAAATTTTCTGTAGTATGTAGATAAAATATCAGAATAAATAATGGGAGAACTTATAATACTCAAAACAACCCCTAAATGATAAGAAACGCAAAAAGGATGTTTTTGGTATAGATGGCGCTGATGTGCAAAAAATAAGATCTCAGACAGAACATTGAGTTGTCATAGAAACTCATTCTACCAAAAAGGTTGAACCTACTAAGGTCGGTATTGGAAATTCATTTTGTTAAAAAAATCGGACATCAATTTGACTAACGAATGATATGCATTCTACCAAAATTCGTAATTTATTTTATGTTTTTTTCTATGCGTTTACTGAAATTTGGGCAAGACAAGGTCTGTCACGGGTCGGCTAGTACAACATCAAGTGAAATTACAAGTAGGTACATGAGACTCAATACTTGTATGTATGACTTAAGTTTCTTTGATTCATGAGACTTAAAATGATTTATTCATAGGATCGATTTGATATAATACGATAGGATTTCTACCAATCCTTTACACAGACCTTTTTTTTACTTTGTTGGCTATTTTAGTATAGAAAAGATTATGTCATCTGTTATACACAGATAAGGTCAAATATAAGCTGATTTATCATAGTTTTTCTTTCGTTACCTTGAATTTAGATTAAACTAGCGACCCGCCCCGGCTTCGCACGGGTGCAAAGCTGATACCAAAATATATTACAGAATGTCTTTGTATACTCGTTAACAGCATTTAAAATTTAAAAAAAAAGTCGCGCTGATTTGTAATCTTAAAATTATCAGTGGTTCTCTAATATATTAAGCATGTTATTATACATATAAACCTTCCTCCTGAATCACTCTATCTATTAAAAAAAACCGCATCAAAATCCGTTGTGTAGTTTTAAAGATATAAGCAAACATACATACATACAGACGCGGGAAGCGGAAAGCGACTTTGCTTTATACTATGTAGTGATAGTGATAATTGTAAGCTTGAATGTTCTATAGAAAGCAGTGTGAGCTAGCTGTTTCATTCACATGCTAGGACATTTGCGAGTATCATAGATCACAATGTAACGGTTATTTATTGAAAAAGTTCGTGGTGTGTGCGGGAACAAAAGGAACGTGTATTTATGATGGGTCAGTTGGAATCTAACTGCAACTTATTTTTTTGCCATAAAAATGTGGAGTTTCTAACAGTTTCATCTTTATTTATGTTATACATTGTTTATTATAAATATTGCGAAATTGTATTTATTCTGGGTATCCTTCCTCATATTTCGAAAAAACTAAAATATGGGTTTCTGGTAACTAATAGAGAATACATGAACTTGTCCTTTATTAAATCAATATTTCAAAAATAGCATTCTATTTTACGAAGGCGGGTCGATCTTACTTTTGTGTGTAGATGCACGTAGCACCTTGTTTCTGTGTGCGTAAGCTCGGGTGCGTTCAATATCAACCACGCAGACAAAAGCGCGTGTCTATACATATCACAATTACAATTACTGCTCACCCGCCTTCGTCAGATAGAACAACTATACCATTGACCACTTTCATGCTTAAAACAATCGTTTAAAAAACTAAAAGAAAAGAAAATATTGTAATTTTTTTTTATATCTTCGAAGTCATCCTATTTCTTTCAATTGTGATTTCACCAGGTATAAAAACGCGGCCATAATTAAAATAAAAAACCGGTCAAGTGCGAGTCGGACTCGCGCACAAAGGGTTCCGTACGATTCCGTTATCTCTACCATCTACCAGTATCCATTATCTATAAAAACGGCAAAAAAATCACGTTTGTTGTATGGGAGCCCCCCTTAAATAATTATTTTATTCTATTTTTAGTATTTGTTGTTATAGCAGCAACAGAAATACATAATCTGTGAAAATTTCAACTGTCTAGCTATCACGGTTCATGAGATACAGCCCTGTGACAGACATACGGACAAACAGACGGACAGACGGACAGCAAAGTCTTAGTAATAGGATCCCGTTTTTACCCTTTGGGTACGGAACCCTAAAAAGCAACCAAAAAGCAATATGTACAATACATGTCGAATTAAGAACCTCCTCTTTTTAAGTCGGTTAAAAAGAGGCCTTCAGGCATAAACTAATTACCAGTATTGGCCATTAGCTCATACTAACGTAGGTACCGTGATAAAGCCAAAAGCAACAGTGCAACGTATCGCAATGTCACATAAACATCATCACAAACCGCCTAACACCTATAAAGACCCGTGCAGATACGACGCAGCTCGTAAAGGAAATTCCTTCGCCATAAACATTAGCATACATTGTATGTGGTCTAAAAGCGCTTTTAAAGCGCGTTTTAGTAAAATCTTGGTCTTGAGAACAGTTTGGACTGGATAGATTCATGATAAACTATTTTCTATGTAGTTGAGATTATCTTCGTAAATAAACATTATAATATGTATAATAATATGTATGCTGGTACATCCTCTTAGATCTCCAGGTGCAAAAATTCAGATGCACGATCGGGATTCAAACCCTTCGAAATGAAAGTCGAGTCCCACTCGGCCAACATGGCTGTATAACAATTAATTATTATTAAACAAAATGCCGATAGGGAGGTACCTCGACTTTCAATCTGAAGGTCGTAGGTTCGAATTCAGGCGTGCATCAATAGATTTTTCTGTTTGAAAAATTTATATGCGCATCAAAAACACGTGCTCAAAACGGTGAAGGAAAATATCGTGAGGAAATCAGTAAGTATTATATATAAAGTAAGTGTTTTGTATATAACATTATATTTGGCATGTGCCAAATATAATGTTAGGACGTGCCTCTGACTACCCCCACTAGACATCTTCAAAGGATCTAAGCGTCTGGAGATCTGAGAGGATGTCTACCGTACTTTTGATTGAATAACTATTAAATTCAATTGATACATTTTATATCCTCTCCGCCTCCATCCGCCACTGTCCGTCGGCCATAAATATCTACATTTTATCTATGGTAAAGTTTTTATGAGTCACATGAGGTTTATGCCTCATTCTTTTTAGCCAACAAGGCTTCGTGGCTCCTCTATACATCACGCAACCGACATTTTGTAAGCACGGTGACTTGCAAATGAAGATCTAAAAAGTTTACAGTTGACATGGAATAAAATGGTGTATACCGATGGAATCTGTCTCATATAGGTCCTTTTGGGATAATTCCTTTTCGATGTCACTATTTTTACTTCGCAATTTTAGTCCAAATTAACTAAATAAATAAATATTGGTGTATGGCGATGTGGGAAATGTCCACATCGCCATCTAGCCCGTAACTAAGCAAATCTTGTATTATGGTAACCAGATTACTGATAAAATACTTATACCCTCGTATTCAGGAACGACACTGTGAGAACACGCACCCACAGTGGACGAAATCTTTTTTCATAAACATTTTTACACTCTAGAATGCGTTTATAGAAAAAATTGTAGGAAAATCCAAATATATATAAATGTCTATACCTATTCATACAAAATAAACGAGAAATAGGCAAAAGTGTGCATGTACGGTGCGACGTTTCAATGTATACAAGCCCCACCAGTCTAGGGGTCATTATATTATAAACTCAGCTTCAACTCAAAAGTAAAGATTAAAGGCAAATTATTGGTCTCAGATTATTTGGAAAATAAAATAATTACAAACCGTTAGTCGTTGTTATTTGTTGATAATGTAGCTTATGATAAATAAAATATTTTTTAAAATTGGTTTAGTAGTTTTTAGTTATCCATTACAAACAAAAATAGATTTTTAACATTAGCAAACATCTATATTTAGCATCTCTATTTTAGACAGAATCAAATAAAATTTAAATTATATCGCCAATATAAAAAATCACACTCTAAAACCCATTGATACAGTAGAAGTGAGAATACCGAACTCATTGCTATTCATGTCCCAGCAGTAACGATACCTCACACAGTCACTTAGAAACCGAAACGGCGGCGTTCAAAGTTTGATCACCGGCCAAAAGTAATCCCAGAGAGGTGCGCGATTCAAGTCTCTTGGCACGAATTCTTAAACTGTCCTGTGCGATGTTAAACTACGGCGTAGCGCGCAGAACAGCCAAACCTAGTTCAATGGTGAAGCGTGTAGGTGCGGTTACCGATACTAAGAAAAGTCGATGTTGCATTGTGATTTAGAAAACTTTAAACAGTCTATTTTCTTTTTAAGTAGAGTCCTTCTAACCCACAGAAAACATATACTAGATCGAATCACAATTTTTCATCATAGTTATAATTACTGTATATCTTTATATTCACATTATTTTAAGAATTCTGGAAAAGATCGTTTTTTAGCGATAAGACCGAAATTTGTACAGTTTTGATAATTGTAGTATGTGCTTACAGTTTCTTATATCCACGATAAAAAAATCTAGTGTCTACAATTACTTGTACACGAGAAAATAAATAACTGCTAGATTTTTTTTTATTGTTTAAATTAAATAGAAATCGAAAACATATAGTAGGGGTGCGCTGAGAAATATTGTGCCTAAAAATGTACCCTTAGCCGTAGACAGGTAGGCGCGAATTACTTCACGACAGTTCCCGCTCTGAATAATTAGACACGAACTAACTAGCGCCGCCTGACGAGTTACGTACGACTTGCACTATGTACACCTAAAGCATCGGAGTGTGTACCTTTTTACGTGTCTTCGTGAATTAAACGTATAATAATAGTAACTCTCGTCTAAAACTGTGTCACGATTGCGTGCGGCAAATCTATATCTACGCTAATTTATAGAGAAACAAAAATAGTTTTAGTGGGTTTTTTTTCAATGAATAACTAAAATATGTACTACGGGACCAATTTCAAAAATTCTTTCACCTATCAAAAGCTAAATTATCAGTGAGTAAAACATATTTCAAAAAATAGAGATCCCCACCAAAATTGCAATAATGTAACTTAAGGTACCTTTAAACAATGTCGTTCTTATTACCCCGTTTAACTTTTCAACGGATCTTTATCAGCTACCGGTGGAGGCTTAAATTTAGTTTATTTACCCTCATTAATTAAGTTATAACAATAACGTTCATATTTTTATTCCTCGCTGCAGGAAGATATCTCTTAAAACCCCATAAAAATGCGAAGGCGGTCGGCGGGGTTATAAATATTTTTAACGACCATATTTAATTAAGACTAGCAAGATTGCTCCGTGATGGTAATAATAAATGAGTATAAATTCATGTGAAAAACAACTCCTTGGAACGTGCAGTTTTTTAACCAAGGAGGTTTTATTTGTGTTGCTTTGTTAATTAGGAGCGTTTTCTTTCAGAAATTGTTTTTTACTAGTGTATTCGTTAGAAGTTAAAATTTCTATATCTATTTATAGATAAGTTTGTTTACATCACATTTTGTGTTTTGCGTAAGTATATCTTTACCTATATATCTACTAGATGTTCGCCTCGGTTTCTCACGTGTACATAATATTGCAAATTTTCGTAGGAGCGTTTTTTTTTTTTTTTAATATATGTTCTGTGCTACTTGCTGATATTGTAGCTTAGTGTATGTAGCGGATTGTTTTTTTTTTTTATTCTTTTAATAAATTATTTTTTATCCATTACTAAAATACTAAGTGATAAGTGCATGGTCTGATTATCCGGTTTCAGTTTTTGAGAGTAGTCCATAATACATGCTGCATAATAGTAGTCGTAGATTACGTGTTTATATAAACGATCTGGGTGAAATAGGCCAGTCTTTTTAATTTTCACATCCATTCGTTAACGTGTACAAAATTTTACGAGATTTTAACAACATTCCTCACAAAAAACGGCAGCCAATCCACTTATCCGAAACATTCCCATCAAACATTTTCAATTTAGTCAACAATCAATCTAACACACAAAAAACTAACAACACTTGAACGGCTGTAACGAGCGCGAAAACTGGTAAAAACCAGTAAAAACTGGTACAAAAAGGAAACATGTTTGGACGAGTGCCATTTTCAGACTTCGCACAATAGTTGTGATCTGGAAACTGGATGTGAACTGAGTGTGGGATTAACATTATAATGGATTTGCTTGCAACTGCGTTTGAGAATTTACATAAAACTACGTGATAAAAGCATTTTTACGATGGCTTTATATTACGATCTAGTAGAAACACTCGCGACTTCGTTCCCGTGAAGTATTTTCCAAGACTTAAACCACCGCTGCACCCAAAGGGGTATTTTCTAAACTTTTTTGAAGTAATTTAAGGAAATTCCTTTCTCAGTGTGCACTTAAATACACCATAGGAAATACCCTCTCAATTTCAGTTAGTCAGTCAGTCAGTAATACAAGAGATATATTTAGATATCTAGCTGTATAAAAGAAGCCTCCTGGCGAGGCGCAGTAAATTCTTTTACCACTCATTTCTTAGTGGAAACCAGTTATTCTTATTATCGTGGGTTTACAATCTGTTATGTATCGAATGCTAAGTTCAACGAAATGTGGGCATGTGCTAAATATTATCTGGACGTACCTCAGACTAGACTGACGTGCTGGAGATTTGACGGAAATCTACCGTACTTGGGGAATTACAGCCATGAACCTATTTTTTAAATTATAATGTCGCATATAAGTACATAACCCTCAAATAAAACCTAGAGTGGGGACACTAAGATTCCTTGTGTCGTGGGCATCAGAAACCAACGGTACCACAGACCCGGCCGACCGCGCCACATAAATTTATTAGTAGGCTAGTTGGTTTCAAGGGTATAATGACGGCATATCAGCTGTCCCCGCATACTAACTAAAATTGTGTAAAATACAGTCGATTCTGTTCGAAAATGTCTATGGGGGGGAGTCAGAGGCACGTCCAAACGCACATGCCTACAACGTATATCAATTATTCGAACAGAAAGATCTATTAACGCGCAGCCGGAAGTCGAACCTACAACCCTTGAATTGAAAGTCGAGACACCTCTTACTCGACAATACGGTATGTTCAAAAATAAAAAACAGTGTTTTAAAAATAGACATTATCAAGGATCTGAACGTCTGAAGAAGTACAATACTTAATAAAACTGGCCAATTGCGAGTCGGACTCGCGCACGAAGGGTTCCGTGCCATTATCTTTATAAACGGTAAAAAATCATGTTTGTTTTATGGGAGCCCCCCTTAAATATTTATTTTATTCTGTTTTTAGTATTTGTTGTTAGAGCAGCAACAGAAATACATAATCTGTGAAAATTTCAACTGTATGTCGGCTATCATGGTTCATGAGATATAGCCCTGTGACAGACAGACGGACAGCGAAGTCTTAGTAATAGGGTCCCGTTTTTACCCTTTGGGTACGGAACCCTAAAAACTAACTTCTACATTATTAAAACCATACAAAGTATATCCTTCAACACAAACACCAAACATTAGGCCAAAGTTGCATCAATATACACCCTTGTCCAACATTGAAACATGTTTATACATGCCCCAGTAGAGTCATTACACCGTGTCGCGACCGACTGACAAACTCCGCGGGTTCGATTCCCGCGCGCTGCCATTAATTGCATGCGCTGTAAAATGGTTTGAAGGCTTACGATGGATTTGGATGAATGAATTGGGTTAGAGATGGATCGGTTTAGAAACGGAGGGGCTACTGCTAAACGTACATACTACTTCTGCGCTGTAGGTTGTGGGTTCGATCCCCACCCAGAATAAACATTAGTCTGATGTACATAGATGTTTGTTCTGTGTCTGGGTGTTATTAAGTATCTTATGTATGTATTTACAAAAAAAAAGTATATAAGTATTCTATCAGTTATCCTAGTTCTCATAGTACAAGCTTTGCTTAGTTTGAGGCTAGATGGCGCTGTGTGATAATGTCTACCAATATTTATATTTATTTATTTTATTTATGTTCAATTTGTTTATCTAAAATGGTTTTGTAGTGTTATATTGTTACGTCACACATAAATACGCCTGATTTTGCGTGAGGGTTGGCAGAGACTATTGATCCACTTGTTTGCTTCCGTTTTTATTTTGCATTCATTTTTCATCAGATCTTCTGCAATTTGGTAAAAATAAGTTTTCTCTCAGTAGTTCTGTTTACACATACTCATTCATTCTCTATGCATGTGTGCAAACTGTGGCCAACTTCTTTAACACTGCTGTGTTATACAGTTCCGCGCTCTATAACCCAAAGTTACACCACATATACTTCGCAAAGCTTTCATTTTCACTGCATTCAATCTAGTTTAATGTTTCATTTGCCATACCAAACTTTCACTACCATACATTAATGTCGGCAGTAGCATAAATTCCTCTACACCGCTCATAAAGGATTGTAGTAGATTCACTCGGTTCCTTGCAATCGCTCTCCTTTCAACAACACATTTACTTTTTCCATTTCTTGTAAACATAATTCCCGAATATGTATAGGTTTCAACTTGTTACGTTTTTCAAAAATCATATCTTTCGTAAAAACACAATATATGTTATATTAAAACTAGTTTATTTTGATTTTATTCGAGAGTAAATTCATTTAAAAAAATATTACTTTCAAAAACACAATTTTATTAGCATCTAAAATAAGGCATGTTTTCTGTAAGAGTACAGCAAGCATGAAAAACGAGCTAAAATGTGTTAAAGAAATAACAAGTATGCAATGGCCCTGACACAAGACTCCCATAAAGATATCAAAAATTAAATATGAAGCGTTGGTTTCAATTTAACTGCACGACGCACACAATATCGTTCAGCAGTCTATAAATCAAAAACGACAGTTTTAAAATTGGCTCACACTTTAATGGTAGCCCCCCCGTAGTAAGTTGTTCGCGGTTTTGTAATAAATGGTGATGAGGAAACCGGTTCTTTGACCGGCGATTTTCACAAGCGATTGCGTTCAGTATTCAGCTACGCCGTAGCGGTCTACGAGCTACGAGCGTAGCTGCTACTATTTTTTTAAAATTGATTTTAATTTAGAGGAGTATGTATGAGTTGTTCCATTATATAAAGTTTTTTAAAATGTATAATTTAGTCACACACGAAAGTAATTACTCGTATACACACACACACACACACACACACACACGCACACACACACACACACACACACGCACATGCACATTAAATAAATACAAATATATTTAATAGTCACACACAACGCGCGCTAGCACACCATAAATAGTTTTTATTGTACACAGATATAGTTATTTTATTTTATAGGCATTTTTATTTTTATTTTTATTGTTGTTTTTTTTTGCTCCCTCTGAGCAGCACTCAAACTTTTGTTGATTACCTCAATGGGTGCAAATAACTATGTTTTTGTAATTTAAAATTAAAATTATTGTTACTTTTATATTGGCATAATTTAGAAATAACAGAATGTACTGGGATGGGAGAAGCCACCGGCTCCTGAAACACAGTTTTATACTAGTTCGGGAGCCTATGGATTCAAAATAAATTGTGTAACATTTCTTTATGTCAAATAAATAAATAAATAAATAAATAAATAAATAAATTTTATAAAAACTTTACTTACTGGATTCATTTAAGGAGATGTGGCTTGTTCACAAGTATTTATTTTTTCGTTTCGAACAAAAACAATCGTCGACTGGGAGCGCCTTAAACATAATATCCGATACATAAATGTAATAAATATAGATGTTCAGTATATGGGTGATGATTTGTATGTATGTACTGTATGTATTTACAATTAAAAGGTAATAAAAATATTCTTTGCTTTATCTGTTTCCCATAGTACAAGCTTCGCTTAGTTTAGGGCAAGATGGCGTTGTGTTAAATGTCCACTAGTTTATTTACTTTTTTAAGGTTCCGTACCGAAACGAATATGAACCGTGATAGCTAGTTGAAATATTTGAACAGATGTTTTTCTGTCCTCTATAACAACATATACTAAAAACAGAATAAAATAAATATTTAAGTGGGGCTCCCATACAACAAACGTGATTTTTTTGCCGTTTTTATAGATAATGGTACGTAACCTTTCGTGCTCGGTTTTTTTATCTATTTGTCACTAAGTCCTGAACAGTTAATAAAACAAAACCACTGCTACCTGCCAAGTAATACTCGTACATTTAAAGCACGGATATTGACATTTTCTTGGCAAGCGCCTTTTTAATTAACAGCCACTTTTTTGGAGTTCCCCGCCAAACTGTTTAAAATATACGGGTTAAAATTTGAGTTTTATCTGCATCATAGTTATTCTATCTCACGAAGGCGGGTGAGCAATACTTTTAGTAGTGATGTGTATAGACACGCGCTTTCGTGTGCGTGACTGATACTGGGCGCTCACAAAATTACGCACACACAAACAAGCTTAGTTAGTAGTAACTCTGCCTTTTACGCTGAAGGTTGTGGGTTCGATCCCCACCCAGGGCAAACATTTGTGTGATGAACATAGATGTTTGTTCTGTGTCTGGGTGTTACTATGTATAATAAGTATGTATTTACAAAAAAAAGTATATATAAGTATTCTATCAGTTATCTGGTTCCCATAGTACAAGCTTTGCTCAGTTTGGGGCTAGATGGCGTTGTGTGTAAGGTCCGCCAATATTTATTTATTTATTTTATTTAATGTCAATGTCAAATCTACACACACAATGAAGATCAACCTCCATCTGTAATAAGATAGAACAATATATATACTTGCTTTGTTTTAAGAATGAACATTGACGTAACTCCAAAGAGGTAAACCTGGTGTTATAAAGAGACGCAAGAAAGTCTGACGGACACAAAGTAGAAACGGAGTAAAAACAAAAACAATTTAAAAAAAATATGGTAAAAGAACTAAAGGTATACAAATTAATTGTAAGTTTGTATAGACTAGTGGCCAACTCTAGTCACGGTTTTTCGGCCGCTCTAAGACCTGCCACATAGCTACCGACTTTTTAAAGTTAACGTTAATGGGGCTTTCAAAGCGCAGAAGTGCTCGCTTGTTAATGCCACTAGCAATCGTTCTTAAAGCTTTTTTACACTAACCGGTGCCGGCACGGGGTACGGCTCCGTCCCTGCAGTCAGGGAAGCAAACAGGTATGGAACTAGTGGAAAACCATGCAATTTCATTAACCAATATAGTTATTTTCAAAAGACTACAGCCCCCACTGCACTTAGGACTTTTATTTCGGGAATTCCTTTTTTAGAGCATTCTTAAACACCAAAAGGAATATGCCCTCAAATTTCAAATTTCTAGCAAGAGTTTTATATGAGTATATCAAGCCAGATAATATGACGCATGTTTGCAAAAGGCAGAAGCGTCAACATCATCATACATTTTTGATCCGGGTCGACTAATCAAAAAAAAACCGGCCAAGTGCGAGTCAGACTCGCGCACGAAGGGTTCCGTACCATAATCTATAAAAACGGCAAAAAAAAATATGTTTGTTGTATGGGAGCCCCCCTTAAATATTTATTTTATTCTGTTTTTAGTATTTGTTGTTAGAGCAGCCACTTAGATACATAATGTGTGAAAATTTCAACTATCTAGCTATCACGGTTCATGAGATACAGCCCTGTGACAGACAGACGGACAGACGGACAGACGGACAGTGAAGTCTCAGTAATAGGGTCCCGTTTTTACCCTTTGGGTACGGAACCCTAAAAACGCTTATATACATTTAGTGAAAATTGCTTTACTTGACTGATCTATTAACGACTCAACAATGTATTCAGGTAAAAAAAATCATCTTGCTGGAAAGCAACATCTCTAAGGTCGATTTTCCATTACCAACTTCGGTGCAAGGTTTACGCAAGTTACGAGTATAATAACAGAGTTGTAAGTTTCCAAATACGACTATAATGGAAGGATCGCCCACTCTCATACAAACTTACTTTGTATCCAATTTCGATGAAGATAGTTTCTCGCTTTTAAGACACAATTTTCAAAAGGAGATTAAAATTTCAATCACGTCTGTATAGCCATCTCAATTACACAGCAAGAATGCCCTATTGTATACCATAAAAGTTGAATATACCATGGTTTTTGTCATAAACATTATAAATGTGAGAATGGCTTGGCAAGTCTATAATTTAAGATTTGCGTTTACCTCTACACAATGATGTCAATTCTGTTGGAAACAAACCAAAACATACATTATTTTGACTTCTTTAAAATTACTGTCTCTCTTACTCTATACAAAACAGAACGAGATAGATGCTTTTAAGTTTGGTCTTAGACCAGTCTGGCACCAACAGAATCGGCACCAATATCGTCCCATATGTTTCCACCAAAACTTTTTGGCAACCAAATCGCTTATAGTTTTTATGTTGGCATCGTAATTTAACCAGGCATTGTCTAGTGCAACAGTTGCTGTTGCAATCTGTTTCGTTTATTGCCACCGCTGTTTTCATTCATTCTATTGCTATTTCATTCTAAATGATCCAAGTGATTTCAATGAATAAACGCTTTTTTGATTTTGATTGGATAAGGCTTTTTGGAAGGACCTTATGCATGTAAAAAAATCGTGTATTTTACGTAATTATTTGTCTCGTCCTTCAAGCAGAAATGAACTAATTCATAAAGTGAGGATTTTTGTCATTTTGATCACGTTTATATCTCAATATTTACAATGTTATCTACAGTTTTGATATTATGGCATAGACTAAGATGACTTTAGAGTTGTATTAATTCAAGTTAAATGCGGATACGGATATTAATTCAATGTTTTTTTAAGAGCCTATTAGTGTCCTACTGCTGGGTAAAGGCCTCCCTTCCTTCACTCCAATCATCTCTGTTCTGAGCAAATGTGGGATGTTTGCTGGGATTCAATGTTTAGATGTATTTTATTTACAACCAGTGGAAACCCCCGCAACGTCATTCAGGTTAAGTTATTTTGAAACAGAATTTAACTTCCGCCGCACATCCTTAATTTCTGGAATTCATTTCTTAATGCACCCTTCCTTTCTTATTTATTTAGATCTGTTTTAGATCTAAATAATCCCAAAGTAGGTTTACTGGTACCTCGCTATAGTTTCACCTACATTGTATCTAGTAGTTTTACCACCTAGCTACCTACTCCTCGCTTTATCGCACAGTTTTGTCCAAGTTACGCCTCTGATACTAGCTTTATGTTGTACTTCAGCGGTTCAAAGTATCAATACTTGGGATACATTGCTATGCAGAATGAAAAATAATCTGAGAGATATTTTAAAATTATATCTAGTATTGTAAACCAATTCTTATTTATCGATACTTATTTTTAATAAGCTATAAATAGATGCCATACATATTTTTCCAGCCTTTTTTTAATAATAAATTAAAATACACTCAAACGATACCATTGGTACCATGGTACACAACACTAACCTGGACAAATATCTGCCGATTATGCATAAATTGTCTCAACGCGAAGATCGAACCTGCACTTTTTGCGCCTCAGTCGATCACACGACCACAACGCCACCGAGATAAAACCTACCAACCATGAAGTATAACATTTTTATACTAAACACTATACTTTGTACGAAATAACTAGCTTTACTTTAACTAGTTAAGTTTTATACGAAGTAGTTCTACTCAATATTCGTTGCTTTCATGTTCATAGAACATTTTGTGGCTTCTAAGACGGGCATTAATTAGTTTTTGACTTCCGGAGCAACTTCAGGCACTTGCAAATTGCAAAGTATGTTTAGCTTCGCTTTAGACCAACAGCGTTAGTAAATACATGTAATATATTAGTCGGATGGATCGATCCCACACCTTTTTCGCTCACTACGCTACAGAGTTTGTGGAAAACTAAGAGATGCTTACTATGGGCAGAATACAGTAAATAAATACCTAAATACCTATTGGTGGACATTTCACAGATTGCTATCTAGCCCCAAATTAAGCATGGGCCAGATTACTGATAGAATACTTACATACTTTTTGTTGTAAATACATACTAAGATACATTTAAATACACAGACACAGAAAAAACATCCACGTTCATCACACAAAAGCCCACAACCTACGGCACAGAAGGCAGAGTTACTATCAATTGAGTTGTGAGGTCAGTCAAGTGCAGAAGCATCAGAGGTAGTATTGGGCAAAATAGTAGACAACATTGGCAAACAGTAGCCAAAAGTAGGCAAGATTGTACACATGCCACAAGACATCTTGTGGCAGCTCAGTATAAAAATTCTCCGAACAAAACAGCTTTATGTATCAAACCACCTTTATCGCACAGCTCATAACGTGACTAAGAAAGCCATATGTACAAATGTATACTACAGTGCGAGTAAAAAGCACAACATAATAGCACAATGTATGAAACATGTAGAAAGTTTTAATGGTAATGAAGCGAACAATAGAAAGTGACCTACTAAATATCGTACTGTGAAATTGTATAATTAGTAAAAGCATTTTTATCTTTCTTGATTTCCTAAAACCTAGTCAAAATGTACTGAACTTACATCTCCATAATTTATCCAGGAAGTGTACACAACGCCAAAACCATTCTGAATAGCACGAAAGTCCTTACAGCATCTTACACTTTGTGTAATATTTCAATTTACGTGTAAATTCAGTGTCTGAGATACATAAAGTACACTAAACTTGGCTGCGACGCGTTCTTACAAAGCCTCATTGAAGTTAGCGTTTGTAGAGCAGAGAACTTAGTCATAAATTTCATTTCATTTCTTGTCAATCATCACCTAGAATATTTGCAACATTTTAGTTCTGATCATTCAAAGTCAGGTATACGGCGCTATTTTTATAGTTTTAGTTTTTCATGACTTTTAAGAAGACAGAATAATAAAATCTATGCTGATATATCATCATCAGATCACTTGGTAAATATTTTCAAGGGAACAGAACCTCAAATGCACTTGTCTTTAGCCCTACTCTGGGAAGATGACATTTATATTTATCAAAGTTTACTGCAGTCTGCACTTAAGCTTACTCATACTTGGAAAGTGTATTTTACAAACACGCAGCCGCCTAGCGTCTGCGAAGGGGAAAAACTCAAAAGTCCGTGCGTCGCAAACGTTCCTAAATATGTTAAGGGCGCTCGGAGACGCTTTCTGGGCGAAGCAGCTTTGTGAAGAGCGCTGCGGGATAATGATTTGCATTTTGACAGTTTTGAATGTGAGGATCGAGCAAAGCTGAAATCCACTGAGATCTTTTTGGCATTTCGGCTCAATCTCGTAGAAGTTATGACGTGCTGACATACTTAGATGGTGGATCGAACTTCAAACCGAATATAGAATTATTGTATTAATTAGTAAAAAAAAATAGGATCACGACTGTAATCCCCAAGTACGGTAGACATCCTCTCAGATCTCCAGACGCTAAGATCCTTTGAAGATGTCTAGTCTAGTCAGAGGTACGTCCAAACATTATATTTGGCACATGCCCACAGTGCCGTAGTTTTGCATTCCATACGTGACAGGTTGCAAGCCCATCGCCGCTTTATAAGAAGATATGGTCTGGTTTCCTCACGGTGTTTTCCTTCACCGTTTTGGGAACGTATTTTTGATGCGCATATAAATTCTTCGAACAGAAAAAATTTATGCACGCCGGGATTCTCGGCCAACACGGCTTTTCTCATATTTTTTTGTGGCGTATCAATAAAAGTTTAAATGTGATTCCGCCGACTTCTGAGACGCTTCCGGTCATCGACTACGCTATGTAGTCGATGATTCCGGTAGTGATCTAGATCAGTTGAGTTACCTCTCATTTGCAACAGTATTTGGATAGCTCAACTGCTTTTTGTGTATTTTGGTAATATTGTGTATCGTGCCTCTAACCCCCTTTAGACAGTTTCGATGATCTAAGAGCTTGGATATCTGAGAGGATAACTACTGTAGGTACTTACGAGTTGCAATCGTGATCCAATTATATTTTTAACTTTTATTCAAGCTGCTTAATATTATTTTTGCAAATGCAGATGGTTAAGAACCGAGTAAAGAAGGATCATTAAAAAAAAACCGGTCAAGTGCGAGTCGGACTCGCGCACGAAGGGTTTCGTACCATTATCTATAAAAACGGCAAAAAAATCACGTTTGTCGTATGGAAGCCCCCCTTAAATATTTATTTTATTCTGTTTTTAGTATTTGTTGTTATTATAGCAGCAACAGAAATACATAATCTGTGAAAATTTCAACTGTCTAGCTATCACGGTTCATGAGATACAGCCCTGTGACAGACAGACAGACAGACAGACGGAGAGACAGACGGACAGACAGACGGACAGACAGACGGACAGACAGGACGGACAGACAGACGGACAGACAGACGGACAGCGAAGTCTTAGTAATAGGGTCCCGTTTTTACCCTTTGGGTACGGAACCCTAAAAAGGTAGACCCCAAGCCGTGTTTGTTGCCTGATTCTTCTAGGTCGCGTGGAATCGGCGTAGCTTCACCTAGTTCCAAAGTGATCCATGTGATTTTATTGAAATAAATAATTTTAGAATTTGAATTTGGAGTATTATTTTTATTTGTTTCGTAGTAGAAAAAGAATAACGACCAAAAACGTGAGTCTTGGCATAGGTTGTATTGTCTAGCGGGATTGCTACAGAATGCACTTTTGCATAAGTCTCACGGGGCTACTGCGAACAATCGCACACGAGGCTTTGTGATATCGTTTCTTGCACAGTTTTTGTTGTTATTTTCAAACGTAACGCGACTTCGTCCGTATAGATTAAGAAAATCGATAATAGACGACTAAATCGTAAAACACTGAAATTCCTGAAAATCTATAAAAATAATCAGGAAAATAAGTAGCCTATGTCTGACTCAAGACTCTAAACTATCCCTATGTGGAATTTCATCATAATCGTCCTAGCGGTTTGGTCGTATAACGTCACGGACAGACAGACAGACAGACAGAGTTATTTTCGCATTTATAATATTATATTATAGTAAGTATAGATTGTATAGGTGAGACTCTGTTGAAATAATACAAGATAATAACTTTTTAAATACTCAAAAGAAACCGAAGAAAATATTTCGACCAGTCGAAAAGTCAAGAGATGATATTCATTTTTTATGTTTTATAAAGAAACTATTAGTCTTACACAAATATAAATTAAATGAGACCAACTATATGGACTAATGGACTAATAGAAACATATCATAAAAATCGGTTAACCAGGATAAAAGGTCATGATGTTAAGATGACTGTAGCTTTCTCGAATTCAATTCAGAGTTCGTGTTTATACCACTTTCCAACATTACAACCAAATTGTTCATAAGGAGGGTAGGTTCGCCGTCCATTTACGAATTTACATTAAATTGAGTATGCGTGCTGAATAATTACAGCCTGACTACTCGCTCTTAAGTGTTCTAAGACCCAAAAGTAGAGGCACTGTGTCTATCATTAGGTACATTAAATAATAATAAATAACTAAGTAACCTTCATACCTATAAAGGTGTAGAGGAATAATAATATGTGTTAGGTACACGCATATTTTTTAAAAGTCTATTTCTAATCTATGTCTATTTTTAAAAGTCAATTCTAAAAATCTATTTAAATACACAACGGTGGCATTTCTATTATTGCGTTTTGCTAAAGTTAATTAAAAAAAGAGAAACGTCATTGTGTGATGGAGTAGGAAGATGTCCAGGACCATCTAGAAGTAGGTATTTACTTTTTGTTTTGATCTTTATACATTTTAGAACATTGTGGTTTAAATGCCTCATTATTACAAAATAAACTTAGGTACTCTATATTGACGAGCATGCATAAATAATGTGTTGAGAGTGAATGAAGCAATTAAGGAGTAAGTATATCAGGATCGGAGCAAATGGAGAGCCGTGGTCTGGGCAAAGGTGTGAATTTATGTATGTATATATGTAAACTTAGAAGGTAAAAAATAATATTAGAAGGAAGTGCCATCTACCTAATAATCTACTGTACCTACATCCAGTAGATACCTGCGCAGCGTAGTAACTAGCAAACCCCTCAAACAGCAAAGGCAGTGGATCGGAACTTTGCTGCCTCCCAGGAGACTCCAACAAAGACTACATCCGTTCTATTGTAAAAACGAAAAAGCACCGGATAAAAGTTATTTCAGAGTAGTTTGCCAGAGTAAGCAAATATCCAGGGACATTATCGGACGGGTCCACAGTTCGATGTTTGATCTTCATATTGGAATACAACAGTTTTATTGCGATATTTTATGCCGTCTCTATCTTTACTGTGATCTACAATTGTAGACTATGTATCGTTATTTTATGGTACTGGTATCTACATTGAAGAGTTGAATGTTGTTTTTAAAATACTCTAAGCCACTCGTAAAACCATGCACACTGCAACCCATACTAGGTAATGTATTCAAGCGGAACTTGAACCCGCATCTTTGCTTAAGATCAGTAAAACTCCAAGGAGTTTTCGTTCGTTATTGTTTCTATGTTTGATATTGTTCGAAATATTTATATACGAGTACCTTACTTAGGTATTATTATAATTATTATTATTATTATTGCATAATGTATAATATTTAAATTCTTAATTCACTATCTGCTTAGTATTTTAATTCAAATTAGTTGTACGCACATAATATGTTTATGCAACCCAGTTCAACACAACAATTTTATGGTCATTATTTTTAAATGGTAGTGATTAGTTTTTTGCGTCCTAAAAAATTAATTAAATAACGTTAACTCCGCAAATCTTAAACTGCATTGTATAATATAATATAATATAATACTATAATACACATATTTTGATCGGTTTATCAGAGGGGTTTTGGGTAAGAATAAGAACCTGGTTAATTTAAGAAGATGCATCTATCTACCATGATTAGAATTATAGTTAGAACCTATTTTTTGGGGAAAACTTAAACAGCATAGTTGGAATAAGGTTAGACTAGGTTAGAATTAAATTTGATATACTATAATCCGGATCCCCAGTGATAAACAAAATCCTCAGAATAATTTGAACGTAGACAAGTGCAAAATAGGGTGCACTGGGTGTCGCAAACCAAATTATTAGGAGAATTTACCATATTCCGTCCCGATTTGCGTCTCTAAAGTAAGCCTTATACCTTCGCAATTGCGTTTAAAGTTGTGTAGCAGTGATAAAAGCAATACGAGATCTTTCTACAAGAGGCTATAACTCTTTGTTTCGTATAAAACGAGGGACAGACGACGGCTCACGTGCTCCTGTTAGAGATTTCTCACAATACGTCAACATGCTTTTGGAAAAAATATGGCCCGGTATTAGACTTTAACGTTACAGCCTCTGCTTACCTAGATTTATTTAAAAGTCTGTGACGGAACTATTTATGATATATATATAAAACTCTTACGTTACCTACTGACTGACTGAACTATTAAGACGAGTAATAAATATTTTTGATGAATGCAGAATTGTTTTTTCTCAATAACCGCAAAACATACAGTTTTGTTTTTTATGACAAATATAATTTAAGGATTTAATCTAGATAAATTAAACACAGAAACACGATTGATGAAACTTTTCTCGAAAGATTTATTTTCCAAAGTTGGCTCTTCAAAAACACTAGTTTCGTTTTTAATCAAAACTATGAATAGCTAAATAGTTCATTTTTATATAATTCGTTAGATAATCATAATAGGCTACCTAAATTAAAAACATTTTTTTTAAATCAAATTTAAATTGTATCTTGTGGTTTTCAAGATAATGCAGTTTTATCACTTTTTCCGTCTTGGGTAGACTCAGTAGACCATACAAAACTTCAAAAATGTCACTTATCACCTTAACACACAGCCTGTTTCCATCTATGCGGAGCTGTGAGGAGCTATACGAAGCTGTGCGGTGCGGACCAAATACAGCGCTTGACATTTCCAAATTTGAATATTTGAGCGCTGTCATTGGTTTTGATTCATCACAGATCCGGCTAGGTGGAAACTTACCCGAAACCAATGAGAAACTTGGGATTTGAAAGTTGTATTTCTTTTGGTCTGTAAGGGTGCTGTACTAAGAAATAAATTTCCGAAATTCAGGGGGTTGAAGTCTGTTTAAAAATAACTTCATGAACAGGTTTCTTAAATTATAAAACAAATTATACAATTAATATATCTCTTCCTTATATAAAAAGAAGATCCAGCCGACAAAGCATCCACGGACAATCCAACATGAAGGTACACCTATTGTACGTACTCTCACAATCAGTCACCCTGACCGCTAGTCTCAACGAGTTATTCCTTGCAACCGGCCACTTTCCAGCCACTTATATGTCGGTTCATTTGTTACCTCGATTGTACCCATGACGTAACGTTCATCCCACATTGTCCCCTGCCCGTGGTGGCGTGTTCTGGCACCGGTGGGGAATATGAAGGTAGCATTAGGTATGCGTCTTGCGACAGGTAACGTATTTCCAACATTATTCTCGCCTAGACGATAAACGGGGGCTACGAATTTCGTAGATACTACGTAGATACGTAGAGCTACGCCGTAGACCCACCATGGAGATTATTTAAATCGTGTATTTATTGTATGACAGTATATCTTATATTTATTTAGAGTTGCAATCAATAACCGCCAATCTCGCGCCTCGTCAGTTACTAACGAGCTTGGCGAATGTTGTATCTGTTCTATATTAGATCAGCATTGGTCTATCATACTATCACTATAACTTCAATCGTATCATTGGATTCTCCGCCCAATAATTAAGTTCCTACAATACATCCTCGCTATGAAACTATCGACAGTTTCTTGGCAGAGCAGATTTAATTACGCGCCTTCCGGCTCTAGGACCACAAACATCCTGTGCGGCTTGGCACTGGACCACGGTGGAAATCTTGCTGGCTAGCGTGAACTTTTAGTACCTTTCAGGCCGATAATCAGAAAAATGTCACAAATGTCAGATGTCAAATGTCATAACGTATAAAACCGTTTTGTTTTGACCTCAGTGGTTCGAGACGGCTGAGACGTAAGAAGTTTGATTCCCGCGAGACAGATGTTTGCATGATCTGCAACTATTTATCTTAGTCTGGGTGTTCTTCTATGTACTCCACTTACTTGGTAAAGTGTGTTTTAATCACGCTTGTATATTGCGAAGGTGTTTGCGTGTTTATCTTCAATTAAGTACTACCTAGTTTTATCCGGGTGCCATGCGAAATAAGCCGCTAGTTGAAGTTAGAATTGTAAACATTCAGAACAGCTCAGATAAATAATAAAGTAAAAATATTACTGTACCTACATTGTAAAAGACTAACCAGATAACATCTTTCACCCCTTGCACCAACAATTTTAAAATAAACACACGAGCTCGCATATTCTGTAGTGTCGTCTCGGCTCAAGTTCTCTCTAATTAAAATTAAACTTGTGTTAGGCTTATAAATTATACGACGATGTTATATTCTGTATAAAGACGAGACGGAAACAGTTTTTTGGATTCCCTAATTAACTCGAAAGTTGGCAGAGCTTTGTTACTTGCGAAGTCAGAAATAAAGTTGGGAGAAGTTGAATTAATTTTAAAACTTACTGCGTAATCACTTGCTGAGAGAGTAAAAAGTTACTTCAGCTAACTACCTAGGTGGGTACTAAGGTGAAAGGTAGGTAGGTAGGTAGGTACTAACTTAAGGCATCATGCCTGTTTTCACCGCTAACCATACGACTATGCTGCCTTTCAGTCGGAACAGCCGGCTTATTTCGTAAAAAAATATTTTTGTATGATTAGGTAGTAGTAGTTAGGAACTTCTCCCACAAGGAGCTCTATCTTATGTAGGTACCTACTACAAAAGCTGTTTATACAAATTGTCAAATAATTCAAATGTCTTTCATAGAGTTTTGTGAGACAAGACAGCAAACCGAGCATAGCGCCCGCTGAGTAGACAAAGTATGGCTCATCCATCATGGCGGGATGACATTAGTATGCGGTGACCATGATCGTGGCGATTTGCGGGACTTGGCTGTGTCGGGAATGGATTTTAGGACGCTGGCTGGCGTTCGATCAATGTATGAGGTAGCTCGCTAAGTGAGTGGTTACGCTAGGTAGAAAGAGAGAATATTTTTATAGGACACGATATTCCACGTAACTTTGATGAAGATTTATGGATTAGATTGAGATAAGTTAAAATAGGTAAATAAACCAATTTTAACTTATCTCAATGAGAGTTCATATCTAATTTTGTAACTCACTTAGCGACAAAAAAGTTAATATTAGTCAACTCTGCTAACGGAATTTGCAGCTGAATGAGCATCTAAATGCACGTGACTATACTTCATAATGTGTCCTAAATACAGAACCTAAAAGGTTCTTAAAAGGTAGAAACATTTACCTACTGTAAATTATTTTCAACTAATCCTAAGCCATGGTGCCTTCAGAAAACATCGTTTTGCGATCGCATTGATTGTCTCCAGCAAGTCCCGCAACTCTTTTGTCCCGCGGCTCTCGCGAGCGTTTGCTAATGGACTCCGCGGAGCCTGCGGGACGGGTTGATTAATATACGGAACCCAAGGAACTGACGACGCTTAATTACCCAGCTGTTGTTGTAGCCAATTGTTAGGTTATGTTCGCGTGACATCATAAAATGTGACGTCGAATTGTCTCGCGACACAACATATTTTTTATACTTACCTTCTTATACCCACCTATCAGTCGAATTTAGAGAAGACCAATTTCACAGTAACTATTATAGAATCTATTCTCACAGCCATAATTTTCATAGCCATAGCTATGAACATAAGTCGAATTTAGAGAATACCAATTTCATAGTAAATATGTAGAAACCTATTTATTATGAAAATCATAGATTTTTATGAAATAATCCAGCAGGCCGACACATCGATTTTATTTTTGGAGGGTTCGAGTAGTTAATGTAAAGCATGGAACATTTTAAATAAAATGGTAGTTAAGTATGGTTTTTATCTTTAGTTGTAAGTTACTATTGTAAGACCGTAAGTATTAGATAGGGAAATATTTACGGCCTAGATAGAACTGGCCCCCTAGATAAAATCAACATATTTGAGAGCAAAGTACGTTTTAAAGTACGTTTGTTTTTCAAAATAAACGTACTTATAGTATATTTCATAATCAGAATCATAAAGAAATCACTAATAATTAGGTATTACCCAGAGAAATACATTCTAATTCAAAAATTGAAGCGGAACACGAATGACATAACAAAAAAATCCAATTGCACAAAATATTTGTGCTTGTGACTTGTTGCCAGTTGTAGAAAAAAATTGCATGAAAAAATCATTGGCTTAGTATACATTTGTAAAATAACAATCATGCGAACCATCATTAAATAATGATTGCACGACATTTTATTCTTTAAAATAAGGAAAATACAACGATATATCATCAAATTACGGATTGCACTATTTTATATTTTTTTTTTTGCACTGGTAGGTATCCCCTTTGTTTACAAAAAAGATCGCTGATTATGAAACGTAATTTAGGTATCTACGGTTATCTGAAAATTAAGGTTTCTCTTACCTACCTACCTACCATAATTCCAGGCGGCGCGTCAAGCCCCGCATAATTCTTCTTGTATTTGTCTACTAGTCCATAGAACGTGTTTTCGTGTGCGATGCCTCTTATTATAATTTCCAGTCCGCCCCTTGGCCTATATCGTAATTCTCCGCCATAAAAAATAGGTAAACTTTCCACCTTTTTACGTCTTTGTTCCATCTATATTTGCACGTGATATAATATTTCAGTACATAAATACTCGCTCTGGAGATTGGGGCCCGATAAGAGCGTCGTAAAACCTTCATAAACTACACCTGAGTTTTACGAACGGAATCTACATGCCATTCCCCGACACTATGTCCTTGACTTGTATTGAAGTGGGAACCTTACTTATATAAAGTAGGTTGTTAGTAAGGTTTATTACAATATTTACGTTTACAAAACTAAAAACAAAATGAACTTCATGTTTGTGGAGATTTGTTGGCCGTGAATGCCTTATTAAATCTGAGGGCAGCTTGTTGTCTTAATAAGTTAGTGAGATACCCCCGTATTCAGGAACGACACTGTGAGAACATGCACCCACAGTGGACGAAATCTTTTTTCATAAACATCACTTTATGTGTTTAGCTTGATGATCTTATCTCTTAGGTTAAGCAAAGATTTTGTAATAGGCGATATTCATTTTATTAATTATTTATATTTAAATAGACAAAACGGGAAATATTTGGTTGTGGTCAAAACAATCCAGTCAAAACAATGCGTTGTACACCACAAATGTCACTAATCAAAATGGACTATAGGTAAAGAATTGTATTAACTATAGATTTTAAACAAGTTTGTTTGCTATGCTTAGTTATTGACTGTCAAAATTTAAAATACCCAAAACCGGGTCTATGACCGTAAGTCGTTTTATTTACAGAGTTCTGAGGAAACTTAAATAAAATAAGTTTGCCTTGAAAGCTTTCAAATATGTAACCTTCATGAATGATAATTTAAAGAATATATAATTTACCTTAGATTGTTCTTGGTTTTATTAATTCTAGTTATTTTTGTTATGAATTATTTTCTATCAGGGTTTGTCAGGAGGAAATGAAACAAAATAATAATAACCAAAAAAATATTTTATTTTTATTCGACTCAAATTAGTCACGCGAGCCACACATGCTGGCTTTAATTTCGATTAGCGAATACTCATTGCTATACAACGAGGCAATGTCGCCAGTACACACACAATGATCTGACAGGGATTAATTACAAAACAAGGCTTGTTAAATGAGTTTCAGATAGCTTTTCAGTCAATTTTTAGTTTTAGGTACATAGTAATTTAGTAGATATTCTGATAGTGATTTTTAGTATTTTTTTACATCTTTTTTATACATTTTTTTTATTATAAAATAATTTATGGGGAATGTTACAATTTTCATTAATTATATTTCACAACACATTTATTTGTTGACTATGTTTAAATAATTTTATTAACTTTATATTCGATGTAAAAGTGTGTAATACTATTAAATTATCTTATTAAATTCACGTCAGCGGACGTAGTCAGCTGTTGATATAAGGTTTAGTACACCGCCACGTTTAGGATTTATGTAGGTACTTGGACTGGCCTCACACTCACAGCTCAGTTTGTAACTCTTCCTTCTGGTAGATTGTGGGTTCGATCCCCACCCAGGACAATTTTTTATGTGATGAACATAGATGTTTGTTGTTTGATGTTGGGCTAGTTGAAGTGAGATAATACGGCACTTTATGTATCGCAGACGTCACCCGACGTAGTTCTTGTACAACACTATAGATATGATTTCAGGCAGTCAAAGTACAACACTTTGGATATTATGATTGGTCGGCTAGTGTTGTCACAGTATAGCAGAGAGCATAGTCCGTTCTGCGCTAGTGAAGTGTAATACAGCGGCTATCGCGTTTAGCATGTGACGTCGACCCGCGTAGTCCGTTGACATTAGGTACGATATAACTACGTTTTTAAGGTATTCCAAATTTGCTCCTTCACGGGATTGGGTTCTGCAAAGCCTAGAAAGAAAAGGAAAAATTAGATTTATTTGTATTAAACAAATACAATAATACATAATTGCTTTAAAAGAGTATGATTTTTTGATAATAATTAAATAATATAATAATATAAATAAATATTTTTCAAACTATCGTAATTAGTAGACATAGCTATAGATTTTGACACGGGTCTTTATCACGTAATTTACCTTTTATTTGCTTTCCCGACGTTTCGACTATGTTACAATAAAAGTAAATTAAAGGTAATTACGTGATAAAGACCCGTGTCAAAATCTATAGTTAATATAAATAATATACAATATAAAAAATTAATAATTTTACTATTTAAATTAATCAATCGGTAAATCATTGTAAATTACAGTTGTAGATTCAGGTTCTTAAGTTTTAAAGTCTAAAGAAGGTCAAGAAATATTCTAAATCGGATAACCAAAAAAAAGCGTTTGCTTAGTGAAATTTCGATTCGAAGGTCGTGGTTTCGAATCCCGGTAGTGCACTAAAGGATTTATGTATTTGAAAACTCAATTTGGACGTTAACATGTGCTATAATTATGAAGGAAAACATCGTGAGGAAACCAGTTAGTGTACAGATAAGCGGCAATGGGGTGGATACCTAGATCTTCCTTTTAAATATAAATTGTAATATTAGTACCTACCCCCACCAGAGATCTTCAAAGGATATAAGCGTCAGGAGATCTGAGGGGATGTCTACCGTACTTGGGGATTACAGTCGTGATCCTATTTATTTTCTTATTTTATGCATTTTATAATCATTATTAGGAACATGCTGTTGTGGCGATTCCTTTATGTATCTCAACAAACTGACTAGACTTTAGTAAAATACGAACATTCTTATTCTGTTCATTTTAAAGTCTAAATTAGCATAAACCTTAGAATAACAGTCCTAAAACTGTTTTTCTACATTTTATTTAACATAAGTATATATTTTATTTTTACACACTCGAGTGTTATAATAATCAACACTTATTTACATGTTGACTGAATTTAGGTTGACGTTTATAAACTCACTAGCGACCCGCCCCGGCTTCGCACGGGTAGCATGTTATTATACATATAAACCTTCCTCCTGAATCACTCTATCTATTAAAAAAAACCGCATCAAAATCCGTTGTGTAGTTTTAAAGATATAAGCAAACATACATACAGACATACAGACGCGGGAAGCGGAAAGCGACTTTGCTTTATACTATGTAGTGATTATGATTTACGTTAATGAATAGAATACACCTTTGGAGTAAATTTTAGTGGCTTGTGTAATGAATGATCTAGACAATTTTTTTTGTCTTCGTCGATTCACGCGTCTTTTGTATGTAAATTATTTATAATTTTATTTACCTATCTATTTCTTCCTTCAATGTTCTGACGACTTCTTTATACCGTTCCTTTTCTATAGTCGCATCTCTTTGGCAGTCTCTGGAACATAAAACAACATTACAAAATAATTTACTAATAAATTTTATTAAAATCATAAAGATCACTTTGTAATTATTATTATTATTATTTTAATGACATCAAGAATTTACCATGACAAATTACAATTATTACAATTTTTATTATTATTATTGTTATTTTTTTTTGATATGTTGTAAATTTGATATTGCATGCCTTCATAGGCAGAGTACATTGGTAATATATTTATAAATGAACATCTTCTGTACATGTATTTCAAGCAATAAAGAAACTTTGACTTTGACTTTGACTTTGTAACATCTTAGGAGCTAGGTGAGACTACGCCTGTTTCTCGCGACCACGCTTAGAAGAATCAGACAACAAACATGGCTTGGTGTCCATAATTATTTTCTATAATATTTTATGTCTCAACTAATCTTAATCCATGTTTTTATTACCTAGTTTTAAAGTTTTTGTATTTATTGTTGCCAAACACCATTTAACTAACATTAAGGTTGGCTGGTCGAAAATGCCTTGGCATTAAGTCCGCCTCTTTGTATTTAATTTTGAAGTGCAATTAAAATATTAATATATATATTTTTTATCTTAAATGCTATGTAGTACATAGTATAATGTACCTACCTGTATTGTCCTTCCATAACATGCTTTTCTTTCCTCAGCTGTGTTATGTCGAGATCCTTCCTGGCCAACTCTTGCGCATAGTGCAACATATGCGGAGGTGCCGATACATCCTGCAGCAATTAAATTAAATTCATACAACAAAATAGGGAGGGATTCATTTTTAGGGTTCCGGGTATAAACGGGACCCTATTACTACGACTGCGCTGTCCGTCTGTCTGTCACAGAGCTGTATCTCATGAACCGTGATAGCTAGACAGTTGAAATTTTCACAGATGATGTATTTCTGTTTCCGCTATAACAACAAAAACAGAATAAAATAAATATCTTAATGAGGCTCCCATACAAACGTGTTTTTTTGGCGTGTTTTATAGTACGGAACCCTTCGTGCGCGAGTCCGACTCGCACTTGGCCGGTTTTATTATATATAAAATAAATTTACTTACGTTCAATAGACCATGAGAATCCTTCCAAACGGTTTCCTCCGCGCTAACCCGCCTCGCTCTGTCGTTCCTCGCGCGAATGAAGTTATCTGTTTCTTCTAATAGGGCCGCGTATCTGTCTCGCTGCGTCGAGACTTGCTTCTCGAGGCTTTGAACGCGAGTCTTGAGGTCGGATGTCACTTCGTTGTGGAAGTCTTGCTCGTGGATCAGTTTCTGGAACGCATTTACAAATCTATACTAATACTAGCAGACCCGGCCACGCGTTGCTGTGTCAACAGATATCGCCATCAGTTAGAATCTTTTGGAGCAGATAATAAACAAATAATTTGCAATAAAATAATATTGCTACTATAAAATGAGATGTAAGCTTATTTTTCAAACTATCGTGATTAGTAGACATAACTATAGATTTTGACACGGGTCTTTATCACGTAATTACCTTTAATTTACTTTCCCGACGTTTCGGCTATGTTACAATAACCATGGTCGCGGGCAGAGTCTGCCGTCGGGAAAGTAAATTAAAGGTAATTACGTGATAAAGACCCGTGTCAAAATCTATAGTTATGAGATGTAAGCTATCCTATCTTTCAAGTTGAATCAAACTGCACACCATCGCGGACAAACAACGTGACGCGTAATTTATATATATTAAGATTATAAATGAGAAAGTAATTATCCCACCAAAAACATTCTGTAAAAAACTAGCCAAGTCTCGATGGAGCTGCTTGTTTATCTCTAAAAAGTAATGAAATCTAGACAAAGTCGTGTCAAGTCTGAGGTTCTTTACTGCGATTTCTTTATTATTATAGAATGTTATGTGACTTGGCCGTTGAAGAAGGGTACAAAACCAGGTGCTCCATGACACCATTGCACCAATCTGTCGCCAGAACCGCTACCCATTAACGATGGAAAATTGCCACTTAGAAAACGTTGATTAAATAACCAGTCAATTGTAGGCTTGATAAAGCTGCGTATTTCAATAATACTTATGTAATGGCGAGCCTGAAACAAACAGTATAAAAATACGTCTATTTTATGTTAGATCGGTGGTCGATTTGACGCTCCAAAAAGAAGACAGCAGAAGTCAGCATTGTCAATGCTGAATGCATGTGTTGCACGATCAACAACAGCCTAAAATAAGACACTAGCGTCCAATTACCAATACCTGTATTGGCTATTATCTCGCTTAACAAACATAGGTAGTTACAACAGATATAACATTACGTGTAAACAAAATTGACTTGTAGGTACCCACTAACGTATAAAGAATGTTCAACGGCCAAGTCACACAACATTCTATAATAATAAAGAAATCGCAGTAAAGAACCTCAGACTTGACACGACTTTGTCTAGATTTCATTACTTTTTAGAGATAAACAAGCAGCTCCATCGAGACTTGGCTAGTTTTTTACAGAATGTTTTTGGTGGGATTTCACTTCTTTTTGTAGAAACGTGGGCTTATTGATTTATTTTATTAGATTTTCTTATTTGACACAGTTTTTTTCTTTTTATGAGTAGTTTACAGTCAGCGCCATCTAGCGGGTATCACCGCCACTCTTAGTCCAATGCATTATATTTTGATCAAATTTTGAGCGAAATTATTAATATTTTAGTTTATTTAATTTGTTAATTTGTTTATTCAATTTGTGTAATGTTCGAGTAGAATAAAGTTAATCGTTCGACTATTTCTTCTTGTAAACTTGTAAGAATAAGTAAGTATAAAAGCCAGTCTAGTCTTATCCAGAGTTTTCCTTTAATTTTATTGCGTACTAGCAGTCCGCCCCGGCGTCGTCGCACGGATGTAATAATGATATTATAGGTAATTTTTTTACACCTTGGGTTACATTATCGAATTTTTCATAAGGATCCCTAATAAAACATTTAGTATCGCAGACTTTTTTTGTAGATATTGATGTCCTCTTTAAAACTTTAGTACATCACTTTGCTCTATTATCAACAATTTCAGCAGCGTACGCGATATAAGGATTTTTTTGGTTTTTTTTACACGTTGGGTTACATTATCGAAGTTTTCATACGGATCCCTAATAGTTAGACATATAGTATTGCATACTTTTTTGCAGATATTGATGTCTTCTTTAAAACTGTAGTACATTACTTTGCTCTATTGTCAATAATTTCCGCAGCAAACGCAATGTAAGGATTTTTTTTTAATTTTTTCACACTTTGGATTACTTTATCGATGTTTTCATACGGATCCCTAATATTTTTGAAAATATACTATAGCTTATGTTCATCAGGGATAATGTCGGATTCTAATGGTGAAAGAATTTTTCAAATCGGTCCAGTTGTAAAATATTTTTTGTAAAGGCGGTATGTCGATTTCTAATAGTTTGGTTAGGCTCTTGTGTTTTCTTATCATGGTCACCAGGTACTCCAGATCTTCGATTATTCTAGTTTTTAAGGTTTTCCCTTTATGTGGCCATTAAACCCTAACTCTGTACCAAATTTCAGCTCTCTGAGTTTATGGGAAGTACTAATTCTATTCTGATGATCATGAGTGAGTGAGTGAGTGAGTGAGTGAGTGAGTGAATGAGTGTCTGTCTAAAATGCGAAACTTTGCTTTCGCTTAACTTCGTAACTAAATGACCTACAGACTTGAAATTTTGGATTTTAAGTATGTGATTATGGCTTACTGGATGACGAAAATTTCAGCGTTCTGGTCTTATCCAGAGGTTCTCAAATAGGGGCCTGAAAATGCGGCGAAATGGTTCCAGTAAAGGATGGTACGGCAGTGTTTGCTTCGCGCTCGACTTGGCGGGGGCACTGCCGTGCCCCCAAATGTCTGTCTGTCTGTGACGTTATCACGGTTAAACCGCTGGGCCGATTGTGATGAAGTTTCACATAGTGATAGTTTAATGGCTTGGGACAGACATATAGGCCTTTTTTCCAAATAAATATTTTTATTTTCTGGTTTTTTTTTTTTTTTATTTATTTCGTGAATCTACGCGGACGAAGTACGCGGGAAAAAGCTAGTAATAAATACAACTAAATATATAAAAAAACTCTTGTGTTACTGACTGACCGACAGAATAATCTATAAACGCACAGCCACTGGTTTTAGAAACTTGAAATCTGAAGGGTGTACTTCGGTCACGTTAAGTGATTTTCAAACAGATCCCCGTTTGATCTTCAGGAATTCCTTTCTTAGTGCACGGAAGGGAATTCCCGATATTCAACCCCTGGGGGGGTGCATCGGTTTCTACTAGTGAATCGTGGACTTTTCACACAGCGCCATCTCGCCCCCAAACTAAGTAAATATGACCTTAGAAATGCAAATTAAGCTTGTCAGTGTTTCTATTTTGTTTTTTCTTTACACATCGCATTTTAGCTCCAAACTAAGCAAAGCTTAGTATACATAAACAGTATACATAAATACTTTTTATTTGTAAATACATACCTACTTATGATACATTTTAACACCCAGACTCCAGACAGATTTTAAATATTTAATATTTACTACTACCTGAACTGTAAATCCAGTCAAAATCAATTACCTCTTCATACAGCTTCAATGTATCAGCTTTATCCTGTTTCTCTTCATCCAACATCATCTTATAAGTCTCAAGTTTCTCCTTTAATATAGCTATCTCGTTCTTGAAGCTATCTATCTCGCTCTTGACCTCAGCGCCGCTATTGCTTGCTTTGGCATTCTGAACCTTATAGGCTTCGAACTCTGTCTTCAGTTTCTCATATTCGATTGAACCTGTAATATTGGACAAATGCAAGTTAATTATCAATGTAAATTATATATCTAACTGTCCGCCATAGCTACGCACGAGTATTCTTATGAAGATTATAGGCAATGTAACAATTTAACCTAACGAATAAACCATAATACATTATTACAATTTTCGTATTCATCTCTTATTTTCTTAAAAATAAGATGGCCTATTTACTCGCTGATGATATCGTAACTTATGATAGGTGATTTTTTTTATATTGATCCAGTATTTATTTACTTTATCTATTAAGGCGCTCCCAGTCGACGATTGTTTTTGTTCGAAACGGAAAAAGAAATACTTATGAACAAGCCACATCTCCTATTTTATACTGTATAGTATATGTGAATAAAGATGTACCCATCTTTAATCACTTCGATAAATAATCCTACTGACCGCTGCAATGACGACAAACACACGTCGGCGCGTGGTCCGCCTTAGCTTTTCGAATAAATTAATGATATAAATTATGTATAATTACTTATCAAAAATCTATTCTAATAGAAATTTAGATCTACATATTACCTATCTATAACAATAAATCACAAGTTGATTTTAATAGTAGGTATATAATATATTTCGATCATAAATTCTAAAACGTATCATTTTGAAATAATATCTTTATCGTGAAAAGTTTCTGCTATTATGTTTTCAGCTTAATAGAAATCTAGGTAGGAACCTGAAGTAATATACTTATAAAAATAGGAGATGTGGCTTGTTCACAAGTATTTCTTTTTTCGTTTCGAAAAAGAGCAATCATCGACTGGGAGCCCCTTAATAAGTAAAATAAAATAAATAGGATCACGACTGTAATCCCCTAGTACGGTAGACATCCTCTCAGATCTCCAGACGCTTAGATCCTTTGAAGATGTCTAGTGAGGGTAGTCAGAGGCACGTCCAAATAGAAAATACAAAATTACAAATTTTACCTCTTTATAACAATAATAGCGTAGATCCTACTAATATTATAAATGCGAAAGTTTTTGAGTGTTTGTGTGTGTTTGTTACTCGTTCACGCAAAAACTACTGAACGGATAAAAATGAAACTTTACAGTACTATAGCTTATACATCAGAATAACAAATAGGCTACTTTATATCCAGGTACCACCCGAGCGAAGCCGGGGCGAGCAACTAGTATAAAATATATGTAAGATTTGGACGTGACTCTGACTAACCGCTTAAGACATCTTGAAGGATCTGAGCGCTTAGAGATCTGAGAGGATGTCTACCGTACTTGAGGATAACAGTCGTGATCCTATTAATTTATTATTTTATTTTATAAAATAAAATAAAAAAAAAACTAAACGGACAAAGATATATAGCAACAAATTCCGCCAATCTGCTCCCAAAGAGTCCAACCCAATGTAAAATACTCCAGTAGAAAACTGTCCTGGAAAGAAGGTTCTTTCCAGGACAGTTTTCTACTGAGTTTTCCAGGTGGAAAAGTACAGTAAATTGGTACAATAAAATAAGAATACAATAGATAAGAAATGAAAATAAAATTAAATAAAAACTGTAAATTTGTAGGTTCTCGTAGGGTCTCGTAGAATTTTGTAGGTTCTCGTAGGGTCTCGTAGAATTTTGTAGGTTCTCGTAGGTTCTCGTAGGTTAATGAAATTAGTATGTAATGCCTGAAAAAAGTACCACAAATTAACCGCACCTCCCTACAGAAAACTGAAACTATGAAGTAGATACTCTTAGGAAACTACTCAACTAGAACCCCAAAGAGTCCAACCTAAGGTAAAATACTCCAGTACAAACTTTCCATCAAAGAACCTGGAAAAGTACAGTAATTGGTACAATAAATTAAATACAATAGATAAGAAACTAAAATAAAATAAAAAACAAGATAAAACAATAACAAATAAAATAATACAATAAACAATATAATAAATACACGAATACACAAAGACAAAAATAAATAATAAATTTAAAGAACCTGAAAAAAGTACCACAACTTGAACCGCACCTCTACCAGAAACCTGAAACTATGAAGTACATACACTTAGGAAATTACTCAACTAGAACGACACGTGTTTCGCTTCTCTACGAAGCATCATCAGGAACTTGACTTTACATTGGGTTGGACTCTTTGGGAGCAGATTGGCGGAATTTGTTGCTATATATCTTTGTCCGTTTAGTTTTTTAAAATGGATTTCCGCAAAGTCACGCCTGAATCAATCAATTATCTAAAATAAAATAAATAAAACTTACCCACTTCTTTACGTTACTTACATTTCAGATGGATATTTTCGTAGCCCTCCACATTGAAGATCGTGGTAATATCTATAGGCGAGCCCAGCTTGTAATTTTCCGCTATGAACTCCTTCTTCAGGATGTGTATCTTGTCGATAAGCGTTTGTAGGTACTCGCTGTCCGCTAGCTTTTCATTATCTGTCTCGCTTTGAGGCTGAGGTTCTGATAAGTATTCTGAAAGTTTTAAAAAATTACATACATAAAATCACGCCTTTTTCCCAGACGGGGTAGGCAGAGGACCACGGCTATCCACTTGCTACGATCCCGACATACATCTTTTGCTTCATTCACTCTCATCACATTCCTCGTGCATGCGCGTAGGTTTAGATAACTATTGACCTGGCCTTTTTAAAAGTTCACCAATTTGGTCCAAGAAAATACGACGAGGCTTCCTATTCCAACGTGCTCATTCAAACTCGCCTTATATATCTGTTTTGATCTTCTTCATTCATTCTCTCTACATGCCATCTCTCTGATTGTCCGTTCTGTTGTCTTTGTTATTTGCATTGTGTTTGACTTTTTGATATTTTGTACTTATTATTTTTTGACATTTTGTACTTATTATTATTATTATTTTTTATTATTATTTGACATTTTGTACTTATTATTATTATTTTTTTTTGACATTTTCACATTTCCTCTTATCTTATTTTATCTATGACATTCCTATTGACATGTAAAAATGTATAATTATTTATGTAGGTATCTAATACGAGTAATATTATTTTTAATTTAGTATTAAATGCTGGATGTGATATAATGTGTAAATAGTTAGTGTAATTGGTCTTGTACCGTGTTAATTATGTATAAATAAATAAATAAATAAATAAATAAATAAATAAATAAATAAATAAATAAATAAATGCCTAAACCATTCATAGGAACTACACACTCGCTTCTCGCCAACTCGTATCTAGTTTCTAGCTCTAAACGCTTCTCGCTTATCACCAGCGGTGAGACAAGTGCCTAAATTGTTAGGTAAAATATAATATAATTAACCTAGATCAGCGGTCGGCAACCTTTTGGCAGGCAAGGGCCGCAAGGTGGCAAAATAAACTAAAGACGGGTATAAGTAGTTGTAGAGTTAACAGTCTCAAAGATATTGACCGCTGCAACGTCTTAAATCTTACTCAGTCTTACTCAGTAAGCTTTGTAGCTTCTTTTTAAGTTTGTCTTACTCATTATCGTCTAATTCGTTCCACTCACCTTCAGACCTTTCCGTAGCGATGCCTTCAATGAGTTTCCCGTTGAGCGAGTCCCGTAGCTTCTGAATGAGTTTCTGATCGTTGCGTCGCCTCAGATCATATTTTCCTATTGTCTCAGATAGCTCTGCCAGTTTGCTTTCTAGTAATGCGACTCGCTCTTCCTGGCGCGCGCACGCTTTGCGGGCGGATTCTTCGGCGCGTTTCGCTTTTATTTGCGCCTAAAAATGTAAATATGTTTATAAACTTTTAAGGCTTATTCAATACATATAAAGGAGCAATAGTAATTTTTTTTTTCAAGGAACTTAGAACAAAAGTTATGGGTTTATCTATAGTTTCTTTGAGCCGCTTCTAAACCAACTTCTCACTATACTATCTGAAGACTTCTTTTTTCTTTCACAGTAAGTTTTGTAAGCGGATTCTGACCATACTAATTTAAGCTTGTTTCTTCAGCAAGTCGTTGTGAAGTTATTTTTGAAGAAATGTTTATGAAAATAATTTGGGAAAAATACAATAATATAGGTAATTAACTGTAATTTACATGAAAATAATGACAATCTGATGTCAATACAAGGGGAGTGGTAATGCATTCGTTTAAAAATTAACATAGCACACGTACTATACTGTGATTTTCTGTGTTTTAATATACTTGCAACACATAAAGCCAAAAAAACAATCAAATCTTACTAATATTATAAATCCGAAGGTTTGTAAAGATGTTTGAATGTGTGTGACTCTATCGCGCCCAAACGACCAAACGGATGAAACTTTGAATATATATACATAGCCTATATTCTGGAATATCATATAGGCTACTATTAAATCTATGTACCACGCGACGAAATCTTGTTAAAAATAAACCTCACCTCTCGTATAGCCACAGAATGTGATTGTTCCAGTAGTGCCAACTTGTTTTGCAAACGAACTAATAAAGCAGGGGTTTCAACAGTGCGAGCTTCGGCGCGATGTAACCTCCTTTGAGCCGCTTCCAAACTGCTGCTCAAATCGCGTACTCGCTTCTCTAACTCGGCTTGTGATGCTTGAAAGAGATGGTAGCAGTAAATAAATTTTGCTGGACATTTCACACAGCTGCGTCTAGCAGACCTACCCGAGGTCCAATTTGTTCTATAGAACATGACGTCATAGAACAAAAAGACACAGTTTTTACCTATTGGAATAGTATGTATAGAACAGTTTTGTTTTATGAAACCACAAAAAAAAGACTCTGGTGTGAAGCTTGCAGGTAGTTTTATGGTAAAAACTGTGTCTTTTTGTTCTATGATATCATGTTCTATAGAACAAATGGGACCTACCCAGAGCTACTACCAACTAAGCTGAGGGGCCAGTCATAAAAGCTTTTTAAACTCAGATGAAGAAAAGAGATGGCGCTATGCCTAACACCTTCTGTTACAAGTAGCATTAAGTACATTGTGCTATGATAATAATTATATTTTTTCGAACTCTGTAATAGTAAAAAGATACCGATATTTTAATGAAAGGCGACGTCTTTTGCAACTTAGCATGATAATTGGGAACAAAAATTATCTATGATTAATGATATATTGTGTGGTTTTATATGCAGAATGCATAAACATAATTATCAGTTTGTTTTTAAATTCAACCTGCCTATCTTAAGAGTTGGTAATTATAATTATAGAATATTTTTTTGTTTTTTTTGGAACAAATTAATACGAATATAAATGCAAAGGTACCTTGGGTTTCAGTAGAGTGTACCACTTTATCTTCAAGTTTCTCTTTAGTTTTTCTTTCACTGTTCAGTTTTAGATGCAACTCTCTGAAACAAATAAAACAGCGCAATGCTTTTTACATACATAAAATTACGCCTTTTTCCCAGAGGGGTAGGCAGAGACCACAGCTTTCGACTTACTACGATCCTGACATACCAGCTCTTCAACAGAACTCAGTAATCAATTGGATAGACTTAAAACCTTACATACTTGTCAAGTTCTGGGCCCATACAAGTTCTTAAATTAATATCAAAACATTATTACTTGCGGTGTGAAAGTGACAACGTCTGTATATTGTTATCACTTTCGCACAGTGAGCGATATTGTTTTGATATTACTTTTGAGCTTGCGGTGTGGCCCCTGATGACAATGTATTAATAAGGTGAAGAAAAATTAAGGGAGCTAAAGAAACTCCTCAAATACTTTAGTACTAAGTATGAGCTAACATTTAGCTCATACTTAGTCTCTAGTAAACTTACTTCATCATAGCAGCATGATCTGCCCTCTCTTTCTCTCTCTCTTGTATTTCGTAAGAAATCTTCGCCTTTAAGTTGTTAATCTCAACATAATGCTGCTGGACAAGAGTTTTGGTTTCCTCTCTTGCGATCAACAACATATTTTCATACTGTAAGACAATAAAGATGTTAATAAGTTAGCGGACATAAAATGGCAATAGATTTAACAACAACCACTTTTCTACAACTTTTTAAAGTTTTAAGGATGTTTTTCGGATTATAAACACCCCTATTTTTTAATTCAGGTAACATTCAACATCTACAGCAAATTTCATCTTAAGCCGTTTTGTCGTTTATGCCTGATTGACTATCAATCATACAAACATCCTCACAAACTTTCGCATTTATAATATTACTAGCTGACCCGTGCCCGCTTCGCTGTGCGTAAGACATTTCTAATACCATCGTTGACTTTGTACAATACTGTAGTACATTATTTTGATATATCTCGTGGGGTTCAGCCAGCATTTGCAATGTAAGCGCAATAAAATGTGTTTATTTACGACATCACATTAGAAACCTCTAAAATTATCAGTGTTTCTCTACTATATTATGCATGTATTATACATATAAACCTTCCTCTTGAATCACTCTATTTATTAAAAAAAACCGCATCAAAATCCGTTGTGTAGTTTTAAAGATATAAGCAAACATACATACAGACAAACAGACGCGGGAAGCGGAAAGCGACTTTGCTTTATACTATGTAGTGATTAGGAATTAGGATTTTTAAACTGTACTGTCTTTCCTGAGTTACCTTGTCTCTTGTTACTTTCTTGTCAGCCTGGAAAGCCTCCTCCATCCGCGCCTTTTCAGCCGACAATGTAGATAACGACAGAGTTAAGGCTGCAACTGAATCATCTGAAACTATAATTGAGATTGCTTACTTGGTTTTCATTAACAGAATCATTCCTTATTCGTTATAAGGAAAGCCAAAACAGCAAATCATCATTAATTTTACAACTAGTAGCATTAGAAAGACAATTACGGGTTATCACTAATAGAATTATTAGTAGGTAAATAAGTGAGAATGTGAATGAGAATTTGATAATGATAAACTTAATCAACTTATCAAATTCCCAATGTTTTCAAGAAGAAAATATGTTTACTGTCAGTTTTACTTTGACAGTAGAAGATGGTCATCTGACAACCTCAGCAGCATGCTGTCGAGTGTCTGACTGAGGAACAAAGGTATGGGTTTGAATTCAGTGGTGGGACAAATGTTTGCAGGATCTCCATATCTATAGCTCCTTGCTTCAGTGTGAGTACCATGGTACCATAACACCCAAAGTTTGGTGGTACCATGGTACCACAACACCCAGTTTAGTGGTACCATGGTACTCATAGTTTTCAATACCAACACAATTCTAGTGTGAGGTTAGGACTATGAAATTATGTGACTGTTGGATGTTTATCTATACTTATAATAAATCTGTAGAGAGGTCAATTCTGTACATGAAATATATTTCCAAAATAACTATCAGGGGGTGATTAGGGATCGATACTGATGCCAAAAATGCAATCAGTAAAATTTTTGTCTGTCTGTCTGTCTGTCTGTCTGTCTGTCTGTCTGTCTGTCTGTCTGTATAACCGTTATAGAAACAAAAACTACTCGACGGATTTTAACGAAACTTGGTACAATTATTTTTCATACTCCTGAGCTGGTTATAGTATACTTTTCATCACGCTACAATCAAAAGGAGCAGAGCAGTGAAGGGAAATGTTGGGAAAACGGGAGAAGTTACTCCATTTTTTAAGCTTCCGTCGCGTGTGCAACTTTAATGGTTAAAGCTACACAAAAATCATGTATGACGGAAATGTTCTCCTTAAAATTATATAAAAAATATCCCACGACAGCATATGTCTATCTTTTATGGTTGACTTACAATAACACGTGTAACTCCCGATAGCTTAGCAGTTCGAAGCTTTCTGATTATATGTGTCTACTCTTACGTTTGTAACACTCTCAGTCATCCCTCATTAAAAAAGTTAACATTATTAACTATTCCATAAAAAAAGAACCATAGAAATCGTGTGATACTACGCAGCCGGACCCACCGTGGATACCCTTATCCACGGTGGTTATAATTTTAATGCAGTTACAAATCTATGGAATTGTACGAATTGTACTCCAAAAATCAGCAATTGTACTAGAAGGGGTCAAAAAAAGCTGTGAAAAAAAAACGTTTTATATAAAGACATTCTGTAGTATATTTAGTATCAGCATTGCACCCGTGCGAAGCCCGGGCGGGTCGCTAGTCATATTAATAAATTATTCTCAGTTTAGTCAAACAATAAGGTCACAAAGTTGGTACCTAAATACCTTTACCTTTTTTAATGACAATAAACATTATTATTATTATTAAGGGGCTCCCAGTCGCTGATTGCTCTTTTTCGAAACGAAAAAAGAAATACTTCTGAACAAGCCACAACTCCTATTTTTATAAGTATATTACTTCAGGTTCCTACCTAGATTTCTATTAAACTGAAAACATAATAGCAGAAACTTTTCTCGATAAAGATATTATTTCAAAATGATACGTTTTAGAATTTATGATCGAAATATTTTATATACCTACTATTAAAATCATCTTGTGATTTATTGTTAAAGATAGGTAATATGTGGATCTAGATTTCTATTAGAATAGATTTTTGATAAGTAATTATACATAATTTATATCATTAATTTATTCGAAAAGCTAAGGAGGACCACGCGCCGACGTGTGTTTGTCGTCATTGCAGCGGTCGGTAGGATTATTTATCGAAGTGATTAAAGATGGGTACATCTTTATTCACATATACTATACATTATAAAATAGGAGATGTGGCTTGTTCACAAGTATTTATTTTTTCGTTTCGAACAAAAACAATCGTCGACTGGGAGCGCCTTAAATAGGGCCAATGACCAGTAAAAGGATTATTCCGACAGCTACAATCTACTAGCATCTATAGATATAAGAGATCAAACAGAAAATCCTTTGTAACATGCTACAAAATATAATAAGTTGATTACCAACAACTCCATCAACGGGTGCATCACTTTTGTTCAAGGCTTTCAAACTGATCTCCAAAGCCTCTTTCTCTTTCACCAATCCTTTGTAAGCAGCGACTACATCTGTAAAGACGAATAGAAATGTTAATGAAAACTTGTAGTACACTGGTTACTATAATCAGAGGCGGATTTGCAGTCCTAGCCGCTCTAGGCCCCGGGTCATGTGCCGCCTCTTTCTTAGCACTCATCATGTAGACTAGATACATAATTAATGAATTTATTTTATTGCCCACTTTTAACTGCCGAAAAAAAATAAAAACTGGCCAAGTGCGTGCCACGCGCAATGTAGGGTTTCGTAGTTTACACAGCTAACAACGTTACATCGGTAACTTTCTACAATACTTGGACTAATAAGTTTACTTCTAGTTTACGAGTAATCGTCGAGCAACTTAGAAAAATACATTTTCTTAGTTTGTCGATGATTACTCGTAAAGAACAATGTTCAAAACGTCCCCACCCTTGTAGCACTTTAAAACCTATGTTAATCGAAGGGCCATAACCATCTTATCATTTTATTGTACGACGGCGAAACTGAAATATGCTTCCGAAAAAAGTTATATCGACATGAAGAATACGGAATCAGTAACAATTTATTGTGCCGTTTATTATACTTTTTCGACATGATGTAACCATACCTACTACAATATAATTACATTTTGGTAAGTTTTTGAGAGCAGTATAGAATGGTTATAATAAGAGCCGCACGCGCAGCGCCACACGACGCAGAGCAGGAGGTGGTGGAAGGGCATGATTTTATCAAGACATAGGTCTAATGCGACCTATTATACGTATTTAATACTGAATAACGCACAGGGAATAAACGCTATTCAGGCATATTACTGCTCATGTTTGACGGGTATGAGGACAGTTGGTGCCTGCGCGCATGTCGTCAGCATCGTTTGGTACTTTGGGATTGGAAGGCGTTTAGAGAATTTCGTTGGGCCAGCCAGTGCCTGGGACAATATTGTAATAGATACTCAAAATACCGAATAAAGGTTTTATTTGTAATTAATAAGGTATTTTATTTGAAATCTCCTAAAAAAAACGTCAATGGTAACCTTACAAAACCAATATTCAGCAGAATTATTTATGAACTTTTTTCTGCTCCGTGAGTTGTTCCCGAGCGGGAGTCAGCATTTAATTCTAAAGAGTTGTTTGAAAACTCCGAACGAAACCATCCCACAGTAAAAAGAAAAGCATCGTGATCGGAAACATAATTATTATTGTGACTGATTCCGGTTTCTTCATGTCGATATAACTTTTTTCGGATGCACATTTCTGTTTCGCTGTCATACAATAAAATGATAAAATGACCATGGCCCTTCGGTTAACATAGGTTTTAAAGTGCTACAAGGGTGGGGACGGTGTCCATACATTTTTGGGCATTGTTCTTTGTAAATCTTACATAGCCGTGATAATTTTCCTTTTAAATTCGTTATAAACTAATCGTGGTATATAACTGGTAGGGGGGAGGGGGGTACACACTTGACTCTAACAAAATTTTGCACTTTAAAGTTTAATATTTCACAAACGGATCCTTTAATCGAAAAGTTGTTTTCACAAACCCATAATGATTTTAAAGACCTATCTAACGACACCCCACACCTTAGGGTATGCGAGAAAAAAAATAACATCCCCATTCCCCACTTTAGGTGTAGGGGAGATAAAAAAAATTGTTTTTCTAGATTATATTCTACGACTTTGTTAACATTACTAATATGTATGCAAAATAATAGCTTTCTAGTACTGATAGTCTCTGAGCTAAGCTGCGGATGGACGGACGGACGGACGGACATGGCGAAAATATAAAGGTTTCTTGTAGTCTACGAAACCCTAAAAAGTAGTTATTGTGACATAACTGTAATAGTTAGACATATATGGTATCGCAGATTTTTTCGTAGATATTTATGTCCTATATCGGGAGGTTTTTTTTTTGGTATTTTTTTCCCACATTGGGTTACATTATCAAAGTTTTCATATTAATCCCTAACGTTTTTGAAAATAACGTATACCTATGTTCATCAGAGATAATGTAGGATTCTAATGGTACTTAAAATATTTTTTCAAATCAGTCCAAAACATTTTTTATTTAGGGTACCTCCCCTTCACCTAAAGTGGGGATGTTATTTTTTTTCTCGTGTACCCCCTGCTGTGGGGTATTGTTGGATAGATCTTTAAAAAGAATGGAGGGTTTGTTTAAACAACTTTTCGATTAAGAGATCCCTTTGTGAAATATTAAGCTTTAAAGTGTAAATTTTTGTTAAGAGTCCCCCTCCCCCCTAGAAGCTAAACTATTGGGTTTGGGGGCGTAAAATAATTTACGGTAGTAGTACAAATACTCAAGTTAAAAGCAAAACTATCACGGCTAAGTGGGCTTTACAAGTTTACAAGTAATCATCGACCAACTTAGAAAATTAAAATTTATGCAAATATCAAGTAATGTTAGAAATTTTGCAGAAATATCATCGACAATTACATATATAACGCCGTTACTATAATAATTTTAAGACGGAATTATTTTCAGTGTCTGTAAATAAGCAAGAGTAAAGTAACCTAAAATAAAGACAAGATAGAACTGCAAAGACGAATGCAAAAATAACAGTTTACTTTGATATGAAATACATGCAATTTAAAAGTTTTTCAGTTCAATCCATGACTATGATTTACTTTATTCTTAACACCTATAGTTATTAGTTGGCTTCAAAATAGGTTTTATATTATCTTACTGTTGTTTATTTACCTTCCTAGGGAGTTATTATCCATTTCTATAGCAGAAACACTAAGACAGACACTATTTCAATAAAATATGGTATTGAAAAGTTCCAAATACAAACCTCGCAGACGTCCTTCGTAGCGTTTTATTTGATCCGCTTGTTTTGTTATCGTCGATATCAACTCCTGTTTCGATAATGAGTCCATTTTGATATCATAACACCACTAAAATAAAGCAGAAAGCAGAATTACTTTTTACTAAAATAAATTCAATCAAAGCTTCACTCGCAATCGCAATCACTAAAGTTGAACAGCTGTTCTCTTTCAACATTCATGCAGATGACATAATCATTAGATTACGACATTTGACAGTGTCAGTAACTGACAGTTCAACAATAAAAAATACCGGTCAAGTGCGAGTTGACTCACTCACCTATATTTTTAATATTGATTTTAAATCAAGCTAGAAATATTTATTTAGGTTAGGTAAGTAGATAGATATTAATGCAACCTGATTTGAAACTATACTTCTAATTCGAAGATGATTCCATGAAGGTTCGAATCGTGGAATCATCTAAGTAATTAGGTATTAATTAACCGAAGGTTTATGTTTCTTTCTAATTCTAATATAACCTAACTACGTGCAGCATGAGGGCTCACAGCACAGCTTATGGTACTAGGTAGGATTAGGTAGTTTTAGCTCCGCAAGTAGGTATTAGTCGGGGCGTTGCGCGTTGCCGTATTTTATACTTAATTAATTATGTAAGGATGAATAAGCTAAGGGTTGTGGAATTTACATTATTAAGTGTTAGGAACAGAACATAGTTGGAGCATTCCATGTAAAAAGAAATTAAATATGTGAGTAGGTAAGTAACTGGACGCAGAATCAAACTAAGAGATACAAAAAATGTCTCAGCTAAATGAAGGTAGTACAGTAGGTACCTACCAAGTTACCAACTAAGCGTATCATTGTATGTTGCTACTAGGCAGGCGCCGCGCCGCCGAATCAATACATTTCTACGAGCGTAGTTCATCGACCTTACTTCACAAAGTTCATTCACCCTCAGGAAGCGTGAATAGGGTGAAGTAACCCTCACTTGATCTAATATAATTTTGGGGTTGGGTAGTGTCTCTACTTGTCGTATTGAGAAAAAATAAAATTATTCTACTTCCTGCAATAAGTCGTTGTCTAAAATAATAACATCGCACGGGGATACTCGACTGTTAGGTACCTACATAGGTAGGTAGGTACCTACATTTGATAAATGCCAATATCAACGGTCTAAAATGACTGCTCAAAATTCTTCAATTCTTTATAAGCCCATAACTCAGCAAATATGCATCACACGAAAAAAATTGTGTAAACATAATGTAGGTATGTCTGCTATATAAGTGTAATTAATGACCGTAATATAAACAAAATCCACCTCACTTTTTTATGCTTGTCCGCTTCAAGTGGAATACTCCAAAAGCTTTCTTGAATATTTAAAAAAATATCCGGCAAAGTGTTATAATAACGTAGGTACCTACCTACTTAGTTGTTTTTACAATCTATATTAATATTATAATGCGAAAGTAACAGTCCGTCTGTCTGTGACGTTACAAACACTCCCTGCACAATTGGAAAAATCGACAAAATGCTCATACTTACCGAATCCTAACTAACTCGATTCATTACGCACATACCTACCTACCTATCTCAATATCCAATAAGCTCTTAGTTTGGAAGGAAACATGAAAAAACCTTTATTTTTGGGTAAATACCTAAGTAGGTACTACTACAGTCGCGTTCGAAAGCGAAACTAAGGATTTAAAATAATGTACCTACCTACCTTACGTAATTATTATATAATTTAGTTAGGGCATTAACTATTGGAATTAATGAAATAAAACACTATCTTTTTAAATATTATTGCTAAGTTCAATATTTATTTACTATGAATATTCCCTACGTCAGATTACATTCGTTGACATTATTTCAAAAATTAATGTAAGTAAGCCAAACGCTTTTCATACATTATCGGCGATTTGTACTCTTTCTTATAACTCTAGCTACATCCTAGGCCAAAACCTTACAATACCCAAACCTGTCCAAAGTAATACAAACAAAAAAAAAAACAAAAAAAATTATGTATGATAAAATAAACACTAAAAAAGAAATGTTAGTTTTTTTTTCATACAACAGAAACTATTCTAAACAAAATATAAACCATGACGTTAATTGAAAACAAAACACTAATGCATAACAAAACGTTAAATGGGACAGGCCCCCGATTCTGCTATGATTTTGACGATGTTTTTTTAGGATGTAGTTAGGCATGAATTGCTAACAAAGCACAAACTGTGAGCAAATCTTCGTCGGCTAAGCAATGTATTGCAAGGCAAGGCGCAAAGATGATTATTTTTTCATTTTAAATGAAATTTACACGAATAAGATGTAGCATATTTATTGAAAAAGGCTATAACAGTCAAAGCCAAACACGAATAAAATACCACAAACTTGAATGAGCGATATAAACGTATCGCTTGCTATATAAACCAACCATATCGCAAAATTCGATGGTAGGAAATCGATTAACTATTATTATCTTATTGTTTAATAATATCACGCTAACGTTGAATGTGATGGAAGGATGAAAAAGATAAATATATCCCATATTCTTAGGATACTTATTCCTTTGATGAAAACGCTAAAATCGTTCAGAATCGGGGGACAGGGTGTGTTACTGATACCAATTTCTATTATCGGTGGAGACGCAAGCGTATTTGTTTAAGGGACGACACAACATACATAGATCTATTAATTAATTCGCGCCGAATGTCCTAAAGAAATAGCCTTCAGAACGTGAATGTCCTAAAATATTACCTACTGTAACTTTTAATTTGAAATGAGCAAGGCAGCCCTGTATAGTTTTGTGTTGGATCCATCCAACCTTTATCTCACAAAAGGTACTTGATGGCTTTCAGAAGAAACTATCTAGCACCCTACCCTCCTAAGTGTGAATGCAAAGGAGGCATCAAGATTTTGCAATGTAGCAAAACTTGAGTAGGTACAGTAAGCTGCACAAGTCGTTATCTAGATACTATTTCATTTAGACGATGACAGTTTTTAAATTAATTTTAATCTAATCTATGTAGAGTATTTACAACATAAAAAACAAGTTGTTAATTTTTCATTTGTAAACTCCTTTGAAACTTTGCTTAGGCATCATCTTCTTTTGATGTTGACTGTACTAAGTATGCAATATTGTATTAATCAATCAGAAATTGCATAAACTGTGTATTTAGTTTATGAACTTAAAACATTATTATACTTCAATGTTAAGTAAGTAGCAAAAAAAATAGGCTCTTTGATCCTATCTTTTCTTATTTCATAGTTGGTGTTCCTTTTTCTTAATTGGGTATTTAATGACTTACAACAGGACATTCACACAGAGATGGCTTAGCAAGTATTTTCAGAGCATTATTACTCAGAGGTAATCCTACCTTTGACTAGTTTTATTACACACCATTTAAACATGTATTGTGTGTTTTTGGAGATATAATTATATCCTATGTTAACCGAACACCACACAAAAATAATTTAAATAAAATCCTAAGTCCTATACTTACTTAAATAAGAGAACACAAATTATTTTTAAATACTTAAGTAATAGGTACTTAAAAATTTAATGTTGCGCAAATTATAACTGACTAGCTCCGCATAGTTAAGTACTTTAAATAAATAATGTTTACACATTTATCCTTAAAATAATTAAAGAAAATTATACTTAAAATGCATTTACAAGCCCTTATTTTTGAGAATATCTCGCCTCTGTGTTTCATTTCAATAATGATATGCATTTAACTATGAATAATTTAACTATTATTGAAATATTTAAAGAATATTTGGAAAAATACAAATCATTAGATAAGGTTATAATATTATGTTTATAATGAGTAAATTTACCAAACTAATTGAACTTACACTAATGCACAATATATTATTAAATATAAACACCAAAAATGAAGTTCTATCATTACTATGATGATTATGAGAATAAATTACGTTTACGATGAATTTTTAAGTTACTTAAATGTAATAATAAATAGTGATTATATGATCAAATAATTAGAGAGACAATATCATGATGTGAAAGTCAAAATGTATTGGATTATATTTTGTGCGATGGCGATGACCCATAAAACCCTAGGTAAACTTCAAAATGAAAGTAATTTCATCAGAACTATTCAATCGCACTGAAACTCCATTTTATTTCCGGGAATTACAATTTCAAATCCCAATTTGACTTCCACCTGCTAGAATACACAATCAATAGCTAAATTACGTGCCCAAATCTGATAAGAGTATAGTCACATTTACAAAATTCCATCCAATAAAATGTTGATCAATATCTAGGTAATTTAGTCAAATAGGTAGGTTCATGTCATGGTCCATTTAGTCATAATTTTTGGATGTAGTCAGCTCATTAAAATTAAAGTAACATATTTGTAACAGATAAACTCAATCCAATGACAAACAAATGTTTCAATACATTATATTATTAGATTTATACTAAGTCATCTTAGTAGTAATGATGATTTTTGTGCACATGTTTGAGATTTATTTCTTTCAATACTTCACAATGGGGCCTTTCTTAAGTATTAAATATTATTATGAAAACATGTATGGAAGAAGTAGTCACTTACTTCAATATATTTTTACAATCAGTCATTATATTCTGGCATCTTTGGTTATTACACAAATAAATGTATTATGGTAGGTATACAGTATTATTATATTTCAATAATTGCACCTATTTTCTTCTCAAAAGATGTTGGAATAAATTGCACTGGTTTTAATAATTAATATAGAATATTTAGAAATATAATTTATATAATTATTTACTCATAGTAAAAATTTAATATTGCACTGTAAAAAAAAGACAGATCTATGTCATTATTTATTATAGGTAGGTATTACAAACACTACACCATGTATTTATTGCTTTATATATTTTCATAGTTCTTTTCTGCTATGTAAGTAGTACTTTATAAAAAGTAATACAATAATCATCTAATTGGTAAGCAGTATTTTATTTCATCAATGGTTAAAACAACCACTATGATAGATAAAAAGTATTCTCTGCTTGACTGTACAGGTACTGCAATCGGTCCAAGTGATACTTTTACCGCCTACAAATTCATATTAATAATAATATGTAGCACGGAATCAATGACTTGTTGAATATCTTAATCTAAGTTATTGAATTGTAAATTTTCTATTTAAATTGATACAAAAAATCCAATATTAAGATGTTCAAGGCAAATATTTTTCGAGTTTTGTTGAGAGTTTGTACTTATTTCGTAAGAACATTGACTCAAGATCTCTCGTAAATATTTCACTAATCCAAACTATTTCAATAAATATAATTGATGATGATGACAAACCATGACGGGGTAGTGATCAACATTTTGCATTAGCTATAATTTATTGACTAGACCATTGACCGCTTATGCTTGTTTACTCTTATTTGTTTTGAAGCTGACCTGCAGCACTTGGCCATTCAGTGAATATCCATTCAAAGACTGTATGGCAACAACAGCCTCGTCGTAGTTTGTCATCGTAACAAAGCCGTACCCCTTGCACTTATTGGTTGCAGGATCCCTTATTATTTTAACACTCTGGACGGCACCAAACGGGCCAAAGAGCTGCCAGAGAATACTCTCCTCTGTATCAGCTCCAATGTTGTACACAAAGATGCACCAACCTGATCCCCCCATAGCGTTACCTTGGATGATTGGATCAGCCAACGGAGAAAATCTTTGTAGACCTTTGTTAATGGCGAGCAGTGCTTTCCCAGCAGGCCCGACGAAACGACGCGCGGTGGTCGGAGCCAGGTATGCGGCCAATGGAGCAAGAGCCTTTTGCTGGTTGCTAGGGTTGTTTGCACACTTAACTGTTATGGGTCCTGTTCCTCCCGGAGGTATGGTGCCGTTCAGCTCGCGAATGGCGTTCTCGGCTTCGCAGCGCTGATCGTAGCGGATGAAGGCGACACCTCGTGATGGCCCTTGGATGTTTTGCTCCTCGGCACCAACTTGCAGCAGATGACCCATATTCACATTCTCGTGAAGGATGCGTGAGCTGATGATGTTTCCGTAGGGACAGAAGAGCTTCTCCAGTTCCTGCTGTGTCATGTGTTTCGGGAGCCCCGAAACATAGAGATTGGCGCCTTTGATCGCATCGGAACTAGGGCGCGCGTACGATACCTTTATAATTTTATTCTGCAGTCTCAATCCATTGAGCGTGTTGACAGCTTTCTCCGCGTCTTCTGCCTTGTGGTAGTTGACAAAGGCGTAGCCCAGGCTCTGCCCATTGAGGATGTGGTCCGGAAACACGGTCACTTTGTCTCTAATTAGCTTGCAACTTTCTACTTCGCCGACGCTAGAAAACAGCGATCTAATCTCCTCCTGTGTCATCGTTTGCGGCAAGTAGTTGACGATCAAATTAGTCTTGGACTCATTATTACAGGGCTGGATCTTGCTTCCATTTTGCGTGGGATGTTGGTTCGCGTTTACGACGTCGAGTGAATTCATCATCATTTCGCGTTATAGGTTTCCACCGAAATCGGGTGGAAAGTCACAGCACCGTGAGTATTTGATTAGAACAATGAGAATCTAAACAGATCCTATTTTTCCGAATAGCTCTAGTTACACCACTTCGCGTTGGTTGATAGCATATGCAAGGGAAGAAAATCGATAAAGATGCTGTCCGGCCACTCTTGTACTTATCCTGGTATCGGTGGAACGGCGCAAGTCCCGTTGAATCAAAATACAAGCAGAAACACAAATTAACTTTAGTTTATTAGATCTTACGGAGAATACGAAAGCAAAGTGAAAAGGAAATCAACCAAAAATCTATGCGACTCGCGACCTATTCTCGCCGTAAATTCATTTCTTTCTTTCACTTCCTTCACTTTCTTTTTAAAATGTTGCCATGTTATAAACGAATTGATATACCCAACCAGAAAATGAGGACACGGGCGCCAACTTGTCTACGACTAACAATATTGGTATATTATGTTTAACTTTTGTTCTAGGTAGGTACCTGCTGTTTTTGATCAAAGAAGTAATACCTACAATGCCTATTATTAATGTTGTAGGCATGGCATGATTAAAATGTATTAAAATAAAGACTTTTAGGTATCTGCCTATTTTTTCTAATGACACGCTGCTATCTACTTAATGGAAACACGTGGGTTTATTTTTCGAATAAATATGAATTACATATACTCAGTAATTTTATTATAAATATACAAATTTTGTAGGTATGTCCCATTCAAAATATTGCACGATTCCTAAAGTCCAAAGCATTTTGGGCAAAAAATCAATAATCTCCTATATTTGTTAGAAATTTTTCAGTTTAGGCAACACAGAATACTTGTGCCAACAAAACAAAACCAATGTTAACCAACATTTTAAAAATAAAGACAACGTTTACGAAGGCAGTGCAAATCACAATAAATAGAATTTATTATTGTTTGTTGATAAATATAATATAAATAGATATAAATATATCAATAATGAATGATTAAGATATAATTTTTTTTTTGTCATAATTAGGGTAAATAAAGAACTAAGCCAAAACGCCTACTAAAAATATAATAGCAAGGCGTGCTGCGATATTTCATGAAAAATATACTTATTTTATTAATATAATTAAATACTCATGTTTGTTTGTACTTTCCATTATAAATACCTACAATTTTTACTAAAAAAAGGCCCCGCCCCGCCCCCTGGAGCGCGTATAGGTATTAATTAGATATACCGGATAATACACATTGTACAATGTACCTAGCCTAGCCTACACAGAAAACCTCTTCATGTACGACTGACGATAGTAGCTCTATCTAGTCATTGTTTGGCGAACGAATGGAACGGCCAAGTCAGCCAATCCAACCCAGTAGCCAGAATATTGTAACTTAACAACATTTTCTCAGGAAGGATCTTGTTATGAAGGAATAAAGAATCCAAATTACGATTATTACGGCACTTTAGGTACCTACTTATCTACAATGTTCATCTACGCGATGACTTTATTACCTAAATAGATCTACCTATCTATAGGTACGTAGTATATTATAAGCTAAACAAGCTTTTTTTTACCAATTATTCATAAGAGTCAGCCACATTAAAAACAAAATTGAAAACAGTTAATAGTTTACTTGGGAACTTAATTTTTCAAATCTGTGAACGCCTGTAATTTTGTTTCCAATAAATAAGGACAATAACTATAAGAACTTTTCATGTAGCTATTACAGTTAAGATATTATCTCCCCTAACTGCTGCACTCCGTCTTAAAAATATACCTTATGTATGTACGTAGGTCTGACGCAGGTGATGTGTTTTAAAATACGAAGAACGTAAAGGCTTCTATGTGGCGTAGGTCTTGCGTAGGCGTAGGGCCACATTCGAGACGTAGAGGCCCGACGTATAGAAGCGTCTACGTGGCGTAGTAAATGCGTAGGTAGGTACTCGAGCTGAGTTGTACAAATCAAAAGTGTCAAAATATGGCACCCATTCGAATTGATAGCAATTCGATAAAAAGGGTACTACCTATCCTTACACCACGACCAGACTGTAAACTAAACTAAACTAAAATAAGTGCGCCTAGTAGGAGGCATATTTTTAGGGTTCCGTACCCAAAGTGTAAAAACGGGATCCTATTACTAAGACTTCGCTGTCCATCAGTCCGTCTGTTTGTCACAAGGCTGTATCTCATGAACCGTGATACTAGCTACCGAAATTTTCACAGATTATGTGTTTCTGTTGTCGCTATAACGACAAATAAAACAACAACACGTAATAACAACAGAATAAATAAATATTTAGGACAACAACAAACGTGATATTTTTGGCGTTTTTTATAGATAATGGTACGGAACCCTTCGTGCGCGAGTCCTACTCGCACTTGGCCGGTTTTTTTTATGTTGCTTTCGATTTATGATGGAAAATGACAAAAAACTACTTATCTCAGAAGTTAGTAAATGCCCAAACTCTGTCCGAGTTAGATGAGTAAGTAAGTATACCTACTACTTATAGTGACTATTTAGTGTTTTTTTTTTTTTTTTTTTTTGCCGTTATGGAACGGCTTATTCATTTCTACAGACTGGGTTCGTCCGTACCCTTTTTTGCTTGGCGTTATTTATTATTTTGGTTTTACATTTATTACGTCTAATGCTACTTTTTTGGAGTACTCATTTATCTTGATGAGTACTCTTGATGTTTCTGTTTTTTTTTTTTTTTTTTTTTTTCAAGTGTTGTGGATTTCCTGGATTCTGATGGGGCCAAAATAATCCTGGTGAGTCAGGCTATGTAGTTTCTTATAACAACACTTTCACTCTTTAATTAACTGTTAAATAATTTTAAATATTTTTTTATCGTGGAGCGACGTAGATGTTATGTCGGTATTTGTTTATTTTTACTATTTAGTGTGTTTATGAAACGTAGCTTGGTAGGTACTCATAATAACTTCACATAAACTAAATCGGGGTACCTAAGCAAAGCACCCTTAACCCAGACAGGCGAAGGTTTCATAATCCAATGGATTCCAACCTGCCTACCCTACCTCAGAGGTAAAGAGAAAGCGCAACTATGAACTAGTTTCTAGATATAACTATAGATTTTGACACGGGTCTTTATCACGTAATTACCTTTAATTTACTTTCCCGACGTTTCGGCTATGTTACAATAACCATGCCTAGCCGAAACGTCGGGAAAGTAAATTAAAGGTAATTACGTGATAAAGACCCGTGTCAAAATCTATAGTTATGTCTACTAATCACGATAGTTTGAAAAATAATAGTTTCTAGATTTAGATAGATAACATGAAATATACATGATTCAAGATTCAGGACTCGGGATTCGATTCTGACAATAAGAAAGGAATTATACAATGCTGGCTTCTTTATGCTGCTTCACTCACGTGATACTAATACCGGGTTAGTCCAGATATCCCCATTGACTATCCCCATCAATGGGGATTTCTGGACTTTTTTTTAGAAAAAGTCCAGATATCCCCATTGGCAGCGCATTGAGTGTGTAATGGGGATAACTGGACTTTTTCTAAAAAAATGTACAGAAATCCCCATTGATGCATCCCCTACTACACAACAATCCCAACAATTTCTTAATGTGTTTAGCGTGCTAGGAAGTTGTCAAGTCATACAAATACTTCAAATTTAAGTAAAATTAGCCACTTGTGCGCTCTTCATTGTGTCTAATAAGGCGGCTGACTAAAAACTCGGTTACCTACCTACCTAAATGAAAATAGCCCTATTTATATTATAATTTAATTTTTAAACAAATACCTATTATACAGGGCTTCCCACGGATATGCCACGTGGAGGGAAAGTACTCTTAAATACTGTAGATGGAACATTTTTCTGAAAGAAGACATTATTTGAATTTATAAAACAATTTAAACTGCATTCATAGATCTTTAAATAATTACATGGTTGAACCGGTAATCAAACCCGCTACACGAGAAAAATAATTATCCTGTTGCTTTATCATACCGATCGAAAGGCTTCATCATAAGGATTATTTTTTGCTAAATAACATAGTGTCAGAAATAAAAGGAAGACCATGAATTTTAACATTTTTAACAAAATCAAAAAATCGACAGGGAGCGAAATAATCAAAAGAGTGCGACTTTGTATTCAACAGGAAGGGACTCATTTTGAGCATTTGATAAATTGATTGATTTTGTATTAAAAATGTTAAAATTCATGGTTTTACTTTTATTCCTGACACTATGTTATTTAGCAAAAAATAATACTTATGATGAAGCCTTTCGATCAGTATGATAAAACTACAAGATAATTATTTTTCTCGTGTAACGTGTTCGATTCCCGGTTCAACCATGTAATTATTTAAAGATCTATGAATGCAGTTTAAATTGTTTTATAAATTCAAATAATGTCTTTATTCAGTAAAATGTTCCATCAGGTACAGTACAGTATCAGTACAGTATTAAGAGTACTTTCCCTCCATGTGGCATATCCGTGGGACGTACTTATTTCATATTTTAAAGTAGTCTATTATTTATTCGGGCATTATATCTACATCTACAGCAAATTTCAACTTACTCCGTTTTGTCGTTTAGGCCTGATTGAGGAACAAACATACATACAAACTCACAAACTTTAATAATAAACATAATATTATTAGGATTTATTATTACATAATAGACCTACATTCTACATCCCTGATAATTCGAATAAAATCGTTTTGATACACATAATATAGGTCCCAATTTACTTAGTCGTGGTCGTGGTCTATAGCTTGATAATATTTCTCTCTGTAGAAACTCCTACGTGACCTGTGGCTTTACTTGAGAATTCTTAAGACGCTGCCAGTCGACGATTATTTTTGTTCGAAACGAAAAAAGAAATACTTGTGAACAAGCCACATCTCCTATTTTATAATGTATAGTATATGTGAATAAAGATGTACCCATCTTTAATCACTTCGATAAATAATCCTACCGACCGCTGCATTGACGACAAACACACGTCGGCGCGTGGTCCGCCTTAGCTTTTCGAATAAATTAATGATATAAATTATGTATAATTACTTATCAAAAATCTATTCTAATAGAAATCTAGATCTACATATTACCTATCTTTAACAATAAATCACAAGTTGATTTGAATAGTAGGTATATAAAATATTTCGATCATAAATTCTAAAACGTATCATTTTGAAATAATATCTTTATCGTGAAAAGTTTCTGCTATTATGTTTTCAGCTTAATAGAAATCTAGGTAAGAACCTGAAGTAATATACTTATAAAAATACGAGATGTGGCTTGTTCAGAAGTATTTCTTTTTTCGTTTCGAAAAAGACCAATCAGCGACTGGGAGCCTCTTAAGAGTCACGCAAGTAATTTCAAATCATAAAGTTGTATAACATGCGTCAGGCATTGCTTTACTAAACTCTAGGGAATATAGCTTGAACCTTATGAATAAAAACTCTGTCAAACTTTGACTGCCTTCTGCGTAGGCTGTGGATTCGATCCCCACCCAGGACAAATATTTGTGTGATGAACATAGATGTTGTTTCTGTGTCTTGGTGTTTATATGTATTTACAAAAAAAGTACCTATATAAGTATTTTATTAGAATCTAGTTCCCACAGTACAAGCTTTGCTTAGAGTTTAGGGCTTGATGGCGTTGTGTAGTCAAGGCCAGCATTTTTTTTTAAATAGTAGCCTATTTGCTATTTCAGGGCATAGGCTATGTTCCATGGTGTGGCTAGTGGCTTATTCCAAGTTTAATCCAGATCCGTTTAGACGTTTGAGCGTGATTTCCTCACTTGCGGATAGTAGGTACCTAGGTAGTAGGATAACGATATTTAAATAGAATCTTGCATTGATAAAGTCAACATTATGTTACTATGGAGTCAGAAGTAGGTAAGACTGGTTTAGCTCCTTTATAATGGCATGCCTGCCTTTGTAATGCCAGTAGGCTATTAGTAGTAGTAGTCGGACTCGCGAACGAAGGGTTCCGTACCACTGTCTATAAAAAACGGCAAAAAAACACGTTTGTTGTATGGGAGCCAATTCTGTTTTTAGTATTTGTTGTTATAGCGGCAACAGAAATACATAATCTGTGAAAATTTCAACTGTCTAGCTATCACGGTTCATGAGATACAGCCCTGTGACAGACAGACGGACAGCGAAGTCCTAGTAATAGGGTCCCGTTTTTACCCTTTGGGTACGGAACCCTAACAAAAAATAAATAATTTTACTTACGTATCAACTTGTTATTTGTCGGTCCAACAAACAATTTAATTTGACCAATTACCTATAAAAAGTCTTGAAGTCCGACTATTTTATCTATGGTTTATTGTTTGTGGTGGTCGCCAATCATGAACTTTTATTACCTACCTACCGATCGCTCGTGTTGATAAAAAATTTGCATATTATGCTATTCCAGGACATCGGCTAAGTCGCAATTATTTTGGAATATCTTTATTTTTTTGACGTGACAACGTCTTAAATTAGGTTGCAGCTCGGAGTCACTCATGAAAAAGTGTAACGCCCGCTCACGTCTGTTACGATGAGTCACCGAACGAGAGAGAGGCCCGCCGGACCATTTAAATTTTGTCACGTAAAATCTTCGCCCGTAAAACCGACTTTACAGGCAACTAATTTTTTGACGTGACAACGTCTTAAATTAGGTTGCTGCTCGGAGTCACTCATGAAAAAGTGTAACGCCCGCTCACGTCTGTTACGATGAGTCACCGAACGAGAGAGAGGCCCGCCGGACCATTTAAATTTTGTTACGTAAAATCTTCGCCCGTAAAACCGACTTTACAGGCAACCAATTTTATTTACTTTCAAAACTTTCGTGAGTGGTAATGTCAAAAACACATTTATTTCGGTGTCTTTATCGAGTAATAATTTCTCGTTTTTGACATTAACTATACTTTTCTTTTGATAATAAGGACACAAAGTTATGTTACTTATTCAAAATCAAAATCAAAATAGCGTTTATTCATTGAAATCACTTGGATCATTTAGAATCGTCAAATTTAGTTAAGTTTAATTTAATTAGTTTAATTTTGTTCATTGTTTTTTTTTAGTCTTTGTACTTATTTTTAATACTTACAAAGATTATTGCCCTTGAAATGATTTCTTAGTTTTAGTGAGCCTAGTCGTGGGAACAGCGAGTTTATCTTTATTTCTAGTATTTGCATCATGATTATCGCTATTTTTCTTAAACAAACTAATATTTTTACGAACATACATTAGATTTTCATAAATGTACTGGCTAGGTACAGTCATTATATTTCAAAAATGGCACTAGTCAATCAATGGTGCTACTGACATAACGGCTATTGTTCCAAGTTTCATATAAATCCCATTGGTTGTGGTCGTGATTGAGGCAGTTATCATTGTTGAGCCTCGGCTTAAGAGGCTCCCAATAGCTGATTGCTCTTTTTCGAAACGAAAAAAGAAATACTTCTGAACAAGCCACATCACCTATTTTCATAAGTATATTACTTCAGGTTCCTACCTAGATTTCTATTAAGCTGAAAAAATAATAGCAGAAACTTTTCACGATAAAGATATTATTTCAAAATGATACGTTTTAGAATTTATGATCGAAATATTTTATATACCTACTATTAAAATCAACTTGTGATTTATTGTTAAAGATAGGTAATATGTAGATCTAGATTTCTATTAGGATAGATTTTTGATAAGTAATTATACATAATTTATATCATTAATTTATACGAAAAGCTAAGGCGGACCACGCGCGGACGTGTGTTTGTCATCATTGCAGCGGTCGGTAGGATTATTTATCGAAGTGATTAAAGATGGGTACATCTTTATTCACATATACTATACATTATAAAATAGGAGATGTGGCTTGTTCACAAGTATTTCTTTTTTCGTTTCTAACAAAAACAATCGTCGACTGGGAGCGCCTTAAGGCTTTCTTTATTCAAAGAATAAGGATCAACCTTTTAGTACACGGTAAGCTGGCTCTAATACTGGGCATCATATAGGTTACTGTTTGCCACTCCAGTTTGCTAATCTGAAAGATCTGCAGACTGGCTCCCGTCCTTGACACTGTAAAAGTGTTAAAGGCAGTCTGTCATTTCAAAAAACATGCACTTGGTACTTTAGAAGTCTAGACGCTGAAACAGATTTTGCAAATATTCAACTAAATTCTAATAAGAAAATTATGCACCTAAATATATATTTTTTAAGATTATTAGTTTCGGGCGTATCAACAAAAAGCTTTTTATTTTTTGTTCTTAACTTTAATATTTACGTATATTCAAACATATGGATGACGTCATCCAGTTTTTAAAACTACTATGTCATTGTTATACAATTTTTCTCCGTTCAGATACACATCTCGGCTTACAATCACGTTGACTGGTACATCAGTTTACTTGAATAGCTAGGTAAGTATTGTTGTTTCTCGCATGGCATGAGTATGTAAATAACCTTGCTTATAATTTATAGTCATCTACAAATACACGTACAAATATCATGGAAACGATCGTGACGTGTCAAGTAATTACATAAATAGCTTAGATAATTTACCTTTTTTGCGTAACCTAGTAATGGGCAGGAGGAATTACAGCCTCTTGGATTGTGATGTGGAAATAATGACCACTGAGGGTTGGTACTGTGACCAAGATTCAAGTAAACAATGGTATTATTACAAGCGAGCAAAATGCTTAGTTTCACCTCACCAATACAAACTTGGCTTACTAAACTAAACTTCGTTTTTTAGGGTTCCGTACCCAAAGGGTAAAAACGGGACCCTATTACTAAGACTTCGCTGTCCGTCTGTCTGTCACAGGGCTGTATCTCATGCACCGTGATACAGTTGAAATTTTCACAGATTGTGTATTTGTATTTGTTGCTGCTTAACAACAAATACAAAAACAGAAAAAAAAAATATTTAAGGCTCATACAACAAACGTGTTTTTTGCCGTTATTTTTATAGATAATGGTACGGAACCCTTCGTGCGCGAGTCCGACTTGCACTTAGCCGGTTTTTTTTAATAAAAATGTGGGCAAGTGTAAAATGTGATGTTTGGACGTGCCTATGACGTACGTTAGGCATATTATTCAATCCGATCTGGGCGCTTGGAGATCTAAGAGGAGCTAGACTCGAGTAGCGGTGTTGGCCTAGCGGGAGGTAAAGGTCCTCCCGTAAATCAAATGTAGAGGTAACCTCTACATTTGGTTTACGGGTCGTGAAATCGTTCTCGGTGCTCTCCAATGGATAATTCCCCTCAAAAAATTGGCGCTTAAAACGGTGAACGGTGAAAGTAAGTAAATATCGTGAGGAAACTTGTTAGTATTCTTGTTAGCAGCAATAAACAAGAAAAAAACATTGTATATGCTATATACTATATATACTTTGTCATACTTTGACCCATGTGGTAAAACTCTAATTGATCTTTGAGCTTATAATTATATAGGTACCTATAAAAAAATAACAAATAATACGATGCGGTCGTGGGGTGGCCAACTGGCCTGAAGTTGATTTATTATTCGCCATCTAACTCCAACTAAGCAAAGCTTGTACTATAACACACAGATAACAGATACACCTCATATTTGGATGGTTAAGCGGTGTTTAGCTACAATGCTTTGGCGAGTACATTAACTAACGATCCGACCTATAACCATTGATTTTGATATGGGTATTTATCATAGCACAGGATTTCCTAGTAGGGTGAGAGCACTGGTTGTGAGCATTTTAACAACATTTTAATATTCAAATAAACGGTTTATATTGAAAAAAATGATTAATACGACGATTTTTAAACAACATTGAATAAAGTATTTGCCTATATCTTAGACTAGCAACCCGCCCCGGCTTCGCACGGGTAGCATGTTATTATACATATAAACCTTCCTCCTGAATCACTCTATCTATTAAAAAAAACCGCATCAAAATCCGTTGTGTAGTTTTAAAGATATAAGCAAACATACATACATACGCGGGAAGCGAAAAGCGACTTTGTTTTATACTATGTAGTGATTAAGCAAAGATTGTAACAGGCGATATTTGTTTATTAATTATTCATATTTAAATAGACAAAACGGGAAATACATATTTGGTTGTGGTCAAAACAATCTAGAGGTAAAACCATGGTAAAACGCACCACAAATGTCACTAATCAAAACGGACTATAAATAAAGAACTGTATTAACTATAGACTTTAATCAAGTTTGTTTGTTATGCTTAGTTAAAAACTGCTAAAATTGCTGCCTAAAACCGGGGTAGGCACCACAACCGGGTCTTTGACCCTATAAGTGATAATGTTTATAACCTTATAAACTTACTGTTTTGTACTTGATTAAATAAATAAAATCATCTAAGTATTACTTTTAATTTATTTTCCTGACGTTTCTCTAAAACGGTTCGACCAGAACTTCTCAAACGTCTAAGATTCTAAGTCCTTCCTAAACACCAGACTTGGTTACTAGCTCTTGCACCTTACTAACTTTATATCGACTCTTGAGACGACAACATTGAATGTAGGTAAGTACACTTTATACGTACCCGTACCAATTGACCCTTGACCTCTACAAATCAATTGAAGCAGATGCTCCCAGCTGCAAATTAATAATTAAACAACAATTTATTGACACAAATCATCAATGTAGATCAATTAATGTATCACTAAATAGTCATTGGAATTATTTATTTCAGATTAATAATTATTAAGGTACCTAGTATACTTAGTGTGACCGTGTCCTAGATAATCATTGACTAAATGAATATTTATTTTTTAGGTCTACACTTCTATTAAAAAGAGGTTCAATTAAGTATGTTTGTATTTTTGTGGGTACCTGATAAACTAAAAACTACAGAACCAATTTTAAATCGAAAGCTGCATTATAAGCTAGTAACATAGGCTATATTTGTTTTTTTTTTAATAATAGATCCTTACGAAAATTGCAATAAAGTCACTTAATGTATAAAAAGGCCTGTAATCTTTATTAGTACACCCGTCCGAAGCAGGATCAGACTGCTGGTATACAATATAGGTAATAGATATTTAGACATGTCTTAAGGCCCTGTATGTCGACGATTGCTCTTTTTCGAAACGAAAAAAGAAATACTTCTGAACAAGCCACATCTCCTATTTTTATTAATATATTACTTCAGGTTCCTACCTAGACTTCTATTAAGCTGAAAACATAATAGCAGAAACTTTTCACGATAAAGATATTATTTCAAAATGATACGTTTTAGAATTTATGATCGAAATACTTTGATACCTACTATTAAGATCAACTTGTGATTTATTGTTAAAGATAGGTAATATGTAGATCTAGATTTCTACTAGAAGTATTTTTGATAAGTAATTATACATAATTTATATCATTAATTTATTCGAAAAGCAAAGGCGGACCACGCGCCGTTTATGGTGCCCCGTGTGTTTGTCGTCATTGCAGCGGTCGGTAGGATTATTTATCGAAGTGATTAAAGATGGGCACATCTTTATTCACATATACTATACATTATAAAATAGGAGATGTGGCTTGTTCAGAAGTATTTCTTTTTTCGTTTCGAAAATGAGCAATCGTCGACATACAGAGCCTTAAGGCCCGCAATATCGTGGCTGTGGTTTCAGAACGACTCAATCAAACGTTTTTCACCCTTTTTTCCTTAAAAAAAATATTTGATAGCCAAATGCCCCGATATTGCCTTTGACTGTTAGCAATAGGTACCTACCTACCCAGATACCTACTTACTCGAGAATACTTTAATCAAGCTTGAGAGCAATATTAGTTACACAGACATAATTATATCTATGGCTGTGGTTTGTTTTCTAACTAGCCTAACAGCTCAGTTGGTAACTCTATCTTCTTCACTCCAGGACGTTGTTTCGATTACCACCCAGGACCAATATTTGTAAGATGAACATAACAAAAAAATATGAGTTGGTAAGTAAAGTATATTATTTCAGTTATTTGATTTTCAAAGTAAACCTAAACCTTGTTTAAGTTTGGGGCTAGATGACACTGTGAAATGGCTACCAATATTTATTAATAATATTTTTTATATTAGATACTTTTATGTCTTTTAACTCGGTCACACACAAACATATCCGTTGACCACTATAGCTAAGCATAAAGAGATGGCTGACATAATTACGAGCTTACTTTCCTACTTATTCAATGATGACGTGTCTCACAAACTCTGAGGCCATGTGCACCCTACAATGACTAACGCTAATCTCGGCTCGGTAAAAAGGTTTCTTGGTACACGTGCACCGAGTTCGCACTTAGCCATACCAACTGCTAATTAAACTGTGACTCCGGTACAAAGGCATTGCATGAGGACAATGCACTAAGGCATAGATTATACAATAACTGTTACGCGTATAGGCTTGTCTTTGTTGGCGCTTGCGTGGTTTAGTTGCTTGAGTTGGCTTGCATGGTGTCGCTGTCGTGTCTGTTGTTTCCTGGTCATCCTGTTAGGTCAATGACCAGGTGAAAGCATAAGCTCTAATTTGACCATCCAATTTTGCTCGAACTAATTGGCTAGGAAGCATTACTTTGGTAGGTGGTTGAACGCAGATTCAAGATATTTATGCTATTCCTTCCAGGGTAGAGACTATGTATAATCCAAGTTTCATCCAAATCGGTCTGTATAGGGCGTGATTGAGCCACAAACGAAGATACTCACAATCCTTAATTTTTTTCGGATTTATAGTTAATATTAGTAGGATTGCATTAACGTTTACCTAATGACGGATACTCGAAAGCGGAAGTCCGGCGATTCGAGTGATTAATTGACTGCTGATTGCATGAAACAATACAATTTAGGTTTCTCAGTTACCATTTAAGACAGTGACTAGATTGGTACAAATGTACCTATTATCTTATAGGTATACCTTTCCTTATTAGGTTAATATGCAGTCCCCTACCCTACTTCAGATTTTATATCGCTTGTACAAGGATTCTCCTTTTCTTTGGCCTAGACGCCCATCCCCAGAAAAGGCTGCTTCGGCGCCCCAAGGCTACAGAGTGCCGGGAATTAAAAGGCGCCCCGGGTAGGGAGGGGCAATGAGGCATATTGTCGGGGCAATGAGGCTCCCCTGGGACCTCAGCACCCAGGCACCCTGCCCTTTTGCACCCCCCACGAGTAGAGACGGCCCTGATAATATGCCTATTGTGTGTTTCACAATCGCCCGGCCAGCGTCCGATTTAGAAATAACTTACCAGATTCATGTGTTGCAGTAATGTTCCTAGCATAAAGTTTTATTTTTAAATGTAGCTTCCACGAGGGTGAATCAATGCGCCGGTGGTATTAAAAGACCGTTTTGCATAAATTATAATTACTTTATCATATTGCATTGGTCTCACAGCTCGGTTGGTATTATGCATCTTTGCTGCACTGTACTGTAGGTTGTGGGTTCGAAAAGAAAAATTGTCCATCACAAAAAGGAGCACAGTTTGTAATATGCATCTCTGCCTTATGTGCTGTACCTACCTACTGTAGGTTATGGGTTCGAAGAAAAACATTGTTAATCAAAAAAGAATGATAATGAAATTTGATTAGAAGCAAGTGGGAAATACCAAAACATAGGTACCTAATGGCGGAACAGAAGCTGATAGTAACAGAGGAAGTTGCAGAAGTCGGTGCGCAAGCACTCAAGTTGCACTGATTTTACAACATTTCCATTGTCTGATTTGCTGCAACAGTTTACAAAATCATCGGCATGTTTGTCTTGTTTTCATGCCACATCGAACCTAGATTGGCCAGGTTATTAGAAAGCAGACTGAGTTACCTTGAATTCACCAAGTAGGTACCTAAGTTACCGATATTTAAATAGATAGGTACGTAAACACTATGAAAGAAGAAACACTTTAGCATATGACTCATCCAAACTCTAAGCTCATAATTAAAATGTTTTGACTAATCGAGAAATCGTTTTATTTTTTTAATTAAATTTAAACCAAATAGGATCACAATGTAAAATGATATGCGCGGCGCGGTCATGCAAAAAAAATATTTATAGGTACGCGTCGAATTGAAAACCTTATTTTTTCGTCGGTTGAAAAGTGAAGGCACTGACTGACATCACTTTGTTAGGTAACCACCAACCACTACAGTTGATAAACACGAATACCTAATTTACCTACAACATAATAATATGGTCCTCAAAGTTTATATTCCTTTTCCCTGGTTGGTTCATCATCCTATCAGCTTGCAATCGTCGCGGTCGGTGCGTGTGCGCAGCGCGATCCAATTGACATGATTACTGCTGCAGCCAATGTTGTAAGCAAAATAATACGCTGAGCATTTGACTTCACACTCACTATAATCACATTAATATTCAAAATAATAAAGTGTGGATGTTTTTTTTGCAGTCAATCACGTCATAACGGCTGTAAGAATGGTCAAATCTTGCCACTGAATGTTAAAGACAGTTCTCCATTGGCATATGTAATTCCGATGACAGTGCAATATTAAGAGTCGGAAGCTGTTTAACGGAACTCCTCAATAAATACTTAGTCTAATTGACTTAAATGTTCGCATACCAGAATTGCATATGTTGACAGCGAGCTGGTCTGATGAAGAAGCTATTACCCTCAGAATTTTATAGACTAATTATTTTGTCAAAGTTTAATAATTTCGTGTGGAATGCTAACTACTGCAAAATGTGGAAATGTGCCACTTCTCTTCTCTTCTCTTCTCCACATCTTTAAGGATCTGAGCATCTGCAGATCAGTCGTGATCCTATTTCTAGATTTACTTTTTTTATAGTTAGTTTCTAGGTCCAAGTCCATCTGTAACAGATCTGTGCGCAATTCAATTGACAATATGAACGCCGATGTTGTATGAACGAATTAACTCAATTGAATCGTAATTGGTGGTGAATTCAATCCTTCTTTGTTTTGTTGCTATTACTAACCGATTAGTACCTACCTAATGGTAGAGCAGCCATCATTTATTTATTTTTTTATTTATTTATTTATTTATTTATTTATTTATTTATTTATTTAATTATTTATTTATTTATTTATTTATTTATTTATTTATTTATTTATTTATTTATTTATTTATTTATTTATTTATTTATTTATTTATTTATTTATTTATTTATTTATTTATTTATTTATTTATTTATTTATTTATTTATTTATTTATTTATTTATTTATTTATTTATTTATTTATTTATTTATTTATTTATTTATTTATTTATTTATTTATTTATTTATTTATTTATTTATTTATTTCTTTCTTTCTTTCTTTCTTTCTTTCTATCTTTCTTTATTTGTTTATTTAGGGCGTCCTACAGAAAAATCACTTACTACATCTAATTACAAACAATTATACTTAAATCTATGTGTTTTCCCAGTTACAGGATGCCACAGCATGCACTTAGATGACTCAACTTAACAACCAGGTTTACCATTATGAGCAACTTAAAAAAAAAAAAAGAGCAAGAGAAACATGAGATTTTAATCTAACAGTCGTGGATACAAAACCAAGTGGACAAAATTAAAAGTGAAATAACGGCTTCCCACCAAGGTCTTTAGTCATAGTATCTAAAAATCATTACGGCTCTCTCCATTTTTTATTATCAAATAACCTGCCCCAATTTCTTGACGAGGTTTTACCTCTGGATTAACTTCGTTTCATTTCCTGACCGCCGCGACCTGGTTTACCCGCCGGTCACTGACTTTACACCATACGATTATAACTAACGTATTTTTAAATAACGAAAAACCTGAAAATAGTTTTATCACTATAAAATGTATCTGTGAAGTAGGTAGAGAGTAGTATTAGATTATAAAATATGATACTTTTTGCACCGACTAACACATGACTAAGTGACTCAGTCCTCTATGTCATACTCGTAGATGATTGAAATGAGACGTAGAGGTTTGTTTGAAATACGTTTTTTTAAATATATTTTTGAATCAAGCTTTTAATATTCTAGGGCTCTAGTACTCGTCAAGACAAATCCAACGAGCCCAAACACGACGGTTATGTTGTGTAGTTAGGCAGGTCCAATGGCTACATTCGAGGAGCTTCATCATCATACCAGCTCGCTACTAGTTATATTGTCATTGGAGATTGATAATTATGCAAAGTTTTAACTCAATCAGACTATTTACTGAGGAGTTCCGTTGACTCCATCATCAGATCAGTTCGCTGCCACCATATTATTGCATTGTCACTGAAGTTACATAAGTATGCCAAATTTCAGCTCATTGGGTTGAAGATAACTGCTTAAAATTGAGTTGCAAGATTCCACCTTAACAAACATAGTTACATACATACATTGCAAGTTAAATAAAAGCTTTTAAAAACCTCCAAACGAAGGGATCTCCACTCTCTCCACTAGTTTATTTTTTACTGTTTTTTCCATAACAAAATGTGGGCTAGCATTTGCGAGTATTATAATTATAACAGTACCTATAAAAAAGTGTTGCAAGGTGAACCTGAGTCAGTCGTCGTCGGTCACAACAATCCAAGTACCTTCACCTTCTCAAGCATCGTGATGAAAATATTTGTTTTATTATTAAAATAATTTGCAATTATGAGAATAACTCAACGGCTATGTACAAAGGTATGAAGAAACTCTTGCATGAATCACATATCTACATGAGATTATAGGAGTTGGAGAATACAACTATTTTAATTACATGCATCAAGTATGTTTACTAGTATTATAAAGAAAAAAAAATGTTTTTATGCAATAGATAAACTAAAAAATTACGAGACCTATTTAAAAAATTATATTCACCTATCAAAAGCTACATTATCAGCGAGTAAAATGGGCCATATTGTATTTTATTACTATACATGAAATTTGCAATAATGTAACATATATAGGGTATCCAAAATTGCGTATAATCTTCATTAGTACCTACTCCCGTGGGAGGGCAACTAGTAATCCTACTAATATTATAAACGCTAAAGTTTGTAAGTATGGATGGATGGATGAATGTTTGTTACTCTTTAGTATATAATTTCTTGTTTGAACCTTCACCTTGTTCGATCGGCACTGGAGTTCTACATAATGTTTACGAAAATTATTGAAAATTTTTATGAAACGTTTTTTTGCCTGATTCTTCTAGTCTTGGACGCGAGGAATAGGTGTAGCTTCACCAAGTGAGTGATTTTCAAAGTGATCCTTATAATTTTATTGAAATAATACTTTTTGACTTTGATTATGAACAGTTTTTTTGTAAATTTCAATCGATTGATTACATTTGCTGCCAAATTTGTGTTTTCTCGGTTTTTTCGTCAGTCATACAAGGCTAAGTTTCTAACCGAGAAGAGTTTAATTTTTTTTGCGTTTTGAAAAATGTTTTCTTTGCATTATATTATATGACTAGCTGACCCGTGCCCGCTTCGCTGTGCGTAAGACATTTCTAATACCATCGTTGACTTTTTTGTAGACGTTTTTAAGGTGTACAATACTGTAGTACATTATTCTGATATATCTCGTGGGGTTCAGCCAGCATTTGCAATGTAAGCGCAAAAAAATGTGTTTATTTACGACATCACATTAGAAACCTCTAAAATTATCAGTGTTTCTCTACAATATTATGCATGTATTATACATATAAAACTTCCTCTTGAATCACTCTATTTATTAAAAAAAACCGCATCAAAATCCGTTGTGTAGTTTTAAAGATATAAGCAAACATACATACATACATACATACATATTACATACAGACGCGGGAAGCGGAAAGCGACTTTGCTTTATACTATGTAGTGGAAGTTGATGTGGATGTGATGAATTGTGATGAAAATATTTTTCGCAATCGTGTCGTCATTTATAAGTTCAGGGAGGGAGGCCTCCTCGGTGCAACGACCGATGTTTACAGTAAACCGCACCTAACCGTTCAGCTTACACTGCGAACAAATTTTGTATGCAGTACTTATCAAATCCAAAGAGTGTCCTCTACAATGATAACAAGTTATAAGTTATATAATTAATATAAACAAAATAAAGTATTTAAAAAAAAACGTATTATACGTAAAAACCGGCCAAGTGCGAGTCAGACTCGCGCACGAAGGGTTCCGTACCATTATCTATAAAAACGGCAAAAAAACATGTTTGTTGTATGGAAGCCCCCCTTAAATATTTATTTTATCTTTTTTTAGTATTTGTTGTTAGAGCAGCCACAGAAATACATAATCTGTGAAAATTTCAACTGTCTAGCTATCACGGTTCATGAGATACAGCCCTGTGACAGACAGACGGACAGACGTACAGCGAAGTCTTAGTAATAGGGTTCCGTTTTTACCCTTTGGGTACGGAACCCTAATAAATCAATAAATTTACACTATTTTACTATTTAACCTACCTTTACTACTTAAAATAAAGACAAAACATAGTCTAGACCGCTTGTCGTAGAGGGTTAAAATTTGGAAGGTGTAGGTATTCCTTTTAGTATGTAGGGCTAAGGGTGTTGTGCTAAGAAGAAATTAATTTTATATATTTTATCGGTTTATAAAGTTTTGCTTGTTCCCTAGGCACTCAAAATGATTTAAGGATGTCTATCTCTAGGGGGGTAAAAAGGGTAAAAACAATGGTTTAAACGATAGCGATTTGTTATGAATAGCTAGTTAAAGATAGCTCTACCTATGTTTTCAGTATTCGGGAGAAATCCATATACATACATACCTATCATTTGAACCCCAGCCACTTTTGATCCAATAGCAGTCGAAGTCGCCATCAACGGCTAGTTAATTATAAACACATGTTGCTCCATTTCGAAGTTCCACGTTATACTTACCTAGTTACGTTTATAAAATTGTAATGTTTGGCTGTCGAAAACATAAACGATGATAACCTATTTATTTTATCTCCAGCCTCATTCAAACTTTGCTTGCTAAAATATAAATAAATAGAGCGGAGACTTCTCTATTTCAAGTTGTTAAAGGACAATACGTTTGATCAAACATCTTCGCTTACACACAAACTTGTTTACAGACGAAAAATATTTTTGAAAAACAACTCTAGGTGTTTAGAAATTGAAAGAGACCAGACAATAGACAAAGCTATTATGATACCAGACAAAAATGATGTGCGGCTATGGAGGAAATCGTCTCCTAAGACGTGACCATGACCCAAACAATTGTAGTAGAATTTTCAAGCAAATTAATGGAGCTGTTGCGGTACTGGTTTATTATGGAGGAACATGTAGGGCAGCAACAGCGATAAAAAAATAAAAATAGGATCACGACTGTAGTCCCTAATCCAGTCATAATCACACAATAACGACAAGTGTTTTTAGCGCTAAATGTATTATGTGAGTGAGTGAATAGACATAAAAACAAGATGGACGATCTAGCATAACTTGAGACATCTCCTTGTAAAATTCTAATTAAACCCTACTGTAAAATAATGAATGAAGAATCCCAGATAGCCAGGTAATTCGTTCAGGTATTTCGCAACAAATTGGTGACCCCGACGTATGTGCATAATTAATAATATGTAGTAGGATGAGAGCGCTGGTTGTGGGCATTTTAACAACATTTAATTTTCAAATAAACGGACTTTATTGAAAACATTATTAAAACGATGATTTTTAAACAACATAGAGTAATCAAAATGTATCAAAGACAAAGAATTGTATAACTATAGATTTTAAACAAGTTAATTTGCTTAAAATCTAAAAAAATAATAATTACCAAATCCGGGTTAGGCACTACATCCGGGTCCTTAACCCTATAACCCACAAAACATAGTGTTAATATTACAATCAGTATTCTAATTAAAAAAATATACTAATATCTTCAATGAACATTATAGAATTAAAACTATCGTGGTTGTTAATCATTTTAAATAGGCTAATTACCACGTTTTTACTTGTATTGCTGACGTTTCGAGACAATTCAGATGCTCTTCATCATGAGCAACGCCCGCGACCGCGATCAACGGCAGATCGGCGAATACGTGGTAATTAGCCGTATTTCTATTTAAAATTCAATGAACATGTTCTTTAATAAGAACTAGTGGTCGCCCAGTGGTCGAAATTCGACCATATAATAAATTTAAATTGTAAGTGACTTAATATACATTATTAAAATATAATATTCAAACATTATTAAGGTTCTACTGTCGAAAACTAAACTACTATAACCACAGATTTGACCAAGACTGTTATTTGCCAATTTCTTTTTTGAACAAATTATATGAAATTAAAAGAAGGTAAAATAAAGAATATCTATTTAAAAAAATGTTTACTAAAACAAAACATGCTTTATGAGGATGCAAAACAAAAAAATCATGCGTTAAAAATACTATCCATTTAGAGCATTTTTTATCGCATATTGCAATAATTTTATTAATGACTTAAAACTTCTCTGAAAACAATGTTTTTTGTAAAAACTCTTTCATCGTTTGCTAAATGTCCTTGGCCGTTATATTCGGATATATAAAACCTTAAACCATCGACTCTACTTGCTGCGACATACAATTGCCCATGTGTAAAAACTGGCCGATTGTATGCGTGTGTCAAATGCATGCTGTATATTTTTGATATGTCAATGTCACTATGGACAAAATGAATATAAAAGAAACATGTGTGTGTAATGTTTCTATGTCTATGGACAAAATGAAAAACAATGTGTGGGTAATGTTTTATTTATTGATTTAATGTACTTTATAAGCATTATTATTGAAAAAATATTAGCGTTCTGCACTTCTCCTGCACATAAACTATAAGTGTGCCAAATTTTATGCTCCTGCGTCCGCACAATTTTCGTAAAAAGGGGTCCAAAGTTTTTTCATCACGTATTAATAAATATAAATAAATAAATAATAAATATTGGCGGACTTTACACACAGCGCCATCTAGGCCCAAACTAAGCAAAGCTTGTACTATGGGAACCAGATAACTGATAGAATACTTATATACTTTTTTTTTGTAAATACATACTTATTATACATATTAACACCCAGACACAGAACAAACATCTATGTTCATCACACAAATATTTGCCCTGGGTGGGGATCGAACCCACAACCTACAGCGCAGAAGGCAGAGTTACTACCAACTGAGCTGTGAGGCTAGTAACTAATAAATATCTACTTGACCGAAATTTGAAAGAGCAAATATTGGCAATTTGATAAAAATAAATTTAAGTAGGTATTCGGTAATTCATATAACAAGTGTTTCATGCATTCGGTATTTACCAGCAAAATTATAATTAAAGCCGTGACTAACACCAGTGAGACTCAATTTCATTCGGAGCCTCACAGCTCAGTTGGTAGTAACTCTGCCTTCGGCGCTGTAGGTTGTGGGTTCGATTCCCACCCAGAGCAAATATTTGTGTGATGAACATAGATGTTTGCTCTGTGTCTGGGTGTTAGTATGTATCATATGTATGTATTTACAAAAAAAAAAAAGTATATAAGTATTCTATCAGTTATCTGGTTCCCATAGTACAAGCTTTGCTTAGTTTGGGGCTAGATGGCGATGTGTAAAAATGTCCACCAATATTTATTTATTTATTTATTACTTAAGGAGGTGTAAATTGTTAGTAAAGTTGATTTACCTTCTAAATTAACAATCAGTTTTGTGTAGTGTAAGAGTAAGTTAGTACTACGTTTATAGAACACAAAAACAAAGTGTCTTCCCCTTAATTAGAGACAGTAAGAAAAGTGTTAGTGGACACATTCTTAGTTTAATAATAATATTATAGCATTTTAGGTCAAAGTGAAACTACTCATTAGCCTGCCATATTGCTAGATTGTAGTATTATTAGAGTACACTATTTATATTAATGTACACTAACATTATAAAAAAAAAAAAAAAAAAAAAAAAAAAAAAAAAACCTTCTAAATTTCAACTACCTTTGTGGTAATTGGTAGTTTCTTGCTTTGTGTGAACGGTTATCGACTCTTTCTTTGATAGATAGATCAATTTTTTTATCGGAAGAATCGGATGTGAAAGAGAAGATGGTATAAGTAATAGTAAAAGAAAAATATAGCTATATACTTATTATATAACAGTGTAGAACCAATTAAGACCAGATGTTTGAAGTAGGCAAAGGTAAAGACCGTTCATCGAGGCATCACAAAGGAGGCCAAGGTCTAGCAGTGACGCCGCGGCTGATGATAGTGATGAGACGATTTGGAACGAATCCGAAGAATGATTACGATTCCACAATGTCACTAGTGAATGGCACATTTCCAATTGATAACAGACTCGGGTCAGCATGGCTATTTGATATTTATAAATACATTTTGGTGGACATTTCGTCTAAACCTAAACTAAGCAAAGCTTATGAGCCAGATAATCGTTTTAATATTTTAGGTAACATTGAGAAACAAATAATTATTCACAAACATGCTCAATCTACGGGCTTCTGTAAAGTATAAATGTTTATAAAGATACTAGCTGACCCGTGACAGACGTTGTCCTGTCAAATTTCAATAGTCGAATAGAAAAGACTGAATGTTTTTAGTCTGTGATGTCAGATTTGTTGCACACCAGCGCCATCTATACAGAAATCATCCCTTTTGCGTTTTTTATCGTTCTGGGGATGTTTTTCATATTGTAAAGTAGTCTATTATTTATTCGGGCATTATATATACATCTACAGCAAATTTCAACATAATCCGTTTTGTCGTTTAGGCCTGATTGAGGTACAAACATACATACAAACTCACAAACTTTCGCATTTATAATATTATTAGGATATCAATCATCATAAAATTTCGGTAAATATCCAGTTTAATAAAAAAGTTGTTGATTTTCGCTAGATTTTTGCTAAAATTCGTAGCTGATACGTATATTCGTCTATACGTATACGTACGTATATAAAAATCGGACAATGAACAACACGTTCTAAACAAGGAGATACATTTGAAGAACTCCGTTTATAGTTGGTAGAGACATCAGCAGGCGGATGTACAAAGGTCGACAATTTTTTCCCTATGCCTTTTGAGATATTCAATGAGTAATTACTAACTTAATATGATGGTAACTACATGAACACGGAGTATGGTCTGATGCAGGGGTCACCAATTACTTTCATTTAGTTCTGGGTATTTATTACACAAGTTATAATCTAAAACTTTTGACAAGAAATTATCCATTTTTGTGTTTGAAACTGTATTTTCCTGGAATTCGACAATTTGTACTGTTTACTTAAGGTCCACACAAAATAGGTCGGCGGTCCGCATCTGGGCCACGACCCGCCAATTGATGACCCCTGGTCCAAGGTCTACCTTTCCCTAGACAACTAATTTCTCGGATTCGGATGTCCATGCTTCTTCTTTTCCACCCTATTTGTCAACCTGTTTACAACACTCTTCTTCTCAATACAATGATCCGTGGCAAGTCTCATTGAATCGAAAAATATATGCATTTCATAAAAATATATGTTTGTGGAAAATGTTTAATCATAATCGTTTATCATGCTTTATGCATACTGAGAACTCAAAGTTCATGATGGTTCCGGTTTAGTCACTTGAATAAGTTTCAATTGTATTTGTTGGACACTTTATTATTAGAAGACTAGAACTAACTCGAATGACATGTTAAAATTGAAATAAATTGCAAAATTCAAGAGATTATTCAGATTTATCAAATCTGACTTTTATATTTTTTTTGTACAAGACCATCTCGAGATCCCACAATAGAATAAGAATCATCAAAATCCGACTGCCCTGTATGAAGTTGTGAGCCATACATTTGTCATCCGACCTGTGAACCTCTTCTTTGTCATCGAAGATATTTTAGATACTGATAAATTCAAAAGGAATTGATACTTCTAAAAAGCAAAAGTACAATGATAGGATCTAGGTACCTAGCTTACCTATATGTAGATAGTTTGGTCTAAACCTATACCATAGTATATTTAATCGGTCATGCTCCAACTTTGTCCATATTAGGTGTGTGTTATATTGTAACAACTACATTATGATGATTTTATATCGATCAACATCTATCTTTATGTAGGTTCTGATAGTATTGATTTTGAGGAGTAATTTTACAATCACTGAAATCAGTTTTATAAAATTATCGCTTCCAACTCAAAGCAAATCTAATTTGGTAAAAGGGATTGTCTGAATGGTAGAGCAGTTCGATACAAACTATGAAGCAGGTATTGATTTAGCACGTCTACTATACTAATGGAAGCCTATTTCAGCTATCGCGTCGGCGGAATCCTCAATGAGATCGACAATAGAAGACAATATTTTTACCTCTGTCGCAGTTGCACTGAACTATCCCGAAATAGGGCAGTTTTCAAAGTAGAAGCCAGCCTCATCCGCAGTCTGAGGGAAAGAGGGCTCATTGCGACAGACAGGGACGGATACAATGACCGAAATCGATGTTAGAGCAGTGCAGGAACAGGTTTTCTGTTTCAGTCGCCGCCAGTTCGCCCGCACTGAGAATGTACCGAGACTCCCTTTCACGCACGCGACGCACTCAACGAACTCTGATGTAATATAATTTTGCCGATGAAAATCGCACCATTACACCAAATTACGAGCAGGCCCTAAAAACTGATATAAAAACGTACTGAAACGAAACGATTAAAAAGAAAAAGTGAAAAATTATAAAATCAACGAAAATGGAATCGTTCTGACAAAAGCACACGTAGAACAGCGTATAATAGGAATTATTATTTTATGAAAATAAATAAATTTGAACTGTATTGTGAATCGATTGATAATGTCGGGCTCAAACATAAAACAGCTGTAGCTTCGGGCAACGTCGCCTTTGTTCGGCACAACACAAGCCAGTAGAACAACCGCCAGCCAGGCACGCTCGCGATGTGATGAATCAGTGTGTGCGACTTCGAAATTCACAGTCAGTGGTCCAAGAACATCAAGTGAAGGCGCACAGCCGCGAGCTGCACACACAGTATTCAATCCTTTGTTGTGCGTATTTCTAATATTCTGAATTGATGTGTGTGACAGGCGTGTGCGTGTGCTAGTGATAAAACGTGTTAATGTTGACATCTGTTACCGTGGATTTGCCCTGTCAAATTGATCAGGTAAGGTTTATTTATTTTTGTCATCTCGATGTTTTTGTGTTGAACTTTCGTCCCAACAATTTATTATGAGTAAATACAATTAGGAACAAAGCTTCTCCAAGAAGCGTTAACTAATAGCCGACTATTTTTGATAACGGACATAGTAAGTACCTACCTATATAGGGTAGATGGGTAATTTATATGCAAATGTTTGGACAGAAACAAAGCGAGGACTATAAAGACGAGCTACATAACAATTATTACGGTACTTTCAAACCCTTTTGACAAGATAGGCCTGTTAAAACTGAACAATAGTATGTCTCTTATAAATAAATAATATTAATCTTAGGTGACTCCTCTTTGGCACAAGGGATCAGCATTGCCATCCAGCGTAGCATTCCTTGTCATCATCTTCCGACAGAACTGATTTATCAGTTGAGCTGCTTATAGACTCAACTGTTTCTTGTTATTTGTAAAAAAGTTTCTATATATTTTGTAAAAAAAATCTGTAATAATACTAGCTAGCTATTACGTACATTTGAAAAAATATAATCAATTCGGTCCATCCACAATAACCAGGATTTAATTTTTATATAAAATAGATTAGAAAAAATAATTCAATCTTATATACAATTTTAAAGGAGCTTTTTAGACTCATTGGATACTTAGTATACCTATTAGATTTTAAACGTTTGTGCCTATTAATTGTTTTTTACTAAAGTACTCCATCTAACATTGGTACTTAAATAAGTACTAAATATTCATTTCCTCCACATGAATATAACGACTCTACATATTGATTATGTTTGGTTAAATATTTACGCTTCGTTTACCAAAAATATACATATTTGCGTACGAAAAAACTACCTGGTATCATTATATACCTGGTTTCCTGCTAAACGTGTTTTAAAATTAGTTAAAGTTTGGCTATTTGAAATGAGGTCATAATAATTTTATTGAGTTCTTCATTCATGTTTACAAAATAATCTACAGATAAATAAGATACAAAAAAAAATAGAAAAAATTGTAGGTAAGTAGGTAGGTAGTACCTATCTACTTAACAAATGAACTAAATAAAATAGTAAAAGAAATATAGAGTTACAGTTCAAATTAAATGAATACTTTTGAAAATGCGGAGACACGTTGGATAATGGCAAATTAAACTAGGTCAAAATAAAATTACATTTTGATAATTATTTTAAATTATACGGATACGTATTTCATGTCTCTGGAATTGGAAAGAAGCTGATGGGGTTGACTTTTGAGTTTTATTAATCATAAGGCACTAGAGTTGGTGACATTAATTTTAAATAATAATTGGTGGTAATTTGCAACAATTATTATTTTCTATTTGCAGCGAAATTTATTGATGAGTCAAGTTTTAATAAAAAAAGAGCAGAAAACCCCAGATTAATCATTTGAACTCAATGAATAGCAGATAATCAAATGCAACCACTAGCAAAACTAGTATCAAGGTATATTAAAAATATTTTTTTTGTTTTTTTACGTAAGTTTTTATTGAACCTTATTATTTTAAATGTCATGATTCACTCTCACCCTGTATAACCGGTCCAATCCCGCATTTAATGAAAATTCATCATTATGATTATTATTCATTAGGTATATGGGAGATACAAGATGAATTCTTAGATACGAGGAAATATGTAGATTCATGCAAATTTTTCTTTTTTAGGTTTTCAGAATTTAATTTTCTTACACTTTCATTCGACGTTTATTTACAAAATTATTATTATTATTATTTTTACTTCTAGTGGGTTTTGTGATGTTAACGAGAATTTCAAATGTAAAAACATAATACCCAGAGTACAAGTTAGGCACAAAGAAGCAATTCTTTTTCGATGTTTGTATGGCAGAGTCGGCCGAGTCTGCTTGGATAAGACGAAAATTGTGGTAAAAACGCATTAACTTAATTCTATCAAGCAGAAATAAACTGTTTTTCATATCTTTCGATGACAAAGATACATATTTTTTTACCTTTTGTAAAAATTTAGAAAAACAGAAACATAAATGGCAAAAATATACCAACTTAAAAACGTAATTAACTAGGTAACTCAGGTATTTATTTCATAAACAGTCATTAAAATAAACCACCAGAAGGCGTGCAGTTGCCTATCGCTACTTATCAGAGTTTACCAACTAATTATTATAATAATATACGAAAGTTTGTGGTTGTGTTTGCATGTTGGTGTTTCAATCACACCACAACCGACCCGTATTCACTGCGCAAGTTCATAACCGGCTTCAACTGTAAGTAATTAGATTTGAAAAACTAAAAACTTACTTCATGTAATAAGTCCAATGCAAAATTTCATTCACTATTTTTTAATCCTGAGAGGTAATGTTTTTTCCTCCAATTGTAACATAAAACATAAAAAAAATAACAACTGAGTACCTCCTTTAGGAAGTCGATTAAAAATGTGTTTTAACAGTTACACAATGGAAATTTGGCAGTTGAAGCCCTTTGCGATTACAAGTTCAGTTCAGCAATAGCCACCTCAAATATGTAGTTCGTAACATCAGTCTGGTACCTAACACGCGAGTGAAGTGGCGGGTGGAAGCTAGTATTATTATTTAGACTGGTGTTTACTGGCAGTTTACGTAAAACCGGAAACTACGTATTCCTTACGCAACCGATACGAGAAATGGCACTACGAGTAGCTGTTGGTACTAACTGGTATTAGTTGTTTTATGAGTATCTTTGACATTGCATGTTACAACAAATTATGGAAATAAAAAAATATATATATGCAAAAGCATGGCTGAGAATCAGATCCTCTCTATCTCTTGGGGATCGCTAAGGCTAGTCAGAAGTAAGTCCAAACTTATATTTAGCGCATGGCCACTTCTGTATGTCCTTGAGCAAGCTCCATAGTACGTGTAAATAAAATATTGGTAGACTTTTTACACAGCGTCATCTAGCCCCAAACTAAGCGAAGCTTGTACTATAGGAACCGGTTAATTGATAAAATACTTTATGTACTTTTTTGTAAATACTTACAAAAAAGTACTAATATAATACTCAGACACAGAACAAACATCTATGTTCATCACACAAATGTTTATCCTGGGGGATCGAACCCACAACGCAGAAGTTCATTAGCTCTGCCTTGCATTGCTCTGCTTGTGCATAATATATTGACTGGCGTCACAGCCCAGTTGGTATTACCAACATAATAAGTGAATATAATATGCACAAGCATCGTAGAGAATCAGATCCACTCATATTTCCAGGCGCTGAGATCCTTGGAGATCTCTAAGGTAGAAAGATCACGTCCAAACTTATATTCAGCGCATGCTCACTAGAGCCTTCTGCAGGCCTAGCTTATTGACCCGAGGAATTGATTTGTCTACAAAATAATAGACAAGAATTAAATTTGAACGTAAAATATAGCGCAGACGTGAAATGTTGGTCGAAACGAGTTTAGAAATATCTTTTCTATGTCTTGGATTACCATGCTCAAAAAGTAGAAAAATTCATCTGTTGTCTATACTTCTGCAAAAAAAAACTTTTACTCTTGTCCTTATTATCGCAGGAAATAGTTTTTTTTAGAGTCCAGACTTTTCCGTAGCATATTTCTGAATCATTTCCTCAATTACTCACACACCATGTGACATTGATACACGAGTTAATTCATAAATGGAACTAATCTCCTGACTAGTACAAGTAATGTTACAAACAATTTTCCGCAATTACCCGGAAACAATTAAATATATCCTAACTAGTAGGTTCATGTTAATAATACTTTATATCATACATTTATGTTCATTCTCATCCATCATCTTCCTGCTGTTATCCCACATAAGTGGGGTTGGCTTAACATTGTCAAATTCAAATTCAAAAATCATTTATTTCAATAAAATCACAAGGATCACTTTTAAACGTCTTAGGAACTAGGTGAAGCTACTCCGATTTCTCGCCACCAAGCCTAGAAGAATCAGGCAACAAACACGGCTTGGGGTCTACCTTTTTTTTCAATGATCCTTTCCTTAATGCTATGTAAAGCTCCAGTGTGGTGCCGACCGAACAAGGTGAAGATAAATAATTAAAATTAATACTCAAGTACGTAAAACAATAAAAAAATTAACTAAAAAGCTTCAGCACAAATTCAAAAAGCAGCACACGCTACACTTGATTTAGAAATAAAGCCTAAAGATGAAAAAACGAGGATTTATCATTTATATAATCATCTACAGCATAATACGCTTTATTTATAAGATTATTCTTTATGTAGGCTTTCAATCTTCTAACGGGAAGTTTCGTTGCGTTTTCTGTAAATTTATTATAAAATCGTATACAATTCCCCATAAACGACCCCTTTACTTTTTCTAATCTAAATTTGGGTGTGTACAATTTGTTCTTATTTATGTTATGTAAAGTTATGTACCTATGTACATAACTTTTTATGTACATAGGTACATAACTTTTTTTCTTAGAGAAAGTCATATTCTTAAGATTATACAATAAGTTTTCATATATATATTGTGTCATCTAATCATTAACTCCTTTCTCACCTATGTCCTCATTCACACAGACCATCTGTCATTTCTATTGCCTACCTTTACTTCTACATCCATCTACATTCATACCTTACATTATTTTAGTCACGTCATTTTTTAATAACTTATAACATGTTCATTCCGAACCCAATGTCCCAAACCAATGATCAATTCTAAATTTTTTGTACAATATCTTATCAGTCTGTAAACCAATTTCACTGTTACCCAACCGGAAGAAATAAATGTTCCTTACTTTTGAACAAAGACAAAACCTAATACCGTGAAACCTATGCTCAGTTTATATCAACCGAGTTACTTGACCGGGCCGAAGGACACGCCTGAGTTGCTTATAGAGCGTACTACAATCTCTAAAGTAAGACTAAAGCAGTATTATTCGCGGTGCAAAAGTCACTACGTGTTCGTATAGCGTTGTGCCATACGAGTTCGTATAGCGTTGTCACTTTCTTTCTTAAAGTAATACTGCTTTATTCTTACTTTAGAGATTGTAGTATGAGCTCAGGTCTCTTCCGTCTACTCGGCCGAGGCTAAGCACGAAAAATAGTAAAGTAAACTTATCTTCACCGTCAGTTTGTATGAGTTTATTTTTCAAACTATCGTGATTAGTACGTAAAATTTTATTTTACACGGGTCATTATCACGTATTACCTTTAGTTGTTTGAAGCAGGCAGACTGGTCCGCGACCGCGACTATGAATTTTAAAACAAAGTCGAAATATCTCGGGATAATGAATTAAATAACAATAGACGATAAAAACACGTGTAAAAATAAACAGTTTGTATGAGATTTTGTACAAGGCCAATAAGTTTGTAAAATGCATTGGCTGCATTAGTATCCTAGTGTTCAGCCTACGCATTCTGTAAACACATTAATATGTCGAAAGCTGAATCCGCATTGAGTGTTTATGCAACATAGCTTTCGAAGTTCGAAATATGTTTACAGAACAGCTCTGATTGGTTGAAACGTTTGGCTAAATTGTACTGTCTTGCTAGTTGCTGGCCAGTGTGTGAACATGACTTAGGCAGAGAATGAAAATCCATTTCGGAGCCTTCATAAAATTACAAGCACTAGCAACCTTGTACCGACAATCAGTTGCTATAACATCTTATAATAATATCTTTGGTTGTGTTACGTAACATCTATTTTCATACAATAGCTAACATTTATAGGTACGTACCTATAAATGTTAGTAAATTTAGAATGCATTGTTCTGCAGTCTTCTGATTGTTGTGTTATGTTTTTACACACTAATTTTATACTAAACATTAAGTATATTTTTGTGTACTCAGGCTATAACTAGGTATTATACCATATGTATCTTCTGTGTCGTCACGCTCGGTATCACTTCTTTTGTAATTCATGTCATCTTTCACACAGTCCATCCACCTTTTCTTTGGCCTACCTCTACTTCTATACATAAATCCATATTAATTCCTAACATTCTTCTCGTCACATTCTTCCCTAAAAACATGCCCAATGCTCATACCTAACTACAGTAGGTATCCTATAAATTTGGAGCTGGAGTGTGAGTCAGTCAATAACAAATCCAGGAAGTGTTTTTGGTAAAGTAGTTTGTATTATAAACAGTACGCATGCTACTTTTAAAACTAGGTCCTCTCAATAATTAATCATTTTTGTTTAAAAACTATACCACCAACTTTAGAAACTACGAATACCGTTGCGCCGGTACAAACAACTCTGACATTCGTAATTTATTATGAAACTGTCAAAGCAATGTCAATTTGGCAGTTAAAGCTGATAATAGTTAGCACAGAGCAAATGGTTAGGTCTATTAAAAAAATAGGATTACGACTGTAATACCCAAGTACGGTAGACATATTCTCAGATCTCCACCCTTGAAGATGTCTAAACGGGTAGTCGGCACGTTCAAACATTATATTTAGCACATGCCCACATTTCGCAGTAGCATTCCATACGTGACAGGTTCCAAGCCCATAAGAATACTAACTGGTTTCCTCGCAATGTTTTCCTTAACCGTTTAGTCGTTTTAATTCGCAGATCATCGCAATTGATGGCCGGGATTCGAACCCACTATCTTCGGATTAAAAGTCAAGTTACTTTCCACTTGGCCAATACTGCTTTCGGTTTACTAGACTTATATAAGTAAGGTGTACTCTTATATGTACTAGCGCGCACAAAGACTGAAAGGGAATATTATGAATACAGAATGATGAAACATTACCTAATCTAGATAAGGCTTCGCCTTCATTACTTTCGCAATTTCAGTGCTTTCAGTATGCTGAAAATTCTTTAATAAGATCACTTGAATGTTAAAGTACTCTCGCTATGTCATGCGATCTTTTACAACGATTTAAAAAAGTAGGAGTATTATTTCGACTAAGTTTTTTCAGTCTATGAAAAAAGGAGGTTACTATTTTCGTTGCTATTTTTATGTATGACCGCGGATATATTCGTTTATGTCTGATCCTCATACATACTCGTCAGTTTAAAGTACTCTTGACCTCTTTCTAAAACGTCACCAAATTCGTTCAAGAAAATATACGATTGAAAAGAAAGCATAAAACTCCTCTAGACAAATCCCCAATGCGTTAAAACAGCGAAATCGTATGTAGGCGATCGATAAGCTACACTACAACCATTCCACATAGGTTAGCGTTACAAACACGCAATACGAATGAACGAATGTCTATATACTCAGGTGAACTGAACTGCAGTCGATTTGGTGCCAGCATTGCACAAGGACCTTTCGGTCAATGAACCCTGGTCAAGGGTGAAGCGGCCCTTGCGATAACAACCTGAAATAGTGTCATGGTACTAAAATTTCATAAGCGAATTTTAACCTTCCGCTTGCAGTAAAATTGTAGGTTATTTACATTGAAGTACATTTGAAGTGCCTATCATACTCTAATCCTACTAATATATAATTACGAAAGTTTCATCCAAATCTGTGGGGCTATTTTGTAAAAACATGATTATCATGTTGTGATATTGGTACTGAATGCCATAATACCTACGCTTTTTATACTGTTAGGCACATTATACCTACGATTCCAATACAATACTTACGCAGAAGTGTAGGTATAGGTGCCTAAACAATGAATAGTTACTATGAGAAGTGCTCAGATTAGGTATTCTCTAACATTCAACATCATAACATGATAATCATGTTTTTACAATAAAGCCCTGCAGTATTTGTCGTGTATACGTGATTGAGACACAAACATTTGAACCTCTTCACAAACATTCAGATTTATATATTAGTCTACACTAGTCTATCTACACTACACTAAAATTATAAAAAAAGAAAAAATTATATATTGTTTGTAAAGGAAAAATATAAAACTACTGGACCAATGTTAAAAATTCCTTCACCTATCAAAAGCTACATTATCAGAGAGTAACATACGTATATTTTATTTTTCAAAAAACTAAAGATCCTTACGAATTTTGCAATAATGTAACTTAGGTATCCAAAATCACACCCGTGCGATGCCGGGGCGGGTATAAGTAAGATATAAAAGTAGGATATAATATTTAAGATGGAGTAGGTTTGCCCATTACAATCCTCTCAGGTTAATCCGCTTTATCCACAGGAAAGATATGGGCAATACGTGTTGACTAAGCTAGGGAAAGCGTTTCCGTCGTTCACGTATTCCTTCGCAATTTCACTAAGTGAAGAGATTTACGAAGAAATGAATTAAGTATGTTTTGACAAACACAGATAGAAGACGAAACAACATAGTGATAGGCACCTAAGTAATTTGGAACCTACAGGAAGGCACCCTTATCGCACCTCCGATAAATTGTGTCAGAGTTTTGGATAAAGTGCAAATATCTATCTATAATAACTTTATAGGCTTTCAGGCTCTTTTTTCAGGAAAATTTCAATACTTAATATATTATTTACATTTAAAATCTTCATGATTTTTTTCAAGTAAATAATACTGTATAACTTAAAATACCATGACGAAATAATCAATTTTAAAAGTTTGTTTTAGTTTGTTTGTTTTTGTTACCTTGGTTATTGTTACCGTTCCATCCTTTATTATAAAATAGTATTGAATGTATACATTTCATTGTATGTTGTTGCAAATATTAATATTAAAAAAACGAATTATATTTTATTGAGGTGTTCTCATTAGTTTTCAACGGTACTTAATAACTTTATATCACTAATAGGTACTGCCGGAAATGTAATCAACAAGATACCTATAGATACAAAAATTTGGTAATGATTTGTTATCTGTCTCGCTTTCATAATTTAATTTACCGTATTTGATAATGTGTGTCTTACAGGCCGCTATGCATATAAACACCATTGCAGTTATATATCCGATTTTGAATTCTAGATGAGTTATCTTGCTAAAACAGACTATTTTTTTAAATGTTATTCGTCTTGTTCGCTGATGCACTATATGGTCTTATAGATAAAGGCGTATCTATTTGTAAATCTACTCGGCAATGACCGTTCGTTCACCCTTTATCTACTTCGAGATTGAGTGATTGTTACGTTATACATTATCTACTATTTTACATACTTAGAAGTATGGGATACTCCTTTGTACCTAATACCCATACTTATAAGTACATACTTATAAGTATTAAAGTAAAGTACTTTACCATTAAAATTGGTACAGTACATTCAGGAAATTCATGTTATTCTTCTTCATTTTTGTTTGATGCTTGAGTTTGTGTTGATTTTTGAATATTTATTTGTGGTTTTCGTAAAGATTTTTATGATAGTTACCTACACTTACTGTTGTCCGTGACTTCGTCTGCTCGATATTGAAATAAGTGGCTACGCTACTTTCTTTCCAAAGGTTCAAAGTGTTCAAACAATATACATGCCAAATTCATCAAAATGGATTCAGCGCATTATTCAAATAATCCCTAATTTGAGAAACTTTTATCTGATATTTTACCTCCTGTAGGATTATTTTCTTAAATTAAAAATAAATACCATTATGTTGTTCCCTAGAATGCAATTTATCTCCTTGCCAAACTTTATCGAAATCTATTCAGCGGTTTGAGAGTGAAGAGGTAACAGACAAACAGATTACTTTCGCATTTATCAATTAATAAGGAAAAATTAATAAGGAAAAAACATGGATTCAATTATACGTATCGTTATATTTTGTATCTTCAACTACGCACAACCAATTCATTTAATTATCATTAGAATAATCACTAAAAAGTAGTTATCGCGTTGCCAGCCGGCTTATTCCTAATTACATTTGCAAGGGTTAGCATAATCAGCAAAATTAGTGATATTTATTTATGCAAATATGTATATATGAGTTTTCGTTAGTTCGGAGGTAGTGTTAACCCTAGTATGAGTAGGTGTAAGTGCTTTACGGATTCGTTTTGATAAGAGACACTTATTGCACTTCAGTCTTGTGTTGTGTCGTGTGCCGTGATCCTAGGACGTGCCTAGTACCTACTTAGTGATAATGTTGAATTTAGGTGCTACTTGGGTTCAACAGGTAAGGTTAATATCTATATCTAATACCTTTAAACGAGCTATTCTTGTATATAATATCGGCTCCAACAATTTTTATGAAATTTAGTATGCATGGGGTTTCGGGGACGATAAATCGATCTAGCTAGGTTTCATTTTTAGATAACGTTTATCCGTGTTTTCAGGCAATGAAATACGGAGTAAATCTTGGTCATCCAGGCACTAGATTATTATGTCGCATTTTATGATTAACACAGTTTTTTTTAATTCATTTATTGTAACGGACTTTTAAACAACATGTTTATGTCCATGTCCTATAGGTAAAGATAAAGAAATACAGCAAATTTATCTTAAAATAAACACTAACTTCTGATGCAGGGTTCCGTACCATTATCTATAAAAATCGCCAAAAAATCACGTTTGTTGTATGGGAGCCCCACTTAAATATTTATTTTATTCTGTTTTTAGTATTTGTTGTTATAGCGGCAACAGAAATACATAATCTGTGAAAATTTCAACTGTCAGGCAGACGTTTTTTTAATAACGAAATTCCCCTTCGTGAGCATGTCCTACTAGCACTTAGCCGGTATTTTTTATTAAAATTAACTTTAACTGTAAATTCCAGGATCAAACTCCGATTTTTTTATTTATAACATAATTTCAATATACAAAAATAAAACACGCATTGATAACGACGCATAAAAAGTACATTAGTATAATATAAAGATTTTTTTTTTATCAAACTAACTTGAGCTAGAAATTACAGGATCAAACTCCGTTTTCCATTTACGAATTTCCTAAAAATGGCCGGTTTCATCAAGTCGCGGAAGCAAGCTATGAAATTCTCGTGAATAAGCAAATTATATTAAATCAGTGAAGCGTTGAGCTTCAGACGTTCAGATTAAGGTTAATTATTATTGGTCTTTAATTTTTAACTGACGAAAAATGAGGAGGTTTTCAATTTGAATGTATATTTTTTTATAACGCGCAAATTTTTTCCTCGAGATCCGATTTCGATGATTTTCTTTCTATTGTATAGAGAAATGTGCCAATTTGGTCACATTTAAATTATATTCATGTAGGACTAATAGTTCCTTCAGAAAACTTGACTTTTCGATTGATCGAAACATTTTTGTCGGTTTTCTTTTCAGTTTTTGAAGGTAATTATAATAAAACCGAAACAAAATTAAAACAGTTAATATTATGTAGTTATGACCCACTACAGTAAAATATAACATGATTATATAGTAGACTATGGTATTACTAACAAAACAAAGAACAATAAATATTAGATACCTATTTATTGTTATTTATTTATTTGTTCTATTAGCGTAGGTAGCGCCATTTTGTCTTTAATTTCGTAAACATAATAACTAATATACAAGGTATAGATTCATCGTCGTAGATATTGTTTTATGCCAATTATTTTCCTATAGTACCCAAGTATATGTTTCGTATATCTGATAATTATGTTTAGTTTATGTAATATTTGAGTTCATTCGGTTAAAAGGCTAAGCTTGGACAAAATATGCACCGTTTTTTAAGAGATCATTACTTGCAATCAGCTGGTCTGATGATAGAGATTGAAGGTAGCCATTTTAGCTCTTCAACTACAAAACATAACCTAATATTAAAAATTATGTCCATATTATGTTGTTTTAAAGAAAGTACTACTAGTATAATACCTACATTAACAGCATTTTTGAGATTATGATATCTTTAGAACAACATTCAAGTCCTTATCTTATTTCGTTTGGAAGCTAGAAATCTAGAAGTATGCGACATAGACGGTAGACAGACAGACGTTACCATGCCCCAACAATATAGGGCTCTCCGGTACCCTTCGGGGTCGGAACGGAACCCTAACGACGGAAGGCACTTACTTATATTATTTAAAAGACCTTTAAGTAAAAAGGAAGATAAACTCGGTTTTGTTTTCATAGTATAGAGGTAGTCTGTTTGCTGAAATGAGTTAGGTTAGTAGGTAACCGCAACTGTTTCTTATCTTTAGGTAAACAACATCTTGTTTGTCGAATATAAATGTAGCGTCTTTGTGAATGTGTTTTTGCCATTTGAAACAAAATGTACTTTATGTTTATAAGATAGTCATATCTCGCTTTTTGAATACAGTAGGTACAAGCTGCGGTTGGTGATTCACTCTTGATTTCTACTTGAAATTACTTGTATTGATTGTGCTCGTGTTTATTTGACAATTAAATTTATTAATATTGTAACATGATTGTGTTTTCATAGGTATTGTAGAGGGGCACAGAAAAGAGTTTAGCTAAATTAATATTATAATTGCGGCGACATTTTCAAGGATCCGAGCACCAAGGGGACAGTAAGGATGCGATTAGATTCGTATTTTTTTTTATATATTATACAAATAAGAATAAAACAATACAATTTACTGGTCAATTCTTTGTTGTCAAAATACGACTAACTTATCAAAGGGTGTGTCAACGTTTAAACTAAATTCATAATTGGCTCTATTTTTGGAGCTCAATTATTATTGGAATTTACATACCTAGCGTTGCGTGGTTCGAGGCATTTAACGTAACAAAAATGTTTCAGTTTCGTCACGCAAGTCACAAACGAAAGTTATATTTTTTGGTTATTATTTTTGTTAGTTAGGGAAACCGAAATCGTAGTTATAGTAGACGGTTTTAGGAAAATAACTTTACTGATACCCAGTTCCTCTATCTAAACAAGATTTTGCCACGCGTGGTACAAGGGTTGCCAGATGGTCGGGATTATTCGGGGTATTCCCGACATATCATATGAGTCCCGGCAAAATACAAATTGTCCCGACAAACTTTAATAATAAAAATAACTTTTTAATTAGTAATATTTATTTGATCCGAAAATTATCCCAAAATCTCGTCTTTATAATTTTTTGCTCAGATATTCTGGTCGCCCCATCTGGTAGACTTATGTGGCACCCGGATAAAAAGAAGCCTTACTCTCTGGCATAGATTATGTTTATGCAAATCATATTCGTTGCTCCGTTGCTGGGTAAAAAAAGGGCATAGACAAACACACTTTCGTAAGACAGGATTAGGATTACAAAAACTTTTTTGTAAGTTTTACCTTCTTTTAAGAGATATTTTTTCTTCTCATGTATAAGTTTAAATAACGAACGAAAAAGGTTTGATGCTGATTGCTTTTGCATTTTTGATGAAATAGAAGACTAGGATTTTACCTTGCTTCAACAACATTAGACCCAAGTTATTGTACAGAATTTTTTTGTTTGTGTAGGTAAAACTAAAAAAATCCATCTCAAGATTTAAAATCCGTTTTTATTTTTGAAAATCAGGCTGATACTCTATAACTTTTTTCTAATTAAGTTATTAATTTCCATAGCCTATCCTTATTTATATCTTTATTTTTTCTAATAGAAAAATCCATGGATTATCCACGACCTTCGGATTAAAAATCAAAGTTCCTCCCATTTGGACAACACGGCATGCAAAAATCATAATTACAATACTTAAGGATTTGCGGAAATAAAAACCACACTCAATAAGTCAACACAACCAGTTTACTCGTCCGCTTTGTCATTGAGGTCATCAACTTAGGTGCCTATTTTAGCACGCTTATATTTACATTCGTACGTAAATTTGCATTACTTTATCTCATACTTTTAATTCCGTGAATCACAAAGTAGGCAATGCATAGATAAGTACAATACAATGTAGGTGAAATTTTTGCTTCTTTTTCCGTTAAGATATTTTTTTTGTAACTCAATAAATCTACACTAGGTATTTTATAGAGATAACATTTGTATTTTTGAATAATTAATAGACAAGATAATAGCGATTTTAAAACTTCAGCCCTAATTTTTGAGAGGTTACGCTCAGAAAAGTAAACTCATCCTCAATTCTTATAAGCAGAGATCTTAGGTAGGTATTTATTTATTTATACTTTAATTGCACTTATAAAATAAATACAAAAAGGCGGACTTAATGCCGAGGCATTTTCTACCAGCCAACCAAATTGGTAGTGGAAATATTTAGTTGGCAAATAAAAAAAAACTACACGGGTAGGTAGGTACCTTCTTCTAGAAACGCGTCATGACCAAGTGTACCTAGTTCCTCTAAAATATTATAGGCATGGGTATTCCTAAGACCTTACTTCAAAGAGTCTCTCATACAGTCAAGTAATTTAAAATGTTGGTAAAACAGCCGGAAATCAGACAGCGATAAACAGGCCTGGCGATTATGTAGAGCTACTTTACATAACTGAGGGCGATAAAGACGGTACCAACTGTACACCGAGCACGCCCCTACCAGCTGTAGGTACCTAGGCACCTATTTCTTTAAATATAACTTTGTGTCTAAAATAATACCTACATTGTTTTTGGTACATTGTACGTTTACAGGTCAGATAAATAAATTCTACGAATACTTACACTATAAATAATTTATAAGCCGGGTTTTACGTCATGAGTACCTATGCACGAACCGAAGATAATTTAACTAATGATAACTTAGCTACTTATTACATTTTTAGTGTCTTTCGCCACCGCTGGCATCAGTAGTCTAATTTTATCAGACTGATATGATTCCCTGTGTCGTGGGTATCAGAAATTACGAGTACCATGGTACCACAACCTAGACTGGTAACAAATATTTGTGTATCCAGTTGACTTGACTACACCCTTGACTGCACCTTTTTGGCTAACTCAGCAGTTGAATCGTTTTTTTTTCCTAATTAGGTACAAGTTTATTATCTTGTGTCTTCTGTCTTCTATGTGTGTTTGTGTCAAATAAAATTATTTTATTCATTCATTCATTCACCTCAAGCTTTTACTTAATTGCACAATACGACATGAAGAATTTGTGCGTTTGTTCGTGTCGGTAACTCAATTACTAGCACCTAATCTGATATTTCAGTGGTAGTCAATCTTATCTAATTCCTATAGTACAAGACAACGAAAGAATAACTCGAATTATAGTTTTTTTGGTGCTTTTCTGTATAATTATTATAATGAAGTCTCTTCGATAATATATTTGAAACTGTAACAACGGTCTTATTATATGATTGAATTGCTAATAATGTCTTTCATCTGTCGAATTCTCATTATGTTTTGAGCAAGTAAGTTTACTCTTAAACATAGGATGTGTAGGTAAGACATACATGATTGCTTTACCTATGGTTATCAAGAAATCCAAGATATCTTCTTCTTCGTCAGGTTTGTTACAACACTAATAACTGGAGAACGGCTGGACAGATTTTCATGACGTTTTTGTGCTTATTAGCTGAATAACTAAAATCTATCTATACAAAAGAAAGTCGTGTTAGTTACACTATTTATAACTCAAGAACGGCTGAATCGATTTGGCTGAAAATTGGTTGGGAGGTAGCTTAAAACCAGGCGACGGACATAGGATACTTTTTAACGGGAACGGAAAAGGGAACGGAACGGAAACGAGAACGGGAACTTAACACAACATTTGTTAATTCTAAAGCGATACGAAGTTCGCCGTGTTAGCTAGTATTTGATAAATGAGGTGTGAACTTCACCGTGCAAAGCCGGGGCGGACAGCTAGTAGTTTCTAATGAATAATTTCATCCCCTACTCAGGGTACGAGTACATACATAGTTATATGTTCTTAGGAGTAAGGCAAGTGTGGGAGCTACTCAAGTGCCATAAGATCCGTGGCGACTGACGTCAGGTCAATGTGACTGACGTCAGAGAACAACATGTAACCAAATCTTTAGCTGGTAATTTGATTGCGTGCTTCACCCATCATATAGATGTAAAATCTGACAGGTTTCAGAGAATATTCAATTTCGCTACAGTATCTTCATTTCCGCCCCTTTAGGGCGATGCCCTCCTTCAAAATGTTTCCTCTGGCAACGGCCCGAGGTCCGTACCTAAATGGTGCCCTTGAGCTCGATACCTCAAACTAACTTTTACTGGCTGTCCCGTAACGCCTTCTGCGCACGCCTCATGCCCGGTCCTATATTTCCATATACGACCCGTATTTGCTACGGATGGCAGCTAAGAAAACCTAGAGTTTCAGTACTCGTTAAAGATAAAACCAAGTTACTTTCTGAGGTCTAGGTTTTATGGTAACCTAAATCGTCGTTTACCCAATGTCTAGGTATTACACAGGATTAAATAATAATAATAATAATAATAACTGGAGCAATAAATGAATATGAATGAATGAATGAATGAAAATTAGTAATGTTTGCTACAACTTTGTTGGTCGCTGTATATTTGTACGATTTACGTCACCAGCAGCCGGTTTGTTTTTCTTGCACTAAAGTTGTTCATGAACCTTGTGACACATTTAATAATAGTTGAGTAAGAAGATACTTGTTTATCTAAATGCAAATTGCGATGATTGTGATTAATTTTTAGTTAATAAGAGGTTATTGGTTAGATTTTTGTATCATCACTACATAGTATAAAGCAAAGTCGCTTTCCACTTCCCGCGTCTGTATGTAATATGTATGTATGTTTGCTTATATCTTTAAAACTACTCAACGGATTTTGATGCGGTTTTTTTTAATAGTTAGAGTGATTCAGGAGGAAGGTTTATATGTATAATACATGCATAATATAGTAGAGAAACACTGATAATTTTAGAGGTTTCTAATGTGATGTCGTAAATAAACACATTTTTTTGCGCTTACATTGCAAATGCTGGCTGAACCCCACGAGATATATCAAAATAATATACTACAGTATTGTACACCTTAAAAACGTCTACAAAAAAGTCAACGATGGTATTAGAAATGTCTTACGCACAGCGAAGCGGGCACGGGTCAGCTAGTATAAATGATAAAATGACCCCATTTTATCAGAAACATTTTTAAAACACCAATCTATGTGCTCAAATTAAAATCAATTGCCGCATGTATGAAAGATCATTATAAACAGTTTAGATAATTTATTAATTTAGTAAAAAAGAGAGTGCTTTTTTTAAAGGACTATTGAAATTTGGACAGAACAACATAAGCTAGCTAATCTAATCTAACTAATATTATAAAGAAAGTGCTAATTTTGTGAGTATGTATGTACTCGTATTCAGATGGAACCACGGCACCTATTTGAATATTTTTTTTGCCATTTGAAAGGCAAAATATTCCGGATGGACATAGGCTACTTTTTATCCGGGTACCACGCAGGCGAAGCCGCCCACAGACGCTTGTATAAAAAAAGGTACAATCAATTCATTTGTAGAAAGTCGTAGATATTCAAACGTCTTTTCTGGCCTTGTAAGTTATTGATTGTAGGTACTCGTAGCATCATGAGGCTCTCTGAACACTATCTTTTAAATGGCTATTATTATAATTTTGTGGAAGCTTTTGTGTAAAGCAATTAAAAATAAAAATGCTTATTTAATATCACTACTGTATTCCCTAAGCATGATGGGGTCAAAACTATCATTAATAAGTATGTGACCTTTTTAATTATACTACTCGTAATACAGGTATAGTACCTATTATAAACAGGTAAAATTAGTTTGTAAGTTTGAATGTAGAATCTTTGAAACTACTGATGATATGATCCAGAAAGTACTCTAGTTAATAAGAAAAAGTTACATTATTTTTAATAGAAATTACAACGTTTAATCTTGTATTGCTGACGTTTTGAGACCATTGCCCGAGGTCCGGTTTAAGTTTGGGGTTTGAGTATCTAGTCAGCAAAACAAATTGATAAAACATGGTCATTAAACCTATGTCCATAACAACAACAAAATATAGGGGATGACATTTTGTATTGGACTTATAACCACATGAAATCGATTTTTTTAAACGTGATTATTTAATGCGATATATAATAGACTAGCTGACCCGTGCCCGCTTCCCGCTGTGCGTAAGACATTTCTAATACCATCGTTGACTTTTTTGTAGACGTTTTTAAGGTGTACAATACTGTAGTACATTATTTTGATATATCTCGTGGGGTTCAGCCAGCATTTGCAATGTAAGCGCAATAAAATGTGTTTATTTACGACATCACATTAGAAACCTCTAAAATTATCAGTGTTTCTCTACTATATTATGCATGTATTATACATATAAACCTTCCTCTTGAATCACTCTATTTATTAAAAACATACAGACGCGGGAAGCGGAAAGCGACTTTGCTTTATACTATGTAGTGATTACGCGGACGACGCAATGACGCAACTAGTTTAGAATAAAGACAGGAACTAAGTTTTTGTTCACTTGTTTCAGGGCCACAGACACCGAGATGGTAACAGTGCGATGACGACAGGCCTAAAGATGGAGTCGAAAGGGACTCAGATCCACCTGCCTCTGATTGGGCGCGGCAGTCGCGGCGAGTTGAATGATAAGGTCACATACTCCTCCAAATCTCCACCGTTGGCGGAGCAGCTCAATAATGGACAGGTTTTAGGGTGAGTACAACACTACCAACTCTCTTCTTCTATATCTCTGTACTGTTTGTAGAAAGGATACATTGTTGTAAAAAAGTTCGGTGAAGGAAAACATCGTGAGGAAACCAGTTAGTATTCTTATAAGCGGCGATGGGTTTGCAACCTGTCACGTATGGAATGCTAACTACTGCAAAATGTGGGCATGTACCAAATATAAAGTTTGGACGTGCCTCTGACTACCCCCACTAGATATCTTCAAAGGATCTAAGCGTCTGGAGATCTGAGAGGATGTTTACCGTACATGGGGATTACAGTCGTGATCCTATTTATTTACTTAATTTAAAAAAAAAATCGCTTGAGGTGTTTTACAACCGGCCGCCTGCCTGACGTCAAACCTCTTTAGGAATACGTGTTTTTTGCTACTTGCCACTCCCTTATCAATAAAGCTCAAATCTTCAGATTATTGAAATGCACACTTTAAAACATGTAATTAATTCACCGAAGATCAACTTTTTTTACTATATCCGCTGTCCTAGTAGTAAGTAATTATACATAATTTATATCATTAATTTATTCGAAAAGCTAAGGCGGACCACGCGCCGACGTGTGTTTGTCGTCATTGCAGCGGTCAGTAGAATTATTTATCAAAGTGATTAAAGATGGGTACATCTTTATTCACATATACTATACATTATAAAATAGGAGATGTGGCTTGTTCACAAGTATTTATTTTTTCGTTTCGAACAAAAACAATCGTCGACTGGGAGCGCCTTAACAAAACTCTGCTGAACATTTCTTTTTAGATCCATAAAATATGGACCAGAATTTACTATCAGAAGCTTACCCATTTGTTGTAAACCAAATAATGTTTTTTTATAGCTCCCTTTCTATCGTTAAATTCAAGTCTCAGCAAAAAACGGAACTACAGTTGGTTAATCTCAATAGCATTCATCAAAAACGAGCTAGATTATGAAATGTTATGGCTCATGCACAGATGCACACGCACTAATTTACCTACCCAATTGGACCAGAAAAGCATACATACGCTCAAAACTAATATAGAATTGTATTGTTACCGGGCGTTATGTATTTTTGTGACGTATTATGAACCAGCCTAACCTTCTAACAAACCTAAAGGTGTGACCAGACATTGCGCGGCATACGAGCGCGGCAGCCGCGCTATGATTGGGCGACGGTTTGCGCACATTTACCTTTATATTTAAACTAGTCACGCGGCAAACTTGTGTCCTACGAATGCCCCGCTATGTCTGGTCACACCTTTACAATAAGCTCTTTAAAATGAAAATGTTGACCTGTCAAAAGTTTTATACTTTCATCATTTTCAAAGTTAAAGAAGCTCTCACGGCTTTGTACATTTATTTATTTGTAACTTGTAACTGTAGTAAGTACCTGATCACGTAAGACCTATAGGCTTATTATAGAGACCTAGACCAGACCTATAGAGATTATTGTGTAATGTAATAAACAAGTGTAAGATCTTCATTTTTATGATCAGGAAAAACAGATCGATGTTTGGCTATAATAGCTAAGCTCTTCTAGGTTAAACACAGTCATGTAAACTTTGCATGTATATGATGAAAATGGTTTGAAGTTGAAGCTAGATATGTGACGTGACCTACCTATATTATGTAAAGTTATTGGTAGTGGTAGTTATAGGTGGTGTAAAGATCGGGAAAAACGGAAAGTGCTTTTTTCTGTGGGATTATTGACATTTGACAGGACAACGTCTGTCGGGACAGCTAGTATACATATATTTGTCAGTGGTAAGATAACAACTGGTTATAGCATAATTTTGAAAGATCATGACCTCGTATTGACTATTCCTATTGGTTAGTCAACAAGGCCCTATATTTTGTCATTGTCATTTTCGTGTCAACGGAAAGAGATAGCAACAGCAATTATTAATCCATTAGTAATAAGCAATCAGTTACTCGAATATTATGAATTAATGAGGGGGTGAAAGTTTAATGTTCTTTATTACTAGACTAGAGTGACATAACCGAAAAGAGATGAAGAACCGAGAGAGATGTCTTATGGTGCATTGCATCAAAATGCGTGATAAATAATATAGTTGAGTACGTATAAAAAATATTTTATAGATAAACTAGCTGTCCCGACAGACGTTGTCCTGACAAATTTCAATAATCTCACAGAAACACTTTTCGTTTTTCCCGAACTTTATGCCACCCTTATCACTTAGGGGTATAAAAAATACCCTACGGCCTATTTTAATACCTACCAAATACAAAAAAATATAATAATAAACAAAAAAAACATAAAAATCGGTCAAGCCGTTTCGGAAGGGGTTTGGTTACAAACACTATGACACGAGAGTATTATATATTAGACGATATACATATAATTAACTCATACATTCATGTGATAACATGAACATATTAACATCATTGGAAAGTTATTTAATTAAATATCATACAGCAAAAGGTCATGAATATGCAATTTCATAAAGATAAAAATGCATCAACCAAGATGTGAGCGTCTTTTTAAGAATCTTTATCTGAATTCTTGTAAATGAACCTTACGTGATAAAATGACGAGTTCTCTCGAATTCGATTATAAAAGTCGTCAGGTCAGGTCAAGGTTAAAAAGGAAATTATTCAGCTTCTTCGCGATAATCGCATTTTGAACATGAATTTCGTTTTGTTGATTTTGTTTTAAAAATGATCGACTTGATACTAAAATTATCTATCTATATAAAAAGTTACTAACGAGTAACAAGAGCCATATTTAAAAAAAAAATAAGATCCCTTCGATAATTGCAACAATGTACCTAAGATACCAAAATAATATTCATTAGTTCACACGTGCGACGCAGGGTCTAGAAGACGGCTAGTAATAAATATTTTCAACTAATTTATTTGAACTCCGAAAGGTATAACAAAGGCCAAAGCTAAAATTATAACTGTTTGTTTAGGTAATCGCGTATACATCATCAATAAAGTTATCACTTGTTTACTTTCGATCAATATTAACAGCAAAAATATGTTATGAAAATGCACAAGACGTATCTAGCATGTTTCATGAAATATTATTGTTTATTGGATGTTCTTATCTACGTAATAAAGCAATAAATATTTTAAAAATCAATAATGATTATGACGTAATCAGCTAGGGCCTACGCCGTAGACCTTTCGTAGACCCTAACTACGCGAGTTTTCAAATATGACAAACTAGCCGACCCGTGACAGACGTGGTCCTGTCCAAATTTCGATAATCGCAAAGAGTAACGCATGTTGCTATGACAACTGATGTCAACACGGATGTCAGATATTTTGCACACCAGCGCCATCTATACAGAAATCATCCCTTTTGCGTTTTTTTATCGTTTTGGGGATGTTTTTCATATTTTAAAGTAGTCTATTATTTATTCGGGCATTATAAATATATACATCTACAGTATATTTCAACTAAATCCGTTTTGTTGTTTAAGCCTGATTGAGGAACAAACATACATACAAACTTTCACATTTATAATATATTATGACAAATATTCTCCGATTGTGTTTTAATCACTTGTTAACCGACTTCACAAAAAGGAGGTCCTGAAATCCTTTTTTCGTTAGGTGACTATACAGGACAGCCAGTGGATCTTGGCTTATGCTTATGCGCGGCAAACAATTTTCGGTGACACAAAACCATTTTTGCGGTCACACGGCTAACTTCACGTAATCCAAAATCCGCCGACCGTACTGTAAATTATATCTATACTAATATTATAAACAGGAAAGATTTGATTGTTTGTTTGTTTGTTTGTAGGACCGATTTGAAAAATTCTTTCACCATTAGAATTCTACATTATGAACCCTATGTTCATCAGGGATAATATAGAATATTACTATAGAATATTTTCAAAAATGTTAGGGATCCGTATGAAAACTTCAATAAATCTAACCCAACGTGTGAAAAAAAATCCAAAAAAATCTTTATATCGCTTACGCTGCGGAAATTATTGACAATAGAGCAAAGTAATGTACTAAAGTTTTATAGATAACATCAATATCTACAAAAAAGTCCATAATACCATTTGTCTAACTATTAGGGATCCGTATGAAAACTTCGATAATGTAACCCAAAGTGTAAAAAAATTACCCATAAAATCATTATTACACCCGTGCGACGCCGAGGCGGACTGCTAGTAGGTTACATATACTATACATACAACACCGAAGTTTTTATCAAAGCCAAATTATCTTTGCAATTATCTGTTGCGACTTTTGGAATAAAATGAGAATTGTGTCTTTAAAATCAGAACTATCCAATTCAATTTACAGAGCTCGTGCGTTCTTTCTCTACGAAGAACTGAACCACAAACAACGATGTACTTTTGCCGTAGGATTAATAATTTAGTCGACTAAGCGACGTTTTGTTTTCACACCGAAATAAGCTTTACTGCTTAGAACATGAGGTTCGTTTTTCATTAAAACGGATGATATTATGTTCTGCAGGCCAACACCAGTTGGAAGCTTGCCAACGCGCTGTTGTAACTTCAACAGAATAGCTCGTATAACGAATTAGGACTGACATTGTGAATTTACACAGATATTTGACTCGTGTATCATCTATGACAAATACCTACTTACTCATTTAGGTAAAAATAATAGTAGGTATCTATAAAGTACGTAAGTACAAAAGCTTATTAAAACGAGTAGAAAGAATATAATCCTTGGATTTTTCATATAGTTTCGCGACCGACTAAGAAATTACTTAGGTACCTACTTATTTAAGTAGATAGATAAGTAGTTGTTTGATGTAGATTTTTTTTAAACAATGAAAGTCGACAGAATAAACAAATTTATTTTTAGTCTTTATGTGGTAGACAAACACAGTTGGACAAACTTAATAAAAAATGTAGTAAAGGAAAATAGGTAAACATAAATGTGACCGTTTTTGTACGGTGGTTGGTTTGTTGATTTGTCCTACTTTCACTTAGCAACGGAATAACGGATCGACATGATTTTTTAATAGATAGATAATTAGTTCATGGCCGGAGAGTGACATAAGCAACATTTTACCCGGGTTAAATGCCAATGAAGCCGCGGGCCGAAGCTAGTTAATTTTAATCCATTTTGATAACAATAAGCTTTAAAAAAACACAGTTATTACTCTACTAGTCACCTGCATTAAGATGTAGTACTTATACATTAAGACAGATTCAAAAATTGTGCCACAGTGCTTTTCGTAGATCAGAGCAAAATCCCACTAATTAATGTTACCATTGAAATGAGCCATTTCAACTTTGCTACATTTGAAAGTTATGGAAAATATAGGAAAATTCCTTTACACAATGTTCAGATTATTTTTAGTTCAGGCCGAGGTTCAATGCTCTATTTGTATGAACCTAGTGACGCTAATGGCTACAAAGAAAACTCTAGTTTAAAATATCTATGTAGGTACTAGTACAGTCTAACGAAACAGCTAAACCAAATTAAAAAAAAATACAAATTATGTTTATTAAAAAAAATCTCTACAGCATTCAGGCATAGGAAAGCTTGGCTTTCTTTGATTTCATTGTCTTAATCTTGTTTCAGCGGCTCACAAATCAACCTATGCAACGGCGGCGCTGGCGCTGCCATAACAGGTCTTGTGCCAAAAGTACCTAACGGGTACGGCGACCACAAGAAGCCCATGGCAGCTCTTACACACTTACCGAAGCGACCACCAGTAGACATTGAATTCTCAGACCTGTCATACTCAGTCAGTGAAGGAAGAAAACGTGGATACAAAGCATTGCTCAAGTGCATTAATGGCACCTTCAGATCTGGAGAACTCACAGCTATCATGGGACCCTCGGGAGCCGGGAAGAGCACGCTTATGAATATTTTAGCGGGTTACAAGTGAGAATTATTTTTACGCTTTCCTTTTGGATTGCTCATTTTTATACAAAGGCCAAGCGCCGTATTAGCTATGCAATATGCATAGCACAGGTATATTTTTACCCGGTTGTATTCTTTTTTCGAGCCGTTTTTGTCTTGAAAATTCAAAAGGTGTTTGATTACATTTCAGCTTTATACACAAGTAACATCACACTTTCAAACGCAACTTGGTTATTTGATTAGTTATCCCGTTATAGAGGTCAGTTTCTCTGCCCGCGTGTCCCTAACTGTAAATGGTTTCAAAAGTGTTTACCTCTGTGGCTAACGAGTTCCTAAGACGCTGCGCTGGCACATCGCCAGACATATCTTGAATTCAAAAGTGTACCTATAACAACATACTTCTGTTTCAGAACGTCCAATGTCAGCGGTTCCATCCTCATCAACGGGAAGGAGAGGAACCTCCGACGGTTCAGAAAGATGTCCTGCTATATTATGCAAGACGACTGTCTCCTGCCCCATCTCTCAGTCAGAGAAGCCATGCACGTCGCAGCCAACCTCAAACTAGGAAAAGATATGTCGCCCACTGCCAAAAAAATAGTCATAAATGAGATATTAGAAATGCTGGGACTCTGCGAGGCCGGTGACACTAGAACTTTCAATCTTTCCGGCGGGCAGAAGAAGCGATTGTCCATAGCTTTAGAATTAGTGAATAACCCCCCTGTGATGTTCTTTGATGAGCCAACCTCTGGATTGGACAGTTCATCGTGCTTTCAGTGCATATCGTTACTCAAATCTCTGTCAAGGGGCGGACGCACGATCATCTGCACCATCCACCAGCCTTCTGCGCGATTGTTTGAGATGTTTGACTTTCTGTACACGCTCGCTGATGGACAGTGCATATACCAGGGGACTGTTCCGAGTTTGGTGCCGTTTTTGATGACGATGGGGCTACATTGTCCGAGTTATCACAACCCTGCAGATTATGGTGAGTGGGTACCATAAGCAAAATCTAATAACTTTTGTCGTTCGAACAACAACTTAGTACTTCTTTGATACTTTCAATTCAATTGAGTTACGAGACTAACTTAACTCCTCTTTTGGTTTTCAAAACAAAACAAAATAAAATATAGAAGTTTCTCAGAAAGAATTTATAATTTAAATCGTTTAGGTATTAGAAATGTTCGTTCATTGTCTAATAATCATCGAATATGTATAACGTCATGATAAAAACTACATGTGAAATATAACAAATGGTGATAATACAATATCTTAATCTGTCTTGTTTGGTTCGATATATTCATAGTTGAACACAGGTTGCAGATGAAACGTAGCTTCTTATTTACCTTTAATCTTCTCATGCTAATATAGTAGTAATTCAAAAGCCATTACACTTTTGTCAATCCACTGAGATTTAGGTAATTACCCAATAAGCCCTACTTTTATTATCCTTAATATGCTGAATTTTATGATTTATATTATCACTTGTAGATAAGTTGGTACTCGTATTAAGTACGTAAATCTGTGATAGGCCCTTATCATTGAATATTTTGGCGTTTTGAAGTAGCCGTAGGTGCCTAGTGCCTATTACACGTGTTACTTTCATACGTCAGTGATTGGTTTGCTACTACAGCTGTTATTGTTATCAAAAGTCTGGTAGCCAATATAAATCAATGTACTTATGGACTTTTGTGTGTGTGAACTTAGCAGATCATTGTCCAGCAGATCACAAAAAAATGGGAGTTCTATTCGCATGCAGCATAGTTCTATAGTTCCTGATACTTTTCAGGAATAGTTCTATACGATTCGAGTCTAAAAATCACGTTTGAGTGCCAGCACATCATCATGTCCTAAAATATGAAAAGTCAAAAAACATTTTTTTATACTTTAAAATATGTTTAAAGGCCGGAACTCTTTCGTTTCTGTTAGTTACATAACAGAACTCCAACCTAACACTCAATTTGGAACTAGAATTCTTATAAAAGTATCAGCAGAGTCTCTTCTCTTCTCTTCTATTCATTGGACTTTTTATCTAAATATATAAAACTCTTGCGTTACTGAATGACTGACTGATCGAAAAACGTATTGAATGTTATTAAAAAAAATCAAATGTCTATTCGAATTAAAAAACCTTATGTTTTCATCGCTTGAAAACGAGTTACTGCTGACACATTTTTATCGTCTTTAAGTAATGCGTTCAAGTAAATACCAAATTTTATAAAGATATCTTCGAATTTTCTTCACATAACAGAAGAGTACAATAATTTGTTGACCATGTTGGTATTAAGAAATAAATAGGTACCTAACCCCATTTAAACTGAAATTCCTCAATTAGTTGCTTCTAGGGCAAGTCGCTCATAATTTGTGCCCCTAATTAAATGTGAACAAAAATACCGTTCCTTAACCTTCACCCATCTCAAGGTCTTAATAAACAAACATTTCATTGTAGGTAACTTATTTTTATGGACGTTAATCTTCTGTTTAAAAAGCTTGTAGGTTTATAAGAGGATATTCAGAGACACGTCCGAACATTACTTACATTTGGCTCATGCCCACATTTTGCAATGGGTAGTTAATTGTATTTTAAATGGGTAGGTAATTGGTGTCATAGGTTTTTTTTAATAATACGTAATCGGTTATCTCGCGATGTTTTTTTCCTTTGCCGTTTCTCACGCTTCCCCACGTGTTCATGCGCTTATTTATTACGAATCAAAAAAACCGGCCAAGTGCGAGTCGGATTCGCGCACGAAGATTCCCTTACCATTATCTATATATAAAAACGGCAAAAAAATACGTTTGTTGTATGGGAGCCTCTCTTAATATTTATTTTATTCTATTTTTAGTGTTTGTTGTTATAGTGAACAGAAATACATCATCTGAGAAAATTTCAACTGTCTATCTCGGTTTATGTGATACAGCCCTGTGACAGACAGCCTTAATAATAGGGTCCCGTTTTTTACCCTTTGGGTACGGAACCGTAAAAACCATTGATCCATTCGTATTCGAACCCACCTTCAGAATGAAAGTCGACGTACCCCCTAGGCACAACAAGGCAAAGTACCCTTATTACATTATCATAAAAATTATGTAAACCTGTTAAGTTAAACTATTTACTATCTTCTAATGTTCCAGTGATGGAAGTAGCAACAGGCGAGCATGGTGACTGGGTGCACAAGCTAGTAATGGCAGTGAATAGGGGCAACTGTGGCCGTGGACAATCCTCATCATCATCATCGTCGTCCTCCGTGCCCCAAAACTTAAACTACAACAACCAAAGCAAGAATAATACGCAAAAGGCGGAGGCACTGGCTGTTGTTATAGGTAATAAAATAAAATATATTATTAGTGACTGCCCGAGGTTTCGCTCGCGATATATACGGATAAAAAGTATTCTATACTACATAACTATCTTTATACTAAATTTTATCGAAATGGGTTAAGCCGTTACGAAGTTATTGAGTAAAAACACATTAAATTTCTGACCTAAAGCACTCCAAGCCAAATCCTTTTACAAGATGATTGTCTTTAGGAAAGAAGTGAGTAAAAAGAAAAACATGTTGTGCCGACCCCACATAAAGAAGGATAAGGGCAAGGAGATGATGAGTGTGTGACGACCATACCTGTGGACTTCCATGGAATTTATATAAAATAACCAACCTTCTAAAGAAACAAACATAAGCACGAGCAAAGTTCCCAAGCGTACACAGTACGGTCGTTATTCGTGTGATCGCAAAAATGGTTTTGTGTCGATAAGGTTGAAAATGGTCTGCCAAACCTTGAAAACCAATGTTCTATTTAACATTTTTCAGATAAACCAACCTGCACAGTAATAGATATGTCAGAACCAGTCACCGGCGACAAGCCAGCTCTCCCGAACGCAACCAATCTCGCCCCCGTCACCTGTACCACGTCACTCCTCGACTCCAGCGAGAGTTTCACCAAGAAACCGGTCAAAACCGGCTTCCCCACCTCCGGCTGGAAACAATTCTGGATCTTATTGAAGCGGACGTTCCGAAGCATTTTGCGAGACCAGACCCTGACACATCTAAGACTATTCTCCCATACAGTCGTTGGCTTGTTGATTGGATTCCTGTATTATGATATTGGGAGAGATGCAGCTAAAGTGATGAGTAATACCGGCTGTATTTTCTTCACAGTGATGTTCACTATGTTCACGGCTATGATGCCTACTATTCTTACATGTAAGTAAAATATACCTATAAAAAATCGTTGTTTCTATGATGGAACTTTACTTAGTTAAAATATTTTTGTTTGCAGTCCCAACGGAAATGAGCGTCTTTGTGCGAGAGCATCTGAACTACTGGTATTCCTTGAAGGCATTCTACTTCGCAAAGACTATAGCAGATCTACCATTTCAGGTATACTCTCGTTATTTTAATTCTCTGTTTGCCGAGACAGCAGAATTACCAGTCTTTTACGTAGGGGTATCTAAAGTCAAATATGTTCGGTCGTCTAAATTCATAACTATTATTTTAAGTAATTACACACAAATTATGGTTTACCATGACACGTCAAGGTCATTTACAGTACTTTCAGGCAAGTTACGAAAGAAAATACCCAGTAACGTAAATTTAGGACGGAATCTGTTTGAATTTATAAAAAAACTAGTATTTATTTGACACACTACGCGTGTTAATTGTTTGTATAAAATTTGTAGGTAAGTGTTTGCGCGGCATTTTCCGCAAAGATTGCGCTGAGTTAATTCACGGTCGCAATCTTTTTTAACACGAGATTTTGTCGAGGTTTTCCTCTTCTAACGAACCCATTGTCTGTATGTGTATCTGTGTATGCCTGTGTCTGTGGCTTCATACCTCCGAATTGAATAAACTGATTTTTGTTTGAAAGGTGATCTGGTCGGGAGTGTTCTTAACTAAAAATCGGCTCAGCTGTTTCAAGATTCAGCTGTTCTAGATGTTGAATGTGAGCCACTTCTTCTGGTTTGATCGATTCAAAAGAGGTGTTTTGAGTCGAGGGTTTTATAATTTATGTTTTATCGTAAATTTTGGATTGACGGCCACATAAAATTTTGAATTCAATTACCTAGGTACATCAATGTAATTTAAGTATTATCTTTTTCAGATAGTCTTCAGTGGCGTGTATGTCATCATAGTGTACTTTATGACTGGGCAGCCAATGCAGACAGACCGGGTCCTCATGTTCGCCACTATAAACATTCTCACCGCTCTAGTAGCCCAGTCCCTAGGCCTTCTTATTGGAGCCGCTATGAAAATAGAGACAGGGGTCTACCTCGGTCCCGTGACAACGATACCCGTCGTTCTATTCTCTGGCTTCTTCGTAAACTTCAACGCTATACCGGGCTATCTCCAATGGCTGACGTATCTCAGCTATGTCAGGTATGGGTTCGAAGGAGCCATGCTGTCCGTCTACGGATTTGGAAGGGAGAAACTACACTGCTCAGAACCGTACTGCCATTTTAGAAACCCTGACCAGTTCTTGAATCAAATGTCGATGGATAAAGCGAACTTTTGGGTGGATGTTGGCGCGCTGATCGGCTTCTTCGTATTTATTAGAGTAATCTCGTATTTAGTTTTAAGGTTCAAGTTGAAGATGATGCAATAGGTAGCATGCACAAAGCTTGTATTTTCCATTTCAATGGTGGTCGGATTTTTCCTCCTGCGTTATGGTTGAATAGCCCTCATTTCAGGAATACACCTGCTATGCCAGAACGTATCTAAACAAATGAGATCGAGACACGTAACTTAGACAGCGCACATTATGCTAGTATTGCAGCAACGATTACATCACTCACACTGATTTATATTTTGGCACGTTCTGGTTTAATAGAGTGTATAGGTAGGTGAGTAGACAAGGTGATTCGCAACCTTTATTGAATGTAGTCGTAACCGTTAATACGCTAGTTGCCTGAGACAAATAATTAATAATTCGAAAAATAAAACTTGCTGTGGATATAAGTTACTGAGCTAAATAATATTTGTATCGCCCTATAAAACGGCTGTGTAAATTAGCTATAGAAAGTTGAGGTGAATCGAGCGATTTATAATAGTAGGTAGGTATGTTAAACGTAATTCTAGAATATTATTTTGTAGATAGAATTGGTGTATCGTATTATGACTGCCCAGCACACTAATTCCACTCTAGGTAGCTATGATACGTAGCGATAGCGATAGACAGTAGCGTAATTCATTTTCGTCAGTACCTTTACCTTATGAAATAGAAAAAACGTAGGTATTAGGTTTTCTGTGTACTAAAGATGCATTTTTAAAGACATTATAATTATTATACTTTCAGGGACTTACATATCGTTGAATGAGTTGAAACTGAACAGTTTTATTTTATTGTCAAATGTTTGTGTGCATGTGTAAATAAGATTAGACCGATTTTGATGTGATTATTTAAATGGTATTTTTTTAGAATTATCTATTGGTAAAGATTTGTGGCAATGGTGCTTAATAAAATATAGATTCTGTTATGAAACGATACGCCAGTTTTGGTAGTTTTAAGCTTATGTTCTCCCAGAGTATAGAGAGCTGATTTACTTTAGTAAAACCTTTTAAGTCCTCAGTCCTCTTCATTAAATGACTTCAAACTTTAACATTATGCTATTTCGATACTACATAATAATTTCAGTTATGATTACTTTATTAAATTTGACACAAACTGGTTACCCCCTGCTGTTAAAAGTCAAAATAGAAAGCCATTTTTCCTATTTCATAAAAAATATACATAGTTTCCAATAAACACGAAGGGAGATGCGCGATAGAAAAATGCGGAACATTTACATAATATTGCACCTATGTTTTATATTTAGCTTCAAGCATTCAGAGGTGTATAATTGTTTACTTAACCGAATTCCTTGATGCTATTGACTATAAGCCAGCTCACTATACTGTGGTTATGGGGTATTGTGGACCCCGCGCCATTCCGTTTTTAGGTAGGTAAGTACGGAAAATCCGACCATAATATTAACGGATTTTTTATAGCAAATTCGTAGTTATGAAATAGTTTTTGAAATAATTAGCTTTCTAGGAAGCAGATGGACTTAAATTTAGATCGTTTATACGTACCCGTAGGGTTAGGTATTAAGGAACGGGCCCATGACTTAGATATTATAAGTTCCTTAAAATTTATGATATTTCATTTTAATTTGATATCTAATACTTCTACCTAATGGGGGAAACGTTTGCTGTAGTTTCAATCAGAATCTAGGATTGTATTGTGACGTTCTGAGTAGGGCGGAGGGTCGAATTGGATAATTTAAATCAAAAGAGTGTCCATGACAATGACTTGTCAGTCACAAGAATGACTACAGCGAGCGTCTCTCACACGGTGGCCATTGTCATAGTATTTACTCAATTAAATAACAATTTCTAGTTTAATTAAAAGTACCTTTCATTATGTATGCTAAAGATTGTTTGGTAAATCTCTATGTCTATCCTAATTATTATTACCAGTATTTATTAATTAATAAACGACTGTGATTTTTATATAAACACTATTGAGTTTTTATATTTAGCGAGCCTTTATCTTAAGTTTTTAATTTTTCAATCGCTGTAGACGTACCTACTACGTATTTACATTTTGCAATTCTATTGTTTTGACGAATTAACTAAAATTCAGTTAAATACAAAAAATCTAATATTATTCTGTTTTCTTAAAAACTAGAAACCAATTCTCTTAGTAAGCAAAGGTTTTGTAAGAGGCAATATTTTTTATATTTATGATTTATTTTTATTTAAATAGACAATACGGGAAATAGTTAGTTGTGTTGTGGTCAATCAAGCAAGTCTAGAAGTATAACAACTGTCACTAATCAAAACTGGCCATAGACATAGAATTGTGTAGATTATAAACAAATTGAAATTGAAAATGACCAAAGCAGGGCGGGATAGGCACCAAGGCACCACAACCGTCAAAGACCCGGTTGTGGTGCCCTACCCAAAAACTAGGTAAAATATCAGCAAGTGGGTAGGTTAGGTACCTATTCTTCTAATAAAATGCCTAAAATTTTCATAAATACACTCGTGTGAAGTCAAAGCGAACAGCTAGTATTTAACCCATAGATTGGTTTCGTGAATAATGACATAATTAATTTTAATTATCTTAATCAAGCTGTTCGGTCCAGTTAGTAACTGTCAGTGCCATCTCTCGATATTTATTGGTACTAAGTAGAAACGTTTGCGTTGCTTGTGTACGTTATAAAATTATAATAACAACCAACCAATAACAGCCTTTTTATGTAGGTAGGTATGTACCAAATGCTAAAATATCTTATTTATTGTAGTTGTATATTTTGGTCGAAGCATGGTGGTAAATTAATTAACGCTGCTGCTGCTAAGTTAGGTTAACTACAACTCAGTGCTTCCAGATTCACTGTAATTACAGTAGATTTACTGTATTTCAGACTTTTCTACTGTATACTGTAATGATAAAATACAGCAGAGAAATTGTTTAGTCACAAATACTATCAAAGGCAACATGCTAGCTCAGCAAGCCATTCGGCGGACTTCCGAAAATTGCGTGAATTTTAATCCAACTAAGAAAATGATTTCAAGGATGACAGCAAAGATTTATGAAAATAATAGCAATTTTTATTGATAAACAAAGACATGAAGCAACTTATTTTCCTATAAATATTTAAACAAAATTTACTGTAATTTTGCTGTAATCGATTTTGAAATCTGCTGTATTTTTTTAGAAACTCCTGTATTTTTTAACTGGCACCACTGTAATTTTACTTTTGGGATCTGGAAGCACTGCTACAACTAGTTAAAAATAGTGCCGAAACAGATGCAGGTAAGTTCTGCCTTCACAAAGTCTAAGTAGGTAGGTACCTACATAGCTATTAATTGATATGAGTGTCAAACGAGGAAATAACATTTTATGAAACACAACACAACTTTGTACCTAGGTATGATGCTACAATACAACATTATTAAATTAAAAATATTGCAAATATTTACAAACTTATTATAATCGATATTGCGAGTGAGGTGAGTGAATGAATGACGTTGAATGATTAATGAACATCGTGCGAATTTGTGCGTGGCGGCGTGGCGTCATTCATTTCATTTGCCATTTTGATACTGAGTGATTGCAACTTTTGATGTAAATCATCTATTCTATAATTTCTATATCGGCGAGCGGCGGGTCAGACCGGCTGTTGCTGTTGACCTGGCGATGACGCAAACTACACGCGGTTACGCGAACTAGATCAGCTGCTGCCGAAGAAGTTCCGACCGCGTCCGATCCGGTTCGCGATATGCTGCTATGTACAAAATAATTTCGATGTTTCACATTTTCACACATTTTTTTGACTTTACTTACCATGCCATGCCATGCCAATGTTGCCGTGCATTTATTAATTGCACAGATGTTAGGAAAATATGAAATTTTTGTACTTAAGTATCTTTTTTAAAAAAGGTCTACCTATCTATCTACCTATCCACTATTCAAATCAGTGCCAAAACAAATTTATCATGTTGACATTTTTACGTATTTATACGGCCTTCGCAATGTAGATATTGTTACATTCAAAGTTTAAGTAATAACTATTTGCTTAACTACTTTTTTACGATAAATAAAATTATATCGTGGAATTAGTAAACTTTGTACGCTTATTGTTATTAATGCTCTTCTTTTACCTATATCAAGTAAGAACTCAACGCGGCCACAATTAGAGCAAACTTAAGGCACCTTCTTCAACACTTTTTGAAGAATGAGGCATCGGCATTAATAGAAGAAGAATTAACTAACTATTGATACACAGACTCTTATAAAAATAGAGGATTGCACATAATTCACAATCTCTGTCCTATGCATCGACAGTCGTTTCTTTTCTCTAATTTATTACTAAAATTAATTTGGATGACTCTGATTCACTTGCAATTATAGTATCTAGTGTAGTAAGAAGTAGTTTTGATCTTACCAATTTATTTCTTTGACTGCAACCAAACGAAACAAGACTGGTCAATGGTCATCTGAGAGTCATCAAATCAACTCGCGCATCAAAGGTTCCGATAAAAATGTATTTTAAATATTCCATATCGATCTTAATAGAAGTCCTTACGGAAGAATAATATTACTGTACTAATTTTATTTACTAAAATTTAAAACCTACTTATTCTACAATGTGCAAATCAAACTCTTCAATGACCCTATACCTACTTCTAACTACTTAACTTCATAGTATGATGAATAACTTCATCTATTCCAAATAGTCGATAGTAGTTGCTGAAATAACCAGCCGTGACAGACGAGGCGAATAAACGGGTTTACGGACAAAGATGCACCTTTTGGTTCGGAACCCTAGAAACTGCTAGACTAAAGTACACATTGGTGGAAGATAGCAGTATTACTGTATTAGCAGTATGTAAACAAATCTCGTCCAGCGTACACGATTTCGCGTGTGATAACAGTAGCCATAAAAGTAAGATCAAAGTAAAAATGGTTATCAAAAAACTCACTCAAGTTGTAGTCTCGTGAACTAAAAAAAGGTTCGTGTAGGTACCTCTTTTTAGTTTTAAATATAGATTTAAAAAGAAGACAACATTGGAAAAATCTATTTCAAGTTATATAATTAAGTGAGTGTACCATAATGTAGAGTAGATAATTATGTTTGAATCCTTGTACCTAGGTGCTTACTTAGGTACCGCTCTAGTGTCTTCTCTCTAAAACAGTCTATAAGTTTGATTATTATGAATTTATGTTTCTATCACTTTATCAGTCATTCATTATCAGTCCTACGGTTATATTTGATCGAAGGTCCTACGTCCTACCTATGTCTGCTAACTTCAACAAACTAATCCACAGTATCTACGTGTACTTAGACTCGCTATTCAGAATACTGAATATATCTAAAGTTACAATTTATCGTAGTTTTTTAGGCACTTATAAAGTATTACAAAATGTTGTTTAACAAAATTTCAGGAAAACGTAAAGGATACATTGATTTAGACATGGAAGCGCAAAATACGGGTGAGATGAATTAATTAGGCATGCCATTATTATTTTAACACCTGTCCTGATTATTGATTAACCTGAATAACTTGTAAGTTTTTTTATGTCTGTTTCTTGTATTTATTTACTTGACATAGTTATATGTGACATAGTTGTTTACTGTGATAATATTGAAAATTTCCATTTGTCATTTTGTGCTATTTTATGTTCTATGTATTATGTGTTTTAATTCCTTGATGTTTTATAGGTGCTCGTGTCTATTCGTTCGTAGGTAAAATCATTTTCATTATAATAACTAACCGAATTTGGTCATAAGTCTAACTTTTATTTCTATGTACATACTCGTAATTTGTACCTACGTGAAAGTTAACTGGTTAATAATTAATTTTAATAAATCGTTCATGTACTAATATACTCGTAGGTAAGTACCTAGATAAAAAACGGTTTAAAAATACTGGCAAATAATTCGCCTAAAATAAGTACCACCAGCTAAGTTGTGTAGCAATTCTCGTACCTAATTCTCTTCCCTTAATGAAGTACCTACTTATTAGTTAAACAAAATGAAAATTAAAAAAAATGCCCACAGATGGAAACGGTGATACGCAACATAATAATCGGTTAGTAAAATACCCTTATACGTCATTTGGATTAAAATGATTTGGCTTATTTATTATTTAAAACTGACCTACTTTTATTTTTAGGAAATGGTGGGAATCACTTTGTTTACGGTGCCACCAACCGGACACAAGCCCATCATGGCAGCCTTCGTGGTGGTCAAAGGTTTTTCCATTCCCGATTTTTTCAACATACAGACAATCAGCTCAGCAGATATGTATTGTTATGTTCTGTAAGTATCTAGTGAATAAACTCATATGAATTTACTTTTGCGTATACTTATTATAATTCCAATACTTTTTTCAGTTCTATTAACTTGGGGAATACTTTACTCAGAACTAGGGGAGTCGATAGGACTGCACGGAGAACTCCTCAGCATGACTCTTCTAGTAATATCAGCCTACTTGATTGGCTGGATATGGCTTAAAGTCACAACCTTACCAGCTCTTATTGGAATGTTATTTACAGGAATATTATTCCAAAATCTTAAACTGGTGCACATGACTGATGATTATAGAAAAGTGAATCAAGATCTGAGGTTGGTATGAGTATTTAATTTAAATAATAATGCTATTTTCGTTATTTTGTCTGATTAATAATTCATTTCAGAAAGATAGCATTAGTTATAATCTTAACGAGAGCCGGGTTAGGTCTAGACGCGGCAGTAATGAAGAAGCACTATGCTGCTGTGTTGCAGCTAGGCCTATTACCATGGCTGGTTGAATGTATAGCAATCAGTGTGTCTACTCATTATCTTCTTGGCTTACCGTGGATTTGGGGTATGAAAATAACAAGTAAAACAATAAAAACATGTTTAAAGTTCAAAATTCTAAATGACGATGCTTCTCAGGTTTCCTCTTAGGTTCAATGATAGCCTCAGTATCACCAGCGGTCGTAGTACCTTGCCTTTTTAGACTCAAAGACGTGGGTTATGGAGTTTCAAAGGGTATCCCAACTATTGTTGTTGCTGCCGCCGCCATTGATGATTCTGTGAGCGTTGCCGTATTTGCCATAATCCTAAATGCAATGTTTTCTAGTGGTTCAACTACTTTCAACATCATCAAGGTTTGTTTACCTAAATTATCTACCGTAAACCGTACCGTTCTCAGTGTATCTTTCTTAGTAAATTTCTAATAGTAATATTTGCGTTTTCAAGTTCCTACTAATAAAATCACACATTGATATCACTGTGTATTCAAATGATTGTACTTTAACCTTGATTTGATTATCCAATGGCTTTTAACAATGAACATTATTTTCAGGGACCTTTGTCTATTGTCGCTGGTGTTCTATTCGGATCTTTATGGGGTGCCATGCTATCAATCATACCAGAAAAGGGAGACACTTACGTAGTTCCCCTAAGGTTTCTAGCTTTATTCCTAGGAGGACTATTTTCTTATTTCATTTCAAGCATGATCGGATGGAGTGGAGCAGGACCTCTAGCGATTGTATCATCTGGTTTTGTAGCTGCTTATTACTGGGACAAACAAGGCTGGGCTGTAAACAAGAACCCTGTTAGCAACACTTTCAGAATTTTATGGATATTTTTTGAGCCTATTTTATTTGCCTTTACTGGGGCTCAAATTACTGTAAGTAAATAAGTAAAGTTTTACTACATCTATTTAAGTTTATTTGTACAGCGTCTAGTGGAATTTTTAACTTAGGTACGGACGCTTGAGATTGATTTTCAGATAGAATATGCCTGCTTTGTACTATTCTGTATTTTTAGTTGGCCTGTTTTTAACCGCCGTTACAAACATGGTTATTTTTAAAAAGGTAATTCCTTTGTTGGTTGCCCTATATTTGAAGCAAAGTCAAAGGGAGTAGGTATAAAGTGAGTACGGATTACCGTGGGAAGCTGGGAAGTTACATTTCTAACCTACCTACCAAGTAAACTTATGTATCAAAGAAAAATTGGAGGTTCTTTTCTCACTTTTTAAAATACGTTTTCATTATTGATCCAACAGATCAGTGCGTTAAATCCAGAGGATATTAAGATGGGTGCCTTATGTCTCGTTGCATGTTTATTAATACGAGCAATTGCAACGTTCCTTGTGGCCTTCGGTTGTGGACTTAATGCCAAAGAAAAGCTATTTATTGGTCTCACATGGACTGCCAAAGCCACTGTTCAGGTAGGTTTTTCAAAACTCGAGTAGATTACCTACTATCTGTAAAATAGGTACTAAATAAAAAAATAATGAAACGAAATCATATTCATACCATGGTAGAAACTTGTACCTTTTTGTTCAATTGACAATTAATTGTGTTGCTCACGCGTCACGAGACGAGTCACGTAATAAATTGTACTGTATTACTGGCTTCTGCCCGCAGTTTCGCAGGCATGGTACGTACAGATAAAATTTAGCATAATCTGCACATAATTACCCTCTCCAAACCAAAAACTATTTCTACGCAAAAATCATATCGATCCATTACTCCATTGCTGCCTAAAATAATGGCAAACCAACAAATGTTCAAACATCATTTATATTATGTACCTAGGTACCTAAAAAGGAAGGATTTTAATTAATTGCAATCAAGTAGGAATGTGTTCATTTCATTAATTAAGCCGGGTTTTCTTGTTAGTTTACGTTCGAGTAGGACTGCTCTCTCAGATAGATACCTACTAGTTTTCTGAGAAAACTTTTCTCGCTCGCAACGAAATGAGCAGCGTCCGAGTAGCTATCCAAATTAATTCAGTCCGAGTGTACTCGTAAAGTAAAAATGCTGTTTTATTTTCGAATCTGTTACCTATCTAAATTTTTAAATTTAATGTCCTGTTATTTTTATTTCAGGCAGCGCTTGGCCCAGCTGCATTAGATTTGGTACTTAATGGTGGAACATCGGGAGCAAGCAAAGCTAATGATGAAAACTGGGCAACGATAATATTAACCGTCAGTGTTCTGAGCGTGGTATTATCAGCACCATTGGGTGCATTACTTATTTCGTTATCAGGCCCAAGGTTACTGTCAATAGGTCAATGTAAGTTAACACTTTTTCACATGTGAAACTTTTCCACACTTATAGGTGTAAGTACCTACCTACTGCTTTGTTATTTTATTTTCAGCTGTGGAACCCTCTCAGGTTGATACCGTTAAAGTTGAAAATGGTTTGGATGAAAATAAAGTTGAAAATACTACAGATTTTTAACTAAGATAAGTGAACAAACCAATGTATCAATAATTGATTAAGTAAGAGCTTAGATCTGAAAATACTTAAAAGTTACCTACTTAATTTTTAGTCACAATGTATGTTACGATGAAATTCAATGAATGATTGTACTTAACTTACCTGCGTACTTACTTACCTAGGCATTTAATTGCATATTTGTGTGTAGTTTGGACGAAAATAATATTGAAAATATTAGAGGTTTCTAAAATAAGTAAACAAATCGAACTAATGTACCTATCAATAAGTTGATCAAAAGCTTAGATCTGAAAATTCTTAAGTTAAGTAAGTACCTAATTTTATGTCACAAAATACCTATGAGGATTCAAAGAATATATTTTAATAACTTACTTAATTTACCTGCGTAGGTACTTAGGCATTTAGTTGCCTATAAGTGCGGTGCTAAACATTTTTAGGTACCTACTTACTTTTAGCTTACTTATTTGTAGGTGAATGTTCTTAACTGTTAAATGTTTTTGATTATTTTGTCGTTGTACAATAAATATAAATTAATTAAATAAGTTTACATTTTTCCAGTGGTAGGTCCACAGAATTATTATCGTATAGGGTGAATTTTAATTTACTGGCAACTTTATTCATAAAACGTCAGGTCAAAAAATGACAAGAGATCGTCTACTGTGATTTGACAGACTTTGACTTTTGTTCGTTCATTCGTTCGTCCACAAGGTTATTTTTGTTTGTTTTTGTTTACATTTTACAAAAATACAACTCGAACTCAGTATTTTTGTGCGATTTCTTTTTATCTAGATTACCTTGTGGTGATGTCGGTTATAGTTATCGCCGTAGCTACGGAGAGTGGTGTGCCTATCTTTTCAAGGAAACGAGGAAATACTGAAAATGTAAGCTGTTCTACTTTGCCACGAGCTTTTTACTTGCAATTGAAAATTAGATTCTTCTTAGAATTTCCTAGATTGCTACTTCGTTCTGACACATTCCGCATAAATTGTGTATGTTTATTTATTAACTATTGGTACCCATGTAAAATAAAATAAAACATACATTTTTATAGGTTCAATTCTCTACAATTGCTTCCCTTCATGGCATCAACATGTTCAGCAAGTGTCACAATTTATCAATAATCAGCACACAAGTTGATAATGGAAATGTTCTTTGGAAAGAATATTGTAAAAGGTAACTTAGCAAGTTTTTTAAACTCTTAAAATTATACCACTCCACTCAAGGATAAACTACTCAATCAACAAGCGGCACATTGAGAAGAAGACTTGTGAATTCATGGGCTTATTGAAACTTGTCTATTAGTACAGTTGTTCTATCTCATGAAGGTGGGTTGGTCTTAATTGTGTGTGTACTTATGCATGGCTCATTGTTTCTGCGTGCGAAAGCTCAGAAGCACTCAGTATAAGTCATACACACAAAAGTGAGTGCCTATACACACCATGACTACAATAGTACCGTTCACTTGCTCAAACTCAAAATCAAAAGGTATTAATTTCAATAAAATCACAAGGATCACTTTAAAACGTCTTAGAGGCCAGATGAAGCTATGCCTGCTCAATGCAACCAAGCCTAGAAGAATCAGGCAACAAACACAGCTTGGGGTCTTTCAGTTTTTTCGATATAAAACAACTTAATCAGTAATAATAAGACACCACTACTTTCAAATTACATACATACATAAAATCACGCTGGTTTCCCAGATAGGGAGGTAAGCTTTCTACTTGCTAGTATCTTGACATACTTCTTTTGCTTCATTCACTCTCATCACATTTCTCATGCATTCTCATTGGTTTAAAGTACTCTTTACCTGGACTTTTCCCAAAACGTCACCATTTAGGTATTTTATTTATTATCAAATTACAGTGTTACATTAATCGGAATAGTAACAGGAGGCTTAGAATGCGACTTGGAGCTTCTTCTATCCTGTGTCCATGATACCATGGTATTCTGCATTGGTAAAAAAGAACTTGAGTTGTTGAAGAACATTGACCAAGTAAAGCGAGATTTGAGGCAATGCTATGCTATATTGGACTATTTGCTTGAGAGTTTGGACCCAAATGTGGCCAGTATCCAGCCAACACTAGTTTTGGATCTGATTCAAAGTGTGCTGTGCCCTCAAGCCCAACAGTTACAGGTGAGGTGTGTAACAAAATATTATAGTTTATGCTGTCCGTACATACACTATGTACAGTCAGTATGTTAAAATATATGTTTCAATCAATTTAAATAGGATCACAACTTTAGTCACCAAGTACTTACGGAAGTAGACATCTTCACATCTCCAGACCTGCAGGTCCATCATTATTATTTGGCACATGCCCACATTTTGCATTTAGTTTTTTTTACTTTCTCTCCTTGTTTTTTTTAAGTGTACCTATGTTAGATGTAAGTTTAAACTGTTTTTTATTTTATTTTTATTTCCTTTTTATGTTATGTTGTGTTGTGTGCTAAAGAAGTAAATAAATAATTGTCTATGTCTATGTCTAGTTTGTATTCTATATATGACAGGTTGTAAGCTCGTCTCCATTTATATGAATCTGGTTTCCTTAAGATGTTTTCTTTACTGTTTTGAGCATGTGTTAATGCGAATATAAATTTTTCAAACAGAAACATCCACGGCCTGGATTCGAACCCACGACTTTCTTTTTGTAAGTAGAGGTACCTCCCACTCATCCAACACGGCTTATGAATCAATAAAATTATTGCTGATTCATTTAAAAATAAGAACAGTTAATATTAAGTAGCTATTCATATTAAAATCTTAAAAATTTTGCAGCAAGGCTTAGACAACTATGCTGAAAGTGTGACGGGGCGATGGGCATGTCTCAGTATACACGGACAACTCGTAGCTACCAGCTCCGACTTCCACGAGCTGGATACAAGAGAAGCTAGATTAATGTTGCTCTTGGCAGCTGCACAGGACGGAGCCCCATTAAGGGATACGCCGGTTTACTTACCGCAAATGAGCCCTAATGTAAGTGAACTGTAATGTAATCCCCAAGTACAGAAGACATCCTTAAAGATGTCTAAAGGAGGGTAGTCAGAGGAGCGTCCAAGCATTACATTTGGCAGATGCCCATATTTTGCAGTAGTTAGCGTTCCACACGTTGCAAACCCGTCGCCGCTTTCAAGAATACTAACTGGTTTCCGGCTACCAAACATAACTGCGGATTCGAATCGCAACGCAAATATCTGCGAGCTGTCCTCCAATTCTTCTAAAGGTGTGACCAAACATAGCGCGGTATTTGAGCGCGGCAGCCGCGCTCTGATTGGATGACGGCAGCGCGCACATTTACTTACTATTCACGTGGCAAACTTGTGTCCTGCGAATGTCGCGTGTAGCTGCCGCGAACTTTGCGCGTTGTGTTTGGTCACACCAAAAGAGAGAAGAGTTTTATAATTAAAAATCTAATGCTAGAGCGATGATTTCCTTCAAAAAAATATTTATTTAAATTGATCTCTCTTATTGCAGGTAGCTTTCAGAGCAGTAACCTGTAAATTATTAGCTGATGTCTACATTTTAGTCATCTGCGGGGCCACGCCCGCCTTGTCGCAGATAGACGAGATAGTTCTACAGTGTTGGGAAGGATACGCACAACTGATAAAAGAAGCTAAGACGATATATCCTAGGAACTTTCCTATGAGCCTCACCTTTGAAGCTTGTGTTTTAGGGTAAGCTTAGACTGGTTATAATCTACACTAAGGAATCATTTGTATTTTTATATTTTTGCAACGAATAAACTCAAAAACTACATGAGTATCATTGGTTATACTTATTACTAGAAAAAAATAGGGAATACTATGTAACCCAAGGCGTTAAAAAAACTAGCCATCAAATTAATTTATTAGACGCACCGAAATTGAGAACCTCCTTTTCGTCAGTTGAAAATGAATTCTATATTGTAAACATTTTAAAACTTTCAGAATCCTTGCGATAAATGTAAGCAAGAGACGATGTGTGTTTTCGAGACATCTACACGCGCCGAATCAAAAAGGCCGGGGTATGTCTGGGGCGCATAAAATGGATATATTGAGGACTTTTTACGTCACATCAGTCAGAGATTTGGCTCCGGAGTTGAACAATTCTGATGATAAAGGTAAAATCTTGATAAAAGTTCGTTGAAAACGATCGTACGTATTCTTTTTAACACGATTTTATAAGCTTGGGTTGTATGTATGTAACGGAATCTTTGAACGTGATTTTGATCTACTTCAAAACGTCGGATTAATTTGAAACTTTGCATACTTACTAAGGATCGATGACAATACAAAAAAAAAATTATAGCGTGTTTTTTAGTTTTTTTTAACTATATTTTATTTATTACGTTAAAGTTTAAATTAGCTAAGCATCAACATGGTTTTTTTTGATCAACTTTTGACAGAGGTTGTTTGTTTTCTATTTTCGAAGTCAATGGGTTTTGGTCCTAACATCTATCTAAGTACATAACTAGTGGAAACCCTGTGAGGGGTCTGACTTCGATAACGTGAATTTATTTTCAAACAGACTGCATCCCTTTAGGGAATTACTTTCTTGGTATATGCTGTGGTGCACCCCTACACACACCTAAAGAAAATACACCATCCAATTTTCAAGTTTCTTAGACGGACTAGTGGTTTAGACTGTGCATTGATAGATCAGTCAGTCAGTCAGTAACTCAAGAGTTTTATCTTATGTAGATTTGGATAAACAATATTTTGTATCCCGAAAAACAACTTTTAAAAACTTATTTTAAACAACAAAACGTTTCAATAACTTATGATTTTATTTAGCCTTGAATTTTATTTTAGGATCAAATGAATGCAGCATGACCGAAGCATATTGGAGCTCCGAATACCACAAATGCCATGCGCAAAGATCCGGAAACATTGTTTGCTGTGCGCTTTACAATTCCACCGTTCCTACGCACACAATGAGGTACCTATACTTATTTGTTTTGGCCATACTCTTGTTATCATACTACAAATAACATATCACGATAATCACGATCTAGCAGCATGCCTGCGATTTCGGGGAAAAAATTGCATCTTACTTCATGGAATTGTACGTCATATAATGAAGCAATTTTATAATTATAATGAAGCAGTGACGCATTGTGTGAAACATGAATATGCTTCATGAAAAATATGAACTTGGTAGACGCGTTCCTGATGTAAGAGTGCGGGTTCGACTTCCTGGGTGGAACAAATATTTGCTTGATCTGCAAGTATTTGTCTGCGGGTGTTGCGGACAACACAGGAAATCTTAGTGCGGGGTCTCTAGCCTTATTGTTAAACCTCACTGGTAATCGTAATCGGCTTCAACTGTCTTTTTTCATCCATCCCTTGCCGGCGACAATTCGACACCGTCCACCTGGCCGGAGCTAAAAAGTGCCTAGTTTTTATGTCAAATCCATACTTGAACGTGATTGGCCAATCAATCAACACGTGAATTCTACCTGTACCTATATTATTTTTTCAGATTGATAACAAGTAAAATACTGCAAGATATAACAACAAACAAAGAAATCTACTGGTGAGTAGATTTGACTACAAGAGGTCTTCCATTAGATAAGTTTTTATAACAATCCGTCCGTTACTTTTAAGAAATAAAACAATGATTTACAGTTCAAATTGTTTTAATACCAGAACAATCAAACTATCACACGATGTGTCTGGGTCGATTACAATAACCACAAGATAAAAGGCAGCTTTTCATTATCACTAAGTACAATTTTAAAACAACCAATTGAAGTGGATACAATATTTTTTAATGTATGTTTTGTCTTAGTGTCATGAAACACAACTAAAATGAAAAGAATGTTTCGTTTAACTATAGATTTTCCCGACGTTTCGACTATGTTATAATAGAAATGGTCACGGGCAGACCTGTGGGGCTATTTTGTAAAAACATGATAATCATGTTATGGATTATCATGTTATGGTACTGAATACCATAATACCCACGCTTTTTATGCTGTTTAGGCATCTATACCTACGCTTCCAATACAATAACTACGCAGAAGCGTAGGTATAGGTGCATAAACTGTGCATAGTTACTATGAAAAGTGTACAGATTAGGTATTCTGTAACATTAAGTTATTGCATTCAACATCATAACATGATAATCATGTTTTTACAAAATAGCCCTGCTGCTCGAGACTATGGCTATTGTAATTGTAACATAGTAGTAAATTAAATGTAATTACGTGATAAAGACCCGTGTCAAAATCTTTAGTTACGTCCACTAATCACGATAGTTTGAAAAATAATGTTTCGTTTCTTTTTCGTTATTGCTTTTCATCTTAAAGATTACAATTTATTATACTCGTAATTTTCGATGGTTTTTCCTTACCATGATTATGATAGTTTAATAAAATCTATTTTCACACAGTCAAGCCTAATACTATAGGTTTTTAAACTATGTTACTGTACAACGATTAAATCAGGCTTTTATTAAATGCTGGTAAGATAAAATACATTTGTGTGTGAGCATGCAATTTTGTAGTCAAACAACCTATACATTTCTGGGCCGCCTCAAGCTCTTAAAGTAATATTAAAAAAGCTTGTGGTAAGCCCCTTGATGATTGAATAATTATAATAAAATGGGTAAAACCTCTCTGTACTTATAAATTAAATAGAACTTTAAACACACAGCTAAAACGAATTGTAAAATACCATGTAGCCATGATAATAGATTGCGGTTGTCATAATTAAGATATGCTTCCGTCCGCGGTTTTGCTCGCGTGGTACTTGGATAAAAAGTAGCCTATATACACTATGAACATAAGCTCCAAGTTTCATGCGAATCTTTCGGATTTATAATATTCATAAAATTGGATCTTTATATCATTAACTTTAAATGAATGCTTATCACTCTCGGACGCACTAGCGATGTCAGTTTATATGGAATCATTAAAAGCGTCTTAGAAATTCAGCATGAACTTAAAGTTTGTAGCAGATATCATTTTATTGCTGTCTCCGGATTCACATCCTAATCAAGCCAAATCCAGCGTATGTATACAGTTAATACGAGCTAACCCGGCGAACTTCGTACCGCTTTAGAATAAACAAATGTTGTGTTAAGTTCTCGTTCCCGTTCCAATCTCCGTTCCCATTCCCGTTCTCGTTATAAAAATCCTATGTCCGTCTCCTAGTTCTAAGCTACCTCACCACCAATTTTCAGCCAAATCGGTTTAGCCGTTCTTGAGTTATAAATAGTGTAACTAACACGACTTTCTTTTATATACATATAGATAGATTACGGCTCAAGGAAAACGTGAATCAAGAGAACTTTACGGCCTATAGTTTAATCTGTGCTATAACTCTAAATTCACTCATTTGCGTTATTCTTATTGTACCAAGACAGTCTATTATAGCCTTAATTAAATACGATAAATGCACAGTTCAAATAACCTACTATGAACTAAATCACATGAGTCATTCACACGCTAAAATAATAAATAGAGATATGCCAATCTTTTTGACCGACGACTCTTTCCACTAGCCCCCATACCACAAGCTCTAAGTAACATTTAAAACAGTATTACTCGCGGTGCGAAAGTTAATAAAGTGTAGTGTAGAAGTAAGAAAGTGAATGAAATAAATAAATAATAAATCTTTATTTATTTCACTCACCTAGGTAATGTGTTTGTAATGCAATGGTGTGTCAGAAATCAAGTTCCTCTTCCATCCTTATGCACTAATAGTAATAAAAAAAAAGTGACAACGCTATACTAACTCGTACAGCGTTAAACTGTTTTATTGTTAATTAAAAAGCCTGTGGTAAGACCCCAAATATTCTGAGGCGATTAATTCCAACTAGTCTACAATATTTGGCTTAATTAGCTGCCAATATTATAGCAAATAGTCAGCAAAAATTATTGGTAAATCTTTAATAATAAATAGGGTAGTCTGAGTTCACAACTAACCTGCCATAGTAAAAATTTAAAAAATAAATCGGCAACTCACATAATATGATGCCATTTATGTAGGCGGGAATAAAATGTGATATTGATAAAATTCTAATAGAAAAGCTACTTCGCTGCACGTTTACAAAATGAATATATATATGAAAATTAATATTCTCAATAAAATTATTGCTCTTGTGGCGCCGCTGACAAGTCGAGACTCGCAGGCTTATTCCTTAAAAATCGATCTTCGTTTTTCGATTTTCATCACCACAGGCTGTAATATTTACTACGAAACTGGTATTGTTTCGAAATCAATATTACAGAACCATTCACTATATTCTAAGATTCTATGAAAGTTGTATTCACTAAATTCGATCGGTGTTCAGACCTATGGTAATGAAAATAGAAAAACGAAGATCGATTTTTATGGAATAAGCCTGCCGTTTCCCACTGTCGGACAAATGTTTGCATGATTTGCAAATATTTGTTCAGTTTATACAACTGAACAGCGCGACACACTGATTAAATAAGCGAGTGCTATATTATAAGGCCTTTTCACATGCATACAAAGGCACCATTTCGAGAGACAATAGAAAAAAAGAGTTGCCCAACTTCACAAACGCACAGTAAAATAGCTTTCATAGCGACCACTACTTTCTTCTCTGGGGCTTCTTGAGTTTACTTTTCAACTGTTGTATCAGATCGAAAATTTTCAACGAAGGTCCCACCTTCATTTTGAGCAGCGCAATTATATCGTCCTTAGTTAGTTTGAGCATCATTGCGCCTGAGATTTTCGTGAAGTATTGGCAGTAGGGCTCACATTCGTTTACTGTGAGGAACTTAGACACGTCCGCATGCGTCCATTTATCGGGTTCGATAGAATCGAGTACGCTGTTCGGAGATGTGCAGTTGACTAGTTTGGGTATCAATTTGTCGTCGGACTCTGTCGGCTCCGGTGATAGCTGCGATACGTTCTGACTCGAGTCTTGTGATGATTCCGTTGGTTGAAACTGAAATTGAAATGATATTGTGACGAATTTTTAACTTATGAAGAAAGGAGGTTCTCAATTCAACGCGTATATATTCTTACTATTTAGGTATGACCGCGTATCTTTTTACCTGGTAATCCGATTTGGATGATTTTAAGTTAAAGATCTCTACCTTATCATAACCATTCCTGGCATATTGCAAAACAATTCTAATATTATATTTTAAAGGTTGTGAGGTTGTGATGTTTGTGCCTTAATCACGACCAAACAGATTTGGATGAAACATTGAATATACATGGTTTATGCCTTGGAATAGCGATATGCTACTTTTAATTCAAGAGCGAAGCTGCGGGCGGAGGCTAGTATAGAAATCAATTTTGATTCCAAAACTAAAGTACAAAAGAACTTACCGACATATCCTGCGTAGATTCACTTGGTTCTTCACTATCGTCCGGCGGTTCCGTGCTATGTTTCGAATGCTCGTCTACATCCATACTTATAGACGCATCGTCCGCCTGCAGATCCGTATCCGCTTGCAGATCCGTATCCGCTTGCAGATCCGTATCCGCTTGCAGATCCGTATCCGCTTGTAGATCCGTATCCGCTTGCAGATCCGTATCCGCTTGCATTTCCGTATCAGCTTGCATTTCCGTATCCGCTTTCGTCCGGGATTCCGTATCCGCGGATGCCTCGGAGATGCTAGTCGGCGGTGACACGCTTTTGGCGCCGCCGTTTTTCCAATCGGTAGGGTCGTCGGGCGAGTTTACAGAGGTTTCAAAAACACACGGCGCTACGGTTGATATTTTCTTTTCTGAAAAATTTAGGTAATTTTTTTTACCTATTGCTGCTAGGAGGTTGTAGGGGAGGTTATTTCCGTTGAATAAGACCATAATGTTAATTTCTGAGAAATAAAAATTCGCTTTTTTTAGGGTTCCGTACCCAAAGTGTAAAAACAGGACCCTATTACTAAGACTTTGCTGACCGTCTGTCTGTCACAAAGCTGTATCTCATGAACCGTGATAGCCAGACAGTTGAAATTTTCAGAAATTATGTATTTCTGTTGTCGCTATAACAACAAATACTAAAAACAGAATAAAAAAATATTTAAGTGGGGTCCCATACAACAAACGTGATTTTTTTACAGATAACGGTACGGAACCCTTCGTGCGCGAGTCCGACTCGCACTTGGCCTGTTTTTTTATGTATAATGAAATTGTATTTTTCAGGACAAAATAGTTTCTACTTGAAACTTAAAAAAAGAAATAAGTATTGGATTGGTCGAATTATATTCGGTTTCGTATTAGTTTTTAAAACATAGGTATTACAAAGTCAAGATTATTTCATTTTATTCAATGTGGGCATGTGTCAAATTTAATATTAAGACATCGTAAATGACTTGGGGATTACAGTCTTGATCCTATTATATACTATTTATTTTATACTGACCTGCAATTTTCTTGCGTCGCCTCGGCGCGCGCGTTTGCTTCGCTGGCTGCCGTCTGGCGGGTTGCGGTGGAGGTGGCTTATTCGGCCCTTGTAACACATGACTGACGGCACGGCACCAGCCGACCGGGTACATATCGGTGCTGTGCGCCCACAGCCATTGGTCGTACTCCGGGCCCCACCCGTCAAAGTGGATCTGGAGAAAAAATTAAAATGAAATTGGATCACGACTGTAATCCCCAAGTACGGTAGACATCCTCTCAGATCTTCAGGCGCTCAGATCATTAAAGATGTCTTAAAGGGGTTAGTTCACCGTTGTAAGCACGTGTTAATGCGCATATAATTTTTTCGAATAGAAAAATCCATTGACGCACGGCTGGGATACAACCCACGACCTTAGGATTGAAAGTCGAGGTACCTCCAATTCTCCGCCGCGGCTCCGCTTAGGTGGTTCTTGGATATAAGTATAAGTAGCCTATATGCTAATCCAGGGCACAGGCTATGTATATACCCCAGTTTCATCCAAATCCGTTTGGGCGTGATTGAGGCATACACTTTTGAATTTATAATTAGTAGGATGCGAAAGTTTGTTTATAGTTAGGGTAGATTTGGGTAGACTCGGTTAGTACTTTTAATTATTTTTCTTGTTGAGTCTTCACCTTGTTCGATCGGCACCACACTGGAGCTCTACATAGCTTTAAAGAAAGGATCATTGAAAAAAATTGGTCGCAAAGTACAGGCGTAGGTTCACCTAGCTCCTAAGACGTTTCAAAGTGATTGTGATTTTATTGAACTAAATACCTTGGTAAAGGGATGGTACAAACCTTGAGCAAATCCCCAACAACCCGAGCGATAGTCGCCACGCAAACAAGCCTCGGGTCCATAAGATCTGTGCACTCGAGCCGCATTCCAGCTACGAAGCCGTGCGAGGTCACGTGACCTCTTGGTGCGAAGGAGCCTCGCGCAGCCGCCTCGCCGTTACACATCACCAGGTATTCTTCCCAGCTGAACTCTTCCGCGGTGAACCTGGAATGGTAAAAAACAAATTGACATTAGGAACTATACAGTCACATACAGTTGTTCTATCTCACGAAGGTGGGAAGGTGATTCTAGTTGTGTGTAGAGCTGTCTGTGAGCGCTCAGTATCAGTCACGCACGCAAATGCGCGTGTCACATCACAACTACAAGTACTGCCCAGTGCCCACTCAACTTCGTACGATAGAACAACTGTACCTATATAATCCTATCGGACCTGACAAAAACAGATACAAATTATGTATTTGCAGATCTTGCAGACATTTGTTCTGCAAACTTTATACATAGTCGACGAATGTTGATTGGAAAGATATTTCATCACGTAAGAACTCTGACGTTGGTTATAATGACTGACTGAGCAAACAAGTAATATAATACCATCATGACTTTGAAATTTCTAGCCGAATCTGTGATCCCCGTTTCTAAATACAAGCAATAGCTTAGAACGAGGTAAACACTATTCTTACAGGTAATTTTAAGTCTTCTCCTGTTATAATTTTATGAACACTGTCTGTAAATTAAGACTTATGAATAAACATTTTTATTTATTATTTATTTAATATTGTACTGACCCGGAAGGCGGTGTCAGCGGTATATTGTTGGCCATTGCGAACCCGACGGGGAATATGCACGGCGATCGTTGATGGTAGCAGAACCAGTCCCCGCCCGACTCGTCCACGGGGTAGCAGTCTATTCTTATCATCATGTAACCTGTATTTAAAAAAAAAACATATATATGTAGAAAACAGGTTAAAATATATATTTTGAAATGATGTTTTTTTTTTAAACTAGTTCCTGTTATATAAGTACTGTTAGAATACTTAAATACTTTTTTAGACAAAGAACAAAAATCTATGTTCATCACACAAATGTTTGTCCTCGGTGGGAATCGAACACAACCTACAGCGCAGAAGGCAGAGTCACTGCCAACTGAGCTGTGAGGCCAGTCAAGATATTTATATTGCAATTCTGAATTCTGCTAGTTTTACATTTGAATTCACAGATTAGCTACGACTAGTGGTTTACCTCTAAGACAAATCAGACATCTACATGGATGCAAAGGGTACAAAACAATTTACCTTCGTTCAGTATCTGCATAATAGTAGCAGCACACAACGCCGATAGATTCAACGGATCGATCGCTTCCAACTTAATTCCTTCCGAGAACAGCGGCGGCTCGTTAGTAGGATACTTGTGAAACATATCCGGGGTAGTATCTATTGGGGACAACCTTCCCGCAGCTACCCTTTGCAGGTAATTCTCTGGTGCATCTAATTTATGACCGATACGGAACGCCCAACCGACCGGATGGATCAGTGGTGAGTCCTCGTGACACCAGAAACCCATATCGTCTGATAGGCTGTCGTAGTATTTGATGTGGAGGCGTTTGCCGATTATTTCGCAGACTGTCGCCACCTGGAAGATACAAAATAAGTTTTCAGATATTTTTGCTTTTTAAACTAGCTTTTTTTTTATTTTTATTGAAACTATCGTGTAGTAGACATAACTATAGATTTTTACACGGGTCTCTTTTACGACAGTGGCTCCGAGCAGACCATTTTGCCCGGGACCATGGCTATTGTAACATAGCCGAAACGTCGCGAAAATTAATTAAAGGTAATAATTACGTGATATAGACCCGTTTAAAAATCTATAGTTAGGCTTTTTAAAATCCTCCTTCGGGCCAGAGAGCACCGCGCTATGTCACCTTTACCTGTCACAACCGTTAATATCACTACAAAGCAAAGTCGCTTTCCGCTTCCCGCGTCTGTATGTAATATGTAATATGTATGTATGTATGTTTGCTTATATCTTTAAAACTACACAACGGATTTTGATGCGGTTTTTTTTAATATATAGAGTGATTCAGGAGGAAGGTTTATATGTATAATAACATGCTACCCGTGCGAAGCCGGGGCGGGTCGCTAGTGAAGAAATAAGAAGTTCCGTTAAACAGCTTCTGACTACATCGTGCAAAATTTCAGCTTAATTGGTTGGGGGGGACTGGCGCTTGTCTAGGTGTATAATTACGTTTAAAAAAATTAAAATAAAACCGATGGAAATAATATATATAATAATAATTAATTAAATTATAAAAATTACCCTTAGAAAAGTCAAGGGACGATATTTATTTTATAAGTTTTATGAAGGAAATGTTAGTACCACATTAATAATTTTTGAAATGGGACCAATCTTCAGGAACGAAGAAAAAAAGCAACAAAAAAAATGGATAATGGATGTTGAATGGATATCCTTCTCTTTTTTCGTCGTTTGAAAAGTAAGGTGAAATTAATTAAGATGATTACCTTGACTTGTGAGATCCTATTTTTATCAAGTACTTCAAGTACCGAGCCGACATGAAATCGTGATGTGTTGCTATCAGTCAGTTTGCTGTAAAAATTAACTGGAAGTGTTCGGGCACCGGTTAGCTGCTTCACTAAAAACCTACAGAAAACAAAATTTATACATTAAAACTCTTGCGTTACTGACTATCAACACAAAGCAAAGAAACTTGAAATTTGAAGGGTGTTTTCCTTTTGGTGTGTAGGGACTAGGGATGCACTAAGAAAGGAATTCTCAAAATTCAACCCCTAAGGGGATGCAGTGGAGGTGAAATCTGTTTGAAAATACCATACGTGAGGTCGCGAGGGTTTCCACTAATAAACGAAGTTATGTTTACGACTATGATAACAGCATGGTCGTCCGTTTGTAAAATAATGCTAGGCTCATACAATACTGATAACGTCTGTGGTTGCCATCGTCTTGCACTTGAATAAAAGAGTAGCTTATTTGTTATTCTAAACTCTAGAATCTAGAGCATAGCCAATGTAAGTTTCTCCAAATCTGTTCAGTTATTTTGGCGTGATTGGGGCACAAACATCCTCACAAACTTTCAGATATATATTTATAGTACCTACCTAGATAAAAAAAAAAATGCACTCACTTCTTCCAATCAGTATATTTATCCCGTATAGTCTGCGGTGGGATCAGTGGCTTGCCTCGCATCGCGCACCAGCCCACAGGGTTCACTTCAGAACAGCACAGGTTCACCCAGAAGTCTTTTGAATCATCACTGCCAAAGCCCTCATAGCGTAATAGGCCCATGTATCCTTTTACCTGAAATTAAAAAGCTTATTATAAAAATGTACATCTTCATGGAATGCTATGCAATGGAATGCTAACTACTACAAAATGTAGGCATGTGTCAAATGTAATGTTTGGACGTGCCTCTTACTAACCCTTTTACACATCTTCAAGGATCTGAGCGCCTAGAGATCTGAGAGGATGTATACCGTGCCCAAGTACAGATTACAGTTGTGATCCTATTCCTGTCCAAAATTACCTTCAACACTGTAGCCACCCATAAATAGTCTGTATTTTTCTCATCGTTATCCTCTGTATCATTATTCCGGACTTCAACCTTCATGCCTTCAAACGTGCTGTCCCACATCTCATGCAAGGGCGCGTGTTTGAACAGGCTGACCGGTGCTGCCAAGAAATCGCAGCCAAATAGCTCATCTTTCCATTCATAGCTCTGGGAAGAGTTCGCAGATTGTTTGATAGGACCGGCCTGAAGGTAAAATTTTAACATTATAACAAGTTGTTAGACAAGTGGGATTTTAAACCTATTCTCATGTATAAGATTATCTTTCTGCTCTTATCCTACATTATGAGGAGTCAGTACATGTTTTTCTTTTTCAATCCCTTCTATCAGCTGTCATCTTAATATTCACACCTTTCTTACTAATCCATCCTTCTTTGGTCCTCTATATCCACATCAACATTCATACACCAATAATCTTGTCACATGACATTCTTGTCTTCCAAGACATGCCCATAACACACTAGCCTATTGCTCCTCCACTTTCTCACTTTATAAAATATGCAGTCATTACATATTTTACCTATCTTTATCAGACATCCATCTTAAAATTCTTATTACTATTACCACTAATTTCTTCCAGGTGGGTTAAATTAGTTTGTCAATGATGAAAAGCAGAAGCTAACCTACTTTTATTTCATTTTTATTGTAATTTTGTTTATGTTTTTTTTTTCTCTTCTTGTTTATAGGGTTCTGTACATAAAGGGTTAAAACGGGACATATTACTAAGACTTTGATGTTCGTCTGTCTGTCATAAGGCTGTATCTCATACACAATAATAACTAGACAGTTGAAATTCTCACAGATTATGTATTTCTGTTACTGCTATAACAACAAATACTAAAAACAGTATAAAATAAATATTTAAGTGGGTGTAACACTTCAACACAAATTCAGCCAAGTGCGAGTCTGACTCGCACTTGGCTGAATTTTTTAAATAAGTTAAGTAAGCTTATGTATGTTATAATAAGTTAAGTTATTTTTTTTTTAATGTTGTGTGTGTGCTAAAATAGCAAATAAATGAATATCTATTGTCTATGTCTAACCTGTAACTGATAAGCCCCCTGCCAGTGCTCCAATTGGGGCAGAGGTTCCAGAGGGATGAACCCCTCTAAATGTTCAGCTCCCTCCATGAATCTAAATCTCCAGTGGCAGTGGTGTCTCCGTGAGTTACTTGCGTGGCATCTCAGTGAACAAAACTTGTTGTTGCGAGGATAGAAGTGTTCTCTGCGTCCTACACGACTGCACAGTTCACATATTGCTGTAATTGAGAACAATGTTATTGCAGGTTTTCAAATTGAGTGTGACCTGTCTATGATACCTATTGTTTGGCTGGCATAATGATTAATTTACATCAACTTTTTCCAAGCCAAAAAGACGATTCAACAGAATTCATATAAATACTTAATAAAACAGATGTTTAGCATAGGTTATTTTTTAAATGTAATATGCATCTCCATGACACATTGCTATGTAATGCTTGCTTTTGTTGTTATTTCTTCTAATAATCAATACTGCAGCGTGGTCACTGGCCAGGCCCCAAGGTCGTTTGGAGGTGTAAATAAATAATAATGTAGGTACGTACTTACTTACCAAAACTGTTTGTATTCAAGGGAATTACGGTAAGATCGTCAACAACATACGAATCGTGAGTAACACCAGTGCCTTCAATTGGATTTAGAACTTCTCCAGCGTGATAATAAGCCATAGTTCACAGGTATGATCATTGAATCTAGTGCCAATGCCGTAAACAGTTCAATACACATGACTATAATAACTTTATCCAGGTAAATAATTCAAGCAAGTAATACAACTAGTGTTTGCGACTGCGAGACAGATGAGTGACTCCAATATTCATGATAGTCAAGTCATGATACAACTAAACAAACAATCTTATTTCATTTTGCAACTATTGCAACTAAAAAAATAACAAACAAACTAACATTAGCACTGCAATTCGATTTCCTTCTATCAACCCCACATTTTCTTTTCATTCGACCGATGCATTGGCATCAATCAATCATTCTAAATCTGACTGACTGACTTGCCGGCTCTAACTGACAGGCGGCTACTGTGCCCCGGAAACGGTCAATTAAAACTGACAATGCTTGCTAATGTATTGTAGTACGGTGCTTATATGCTCTTTGGTACGGTGAACATTTTTACTGAAGTATGACTGATAGGCCATGGAACATAAATAAATAAAAACACGTATAGAAACTTTGACTTCTTAGGCCAACAACGAGAATTTTCAATAATTAAATAGTTTATTATGTATATTATTCGGGTGCTTCTTCTAAACGATCCGTTTTTTACTGAAATATGTTGCTGCAGCCTGAAATATAAATATTGCTAGGAATGTCAGCACTACCACTGTAGGCAATCAATATTGCAATCAATAAAATAATAACAATAATTAGCCAGCTCAAAACATAAAAAAAACTAAAGCCTAGGGTGGTATGATCTATTTACCTCAGTCTGCACGTAGTCACACGAAAAAAAAGAAACAATGTTAATATAATAATAAACAAAATAACAGACAAAATTTACTTATTATACCTTATATACTCCAGGCATCGACTACACAGCCCAAAAAGACACCGCATGCAAGGCGAACATTGACATCCAAAAGGTCAGTCTTATACGGCCGATAAAAAATACCGCGCGTCAAACCTGCAGTAGTACCGACCACTTCCTTGACCCGTGCACATCTCGTCTGTTTATGCTAAAAAACCATTACCACAAGCTCAAGTTAGACTGGTTCTTTCCTTGTCGATAGTGTCAATAAAGTCAATAGTGTTGTATCACTACTCAATAATTGATGATCGATAAACCTACATAGTAGTAACAACAACAGTTGGACCTAACTAGTAAAACTACTTATTGCCAACTAGCTTCCGTCCGCGGCTTCGCTCGCGTTGTACCTACATGGATATGAAGTAAAGTAACCTATTTGCTATTCGCATTCATCATATTATCGCTTTAGAATTAGTTCGCGTTCGCGTTCGCGTTCGCGTTCGCGTTCGCGTTCGCGTTCGCGTTCGCGTTCGCGTTCGCGTTCGCGTTCGCGTTCGCGTTCGCGTTCGCGTTCGCGTTCGCGTTCGCGTTCGCGTTCCCGTTCCCGTTCCCGTTCCCGTTCCCGTTCCCGTTCCCGTTCCCGTTCCAGTTCCCGTTCCCGTTCCCGATCCCGATCCCGATCCCGTTCCCGTTCCCGTACTATCAAACCTAAAGCTCAAATGGACTCTACGTTCTTTAAACTTTTGTATGGGAAAAAGAAAAGGGCTGTTTTTAGGTTTTCCCGGCAATTATTCGATTTTTTTTTCACCTTTTAAACCTTCATAGACCTCCACGAATATTTAAAGACCAAGATAAAATAAATCCGTTCAGCCGTTCTCGAGTTTTAGCGAGACTAACGAACAGCAATTGATATTTATACATTCACCATTTTAAACACGTGTTTAAAATGGTGAAGGAAAACATCGCATCGTGAGGAAACCAGTACCTAGTAAGTATTTTTATAAGCGGCGATGGGCTTGCAACCTGTCACGTATGGACTGCTAACTACTGCAAAATGTGGGTATGTGCCAAATATAATATTTGGACGTGCCTCTGACTGCTATCGACAACTCATGTCAACACTTCCCATCCCTAGTGAATCACGTCATTTTGAAATTAGAATGCTTTTTCCGGCTCCCCCCGTACCTCATACCTCACTGACTTGACAGAGTTGTTTGTTTGAAGAAATGAAGCCATTAGGCGTCTATTAGGCTATGTAGTCGATGACTCCAGGCCAGGGAGCTTACCTTACTACTGTCAAGTAAAAAACTGTCAACTATTTTTGTTGTAATTGTAATCAATCAAGCTACTATCAGAGAAAGAGAGCAAAGAGAGGTAAGAAACTAAGAAATAAATAATAATTAGAAAACTAATTTCGAACTAACAAGAAGCTCTTGCGTTGCGCTAAATTTGCTATGCATTATAATGGTTTTTTGGCTAATAATCATTATCTAGTTAAATCATTACCTGCGTATTTCGATTTTCTTTAGTGCTTTCACACTGCAAAACAGATACAATAGCACTAATGAAAATCCATGTGTCGCTGCAACTCCCAAGTCACATCGCCATTTACATGATATACGCAACTCTACCTATCGAGTGTTTAGATGGATAAAATAAATAGGCAGGTACCACATGCCATTGGAACTAGAATAATCAAAACATTGTCGAATCAAAACATTGCATCATCTTTTGTGTACATGTTCTAGAACCGACCAAACGTCACCAACGATATTCAATACGATTAGGTTCTTCCCCGGTCAGAGACAATTATTGAGGTTTAAATTCCTATTCAGAAGCTTCTTGTCTGTCAACTATATCCCCAGATATCCCAGCCACCAAACCAATCAACCAGCGCATTATTTATTTTGATTTTAGAACAAAGAGCATATAAGTATTTTAGAAAGTAAAATTGCACAATATTGTTTAATACCTATCATCCTTGACAATACAGTGTGGAAACTGATATTATATTTGCAACTCTAAGATTTGGTATTTACATTGGTTTCAGATAAACTAACATAAGATGGGAAAAGGTAAGTGATTTTATTTTTAATAAATTTGCTTTACTAGAAAATTAATGGTAATAAGTCGGAGGCACTTTGCAAATATTTATCTTTCAGTGTAAATAATTCTCCCAAATACCTATGTTTAAGAACTGGGTGATATCTTTATCTTACAAATGCGTTCAGGTTATGATATCTTTTAATTTAACTTGTGCATGCATTTTATTTGGTACCTAACTTAAATTATTAATTATGGGAAGTTAACTGAATATTGTTTTAATAAATGTTAAGGTCCTGTGGTTTTTTGCCCGTCCTGCCACCATATTGTTATATATTTTGTTGTATATTCAGGATTAGCTTTACCTGATCCTATTTATCAAAACAGTTTCTTTTTCCGCTTTTGTTGTCTCATGCCAGTTGTAATTAAGAAAATGTTTTAGGTAAAAAGAAAGGAGGTGGTAAAGCAACCGGTCTTGAAGCTGGGACCAGCGCTTTGAGTGTTGCCGACAGTGGTGATGAAGAATGTGGACTAACTGGTGGCGGTCGCAAGAAGAAGCCGCAGAAAGTGAAGGTAGACTTTCATATCTACTATATAATAAGTAGTTATACTCTCAGATCTCAAGGTGCTTGAATCCGTGAAGATGTCTAAAGGGCTACCCCCTTTAGACATCTTCACGGATTCAAGCATTATTATTTATTGATCATTGGAATGTTGTAAAAATGTGGCTATTGTGCCAACATAATTTTGGATTTAAGCGCTTTGAGATCTGAGAATATGTCTACCGTTGTTGGGATTACAGATGTGTTCCTAGTTTTTTTAATAAGCAAGGTTAACTGAATGTTTTCTTGAACTTGACTTCTGAAACACAATATTACCTAGCGATCAAGAAGGGCTTCAACAACTATTTGTAAAATTCTTTGAGTGAGATAAACAAAAAAAATATATAATGTATATTATTTCTCTTAGTCCGAGGCAGAGCCTGTTGTAGAGAAGAAGGATGAAAAGCCACCGGAACCAGCGTCAGCTAAACCTGACCCGCCTAAGGAAACCCCAGAAGAAGAAGAATGCGGTGGACTGGGTTTGACGGGTGGTAAAAAAAAAAACAGGAAGAAGAAATCTGCCCCAGCTGCTCAACCAGGCGCACATTCAGTTGGTGAACCGGGTGCTCAACCAGTTGGGGTACAAAGTGGTCCAGCTGGCTCTCCAGCAGGGCCTCCTCCGGAGCAAGCAAGTAAGCAACAACGAATTGTTGTCCCTTTCCTATTACATCACTACATAGTATAAAGCAAAGTCGCTTTCTGCTTCCCGCGTCTGTATGTATGTATGTTTGCTTATATCTTTAAAACTACACAACGGATTTTGATGCGGTTTTTTTTAATAAATAGAGTGATTCAGGAGGAAGGTTTATATGTATTAAACCCGTGCGAAGCCGGGGCGGGTCGCTAGTACATTATAAAACCCAGACACAGAACAAACATCGGTGTTCATCACACATATGTTTGTACTGGGTGGGGATCGAACCCACAACCTACAGCTCAAAAGACAGAAGTATTATCAACCAAGCTGTGAGGTCATTATACACTAGTGTAATATAACACAACAAATCAAGCTCAATATCTCAGAACGGGTTATAGTTGGTGTATTTACTTGTAGTAATAAAATTAACACGTGTTTACTTATTTAACTAGGATCTGCGTTCCCGGGAGCGCCGCAAGCCGCCGGCTGGCCGGCGCCATCACCAACAGCACCGGGGGCTTCTACTTGGCAGAAATCGGCCCCACAGGGACCACCACAAGGTAACTCAATTGCATGGGGTAATTATACAGATGTGCAGACAGTCTTTGAGGCTCTGTTGTTAGCTTTGTAAACAGCTGGAAGAAATAAAAGCACAGCCACTTAGCGGAAATTTTAGAACAAAATTCAGATGCAGCCTACTGTAACTTTTTTATTTTTTTTACTAGGTTTTTTCCACGACTTCGTCTGCGTAGATTTAGGAAATTGATTTTTGACGGCTTTATCGTAATACATTGGTATTCGTGAAAATCAAATAAAAATTTGGGGAAAAATAGTAGCCTATGTTCGTCCCAAGACTTGAAACTATCTCTACATGAAATTTCATCACAATCGACCCAGCGGTTTGGCTATGGTAATGTCACAGACAGACAGACAGAGTTACTTTCGCATTTATAATATTAGTAAAAAAAATCTATGCTACAATTCCCTAGCATATTGCTCTGGGAACTTTTGTGTTACCTTTCCCAAGTGTTGATAACAGGACAATTTTAAGGCACCAGTGAGCTCATCTGAGGAGACTGAAGGAATTTGTATAAAAATATGTTTATATAATCATAATAAAGCTCCTAGAACTGTCATAATATTCAAATAACTCATATACTGAATATAGATATTTTTCAACTAAACAATATATTTTTACCCGTCTGCGCCAAAAGGAAGGTAATGTTTTTCGAGCGTTTGTATGTAGGGGTAGCTGGGGTAGGTAATAGGTATGTATGTAATGTCCATTTCTTTGGCACACTCTACAGCATAAACAACTTGACGGATTTCAACATATGAGGTGTCGTTGGATTCACCTCAATCTCAATGGTGGGAGTCACATAGGCTATAATATTTTTTTAAATATGGCGCCTCCCATACTAAAAATGTGGATAACATTTTTTGTTAGTTCATTATTTATAAGCAGTCGGGTTTTATGTTTTTATAATAATTTGTTTTATCTTGTTATCCTACCAGCGCAATACACTCAAGTTGCACCAAGAAGTGCTGGGCCACCACAAGGTCAAAGACCCCCTACTGCCCAGCCAGGGGCTTCGGGCGACAAGTCTGTCAAATATCTACCACTTCCTATGTCTAAGCAACAGCAAAAATGCCATTACGTGATCCCGGCCAAGATACTCGGGAGGAGTATACAATCGAAACGCATACAAGTGACCACAAATTACTTGCCAATGAATATCAAACCGATAAAAGTTGTAAGTTGAATGAACTTGTGTCCAGATAGATTATTTTAATTGGCCTCACGGCTCTGTTGATAGTAGGCAGAGCTACTGCGCTGTAGGTTGTGGGTTCAATTCCCATCCGGGATAAACATTTGTGTGATGAACGTAGATGATTGTTCTGTGTCTGGGTGTTATTATAATGTATTATAAGCAGTGATCGGCGTAGGTAGTGCTATTCACGGGAATTAGTGACCGTTATCATAACATGGATATGCCGTCTAAATCTAAAAAATAAATAATAAGAAATTCAGTTGGTCAAAATATATACTATACATATAACGAACAAACTAAACCAGTTGTAGTTGTACAAATGACGACATATTATATCAAGCCAACCGCTTCCAGTATAATCAGATCCCGCCTATTGACCAGTATGGCAAACAGCACTGTGCGGGACCAGTCCAAACCAGAAATTAGTAGTCTGATAATAATTCGTCGTGCGTACTTATGATATCTTAAAACTGTTTAAACTGTTAACTTCATTTAAATTGACATTCAGAAAAATATTCCCGGGATTTCCATGGCAAATTCCCGGGGCATGTCCACATTAACATTATCATTCAGGTTCATTGACCCAAATTAGCACTACCTACGCCGACACCTAATTATAAGGTATGTTTTTGAAAAAAATAACTGCTACAAAATCGCCTTGAGATCAGAGAGGTTGCTTGCCGTACTTGGGGATTACAGTCGTGATCCTATTTCATTAGTTATCTTTTAATTCCTTACTAGTTTCCTTTCGCGGCTTAACGCGTGGTAACCGAAAAAAAAAATATTTAATCGATTTTTTTGTCTATTTATTTCAGCAACGCTACGACTTTGCATTTAATCCCGATAAGCCACGAAAAATGATTCCTGAAGTGTATAAACTTATCATGAAAAAATGTTTCCCGAATGAAATGGTGGCATTTGATATGTTCAAAAACGCTTACAGTCTGAATCTATTTAAAAAAGATATACTTGATATAACCCATTCGGTAAGTATTTCATCTTTATCAAGCTAACCCGGCGAACTTCGTACCGCTTTAGAATAAACAAATGTTGTGTTAAGTTCTCGTTCCCATTACTATTTAGTACATATCCAACAAAACCAACAAACCAATAATCATGAAAATCAGTCCAGCAGGAAAATATTATAAAAAAAAACGCAATGAGATTGGTCAACTGGTGAAAATGGCTGGTGCATTATTTGAAATGGATTTTTTTTCTTGTTATTTCCAGAATCGGTCGATTTACTCGGAATTTGGCCTGATGAGTTTTGGGACACCCTGTATACTTGTATTGATAACTTACTTTTTTGGGGTTTCGTACCCAAAGGGTAAAAACGGGACCCTATTACTAAGACTTCGCTGTCCGTCTGTCTGTCACAGGGCTGTATCTAATGAACCGAGATAGCTAGACAGTTGACATTTTTACAGATTATGTATTTCTGTTGCCTTTATAACAACAAATACTAAAAACAGCATAACATAAATATTTAAGTTGGGCTCCCGTACAACAAACGTGATTTTTTTGCCGTATTGTACGGAACCCTTCGTGCGCGAGTCCGACTCGCACTTGGCCGGTTTTTTAATAATAAATGTTTTTTTAGGTGGATTATCCAGATGCTAACGGTAGAATTATGCAATTTAAAGTTGTCATAAAATTCACCGGCACCGTCGACTTTTCAAAGATAATTCGGTAAGTACTAAGAGGTTAATATTTTTTAAGATCCCATAAGCGGCAACGGGCTTGCAACCTGTCACGTATATAATTACTGCATAATGTGGGCATGTGCCAAATATAATGTTTGGACGTGTCTCTGACTACTCCATTTAGACATATAAGGATGTTTACCGTATTTGAGGATTAAAGTCGTGAAGTCGTGATCCTATTTCATTTAATTATATTTTTCTTGAGCAACTTTGTGGGTTCGATCCTCACCCAGGTCAAATATTTGTGTGATAAACATAGATGTTTGTTCTCTACCTGTTAACAAAAATTACATTCGTATTCTATAAATTATCTATTTTCCATAATACAAGCTTTGCTTGGTTTGGGCTAGATGGCGCTGTGCAATGTCTATCAATATTTGTTTATTTATAGACACATGGAAACCCAAGGGAGCTCTTTAGCAGTTCCCATGGAAGAGATCCAGTGCATGGACGTTGTACTCAGGCAAGGTTCATTGCAGAATTATGTCAAGGTAATCCTTTTTAGGGTTCCGTACCCAAAGGGTAAAATCGGAACCCTATTACTAAGACTTCGCTGTCCGTCTGTCTGTCTGTCTGTCCGTCTGTCTGTCACAGGGCTGTATCTCATGAACCGTGATAGCTAGACAGTTGAAATTTTCACAGATTATGTATTTCTGTTGCTGCTCTAACAACAAATACTAAAAACAGAATAAAATCAATATTTAAGGGGGGCTCCCATACAACAAACATGATTTTTTTGCCGTTTTTATAGTTAATGGTACGGAACCCTTCGTGCGCGAGTCCGACTCGCACTTGGCCGGTTTTTTATTTTATTTTATACTAGCAGTCCGCCCCGGCGTCGCACGGGTGTAATAACGGTATTATTTATGGCTAATTTTTTTACACCTTGGGTTACATTATCGAAGTTTTAATAGGGATCCCTAATAATTAGACTATGGTATCACGAACTTTTTTGTAGATATTGATGTCCTCTATAAAACTGTAGTACATCACTTTGCTCTATTGTCAATACTTTCTGCAGCAAACGCAATATAAGGATTTTTTTTCACAATTTGGGTTACATTATCTAAGTTTTCATGCGGATCCCTAACGTTTTTGAAAATAATTTATAGCCTATGTTCATCAGGGTTATGTAGGATTTTAATGGTAAAATATTTTTTGAAATCGGTTTATTAGTTTATGAGCCTATTCGATACAAACAAACAAACAAACAAACAATCAAATCTTTCCTCTTTATAATATTAGTATAGATATTTGGTAAGACAAACGGTCACACATTACAATATTTGTAATAAATCTAAGGTAGTAAATCTAAGTATACTATAAATTAAAAGTATGACCCACAACACCGTCCACATACTGAAACTGTTTTCAAAAACGTAGTGCTCTCAAACAAGTTAGTGTATTCTTATTATAACCTATCAAGTATGTATAATATACGCATTAACGAACGTGCTTAAAACGAAGGAAAACATCGTGAGGAAACTATTATACAGTTACTATTCTTATAGGCGGTCATGGGCACGCAACCTGTCACGTATGGAATGCTAAGTACTGTATTTCTGCCGTCCGATGACTAAAAAGCCGTTTTGGCTATGTTACAATAACCATGGTCGCGGGGCAGACCATGATGGCCGCGACCATGGTTATTGTAACATAGCCAAAGGGTCGGGAAAGTAAATTAAAAGGTAATTACGTGAGAAAGACCCGAGCCAAATTAAATGTTACTTAACGGCCTTTTAGGCCGTGCGCTGCGTTAAGTGGGCGTCCGTCGCGGGTGTCCGTCGCGGGCGCCCGCGTGGCGTGCTGTTTCATGTAATCTCATAGATCAGCGCTGCGTGCAGCGGGTTTTTTATTGGCACGGGGCACGGCGCGGGTCCCCGCGACGGACACCCGCGACGGACGCCCGCTTAACGCAGCGCACGGCCTTAGTCATCGGACGGCAGATTTGGGCATGTGCCATATGTAATGTTTGGACGTACCTCGGACTACCCCCTTCTGATATATTCGATGAGCGACTGGAGATCTGAGAAAAGGTTTACCACGTTTGGAGATAACAGGATACATAATAATTTAATAATATAAATATTTTTTTAGATTTTTGCATGGGTCTTATCACAAGTCTGTCCGCGACTATGGCTATTGTAACATATTCGAAACGTCGGGAAAACAAATTAAAGGTTATAAAGAAAGAAGGTTGTGATGCGAAGCCAAAATTAAAAAAAAACCGTGTAAAAATCAATAGTTATGTTTATATTGTGTACGAAAACCACGAAAGTTTAAAATAGTATAATAAGCAACTAGTGAATAAAGGACGGATTTAAAGCGAGGGCCGTAGATGAGTCACGAGCAAGTGAAGGATTCTAATGATTCAACTGTTAGAATCCTGAACGACGCGAGTGATTCATGGCCCTCGATATAAATTCGTACTTTATTCAGGAGTTGCATACTATACTTTATACCATGACTACGAGAATATTTATTTAATCTAATGCCAAACTCCTTGTCGCAAATATCGACCAATCAAATCTCGAGAATTTATTTGCACCAAAGAGTTTTGAATTTCGAATCTCAGCGCAAGGAGTTTGTGTAAGCATTGAAATAGAGACCGGATATATTTTGTGTTCCAAATTCAAACACCAAAATAGTGAATAAAAACAAAACATTTTATTCACTGTTTTGCGTGAATAAAATAAGCTTTTTAAAGTAGGTATGGTATAAAATAATTTTGTCTTGTGTAATTCATTTTTGTGTCGTTTTCAGGTTGGGCGTAATTTCTTCAAGAGACCGGATCGGCCGATAGATCTCTCTGGAGGCTTAGAGATGTGGACTGGTCTCTTCCAGTCGGCTATATTCACAAGCCGACCTTTCATCAATATTGATGGTTAGTTCATCATCATCTCAGGCATAAGACGTCCACTACTGGAGATAGGCTTCCCTCATTGACTTCCATAAAGACCGGTTGGAAGCAGCTCTCATCCAGAGCATCCCGGCGGTCTTAATTAGGTCGTCTGTCCACCTTGCGGGTAGTTAGTTTACTTATTCTAATTGCAGTAATAAAAATACAATTAGAATTTACTAATATAATAGCTAATTCTGACCGCAAGCGTGCCCAGATATGTCATTTTTCGTCTGATAAAGTATAATTATCTATGCTAAATCTTAATATATCGATCCGGTGCTTTGTTACTGCGTGAAAGAAAGACAACTAATCAAACACACTTTCGCATTTATATTACTAGTTCATGAACTAGTAATTATGAACTATGAAATGCTACATTTATCAGCGAGTAACATAGGCCATATTTAAAGTAAAATAAAAATATAATTCCTCACTAAAATTGCAATAATATAACCTAAGGTATCGATTGTCTATAATCTTCATTAGTGGTCATTAATATTGGTGTATTCACTTTCAGTGGCCCACAAGGGTTTTCCAGTACACCAGCCGATGATAAACGCGTTTCAGTCGATGGGCTTGGACTTGAATCGCGGCATCGAGCAGCAGCCCGGACGGAACGCTGAGACCTTCAAGGACTTTGTGAAAGGATTGAGGGTGATTATTTTTAAACTATCTATTGTATATATTATATAACTATTAATATAGAATAATGTAATATAATGTAGGTAATATAACCCACAAGGTTCAATTCTCACCCAGGATAAACATGTGATTTATCTAATGACCAAAAAAAAGTTTAAAACATATTCTATCAGTAATTTGATTCTCATAGTATAAGCAATAGTTTGTGGCTGGATGACGCTGCTGTAATATGGTAAAATGTGTAATGTTTCAGAATATTTTATTTTTATTACCACATACAGTGACAGTATTATCTTTATTCCTAGGTTATATGCCAACTTGTTGGCGGGGCTAGCGACGGACAAACTCGCGAGTTCATAGTCAACAGCATCAAAGATAGGCCCGCTGCTTTGCAATTTTCAAAGGAAAAAGATGGGGGAAAATTAATAACTGTGTACGATTACTACTTGCGCGAGAAGGGATACAAGTTAGTACTATTTTATCTGTTTTACAATTCTTGTAAGCTAAAAGACAAAAAAAAATACTCTAATGTCCTTTGTGACATTAGGCCCGAGAGTGGCGGACTCGATTCCCCTGGTTTTTTAGGAATTTGTAATATCCATAAAGCCGTTTGTAAAACAACACAAGCCAAATCCTTCTAAATGACTTGAGTAGTAGGTTTTTTTAAATTATTATTCTTGTTTGAGCCTTCACTTTATTCGATTGGCACCACACTGGAGCTCTACATAGCATTAAGGAAAGGATCATAAAAAAAAGGTAGACCCCAAGCCGTGTTTGTTGGCTGATTCTTCTAGGGTTGGTCGCGTGGAATCGGCGTAGCGACCTAGTTCCTAAGACGTTTCAAATTGATTCTTGTGATTTTATTGAAATAAATGATTTTTGATTTTGAATTTGAATTTATAGCACAGTGTGTGTGACCAATGCCGCTATTATTACACGCTTTTCCGTGGTATTAGTTGTCCGTTATTACAATGTGTGTGATATAATAAATGTACTAAATTCTGTTATTGCACAGATGCAAAATAATGCTTACTTCCTTGACAATATCTACTTTTTCCTGCTATCACGTGAAAGGTGGTATTGACTCTAACCTAATTTCAGGATCAAATATCCACATCTGCCTTGCCTGTGGGTGGGCGCGCGAGACAGGAGTATTTACTATCCATTAGAGCTTTGCACAGTCGGCTACGGACAGGTAAATATATTAATTTTGGATAGAAGCTTTATGATAACATCTCAATTTGTTTAGGTAGCAGCTATGAATATCGCTTTATGCCTAAATCTCGATATGATTTATTTGACTATATCGATTTATATCTACATTGTGTATGACTAGATTGCCTAAGGCCAAATAGCGTAACCACTTTTATTCTCGTTTGTTATCTAAAGTGCAGTTGTCTAGATAATTAGAACATTCCCTTTGTTTTCTCAGTATTAGAGGCTTCCTTCTAGTTTTCCAATAGTGACGGTAGTTTATTACTCATAGAAGGCAAGTTACACGATTCAGCAGCAAGACCAAATGATAAAACTTTATTATAAAATGATAAATTAGCAATGTTTATAAATTGGTAATGTTTGGACGTGCCTCTGATTAACCCCTTTAGACATCTACTAAGATCTGAGGAGATGTCTCCTGTACTTATTACAGTCGTGATCTGATTTAATTTCTTTTGTTTGTTCCATTTCAACATCGACTCACGCTTATCTATTGGAAAACTCTTTATGTGCATTAAAAACTTGTATGTGATAGAGGTTTCAACAAAACGTAATACAGGAAAAATGTTTTCGGTCACCACACAAAACAAATGTTAATTCTGCTTGATTTTGTTATTGCAGGCTTTGAGGAGACAACTGAACGAGTTTCAACTGGCCACTATGGTGCGAGAAGCAGCTACGCCCCCTGACGAGCGTAAACGGAAAATCGAGGAGGTTGCGCGTCATGTAAGTAATCGAAAGTGAAAACGATTCTTAGTAGACTACATAGGTATCACGTGTATACGTAATGATATTATAATATTATAGGTAAGCCCATCAATAGAAAATCGATCATGTTCAGGGGGGTAACATGAATGACTATTGTATCAATAACGTATCGTCCAAATGTCGAAACTGACACTTTAATACTACTACTACTAAAGTATTCGTTTTGGTAATTGGAAGATACGATATCGATATGCTAGTAATTCGTGGTATGAGACGATCCCTGCGGCGGTGCAAAAGTTTGCATGATCTCGCAGTTTCTGCACACACGGATTATCATTATATGAACTATTATTTTATATTCATATTTTTCTTGCGAGTTGCTATTACGTTATCACAGTATTCTTCTTTTTGTTTCCAGATGAACTACAACCAGAATGTTCTATTCAAGAAGTTTGGACTCGAGATCTCGAATCAGTTCTTGGAGGTTGAGGCTAAAGTGCTCCAGCCACCTTCTCTTAGTTGCGGAGAGGGCAGAGCCACCTTTCCTTCGTGAGTTTTAATATAATTCAAGACAAACTTTTATGTCAAACTTCTTAATTACAAGCTATCCCGGCGAACTACGTATCGCTTTAGAATTAACAATGTTGTGTTAAGTTCCCGTTCCTGTTCCCGATGTTTTAATAGTTATTCTGCTATTCGGAGCGAAGACAAATCCAACAAATCAAAAATCATGCAAATAATTATGTCCAGCAGTTCTCGAGTTATAACTATTGTATTATAACAAACCCCCCTTTGCTTTTTTATGTAACAATCTGACCCAGCGAACTTTGTATCGTTTTAGAATTAACAAATGTGTCAAGTTAGTTACAAATTGTATGATGTTAGAATTATTTACTTCTTAATTGTTCATTTCGCCTCGTAGAAGATCTGCATAAACTGTACATTACTTTTGATTATTATTCTTGTTTGACCTTGTTCGATCGGCACCACACTGGAGATATGTAGAACATAGCATTAAGGCGCTCCCAGTCGACGATTGTTTTTGTTCGAAACGAAAAAATAAATACTTGTGAACAAGCCACATCTCCTATTTTATAATGTATAGTATATGTCAATAAAGATGTACCCATCTTTAATCACTTCGATAAATAATCCTACCGACCGCTGCAATGACGACAAACACACGTCGGAGCGTGGTCCGCCTTAGCTTTTCGAATAAATTAATGATATAAATTATGTATAATTACTTATCAAAAATCTATTCTAATAGAAATCTAGATCTACATATTACCTATCTTTAACAATAAATCACAAGTTGATTTTAATAGTAGGTATATAAAATATTTCGATCATAAATTCTAAAACGTATCATTTTGAAATAATATCTTTATCGTGAAAAGTTTCTGCTATTATGTTTTCAGCTTAATAGAAATCTAGGTAGGAACCTGAAGTAATATACTTATAAAAATAGGAGATGTGGCTTGTTCAGAAGTATTTCTTTTTTCGTTTCGAAAAAGAGCAATCAACGACTGGGAGCCTCTTAAGGAAAGGTGAAAAAAATGATAAATAAATAAATACTGGTGGACATTTTACACATCGCCATCCAGCCCCAAACTAAGCAAAGCTTGTACTATGGGAACTAGATAACTGATAGAATACTTATATACGTTTTTTTTTTTGTAAATACATACTTATGATACATACTACACACCCAGACACAGAACAAAGATCTATGTTCACCACACAAATATTTGCTCTGGGTGGGGATCGAACCCACAACCTACAGCGCTGAAGACAGAGTTACAACCAACTGAGCTGTGGCCTGGTGGTTGCCTGATTCTTTTAGGCTTGGTCGCCAGGAACAGGCGTTGATTCACCTAGCTCCTAAGACGTTTCAAAGTGATCCTTATGATTTTATTAAAATAAATGCTGACTGTATTGACGCAGGAGGGGCGCATGGAATTCTTCGAAGCTGCTGAAGCCGGAAGCTCTGGTGTCGTGGGGCTTCATTGGCCTTGAGTTACAACCTCACGCTTGTAACTTCGATCAAATCAGTTCCTTGGTGAGTTTTAAAAGTTGATATTCTGTATCAGTAGATAATATGCCAAAAATCTTCTTCTTGTCTTCTTATACATATATAAAAATGATTTGGATGATATTTTTTTTGTTGTGTTTGTTATTACTAGGACAAGGTTTATAGTGGAAAAAAAGTACCCGAAAAATAGAAATAAACCAATGAAATTATTAATAAAAAAATTATTTATGGATAGATATGGGAACCAGATAACTGATGGAATACTTATACGTTTCTTTTTTGTTGTAAATACATACTTATTATACAATAGTAGTGCAGATGTAGATTTTTAAATATTGTTTTATTTCAGCTTACACAAACTGGCAGTCAGCTTGGGATGCAAGTGTCACAGGCGAAAGTGACAGCTTTCAACGTGACTATCACCGATTTGCGGGCTTTGTTTTTCAAGGCAATCGAAAAAAATATCCGATTGCTTTTCATTATCGTGCCTGCGCGAGGAAGGGATTATTATCACAAGGTATGACTTTGTCTGGGAAGAATTAGTAAGTTTTTTATACAAACACTTGACATTTGAATGGAATGCTGAAATTTTCAGAGTTGTAGGCACTGACCTCTATTATACAAGTACGCTGGACTAATGATACCCTTTAAAATGACAGCTCTCTATTGTGCCTATTTGAAGCGCCCCCAATGCGTGGGAGAAGAACTAAATCTGACGTAAACTTCAAATGGCCGTCTCTTCGGTTGGATTGTCTCCGTGTTTATAAAGTGTTTTTGAAGGTGTAAGGCGATTAAACTTGTTTGTTGTGTCGTATTAATATAGTTGTTACATAAATAAGTGATAATAGTTAATAGGTAAACCATGAAAGAGTGCGTGTTATGTAAAACTCGTTACCAGAAAGGAAGCGGAGTTACATTCCACAAGTAAGTGAATTTACGGCTATTATTCAAGAAATTAAACTTCTATTGGTAATATAGGCACTTAAAAATCTGTCACTAATCTTATTGTACGTGATTTATAACACATTTGTCTTTGTATTAGCAGTTTTTGATAAACAATAAAATTCAATAGTGCTGTCAAAGTTCCTTGTCGATAAAACTTATCGATATTATTTACTATCAATATCTATTTACTTTCAAGAACGGAAATCGCCGACAACAGATTTTTATTATCAAATACATATTATTTTAAAACAATTTTTACTAAATCACAGGTTTCCGACTGACAATAGAAGACTGGAATTATGGCTGAAAAACATTGAAAAGCCTAGTTGGCGTCCGAAAAAATATGATTACATCTGTTTAAAACACTTCTCTGAAGACTGTTTTATTAGACATAACTCATGCACTACTTTGAAAAAGTGTAGTATACCAACAATTTTGTGTAGCAGTGCTGGTAAGTATAAAATTTGGTATTATTTGGCCTTGGTGCCACTAATGTTGACTGTTGCAATTATTTTTTCATATAAATATTTAATGTACAGAATTTAAATTGTATACCTACTGAAATCGGCATTATGGAGGCAACTAATAAAAAAATGCTAAAATATTGTACATATATTTTTATTTATCTCACTGTCCCATCTCTATTATTAGTTCCGTTCCCACCCACTGCTGCTGTCAGCGCCAAAATGGCGAAAATTAAATCGCCTCACTATGACCCGGCCTATAGTTAGTCCAGCGTACTTGTATAATAGAGGTCAGTGGTTGTAGGGCATGCTGTTACGGAAATTAAGTGATATTTAGGGTTCCGTACCTCAAAAAGAAAAAAAACTCGTGTGTTTGTCTGTCCATCTCTCCATTTTATCTTTGAAAGTACTAAGCCTTAAATAAGATAGCAGGAAAACCTGTAAGAAGTTTGTACGGAACCCTCAGTGCGCCAGTCTGAATCGCACTTGTCCGGTTTTTTGTTTAAAAATCAATTCTTCTATATAGTTAGTGGAAGATTGCTTGGTATAGAAGCTTTATAATTACGTCCCAATTTGACTAAATTGCAGGTATGACTAGATAGATTTTTTTCCACATATTTACAGGTTATACCTACAGTTATTAGGTAGTTTTTAGTATAAGGGTGAGTTTTCACCTTCGCGGAGCTGCGCTAAGCTAACCAAACACGCTGTACATTTGCAAACTCGAATATTTTCGCGCTGTCATTGGTCCGCTCCGCACAGCTCCACCTGGGTGGAAACTCATCCTGAAAAAGCTGGTAAATATTAAACCAATATCATATTGTTGTAGGTGAAGCAATTCGCTGAGAACGACGTGGGAATACTGACGCAATGCATTAGGGAGCAAACTGCCACGCGCCGCATGAACCATCAGACTATGAAGAATATTCTGCTGAAGGTAAATTAATAAAATAAAAAATACCATTTCTTTATCTGTAGTTATTAGTCGTGTTTGTTGTCTAATTCTTCTAAGCTTGGTTGCGAGGAACAGGCGTAGCTTCACCTAGCTCCTAATACATTACAAAGTGATTCTTGTGATTATCTTTCTATAATATTATAGCTTATAGGATAGTTTGAACTTAAAATTTGAAGTATCACCTTAATTTGTTTGGATTTTAACAGGTGAACTCAAAACTGATGGGTATCAACCAAAGTTTGGACAATTCCAGCATTCCGCGTTGCATCGCAGCTGGCAACGTTATGATTGTTGGCGCCGATGTCACTCATCCGTCGCCTGAGCAGGTATATACTTAGATTGATTGGCCGCACAGCTCAGTTGGTAGTAACTCTGCCTTCTGCGTTGTCCCAATAAGGATAAACATTTTTAGGATTCTGTACCCAAAGGATAAAAACGGCACCCTATTACTAAGACTCCGCTCTTCGTCTGTCTGTCTGTCACAAGGCTGTATATCATGAACCGTGATAGCTAGACAGTTGACATTTTCACAGATGATATATTTCTGTTGTTGCTATAATAAAAATACTAAAAACACAATAAAAGATGTATTTAAGTTTGTGAGAATGTTTGGGTGTTTGTACCTCAATCACGCCCAAACGGATTTGGAAGCAACATGGAATATACATAGCTCAAGTTCTAGAATAACAAATAGGCTACTTTTAATACAAGTACCACGCGAGCGATTTCAAGGCGCTTAGATCCTTGAAGATATCTAATGTTTGGCACAATACCCACATTTTTAACGAGCATGTGGTATTTTCTTTCCAGCAAAACATACCTAGTATTGCAGCTGTGACCGCGTCCATGGATCCGAAATGCTTCGTCTACCACATTGAGCTGAGCATTCAGTCGCCTAAGGTTAGTAATATTGAAGTGTTTCACATTGAGCAACACCAATCCGTCACCCTCACCAATCTGTGTAGCACATTAGGGCCTGCGCACAGTATGCCCCTTTTTAACCTACGAAAAAGAATTTAGTGAGAAAAGAGTGTAAAGTGAAAGAAGAAGAAAGAGAGAGAAAGAGAGAGTTAAAAGAGTTTATCAATTTGTCATGTATTTTTTTTGCTCTTTTTTTTATTTTACCCACGACGGAACTGAGACGGTATATGCGTTTTGGGTGACAGGATGTTTTTTTCTATTGTGTAGGTAGAGAATAGTCCCGAGTTAATCGCCGGGATAGATAGATGTAGCATTTTTATACAAACCGCCAATTATAATAATACATGTTATAATTTTGAAGTATAAAGATAAAATTGCATTATCTTGAAAACCATCAAACTTAATAAGAAACTGTTCTACATTTCGGACGCGAATTTATACTTTATCGTAAAAGGAACAGAGCGATCGTATTTTAGGAATCCTAAATTTTAGAGTGGACACAACAGAATCGCCACCAGTATGATTATCTAACGATTTTTTATATAAATGAACAGTTCATCTATTTATAGTTTAGAGTAAAAACGTAAATACGTAACGTAACTTTGGAAAATAAATCTCCCTAGAAAAGTTGCACCAATCGTGTTTCTGTGCTACATTTATCTAGATTAAATCTTTAAGTTATCTTTTCCATAAATAAAACAAAACTGTATGTTATTGAGAAAAAACTATTTTCAATTCATTGAAAAAAAAAATTAATTATTTGGTCCATTACAGGCGGAAGTTATACAACAGTTTGAAGACATGATGTGTGATCACCTGAAGATGTACATACAGAGGAACGGCAGGCCCCCTAAGAAGATCTACGTGTTCCGCGACGGCGTCTCCGAGGGACAGTTCGGAGCGGTAATATACATTTAAGAATCCAACATTTTCTAAGAAATTACAACCACTAAGATAAATATTGATCGTAGATTTAGAAAATTGTTTTAGACGACATTATCGTAAAAATCTGAAATTCCTAAAAATTTAAAGAAAATTTTGGGAAAAAAAGTAGCCTATGTCCGTCCTAAGACTTAAAACTATTTCTATAATTTAATTTCATCACAATTAGCCTAACAGTTTGGGCGTGATAACGTCACAGACAAACAGACAGACAGAGTTACTTTCGCATTTATAATATTAGTACAGAGGTTTCAAACAGCGCCATCTAGCCCAGAACTAGGCAAAGCTTGTATGAGAGGTAACTAGTTAACAGCCGATAGAGAACTTCTATACCTACTTTTTACTATACCTACCAACAGCTGCTTTTTAGGGTTCCGTACCCAAAGGGTAAAATCGGAACCCTATTACTAAGACTTCGCTGTCCGTCTGTCTGTCTGTCTGTCCGTCTGTCTGTCACAGGGCTGTATCTCATGAACCATGATAGCTAGACAGTTGAAATTTTCACAGATTATGTATTTTGGTTGCTGCTATAACAACAAATACTAAAAACAGAATAAAATAAATATATAAGGGGGGCTCCCATACAACAAACGTGATTTTTTTGCCGCTTTTATAGATAACGGTACGGAACCCTTCGTGCGCGAGTCCGACTCGCACTTGGCCGGTTTTTTTATAGACACTGATAGAGCTACAGTGGCGACTTTATGAACTACGACGTGAATGTGTGTAAGATCGGTAGTTATTAGGTATTGGCGATAAAACACAGATGGCGCGCTGTGAAAATTCAAAACATAGCAAGCTCGACTCAAATTTTACAGTAGAGCGATATTTAGTTAGTTGTGGGGACTCCCTTTACCGCATTTAGACTCAAAGTTGGTCCGTTATGCGTGTGCGATATTTATTAACTATGATATTTAGTTTGAAGGTAGTGGAACCAAAACTTGTAGAATATTCTAAGCTTGACATTCAATGTAGGTATACTTTTTTCATAGCAAGACGCAATATGCAAAAACACTACTAGATTTTGAGTTTGCACAGCCGAGTTAGCGCTGTGTTCAATAAAAGCCCTTCGTCGAGCAACTCAATATCCATAAGAGCTTTATTACTCACTGAATTTATTTTCGCAGGTAATGAATCAGGAGCTGAAGGGACTCCTTAACGCTTACGCACGTTTCTCTAAAGAGAAGCCGGAAATTTTGTTCCTGCTTGTACAGAAACGCCATCACACGAGGTATACCACCTACACCTATAAACACAACCGACGAAACAGGGTGTCTACTCGCAAACCGACAACTAAATTTCATATCAATATTTACTTTCATAAAGTTGCATCGTTTTAACTATAGTTTGAATGATGAAACGACCGTAATTACTTTTGAAAAATCGTCGATGTTCGTAATCCTACTTACTAATCAGTTCAAACTATAACTATAGATTTTTACACGGGTATTTACCGATCCGTGTAAAAATCTATTGTTGTCTACTAATAGAAAAAAATGTTCAAACTAAAGTCGAAACGATATAACTTTGATACGAATATTGTAACGAAATTTCGCGTTTCGTTCTCGAGTAGACCGTACAGTACGGTCGGTGGATCTTGACTTAAGTTAAGTTACGCACGGCAGGTAATTTTCGACCTTATGCAGTGACACAAAACCATTTTTGCTGTCGTGCGGCTAACTTCGCGTAAGTACTACGATACTACGATACTCTGATAAAAGTTCCATAAAAGAAATAGATGTTTAGAAGAATAGAACAAAACTCCGTCAAGTAGATGATTTATGATTAGATTTTGAAAACTGAATTACCCTCGTATTCAAGAACGACACTATGAGAACACGCACCCACAGTGGACGAAATCTTTTTTCATAAACATCACTTTATGTGTTGAGCGGCACTATGGCGCACGCTACCGTGTGCCTTTAGAGCTCAACTTTGGCTAGATGCACACGACAATGTGCCTCTAGTCACTATGCAGTGTCGCACAACACATAGTGATTTTTATGAAAAAAGATTTCGTCCACTGTTGGTGCGTGTTCTCATAGTGTCGTTCTTGAATACGAGGGTTAGTGTCTTTTTCGTCACTCGAACATTCTGTCAGACACTGATTGCAATTTATTATTATTGAGGGTTAGTGTCTTTTGTCACTCGAACATTCTGTCAGACACTGATTGCAATTTATTATTATTAATTTATTGATTATTTCAGACTTTTTGGAACCGACACCAGGACTCGCAAAGTAATAAACGTCGAACCTGGTACGGTAGTGGACACTCACATTGTTCACCCGAAAGAATTAGATTTCTATTTGGTAAGTGTGCAAAAAATACCTATATTATATATTTTTATTTTAGATTTGGACTATAATTTTTTTCGGGTTTTAATCACAGCCGAAAATATAAATAAATATTCGAATGGAAATATCCATTAACACCGATAGCCGAGGAGAGGATCATGAGAAAACCAGTTAGTATTCTCATAAGCGGCGATCGTTTTGCTAACTATTTTGCACTTGCAAGATGTTTAAGTTGAAATTTACTGTAGATGTAGATATAAAGCCCGAATAAATAATAGACTACTTTAAAATATGAAAAACATCCCCAAAATAATATTAAAACGCAAAAGGGAAGATTTTAGTATAGATGGCGCTGGTGTGCAAAAAATCTGACATACGTGTTGACATCAGTCGTCATAGCAACGTGTGTTACTCTAAGCGATTATCTAAATTTAGACAGGACAACGTTTGTCGCGGGTCTGCTAGTGATAGATATTTGCAAGGATCTGCACACCATGAAGACCCGGGAAAAGTTTATTTTACAGAAGTATAGACAAAAACATTTTTTTTGTGTTAAAAGCAGCTGTTTTCTATTTGAGCATGGCTATCTCAAGAATGATCAAGAAAAGATATTTCTAAACTTACCTCAACCAAAATTTCACATCTATAGGGATTCTACATTCAAATGTAACTTTGTCTATTCTTTCATAGACAAATCAAATTTATCGGTTCAATAAGCTAGGCCTGCTGGCGACTAGAGATCTGAGAGGATATCTACCGTACTTGGGCATAACAACCTATTTCTTTTCTTTCCTATTTTAGTAGTGGACTAGCAGTCCGCCCCGGCATCCCACGGTATAATAATGTTTTTATAGCTAATTTTTTAACACCTTGGGTTACGTTATTGAAGTTTTAGTAGGGATCCCTAGTTTTTTCTAGTTATAAATATAGCTTAAGTTACTCAGAGATATTGTTTCATTCCAATGGTGAAAGAATTTTTGACATCGGTCCGGTATTTTTTGACTTTATTTGTAATAAACACACAAAAATACAAATGTTTCCTCTTTATAATATTAGTATAGACAATGATAATGTTTTTAAATAGAAATACGGCTAATTACCACGTTTTTTCTTGTATTACTGACGTTTCGAGACAATTCAGATGCTCTTCATCATGAGCATCGCCCGCGACCGCGATCAACGGCAGATCGGCGAACGGTTCTTAGCCCTCTCCGCCCGAGCTGAAAGCAGCGCCGGTGATCGAGTCGTATCCTGTGCGTCATCGGAATCACTCATAACTTCTGACGCGCTACCCGCATTTCTGCTCGAGTCGTGAACATAAGACCGCATACACACTGCACTCACAGTATCACTCTCCGGACAAGACACGAGACTTCAGAAGGGGTTTCTATTTAAAATGATTAACAACCACGATAGTTTTAATTCTATAATGACAATGTTTATGTTGGATGTTTGTATGGGCTATGTGTTTCAGGTTTCCCACGCCGCTATAAAGGGCACCGCACGCCCTACCCGCTACCATAGCGTTTGCAATGACGGCGGCATTCCGCACGACGAAGTGGAGCAGCTGACATTCTATCTGTGTCATCTCTACTCCCGATGCATGAGGTACTTGTTGTACTTACTTAGCTGTATTTTCGCTGGTTTTCGTTATATTGGCATACATATACAGAATGTTCCAAAACTCGACGATAACCTGGTACCGGGCGAAAGGCCAAGTTATACCAGTTCTGAAAAAAAAACAAAAAACAAAATAAAATAAAAAATGCATGGAGATTTGCACGACTAGGGAAAATCTCCTTGCACTAATTTATGTGACCTGTGTTTATGCTGGACGCAAGTGACACATATTTTTTTCTTATCGTTGAGTTTTGGGACATCCTTCTGTATATAAACAATAAAGATTTGTGTATTTTTTTTACTATAATTTACTAGCTGCCGCATATCAGCAAGTAATATGGCTCATGTTACTTGCTGATATGTAGCTTTTTATAGGTGAAAAAATTCTTCAAATTGATACAAAAGCAGTAGTCTCATAAAATAATAAGTAATTAATAGTGTTATTTGTACTGCAGCTAGATGGTTTATTTTAAGTAAATACTTTACTTTTTTTCAATAATTTACAGGTCCGTGTCGTACCCCACACCGACTTACTATGCGCATCTCGCGTGTCTGCGCGCCAGATCACTGACACAGTAAGTAAAATAACTCCTTATTCAAGTAACCCCTCATTCCATATAGAACATCGTCTAATTTACTTGAGGCTATGTTGCTTTATCTTGTAACTAAATGATATATTGTTTTGTTTACAGCGGTGTCGTATTCAACAACGCAGATTTGGAACAAAGCCCGCGTCGTCTGCGCGTTCTCGACAAAATGCTGCGCAACAGTATCATGTTCTTCGTCTAATCTACTCGTGATACGCACCAGGGGCCGTACTACAATCTCTATAAAGTAAGACTAAAGCAACTACTTTAAGAGCGAAAGTGACAACGCTATACGAACACGTATGGCGTTGTCACTTTCGCACTGCTTTAGTCTTACTTTAGAGATTGTAGTACGGCCCCAGATATCCTTGTAGCTGTGAATATACATCAGCTATCTGTAGGCTTAGCACGATGACCCAAGACAACTCTTTTATCAACTTTTAGGGCAAAAGCTGCTCTTGGCGTAGCTTGCTTATTCATATTTATTTTTTAGATCCAGCTAAGGGAAACTATCTTGGCATTAACAGCTGAGAAAGTTTCTGACTCTTCTGAGCTTCGAAAGACACTTTTAGCTGTCAGTTTTGGCTATAAAATATACGAAGATTATATCGACATTTTCTACTACAGTTAACGACAACACGGTAGACAATTTTCGACCTTATGCACTGATATCAAACCATTTTTGCAATCCCACGGCTAACTTCATATTTGATATCCGCCGACCGTATATTTTCAACACTTTGATATATTTACGTTTCACGGGTTCTACATTCTAAGCCCGAATTATATGTTGTCTTCTATTCCATAGACAAAACGTTTTGCCTTGAATGGTCGTGCTTAGTCTGCAATTTTTTGAATAATATCTATATATCATAGAACTTCTCTACGGTGTATTTTAGTAATAATGTCACATCCGCAAATATGTTTTGTGCATAATAATTTACTAACAATATATTTATTCCCGTTTATTAATACAAAAAAAATACTATTTGCACAGATAACATAATATTACGAATGCATGACAGTCGTCACTATTATTATGTATTATTAAAATCAATTTAACCAGTTTGTCAATCAATGCGTAATGATTTCAATTATATTATAAGAGTGTTATATTAATATTATCCACCATTTTTACGATAAATCTATGTGGTACTTTTTTTTACATTATATATTACTAGCGACCCGCCCCGGCTTCGCACGGGTAGCATGTTATTATACATATATAAACCTTCCTCCTGAATCACTCTATCTATTAAAAAAAACCGCATCAAAATCCGTTGTGTAGTTTTAAAGATATAAGCAAACATACATACAGACATACAGACGCGGGAAGCGGAAAGCGACTTTGCTTTATACTATGTAGTGATATGTATTTTTTTACTTATATATAATGTGAAAGGAAAAAACATCTACAAAAACCATGATACGAGTATGTAAAATTCTAAATCAAAATGTATAATTATAGATCTCTTTTATTTTGCTTTAAGATAAATTAGTATGTAGGTAAATCATGCAGTAACTCACCTTCCATGGGCATGTTATGTATGAGGATTAAAGCTTGATGTGAGTTTACATAATTAATCTGATGGTCAGTTATTTTTCAAAAAAAAAGTTATATAATATTTTGATCAAATATATGACTTATTACCTACTCAATTTACAATCTAAAATGTTATTGAATAGAGGATCTTTTCCTTATTTTGTTACAATTTAGATAACACGTTCAGAACTACAGCAATTCTGACTGGTCATGGCGCATAAGAAGCCAGTTACTGAATGATTTACTCTATTTAAGTTTTAAAGTCTGAATTGACAAATTTTAATGAATAATTTGTTTCTCCCTTGCCTATGGATGATAATTATGTGTTTATGAGGTAGCTATAAGTTTATTCGATTATTGTATTATCGGATTAATCGCGATAATTATTAATAAAATATTTTTCAAATTATATTATACTAGCTGACCCGTGCCCGCTTCGCTGTGCGTAAGACATTTCTAATACCATCGCGGACTTTATTGTAGAAAAAAAATGTGTTTATTTACGACATCACATTAGAAACCTCTAAAATTATCAGTGTTTCTCTACTATATTATGCATGTATTATACATATAAACCTTCCTCTTGAATCACTCTATCTATTAAAAAAAACCGCATCAAAATCCGTTGTGTAGTTTTAAAGATATAAGCAAACATACATACGCGGGAAGCGGAAAGCGACTTTGCTTTATACTATGTAGTGATAAGTAATTTGTATTTTTGTTTTTTACTGGTAGCCCTAGTAGAGACGGGGCTCTATCTGTTTTTTTTGCACGTTTTTTTTTCAACAGAGCTTTGTTTGGTTTGTTATTCAATTTGTTTATATACTGGATCAAAAAGTCAAAAAAAATACATTGTACTATTTTCACAATTCGGTTTTGTAAAAACAGTAAACACAAAAACAGTAATTGTTATTAAAATAATGTCAGTATGAGTTGAGAAAAAAATTAAATATTTATAATAAAAAATACCAGATTTAAAAGCTATAGAACAGTCTATTTCCTATGAGAAAAAAAATGTAAAAATTCTTCACCGCTTACTGGATGGCATACTAATCGACAGAAGTGTGAAAATCCATGGATGACAAAGTTTTTCATAATATTGAATCTAGGTAAAGCCTTTGAAAGAATACTCCTTATTTTTTGTGCGTATGTCTTTTACATTCGATATAAATTACATGAGCCACAGGAATAAAGTTTATAAGCGATGAGATTCTTATAGTTGCTTACTGGTTTTGTTTTTGTTTCTCATAAAATTTATTACCCGACTGTTTAAGGCCCTGTATGTCGAAGATTGCTCTTTTTCGAAAAGAAAAAAGAAATACTTCTGGACAAGCCACATCTCTATTTTTATAATGTATAGTATATGTGAATAAAGATGTACTCATCTTTAATCACTTCGATAAATAATCCTACCGACCGCTGCACGTGGTACTGATCCATGGGCGGCGCGTGGTCCGCCTTTGCTTTTCGAATAAATTAATGATATAAATTATGTATAATTACTTATCAAAAACCTATTCTAGTAGAAATCTAGATCTACATTATTACCTATATTTAACAATAAATCACAAGTTGATCTTAATAGTAGGTATCAAAGTATTTCGATCTAAATTCTAAAACGTATCATTTTGAAATAATATCTTTATCGTGAAAAATTTCTGCTATTATGTTTTCAGCTTAATAGAAATCTAGGTAGGAACCTGAAGTAATATATTTATAAAAATAGGAGATGTGGCTTGTTCAGAAGTATTTCTTTTTTCGTTTCGAAAAAGAGCAATCGTCGACATACAGGGCCTTAAGGTTAATAACACTATCACTTTAGTTGTACTGAACTCGGAATACTGTATGTAAGTTCAGGCCGTGGTCTGCCAATTGTATGCTTTACTTAGATAACTAAATATTTGAAGTAAAAAAAATATAGACAGCTTTTTTCACAGCCATACCATACATTTGGTTGTCCTAATATAATTAGTATGCTTTTTAACTTTATCTAAGTCTATTTTCTCAGTGTGTTTTTCGTAATATAATAAAGTAGATACAAAAATGGGTGTTTTATTCTATATACCCTATTAACATTGAAGATAATTTTTGAGACTTCGGTATATTTTATTATGCTAAGCTGAATTCAAAGTATTTTGTTTAGGTACATTGACTAATCTCAAGTAGGTATCTTGGATCTCTTAGAGCCCAAGTCCAAGGAAAATTGTAGTAAGAATTAATGCAGAAGTTATAAGAGGGCCGATACATTTTCCGCTGATATTAACACTTCGAGCGACTCATAAATAGCAACTAACCAACCAATTAACCAAACAAACAACTACCAACCAGGAAAATATAGGTGACCTTTTTGCTTATTTTTAGAGTTCTAATTAATTAACTGTTACCTGAACAACCCAGCAGATTATATTCTTCAGGGTTCGTATCGTAGTTCCTGGGAATGTTATTGTAATATAAATATTATACCAGCTGCTCGTCCCGTCTTCGCACGGGTGACACCTAAATAAAAAGTAGCCTAATGTGTTATTCTGATGTCTAAGCTATATTACTGTAGTTTCATTTTAATCCGTTCAGTAGTATTTAATTTTGCGTGAAAGAGAAACAAACACACATAAACATTCACAACATTTCGCATTGTAATTAGTAGGATTTGAGTTTAGTTCCATGGTTTCAAATGTACCTACCTAAACATTTTTGGTCTGAACCAGAATCCAGGTAGGTACCTGTGCCCGCCCATTTCATAAACTTTATTTGTAAATAATCTGTACTTAATGCTCATGATTTTTAGCACTTGTTTACATAGAGTAGGTATATGTGAGTAGCAAAAGCATAAAAGTGTGTTTGTCGGTCATGATTATTTTACTGCGTGGAGGTTGTCACGTAAGCAATATAGCTATATTATTTAGTTATGAAATTCGATTGTCTACTAGTCTAAACGAAAGCGATATTGCCCTTTGTTTGAGAATCGAAGTAGTCACTTAAGCTGTCATATCACAGTCGACTACGAAAGCGTAGCCTAGGTATAAATATGGAGTCTTGGTATACCAATACCTACCTATAGGTAGACCCAATGGGTAGACCTTTGGTTTTCTGTATAACTAGAGGTTTCACTCGCATTTATCCCGTTCCCGTGGAAATTTCATTTTTCTTTATAAAAACCTTCCCCAAACTTTAACGAACACTTAATTTTTTTATCAAAATCGGTCCAGCCGTTCATAAGTTTTTAACGGACATGGGTAGGTAGATTTTTTGTGTTTTATAGATTAGCATGATATTATTCAGAAACGGAAACTCCTAAACTATAGGTAGGTATGCAAAGTTAAAAGCCCATAATTACCGGCATTGTTTAGGTAGGTACTTACGTAGGTTAGCGTTGTTGTCAATAGGTCAATATACTTTACACAGCATTCTAAACTAGGTAATATCGGTAGATAGGTAGGTAATTATCCTCTAGGTAGATAAGAGCTGCATACCTACAAAAGAGGCAAGTAATTTATGAAATTATGAGTAACAGCTTCCGCCCGCATCTAGATCATCATCTAGATCATCTAGATCACGAAGAAGGTAGGTACCTACCTACCGAAGTGCGAACGAAACGGTAATTTCGGTTTACCATTCGTCTGACGGTTGGTAAGTGAGAGCACTGGTTGTGGTCACTTTAACAACATTTTATTTATTAATTATTCATATTTAAATAGGCAAAACGAGAAATATTTAGTAATGGTCAATTCAATCTAGAAGTATAACGAATCACAACCGTCACTAATCAAAACGGAACAAAGACAAAGAATTGTATTAACTATGGATTTGTTATGCTTTGCTACGCTTAGTTATTGACTGCCAAAATTAAAAATGCCCAAAACCGGGGTAAGCTCCACAACCGGTTCTTTGGCCCTACCTAGCCAAACCTATAAGGGATAATGGTACCTACACGGTTCTGATACCTTGCACCATAACTGCTTTCAGGCCTTGGTTTTCAGTCTATAGGCTCGTTCCACGATCATGGTCGTAATTGATAAAATTGATAATAGTAATTTACGTTTTGTATCATTCCAAATTGAGCAACAAATTATTGTATCAAATTGTTGCTATGTAGGAGTGCAGATAAATTATATCCTATTATGTGTAGCAGGTAGCCTCGTGGTTATTTATCTTTATCGTTTACGGAAAAGACTATCTGTCAGTTAGTTGATCTGTGGCTGCAAAATTAACAACCAGTTTCTATTGGTATAAATCATTGGTTCCGATTCTAATGGAATTGTTCTATATAGGTCATTCGACCTGATAGGAGGTTGTAGGGGTACAACCTCCTATCAGGTTATTTCTGTAGAATGAGACCTATAGAATGATAATGTTTAAGAGCAAAAGTTTAACTATACTAAAAAAAAAAAATTAGCAACCCTTGGGTACAAATCTACTGTACATTTGTACAGTATGTCCCAAGGGTATAATGTACAGTATTGGGACATACTGTACAAATGTACAGTATGTCATGTAGAAAATACTAGACGGAAATATCATACAATTGAAAATTCATGATGTTTCCGTCTAGTATTGCCTAAATTTATAGTTTTTGTGTTGTTAAAAAAAAAACTCTGAAATGGTTAACTTTCGCACCAGAACTTTATGGTCTCAATCCATCGAAATAACCTCCCCTACAACCTCCTAGCAGGAATTGGTCGAATAACCAATAACCCTGTATAATTATAATTTATGTTACACAATTATTATGTAAATATAACTATATGTAAAAGCACATCTAAGTTTATATAAGTACCTACATACTAATATCTAACATTAAAAAGAGATACAAAAATATTCTGAACGTAGGTACTAAGTACCTATAAGTAATAGCAGTTTAGAAAAGTTACAGGCATTTTAAAAACAGCGGAAGCGGAATAACGGATGTAGGTGCATACTTAGTCAAGTTAGATTATGAAACATATCAAATTACCAATTAAACCAATACCAACACTTATTTAGAATAGGATAAATCTTTAGCGGAAGGATGACGACCTTGCTGCTACTTCCTAATCGGAACTAGATATTCTATCTACATAATTATATAGGTACCTAGGTAGACTTCTTAGTTTATACCTACAATCGACTTATGAAACATACCTCGCTACGTATTTAGGTTTATTAAAGTAGTTAAAAGTACCTACTTGTAAATATTTACCTAATATTCATGCCAACATTATTCATATTAATTTATTTATTGTTTTAGTTTATCTTATGGTTTTTCATATTATTTTATATTAAAACCTAGATAATTAAAATGGCAAGATTTTCGTCTTTTCAGGGCAAATGGCTTACAACAACAAAAACTAAAATGTGTAGAAGAAACCTCCCACCAAAAAAAAATATTTATATAGGTTGGTATATTGTATAATAAATGTACCTAAAGCAATAATAACTTGCAGTTTCACTAACAAGTTTCGCATTCCTCCCAAGATATCGAATTCTTTCCTAATGTGTCATTTACCTAACCTACGTGCTAACCAGGTCATTACCTAGGTCGACCGACTCTCTGTATATGGTTATTATGTTCAATTATCCACATCTCTATAACTTGAATTGAGCATGCGTGCATGACGGCGGAAATATTCAAATAGCTTGGATAGCTATCTGGTTGGCTTTATGCACTTATTCTAGTCTAGAGTCTAACAAGTCTATGTTATAGACACGTAACACGCTTGTAATAAAGTACTATGTTACAAAAAAAGGAATTTGAAGAAGTTTATTGCTGTGAATGTAATTGAAGAAGTTTTTTATAACTTTCTTCAACAAAGTTATAGCGAGTCAAAGTTTTTATGTTTTGTGGACACATTATGAAGATATAGGTACAAGTTAAGAATCGTATTCATCAAAACCAAATGTAAATTTTATTGGCTTGAACAGTGAACATAATTTAATGAATCCCCATAGGCTCTTGATATAGTAAAAACTGTGTTTCAGGAGGTATAATATTTCGTAGCTGATTCTCGTAGCACGGAGCACGCGTTGAAGTCTTTTCTACTGTAATTTCCTGAAGATGGCAGTCGTGCTACACGAGAGAGTGATGATGCTACGAGAGTGGTTCGTTATAAAGAAGTTTTAATAGGATATCTAAAATATTACTTTTCTGAAAGTATTTGAAAAATATTGGTATACCTGACATTCCTCCGTATCACATAGAACTACTGTAATATATTTTTAATTTGTGTTGACATTACGAAAATTAAGGATTTTATTAAACTACCCAAATTTTAAGACTATCACTCCAATTTAGACTTTACGGTAACAGAATAAGATCGGTCAATTATTTTACTATTTTCTAATTAGATTGCGGTGACAACAGAATCACTACATAGTATAAAGCAAAGTCGCTTCCCGCTTCCCGCGTCTGTATGTATGCTTATATCTTTAGAACTACACAACGGATTTTGATGCGGTTTTTTTAATAGATAGAGTGATTCAGGAGGAAGGTTTATATGTATTAAACCCGTGCGAAGCCGGGGCGGGTCGCTAGTTACCAATAAAACGTCTTCATTTGGATCCGTCATAGAAATAAATGTCTACGTAATTTTGGGAAAGTTTTGCACTGCCTTTCTATTATCTTGCAACCCATGACCTCAGCTGCCAAAAATAAAAGATTTTCAGTAAAACATCACCCACCATACTAACAAACTTAAAAGCCTTCACCTTGCAGACTATTGGAATCAGCCGTGACGATGAAAAACGTTACTTAATTCGATTATTGGGGCCAAGTTCATTGGTGGAACAAACTATTTGTGTGATAATTGGATAGTAAAATGGATGTGGATCGCTGCTCTTCGGAAATTTATGTTACATAATTAATAACATATTCAAAAGCCCTGAAGGCCGAGTGGATAGAGGTACCTCGACTTTCAAATCGAAGGTCGTGGATTCAAATCCCGGCTGTGCATCGAATAATTTATATGCGATTAACACGTGCCTACAATGGTGAAAGAAAACATCGTGTGGAAAGCAGTTAGTATTCTTGTAAGTGGCTTGCAACCTGTCACATGTGGAATGCTAACTTCTGCAAAACGTGAGCATGTGCCAAATGTAACCAAATGTTTGGACGTGCTTCTGACTAACATCGTTAGAACTCTTCAAGGATTTAAGCTCCTGGAGATCTGGTGGGATGGCTACTGTATTTGGGGATTACAGTCGTTCAGGTTTCTAGGACTTTGGTTGATTGTTAGTCAGTCAGTTAGATGTTTGTCTTGTACGGTATTTTAATTGATTTTATTTAGATTATTAAATCAGACCTCTGAGATGCAGTTTACCTTCACTTTTAAAGCTTGCTCTTATTTATGACATTCAAAAAAGTCATTTTGAGTAAATTTAATGCTATCAAAAACATAACTTGTAAAAAAGCCAAGTCTCGTAACGCAACTCAGTTCTTCTACCGTAAAAAGTTGTGAGATCCATGTAATACCAAGTCGGTTAATTTATTCAGTCCCTACTTTAAGGGTCCTTCTGTCTTAAGTTATTACGTAAAGGTTAGCTAATTACGTAATAACATAAGTCTGTCGGTCTGTCTGTCCGTCTGTCTATCACAGGGCTGTATCTCATGAACCATGATAGCTAGACAGTTGAAATTTTCACAGATGATGTATTTCTGTTGCCGCTATAATAACAAATACTAAAAACATAATAAAATAAATATTTAAGTGGGGCTCCCATACAACAAACGTGATTCATAGATAATGGTACGGAACTCGACGTGCGCGAGTCCGACTCGCACTTGGCAGGTTTTTTTAGGATTTTTACACTAAACACTAATTGTGTTTCAAATTTGAAGCTTCTATGTCTGCTAGAAGTGCCTTAAACTTTTGATGATCGGTCAGTGAGTGAGTGAGTGAGTGAGTGAGTGACAAAATAGGAAACTTTGACTAGTTATAATTCTTAATATACTGGTTCAAATTGAATGAAATTTGAAATATACCGTGTTTATATACTGACTGCTTGGTTACTGAAAATTCAGGCTTCTAGTTTTATCCACAACGAAGTTATAGGGGGTAGAAAATGGCCTAAACTGCTTCGAGAAAAGGATGGTACAGCCGTGCCGCTTTATTGCTTGACTTAGCGGGGGCACTGCCGTGCCCCCAGAAAATGAAATAATACCAGTGGTGCTATTTTTATATGATAAAGGAGTTTCTCAATTCAACACGTAGGTTTATGTATAAGAATTTCAGAGTTAGGTACTTAGCAAAATTCCGTGTTAAAGTCTTTTTTGTTTTTAAAACATAAATTATAATTTATTTTACTTTCTACTATTAGTTTGCCCCGGCCAGCACCGCCGGCGTCGTACGGGGCGTACGACCTATATAAGACGTACCTACACTACATATATAAGATTTTATAACTATTTTTTAACACCTTGGGTATCGTTATTGAAGCTTTAGTAGGGATCCCTAATTTTTCTAGTAATAAGTATAACCTATGTTACTCGGAGATAATGTAGCAGTTTAATGGAGATGTAGTTTTTCAGTTTATTCGTTACAAACATATAAAAATACAAATGTTTCCTCTTTATAATTTTAGTATAGAAGTATAAGATTTGTACCTAGGCACTTACTGCAATTCAATTCAAAACTTTTTATTGTATCTATCGAACCATCTTCAAAGGCTAGGATCAATGAACCATAGATGTGCCAATCAGGTCAGTGTCAAGATTCTCATCTTTATTAACCTTCTGAGGTAGGTAAGGTAGGTAGGCTTATTTATTTCCGAAGTTATCATTTTAAGGGTTTTAATCCCGAAGGTTGACGTTGCCTGCTAGGTACCTTAGATTGATGAGACAACACTGTTTGTTTTATTTAATACACACATTTTATTTTTTTTACCTGATACCTATATGCTGAGCATATAGGTAGCATATTATGCTCCCACAGAACCTAAGCTATGTATATTTCAAGTTTTATCCAAATTTGTTTAGTAGTTTGAGCGTTAATGAGCCCCACAAACTTTCGGATTTATAGAACTCATCAGTATGCGCTTGTTCTAGTTGATATTGTGTACAATCGAATTTAGAAAAGTTATGATAAAATACCATAATAACCTACTTTTTGTACCTACAAAACAAAAATATATAGCTTCCGAATCGAGGACCAACTAAAGACTAAACTTTTTTAAGTTTGAGGTCTGTTCTAAAAAATTGTCCTACTACAAAAGTTGAAATATATATATATATACTGTGGAAACTTCACAAGTTTATTGCTTTATCTCAAAAACCACTCATAAATATTCATCAATTATTTTTGTGTTGTTACCAATAAATAAAAGATGAATATCTTAAATTATATTACTTAAATAATTCGTTGGTAGAGGTAAACATTTTGGTAGGCACCAAAATATATTTTGTATAAATATTCAGGTTGAATATATCGCTGGTAATATTATCTACATAAAATCGGCAAGAATTTGCAAAGCAGTTGTTAGGTTTAAACTCAAGGTACTTCCTCGACTTGTAATATAGACGTCTTATCATGCGGAAGATTGTTAATTTTATAGGTACCTCGTAACGTAAGCACGGCCGTGACCGATACCAACGAACTCCTATAACCTAGGTATTATAACTAGGTAGGTACTTATAGCGAGCAATGCATGCTTTATTTTACTACAATGCACAGGCGCGGATACAGTGAGGGGCGTAGGTAGGGGGGCTGGGGGTATAGATGGGAGGCAGGGGGTTTAGCTAGGGTTGCCAGATGGTCGGGATTCGTCGGAACTGTCCTGACATTTCATGTGTCCCGGCAAAGTACTTATTGTCCTCCCGGATTTTTTTAATAATAAAAATAGCTTTATAATTCGTAATTTTTATTTTTCAAGACAATTATCCCAAAATCCCCATTATCCCCATCGTCATCCCAACTAGCCCTACTTAGAGCACTATTTTGACTAATTTGCTTTAAAATTGCTTTATTTTACTAAAATGCACAGGCACGGATACAGTGAGGGCGTAGTTGGGGGCTGGAGGTATATACAAGGTGTCTCAAAAGTAAGTTCACATTTGCTTATCTTATTACGCGAAAGCAACTATTCTGAGGGGCGCGGGGGGTATGTCAGTCGGTAGTCTGGCTCTTGGGAATTTAGTCGCTATGGAGCATTTCTCTGGTGCGGACCGTGCGTTGTGCGTACGTGAGTTTTACAAAAACGGTAATTCGGCGACTGTAGCGTGTAGAAAATTCTGCAGTATTCGACATATTCGTCACTTAAATGATGCGCCAAGCACTCGACTCATTGCAAAATGGGTTGAGAAGTTTGAAGAGACTGGGTCAACTCTGGAGAAATCAAAATCTGGGCGGCCAAGAACATCAAGAACAGCCGAAAACGTGGACAGTGTTACTCAGTCTATTCGAGATGATCCAAACCTCTCGATTCGGAAGGGTGCTGTTGCTTTAAATGTGCACAGATCTTCATTATGCCGCATTTTACGCAAAGATTTAAAGCTGCACCCGTACAAAATTCAGTTGGTGCAAGAACTGAAGCCTCAAGATGCTGGTCAGCGGCTTGACTTTGTAAATCAGATGATTGAGCGCTTTCCAACGTTCACCAACATCTTGTTTTCCGATGAAGCCCATTTTCACCTGAATGGGCATGTAAACAAGCAAAATTGTCGTTACTGGAGTGCAACCAATACAAAACAAAAACATCAGAAACCGCTACATTCACCCAAAGTCACCGTATGGGCAGCGATGTCGGCGCGAGGAATTATCGCCCTTACTTTTTTGAAGATGGAAGGGGACGCACGCTCCCAGTGAATTCAGAGCGTTATGTGGAGATGTTAGACGAGTTTTTCGTGCCCCAACTGCAAAACTTTCCTGGTTACAACCAAAGAACATGGTTCCAGCAGGATGGAGCAACTTCACACACGTCCAACAGATCTCTGCCTCGAGTTCGAGAAATTTTTCCGAACAAATTAATCTCCAGGCGAGGTGACATAAATTGGCCTCCACGGAGTCCCGATTTAACACCTATGGATTTTTTCCTGTGGGGTTATGTCAAATCAAAAGTTTACGCTAATAAACCGACTTCCCTGGCACAATTAAAAGAAAATATCCGTCATGAAATGGCAGCCATCACGGAGACTACCTGCCGAGCTGTCATAGGCAATTTTAGTGCCCGACTAAATGAATGCCGAGAGCGCAACGGTTTACATTTGGACGATGTTATTTTTAAAAAATAAATTCCCAAACAGTGTACTTCAATATATAATAAACATTTTTTCAATAAAGCTAAGACTTTTCTTTTAAAAAAAGATTTAAATGTGAACTTTCTTTTGAGACACCTTGTATAAGGGCGGGGGTGCAAGTTCCTTGGAGCACTATTTTGACTAATTTTAAAATAGTCATACTTCTTTACAAGAATATATACTGAGTCAGTAAAATATCTGTGTTATGCCTCATGTAGTGTAGGTACCTATAATTTTAACAGCAACTCATATACTCGTCAAACCGGAACACATCATAATAGTACTTCCCCTGATAAGCGCCCTGGGCCTTCACAAGAGACTACTACTCTTAAAGAGATGCGGATATTAGTAAAATTGCAACAATTAATCATATTACGACTGGCATCACAGCTCAGTTGGTGGTAGCTCTGCCTTCTACGCTGTAGGTTGTTGGTTCGATCCCCACCCAGGGCAATTATTTGTGTGATAAACATAGATATTTGTGTAATAATAAGTATGGAATTACAGAAAAAAAGTATATAAATAATTATTCTATCAGTTATGGGGACTAGATGGCGCTGTGTGTAAAAATCCGCCAATATTATATTTATTTACTAGCCGACCCGTGACAGACGTTTCCTGTCAAATTTCAATAATCGAATAGAAAAAACTGAATGTTTTTTTCTGTGATGTCAGATTTGTTGCTCACCAGCGCCATCTATACAGAAATCATCCCTATTGCGTTTTTTTATCGTTTTTGGGGTGTTTTTCATATTCTAAAGTAGTGTGTTATTTATTCGGGCATTATATCTACATCTACAGCAAATTTCAACTTAATCCGTTTTGTCGTTTAGGCATGATTGAGGCACAAACATACATACAAACTCACAAATTTTCACATTTATAATATTATTAGGATATTACTGGAAACTGGTTATGGTTAGTTGTCGGTTAGATTTTTATATCAATGTTTTTATTACAAAAAATAATTGGATAATAGATACCTAACATCAATAATTATTTGGCCCTAACAGACCATACAAGACGTTGCCTTGTCCAAATTTTGACCAAATTATATCATTTTCAGGTAATTTATTCTATTATTATTACTACCTACTGTATACAGTAAATATTCCAAACGTAAAAAAATATATAAATAGGGATCACGACTGTAAACAAGTACGGTAGACATCCTCTCAGATCTCCAGGGGCTTAGATCCTTTGAAGATGTCTAGAGGGGGAAGTTAGAGGCACGTCTAAACATTATAGTTGGCACATGCCCACACATTTTGTAGTATTACAAACGTATACCCCAAGAATTACGTTCGTGTGAAAATAAACCACTAAGTAATATTAATTCTCCTTTCTATTATGACGAGTAATACAAATTTTTGATGAATGCAGAATCGTTTTATCTCAATAACCGCAAAACATACGGTTTGGTTTTTTGGCAATGATAACATAAGGATTTAATCTAAATAAATGATTGACAGAAACACGATTGGTGAAACTTTTCTCGATAGATTTATTTTCCAAAGTTGGCTCTTCCAAAACACTAATTTAGTTTTTACTTAAAACTACAGTTATTTTTTATATAATTCGTTAGATAATCATACTAGCTACATGAATGAAAAACAGTTTATTTTTAAGTTTGATGGTTTTCAAAATAATGAGGTTTTATCACTTTTTCCGTCTTTTCCGGGTACATACAAAATATATATATATATAATATATATATATCAAGTAACACCTAATTGCTTTGTTTGTACGATCCACAGAACAGCTAAACGTTTTATTGTTACGATAAATAGGTAGGTACCATAATTATTGACATTTATCATCGATTATAGGTAAATTAACAATAATTATCTATTGTAGTATATCACACTGCAGACTCAAGAAAAACCAACGACTCATTCAACTTCCGATCACAAATATTGTGACTCAAATGACAAATCAAGTGCATTAAAATAGGTACCTACAGTTCAAAAATACCTTAAGGATTTTTAAAAGTGCCATTCTCTGACATTGCCCTGTATTGGGCCCGAGGGCAATCACCTTCGGCTGGTCGATGCGGAAATGGTCTGCAAATTTACTATCCAGTTTCAGTGCTCTCATTTTTGGGATCAACATTCTTTGATTTTAAAATATTGTGTTTTTTAATAGATGTATAGATTGAAGTCAACTTGTCATAGTGATAGGTCCAGTGTCCCCCCCCAGCAGTAAATCTGGAGTAATAATCTCCCATGCCTGGTGCCCCCGTTTTCAAACAGTCTTATCTTTCATGTGTTAGCTAATTTTTTTTTTGGTGCTGTTTTTGATGCCCCCAAGACGTGACACCCTAAGTAATTGCTTCATTTGCTTATTCCAGCACTTACCTATCATAGTCTTATTTCTAACACCAATATCTACCAGACAGAATACGACAAAAAAAACCGGCCAAGTCGGACTTGCGCAACATTATCTATAAAAAAACTAAAAAAAAACTGTTTGATGTACCTATGGGAGCTCAACTTGAATATTATTTCATTTTGTTTCTAGTATTTGTTGTTATAGCGCTAACAGAAATACATAATCTGTGAAAATTTCAATGACAGACAGACGGATGACGGACATACAGATGGACAGCGAAGTCTTAGTAAGGTGGTCCCGTTTTTACCCTTTGGGTACGGAACCCTAAAAATCGATACCATGACTGGCATCATGTCCAAGTTATAGCAAAAATATTAGGTAAGGTAATTAATATAATCATTGTGGTTGTGGCAACTGATAGGCGCAGTCAAAAATTGCATTTTTTTTAAATCCACACGATCATAAATGCAATTTACCACTCACACTTGACCAAATTAAATTTATTGCTTTATTTTTCCGGCAAGGGCAAGTTCACTGCATACACTATTATTTGACAAATGAAAGTAAGCGATATTGGTTTGATATAATTTATATTTTGCGACATTGCAATACCATTTATGATTTCGATGAGGTCATTGATTTGCATAACGTTTACTTAATTAACTCCGTTGATGATGATGGCACTTTGAAAACTATCGGAAAAGCTTAGCCTCTTTTCCTTTAAATCGGTTTTAATAGGTACCTAATTTTAAATTTATCAACCAACTTGAGGAGTCTAAGAAGAATAAAAAAAATATATAGGTATATAGGATCACGACTGTAATCCCCAAGTACGGCAGACATCCTCTCAAATCCAAGTACTCGGGTCTTCGAAGATGTCTAAAGAGGTTAGTGGCACGTCCAAACATTATATTTGGTACATGCTCACATTTTGCAGTAGTTAGCATTCCATACGCGACAGGTTGCAAGCCCATCGCCGCTTTTAAGAACACTAACTGGTTTCCTCACGAAGTTTTCCTTCACCGTTTCACGAACAAAAAATTCCATTGATGCACGCCTGGATTCGAACCCACGACCTTCTGATTAAAAGTCGAAGTACCTTCCACTCGGCCACCACGGTTCTTATTGCATGCTGAAATCTACCAGGCACTTACTTATTTAATTACATAATTAGCATTGATTAGGTAAGTAATAAACATTGTAGGTACCTTTACCCTAACCTTTCGATATAGGTCTCAAACTGTATTTTATGTTTAAGGGGCTCCCAGTCGCTGATTGCTCTTTTTCGAAACGAAAAAAGAAATACTTCTGAACAAGCCACATCTCCTATTTTTATAAGTATATTACTTCAGGTTCCTACCTAGATTTCTATTAAGCTGAAAACATAATAGCAGAAACTTTTCAGGATAAAGATATTATTTCAAAATGATACGTTTTAGAATTTATGATCGAAATATTTTATATACCTACTATTAAAATCAACTTGTAATTTATTGTTAAAGGTAGGTAATATGTAGATCTAGATTTCTATTAGAATAGATTTTTGATAAGTAATTATACATAATTTATATCATTAATTTATTCGAAAAGCTAAGGCGGACCACGCTCCGACGTGTGTTTGTCGTCATTGCAGCGGTCGGTAGGATTATTTATCGAAGTGATTAAAGATGGGTACATCTTTATTCACATATACTATACATTATAAAATAGGAGATGTGGCTTGTTCACAAGTATTTATTTTTTCGTTTCGAACAAAAACAAACGTCGACTGGGAGCGCCTTAAAAACAATCGTAAATAAGTGAATGTGATTAAAACACTTTTACTTTTTAATTTTAAAACCTATTGACAAAGCTCGTAGGAGTGAGGAATTAAACAAATGCAAAAAACCGGCCAAGTGCGAGTTGGTCTCTCGCACGAAGGGTTCCGTACCATTATCTATAAAAACGGCAAAAAAACACGTTTGTTGTATGGGAGTCCCACTTAAATATTTATTTTATTCTGTTTTTATTATTTGTTGTTATAGTGGCAACAGAAATACTTCATCTGTGAAAATTTCAACTGTCTAGCTATTACGGTTCATGAGATACAGCCCTGTGACAGTCAGACGGACAGACGGACAGCGAAGTCTTAGTAATAGGGTCCCGTTTTTACCCTTTACGTACGGAACTAAAAATGGTCTAAAATAGTCCAGTTGACTGGCTTCACAGTTCAGTTGGTAGTAACTCTGCCTTCTGTGCTGTAGGTTTTAGGTTCGATTCCCAACTAAAACAAATATTTGTGTGATGAACATAGATTTTTGTTCAGTGTTATAATGTATAAATATTTTTTTACAAAAAAGTGGTATATAAAGTGTACTAACTGTAATCTAGTTCTTCACTTCACTACATAGTATAAAGCAAAGTCGCTTTCCGCTTCCCGCGTATGTATATTTGCTTATATCTTTAAAACTACACAACGGATTTTGATGTGGTTTGTTTTAATAGATAGAGTGATTCAGGAGGAAGGTTTATATGTATAATAACATGCTACCCGTGCGAAGCCGGGGCGGGTCGCTAGTACAGTATAAGCTTTGCTCAGTTTGGGGCTAGATATCGCTGTATGAAATGTCCTATTTATTCATATATCTAGTTATAATATTTATTTAAGGCGCTCCCAGTCGACGATTGTTTTTGTTCGAAACGAAAAAAGAAATACTTGTGAACAAGCCACATCTCCTATTTTATAATGTATAGTATATGTGAATAAAGATGTACCCATCTTTAATCACTTCGATAAATAATCCTACCGACCGCTGCAATGACGACAAACACACGTCGGCGCGTGGTCCGCCTTAGCTTTTCGAATAAATTAATGATATAAATTATGTATAATTACTTATCAAAAATCTATTCTAATAGAATTGTAGATCTACATATTACCTATCTTTAACAATAAATCACAAGTTGATTTTAATAGTAGGTATATACAATATTTCGATCATAAATTCTAAAACGTATCATTTTGAAATAATATCTTTATCGTGAAAAGTTTCTGCTATTATGTTTTCAGCTTAATAGAAATCTAGGTAGGAACCTGAAGTAATATACTTATAAAAATAGGAGATGTGGCTTGTTCAGAAGTATTTCTTTTTTCGTTTCGAAAAAGAGCAATCAGCGACTGGGAGCCCCTTAAGTAATTGAATGTCACAATTAAGTTAAGTAGGAGTAAATTCCACGTGTCTATTAAACCGAACGACCTCGGTGGCATGGTGGGCGAGTGGCCAACTAAGACGCAAGGGTCAAATCACGATCTGCAAATATTTGTTCCTGTTTGGGTGTTGTGGTACGATGGTACACGTAGTATGTGATACCCAGGGAAACCTAGTACGGGGTCTGGACTGTGTGTGACTATTGGTTGATTGGCCTAACAGCTTGTGTGGTAGTAGCTCTGCACAGGTAGGTTAGGTTCGATCGCCACCCATGACAAATATTTGTGTGATGGAATAAAAACTAAAAAAATGCAACAATTATCTGGACACATTTATAAGCTTTGCTTGTTTTTGGGCTAGAGGACGCTGTGTGAAATTTTTATAAATATTTATTTATTTTTACATTGCTAGTCAAAAACATATTAATTCTTTGAAACTAGACCAATCAGTTGATCTAGATAGAAATGCAACAGAACAGGTTGTTTGTTGCAACACCAGACTCGAACCATCCATCCTATATGCAAAACTGTTGATCGGTATTATAAACCGAATGTCGACTTTTTGTAACAGAATATTTATTACAGAAAAAATAATAAATCTAACCCAGATATTTCAGACCAAATTTTTTAACGTTCCATTAATCAAAAATAATTAAAAAACTAAAATTTTATAAAGATAATTTTTGCGTTTGAAAGTCACAGGTTTATTTTTATCGAAAATTAAAAAAAACTTTTTTAAATCGATTTTTGTCTATCCTTTATGCGTATTTGTGTATTTTGTAGCAGTGGTTGTTCGTTATAGTTATTTATTATTGTAATATTTGACAAATTATGGTAGAAGTAAAAAGAACCTTATTACACCCGAAAATATTATTATATTCGTGAAAATTTAAAGTTTTAAAAACATTTAATTTTTCTGAAGCTATAGTTTTGTGATAATATCAGGGTTAGTAAATTATTAGATTAGTAAGATGAATAGATTACAAGACCTGTCAAATTTTTAAACAGTATCTTATTAGGTACTTTATAAAATATTATCTGCGTAAAATTGTTATACGGAACTCTAGTTGCACGAAACAGGCTCGTATAATATTTTTGAGTGTTTGTTTCTATAAAATGTCACATAATAGATATTACATAAAATATATTAATAGATATTATTATAAATGCAAAAGTTTAGATATTTTTATTGTTTACTAGCCGACCCGTGACAGACGTTGTCCTGTCAAATTTTAATTCCCGTTCCCGTTCCCGTTCCCGTTCCCGTTCCCGTTCCCGTTCCCGTTCCCGTTCCCGTTCCCGTTCCCGTTCCCGTTCCCGTTCCCGTTCCCGTTCCCGTTCCCGTTCCCGTTCCCGTTCCCGTTCCGGGATAAAAAGTATCCTATGTCCATCTCCTGGCTCTAAGCTACCTCCCTGCCAATTTTCAGCTAAATCGGTTCAGCCGTTCTTGAGTTATAAGTGGAGTAACTAACACGACTTTCTTTTATATATATAGATTTATTGTTACTTAATTACGACGTAACTTCTCAACTGATTTGGACTTTTATATGTATTTAAAAATGACCTGAATACCATATGCGGAAGCTATTATTAATATTCGTTTATTGACCTTGAATTAAAACAATTTTGAGATGTAAATTTATTGTTTTTAATAACTTTACGTGCTAATTTAATGCTAATTATAAGTATTTTATTATAATTTATGGAATTAATTTGCAAACTGAGTTACAAAAAAAAAAAGTCGATAGCGGCCAGTGTACGATTTTGTGGTCATTTATTTTAATTATTCAAATTTTAAGACATTTTTAATTGACTACTAGAACAGAGGGTCATAATTTAAAATTCATTTTTTAAATGTATCTTGAATTTTTGAATATATGTTATATATTATTTTGATTATTTAATTTTGTATTCCGAAAGAGGGTTGACAAGCTGGCCGCAAGTTGTAAAAATGTAAAAACCGGCCAAGTGCGAGTCGGACTCGCGCACGAAGGGTTCCGTACCATTATCTATAAAAACGGCAAAAAAATCATGTTTGTTGTATGGGAGCCCCCCTTAAATATTTATTTTATTCTGTTTTTAGTATTTGTTGTTAGAGCAGCAATAGAAATACATACAGACAGACGGACAGCGAAGTCTTAGTAATAGGGTTCCGATTTTACCCTACGGGTACGGAACCCTAAAAATGATGAAGGTGTATTTGGACTACTACCGAAACCTGAAGACCCAATTGCTGTTTTTCAGTAATATGATAATGACCAAACAAACTGAATCCAGGGTCAAAAAATATTATTGAGTTTTGGAAAAAAAATAGTTGTTAAGACCTCCTTTGTTTTCGGTCAGAATAATTGATGCATCACATTTTTTTTTAAATCACCGCAAAGTCAAAAGGTATTTATTTAAATAAAATCACAAGGATCACTTTGAAACGTCTTAGGAGCTAGGTTAAGCTACGCCTATTCCTCGCGACCAAGCCTAGATGAATCAGACAACAAACACGGTTTGGGACCTATATTTTCAATTATCAATTATCCTTTTCTGATCCGTAGATTTGATGATTCCTGATTGATGATAATGACTGATTCCTGTGTATATTATTATGTTTTAATTGCCAGCTTCTAAAAGTACCAACCTTAGAAATAAAAGCATTTTTTTATATTTTAATTAGTCTTACGAAACTGCATGACATTGCAAAGATGTTAAAATGCACTAAAAAGATCCATTAGAATTGAATTATGGACATTAAGTAAACAAAATCGAGATATAAAATATTATCTTTTCTAAGTTTTATACCAAGGTTTTGCACAATGTTAGAATATAGAAATAATTAAATAGACCTAACTTTCTTGGTAGTATAATGGTATTTTATATGGCTATATTGAATTTACAGTATTTATAGGACATTTCGATTCGCTCCCATTTTACTAAGGGTATGAATTCATTAATTAATTTATACTGGAAAGTAACAAATTAAACTCTGAACTCGATAGCAAAAAAACCGAGTTAGCTGCGTGGGAGGCACCACGACTTTTAATGAGTTGAGAATCGTGAGTTCAGATCCGAATACCGGCCGTAAATCATTAGTTTTTTCTATTCTAAAATTTTGTTTTTTCTTATGCGTTACTCTGGGCTTACGACCTGTCACATATGAATAGCTTCCTACTGCCAAATGTGGTTGCCAAAAATTGTGCCTCTGACTACGCTCTTTAGACATTATCAAGGATCTGAGCACCTGGAGATCAGAGAAGATATCTACCTTACTTGGGAATTATAATCATAATCCAATTTTTTCTTGATAAAATTAAAACAGAACGCAGATTCACTGCACAATATAATAGAGATCAAACAACACAATAGACACACATCTCTTTGTGAGAGATTGAAAACAAAATATATAAGGATCTCTAAAAAACTACAAAAATATAGAGATCTTCTTTTACTAATCCTTTTAAATCGTACGTAAATAGAGTTCGAAATCTTGTATTTTTCAATACCTTATCGAAAATATTTTATACTATTTTTTTAAATTCAAATAGCAATAATACAATAAAAGGATAATAAATATTTACTGTTTAAAAAAAAAAATGCAACAAATTCATGTTTTATTTATGAACATTTTTTAGACTTGACATTTCTGTTGAAAACACTGAATAAAATATATCAGGCCGCGTCAAACGCATACTTCCCGCGTCACGGAGGTCGCGAGCTGCCCTATATAACGTGAACACAACGTTATAAAGTTTACAACTAGAGTCGCCCGCTTGCCGTCACCATCCTACATACAGTCTTTCAGTACGTAAAAAAAACAATTAAAATAACACCGAGGCCGATTGTGAAATTTAATTTTTCATTACTAAACGTGATCTAATCGAATTTTAACTGTAGCGCGCGGCATTGGATTTAATTGTTTACCACCACCGTGCATGTTGCAGCGGGAGTGCTCCAGTCAGTCTGCGCGTACGCATCAGCGGTTAGAGTGCGCGCGCAACCTCCCGACAACACTACTGTGATACTGTGACAGTGAACGTAGCAACTAAACACGCAACCATGCATCACTACGTCAAAATCGTAAGTTTTTGTTTACATTATTTATAGGCATCACAAATCATAATTTAAACAATATAGTAGCCAAAATTAAGGGTAAATCTAGTTGTAATCTAATAACGAAATATATTTAAAAAGTAAATTTTTTTAATTTAAAAAGAAAGCTAGATGTATTTAATATATAAACTGTGTAACATATAACAGTGTAACTTTTTAAATTAGCGCCAACCTAACATGAAAGTGTCAAAGTATCAATGGGATAACAAAATCGCAATGAACGTGCAAATATTATCATTACATAAGCTTTAAATAAGATGTGAACAGAACACGTAATAGTTAAACCGAATGCGTTGTTGCAAAGAAAAAGTTATTAAAGAAATGCGAGCCCGGCGTGTATGAGTAACCTACCTAAGTTTAGCTTGAGGCTGAATTTAGGCAGGTATTCATTATAAATAATAATGGCCAACCATACAAACAAACCCATTATATAATGACTCCATTCAAAGACTAGCCCATAGAAATCAGCCTATTTCGATGTACGGGTTAAGAATAATAATTCATTTGGCATACATCTTTTGGAAAAAGTTGGTCAGTACTACTCAGGGAAAATTCCCTGTAAAAGTGATAATGGTAGGGCTGTGACAAAGAAATAATAACTAAAATATTACGTATTAAAAACTAACAAGAAAACAAACGAAAATCTTTCGACCAATCGAAAACTCTACAGAAGATATTCGTTTTTTTTTTTTAGTTTTATGAACGAACGATTTATTATTCTTACTTAATTACTTTAATTAAATACCAACTTTGGACTTTTTTTACAGTCTACATAATATTAAAAATCATCCAAATCGGATCACCAGGCAAAAATATATGCTCGGTTATACATAAAGAAGCAACTAAAAATACATACGCGTCAAATTGAGAACCTCCTTTTATTATCGGTAGAAAATGGCAATAAAAAACCTAAATATTGCCAAGTTCAATGCCAAGACAACACGATCGCGAAACAGCTTAGATGTTATAATAAATAAATCGTTTTCCTTAATCAATAAGGAAGTTCCTATTAACATAATTATTAAAGAGTAATCGGAACATCATACTTATCTACATATTTTGTTTTTTTTTACGAAGCAACTTTAAGCCCCTGTCCCGAGTTTTGTTGATTTTGCTTGTTGTATTGTTGGATCTTGGATTCTAATATAACAATGCCGTATATTTCATAGAAAATTGTAAAAATTGTAGTACCTAAATTAGAATAGCTATGTAGGAAAAACAGGAGCTCTCTATATAGATGTCTGAAAAAATAATCTCCTGAAATATTATTATTTAAGTGCATATTTTTTTTATCAAATTTTAGAAGAGTTATATTGTAGGAGCCGTGTTGACCGAGTGGGAGGTACCTCGACTTTCAATCTGAAGGTCGTGGGTTCGAACCCCGGCGTGCATCAATGGATTTTACTGTTCGAAAAATTATATGCGCATCATTAACACGTGCACAAAACGGCGAAGGAAAACATCGTGAGGAAACCAGTATTCTTATAAGCGGCGATGGGCTAGCAACCTGTCACGTATGGAATGCTAACTATTGCAAAATGTGGGCATGTGCCAAATATAATGTTTGGACGTGCCTCTGACTACCCCCACTAGACATCTTCAAAGGGTCTAAGCGTCTGGAGATCTGAGACTTTTTAGTACTTTAGAGTGCAGGGTTACTGAGTTATAACGATTTAACTGGAGCTCTCCGACGACAGAGTGACCTAGCTATATTATAAAAGTAAAGAAAATAAATCACTTGTATAATCACAGAACATGTGTATTCGTAGGTATTATATATTTTTATTTATTTGATTTCTCTATTCCGTTTCGCATCGGTTGCCAGGCAGCATAAACTGTCGAAACAGCTGCAAATCTGCATTTAAACAATAGTAATTCGTAATTTGACAGTTCGGTAGGTAACCAGACTACCTAACTAATTAATGAAATATCAGACAACATCGTGGCTAGACGGATTTCCTAGACACGCTATGATAGATCATAGCAATTACCTACGAGATTTGCGTATCCGGGTTAGCTTAGCTTACAATGCAGCCAAATTATAGCCTGAAGTTATTTTGCTGGTATTGTCATTATCACCTCTATTTATCGTGATCTTCCGTGGCCATTTTGGAATCCTATTAATTGAACTCAGCGGGCTTATTCCATAACAATCGATATTCACCCAATGATTTTCATTGCCAGAGCTATGAACATCAGTCGAATTTAAAGTATACCACTTTTATAGTAACTAATAAAGAACCATAGAATCGATTACATAGACTATTATAGTTACTATGAAATAGATATACCTACATTACATTATATTTTTTTAAGAATTATGCCAGCAGGTCGAGCACTGCAAGGATAGTATGTGCAAGTGGGATTATCGTGATCCCGCGAACATAAATTAAATTATTAATTTTGTACCATTGACACGCAAGAAGAAGAACCTCTATTTATGTGCACGAAAGAAACTTCTACGAGCTCATTTAAATCCTTTTATCATGCTGATTCTTCCAACAACGTTCATTGGCCCGTTTCAAGGACACACCTCGACCTAGTCACTGATGTAATAAATGCATGACCAAAAAAAAGTCTCGTTGACAAGTATGTACGAGTCCATATACTTTGGTCTACATATCAGTATGCCTAGGTAACCAGTAAGCCTAGAACGCTAGATCTCTATTGGACCAGTTATCCTGACGTCTACATTTTATATAGCACTCGTGGAAGCGGCAAAAAATAACTAATAAAGCGTATCTAAGCTTAATGGTTAATTATAAATTCGATACCTTTATTACCGCTAATAAACTGCCTGGGGAAGTAAACTTTGAAACTATTTTTTTGTTATGATCAAAGTTTAAAATGGTAAATACGTGTGTGTGTATTATTTATTATTAATATTATTATATTATTTACTTACGTCCAGAATATCAAAAAATGTCAAAAAGAAATTTATTAAAACATATGTTTGGAGTATAGCGCTGTATGGGTGTGAGATCTGCACAATGACCCATAGAGATAGGGAGATCCTAGAAGCTTTCGAAATGTGATGCTGGAGAAGGATGGAAAGGATAAGCTGGACAGAAAAAATAACAAATATAGAGGTTTTACGTAGAATACAGGAAAAAAGGATCCTATTAACAACAATTGAGAACAGAAGAGGGAAGATGGTTGGCCACCTTATACGGCACGACAGTTTTATAAAGACTATAATGGAAGGTAAGGTTGAAGGGAAGAGAAGAAGAGGAAGGCCACGAATAAGCTACATGAGCCAGATAAAAGAGAAAATATGTCGTGTCGTATAAGGAAGTTAAGGAGGCGGCGCTGGAGAGAAATAGATGGAGAGAGCTGCATCAATTACACCGACTAGAGCACAGCTCGTAAGTTAGAAGAAGAAGCATTCCACGCGTGACAGGTTGCAAGCCCGTCGCCGCTTACAAAAAATACTGATTTCCTGACGATGTTCTTCTTCACTTTTATAAGCACGTAAACAATTAAATAGTAAAGTGAAACTAAGCTCAAAGGTTAATTTCATGTACGGTACTTACCTTGTTATAACATGTAAATTAATATATTGCCTATAAAAGTGAAAATCAAAACGTGTTTTTTTGTCTAAGTTTCTAAGTTTCAATAAATCAAATGCATCAAGATTTTATTCTTTGATGAGCTTTTTGAATCACGAAATGTATAAGGTGAGTGTGAATAGGACCGTAGGAAGATAAAGATCTCGGCGTATTTTCAAAATTGGTTATATTTTGGAAAAAGACTAGGTCAAGAGTACTTTAAAACGACTAGTATGCATGAAGAATTTTGAAGAGTGAGTGAAGAGGTATAGGTAAGGTACCTTAGGTAAGCCGTGATTTATGCCTACCCCTATCGTGTCATTAGTAAAGTTATAAACAGACGAAGCTGAAAACCTACTTCAGATTTAGCGCAAGGAAGTTTGAAATTCGTCAATGATTGTTGCTACATTTAGCGTAACTATAGGTCTATTTCTACAATCGCAACAACAACTATCATTTTATGTTTCAAAGCTCCATAAAATAAATAGAGCTGAATAGTAGGTGCTGGTAAAGTCTGTTTTATATGAAGCAATGACTGTCAAACCACGGCCATAATATTAAGACTCGATAAATATTAATTATGAAGTGAATTCTATTTTTGAGAAAACGCTAGTACATAGTGTTTATATTCTATCGCCGTTTTAAGTTTTGTTCAAAATATCTGTACCTACAATACAGCAACATAGCAAAGAAAACAACAAATAATAATATAGGTACCAATACCAGAAAACAAATAAAATAACCGAAAATATTTCCCTAACTTATCTGTGTTCGATATTAATAGCAGCATCAGGAAATAAAAAATACTCATAAAAAAGTTAATTGATAAGTATATAGATCCATAATAAAACGTGACTAATTCTGATGAAAACGCGTCAGTGCCTATTCGTTCATGGTAATTTGAGGCGCGTATTATCTGCTCAAATGAGCCACAAATTGGCTCAATATCAGGTGTCAATCTACATCAAGCTTATTATATAAATTAGCCGTGTCTATGGCAGGTCATTATAAAGTAGCTTAGTATTTTATTTTAAAAAGGTTACATTTTATCGTACAGTCCACATTCTATTGATCATTTCAGAATAATTCCTTAAATCCCTACTATGCTACGTCGTAGCTATGGGAATTTTGGGAAAAAAATATTGTTTTCTATTTTGGTGGGGTTTTCGGGAATTATGGTGGTCGGTCCCTTAAGTTTCATTAGTTCTAGAAGTGGAGTATTTGGCAAGTTTACAGCCAATTCGACGGAAATGTTTATAATTTTCATCATAAAACCTCAAATTATGGTTTAAATGTTCAGTAAACGCCTTCAGATTAATACGATTGAGCTCTACCAGTAATTCAAAATAATAGGTGTGAAACAAGCGTATAGTACGTAGTACTGCCATTTTGTAAATTGGTCCACAATTCAAGCCAATTTTGCTGAGATGTATGACCACTTACTTTACTTTTATTTCAATGTAGGTTTATTGCTCAATTTCCAATTTAGAGTAGGGGTTCTGCTTCCTTATTAAGCAAGATTCTTCTTAATGAACGTGATTCAATTCATCTACTTTTGCGTCTTTACAACTATAATTACTCCATACTCTCATGTAATTTCCATAAAAGATTTATACGTTAAAGCAAGTAGCGAAATAGCCCTTGAAAATATTTTACGAAGTAGTTGTAAGATTCCAATGTACTCATAGTAAAAGCTGCATTCTTTATTTTTGATATTTAGATTTCGATTCGTGGATTGATATCCCCTCGCTTCTGCGGAATATTTAATATTTCGTAAGCCTTATTTAGCCAATTTTAATATCAAACTATCTACCACATATCTGAGATAACTATTTAATTTACGCTATGTGATAGAAATCTCATAAATATTTATTTTTTGAAAGAATTCACTTTGTGTACGTTTAATTGCGGCCAAGGGTGCATACAAAGATTATTTCTCATGATAATGGCTAGTTTTTTGCGGTTATACACTTCACCTGATGAGCATCGGAGCCTCGTGACCGAGATATGCAAAAAGCGACCTTCACGACGGTAGTAGGTGAACGACCTATTTCGCAATATCTAAAGTCTTGTTATCCGAAGTACCGCCTTCAACGCCGATGATTGAACGATATGTTCATAATGCCTAAATTTCAACCTTATTATAGTAAGATACGATTAAGAAATAATATAGGCCTCATCTGTTATTTGATTATGACAAAGTTTATAAATGTTAGATAACGTACATTAATAAATCGCAAATATGTTTCCTAGCTAAATCAGGTGCAACCTCATGTAATATTTTCTAGGCTAATGCTCGATTTTCATCAATAACGAAAGAAGTTATATGAGTTATTATTAGGGCCTTAATGGTATACACTGCTATATTACAACATTCATAATACGGTCTCTATATTTTAGGCAATAATAACTTTAGTACTTAGAAACAGCAGCTTTTTGTAAGATTTACGTAGTACCTACGATAATCTGTCTTGTAGTTTTGGCCTTGTACATGTTAGTACGTTATATAATTACGTACATAATATTCTTATAAGCGGCGATGGGCTTGCAACCTGTCACGTGTAGAATCCTAACTACTGCAAAATGTGGGCATGTGCCAAATATAATGTTTGGACGTGCCTCTGACTACCCCCACTAGACATCTTCAAATGATCTAAGCGTCTGGAGATCTGAGAGGATGTCTACCGTACTTGGGGATTACAGTCATGATTATTTATTTTATTTATAATATTCAAAAGAAAAGAGAAATAAGCTAAAGATAACCTCTTTAGCTTATCACTATCACTACATAAATAGTATAAAGCAAAGTCGCTTTCCGCTTCCCGCGTCTGTATGTAATATGTATGTATGTATGTTTGCTTATATCTTTAAAACTACACAACGGATTTTGATGCGGTTTTTTTTAATAGATAGAGTTATTCAAGAGAAAGGTTTATATGTATAATACATGCATAATATAGTAGAGAAACACTGATAATTTTAGAGGTTTCTAATGTGATGTCGTAAATAAACACATTTTTTTGCGCTTACATTGCAAATGCTGGCTGAACCCCACGAGATATATCAAAATAATGTACTACAGTATTGTATACCTTAAAAACGTCTACAAAAAAGTCCACGATGGTATTAGAAATGTCTTACGCACAGCGAAGCGGGCACGGGTCAGCTAGTACTGTATATAACTCGAAGATAAACAGTTTGAAGGTGATAGAATGGAAAATGACTAAAAAAAATCATCATTACAAAGTAGCTTGTGATGATGACTTCTTCTTATACTTTTAAATGTGTCAAAAATAATAGAGCCGTAATGATAGGCTTAGCCGATGTTATCTCGTAAGTGTAATGTCGAAAATATTACGAAACAGAAAGCGCATTTGTATAATACCACAAATAATATCTGTAGAAAGCAAAATCCGTATAAAAAGATAAGTGACTTTTATTTTAAATCACTTTCAAAGATTGAGAAATTATATATAACTTAAGAAAATTTAAAGTACCTAACAATTGAACATAATGTTTATGAGTAAGTATGAGTTGAGGAAACTATAAGTCGACTTAGAATTCCAGGGTTAAGTTTCTAAATAGGTAGGTGTAATATGTTAGTTAAAAATGATTAACTAAAAGTTGTATCAGATTCAATTAATGCTTTAATTTTAGTAATAAAATATTCTTGCAAAGTACTACTAACGATAAATAGATTGAAAGAGTTGAAATAATAATAATTCTTCTTTTGTTTTTTTTGAATTTTGTAGTCGATTTTCGTGCTTTTTTACCTTCATGAAAACATTTTGTGGAAAGCCCACAAGTTAAACTTTTAAACAAGTTTTGATCAACAAGGATATAGAGTGGTACGATTCTTTAAAATCAAAACTGATTCATTCTTATAATGATAATTTATTAGCTCTTCGCCCGTGTTTCGTATTTTTGAAACCTGCGTAATGTAATATTGCAATTTACGTAGGGATCTCTAATTTTTTGAAAATAAAATATGACCTAATGTAGCATTTGATATGTCAAAGAATGTTAAAATTGGTGCAGTAGTTTTTGAGTTTATCTATTACAAACAAAAATACAAATTATACCTTTTTAAATAGTATTGTAGGATACGGCATAATTATCTCGCATCAAACAATGTTACCTTCACACAAGTTTGACGTGCCCCGCTAACTAGGCGAAGGCCTTGGCGACAAACGCCTCAATAATTGTGAATACCCAAAATACCAACGGATAGACTTCCTCTTTGAGGCCCCAAATAAAGTCAAGGCGAATCTTATATCATGCACTTGCTACAAGTGTCTTTATAATGCCCGATTGAGGCCTTGTCATTGTGTGCTTTACATAATTGTCGACCTTGCGATGCAGTTTCTATGTAAATGGTATCGTTCAATATTTTACTGTTTTTAGGGTTCCGTGTTCAAAGGGTAATAACGGGACCCGATTGCTAAGACTTTGCTGTCCGTCTATATGTCTGTCACAAGGCTGTATCTCATGAACCGTAATAGCTAGACTGTTGAAATTTTCACAGATGATGTATTTCTGTTGCCGCTAACCCAATACTAAAAACAGTTTAAAATATTTTTCTACGTGAGGCTTCTATACAACAAACGTGTTTTTTTTTTGCAGTTTTTTATTGATGGTATGGAATCCTTCGTGCTCGAGTCCGACTCGCACTTGGCCGGTTTTTTGCGTGCGATGAGTGCGTGCTTGCAATTGAGATTATAGGGCGGGTGCAAACGAGATTCGGATGCGTTGATCAGATAATCTGCATGATTTTCAACAATTTATGTGCAAATTACTTTATTATCAACTAGTGGAAACTCTCGCGACCTTGTTTGTGAAGATTTTCGAACAGACTTCAACACCGGCTCTTAGGGAATGAATTTCTTAGTGCATTCCTACATACCAAAAGGAATACACCCTCCAAATATAGTTTCTAGAACTAGTAGTTTAGGCTGTGTCTTCAGTCAGTGTCAGTCAGGCAGTCAGTAATGCAAGAGTTGTATATATTTAGATTGATATGCAAATTACTTTATGTTCAATTACCTACGCAGTTTTAGCTGAAGTCCACTCTGTGTCCTTACGCAAATATTTATTTTAATTAGTGTTTCAATTCTTTCAATGTTTTTAAACTTCGTAAAATATAAGAGTAAATTTTAGTTCATCGATCTAACCGACTAAATTTAGACGCTTTACAAAGATGTTACCAAATGTTATTCTACATTTCGTTCACATTTTCGTTTAAGTAATATCTGATGGCATAACAGAGAGAGCGGTCTGGCGACGATAAAGCAGTATTTCTTGAGAAATATACGTGTATCGTAAATACCTGCCGATTAACGAATGCTTTCATTACAATTTCACCTACTTAATGAGTTTGTTTGGTTTTTTATTAGGCTGGTAATATAAGCCTGTTTATGACTCCACCGCGGGCTTGCTAAATATGCTGCAACCATTCAATGAAGAATAACAACGAAATTACTACTAAAGTGTACTTATTTACTACATTGTTATAACTTAGGGGTCATTTGTTAATCATTAACTTCCATGTTTATAGATTCTCTAGCCGTTTGCCTCGGCTTAGCTCGGTGTTAGCTTAGCTCGAAAATTATAGGCAAATGTTTGATACCTTAGGTTACATTATTGCAATTTTCGTAGGAAACTCTATTTTTTTTGTAAATAAATGTAGATTAAGTTACTCGCTAATAATATTAACTTATGTTTGATAAAATAATTTTTAAAATTGATCTAGTAGTTATTTAGTTAAAATAAAATAAATAGGATCACGACTGTAATCCCCAAGTACGGTAGACATCCTCTCAGATCTCCAGTCGCTTAGATCCTTTGAAGATGTCTAGTGGGGGTAGTCAGAGGCACGTCCAAACATTATATTTGGCACATACCCACATTTTGCAGTAGTTAGAATTCCATACGTGACAGGTTGCAAGCCCATCGCCGCTTTTAAGAATATTAACTGGTTTCCTCACGATGTTTTCCTTCACCGTTTTGAGCACGTGTTTTTGATGCGCATGTAAATTTTAGAACAGAAAAATCCATTGATGCACCGCATTACATGATATTTAAAAGTCCTGTCCCTGTCTGTCACATTCCAATCATTCACAATTAGGAAGTTTTCCGTCACATTTTGGTCTTAACCTCCCTTCAGCATCTAATTACAATTAATATAAAATGCGATATATTTTACGACGGTTGTAGTCGGAAGGCGGAAATGGACCGGTTTTGCAGGCATGTTTGGCTCGTGTTATGTTATTACTGCACATGTTATACAGTATCACAACTTCAACTAACATAAATATCAGACATTGAAATACCATTTCAAGTTTGAAAAATTTGTGTTTTTAACAGAAAATCATTTGAAAAATAATATTTAAAAAAATAAATAATTGATAGGTATACAATCGTTCATCCTACTATTATTATAAATCAGATAGTTTGTGAAGATGTTTCAACGATCAAATGGATTTTGATGAAACTTTGAACATATTCGTAATTATTGTCCTAGAATAACATAATAATATAGATGATTTTTTATCCAGATAGCACGCGAGTGAAACTACGGGCGGAAGCTTACTAATCTTATATAATAATCTAAATATAACAAAACTACGTTGTATATACGCATATATAAAAATCATAACGCGTTAAAATCAATGCGTGTTTGTTCGAAGTTGATTTACCTACAAGTTTTAGTTATTATTGTGCTATCCGGTTGTGTTGGTATGGTAATGCGCCGGCGCAGCCTCTAAGGCTTCCCGGTGTCTGGTCTGAGTGCATGCCCATTCATGGCTAGCGTGTGTGTGATGTAATGAAAGCACAGGTAGTAACTATGCGTAATTATGACAAGTCGTTTTGCTAATGTTCGGTTGTAAAGTACCTAATGAAAATCGACGTCACGTAGTTTTTTTGTGGATATATGGCAATAGACTTGGTTTTGGTGCCTACCCCTGCTTTGGGCATTTTCAAATTTTGGCAGTCATTTAAGCATAGTAAAAAGACTTGTTTAAAGTCTATAGTTAATAAAATAAAATTCTTTGTCTATGGTCCGTTTTGATTACATGACAGTTATTGTGGTGCGTTATACCTTAAGATTGTTTTTAGAAAAATGATTTCCCGCTTTTTCTATTTAAATATTAATTATTAATAAATAAATATCGCCTGTTACAAAGCCATTGCTTACCTAAGAGATAGACAAATACTCCATTCTAATTCTATGTTGTTTAAAAGTTATCGTTTCAATCATTTAAATATAAACCTTTTACTTAAATATTAAAATCTTGTTAAGGTGCCCACAGCCTTTTTACGTCTCCACAAACCAATATATTATATTTATTCCGTAGGACGCCCTGTATGTATATGCGACTATTATTTATCAATTTATTAATTCAGTTAAGTCGTTATGCAAACCTAGCATTCATCTGATGAATTAAATATGGCTAGTGTTAGTAGTGTTGAATTTTATTTCTTGCCTTGTCATGATTACTCGACAATAATTAGTGTAATTTGGCGAAACCACAGATGACATAATATACAGCCTAAACTATCACGTAGAGACAACAATGGAGAGTTTCTCACAATATCACTGCCTTCCGCCATTTTGTCAAAAATAAGTTCGTTTTTTTTTGCTTGATGTTATACCGGTAGTTGACTTTGTTTTCAAGGGTACGTGATTGTATGCACGAGTATATTTTATCCTTTGAGTGCTTGTTGATAGAGCCTATAAGAAAAGCTCTTGGTTATTTATATAAGAAGAAAAATAATTATTTAGACTGACTGTTGTTGACTGACTGTTTTTTTCGTTGCATATTTTGTGTATGGCTGCACATTTTACCTAGTGATTTTAATGTTTTTTTTATTGTGTAGACTCTACAATATTGACTCTAATTGATCCTATTTGTATCGAATTATATAGGACTTCCAAAAAACTTTTAAAAAACTAATATAGTCACTTGATTTTCGATTGATCGAAACATTTTAATCTGTTTACTTTTTAGTTTTACAAACGTAATTATTAGTTTTTCGTAATTATCACTTTGGATAGTTTATTTATAGCTTTCATGTTCGAAACGTATCGTAGATTTTAACTACCTGCCATAGATAAATATATTCTCGTTGAGCTAGCGATAGGAATGGTCATTGATCTTGTTGATGGAACTTGCAAAGGCGACTAGTGAATGTTTGCTTTACTAGATTAGAATGTCCTCAGTGTATTTAATCTAATTTAGAATATAGTATTCGTAAAAAAAGTTCAATATAACATAACGCTGGTTCGGGGTCAGCTCAACCTCGGTTTAGGAACTTATGGCCAATTTTACGACTGAATGCAACAAGGCACAAATTGCTTTATTACATTGTAGTTTAAATAACTTTAAATATGTAGGCGCGGCGTTGCAGACGCTAGTATACAGCTATACTGTGGCAAGTATTGTTTATTCTGTTGCAGTTGTAACCTTCGGTAACTGGGTGACACAAATACAATTTAAAATAAGCCTTCCTTGAGATAAAGCTATGGAGACTGTCTAAGATTAAACAAAAAACTGGCCAAGTGCAAGTCGGAGTCGCGCACGAAGAGCTCCGTACCATTATTTATAAAAAAGGCAATAATCACGTTTGTTGTTGGAGGCCCACTTAAATATTTATTGTATTCTATTTTTATACAGAAATACATCATAATGTAAAAAAATCAACTGTCTAGCTATCGCTATCACTAACGCTATCAGCCATGTGATAGACAGACGGACAGCGAAGTTTTAGTAATAGGATCCCGTTTTTACACTTTAGGTACGGAACCCTAAAAACAAGACCAGTCAAGTACGAATCATTAGCATGCGTAAAATTTGAGTGTCTTACAAATTAAAATATTGTTTCTATTGAAAGAACCGGTACTATTTATATGTAGTTCCGATATCATCTTCTTACTGAATTAATAGGTTCAACAGCGTAAAGCTCAGTCCAGATTGTCCAATCTTAAGTAAATAATGACGTCAGGTTTCGCAATCTTGCAAAACTAGATCATTATCTGTGTTGGCGCTAATTAGAATTATGTTCGCTAAGTTATTAGAATCACTAACACGAGCAAATGTGTTTTTGAATGTAAATACTTCATGTTTGCATCTCCTATACCGATGTATTAATTACTGATTTGTAAAATATCAGCAAAATCAATGATATAGTTTAAGTGAAAAAATTAGTCGTTAATATCGTCAATCTAATATCGTTTCTTGTTTCTTTGATGGTCAAAACATTTTCGTTGGTTTTTTTTTTACTTGTTTTTAAAACGTAATAATGGATGGTTTTATTTAATAATTTATGAAGATTAATTTCATTTTAATATGCTGTTACTAAAACAGAGCGGTTACCATGCAATAAGGTAAGCTTGGAATTTAAATCGTCATAAAAGTCAACATAAACTTATTACAATCCGGTCTGCTATGCAAATGTAGGTACGTACTATTACATTATATTGCTCAGTTTAAAAATGTTGCACGCTATTCTTGATTTGTCCGATGAATCAGATGGTTATCATAGATTGACTCACACTAATAATTACCGAATAATTGGCGAAGCATCATGCTTAAATTAAAAAATTGCTTTGCACTTCGTTGGGCCGTTTATTCTTGAAGGCTGTTTACTTGCGTGATGAAAATCATCTGCGTATGTAGTAGGTAGATACACAAGGTACTACCGAACACGCAATGTTAGTAATATAATATTATCATGGCACATAAACGCAGTAATTGCTCATCATTGAGTAAACTTGAGTATTAGGTAGAAATTACAAGTGTAAATAACTTTTCGGTCGCTTAATCGTTAGGGTTAACACCAATTTTGACACTATTCACTAATGAAACTACGTCTCAAAACAAAAACAAATATTTTTCTGTTGCATCTGTCTTATTACAAAAAAATTCAATCGCGTGACTACCCTGTCGAAATTAATGTATAATTTGGATCTATATTCAACACGTACGTATTAGCTAGCATAGGCCCTAATCTAATCTATTCTTGATGATTTATGCAGCGTCAAAGGGCAACTTTTACATCTGTTCCTAATTACGATGTGCTGTGTTCGTAACTAGGATATATTTTAGAACAATGTACTTATATAAATAGAGTTGTTTCCCTATCACCTATTTAAGAGAAAATCATTCTCACTGCCCTGAACATAGTGGAATTATAATGAAAAGAAGAGAGGTTCCACGAGAATGAATAGACCCGTTTCACTACATAGACTTTGGTTTCGTAAGTGAACGGTGCCGTCCACCGTCGTCCTTTACATGTGCGCCGTCGCATTTGTATCGCAATCAATGTCTGTCTGACGATCGACAGTAGACGGCACCGTTCGCTTAGGAAACAAAGCTTTATTATCTGAGTGACCAACAAGACAGCAACTAACAAGGTACTGATCTCGGTACAATAGCCGAGTCCTGCGTTGCGTCACTATGTCGCAAGCGCATTTACACTTGATTTGGTTTCACCGCGGCACGCATGCGCGTGATTTGTTATTGTTCATTTTAGGGCTAGCAGGGCAATCTGTATATAATAATTATTATCATCTCACGATTGCCCTTTAAAACGAAATTGTAGAATAGAAAATACATTTTAATATTAGTATTTATTTATTATTAAGATAAATATGAAAATAAAGTTTAAAGTAGCATAATTATCAATATAACGACAAAAAAAAACTTACATCAAATTTGAGGAATCTTGTTTATTGAATCTCAGAAAGTATTAGGTGTACCTATATTATAATAATGAAAAAAAAAAAACTTAACCACCGAAATGATTTTTTTTTTAATCGGCAAGAAATAGATAGTAATTAGTCTTCGACTACTCAATTATAACTCCTTTAGAGTAATTTTAACAGAAGTTCTAAACCGAATTTCGCCATAACTGCTCTTGGCAGCCCTAAGCGATGCCACAAATATGCAGTACATTCGGTCAGTCAAGTGGTCAGTTGACCGTACCTGTCAGTTTGTGACTCGCGATTCTATATCGTATTCCGATCACGTAAGGTCTAGTAAATTGACAGGCCGATGCGTTCTACCAAGGCTCGCCAAAGAGTTTGTCTCCATGGTAATAAAGTGGAAATCAAGGTATTTTGTTGTACAGTCTATCCACGGGTACATGTTGCAATGGACCTTGCCAGGATGTGGAAATGATGGTACGTACAAGATAGTCCTTTGTGAGTAGATAAGCAACATAAATTCTAAAGTTGCTCAGAAACTGCAGAGTTTGCTATTTAAATTGTTTTAGTTTTTATTTAACTGGCCACAACTAGGTAATTTTACCCGACTTGCACACCAATTTAAAATAAACTATTCGTAGAAAATATTATGTTAGTTAATAATGTGTTTAACAAAGCAAAATAAATAAAATCATGACTTTAATCCTTAAGTACCTACTACGGTAGACATCTTCTTTCATTTCCAGGACTCAGATCCTTAAAAATGTCTAATGGGACTAGTCAGAGGCACGTCGAAACATTTGGCACATGTCTACGTTTTTCACTCAGACCCTTAAATATGTCTAATGGGAGTAGTAAGAGACACATCCAAACATTACACATGCCCACATTTTGCATTAAAGACAAGTAATAAATGTTTTTGATGAATGCAGAATCGTTTTTTCTCAATAACCGCAAAACATACAGTTTTGTCAGAAACACGATTGGTGAAACTTTTCCGATAGACTTATTTTCCAAAGATGGCTCTTCAAAAATACTAGTTTTATTTTTAATCAAAACTATGTAAACAGTTTATTGGAACGAAGTTCCTTATCGCGCGTTGTGAAAGGGTCGAGGTGGGGTCGAGGTGGGGTCGAGGTGGGGTCGAGGTGGGGTAGAGGTGGGGTCGAGGTGGGGTCGAGGTGGGGTCGAGGTGGGGTCGAGGTGGGGTCGAGGTGGGGTCGAGGTGGGGTCGAGGTGGGGTCGAGGTGGGGTCGAGGTCAAAGTTGATTCCCCTTCCCTTGTCCCACGTTATTTTGTGTTCAGTACAACATAACTGTAAACTAATAAACGACTTATTGTGCAAGTAGGAGATTATCAAAACATCATTAGTTGGTAGGTGGTATCTACTTAGGAAGGTAGGTACTTACCTATTTATTTGCTTTGCGTTTGTTTCTCATCTAACTAGCTAGATTGACAAAAATGGAGCCTACTGATTAAGTTTATATTACATTATATTTGATAATAATAAAAAACATATTATTTTAACTTAAAAGAAATAAAATTTTATTACAATTCCTTCACTAATTAATCGAAAAGAACTTCGTTCCATCCGGGTGTCCCTTGACACCTCTCAAGTTTATTTTTATATAATTCGTTAGATAATCATACTACTAAGTAAATTATAGACAGTTTATTTTCAAGATAATGCATTTTTATCACTTTTTCCGTCTTATCCGGGTAGACTCAGCCCATACAAAAAACCAAACATTTCACATTCACCTTTATATTGTCATATATATTGAACTTTTAAATAACTCTTAACCCTGCGGTTAACGCAGTTTTTTCACACTAATTCTAGACAATAAAAGGACTAGTGGCTTACTCAAGCGTTTCCTAAGCTCACGATTATTCAATTCAAGAAGTCGACCAAGAGAAAGGGTTGTTTACGGTGCCAGTAGGCTATTAGTGCTACCTGTTACTAAGTGCATTGTCGGTCTGGGCTGAGCACTAGTTTCTAGCAGCACTAGTTTGAACTTTTTTGTAAAGAGCTCATGATGGAACTACGTCTATATTTGCGATCTATATTGTCAAATAATTAATTTCGATACCATTTTATCGCATTTCGAATAGGAGGAGGATACTACTTCGGCGGCTATGTGTTTACAAAAGTATGTTCAACATTTCAATGCCTTTTTTGTCAACCCATTTTTATAATCTATTTTTGTTTAGCGCAACAGTAAAACTAGTGCTAATTGCCCCAAGATCTTTGATCCTTGCATTGGCTGGTCATGGATATAAATAGTAATTTCCTGGAGATATTCTATTATGATCCAAAGGTGAAGTTATGAAACGAAGAAACCGAAGACAAGTGGCGTTACAAAATAATAGGAGGAACGATATTGCTTTCGTAAACTCATAATCAATGATATCGAATATATAAATCTTCTAATATATAAAATTCTCGTGTCAGTGTTTTTAATCTAACTCGAAAAAAAAAACCGAACCGGCTTCACTGATTTTTATTATAATGATTTTATTCAGTAGGACTCAGAATAGGTCGTAAGGTAATTTTTATACCGCTAAAGTTATAAGGGAGAGATAAAGTTTGGGAAAAATTTAAAACGCTTTCTTCTGTGGGATTATTGAAATTTGACAGGACAACTAGAATTAATAATTAGTCTGCTAGAATTAATAGTTCCTTTAAAAACTTATATCATCTTTTGCCTTTAACATTGGTTGATACTTTAATGTAGGTTTTCTTTTGGTTTTTATTAAAACGTAAATATGAATACCGAAAAGGTACCGACAAACAAACCCACATTGGTTTGTTTGTCTCTGTGTTTTTAATAAGTATCGCTCTACCCTTATACCCAATAACATTAACACGAGTAAATTTACCTGGACTTCACAAGATTCAAAATGATCCTTTACAAAACTCGTACATTGTAGAAAATTGATTTGTAAATTTAACATTCTAGAAATTCAGATATGATTTGTAACTTTTACGCAACTAAGCTTCGTTCGTCGAATATTTCGATTTATAGATCTGTTCGAATTTGCATTCCTTTCGAAAACTATAACGTTGTAAGTGGAAATTCTACCACAATATTGTGTTACTTGAAATTATGTTTAGCGATAAATTTCATTGTTCCATTTATAACTCGCCGTAAGTAAACACTAGAATTATAAAATCTATGTACTTACTAGCCGACCCGTGACAGACGTTGTCCTGTCAAATTTCAATAATCGAATTGAAAAGACTGAATTTTTTTAGTATGTGATGTCAAATTTGTTGCACACCAGCGCCATCTATACATAAATCATCCCTTTTGCGTTTTTTTATAGTTTTGGGATGTTTTTCATATTTTAAAGTAGCCTATTATTTATTCGGGCACTATATTTACATCTACAGCAAATTTCAACTTAATCCGTTTTGTCGTTGATCGATTGAGGAACAAACATACATACAAACACACAAACTTTCACATTTATAATATTATTAGGATTAGGATGTATCTAGTGGAAACTCTCGCGACTTCGTTTACGGGAAGTTAATTTCAAACAGACTTCAAATCCTCGCAACCCCTTTAGGGGTTGACGAGACAGAGGTTGGCACACCAAAAGGAATACATTCTCCAAAACTCAAGTTTCTAGGACCAGTGATTTAAGTTGTGCGTTGATAAATCAGTCAGTCAGTCCGTAACGCAAGAGTTTTATACTAGTACATTTAGCCTCGTATTCAAAAACGACACTATGAGAACACGCACGCACAGTGGACGAAATCTTTTTTTATAAACATCACTTTATGTGTTGTGCGACACTGCATAGTGTGACTAGAGGCACATTGTCGTGTGCCTCTAACCGAAGTTGAGCTCTAAAGGCACATGGTAGCGTGCGCCTTAGTGCCGCTCAACACATAAAGTTATGTTTATGAAAAAAGATTAGTATCGTTCTTGAATACGAGGGTAAGATACTATTTGACATTTGCGCAGTTGCAATACGCTTGCCTTCAATGTTTTTACGATGCACTTCATTAACCTAATCTAGATAATTTAAGATTCATCTACCTTAGCGAATAATGTTTCTACTAAAACAAAATGCTTAAAGCAAACTCTTGCGCAGTAATTAGCCCTGACTATTGCCGGCAATACTGTCATTGAGTGTTGCCAGCTAAAGTTGCATGTTAAAATCTAGACTCGGTTTGATTTCCATTTCCAGAACGAATTTGCAATTTGATCCTTAAATGGAAGCGGTGACGTTGCGCAGGCGCAGTCTTGATGTAGTCTGGCGTCAGAACCGCCCAGTCAGTGTTGAAACTCTGGATTAAATTGCGTTGATATTGATATGGTAATAGATTATAATAGTTACTATTAATCTCACTGTTTAACTGGCTTTTAAGTTTGGGTATAATAAGTGGAGCTGATATTAAGTGGCACTTATTTTACGAGCAAAAACAACAAATTATTGAATGCGTTAGACAACAATAAAACCGGCCAAGTGCGAGTCGGACTCGCGCACGAAGGATTCCGTCCCATTGTCTATGACAAAACGGCAAAAAAAACACGTTTGTTGTATCTTAGCCCCACCTAAATATTTATTTTATTCGGTTTTTAGTATTTGTTGTTATAGCGGCAACAGAAATACATCATCTGTGAAAATTTCAACTGTCTAGCTATTACAGTTCATGAGATACAGCCCTGTGACAGATAGACGGACAGCGAAGTCTTAGTAATAGGGTCCCGTTTTTACCCTTTGGGTACGGAACCCTAAAAATATTTGGAACGGTCTATATAGAAACCACTCACAGCAAATTGTATTTCAAAACAATGGCTACATATAATTTTCGATCTCGGCCTAAACATTTCGTAATCCCGTGGAAGTGTCAATCAAGTAGGCTTTTGATCATATCCGTTCATTTATCGACACGTTCAATTGTCCTAGCATTCCTTCGCGTCATTGCTTTCATATCTTATCAAACGTGTACCCTTGAGGTATTCGAGCTTGCAAAACGCGCGTCAAATACCCGCTCGTCTGTACTAATCGCACGTGTTCAAGCTGCATACCAAGGGTTCATGTGCTCAGACCTCCAGTGAGGTCACATATCAAGTTCACACACTTGTTTCGGAGCAAACCAGTTGCCCAGCCCAACGCATGCAGCTTACATAAGACTTTAGCTACGTTTCCGTGGTTTCCCTTCCTGCGCTGGTATGTTAGCTGCTAATTGTTTACAGGTGCTTCAAGTTTTGGAACTGGTGGTGTAGTGGCTATGGTGTTTAGATAGTGGGTTTGAATCACAAAACTAACGGTTTTCGTCTCAAAGGGTACATAAAAAACTGGCATGTACCTATCAAAATCTAAAATTATAATTGTCTGCATAAAGTAGTTATTTTTAACGCGTTTTTATGATTAGCTTCACCTTTAACAAAGTAACTATGTCAAATATTTTTAGAAATCAAATTAAAAAATACTTCTAATTGGTGGATCATTATCAAATCTGGTAGTTCTGATGATAAAACAATAATATATCAACCTGATGATGCAGCCACGATTAGCTTCTCACGAGAGAACTCTTCAACGGCTATTAGCACGGATACCATACTTTGTATACGCATTCAAGTTTGATAGCTAAACATGATTTCTATCATTCTCTGATGATACGGCCAGGATCAGCCCCTCAAGAGGGAACTCCTCAGTGGCTAATAGCACGAACTACAAACTTTGTATTAGTAACCTGTTAAACGATGAACCAATCAAGTAAATATAGAGCATATTTGAGAGTACATATCCGTATTGTAGAAAGCACTTATTACACAAGGTCGCGGAAGACCACCGCTGGGCAATTTATTTATGAATAGAGATCGATTGATAGTTGATCGATTGATAGTAAAATTATATATTATTAAAACTGATAGTCACCAATATATTAAATGTTACAACCATCGATTAAGAAGACCGTTACTGAACAAAACATCTGTAAGGAATGGTTAAACTTAACTACCGGTTTATCTTTTAAACTAGTGGTCATGTATCGCCCACGTAACCTGATTAAAAGGTTCTTTGTAATAAGATAAAATATTATATTAAGATTGGTACATATTTTTTTGGAACCAGTAATTTAGCTGTGTTTTGGCATAGTGGATTGCTAAGTAAAGATTATAGATATGATAGTTAGATATGTATCTTATTCGAATGTATTTTACTGCAAAATATATATAATGTTTGGACGTGCCTCTAACTACCCTCTTGAGACCTCGATCATCTCAACGCCTGGATATGTTATAGGATGCCTACCGTAATTGGGAATTAAAATCGTGATCCTAGTTTTTTTTTATTTTCGATTGGATTTTTGACTTATATGTTGTACTTATATCTTTTAGTTTTTTAGTATTTTAGTTTATTTACTACAATTAGTACTAGTATGTCTATCTATAGATTATGTTTCTACGAACTTAAGTAGGCAATCAACATACCTATTACTTATTTATACTGCGTACTTCCACTCGCATTGCACATTTCATTGCCCAAGAAGCTTAATTTAATTGCGTAAAGTAGTTTAAAATGTACGAAACAGTTTGTAGAATGAAATTGACATTGGCATAAAATATTCTTCGCACGAAACCGATCGCGAGTTCATGATCAACGTTAAACCACAAAATAAAATTGCGTGTTTGATCAAAAATACTTAGTCACGAACGCGTCACACGAACTGGTATTGTAAGATAATCATTAAGTAACATTACTAGCCTCTAAAGATTATTCTATAAAATTGCTTTGACTACCTACGCATTATATCGTTTTATGTTTAATCCTTTTGGTACCTTATAGGGCTAAAACTTGAAATATTTAGGTTTTCTTTGCTCAGAACATGAAGAAATAACATTAGTTTTGAGGGTGCCTTATTGTAAGGGCCATCTTACAGTTTAAAAACATAGTCGTTGTTAGAAATTCAAAATATTCGAACAGGCCTTGGGTCTATAATTACAAAGTTTTTGATTCTAACCTAGGTTTTTGTTTGTCCACAGTCCTTAGTACTATGTGCTTGCTTAGCACTAACGACAGCGCAGTTCGGCCACTACGGTTTCTCGGACTTCGCGACCAGCTTTGGAGGACCCACCTACAGCAATTTCGCGGCTGCAGCGAGAGACCCTAGAGCGAATACAGGTGAACTTTTTTTATTTTCCAGTAAGCCATAGGTTACCTAGTTGGATCTACAAGCTCTTTTTAAATATAACATGACAAAAACAAAAAATGCTATGAGATATCTACCTGTACCTATTTTATTATAACAGGATTCACAGTAGTTTCTGCAGGGCAAAGGGTTCGATCTTGCTAGAAAAGGCGAAGTAAAACTATGTCTTATTATTTGGGCAGAATACGACCGTATAAACTATAGCCGCATTCTGCTCTGTCAGTAACAATATTGTCTATGTTTTTAAATCACATTGAACTGGTGTACTTTCAAGGGTGTCAAAGTTTTTACGAACGATTTACTTGACTATAACAGATTATTATTTCAATGCTACGTAAGAACAATGTCACTGGGACCAAAATTGGCCACAATGCCGAATGTTACGACTCTTTCTTGTGTTATAACAATTGTTTGATGTTATCACAGTGAGAGTTACCGCGTGTCTTTTGTTTTTATTAGACGCTGTGCCCGTAATGTATCAACAATGCGTGACAAAAACACTGAGTGATACAATTTTGGATATATTTAGTGAACTGCCTCTCGGTTACGTACGAGATGTATTTTTATAAGACTGCTATAATAATACTTAGCGTTAGATAGCCTGGAGGATTAAATCCACAACCTACATAAAAGGCAGCTACTACCAACTGAGCTGTTAGGCCAGACAACAATGCTAATGCAATACACTATGTAGGAACCTTATCAACAATGTCCAGCAATGAGTCAATTCGAAGTTGTATTTATCTGCACTATTAAATAGGGTCCTAGGGGTGTGACTCACTAGATTTGTTAAGCCTCTCAACAAGCTTTTAATTTTAAATATCATATTAGATTTTTAAATTACCTAAGTATAAACAATTGTATACCTTTTAAAAGTTCACACAAGTTGTACTTCATGGAAGTAGATTATATTTAAAAGATCTGTAAAAAACAAATATATATTATTACTTAATCTGTCACGCCTAAATTACGAGAAATCAAAACTACCTTATAGTCACTTTATACGGTTATCCCGCGGTTTTTAAAAGTGTTGTGTTGAGAGAAAGAAACCTAAAAGATTATCACAGCTATAGCTGTTTCTACAGAGTTTCGTTTTACTTTCCCGCAAACCAAATTAAGTAAACTAGGGCAGACACACGTGCATCACTATAATTCATTGCGATAGAATTAAATGCATGTTGCAAGCATTATGCCCATGTATCCCACGACATTGAACATAGCGTGCTTTGTACTGCCGGTTCAAGGGCTGCCTAAACAGGGCCTTTTACTTAATACGAGTCAACTGCGTGTGGACGTAATCGGAGCAAATGCTTACACAAATTGTCTTGTTCCTTTAAAGTTATGAATAATGAAACCATCAAATAATAACTAAGAGTAGGTACACAAATTGGATTAATGGATGCATCGGGGAGAGGCTCATTAGAGTCCTAGCCAACTAAAACATTCTACTAATATTATAAATCCGAAAGTTTGTGAGGATGTTTCGATCAATACGCCTAAAATACGAAACAGGTTTGGATGAAACTTGGAATCAAAGCTTATGAGCTGGAATAACATACCTACAGGATACTTTTTATTCAGATACAAGTGAAGCCGCGGACGGCAGAAAGTAGTATTAAAAATTAGTTTTAAAACTAATGAAGTAAAATATAATTGAATTGAATATTTAAACGTTATAGAGTATTTGCATTTCTTGTTAGCCCACTACCGTCTTATGAAAGTTTATTTAATATTTATTACTCCAATGTAAAGCAAGCTTTACCAACCGATTGAAATTACTTCACTCGATGTTTAAAATGTTGTTGTTTATGAGTGGGTGGGAAACTTAGGTTTTGAAACATGGGCAGCATTCACTTTCTTTTATTCTTGAATACACATTTTCTTAATTATATAATTTACGTATAGCCGCGTTGGCCGAGTGGGATGTACCTCGACTTTCAATCTGAAGGTCGTGGATTCGAATGCCGGCGTGCACCAATGGAATTTTCTGTTCGAAAAATGTATATGCGCATCAAAAACACGTGCTCAAAACGGTGAAGGAAAACATCGTGAGGAAACCAGTTAGTAATCTTATAAGCGGTGATGGGCTTGCAACCTGTCACGTATGGAATGGAACTACTGCAAAATGTGGGCATGTGCCAAATATAATGTTTGGACGTGCCTCTGACTACCCCCACTAGACATCTTCAAAAGATCTAAGCGTCTGGAGATCTAAGAGAATGTCTACCGTACTTGGGGATTACAGTCGTGATACTATTTTTTTTTTATTTACTTAATTTACTCATAATTTCACTTTAATAGTAGGTATATGGTCAATAAAACTTCTTTATTTAAAAGCGGCCATGGGCTTGCAAACCGGCATGAATGCTACCTATTGAAAAATGTGGGCTTGTGTCAAATCTAATATTTGCGCGTACCTCTGGTATTCTCTCTTTAGACATCTTCAAGGATCTGTGCGCGTGGAGATCTAAGAGGATATTTACCGTACTTGGGGATTACAGTCGTGATCGTATTTATTTTATTTTTATCGAAAACTTGGATTAATCTAAAACTGATCCGTCACCTAATAATTGGAAACAAAATATATGGAACCTTAATACCATAAGGAATTTATATCAGGATTTTAATACGGAAATCAAATGTCAAAAAATTGTTTAACGCAATTCTCATTTTGATTGTTACAAATTCATCATAATGTTAATCAATTTCATTCAATATTTATCCAATTACCTTATTATTTGACTATCCCCTACTCCTGTATGCATTAGGTAGGTGCTTTATTATATTAGGTTTACTTAAACGAAAAGCAAATAACCGATTGAATAATAATTAATTTAATACTGGGATTGTACATTCTTGGTTATTTTGATTTTGACATAGCCTTGTATTTAAGGATTATTAATCTTCATCTTTCAATTTATTATTAACATGTAGAATTTTCGATTAAGGTTAAAATTAAAATTTGAATATGTGCGTATAAAATATTAAGAGAATAAAACAAGTTTATTTTGGGTTTTAGTTTATTTGTGGTAAATTTTTGGTAACAAAAATAAATAGAAAAATAGTGTAGGTGGTATTATATTATTATAGTACACATCTAACATGTTAATTGTACAATATATACACATAGTAGGAAAACTAATCCGATATAACTAAAATATTATTTCAACTGAACAGAATCTTTAGTTCGAGAGTCATCTCAGAAACTTTTACACTTCGTTGCACGAATAAAGTCGCGTGTGCCTGTTATTAAATCCACAAATCCTGTGACCATAACGTTAGTATTTAGAAGGGTCCGAACCTTCGAGCATTTAATTACAGAATCATGCTCCGCCGAGCAAAAACCCGTGGAGGTTGCACAACGGCGTTTGACAGCCGCATCCCTAGCAGATGTAAAGTAATTATAATCAACTGGTGTTCAGTGATAGCATATTTGGTAACTTGCTAGCGATGTAAGCTGTCATCAAACTAATATTATGAAGAAGTTTGGAATTATAGGTCGACTTAACCAAAGCTTGAACATTGTGAAAGATGACATGGGTAAGAAAGGAGTGAGTGATGAGATGACGGCTGATAGAGGGAAATGAAAGAAAAAAACATGTTGTGTCGACCCCACTTGAAAGGGCAGGAAAATAATGATGTTGGCCAGAGCTTCAAGTCAAGGATAAAATGAGTTTCCACTGTGGCGGAGCTATGCGGACCAATCACAGAATTCTCTGTGCACAAAAATTTACGAGCGCAGTAATCCCATCGAAAGGATAGATATCACCAGTCAAATTATGGTTCTCAAAGTGACCACCAGAAGGAAATTTATCGTGATTTCGGGCCAGCTATGTTCATCTCAATCTGTAATCTTCCACTAGGCCCAGCTCCGTAATTTTAGAACTAGCTTTTGCCGACTTCGCGTGGTAGTTCAATCACGCTCAAACGACAAAACGCAACAAAACAGAAAAAATACATAGTTTATGCCCTGGAATACTAGCATGTAGGATAGTTTGTCCTGGTACCACGCGAACAAAGCCGAAAGCGAAAGCTAGTACATAGATAGAGTGATTGGTAAAATGTTTTTTGAGCATCTTTGAACGGTACAGCTTCCACGAATAGTTCTCAAACAAGTACCCACTTACAAACTATACATTAGAGTATAATCCATTCACTTCGTGTCCGGTTTTATAACATTATGTATTATTATCGAATATCAATATTATATCACAAAAAAGACCGTAAAAACGGTACTTCGGCCGTTCACTTGATGGCCTTCGCAAGGTTACTAAAGAACATCTTGAATTGTTGTTTTATATTAACAAAAGTAATACATTATTGAGTAAGTTTTATTTGTTTTGTAGTTTTTGACAATGCTATTGCGTGAGCATGTGCGTAACCAAAATAATATATCGGTCTTATAAGTGATTTATTTTAGACAATTGTGACTGCCTTTACAGCTTAGTTGGTTGTAGCATACCCACGTAAGACAAAAAGTTGTGTGATGAACATAGATGTTTGTTCTGTGCCTGGGTGTTATAATGTATTCCAAAAAGTAAACGCATTGTACAAGCTTTATTTAGTTTGGGGTTAGATGGCGTGCGAAATGTCCAGAAATATTTATACTCATATTTTTTTGATTTATTTGTGTCTATGGATTTGTACTTTAACAATGTTAAAGCGAGATAGAATTAAAAATATTTCTTCACCTACTCTCCTAATAACAAGCTGTAATAGGAAATGCGTCTTTCATGTACCCGAAGATAGATCATTTTATCTATTCACTCGAAGGTATTACTAATAACCATTTGAAACACAAATTCCAATTAAAACTTGCGTATCTTACGCGCGAAATTATAGTGATTACAAAATAGTAGCGAAACAATCTTTTAATGATAATAATCTAGTTGGTTCAAGTGTTTTATGGGTGTAAAGATATTGCAAGGATCCTTGGCTTAGCCATAGAGTATTGCACAGTTATTATGATAGAGCCATAGATTAACGTGATAGTTAGTAAAGGATTTATTTGAATTCAATGCCAGAAGCTTATTAGGTATTGGAGCATGGTGATTTCGTTTACGTAAAGTGGGTTGGTTTGTTTCTAAGATTTTAATCGTAATTTATATTGTTTTAGGTTTATCAATATACCTTGGTTATCCTAATCCTAATCTTAATAATATTATAAATGCGAAAGTTTGTGAAAAGAAATGTATGTTTGTTCCACAGTCAGGCCTAAACGACAAAACGGATTAAGTTGAAATTTGCTGTAAATGTAGATATAATGCCCGAATAAATAATAGACTACTTTAAAATATATAAACACCCCAAAAACTATAAAAAAACGCAAAAAGGATGATTTCTATATAGATGGCGCTGTGCAACAAATCTGACATCACAGACTAAAAACATTCAGTCTTTTCTATTCGATTATTGAAATTTGACAGGAAAACGTCTATCACGGGTCGGCTAGTAATGTATATAATTTGCTTAAAAGCTGACCCGAAAAACGTTGTTCTGTCTCATCATTTTTTTCTCCTTTTCCCACTTAACGTGAGGTCGGCACAATACGTTGACAAACATGTTTTGCATTGTCGTTGCCATTTAGACGTTGTCCTGTCTAAATTGTAAGAATCCCATAGAAAAAAAGCGCTTTCAGTTATTCTCGAATTTTATTATTCTTCGAACAATTTTTCTAGTTTATTTTCCTTAAGGCGCTCCCAGTCGACGTTTGTTTTTGTTCGAAACGAAAAAATAAATACTTGTTAACAAGCCACATCTCCTATTTTATAATGTATAGTATATGTGAATAAAGATGTACCCATCTTTAATCACTTCGATAAATAATCCTACCGACCGCTGCAATGACGACAAACACACGTCGGAGCGTGGTCCGCCTTAGCTTTTCGAATAAATTAATGATATAAATTATGTATAATTACTTATCAAAAATCTATTCTAATAGAAATCTAGATCTACATATTACCTACCTTTAACAATAAATTACAAGTTGATTTTAATAGTAGGTATATAAAATATTTCGATCATAAATTCTAAAACGTATCATTTTGAAATAATATCTTTATCCTGAAAAGTTTCTGCTATTATGTTTTCAGCTTAATAGAAATCTAGGTAGGAACCTGAAGTAATATACTTATAAAAATAGGAGATGTGGCTTGTTCAGAAGTATTTCTTTTTTCGTTTCGAAAAAGAGCAATCAGCGACTGGGAGCCCCTTAAAAATCTTGTCCTGATAAGTACGAATACAACAACAAAAAAAAACTGTCAAATCGGAATGGCTTTTTTCGAGTTTTCGCGAGACAAACGCAATTGATTTTTATAAGTCATTAATGTTTTTTGACACATACATACATACTCCAATTAGGGCTTCCATACTCTTATTGAACTCTTCTCTCTTATTGCAAGACAGCTCGCAGATATTTGCGATGCGATGCAAATTCGCACTTATATGTGGGAGCCCTTAAACCGACGTTAATTATACTACAACCGTTTTCTGAGTGTTTTGTATTGTTTTTTCAGTAAAAAAATAAATTAAAGTAAATTAATGTTAAGAGGAACTGTAACAAAGGTGTCGTAATGCAATTGCTTAAGATGTCGCAACTCAAATGGATGAGAGCATGCACGCCTTGCGGAAGAGAACGATTAATTTAATTTAAAACGTATAATTTTTCAGTTGCGTGTTGACAATAGCCTTTTCAGTTATACATGTCACGCCCGGAAGTGGTTTAAACGATTGACGTTTTGATATTAAAATGGTAGGTAGGCTCTGTGCAAACCGATTGATTTGTATCTATAAATCAAAATTTATAGTGTTTGTCCACACTGCCGAGCATAGCGTGGACATAGCATAGCGTGGACACAAAACTTGAACAGTATCTTATTTATATGGTGTAGGGGTGCACTAAGAAAAGGAATCCCCGACGTAACCCCTAAGAGGGTGCAGCGGGGTGTGAAGTCAATTTGAAAATGACATCACGTGGACGAAGTTTCGGAGGTTTTCACTAATATTTTATACTCGGTATGCTAGAATGAGACAAATATATTTTTCACAAATCGTCCGACTATTTCGTACGAAAGTGTCCAGTGATATTTTTATGTACCTAGCTACTCGTATTTTTACTACTTTTTAACTACAAATAACACAAATACTAAAAATAAAAGAGTAATTAAAATGCAGTCTTTTGTAACATTCATAGTGAAATATATAAAATGCTTATGTGAATGATCATCAAACGCACAGCCAAAACCATGAGTCCTAGAAGTACGAAACGACTGAATTGTAATGTACTAGCCGATCCGTGACAGACGTTGTCCTGTCAAATTGTAATAATCGCATAGTAAAAACCTATTTCAGGCAACTTAGAATTTTTTCGCTACAAACCTTGCACTGATAAAATAAATTACGAATTTCGATAGAATGCGTATCATTAATTAGTCAAAACAGCGTTGCTATGACGACTAAATGGTATTAGTCTGTGATATCAGATATGTTGCACACCAGCGCCGTCTATACAAAAATCATCCTTTTTGCATTTTTTAATCATTTAGGGGTTGTTTTTCGGATTATAAGTAAAAAATCAGATTAACAGAAGGGGGATTCTGATAATCTGATTTTTTATCTACATACTACAGTTAATTTCTTCTTAATCAGTTTGGTCGTTTAGGTTTGATTAGGGTACAAACACATATACAAACTCACAAACTTTCGCATTTATAATATTACTAGCTGACCCGTGCCCGCTTCGCTGTGCGTAAGACATTTCTAATATGGTATTAGAAATGTCTTACGTTAACTTTTTTGTAGACGTTTTTAAGGTGTACAATACTGTAGTACATTATTTTGATATATCTCGTGGGGTTCAGCCAGCATTTGCAATGTAAGCGCAAAAAAATGTGTTTATTTACGACATCACATTAGAAACCTCTAAAATTATCAGTGTTTATCTACTATATTATGCATGTATTATACATATAAACCTTCCTCTTGAAACATTCTATTTATTAAAAGAAACCGCATCAAAATACGTTGTGTAGTTTTAAAGATATAAGCAAACATACATACATACATACATATTACATACAGACGCGGGAAGCGGAAAGCGACTTTGCTTTATACTATGTAGTGATTAGGATTAACACTGAACCAAGTTCACTGGAATTTGGTCGATGTTGGTCGTTGGTGATTGATCCTACCGTGTGGAGACAATTTGTTAGATATTTTGAATCTCGTTTACACTTTCAGCTTTTACTGCCTTCATATGACGGTCAGCACATCTTGGGAAACAGCGGCTTAAGCAATACAATGCCACGGTATGATTTGATTAATTGCACGACGCTACCATCATTTAATGAATGTGGTTAACGTTGTTGAGATGTAGGTGATTAATTAAACTGATTTTATTGCTTAATTTATGAGCCTCCTAACTTTAATAATGCTATTTTATATAAAGTAAAAAATGACGTGATTAGATTATCGCTTTTTAATATACTCTGCCTGTGTCTTATACCTACCCAGTTTCATCGAAAACGGTTCAGTACAAAGAAACAAATATTCGGATTCATAATATTGGTGTAATTAAAAGAGAAACCAGAGATCAAATTATAAAAAAACCGGCCAAATGCTAGTCAGAACCGCGCACGAACAAAAAAATACGTAGACCCACTTAAATATTTTATTCTGTTTTTAGTATTTGTTGTTATAGCGGCAACAGAAATACATCATCTGTCTAGCTATCACAGTTCATGAGATACAGCCTTGTGACAGACAGAAAAACAGACAGACGGATAGCGAAGTCTTAGGATTTGGGTACCTACCGTTTTTACAATTTGGGTACGGAACCCTAAAAAAGAAATACATAATATCTCTCTCTTATTCATTACATACCATTAAAACTAATTAATTTAAAGCCAAGCTTCCGATTTGCTTAAGAGATAAATGGCTTTCAAATATATTTAATACCAATCCAAGACCACCATTAAGGCTACGGGCACACGGGCCTCCGGCCACAACCACAAAATGCGGCCACCGACATACTTCCTGTAGTTTTCATACATTTTGTTAAGACGCGCCGCACACGTGTAGCCAGTGGCGGCCACTCGCTACTACTACAAAATGTATGGTAAGCGTTGAAATGTGGCTGTGGCCGGTGGCCGCTTTGCGGCGAGCCTTATATGACCTATTGTCATAATTATTGGCTTCCAACTCTTTTGGAGGTCAGCGAAAGTTATTTGTTTTTAGGTACCTAATTATTGAGAAGTTTGGCAATGTGTTTAATGTTCTCAAGTTGTGACAGATATAACAATCGTTACTACATATTAATCAATAGTAATTGTTATAAGGACATGTTTTTTTATAGTATTGCGAAGTAATTATATCGAGCTAAGCGAGCGGCAAGAATCTTAGTTTTAACTGTTGATCGAGCGTAACTAGATTTCTGTCAACTAATAGTCAAATCGGCAGATGTGATTCTACAAGTTTTAAATCTTTGTTTATTGTAATGTAGGCATGTTCAAATTGTTACCTGGCTTTAGGCATATTCAAGGATCTAAGTACTTGGATATATTAGAGTAGGCATGTCTACCTTATTCAAGAATTATTATCGTAATCCTGTTTGCCAGTCGGAAGCTTAGAAGATAGGTAGCTTTTATACTGAGCACCACCGAAAATATGCTATTAAACTTAAAACAAAGTAATTGCTACTGTTCAAAACATAATAAGAATAAACTATAACTTAACTCGGGGCCAACAACTAGTAGGTATAGTTGAATTATGCAATACATAATTTAGAGTTTTGTTTTGATAATAAGCTTAATTTATTCTTGCACAGTAGGTAAATTAAAAATATTATGCAGTTACTATGAAAGATAATTAACTTGATTCTTTTTCGATTTTATAAAAGTTAGATTGCTTTAGAATTCTAATCTATTTTAGCCTTATTCATTATTTTTCTAACCTTTATTGACCCACTGCTGGGCAAAGGTCTTACGCCAGCGTCTTCGTGGCCTTACTTGGCATCGTCTCCAATCTTCAGGCACCCATTGAGTGTCAATCCTAGCCCATCTATCTGGATCCGACTGACGTGACCCGCTCATTTATATAACCAATCATCATCACTAGATGAAGTGGGATAAGGACTACCTTATCCCACTTCTGGTAGGGTAGGCGCAACATGTAAAAAAACATGTTGCAAAATGATATAGCTTAGTGTTTTACTCCCGTCCGTAGTAAATTTTTTTATAACAATAATAATTATAATGTGATATTATATCTTACGCTACAAAAATAAATTGAGATATTTATAAAATAATTCTGGACTATTATTTCAGTAAAGCTGATCGTTTAGGTAAACATAGGAGCAAGACCAGGTATCTAAAAGTACACAATTTGAACACAGATTGGCAATATTGCAAATAGAGTTATTGAAAATAATTATAACTCTACATAAGATATTTTAAATAAATACTTGTTGCATAGATTATAACGATATTAATAACGGTCTCGTGACTTGGCCTGGTTTGTTATTAGAAGTTATAATAATAATTGTATTGCGTGTAACGTTGATTAAAAAATATATATATTCATAATAGCTCCGACAGACAGACGTCCCCGACAGACGTTGTCCTATCAAATTTCAATAATCCCACAAAAAAAGCATCTTCAGTTTTTCCCGAACTTTACGCCACCCTTATCACTTATGGGTATAAAAAATACCCTGCGACCTATTTGCATACCTCCCAAATATACACAATAAAATCTTAAAAATCGGTCATGTCGTTTCGGAGGAGTTAGGTTACAAACACTGTGACACGAGAATTTTATATATAAGATACTAGACGACCCGTGACAGACGTTGTCTTGTCAAATATCATTAATCGAATAGAAAAGACTGAATAGTTTTAGTCTGTGATGTCAGACTTGGTGCACACTGCACACCAGCGACATCTATACCAAATCCATCCATTTTGCGTTTCTTTATAATTTTGGAGATGATTTTCATATTTTAAAGTAGTCTATGTTTTATTCGGACATTATATCTACATCAACAGCAAATTTCAACTTAATTTGTTTTGTCGTTTAGGCCTGATTGTAGCACAAACATACATACAAACTTTCACATTTATAATATTATTAGGATTTTAGTATGTAAATGTTTGATATCTTGTCGACTCTGTGTCAATGTAAATTCCAAGTTTCATACAATTCCGTTTGATCGTTTGGGCATGATTGAGCCACAAACATCACAATCTTTAAGATTTATAATGTTAGTAAGATTGTTCAACTTTTAACTTCAAGAACTTTGTAACACAAAATAGTCACTGTCGTATCTCGATCAGCTGATCAATTGATATTGGAGATATTCGCAGTTCAAGTTGAGGATTGACGGTGTTATTGTCTTTCTGATAGACAGTCACGCTATATTGCATTGTCTGTTATAGTTCAAGATCATTGGAAGTCGTTTACTTTGTTTATACTCGTATTTCGTTCGTCGATTATATTGTATAGTCATAATTTTAAGAAGAAAGGGAAAAATATAATAATAATTATTATTATTTGCAATTTGAAATAAATAGGATCACGACTGTAATCCCCAAGTAGGGTAGACATCCTTTCAGATCTCCAGACGCTTAGATCCTTTGAAGATGTCTAGTGGGGGTAGTCAGTGGCACGTCCAAATATTATATTTGGCACATGCTCACATTTTGAAGTAGTCATTTTGCAATTTAATACTCTATTTAAATATACAAAACTTTTGCGTACTGACTGAATGATCAATCAACGCACAGCCTAAATCACTAGTCCTAAAAAATTGAATTTGAAAAGTGTATTCCAATTCGCTATAAGAAAGGAATTCCCGAAATGTAACGCTTAGAAGAGTGCAGCGGGGATTAAAGCCTGAAAATAACTTCACATAAACTATGTTGTGATGAATTATACTAGTAGGATTAGAATTCATTATAACAATAGGTATATATGATCACTTTAAATATAGGAGATAATTTTGCGATAGTCTCGGTTCCGCCATGAGTTTTGGAATTCCAAGGTTCACAATTGTTCATTTGAATTTCGTATGACGCATTGCTTCTGAACTTTCCAGGTCCGGTCCTGTTCCCTCCCTCCCCCAGTGGAGACCCCGGCCAGACCAGCGGCGTGGTTGTCGGCGCCTCCGGTTACGGCTTCGTACCACCCGGCTCCCAAGGTAAATTGAACCATTTCGGACGGTGAAAAGTCTAGTCAATGTAGTTAGTACTAATATAACTGCATAGTGGGACACGAGGATAAAAAAAAATTGTAAGGATTTATAATACAAACAATTTGATGACCATTTTTGAACTTGAATATTTTTTTTATATAAAGTACTAAATTCTTGCCATAAAGTTATATTGTTAAAATTTAAAAACATGATTGATTGGTATTGTTTTCTTATTGGTTTAATTTTAAATTGTAATCAGATTTGTACATTTTTTGTCGTGTTGAGCTATGCATATTACCTCTAATTTGGTATGTTATTCTATCTATATCTTTTATTGATTTGCATATATCCAAGAATAACATATCGATGTTAAATTATTTTTTGTTAAACGTTCTAAGTAGCATCAATTTTATTTATGCATGGGTAGTTGCATGAGTTCCCGTAGAATTAGACCCTTGGATATGGATTAACCCGTTTGATTTAAAATGGGACACTTTCCTTGCAGTGAGTTTCATAAGAATAATTGCGATAAATGTATGTTTTTTATTTAGTTTAGATGAAATCGAAGCTGTAAATAGCCCATGTTTTATTTATAAATTGAGAAATAAATTTAAACAAATATTCGTTCGTTTTATTTGTCCCTATTGCACAATATTTATTGCATGCTAGCACCGACTGAGATCAGCTAGTTTTTACTAAACCCACTAGTTATAGTAACGACAATCTATGCGATTGGTAATGCTGCCGTTTAGTTTTTGTGATGAATCATAGTATTACGTGTACTAAGATAAGTACAATACCAATTATCAATATCTGGGGCAGGTAAGTAGAATCTAGCGCTATGTTCTTGCTTTTTGTTTCTGAGAAACTACTATTCTCTCTAGTACAGAGTTGTAAGCCATGATGTAGAACATATAGCACACTTGTGTTAAAAAAAACCGGCCAAGTGCGAGTCGGACTCGCGCACGAAGGGTTCCGTACCATTATCTATAAAAACGGCAAAAAAAACATGTTTGTTGTATGGGAGAGCCCCCCTTAAATATTTATTTTATTCTGTTTTTAGTATTTGTTGTTAGAGCAGCCACAGAAATACATAATCTGTGAAAATTTCAACTGTCTAGCTATCACGGTTCACGAGATACAGCCCTGTGACAGACAGACGGACAGACAGACAGACAGACGGACAGCGAAGTCTTAGTAATAGGGTTCCGATTTTACCCTTTGGGTACGGAACCCTAAAAAGCAGGTAGGTAGAAAGCTTACCGCCATATAAATGTTCTCCACACTATTCTAGCCTGTCGAATTGTATATAAGTAGTTTTAAGGAGTAATCTTAATATATAATATTGTGTATTACACTTTTTCTGTATAAATGCCTTTTACACACATATTTATTTTATTTATTTTGGTGGCAAATAGGCATACGACCCACCTTTATAAGTAGTTTAACGGAAAACCCACGGAAGGAAGCTCATTCCACAGCTTGCACAAATGGAGGAAAAAATATATCATAAAGTGAGTAGTGCGAGATACCCACGTTTCGATGAGTGTTTTGATGTCGCAAGATTCTATAGTAGAGCCTCAGGTACTACCGAAGTCAAGCGAATCAAAAAAATCCTCAGAGTTTACCCCATTATAAAGACGCACACACGAGCTTGAGATCGTTCTGCTCGGATACTTGAGAGCATTATTGTGCCAAAGATGAGAAGTATTCGAAGTGCGGCCGAACTTGTGTTCGGTAGCAAGAGCAAGCGCTGAGTCACCGTGAAAAACTGTTACTTCATACGAAGCGGAAATTTCAGAGTGTTTTGTCTTAACATAATACGAGTATAATTCGTATGGAACCGAAATTTCAAAATGTTAGTTTTAAATAGATTGAAAGTCACGATTGATTTGCGACAAAAGAAAATAAAAATAAACTGTAACAAGGAAATGAACGGTTGCTTTCCGATCCGGCAGCTGAAGGTCGAACGACACACGTCGAACTAAACCAAGTTCAGATTGAGTTGCATAGTTGATTGATTTAGCTTCCCACATACGAGAATTGTATAAATCTTGGTTGAGAACTTTGAGAGTATGTGTATCGTTTTAGATTTTGATGTTATTTTTAGGGTTCCGTACCCAAAGGGTAAAAACGGGACCCTATTACTAAGACTTCGCTGTCCGTCTGTCTGTCACAGGGCTGTATCTCATGAACCGTGATATATAGTTAGATAGACAGTTGAAATTTGCACAGATGATGTATTTCTGTTGTCGCTATAACAACAAATACTAAAAATAGAATAAAATCAATATTTAAGTGGGGCTCCCATACAACAAACATGATTTTTTGCCGTTTTTATAGATAATGGTACGGAACCCTTCGTGCGCTAGTCCGGCTCGCACTTGGCTGGTTTTATTTCGATTGTTTGTAGAGAGTAGTCTTATTTAAATTGTATTTATGCCAGACTTATAGTTCCTTCATAAAACTTAAAAACTATACCGTCTTTTTAGGGTTCCGTACCCAAAAGGTAAAAACGGGACCCTATTACAAAGACTCCGCTGTCCGTCTGTCTGTCACAAGGCAGTATGTATCTCATAAATCGTGATAGCTAGACAGTTTAAATTTTTACAGAGATTATGTATTTCTGATGCCGCTATAACAACAAATACACTAAAAACAGAATAAAATAAATATTTAAGTGGGGCTCCACCATACACCAAACGTGATTTTTTGCCATTTTTGTAGATAATGGTACGGAACCCTATTAGGTGTTATTTATTACATTTATTACATTTGTTATTTATTATGTATTTATTACACCTATTAGGTACTCGTAGTTATATTATGATATAGTTGAGTTGACTCTTTTATACATAATATCGCCATTTGGAAATGTGGTTTAACTTAAATAAATTGATTATTATTTGTTGTTTGTTTTTTATTACAAAAGGTACACATCATAAAATGTGTTCTGACTTTGACAACATGATTTCCAGAACCCTCGCATCGTCAAATAATCTTGACAGATCTTGCCAAATGCAAGCCGGAAATGGTAAATCACTCAAATCAAACCGTTCCAATTGGAAATTATGAAACTTCAAACATGGTATTGAACATTATAAATCATAGATTCGATTTACAAGATATATAATTATTCGTTTAAAAAAACCGACGAAAATGTTTCGACAAAACGAAAAGTAAAGAGACGATACGTTTATACCTAGTTTTTAGGGTACCGTACCCTAAGGATAAAAACGGGAACCTATTACTAAGACTTAGCTGTCCGCCTGTCCGTCTGTAAATCAGATAGCCAGGTAACAAGATATGCCATACTCACATAAAAAAATAAAAAATAAATTGAGAATCTCCTTTTTTCGTTAGTTGAAATGCGATTAAATGCATTTACTGATGGTTTCCGAACTCTGAGGACACAAATCAACAATTTTTCAATTTAAATAAGTATAAAAAATAATGTTGACGTAAAATACTGTCTCACCTACTCATAGTAAACATACCTTACATACATTTACATATTTTGTCGTTGCAAGGTTTTCCAAGTTTCCAAATCTCAATTTGCTCTAAAAAACTGAACTAATAGTTATGTCTACTACATAATTATGTCCACTGCGTGTCAGCCAACACGTGTGAACCGAGCCTGTAAGGCCCTGCGCAGAGTGGCGGACGGCAGCGCAGACAATTTAAAATTTATCAATTGAATTAAATAATTATCCAATCGAAATAAGGTAAGTAGGTATATATTTAAATGCTCGTTTATCGGTTTCGGGAGCATCGCAGCGCAGTTTAACGAGATTACCGATCATCGAAATATATACCTTATTTTGATTGGACAACCATTAAAATCAATGGATGAATTTTAAATCCTCTACGCTGCCGTCCGCCATCCTGCGCAGGGCCTTACAGGCTCGGTTCATCATTGAAATATATACATTATTTTTATTGGAGAACTATTAAAATCAATAGATGAATTTTAAATCCTTTGCGCTGCCGTCCGCCAATGTGCGCAGGCCATATTAGAAGCGGTGACTGATTTCGCCTGAGGACATTTTGAGCCCAAGTGCCAATTATATTCAGATTAGATAAATAAATGGCAACTTGATTCAGGAAATGGCAATTATATACGATAGTTAATAACTCTTACTCCGATGAATATTGGTATCATGTGGTTGATTGAAACTGGCTGGGGCAAAAGTGAGCAGTAATAGGTACCTCCTTAGGTACCTATTATATCCTTATGTACCTCCTTAGGTACCTATTATATGCTTAGGTACCTCCTTAGGTACCTATTATATGCTTAGGTACCTCCTTAGGTACCTATTACTGCTCTACTAATTATTTGGTACTAACTTTTGCCCGCAACTTCGTCCGCGTAGATTCTGTGAATCGATTTTTGACGTCTTTAACGTAAAACATTGAAATTCGTGAAAATCAAAAGTAAATTTTGGGAAAAAGTAGCATATTTTTCCGTTCCCAGACATTGAACTATCTATATGAAATTTCATCACAAACGGCCCAGCGCAGCGGTTTGGCCGTGATAACGTCACAGACAGACAGATAAACAGAGTTACTTTTGCATTTATAATATTATATAGTTTATATAGTATAGTAAATATTGGTTATCTTGCCATTTAATTAAATTTATAGTAATAGAGATTGGATACTTATATTACAGATCAGAGTAGGTATATCTGATTATTTTTTTGGAAACAAATAGTACATAAATTAACACGTTTAATATCTATTTTTTTTAATTATGTCACAATAATTAAAAAAAAACTACATAAATATTACGTAAATGGGTTCAATTTTGGAATTCTCTGCATGCAAAATAGAAAAAAAACCAAATAGGATCAAAAGGAAAAAAGATATGCTCGGTCATACAATAAACAATCAACAAAAAAACATACGCCCGTCGAATAGAAAACCACCTTTATTCGTCGATTGAAAATGCGCAGCGTTTTATATAAAATGGTCACTCACTCATCTAAATTATGGAGCAGTTGTTCGTATTCATTATTCATTTCGGACCTTTTTAATTGTGTTTGCCGTTTCTCTATGACTTCATTTATATTATGGGGGTCCAGTTTGGACCGTCAACATCCAATTTGGACCTCGCTTAATCTCGCGGCTCCCGATCTACGGTCGAACGCATTTTAATTATGAAATTGACATCACAAGTGTCACAAATATGGGTGGTGTTCTAGCAGAAACAGAACAACTGCATCATCTATACTTATAATAAATCTGTAGAGGTCAATTCTGTACATGATATTTCCAAAATAACTACCAAGGGGTGATTAGGGATCGATACTGATGCCAAAAATGCAATCAGTAAAATTTTTGTCTGTCTGTCTGTCTGTCTGTCTGTCTGTCTGTCTGTCTGTCTGTCTGTCTGTATAACCGTTATAGAAACAAAAACTACTCGACGGATTTTAACGAAACTTGGTACAATTATTTTTCATACTCCTGAGCTGGTTATAGTATTCTTTTCATCACGCTACAATCAAAAGGAGCAGAGCAGTGAAGGGAAATGTAGGGAAAACGGGAGAAGTTACTCCATTTTTTAAGCTTCCGTTGCGTGTGCAACTTTAATGGTTAAAGCTACACAAAAATCATGTATGACGGAAATGTTCTCCTTAAAATTATATAAAAAATATCCCACGACATCATATGTCTATCTTTTATGGTTGACTTACAATAACACGTGTAACTCCCGATAGCTTAGCAGTTCGAAGCTTTCTGATTATATGTGTCTACTCTTACGTTTATAACACTCTCAGTCATCCCTCATTAAAAGTTAACATTATTAACTATTCCATAAAAAAAGAATCATAGAAATCGTGTGATACTACGCAGCTGGACCCACCGTGGATAAGGGTTAATTTTAATGCAGTTACAAATCTATGGAATTGTACGAATTGTACTCCAAAAATCAGCAATTGTACTAGAAGGGGTCAAAAAAAGCTGTGAAAAAAAACGTTTTATATAAAGACATTCTGTAGTATATTTAGTATCAGCATTGCACCCGTGCGAAGCCCGGGCGGGTCGCTAGTTTGTTAATATTTGTGTGATAAACATACCTAGATAAATAAATAATAAATAAATATTGGTGGACTTTACACACTTTATACACAACGCAATCTAGCCCCAAACTAAGCAAAGCTTGTACTATAGGAACCAGATAACTGATAGAATAGTTATAATACTTTTTTTTTTAATACATACTTATTATACAATACATAATATACCAAGACACAGAACAAACCTATGTTCATCACACAAATGTTTGCCCTGGGTTTTATTGGTTTTACTGGGTGGAATTTAACCCACAACCTACAGCACAGAAGGCAGAGTTACTACCAACTGAGCTGTGAGGCCAGTCAATGATGTTTATTCTGTGAGTTTCATATTGTATTTACAAAAAAAAGTATTTAAGTACCAAGGTATTTTATCAGTAATCTTAATCTGGCTTCCATAGTACATGTTTTACTTAGTTTGGGGATAGATGGCGATGTGTAAAAATGTCCACCAATATATTTATATTCATTTATGTATTCTACACACACACACACACACACACACACACACACACCACACACACACACATACACACCTACACACACACACACACACACACACGTTTAAACACTTTGTATACATACATTTATTTTAATTTCTTTTTCTTTTTGTTTATTCTCATCATTTGTTAAACCTACTCATTATTATCTTTTTTTTTCCTACTTTTAAGTGTGTTAAATTTCTTCACTTGAAATTAGTGTTAATAAGGATGGAAGAGGAACTTGATTTCTGAATCACAGGTTATATATTACCTAGCTCAGAGATCAAGGGCTTTAAAAACTACATGTATATCTTGTGAGTGAAATAAATAAAGTTATTATTATTATTATTATTACTATCAGTTGTCTAATTTTTGCTTAGACATAGATGAAGCTGTGTACAATGTCTGTCGTGTTTATTGCCTGATTCATTTAGGGTTGGTCGCGCCGAACGTGTTATTATAAAAGTGATTCTGTGATCTGTGATTTTATTGTAATAACCTTTTACTCTTTTTTGTCTATCTGTTTCGTTATTGATGTAATAATGTTTTAGTGTGGTGCCATCGAACAAGGTGAAGGTTAAAACAATAAAAATAATTAAGTAACGATTATAAAAAATATCAAAAATAGTGAACTTCAACATGGCAGCACACGCTACATTTGATTTAGAAATAGCTACTTATTGCTTATATAACTACTTAAAAGTATGCACTTGCCTACTCAAAGTCAGTCAAAATAAAACAGTAGACATTGTAAATTAAAAAAACCGGCCAAGTGCGAGTCGGACTCGCGCCCGAAGGGTTCCGTACCATTATCTATAAAAACGGCAAAAACACGTTTAGGAGATTTAGATTTATGTTTTATTCTGTTTGTAGTATTTTTTGTTATAGCGGCAACAGAAATACATAATCAGTGAAAATTTCAACTATCTAGCTTTTACGTTTAATGAGATATAGCCCTGTGACGGACAGACGGACAGCGAAGTCCTTGTAATAGGTCCCGTTTCTACCCTTTGGGTACGGAACCCTAAAATGTTAGTTGTCGAGGGTCAGATATCGAGCCACGCGAATTCGTCATTAGTATTATGTTTTGTCATTTTGATTGTGTTTTTCTCACTATTTGTTTTTATTTTATGATGTAAATACCTGTAGAGTTATTTATCCAAATTTAAATATAGAAACACGATTGGTGAAACTTTTCTAGGTTAGACTCATCGAGATTAGCTCCTAAAAACTACTTTTTGCTATCTAATCTACCAATCATTTTTCTACTACAATTTCAAATAATATTGAAAAGATAATTTTTAAATTATTTAGTAGATAATCGTAATCATGCATAAATAAGAACTGAGAGCTGTTTTTTTAGTATTTTGTAAATATTGTAATAATAAACGTCTATGAGATGTCAGTAATTTCTGTAAAAGAGTTTTCACAGCACGTAAAAAGACTACTAGGTATGTGGACGTGAGTAGAATTAGGTACCTTTAGGGTAGATTTATATTAGACCGGGCCGTGTCCGTAGCTAATAGACGGGCTCGGACGGGACACGGATCAGGTACAGTTTAATATAAACTGCTTCATACAAAATGTAGGTATGTAACGTTTCAAATACGTGCCTCGTCCGGGCCCTTATCTAAGCGGTCTAATATAAATCTACTCTTATATTGTGGAGCAGCTATTTAGAATTAAGCTAAGGGGTTAGTAAGCAGTGGTGTGAAAATTTTGTTTCATAATTTAATAAAAGAGACTTTATTCCCTTCGCCATTTTTCCTCGAACCTTATGATATTGATCTTATACATATTTATAATGTTTGCTCACTCAAAAACATGAGGGTTTTATCGTGTTTGTTATATTAATAAACTCTAATGAAAGCCCCGGTTTATTAATTGTTAAAATTGCTAAATATTTTTTATTTACCTTTAGGTATAATCTTATATATAAAATTCTCGTGTCACAATGTTAGTTACCTTACTCCTCCGAAACGGCTTTAACGATTATTACCAAATTTTATATGCATATTCAGTAGGTCTGATAATCGGCTACTATCTATTTATCATACCCCCAAGTGATAAGGGTGGCGTAAAGATCGGGAAAAACGGAAATAAGTGCTTTTTTCTGCTGAATTATTGACATTTGACAGGACAACGTCTGTCGGGACAGCTCGTTAGTTGATAATATTAATTTCGATAACAAGGATCTACTCAAATATATAATTATATATATATATAAATATATAATTAACACAAGCGCCATTTATACCAAAATCATCCGTTTTGCGTTTTTTTTAACATTTCGGGGAGGTTTTTCATATTTTAAAGTAGTCTATGTTTCATTTGGGCATTAGGTATGTCTACATCTACAGCAAATTTCAACTTAATCCGTTTTGTCGTTTAGGCCTGATTGAGGCACAAAGATACATACAAACTCACATACTTTCACATTTATAATATTATAATTAATAATGTTTTAAAAACTAAAAAGAAAATGTTTGACCAATCTGTAGGTTGTGGGTTCGATACCTACCCAGGGCAAACATTTGTGTGATGAACATAGATGTTTGTTCTGTGTCTGGGTGTTAATAAGTATAATAAGTATGTATTTACAAAAAAAAAGGTATATAAGTATTCTATCAGTTATCTGGTTCCCATAGTACAAGCTTTGCTTAGCTTGGGGCTAGATGGCGCTGTGTGTAAAGTCCGAAAATATTTATTTTAAATATTCATTTATTTATTTTTAATCGAAAAGTCAAGATACGATATTTTTTATAAGTTTTAGAGTCCTACATAATATCACACAATTTAAATAAGACCAACTTGGGACTACATTCTCTACATACACAATAAAAAACATCTAAATCGAATCACCGTAAAAAAATATGCGCGTTGCATAAAATAAAAATCAAAAAGTATAGGCGTCGAAAAATATTTCGTCAGTAGAAAAACTGTTCTTCAACACGCGAAAACTATGTTCAAGAACATACCCGACGGATACCAGCTACCGTCGTTTAATATGATAGTGAACAGTGGTTCTATTGTATTTTATTAAAAACATGATATAAGCTTTTACGAGTACAATACATAAAGTTTAAAAGAAACAGGAAAAACGGATATATCCACGAAGTTTCAGACAACTTGAGACAGTTTCATAAGCTTTTTTGTTGTCACATCCACGACATGTATTTTCTCTTATGAAAGCGTTTGTTTTGCCTTGAGTTCGGAATTGATACCAACTGGCCTCACAGCTTAGTTGGTAGTAGCTATGCCTTCTGCTCAGTAGGGTATGGGTTCGATCCCCACCCAGGACAAATAATTAAATATTTCTGTGATGAACATAAATGTTTGTTCTGTCTGGGTGTTATTATGTACACAAGAACAAAAAAAATTGTAGAAAGGTATTCTATCAGTTATCTAGTTCCCATAGTGCAAGATTTGCTTAGTTTGGGAATAGATGGCGTTGTGTGATACCGAAACGGCTTGACGATTTTATATATTTTTTTTGTGTATATTCAGTAGGTATGAGAATAGGTCGGTATCATAAGGGTGTCCTAAAACTGAAAGTGCTTTTTTTTGTAGGATTATTGAAATTTGACAGGACAACGTCTGTCGGGACAGTTGGTAAGAATATAATATGGATAAAATTAATAATATGTTGGTTCTTGATGAACACGAATTCTTGTCTGAGTTGACTTGGCAAGACACGTGCAGTGGTTTGATCTTCGGGAAGCTGCGTCTATGCTGAGAGATTTAAGCGGATATTTTCGTTGCTACATGAAATACGATTGCCAGGCACACAGTATTTCCTGATTAAAGATATGCTTTTTCGTGCAGCCGGCGTTCATCGATTTATAAGACGTTGTCACGTCAAAAGGTTGGGTAAATAATTACACGTTAATATAGTTATGACTCGTGATGGATAGACGAACTTAACAATACAAGTCGAGCTGAAAATCTTTCATTCTTGGATGTATCGTAGGTATCAAGAGATGTTAGTTTGCGTTTAATGAGCTTTTAAAAAAAAGAAAAAGCATTTTTCGTAAAATAAGCTTCTCAATTCGACACATAAATATGTTTTATTGATTTTTTATGTGGATATAACTATTATGTGTGTCCTTCTATGTTATTTATTATTGTGTAGAGAACAGTTCAAAGTTAGTCCTTCATAAATTGTATTTATGTAGGATGTACGTTCCTTCATAAAACCAAACTAAAATCGGCGTCTCTTAATTTTTCGTTTGTCGAAACATTGATTCCTGATCTGAAAGTCTAATTTACAAATTGCCTATGAAGTAAAATGCCTAAAACATAAAATGACTATTACGTCGGTTTTTTTAATCAGTTTTTAAAACGTTATTATTCTGTGGCAATGAAATTGTAAATAAAGCAATCTCCTGTAATATTGGCCACAACCAGCGGCGGAAGTAACGCGTCGCGCCGCAGCGGCGCCTCGCCGGAACCGGCTGAAGGGTTGCGCCGTCACATCGACCACACAGCCTAAAGACTCCCCTGCAAGGCAAAAACTTTCTCACAACACATTAGACTTATACTGCTGATATAAGAGGGTTAACGTCAGGCGGGTGGCCGGTTGTAAAACATAAGCCAAATACTCTTCGCAACAAGTTTGTCAACATGTTGTGCCGATCCCACATTAGGTGGAGAAGATAATGATGATGATGATGACTGTTGATATAAGACACCGAGAGCGTAAACTTTAGTACCGACCACTGCCGTGGCCCGTGAACATCTTGTCAGTTTAGATTAATGACATATGCGTGTGTCCACACTGCAAGCCTACCTAGCGCGGTGGCGGCGGCGTGGCGAGATGTGTCAAACATATGAAACGCGCCATCACTGCACTGTGGACGCAAAGGCGCGTTTCATATGTTTGATACTTCGCCTTCGTCGTCGCCACCGCGCTAGGCTCGGCAGTGTGGATGAATACTATGATATAATGTACATACCTACTGACTTTTCCCTGTGACCATGAACTGACCAATCAGAATGCATTTTTTCCCGCTTCTTCCGACCCGCATACCTAAATGCTAATTGTTTGTTTGAAGAAATTAAGCCATTAGGCGTCTATTGGGCTATGTGGTCGATGCGCCGTCACAAATCAAGTTATGAGAACCGCCACAAAAGGAAACTTTGTGCATTTCCGTACCGGCGAGCGTGAAATCTGACACATTCATCCCCCAAACAATTTTAAACTTTAAACCCTTTGCGTAAAGTCCAAATTTCGGGAGCGTTTTTGAGATCAGATGTAACTTCACATGAGTGATTCATCACGGCCATATTAAAAATGTTTTTCTATTGGTTTTCTTGCAAACTAATAAGATTTCGTGCTTATAGAGTTGTGCTCCAAATTATTTTTATGTTAGATCAGATTCGAAAGCATTGTTTCACAAATGAATCGATTATATATTACGCCATCTAGCCCCAAACTAAGCAAAGCTTGTAATTTGGGAACTAAATAGCTGATAAAATACTTTTTAACACCCATACACAGAACAAACATATTCGTCACACAAATATTTGTCCTGGGTGGGGATTGAACCCATAACGTCCAGCGCAGAAGGCAGAGTTACTACGTACTGAGCTGTGGGGCCAGGCAGTAGACGATGACTGTGTAAACTTTGATTGATAAGTTAACCGAAACGCCTGTATATTTTCGCTGAGCAACTGGCTGTTGAGAATTACCTACTAATTGTTTCTCTGAAGCTCTGTGTACCATGCATGACTAACAAAGATATTGTATGAAGAAACCTACTACTAACTTTAATCATGCATGTTAACTAATTTTAAAAACGTTAAAATAGAGTGATATTAATATAATCGCTATGATGTTATGCTGCTAATATTAATAATACACATACCAATAATAATAATAATATTAAGTGATAAAATAAGGTAAATATTGTTTAATCTTTTTAATATCGATTGATTTCATTTTAGAATTGACGAAAAAGATAAAGCAAGTAAAAAGCTGCCGTTCGATCACTAAAAGGCCGTTAAGTAACATTTGATTTTGACACGGGTCTTTATCACGTAATTACCTTTAATTTACTTTCCCGACGTAACGGCTATGTAATAATAACCATGGTCGCGGGGCAGACCACGATTGGAGAAACTTTTCTTGATAGATTTATTTTCCAAAGTTGGCTCTTCAAAAACACTAGTTTCCTTTTTAATCAAAACAATGAATAGCTAAACTGTTCATTTTTATATAATTCGTTAGATAATCATATCAGCTAAGTAAATTATCGACAGTTTCTTTTCAAGTTTGATGGTTTTCAAAATAATGCAATTTTTTATCACTTTTTCTTTCTTGTCTGGGAAGACTCAGCCCATACAAAAAACCAAACATTTCACATATCACCTTAAATTAATTTAAGACTGTATCTAAAATACTAATGTTTTCAGGGCCAGCACGTCCAAGGTTTTTCTATAGAAGATTCTACTATGCCGGAAGATAAAAGAACTTTGGGTCAAAACAACGATTTCTTACTTATATTAATTATACTTACCAAGTGTTAAATAATATTGAAAATAAAAATGAAAAAGAGACAGAAAAACAGTTTTGAAGCCAATATAAAAAAAATATTTTCTCTGTCTCTGACTTTATCACATTACAAGCGAAAATTATTTTAAATGTTGAAAAAAAAAAACACGTGACTCTACAACGAAAAAATTAGTTAATTATTATTTTCTTACTTTCCGTATCGTTACCTATATTATTGTTTATTTTTATAATCAAACTGTGATAACTTACTTTCAACTGTAAAAAAACTCAGTTGTAATAGATACAATTTGTAAATGTATTTAATTGTTTTGTGAATGATTGCACGGAGGAATGTAATTTGTATGAAACTGTAGAATAATGTAAAAATGTAAATAGATGTAAATTAATTAAATACTGGTACCACTTATTTATACTTTTTGTTTTATTACCGTATTAAAATGATGACTCAGAAATGTTTTATCTGCCGTACAACACAGAGGCGGAATAAAGAGTTACGTGTATGAAAATTGTGTATATTTTATTAATAGTAGTAATCATTGTAAATAATTTGAACCTATACATTAAAAAAACAGACATTTGCGTTTTTGAAGTCGGTTAAAAGGTAATTTCCCATTTGAGAGCATCGAGACGTAAAACTATGCCATCCTCCCAAGGGTTTTAAAAGGTGGAAATATTATCATAAAAGCATTCCAACTTCAAAAATTGGCATATTATTTCACGGCAAATTTTCTATATCTCTCATATTTGTGCAAAGAGGCTTTCAGTGTCCTCTGAGACTTATTGGGTGCATTGCCTTTTAAAATAGAGTCGGTTGCCGGTGGGTTTCGCTATAAACTCGAATTCGCGGATTTTTCTTTCATACGGTTTACATTCAACGCATGAATGAAGTTTTAGTGAATCAAAAGGTACCGGCGCGGTAACTAAATACATATACATGTAGTTTGGGCATGTAGAGAAAATGAACGAAGGAAGATTGACAACACAGGTACACAGTTCTTTCATCTCGCGAAGACGCATTGGTTTTAATTGTGTGTGTAAATGCAAGTGGCACATTGTTTCTGTGTGCATAAGGTCACGCATACAAAAACGGGTCTATATACCTACACAAACACAATCACAAGCGTCTATAGCCACCACAAGTAAAAATACTGCTCACCCGTCTTCGTGATATAGAAATACTATACAATAGGTGAGGATGAATGTATTTTCTTTGACCATATCGGTGACATTTTGGAAAAAGGCTGAGTCAAGAGTACTCTAAACCGACGACTATGCATAAAGCATGAATACCGTGGTTTCTGCCTATCGATCTGGGAAACAAAAATGATTTTATGAATGTACTAGCTAGACGTTGTCCTGTCAAATTTCAATAGTCCCGTAGAAAAAACCACTCTCAATTTTTCCAGTAAGTATATTACAATTTTACGATAAATTTTCCGAAATTTTCTTTTATACAAACCTTGTCCTGACAATAAGAAACTGATTAAAAAAATGAATCATCCAATTTGGTGGAGTCGTTCGGAAGTTATGCGCGTACATACATTTCAGCGATTCATTTTTATAACAAATAGATGTATGTAACTAAATTTTACCAGCGGCAGTGACGTTAAGCCAACAGCCGTGTGCATTTGGAAAGGAACATATTGGGCACATTGCGAGGTAATGTGATTTGCGCGCAGATGTAGTGCTGTGATAGGGCCACATGCACAATTTCACCGGCTAAACGAAATTCAGAGGGCGGTGGATGCGATATTGGGATGTCTTTATCAGGCATTCTTCTAGTTTTTTTTTATTTATTGGATGCCGTTGGCGGTCTGGGTACTTTCAGATTTTTACTTTGCCGTTACGAACTAACACAGATACATAAAATGTAGAATATTGTCAAAGTGAAAAAATAATAATAAAAAATGTTGCAAAATAAAAATAAAGATGTCAGGCTGAACATTGGGATAAAATAACAGTTAAAATAATTCAATAAAATATGTAAGAGTATGTAAACTACCTGCCTGCAGGGAAGGATGCAGGGTTGCCCAAATTTCTTCTGAAAGATCGCAACGAGTGGAAATGTAGAACATAGTGTAGTGGTAGGTAATACAAAGAAATTACAACTTTTACGGCATTGTATTAAATAAATAATTATTGGCATTATATTGTAATGAAGTTATAATAAAGTAGCAGTCCGCATCGCCAAATATTGATACCTTAGGTTACCAATTTTCGTCGTAATCTCTAGTTTTTTAGGGTTTCATAGTTACAAGAAATCCATATAGTTTCGCCATGTCCGTCCGTCTGTCCACAGCTTAACTTAGACTCACGGACGACTTTTACAAACCTTTACAAACAAACATTAAAAACTACAAAAATACATTTATTTATCTTTTTAATATTAGTGTAGGTAAGTTTAAGAAATATATATACAACACCAAAGTTTTGCTTGGAGACCTACTGAGATAAGAAATGAACCTAAAAAAGCCTAATAAATAGGATAAATTCTGTGAAAAAAGAGTCCGTGTTTGCCGGAATTGTTTTGTCGCCTGCGGTTGCATTTGAAGTGCCTGAAAGTAATGATATAACATAAAATTAAAAACATTTATTTAGCATGACAACAACAAACACTGCTTTTTTAAATAAGATGATTTTCAAGGAAGACAATGCAATTAGTACTAAGTAGGTAGATAACTACTAGAATAAAAAATAAAAGAATTAAAAAAAAACAAAGTAAACCGAGCAATATCAATGATTTTGAATTGCTTGAACTGAACATGTAGGACATATCATGATGTTTTCGCTGTTCTAAACGTGAGTTAGGTGTGTCAGAGGAACATGTACCTAAATAAATGAAGGCTACTTTAAGTTACCATGTATAATTCGAGCATAGTGAATACAAAAATTGATAAAAGGAGAAGTTACTACACTTTCTTTACCGCATACCTTCTTTTTTATCACATAAAAGTCATAAGTTATTAAGTATTAATGAATTCCGCGATATACCTATATAAAAATGTGCCTTACTCATGACTCCATTGTTAAAGATCATGAAACAAAACAAAAGCGACATTAATTTGCGGATGCATTATAATATTTACCTACTATTTACCTACGTGGGCAATCAAAATGTTTAGTTCATATTCGTGATTTGGTATTAAAAAGTGATATAGTTTATGATTATTTTCTTATCACGGTGGAAAATTCCATTCCACAATATAATTATCGATTATAACGATGTTCCATATAAACCTTTTTAGTTTGACATCAAAATGATTTATACATATAGCAAGTTCCCAGACAGCGTAAAAAAGCACGTTCTAGTAATACATATTGCTGATTTAAAAAAAAATATTGGTAGACATATAATTTTCATACAGCCATCCAGACCCAAATAAAGCATAGCTTGTACTATGAGAGTCAGATTACAGATAGAGTACTAAATTTTCCTTTGTTTTGTAATAACATTTAGACAGAACCAACATCTATGTCAATCACACAATTTTCTAATTCACAACCTACAGTGCAAAAGGCAGGGTAGGGTTACTACCAATTGAGCTGTGAGGCTAGTCAGTATGAAGGTAAGTTTCCACCTAAACGGAGCTGTGCAGAGTGGACCAATCACAGCGCTAGTAGTTTGCATTCCGTACGTGACAGGTTGCAAGCCCATCGCCGCTTATAAGAATACTAAGTGAGGAAGAGTGAGGTATAAGAATACTAAGTACTGAGTGAGGAAACCAGTTAGTGTTCTTATGAGCGGCGATGGGCTTGCAACCTGTCACGTATGGAGTGCTAACTACTGCAAAATGTGGGCATGTGCCAGATATAATGTTTGGACGTGCCTCTGGCTACCCCACTGGACATCTTCAAAGGATCTAAGCGCCTTAAGATCTGAGAGGATGTCTACCATACTTGGGGATTACAGTCGTGATCCTATTTTTTTTTTAATTAGAAATACTAAGTAAGTTAATTTATACGTACAAAGTTCTCGTAGCATTGTTTCAGTCATGATTCGTTATCACCATAAATTATTTGGTCATAAATGGTTTCGGGAGAACCTGAAATAAATTATATTAACTCAATCATGCAAATCGGTTCATTAATGAAGAAAATAAAGAGACAGTGATAGTTTTATTGCGTGATGAACATCACTACATAGTATAAAGCAAAGTCGCTTTCCGCTTCCCGCGTATGTATGTATGTTTGCTTATATCTTTAAAACTACACAACGGATTTTGATGCGGTTTTTTTAATAGATAGAGTGATTCAGGAGGAAGGTTTATATGTATAATAACACATGCTACCCGTGCGAAGCCGGGGCGGGTCGCTAGTAATACATAAAATCATGCCTGTTTCCCAGAGGGGTAGGCAGAGGCCACAGCATTTAATTTGCTACGATTTTGTCATACCTCCTTTGCGTCACTCTCATCACATTTCTCATACATACTCGTTAGTTTAGAGTACCAACTGTGGTATTTTTTCCAAAACTCTAAGATACAATATATAATAATGTGGGTTACAACAACCTGTCACATGTTATATAAAATTCTGACTAATGCAAGATCTGGGCAAGTATCAAAGGTAATGATTAGACGTGCTTCTGACTACCCCCTTAGGATTTCAACGATCTAAACGCCTTGAGATCTAGGAAGATATCTATCGTACTTGGAGATTACAGTCGTAATTCTAATTCTTATTTTTCTCGTTTTTATTACAAAAAGCTGCATTACCTCCATCATCAGACGACAGTTCGATCTCATAATTATAGGTTGGTCCGTCATCGTTGTCATCTTCATCGTCTGCTGAATAATCATTTGAGCTACCGTCACTATCTGAAAAGTTGGAGATAAGCTTATATTAGATGAAGGTGTAAATTTAAAAATAAAATCATCAAAGTTTGTGATGTATGTATGGTAATCAATCAGGCCTAAACGACTGAACGGATTAAGGTGAAAATGATAAAAAACGCACAAAACATTAATTATCTAAGACTAGTTAGTTCCGTAAGACGTTTTAAAGTGATATATATATGTATATTTTCAATATAAACCGTTTATTGTATTGAAAATGAAAAAGTTGTTAAACTGCCCACAACCACTCACCCTAAATACTTTTTGACTTTGACTTTGATACGGGCTTAAGGGGCTCCCAGTCGCTGATTGCTCTTTTTCGAAACGAAAAAAGAAATACTTGTGAACAAGCCACATCTCCTATTTTTATAAGTATATTACTTCAGGTTCCTACCTAGATTTCTATTAAGCTGAAAACATAATAGCAGAAACTTTTCACGATAAAGATATTATTTCAAAATGATACGTTTTAGAATTTATGATCGAAATATATTATATACCTACCTACTATTAAAATCAACTTGTGATTTATTGTTAAAGATAGGTAATATGTAGATCTAAATTTCTATTAGAATAGATTTTTGATAAGTAATTATACATAATTTATATCATTAATTTATTCGAAAAGCTAAGGCGGACCACGCGCCGACGTGTGTTTGTCGTCATTGCAGCGGTCGGTAGGATTATTTATCGAAGTGATTAAAGATCAACATCTTTATTCACATATACTATACAGTATAAAATAGGAGATGTGGCTTGTTCATAAGTAATTCTTTTTCCGTTTCGAACAAAAACAATCGTCGACTGGGAGCGCCTTAAGCCTTTATTGGGTGTTACCTAAGTAGTATTCGCTTTCATCATTGCAGAATGGCTGACTCGCACTCGCTGCACTGTCACTTTGATTATCAGCAGCGTTTTCAGCCTCTTTCCAAGTTTGATGTGAATCTAAAACAGGTATAGGTAATAGGGTATTTTTTATACTCCTAAGTGATAAGGGTGGCATATAGTTCGGGAAAAACTGAAAGTGCTTTTTTCTGTGGGATTATTGAAAATTGTCAGGACGACTGTCGGGACATCTAGTCAATAAATAAAGAAATTATGTTGTACATTTCACACAGCGCTATCAGTTGTTACAGTAAAATACTCATATACTTTTTTTGTATATACATAACCAACATATAATTTTCTACATTTATATCTTTATATAAAAATGAATCCTTATGTCCCTTGGTATGTCCCGCGCTGCGACTGCACCTCTCGATATTATATGAAATATAATAGTGGCGCCACTGCAGCGCTTCCTCCTGCGTCTAATTTGAAAGCGTCCTAAGAACTAACTTATTTATATAATAAAAGTTGTAAGAAAGTATAAAAACATAAAACTGTGAATATTAAGTGAGGAGTATATACCACTTAGTACCGATGTATCTATATTGCGAAGGTATTTTTAAGACAAGTAATAAATGTTTTTGATGAATGCAGAATCGTTTTTTCTCAATAACCGCATTTCATACAGTTTTGTTTTTTATGACAGAGATAACTTAAGGATTTAATCTAGATAAATTAAAGACAGAAACACGATTGGTGAAACTTTTCTCGATAGATTTATTTTCCAAAGTTGGCTCTTCAAAAACACTAGTTTCGTTTTTAATCAAAACTATGAATAGCTAAATAGTTCATTTTTGTATAATTCGTTAAATAATCATCCTAGCTACCTAATTAAGGACATTTTTTTTTTAATTTGTTGGTTTTCAAGATATTGCTGTTTTATCACTTTTTCCGTCTTATCCGGGTAGACTCAGCCCATACAAAACGTCAAAAATTTCACTTATCACCTAAAATCTTACCATTTACTGTAGTTAGTAAAAATGCTATGGCAAAGACAAAAAACAATTGTGTTCCTTGCATGATTAGTTAGTTTATAATACGTGTATTATGACTGAAAAATGAAAGTAAAATAAAAAAGTCGTGATCGTACAAGCCATTGTCAACTATAATAATATGCAATATTTTTAGGGTTCCTAAACGGAAAAAGTAATATTTAAGAGTCATTTTCAGATGATAATTCAGTCTATTATCTATAAAGTCCTACCTTTCTAAGTATAATCTATTCCATAATGTGAAAGATATACCTTATGCATTATTGAGAAAAACAGGAATAAAATGACAAAAAAACCCTAAGGAACCTTAGCGCTATATTTTTGCACTTGGCGATTTTTTAATTTCCAGATTATTTAAAAGTGCAAATTTTTTTAAATAACTTAATAGGTTATCCTTGGCAAACATTTTATTATCATAAGAATTTCTGTTATCGTAAAACACACGAAGAAAAAACATACTATAAGAAAAACAACCTTTTGACCTCATTGTCATTCTTCTAGCAAGTCCTTTGGAACCTAGTCACTAAACGTGTCTGACATAACTGTCAACGTCAAACGTCAACGTGACACACATAACTTTTACTGCTATAATAAAAATGCAACATTTGTGTCATCACTACATAGTATAAAGCAAAGTCGCTTTCCGCTTCCCGCGTCTGTATGTCTGTATGTATGTTTGCTTATATCTTTAAAACTACACAACGGATTTTGATGCGGTTTTTTTTAATAGATAGAGTGATTCAGCAGGAAGGTTTATATGTATTAAACCCGTGCAAAGCCGGGGCGGGTCGCTAGTCTTGGAATAAAATAGAATAGAAATATTATTTAATTTACACCAACATAAATTTACAGAAGTTAAATTAGAACAAAACTGTACATTAAGGGGCTCCCAGTCGCTGATTGCTCTTTTTCGAAACGAAAAAAGAATACTTCTGAACAAGCCACATCTCCTATTTTTATAAGTATATTACTTCAGGTTCCTACCTAGATTTCTATTAAGCTGAAAACATAATAGCAGAAACTTTTCACGATAAAGATATTATTTCAAAATGATACGTTTTAGAATTTATGATCGAAATATTTTATACTAGCAGTCCGCCCCGGCTCCGCACGGGAGTAACGTATTATAACGATTTTATGGGTATTTTTTTACCCAGGTTACATTATCGAAGTTTTAAGGATCCCTATTTTTTTTCAAACAATAAATATGGCCTAAATGTTACTCAGAGATAATGTAGCATTGTTCGCGCGCATTCTGCACACGACACCAAGACAGCGGAGCGGTAGGCGCGCGGAGCGAGGGACGAGGAACAGTCGTCGGCCGGCGCGGCCGCCGACAGAGACCACCATTTCACTACACTAGATAGACGCCCGTACTTACCTTAGAATCAGTGTCCATTTAAATTTACCTGTACATATTTCTTTACATCACTTATAATAGTTTCTACATAACTATCTGGTTTTGTTTCCTAACAGCATTCTAATAGTAAACGATTTTTTGAAATCTATCCCGTAGTTTTTGGATTTATTCCATACAAATATACAAAACATCTTTCCTCATAATAATATTAGTACCTATAGATTATTACACTCATAATAACTTTTGAATGGTATGGAATTTGGGAATGGTATAATTAAAAAACCGGCCAAGTGCGAGTCGGACTCGCGCACGAAGGGTTCCGTACTATTATCAAAACGGCAAAAAAATCACGTTTGTTGTACGGGAGTCTCACTTAAATATTTATTTTATGCTGATTTTAGAGAAATACATCATCTGTGAAAATTTCAACTGTCTTGCTATCACGGTTCACGAGATACAGCCTGGTAACAGACAGACGGACAGCGGTGTCTTAGTAGTCCCGTTTTTTACCCTTTAGATACGGAACCCTAGAAACATAAAAAATAATTCATAATATCTCGTAACCTACCTATTTACCTAACTACGTAGTTAGCATTCCACACGTGACAGGTTGCAATCCCGTCGCCGCTTTCAAGAATACTAACAGGTTTCCTCACGATGTTTTCCTTCACTGTTATAAACACGTGTAACGCGCATATAGGTACATTTTTCGAACAGAAATATCCATTGATGCGAATCCAGGATTCGAACTCGAAATTAATTGGAAATTAATAATATCTACCTAGGTACCTATTTACCTAACTACATGAATTCAATAATTCAATTTCAAACTTTTTATTCGATCATGTGAAGTACCACCTATTTACCGACTTACTTTACCGATAGTGGTAAAATAGCGCCACCTGCCAGCGGAATCGCAAACCTCTTTCATCTTACCTCTCAAACCCCGAGCGGTCGCATGAGACCGCGAAAAGTACCTATAATACGTAGTAACATCAAATGAAACTAGATGGCGCTGGAATGCAAAAATCAAGTTTGTTGTATGGGAGCCCCCCTTAAATATTTATTTTATTCTGTTTTTAGTATTTGTTGTTCGAGCAGCAATAGAAATACGTAATCTGTGAAAATTTCAACTGTCTAGCTATCATGGTTCATGAGATACAGCCCTGTGACAGACAGACGGACAGACGGACAGACGGACAGCGAAGTCTTTGTAATAGGGTTCCGATTTTACCCTTTGGGTACAGAACCCTAAAAAGTAATTTACAGGTACTGAATATGGCCTTGAAAATGAAGTGATTTTTTTGGATAAGGATTAATACCCAGGTACTAATAACGTGGCCTAGTTTGTACAGGCGGCGTTACCATACCATTGCATATTTTAACATGAAAAAGTAGTTATTGTGACATAATTGTAATAGTTGGTATTGCTGACTTATTTGTTAATATTGATGTAATCTTTAAAACTGCAGTTTATCACTTTGCTCTATTGTCAATAATTTTCGAAGCATACGCGATATAAAGATTTTTTAAGCTATTGCATAGCTTCTATCGCGGGCCTTGAGCGTGGAGACCGAATCCAGAAATTTCGTAACGAAAATTTTACGACGTATTGCGCATCGCGATTACGCATGCGCTGCGCAATCAGCGCATGCGTAATCGCCCCGCAATCAGCGCATGCGTAATCGCCCCGCAATCTGGTGACTCATGTCATGCCTGCTTAGAGTGATTTTCGCATTCCAGCGCCATCTAGTTTAATTTGACGTTATTACGTTATTATAAGTACCTACTTTTCGCGGTCTCATGCGACCGCTTGGAGTTTGAGAGGTAAGATGAAATATGTTTGCAATTCCGCTGGCAGGTGGCGCTATTTTACCACTATCGGTAAATAGGTGGTACTTCACAGACATGATCGACTAAAAAGTTTGAAATTGAATTATCGAATTCATGTAGTTAGGTAAATATCGAATCCTGGCCGTGCATCAATGGATATTTCTGTTCGAAAAATGTATATGCGCGTTACACGTGCTTATAACGGTGAAGGAAAACATCGTGAGGAAACCTGTTAGTATTCTTGAAAGCGACGACGGGCTTGCAACCTGTTACGTGTGGAATGCTAACTACGTAGTTAGGTAAATAGGTAGGTTAAAGATTTTGACATCTATCGATGAATAGCAGAACTTTTAATGACTTTTTGAAATATCACGCTTGTCTCTTTAGTTTAGCAACTCGCCAATAGGTGGCATTGGTTGTATCGGCGTTACTGCGCATGCCTAATATATCGATATTTTTAAAAATATCAATATCGATATCGATATTTGTAATATTTTAAAATATCGATATATCGGTACAATATGACCTATCATATCTAATCTACTTCAGTCATCTTAGGTACATTACTAGATAAATAATAATAATAATAAATAGACATCATTTTTAATAAATCCAGAACAACGATAAAAAATAATAATTATTTATTACCTAAACATATACACAAGACATGTGTCATGTGTCAGTTCAGTTAAGTATGTCTAAATACAGAGTTGCCCATTTAAAAACCAACCTAAGTACCAAATTAAAAAGATGAGTCGATCAAATAAAAACAAAAGGAAATATCGTTTTTGATATTTCGATATTGGATATTTGACATCGATATATCGATATATCGAACTGAAAATATCGATATATCAATGTATCGATATTTAATTGACAAGCCTACCGCAATCTGGTGACTTATGCGTGCATTTCTTAATGAAGAAAGTCTCGAAAAAATGGTGAAAGAAAATGAGTGAGTACTCTATATACATACATTTTATTATTATTATTATTATCACAAATGCTAACCAGATTATGTATTTGTATTGCTGCTCTAACAACAAATACTAAAATCAGAATAAAATAAATATATTTTAAGTCATACAACAAACGTGATTTTCGCATTTTAGCGCCATCTAGTTTCATTTGATGATACTACGTTATTATAGGTGCTTTTCGCGGTCTCATGCGAACGCTCGGGGTTTAAGAGGTTCGCAATTCCGCTGGCAGGTGGCGCTATTTTACCACTATCGGTAAATAGGTGGTACTTCACAGACATGATCGACTAAAAAGTTTGAAATTGAATTATTGAATTCATGTAGTTAGGTAAATATAGAATCCTTGCCGTGCATCAATAGATATTTCTGTTCGAAAAATGTATATGCGCGTTACACGTGTTTATAACGGTGAAGGAAAACATCGTGAGGAAACCTGTTAGTATTCTTGAAAGCGGCAACGGGCTTGCAACCTGTTACGTGTGGAATGCTAAAATAAATAATTATAATTACGTAAGTTGATAAAAAATGTTATGCAATAGCTTTACCGCGGCAGTCTCCGAGTGCCACACGTCTTTTTTTTGTATTTTTTATCACACGTTGGGTTACATTATCGAAGTTTTCATACGGATCCCTAACGTTTTTGAAAATATTCTAGCCTATGTTCATCAGGGTTAATGTAGGATTCTAATGGTAAAAGAATTTTTCAAATCGGTCCAGTAGTTTCGGAGCCTATTCATTACAAACAAACAAACAAACAATCAAATCTTTCCTCTTTATAATATTAGTATAGATACCTACTATTAAAATTAACTTGTGATTTATTGTTAAAGATAGGTAAATGTAGATCTAGATTTCTATTAGAATAGATTTTTGATAAGTAATTATACATAATTTATATCATTAATTTATTCGAAAAGCATAGGCGGACCACGCGCCGACGTGTGTTTGTCGTCATTGCAGCGGTCGGTAGGATTATTTATCGAAGTGATTAAAGATGGGTATCATTATTCACATATACTATCTATCTATACATTTAATAAAGCTGTAGAAGAGTTCAATTCTGTACATTGAATAAAAACGAAAAAAAATACTCCTAGGGGTCTTTATATAACAATATACAAGTAACACAAGCCAAAAAAAAAACATTTTGAAACTATTGTCTGTCTGTCCATTATCTATAAAAAACGGCAAAAAAACACGTTTGTTGTATGGGAGCCTTACTTAAATATTTATTTTATTCTGTTTATAGTATTTGTTGTTATAGCGGCAACAGAAATGCATCATTTATGAAAATTTCAGCTGTCTAGCTATCACGGTTCATGAGATACAGCTCTGTGAAAGACAGACGGACAGTCGGACAGCGAAGTCTTAGTAATAGGGTCCCGTTTTTACCCTTTGGGTACGGAACCCTAAAAAAGAATTACGACTTATACATTAATTCATAAAAAACTCAACAGATAGCAGCACATGTGTATTGTGTACCTACCTAACTACTACTAACCTACTTATTTAATAATAGGCGCAAACATTCTTTATATTTGTGTAGGCTTGCTACACCATTATGGGTTATTTTAGCTGGTATACTAATATTATAAAGAGGAAAGATTTGATTTTTTGTTGTCTGTATTATTTGTTTTATGTTTGTAATGGATAACCTATTTTTTTTTTGCATTTTTCGCGTTTGCTGCAAAAACTATTGATAGTACGTAAACAAATAATGTGTAATGTAACAAGTAATGTGGATTCATATTCGTGTATAGCGTGTGCAGCTGTGGAAAGGTAGACTCACGTTGTCAAACAAATTAACCCACGCAGCTAAGATGCGTTGCGTGCCATGCACAGTATGTTCTGCAGCGGGTTTACTCCTTAATGGGTAAGTCATAAGTACTGATATAAAAGTTGCGGGATACTAAAATCGTGGCTACCAATGACTATACTCACGGGGCCGGCAGCGGGACCACTTGCGTATATCCGCGGATACCTATCGCCATTTAAGCCATACCATAGCCATGCCTATTCAAAATAATCACATTTAAAAACAATCGTCAACTGGGAGCGCCTTAAAGACATTTATTAGTACTACAAGTACTATGGTAGTAAGACTATATTTTCCGTGCTAGTTAAAAACTGTGTGACGGCAAGATAACGTTTCACACCATTTAGTTGATACAACTTAAGAGCATTCATGGGTAGGCGTTTTTCTATACAAACGAATTCAGCTGTTTCCTCCCTGGATGATGACATTAGGGGCTAATATTTTTCTACCATACAATCTATGAGAACTACTGCATGCCCCTTTGTCTTATTTTTTCTCCATAAATTAGTTATTATTAGAATTAGGAACCATTTAAAACCACATAAACCACAGATTAATTATCCAAAGTTGGCTCTACCAAAACACAAATTTACGTTTTTAGTCAAAACTATGAACAGCTGAACAGTTCTGATTCTAAGAGTTTGATGGTTTTCAAGATATGCGGTTTTATCACTTTTTTCTTCTTGTTCGACTCAGCCCATACAAAAAACCGAAAATTTCACATTTATCACCTTAACCAGGAGGTATGTGGACAATATCCTCGCGTTTTTTGTTCTTACCCTTTTAAGTGTAAAAATACCTAAAAAATCTTTGGAAGCTATTTCTCTTGTTTTTAAAATTGACGTATTTAGAAAAAGAAACTCTTATTAATATTGAGTTCCTCATATTGACCGGTATCAATGAAACACTTCAAAATGAAGAAAGAATATGATCCCAATGCTAAATATTATGTCATTACAACGTCCTGTTAAAATTTCAATAATCGCATAGAGAAACGCACTCTCAGTGTTGCAAATTTTAAAATGTTCTGACTGATTGAAAAGTCAAGTGACGATATTGGTTTTTTAAATTGTATAAAGGAACTATTAGTCCTACATGAATATAAATTAAATGGACCAACTTGAGACTAATCTCTACACAATAGAAAAAAAATCATCGAAATCGGATCACCAGGTAGGTAAGAAGATATTTCTTTTTGTTAGCCTATTCTATCGTTCTGCAGGGCTAAGGCCTCATTACCTTTTTAAGTCATGAAAACATCCATCACGCCAGCGCTTATTTGGCCTGTCTCAGCGTCGGTTATACATAAAAAACTATAATAATAATAATAATAATAATAATAATAATTTATTTATTTTGAGCACAAATAATTAAAAACACTGAATTTATACATTATTAAAACTAATAATCATGCACTGATTTTAAATGTTTATTAAAATTAATGTATTACAGCCTCAGGTGCCTAAACTAGACTGAGATAGCCTGTACGATAAAAAAAACTATATACACGTCGAATTGATAACCTCCTCTTTTTGCGTCGGTTAAAAAAAAAAAAAGCTAATTTTTATATTAGCAACTGTATTCGTATACCTCAATAACAGTTTATTGTGATTGTCTGAATGCATTATTATGCTAATTACCTACTGCATAATGCGGACATAGGCCAAATATAATGCTTGGAAGTGCCGTCTCTCGTCATGCATTCATGAATCTAAGCTCCTGGAGATCTGAGAGTATCTATGTGTTCTAGAAAATAACTCCTAAATAGCGCGTGTTCCAAATTTTCCTCTAATAGACTAGATTTTAAAACGAGTAAATAAAAGAGATTTAAGTATGCTTGCTTGTTTATTCCTAAAGTATTGATTATTCATATGTTTTTTCCCACCACCATTAGAATTATTTATATTTTTTTTGTCCCGCCACCATTTTTAATTATGCTCCCGTGATTAAATATATGCGCAAAGTTTGACTGAAACAGAGTTTTCCACAATAACAATTAAATTTTGCATATTTTATGGAAAAGTATTTCTAATCAGACTTTGCATTAACTTAAACGATATCAATATCCTTAATGCCTGGGTCGTGTTCTTTTCTTTCTCGTTCGTCGATACCTGAGAAAAAATAATTACGTATAAAAAACTAAAAAGAAGTTTCTACCAACGAAAAGTCAAGGGACGATATTCCTTTTTAGGTGTAGTTTCGTTGTCCCCGGTGACCGTGTCCCCGTGAACGGGGACAACGGGAATTCATTTTTACAATTAAAAATACGTTTCGTTGTCCCCGGTCTCTGTCCCCGTTGAAAAATTGAAATAAATTTAAGCCCGGTGTCCCCGGTGTGTACTTCGCAGAATCAAAAGGAGTCGACGTCTTTTTTTAATGTGATCTGAATAATGTGAAATATCATTAAGAGTATCAATTTCATAAAGTAATTTATGTTTAGTATGGTTTTTAAACTATAACTACAGAAATAAAAATCTTTATGATTTTAAATGTATCGTATGTTCCTCTAAAGTGGTGTTAGCTCGTTACTATGATAAAAAAATGCCGGCGGCGTCAGGGCGATGCAGCTACAAAACTAAAGCACATGTAACATTATTTTTTGTGACGCTATCATTGGCTTATTTTAAATCCCATTCCAGAATATAGCTATATAGCTATATAATAAAAGCAAGTGACTGGAATTATATTGTTGTTATGTGAACGTAATGGTGATGTTAGTGAAAGTTTTAATGATACTCATATAAGTACATTTTTTGATTTCTACCAAAAATATGCAAGCAGGCACATAGGATGTGAAAAAAATAGTGTTTGTTCCAATAAATTATATACTTTTTCACCTATAGATGTACCTACTTAATTATTACTTAATTTAATTATTTATTTATTGTACCATTAATTATTTAATTATTTTCCGTTTTCTTACAATAGTTAACAACAATAAATAAATAATTAAATTAAGTTCACAAGTTCACAAGCGTTTCAGGCGGGTTCTTCTAGATGAATTAAAATATATAAACAGAAAGGGCGGCACAATATTTTTACGTGCTGGATACCAGTTTACGAAGAAGGAAGCGTATTAAAACGGGGTGAATAAAAACCCTGAAAGGTCTTTAAAAAATATTGTGGGTTTGGGAAAACAACTTTTTGATCGAGATCCGTTTGTGAAATATTAAGTGGTCGCCCCTAAAAGCGAAAAAATTCATGGTAGGTATAGGTAGTAGTACATTATAATAAACTATCATAGCTAAGTAACCTTTACAAGTTACCTTTAATAGTCGTGGTAGTCGACCAACTTATAAAATGTACTTGAAGATTAAATACTTAACTTTTTCAGTAAAAATAACATTTAAAATCTCATACTATAACGTTGTTAGCTGTGTAAAATACGAAACCCTACATTGCGCATGGCCCGACACGCAATTGGCCGGTTTTTATTTTAAAATACTTCACTATGTTTGTAATAATTGTATATACTTATACTTACCATGTTGATTCTGTGGTAAATAAACAAATTTAATTTGTGTTGATTTACATTCTATCATTAAAATCGTGTTATTTTTTTGTTTTGTATTGATTTTGTAATATTAATAAATAATTGTGTTACATAATTATATTTGTTTACACAAATATTTTACGTGTTAAATAGTTAATTGATTATGTTTTTTATGTTGATTCTTTGATATTAATAAATAAAAACCACATTTTGATACTTTTTTTATATTGTAACATCTAAGTTGTGTTTTTTTACCTGATATTTAAACCCAATTATGTATATATAATATTTGTTCCATTAAATTTTCAAGCCCACACAACTTGAGAGAAACGTATGATAGATTTAAAATCATAAAGATTTTTATTTATGTAGTTATAGTTTAAAAACCTACCGTGAATTTTTTCGCTTTTAGGGGCGACCACTTAATATTTCACAAACGGATCTCGATCAAAAAGTTGTTTTCCCAAACCCACAATATTTTTTAAAGACCTTTCAGGGTTTTTATTCACCCCGTTTTAATACGTTTCCTTCTTCGTAAACTGGTATCCAGCACGTAAAAATATTGTGCCGCCCTTTCTGTTTATATATTTTAATTCATCTAGAAGAACCCGCCTGAAACGCTTGTGAACTTGTGAACTTAATTTAATTATTTATTTATTGTTGTTAACTATTGTAAGAAAACGGAAAATAATTAAATAATTAATGGTACAATAAATAAATAATTAAATTAAGTAATAATTAAGTAGGTACATCTATAGGTGAAAAAGTATATAATTTATTGGAACAAACACTATTTTTTTCACATCCTATGTGCCTGCTTGCATATTTTTGGTAGAAATCAAAAAATGTACTTATATGAGTATAATTAAAACTTTCACTAACATCACCATTACGTTCACATAACAACAATATAATTCCAGTCACTTGCTTTTATTATATAGCTATATAGCTATATTCTGGAATGGGATTTAAAATAAGCCAATGATAGCGTCACAAAAAATAATGTTACATGTGCTTTAGTTTTGTAGCTGCATCGCCCTGACGCCGCCGGCATTTTTTTATCATAGTAACGAGCTAACACCACTTTAGAGGAACATACGATACATTTAAAATCATAAAGATTTTTATTTCTGTAGTTATAGTTTAAAAACCATACTAAACATAAATTACTTTATGAAATTGATACTCTTAATGATATTTCACATTATTCAGATCACATTAAAAAAAGACGTCGACTCCTTTTGATTCTGCGAAGTACACACCGGGGACACCGGGCTTAAATTTATTTCAATTTTTCAACGGGGACAGAGACCGGGGACAACGAAACGTATTTTTAATTGTAAAAATGAATTCCCGTTGTCCCCGTTGACGGGGACACGGTCACCGGGGACAACGAAACTACACCCGTACCCAAAGGGTTAAATCTGGACCCTATTACTAAGCCTTCGCTGTCCGTCTGTCTGTCACAGGGCTGTATCTCGTGAACCGTGATAGCTAGACAGTTGAAATTTTCACGAATGATGTATTTCTGTTGCCGCTATAACAACAAATACTAAAAAAAGAAATAAATATTTAAGTGGGGCCTATATAACATAACATATATAACATATGTATATGGTACGGAATCGTGCGCGAGTCTAGACTCGAACTTGGCCGGTTTTTATATAATAAGTTAGATAATTATAAACTACATCAACTAAAGACATTTTCTTAATGCAATTATTAAGTTTGATGGTTTTCAAGATAATGCGGTTTTGTCACTTTTTCCGTCTTTGTCATTTTATTCTGTTTTTAGTATTTGTTGTTATAGCAGCAACAGAAATACATAATCTGTGAAAATTTCAACTGTCTAGCTATCACGGTTCATGAAATACAGCCCTATGACTGTCAGACGGACAGAGAGACGGACAGCGAAGTCTTAGTAATAGGGTCCCGTTTTTACCCTTTGGATACGGAACCCTAAAAATGAAGTTTAGCTGTACATAGTTTTAAGTAAAAACAAAATTAGTGTTTTGGAAAATAAATCTATAGAAAAAAGTTTCACCAATTGTTTTTTTGTTTATAATTTGATTAAATTAAATCCTTAAGTTACAAAAAGTTATAAAGTTTAGTTTAAGTTAAAAAATGCATACCTCCTCTATTAGTTATTATCTATACATATAATAAAGCTGTAGAAGAGTTCAATTCTGAACATTGAATAAAAACGAAAAAAATACTCCTAGGGGTCTTCATACAAGTAACACAAGCCAAAAAAAACATTTTGAAATCTTTGTCTGTCTGTCTGTCTGTTGTCAGGCTTTCACGAAAAAACTACTGAACGGATTTTGATGAAACTTTTTTTGTTATATAGCTATTAGTCCTAGGCATAATTTTGGAAGATCGGAATACCAGATGTGGAACTATAGCGGTCTGGGTTTGGGTAATCTATAAGAGATATATACTGCTTTAGGCAAAGTTGGTCAACATGCTGTCGACAATCGAAAGAAAAGGAATAAAATAAAGCCGGCCAAGTGCGAGTCGGACTCGCGCACGAAGGGTTCCGTACCAGTATCTATAAAAAAACGGCAAAAAAACACGTTTGTTGTATGGGAGCCCCACTTAAATATTTATTTTATTCTGTTTTTAGTATTTGTTCGTATAGCGGCAACAGAAATACATCATTTATGAAAATTTCAGCTGTCTAGCTATCACGGTTCATGAGATACAGCTCTGTGACAGACAGACGGACAGACGGACAGACGGACAGACGGACAGCGAAGTCTTAGTAATAGGGTCCCGTTTTTACCCTTTGTGTACGGAACCCTAAAAAAGAATTACGAATTATACATTAATTCATAAAAAACTCAACAGATAGCAGCACATGTGTATCTACCTAACTACTACAAACCTACCTATATAATAATAGGCGCAAACATTCTTTATATTTGTGTAGGCTTGCTACACCATTATGGGTTATTTTAGTTGGTATACTAATATTATAAAGAGGAAAGATTTGATTTTTTGTTGTCTGTTTCTGTTTCAAATAACAGTTTTACATAGTTGTGAGTTAATATTCCTGCATAGCATGTGCAGCAGTGAAAATGTAGACTCACGTTATCAAACAAATGAACCCACGCAGCTAAAATGCGTCGCGTGCCATGCACAGCATGCTCTGCAGCGGGTTTACTCCTTAATGGGTAAGTCATAAGTACTGATATAAAAGTTGCGGGATAGTAAAATCGTGGCTACCAATTACTATACTCACGGGGCCGGCAGCCGGCAAGTGGTCCCCACTTGAGTATATCCGCGGATACCTATCTTAAATTTAAGCTATATCATAGCCATACCTATTCAAAATAATCACATTTAGAAATGTCTGTCACCCAGCGAAGCGGGCACGGGTCAGCTAGTAGTTATATAAGTTTGTCTTCAAAATAACAAAAATGAATATGAATATCTCACCTGCGTCTAGGAGAACGAAAGTGATCGCTTCCGTCTACATGTACAGCATTTACAACGCTGTTTCTTTGGACATCCGCTTTTAGGCCCTGCTTTGTATGTGCCATTTTGATTATTCGCAACACCTGTTAAAGTTATAATAATAATATCTTTATTTCAGGCAACACCAGTAATGTAAAATACGAATACCGAAGCCCATAATAATAAATACCTTATAGACTAACATACAAAACAGTATTATGATAAGTTTTCTCTTGAAAAATATTTTTCAATGACAAGCTTTTGTTATAGTTTATTATGATACAAGTGAGCTAAGTTGCTCACTATACACGAGGCCGTGAATTGCTGCCCAAGCCGTAGGCGAGGGCGTAAAACAGCCGAGTGTCTAATGGGCAAGTTGCTCACGAGTTTCATACACACTTTTTCAACATACTTGCGAGGAAAAAGCAAACATGTATTGCATAAATCGTTTAATTATTTTACCTGCTGTGTGGTAAAATACAATACAAATAAAATGGCGCGCAGTATTTTTTTTTTTTTTTTTTTTTTGCTCGGGCCATATTAATGTGATCGATTCAATAATACCCATATACAGCCTACTTAATTCTAAAGCGGTACGAAGTTTGCTGGGTCAGCTTGTAAACATCGACAACACAGCATAATAAACGCATAATGGCTTAATTACTTCGAACAACTATTCTGTTGAATCGTTGATGTATGCGGGTCCCGAATAATAAAAGTGACGGTTCACGAATAAGGTCGGTAATACTTCAGATTTAACGCACGGTGTTAAATCAGCAGTATTAGCCTAATGTCTTGTCAGACAGTGTTTTGCTTGTATGACGTGTCTATTGGGCTGTGTTGTCAATGCTTGTAATGAATAGATTTGAGTAACAATAATATGCACCTCCTAAGCAATGACATATTGCTTCAATGTCTACAACCTCCGTATATTTCGCTAGGATAGCTCTAAGTTTCGCTTGATCTTGTGGGGTCATCGACTTTCGAGTTGAATTCCCCATTTTGACTGGGAAACATATGTACTTAGGAGATGTAGGAGTTGCTAAAAATAAAATTGCTATTAGTAGGAGCTGGAAGGAAAATGAACTTGAGTTTCTTTCAAAGACCAATCACTAACAGTTTTGTTTTCTATTTACAATGTCAGATGTTTCATTTTGACCTAAAGATATCTAAAATGTGACCTTTAAAAGATTACATCATCTTGGAAATTCCTATATTATATGGTCGATTTTCTTTATATTACTGGCCATATTATTTATAAAAAGCCATATTTTCAAACACTATCTCCAATAAGGTTTACAATCTAGAATGACACGGACATTGGCAGAATTGTGACAATCTGTCATAGCTGCCAGGGAAAAAAAATTGATTGATTGATTGACCTTTCAAAGTGAATACTTACAAGTAGTGTTAGCAGCGGTTGAATTCATATCTGGAGAAGTGCTGTTAGTAGGAGCTGGAAGGAAAATGTACTTGAGTTTCGTTCAAATACAAATCAGTAACAGTTTTGTTTTCTATTTACAATGTCAGATGTTTAATTTTGACCTTAAGATATTTGAAATGTATGCTATAAAAATTAATACTTACAAGTAGTGTTAGCAGCCGTTGAATTCGTATCTGGAGAAGTGGTGTTAGTAGGAGCTGGAAAGAAAATTAAGTTGAGTTTATTTCAAAGATCAATCAGTAACAGTTTTGTTTTCTATTTATAATGACAGATATTTAATTTTGACCTTACGATATTTGAAATGTATGCTATAAAAATTAATACTTACAAGTAGTGTTAGCAGCCGTTGAATTCGTATCTGGAGAAGTGGTGTTAGTAGGAGCTGGAAAGAAAATGAAGTTGAGTTTATTTCAAAGACCAATCGGTAACAGTTTTGTTTTCTATTTATAATGACAGATGTTTAATTTTGACTTTAAGATATTTGAAATGTATGCTATAAAAATTAATACTTACAAGTAGTGTTAGCAGCCGTTGAATTCGTATCTGGAGAAGTGGTGTTAGTAGGAGCTGGAAAGAAAATGAAGTTGAGTTTATTTAAAAGACCAATAAGTAACAGTTTTGTTTTCTATTTAAAATGACAGATGTTTAATTTTGACCTAAAGATATCTGAAATGTTACCTTTCAAAATAAATACTTACAAGTAGTGTTAGCAGCCGTTGTATTCATATCTGGAGAAGTGCAGTTAGTAGGAGCTAGAAGAAAAATGTACTTGAGTTTCTTTCAAATACCAATCAGTAACAGTTTTATTTTCTATTTATAATGTCAGATATTTAATTTTGACCTAAAGATATCTGAAATGTGACCTTTTAAAATTAATACTTACAAGTAGTGTTAGCAGCCGTTGAATTCGTATCTGGAGAAGTGCTGTTAGTAGGAGCTGGAAGGAAAATGAACTTGAGTTTCTTACATAGACCAATCAATAACAGTTTTGTTTTCTATTTACAATGTCAGATGTTTAATTTTGACCTTAAGATATTTGAAATGTATGTTATAAAAATTAATACTTACAAGTAGTGTTAGCAGCCGTTGAATTCGTATCTGGAGAAGTGGTGTTAGTAGGAGCTGAAAAGAAAATGAAGTTGAGTTTTTTTAAAAGACCAATAAGTAACAGTTTTGTTTTCTATTTATAATGACAGATGTTTAATTTTGACCTAAAAATATCTGAAATGTGACCTTTTAAAATTTATACTTACAAGTAGTGTTAGCAGCCGTTGAATTCGTATCTGGAGAAGTGGTGTTAGTAGGAGCTGGAAAGAAAATGAAGTTGAGTTTATTTAAAAGACCAATAAGTAACAGTTTTATTTTCTATTTATAATGACAGATGTTTAATTTTGACCTAAAAATATCTGAAATGTGACCTTTTAAAATTTATACTTACAAGTAGTGTTAGCAGCCGTTGAATTCGTATCTGGAGAAGTGGTGTTAGTAGGAGCTGGAAAGAAAATGAAGTTGAGTTTATTTAAAAGACCAATAAGTAACAGTTTTGTTTTCTATTTATAATGACAGATGTTTAATTTTGACCTAAAGATATCTGAAATGTTACCTTTAAAAATAAATACTTACAAGTAGTGTTAGCAGCCGTTGTATTCATATCTGGAGAAGTGCAGTTAGTAGGAGCTGGAAGAAAAATGTACTTGAGTTTCTTTCAAATACCAATCAGTAACAGTTTTGTTTTCTATTTATAATGTCAGATGTTTAATTTTGACCTTAAGATATTTGAAATGTATGCTATAAAAATTAATACTTACAAGTAGTGTTAGCAGCCGTTGAATTCGTATCTGGAGAAGTGGTGTTAGTAGGAGCTGGAAAGAAAATGAAGTTGAGTTTCTTACATAGACCAATCAATAACAGTTTTGTTTTCTATTTACAATGTCAGATGTTTAATTTTGACCTAAAGATATCTGAAATGTGACCTTTTAAAATTTATACTTACAAGTAGTGTTAGCAGCCGTTGAATTCGTATCTGGAGAAGTGGTGTTAGTAGGAGCTGGAAAGAAAATAAAGTTGAGTTTATTTAAAAGACCAATAAGTAACAGTTTTGTTTTCTATTTAAAATGACAGATGTTTAATTTTGACCTAAAGATATCTGAAATGTTACCTTTCAAAATAAATACTTACAAGTAGTGTTAGCAGCCGTTGTATTCATATCTGGAGAAGTGCAGTTAGTAGGAGCTAGAAGAAAAATGTACTTGAGTTTCTTTCAAATACCAATCAGTAACAGTTTTATTTTCTATTTATAATGTCAGATATTTAATTTTGACCTAAAGATATCTGAAATGTGACCTTTTAAAATTAATACTTACAAGTAGTGTTAGCAGCCGTTGAATTCGTATCTGGAGAAGTGCTGTTAGTAGGAGCTGGAAGGAAAATGAACTTGAGTTTCTTACATAGACCAATCAATAACAGTTTTGTTTTCTATTTACAATGTCAGATGTTTAATTTTGACCTTAAGATATTTGAAATGTATGCTATAAAAATTAATACTCACAAGTAGTGTTAGCAGCCGTTGAATTCGTATCTGGAGAAGTGGTGTTAGTAGGAGCTGGAAAGAAAATGAAGTTGAGTTTCTTACATAGACCAATCAATAACAGTTTTGTTTTCTATTTACAATGTCAGATGTTTAATTTTGACCTTAAGATATTTGAAATGTATGCTATAAAAATTAATACTTACAAGTAGTGTTAGCAGCCGTTGAATTCGTATCTGGAGAAGTGGTGTTAGTAGGAGCTGGAAAGAAAATGAAGTTGAGTTAATTTCAAAGATCAATCAGTAACAGTTTTGTTTTCTATTTATAATGACAGATATTTAATTTTGACCTTAAGATATTTGAAATGTATGCTATAAAAATTAATACTAACAAGTAGTGTTAGCAGCCGTTGAATTCGTATCTGGAGAAGTGGTGTTAGTAGGAGCTGGAAAGAAAATGAAGTTGAGTTTATTTCAAAGACCAATCAGTAACAGTTTTGTTTTCTATTTACAATGTCAGATGTTTAATTTTGACCTTAAGATATTTGAAATGTATGCTATAAAAATTAATACTTACAAGTAGTGTTAGCAGTCGTTGAATTCGTATCTGGAGAAGTGGTGTTAGTAGGAGCTGGAAAGAAAATGAAGAGAAGTTTATTTCAAAGACCAATCAGTAACAGTTTTTTTTTCTATTTATAATGACAGATGTTTAACTTTGACCTAAAGATATCTGAAATGTGACCTTTTAAAATTTATACTTACAAGTAGTGTTAGCAGCCGTTGAATTCGTATCTGGAGAAGTGGTGTTAGTAGGAGCTGGAAAGAAAATGAAGTTGAGTTTATTTAAAAGACCAATAAGTAACAGTTTTGTTTTCTATTTATAATGACAGATGTTTAATTTTGACCTAAAGATATCTGAAATGTTACCTTTCAAAATAAATACTTACAAGTAGTGTTAGCAGCCGTTGTATTCATATCTGGAGAAGTGCAGTTAGTAGGAGCTAGAAGAAAAATGTACTTGAGTTTCTTTCAAATACCAATCAGTAACAGTTTTATTTTCTATTTATAATGTCAGATGTTTAATTTTGACCTAAAGATATCTGAAATGTGACCTTTTAAAATTAATACTTACAAGTAGTGTTAGCAGCCGTTGAATTCGTATCTGGAGAAGTGCTGTTAGTAGGAGCTGGAAGGAAAATGAACTTGAGTTTCTTACATAGACCAATCAATAACAGTTTTGTTTTCTATTTACAATGTCAGATGTTTAATTTTGACCTTAAGATATTTGAAATGTATGTTATAAAAATTAATACTTACAAGTAGTGTTAGCAGCCGTTGAATTCGTATCTGGAGAAGTGGTGTTAGTAGGAGCTGAAAAGAAAATGAAGTTGAGTTTTTTTAAAAGACCAATAAGTAACAGTTTTGTTTTCTATTTATAATGACAGATGTTTAATTTTGACCTAAAAATATCTGAAATGTGACCTTTTAAAATTTATACTTACAAGTAGTGTTAGCAGCCGTTGAATTCGTATCTGGAGAAGTGGTGTTAGTAGGAGCTGGAAAGAAAATGAAGTTGAGTTTATTTAAAAGACCAATAAGTAACAGTTTTATTTTCTATTTATAATGACAGATGTTTAATTTTGACCTAAAAATATCTGAAATGTGACCTTTTAAAATTTATACTTACAAGTAGTGTTAGCAGCCGTTGAATTCGTATCTGGAGAAGTGGTGTTAGTAGGAGCTGGAAAGAAAATGAAGTTGAGTTTATTTAAAAGACCAATAAGTAACAGTTTTGTTTTCTATTTATAATGACAGATGTTTAATTTTGACCTAAAGATATCTGAAATGTTACCTTTAAAAATAAATACTTACAAGTAGTGTTAGCAGCCGTTGTATTCATATCTGGAGAAGTGCAGTTAGTAGGAGCTGGAAGAAAAATGTACTTGAGTTTCTTTCAAATACCAATCAGTAACAGTTTTGTTTTCTATTTATAATGTCAGATGTTTAATTTTGACCTTAAGATATTTGAAATGTATGCTATAAAAATTAATACTTACAAGTAGTGTTAGCAGCCGTTGAATTCGTATCTGGAGAAGTGGTGTTAGTAGGAGCTGGAAAGAAAATGAAGTTGAGTTTCTTACATAGACCAATCAATAACAGTTTTGTTTTCTATTTACAATGTCAGATGTTTAATTTTGACCTAAAGATATCTGAAATGTGACCTTTTAAAATTTATACTTACAAGTAGTGTTAGCAGCCGTTGAATTCGTATCTGGAGAAGTGGTGTTAGTAGGAGCTGGAAAGAAAATAAAGTTGAGTTTATTTAAAAGACCAATAAGTAACAGTTTTGTTTTCTATTTAAAATGACAGATGTTTAATTTTGACCTAAAGATATCTGAAATGTTACCTTTCAAAATAAATACTTACAAGTAGTGTTAGCAGCCGTTGTATTCATATCTGGAGAAGTGCAGTTAGTAGGAGCTAGAAGAAAAATGTACTTGAGTTTCTTTCAAATACCAATCAGTAACAGTTTTATTTTCTATTTATAATGTCAGATATTTAATTTTGACCTAAAGATATCTGAAATGTGACCTTTTAAAATTAATACTTACAAGTAGTGTTAGCAGCCGTTGAATTCGTATCTGGAGAAGTGCTGTTAGTAGGAGCTGGAAGGAAAATGAACTTGAGTTTCTTACATAGACCAATCAATAACAGTTTTGTTTTCTATTTACAATGTCAGATGTTTAATTTTGACCTTAAGATATTTGAAATGTATGCTATAAAAATTAATACTCACAAGTAGTGTTAGCAGCCGTTGAATTCGTATCTGGAGAAGTGGTGTTAGTAGGAGCTGGAAAGAAAATGAAGTTGAGTTTCTTACATAGACCAATCAATAACAGTTTTGTTTTCTATTTACAATGTCAGATGTTTAATTTTGACCTTAAGATATTTGAAATGTATGCTATAAAAATTAATACTTACAAGTAGTGTTAGCAGCCGTTGAATTCGTATCTGGAGAAGTGGTGTTAGTAGGAGCTGGAAAGAAAATGAAGTTGAGTTAATTTCAAAGATCAATCAGTAACAGTTTTGTTTTCTATTTATAATGACAGATATTTAATTTTGACCTTAAGATATTTGAAATGTATGCTATAAAAATTAATACTAACAAGTAGTGTTAGCAGCCGTTGAATTCGTATCTGGAGAAGTGGTGTTAGTAGGAGCTGGAAAGAAAATGAAGTTGAGTTTATTTCAAAGACCAATCAGTAACAGTTTTGTTTTCTATTTACAATGTCAGATGTTTAATTTTGACCTTAAGATATTTGAAATGTATGCTATAAAAATTAATACTTACAAGTAGTGTTAGCAGTCGTTGAATTCGTATCTGGAGAAGTGGTGTTAGTAGGAGCTGGAAAGAAAATGAAGAGAAGTTTATTTCAAAGACCAATCAGTAACAGTTTTTTTTTCTATTTATAATGACAGATGTTTAACTTTGACCTAAAGATATCTGAAATGTGACCTTTTAAAATTTATACTTACAAGTAGTGTTAGCAGCCGTTGAATTCGTATCTGGAGAAGTGGTGTTAGTAGGAGCTGGAAAGAAAATGAAGTTGAGTTTATTTAAAAGACCAATAAGTAACAGTTTTGTTTTCTATTTATAATGACAGATGTTTAATTTTGACCTAAAGATATCTGAAATGTTACCTTTCAAAATAAATACTTACAAGTAGTGTTAGCAGCCGTTGTATTCATATCTGGAGAAGTGCAGTTAGTAGGAGCTAGAAGAAAAATGTACTTGAGTTTCTTTCAAATACCAATCAGTAACAGTTTTATTTTCTATTTATAATGTCAGATGTTTAATTTTGACCTAAAGATATCTGAAATGTGACCTTTTAAAATTAATACTTACAAGTAGTGTTAGCAGCCGTTGAATTCGTATCTGGAGAAGTGCTGTTAGTAGGAGCTGGAAGGAAAATGAACTTGAGTTTCTTACATAGACCAATCAATAACAGTTTTGTTTTCTATTTACAATGTCAGATGTTTAATTTTGACCTTAAGATATTTGAAATGTATGTTATAAAAATTAATACTTACAAGTAGTGTTAGCAGCCGTTGAATTCGTATCTGGAGAAGTGGTGTTAGTAGGAGCTGGAAAGAAAATGAAGTTGAGTTAATTTCAAAGATCAATCAGTAACAGTTTTGTTTTCTATTTATAATGACAGATATTTAGTTTTGACCTTAAGATATTTGAAATGTATGCTATAAAAATTAATACTTACAAGTAGTGTTAGCAGCCGTTGAATTCGTATCTGGAGAAGTGGTGTTAGTAGGAGCTGGAAAGAAAATGAAGTTGAGTTTATTTAAAAGACCAATAAGTAACAGTTTTGTTTTCTATTTATAATGACAGATGTTTAATTTTGACCTAAAGATATCTGAAATGTTACCTTTCAAAATAAATACTTACAAGTAGTGTTAGCAGCCGTTGTATTCATATCTGGAGAAGTGCAGTTAGTAGGAGCTAGAAGAAAAATGTACTTGAGTTTCTTTCAAATACCAATCAGTAACAGTTTTATTTTCTATTTATAATGTCAGATGTTTAATTTTGACCTAAAGATATCTGAAATGTGACCTTTTAAAATTAATACTTACAAGTAGTGTTAGCAGCCGTTGAATTCGTATCTGGAGAAGTACAGTTAGTAGGAGCTGGAAGAAAAATGTACTTGAGTTTCTTTCAAATACCAATCAGTAACAGTTTTGTTTTCTATTTATAATGTCAGATGTTTAATTTTGACCTTAAGATATTTGAAATGTATGCTATAAAAATTAATACTTACAAGTAGTGTTAGCAGCCGTTGAATTCGTATCTGGAGAAGTGGTGTTAGTAGGAGCTGAAAAGAAAATGAAGTTGAGTTTTTTTAAAAGACCAATAAGTAACAGTTTTGTTTTCTTTTTATAATGACAGATGTTTAATTTTGACCTAAAAATATCTGAAATGTGACCTTTTAAAATTTATACTTACAAGTAGTGTTAGCAGCCGTTGAATTCGTATCTGGAGAAGTGGTGTTAGTAGGAGCTGGAAAGAAAATGAAGAGAAGTTTATTTCAAAGACCAATCAGTAACAGTTTTGTTTTCTATTTGTAATGTCAGATGTTTAATTTTGACCTTAAGATATTTGAAATGTATGCTATAAAAATTAATACTTACAAGTAGTGTTAGCAGCCGTTGAATTCGTATCTGGAGAAGTGGTGTTAGTAGGAGCTGAAAAGAAAATGAAGTTGAGTTTTTTTAAAAGACCAATAAGTAACAGTTTTGTTTTCTATTTATAATGACAGATGTTTAATTTTGACCTAAAAATATCTGAAATGTGACCTTTTAAAATTTATACTTACAAGTAGTGTTAGCAGCCGTTGAATTCGTATCTGGAGAAGTGGTGTTAGTAGGAGCTGGAAGAAAAATGTACTTGAGTTTCTTTCAAATACCAATCAGTAACAGTTTTGTTTTCTATTTACAATGTCAGATGTTTAATTTTGACCTTAAGATATTTGAAATGTATGCTATAAAAATTAATACTTACAAGTAGTGTTAGCAGCCGTTGAATTCGTATCTGGAGAAGTGGTGTTAGTAGGAGCTGGAAAGAAAATGAAGTTGAGTTAATTTCAAAGACCAATCAGTAACAGTTTTGTTTTCTATTTGTAATGTCAGATGTTTAATTTTGACCTTAAGATATTTGAAATGTATGCTATAAAAATTAATACTTACAAGTAGTGTTAGCAGCCGTTGAATTCGTATCTGGAGAAGTGCAGTTAGTAGGAGCTGGAAGAAAAATGTACTTGAGTTTCTTTCAAATACCAATCAGTAACAGTTTTGTTTTCTATTTATAATGACAGATGTTTAATTTTGACCTAAAAATATCTGAAATGTGACCTTTTAAAATTTATACTTACAAGTAGTGTTAGCAGCCGTTGAATTCGTATCTGGAGCAGTGGTGTTAGTAGGAGCTGGAAAGAAAATGAAGTTGAGTTTATTTAAAAGACCAATAAGTAACAGTTTTGTTTTCTATTTATAATGACAGATGTTTAATTTTGACCTAAAAATATCTGAAATGTGACCTTTTAAAATTTATACTTACAAGTAGTGTTAGCAGCCGTTGAATTCGTATCTGGAGAAGTGGTGTTAGTAGGAGCTGGAAAGAAAATGAAGTTGAGTTTATTTAAAAGACCAATAAGTAACAGTTTTGTTTTCTATTTATAATGACAGATGTTTAATTTTGACCTAAAGATATCTGAAATGTTACCTTTAAAAATAAATACTTACAAGTAGTGTTAGCAGCCGTTGTATTCATATCTGGAGAAGTGCAGTTAGTAGGAGCTGGAAGAAAAATGTACTTGAGTTTCTTTCAAATACCAATCAGTAACAGTTTTGTTTTCTATTTATAATGTCAGATGTTTTATTTTGACCTTAAGATATTTGAAATGTATGCTATAAAAATTATTACTTACAAGTAGTGTTAGCAGCCGTTGAATTCGTATCTGGAGAAGTGCTGTTAGTAGGAGCTGGAAAGAAAATGAACTTGAATTTCTTTCAAAGACCAATCAATAACAGTTTTGTTTTCTTTTTATAATGTCAATTGTTTAATTTGACCTAAAGATATCTAAATTGTGATCTTTTAAAACAAATACTTACAAGTAGTGTTAGCAGCCGTTGAATTCGTATCTGGAGAAGTGGTGTTAGTAGGAGCTGGAAAGAAAATGAAGTTGAGTTTATTTCAAAGACCAATCAGTAACAGTTTTGTTTTCTATTTATAATGACAGATGTTTAATTTTGACCTAAAGATATCTGAAATGTGACCTTTTAAAATTTATACTTACAAGTAGTGTTAGCAGCCGTTGAATTCGTATCTGGAGAAGTGGTGTTAGTAGGAGCTGGAAAGAAAATGAAGTTGAGTTTATTTAAAAGACCAATAAGTAACAGTTTTGTTTTCTATTTATAATGACAGATGTTTAATTTTGACCTAAAGATATCTGAAATGTTACCTTTCAAAATAAATACTTACAAGTAGTGTTAGCAGCCGTTGTATTCATATCTGGAGAAGTGCAGTTAGCAGGAGCTGGAAGAAAAATGTACTTGAGTTTCTTTCAAATACCAATCAGTAACAGTTTTGTTTTCTATTTATAATGTCAGATGTTTAATTTTGACCTTAAGATATTTGAAATGTATGCTATAAAAATTAATACTTACAAGTAGTGTTAGCAGCCGTTGAATTCGTATCTGGAGAAGTGGTGTTAGTAGGAGCTGAAAAGAAAATGAAGTTGAGTTTTTTTAAAAGACCAATAAGTAACAGTTTTGTTTTCTATTTATAATGACAGATGTTTAATTTTGACCTAAGAAATGTTACCTTTCAAAATAAATACTTACAAGTAGTGTTAGCAGCCGTTGTATTCATATCTGGAGAAGTGCAGTTAGTAGGAGCTGGAAGAAAAATGTACTTGAGTTTCTTTCAAATACCAATCAGTAACAGTTTTGTTTTCTATTTATAATGTCAGATGTTTAATTTTGACCTTAAGATATTTGAAATGTATGCTATAAAAATTAATACTTACAAGTAGTGTTAGCAGCCGTTGAATTCGTATCTGGAGAAGTGGTGTTAGTAGGAGCTGAAAAGAAAATGAAGTTGAGTTTTTTTAAAAGACCAATAAGTAACAGTTTTGTTTTCTATTTATAATGACAGATGTTTAATTTTGACCTAAGAAATGTTACCTTTCAAAATTAATACTTACAAGTAGTGTTAGCAGCCGTTGAATTCGTATTTGGAGAAGTGGTGTTAGTAGGAGCTGGAAAGAAAATTAAGTTGAGTTCATTTCAAAGATCAATCAGTAACAGTTTTGTTTTCTATTTATAATGACAGATATTTAATTTTGACCTTAAGATATTTGAAATGTATGCTATAAAAATTAATACTTACAAGTAGTGTTAGCAGCCGTTGAATTCGTATCTGGAGAAGTGGTGTTAGTAGGAGCTGGAAGAAAAATGTACTTGAGTTTCTTTCAAATACCAATCAGTAACAGTTTTGTTTTCTATTTACAAAGTCAGATGTTTAATTTTGACCTTAAGATATTTGAAATGTATGCTATAAAAATTAATACTTACAAGTAGTGTTAGCAGCCGTTGAATTCGTATCTGGAGAAGTGGTGTTAGTAGGAGCTGGAAAGAAAATGAAGTTGAGTTTATTTAAAAGACCAATAAGTAACAGTTTTGTTTTCTATTTATAATGACAAATGTTTAATTTTGACCTAAAGATATCTGAAATGTTACCTTTAAAAATAAATACTTACAAGTAGTGTTAGCAGCCGTTGTATTCATATCTGGAGAAGTGCAGTTAGTAGGAGCTGGAAGAAAAATGTACTTGAGTTTCTTTCAAATACCAATCAGTAACAGTTTTGTTTTCTATTTATAATGTCAGATGTTTAATTTTGACCTTAAGATATTTGAAATGTATGCTATAAAAATTAATACTTACAAGTAGTGTTAGCAGCCGTTGAATTCGTATCTGGAGAAGTGCTGTTAGTAGGAGCTGGAAAGAAAATGAACTTGAATTTCTTTCAAAGACCAATCAATAACAGTTTTGTTTTCTTTTTATAATGTCAATTGTTTAATTTGACCTAAAGATATCTAAATTGTGACCTTTTAAAACAAATACTTACAAGTAGTGTTAGCAGCCGTTGAATTCGTATCTGGAGAAGTGGTGTTAGTAGGAGCTGGAAAGAAAATGAAGTTGAGTTTATTTCAAAGACCAATCAGTAACAGTTTTGTTTTCTATTTATAATGACAGATGTTTAATTTTGACCTAAAGATATCTGAAATGTGACCTTTTAAAATTTATACTTACAAGTAGTGTTAGCAGCCGTTGAATTCGTATCTGGAGAAGTGGTGTTAGTAGGAGCTGAAAAGAAAATGAAGTTGAGTTTTTTTAAAAGACCAATAAGTAACAGTTTTGTTTTCTATTTATAATGACAGATGTTTAATTTTGACCTAAAAATATCTGAAATGTGACCTTTTAAAATTTATACTTACAAGTAGTGTTAGCAGCCGTTGAATTCGTATCTGGAGAAGTGGTGTTAGTAGGAGCTGGAAAGAAAATGAAGTTGAGTTTATTTAAAAGACCAATAAGTAACAGTTTTGTTTTCTATTTATAATGACAGATGTTTAACTTTGACCTAAAGATATCTGAAATGTTACCTTTCAGAATAAATACTTACAAGTAGTGTTAGCAGCCGTTGTATTCATATCTGGAGAAGTGCAGTTAGTAGGAGCTGGAAGAAAAATGTACTTGAGTTTCTTTCAAATACCAATCAGTAACAGTTTTGTTTTCTATTTATAATGTCAGATGTTTAATTTTGACCTTAAGATATTTGAAATGTATGCTATAAAAATTAATACTTACAAGTAGTGTTAGCAGCCGTTGAATTCGTATCTGGAGAAGTGGTGTTAGTAGGAGCTGGAAAGAAAATGAAGAGAAGTTTATTTCAAAGACCAATCAGTAACAGTTTTGTTTTCTATTTATAATGACAGATGTTTAACTTTGACCTAAAGATATCTGAAATGTGACCTTTTAAAATTTATACTTACAAGTAGTGTTAGCAGCCGTTGAATTCGTATCTGGAGAAGTGGTGTTAGTAGGAGCTGGAAAGAAAATGAAGTTGAGTTTATTTAAAAGACCAATAAGTAACAGTTTTGTTTTCTATTTATAATGACAGATGTTTAATTTTGACCTAAGAAATGTTACCTTTCAAAATAAATACTTACAAGTAGTGTTAGCAGCCGTTGTATTCATATCTGGAGAAGTGCAGTTAGTAGGAGCTAGAAGAAAAATGTACTTGAGTTTCTTTCAAATACCAATCAGTAACAGTTTTATTTTCTATTTATAATGTCAGATGTTTAATTTTGACCTAAAGATATCTGAAATGTGACCTTTTAAAACTAATACTTACAAGTAGTGTTAGCAGCCGTTGAATTCGTATCTGGAGAAGTGGTGTTAGTAGGAGCTGGAAAGAAAATGAAGTTGAGTTTCTTACATAGACCAATCAATAACAGTTTTGTTTTCTATTTACAATGTCAGATGTTTAATTTTGACCTTAAGATATTTGAAATGTATGTTATAAAAATTAATACTTACAAGTAGTGTTAGCAGCCGTTGAATTCGTATCTGGAGAAGTGGTGTTAGTAGGAGCTGGAAAGAAAATGAAGTTGAGTTTATTTAAAAGACCAATAAGTAACAGTTTTGTTTTCTATTTATAATGACAGATGTTTAATTTTGACCTAAAGATATCTGAAATGTTACCTTTCAAAATAAATACTTACAAGTAGTGTTAGCAGCCGTTGTATTCATATCTGGAGAAGTGCAGTTAGTAGGAGCTGGAAGAAAAATGTACTTGAGTTTCTTTCAAATACCAATCAGTAACAGTTTTGTTTTCTATTTATAATGTCAGATGTTTAATTTTGACCTTAAGATATTTGAAATGTATGCTATAAAAATTAATACTTACAAGTAGTGTTAGCAGCCGTTGAATTCGTATCTGGAGAAGTGGTGTTAGTAGGAGCTGAAAAGAAAATGAAGTTGAGTTTTTTTAAAAGACCAATAAGTAACAGTTTTGTTTTCTATTTATAATGACAGATGTTTAATTTTGACCTAAGAAATGTTACCTTTCAAAATAAATACTTACAAGTAGTGTTAGCAGCCGTTGTATTCATATCTGGAGAAGTGCAGTTAGTAGGAGCTGGAAGAAAAATGTACTTGAGTTTCTTTCAAATACCAATCAGTAACAGTTTTGTTTTCTATTTATAATGTCAGATGTTTAATTTTGACCTTAAGATATTTGAAATGTATGCTATAAAAATTAATACTTACAAGTAGTGTTAGCAGCCGTTGAATTCGTATCTGGAGAAGTGGTGTTAGTAGGAGCTGAAAAGAAAATGAAGTTGAGTTTTTTTAAAAGACCAATAAGTAACAGTTTTGTTTTCTATTTATAATGACAGATGTTTAATTTTGACCTAAGAAATGTTACCTTTCAAAATTAATACTTACAAGTAGTGTTAGCAGCCGTTGAATTCGTATCTGGAGAAGTGGTGTTAGTAGGAGCTGGAAAGAAAATTAAGTTGAGTTCATTTCAAAGATCAATCAGTAACAGTTTTGTTTTCTATTTATAATGACAGATATTTAATTTTGACCTTAAGATATTTGAAATGTATGCTATAAAAATTAATACTTACAAGTAGTGTTAGCAGCCGTTGAATTCGTATCTGGAGAAGTGGTGTTAGTAGGAGCTGGAAGAAAAATGTACTTGAGTTTCTTTCAAATACCAATCAGTAACAGTTTTGTTTTCTATTTACAAAGTCAGATGTTTAATTTTGACCTTAAGATATTTGAAATGTATGCTATAAAAATTAATACTTACAAGTAGTGTTAGCAGCCGTTGAATTCGTATCTGGAGAAGTGGTGTTAGTAGGAGCTGGAAAGAAAATGAAGTTGAGTTAATTTCAAAGACCAATCAGTAACAGTTTTGTTTTCTATTTGTAATGTCAGATGTTTAATTTTGACCTTAAGATATTTGAAATGTATGCTATAAAAATTAATACTTACAAGTAGTGTTAGCAGCCGTTGAATTCGTATCTGGAGAAGTGGTGTTAGTAGGAGCTGAAAAGAAAATGAAGTTGAGTTTTTTTAAAAGACCAATAAGTAACAGTTTTGTTTTCTATTTATAATGACAGATGTTTAATTTTGACCTAAAAATATCTGAAATGTGACCTTTTAAAATTTATACTTACAAGTAGTGTTAGCAGCCGTTGAATTCGTATCTGGAGAAGTGGTGTTAGTAGGAGCTGGAAAGAAAATGAAGTTGAGTTTATTTAAAAGACCAATAAGTAACAGTTTTGTTTTCTATTTATAATGACAAATGTTTAATTTTGACCTAAAGATATCTGAAATGTTACCTTTAAAAATAAATACTTACAAGTAGTGTTAGCAGCCGTTGTATTCATATCTGGAGAAGTGCAGTTAGTAGGAGCTGGAAGAAAAATGTACTTGAGTTTCTTTCAAATACCAATCAGTAACAGTTTTGTTTTCTATTTATAATGTCAGATGTTTAATTTTGACCTTAAGATATTTGAAATGTATGCTATAAAAATTAATACTTACAAGTAGTGTTAGCAGCCGTTGAATTCGTATCTGGAGAAGTGCTGTTAGTAGGAGCTGGAAAGAAAATGAACTTGAGTTTCTTTCAAAGACCAATCAATAACAGTTTTGTTTTCTTTTTATAATGTCAATTGTTTAATTTGACCTAAAGATATCTAAATTGTGACCTTTTAAAACAAATACTTACAAGTAGTGTTAGCAGCCGTTGAATTCGTATCTGGAGAAGTGGTGTTAGTAGGAGCTGGAAAGAAAATGAAGTTGAGTTTATTTCAAAGACCAATCAGTAACAGTTTTGTTTTCTATTTATAATGACAGATGTTTAATTTTGACCTAAAGATATCTGAAATGTGACCTTTTAAAATTTATACTTACAAGTAGTGTTAGCAGCCGTTGAATTCGTATCTGGAGAAGTGGTGTTAGTAGGAGCTGAAAAGAAAATGAAGTTGAGTTTTTTTAAAAGACCAATAAGTAACAGTTTTGTTTTCTATTTATAATGACAGATGTTTAATTTTGACCTAAAAATATCTGAAATGTGACCTTTTAAAATTTATACTTACAAGTAGTGTTAGCAGCCGTTGAATTCGTATCTGGAGAAGTGGTGTTAGTAGGAGCTGGAAAGAAAATGAAGTTGAGTTTATTTAAAAGACCAATAAGTAACAGTTTTGTTTTCTATTTATAATGACAGATGTTTAACTTTGACCTAAAGATATCTGAAATGTTACCTTTCAGAATAAATACTTACAAGTAGTGTTAGCAGCCGTTGTATTCATATCTGGAGAAGTGCAGTTAGTAGGAGCTGGAAGAAAAATGTACTTGAGTTTCTTTCAAATACCAATCAGTAACAGTTTTGTTTTCTATTTATAATGTCAGATGTTTAATTTTGACCTTAAGATATTTGAAATGTATGCTATAAAAATTAATACTTACAAGTAGTGTTAGCAGCCGTTGAATTCGTATCTGGAGAAGTGGTGTTAGTAGGAGCTGGAAAGAAAATGAAGTTGAGTTCATTTCAAAGATCAATCAGTAACAGTTTTGTTTTCTATTTATAATGACAGATATTTAATTTTGACCTTAAGATATTTGAAATGTATGCTATAAAAATTAATACTTACAAGTAGTGTTAGCAGCCGTTGAATTCGTATCTGGAGAAGTGGTGTTAGTAGGAGCTGGAAGAAAAATGTACTTGAGTTTCTTTCAAATACCAATCAGTAACAGTTTTGTTTTCTATTTACAATGTCAGATGTTTAATTTTGACCTTAAGATATTTGAAATGTATGCTATAAAAATTAATACTTACAAGTAGTGTTAGCAGCCGTTGAATTCGTATCTGGAGAAGTGGTGTTAGTAGGAGCTGGAAAGAAAATGAAGAGAAGTTTATTTCAAAGACCAATCAGTAACAGTTTTGTTTTCTATTTGTAATGTCAGATGTTTAATTTTGACCTTAAGATATTTGAAATGTATGCTATAAAAATTAATACTTACAAGTAGTGTTAGCAGCCGTTGAATTCGTATCTGGAGAAGTGGTGTTAGTAGGAGCTGGAAAGAAAATGAAGTTGAGTTTATTTAAAAGACCAATAAGTAACAGTTTTGTTTTCTATTTATAATGACAGATGTTTAATTTTGACCTAAAGATATCTGAAATGTTACCTTTAAAAATAAATACTTACAAGTAGTGTTAGCAGCCGTTGTATTCATATCTGGAGAAGTGCAGTTAGTAGGAGCTGGAAAAAAAATGTACTTGAGTTTCTTTCAAATACCAATCAGTAACAGTTTTGTTTTCTATTTATAATGTCAGATGTTTAATTTTGACCTTAAGATATTTGAAATGTATGCTATAAAAATTAATACTTACAAGTAGTGTTAGCAGCCGTTGAATTCGTATCTGGAGAAGTGGTGTTAGTAGGAGCTGGAAAGAAAATGAACTTGAATTTCTTTCAAAGACCAATCAATAACAGTTTTGTTTTCTTTTTATAATGTCAATTGTTTAATTTGACCTAAAGATATCTAAATTGTGACCTTTTAAAACAAATACTTACAAGTAGTGTTAGCAGCCGTTGAATTCGTATCTGGAGAAGTGGTGTTAGTAGGAGCTGAAAAGAAAATGAAGTTGAGTTTTTTTAAAAGACCAATAAGTAACAGTTTTGTTTTCTATTTATAATGACAGATGTTTAATTTTGACCTAAAAATATCTGAAATGTGACCTTTTAAAATTTATACTTACAAGTAGTGTTAGCAGCCGTTGAATTCGTATCTGGAGAAGTGGTGTTAGTAGGAGCTGGAAAGAAAATGAAGTTGAGTTTATTTAAAAGACCAATAAGTAACAGTTTTGTTTTCTATTTATAATGACAAATGTTTAATTTTGACCTAAAGATATCTGAAATGTTACCTTTAAAAATAAATACTTACAAGTAGTGTTAGCAGCCGTTGTATTCATATCTGGAGAAGTGCAGTTAGTAGGAGCTGGAAGAAAAATGTACTTGAGTTTCTTTCAAATACCAATCAGTAACAGTTTTGTTTTCTATTTATAATGTCAGATGTTTAATTTTGACCTTAAGATATTTGAAATGTATGCTATAAAAATTAATACTTACAAGTAGTGTTAGCAGCCGTTGAATTCGTATCTGGAGAAGTGCTGTTAGTAGGAGCTGGAAAGAAAATGAACTTGAGTTTCTTTCAAAGACCAATCAATAACAGTTTTGTTTTCTTTTTATAATGTCAATTGTTTAATTTGACCTAAAGATATCTAAATTGTGACCTTTTAAAACAAATACTTACAAGTAGTGTTAGCAGCCGTTGAATTCGTATCTGGAGAAGTGGTGTTAGTAGGAGCTGGAAAGAAAATGAAGTTGAGTTTATTTCAAAGACCAATCAGTAACAGTTTTGTTTTCTATTTATAATGACAGATGTTTAATTTTGACCTAAAGATATCTGAAATGTGACCTTTTAAAATTTATACTTACAAGTAGTGTTAGCAGCCGTTGAATTCGTATCTGGAGAAGTGGTGTTAGTAGGAGCTGAAAAGAAAATGAAGTTGAGTTTTTTTAAAAGACCAATAAGTAACAGTTTTGTTTTCTATTTATAATGACAGATGTTTAATTTTGACCTAAAAATATCTGAAATGTGACCTTTTAAAATTTATACTTACAAGTAGTGTTAGCAGCCGTTGAATTCGTATCTGGAGAAGTGGTGTTAGTAGGAGCTGGAAAGAAAATTAAGTTGAGTTCATTTCAAAGATCAATCAGTAACAGTTTTGTTTTCTATTTATAATGACAGATATTTAATTTTGACCTTAAGATATTTGAAATGTATGCTATAAAAATTAATACTTACAAGTAGTGTTAGCAGCCGTTGAATTCGTATCTGGAGAAGTGGTGTTAGTAGGAGCTGGAAGAAAAATGTACTTGAGTTTCTTTCAAATACCAATCAGTAACAGTTTTGTTTTCTATTTACAAAGTCAGATGTTTAATTTTGACCTTAAGATATTTGAAATGTATGCTATAAAAATTAATACTTACAAGTAGTGTTAGCAGCCGTTGAATTCGTATCTGGAGAAGTGGTGTTAGTAGGAGCTGGAAAGAAAATGAAGTTGAGTTAATTTCAAAGACCAATCAGTAACAGTTTTGTTTTCTATTTGTAATGTCAGATGTTTAATTTTGACCTTAAGATATTTGAAATGTATGCTATAAAAATTAATACTTACAAGTAGTGTTAGCAGCCGTTGAATTCGTATCTGGAGAAGTGGTGTTAGTAGGAGCTGAAAAGAAAATGAAGTTGAGTTTTTTTAAAAGACCAATAAGTAACAGTTTTGTTTTCTATTTATAATGACAGATGTTTAATTTTGACCTAAAAATATCTGAAATGTGACCTTTTAAAATTTATACTTACAAGTAGTGTTAGCAGCCGTTGAATTCGTATCTGGAGAAGTGGTGTTAGTAGGAGCTGGAAAGAAAATGAAGTTGAGTTTATTTAAAAGACCAATAAGTAACAGTTTTGTTTTCTATTTATAATGACAAATGTTTAATTTTGACCTAAAGATATCTGAAATGTTACCTTTAAAAATAAATACTTACAAGTAGTGTTAGCAGCCGTTGTATTCATATCTGGAGAAGTGCAGTTAGTAGGAGCTGGAAGAAAAATGTACTTGAGTTTCTTTCAAATACCAATCAGTAACAGTTTTGTTTTCTATTTATAATGTCAGATGTTTAATTTTGACCTTAAGATATTTGAAATGTATGCTATAAAAATTAATACTTACAAGTAGTGTTAGCAGCCGTTGAATTCGTATCTGGAGAAGTGCTGTTAGTAGGAGCTGGAAAGAAAATGAACTTGAGTTTCTTTCAAAGACCAATCAATAACAGTTTTGTTTTCTTTTTATAATGTCAATTGTTTAATTTGACCTAAAGATATCTAAATTGTGACCTTTTAAAACAAATACTTACAAGTAGTGTTAGCAGCCGTTGAATTCGTATCTGGAGAAGTGGTGTTAGTAGGAGCTGGAAAGAAAATGAAGTTGAGTTTATTTCAAAGACCAATCAGTAACAGTTTTGTTTTCTATTTATAATGACAGATGTTTAATTTTGACCTAAAGATATCTGAAATGTGACCTTTTAAAATTTATACTTACAAGTAGTGTTAGCAGCCGTTGAATTCGTATCTGGAGAAGTGGTGTTAGTAGGAGCTGAAAAGAAAATGAAGTTGAGTTTTTTTAAAAGACCAATAAGTAACAGTTTTGTTTTCTATTTATAATGACAGATGTTTAATTTTGACCTAAAAATATCTGAAATGTGACCTTTTAAAATTTATACTTACAAGTAGTGTTAGCAGCCGTTGAATTCGTATCTGGAGAAGTGGTGTTAGTAGGAGCTGGAAAGAAAATGAAGTTGAGTTTATTTAAAAGACCAATAAGTAACAGTTTTGTTTTCTATTTATAATGACAGATGTTTAACTTTGACCTAAAGATATCTGAAATGTTACCTTTCAGAATAAATACTTACAAGTAGTGTTAGCAGCCGTTGTATTCATATCTGGAGAAGTGCAGTTAGTAGGAGCTGGAAGAAAAATGTACTTGAGTTTCTTTCAAATACCAATCAGTAACAGTTTTGTTTTCTATTTATAATGTCAGATGTTTAATTTTGACCTTAAGATATTTGAAATGTATGCTATAAAAATTAATACTTACAAGTAGTGTTAGCAGCCGTTGAATTCGTATCTGGAGAAGTGGTGTTAGTAGGAGCTGGAAAGAAAATGAAGTTGAGTTCATTTCAAAGATCAATCAGTAACAGTTTTGTTTTCTATTTATAATGACAGATATTTAATTTTGACCTTAAGATATTTGAAATGTATGCTATAAAAATTAATACTTACAAGTAGTGTTAGCAGCCGTTGAATTCGTATCTGGAGAAGTGGTGTTAGTAGGAGCTGGAAGAAAAATGTACTTGAGTTTCTTTCAAATACCAATCAGTAACAGTTTTGTTTTCTATTTACAATGTCAGATGTTTAATTTTGACCTTAAGATATTTGAAATGTATGCTATAAAAATTAATACTTACAAGTAGTGTTAGCAGCCGTTGAATTCGTATCTGGAGAAGTGGTGTTAGTAGGAGCTGGAAAGAAAATGAAGAGAAGTTTATTTCAAAGACCAATCAGTAACAGTTTTGTTTTCTATTTGTAATGTCAGATGTTTAATTTTGACCTTAAGATATTTGAAATGTATGCTATAAAAATTAATACTTACAAGTAGTGTTAGCAGCCGTTGAATTCGTATCTGGAGAAGTGGTGTTAGTAGGAGCTGGAAAGAAAATGAAGTTGAGTTTATTTAAAAGACCAATAAGTAACAGTTTTGTTTTCTATTTATAATGACAGATGTTTAATTTTGACCTAAAGATATCTGAAATGTTACCTTTAAAAATAAATACTTACAAGTAGTGTTAGCAGCCGTTGTATTCATATCTGGAGAAGTGCAGTTAGTAGGAGCTGGAAAAAAAATGTACTTGAGTTTCTTTCAAATACCAATCAGTAACAGTTTTGTTTTCTATTTATAATGTCAGATGTTTAATTTTGACCTTAAGATATTTGAAATGTATGCTATAAAAATTAATACTTACAAGTAGTGTTAGCAGCCGTTGAATTCGTATCTGGAGAAGTGGTGTTAGTAGGAGCTGGAAAGAAAATGAACTTGAATTTCTTTCAAAGACCAATCAATAACAGTTTTGTTTTCTTTTTATAATGTCAATTGTTTAATTTGACCTAAAGATATCTAAATTGTGACCTTTTAAAACAAATACTTACAAGTAGTGTTAGCAGCCGTTGAATTCGTATCTGGAGAAGTGGTGTTAGTAGGAGCTGAAAAGAAAATGAAGTTGAGTTTTTTTAAAAGACCAATAAGTAACAGTTTTGTTTTCTATTTATAATGACAGATGTTTAATTTTGACCTAAAAATATCTGAAATGTGACCTTTTAAAATTTATACTTACAAGTAGTGTTAGCAGCCGTTGAATTCGTATCTGGAGAAGTGGTGTTAGTAGGAGCTGGAAAGAAAATGAAGTTGAGTTTATTTAAAAGACCAATAAGTAACAGTTTTGTTTTCTATTTATAATGACAAATGTTTAATTTTGACCTAAAGATATCTGAAATGTTACCTTTAAAAATAAATACTTACAAGTAGTGTTAGCAGCCGTTGTACTCATATCTGGAGAAGTGCAGTTAGTAGGAGCTGGAAGAAAAATGTACTTGAGTTTCTTTCAAATACCAATCAGTAACAGTTTTGTTTTCTATTTATAATGTCAGATGTTTAATTTTGACCTTAAGATATTTGAAATGTATGCTATAAAAATTAATACTTACAAGTAGTGTTAGCAGCCGTTGAATTCGTATCTGGAGAAGTGCTGTTAGTAGGAGCTGGAAAGAAAATGAACTTGAGTTTCTTTCAAAGACCAATCAATAACAGTTTTGTTTTCTTTTTATAATGTCAATTGTTTAATTTGACCTAAAGATATCTAAATTGTGACCTTTTAAAACAAATACTTACAAGTAGTGTTAGCAGCCGTTGAATTCGTATCTGGAGAAGTGGTGTTAGTAGGAGCTGGAAAGAAAATGAAGTTGAGTTTATTTAAAAGACCAATAAGTAACAGTTTTGTTTTCTATTTATAATGACAGATGTTTAATTTTGACCTAAAAATATCTGAAATGTGACCTTTTAAAATTTATACTTACAAGTAGTGTTAGCAGCCGTTGAATTCGTATCTGGAGAAGTGGTGTTAGTAGGAGCTGGAAAGAAAATGAAGTTGAGTTTATTTAAAAGACCAATAAGTAACAGTTTTGTTTTCTATTTATAATGACAGATGTTTAATTTTGACCTAAAGATATCTGAAATGTTACCTTTAAAAATAAATACTTACAAGTAGTGTTAGCAGCCGTTGTATTCATATCTGGAGAAGTGCAGTTAGTAGGAGCTGGAAGAAAAATGTACTTGAGTTTCTTTCAAATACCAATCAGTAACAGTTTTGTTTTCTATTTATAATGTCAGATGTTTAATTTTGACCTTAAGATATTTGAAATGTATGCTATAAAAATTAATACTTACAAGTAGTGTTAGCAGCCGTTGAATTCGTATCTGGAGAAGTGGTGTTAGTAGGAGCTGGAAGAAAATTGCACTTGAGTTTCTTTCAAATACCAATCATTAACAGTTTTGTTTTCTATTTACAATGTCAGATGTTTAATTTTGACCTTAAGATATTTGAAATGTATGCTATAAAAATTAATACTTACAAGTAGTGTTAGCAGCCGTTGAATTCGTATCTGGAGAAGTGGTGTTAGTAGGAGCTGGAAAGAAAATGAAGTTGAGTTTCTTACATAGACCAATAAGTAACAGTTTTGTTTTCTATTTATAATGACAGATGTTTAATTTTGACCTAAAAATATCTGAAATGTGTCCTTTTAAAATTTATACTTACAAGTAGTGTTAGCAGCCGTTGAATTCGTATCTGGAGAAGTGGTGTTAGTAGGAGCTGGAAAGAAAATGAAGTTGAGTTTATTTAAAAGACCAATAAGTAACAGTTTTGTTTTCTATTTATAATGACAGATGTTTAATTTTGACCTAAAGATATCTGAAATGTTATCTTTCAAAATAAATACTTACAAGTAGTGTTAGCAGCCGTTGTATTCATATCTGGAGAAGTGCAGTTAGTAGGAGCTGGAAGAAAAATGTACTTGAGTTTCTTTCAAATACCAATCAGTAACAGTTTTGTTTTCTATTTATAATGTCAGATGTTTAATTTTGACCATAAGATATTTGAAATGTATGCTATAAAAATTAATACTTACAAGTAGTGTTAGCAGCCGTTGAATTCGTATCTGGAGAAGTGCTGTTAGTAGGAGCTGGAAAGAAAATGAACTTGAATTTCTTTCAAAGACCAATCAATATTAGTTTTGTTTTCTTTTTATAATGTCAATTGTTTAATTTGACCTGAAGATATCTAAATTGTGACCTTTTAAAACAAATACTTACAAGTAGTGTTAGCAGCCGTTGAATTCGTATCTGGAGAAGTGGTGTTAGTAGGAGCTGGAAAGAAAATGAAGTTGAGTTTATTTCAAAGACCAATCAGTAACAGTTTTGTTTTCTATTTATAATGACAGATGTTTAATTTTGACCTAAAGATATCTGAAATGTGACCTTTTAAAATTTATACTTACAAGTAGTGTTAGCAGCCGTTGAATTCGTATCTGGAGAAGTGGTGTTAGTAGGAGCTGGAAAGAAAATGAAGTTGAGTTTCTTACATAGACCAATAAGTAACAGTTTTGTTTTCTATTTATAATGACAGATGTTTAATTTTGACCTAAAAATATCTGAAATGTGTCCTTTTAAAATTTATACTTACAAGTAGTGTTAGCAGCCGTTGAATTCGTATCTGGAGAAGTGGTGTTAGTAGGAGCTGGAAAGAAAATGAAGTTGAGTTTATTTAAAAGACCAATAAGTAACAGTTTTGTTTTCTATTTATAATGACAGATGTTTAATTTTGACCTAAAGATATCTGAAATGTTACCTTTCAGAATAAATACTTACAAGTAGTGTTAGCAGCCGTTGTATTCATATCTGGAGAAGTGCAGTTAGTAGGAGCTGGAAGAAAAATGTACTTGAGTTTCTTTCAAATACCAATCAGTAACAGTTTTGTTTTCTATTTATAATGTCAGATGTTTAATTTTGACCTTAAGATATTTGAAATGTATGCTATAAAAATTAATACTTACAAGTAGTGTTAGCAGCCGTTGAATTCGTATCTGGAGAAGTGCTGTTAGTAGGAGCTGGAAAGAAAATGAACTTGAATTTCTTTCAAAGACCAATCAATATTAGTTTTGTTTTCTTTTTATAATGTCAATTGTTTAATTTGACCTAAAGATATCTAAATTGTGACCTTTTAAAACAAATACTTACAAGTAGTGTTAGCAGCCGTTGAATTCGTATCTGGAGAAGTGGTGTTAGTAGGAGCTGGAAAGAAAATGAAGTTGAGTTTATTTCAAAGACCAATCAGTAACAGTTTTGTTTTCTATTTATAATGACAGATGTTTAATTTTGACCTAATGACATTTGAAATGTGACCTTTTAAAATTAATACTTACAAGTAGTGTTAGCAGCCGTTGAATTCGTATCTGGAGAAGTGGTGTTAGTAGGAGCTGGAAAGAAAATGAAGTTGAGTTTATTTCAAAGACCAATCAGTAACAGTTTTGTTTTCTATTTATAATGACAGATGTTTAATTTTGACCTAAAGATATCTGAAATGTGACCTTTTAAAATTTATACTTACAAGTAGTGTTAGCAGCCGTTGAATTCGTATCTGGAGAAGTGGTGTTAGTAGGAGCTGGAAAGAAAATGAAGTTGAGTTTATTTAAAAGACCAATAAGTAACAGTTTTGTTTTCTATTTATAATGACAGATGTTTAATTTTGACCTAAAGATATCTGAAATGTTACCTTTCAGAATAAATACTTACAAGTAGTGTTAGCAGCCGTTGTATTCATATCTGGAGAAGTGCAGTTAGTAGGAGCTGGAAGAAAAATGTACTTGAGTTTCTTTCAAATACCAATCAGTAACAGTTTTGTTTTCTATTTATAATGTCAGATGTTTAATTTTGACCTTAAGATATTTGAAATGTATGCTATAAAAATTAATACTAACAAGTAGTGTTAGCAGCCGTTGAATTCGTATCTGGAGAAGTGCTGTTAGTAGGAGCTGGAAAGAAAATGAACTTGAATTTCTTTCAAAGACCAATCAATATTAGTTTTGTTTTCTTTTTATAATGTCAATTGTTTAATTTGACCTGAAGATATCTAAATTGTGACCTTTTAAAACAAATACTTACAAGTAGTGTTAGCAGCCGTTGAATTCGTATCTGGAGAAGTGGTGTTAGTAGGAGCTGGAAAGAAAATGAAGTTGAGTTTATTTCAAAGACCAATCAGTAACAGTTTTGTTTTCTATTTATAATGACAGATGTTTAATTTTGACCTAATGACATTTGAAATGTGACCTTTTAAAATTAATACTTACAAGTAGTGTTAGCAGCAGTTGAATTCGTATCTGGAGAAGTGGTGTTAGTAGGAGCTGGAAAGAAAATGAAGTTGAGTTTATTTCAAAGACCAATCAGTAACAGTTTTGTTTTCTATTTATAATGACAGATGTTTAATTTTGACCTAAAGATATCTGAAATGTGACCTTTTAAAATTTATACTTACAAGTAGTGTTAGCAGCCGTTGAATTCATATCTGGAGAAGTGCAGTTAGTAGGAGCTGGAAGAAAAATGTACTTGAGTTTCTTTCAAATACCGATCAGTAACAGTTTTGTTTTCTATTTATAATGTCAATTGTTTAATTTTGACCTAAAGATATCTAAATTGTGACCTTTTAAAATAAATACTTACAAGTAGTGTTAGCAGCCGTTGAATTCGTATCTGGAGAAGTGGTGTTAGTAGGAGCTGGAAGGAAAATGAACTTGAGTTTCTTACATAGACCAATCAATAACAGTTTTGTTTTCTATTTACAATGTCAGATGTTTAATTTTGACCTTAAGATATTTGAAATGTATGCTATAAAAATTAATACTTACAAGTAGTGTTAGCAGCCGTTGAATTCGTATCTGGAGAAGTGGTGTTAGTAGGAGCTGGAAAGAAAATGAAGTTGAGTTTCTTACATAGACCAATCAATAACAGTTTTGTTTTCTATTTACAATGTCAGATGTTTAATTTTGACCTTAAGATATTTGAAATGTATGCTATAAAAATTAATACTTACAAGTAGTGTTAGCAGCCGTTGAATTCGTATCTGGAGAAGTGGTGTTAGTAGGAGCTGGAAGAAAAATGTACTTGAGTTTCTTTCAAATACCAATCAGTAACAGTTTTGTTTTCTATTTACAATGTCAGATGTTTAATTTTGACCTTAAGATATTTGAAATGTATGCTATAAAAATTAATACTTACAAGTAGTGTTAGCAGCCGTTGAATTCGTATCTGGAGAAGTGGTGTTAGTAGGAGCTGGAAAGAAAATGAAGTTGAGTTTATATCAAAGACCAATCAGTAACAGTTTTGTTTTTTTATTTATAATGACAAATGTTTAATTTTGATCTTAAGATATTTGAAATGTATGCTATAAAAATAATACTTACAAGTAGTGTTCGCAGCCGTTGAATTCGTATCTGGAGAAGTGGTGTTAGTAGGAGCTGGAAAGAAAATAAAGTGAAGTTTATTTCAAAGACCAATCAGTAACAGTTTTGTTTTCTATTTATAATGAAAGATGTTTAATTTTGACCTAAAAATATCTGAAATGTGACCTTTCAAAATAAATACTTACAAGTAGTGTTAGCAGCCGTTGAATTCATATCTGGAGAAGTGCAGTTAGTAGGAGCTGGAAGAAAAATGTACTTGAGTTTCTTTCAAATACCAATCAGTAACAGTTTTGTTTTCTATTTATAATGTCAGATGTTTAATTTTGACCTTAAGATATTTGAAATGTATGCTATAAAAATTAATACTTACAAGTAGTGTTCGCAGCCGTTGAATTCGTATCTGGAGAAGTGGTGTTAGTAGGAGCTGGAAAGAAAATAAAGTGAAGTTTATTTCAAAGACCAATCAGTAACAGTTTTGTTTTCTATTTATAATGAAAGATGTTTAATTTTGACCTAAAAATATCTGAAATGTGACCTTTCAAAATAAATACTTACAAGTAGTGTTAGCAGCCGTTGAATTCATATCTGGAGAAGTGCAGTTAGTAGGAGCTGGAAGAAAAATGTACTTGAGTTTCTTTCAAATACCAATCAGTAACAGTTTTGTTTTCTATTTATAATGACAGATGTTTAATTTTGACCTAATGACATTTGAAATGTGACCTTTTAAAATTAATACTTACAAGTAGTGTTAGCAGCAGTTGAATTCGTATCTGGAGAAGTGGTGTTAGTAGGAGCTGGAAAGAAAATGAAGTTGAGTTTATTTCAAAGACCAATCAGTAACAGTTTTGTTTTCTATTTATAATGACAGATGTTTAATTTTGACCTAAAGATATCTGAAATGTGACCTTTTAAAATTTATACTTACAAGTAGTGTTAGCAGCCGTTGAATTCATATCTGGAGAAGTGCAGTTAGTAGGAGCTGGAAGAAAAATGTACTTGAGTTTCTTTCAAATACCGATCAGTAACAGTTTTGTTTTCTATTTATAATGTCAATTGTTTAATTTTGACCTAAAGATATCTAAATTGTGACCTTTTAAAATAAATACTTACAAGTAGTGTTAGCAGCCGTTGAATTCGTATCTGGAGAAGTGGTGTTAGTAGGAGCTGGAAGGAAAATGAACTTGAGTTTCTTACATAGACCAATCAATAACAGTTTTGTTTTCTATTTACAATGTCAGATGTTTAATTTTGACCTTAAGATATTTGAAATGTATGCTATAAAAATTAATACTTACAAGTAGTGTTAGCAGCCGTTGAATTCGTATCTGGAGAAGTGGTGTTAGTAGGAGCTGGAAAGAAAATGAAGTTGAGTTTCTTACATAGACCAATCAATAACAGTTTTGTTTTCTATTTACAATGTCAGATGTTTAATTTTGACCTTAAGATATTTGAAATGTATGCTATAAAAATTAATACTTACAAGTAGTGTTAGCAGCCGTTGAATTCGTATCTGGAGAAGTGGTGTTAGTAGGAGCTGGAAGAAAAATGTACTTGAGTTTCTTTCAAATACCAATCAGTAACAGTTTTGTTTTCTATTTACAATGTCAGATGTTTAATTTTGACCTTAAGATATTTGAAATGTATGCTATAAAAATTAATACTTACAAGTAGTGTTAGCAGCCGTTGAATTCGTATCTGGAGAAGTGGTGTTAGTAGGAGCTGGAAAGAAAATGAAGTTGAGTTTATATCAAAGACCAATCAGTAACAGTTTTGTTTTTTTATTTATAATGACAAATGTTTAATTTTGATCTTAAGATATTTGAAATGTATGCTATAAAAATAATACTTACAAGTAGTGTTCGCAGCCGTTGAATTCGTATCTGGAGAAGTGGTGTTAGTAGGAGCTGGAAAGAAAATAAAGTGAAGTTTATTTCAAAGACCAATCAGTAACAGTTTTGTTTTCTATTTATAATGAAAGATGTTTAATTTTGACCTAAAAATATCTGAAATGTGACCTTTCAAAATAAATACTTACAAGTAGTGTTAGCAGCCGTTGAATTCATATCTGGAGAAGTGCAGTTAGTAGGAGCTGGAAGAAAAATGTACTTGAGTTTCTTTCAAATACCAATCAGTAACAGTTTTGTTTTCTATTTATAATGTCAGATGTTTAATTTTGACCTTAAGATATTTGAAATGTATGCTATAAAAATTAATACTTACAAGTAGTGTTAGCAGCCGTTGAATTCGTATCTGGAGAAGTGCTGTTAGTAGGAGCTGGAAAGAAAATGAACTTGAATTTCGATAAACGTTTTACAAGAATAAATGAAATAATATAGCACAATAAGAAACCACTAAGGTTTGTAAAAAAGGTGCTAAATACGAGTCTACACATAATATACATATAGTAACCTTAACAATAATCACAAAACAAATACAAAAACAATTGGAGCTAAGCAAGTACATTTTTAGTGTTACATAATATATTGGTTGCTTACTTTTTAGACAATTTACGAGGTGAATTCACCTCGTAAATTAGCCAAAATGTAAGACTTTAGTTTGAATTTAATGTTCTTTCGTGTAATGCTATCGCGTAAGTCAATAGGTAGTTCATTAATTAGCCGAGGAACCATATGACTTCCTGTTCGCTGTTAGCGCGCGGCGTAAACAACCGGTTATGAGCAACTGCCCTCGTGTATATAGGGTGCCGTATTTCTTTTCGTAGATCTTCTCTAAAAAACAGTTCTTTAAGTATCGAATATTTAACTAGTATATGAACAGGTAAGGTTTTGCAATACCTAAAAAGGCCAAAGTCGTTGTTTTCAAATTGATGTTTGATTTTAGCTGAAACAAGATTTTTTAATATTTTCAATTGGAGCTTGTAAATTTGATTAAGATATGTATAATAAGTACGACCATAGCTACTAAGTCCATATTGGATATAGGATTCAGCCAGCGAGTAGTACAACATTAACTTGACCCTATAAGGGATACGATCTTTTAGTATTGAGTTATCGGCCAATTACATTACTTTCCTCCATTGACAAAATTGTGGAAAAATATATTTGCGAACAAATACATGAGTTCTATAGGAAACATAATGTTATTTACCGGAACCAATTTGGGTTTCAATCGGGAAAAGGTACAACTGACCTACTATTAGGTTTCACTGATGAAGTCAACGAACACCTAAATAATAGGAAACATGTATTGGTTCTGTTCATTGATTTTTCACGAGCTTTTGATACCTTGGACCATGAACAATTGGTTAGTAAGCTAGATAACTGTGGAGTACGTGGTCCTTTACTTAAATGGTGTCAAAACTATTTGGAAAACCGAAAATCCACTGTTAAAATAGATAACTATTGTAGTGAACCTATTATTGCAACGGAAGGTACAGCCCAAGGATCTGTATTAGGCCCTCTTCATTTTCTTTCATATGTAAATGAAATGAGTAACTGTGTTAGCTACTGCACTTGTTATCAGTTCGCCGATGACACGTGCCTCGTATCAGTTGATGAAGACCCACTAAGGGCATACGATCTTTTGCAGCTGGATCTAAACGCCTTAACAAAATGGTGTCACGATGCTTACCCTTCTTATACACAGGTCTAATGCAACCAGCTTTCAGCTCATCTGGATACACACCAGATTGAATACTACAATTAATTAAATTCGCTATAGCTGTAGGTAGATCACCCCCCGTCATTTGAATATCAGATACTCGAATAGTATCTTGCCCCGGAGCTTTATTCGCGTTTAATTTCTTTATGATTTTAATTATTTACCAGGTCTACCAGTTTTATAGTACAGTTTGGGATGATGTCCTTTACTGCTTTGTCGAACCCGACTGCAAAATTGTCGGCGATAACTTTGGTGGTGAGGCCTTGTGCATCAAAAGCTTTGAGTATCGCAGCATCGATTGATAATGTCACTCGTCCTAGCATTCGATTGACAATCTGGTAAACTTTTTTCGTATTTTTAAAATTATTGTTTATTTCATTGATTCACTGCGCGAATCACTGCTTAATTTTAAGAACATTTAATGTAAATATATAACCAAAAGTAACCGTGCATTTTAATGTTGAGGATATAAGTCAGATGACATAGAACCACACCCTAGCCAGGCAACACGTCAGTAATCAGTAATTAGTATAGCGGTACGCCGCAGCCGCAACAGCTTTCTTTAAGAAAAAAAGTGATGTACATAGTATTAACACAAGAAATAAGAACAAATTGTACATACCCAAATTTAGATTAGAAAAAGTGAAGGGGTCGTTTATGGGGAATTGTATACTATTTTATAATAAACTGCCAGAAAACGCAACAAAACTTCCCGTTAGAAGATTTAAAGCCTACATAAAGAATAATCTTATAAACAAAGCGTATTATACTGTAGATGATTATATAAATGATAAATCCTCGTGGCCTGATGTCGCTCTGCCACTCGACAGCTAAATATTAATTTAGGTACTTAATTTTATTTTGTGTAACATTTGTCTACTTTAATTATTTTTAAGCAAATAGTTATTTTATCTGTAAGTTTTAATTCTAAATCAAGTGTAGCGTGTGTTGCTTTTTGAATTTGTGCTGAAGCTCTTTAGTTATTTTTAGGGTTCCGTACCCAAAGGGTAAAAACGGAACCCTATTACTAAGACTTCGCTGTCCGTCTGTCTGTCCGTCTGTCTGTCCGTCTGTCTGTCCGTCTGTCTGTCCGTCTGTCTGTCCGTCTGTCTGTCCGTCTGTCTGTCCGTCTGTCTGTCTGTCTGTCACAGGGCTGTATCTCATGAACCATGATAGCTGGACAGTTGAAATTTTCACAGATTATGTATTTCTATTGCTGCTCGAACAACAAATACTAAAAACAGAATAAAATAAATATTTAAGGGGGGCTCCCATACAACAAACTTGATTTTTGCATTCCAGCGCCATCTAGTTTCATGTGATGTTACTACGTTAATATAAGTACTTTTCGCGATCTCATGCGACCGCTCGGGGTTTGAGAGGTAAGATGAAAGAGGTTTGCAATCCGCTGGCAGGTGGCGCTATTTTACCACTATCGGTAAAGTTAGTCGGTAAATAGATGGTACTAAATAGATAAACGGTAAATAGATGGTACTTCACATGATCGACTAAAAAGTTTGAAATTGAATTATTAAATTCATGTAGTTAGGTAAATAGGTACCTAGGTAGATATTATTAATTTCAAATTAATTTCGAGTTTGAATCCTGGCCGTGCATCAATGGATATTTCTGTTCGAAAAATGTACATGCGTGTTACACGTGTTTATAACGGTGAAGGAAAACATCGTGAGGAAACCTGTTAGTATTCTTGAAAGCGGCGACGGCTTTGCAACCTGTCACGTGTGGAATGCTAACTACGTAGTTAGGTAAATAGGTAGGTTATGAGATATTATGAATTATTTTTTATGTTTCTAGGGTTCCGTACCTAAAGGGTAAAAAACGGGACTACTAAGACACCGCTGTCCGTCTGTCTGTTACCAGGCTGTATCTCGTGAACCGTGATAGCTAGACAGTTGAAATTTTCACATATGATGTATTTCTCTAAAAAGAGCATAAAATAAATATTTAAGTGGGACTCCCGTACAACAAACGTGATTTTTTTGCCGTTTTGATAATAGTACGGAACCCTTCGTGCGCGAGTCCGACTCGCACTTGGCCGGTTTTTTTTTATTGTTGTACGTACTTGAGTAGTAGGTACTTTTAATTATTATTCTTGTTTGAGCCTTCACCTTGTTCGATTGGCACCACACTGGAGCTCTACATAGCATTAAGGAAAGGATCATAAAAAAAAGGTAGACCCCAAGCCACAAAGTACCGTTGTTGAAGAAAGAACATAGAAATGCTCGTTTGGCGTTTGCACGTAAATATGGACATTGGACCTACGCCCAATGGCAACATGTATTATTCTCTGACGAGACCAAGGTTAATTTGATTTCTTCAGATGGAAGGCAATACGTACGGCGTCCAGTAAAAGCGGAAATGAATCCAAGATTCACAAAAAAACAGGTGAAACATGGCGGTGGAAACATTCAAATGTGGGGTTCATTTTCTGGACGTGGAGTGGGACCTGTGAGGAAAGTTCAGGGTAACTTAGACCAACATCAATACAAGGCAATATTGGAGGAAACAATGCTTCCTTATGCTGAGGAGCATCTCCCTATTATATGGACGTTTCAGCATGATAACGACCCGAAACATACCGCCCGTTCAGTCAAGTCGTTTCTTACCAGTCAGTCAGTATCGGTGCTAGATTGGCCAGCAAATAGCCCGGACCTTAACCCAATCGAGCACCTTTGGCACGAAATCAAGAAAAAAGTAGCCACTTATCGTACCACAACTTTAGATGAACTTAATGAAGCTTTTTGTGAGGCATGGGCAAACATTCCTGTCGAAACATGCCAGAAACTGATAATGTCTATGCCACATCGGTGTCAAGCGGTAATTACTAACTAAGGTTTTGCTACTGGGTACTGATTTTACACGTAATAAAATGGAGCTGTTAAAGATATTATAATACTGCAGATTATTAGTTTTGTTTAACTCTATTTTTCATTATATATATATTAAATACTTTTTTCTATTTATTTATTCTTTTATTTACAGCCATTTAAAGCATATTAATCGGACCAAATTATGCAAATAATAGTTACTGAGAAATCAATAGGGTTTTATATTTGTATGTACATAACCGGTTATTGTTCTTCACTATCTTGCATGTCCCTAATTAGTTGACCACGACGTATATATATATATGTATATATATTTCGAGTTAAAAGAGTAACTCTAAAAATTATCTATAATAAAGATAAATAATGACTTACAACCACAACCTCCTGATGATCCTGATTCTGCCTTAGATTCGGAAACTGAAAGAAAAATATTCTGAAATGTAATTTTAAGAGCAAAACCTATATTTCATTATGTATTATGATATTCCTAAAGTTTATATTAAAAAAAATTACGTGACTAATATCTCATAAGGTGTTTATTATATTATGTAATATAAAATAAATTATGACTTACAACTATAACTTTTTGAAGATGATAGCGATTTATCATTGTCACAATTGGTCACTGAAAGAAAAATACTCTGAAATGTAATTTTAAGAGTAAAACCTACATTTCATTATCTTTTATGATATTCCTATAGTTTATAACAAAAAAAACCGGCCAAGTGCGAGTTGGACTCGAGCACGAAGGGTTCCGTACCATTAACCATCTATAAAAACGGCAAAAAAATCACGTTTGTTGTATGGGAGCCCCCCTTAAATATTTATTTTATTCTGATTTTAGTATTTGTTGTTAGAGCAGCAACAGAAATACATAATCTGTGAAAATTTCAACTGTCTAGCTATCACGGTTCATGAGGTACAGCCCTGTGACAGACAGACAGACGGACAGCGAAGTCTTAGTAATAGGGTCCCGTGTTTACCCTTTGGGTACGGAACCCTAAAAATGACGTGACTAATATCTCAATAAGTTTCCTGAAGATGATCGCGATTTATCATTGTTAGAACTGGCAACTGAAAGAAAAATATTCTGAAATGTAATTTTAAGTGCAAAACCTATATTTCATATTTCATAAACGTATTCTTTTATCGAAAAATTATTTTCACAAACCCTCAATACTTTTTCAAAGACCTATCTAACAATACCGTACACCATGAGGTACGCGAAAAAAAATATCCCCACATTAGGTGTAGTAGGGAACCCTAAAAAAAATGTTTTTCGAGATTTTATTATACGACTTTGTTGACATTAGTAATATGTATAAGTATATATACATACACATGCCAAATTACAGCTTACTAGCACTGGATAGTCTCCGAGCTAAGCTGCAGACAGACGGACGGACGGACATGGCGAAAGTATATGGGATAAGTTAAAAATAAAAATGTAAAAATAAAAAGTAAAAATGGGATAAGTTGCCTGGAAATAGTAAAATTCGGAAAATTGTATAATATGTTGGGACAGCTAGTTCTACTTACTGCTTCCTGAAGATGATTGCGATTCTCCACCGGAACCGCTAGCTATAAAGAAAAAGTGTTTTAATCTGGGGGCATGGCATAACCTTTTCTCGAAGCAGTATTGTAGCTATATTGTAAAAACATGATTATCATGTTATGATGTTGAATGCAATACATAATGTTAGAGAATACCTAATCTATACACTTTTCATAGTAACTATTCAAACTCCTATGAACTAAAAAGTTTTTCAAAGGCGGCGGTGGGCTTGCAGCTTGTCACGTGCACACATTACTGCAAAATGTGGGCATTTGGAAAGTGTAATGCTTAGACGACGTCTCTGACTATAGACACCTCTAATGGGCTATTTGACAAGATTTTAAAAAACCATTCTAGATTATTCAGTAGTTACTATGGAACCCATAAAACAATATTATTTGAAATTCTGATAAGTATTGGCCCTAAAAATTTAAATTAAATATCGTCAATTTAAATAACCCGCAAAAACGCTTCTTTATGCAAATGGCGTCGAACTAGTTTCTGTGACGTCACATGTATGTCAACAAGTAAATAAACGTCAAGTTTCAGTCTGAACATTATTAAAACTTCTTATGGTGTGACCAGACTTTTCAGAGAGATTTTTTATTTTCCAACGAGTCTAAACCATATTCCATATCTCTTACATGTAAGTATAATTAGTCATTTATGTGCTCGATTATACAAACAATAACAACTTATTAAACATTAAACCTCTTTACAGTATAGCTGATAGATTATCGTAGTGCTATTTGTTCAAATAATGCTGGCTGGCCATTTAATTAGGGACACTGAGATATTGCGTTCTATTTTCAAAATTTGAATCTCAATACTTTTTTACTTCTTCTCTTATTGTTTCGTGGTAGTTTTGGCGGCAATCCCGATATTTATTTTAAGTTTTGAAAAATATTTTGAAGAAAAATGGGTAAAAATAAAAGTTGCGATCCAACACTACGAAAAATTATCATGAAGTTTGTTGTCGAGCATGGTTGGCCATACCGAAGGATAGCAGAACATTTAAATTGTTCAAAAACTATGGTATACAATGCAGTGCAACATGTCAGACGCAATAACACAGATTTATATGTGCCCAGAACAAAAAGATCGAGAAAAACAACTCCGCAAGAAGATAGAATGATAACCAGGTTAGCTAAGAAAGATCCGTTTCTAGGCTCTATTTTAATTAAACACGAAGTGTTTGGGACAGACGAAAGAGCTGGTGTCTCAGCGAGGACCGTTCGACGACGTCTGGTAGAAGCAGGGTTGTTCGGAAGAGTGGCTCGCAAAGTACCGTTGTTGAAGAAAGAACATAGAAATGCTCGTTTGGCGTTTGCACGTAAATATGGACATTGGACCTACGCCCAATGGCAACATGTATTATTCTCTGACGAGACCAAGGTTAATTTGATTTCTTCAGATGGAAGGCAATACGTACGGCGTCCAGTAAAAGCGGAAATGAATCCAAGATTCACAAAAAAACAGGTGAAACATGGCGGTGGAAACATTCAAATGTGGGGTTCATTTTCTGGACGTGGAGTGGGACCTGTGAGGAAAGTTCAGGGTAACTTAGACCAACATCAATACAAGGCAATATTGGAGGAAACAATGCTTCCTTATGCTGAGGAGCATCTCCCTATTATATGGACGTTTCAGCATGATAACGACCCGAAACATACCGCCCGTTCAGTCAAGTCGTTTCTTACCAGTCAGTCAGTATCGGTGCTAGATTGGCCAGCAAATAGCCCGGACCTTAACCCAATCGAGCACCTTTGGCACGAAATCAAGAAAAAAGTAGCCACTTATCGTACCACAACTTTAGATGAACTTAATGAAGCTTTTTGTGAGGCATGGGCAAACATTCCTGTCGAAACATGCCAGAAACTGATAATGTCTATGCCACATCGGTGTCAAGCGGTAATTACTAACTAAGGTTTTGCTACTGGGTACTGATTTTACACGTAATAAAATGGAGCTGTTAAAGATATTATAATACTGCAGATTATTAGTTTTGTTTAACTCTATTTTTCATTATAGTTTACTGTCCTTAATTAAATGTCCAGCTACAGAATTATACCTTAAAATTGAATACATGTTCAACCTTTGATATTAAATACTTTTTTCTATTTATTTATTCTTTTATTTACAGCCATTTAAAGCATAATAATCGGACCAAATTATGCAAATAATAGTTACTGAGAAATCAATAGGGTTTTATATTTGTATGTACATAACCGGTTATTGTTCTTCACTATCTTGCATGTCCCTAATTAGTTGACCACGACGTATATATATATGTATATATATTTCGAGTTAAAAGAGTAACTCTAAAAATTATCTATAATAAAGATAAATAATGACTTACAACCACAACCTCCTGATGATCCTGATTCTGCCTTAGATTCGGAAACTGAAAGAAAAATATTCTGAAATGTAATTTTAAGAGCAAAACCTATATTTCATTATGTATTATGATATTCCTAAAGTTTATATTAAAAAAAATTACGTGACTAATATCTCATTAGGTGTTTATTATATTATGTAATATAAAATAAATTATGACTTACAACTATAACTTTTTGAAGATGATAGCGATTTATCATTGTCACAATTGGTCACTGAAAGAAAAATATTCTGAAATGTAATTTTAAGAGTAAAACCTACATTTCATTATCTTTTATGATATTCCTATAGTTTATAACAAAAAAAAACCGGCCAAGTGCGAGTTGGACTCGAGCACGAAGGGTTCCGTACCATTAACCATCTATAAAAACGGCAAAAAAATCACGTTTGTTGTATGGGAGCCCCCCTTAAATATTTATTTTATTCTGATTTTAGTATTTGTTGTTAGAGCAGCAACAGAAATACATAATCTGTGAAAATTTCAACTGTCTAGCTATCACGGTTCATGAGGTACAGCCCTGTGACAGACAGACAGACGGACAGACAGACGGACAGCAAAGTCTTAGTAATAGGGTCCCGTGTTTACCCTTTGGGTACGGAACCCTAAAAATGACGTGACTAATATCTCAATAAGTTTCCTGAAGATGATCGCGATTTATCATTGTTAGAACTGGCAACTGAAAGAAAAATATTCTGAAATGTAATTTTAAGTGCAAAACCTATATTTCATATTTCATAAACGTATTCTTTTATCGAAAAATTATTTTCACAAACCCTCAATACTTTTTCAAAGACCTATCTAACAATACCGTACACCATGAGGTACGCGAAAAAAAATATCCCCACATTAGGTGTAGTAGGGAACCCTAAAAAAAATGTTTTTCGAGATTTTATTATACGACTTTGTTGACATTAGTAATATGTATAAGTATATATACATACACATGCCAAATTACAGCTTACTAGCACTGGATAGTCTCCAAGCTAAGCTGCAGACAGACGGACGGACGGACATGGCGAAAGTATATGGGATAAGTTAAAAATAAAAATGTAAAAATAAAAAGTAAAAATGGGATAAGTTGCCTGGAAATAGTAAAATTCGGAAAATTGTATAATATGTTGGGACAGCTAGTTCTACTTACTGCTTCCTGAAGATGATTGCGATTCTCCACCGGAACCGCTAGCTATAAAGAAAAAGTGTTTTAATCTGGGGGCATGGCATAACCTTTTCTCGAAGCAGTATTGTAGCTATATTGTAAAAACATGATTATCATGTTATGATGTTGAATGCAATACATAATGTTAGAGAATACCTAATCTATACACTTTTCATAGTAACTATTCAAACTCCTATGAACTAAAAAGTTTTTCAAAGGCGGCGGTGGGCTTGCAGCTTGTCACGTGCACACATTACTGCAAAATGTGGGCATTTGGAAAGTGTAATGCTTAGACGACGTCTCTGACTATAGACACCTCTAATGGGCTATTTGACAAGATTTTAAAAAACCATTCTAGATTATTCAGTAGTTACTATGGAACCCATAAAACAATATTATTTGAAATTCTGATAAGTATTGGCCCTAAAAATTTAAATTAAATATCGTCAATTTAAATAACCCGCAAAAACGCTTCTTTATGCAAATGGCGTCGAACTAGTTTCTGTGACGTCACATGTATGTCAACAAGTAAATAAACGTCAAGTTTCAGTCTGAACATTATTAAAACTTCTTATGGTGTGACCAGACTTTTCAGAGAGATTTTTTATTTTCCAACGAGTCTAAACCATATTCCATATCTCTTACATGTAAGTATAATTAGTCATTTATGTGCTCGATTATACAAACAATAACAACTTATTAAACATTAAACCTCTTTACAGTATAGCTGATAGATTATCGTAGTGCTATTTGTTCAAATAATGCTGGCTGGCCATTTAATTAGGGACACTGAGATATTGCGTTCTATTTTCAAAATTTGAATCTCAATACTTTTTTACTTCTTCTCTTATTGTTTCGTGGTAGTTTTGGCGGCAATCCCGATATTTATTTTAAGTTTTGAAAAATATTTTGAAGAAAAATGGGTAAAAATAAAAGTTGCGATCCAACACTACGAAAAATTATCATGAAGTTTGTTGTCGAGCATGGTTGGCCATACCGAAGGATAGCAGAACATTTAAATTGTTCAAAAACTATGGTATACAATGCAGTGCAACATGTCAGACGCAATAACACAGATTTATATGTGCCCAGAACAAAAAGATCGAGAAAAACAACTCCGCAAGAAGATAGAATGATAACCAGGTTAGCTAAGAAAGATCCGTTTCTAGGCTCTATTTTAATTAAACATGAAGTGTTTGGGACAGACGAAAGAGCTGGTGTCTCAGCGAGGACCGTTCGACGACGTCTGGTAGAAGCAGGGTTGTTCGGAAGAGTGGCTCGCAAAGTACCGTTGTTGAAGAAAGAACATAGAAATGCTCGTTTGGCGTTTGCACGTAAATATGGACATTGGACCTACGCCCAATGGCAACATGTATTATTCTCTGACGAGACCAAGGTTAATTTGATTTCTTCAGATGGAAGGCAATACGTACGGCGTCCAGTAAAAGCGGAAATGAATCCAAGATTCACAAAAAAACAGGTGAAACATGGTGGTGGAACCATTCAAATGTGGGGTTCATTTTCTGGACGTGGAGTGGGACCTGTGAGGAAAGTTCAGGGTAACTTAGACCAACATCAATACAAGGCAATATTGGAGGAAACAATGCTTCCTTATGCTGAGGAGCATCTCCCTATTATATGGACGTTTCAGCATGATAACGACCCGAAACATACCGCCCGTTCAGTCAAGTCGTTTCTTACCAGTCAGTCAGTATCGGTGCTAGATTGGCCAGCAAATAGCCCGGACCTTAACCCAATCGAGCACCTTTGGCACGAAATCAAGAAAAAAGTAGCCACTTATCGTACCACAACTTTAGATGAACTTAATGAAGCTTTTTGTGAGGCATGGGCAAACATTCCTGTCGAAACATGCCAGAAACTGATAATGTCTATGCCACATCGGTGTCAAGCGGTAATTACTAACTAAGGTTTTGCTACTGGGTACTGATTTTACACGTAATAAAATGGAGCTGTTAAAGATATTATAATACTGCAGATTATTAGTTTTGTTTAACTCTATTTTTCATTATAGTTTACTGTCCTTAATTAAATGTCCAGCTACAGAATTATACCTTAAAATTGAATACATGTTCAACCTTTGATATTAAATACTTTTTTCTATTTATTTATTCTTTTATTTACAGCCATTTAAAGCATAATAATCGGACCAAATTATGCAAATAATAGTTACTGAGAAATCAATAGGGTTTTATATTTGTATGTACATAACCGGTTATTGTTCTTCACTATCTTGCATGTCCCTAATTAGTTGACCACGACGTATATATATATGTATATATATTTCGAGTTAAAAGAGTAACTCTAAAAATTATCTATAATAAAGATAAATAATGACTTACAACCACAACCTCCTGATGATCCTGATTCTGCCTTAGATTCGGAAACTGAAAGAAAAATATTCTGAAATGTAATTTTAAGAGCAAAACCTATATTTCATTATTTTTTATGATATTCCTATAGTTTATAACAAAAAAAAACCGGCCAAGTGCGAGTTTCAAACAATATTATTTGAAATTCTGATAAGTATTGGCCCTAAAAATTTAAATTAAATATCGCCAATTTAAATAACCCGCAAAAACGCTTCTTTATGCAAATGGCGTCGAACTAGTTTCTGTGACGTCACATGTATGTCAACAAGTAAATAAACGTCAAGTTTTAGTCTGAACATTATTAAAACTTCTTATGGTGTGACCAGACTTTTCAGAGAGATTTTTTATTTTCCAACGAGTCTAAACCATATTCCATATCTCTTACATGTAAGTATAATTAGTCATTTATGTGCCCGATTATACAAACAATAACAACTTCTTAAACATTAAACCTCTTTACAGTATAGCTGATAGATTATCGTAGTGCTATTTGTGCAAATAATGCTGGCTGGCCATTTAATTAGGGACACTGAGATATTGCGTTCTATTTTCAAAATTTGAATCTCAATACTTTTTTACTTCTTCTCTTATTGTTTCGTGGTAGTTTTGGCGGCAATCCCGATATTTATTTTAAGTTTTGAAAAATATTTTGAAGAAAAATGGGTAAAAATAAAAGTTGCGATCCAACACTACGAAAAATTATCATGAAGTTTGTTGTCGAGCATGGTTGGCCATACCGAAGGATAGCAGAACATTTAAATTGTTCAAAAACTATGGTATACAATGCAGTGCAACATGTCAGACGCAATAACACAGATTTATATGTGCCCAGAACAAAAAGATCGAGAAAAACAACTCCGCAAGAAGATAGAATGATAACCAGGTTAGCTAAGAAAGATCCGTTTCTAGGCTCTATTTTAATTAAACACGAAGTGTTTGGGACAGACGAAAGAGCTGGTGTCTCAGCGAGGACCGTTCGACGACGTCTGGTAGAAGCAGGGTTGTTCGGAAGAGTGGCTCGCAAAGTACCGTTGTTGAAGAAAGAACATAGAAATGCTCGTTTGGCGTTTGCACGTAAATATGGACATTGGACCTACGCCCAATGGCAACATGTATTATTCTCTGACGAGACCAAGGTTAATTTGATTTCTTCAGATGGAAGGCAATACGTACGGCGTCCAGTAAAAGCGGAAATGAATCCAAGATTCACAAAAAAATAGGTGAAACATGGCGGTGGAAACATTCAAATGTGGGGTTCATTTTCTGGACGTGGAGTGGGACCTGTGAGGAAAGTTCAGGGTAACTTAGACCAACATCAATACAAGGCAATATTGGAGGAAACAATGCTTCCTTATGCTGAGGAGCATCTCCCTATTATATGGACGTTTCAGCATGATAACGACCCGAAACATACCGCCCGTTCAGTCAAGTCGTTTCTTACCAGTCAGTCAGTATCGGTGCTAGATTGGCCAGCAAATAGCCCGGACCTTAACCCAATCGAGCACCTTTGGCACGAAATCAAGAAAAAAGTAGCCACTTATCGTACCACAACTTTAGATGAACTTAATGAAGCTTTTTGTGAGGCATGGACAAACATTCCTGTCGAAACATGCCAGAAACTGATAATGTCTATGCCACATCGGTGTCAAGCGGTAATTACTAACTAAGGTTTTGCTACTGGGTACTGATTTTACACGTAATAAAATGGAGCTGTTAAAGATATTATAATACTGCAGATTATTAGTTTTGTTTAACTCTATTTTTCATTATATATATATTAAATACTTTTTTCTATTTATTTATTCTTTTATTTACAGCCATTTAAAGCATAATAATCGGACCAAATTATGCAAATAATAGTTACTGAGAAATCAATAGGGTTTTATATTTGTATGTACATAACCGGTTATTGTTCTTCACTATCTTGCATGTCCCTAATTAGTTGACCACGACGTATATATATATGTATATATATTTCGAGTTAAAAGAGTAACTCTAAAAATTATCTATAATAAAGATAAATAATGACTTACAACCACAACCTCCTGATGATCCTGATTCTGCCTTAGATTCGGAAACTGAAAGAAAAATATTCTGAAATGTAATTTTAAGAGCAAAACCTATATTTCATTATGTATTATGATATTCCTAAAGTTTATATTAAAAAAAATTACGTGACTAATATCTCATTAGGTGTTTATTATATTATGTAATATAAAATAAATTATGACTTACAACTATAACTTTTTGAAGATGATAGCGATTTATCATTGTCACAATTGGTCACTGAAAGAAAAATATTCTGAAATGTAATTTTAAGAGCAAAACCTATATTTCATATTTCATAAACGTATTCTTTTATCGAAAAATTATTTTCACAAACCCTCAATACTTTTTCAAAGACCTATCTAACAATACCGTACACCATGAGGTACGCGAAAAAAAATATCCCCACATTAGGTGTAGTAGGGAACCCTAAAAAAAATGTTTTTCGAGATTCTATTATACGACTTTGTTGACATTAGTAATATGTATAAGTATATATACATACACATGCCAAATTACAGCTTACTAGCACTGGATAGTCTCCGAGCTAAGCTGCAGACAGACGGACGGACGGACATGGCGAAAGTATATGGGATAAGTTAAAAATAAAAATGTAAAAATAAAAAGTAAAAATGGGATAAGTTGCCTGGAAATAGTAAAATTCGGAAAATTGTATAATATGTTGGGACAGCTAGTTCTACTTACTGCTTTCTGAAGATGATTGCGATTCTCCACCGGAACCGCTAGCTATAAAGAAAAAGTGTTTTAATCTGGGGGCATGGCATAACCTTTTCTCGAAGCAGTATTGTAGCTATATTGTAAAAACATGATTATCATGTTATGATGTTGAATGCAATACATAATGTTAGAGAATACCTAATCTATACACTTTTCATAGTAACTATTCAAACTCCTATGAACTAAAAAGTTTTTCAAAGGCGGCGGTGGGCTTGCAGCTTGTCACGTGCACACATTACTGCAAAATGTGGGCATTTGGAAAGTGTAATGCTTAGACGACGTCTCTGACTATAGACACCTCTAATGGGCTATTTGACAAGATTTTAAAAAACCATTCTAGATTATTCAGTAGTTACTATGGAACCCATAAAACAATATTATTTGAAATTCTGATAAGTATTGGCCCTAAAAATTTAAATTAAATATCGTCAATTTAAATAACCCGCAAAAACGCTTCTTTATGCAAATGGCGTCGAACTAGTTTCTGTGACGTCACATGTATGTCAACAAGTAAATAAACGTCAAGTTTCAGTCTGAACATTATTAAAACTTCTTATGGTGTGACCAGACATAGCGCGGCATTTGAGCGCGGCAACCGCGCTATAATTGGACGACGGCCGCGCGTACCTTTATGTTTAAACTCGTCACGTGGCAAGCTTTTGTCCTGCAAATGCCGCGCTCTGTTTAAACCTTTTCATTATATAATTAAAACTATCGTAATTCTTACATGAACTAAAAGAACCGGATGATGAACCGCAATCGTCTCCGTTTGACGGGATGCCTGTAAAATTAGGGTTACCGCTATTATTAATAAAATAAAATAAAATAAATAGGATCACGACTGTAATCCCCTAGTACGGTAGACATCCTCTCAGATCTCCAGACGCTTAGATCCTTTGAAGAGTCTAGTGGGGGTAGTCAGAGGCACGTCCAAACATTATATTTGGCACATGCCCACATTTTGCAGTAGTTAGCATTCCATACGTGACAGGTTGCAAGTCCATCGCCGCTTATAAGAACACTAACTGGTTTCCTCACGATGTTTTCCTTCACCGTTGTAAGCACGTGTTTATGATGCGCATATAAATATTCGAACAGAAAAATCCATTGATGCACGCCGGGATTCGAACCCACGACCTTCAGATTGATAGTCGAGGTACATCACACTCGGCCAACACGGCTATTATTAGCCAAATAAATAGGTCAAGTGCGAGTGGGGTATGTAAAATTAGGGTTCCGTACCAGAATTAAAATCTAAATGCATTTAGAATCAATTACATTTTTCACTCATTATCTTTCTTAAATTCAAATTCAAATTCAAAAATCATTTATTTCAATAAAATCACAAGGTGACGTTTGAGACGATGTAATAAAAGTTTCACAACAACAGTCAACTTCCAATTATATTCTTTATAAACCTTGTCTTGAGAAAAACGAATACCGACCATCTACATCTAAATTTATAGTCGCAATATTATTTTATTACAAACTGTTGACACAGCAACGCGTGGCCGGGTCTGCTGTATTATATAATCTACAAATACTTTCACTAGCATAAAAAAAAACTAGTCAAGTGCGAGTCGGACTCGCACACGAAGGGTTCCGTACCATTGTCTATAAAAACATCAAAAAAATCATTTTTGTTGTATGGGAGCCACCCTTAAATATTTATTTTATTCTATTTTTAGTATTTGTTGTTAGAGCAGCCACAGAAATACATAATCTGTGAAAATTTCAACTGTCTAGCTATCACGGTTCATGAGATACAGCCCTATGACAGACGGACAGACAGACAGACAGACAGACAGACAGACGGACAGCGAAGTCTTAGTAATAGGGTTCCGTTTTTACCCTTTGGGTACGGATACGGAACCCTAAAAAGAGAATTACCTTCCTGATAATTGCCGTCGTCGTCGTCTGTAAAAAGAAATGGTAAAAATAATAGAACTGCATTTTTTTATTTTGATACCTTGTGATTAACTTTATATAAAGTGGCAAGCGTCTTTATTTTAATAATCTGTATTTGTTCTTTATGGGAACAGAGTAGGACACACGCGGAAATAATTCGCAACAACGTAGGCCGCTGCATCAATGTGACATATCAATAGCATAAAATATAAAAATAAACCTGCCAAGTGCGAGTCGGACTCGAGTAAGAAGGGTTTCGTACTATCTATAAAAAACGGCAATAAAAAAACACTTTTGTTGTAAAGGCGCCTCACTTAAATATTTTTAGTATTTGTTGTTATAGCGGCAACAGAAATACATAATTTGTGAAATTTCAACTGTCTGGCTATCACGGTTCATGAGATACAGCCTGGTTACAGACAGACGTACAGACAGACGGACAGCGGAGTCTTAGTAATAGGGTCCCGTTTTTACCCTTTGGGTACGGAACCCTAAAAAAATAAGTATGCGTGTAGATACACCCTAATTTAATATTATCGCACTGTCTCGCTCATTTAGTTGATGCGTTAGATTAAATTGTAAGTAAGTAAAAGTATTTTACCAAATCCAGTTACATCTGAGTCAGGTTGGTTTCCGTAATAATTTCCTAAAAAGAAATCATTATTTGAGGAAGTCAAGATCAAACGAAAATAGTAACTTCATTGGTTTTATTTGGTATTTTGTCTTACTAAACTGGTAAGACAAAATTGGTTAAATACCCAATACATTTAAACATAATCAAATACCTTGGTCACAATTAGTACATCCGGGGTCTTCATATTCTGTAAAAAAAAATACAATCAGGTCAGTTTTTTTCCTGACTGCTCTGCTGATGTTTGTTCCCTAATCAAAAATGAACGACAAAACAGATTAAGTTGAAATTTACTATAGATATAGATATAATGCACGAATAAATAATAGACTACTCTAAAATAATGAAAAACATCCTCAAAACGATAAAAAACGCAAAAGAAATGATTTTTGTATAGATGGCGCTGGTGTGCAACAAATCTGACATCACAGACTAAAAACATTCAGTCTTTTCTATTCGATTATTAAAATTTGACAGAACAACGTCTGTCACGGATCGGCTAGTCATCTCTTGATTAATATACGTAATCGGCTTAGCGGCAACCAAGTTTAATAATATTTAAAAAGCAAAATATCCTAAATAAAAACGTTTTTAATATAAGTTTTATTAAAAAGTTTACTCACCATTGCTTAATATTCCCAAAGGAAGTATAAATATAAGAGCTAAAGTTACCAAAAACTTCGTTCCCATCTTCTCCGAAGTGACGATTGTTGGAATAACAACAGCTTTTATAGTAAAAAATCTATAAAAATTAAAAGAAATTAATACTTTTTCGTGATTGAAATAATGTTATCGCTGAATCGTGTATATAACACGATCGATATTTAAAATGATCGTGTTATTATAATTCAAATAAAATTTATTATATTCCTAACTATTAAACATTTTTTACCTACGAAAGGCAATATAAAATAAAGTGTGGAAGCTAGTTCCACCCACGGCTTCGCTGTCATGGTACTTGGATAATTTGCCTATTTCTATTCAAGTCTATTATATCTATTCAAGTCATAGGTTATGTATATTCCAGTTTTTATCCAATTCCGTTTGGTTGTTTAAACGTGAAGTCACAAACATCTTCCCAAACTTTCGGATTTATAATATTAGTAGGATAGCAACCATAATAGAGTGGTTTTATTTATCTATGGAATGTCTGTCTAATTAATTTTAGTGCGCGAGGAATTTGCTTGCATATAAATTGTTTTATTTTTTTACCTATATTGTTCCACTTCTGGGCAAAGGTCTTTTACAAGCTTTGCGGTCACCGGCTTTGTCCTACGAGTCAGTCTGGCATGTGTCGAGGTCGTGATGACCTCATCTTTGAAGAATTCCGTCTACCCTCAGGCACCCACTGCATAACGGTCCTAACCCATCTGCACGGATGCATTCGACTGACTGATATCAACACCTACATCTACATCTAAACTAATTAGGTTGATGGCCACATAAGATCGTTCGCTCTAGATATCTATGGGCGAGGATTTGGTTAGCAGAGAACTTCTACTAAAATGATGATGATGATGTAAATAAAAAAAATATGTTGGTGGTCATTTTTGCACTACGCCATCTAGCACCAAACTAAACAAAGCTTGTACTATGGGAACTAGATAATTGATAAAATACTTAACATACTTTTTTTTTGTAAATACATACTTCAGAATAAATAATGTTGTTCACACAAATGTTTATCCATTGTGGGAATCAAACAAATTCAAATTCAAAAATCATTTATTTCAATAAAATCTAAAGGATCACTTTGAAACGTCTTAGGAACTAGGTGAAACTACGCCGATTCTGATTCTGACTTCCGACCAAGCCTAGAAGAATCAGGCAACAAACACGGCTTTGGGTCTACCTTTTTTTTAATGATCCTTTCCCTAATGCTATGTAGAGCTCCAGTTTGATGCCAATCGAACAAGGTGAAGGCTCAAACAAGAATAATATCCAACCTAGAACCCACAACCTAGAACGCAAAATGCAGAGAGAGACTACCAACTGAGAGGCCTAATGTATTATATTGGTCCTAATGTATATTATTCGCAAGAAGAGCATCTTTGATCATAACCAAACTAGAAGCTTTTATCCTATTTTTACTTTTATCCTCTTCAATTGGCCATCGTCAATCCCCGCAATGCTGCTCATCGGCAATAACTGGCTAATACGCCAACATTTCCCATAGCGCCGATATGAATGTAGACATCTTGTTTTTATGACTGCGATACGAACTCACCGCTTGTATTGCAACGGGAGGAGTACGACCATTTTATTTATTCATCTATTTCAATATTACAAGTATGCAAAAAACACAAAGGCCAAGTGCGAGTCGGACTCGCGCACGATAGGTTCCGTACCATTATCTATAAAAAACGACATAAAGCGTTGTCACTTTCACACCGCGAGTAATATTGCTTTGATATTACTTGAGACCTTGTGGTATGGCTCATGGTAGAATGTTTGACTATCATTTGAAAGCTGAACTTGCCTCAATTTCGGCAAGTAGAAAAAGAGCTTGCTTTGACTACCGTAAAGTTGAGTTAGCGCGATTTATAAATGTTACATTATATCCTAAAGGTGTGACCAAATGTAGCGCGGCATTGACGACGGTCGCGCGTACATTTACCTTTATGTTTAAACTAGTCACGCGGCAAACTTGTGTCCTGCGAATGCCGCGCTCAAATACCGCTCTATATCACATCTTACTTGTACGGTTTAGCTATTTCCGTGTCCGTCCCGTTGCAGTATCAATGGACTTCAATACCAGCCAGACTTCAATATCAGGGCCCTTTCCTCGTTTTCGCTATCGTGTGCACCTAATAATTTTCCAAATATCTTTCTCGTGTTCAGGCCTTTTCTATCTTTTTAACTTGGTTCGCATGGAAAAGGAAATTCGTTTCGTCGTTATACTTTATTGTGCAATTCAAAAATTAATTATTTTTTATTTTGAATCTGATGTATGTACCTAATTGAGAGTGTGTTTCATTTTATTATACTTAAATTGTCATCACTTGGAAATGTAGTGAAATAATCATGAATAAAATGGAAAAGGTACTCGTGGTCTAGGAGTACGCCGTGCGCAGCAAGTTGAAGAATTGATACGATAGATTGCATATCTGTAAAAAAAAAAAACTAAATATAAACGAAACATTCAAAGAAATACTTGTAGCAAAAACATAATTTTTGAATTTTCCTTTTATATGTGTAAAACATTATCCAAGTGCACCAATGAATTTTCGATCAAAAAATGTATTTGCGCATTAAACGTGCTTACAAGGTAAAGGAAAACATCGTGAGGAAACCAGTTGGTATTCTTGTAACTACTACAAAATGCGGGCATATGCCAAATGTAATGTTTGGACGTGTCTCTGACTAACCCGTTTAGACATCGTCAAAGATCTGAGCGCCTGGAGATGACTACTATACTTGGAGATTACAGTCATGAACCTATTTAATTTTTTTATTTAAGTATATTGTAATGTAACTCACGTTGCTAAAAGTATCCAAATTCATAGTGACGTAGCCTCGAGCTGTGAAAGTCAGCGGTTTTTGCGTACGAATAAAAAAAATATGAAGAATCGTTTTTGTCCCCTCATCCGCGTACGGCCAATCAGCGAAGTAAATCGCTTGTTCCAACTTCGAACTCTGAAAATGCAAGTGTGCAATAAAGTTTTTAATGCTCGAAACACAGAATAACTTCAGAACGCCGCGGTGTTCTGAAGTTTTTTTGTATATTTACCGGCCGGTATATTGAAACAGTAACAAATATAAAATAATAAGTTTTTTTTTATATATTTTTAAAATCAAGAATTTATAAATTTTAGGGCTCTAGTACTCGTCAAGACAAATCCAACGAGCTTAAACACGACGTTGTTATGTTGTGTAGTTAGGCAGTTCCTATAGCTACATTCGAGCTCCATCATCAGACCAGCTCGCTAGTACCATAATTATATATTGTCATTGGAGACTGATAGGTATGCAAAGTTTTATCTAAATCAGACTGTTTACTGAGGAGTTCCGTCGAATAGCTCCTGACTCCATCATCAGATCAGCTCGCTGTCACCAATAGCAATAGCATTGTCACCGAATTTGCAAAAGTATGTCAAATTTCAGCTCATTCGTTTGAAGATAACTGTCGAGGGCGGCTGTCGAGGAACACGTAACCTCTGTGCCGCGAGCCGTAAATATCAGGCGATGTCCCGTCGCGGGTCAAATTTCCCCTATAACCCTGCAATTGCGGCTTTATTCTTTGGTACTAAGAGTAGGTAAAATTATCTTACATGATCAATCAATAGTTGTCCAATAATACACTGTACAAACACTTCAACCAGCAACGAGCAAAAGAAGGAAGCATACCGCAGACGCAAGTACAAGTTGTCTACAACCTGAAAATATGTATTAACGAAAACGGTATAAGTATTATAATAGAAATCTCTATTAATTAGCTTAGCTATATCCAGCACTTCAGCATATATTATATATACATATATGCTGAAGTGCTATTTATAATGAATTATTGGTGTAATAATCTACACTAATATTATAAATGCGAAAGTAACTCTCCCTCGTATTCAAGAACGACACTATAAGAACACGCACCCCCACAGTGGACGAAATCTTTTTTCATAAAAATCACTTTATGTGTTGTGTGACACTGCATAGTGTGACGAGAGGCACATTGTCGTATGCCTCTAGCCAAAGTTGAGCTCTAAAGGCACACGGTAGCGTGCGCCATAGTGCTGCTCAACACATAAAGTGATGTTTATGAAAAAAGATTTCGTCTAATGTGGGTGCGTGTTCCCATAGTGTCGTTCTTGAATACGAGGGTCTGTCTGTCTGTCTGTCTGTCTGTGACGTTATAAAGGCAAAACCGCTGGGCCGATTGTGATGAAATTTCATGTAGAGATAGTTTGAAGTCTTGGGACCGACATAGACTACATTTTCCCAAAATGTTCTTTTGATTTTCAGGAATTTCAATATTTTACGATGAAGTCGTCAAAAACCGACTTCCTGAATCTTCAGTAGAAGCTAGTAATAAATAACACCCAACACATACCAACCGAACCCGCACTAGGAGTCCCTGTGTCGTGAGTATCAGTAGCTACAAGCACCATGGTGCCACAACATAAAAGATCCGATCCGATTTAGATCCGAAATTAATATTTGCAAATCATATAAACATTGGTCCCGTCACAATTGCATGATTTCAATTATAAAGTTTCGATTCATTTATATTGGGAAATTGTAAGTCAATAGATATTTTTTTTGGCCACAGAAACTAACCTCTTTTTATAACTAAGTCACGTGGAAATGAGACGTGAGATGTTCTAATAAGTAGAAACTTCTAATAAACATTACTTCCTAAAACCTAAATAATATTCTAAAGAAAGCGTCAAATAAAGAACAACAACACCTAATTTACTAACCAACCAACATTTTACGTTTGAAAGCTTGTTCCACAACTTTGAGTGACAGGTAACCTCTTAGCTCAAATAGAAATATATCGATTCGAAATTGATTTATATTTAGGTACCTACGAATATTATTGTGTGTGTTCACTTACCGTAGCAGTAAATATAGTAAGGCAAATGAACACTGAGCCAAATGCGTATATGACAAGAAACCCATCTCCTAAAACGTCGTCCAAATCAGAAAGTATTCTGCAAAGCAAAAAAACAATTTTAAATAATATAAAAGTCTTGGGTTACTGACCGTTATTGATCTATCAACACACAGCCTACAAATTTTAAATTTGGAGGGTGTGTGTTGTTTTTAGTGCATACCTAATGCACTAAAAATAAATTCTCGAAATTCATTCCCTAATGCAGGGTTAAAGTCTGTTTGAAAATAACTTTAAGTGAACGAAGTCGCGACGTTTCTGTAGTTCCTCCATCAAACATGAAATTTTTTGAACACTTTGGTTTTCCAAAGAAAACTCTATTAAGAAATTTTAAAATTATTAAATCATCAAGAATGTAGGTATTTTACCCCGCCAAGAACTGATGTCTCTTGATAATTAGCTTCAGTTTATATCGTATACCAGCATGCGTTTCTTTTACATGCCTTCTATTCATAATATTCAAAACCTCTTCAGTCGTAACAAAGTTCTCCATCATATTCCCCAGTATCTTAAGCTCCATGCAAATATATCTCGTGAAGGATATGTGTACCATATTAGCGAAAGCGTAAACGAAAATAACAACGGTTGTCATGAGACTCTCCCAAGCATAAGCTACGTAATACCACTTTACTTTATCAAAAGGGTACCATCCGTCAAACGGGTATAAGTACTGAACTTCACTATGAAGTATTTGCGAGTATAGTGAAATTATTCTCGGGAACGTGATGATAATTATTATCAGAATAATTGTGTAGTAATATTGAAATCGGAGTATTAATCGCGATGTGTTCGTATATCTCTCGAGAATAATCTTATGATCTTTTGTATCAGCGATAATATTCCATATATCAACTTTGAAATGGTGCAGGACGTTTTCATATACGTTTCGATGAGTAAGCATTTTTGAGTATTTTATCAGAATCATCAAGCATACCGCTAAATTAGGAGCTATATTCACAATTTCGAACCAGTCTTGAAACCTGGTAACACACAATGACATGAAAAGTTGGAACGATGTGATGAGCACAAAAAAAAACGTGATGTAGTAGCAATAGGTCGATATTTTTGATTTCCCAGTGAAAGGATAAACAAATACTTTGTAGCCGATGTTGGTGACGAAATCAATTTCATGTAATAACTCCGCTCTTAAAATTTCATAACTTTTGTTAGACATGATGAAAAAAATCAAGATTCTGTTTCCCATAAACTGTCTTTACTTCAATGGAAAGCCTCTTACTTTTATAGTGTCTAAATGACTAAAGTTTTTTACATCCATACGATTTTAGATAGACGACTCAAGAAATGCATACAACTTTGCTTTTCAAATGCTTATCGTGCATTGTAAATGAGTCCACGTCAATCAAAAAGTTGCAATGCAGTGATTAGCAATACTTACTCAAAGGAATTATAGGAACTGATTTGTAGCTTTACCTACTAATGATTTGATTAAAGAGCTTGAATAGATCAAATTATTAATAATACCTACTTACAGATAATTTAATTCTGCTAGTTAATCCTTTGATTTTTACCCGATGAAAAAAATAGAAGGCACTCTATTCGACTTGTATTTTTTGTAATATACATTTTCTTGTTGCAATAACGACTATAATAAAGAAGATTAATTGGATCTTTATTTTATAGGTATATGTCTTAGTTTGGTACTTCGGTTTTTAATCTAATGGTCGTGGATTCAACTCCCGGCCGTGCATGTTATAAGTTTATGTTATGAGCTTTATAAGTATAAGCGGTGATGGGCTTGCAACTTATTAGGTATGGAACGCTACGTATGACTAGGTACTGCAAAATGGTAGACGTATGCCAAATTCAAGTTTTGGATGTGCCCTTGACTAACCTTAGATAAATAAATAATAAATAAATATTGGCGGACTTTACACACAACGCCATCTAGCCCCAAACTAAGCAAAGCTTGTACTATGGGAACCAGATAACTAGTAGAATACTTAATTACTTTTTTTTTTTGTAAATACATACTTATTATACATAGTAACACCCAGACACAGAACAAACATCTATGTTCATCACACAAATATTTGCCCTGGGTGGGGATCGAACCCACAACCTACAGCGCAGAAGGCAGAGTTACTACCGACTGAGCTGTGAGGCCTGTCTCCTCCTTGGGATGTCCTTTAGATTTTGAGAGCTAAAAGATCTGAGAAGATTTCTATTATGCTGATGAATTATAGTCTAAGAGTTATTATTTCTTTATCAACTCGTATTAAAGCGAAGATAGACAATATATTATTAAATTACTGGTAACCATACAAATCCCATATCTGTGTTTAAGAAGATTATAATTGTACACGTGATCTCGAATAATAGAATGTTTAATTTCGGCCATCAATTTTCTGGCAACGAAACCCATTCAACGGTCTTACTCAATAGCTACTCGTATGCCAATATTTAATTCCATATACCCAAAGGGAATCAGAAAGCCATAGAAGCCAACATTAGCATGGAGTGGATGACATACACCGGATTAATCCATATTAGTCATGCCTCAAAGAGCTCCAAACGGCATCGTAGAGAACCCCCCAATGTGCCCCTGCACAGTATAGGCTCAATGGAAAACAGTAATTAACGTTATTTAAACCTAAATGGTAATATTTTCTCTTTAAAAAAACCCTTAAGAATTACCTTTTAAACTCACAAGTCCTAATGTAGTCGTTCTAGGCCTTATATTTTATTATATTATTCATAAGTAGGTATATTATTTTGTTTTTGCTATTTAGTTTAAGTATATATTTTTATAGAATGTTAAATAGTAGGCATTTTAGAATTTAAGTAATGTAAATATATGCACTGTGTGATATACAGTATGCTGCCCCACACGCACTATGGCTCCACTGAAAATCATCGCTGCATCAACTCTCGCTGTTGCAGCATATAGCTGAGTGGTTGCCAATATGTATGTTTTTTGTTTAGTTTTAAGAGATTATGTTGACACAAAATAAATTTATTCTTTCTTTCTTTCTTTAATCTAACCTCACACGCGGCTATAATGTATATTTATGTACATTACATCCCGGGTTGTATAGCTTTAGATTATCTTAATGTATCATACACACAACAGGTAATAAAATGTATCTTTCCCTTTATTTCATTATACGGAAAGATGTATTGAAAAAAATGTATATTTATATATCGATCTAAAATGTAAAAATGTATTTCTTTACATTATAGCTGCTGTGTGAGCTCTTTAGGGTCTAAAACGCCTTGAAGCGCACCACAAACTTAATATAAAACTCTTGTGTTACTGATTGACTGACTGGTCTCTCAACGCACAGCCTAAACCATTGGCCCTAGAAATTTGGAGAGTATATTCCTTTTGGTGTGTAGGGGTGCGAAATTCCAAAATTCAAACCTGAAAGGGGTGCAGTGGGGTTGAATTCTATTTGAAAGTAACTTTACGTGAACTAAGTCGCGATGTTTGTTCTGAGTCTGGGTGTTACTATGTATATTATTTATGTAATAAAAAAAAAAAAAAAAAAAAGTAAATAAGTATTCTATCAGTTATCTGTTTCCCATAGTACAAGCTTTGCTTAGTTTGGGGCAAGATGGTGTTGTGTGTAAAGTCCGCCAATATTTATTTATTTATTATATTTATTCATTTTTGACTGGCCTCAGAGTTCGGTTTTGCCTTTAGATTCTGCGCTAGGTGGTGGGTTCAACGCAGTATAGAAAATATGTTAATTACATTAAATTATACTTACTCGGTTTAAAAAATATGATACAATAACGAATTAAATAAGTAGTAGTATTGTTGCAAGTTTTCATATTTCATGTTTAGTATCTCTACTTATTAGCATGTACATACTGTGTCTCCAGTGATTCAGATCCAAACAATGGCAGCCAAATTATAAAGCAATCGCAACTCTGGAGAGCTCCTTGACCTATTTTAATGTACTTTAGAACGCAAATTGCTTGGGGGAAATGAACCGTGTGTGTGTTGCAGTTAGATTCAATTTTAAATAATAGGTAGCTGGGGGATTATACGGTATAGAGATGTTATATACTGCACTAGAGCAACTTGTTTAGAGTAGTTACTATCATCACTACATAGTATAAAGCAAAGTCGCTTTCCGCTTCCCGCGTATGTATGTATGTATGTTTGCTTATATCTTTAAAACTACACAACGGATTTTGATGCTGTTTTTTTAATAGATAGAGTGATTCAGGAGGAAGGTTTATATGTATAATAACATGCTACCCGTGCGAAGCCGGGGCGGGTCGCTAGTATATGTATAATACTAGTATAGCGAAGTCGCAATGTGCTTGCAACCAGTCATGAATAAAATGCGAACTATTGCAAATATGTGCATATTGCGTCAAATTGTCAATGTTAATTTAATTTGTATGTTTTGAACAAGACTTGGGAGTTTATTTAGTGTACTGTTCAGAAAAATCGGTATTCAATAAATCCACGTAAACAATTTTGTGGAGTAGATTTAAAAATGTATTCATCCTTATTCAAAATCGGATAAAAATAAAAATATTACCTCGTTACAATTTCATCAAGCGCACCAAATGTTCAATGAAATGAGAATCCAAAAACACATTCGTCTTTAAATTGTGTTCATTTGTGGAATGTGTTTGGAAATCTTTATAAATGCGGACTTTGCGCGCTTTCGGTTTCACATGCCAGCATAACCTGATCCCCTATAACCCTTTATTTGCTTGAAATAGAGGTAGATACGAGGTAATGTCGTTCGGCGATGGATCAAAGTATAGTGGTAAGGAGACACTTGGGCCGTCTGAATTCTTTATGCGTGTTCTTTATTCACATGAAATGGAGTACGATTCCATATCGTCGGTGGATATCTAGATAGAGAAGATAAAACGCATTCGTTTGAATAACCATTCATAATTATTATTCACTAGCCGACACGTGACAGACTTTGTCCTTTTTTTTTCACTTTCAAAACTTTCATGTAACTCATGTAACTCATGTAAATGATAAATTGTCAATGAGGACACCGACAATGTTTCGATTTATCTAGAGAATCTTCTTCAGTGTGAGTGGACCATTAAACGCGCGCGCTACCCTGCTCGCATTGCCGTCTCGCGGTGCATTGCCGTGTCGGTGTCCTCATTGACAATTTATCATTTACGTGAGTAATTTCCCGTTGTTGTAATAATTTGTAGACTTTGTCCTACTCAAATTTCAATAATCTCATAGAAAAGCACTTTCAGAAACTTTCAATTTTTTTTCTTTTAAACATTGACCTGATTAAATAAATTACGAATTTTGGTAGAATGCGTATCATTTGGTAGTCAAAATGATGTCTGATTGATATGTCAAATATTATGTAGAAAAAACCGGCCAAGTGCGTGTCGGGTCACGCGCAATCCTAAAACCAATTAACAGTAAAAAACACAAAAATAATTGACATTTCACACAGCGCCATCTAGCTCCAAACTATGCAGCCTATTGATAGAATACTTGTTAAACCATTTTTATAAACACAATACTTGTATTAACCTTAAACGCTGTCATAATGTTACCTTTATGTTCAAAATTACGACCCTGTTTGTTTCCTGTAGCACACAAACGACTCTATAAACTTCCTTAAAAAATAGGCAAAGAATATCCACTCGCTTGTTATGAGGTAGATCTAACAATAGATCCTTACTCGAGCAGAGGTCTCACACGTCAAATTTCACATTCTGAATAGCATCACCCTCTCAGGAATCTTTATAAATAGTTGTGCGAAGATCGTGCTTAATTTGATGGAAATGGAGTGCGTTCCGCGGAGTAAACGGATTGAGAACCTTTCATTTGATTGAGCTTTGTGATTTAATGAACTTTGAATTATTTGACTGGTCTCACAGCTCAGTTGGTAGTAGCTCTGCCTTCTACGCTGTAGGTTATAGGTTCGATCCCTATCCAGGACAAATATTTGTGTGATAAACGTAGATGTTTGTTCTGTGCTTTGGTGATATTTACAAAAAGTATACATGTATTCTATCAGTTATCTAGTTCCCATGGTACAAGCTTTGCTTAGTTTGTGGCTAGATGGCACTGAGTGATAATGTCCACCAAAACATATTATTGTTTTTATTTGTTGGTACAGTGAAGAATATTTTTAAAGGTGCTTTAGAAATAGATGAGCCGAGTTGGCCGACTGGAAATTACATTGACTTTCAATACGGTCATGGATTCGAATCCCGGCCGGACATCAATAGATTTTGGTAAATATTGGTAACAATTGGGAACTTCCACGACTTTGTTTGCATGATTTTTCATGAAAATTTTGAAGTCTCTGTCTCAGTTTTTAGGATAAAAAAGAGTGCTATGTAATAAGTCACATCAATTTACTAAATGTAATTGAAATTAATTCAGAGACGAACGTGTTTGTGTAGCAAACATAAACAACCCCTAAAAAATGAACAAGGGTTTCGTACCCAAAGGGTAAAAACGTGACCCTATTATTAAGACTTCGCTGTCTGTCTGTTCGCCTGTCTGCCCGTCTGTCTGGCACAAGGCTGTATCTCATGAACCGTGATATAGCTAGACAGTTGAAATTTTGACAGATTATGTATTTCTGTTGCCGCTATAACAACAAATACTAAAATAAAATAAATATTTAATTGGGTCTCCCATACAATAAACGTGTTTTTTTTAGTGTTTTAATAGATTATGGTACGGAACACTTCGTGCGTCAGTCCGACTCGCACTTGGTCAGTTTTTATATTAGTGACTAGTACCATGTCATAAATATACTTGTTTCATTACTGTTTCTCTACTAAACCAAATTACATCATCAATTTCAAACACCATTTTCAAATTGATACAATTTCCGAACTTCTCGTATAACTGCTTAATTCGCGTCTCGTGCTTGCCATACATCGCCCGAGCAAGCTGAGGGAAAATTGTGAAATTGCCATCATTACTCATAGCACCTTATTAAAGTTTAAGATCCATTGAAGTTTAACTAAAGACGCGACAGTTTTCTGGAAGATATGACGATGATGGTTAAAGTCAAGCGCCAAGTATGTTGCACAGCTATTTTATTTATGTCGAATTTAAATAAGTTTCTATAATAAAAATAAATAAAAATAAATAGATGGGGTAGTCAGAGGCACGTCCAAACTTTATATTTGGCACATGCCCACATTTTGGAGTAGTTATCATTCCATACGTGACAGGTTGCAAGCCCATCGCCGCTTATAAGAATAATAACCGGTTTCCTCACGATGTTTTCCTTCACAGTTGTGAGCACTTGTTTTTGATGCGCATATAATTTTTTCTAACAGAACAATCCTCAAAGGATTTTATCTTTTGGTGATTTGAGAGAATGTCTACATACTTACAGGTACTAGGGGATTACAGTCGTGATCCTATATATATTTATTTTATTTATTATACTTAAAAAAAAAAATCTCATTCACATATTTATTTTGATCTATCTTGTACAATACAAGCATTGTACACGCATAGAAAAAAATCTTTTCATTTTTTTCTTTGTGAATGGATTAAAATACTAATCACTACATAGTATAAAGCAAAGTCGCTTTCCGCTTCCCGCGTCTGTATGTATGTTTGCTTATATCTTTAAAACTACACAACGGATTTTGATGCGGTTTTTTTTAATAAATAGAGTGATTCAGGAGGAAGGTTTATATGTATAATAACATGCTACCTGTGCGAAGCCGGGGCGGGTCGCTAGTATATTATAAATGCGAAAGTAACTCTGTCTGTGACGTTGTCGCGGCTATACCGCCGCTGGGCCGATTGTGATGAAATTTCACATATAGATAGTTTAAAGTCTTGGGACGGACAGAGACTACTTATTTCACAATTCTTTTTAGATTTTCATGAATTTCAATTTTTTACGATAAAGTCAGCAAAAATTAATTTCTGAATTTACACGGACAAAGTCGCGCGTAAAAGCTAATTATAATATAAAGCTATAGCAATGAATGAAGAGCTTTCTCAAAAGAACTACATCAAAATCCCTCAAATATTTCATTATTTTACATTTTAATTAAAGCTGAATTCACAAAAGCACTATCTGTCTCATTAAATATGAAAAAAAAATTAATAACTGAAATATTGAAGCACCCTTACAAAGAAACTGAAACTAATTTTCAGCTTTATTTACTGTTTAAGCGTAGTTTCTGTAATGCCTAGGTCTTCATTAGAGACCGTTTTAATTAGTAGAATGCGAGTACTCACCGCTCTTGAGAGCTTGAAACTTGAACAAGTACCAAGAGTCTCTTTGGGGTACGTAAGAAACTACTTAGAGAGTTTGTTTACATTTATTATAGAAAAAAACAGTGAGTGAAATTTCTTTGGGAATTGTTGCTGTTTTTATAAAACATTTGAGAAAAAGATTATCTCTTTGTGTTGAGATAGCACCAGTTTAATCTGTTAACACTTGTTCTACGAGTCGCTCTAGTAAGGGCCTGTGCACAGTGGCGGACGGGACAGTAGAGGATTAAAATGTATCAATTGAATTTAATAATGAATTAAATTGGATAACTAAGATAACTTGGAGTGTTGCAGAAATAGTAATCAATGATTTTGGCTGTTTTTTAGTGTACCGTACCCAAAGGGTAAAAACGGGACACTATTACTAAGACTTCGCTGTCCGTCTGTCTGTCTGTCAGTCTGTCTGTCTGTCTGTCACAGGGCTGTATCTCATGAACCGTAATTGCAAGACAGTTGAAATTTTCACAGAATATATATTTTTGATGCTGCTATAACAACAAAAACTAAAAACAGAAAACAATATTTAAGGGGAATATAAACGTGATTTTTTTTGCCGTTTTTATATATAATGGTACGGAACCCTCCGTGCTCGAGTCCGACTCGCACTTGGCCGGTTTTTCTATTTATTTGCGATTCTATATGTAAGTATGTTCGAAAATAGCGCTGGTAGATTCTTTATTGCTAGATCATATCACGTGATAGCTTTTGTTGTTAAATTGTAAAGTATTTTGTTCCTATTAGAACAACATCGTGTATTGTCTTGAGTTATGGCTTTGGCTGAGCGACAGATTGCCAACATTACAGTAACGAATTGCCGTAGACATGACCTAAAGGTGAATGAACCTTGATATTTATTGGACTTATGGCTATCTCGTAGATCTATGAATAGGTTGGTCAACGCTGCTCAGGTGCTCAGTTTTATTTGGTATTAGCTGACCCGTGCCCGCTTCGCTGGGGACAGATAGTTTCACATCTGGTATTCCAATCTTCAAAATAGCCTATATGTTGCCGAAGACTAATAGCTACATAACAAAAAAAGTTTCATCAAAATCCGTCCAGTAGTTTTTGCGTGAAAGCCGGATAACAGACAGACAGACAGACAAAAATTTCAAAATGTTTTTTTTTGTTTGTGTTACTTGTATAAAGGAAGTAGGAGTATTTTTTTTTTAGTTTTTATTCAATGTACAGAATTGAACTCTTCTACAATTTTATTATATGTATAGATGTATAGATTGCCCATTTGTCTAACTCTGTTGGAGCTACGATTGATGTTTTGTAGACAATTATATTGAAAAATCGCGCGGACAAAAACTGCGTAGAGCGCTACGATTCTCGTAGACGGTCTACGATTCGAATTGAACTCGCTACGAATCATTCTCAAACACGAAATATTGCATTGCCAAAAATTGCTAGCACCACATAAATAAAGTGTGAGGAAACAATAAATTTCGTTGTCTCGGCACACAGGCGTCTCAATAAAGAAACTATGCTTGGTATGCTGTCAAAAAGCCATATAATAATTAATTGCTAAAGGTTGCACTATCCCCTGTGAAAGCTGGACAGACAGGGGTGGTACTACCAAAAGTCCAAAAAGTTGGTATCGCTCACAAATTTACTCAGTCTTTTAAGAAAATCTATTAGAGAAGGGGTGTTTATAAATAATAGAGGTGACTATTAATATAAAAATATAAAATTACAGAAGCTTAAACTAGAACTAGATTGTTAAATTATAGACATATCTAAATTAAATACATTAGTTAAATTATGGCTAAATGGTTTTGTCACGATGTCAGTTTTCTTCACGACTTTGAGCATGCACATTTTTCGAATGCACGATTACGATTTTGGTATTAAAATCGAAGTAAATCCTACTAGAATAGCATAGCATTACAAGGAGTTTTACTTAAAGTTATACTACTAAATTTATGTTTACCAGTAGCCCCGCTTACAGAATTTATCGTGGAATTACTATTGAAAAGCTCCCTCTGAACGGGACAAATTGTCGGTTGCTACAGGCGACTGACCAAGGATGGGTCTAGTGTTAACATTGTAGATAATAATATAAATATTTATGAACCTTTTATATGAAAAATATTTTTATTATAGACATGTTTTTAAATGTAATAAATGTAAAGCAAGCCTTTTATTGTTCAAGCCTCGACAGATAAATAAACAGTTTCAAACTTTAGAATTGACTTTGTTACTTTTTATAAAAAAAATAGAACTCTACAACAGTTGCGCGTTCATTCTCAAAACGATGTTATCGGAATATTTAAAAGTTTTTTTTTATAATACTCTTCTTTAAATGAAGATAACAAATTGTGGGTATATGACCAAATAAGAAAAGGAGATAGAAAACAAAACTAATAAACGTAAGCTCCATCACAACAATGCATTAATTAAGCAAAATATGCGTGGTCGAACATCCCCTTCATTAAATCATATTCGAGGTACCTGTACAATGTACAATGCACCCCAATCAAAGTCCGGCAGAACAATAACGCATGGTCATCCTCGCGAAATTCAATAAAGTAGGGTGGCCTTGTCGACCCGTCATCCAGAAACTTTCAAATCGCCGACAGGCGTCCATCGGAGGGATCTTTTGTCCACAAAATTGCCTTATTTCGTGGTCTACCTAATAAGGGTTTCCAACTATAAATTCGAAATAGTAATTGAGTATCTTTGTAGTCTTTGATGTCGTCTGCATATTGCGATGTTTGATTTGCTCCGCCTCGTTTGATCCAAAGCAAACTGTTTTCGATCAGAATTGACAATTTGTTTGGGAAACTAGTTTTCATTGTATTTTTGATTGTATACGTTTTTGGCTCGTTTGGCCTCTAACAAACCTGTGTTTGTGTTTGATAATTCTTAACATCTTTTTGAATACAATGTTTTTTTAATGCCTCACAGCTCAGTTGGTAGTAACTCTGCCTTCAGCGCTGTAGGTTGTAGATTCGATCCCCACCCAGTGCAAATATTTGTGTGATAAACATAGATGTTTGTTTTGTGTCTGGGTGTACAAAAAAAAGTATATAAGTATTTTATCAGTTATCTAGTTCCCATAGTATAAGCTTTGCTTAGTTTGGGGCTAGATGGCACTGTGTAAAAATGTCCACTAATATTTATTATTTATTTATTTTATACATCTCAACATATTCAATCAAGGTCTTAACTAATACTGCCAAGTAGCTGTATATATTATTTATGATTTTCAACTCCACCTACTCACCAGGTTTCTAATAAATATTTGAAATGAGGTCGGATAAATGTAAATTTGGTGCTACACGAATATTTATTGGATGAATCGAATACGTAATTAGATATCCTCTTGTCGGTCCATTGGGAAATACTATCGTTGGATTGATGCCGTGACAAGCATGGATTAGGACGAGGGTCTAGATTTAAGTGATATTTATGACATAAGATTTTAACAATTTCAAATTCACCTCACACTTTAAACTCACTAAAAGCACAAGGATCACTTTGAAACGTCTTAGGGCTAGGTGAAGCTACGCCTGTTTCTTGCGATCGAACCTAGAAAAATCAGGCAACAAACACTGCATGGGGCCTATATTTTTTTTTTAAATTATCTTTTCCATAATGCTATGTAGACCTACAAAAATGGTAATGGACCGGCCATCACATGTGTTGAGATCCAGACAAGAAAAGTGGAGCCAAATTATAACACAATGGTATCCTAGAGATGGCAAAAGAAGTCAAGGACGACAACAAATGCGCTCGGAGGATTAGCTCAAACTTACAGCGGGATCCAAATGGAGAAGAGTTGCTCAGGACCGCAAAGAATGGAAGCTACTGGAGGAGGCCTTTGACAACAGGCACACTGAGCTGAGAGATATTTTATAACACAACTTTAACCTACAATACTTAAAATCTCTCACTCAGTTCAAAGGGCTAAATAAATATATATAATAAATAAAATAAAATGTCCAGTGTGGTGCCAATCGAACAAGATGAAGGCTCAAATAAGAATAATAATTAAAAGTACTAACCAAGTACCTACGTACAAACATCAAAAATGAACTAAAGAGCTTCAGCACAAATTCTAAAAGACAGAAATTCTAAGAAACAGATTTTATACAAAGAAATCGGAATAAAACTCTTTCATTACTTACTGACTGACTGACTGACCTATCATCGTACAGTCTAAACCACTGGTCATAGATACTTTAAATTTGGAAGGTGTATTCCATGTGGTGCGTACAAGTGCACCAATGATTCCTTCATTCTTGAAATTCAACTCCTAAAGGGGTGCAGCGGAAGTTGAAGTCTGTTTGTCTGTTTGTTTAGTCTATTGTACGTAAATTCTTTAGAATTAAGACATATCTTATTTAGTTTATCGACTTGTTGTGTCGCCACATCGCGTCCAGGCCCCGACTGAAAACCAGCGTCGCACCGCGCTTCGCCTACTCCTTAGGTTCGGTGCTGTGCGGCTCAATGCTGAGACGGGGACCTATTTGCCCCCACATGGCACAATTTGCTGTTGATTGTTTTTTTGTTCTCTTTATTCATTAATTTTTTTGTGCTTTTGGAGCAAATAAATGTTTTTTCTTTCTTATCTTTCTTTCTTTCTGTTTGAAAATAATTTAGCGGGGGTTTTTATTAGTTTTAACATAAAAACTATACGAGCTCGGTAAATGACAAACGCTTTATTAAGAGTAAACTTTATTTTACCCCAACATACTGACTACCCCAACTACGAATATACATAATTGTAATTTGACAGAATTGAACATCAGGCATCAGAAGGGTTACTACCATTTTATTAGTGTAACTATTCAAAATTTTCCGTTATAATTGGACTTTGTGAAGGGTCTAGCCTAATTAGGGACCGTCCTATTGGCCTTCCGATGTATTGTAACTGACCGGGTGTGGACACACGGGCATCCCGGATAATGAAAAAATATACAATACACACTTGTTTTTTCGTATAAATTATAATTGACTTGCGTCCATGTAGATTAAGAAAATCGATTTTTGACAAAAACATTGAAATTCCTAAAAGTAGGTTATGTCCGTTCCAAGACTTTAAACTATCTCTATATGATATTCCATCACAATTGGCCCAACGGTTTGGCCGTGATAACACAGATAGACAGACAGAGTTACTTTCGCATTTATAATATTAATATAGATTCGCAGCAATTCGCTTCATCCGTACGGTCTAGACAGCCCTTTGATCATAAACTGGATGATTGCTTTGGAAGTAAATTCGAAATCGAGTTTGTATTTTTACCTGATTTATTTTTAACCGACTTCAAAAAAAGAAGGCAGGTAAGAAGGTTTTCAATTTGATAGTATTTTTTATGTTTGTTACTTCAGAACTCCAATCATTTATTAACCGATTCGAATAAAACTTTTTTAGTTTACTCCCATATGAACTAGAAAAAAATGCCACCAGTGACTAAATTGAGGATTAAAATTTGTATAGGACTCATAATTGAATACTGTAGGTAAATATATATTTACGAGGTTGTTATATAATAAAAATAGACTTATAAACATTAATCAGTTTTGCTATTAGTTTTTGAAGCGTAATTATCTGAGAGTGGCATACTATATGCCAAAGTCCATTATCATGACTGTATGATGACTAAAGGTATAGAGAGCTCTCACAATGATATACCTAAGTGACCCGTGGCCTGAGCACGAACCACTATCGTATCGACATTGTATCCAAGAGACACTTATAGTAAACTAGCTGACTCGTGCCCGCTTTGCTGTGCGTAAGACATTTCTAATACCATCGTTGACTTTTTTTTAGACGTTTTTAAGGTGTACAATATTGTAGTACATTACTACATTACATTTGATATATCTCGTGGGGTTCAGCCAGCATTTGCAATGTAAGCGCAAAAAAATGTGTTTATTTACGACATCACATTAGAAACCTCTAAAATTATCAGTGTTTCTCTACTATATTATGCATGTATTATACATATAAACATTCCTCTTGAATCACTCTATTTATTTAAAAAAACCGCATCAAAATCCGTTGTGTAGTTTTAAAGATATAAGCAAACATATATACATACATACATACGCGGGAAGCGGAAAGCGACTTTGCTTTATACTATGTAGTGAAGTGTCAGTTTTGACATTTGGACAATACTTTGTCGATACGATAGTCTGTCCGCGACCATGGGCTATTGTAACATAGACAAAACGTCAGTAAAAAAAATTAAAGGTAATTACGTGATAAAGACCCGTGTAAAAATTAAATTATCGTCTACTAATCACGAAAGTTTATAAAAAAATGATACGATAGTGATTCGTGAACTCTCGACACTTTTGAACAGTGTAGCGCATCCAACACTGAATAGCAAAAGGAGCATCGTCAGCAGCCAGAAGCTTTGTTCAGGGATTTGGCTCTGATATAATCCGAGAGGGGTTTACACCTACCTGCAAATCCATTGCTAATGAACAGGGGATGGCTAGCGTCAAATGAAAGTCTCAAGTGGGCATTATTTGATGGAATCGACGAGTTTCACTGGAAATACTTGTCTCTGTGAACGTGTTCAAATTTTTGGATATTTTTTATGTCAAAGTTAAAGTAAAAAGGTATTTGTATCAATAAAATCACAAGGATCACTTTGAAATGTCTTAAGAGCTAGGGGAAGCTACGCCTGTTTCTCGACCATTCCTAGAAGAATCAGGCAAAAAAACAATAATTTCCTCATATTGTTCAAACAATCTCAGATAGGATCACGACTGTAATCTTCAAGTGCTTACAATAGACATCTTCTCAGATCTTCAGTAGCTCAGATCATCGAAGATATCTAAAGGGAGTTTGTCAGTAGCACATCCAAATATTTTATTTAGCACATGCCCACATTAAGCAGTAGTTAGCATTCCATAAGTCCCAGTTGGCCCAACAAAAATACCCTTAGTATTAAAAAAAACTCCACAAAAATTTACAACCTGACCCGTAAGCCGCAAAAAACAAATAACCTTTTAAATACCTTAGAACTCGTAACATTTAGCGTAATGAGATCCGACATAAACAAGAGGCTCCACCGCACCCGGAATTCCTCGGGTAGTAGAGAACCCAAATTGTACATTATTGAGTGAGTTATTTAATACGCGGACCACGTGCATTTTTGCTTATTATTATTGGGGCTTACACAAGCGGTCGTAATCCAATGAACTCTCATTACGCGGCATTTGGAGCGCAACTTTATTTGCTCTCCCGGCTTTGCTTCAAGCCTCATGATACCCGTAATAGCACGAACAGATAGACCCCGCTCAAACGCTTCGGAAGATAACATAATTATTAAAATCGCTTTTGGTATGAGGGAAATGTTTTTTTATTACGAATAATTTACTGACTAATTTTGTTAGGGGTTTTCTCGGAGAGACTCTTAACGCTGATTTATTTTGAAATCAGTTTTTTGTATTTATAGAACCACACAAAATTGAGCTCTATGTATGATTTACTAACCATATTTTATTTATGCGAGAAAAGTTACCACATGCTAGTACCTGGTAATTATAAAGTTGTCGACAAAGAAACAAAATACATTCGAACGCTCATAAGACTTAGGACTCTTATACCGGGTGTATTAATACTACTCCCGAAAATTTAAACTGGATATTCAAACCATGCATCTTGATTGATAATAATACCCGAAAAAAACTAAAACAGAAGAGGCGAATTATTTAATTTGGCATTTTTTCGTGATCAGGTTGCCAGAAAGTAAATTGTATTTTTTTTCTGTGGATACAGTTTATTATTGCATCATTAATTATTGCCTGTAATATTGCCATTACTTTATATAGAATTCGAAAAAAAACATTTTTCGACATACAAAAACACAAGTTGAACATCCTTCAGGATAAATCATTTTGTTTTCACTAAAGGCATTGGTAGGGGTAGTTGTGTACCTTTATCTTCTTGTATCTTTAGTATTCGGAAGTTTAAATAAACCCTGTATACTAAAACCATTCCTTTTTGGCGTTGGTATTTCGCAATTTGCAGTAAAACAATTAAACGAAAACACTGCAACGCAACAAGAAAGCAACATTTTGAAAGGACGTCGCATTTGTAAAAAGACAGGACTATTTACAAGTATAAAGCAATTGCTGGATAGCCCAGGTGTCGTGTGCGACCAATTTCTGCTTGTCTCGAGCGATGCACTAAAGCTCTTTCACATCAAAGAGATTTATCACTGCGACTGGTGTACTTGGTGTAGTAAATAACTTGTGGTAAACGCTATAAATATCCATTGCAGTTGAGATTCTCATGCATTCTGTAAATATTATTAACTACACGAGTTTGGGAATTTTTTGGATTAACTAGATGTTTTCTGTTACTACGTAACCCAAGATAATAGAATGAGCATTTACAAATTTTAAATCAGTAGGTACAAGTTGAAAACGCGAAGAAACAAAGCTGCAGTTGCGGTGCGGTCGCGTGACGTAATTATAAATATCTAGATTTCACGTGTGGTCTTGCTCATTTTATAAGCAGGTACTATCTTATCCAGATAATAATTGAATTTAGACGAAATCAGTTCAGCCCTACGTGATTATCACAAACAAACATCAAAAGTTTCATTTGTATGTCATTTTGTAGAGATATTTATATAATGACTGAGAGATATTCGTATAGTCGTGTTGGCCGAGTGGGAAGGTACCTCGACTTTCAATCTGAAGGTCGTGGGTTCAAATCCCGGCGTGCATCAATGGATTTTTCTGTTCGAAAAATTTATATGCGCATCAAAAACACGTGCTTATAACGGTGAAGGAAAACATCGTGAGGAAACCAGTTAGTATTCTTATAAGCGGGGATGGGCTTGCAACCTGTCACGTATGGAATGCTAACTACTGCAAAATGTGGGCATGTGCCAAATATAATGTTTGGACGTGCCTCTGACTACCCCCACTAGACATCTTCTAAGGATCTAAGCGTCTGGAGATCTGAGAGGTCTACCGTACTTGGGGATTACAGTCGTGATCCCTTTTTTTTATATATTCGTACCGAGGACAATATTTTGTCCCTATTTTTACAGAGGAGTAGCAACATTTTTTAAACATATTTTTTTAAAGGTATTCACGTATCCAGTATATTAGTTCCTTTAAAACTACGCTCCATTTACACCTCCAGCAATTTGTTTTGAATTCACGTAGGTACATTTCGCGCTACGCAGTTATCTTTTCACTTCGACGGAGCACTTTAAAAGAGATTTTCTTTGTTTTTGCTTTTAAACTGACAAGGAACACGAGTAGTTTTCTATTTCCAGCTCAATAGTGGAAGTAATGAGTTTGAATAAAAGAATTGAAAGGCTTTCCGGATAATATCACTTTATTTCCGAATCTACAAATATAAATGTTTATTTGAGTAACTTAATCTAAAAACATTGCAAGGGTTTGAGACCAAGTGTAATTGTGTTTTGTGAGTCTTAATAAATAAAATAAATCAATTTTGACAACAATTGAAACTAAATCATAGTTCAATATTAGTGCGAGGTGAGAAAAATATGTTAGGTTTCTAAAAAATTGAAAAAAATTGGATCACGACTGTAATTATTATTCTCAAGTACGGTAGACAACTATTAATTTCACCAGGCGATCAGGTCCTTGAAGATGACTAAAGGGGACAGTTAGAGGCACGTCCAAACATCATATTTGGCACATGCAGAATAAAATAAGTGACAAGTTGCAAGCCCTCGCCGCTATCAATACTAAGTTGAATACTCATGTTCTTGTATCAATAACAAACAAAACGAACAACCTACCAATTGTAAAAAACATGTATAAAACTCCGCCACGTCGAAGCTTTATATCTTCAGTTTCCGTTTTCGAAAATTTCGCCCCATAACATTATGTTGATGGCGGCAATAACGCTTGAAATATTTACGAATTTCCAAACAAACGAGCCGCGTTGTGATAAATAGGAGAGCTGCCGGATTGACCGTGTCGGAATAAAGATTAGGACCGCGGTCTTTGGAAAGCATTTTTCATTCGACAACGATTTGTTCGGCAAATCTCTTTGTTTCGTGATGTTTATCATTTTATTTCGGTAAGTAACAAGGCTCGTTCTTGTAAGGAGTGATGTGTTTTGGGAACGGAGGTATAGGCTCTGTTGACCCAGCTTGCTTTTTGATGCGCATATAACATTTTTCGAACAGAAAAATCCATTGATGCACGCACTCATGCATCCTTTGCACGATGCATCCATTGATCCATTCGATGTCATCCCTCTTTGGGAATACTTGCTATGCACTTCATCGTTGTGTTCATCTTCATCAAAACAATTTCTATACCATAATCAAAAATGTATAAAAATAATTTACTTAATTTAAAATCATATTATACTAGTCCTTTTTAGGATTCCATGCCCAAAGGGTAAAAACGGGACCCTATTACTAAGACTCCGCTCTTTCTGTCTGTCTGTCCTTCCGTGCGTCTGTCTGTCTGTCTGTATCTCATGAACCGTGATAGCTAGTTGAAATTTTCACAGATGATGTATTTCTGTTGCCGCTATAACAACAATTAAATAAAACAACTAAAAACAGAATAAAATATATATTTAAGTGGGGCTCCCATACAACAAACGTGATTTTTTGCCGTTTTTTGTAGCATCGCACTTGGCCGGTTTTTTATCTAGACATAAAATGTGATGCAGTAATCGTGGTCGCAGAAAGACTGAAATTGATAACATCAACTAAATCCCACAGACACTGACGACAACTGTGACATACAACTTGTTTGCAAAATGCAACATTTTAACAACGAGACCAGTGAAGACTGAAATATACAACTTCAACCATTAAGCTCAAAGGGGAACGGGCAAAGTAAAATAGTAGACTATTATAAACAGCTGGGTTTCTAAACTAATGTAATTTACGTGTTAAAATATTATACACGTTTTTTTGGTTTGGATTAAACCTCATAAATCTATAAAAAAACGGCCAAGTGCGAGTCGGACTCGCGCACGAAGGGTTCCGTACCATCTATAAAAAGCGGCGATAAACACGTTGTATAGGAGCCCCACTTAACTATTTATTTGATTCTGTTTTTAGTATTTGTTGTTATAGCGGCAACAGAAATACATCTGTGAAAATTTCAACTGTCTAGCTATCACGGTTTATTATTTACAGCCCTGTGACAGACGGACAGACGGACAGACAGACGGGACAGCGAAGTCTATAGTTTTAGAGTCCCGTTGTTACCCTTTGGGTACGAAACCCTAAATAACAGATATTGGCTATTTACGACAGACTTGTTCCTCATAAATAATTTAGTTAATTCATAGTTCTAGTTAGTCATTGAGGAGAAAAACTGGATTTTGTCTATTTTTACAAGAACTCGTAGCACTGCTTATTTGAAGTTGTGTAAATGTAATTATTGTGAGAAGATATAAAGTTTGACTATAAACATGGAAACTCGTGCTCCGCCAATAGACAAAGACAAAAGACAGACATAGCGCAAATATTCACTATCAACTTTTGGGTGATCCTAATATAAAAAGTAATAGCTAAGTAATAAAAATAAAAATAAAAAGCATTCTTTTCGAGGTAGATTGCCATCCCCGAAGCCCATCGCCGCTTAAAAATACGAAAAAATAAGAAAATTATGTACTGTAAATATGAAAAAAAAGGGTTACGACTGTAATTCCTAAGTACGGTATACATCCTCTCAGATCTCCAGGCGCTTAGATCCTTTGAAGATATCTAGTGGGGGAAGTCAGAGGCACGTCCAAACATTATATTTGGCAAATGCCCACATTTTGCAGTAGTTAGTATTTCTTTACCAAAAAAATTTCAAACAGAAAAATCCATTGATTCACGCCGGTATTCGAACCCACGACCTTCAGATTGAAAGTATAGGTACCTCCCACTCGGCCAACACGGCCTTTTGGTTTCCTCACGATTACGAGTTGTACCAGCTGTTCCTCTATACCCTACTGTCGCCCGAAGCCCAGACTGTCCGCTAACCGTCATGTTTATGACTTCTATAGGGAAATACTCGAATTGCTAAATGGAAAAACTTTTATTCGTAGGTGCAATATTAGGTGTGTTTTCATATTTTCGTATTTTCGCTCGGTTCCGATGACTTTTTTATGTTTATGCCCTCGTAAAGTAGTGCGACAATGTAACCCCAATGTGTTTATGCGTTACACAGAATTTATACTGTACTTATTTGCTTTTAACCAGTAGGATCAGTTATACTGCGTTGTACTTGCGAGATGTGTAGGTATCGTTGAGAATAATATTGGTAAAATAAATAATCATGAACATTATTATAGCGTCTAGCCCCAAATTAAGCAAAGCTTGTATGTACAATGAGAACTTGATAGCTGAGTTGTTAGGCCATTCGGTTTTGATAGAGACCCATACCCGCCGTTCATTACTAGTTTTATTAGATTATAATAATACTCTTTTTTTAATAAGTGAATAATAAAAGTTATTTTATTTCCTTAATTTGTAGTACCTACTACTATACCTACACAGTTTCAGACTGACAGCAAAGTTCTCTTGTATTTAAAACTAGCTGACCCGTGCCCGCTTCGCTGTGCGTAAGACATTTCTAATACCATCGTTGACTTTTTTGTAGACGTTTTTAAGGTGTACAATACTGTAGTACATTATTTTGATATATCTCGTGGGGATCAGCCAGCATTTGCAATGTAAGCGCAATAAAATGTGTTTATTTACGACATCACATTAGAAACCTCTAAAATTATCAGTGTTTCTCTACTATATTATGCATGTATTATACATATAAACCTTCCTCTTGAATCACTCTATTTATTAAAAAAACCGCATCAAAATCCAATGTGTAGTTTTAAAGATATAAGCAAACATACATACAGACATACAGACGCGGGAAGCGGAAAGCGACTTTGCTTTATACTATGTAGTGATGTAAAATGGATTGCCAAAGTGAACGGTGCTAACCGCCGTCGTCTCATATTATGTACGGCATTCGAGCGCGGCAGCCGCGTGCGACTAGCCGCGCTATGATTGGATGGCCGCGCGCACATTTACCTGTGTGTTTAATAGTCACGCGGCAAACTTGTGTCCTGCGAACGCCGCGCTCAAATGCCGCATTTTGTCTGGTCACACCTTAAAAATGTCTTGTAGCTTGAGATTGACATGTTCATGTTCAAACTGCAACAATACTGCTAAAATAGCTACAATACCGTGCCAGTGTCAATATGTTTACGGTGTACACGTTATATGAAATTTTCAATGTAACGATCGTATGGTATTTATTGGCGAGGCATGATGCTGTGTAGATAAGAGGGTTTATGTTTCATATATTTGTTATGACTCTGCTTTATGATTTACACGAGTTTGTGAATTAAGGTAATACCCGTCCACTCGTGTTTTAGTGCCGTCCTTTGTTTTTGATGGTGATATTTCTTTTTGGTGTGTTTGTATGATATAACTAGTGGAAATCCTTGTGACTTCGAACACGTGAAGTAATATTCAAACAAACTTCAACCCCCGCTGCACCCCTTTAGGGGTTGAATTTCGGGAATTTCTTTCTTAGTGCATCCTACACAAAAGGAATACCCCAAATTTCTAAGACCAGTAGTCAGTCAGTCAGTCAGAAGAGCTGAATTATATCGAAACATCACTAATACAATGTGAAACGTAGTAACTAACTGTATTCATAGAAAAATATGTATAGTTCTGAACCCACACCAGGATTCCCTGTGTCGGTAAAGTATTACAATACCCAGACCAACGACAAATATTTTCATATCATGCAATAATCAAAAAAAAAATACTTCCATGGGTATCGAATTCGAACCTTTTGTGTCTCTTGCACTCGCACGCTATCGAGATCTTCAGTCAAAATAATCTTCACTTGTTTATGTATATGTACTCAAGAAACGTAGGTATTTGATTTGAAATGCCAGAGTATGTACGCTACCATACCAAAGCAATAAAATATTTACCTAAATCCTCCATCATACTTATGAGATGTCCAACCCACAGATACCTTAGGGATTAGCGTCTATTGACACGACCCTCCACGACACTTGAGCACAAACAAAGTTCTAATCAATACATCAAACAAAACTTAGCCACTACCAATAATAATTAAAACCAAATCATTATATGGAATATTTGCTCAGGACGAAGGGTTTGCCTGGGGCAGTCCGGCTATTGGTATTATAAAGACGTGTGATTGTAAAAGTGAATTACAGAAGTGCAACTCTATTTGGTTTAAGATGGATTCGTACAATCTGGAATAACGTTATCTTAAACAGTTATCCTATCTCGATTAGTATCACTTTCAGAGCTTGAGGTAAGGGGATTCTTGTGCTCATCGTCTGTAGCTTTCGTTAGATACTGTGGTGTCTTGTACCTTTCTAGGGTAAGGCAATAAAATATCAGACTTCCATTATAACAGTCGCAAGCGACCCGCCCGCTTGCCTCGGCGTTCGGGCGTCAAGTAACGAACTACCCGCGAAGCGGACGGCTCGTTTAGCCGAATCATTTATTCATACTTGTACATCACAGATACCTTATGTCTATTATATTTCGCCTACTATACTATTTCAGAAGAAGTAGATTAAGAAAAACGATCTTTGACGACTTTATCGTAAAACATTAAAATTCAAAATATTTTTTTTGAAAAAAGTAACCTATGACATAGCCCATAGGATTAGCAAGTTGAAGTGGCAGTGGGCAGGGCACATAGCTCGAAGAACTGATGGCCGTTGATGCAGAAAAGTGGAGGCCACGCACCGGAAATCGCAGTAGAGGACGGCCCCCCACTAGATGGAAAGATCTGATACAGGTCGCTGGGAGCCATTGGGTGCAGGCTGCACAAGATCGGTCGTTCTGGAAATCTATGGGGGAGGCCTATGTTCAGCAGTGGACGTCATGTGGCTGAAATGATGATGATGATGATGAACCTATGTCCGTCCCAAAACTTTAAACTATCTCTATTATGGCATTTCATCACAATCGGCCCTGCGGTTTGGCCGTGATAACGCCACAGACAGACAAACAGAGTTACTTTCGCATTTATAATATTTGTATTGATGTCAACGTCAATAGATTTCTAAACTCCATAGCATAATGACGATTTTGAATTTGTATTCTGTTAAATTCAAATTCAAATTCAAATTCAAAAATAATTTATTTCAATAAAATCACAAGGATCACTTTGAAACGTCTTAAGAACTAGGTAAAGCTACGACGATTCCACGCGACTAAGCCTAGAAGAATCAGGCAACAAACACGGCTTGGGGTCTACCTTTTTTAATGATCCTTGCCGTAGAGCTCCAGTGTGGTGTTAGCAAGTTTGCATAAAAATAAGCGATGCTCTATTTAGTAAGCCGCTTTATTTTATACTATAGTGGAAATTCCCTTAACCATGTTCACGTGTAGTTATTTTTAAACAAACTTCAAACCCCGCTTCGCTGTTTATTAAGGTTTATATTTTAGATAGAAAGTTGTTTGTTCTATTTTTATTACTTTGAACACGTTACTTCTACTTCATTATATCATCATAATGTTGTTTCTAAAAGCTCCTGTACGAAGTTCATTACAATTTTTAATTGATCGTTCTAACATTATGCATTGGTCTACTTATTGCTCAAATCATATCTTTTTAGGGTTCCGTATTTTAATTTAACGGTGATTTGGTACCTAAGTCATAAATAATATTATAATTTCAAGGGTTGAGTTTCAGGGACTCTTTTCTTAATGCATCCCTAAATACAAAACAGCTATATTTTTACACAATCTTATATACGTAAACTTGGAATGCTAACTACTACCAAATATTATGCCAAATATATATTATATTATACATATTATGCTTGAAGATATGGCTCTGTAACCCTTTAGACATCTTCAAGGATCTTAGCGCCTAAAGATCTCAGAATATGTCTACCGTACTTGAGGATTACAGTCATAATTTTTCAAATTTGTTTGTGTCAAAGTGACAAAAACCTTTTAAGACGAGTAATAAATGTTTTTGATGAATGCAGAATTGTTTTTTCTCAATAACCGCCAAACATACAGTTTTGTTTTTTATGAAAAAGATATTTTAAGGATATAATCTAGATAAATTATAAATAGAAACACGATTGGTGAAACTCTTCTCGATAGACTTATTTTCCAAAGTTGGCTCCTTTAAAACACTAGTTTCGTTTTAAATCAAAACAATGAATAGCTAAATAAATAAATAATAAATTAATATTGGCGGACTATACACACAGCGCCATCTAGCCCCAAACTAAGCAAAGCTTGTACTATGGGAACCAGATAACTGATAGAATACTTATATACTTTTTTTTTTTAAATACATACTTATTATTATATATATAACACCCAGACACAGAACAAACATCTATGTTCATCACACAAATATTTGCCCTGGGTGGGGATCGAACCCACAACCTATAGCGCAGAAGGCAGAGTTACTACCAACTGAGCTGTGAGTTCATTTTTATATAATTCGTTAGATAATCATACTAGCTAAGTAAATTACAGACAGTTTCTTTTTAAGTTTGATGGTTTTTTAAGATAAAACAGTTTTATATAATGGGTCAGCCCATACAAAAAAAAAACAAACATTTCACACACCTTAATATTGAGAGACTGCAATGCAATTTACACTGTCCTTAGTCCTTAATCCTCTTCCCCGTGTAGTACTGATCTGATGATTGCGTCCCATTTTAGTTTACAAAACGTAATCCGAAACTATTGGAATTTTGATAGAGCATAGTTACTGTTTACGATGTAAATTTTCTCCATAACATCATAAGCTTCTTGATTGGATATGATGGTGCTTTGTAAGGGATGAAACTTTGTAGGTGCTTTGCTTATTTTGAAGGGATGGTCTATAAATATGGATTTGCGGGATAAGATGACCCAAAGTTGTAAGTCGGCTTGCACTATTAGGTAAAGGTAAAGTATATCCTTTCCAAGATAAGAGTCCCATCTGGGTTACCTTGTTGCCATAAAGCTTTCTTATTTATTGGCTTACCTAATGTATTTCAGTACCTATTAAAAACAAGCGAATAAAAGTCATATCAAGGGTGAATAGTCTTTATTTTACTAACTGTTGGTAAAAGATTTGGCAAGCCTCTCTACAATAGGAGGTAAAAAAATGATATAGAATATAAATGTCAATATCCAAAATATCTACATTAAAAGCGTCAAAAAGAAAAATCAAAATGTTTTAAGCTATCGTGTGGAACCTCTTCTCATTCTCTCGTTCGGGACCCTCATCAAAAAGCGTTATATTATCAAAACGAGCATTGTTTAACCGAGTATCTGTTTTTGTAGGGCCTGCGTGTTTTCGACGTCATAATACACCATGCAAAAAACTGCCTTATCAATTTCAATCTTAATACGAGGCAATAAGGTCTACAAGCGTGTTTTTGATAAATCCTCTTGACGTATAAAAGAGCATTTCATTGCGGAACGGTTCCTATGAAAGGGTATCACAAAAGCTTTTTATAATACTTTCGGCTCCCTCCTTACAAAAGTACAGCAAGTGTGTATGGATGCTAAGTAATTAAGAGATGCTTTTGTTTCGGTTATTGGATTTTGAAGTAAGGGCGACGTATGTTTGCATTGATGTGGGTTTCTGAATTTGTTGAACTATTTGAGTAACCAAATCACAAAGTTTGATTTGGGAGTTACAAGTACGTATGTTGTTTGCAGGGCATCGCTCCTTGGTAAGGCAGTCTATTCAACTGTATTTAGAGAGTATATTGATATTTGATAAACTCTTTGATATTTTACGTTAATATTATACGAGTTTTTGCCCACGGTTTAGCAAGTGTAGAGCCCGTATGAAGTGATAAAAAATCATGTCTACCCGTTGTTTTGTCACTGCGTGAAAGAACAAACCAATATTTTTTTTGCATTTAAAATAGTATGAAATTCCTACACACAGTTAGTTACTTGCTAGTTTATTGTAAAACTATTTGGATATAATTATTTACACCTTTTTACTAATCCTATCCCAGTTATTAATAAATACGGAAGTTTTTGAATAATGTGTTTCAATCACGCTGTAACGATCTGTTCGTGTTCTAGAATAGCTTTTATGTAATCTTTTTATTCCAGTAAGCCGCAAACAGAACATGGTATCTAGTATTAATCTAGTTTTTCTATAGTAAATTTTAAACCATAATGAAAATAAGTTTAGGTATTTTTTATCTTTCAGCTATGTAATCTTTGCCAGACAAAGTTTTGCATAAACAAACAAACTAATACAAATATTCGTAGTATAAAATCATACAGACCAACGTCTCGAGAGTTTCGATAAACAGGAAGCACAGGCCAAACTGAGCAGCTAGATCATTTCAAAGTTATCGATTTTACACATTTTGTTGCTCAAAATAGCTTCTGAGATGACGTACAAAAGTGAAAATGGGAGAACCGATCGCCGATCCTATTTAAGTAGGAAAAAGGCAGGAAGATCATAATGCGTGAAATAGCTTAACTATTACTTTTTTTTTCATCTGTTTTATCTGTGTCAATGTAGTATTCAAAACTTTTAGAAGAAGCACATATGATTTTTTTCCGACTAACCTATGTTCTATTTTTCCAATTATTTTGCAATGCGAGTCAAAGTCAAAAGTGTGTCTACACTGCGAGCCTAGCGCGGTGGCGGCGACGAGCGCGAAATATCAAACATATGAAATGCGCCTTTGCGTCCAGTGCAGTGATGGCGTGTTTCATTTGTACATCACATACACAGTGATTCTAGTAAAAACACTTTGAAAATCATAAAAGCTAGATAGAGCTATGCCAACAGGCATAGCTTTATCATGCCTGTTGACCATAAGACATAGCAGACATACCATAAGACATAGCAGGCTGTTTGTTGATAGCTATGCACTGTACAGGAAGGTAGTCGTTATACGGCAGAAAGTAAGAGACGAGCTCTGCGGGTGGCTTAATATCCCCCAGGACAAAACTGCAATTTCGGTATCAAGTAAGCAAACAAAAATATTATAAGCAGGCAATAATAATAAAGTAACACACTCCAGACGCTACTGCTAGTAATACTTCATGTTGAATGGCTCATAACAGTTTAGAGTTAAAGGTTAGTTTGCAATAGCAAAATAGCGTTTCTCAGTTTTAAAGTTAGTATGATTTAGTAGAGCGTTTTCACAGAAGTTTTATGCTTAAGTGGATGGGTTTAGTTGATGTTTTAAGATGGTACAATTTATTCGTGAAGTAAGATTCTTAGTATGTTTTCTTATCATAGCTATCTAAAATCTTAAGTACTTATTAAACATTAGCGTTATGCTATTCATAAATAATTTACAAAAAAATGCAATTTTCAATCAAAATAATACACAATTACAGATACAATTTTATTTATATTTAATAACAAGCAATTTAGAAATCCAAATGTCGTAATAAATAATTCGGGCATGGACGATATAATGCAAATATGACAATCAAAAACAATTATAATAATATTACTGACAAACTAATAGAGTTCTGTACGCTTTCGAGTTCATCGACACCCTCAAAGGTTATACTCGTAGATGCTTATTGGAACATTTATATGAAACATTCACAACAAACACGTCATCCGCACCTCATCAAAATATCGCATTACTGAATCACAAATTCATTCCGGGACGCCAATTATCCGTGAGCGCTCATTTTCCAACTCATTCCCCGGTGTAATGATCACGTGGTGATTTTGACAGTTGCTGCTACCTCCCACCCTGTTAGAGTATTGTTTGACTGCAAGGTTTTGCGAAATACTAGATTCTAAGCGCGGTTTCGCACGCGTTTCTGAGTATCGTATAATTCTTCTATCTCTCAAACTTTGTCGAAATCCGTCTAGCCATTGTGACATGATTGAGTAATAATCAAAAAATCTAAATATATATTTCTCACTTTTATGTGGGATAAATATTTGTTAATGTTGTGATGAAGGGCATGTGCTTTTCTGAATGACACTTCTGATATTTGTAAATATCAACTATCATACATTTGTGACAACGACAAGGGAATGTTCAGTAATGTAGGCACCTGTATTTGTTTGTGATTTGTAACAAAATGTAATTGTGTGCTCGCCCTCAAAGACTCCACCTTAACACCATAAGGCGAGAGATGCGAATGCAAATGTCAGTCGTTAACATGCATTGCGCGAAGTCGGCCGTCTAATTAGCTCCATCTTGACACGGCCTGCAGATAACATTTAGCGGAATTGCCCAGGAAATTCTAATATTATACAGACCCACATTTTATAGCACTACCATTAGACTAATGCACACTATGAAGTTTGAACAGAATATTTGAGTAATAATGCACTACGGGATAAGCTTTTGTATTAAATTTCGGTCTTGGCATGGCGTGTTTAATGTCTAGTATTTACCAAACAATAGAGTATAATTTTACTTTGCTATGAGCTTATTTTTTTAGCAAACATTTGTCTTGTAACCACGTTATTGCTTAGTGCTTCAAGTATAAAATACAATGAAAGATATTTAGTGTACATACGAGTAAATTAAAAACAGTTTACGAAATACAGCGAAGACTATTAATGTAAATACGAGTAAATTATAAACAGTTTGCCGAAAAAGTATTTCTTTTTTCTAAGGCGATTCATACCGACGACATGCGCACCGCCCACACGGCAGGCAGGAGACACGGATCTTATATTACTCTATTATATTTATAAAACCGCTGACACCTAACATACGCTGACCGCCCGAAAGCGTTGATACTCAGAGCAATGTGTATCTCCTGAGGCCATTTTTAAATTCTTAACTAACGAATATCAGTCCATAACAAGAATATACAAGTGTAAAGTAAATTGCATCTATATTTTTTAGTTTTTCTAAACGAAGGCACATTACTATTTTAGAATTTATTGAAGTAGCAGTTCAGGGACGCAGTTAAATTAGTTCTTCAGCTTCTGAAATCGACGGAGCAAGTTTCTCCTCGCTCCCTACACCCATATAGGGATGGGTTTGTAAGATAATATTTACGTTTGAAAACTTCATGACAAAACCGACTTCATGTTTATAAATAAAAAATTTAGTGCTTTAAAATACATAATGAAAAAAAAACATACAGGCGAATTGAGAATTTTTGAAGTCGGTTAAAAACCCAGGGTTATCTGTTATTTAAGCTTTCAAATAACAACAAACACCGGAGTAATCGCGTAACATACAAACAAAAAAAACAACATATAGACGAATTGAGAACCTCCTTTTTGAAGTCGGTTAAAATATATACAATAATCTACATTTTCTGAAACAACATTCGCAGATTTTATAAGCTTGTAATGATATGACTGTCTGTGACAGTCAGTCTGAGCTATAATTAAATTTATTAGGTTTGTAAGAAAACAGAATCTAAAAAATGCTTTTTAAGTTATGTGCTACGCCGTAGGCATTCCGTAGCACATTTAATTTTGTAGTACGTACTAACGTAACGCTAGTCAACAAGGAGTATGTTTTATCAACGCGATATCTAAGCTATACCTACTATAGGTTAACAATAATCAGATAATCAAACCGAATGAAGTATTATCAATATTTAACAGCAATTTGATATAAATAAATAGTACGAGTAACGTGCACCTTTAAAACGTACTTTTCCCACAATTTTTTATCGATAGAAACCGAAGAGCGCATGTTGAAATCGAAAGTTGTACATCACATCCCTACTACTACCCCACCAGCAAAACGCGCATACATTAAAAGTTTACCGGCAAAATATCAACATACCTATAGTAAGACATTCTAGGAAAAAACCTATTCTATTCAGACTTTACGATTTTAATAGCAGCGTTTTAAATAACACAGGTCTTGTCCACAAAGAAGAACAAGATATGAAATCTTGCATTTGAAAATAAGCATTTGAATTATATTTTATTTATTTAATAAATTATTTACAGTGCTCAATACGGTGAAGAAAAACATCATTAGGAAACCAGTTAGTATTAAGTACTCTTATAAGCGGCGATGGGCTTCATGCTAACTACTGCAAAATATAGGCAAATATAAAATTTGGACGTATCTCTGACTCCTCTAAGGCATCTTAAAGGATCTTAGCGCTTGAAGATCTGAGAGTATGTATATTTCATTTATTTCATTGCAAATATTTCAGTTTCGGAAACACATGTATGTGGCAGGGCGAAAGAAAAATTGAGGCCATTTCTCCTAAAATACAATAAACTCAACGCGTGCATTTTCAAATTTCGTAGTTAATTTAAACTTGGAACGTGCTTCGGCGTATAGCTACGATGATGCACTATGATACTGCCGCTACAAAAAATAAAAGATAGATAGCTAAAAGATAGATAAATGATAGATAGCGTAGACTGAGAACCTACTCCGTTTTTCTTCGGTTAAAAATGATCACTTAAAAACATAATTTCTGTATCTCTTTTATATTTATTTGTCGCTTTGGTATTATACTGTAATGGCAATGTAAATATGTAAATAATAAATAAATAAATAAATAAGTTTACTTATAGGCAATATCTTTACTAACATTCATCATCATCATCATCACTATAAACATTATCATCATCATCATCATCAACCTATTAAAGTAGTTTAGACATTGGTTAACCAAGATATAGGTCTCACCCTAGACACGCCACTGAGCCTGATCTTCGGGTCTTCTCATCCATCTCTTGCCGGCTACTAACATTATAGTCTGAAAAAACATTACAACTATCTAAATGTTGTTAGATTATAATAAATCAAGTGCATTTTATACAGATTATAAATAAAATGATTCAGTAGAGAGATGAAACTCTCTAAAAAGCAAACACTAGATCGCGGTTTACGAATATGCTTAAAATTATTTTTGACCTATTCTATGTCTATACGATACCTACTCGTAAATTAAAAAGTTGTGCTACGTTTAAATCAGTGTATTTGTTCTGCAAATAACGAACAAAAGGTTTTATTAAATTGTATGTATATATGCAAACGAATTAATCAGGCTTTAGAAAGTAATTTTCATAAAATGTTAAGCTTTTTTATTTTTCTCTCACATAAATCATAAAACTATGGCTTTTTATCTTGTATTTTAACTAAAATCTTTTTACAATAAACTGTTTCGCTTTTGATTGATTATAGATTGTGAATGATTTGAATGTAATGTTGGATGATAACTTACAAACTAAACCAATTAATAAAATCAGTATATACATATACATGGGCATGGTGGACGTGTGCCTGGTTGAGACGTGGTGCTGGTTCGATTGCCGTGGCAGGACAAATGATTCCATGATCTGCTAATATTCGTTTTGGGTCTGGGAGTTGGGATACCATGGTAGTTACTCGTAGATTCTCAGGGAAACCTAATAGGATAGATCATGCAAAAATATGTCCTGCCACGGCAATCGAACCCGGACCGCAAGCCCACCATGCATTAAGGTCGTCAACTAAAACTTAATAATGTCCCGTAAAACAATTCATGTTAGTCTGAGCAAGAAAATTAGATTTCCCTTCAAACGCTTCGTATATTGGCAATTCTGTCAATTTATCAGTATCGTCGATGCCAAGGGCTCTTCCATCGTATGTTCAAACTATGACACAGTAATTGACTTTAGAGTTTCCTTTTAGTCGTATTATAAGAGGCAATAGCTAATCTACATCCTCAAATATAGTATTATAGCAATAAACGCAAACTTAAACCGGCCGTTATAATAAGAGCTCATTTGTGATCGCAATGTTTTGTTATTTTCATTGATAGAGCTCGAGGTAGAATACTGAAAGGGGTCTTTATACTCTGGTTTATTTGTAGCACCACGGTGCTTGTCTGTCAGTGTATGTAATTAAGTTACGCAGCATAAATGAAGGATCTCCTGCTATTCGAAACAGGTAATTAGTTTATGCCTCAATTGGTGCTCTACATTGTTGGTAGAAAGTATTAAAACAGGAATAATTGCTTATTGTGAATGGTATGTATATGTTACTCACTTTATATTAATTTGTATTCTATCAGTTATCTAGTTCCCATAGTACAAGCTTTGTTAGTTGGGGCTAGATGGCGCTGTGTGATAATGTCCACCAATATTTATTATTACTTTATTGACATTATGCTGTCGATTCTATTCAATAAAATGATGATTCGGTTTAATTCATTATGAGAGGTAAATGTTGAATTGACTTTATGTTAATAAAGTGGTAAACAAGTGGTAATAAAGGAAAAAAACTCGACTTCATTAGTTATTACACGGCAAAAACTGTATATTTATATACAAAATTTAAAAGGTTTTTAGTTTTCCAAACACAGACATTCACTAATAAATTAACTGAAATCAATGTGACACAAACTCGTTCAAGAAAGTTTGAAACGTACACTACCGTCTTCAACCATGACAATTAATAATCACCTAAACAAGACAAAGTGGCAGTCAAAGTGGCTATCTCACGGTGGGCCCTAACCAATTATTATAATTAACTAGAAGAGGAACTGACCTCTGGAGATTGGGGCCCTAACTTGGTAATACTGGCCCATTTGAGGAGATTGATTGCGACAAGACAACGGTCTTAAGTCAATATTGGATACGTTGTTAAGGAAGTTTGCATAAGGGGTATTAACCGCCCTTGGAGATGTAGATGTGTATTTTATTTTCGTGTTATTCGTATATTTGCGTTGTTTAGATATAACTTCACAATACTTACGTTCAAAAAAATAAAAACAACCAACTTTAAATATGATAGAAGTTGTAATATTATAATGTAGGTTGTTATTCGGTTTCGATAACCATTTTCTCTGTTGTATAGAGAATTATCAATGAAAATTCAAAATATATTGAAAAAAAAAAGAAAATACTGTAACATGAATGAATGAATGAATGAATAGGATTACGACTGTAATCCCCAAGTACGTAAGACATCTCATCAAATCTCCAGACGCTTAGATTCTTTGAAGATGTGTAGTAGGGGTAGCCAGAGGCACTTCCATACATTATATTTGGCACATGCCCACATTTAGCAATAGTTAGAATTCCATACATGACAGGTTACAAGCCCATCGCCGCTTATAAAAATACTAACTGGTTTCCTTCATCGTTTTGAGCACGTGTTTTTGATGCACATATACATTTTTCGAAAAGAAAAATCCATTGATGCACGCCGGTATTCGAACCCACGACCTTCAGATTGAAAGTCGAGGTACCTCCCACTCGGACGGCAGTCGGTAAAATATGTAATCAAAAAAGATTATTATACAACAAACATTATCTATTGGATTTTTTTATATTTTACCGACACTTACGGGGTCCAATACTAACGAAATTTTAACCAAATCGGTCCAGCCGTTTAGTAGTTAGGTGACAAATACACGTACAAAATAATTATATTTATTAAGAAGATAAATTCATTGTTGGGTTTTGTATATCCTGCCAGAATTTATGTACACAATATTAACAAAATGCAAGAGCTATCTAAAGACTGCTGCGAATAGTTACAGCTACTAAAAACGTTGTAACGATGCTAATATAATCTGCAGTATTGGTTTCAATATATTCCACAGCTATTTATCAGTAAAGTTGTAGAATAACTCAAACAGAAAATTTGCCGTCTTCGCAAACTAGCCACAAATGAAAGTTCGGCGTTTTCAGAACGCGAACTCATTAATTCTCTTTTCCAGACAAGTAAATATTTGTTAGATGAAGTTGGCTCATTACAGTTTATATTTTCCATTTTATTGGCTCCAACGTGATTGAGTCTAAACAAGAGGAATTCGCTGAGCTCAAACAAACCACCAATAAAAACCTCCACCGATCAATGTCGTACCTCATGGCTTTGCCACGCAGAACGCAGTTTGTGTAGGCACGAACATGTTTCAATAGATCGAACATGTGGGAGGTACCTCGATTTTCAATGTAAAGGTCGTTGGATTGAATCTGGGCGTGCATTAATAGATTTTTTTGTTCGAAAAATGTATATGCTCATCAAAACACGTGCGTAAAACGGTGAAGGAAAACATCGTGAGGAAACCAGTTAGTATTCTTGTAAGCGGCGATGGGCTTGCAACCTGCCACGTATAGAATGCTAACTACTGCAAATTGTGGGCGTGTGCCAAATATAATGTTTGTACGTACCTCTGAGTACCCCCACTAGACATATTCAAAGGATCTAAGCGCCTGGAGATCTGAGAGGAGGTCTACCGTACTTGGGGATTACAGTCGTGATACTTTTTTTCTCCACCCAAGTCAAATATTTGAGTTATGAATATGGATGTTTTTCTATGTCTGGGTGTTATATTATCTTAAGTATATATTTACAACAAAAAGTATTCTATTCGTAGTCTGGTTTGTTGCTATATGGCGATGAGTTAACGTTACAAAGTATATGGAATTGAAAAGGATTTTCAGTTGTTCTACGCATATTAATAGGACTACTAAGTTAAGAGTAGTAGACTTTTTTAGGATGAGTTGGATATTTAATGCGGCAACTTGGTGTATCATCTGCTTTAAATTGGCACGTGTCGTTCTGGGTTTTTGCGATTTGCGAGACAGTGTTATGTTTTAGGCGATAGTTGTTTCTCAGCTGCATGGTCATCTTCTTGTACTGCCTCCAAGTGATACAAAAAACTCTTGACCTGTACTCTTGACCCACCAGTACCGCATTTAGTTTGGCCAAGGTTTTACAGATCAATGTAAGGTCTTAAGTGGAAAACTTGGGATTGGCGATGCAGAAATCGCTTCACAAATATTTGGTCTAGACGAGTTATTAAAATATCTTTAGATATTTCAATATAATTCTGTACGAATGCATTCAAACTTTGCTTGTTATCGTAAGAGGTGAGTTCAAGTCAATTTGAGTGCTATTCACACAATGTTTTGGTTGAATAAATTCATGTTTAAATTGAAGCATTGCTAAGAGCGTATGTTCTTATTCAAATACAACCGTCAAATAGCGGCCTCAATAAAATAGAGAGACGTCTCTATTTTATTAACGTGATGCTTGATATTTTTATTTTTTTGTGTTGGCTGAGTCTACCTGATTAAGACGGAAAAAGTGATACAACCGCATTATCTTGAAAACCATCAAACTTAAAAAAACTGTCTTTTATTTATGTAGCTAGTATGATTACCTAACGAATTATATAAAAATGAACTGATTGGTTATTCATAGTTTTGAGTAAAAACTAAATTAGTTTTGGAAAAGCAAACTTTGAAAAATAATCTAGAAAAGTTTCATCAATCGTGTTTCTGTCTATAATTTATCTAGATTAAATCCTTAAGTTGTCTTTGTCATAAAAACAAAACTGTATGTTTTGCTGTTATTGAGAAAAAACTATTCAGCTTTCATCAAAAAAATGTATACGTCTTAACGTGACTGTTTTACGCGATGGATTTCACGTCGTTTAATTACATCAACTACTTCTTAGCAACAAGGCTTTGTTCGAAAATATTTAAGACCGTAATAGATCCAGTTAATAGCTCTATAAAATATCTTAAATACGATCCGTAACGTCATTATGTTCATAATGTCAGCTTGGAGTTCAATCTACTGTAAATTATGAACGTAAAGCAGTTATAGGTAAAGGAAAGATCAGGTTTACTTGTACTCGTGAGGAAATGACAATGACAGAAGACAGAAAATAATAAACATACATAGTTTTCACAAAAATCTGGGATGATAAATAATAAATGGTTCGATTTTGTTATTATTTGATAGCGTTTTATATATAATCTAAAATTATGGCAAAAATTTGCAAGCTCGTGCTGCGACTGCAATACCCATGTACGGTAAACATCCTCTCGATATCCAGATATCAGATCCTTGAAGATGTCTAAAGGGGTTAGTCAGAGGCACGTTCAAACATTACATTTGGTACCTCCTCACATTTTGCAGTAGTTAGCATTCCACACGTGACAGGTTGCAAGCCCGTCGCCGCTATCCCATACCTATCGTTGATTTACTCTTGATCAACCTGTAATAGGTCATTCACTAGGTTGAGGTATAATAACCCTCAAGTGCTAATTAATTCTAAAAATATTTGAGACTTATAGGGCATCTTTTAGTTTTTTCATCCATTATTTTTCTTGATAGCAATTACGATGAAAACATTTCATTAATGACGCACAAAAATTAATAGAATGGTAGGTTTAGGTGAATATAAATAGATTGAGGTTTGTCTACTCTTAATAAAAATGTAATTACAATTCGGCTTTAGGTACACAATACAATAAAATAAAAACCGGCCAAGTGCGAGTCTGACTCGCGCACGAAGGGTTCCGTACCATCACTACATAGTATAAAGCAAAGTCGCTTCCCGCTTCCCGCGTATGTATGCTTATATCTTTAAAACTACACAACGGATTTTGATGCGGTTTTTTTTAATAGATAGAGTGATTCAGGAGGAAGGTTCATATGTATTAAACCCGTACGAAGCCGGGGCGGGTCGCTAGTTATCTATAATTTACCGTTTTTATAGATAATGGCACGGAACCCTTGGTGCGCGAGTCCAACTCGGACTTGGCCGGTTTTTAAATATTATTTCTTCAAATGAATAATTGAAATTCGCCACGTCTTAGAATACCGAAACTGTGGTTCTGCATTAATTAGGAGTTCTTATGATTATGAATTGCGAAGGCTCTTATGAATTCACTAGCATATTAGAAGATGGCTGCCGCAAATTAATGTAATGAAATACGTTAATAGTTACGAGGGTCAAAGGGTTGCAAAGATTATACTTCGCAAGTCCTTTGTCTTGCCTTTTACAGCGTAATAAGTATTAATGAAGGGTACTTAATAATTTAGTAACGTCTGTGATATTAGCATTTCAATACTTTGATTCGTGATTTATGTGTGGTAAATCTGTAAAAAGGTTCTTAAGTATGTTGCTTTAATTTTAATGTATTTGCTAAGACGCTATTGGTAACATAACCTTTTAAGGTACAAATATTTGGAGACCATGCAAACATTTATGTTTGCATGGTCTCCAAATATTTGTTTTGGGTCATGGTGTTGTGGTGGCATGGTACTCTTAGTTTCTTATTATTAATATTATTAGTTGTTAATCATTTTAAATAGAAATACGGCTAATTACCTCGTTTTTTTTTGTATTGCTGACGTTTCGAGACAATTCAGATCTGCCGTTGATCGCGGTCGCGGACGATGCTCATGATGAAGAGCATCGTGGTAATTTACCGTATTTATATTTAAAAATTTTTGATTCAAACTTATCAATTGGTCGTTCTTTTTCATAAAGAAAATAGACATTATTTTAGTTCATTCATAAATAACATTCGATCTTTTAAGAAAAAAATCCAATTGAGATTTTCCCAACATGCCGAACATAGCAACAATCTATCCAATCCAATAAAACTCAACCCCACCTGTATTGGATAATCTTTCACTATCGAATTGTCATTCTTTGTTTTTCTTTCGTTTGAATCAAAAGGAATTCGATTTATCGTACATACTCGTACGTCAGACCCGTAACAAATAAACAAAGCGGAATTTAGTTTTGTAGAGTTTGCGTTGCAGTAACATATGCAGCGCAGGTATCGGCCCGGTCTAACGAAGACCGTTCGTCGCCTGAATACATGATGTCAACTGCTTTTTTAGTTTTTCATCGAAATGCTCATGAATAAAGCTATTTTGGATAGATTTGGTTTGACAGTTTCTTTGAGGGTGGGTTCTCACTGACACAATACATAGCGGAGCGAACCGTGAATTGACCAACCATACTGGTCGAAATTGTTGACTTCAAAAGGTGATGAAGCGCTATGATTGGTCACTTTACGGTAAGCAATAGTAGAAACGCACCCATATGTCATAGCGTAAAGCGTATTCAATTCAAAGTAGCGAATAATTCTTTACTTATAAATGCGAAAGTGTATATGTTGATTTGTTGGTTCGACCTTCGTTTATGCAAAGAAGCAATGATCGTCGTGATTTTTTGAGCCATTTCTTCCGGATACCATGCTTATAAAGTCGCGGACAGAAGCTAGTATGATACCTCATATAACACATTTGAATCTTCAGTCGTTCGAATTGAACTACTATCTGAATAAATGAACACATTCAAATACTATAAACTTAGGAGTCAATGAACAAAACGAAATTAATGAACCATATTTCCAACCTCCTATTTCAACTTGAATAAAAGCCCTCAGAATCTCAATGATAGAAAGTTCATCTGAAATAAAAAAGCTGATGGATACAAAGAATTAAGTAGCCTTTACTTATTCAAGAATGCTTCACCAGCCCCATGAGTCCTTTGAAAATTGTACGCTTCCTCAAAATAAGCCAACGGACTCTGAGTGGTTCTCAAACGATCCACGGATTTGCATGTAATTATCATTTTTGATTCTCTTCTTTTGTGTAAATACTCGTCTAAAAGGTAACACCGTAAATGACATAATGCAACGAGAGATATGCTGAATTATTTAAAGGATAATACGTTTCTCGTCTGGATAAGGATGTTAGCATAATTCGCGTTGATATTGTCGATGAAACTTAATACTTATGCTTAGAGCCGTGTTTTGTGTAGAATATTGTCTTAAAAGTAATAAATTACAGAATATAGTTCTAATAATATAGGCCTTTAAGATAAAAAAAAAATGTTATCCCCAAGTACGGTAGACATCCTCTCAGATCTCCAGATGCTTAGATCCTTTGAAGATGTTTAGTCAGAGGCACGTCCAAACATTATTGGCACATGCCCACATTTTGCAAAAGTTAGCATTCCATACGTGACAAGTTGCAAGCCCATCGCCTAGAAATCGCCATAGAATACTAACTGGTTTCCTCACGATGTTTTCCTTAAATTTTTTGAACAGAAAAATCCATTGATGCACGGATTTCAAAAACTTAACTGCTAACTGCAAATTGATTTTTGTCATACGAGGGGGGGGGGACCCATAAGTAACGGGAATTGGGCTGTGGTGGGAAGGAGGAATGTGAGAACTATTTTTTTGACCAGGTGTCCGTTTGGGTCACTTCTTCAAAGTTAGTGTGCGAATTATAACGTTTTCGATAGATTCGATAAATTAAGAGAAAATTTATTAGTTTACAACTCTTTGACACATAATCTTGTAGGGATCTCTTGTTAGTTATATTTTTCGCAAATGATTTATTTCAGTTCATCGATATATTAATATGGTTTATCTGTTTCGCATCACTGCATCGCCCTTAAACGTTAAATACGCTTCAATGAATATTACTTTGGGGATTTTTGACTAAATAAATTATTACGTTTGACTAAGACAAAATTTTAATGAATTTTGAGTGGGTGTCGCATAAGAGGACGTTTCCTGTTACTTTAACGACATGAAAGAAAATCCATGTATGGGTATGTCGATATTTTGATTTGATATAGAAGAAAATTATTGTAAGTATACAACTTCTAGGTGATTTTGGCATTATTATAACGAAATTACATATTTATCTTTATCGGCTACAATTTTTTTTGTGTTTTTACTCAAACTGTTACTTCTTTTACAATTTTTTTTTATTTATAAATATGGAAATTATAATTATGTCAACGAAAACAAACTCTCTTAGTAAGACGTACCTATTAAACTCATGCAAATATACTCGTATCCAATAATATAAAAATACACAAAAAAATAATTTGATTACTTCTAGATAAAAATAAATCGAAGTGGCGAGAAATACATTGATACAGTATAATATTTCCTGTTACCTCACACCGTTTCCAACATTTTTCACAAAATGTTGCTTCTAATAGCGTGCTGCAACGTGGTTTGACATTTCACTCAGACGTCATTGTTGCTTAGAGTGTTGTGTTTGACACGAACATTATTTGTACAGACGCAGGGCGCCGAAAATCAACTTAAAATTGACTTCGTGAAGTGGATGAAAAGCAAACATTGAAGTGAAAAGTGCAAAGGAAAGCTACAAAAATACTTTTAAAGTTCAGCATCGAAATGAACGAAACTATTTCAAAGTTTTATGTATTTTATACTGAGGATCTACTTACTTAGAAACAGTGCCATGCTATCGATGTTTATGTAGGTATCTTTTTAGTGTCTGTCACATCGCTTTTTTTGTTTCATGATGATTAAAGTATATTTTTTTATCTAAAGTAGATACCAGTTTAGTTTTAAACCGAGAAAAAAGGGAGGTACGCAATAAGACACGTATTTTTTTGTACTATTTTGTGTATGGTCTCGCATATCTATTACTTGGAGATTATAGTGTAGAGAATGGACCAAGATAAAAAAATAGATACAATGTATTTATGTAGGACTTTAATACCTAGTTTCTTCACACAACAAAAAAAACTCTTCAGTTGAATTTTCGATGATCGAAACATTTTCATCGGTTTTGTTTTTAGTTTTTATAACGTAGGTAATTAAATAAGTATTTATATCCAAGATAAAAAAATAAACTCTTTTCACTGCAATAAATAATGGTGATATTTTTTATTTACTGTGCAAAGTTTATCGACGCAGACTATTAGAACAAGACAGAGGCAACAAGGGCGGGCGTCAACGCAGAGAAAAACTTATTTTACGATTTCCGTTTCTAAAACTATCGCTCTATCGAATGCGTCTCCGTAAAATTGGTTATTTATTGTAAAAGTATCCATGATTATTCCCGTCCGGTGTAACTATAAAAAATATCACCCTCATTCCAAAGTTGTGTAAAGGCAAAATAGTACAGCATATTTTTTAAACACAAGATTAATTCCTAACCCCTAATTTTCGAGTATGAAATAAAGTGACGAAGTGTCAAAATTTCAAAAATAACGTAGCGTGTAAATGTTCATACGCGATATCCCACATGATTACGCAAACATAGCATGGCTTTGAAGAGGCAAATTTCGTCGCTATATTGTCGCGATAACACACTACGTGTCGTGTCACTTTTACAGAGGGCAAATGGGGCAAATCCATGTGAAATGACATAGGCTGACAGGCCAAACGTCGAACATTATCGCAAAATACCCTTAACTCAATTCGTTCATATAATATTCATGACACGATGCAATCTTTCAAAAATTGACACCTTTTTCCCTCGCTCGGACCCCTCGTGACGAACAGACGTACAAGTTTTTTGTATTTGGGATGGTGAATAAATTACTGGGACAATGGGTTCGCGGTTTTACGACTGTCTTTAAATTTATTGAGAGGAGGGCGGTTAAATGAATTGACCCGTTTCAAAACTACAGAGTACCATGGTACTAGTGAAAAAGAGAGGGAAACTGTCTGAAAAATTCGTAGTAGCCTAGTAAATCTTAAAACTTAAATATGTCTAAGAATGAAATATTTTTAGTCGATGATCTAAACAATAAAATACTCGTAAGCAAAAGATTAAGATCGATTTGCATAAAGTCCAATTCGGATTTAAATTTGTTTTCACATCTTGAATTCCCTTGGTCTCTGCGTAAAAATATTCTTAAACAACTTCAAACTAAAAAGTTAATTTACGATTTAGTATTTCTAGAAAGTCTTATCCAAATGTCGATTTAATTTTAAAAAGCTCGTTCGCTCGATCGCTGGGGACTTGCGGAGATAAATAAAATTCTTATTTAGACATTCAAAGGATGAGATGCATTAGCGATATTGGTCAGGACCTTAAATTTTTAGAGGGTTGACCTGTGTACACATTACTTAGTAATAAAGCTTTAAAACAAATAGAGAGATCCCAGGAGGGCTGTCCCAAGTGGAGTGGAGGAATAAGTGAAGAGAGCCCCACATCACTTCGGACATCGTAACTCGAGATGATTGTTTGAACAGTGAACACGGATTTTTCCACTTGATTGTCTGATTTGATTTTCTTGAGGGACTTTCGGCGTCCAATAGTAAATAAGCTTCGGTAAGCTTCATCCTAAATAAGCCGCTTAAAAAATTGAGAACTTATTTTGAAGTGTCTTTAGTGTTCAATAAATAAAATCTTTTGTTCCAGTGCAAAAGCAAATAAAACTCTCGAGATAAACTTTGAAGCAAACTTACGAATTTTTTAACATTCTATTTTTATTTTCATGTATACTGTCGAATTTTTCATTTTTTGGTTTTGTTTTAAATAAAGGAGTACTTATAGAATAGCTTCAGCCCACGGTTTCGCTCGCTTGGTAGGTATCTGAATAAAAAGTAGCCTATATGATACATGTCCATGGTTATGTATAAATGTATATCAATATACAATATGTATTATGGATGGCACGGCTGTACCATCCTTTTCTCGAAGCAGTTCAGCCCATTTTCGACCCCCTATAACTTCGTTGTGGATAAAACTAGAAGTCTGAATTTTCCAATAAGTGACCAAGCAGTCACTATATAAACACGGTATATTTCAAATTTCATTCAATTTGAACCAGTAGATTAAGAATTATTAATTAGCTAACCTTTACGTAATAACTTAAGACAGAAGGACCCTTAAAGTAGGGACTGAATAAATTAACCGACTTGGTATTACATGGATCTCACAACTTATTACGGTAGAAGAACTGAGTTGCTTTGCTAGACTTGGCTTTTTTTACAAGTTATGTTTTTGATGGCATTTCATTGTCGTGATTGAGGCAAAATATCATTTGATTCTTGTCACTGTAATATTTTGATCCATAACAATCAAATTCTTTGTATTTCTTTGTTTTATAAAATTGGTAGAATTAAATATTTTTCCCGTAGAAATGAGAAATGTTTCCCCCACAAAAGCTTTTTGACAGTTAGAAGACAAGCGTCTCGAATCTGCGTCATTGTCCACTTGTCATTAAGTTTTTGTCTTTTCCCCTATCTTACAGGATGTGTTGTCAGTGACACACGGTGTTAACGTTTGACCAATAACATTATTGTTTGCTTTACCCGAGCTGCCACGGGATCCCAACGTGAAGTGAAAGCTATGTACCTACTCGTATTTGACTGTGTCAAAGTTTTTAGTCGTTTACAGCTGTAAATCCAAGTCTGTCAATAAAAAAATAGCTTCATTGAGTTTTTATTTTTAAGATTATTATTGCGAGTGGTATATTAATTATAGTTTATGTTAAATGACTACTTAAACGAAAACCTATTATAATTTTTAATAAATAATTTAATTCCGAAACCCAATATTTAAAAGGAAAATGTTTTTTTTTTTAACTATTTTAAACACATTTCAGTAGTTACAGTAGTTCGCAGTAGTTAACATTCCAAACGTGAATAATTGCATGACATCGCCGTTAATAAATATACTAACTGCTTTCCTTTACTGTTTTAAACACGTATTATCACGCGCACAATAGAATCAACCACGATTTGAACGTTCGACCTTTATATTGAAAGTCGAAACCATTTTTTGGTCAACACGCTCTCCAAACCTACCAACCCTACAAAAAACAACAGCGTGAAAGAATAAATGAATAACATAATTTAAATTAATTTATTAAAAGATTATTTATTATTTTTTAATTTCATTATTATACGAGTAGGATTCTACAAGTTACCAAATCGCGATAGCCGTGTGTCTCGTATCCGTAACGACCGCTAGATGGCACTACAGGAGAGCAATAGCCACGGATTGACGTCACATTTATCCTTGTGACGTCCTGTTATTATTGTGCAGATTTATGTGCTTCCGACAGAATTAGGAATCGCTATTATAATGGCTTATGATGTGAATGCAATTTGACAGTTTGCTAATTTGTCATTTTGGTGATATTATTGTTCTAGGCCGACTTTCGTTTCTTTGTTTATACTATTCTTTGTCTACAATGATAGAAGTCCGCCAATATATATAATCCAGAAATAATGGCATCTAAAGGGTTAAGCTGCATTTGCACATTTTGCACATGTTTGTCGTTCGACAATTACCGAAAGTGTAAAATTGTCACAATATCATTAGTGTGACGTCCCGGGGCGACCTGCTAGTCGTAGTAAAAGAAATATATTTTTTAAGGGGCTCCCAGTCGACGATTGCTCTTTTTCGAAACGAAAAAAGAAATACTTTTGAACAAGTCACATCTCCTATTTTTATAAGTATATTACTTCAGGTTCCTACCTAGATTTATATTAAGCTGAAAACATAATAGCAGAAACTTTTCACGATAAAGATGTTATTTCAAAATGATACGTTTTAGAATTTATGATCGAAATATTTTATATACCTACTATTAAAATCAACTTGTGATTTATTGTTAAAGATAGGTAATATGTAGATCTAGATTTCTATTAGAATAGATTTTTGATAAGTAATTATACATAATTTATATCATAAATTTATTCGAAAAGCTAAGGCGGACCACGCGCCGACGTGTGTTTGTCGTCATTGCAGCGGTCGGTAGGATTATTTATCGAAGTGATTAAAGATGGGTACATCTTTATTCACATATACTATACATTGTAAAAAAGGAGATGTGGCTTGTTCAGAAGTATTTCTTTTTTCGTTTCGAACAAAAAAAATCGTCGACTGGGAGCACCTTAAGACCATCTGCAATAATCTTACACCGGGAACTAAACGGAATGCAATCAGAATTATCTGGAGTTGTAGAAATGTGCTGACGCATCATTTAGAAGACAACCACAAGGAGTTAGAGACTCTAGATATGGTACTTAAATTATTTTGATGCAAACAGTAAGGACGAAATCTTTACGAAAAGTAGAGACTATTGAAAAAACACAAGTCCATAGAGACAGACACTTTGACACCTTAGACACTTTAAATTTACATGAGACTATTTTGGAACTATTCCTGTAAAAATTTAAATTTTATTATCTTTTTAAAATATAATGCGTGGTTGTACTTACAAAAAAATCAGATCGATATGAAAGCTTCCACTTTCTCGTCTGTTGAAAAACGTCCTAGTAATAACACGTCGGCTTATTGACTTGGAAAACTAAAAGCAGCAAAAAAACAAGAAGCCTGGTTTATAAGAGGATATAATACGAGTATTGACCTGGTAGTGATCTGGATGAGTTGAGCGAGCTATAATAGATAGACTTTACAACGGTTTTTAGATTGCTTTTTATAGTCTCGACCAAGGAGTAAAAAAAAATCATAAGATTTTTGAACATGATCAGATATATAAGTCGAAAGCCTATTTTTTATATATAATTCTTCTAGCTAGTATTTATATCTTCCACCTACGTGGTCGCGTATTCTGCAGTAATGATCGTCGCCGAGCGGACCGCTAACTCGATTACACACACGAGTCTAGCATCGTAATGCCACAGACGCTATTTCATCCACATTATTAGATAATGCCGCGTTGCGTTAACGCTGCTAAGAGGTTTGGATTAACGAGAGGTGAACTGCGGTGCCTTGCTGAATAAGACGTATCATCATTATCATCAACCTGTAGATGTCCACTGGTGGACTTAAAAAGGTAGATAACACTTTATAGATCGTCGACGTCCACACGGATACACAAACTTATTAATAGGAATATAATACACTAAACTTAACGGCGGACCTTATCGCTGAAGGCGATCTTTCCCAGGCAACCTTAGAATGTATGGAATGGTATGTATGTATGGACATAAGTCTCTCTCAAAACGCGCCACTGAGCCCGGTCTTCGTAGAATCTAAATAAAACCGTATAGTAAGTATAAAGCAGATATTGGAAGGTAATATTTGGATCTGTAGACCTAAAGGGATGGCATAGTCACTGTTTGGCTAAAACTCCTGATTAAAATAAATGAAAATAAGCATGTGATGTTATATTTTTTGAAATTGTATACTTTTCTATTTAATTTTACTAAAATCGTTGATGCGATTACTTATTCAAAGTTAAGGATTCAAGCAGTGACTCAAGAAATAGGTAATATTTTTCTAAGCTATCTGAAAATCTAATTATGAAAAAAAAATCTCTGTACTCTTAAACAGTGTTTATTTACGAATGTACTATACAAGAGTCGTTTTGAAATAAAAACACTCTAAAACAAAATACAGACTTGAGAAACATAAAGAAACAATGCGAGAACCTCAAAGATTCTCTAAATTCATTTTGTTTACATTCCGAGAAGAATGAAGGAGTTTTGTGCGATGTACAAAATGAGACATAAATAGTTGTTCATTAACACTGAGCTGAAGCAAGCGTCTTGAGCACGTACAAAACAGATTTAAAGGCATCTGCGTCCAAATAATTCTTAAACTTCAACGAAATAACTTGGGGATTAATATTTTAAAATGCGTACTTTATGCTTTTATTTTTAGCTGTCAGATGTCTGAATTTCAAGAGGTTTTTTTTCAAGATTTTTCTAACGAAAGATCATTACCACGAGTTTTTATTATTTAAATATTTTGTATAAAGTATTCACTCTCATTGCATACTCTTTACATCATTTTCAAAGTTAGGATCTAGGTAAATAAATATAATTATATTGGTGGACATTATCACATAGCGCCATCTAAACCCAAACTAAGCAAAGCTATAGAAACAAGATAACTGATAGAATACTTAAATACGCTTTTTTGTAAATTTGTTAAGATAGATACAATTTTAACACAGTTACCAATGTTAAATCTTTTTTTAGTTAGAATTTTGGTATGAACTTTGGAATGCTTATTGTCTAGTTTATGTTTAGTTAGTTGGTATATTATTTTGCATGTTAATTTTAATTTAAATACGATTTGTAAGAGAAGTGTTAATGAACAATTCGCAAAAATGTAACCTAAAATATACTTGCCTATATAATAATCTTCATTAGTACACCCGTGCAAAGCCGGGGCAGGCAGCTAGTCTATAATAAATTTATTCTGCATTTTTTAAAGAGATTTAAGGTACCTATTTCATGAACCTGAGCAATAACTCCACCTGCAGACCAGACTAGGAACGCCCTAAATTACGACTTACGTTAAGAACCGGACGCCATCTCACAAAGTATCGTTTGATGGCCGTAAACCCATCCCCTAACGATCGTCCGATCTCAGGCCCGCCCATGTACTACAGCTTTTATGCGTGGTAGAGTTGCTATGTGTTTGAAAAAAAAAGGCCGGATAAATTACTGACTTTAAGCTTAGTATGAACATTTTTTGCTGGGAATTTGAAAAAAGCCTGATAAATTACTGATCTTTCACACTAGCTTTCCACACTAGTTTCGAACATTTTTTTATCAATTGGTCAACTCTGACTGACTTAATGTCTGGCCTACGGCTTCAACGATGAAAATATATTATTATATAAAACTGATTTCTCTAACAAATTATAAGATAAAAGTAGTACCTTTCGTAAATATTGATAAAAACACGATCAAAACTGATAAAAAAATCATCCTTACAATCTTTATGGCCCTGAAATCATACATAATAAATCACTTAAGCAGGATTTGAACCTACACATATCTTTAAGTTCGGGCACGTTTACTATTTTTGCCAAATACATTTATGCTCGATCTCCATACAAAAAAAGTATTTGGGTCTCATAAAAACGGTTCCATATGGAACGCAAGTTAATCAAAGTTTGATAAAACTCTAGATAGAGCCTACGGCCTATTGGCCGGATAAACTTAAAAAAGACGGTTTCGTGGCATCTCCATCACTTTTATACCCAGTAGTCGTCTTAACCCCAATAATAAAATGCGGGTTGTAAATAGATAATAAGGGAATACTCGTAGACGCCATTAAGAGGCGCCGTCGTTGTAACAGTCGCTATCGAAGTGCTAATCGACATGGATTTTTAACCGACGAAAAATGAGGAGGTTTTCAATTTGAAATGTATATTTTTATTGACGCTTTCTTTATGTATGACCGCGGATATCTTTTTACCTGGTGATCCGATTTTAATATATTTTTTATTATGTAGAGAATAGTCTAGATTCATTTAGGACTAAGTTCCTTCGAAAAACTTAAAAAACTTATATCGTCCCATGGCTTTTCATCGGTTTTCTTTTTAGTTTTTTTTAACGTTATTATAATGGAACTTTTTCGGTGCTATTAATAAAAATTTACTTATCCAAAGATCATCTGAGGTTACACCAAGACTTGTTAATACCAGCTTAATGTAAGCAACTCCATTTCTAATCCTCGTTTATTAATATTGAATTCGACTAGTCCAAACGTAAGCGTTGGACTAAATTTAATCCTGCGCTAGTCTACGTTTATTAATGAGACGGTTTGTGTTTAATAAATAAACAAATAAATATTGGCGGACTCTACACACAGCGCCATCTAGCCCCAAACTAAGCAAAGCTTGTTTATCTACTACTATTGTTTATTTTTTCACTTTGCTCGCGTAGTTTACTCCTTTTCATTTTTAATAGAAATTTTAAAATATGTTTACTATTTGTGACCCGAGCGTTGTAACTATTCTCAGATCACTAAGTATAAGGTTAGTAGTATAACTTTGTACCAATAACAACCCAATAATAATTTAACTACGAATACGTAAAATGTACATAAATATAGTCATACATTTTCATTTTCTATTCTACTGTATAAATTACATAAATAACTTCTCAATTTTTCATATACCACTATCAATTTAACTATTTGGAAAACTAGGATTTTAAGTTACCGTAGCTACGTATCGTGGATGTTCATGCAAATAGGTACAAATCGAACAAGTTGTATTGTTATCTATACAAACACCGACACGGACGACACGGCGTGAATAATAAAGCGAAATGTTACAAATTCTAGATAGATTTTAGTGTTATCTAAAACTAGGTTTCAGATTATTTCTCACATTTATTTATCACACAGCGCCATCTAGCCCCAAACTAAGCAAAGCTTGTACTATGGGAACTAGATAACTGATAGAATACTTATTTACTTTTTTTTTTTGTAAATACATACATATGATACATAATAACATCCAGACGAAGAACAAACATCTATGTTCATCACACAAATATTTGTCCTGGGTGAGGATCGAACCCACAACCTACAGCGCAGAAGGCAGAGCTACTACCAACTGAGCTGTGAGGCCAGTTGGTAGTATAAGACCAAGTTGTAAGTAAAAAGCTTGTTATTATATTATGGTTGAAAGTTTTATTCGGAGTTATTAAATTCGACTATTGATTTCTACCTCAAACTTTTATCAAACGATTAGGGATCAAGATAATTCGAATTGAATTCGAATCACTTAACTAGACACTAAATAAAAACTTTTCCATCTCTTTTGATTCAGATCTTATCCCAAACAAACCTCAGAACTTTGTGAAACTTCAAACAGCAATAAAATACAGTCGTAAAGAAAAGACATTTCATTTTAATAACGAATATGCGGTGTTAATAACTTCGTCTCGTAGAAAACATATTAAAGCATCTTGATTATTCCGAAAACGTTTTTAATTAAAGAGGAACTTGCGTTACATAAAATTTTACAACCCTTTAATAAGACGTAAACTGCTAGAACTGCTATTAAGCTATAGTTTTAACGAGGATTATTAATGAATATCGCTGCCGCAACACATTTTTGACGCGATTACGGTTTTAATGTGGCGAAGGGATTCGAATGTATAATTAAATTGCTTTCAGAGCATTTTCTGTTAGTTTTGAACTTACATGTTTAATTGCTGAGTAGTAGTTTGATGAATAAATATGAATATTTTACAATTGATCTTTGAATATTTAAAAGTACCATTTCTTTACTATTTTTAATTGAACCCATGTTTTTTTTTAAATCCAACCTATGAAAAGTGAACACCAGACTTACACTCGTATTTTAAATAGTTACTGAAAACTATTTCAAATTATTATGTAATATTATATTCAAATGATAATAATTTCGATGAAAATAAATGATAACCGAATACAGGGGAAAATAGTAAAAAAAAAACTTGACATCAACTTTTTAATCGACGTCATTTTCCACATTTTATTGTGATCGACCACAACAGAGAAAATTATATATTTTTCAAACAATGGTCACTATTTATAAGTCAAATATAATATAAGACACGTTTTGTGTCACCCTCTGTAAGTCAAGCAACTTTAGCAGTAAAACCAACGAACCGGGTTAGATAAACGTTAAAAGTGAATTCGTTTTACGGCGCAGCGGAACGGAGCGAGGTGATAATATCGTCGTCTATGAATTATCCATCTCTAAAAATGAATGTCAAATAGAATGGAGTCAGCCCTAGTTTGTATCGTTTGCTATCAAATATTTTTAACACATACTTGCGATTGCGTATGGAATGCTAGCTACAGCAAATGTGGGCATGAGCCAAATGTTTGGACGTGCCTCTGATTATATATATCTTGCTCCGCCCTAAAAATATCTTGGGTATAAGATAAGATATATATTAAAGAATTGTCTAATTTGGTCATTTTAATGATACATTGATGATACGATAGTAATTCGTGCTTCGGGGGTAACCTTGAAAACGATCAATATCGAGACAAACGTCACATCGCTTCCGACTATATTTTGAAGGATGGAACGACCTACATTACTTTTGAGAATTGACATCATACATTCTACTACGACAGACGACGATTTCTAAGATTGCGGTTTGGTCGAATACCTGTCACTGTCGTCGATAATATCGAAATTGTTCTGCAGAGTAGCAACCCAGCTGCGGGCTAATAGCGGTTTGAACTCAGACGTATCGGTAAGTCAGAATCTTTACGTTCCGGATCCGTTGAAGTATAAACAGACCTTCAGTAACGCGACACCAGATACTGTAACTGAATAAACTTAATGTACGTCTAAACAATACTTTAAAAAGTTTCAAATAGATAAAATACATTGTCTGGGATGTTTTAGAAACATTATGAAGGTATTATCACTTTCCACTTGAGTGATTTTACGCTTGTTTTAATATCTTTCTTTTAAAACTTAATGCTTTTAAAAACTATTAAGTGATAAATATAACACAGTAGTTAGTAAAACATAGTATCCTCTTTAAACGACTTGAAAAATAAGGAAAAAGTGAATAGATAGATTGAAAAATTGATATTTTTGTTAATAAAATTATGCTCTACAATCTACATCAGTAATAAAGTGAAGACATGACAGGTGTCATGTTATTTGTGACTAGCTGCCCGCCCTGGCTTTGCACGGGTGTAGTAATGTTTCATACCTTAGGTTATATTATTGCAATTTTCGTAATTAATCGGTAATAATCTCTAATTTGTTTAAGTAAAATATAGCATATGTTACTTATTGAAAATGTAGCTACTAGTGGCGATTCTGTTGTGTCCACGCCTAAGTTAAAATTCCTAAAACCTATCGATCTTATTTCTTTTAAGTTAAAGTTTAAAATAGCGTAACCTCAAAGTGACAGTTCTAAAACATAGAATAGTTTTGAATAAATTTACGATTTTTGTAATAGATTTAGAAACGTCAAGCTAAATTTAATCAACATATAAATTGGTGTTGACTAAGATGACACTTGGTTGTGTCAAATATGCGAAATAAAATAGAGAAATGGCTAAAATATCCTAAACTTTAGGACTGTCATTTTGATGTTACGCAAATTTAGACTTTAAAGTAAAAGGAATAAGAGCGATCGTTTTTAGGAATTTTAACTTTTAGTTTGGACACAACAGAATCGCCACCATTGATAGGTTAATTTTAGAAAATGGTCCAGTCGTTATTTTCTTTTTGAATAAACAAAAATACGATTGCAACCTTTCATAATAGTACTTAGATGGTAGATATGTAATGCTATTTAGATTCTGGTGTCTACTTCTATGATAAGATTGTAGTCGTAACGCAATATTATTTTTTTATGAATGATTTACACACTTTGTTGTCTTAATATACGCCTCAGTTTTGGCCATTAGTGTCTACGAGACACTAAGTGAAACTTGAATTATATGCGATTGTCTAGACGACCCATTGTAAGAAAAACAAATTAATTCCCCTTCTATAGCACGGCTTGAAAACTAATGTACGCAGAATTTATGGCTTATTGAGTTATGGTGTGTTAAGTAAAGTGAAAATTACGCAATTCGTAAAAAATGTAAAAAGTTTATTTCAATGAACAGCAAAGTATTGATAGCTAAGCGTGAATTATAGACATTGAGAATTTGTCGGGCTTATCCAAGTTTGTTAAGTAATTACTGGGTCTTTCAAGTCGGTGACAACCATCGACCACATAGCCGCCTAAGGCTACATTTCTTCAAACAATTTTGACAAACCGTTGAAGTTTGCGGGTCTGAGAAAGCGGTAAAAAATGCATTCTCATTGACCGGTTCAATGTCACAGCTCGCTGCGGGGCGCGTCGTGAATCGCGTGAATATCTTATATCAACAATATAAATCTAATGTGTAGTGAGAAAGTGTTCGCCTTGTATGAGGAGTCTATAGGCTGTGTGGTCGATGGTATCAACCAACGGTGCTCTGTTGAGAGCCAGGCGACATTAAAGTTTGACAGGTTGCTTTAGGCATTAAATTCAAATTTTGGCTAGCTACCATCAAATCAACAACCTATAGAAGAAAAAGAGCAGAGATAGAGAAGATAGAGAAGACAGAGAGAAGAGAAGATAGAGCTACTAACTGAAATGTGAGGCCAGTCATAATATTATAAAGGCGTTCGCACTTATTTTTGGGTGCGCTATAAGTTACTATTACTGTTGCAGAAAAAAATGTGTCGTCTAAAAACTTTATTCGAATACATTTAAAAGTTCCCAAAGGTTCGAGCAGTAAATTCAAATGAAGTTCGGGATTAATAGTCGAAATGCACGACTAATTCCTTCAAGAGTTGGAAACTAATTTGTTTCTGTAAAAAATACTTGTAAGCATTCAAATATTTATTCGTGGTGCTTGAAAAGATTTGTAATTACAAAATTACAATACCTGCGAGTTAACGTTTTTAAATTATGAGTTTTTTTAAGTTGTAGAGGTACTTTTCAAACGACAAAAAAAGGAGACCACAGATAATCATTTTAACTGGTGATTCGATTTGATGTTTTTTTCTTGTATTGCGTAGAGAATAGTCTGAAGCTAGTTCCCATTTGAATTATATTAATGTTGGACTAATAGTTCCTTTATAGAACATAAAAAAACTAATATTGTCGTTTGATTGGTTTTTTTTTTAGTTTTTAAATCGGAATTCTGAAAACTAGACGATTATTAACTAAATGGTTCTTAACACCATGAAAAACAGAAAAAACTATAGATATTACAATACAGGCTTACATAGTGTGAAGACCGCTGGAAGTTTGCTATGTTATTTAAGCATAATCAGCATAAACTTTATATTATACCTACTTTTAGATTTGCTGTACTTATCATATACTATGCCGTGTTGGCCGAGTGGGAGGTACCTCGACTTTCAATCTGAAGGTCGTGGGTTCGAATCCCGGCGTGCATCAATGGATTTTTCTGTTCGAAAAATGTACATGAGCATCAAAAACACGAGCTCAAAACGGTGAAGGAAAACATCGTGAGGAAACCAGTTAGTATTCTTATAAGCGGCGATGGGCTTGCAACCTGTCACGTATGGAATGCTAACTACTGCAAAATGTGGGCATGTGCCAAATATAATGTTTGGACGTGCCTCTGACTACCCCCACTAGACATCCTCAAAGGATCTAAGCGTCTGAATATTTGAGAGGACGTCTACTATACTTGGAGATTACAGTCGTGATCCTATTATCATATACTGTCTGTTTTTGCTGTGGTTTTTTCTTTTATTTCATTTATTTCGACTGAAACTTAGCAAAAGCACCGGAATTTGAGATCCATTTACAGATAAAACCGACCATCACTCTTTTATAACTACATTCAAATTTAATCTCGCAGAGTGCAGAAGTGATTGACGACACGGTCCGCGTTGCTGGTGGACGTTTTATTTATTATGCGACCCTAAACCCTTAACATCTCATTCGTTCAGGACAATTCGGAACCCATTATTGTTCACCGTAAACAGCGTTATCTTCATTTGCATTTTAGTGTAATTGGAGTTTTTTTTATTTCAAGCATTTAATTTGCATAACTATTATTCTTGCTATGAAACTCTCATTACCTAAGTACTTAGCTGACCGTGTTCGTCGTTTTCGTTTATTTCTAAGCAACGTTCAGCGCGATCAGCATATGGATGTGTGACCAGTTTTATTTACAAGGCAAAATCAAGCACTTTTGACTGGCCTCAGCTCAGTCTTTTGTGTTGTGGGTTCGATCCTCACCCAAGACAAATATATATGTGATGAACATGGATGTTTGTTCTGTGTCTGGGTGTTATAATGTATCACTTATGTATTATGTATGTATTTACAAAAAAAGGTATATAAAAATTCTAATTTTTATCTAGTTCTCGTATAATTTTGCTAAGTTTGGGGTAGATGGCGTTATGTGAAATTTCCTACTTTTTTATTATGACTTTATTATGACGAACTAACTTTATTTAGTGTACATAGAGTTTAAATTTTAAATTGAAAACTTTTCGCTTATCGATTGTATGAAACTAAATTGCCACAGCGCATTAGCTTACTCGAGATCACTAGCTTAAAGTAACTTAATAATGTGGTACATATTATATTAGTCGTGTATTGAATGCTCTACAGCGTAGACCAGGCGTAGCTCTCGTAGCAAATTTGTAGAGTCGTTGAGGTGCTACGTCGTAGCTAGACAAATTAATCGGATTTAATCTCATAGCGATAGGTACACCAATTTATCTTCTATAAGTAATTGCGGTGTGTGTGCAATACACGACGGTCGCTGAAGTTATCTCGTCCTCGCTAATTGTGAGCCTCGCCCATTAAATATTCTACAAACATATCGCACCATCGGGGAAGCCTTTACATAGAAAACAAGATGCTGACAAAATAAAAAAGGTGTAGGCTCACTTTATGCCATGTTTAGTAGACAACCTTTGAGCTCTAATCTCAGATCCTTGGAAATAACTTAGGATAGTTTAAGGTTTAAAAATTACATAGTAGCACAATCACATATTTTTTAAAAGCATTCTATTCCTAACAGGTTGAAACCTATGATGATAATTCATTCTAACTGTTTTTTTATCATTTTGAGTACGTGCATATTTTTTTTCCGAATAGTAATAATAATGCTTGACCGTGATTTGAAACTCTTAACCTTCATATCGACTAGCTACTTCTCACTGCCAACACGACTCTGTCATCTGCTCGTTGGCAATGGTGTATAAACGCGCTTATCCGGTACAATTTTATTCTAATTATTTGGGATAATATAAATTGAATAATGTATAATTCAAGATTGCACTTAATTTACATGATAATATTCCTACACAATATAAAAATGATTAGGTTTTATAGATTACCTTTGTATTTTTGTTCTTTGTATGTTTGTTACTCTCTTTCGTTGTTTTGGTATTGCAAAACGCCCACAGGCACATTAGATATTATTTAGCTTTAGTTTTCTCTGTAAGTGAATTTGTAATTCTTATGAGAAAATAAACACCTTAAACCGTAATATCCTCTCAGATTTCTGGAAACTCAATACATTGATGAATTAAAAAGTTAGTCAGAGAAACATTCAAACATTAAATTTTACTCAATCACAATTCAAACAACTGAGAAATTAAACTAAAATTCTGAATTTACCGGTAAGACCCGGTTGCAGCCTGTTTTCTATAAAAAATTGACTAAACCCTCTTCGGCCTAGTCGAGATTACCACTAATTCACGTACAGAATAAAGTACAGTGCTGTAAAGTTATCAACAAGAATGGGACCTGCGAGTTCTAATGGCTCGCAAGGGACCAGTTCTTTAATGGCCACTCGTAAATTGGACGAAATAATTAAAATCGCACGTCCGTACCGCTTGTAAGTGCGCAGCTAATTCACTACATGTGATAGTTTGGTCACTTGGTCAGTCAGAATTAATAGCAAACATACTTGCCAAGTTTGCTTTAGCATTCATCCTGTAGCCATGTAAGTATCTTGTATGTCGAATAAGATTGTTTTGACTTATAAATAAATAAGAAATAAATATTGGTGGACAATATCACACAGCGCTATCTCTAAATTAAGCAAAGCTCGTACTATGAGAACTAGTTAACTGATAGATAACTTATATTCTTTTTTTTTGTAAATACATACATATGATACATAATAACACCCAGACACAGAACAAACATCTATGTTCATCACAACAAACATCAAACAAATATTTGTCCTGGGTGGGGATCGAACACACAACCTACAGCGCAGAAGACTGAGCTACTACCAACTTCACATATATATTTTATTTGTATCGTAATAACAAGAACAACGAATACTAAGGGAATAATGTCTGGATAAAAAAAAATGCAGATCCAAAAAAGTATTAATAAGAAGTTAAAATCCCGAATATTACCTATATCTTTAAAGATGATTTAAAAATATCTATGACTTTTAAGTTTCAAATCCAAATTCATTTATTTAGCACAAAGGCAACACATTACAGATTAAACTGACATGAGAACTGAGAACGAGAACTGCAAAAGTTATAAAAAAAAGAGTTTGTAAACTGACTGAACAAGCTGGTCCATTACCATGCAGTGTCCACCAGTAGCAGACCAAAACACGGCCATTAGGAGCGAGTGGATTCGAATAGCACAAAGGGTTTTCCGTTCAATGAATAGGATCGTTTAATAGTTGAATGTGATGGTCCAATATAGGGACACTTAAATTGTCACCACGGGAATAATTTCCTTAGGTTTTGCGGTAGTTCTTTTCAGTGTTCGTTTCAATAAAAAATCGAGAGTATGGCTGAGGCGTAAGTAGGCCAACATTTGCGTCTCTATAAATTTAAATTTAGAATTATACGAAAACAGGCTTTGCTGTCGGTCAAATTAAATACTTCAGGCTTCACCTTAAGTTGGCGGAGGCAAAACAGTTTACGTAGCGGCACAATTAAAAATAAACATAATTCAGCTTAAATTATCCACCTATTGATTTGTATGTATAAAATACATGTACTCGTCGAGTACCAGGTTAAAAATAAATGTATGCTGAAGACCAATATTATTATTGTTCACAAATAAGTTTAAAAGATAAATAAACTGACACAAAGTAGGTACAGACGACAATAATACTAGGTATGAGAAAGTAGAGCATACAAGTTTGTTTTGTGCAAATCTGTGATCTTACCAAGCAACTTGTGGCCTCAAAGGTAAAAAAGATTACCTGTTATTGCTCTGAATGGAGAAATATCATGTTGTTTACGATTTTTACCCATTACAATATATCATGAATGTATGGTATCCAATACAAAATCAACTACAAGTAGTTATGATTTTAAAATATAGTTTGACATAATCTCCAACCAGTATCCATCATCTGATAACAGCTTTATTTAGGCCTCCATGAAATGAAGTCCCCTATTTCGACAGGCTATCAATCAAAGGTCCTCAGCATGCGTGACGCAACTGAACTTGTCAGGCCTTATCACAGGGCGCACCATCGGAGCGGGTAATAGCTATTTACCTGAAACCAACTCGTGTACAATGTATTAGAAGACCCAGCAACGCAACTCATTCGCAGCCACTCGCATTTACCATTTTATCAATTTATTTTGTTTGTACTTAAAAATAATTATATCCACCTTTAGTTTTAATAGGATCACAGCTGTGATTAACAGGGATGGTAGACTTCCTTTGAGATCTCTAAGCGCTCAGTCTCTCGAAGAAATTTAAGATAAGCTCGTACATTTATTTGGCATTGTGGCGTTTGGTATATTTTTTGAAGTAGTAAACTTACCAGACAAGTCGCAAATCCATCGTAGCAAATGTTTAACCGATCTTGAATACTCAATGTAGCATGTAATTATACATATAAACCTAAAAAAAACCGCATCAAAATCCGTTGTGCAGTTTTAAAGATATAAGCAAACATACATACAGACGCGGGAAGCGGAAAGCGACTTTGCTTTATACTATGTAGTGATTATACACTAAAATATATCGTATATACAGTAAAAGTTTTTATTTTTATGTTCTTTCATGTCGTAAATATTAATAATAATATTTTTGTAAATATAGATAATGTCCTAAAATATTAAAATAAAGCCTATCATTCGAGTAAATCCACAAATAACATACAAATTAAAAATGTTGGTTTAAACAACTAACTATTTTGTTTTATAGTTGTTTTATGTTTGTGCTGTTCTGTAAAACAGAGATATACTATGTTCATGTTCGGATTATCATGTCTCTCATTCGATTTTGATTCTTTTTAAGATACGAGAGGATTAGCGAGGGTCGTTCGTTTGTCGCAATTTTAGATGTTTTGAAATTGAAGTATTATACGTTTGTTTTGATCAGCCGATTTTGATTTAGGTTTGATGGATTACACAAAAGAATTTCTGTCTATTTATTCTAATGTCGATGTATTTTAAAGAATATTATTTTGAGTAATTCTGATTGTTTTTAAAGCTTAACATAAACGAGTGGAATGAGTAGCTACACTTCTCTCATTTCATATCGAGTAAGCTTTTAAAAATAAAGTACCTTTAATGGAAACTAAATTTAAAAGTACTGACTTTTCAAATTTCAAAATGTTTAAGTCAAATAAGGTACATAAACAATTTCTTGAAAGCTTGCGAATATCAACATACACAAATTGCAATTATATTAAAAAGGAATTCATGTTTAAAATAAGTATCAAACATTCAACCAAATTGTAAAGCCCTAAAGAATTGCCTCATGCGAAATAATTTAACTTCGAAACGAGTTCTTTGACTAAAATTAAAAGTCGTCTCTGCCCTTCCAATAATTTTGCCCACTTGGTGCCGCCGCTCGAACTCCCTGTAGAAATCGGGAGATTATTCATTAAATGATACTTTAACCGTCTTGCAATTACGGAGCCAACCGAAAACTTTACTCACAATTGGTAAATAATTATTATTATCACTGTGGTTCCCTTTGGTGATCCGCAAAAAGGCGAAAGTGTACAACTTTTTGGTCCGCCCTCCTGGTTATTAAAATTTCTTAGTACAAAACGGTCTAAACAGCCGTCGACCAGTCCATTTTATACTTTTGAGCGTTGACATAAGAGCTATATTTGATAGAAGTTATTTCCGGATAACGATCAAAGCGGAGTTTGATTTTGCGGCGATAATTGCGGCGAATCCTTAATTATTTCGAGGGTAAACTTTTACCGAAGTTAATTTGACGCTGGGCGTACCTAGACTCCTTTTAATGGACACTCTTTTGGTGACTCCCAATTTATTTGGTTGACTGGAATATTCATTAAAATCGTGAACCGTGACAGATATAACGAGAGAAAGCTTTGATACTCCAAACCCGCACCTGGTATAGGTAAATAAATTTAAATTTCATAGTTGAGACTGAATTTTGCACGTGTATTTCCATGCAAAATATTGTTCAAAATACAAAGCAGACGGTGTATCGCGTCCCTGCAATACGAAACGTGTGGTATACACAACGATACGAATTTATATCAACGTACCCTTTTAGCATTCCCCTCGCAAATCCTGCGGCATAGACGTACCTAGTATGCTGGGTAGGTCTAGGTAGCATTGGGGTGCGGGAAAGGGAAGTAATTATAGGGGAAACATCAAGTGTGTCAGTGAGTGTGTGACAAAAATGCGGGGGCTGGTGAAGAAGTGTGCCGCACGCATCAGTTCACTATGTCAGTGCTGATCTTTTGAAGACGGATATGGGTATCTGTGTTATTTTGGGGGATCTTTATTTCCCGCGGCGTTTGATGCTGTTTGTTTGGTGTTTTGAAGTTGAAGTTTTGATTAGATCGCAGGAATATCTTGTCGTTGTATTCTGTGAAATGGTTAGAACTAAGTTTATAGGTATCCAGATTATAATAATAGATCCGTTTTGCACTCTTAAAATTGTCAAACGGACTTTATGATACGAATATGTTAAGCAAAAAGAAAGATTACCAAGTATTTGAATTTCATTTTAAGTATTTCATTTTATAGCGAAAGTGTTGCATAGTACGAGTATATAGGGTTGTTCCCAAGAGATGGTTGCATAGACAATTGTTTTTTTTTTACAATTGAAGTCGATATTACGAATGAGCTTGTGCAATAAGACTGAAGCTCAATATATACAGATTATTTTTAACACGTCCGCTTTTAAACAAAATTAATCCCAAAACTCAATTGCCAGTTTTAAAAGCATTTCAAACTCGAGCTTTGCCTAACACAAAAAACAAAAGTACTTCCATCCGGAAAACTGTAGCCTAGACTGAAATAAAAGTAGCAAAGCAATTCTCCATCACTTGATTGTCAAAAGCAAAAATCGGGATCAAAATTGCAACTTTTTAATATAGCTGTATGTTGAAGGTATTCATCAGTGTGATTGTATCGCCGCTTGGGGTCGGGTACAGCCCTGTTGGCTGTTGCCAGGCGAGGGGCGACGGATGCCTAGGAAGGAAGAGTTTTGGACGCGGCTTGTTTAGTTCATTATTTAGATCAGAAAATTGTACATTAGATGTCATATTGATGATGTTTTTTCACTAACTCGCCGTTTCTTTTCATCAACTTCTTGCGACTAGCGTAACATCGCCAGTTGATCGAATCGTCCTTTAAAATAGGCATTATGTGAAAAATTCACTATTTTCAATTTAACTAGGATAAAAATTAGATAGAAGTAGGTACGCGTACTTCTTGACATTTTTATCTGATTATTTGTATGGGTTCCATGGATTTATTTATGGATTGATATTTTATTTACATAAAAACTATCACTTCAACAAATAGACAATGTTTATAGGTAGACCAACTCCATACGCTATTATTACAATTAAAAAGACAAATTACGACCGCTTCAAAGTTTTATGCTTCCATGGCACTCAGCATTGTAGACACCCTATAGGTATGATTATCTGCAGATGAAGCTAGGGGATCTGAGTACGTGCGTTGCTAGGTTACGACTCCCCCAAGGTCAGAAGTTTTATAATCATATGTATAGAATACTGTAGATGGATTACAGAGGGGACTGGCGATCGATTCGCATCGTCTCTTGTTTTGGCCTGCTAAATATTTGGATGGCTATCGAATATTTGGACGGCGTAGTATTAATATGTGTATAGTGATTGAGGTAAAGATACTTACTCGTACAACAGTTGGTATAAAGCTACAGTAGAACGGGGGTGGGAGAAAATGAAAAGATCACGACTGTAATCTTAGGCATGGTAGATATTTACTCAGATCTCCAACCGCTCAGATCATCGAAGATATCTGAAGGAGGTAGGTACAAAGAATAAATTAAATTTCAAAAAGCAGTATATTTTAAATGAAGTTAAAAATAAAGGCAAAAGCGAAGGCTTGTAAATGCATCAATAAAACATTCAACGTGTTTTATAAAGCAATGGTAATGACGTTTCTACCTTGTGGCATGTTGTGATGCCACGTGACAGGTATTACGTTCTGTTTACGAGTATAGCAGTGTTATTGCCCTCAGACTTGCGTCTGGAAGCCACGTGAGATTGTACTTAATAAACTTTAGTATCTTAATAGGCGGCCACCGGCATTAGACGGGCTTGGAATGAAGGAAGCCATATGTTAAATCAGCGTCGCGTGGCCATTCAAGCACGGACCCATGTTTATTTTTCAACGATGAAAAATGAGGAGGTTATCGATTCGAAATGCATATTTTTTAAGTAGTTATGTAGTTTGTTCATGTAATTTAAAAAAAATTCTTCGCAAATTTTAAAAACGAATATCTTCTCTTACTTTTCGATTGGTTTTTAGTTTTTTTGTTGTTGGGCTCCTTTAGTCATCTTCAAGGATCTAAGCGCCTGGAGATCTGAATGAATGTCTACGTCTACCATACTTGGGAATTACTGTCGTGATCCTACTTCATTTCAACAATAATTTATGAACGCAATACTTTTACAAATACTGATGCTAGGTACTACTAAATTTATCGAATCAAGTTAGCCTTTGAATTGGGGATGATTCGATCCAAACAATGTTAGTAGTAATATTTTTTATTCGATTTTTGTATTGGTAAAAAGAAATAAAGACAATTTTGCGTTTGTGTTTACAAAGTAGTTCAAAAAAATTAAAAAACAACGCAAAACATTATTTCATTACAAAGAATATTTTTTCTTTAAATATAACTTTGGATTTTAATACGATATTTGGCGGACGAAGTTAAAACTATGATTTCAGCTGTTAGCTGCAGTTATTTTGTTGTGTGTGCAATAATGACCTATCTAAGTGCATAAAATAATGTCTATCGATGAATAAATGAATTGAATTGAGCTTTCTTTAATTTTAATTTACTTTATAAAATAAGTTTTAATGTCCGACGGACGAAAAATGAATTGCTTGGTTATAGAATATGATATCAATGCTAAATCTATATTTTATATCTTTTAGCCAGAAAAGTAATCTGTTTTAAACAAAGTAACGTATATCCAAAAGTAGGTACGATAAACATCCACTTAGATATCTAGGCGCTCAGATCCTTAAAATGATTAAAAGGGATAGTCAGAAATACGTCCAGGCATGAAATATGGTAGTAGATGGCATTTCATACGTGACCCGTTGCAAGTCAATCGCGTCTTATAAGAATACTAGCTGACCCGTGCCCGCTTCGCTGTGCGTAAGACATTTCTAATACCATCGTGGACTTTTTTGTAGACGTTTTTAAGGTGTACAATACTGTAGTAAATTATTTTGATATATCTCGTGGGGTTCAGCCAGCATTTGCAATGAAAGCGCAAAAAAAAATGTGTTTATTTACGACATCACATTAGAAACCTCTAAAATTATCAGTGTTTCTCTACTGTATTATGCATGTATTATACATATAAACCTTCCTCCTGAATCACTCTATCTATTAAAAAAACCGCATCAAAATCCGTTGTGTAGTTTTAAAGATATAAGCAAACATACATACATACATACGCGGGAAGCGGAAAGCGACTTTGCTTTATACTATGTAGTTAACTAACTGGTTTCCTCAAGATGCTTTCTTTCATCGTTTTGTAAATAGTGATTTTTTTTAAATAGAAAAATCAATTGATGCACGTCTGTGGTTTGTACCCACGATTGAAAATCGAGGTACCTCCCACGTGGCCAATGACTGATACGGCTATGATCGTATCACGGAGATTATTCATTTAAAACTTGCCACCGAGCAAAACCCATCGATATTTGAGCTCATTGTTTCACTGATCCGCGTACCAACTCATCTATTCAGTATTTCACGTGCCTCCTATATTAATGACAATTTCGCGCCTGACCGAGCGCAATTGGAAGCGTTTGTATACCGCTTTGGCTCGCATTGCTTGTTTTTTTTCCATTCCCCACCACTCGAATAAATCCTGATGCGGTGAAGGCGAGTTAATTAATAATTTATGGACGAGCTTTGGGAGTTTGAAAAGTGAAATAAAAAAACATTGGCGAAATCGCTTATTGATTTCAATGTTTTTTGTAACTTCTAAATGGATAGGAAGTTGTCGTTTTTCATTTCCATTGAATAGGACTGAAGGATAAAGTAGGTGCTTTAGAAGTATTTATTTTAAAGCCAGCCATCTTGATGTATGTATAAAATATAATTTAAAAATTTCGATTTGAAAGAACTGTTTACAGAATCTTTGATAGAGACGTAATTTTAAGATATTGGTGCTAGTAGTTTTATTGTGTTTCCAGCGTCCAGTGGATTGACATTATCATAGCAAAACAAAAGTGTTCTATTCTATGGAGAGCTAGCCACGTCCTGAATGTAGTGATTATATTTTGAGAAAAAATACATTGTAACATACAGACAAAGAACTGTATGTTTATAACAAAAATGTTTGTCCTAGGATCGAACCTGCAACAAGGCAAAGTAGAGTTACTACCAACTGAGCTGTAATTCCAATCATGAGCTTCCTCGCCAAACATTTAATCCGGAGTAAGCTCGAATAAAATGTACAAACAATAAACAATCTCACGGCGGACAATTTGTTCGATCCTCGCGCATTTTTCTTTCCTCTGAATGTCACCGCGTTATTTACGACGGTCCCGCTCTGTTTTAATACCTTTTCATTAACAATTTTAAGGTTCAGTTTATTGAGGTCATAAATTACTCTCGCAATCCTACTGCAAGAGAAAAGTAATGACAAAAAATCTAATTTGCAGGACGAAATTAACAATGGTTTTTAATGGCTGCAATTTGTATTAGCTAGCGTATGAATCTAAGCTGTTGAATTCACAAAACCGGCTGTGTAACTTTTTTATAACTTACTAGCAGTCCGCCCCGGCGTCGCACGGGTGTAGTAATGATTTTATGGCTATTTTTTACACCTTGGGTTACGTTATTGAAGTTTTAGTAGAGATCCCTATTTTTTTTAGCAATAAATTATAGCCTAAGTATATAACTTTGCGATAATGTAGCATTCTAGTGGTCAATGAATATTTGAAATTTATTTATTAGAAATATACATAAATACATGTTTTTTTTTATAATATTAGTATAGACTACTAGTTATAACTATAGATTTTTGTTAATACTTCTCAAACCTTTAAAATTGAAATTATTATTTTTATTCATTAGGCGAGTTCAAAAGTAAGAGTACGTTGTCCGAGGTATGTACTATATAAATTTAATTCATGAGCTTAAAAACTACATCTTCATTCCAATTAAAAATCTGTGAAGACGTTTTAGAAGAAAGTTGTTTTGTTTAGTGAGAATATACCTGCAGGGTATTATGATAGATTAACAAAGCAAAATTCGTCAAACTTCAAAACAAAAACTTCAATTCAAAACAAAAACAATGATTGTTTTTGTATTAGTTTTAAAAATAAATTATCAGTTGCTTGTTTTACTTTTTGGTAACAAAATAAACATTTTTGATTACATGGAACCAACACATAAAAAGTAGGTACTTATCTTATTTAAGGATACTTCAAAGTTTTGGTTTTTAGTATGGGCTGAGACCCAGATAATACGAAAAAAGTGGTAAAACCGCATTATCTTGATAACCAGCAAACTCTTTCATCTCTTTCGTCTTTCATTTATGTAGCTAGTATGATTATCTAATGAATTACATAAGCATGAACTGTTCAGCTATTCATAGTTATGAGTAAAAACGTAAATAGTGTTTTTAAAGAGCCAAATTTGGAAAATAAATCTATCGAGAAATATTTCGCTAATCGTGTTTCTGTTCTTCATTTATCCAGATTACATCCTTAAGTTCTCTTTGTCATAAAAAAATAAAACAGTATGTTTTGCAGTTATTGAGAAAACTATTCTACAATGATTGAAAAATATATACCTCGCCTTAAAAAAAACATCTAGGTTAGCGAATAATCTCTATCGGTATTGTTGGTTAGCTATGAAGTGAATCACAAACATCACATAATTTATACGACACTCAACCCTCTACTATATTATGATTATTGGCATAACTAAACTGCGGGTTTCTAACTATTCCCACATCTGCGACCTGCCTTAAGGGTTACCACACTATGAATACTGAAACAGCTAACACTTACTACGTTATTGACTTTTGTTTTACGGGTACGTGACTCAATCCAAAATAATTCTTGTATTTTCACCGATAACTTTATTATTTTGTATTTCAAACAAATAAATTAATCTGAAAATATTAAATGCTACCTGTCCATCACGGTTTCGCACAGATATAATAATGAAGAATATAGGCAAATTTTTAATACATTATGTTATATAGAATACATTATTGACATTTTCGTGAAATTCTCTAATTTGAAAATGATAGTTTTTTATACCTAGGTAAAATAATTTAAAAAATTGGTTCAGTAAAATAGAATAAACGAAGTGAACTAAAATTTTACCTCATTAAAAATGTAGAAAATAAGCAAATGTTTTCTTTCACTGTTGGAGCACAACGTGATAATGCGCTTACTTTTCTAATTGAAAAACCCATTGATGC